>OZ014530.1:311606934-316406934 GCA_963966105.1 Volucella zonaria | reverse complement strand
TGTTGGTTGGTGTTCTTTGTTGTCGGTTGTTGTTGTATGTTTGTGTATTGTATGTATGTTTGTCTGTTCCCTCGGTGGAGGCGGTCTTATTACTTGGCCGTCCGCCGGTGGGGTGCTGGCTTAAAAAGGGGTCGTCATCCCTTCACCCATCGAACCTAACTTTTACAGCTGGTGCGTCGTTGGGGTGTGCTCGATTGCACACTACTGTTGCTCCCTCGTTGGGGTGTTGCTATAAAAGAGATAATCGTTTCTTCACCCATCGATCAATTGTCTCGGTGCATCCAAATCCATTATAGTGATCTGATGCTGGAGTTCGTACCCCATCGGTAGCGGAATGGGTTGTTCCCTTAGCCTCCTGTTGTTTGGCTATCGTTGGGGTGGAGGTTTCAGAGATCATCTTCCCCCATCCGTCATCATCGTGTTGGGGTGACGGGGATTGCAAGGACCGCCCGTCCGCACCCGTCGGCGAATTTCAGACGTCCTGTCTGATGCTGCCCGTTGCAAGTCTCCCGTCTATCTATGAGCTCCAACAACGGTGTTCCTGGTGGACCTCCTGCCGCACCCTTGGTTTCCTGCTTCGTGAGCCTCCCCACTGTCCATGGGGCTTCAGCGACTGAACCTCCTCGTTCTCCTCTGCGGGGAAACCCGCCCTTGAAACCTAGATGGGTTGTTTTCCGAGGTCTGGGGTTGGTGGGCCACTGGCTGATGGGACCATGGCTGCCCTCCACCTCCGCCAGAGATCGGTGTTCCCACTCAACGAAAATAGGAACCGAAGGGACTTGCAAGGAAAAAGAGGGCCAAACGTTGCGTTAAACTTTTTCGCAACAGTGTTAGTCGTAAACAATTTAATTTAGAGACTCATCTCATAACGTTCTTTACAAGTGCTTCCTAGAGTTCCTAAAACAAAAGACTATTGTAATAAACACATTGAGAACAAAATTTTAATGCTAGCAGTTTGTATGCAGTTATTTATCATTCAAATGAGCAAGTCAAATTGAAATATATCATTTAAATTATTTTGCTTTATTTTTTTACTTTGTTTATATTTTACAATTAACAACATCGAAATTCTTACAAAATTAAAAAATAAAATATAAATTTAGTTGTTGCTTTTATTTTATTTTCGATTGCTACTGTTTATCTCTAACGTATATTTCTCTTTTAATTATTATATTTATTGTATTGTTACTTTGTTGATAGCGACTTTTGCATATGTTAAAGATATTGTTTTATTGTTATCGCGTGCGTGATTTTTGTTTTTTGTTTTTAACGTAAACACAAATTATCTGTTTATTGTTTATTATCTCACAGTAAGTGAATTTCTTTATGTGGATTACCATCAGAATCTACAAATATTTCCTTGTTTTCCTTTCAAAAGGCCATCATCATTCGATATCGCCTATCGATTTAATTAAAGCGTGTTCTCGTGTTGTGCAAATTTAGTCCTGGTTCCCAGCAGCACCCTTTACTTTTACCATAAATATTGGAAAAAATAAAATAAAAATAAAAGCGCGCACTTACTTTACAATTATAAATCAATTGTAGCGTGTAGGGGTGTGTTTTTTTTTTTGTTTAAATTTTTTAAGATAAAATATTAAACTTGTAAATAAGAATTAAACAGTGGGTTACATATATACACAACATATCAAATAAGCAAAAAAAAAAAAAGGTTTATCTAGTAAATGGGGAAATAAGTTATTTGCAAAAAAAAAAAAGAAAAAAACAAATTGTGTGTAGAGAGGAGTGCAACTAGTTAAGATTCTAATGCCATCCTCCCGTGAGCTTATGAAACATTTCTTCGTTGAGCGTTTGGTTCGTTTCCTTCGAACGCATCGACATGAAGATGTAACCGCCGATGAATTCATGCACAACTTTGCAATCGGCAGAAAGGCAAGAAAAGACGACATTTTCATCATTAAACTGGATCATCATGCATTTTATACCCCAATTCACGTTCCATGCCTAGAAATGAAAACATAAAAATTGTTCAATTGATTTGAAATCAAATTTAAAAGTTAAAATATAATAAATCAATTTGAAAGTAAATCAGGGAAAGGTTAGACGACATTGTGATGTAAGCCACTAGTTTGTTGTACTTGGCTGTGCCTATATCAGGCTCATTACCATCTTCATTGAAGACAAGTAAGACAACTTAATAGAAACTGCTCTGCATCAGTTGATATAAGGCTCATTCAAACAGAATGCGGACTAGCGGTGACGGCAAGTTACGGTCGTTGTATTACGTAAAATCACATAAGGTTGGTCTTGAAATGAAGAAGTTCCTTTCCGAGACAATCGAACCCATTATAATTTGTTCCTTTTTCCCCCTTTAGCTCATTTGGACAAAATCAATTGGGTGTTACCTGATCGGAAAAGAATATCAAATTAGATCGATCACTGATAATGTAGCGATCAGTAGACATTTTAGAAGCAGACATCGGCATAGGAAGCTATCATCATCTTCATCATCATCCCGAGTGTGCCTTGTCACAAATGTAACAATCAGCATCTAATCCTAATGAACATCGATGGGTGCTGAGTGAAACATTTTTGCGCATGGAGCAGATATTATTGACAACAGAAGACCCAAAAGTCATAGCGCATACGAGTAGTTTACAGTAGTTACCTTATACGGTTTGATGAGCCCAGAATACTTAGGGGTGGGATTATGGTGGTTGCAGCAGCAGTCTGACACTTGTTATAAATCCAGTATCTCATTAAGAAAAAGGAAATGCACTGCAAGACGTGACAAGCTCTAGTCACCAGGGCAGAAAAAGCTGCAAACAGGTGCTACAGAAAGACTGCTTACACGAAGAACATTTCTGGTTACCAATCTCCAAACCACAATTTGTAAGATATAGACGGTACTCTAATAACTTCAGATGAGAAACACCTCGCTCAATCGGATAAGATGTCGCAGTAGTGTTAGACGACATTTTGCAGCAATAAATATCCGAACTTGCACCTGCTCACCTAGTAATGCTGAAATTACAGCAGGACTTGAAATCAAAACAAGGCAGTTAGGACTACGGCGAAGCTCTTCTATGCCACGACAAACATAGAACATACTTTAGAAGAAGGGCAATACGACACTTTGTGTGCTTTCAGCTGTAGTAACAATAGTCAAACTAATTCAACAGAGAAATCAAAAACCATCTTGATTTAATGTTTAATAACAAACAGGCTGGCTTCCGATTTGGATCTTCCTACACCGATACAACAACACGATACTCGTACAGATCATTGTTAAATAAAATGTGCAGTTCAGATCTCCGCTTCATGTTTTATGCAGAGATTTTAGGAAAGCCTTCGACAGCTTCATTTAAGATGCTATATGGTAAGCCTTGCGCAGAAGAAGTACACTAGTTACTATTATTAAAGTTAGCTATACGCTACGTTCCATTCAACGATAATATATCAAAATTTGAGGTCCAGAGCGGACGCATAAAACAAAAGCTCTAAGCACAAACTTTTAACTCAGCATTGCTTGACGGATAGCCAAGCTGCCTTAAGATGTGTGGTCTCGGCTGATGATGGTACCGAACTGTATGTGGGTAGCAAAATATGTAAAGCAAAGGGTCCCACGGGTTTACTATGAGAGATAAGGAAAAGCACAGTGTGAGAATCAAATTAAGCATATTCCGACCCAATGTCGGATTAGTTCATTTATAAATGCAGAAGAATGTGGCACTAGGTTGCTTTTACTCTACAGCGCAAAGGCAGTTCCATTGCAAAACACGATACGAAATTGAGTACTCTAGGTAAATAAGAGGTCGCCGAAGACATGGAGGAGGATCGCCGATGAAGAGTCTAGAGGAGCGTTAGACACCCCGAACGCGATGCCGCAGCCCACCTTTCACCATAAGGGTTAAGATGTTCTATAGCAGATACGTGCTTTCTGTTTTAACGAGCCTTAAAAAAATTATCAATAACGGACAAAGCAATACCTAACTGGGCCTCTTTTGAAATAGAAGATGCCTTTTGAGGCGCGAAGCTTTAAAATGTAGGTCTAATACGAAAAGGGATTACCTCTGCATCCAGTAAATATATATTTGAGATGTTAAGAATAAGCTGACGAGTTACACATGTTACGGAAATAATCATCTGGGTTAGTACGGCTAATTATGCCCACAAGAATGAATTCTTTTAGTAGTAATACTGACGGTCTGTAAGAAAAACACTGCGTTGGATGTGCACCATGATAATTGGACCAACCAAAAGCGCATTATTGTAGGGCAAGCGACACATGGACATATCATGAACCATGTTAAAAAAGGAATAACAACGGGTTTATAGAAATAAGTTGACAAATTGGCAAAAGACAGAGCAGTTATAGGATCAGAATTCCTCCAAAAACAAAACGTTTATTTCTGCAAAACACTTTTTTAATCCAGAGAATCCAAAGTATTACTACTTAGCAAAATGCTGTATAAAGAACACTCCAAGTTGTTTTTTCTTAAGATAGTATGATGGAGAAGAAACGGAATTAATTGGAGAATTCTAAGAGCTCTTAATAAACCTTCACTTCTTCGGATACAAAGATATCAAACCAAATCTTGGCAGTTATCGGCGCTTACAACCCGGCTTCTATGAAAATATAATGTTCCCTATTACCACAGAAAAAAATTCCTAGACAACTCAGCTACGATTTATACAAATCACCATGGCTCTACTACCATTATGTTGTAGCAGTGCCATGGCTTATCGATTTTAAAGTATTGTTTCTTAAATAACCATGTACCCGACTCATGGAGACAAGTTCGACTGGTTTTTAATCCAAAAGCGAGACGACGCAGTCATGAAAACGTGAACAATTTCAGTCCTATCAGTTTAGCCTCTTTTTCTAAAAAACGCATCATAAGAAGTCATCTGGGGGACTTAATACAACAATAGCAAAGGGCATATTCTCCAGAAAAAAAAAACGTCTCAGGGCGTCAGTCATAAATAAAATCCTTTTGAAACTATATAGAGAAACAAATTAAGGAGTGTGGGTATCGGAGGATATGGTAATCTAGCGCGAGAAATATTTCCTTCTCTGATATTAAAGAACTGAATTTTTCTTAAACTTCACAGGATGAACTAAGAGACATATCAGCAATATACCTGCACAATTCGGTAAAGTGAGTTAATTTGATATTTAGCCGAACCACCAGTATCCACAACCCTGGAGCCAACTTAACCGGATTCTTTTCGAGTCATAGACTGACATAGAAAACATCTTAAAAAAATTCGCTAATATAGAGCGTCATGTATGGACTCCGCAATGAGTCAGAGGAAACACTTGAAAATATCATTGAATGTGAGACTACTTAACTACATTAAAACCAAGCATCTGGGAGAACACTAAATAGACAATACCACATTCCGAATCTCAGTATTCGTTCAAAAAAATCCAAGCTGGAGGAACTACAAGTACAGGTAGACCTCACTTAACACGGGGGTTACGTTCCTGAAAAATGCCGTGTTCAACGATAGAAGAAACTAGTGCAAAAAGAGTGGTTACGTTCCATGATTTCAGAAAACCCTCATAGTTTTTGTTTTAACTTTTTTAAATATGTTTTATTCGAAGTTGTATTTTTATTAAAGATGAAAAAATTAACAAAAAAAAAAAACAAAACATAATTTTCTTCCTGCAAAACTTAAGAAAAAACAAAGAAAAAACTAAACAAAAACAATTTCAGACTTCATTGACATAAAAAAATAAAATTTCAAATGGTGGACGTTCATTCTTCGTCACTGCTTAAAATTTCTATACGTGGCCGTTTTTGTGATGCATCGACATCCTTTTCGTTGTTGAAAATATCCGTTATTTTTGCTTGGTTGTTAAAAAGCTTTCGGTAGGTTTCTTTGTAAGGTAACATGCATTTTTCCAGCTCTCTTTTGAATTTTAATCACCTTTCAGTAGATGGATCGGAATTTAAAAAAAACGATTCTAAGTTTTTAGCTAGGCTCATTCCCTTTGCCAAGTCTTTTACTGGAGTTCGGTTGGTTAGGATTCTCTGCTAAGATTTCAATTCAGTCCGTTTCTGTTAGTTCTGTATCTTGCAATAAGTCTTGAATATCTTCGGCTTCCATATCCTCAAAACCTTCGCCTTCGATGGAATGAACAATCGTTAAAATTTCTGCAAATTCAGCTTCTGACACGTCGACCTCTTGCTCTTTTTCAACTGCTGATGGCCAAAGTTTTTTCTAACTTCCATTCAAGGTTGACTTTTTTTTAGCTCTTTTATAGAAAGTGATATTATTTTGATGCATTCCTTGATTGTAAATTGTTTCCATGCACTGGTTACATCAATAGACTTATATTCTGTTAAATTTAAAATCCACCGCAAAGAACTCCTGATGTAATAAGTTTTAAATGTGTAAATTATGCCCTAATCCATTGGCTGCATCAGTGACGTGGTATTAGGTGGTAAGAACATGATTTTGACATTAGGATGAGCCAAATCTTGTGGGTGTCCTGGGGCATTATCCAGCAACAATAGAGCCTTGAAGTCAAAATTTTTTTTTTTAGATATTTTTCTACTTCTGACACAAAACAATTATAAAACCAGTCTCTAAATATCGCTCCGGTTACCCAAGCTTTTGAGTTTGCTCTCCAGGAAACCGGTAATGTGCTCTTATCTATGCCTTTGAGCGCACGAGGACTAAGCGATCTATAAACCAGCATTGGTTTTACCAGAAAGTCGCCGGATGCATTTCCGTATAAGAGCAGTGTTATTCGGTCTTTAGATACCTTATATCCAGGTGCAGTCTTTTCTGCTTTTGAAATAAAAGTTTTGTCCGGCATTTTTTTTCCACCAAAGTCCAGTTTCATCGACATTAAAGACTTGACTGGTTGCGTATTCTTGTTGTTGAATAAATTCTTGAATTGCTTGTGGGTACGTGCTAGCAGCTTCTACATCAGCTGATACTGACTCCCCTTGAATTTTTAGGCTGTGAATAGCAAACCGTTTTTTGAAGAGCTCAAACCAGCCTTTACTTGCGGTAAAATCGGCGCTCACAGAAGACTCTCCATTTTTTCTGAGGTGTTCATAGACTATCAGGGCTTTTTCCTTGATAAGCTGTTTGCTTAAAGGAATTCTTTTTTGACAATTGTCTTCTATCCATATGTTGAGTGCTTTTTCCATTTTCTCCATAATTATCGAACGCAGTCGGCTTGAATATTTCAGTGATGTTGACGAACCGTCAGCTACAGCTTTTCTTATTACCGATTCATTTTTCTTTATGGCCCGTATCGAAGCTTCATTCAACTTTAAGCTCTTCGCAATTGTAGTTGCATTTTCACCTTTTTCTAGGCAATCTGAAAACTTTAATTTTGCTTGTAAAGATATAACATTTCTCTTAAGTGGTTGTTTTTATTTCTTCGCTGACATTTCAAAACCAATTTATAAATAAAGGCTTGAAAATCGAACAGTGAGTTCTAAAACATACCTTTTACGCGATTACAATTCACCTATGTTATCATAAAAGTACGTACCGAGCTTCGCGAACACAACAATGGAACTGAGTAAATTGGACTAAAACCGGTTTCCACACCACTATCCGCTTTCTACATGTAAAATGGGGAAGTCCCTTTTTAGACGTATGTTCCTATAAAAACAGCTGGTGTGCGTCTACTGGCCAGAAAAATATGTATACGTGTGGCATATGTGCAAACCAGATAGCATGCTAAAAAAAATTGTGTCTCGCACACCGTGCGAGGCTTTTTTCGTGTTAAACAAAAATATGCCGCAAAATGTGAGCGTGTTAGAACGAGGCCGTGCTGTAAGAAGTACGTGTTAAGTGAGGTCTACCTGTACACGCTTTTTCATTAAGCTTTAAGCTTCGCATTTATACCGAACAATAAGGATACACTTCAGCGAAATGCGTAGTGTGCTGTCACGGCAGTGAAATTCTTTGATTAAACCGTTTCGAAGTGTTGCTAAGACTGAGGCTGCTACTGATAGTTACCACCATGAGTTCGAGCGTCTTGTTGTCGAAAGGTGGGATTTACTGTCTACTAGTGTTGTCCTTACCATGACTGGAGTGTCCTAGACGGTCACATAACTCTATGTGATGGTCACCAGTAAATTGTCTTACGTAATGTCAGATAAGTCTTTAATGCTCCACCAGATTCCTGTCCATTTTGGGCAGTAGCTTCAGAGCAAAGAAAAATGGTGTTTCAGTGAACGAATAGCGTATATTCAACTTAAACGACCTTATCGATGTCAGGCGGAATCCGAAAGCTCCAAAATTAAATTTGCACATAGTTTCCTTAGGAGCCTACACTCACGAATATATAATATTAGAATGAAACAAAGAAACAAACAATTGGGTTCTAAGCTTCGTCTTTATAAGGTTCCTCATCTGTTCCTTGTTCAACAATGAAAAATTTGTAAACACCTATGCCTTTGAGTCTTCTTATTCACTGTGCTTTTAAAAGTATATCTCAACAATTGGAAGTGGAACTGCTACTTTTATATATAGAATACGAGTACTAAGAAAAATTCAAAATCATTTAACTTACCTTCATGGTATTATACCGCCAAGTTTTAATATGATCACCCGTGCTGATGTCCATTCGCATAATGCGATTGTGTGCAACGCCAAGTAGCTCTTCTTTCTTATGTCCATCGAATTTAATAATAAACAAAGTCACACCAAAATCTGGTAGACTTTGCCATGCTTCAATGAATTTCAATTTCGCTTCGATAAGTGGTAATTTTTTAACATTGGCATGTGCTTCTAGAATTCTTTGCACCGCCTTGCTTCGGATTTTCTTGTACATCTTTGGCGAGAGGTAATCTGCTGCTTCAATAGATCCTGGATTCACACTAACAGCCGACTCGTGAGCTGGTTTTTGCATGCTCAGGAATGACTTGATACTGGCCACTTCACTGTCGTATGAACTATCGGCAAGAGAACGACCTTTCGATGCTAGTCGGCACGCAGCCATCCATTTGGCATATTGTTCTTCATTTTCACAACGTATCCACATTTCGCTGTTTGGACCGTTTCGACCTTCTGGCGGTACTTCTAAACGTATGCTGAACTTTGCATTTGCTATATTCACGTCAGGTGTTACTTCACAGCCACGCAAATTGATGACATGTATGGGTTGACCACGACGGGATTCCTCTGCACTTTTATACAGATGCAATTGCAAATCGCGATATGTGAAGAAGTAACGTTTGTATCCTTTCATTGTGAATTTTTTTGGTCTAAAAGGAGATCAAAGAGATCATATTAATCAGCTTATCCTGCATAACAGAGATGAGATGAGTGAACTTACTTTAAAAATCTTAAATAATCTGTCAGTTCTGGTATTTTGGTTATATTACTGACTTGAACGTTAGCATTGGGTCCTTCCAGGGTAATTTGTAATTCACTAAGTGCGGAATCAATGTCATCATCTGTGCCATTCTCTACGCTTGATGTGTCGATTCCTGAATCTGGTTGTTGTAGGTCGTTTTGTTGATTGATTTGGAACTGCAAAGTAACATAATAGTACGCCAATTAGATAAATTAATGAATATAGTCTTTTTTTAACTTACGTGAAGTGCGGCAAACATAAGCATTTCCTCTTCGGTGCAATCGATTTCCTCATTCAGAATTGACCATTTCGCTTGTTCGTACAATTGGTTGATCCTTACCTGATCGTATTTGGGATTCAAATCGAAAAATGTAAAATATTTGAATCTCAAGCATAGGGTATCGTATTCACGGATTCCCTGCTCCATGATAGACAGTGAAGAATCCAACCAACCAATGTTCATGCGGGCCTTTTCCAATAAAGATTTTGGCTTTACAAGACGAGAACGCACATCGGGACTTGGCGCTCTTGGACTAGCTGCGAGGTTCTCTTGAAAGTCACCAAGGCTAGACAATGAATCAAATGTTGTGTACCCATTGCTACTATGTTTCCAAGTCTAAAAAGAGAAACAACAATTAAAATGATCCTGTGTCATTTCCAGACATGTTTAAAATAACTTACTCCAGTAGGTGAACTGATGGGGGTTCCTGATTGATTCAGACGTTTTGGCGTTGTCTGTACAGGAGCACATAAGAATGTTCCATTTTGTGGATTGTCCAGGCTATTACAGCTTCCATTATACGAATTGATTGGTATAAATGAGTTTGTATCTGGTGCTGGTTGCAAATAAGTTGTTCCATTCGATTCTGGAATTGGGATTTTCTTTTTGGGAAATTGTGAATAATTCTTTTTCAAATGATCTGCTTCCAAAGGTTTGCACAATGACAGTTCTTCTGGATGTCTGATGTCTAAATCTTTGCAAAGATTAACGACTGCTGCGAATGTTTTGATTGAGTAATCAATGCGGCAGTCCAAGTAACGAAGGTCAGGGAGCTGTAAGATTCAAAAAAAATGAAGTTCGCTTATTAAAAAATTTACAGAGTGTGTGAGTAGACTAAAGTTTTGTTTAAGAAATTAAAGGCGTGAAACGTGATTAGTCTTAAAGAAACCTAAGATGAAACAGTGAGACCTTTTATAGCCCAGGTGCAGCCAAATAAAACTTGAATATGGTCTGGACTAGCTGGAAGTGTAATTCAGGAAGATCACAGTGATGAGTCGGTCCCAAGAAAGAAAGTTTACATGCCTAAAAAGTGCGATAGATAACGAGTAGCGTGGAATTCAAGAGTCGAAAAGTGAATCAGCGCGTAGTTAGTGCCTACGGAGATCGATACTCTCTGATAGACATGATCATATGTTTTCGGCACCTAGAAATTAACAAAGGAACCTGTCCAGGTAGCCGTCAATCACACAGAATATAAGGCAAACGACATGATATGCTTTCAGTATCGAGGAGGTATACAAAAAATTCGAATGCACGGTTTGCGTAGATCTAATGTAGAAATGTTACGAACGCAAAAGAGTGCATGAAACGCTGCTCTATTGAGTCACCAATATTAAGCTTTAAGAACCAGGGAAAGCACCACCTTTAGAATAATTGCTGGCTCTAGTCTGATGAACTAAACCGCTGCTTTAGCGAAGTGTACCGGCAAAGGGATGCATCCAAACTGGCTACAAATAAAATATTGCTCCAGAGATATATGACGCGACAATTTTTGTTGGCTCTAAACACCTGTTGGATCTTAATCAAGTGGGCGAGGTAGGATTCGCACAAAATTCTTGGCTGCATCGGAGCGCTCGAAAATTGCGAAGTCTAACAGTGCTGACGACTTTCACATGAAGAATGATGGGGGGTCAAAGTTCTGGACAATAGAACAATAATGATCAGGATCATAGCTGATTCGAACAAGCGCACCAGTGGGCTGTCAGCTATTTTTAACTTAAGTCAGTCTGACGAAATTTAAACTGATCCGTGGGTTTTTTGTAGTTTGGATTGGAATGATTATTGACAAATGTGTCAGAAGGATAAGAAAATGGTGAATACTATCCAAATGAAGTGACATCTGTGTTCTGTCACCAAATTTGGATACTCTCATGATGTTCCTCAGCAGTATGTATGATATATGATAGTTGCTGAACATGACAAAGGGACATTTCAGTGTTTGCAGACTAGATTCAGATACCTAGTCAGTAAGTGGTAAATCCGGTTGAATGGGTACTAAGCGCTGGAAAATGGTGCTTCCCTTCACAATCAACTGACCTATGTTTATAACGTGGTTCATCAACCAGTCACCGGAACATGCAAGGTATGTATGCGCAGCAATTAACTGAACAAACCATCAGCAGCTTCGGACTATTATCCATTTGCTTCAATTGTTGGATAATCGCCGATAACGGTTGCGCATTGGTAAAGTGCTAACCTTGAGGTAGAAAACTCTATAATCAATTTTCTTTCTCTTCGGTTGAACTGAACAACTTCAGGACATACATGCCGGCACTCTGAATTGTTTGACTGTGGATGCAAGAAGTAGTGTAGGATCTCACACTGTGGCTCTGAACTGAGATCTTTCACTTCATTTTGCAGGTAAGTCAGCAAATTTACATTTCTCCTGTCTTACTCGTTGATTGTGACGGTGTTGATAATAAACAACACTGTGCTGGTGAATGAACAGCAAAGGAAGCACTGGATAAGACTCTAATGATCCCAGTTCTTCTTTAAGTGAAGTGAATTTGGAAAAGGAGATACAATAACGAACTGTATACACCGATTTTGACCTTGATAGAGGGGCCAGAATTCATCAGCTTATATGGAATGAACATACTTCCTTGGTTTGTAGTGTTTTGGAGTCCATCCTGGAGTGATAACGGCTGTAAGGCAAACCCTACTTAAATGGCGCGCTTATATGAAATGGAACCTCGATTGACTTGACGTGGAAAAACCGATGCGATTAGGGCAAGATAGTGCTAAATGGGGTAGGCTGTTGGTAAATGCCCAGATCCATTCCGAACCGTATGACAAGATTGATATAGTTGCTGTTTTTGAAGAACACAAGATCCGATAAAGTGATAAATAGTAAGTTGATCAAGGCAACACATCTATTGCTTGTCCCGTAATGAAATATTATAGAATGTGGTAATCCAGAATGGATCCGGCTCGAGCAATGCACGCCTAACACATAAAAAGCGAAGATAGGGCAGTCAAAACGAAAGCTCGTCGACTAGGAATAAACCGGTGAGAGTTAAGACACATATCCAGAATCCCTAAGCGACGAAGCATATGCGTGTGGTAGCCCTAGACATCAGAACGGGATACAAGACATTCAAAAAAGTAGGTAAGAAGGTTTCGCATTTACCTGTTATGATATCGATAAAGAGCAGAACTTCTATTGACAATCGCTGTTTGTGTCGGTTAGCTAACTGGCCATTAATTAAACAAAAAGGCGTTTTATTTTCGATAAACCTGGAACGCTGGAAACAGCAGAGGCAGAGGGCGATTTTTTAGTTGCTTCCAAAAAAATGTTCTCCGTGCAATGTCATAGTCTTGACGCAATTTGGAGCAGAAACTACACGGAGTTGATTAAGAAAATTTGGAATATCCCAGTGAGACAATCCACTCCAGGGACAACATAGCAGCGAAAGACCACACACCATAACCATAAATAATATGTCTAGCTATAAACGTCCTGTAGATTATCTGCATCAAGCTAGAAGGTTGACCGGTAATACTCAGAGAATATGAACTCCACCGGATGTAAAATTGAAACGTTTCCGAGTTACGTTCCAAATTTACTTCGCTATATCGGATCGACATCAGCTTGCAACAAGCTCTTATTTGTGGAATTAATAAGGTGTGTGGCATGTACAAATAGTCTCTGGTTTTTAACGTAAACACCTGCCATGTAGACTTAAGTTTACGGGATGCCCGTACATCCATGGGAGCAAGGATAGGCCTTGGTATGAGTCGAGGCCGACCTAAAACCCCTTACTGCTCTTAGGGTCACAGCACCCAGTACTTATTGCAACTCTACGTTGCGTCTATTCCCCAATTGTGATCCAGTTGCTGACGAAATCTTCTGTGCTATGCTTGGTGAGAGATTTTAGAATGGAGTCAGTGTGCAAATTATACTGTTTATAGCGGATAGATTTGTCAATCGTCCGCACCACCTCATGCAGGTAAACATGTTGGGACATCGATAAACGAGATCTTTGGAGGGAGTCCCGGATATGCATGTCCAGGATACGTTCTAGGGTTTTGAGTATGAAGGATGTAAGGCTAATGGGTCTAAAACGACCCGAACTCGTCTCCAGGTCGTTAACGACTTGTGGAGTATAATCGGTAAAATCCCGTCAAGATCTGGTGACATATAGGGCGAGAAACAGTTGTTGGCAAGAAATCCTTTCCTCGGTTATTAATGGGTTGACTTCATTCTAGGGTGCGGGTTGCGTGACCTATGTTGCCTGCACACCAACGCGGCTATCTTCGCATCCCTTGAAATGGGTGTTCCTTGACTGTGATTCTTCAATGGAATCTATCCATGCTCCAACAAGTCGTTTGATGAATGTCGGATTAGAGTGTTCTTTGGACAGATTTTTCTTAGTCAAACTGAATCCTTGAGAGTTTTAATGGGTTGGCAGTACTCTGCCCAAGCATGTGACTTATCCTTGCTTGTTTGTATATCTTAAGGCAGCCCTTGTAAGGCTTACAGAATCTATATTTGTAGCAGATATTGAAAGTGTCCCTAGTCAGCTTCCTTAGATCGGAGAGATCTTCATTCCATCTCGGTGGGAGAGTTTTCTTGTTAAATTCGACTGGACACGAGTTCTTGAGCATACTCATACTCGTACGGAAGGAACTCTCAGGCCTTAAGCTTGGGACTGTTTGTGTCCCAAAGTGATCTCAGTGATATCAGTGATAGTTGAAACACTTGAGAGTACAAATATAACATGATACAACTGCAGGAATGTTCTCAGGAATGCTTCTTACGTCCCTAAAAAGTCAGCGGCAAGTTTCCAACCGCAACGTAAAGATAACGGCACTCGTCAATAAAAGCTAGTGCATGCTAGTTGTGCATCTTTTGATTGTTACTTACCGAAGTTTCAGTCATTTTGGACGCGCGGTTTTTAGTTGACAGTCGTTTGAGTGAGTCGATGTGAGTGTTTTTTGTGAAAATGGAAAAAATTGAGTATCGAGCTGTTATTAAATTCTTGTTTTTGAAAGGCAATACGCCTTCGCAAATCAAAAATGATTTGGACTCTGTATATGGGGACTCTGCACCACCATTTACCACAGTGGAATTTTGGCTAGCTGAATTTAAACGTGGCCGTAAGAGCTTGGGAGATGATGAACGTTCGGAACGTCCAAACGTCCAAAAACTGCAACCACTGACGATAACATTGCTAAAGTTCACCAAATGGTGTTAGACGACTGCCGAATTAAAGTGAGAGAGATAGTAGAGGTTATGAAAATATCCAAAGAACATAAATCAAGATTTAGGTATGAGAAAGCTGTCCGCGAGTTGGGTACCGCGTTTGCTTATGTTAGACCAAAAACGTGTTCGAATGAACATTTCCAACGCTATGTTGACGCAGTTTAGGTGCAATAAATCCGAGTTTTGGCGCCGATTAATTACTGTAGATGAAACTTGGATTCACCATTATACGCCCGAAACAAAAATAAATTCAGCCAAAACAGTGGACTGCAAAGGGCGAGCCGGTTCCAAAAAAAGCAAAAACTTTGTTTTCGGCTGGGAAAGTGATGGCGACTGTTTTTTTTTGATAGTAAAGGAGTTATCTTAATCGATTATCGCCGAAAAGAAAAAACCATTACAGGAGCATACTACGCATCATTACTTGCCAAACTGAAGGCAGAAATTGCGGAAAAGCGGCCACATTTGCAGAAAAAGAAAATCCTGTTTCACCAAGACAAAGCGCCGTCTCACACCTCAGCGGTTGTCAAGGCCAAAATCCATGAATTACGGTTTGAACTGTTTGACCATCCGCCTTATTCACCAGATCTAGCCCCAAGCGACTTCTTTTTGTTCCCTCATCTAAAAACTGCGCTCAGAGGACAGAGATTTTCGTCAAATGAGAAGGCAATCACCTTCGTGTACAACTATTTTGCAGAGAAAAACGCCGAGTACTATTTGGACGGGTTAGAGAGATGGGAGCATCGCTGGGAGAAGTGTGTAGAGTTACAAGGAGACTATGTAGAAAAATAAAAGAAAATTTTGAGAAAAAATATTTTGTATCATTGTTCGGTTGGAACAGACAACCCTCGTACATAAGTGACTATCTTGATAATTGTTGTAACGAGGACGAAGTTATACGCCACGATCATCTCTGTGATTATTCTGCTAAGGCTCGGGTCAGTTTGCGGATGAAAACCGTGATATGCCGTCCCGTATGCAAAGGCAAATAATGTGCCATTTAGATGAAAACTCAACTCAATTAGGAAGACATATTAGCAGTACAGAAGTACAGACCTCACAAAGAGAAAGCATTATCAGGACCCTGTACCACTTGTGACCGTATTGTACCTTCATATTTATGGTCACTAATAAAAGGAGGCAAAGATAACGATACCTATAGATTTCTTATACTACGTCAAAATTCATTCCATCGATGGACAACGTTTACATATTAAACATTCTAAATTAGGACACCACAAGGCCATCAATATTGTGATTATGGTCGGACATTTATATCCAAAATTGTCTGCTATAAAAGTCAAATGCGTCATTGCATATTAAAGCAGCTCACTGACTTCATTCATCGGAGACCAAAAGCACCAACTCAATATGCAGACCCAAAGATAGTCCGCTATAAAAATCGTGTGTAGGCATGACGGAAGTAAATCCACTCACCGTTTAAATAACGTGGGCCAATCTTGTAGGTTGCTGTTCAGATAATTCCATCCAAAAGGAATGCCACCAATAAACACCTTATATAAATATTCCAAACTCCAAAATGTAAAACGTGCAAACAATTTGAAGTTGTTCAGACACCGAGCCGAGTACCCACAGATACGAGTACGAGTACACAATTCGTGCTCGTAGTCGTCGGTGGTTTCTATCCATAGGAAATGGAAATCTAAATCTCTAGTCCAATAATATTACGGAAGCACCCAATAAATTTCCTAATCACACACTGAGCTCTGGAGAATTATTAACAAAATCTCTAATCAACGGACAAATATGTACGAATACGAGTACTCATATCTACGATGAGGAGCACCCGTACTTTAGTTCAATTGTATCGCCGGCTGACGCTGAAGCTGACGTTCGCCGACGCCGACTTCGACTCCGACACCGACACAGCACAACGCGAAGCATGCTTGAAATTTATTATCAACTCACTCTAATTTCACTTTCAAACGAAAGTGCAGAGCGGGGAAAGTACTAGTGACTTGGAAGAAACTACTGCACTTCCACAACTCATGCTGCGACTGACTGTACGAGTATATCGTAGATGGTAGACAATAGAAGACCGTAGAGTGTGCCCAGGCGAAAGGTGAAGTATTAATCTGAAAGCCCTTTGATAAATTAATGCGGCACGTGGCACTTGGAAAATTAAACACTTTTTCTTTATTCCATAAGTTATGCAACGGAAGAAGAAGAAGAAAAAAAAAAATCACTTAACATGCATATGGGTACGCCCATGCCCACATGAGGAGCCACCAATTAGGCCGACAGTATACGCAAATCAAGTATTTACTCGAATCGAATCATGGACGGCGACAGGCCGTTGTAAATTATTTTTCACAAAAGCCAAAACCATGCGTAGGAGGTCTGCGAAAGAATGCCAAAAGATCGGTCATTGATCTCTGTGACCCATTTAACAGGTGGTGGTGGTGGTGGTGGTGGTGGTGGTGGTCTTCTTGAGGGGAGTTCCTTGAGTGCTTAAATACGTACTACTTGTCATTCTTAATGACATGGGTAGGTTGGGCCGGTGGTGTGCAAGTATGTAAGAGTACTTGCTATTCAAAAACAAAAAAAACTCGTTAACCATTGTACGCGCCCTGAAATAGAGAAATCAAAGTACGAGCCGCAGCTGTTGTCATGTTGTCATAACACATTACCAACTCGGGCCAGTATCTTTTTTTTTTGTTTTTGAAGAGAATTTTCAAGTTCCATCGCATCACGTTCCTTTGTTTTCAACAAGAGACAATGCAAACTGTTCGAAGAAATACAACGACATACGGATACCCGTACCTTTGTAATGTTTGTGCGATTCATTCCGATCGTGGTTAAAGATCATGATTGGTTTACTGCACGGATGACCCAATGGACAAAGGTCTTCCAGATTTCAGATTTAGGCGCGGCATTTCTTTTTCTCCAATTTTTTCCTTCATTCGGCTCGTTTTGTTTTTACTTCTCAATCGAGTGGGATATTGGTTCTGGCAGAGACTCAGGATAGCACGAAAGGCAATACAAACAACAACAGTGGTGCAGATGAGTGGGTAAGTGCACTCAAAAGATAAATAAACATAAACTTAAGTGAAAATATTCAGTGAATCATCAGCATCAGCATCAGCATCAGCATCAGCACCAGTGCCAGTTCTAGTTCCAGCTCCAGCATTGCTACGAATATCATCATCAGCTCTGAAGAAATTGGGAGGAGATGTTATTCTTTTGATTTCTGTGCAGACGGTCTTTGTTCGACGAAGGAAGGAATTCTTTGTTTTCTTTAACTTTAATGGTAGTCCGAAATGGTACCTACTATGAGCTTTCCAAGGAAGCGGAAAGCCGAAAAATATAGATGTCTTGGGGATATACTGCAGACTTTATTGACAATATCTGTTGTCTGCTTCCTCTATTCATATGAAAGACAATACTTCTTCTATCCACCCATATGAATTTATCTTAGATAGCAACTGGCAAGCCCATGCCTCAAAAGCCACAGATTAATCAATCAAAAAAGCCCACGTAATAAACGAATTCATCGTTCATTGACTTTGAATGGCTGAGCATGGGAGTAGTTGTGAATTGAGGGTAGAAATGCCGCACCCTACAGTTCTTAGAAAGAAATGAAATCGCATTGTAAGCGATATTCGAAATTCTACTTTACGAAAACAATCCGAGAGAGTACATACTGAATGACTCGAACTGCAACCGACTTCAGACTGCTATAATTTCCAAACCGTTCATAACAGTGAGCTCAAATTTTGACACGTGACAGATAATTTTATTATTTACAAGTCTTTTAAACGATTTGCGTCTCAGTTGTGTTGAAAAATTTTTATCCGCGATGGAATTCAAACGAGATAGTGTGATTGCTTTATGTTTGGCTGGAAAACCACAAGTAGCTATCGTTAGAGCCCTCCAGCACCTCAACGTGAATAAATCATTTGTGTCTCGAACCATAGCTCGTTACCGTGATACTGGCAGCGTTGCAAAACGCCATGGAGGTGGTCATAAAAAAACAGCAACATCGGCAGAAATGGTTCGGAAAGTGAAGGCTCGAATTGAGCGAAATCCGCGTCGAAGTGGAAGAAAAATGGCTCGTGAGCTCAACATATCGTTGGAACGGATGCAACACATACTGAAAAATGAGCTTGGGCTCAAGCCATTGAAGTTCCAAAAAGCACACGATCTTACACCGCAACAGAAAAAAGTTAGAATCGAAAGAGCGAAGGAGTTGCTACGCTTGCACTAAAGTGGTGAGTTGCCGAATTTGGTTTTTTCCGATGAGTCGCCATTTGTTATCGAGAAATATATCAACAAACAAAATGACCGAGTTTACTTGCCAGAGAGGTCGTTCGAAAATTTACACCTTCGGACGGCCACCAGAAAGCAGGCAGCACAGATGGTGATGATTTGGGCCGCCATAACCGCCCATGGTCGCTCTTCGCTCGTATTTTTGGACCGTGGCGTCAAAATTAATGCGATCGTATACCGTGAAACTGTCTTAGAGGCAGTATTGAAGCCTTGGGCAAACAATCATTTCGGTCGGAGACCGTGGACATTTCAACAAGTCTCGGTACCCTCTTACAAAATGCGCGTCAACCAATATTGGTTAAAAAACAATGTTCCACACTTCATTTCTTCGGCACAATGGATTTCAAATTTC
This sequence comes from Volucella zonaria, assembly GCA_963966105.1. NCBI lineage: Eukaryota > Metazoa > Arthropoda > Insecta > Diptera > Syrphidae > Volucella > Volucella zonaria. The sequence continues at coordinate 316,387,514 of OZ014530.1, read as the reverse complement.
CCGTTGGATTTCTTTGTCTGGGGTATTTTGAAGGCGAAGGTTGGCACTAAAAAATACCAAAGTTTGGACCACCTCAAACAACCACTTCGCCGGGAATGGGCCAAAATACCGCAGAGCCACTTGCGTGCAGCGTGCGATGCTTTCTTCGGCAGTCTCTAGGCCATTATTCGCTCCAAAGGTGGACATATTGAAAACTACTGATACAATTTGAAAATTGATGTATTTTCCAACGTTTTTTGCTTTGGCACAATAAAATTTATCAAAAAATAAAAAAATTATAGCATTTTAAAAAGTTGGAGTTCGAGTCATTCACCCTGGATGTATGAACTACGATTTTCAAAGTGAAGACAAACTCAATTTCGTAGAAAAAAGTTATTTCAAACTATTAATTAACGCAAACTGTCAGAACGCTCGACCTGGGAGAAGTAAGTCTTTTACAAACTTTGAGTAGATTTTACATATTTTGTATGGTCCACATCACAAAAACGTATAGGACGACCTAATGTTTGACCGCAATGTTGCGCGGATGACATTTAAAAGTCTTTCCGGTCAGACGCACACTTTCCTTAAATCAGGCTGGTTCAAGGCATGATTCGAATGACAAATTAGACCTTTATCATCTGCCTGAACATAAGCGTGTAAGAGAGTGTACATTAAGGAACTGGCCAGATAGACGCGACATTAATGAGTCATCTATTCCTAGTTGCCTAGCTAATCAGGTCAAAATAACAATGAGGTCATTGTCTTAAAGCCATCAAAGGGCGAAATAGCGTATCTAATGACTTCATAAAACACCACAATCGATGACGGACCCTATTTTTATTTTTTCTACAGAGCACGCAGTTCCTTTTACTGAAATTTTTCAGTCTTTCGTAGGGCAGGTGGTTCAGCGATGAAGTGCCTACAGTACAGTATTACAGCACTCATCACATCAGTGTCGAGCACCTGCAACCTAATGCAAGCTAAGCCGGACACTCACAGAGGTAGTCGCAGGCTGTTGTGTCAATTATGAATACTGCACTTAGGAGTTTAACAAAAGCGTAGTGGCCTGTATCGACGCCAGTAAACAGCCTGCAGTTTTTCCTACTAAGGACAGTAGCTTACTTCTGACTGCAACGGGTGGAGTTTGTTTGCTCTGCCGGCAATACAGAGAGTCATATTTTCTAGAGTTATCCTCATATAAAACCCAACTGTCAATGCAAGCCCTAACCGAGGACGCAGGCAGTCCTAACGCAGGCTAGAGTATTAAAAATCTCTCCGCTGAGCCTCGTCTAGCCAGTTCATCGACGACTTCATTTCCCGTCTTCCTATTGCGACTTCGGACCCAAGAAAGACTCAGTGAATTTAGCCTTCCGACTGTGTTCAGTGAAGTCCTGCATTCTTGAAATAGTGTTTTGAAGTCGTGAGAGGGTTCAGCAAGGCTTTAAGCGCAGGTTGGCTGTCGCTACAGATAGTTCGTTGCCATTAGGATTACGTATACCTAGTCCTGCCATAAGTTCTGTTAGATAATTTCCAGCGCTTATCGTTCAAAACTTTTTGCGGGAATAGAACTGTTAACTTTTTTTTCAGAACACATGCACTGATCAGTGAAGAATACTAGTCAGTTTGGTTTCAGTTTGCAAACTATTGACGTGGAGTGGGGCGTAAAAGAGAATCAAGTCGCGTTTATTTACAGAAGCCCCAAACTGGACAGCAATTCGAAATTTCAAGTTTGATGCGCTGTCTGACTTCATACAAAGAATTGTATCCCCGTATCCTCATACTGAAATCGTGATTACAGGCGATTTCAATATACGCAATTCTGGGTGGCTTCGACATTCTGGTCAGACAGACAAGGACGGTATGTTGAGAACTTCGCTGCGGACAATAATTTAACCCAGCTTGTAAATGAGCCGAATACCAGACGTTGATCGTCATACCACCAACACCCTGGACTTGCTTTTAATTTCTCACCCTGATAAGTACTACACCGTTGATATGCTATCCCCTCTAGGCTCGTCGGACCATTGTGTCATATAAGCTAATTTCTCGTACACCCACCACACAGTTAGAGAAAAGGTTCACAAAAGAACCGTATAGCAGTACAAGAAAGCCACCTGGAGCGGTCTTAACAGTTTCTTTAGGAATTGTAACTGGTCGTTATGTTTCCTCAATAACAACATGGATGCCGCTGCTGATATGATCACAGACACCATTCTCTTTGGAATGAGAAATTTTATCCCTCATCGGATGAAGAGTATCAGACCAAAAGAAAAGACATGGTACGACTCGAGCTGTAAAGAGGCTGTCAGGGTTAGAGAAGTGTTTTTTCGGTCCTTCAAGACCAATTCGACAGAGCAAAACCGAAAAAAGTTTAATCGAGCCAGAAATGACTGTAACGTCTTTCTTAAGCGTGTGAAATTCCAATACGACCAAAAACTGAGGAAAAAAATACTGCAATATTCCTAACGCAGTAACAATTTTTGGTCGTTCGTCAAAAATATTAGAAATTCTGCCTCATCCTCCATCCCAACGTTCATTTACAATGACATTCCAGCTGTCAGCTCTTTGGACAAGGCTAATCTGCTTGCTGCACACTTTGCGCCCAGCTCAACACTCCCAGATTGTGCTTTGTCTCCGCCTCCATTTGAATGCGCCGAATCTTCAATGGGACATCCACTTTCGCACTCGTGTAGTAGCAAGAGTACTTAAAGATATCAACATACATAAATCCGCCGGTCCAGATGGTATATGGTATCTCCCCTTCTTCTGAAGAAGTGTTCTTCCACGCTGGCAAAACCATTGCGTAAGCTTTTTCACTAATACTACTGTTTAGGACTCTTTCCGAGCAGAGGGAAAACAGCATTTGTCCAGCCCGTCCCTAAAAAAGGTGAATCTTTTCCCTCTCCTCCCACAGACCTATTGCACTTACGTCCCTTCTTTCCAAGGCCATGGAAACGCTGATAAACCGTCATCTCATGAAATATCTCGAAACACGAAAACTTCTTAATGACCGGCAGTACGGTTTTGGCAGCAACAGGTCCACTGGTGATCTGATGGCATGTCTCACCGAAAAGCGGAACCAAAGTGTACATCAATCTGGTGAAAGCAAGATAGTTGACTTGATATTTCTAAGGCATTTGACAGAATTTGGCATCAGTCTCTTTTGTCGAAAATGCGTGCTTTTGGGATCGACGACTCTCTTCTTCAATGGATTAGAAATTCCCTTTCGGAACGTTCAATTCAAGTTGTGTTGGATGGTTTCAAGTCTCATATTCACAAAATAAATGATGGAGTGCCCCAGGGCTCCGTTCTATCTCCGACACTCTTTTCAATTTTCATTAATGATCTCTTGTCCGCTACTTCTAATCCAATATATTCCTTTGCCGATGACAGTACTCTCTGCTTTCCATATTCGTTCCCGGACTCACGCCCCTGCTCTTCGGCTGTAGAACGGGATTGCCAGCGTATGTTAAGCTCATTAAATCCCGATATCAACAGCATAACCAACTGGGGTACTATCAACAGAGTGGAATTTAATGCTTCCAAAACACAATGCTGTCTGCTGTCGTTAAAGCGAAATTTAAGCACCCAGCCATTATCCATAAATGGCACTTGCATCGTCGAAACCGATAAACTTACGTTGGAATGACCACATATTCGATGTCGTCAAAAACGCTGCGAAATGTCTAGGTTTCCTCAAGCAATGTAAGAAATACATTGAATAGAAATATTCAGGGTGGACGTAGCCAATATACGCGGGCTAAAAAGTAATCACTTTTCTGCGTACGTCCACGTCTGTAAGTACCGACCAGCTGTTTTGGCACTTAGCGAAACACAGGTAGATCCCCGCCCACACCTCTCAGACCACAATGATCTGAAGCTACCTGGCTACGAACTAGTGCCACTATTCTTTCCCCGTCGCGGTCTCGCCATTTATGTGCGTAGTGATGTAGCTTACCAAATTCCACCACAATGTAGTCCCTGTTCCAATCCGGAATTCAATTTCATGTGGTTAAAATTCCATCTCCGTAAGCAAATTATCCACTACTGCTTTATTTACAGAAGCCCCAAACTGGACAGCAACTCGACCTTCCACGAGTTTGATGCGCTGTCTGATTCCATTCAAAGAATTGTATCCCTGTATCCTCATACTGAAATCGTGATTACGGGCGATTTTAATATACACAATTCTGGTTGGCTTCGACATTCTGGACAGACAACACCCGAAGGACGGTGTGTTGAGATCTTCGCTGCGGAAAATAACTTAACCCAGCTTGTAAATGAGCCCACACGCATACCAGACGTTGATAGTCATACCGCCAACACCCTGGACTTGTTTTTAACCTCTCACCCTGACAAGTACTGCGTTGATGTACTCTCCCCTCTAGGCTCGTCGGACCATTGTGTCATATCAGCTAAATTCTCGTACACCCACCACACAGTTAGAGAAAAGATTCCTAAAAGAACCGTATGGCAATACGAGAAAGCCAATTGGAGCGGACTTAACAACTTCTTTAGGAATTTTAACTGGTCGTTATGTTTCCTCGATAACGACGTGGATGCCGCTGCTGACATGATCACAGAAACTATTCTCTTTGGAATGAGATGCTTTATCCCACATCGGATGAAGAGTATCAAACCAAAAGAAAAGGAATGGTATGATTCGAGCTGTAAAGAGGCTGTCAGGGTTAGAGAACTGTTTTTTCGGTCCTACAGGACCAACCCGACAGAGGAAAACCGAAAAAAGTTTAAACGAGCCAGAAATGACTGCAACGCCTTTCTTAAGCGTGTGAAATTCCAATATGACCAAAACCTGAGGCAAAAAATACTACAATGTCCCAAAGGCAGTAAAAATTTTTGGTCATTCGTCAAAAACATTAGAAATTCTGCCTCATCCTCCATCCCAACGCTCATTTACAATGACATTCCAGCTGTCAGCTCTTTGGACAAGGCCAATCTGCTTGCTGCACACTTTGCGGCTAGCTCAACACTCCCAGACTGTGCTTTGTCCCCGCCTACACTCGAGTGCGTCGAATCTACAATGGGACGAATCCACTTTCGCACTCGTGTAATAGCAAGAGTACTCAAAGATCTCAACATGCATAAATCCGCTGGTCCAGATGGTATATCTCCCCTTCTTCTGAAGAGGTGTTCTTCTACGCTGGCAAAACCACTGCGTAAGCTTTTTCATCAGTCCTACTCTTTAGGACTCTTTCCGAGCAGATGGAAAACAGCATTTGTCCAGCCAGTCCCTAAAAAAGGCGAATCTTCTTCTCTATCCTCCTACAGACCCATTGCACTTACGTCCCTTCTTTCCAAGGTCATGGAAACGCTGATAAATCGTCAGCTCATGAAATATCTCGAAACACGAAAACTTCTCAATGACCGGCAATATGGTTTTCGTAGCAACAGGTCCACTGGTGATTTGATGGCATGTCTCACCGAAAAGTGGAACCAAAGCGTACATCAATCTGGCGAAAGCAAGTTAGTTGCACTTGATATTTCTAAAGCATTTGACAGAGTTTGGCATCAGGCTCTTTTGTCGAAAATGCGTGCTCTTGGGATCGATGACTCTCTTCTTCAATGGATTAGAAATTACCTTTCGGAACGTTCAATTCAAGTCGTCTTGGACGGTTTCAAGTCTGATATTCACAAAATAAATGCTGGTGTGCCCCAGGGCTCCGTTCTGTCTCCGACACTCTTTTTAATCTTCATTAACGATCTCTTGTCTGCTACTTCTAATCCAATTTATTCTTTTGCTGATGACAGCACTCTCTGCTTCTCATATTCGTTCCCGGACTCACGCCCCTGCTCTTCGGCTGTAGAACGGGAACGGCAGCGTATGTTAAGCTCATTAAATTCCGATATTAACAGCATAACCAACTGGGGAACTATCAACCGAGTAGAATTTAATGCTTCCAAAACTCAATGCTGTCTGCTGTCATTAAAGCGAAATTCAAATACCCAGCCATTATCCATGAATGGCACTTGCATCGTCGAAACCGATAAACTTTCCATTCTCGGTATGTGTATCAGTAACAACTTACGTTGGAATGACCACATATTCGATGTCGCCAAAAATGCTGCGAAATGTCTAGGTTTTCTCAAGCGATGTAAGAAATATTTTACCCCCTCTGATCTGGCCACAATATATAAGGCATTTATCCGCCCAAAATTGGAGTACAATGCCCACATCTGGTCAGGTGCTCCTAAAACATCTCTGCACCTGCTAGATAGGATTCAAAACCGTGCGATAAAACTAATTGGTGATACTAATATCAGTCAATCAATTGACACCCTCGAACACCGACGTAAAGTCTCCTGTCTCACTTTGTTTTATCGCTATTTCCACCACCAGTGCTCCATTGAAATTGCCAGTAGCATTCCGCCCATTCAAACTTTCAACCGTAACACCCGTCTCGCTAGGAATGCTCATCAGTATACCCTCAAGCCCATTTTCGGACGTACTCTTAAATATCGTGATTCTTTCCTAAGCCGTACAACTCGCTTATGGAATGCCCTGCCGACCTCTGTGTTTCCTGGTCGTTATAACTTGCAAACATTTAAAAACAATGTACATCGGTACCTGTCTTTTCTTCCTCCCTAAATTTCCTTCGCCCGCGCTGTGTACGAACATTTTAAGGGTACAAAATCCCTTGAGCGCGCGCCGATTATAAAAAAAAAAAAAACTTTATTCCCTCTGATCTGGCCTCAATATACAAGGCAATCATCCGAGCAAAATTGGAGTACATTGCCCACATCTGGTCGGGTGCGCTCAAAACATCTCTGCACCTGCTAGATAGGATCCAAAACCGTGCGATAAAACTCATAGGTGATACTAATATCACTCAAACAATGGACACTCTCAAACACCGACGTGATGTCTCGTGTCTCACTCTGTTTTATAGCTATTTCCACCACCAGTGCTCCATTGAAATCGCCAGTAGCCCCCTCAAACTTTTAACCGTAACACCCGTCTCTCTATGAATGCTCATCAGTATACCCTCAAGCCCATTTTCGGTAAGCCGTACAACTCGCTTATGGAATGCCCTGCCGATCTCTGTGTTTCATGGTCGTTATAACTTACAAACATTTAAAAACAATGTACATCGGTACCTGTCTTATCTTCCTCCCTAAACTTCCTTCACCCGCGCTGTGTACGAACATTTTAAGGATACAAAAACACCTTGAGCGCGCGCTGATTATAAAAAAAAAGAAAAAAAAGTTAACTTATTTTCAGCGTTGCATCACGCAGGTCAACTGCCAATAATCTGACATTTTCGAAGACCGAATTGGCGAAGCAACCCCTGGCGATTAAGTCTTGCCTTCGGGTTCTAGAGCATCTTGGATCCAACTCCGAGCGGCTAAACTGGACTTCAACCCTTACAATGTTCCACCCAACCACGACGTGTAGAACCCATAAATATGAAGGCCTAAACTCTAACCTGGGAAAGAATTTGTCAGTGGTGTCGTTGTCTTTCTCGTCTGTGGAGACATGCGAGCATATGAAGCTGGTGCCAGAAAGGAAAGTCATAAGGGGCTCTTTCACACGTCGAAAACTCGAGACTTTTGGCTGAATCCGTTGTTAGTAGCAATAGCCAGGCCGATTCTGACACCGGTAACAATCTCGGTGATTGTAAAGCTGATGTCCGCCACCATCTCTACTGCATCATCTTAACTACTCCTGGTCCTTTTTGTCCTGAATTTAGGAAAACGTCAAAGTAGCTCACATAAGGAATCTGGCACGCTGATTGAAGAACCCACCGTTCCATCTGGCGGATGTCCTACTTCTGAGGGTTAATCATTCCCAAAGATTATCTCAATTCAAATCTCTACCCATTATAAGGCCTCAATTGAACGATTTAACTGTGAACGGTCTGCAGCCATCATAAATCAAACAAACAGACACATACAGAAGTACTATTCCCAACATACAGGTGATTCGAAATATAGAAAAATCAACAAAACAAAATAGATAAATCTAAAACGATAGAGAGTAGAGTGCTCCTGGTCAATGACCGTGTTTTTTTTTATTTAGAGGTTCATCAGCCGAAGACCAAAACATTAGGTGGTCAGTCAATTAGGTGGGCGGGTAGTTTGGAGGCTTCCTGAAAACGATAATACACATTATTATTGTACTCACCTGTACTCGTAATGTTTTGTGCATGGGTGTGAAATGTAATAAGCAATCTGCATGTACTCCAACTTGATCCAACGTAGACCGAGTCCTTGTTAACCAAATATTTTTCATTGGCCACCAGAGTGCATGATCTGACCAATCTTTTGGATTTTCTAAAAATAAAAACAAAAACAAAATATTATCGTATAAGTAAAAAAACATTGCTTCGAACTGTACTCGTATATCGTACTAAATTTAACGGTATAGCCTATTCAATTCGAATATTCATAAAGTGTCTTGCATTAAATTTTATGTCACTGTGCATTAAGTCGTTCAGTGGCAGCTGAATTTATAGTTGCGTTCATTTATATTCAACATTTGTGCAATAATTAAAGTCTTCCTTTTCGTTTTGTTTTTGTTTTGCAAAAGTACACTCTGAGTGAACAGTATGTGTACTCGTAGTACATAAAAGAAAAGAGTGCGGAGTGCATTCGTACACACGTCCTCAATTCAGATGGCGCCTAATAACATTTATTATTTTTAAACAGGGACTCAACTCCTCAGCATGAGGCCTATATGCGCTGAACTCATTTAAAACCTTGGCGTCTGCCAGTCGGATGGGTGTCTCCTCTTCCGAACCAATCATCGTCATTTGCATGCGCAATGCGAATTTTCATGATTATAACAGTTGCGCCGTGCCGCAATGCAAATTTGCTGATTTGCTTGATATTTTGGCATTCGGAAGTCTTACGCAAATTTGCCAGGGGAGTCGGTTTTTTCTTTTCTCTTTTGATTTAACTCGATGAATTATAGCGAATGAACGGCTTCTTAATTGGCGAGTTTAAATATGAGCTACTCGGTGTATTTGACCGTTTAACTGACTTCAATTGCGTAAGGCAAACCTTTGAATTTGCATTCGAAAAGGATCAAGAACCATTAACGCGTACGGTTGAGATGGTATATAGACAAACAGATGTATCGATATATAGTACCCGTCAAGCAAGCAGTTTCAGTTTAAATTTGTTTTTTTTTTTTTTTTTTTTTTTTTCAACTGAGCTAAGGTAGAGGAGTAGAGAAGCGCTTGCTTGCTTGAGGAGCACGTGCCGAGTTCCATAAATAAACCATGGTAATTACTTACGTTGAGATTTCGTTTTTGTACTCTCGGATACAAGCAGTTGCGGTGAAAATATCTAAACATCTGCTGATCGTCGAAATGTGTATTTTATTCGAGAGATGGAATTTTGTTCAGAAAATATTGTAAACATGCCCCCGCGGTCGAAGAAATGATGAATATGAACATGAGAGATTAATTAGGGCGTTACATTCCAATGCGAGCATATAGAAAATGTTCTAGATACGGATATGACTTAGGGGTTGATTTCTTATTGCAGATATGAATATTTCGCACGTATTTATGAACTGAACTAAATATCTAGATTGACTCGGGAGGGGGATTTTGATAGAAAACAACAACAAGATCGGTGTGTTCATGCGATCAAAATGCATTTTCGCTTTACGATACGTGCTGTTTATGCGATAAGCCAGAAGGAGGCGTCGTCATATCAATTTAGGCAAGATCACAGAGCATCAGACCTATGTTTCTTCATGACGAACAGTAGCTTTGGGTAGCCCCTCGACAATCTGATTTTCTGCTTGATAACAGGAACGTACAGCTTTTGAGTAAACTCCAATGGTCCCATGGTCTTACAATAAGATGCTCCTTTAATGCAGTGAGCATCCCATCTTTAGAATATTATACCCAGTCAAGTCATAAATACTGGTGCACAACTGAACTCACTCATTACGAATGCGACACTGGATGCATCCATTTCGAATTGATTGCGATTTGATAATTGACATTTATGCTTCATTGTGACGTAAAACGTTTTTGACATTAATTACTTACAATCATGGAATGGGGCGACATCGAAAAACGTATTGTTGTAGTTGGCCTACTTAAATGCAACATGGAAAAAGGCGATATCTTTAGGACGTTGCGACCGCTTGGAATCACTGGCAATTTTGTCTATCGTACTGTGAAGTTGTTTGAGGATACTGGTGGAGTACGACGAGACCGTCAAAGATCCGGCCGTCTGCGCACTGTGAGAACTCCGAAAGCAATCAAAGCCGTGAAGAAACAAATCGACCGAAAACCGCTGCGAAAACAGAAAATCTTGTCTCGGGAAATGCATGCAAATTTCGCAAAAATCCATGTATCGCATTATCAAAGAAGATTTAGGACTCAGCGCGTACAAGCGACACACTGGACGCTTGCTCACGGCCGCATTGAAGGAAAAACGCAAGCGAAGATCGAAAGCGTTACTCAGCCAGTACGCGAAGAACGCTCACAGATAAATTCTATTTACTGACGAGAAAATCTTCACCGTAGAAAAATCGTTCAATAAGCAGAACGATCGTGTGTATGCTCGGTCATCCAGAGAAGCATCCCAACTCATCCCGAGGGCTCAAATACGATGGCCTTTTTGTTGCTTGTGCAACATATGGAGCAACGGTGTGGTACGACAGGGTTATGACTCTGGATGGTCGTAAGCGTATCTTGTCTTGCCAAAGAGTCGCCTTACTTGGGTGTTTACCTGTGTGCAGCACTGTCTCCACAGAGGCAATGCAGGTGTTGCTAGGAGTATCACCTCTGGATCTGGAAGTGGTATTGTTTTCAAGATCAGAAAATGTGTCCCTCTAAATGGGCGAGATTGGGTTTCCCCAGAATAAGTGGATGGCCTATCCCTGAAGCAGCGTAAAACCTTTCTACACGCATGTGTTCTATCTAGATGGCAATCTAAATGGGATGCTAGCGAAAATGCCAGGGTTACTCATGGCTTCCTAAGGGATGTGCTAACCATGAGAGTATTTCCTGAACGGAATTTTACCCTCAGCCTGGGCTTTTTGTTGACCGGGCATGGCTCTCTTAATGCATTCTTGCATAAGAGAGGGCTTAACGGGGTTGAGAGCTGCTCAGGTGGAGCCACCTATGAGGACTGGCTTCATGTCCTATGTGAGTGTTACGCTGACATTAGGGACTTGCAGGCTATGGGCATCATCTTTAATGGTGAGGCCTACGATGTCAGTGGAATTATCACTGATACCGTACGGTTCGAAAGAACCCGTAGTTTTGCAAAACAAGTATTTAATAGAAGACGCAGTAGGCGGCTAACGGCACATAGGAATTTTTAAATTGTGTTGAAAGGCGACCAGTCCTCTGCAGTGAGGTGCCCAACTGGAAGTGACTGGTACCACGGGAGGTCAGGAGCCCCCGGAACTATGGTTCCGGCCTGATCTAGGAGTTGGCCCACTTGTGGGAGAATCGTGGTGGCTGTAGGTTTGTACCCAAAATCGCGGGGAGAATACAACTTGGACATCTCATGATGACATCTGCAGATGAGTCAGCGTCCTCTAAAAGTTCTCCCCTTTCTTTCGCAACTAGAATTGATACCGGTGAGCAACACAAAAATGGCCATTATTTCAGAAATCTCTAACGACGAAATCATTTCAGTTCATCTGAGGACTTATTGTACATATTAAACAGTTCTACTGCTGTTCCTCCTCAGTGAAAGATGTTGTGGGATGCATCGTTTCAAAATCTGATGCAAAGGGCAATGAGCCTTAAGTTCTAAGTTCAAAGAAGAGGCCGAAAGGAAAATAATTGCAACCCTCAAATGCGAAAACATCAGCAAACTTGGCCTCACTAACGAGGTGATTCAAAATAGGATGGCCTACAGAATGATTCTAAGGCCCGGAAATTTAGTAGACCCCGCAAGCACCACAGCACCAACGAATATACTTGGGAGAAATATGAAACATTGGGTTTAGTTATACGCATTACAGATTCCAACTGCTAATAAACTTAAGAAGAAGTAGGAAGTCTGACAACCAAATGACATAACACCATCGAATGTGCCCCGACCTATAGAATCCGTCAAATCCTTGATCGGTCGTTCCTTTGACATTTTTAACTAACAGCTAGATAGAATGCAATACATGCAATCTTATGGAAAGTGGCCGATAACCAATGGATGTATGACCTTCACTGGATAAAGTAGGTTTACTTTTTCAATCCGTTGACAGTTCACACGTTCATTGGTGAAAACATTGTGAGAATATAGAGAAACACTAATCGGTTGAAGAGAAAGTACTCTCAGCAACGTAGACATGCGACGGATTGTTCTTTCCGTCAATACTTCACCACCGTTAATGGAACGACGGAGCAACGGATTCTATGGGTTGGAGTCTATAGTCATCGGACTAAGATCATCTGGCCATACAATGCAGAACATTGTGATCCCACCGCGGGCCAAATGACTTTGAATTGACCCTGTTCAAATTTGAAGACAAAGACTTTCGACTGGTATCGGAATATAACCCGTATCTCCGCCCGACATAATACCTAAAAGACATTATCCAAGAAACACAACAAAGGTGAGAGACAATATTCACTGAATCCTTGAAAACCACGAAAAATAAGAACGAAACACAATGTTCGCGGAAAATGTAAAAACAATTCTATAAAAGGACTTGGAGATGTAAAAGCCGAACCTGTCACTGATATTGGCTACTTCTATCACAGTTTCGATAAAACATCCCAACCTCGTAGATTGCGCCAAGTCTGCTCAGTAATACCTTCCCGACTAAGTTTCCTAATGAATCCGAATGGATAATGCACCGAAATCGAAAGGCAGTCGCTGAATCTGATGACGTACACAAGCATTGAGTTTGAGCTGAAGAACATTATAAGATTCAAGGTGCGTTCCAAAGTAAACAGGACTTTTTAAAAATAAGAACAACAAACAGTTCTTTTTGGCAAAACCGATTTATTTTATTCAATATACGAGGGTAGTCACAGAAGTACCCGACCTGACGTATAGATGGCGGTTTTCATTTAAAAAGAATGACAATTGTGAACGCTCTCGATGAATTTTGAAATACGGAAAAAATTGGTCATCATTATGTGATACAAAACCTTCATTTGAAATGCCTCAATCCAACCAACACCAAGACGAAACTGGATTCTACTCCGAGGGAGCCTGATCCTTTGTTTACAACAATAAAATATTGGGTGGCAGAGTTTAAGCAAGATCGTGGATTGAAAGTGCGTGAACTAGCAAATATGACAGGCATTTCCAAAAGCGCTGTAAAGCGCATGTTGACTGAAAAATTGGACATGAGGGACCCGTGCACAAGATGAGTGTCGCGATTACTCACAAGGCAACAAAAACAGCGTCGCGAGGATGTTTCAATCGAGTGTTTGGCGAAGTTGCATAGTAATAAACCCGAGTTTTTGCGTCGATTCATAACCATGGATGAAACATGGGTCCATCACTTCACACCCGAAACGAAGAAACAATCAAAACTCAAAACAAAGGGGAGAAGCCGTTCCATAGAAGGTGAAGAGAGTTCCATCTGCCGGCAAGGTCATGGCGTCAGTTTTTTGGGATGCGCGTGGGATAATTTTCATTGATTATCTTCAGAAAGGAAAAACTATCTATGGCGTGTATTATGCGAACTTATTGCAGGGTTTGAAAGATGAAATCAGGAAAAAACGGCCGCATTTGGCGAAGAAAAAAGTTTTGCTTCATCAAGACAATGCACCAGTTCACACTTCCGTCATCGCGATGGCCAAAATCAGTGAGTTAAAGTTCGAATTGCTTGTTCATGCAACCTATTCGCCAGATTTCCGAACTTGAAAAACTAGCTCGGTGGTAAAAGAATTGCCAACAATAAAGAGGTGGAGTCTGCGGTTGATGGCTATTTAGGGAGCTTGAGAATTCTCACTATAAACAGGGTATCAAAGCTATTGAGCCTTGTTGGGAAAAGTGTATTGAACTAAAAGGCGACTACGTAGAGTAATAAACATATTTTTCCCCATTTTGTTTTATGTTTTCTTTGTCAGGTCGGGTACTTTTGGGACTACCCTCGTATCCTCCTTCCGATTCAATATAGCGATTTGCACTGTCTCAAAGCGTGTCGAATGTGTGTTTTAGATCGCTAGCCGGGATGTTCTACAAAATGTCGGTACAAGCCGTCCACAAAGCGCTTTCCTTTCATCGGCAAATGTATTTTTCGGAAAACTCGCATGGTGCCAAATCAGGCGAATACGGGAAGCGGTTGACAGTTAAAATGCGATTTTTAGCCAAAAAATCGGTCACAAGTCACAAGTGTCATCGATTGATGGCGCATTATCGTGGAACAAACGCCAACTTCTTTCTGCGCGATATTCTGGCCGAATACAACGAATACGACACACCATACGCTTCAAAACGCCAAGATAGAGTTGTGCATTAACTGTTTGGTCCGTTGGAACGAACTCTTTGTTGACAAAGAGTTGGAGTTGGAGTCGTAAAAGCACATTGCCTTCACTTTTGACTTCTCCAAATGAGATATTTTGGGTTTTGGCTCGTCTAGCACCACCCACTCGGTATTTTGGCGTCTGGATTCCGAATCATATTGAAAACACCCGTCACAATGTTGTTTTTGGCCTCCTTGATGATGTTCTTCGAATGTTGAATTCTGAGTCGATGACACAAATCTACTGTCACTTCAGACGCAATAACTCCGCCTCTATTCGTCCAAATGTCATGAAATTTTGACAGTACATCAGTTAAGGATCTACGCATGTAAATGCCAATAGATGGCCTCAATTGAAATACCTATTTTTAAAACGTTGTGTTTACTTTGGAACGAACTTTGTACTTACATATTTGATTGGTTCTAGATCAGCGGATTCTTGAAAACTTCAGGAGTAACACCTAAACGGGCCTCCAATCGATGGTTTAAGTGAACACAGGCTGATGGGCCCACATCTACGAGTACTTTATCTTTATCTTTACCTCACAATCAATCGTAAAACAACTCTGAAAACTCGAGGCGCATTTCACTGGCTCTAGACATCCATATTAGAGAACGAATCATGCCACTCCATTCTAATCAGTATGCAAACCGCAAAGGCCGATCTCCCGATGATGCTCTGAATCATTTGTTCAAACAAAAGCGACCTTCAGTTCCAATAAGATCACCATCTGCGCATTTCTCAATATTGACGGCGCTTTCGACAACGTCGGAATGAATTGAAAATCAAATTAAAAGAAGGGTTTGAACGATGCTTGGAAGCTAAATGAAGATGCCTATATGGCAGCGAAGCAAATACTGTCCATAAGGTGATGTCCTCTAAGCTCTTATATTACCTCTAGTCTTAGATGGCCTACTCTTAACAACTTTGAATGCAAGCTGTGTTCATGGACAGAAAACGCATTACAATACACCAGTCATAGAGGGTCTATCCATGAACCCAAATTAGACCGAATCAGTGAGCTTCACGGATAGCAGATTACATCAAAAACTGGCCAAGAGACTTCAGACTATAACTGATACTATGACATAGAGGCGTTGAAGGTAAAGAAGATGTTGTTGGATTGAATACAAAGGGCTATACCGAAAGGTATCATACACACATACGAGTACATAGGTGCTGAATCCTTCTGTAGAATCTGTAACTCTAAGCTTAACAGTCCACCAAAGAGGTGGAGAATGTAGAATTTAGAGAATGATAAAACCGCGGGATTCACTACCAATCCCTAAGAACACTACCAAAGCCATGTCTAGTTAACTCCTCAAATTTATAACAAAAAAAGTTAGGAGATTCCTAGACTAATCGGCTTCGGAGAATAAAAGATGCTAGGGTCGTCATTTCTATGCCTTTTAAAAGACTATCGAGATAAATTTTGATTTCATTAAGCTCCTCTTGCTCAACCCAATGAAATTCAAGACTGATTCACTCAAAAGATTGATTCACGTAACTGCACTGCAATGCAATTGCAATTTAAAACGTGTAGCATGCCTCCGCATTATGGCCGGAATGCGAAACTCTCCGTAATCCGCATTACAACACATGCTCATCTACCTTTTTCAAATCGACATTGTCGGCAAGGCTAGTAGTTCAGAACTACAGCTAAGAGACCCCCAACAGAAGGCAAGTTCTGACCATGCCAACATATATTACTTAGGTGCGCAACTAAGTCAATAGATGGCGACAGCAGTAAGTACTGGTCGATTTTGGCATATCCAAGACATCATGAACCAAGCTTAGACATATGGTAAACAAACCGTATTGACACATTGTGATTTTGCGCCAAATAATCGTCATTCGCGGGAAGTGTTGATTTTCTTCTTTCATTCGAAGAAAACGGCGGCTGAAGCGCATCGAGAGCTCCAAAAAGTTCACGGAGATGCTGCTCTAAGTGAAACAACGTACCGTGATTGGTTCGGTACGCTTCAGAGACGGTGATTTTGATATTGACGACCGTCCGCGTGGAGGAAGGCCAAAATCCTCGGGAGACGCTGAATTGGAAGCATTGCTCGATGAGGATACATGCCACACGCAAGAAGAGCTTGCTTCAGTATTACTGCCAAGCAATTTCCGCCAAGCATTTGGAATGATTCAAAAACAAGGAACTTGGGTTCCTTAAGGGACGTTGAGCGTCGGTTTTTCGCGTGCTCCAGCGGCAAAAAAGGAAGGGTTTTCTTCATCACATAGTGACGGGTGATGAAAAATGGATGCATTACAGCAGCTCAAAGAGAAACAAGTCATGGGGACTGGCCGGTCATGCTTTTACGTTGTCGGCTTGGTCGAATATTCACGCTGGGAAGGTTATGCTGTGTATTTGGTGGGAGCAGGTCGGTGTTATTTATTATGAACTGTTGAAACCCAATGAAACCATCATGGGGTAACGGTGTCGGCTTCAATTGATGCAATAGAGGCGAGCACTGCGCGAAAAACGGCCACAAGACGAGCAGAGGCTCGAAAATGTGATTCTACAGCATGACAACGCTCGGCTTCACGTTGCTAAACCCGTTAAAATCTACCTGAAAACGCTCAAATTGGAACTCCTACCCCACCCGCCATATTCCCCAGATATTACGCTGCCCGATTATTACTTGTTCCATTCGATGGCACATGGTCTGTTCCGCTCATATGAAGACATGAAAAAGTGGCTTGATTTGTGGATAGCCTCAAAAGATGTACACTTTTACCGTAACGATATTCGAGCTCTGCTAGAAAGATGGGAAAAAGTTGTAGCTAGCGATGGGCAATACTTCGAAATTTGTAACCATTTTATCACAAAAAAGTTGTGTTTTCATCAAACTTGTGCAATTTAGTTATGCACCGCTTTAAACATTAAATACCCGATATAGAAGAGCGGACGCAGCAGTATGTTCTTTACAACGGACTGTTGTGAATAGTTGTGAAGTTTCGTAAGAAGTCGACCCCTGCGTCTCTTCGGTACACTTGGATACATATTTTCCTTCTTTATAAATGGTGTTGTTTTTAGAGGTATACAAATTCAATATGAAATAAAATACTTAAAGCTAATGTTAATGTCTATGATATTAGTTTTATTTAATCGATAATTTTATGCCATTAGTATTTAAATATGATATCGGGCATATGCGCGCCACGGCTATCTCGAATGAAGCGCAATCGTGAAGTCTAATTTTCAACAACTTTGTCGAGCAACTGGGGCCGTGTATCAGCAATAACACGGCGAATGTTGACTTCCAAATCGTCCAACGTCTCTAGTTTATCGGCATAGACTAGTGACTTTCCCATAAAGAAAGTGATCTAAGTGATCGCGTCCATTACGCGAAATTATGCACTCAGCAAATGTTTCCCGCAATAAATTGATGGTGTCGCGCGCCGTATGACATGTTGCGTCATCTTGTTGAAGCAAAAGCTCTGTCACGTCAATGTCATTCAAGAAGTCAGAGATCATGTTTCTATAGCTCTCTCCATTGTTGGTAACATTCTGTCCGGCATCGTTCTTAAAGACATATGGGCCATGATTCCACCAGCCCATAAAGCACACCAAGGAGCGAGTTTTAATGGTTGCCGGGGCATCTCAAGACAAAGGCTTCTGGGTTTTCTCCACTTCAAATTAGGCAATTCTGCTTGTTTACATATCCATTTAACCAAGAATAGGCCTCAAGGGAGAACCAAATTTTCCGTTGAAAATGAGGATCAAACTGAATCATGTCACGCGGTTTCAACTCTTGCACAAGCTGCTGGATCTTATAAGCTTTTAAGCCAAGATCTTTCCGTAAAATCTTCCACAAAGTCAATGGCCATAGCTCCAATTACTGTGCACGATGGCGAATCGACTCATTCGGATTCTCCTCAACACTGCGCTCCACAACGGCAATAACTTCTTCTGTTCGCACTGTCTTTGGGGATGCCTACGAGTATTATCCAGTAGAGTGTACGTGGTGCGAAAACGATTCATCGTGTTCCGAATAACTTGCTCAGATGGACGATTATGTCGACCGTAAAATGGACGTAGCGCACGATAAGTTTGGCGAACCGAACCGTGGTTTTCAAAATAAGTTTACACAATTTTCACGCGTTGTTCTGTTCTGTTCTAACCACAAATCAACTTTCAACTGTCAAATTGACAATCGTAGGAAACAGTGTTGCCAGTTTAACAACTAAAACTCTAAACAAACACCCTTTACAAATGGTTTAAACGTTCCAATTGAAGCGTGCCATGACAAAAATCATGAGTTTGGCTCTGTTTGGGATTCGGCCTCTGATTTGGGAAGACCCCTTATTCAAGATCCTCATATAATCAGGTGGAATCCAGCTAGGAACAGCTGTAACCTCAATCAATCATAAAGTGATAGTTGGATTAGGGAGTATTGTGCGTCGCAATGAAGTTTTACCTGCAGAAGCTTTAGCCGGACACAACATCCAACATTATGCAGGGAACAATCAAAACAAGACATATGCAGCCAAAGTTATGAGTAGACGTCTTCTACCAATAACCTTGTCCTAAGTCACGTGTATGAGAGGTCACGTACGCCAACAGTTCGGAATCACCTGTTCGACATGAGATCTCTGTGTAGTTAATAAATTGTTTTATAAAGCATTCAGACAGAGTTTCTTTACCTAACAATTTTAAATAGAATACATTCATCTTCATCCTTTTAAAAATCACTGGAATTTATTATATCGTTCCGTTGGCGCGCAAAATTGCAAAATTCGATCATAACATTCGATGACTAACTTAAAGATACGAGTATGAATAGCTAAAGAAAAAATAAAAATAAAATACATACAAGTATCTAAAACCAATGCGCCATGGGGCTAACATACAGTAGATTCTTATGTTATCGAACTGGGAATTGCTGAATGCTGATATCTACAAGCTATTTCTTATATGTAGCTCATGAATGTACGCATGAGCTTGGAGTATCTGCACTAATACGCGCGCAGACTATTTTATCTTATCTTACTAATGGAATTGCATGCTACGAATATTCTGTTTACAATTCAAGTCAACATTTTACCGTAATATTCGACATTCGTCATCACATAACGAAACAAAAAAATCTATTGAAATTCAACATGGGAATTTGCTTAAGCATCAAGCCATCCATATACGAGCAGGAATGCTCGTAGTCGATAAAGATAAATTTGAATAATGACTGTCAGTGTTTGAACTGATTTTTGTGAAAATATTAATAAAAAAATTATCAGCAGATAACCGCTATTTCTTGTTAAATCCGAGGGTTTAAGGGCCTTAGTTGCCAAGGTAGTAACTACGAATTCCTATGAACTCAACCATATTTTCCCAAACCAGGTTAGGTTAAACGGGGTGTGATGGATATGCCATCACATAGACACCAGACACCAAAACGGGGCCATCGCGGTCCCTGTGGAACCAATTGAATTGCAAAAACCTAAACAGTCGCCCTGTTGTAACACCCAATTTTCTTGCAAAAGCCAAGAAAGCCTTTGAAGTTCGTGCCGTCTATTTCCTCCAGGTTTTCGAAAAAGTATTTCCCTCCAAATTTTCTTCGACTACGCGATATTGCTTCGCATTCCCACAGTTATGTCTTCAACAGCTTGCAGATCACCGCAGAATCTGCAAATATCTGTAGCTGACATTTTGAGCCTCTTTGCGTGTTGCCGCAGGAGACACGGTCCTGTCAGGATTCCTATTACAGTCCTAAGCGTATCCCTGTTTAATTTTATTAACTTCCTAGATCTTTTGACGTCAAAAAGAGACCAAAGAGCCTTAGATACCCTGTGTCCTGCAAGACTTGACCGCCTTAGGTTGGCAGTCTTTGTGATTTTTTCCTCGATAGTGCCCCTCATTTTGCAGAGGGATGGTTTGATGTTGGCAACCTCACTATTGTCGAGTAGCTCTCCTTTTCTTGCAAGCTCGTCCGCTTGTTCATTTCCTTTAATAGCGCAGTGTCCTGGCACCCAACACAGTCTTACCCTTTTTTGACTGCATAGTGCCTTAAGCACTGTGCGACAGCCCCTGACTGTATCAGAGTTGATGTTGGTTGATTACATTGCATTGAGTGCGGCCTAGCTATCGATGTAGATAGCGATATCTCTTTCGGATATCGATCTCATTTGCATCTGAGGATAGCCAGAACCTCTGATTGGCTATCTGCCAATCTGCCGCACTACTTGCGTCCGGTAGTCTTATAGACACTCCAGAATACCAGAACCTGTTCCTTCCTCTGTTTTTTGAGCCATACATATGTGAAAATTGCAATTTCATTCGACCTGATTATTGCATTTTTCTCCCAGTCCTCCCTCTCCGGATAAATTATATCGTACGGGATGTCAAAGTCGACCATCAGTATATCCTCAAGCCCACTTTCGGACGTACTCTAAAATATCGTGATTCGCTCATAAGCCGTACAACTCGCCTATGGAATGCTCTGCCTAGCTCTTTGTTTCCTAGTCATTATAACCTTCAAACATTTAAAACCAACGTTCAGGGGCACATCTCTTTCCATCCTCCCTGATTTTCCTTCGCCCGCGCTGGGTGCAAACATTTTAAGGGTACTTAATCCCTTAAGCCCGCGCAAATTATAAAAGTAAGTACAAGCAGTTCTCCCCAGTTATTGTGAGCCTGTCTGAGACTGTCATCAGTTCTTTAACGATTTTATGAATGATTTTATTGTCACATTTTTTTGCTACTTCCTTCGTCCGGCGGTGAGTTGGGAGTGGACGTGCTGCGTTTTTGGAACGTATCCATTATCTTTACATCTTCCGCTATTGAAGGATGAAATGATGTTGTCCTTCCCAGCGCCGTAGGGCGAATCAAAAAAGGGTAAGTTGGTTGGACCGCTGTCTGACAGAAAAGCGAAGGGTGGTCAGAAGCCTAAGGAAGCGATTCCAAAGGGCTAGGGCGGCTAACGCTGAGAACCTGGCTCAGATGGGCATTGCCTTTCGGCAAGCGCTCGCTGAGTACAAGCGGCTCATTGTCAGCACAAAGGAGTCTCACTGGAGAAATTTTGCCTCTAATAATAGAGATGATCCCTGGGGCAAACTATACAAGATTTGCCGTAGAACTAAAAAGACTGCCGACATTGAAAGCATACGTGTGGATAATACGGTATTATCCACATGGAAAGACTGCCTTACTGCATTGCTTGGTCAGTTCTTCCCGAGAGAGGAGCGCTTTGAGGACTCTTCATATGAAGAGCCTCCGATCCCTCCGGAGTTAAGAACTGAAGAAGTCGACTATGGTGTTTCACTTCTTCGCTCCAGGAGATCTCCTGGAGCTGATGGAATGACCGGAGAGATGGTGAGAGCTATCTGGAAGGCCGTCCCAGAATACCTACTCGGACTGTACGGTAAATGCATTGCTTGTAGCTACTTCCCCAAGGATTGGAAGGTGGCAAGGGTGGTTGTGCTCCTGAAGTCCACCGATAAGAATAGGTCTGACCCTAAATCTTATCGGGGCATCAGCCTACTTCCGGTACTGGGAAAAGTATTGGAAAGGGTTATGGTGGAAAGGGTTTCAGAGAGCATTGGCGGAACCAATGTCCCCCTTCCAATTCGGCTTTAGAAGAGGCAAGTGTGTCGAGGATGCATGGTCTTACGTAAAAGACAGAGTCCTCAGAAGCAGGGCCAGTGTGGTTATAGGCATCTTTATTGACTTCAAAGGTTCCTTTGATAACCTAAACTGGCAGAAAATAGTAACCAGGTTGCAGGAATTGGGCTGTCGGGAAATTGGGCTTTTCGGAAGCTACTTTTCCGACAGAAAAGCGAGTGTGGTAAGTGCACACGACAACGTCTCAATTAATGTTGAGAGAGGTTGCCCCCAGGGGTCCATCTGTGGTCCATTTATTTGGAACCTGATGATGGATCCACTCTTGCGGCGGCTAAACGAGCTCTGTGGGTGCTGCGCCTATGCAGATGACCTGCTCCTCATCCTTGAAGGCCAGTCTAGGGCCGAAATCGAGGCAATAGGAGAAAGAGCTCTAGCAGTCGTTGCTGAATGGGGAGAAAGCGTAGGAGTAGGTGTGTCGCAGGATAAGACTGTCTTAATGAAGCTCAAGGGCAACTTGAACGTAAGACGTCGGGCTCCTAAGATACATTTGAACGGCGTTGGCATTAGATGTGTGACTGAGGTCACGTATCTGGGCATAACGATGGGTGAGTGTATGAACTTCATGCCTCACCTGGTTCGTACTAGACTACGTATGCTGAGTGCCGTAGGCCAGGTAAGGCGCATTTTGCGATCCGACTGGGGACTCAGCAGACGTTCTGTTCGTATCATATACGATGGCCTTTTTGTTGCCTGTGCAACATATGGAGCATCGGTATGGTACGACAGAGTTATGACTGTTGATGGTCGAAAGCGGATCCTGGCTTGTCAAAGAGTCGCCTTGCTTGGCTGTTTACCGGTGTGCCACACGGTCTCCACAGAGGCAATGCAGGTCTTGCTGGGAGTGCCACCTCTGGATCTGGAAGTGATACGTCGTGGTATTGCTTTCAAGATCAGAAAAGGTCTCCCTCTAAATGAGCGCGATTGGGTTTCCCCGGAAGAAGTGGATGGCCTATCCCTGAAGCAGCGTAAAACCTTGCTACACGCATGTGTTCTATCTAGATGGCAATCTAGATGGGATGCTAGCGAAAATGGTAGGGTTACTTACGGCTTCCTAAGGGATGTGCTAACCATGAGAATTTTTCCTGAACGGAATTTTAACCTCAGCCTGGGCTTTTTGTTGACCGGGCATGGCTCTCTCAATGCATTCTTGCATAAGAGGGGGCTTAGCGAGGTTGCGAGCTGCTCATGTGGAGCTTCCTATGAGGACTGGCTTCATGTCCTATGTGAGTGTCCCAATTACGCTGACATAAGGAACTTGCAGGCTATGGGCATAACCTTTAATGGTGAGACCTACGATGTCAGTGGAATTATCACTGATACCGTACGGTTTGAAAGAACCCGTAGTTTTGCAAAAGATGTATTCAATAGAAGGCGCAGTAGGCAGCTAGCGGAAAGTTTGTAGATTTTTAAATTGTTGCAAGGCCGACAGTCCTGGGCAGTGAGGTGCCCAACTGGAAGTAACCTTAAGGTTGCGAAGCTCGACCGGAAGCTATATTCTGGTACTACGGGAGGTCAGGAGCCCCCGGAACTATGGTTCCGGCCTGACCTAGGAGTTGGCCCCCTTGTGGGAGTATCGTGGTGGCTGTAGGTTTAAACCCAAAATCGCGGGGAGAATGGAGTACTTGTACTACCCGAAGGGCGCTTATCAACGCATTATTTTGATATCTTGTGCGAAGACGTACCGTAGGCTTAAGCCCTCACGGCAGGTACCTACGTAAAACACAAGAGACATCTGTCCTTCCCAGCACATTGATGCGAGCTTTTTTCCCAAGAGATCGCAGGGATTATGGGAACGTTTTAAAGACGTCGGAAAGCATTTATCTATGAAAATTCAAAGAAAGGCGGTTTCATACATATTTTCGTAGCAGACGGATCTCTAAGTCTGAAAAGACAATCGATGCGCAAGACTATTAAAATTTCAGTTGCACCACAGACAACTCCTCGAGGGAAGATCGTACGGCTCATGCCAGCTCCCCATTGGAGATAAAAGGTCTTGTCGAAGCAACAAACAACAATTAATAGAACGCATCTGGATTCACAGAAACTTTCTTTGTTTCAATGTTCTGCGGAAAACTCCTATACGCAAGAAGAGCGTCAGGCAGGTCTGTCAGATCTTCAAATTGACAAAGTTCAATCTAATACACGTTACCTAAACTAACATAGAATGCCGTAGATCATTCGCAAGTAGAATAACAGCTGGATCCAGGTATTCAACGCATAGTATCTATCTGTTTACTGTTTTATACAAGCCTCGCAAATACTTACTTTGAAATAAAATCCTTTGTTTGTAAAAAAAATCTCCCTTGTGGTCCATGTTCCACTTTATCTGACCATAAAGACTAATGTTTCTCCTCCTCTTCACCGAAAAAAGAAAATTTCTTTTAACCCATTTTTATCAATCTGTTACTCGCTGGCCACTGCACGAAAATATCCCTCATGTTCATAATATTTCAAAGAATTTCACTCAAGTCTCATTGCGAGGGTAGATACCATACCAGACCGCGTTGATATTTTTAGACTTCTCCTAACCTACATAAAGTCATACCTTTTCCGTTCATTGCTGATGCTGCCCTCATACGTTCGCTTCATTTACAGAAACCGAGTGTCACTGCATACGGATGCATTCATGTGCCCAGAAAAGACGCTCGAAATATATCGCACATAATTAAGAATGCACTGCACAGTGCACTATGCCTCACTGCACAGTTCACAATGTGCAGCACATTCAGATGTGCTGAGTAGAAAATTGCGCAAATGACTGAGTTGACTGAGTTGGTTGGCGACAAGAGTATTCGAAGAATTCCAAGCACGTCTTACCCACTAATTGTGCCTCTGGTGCTATAATGGGCATTCTCCGGAAACGAGACGTTGATGACTAAGTGATTTTTGCTGACCACTTGGCTTGGCAAATTGGACTTCTCCCTTAATGACGCATTACAATCTATTATTGCGCGCTTAATTAGACCGTTATCAATTTGTGGGCGTTGGAAAATACTTTTTTTTTTTTTTTTTGTACAAAAACATACATATGCGCGTCCGAAGAACTGCCAATGTGTTTCCCTGGGGATCAAGGCATTTAGAGAACCTTCAACTTCAATTCTAACCGCTGGGATGTGACGCAAATGATGACATCTGCGAAATAATTTCATTTCTTTCTATTGGAATTGCTTAGGAGAGCTCCCTCTGTCAAGAACATTCTCAACTTGGTAATAAATGGATCCCATCTGAGGCTAAAGATATTTTCTTACTTCAAATTTACTATCCACTCTGGTGGGGATCGTTTATTTTAATTTAAACAGACCTCTTCTCAGATTCACAATCACTATTGTAGTCCACTAAATGCCAAGTCTAATTCATGTTCTAAATTTTCTTAAAAGGGAAAAGTCTGTGTGTTGAGTTGTACGAGTATAAGGTAAATAAATGCAGACATCGCCTTAGGGTGAGTGGGTCTTTTTCCTGCGTCCGCTTTTGGGAAGGGCGATATTTTTAGAGCCACAGCAGATTTAGTTAATGATTTCTTTTATTTTTCTTTTTTAAATCTGTTGTGCTAATAAGAAATGAATAAGCTTAAATTATAAGAAATCTATTTGAGTTCAAAGTTTAAAAATAATAAAACCCTGCCGGGGGGGGGATGTTATTTCAAAAATATGCCCATAGATTCGATGCAATTTATTTTGGTATTTTAGTACTAGAAATATTTCCTAATCGTGAGGTACTTAGCAATTGAATACAGTATCGCAGATACATTACAGCGATGAAAATTAATTTTGACAATAGTCGATGTTATTGAACATAACTTAGAAGGTGACCCGGAATCTGGGAAGCCTAAAATGCAATAACGTCTAAATCTGAAATAGTTTGAATCCTTGATTGGTTAGAAGATGCCTTCAGAGATCTACAATAGAAAGGTCTTATCAGAAGAAAGACGTCCGAGAAAAGAATCCACTTGACACACAGATTGCTATGATTTCCAAACCGTTCATGACAGTGAGCTCAAATTTTGACACATGACAGATAATTTTATTATTTACAAGCATTTTCAACGATTTGCGTCTCAGTTGTGTTGAAAAATTTTTATCCACGATGGAATTCAAACGCGATTGCTTTATATTTGGCTGGAAAACCACAAGTAGCTATCGTTAGAGCCCTCCAGCACCTCAACGTGAATAAATCATTTGTGTCTTGAACCATAGCTCGTTACCGTGATACTGACAGCGTTGCAAAACCCCATGGAGGTGGTCATAAAAAAACAGCAACATCGGCAGAAATGGTTCGGAAAGTGAAGGCTCGAATTGAGCGAAATCCGCGTCGAAGTGGAAGAAAAATGGCTCGTGAGCTCAACATATCGTTGGAATGGATGCAACACATACTGAAAAATGAGATTGGGCTCAAGCCATTGAAGTTCCAAAAAGCACACGATCTTACACCGCAACAGAAAAAAGTTAGAGTCGAAAGAGCGAAGGAGTTGCTACGCTTGCACGAAAGTGGTGAGTTGCCGAATTTGGTTTTTTCCGATGAGTCGCCATTTGTTATCGAGCAATATGTCAACAAACAAAATGACCGAGTTTACTTGCCAGAGAGGTCCTTCGAAAATTTACACCATCGGACGGCCACCAGAAATCGACAAAATTATTGCGATCGTCTTAGAGGCAGTATTGAAGCCTTGGGCAAACAATCATTTCGGTCGGAGACCGTGGACATTTCAACAAGACTCGGCACCGTTTCACAAAGTGCGCGTCAATCAACAATGGTTAATAAACAATGTTCCACACTTCATTTCTTCGATACGATGGATTGCAAATTCTCTGGATGCAAATCCGTCGGATTTCTCTGTCTGGGGTATTTTGAAGGCGAAGGTTGGCACTAAAAAATACCAAAGTTTGGACCACCTCAAACAAGCACTCAAGGCTATTATTCGCGCCCAAGATGGACATATTGAAATCTACTTATACAATTTGAAAATTGATGTACTTTCCAACATTTTTTGCTTTGGCACAATAAAATTTATCAAAAAATAAAAAAAATTATAGCATTTTAAAAAGTTGGAGTTCGAGTTAATCACCCTGTAGAATCAATGCTGAAGTCTATATGCAAAGCTGCCGATGCCGTATAGAGCTGTGGTGGATCTTTAGTCATCATTAATAAGTAAAACACATATCGCATATCAAAATCGCATCGCGTTTAAACTCGTTAGAAAATAATTGTTTACGCGAACGCGACCAAACGAACTTAACACGCATCCGTACACGCGCCTTTACAATTTCTCTGTTTCTGAACATTCCCCCGAATAACTGAACGAACCCAAGATCCATTTGACATTTATTTTTTCATTCCTTCGTCTACTCTCGAATTGTGTGCTGGTTCCGTGATTGCGCCCCAACTTAAAGTTTCATCCATTGTAAAAAGTTAAACATAATTTTTATTAATTCAATAAAGTTTAAAGTTTTTTTTAAAAGCCGACGTTTTTTTTATTATAGTCGCATAAACTATAGAGCTACTACTATATACGCAGATTTCGGGAAATGGTGAAGAGGGATGACTCTTCTATTTCAATAGAGTGACTGACATCATCTTACTCGGATTCTATACCAAACAAAATACATGCGGTTCCAAATAGGGAGGCGAAGCCTACAAACATCTAAAGTATTGTAGAATTTTGACAGCTCGGCGATAATAGACGTTTGCAACCACCAAATCAGTAAATTGGGCAAAGTTTCCACACCATAAGAATTCACTTACATGCGTAGCAACAGCATAATTCCAAATGGGCGAAGCCCTAACCAAATTGACCAAACGCTGATCAGCAGAAGTCATGTCTCCAATATACTAACTCTAAAGGTACAATGATAATTTATTTGTTGGCGCCCGATTGTCCACTGAAAATACACTGCGGCATGAACAAAGAACAAAGCTTAAAATTGAACATCTAAGCATGCACGGAATAGTTAACTAGAGCCTAAGTGTCTGGGGGTGAAACTGTTCGGTATGCATCTCTACACGCCAACGAACAGGTGATTCGGTGACAAACAATTATCAAGAAAGTAGCCGAGATACAATAGTTTTGGGCTACCAACCAACGCCGAATAAAACGCATGCTCATGCTTAAGTATGTGGATGACATACACCCGTATCCGCTGAACATACCGAGCTATTTGTGAGGTGAAAATGGGTCTGTCGGTAAATGAGCGAGAAATAAAATACATGCTGTCGTCGAGAAAGGACACACTAGTCAAGAACTTTATTTACCTGGGTTCTGCAGGGAATATGAATAATGACACCAAGCCATGAGGAGGAGCTTGGTCGTTTCGAGAGAAAAGTGATTCGGTGATCTACGGTCCTGTCTGCATCGACGGAGAGTGGAGGAGAACATGTAACCGAAAACTGTGCCGGCTGTGTAAACTTAGATAAAATAATTAGAATTCATCGACTTATATGTCTGAGACATATGTAGCGGATGGACACTAGCGGCCCTGCCTAGAAACTCTTCGATTGCATCGCTGAGATGTACCACCTGATTCAGCGTGTGGAAATAGAGAGGGACCTCAATCAAAAACGGAATTGCGTGTGAAATTGGCAGCAGGTGGTTTGTTCCATGTTCTTGATGTCAAGCAAAATGCCAGCATATCGACCAACACGCTGTGGTTAAACACGTCGCTGTCTTCTTAAAGAAGACTGGCAAATTGAAGGTTCCAGAACAGATGGACATCATTAAGACAGTCAAGTACAAGGAGCTCTCTCCCTACGACTCCGATTGGTTCTAGATTCGTTGTGCATAGATTCTGCGTCACTTATATCACCGCAGTCCAGCTGGTGTTGGTTCAATCACCAAAATCTACGGTGGACGCAAACGCAACGGAGTTCACCCATCATATTTCTGCCGGTCTGCTGATGGTTGTGCTCGCAAGGCCCTCCAGGTTTTGGAACATGCCCGCTTGATTGAGAAGCATCCCAATGGTGGACGCAAATTGTCCCCAACCGGACAACGTGATTTGGATCGTATTGCCCATCAAATTGTAGCTACGCAAAGAGATGCTCGCAAGGAAACTGGCCCAATCGTGATTTCCAAGTGAAATTAGTATTTAGCTTCTCGCGAGAGTTGATTTTTAATAAAAAGGAGAAAATCTTATGGCACCGGTCCACCTTGGACAGTACGTCACCTCAGAAGGAATGCTTCATAAAAAATGGGTTATAGAAGTAGCACGTAAAAAATACTGCAACGAAAAACTAGAGCATTGAACACAGAGTGTCGAGTTCCGAACATGAACAAAGAAAATTGTGGGAAAATAGGAAAGAGTCCAGCGTTTCAAATAAAGGAAATCAACGCGTGCTGAGATATGAACATTTGTAAAAGAAAACTTAGCAGCTGGCATTTGATTTTATAATCAAGCTCCTCGTGATTTTATCGAGGATGTCAACGAACCATTGGATCATTTCAAAAGCTCGTTAATGGAAAGCGGTAAAGAAAATGCGTAGCTATTTGGTGGCCGAGGAAGCCCACCACCTCTGGCTGACTGTCTACAGTCTTATTCAAAACTGAAAATGACACTTTGACGAGAAGTATTCACTTCATCATCAGTTCGATGTGAGGGGATAAACCAATGCCCGATGATAAGAATGAATATAAGCTCTATATGTCCAATCAATAAAACAGGAGCGATCTTTATTCTTGCTAGAATGGAAGCATATACCAGTGTGGGATCCGCCACGGACAAATCGGCCAAAAACCAAATGTCCTTGTCTAGACTAAAACACTAAAAGAGAACAAGAAATTGGAAGTTGTACTCGAATTGAATTGAATTTGAATTGAATGAATTGAGCGTGATTACACTCTTCTGGATCCACCAACCAGACATAGTATGGTGCGAAATGAAGAAAACATAGCCACCGTACCGGCCATTATCGAAGAAGATCCAAAAATGTCGATTCGATGCCGATCAGATGAATTGGCCATCGCCAATGTAAACCCGGCTTATTTTGCAGTTGGATTTGGACCTACATCCGTATAAGATTGTGCTGACGCAAGAATTGAAGCCGGACGATCATAGACAACGCCGTGACGCTAATTAGACGCTTCAAATGTTGGACGGAGATCCGGATTTTGGCCAAAAAATGATATTCTCGGACGAGGCCCGTTTTTGGCTCAGCGGCTATGTCAACAAGCAAAATTTGCCGATATTGGAGCAAATATTGTACAATCCACAAGTGCTCGGCCAAGCATCGATGCACCCACTAATTTTGACTGTTTGGTGCGGTTAATGGCATGACGGCATCATCGGACCTTATTTCTTTCGAAATGAGGAAGGAGACACAGTTACCGTCAATGGTCTCAGGTAAAGAGGAAAGCTGCGAAGCTTAGTTTAACGGTCAACGAGGGCAAGGCCAAATATAAGCTGTCGAGCAGAAATAACACCCAACACCGATGTCTTGGACAGAACCTCACCCTCGACAGATATAACTTTGAGGTAGTTAAGGGCTTGTTTACCTAGGCTCCGCTATTAGCTCAGACAATGACACCAGCGCTCAGATCAAACGAAGAATAATTCTTGCCAATCGCCGTTTCTTTGAGCTAAGAAAGCAGTTGACTAGCAAAACCATCTCTCGAACAACAAAAGTGACCTTGATAATCCCAGTCCTCTCCTACGGCGCATAGGCATGGACTTTATCGAAAATGGATGAGAGTGCTCTTAGCTGCTTTGAGAGGAAAACGCTTTGGGTGATTTTCGGTCCTGTCTGTATAGACGGTGAGTGGAGGAGGAGCTATAATGATGAACTATACGGGCTGTACAGCGACATCGACTTAGCCAGAAAAGTAAGGGCCCAACGACAGTGATGGCTGAGCCATGCAGAGCGGATGGGCACAAATGCTCCGGTCCGAAAACTGTTCGAATCCGCCCCTTAGGGACAGCGCAGTAGAGGAAGACCGCGATTCAGGTGGCGCGCACCCTAATGAAAGGGGACCTCAGCCAATTTAGCAAGCGAAACTGGAGGCAGCTAGCTAAATATCGAGCTGGATGGAGACTCTTGTTGGTTCAGGCCCAGGTCCACCCCAGACTGTAGCGCCATCTTAAGTAAGTAAGTAATTTAAGGACCACCAGTTCCCGACTGCTTTTTACTGTGAGATGTTTATTTTCTAAGTTTACTAACAGAGATGCTTTCGTTGGAAGCCTGCATCAACTTTACGGTTATAAGGGTGTGTATAGCTGTGAGCGATATCTATCCACTACCTTCCAAACAGGTATGTCTACTTTGGCATTCTCTTACCTTCACAATTTCAAAGGTCTGCATCTAAGTCATCCATATCCTCGTATAGAGTCTGCACTTTAAAATCTGGTTTGGAGAATTGAAGGCACGCTTTGGGCAGTTTCTTCGACATTTAAGGTGGCTACGACAACGAAGTAGAAAGTTGGCCAGATGGTAGTTAATAGCACCCTGATTGTGGATATTGAATATGGGCAATAGGTGATGCCAGGTTTAGAAGGGGTTGTCAGCAGAGTGACCAAGTTGTCTCTCCACTTCTTTTCTAGAAAAACGTAGACGATGTAGTAACATTGCGACTGTTGGCACAGGGAAATCCGGACGTAATCGACGATTGGTGCATCAACAATAAGATTTCAGCCATCATCTCAAAACTGAGGTTGTTCTCTTTTCGAGAAAGGGAAGCTTGCTAGTGCTAAAAGCGTCACCATCAGCTTCGCCAACGAAAATAACCATCAAGGTGTCATTTTAGTTAGCACACTTTTTTGGACTTAGCATATCGCATCGAAGACTTTCTAGGGACTGCTCGCTTTCTTACAGTGCAAGCGAGATTTTAGCCAGATATGTGTCTTGTCACCGAAGAGAATCCTCCGGATCCACTCGGTAATGATAACACCAATTCTAACTAATGCGTCAGTTGTTTAGTTGAAAAATCTTTCACGTAAATACGCCACGTTTGCAAACAAACGAACTGAGGCTATCATTGAGTCCTGAGACAGACTTGAGAGCTAAAGGATTTCCCTCCCTTGCTATTCATATTGTCGGCTGGATTTTCATGGCCATCTTCCATTTCAAAAGTAGTCGACATTCGCATCGGAATTACATTAACTTTGCGCACGGATTGTCATGTCATCTGATGCAGTGACATCGGAACACCAGTTGCTGTGGTCATACAAAGTCGACTGTACTCAGGATTACCTTCAATCTGAATAAACAGATAAATAATAGAATAAACGACAACCAAAGCAAGTTCGAAAATGGAAGGCTTTTTTGAATTGAACTGGAATACTGAATTTCACTGAGTTTTCTCTTGATCTTAGGTCAAAATGTGATCAGCTTGAACCTGCTACGGAATGTTCAGAAGAGCATTTCTCACGATCTAAATCTGCATTGGGATTGCCTGTGTTATCGGTTCCATCGAGTGATGGGTATCTTATGAGTGCAATCGTCAGTATGTAGTGTGTATTTTCAGATCGCAGATAGACCAACCGAATGTTTTTGGACGTCTCTAAAAAGTATGATGTCCCTAGCCAGGAGTTACTGTTAATGCTCACTGGAGTCGTATTAGGCCGCTACAATTTTGTACATCACCCAAGTGGCATGAGTGACATAATGATTGTCCCTATAGTGATAACGACAACCCTAAGCGTTTACTCCGTGCATGGGTGGTGGTGCTTTGTCACTTTCCTTTAATAAAACGAGCACAGAAGGAGAACAATGGACTGGTTATTGTCTGACTGATCTATTCCAATGGATTTTCATTATTTTTGAATCTTAATGTTGGTTTTGTATGGTTAGGGTGGTATACCAACAGCAAACGAGTATGTACTCGGATATGTTTGTTAACCTTGAGGAGTTGCTGCCAAATATATAAAGCAAATCAAGTACATATCAGTAGAGGATTCCCGATTGCCTACATGATACTTACCTCTTCATACATAGAACAGTTGAAGCAAGATTAGAAAATGACTTGCTCGCTGTATCAACCTAAAAAGATTATATGTAAAGAACTGGCACACAAACTGAACCTTGGGGCACACCAAATTTTCATTTTTGAACAGAAACAAATTGTAATTACTTTTCATTTGAAGACTTCTTCATCAGTAAGAACAATTTAACGTATCAAGTGCCACTTAAGGACTACGCAAGAAGCTGCAATACTCCAATAGCAATTATGCCATATTTGGAAACTCTTTCGATTTCCTTCATCTCAATTTTCCCCCACGGTGGAAGCACATACCCCAATTTCGAAGGAATTTCGTCTTATTAAATGAAATTGAAAACAAAACATGCTTCAATGATATTACACAAAATCAAAGTGGCCTCTTAAAGTACTTAAGAAAGTATTCCCCCTCTTTAAAATTCAGTTCCAATTGCAAAACAAAAGATACGACTTCAATTTCCAAGTAGTGTGCAAGAATCAATGACATACTTTTCTTGTAAATACTTTTGGATGTAATTGATGTAGAGGCTGTTGGTGGATTGGAACGAAACCAAGCACCAAGCATCAAGCAGCAAACACTAACCAATCCATACTCACCCATCGATTCAATCAAAATCAAATTTATACTTCAACGCCCATAGACATTTCAAAATGCTGGTATTCGACAGTATTGTGACGACAGTAACATACGAGTACAACAATAACGAAGACAACCAATCCACATGAGACAATTTCATCAACAACAATCGAGTTCGGCGGCAACAAGAGGTCAAAAGTGTATCTGGCCCCCAAAGAATGCCCCATTGGTGTTGTTGTGAAAAGACGTTTCTCTACTCCCTAGTGCATTTTTGATATCAACCATTGAAACTGGAGTGCACTCTTTTAAGTGCATTATGGTGTTGCATTGCTGCACAGAGTAGGCCTTAAAAAAAAAACTAAATTTTAATTGAAAATTACAAATACAACAAATACAGTACGGTACGTGGTTACTCGTAAACATCAACATTTTTCAATCAACTTCTTTTGAGATCAGCACTTAAAAAATGAAGTTGGCCCGTTTAGAGCAGCGCATTCATAGGAATGCCACTCGATCTACCTACTCAAGATACCACGTCATAACATTCATGTATGTATAAATGTATATATGCGCAAAAATACATCTAATTCTTGTAATCTGATCGGTTTGTAGCTATTAGATACACACAACTCCCAACGGAGTTGTTTGCTTGGTGGAACAGCTGCGATCTTGTATTAAGTTTCCATCTATCATTAACATTTTCGAACTACGGATACCTACCTACCTACGTGAGGAACATTATCTGGATAATGTTATTGTTTAGCCCACCCCGTCTAATTTTTATTATTTTTTTTTTTATGATAGCGGAAATTGCAAAAATAATTATTATGATAACATCAGCGTGTTGTTAGGAAACTATAATTAGCCCGAGTTGAGTACGATCATTGACAATGGGAACCTACGTTTGTCCGGTGATTCTGACGTCAACGGCCGCCGGATATTGGTAAGCATCTAGTTGATCTATAAATACTTTCCCTTTAGTCAAAATGAACATCCTCCCATCCAGACTATCATTGGAGCGAGATACAGGAAGAAATTTAGGGGTGCCTTTGAGAGCTACTTATATTGATATCCGATTTCCAATTTATATAAAGATCTGAACCCGGTGGTCGATACTCGAAGACGGGAGACTATAATTGCTTTTAGAAAAATTGGGAAAAATTATTGTCATCAACCTCCGCTAAGTCACCTTCATTTTGACGCCTCAACGAAGGGCAATCAGTAGAAACCGCTCATTCCTATGTCTGTCTAATTGAAACAACTCTTGGTATCAAGACTATGTAGACCTCCCTTGACACCGATGGAGCCTTCCACAGCCCAGACGATTATATCAGCACCGACAGATCTAAAAGTAGGCCGCCCTATAAGCAATCTGTTATGTCAGTTTCTTAAAAGAAGGAGGATTCTCATGTCAGACAAGGCAAACCGCAAGGTGGTGTTCTTTCTCCAGTTATCTTTGCAGATGGTAACGAATAGATTATTTAGATTTCTGAAAGGTGGAGATTGTAAGGTGTTGTTTGCCTATCCATATGACATTGCAGTAAGAGACCTTATAGGTTACTCGGTCAGACAACACAGCGTATATGAATCAGAAATTTAGTTGCAAACTCCGACTGGGAAGAATGGCTTGCCTCAATTGCTTGAGATCTCGGTGGAACTCTCAAGTTTTGTTGACTGTCTTTTAATTCCGACCTCATGGATATGCTGGCTGACGCAATGAGTTCGGAACTCCGATTGTTCGGGAATACAAAGTCAATTTCCCCTGTACTTACGACTGTCTTTCGCCGGAATCTGAGCTGGGGAATGTGCTTCCAGCATCTTCGAGTGATACTTGCCTCTGTCTTAGATGCGAAAATACAATACAAGGTGGAACAGGCAAAGCACTTGCGTGTGTAACGACAGAAAAGAGAAAAGCCGCCCTTTAGACCTTGTTTAACCCCATCACAACCTTCAAATCTGTTCAAAAATGCAAGCTTTTTTGCACGCACTCGAACAGGTGAATTCAATGAGTTGCGTGAGGCCACAATGCGATCACCGATGAGTCCACGTTGGGACAAACTGCGTTCTCTGTTGGGGGTACCATTGAAGGTTGGATATCTTATGAGCTGGCATACCAACCCAATGCTTCCACACGTTTTTAAGAAGTTAGCGGCAGTTCAACATGAATTCACTGTGCCTTATCTGGGTCTCAAGTCACAGTGTGAGAAGAACCCGATCCCGCATTGGGACTGCATCGCCCTCGATTAGGGCTCCCGTTGAGGGTTTGGTCTTTTATGAGCACAGCCGTAATTGGAATGAATCCTCCAGATCGCAGGCAGGACAATCTAACGCATTTAAACGTCTCTAAGAAGTCAGTGGCCGTTGAAGTTGAATTCAGTGGGCCTTATTTGGGTCGGAAATCAAAATGGGATCGACAATTAAGTCTAGGATTCTTATAAACACAACAGGAGGTGGTATGACAGATTGGAGACAAAATTTTTCAGACTTCTGCGAGTAGTCAGCGATCTCAATTCATATGCAAACACGTCATAGGGAAAAAAGTGGCTGCAACCTCAAATTACTTATAAGCTGAAAACATTGGTCGTTAGACTTATAACTAATGAGCCGTTTAGCAGTGTGGAGTCAAAGCAGTCCTAGACACACACGTTATTTGTTTAACAATATGCAACGAAGCAAAGGTCGTATAAGCAGTGCTCTGGGATCTTTCCGCATACCCGCTCTAAATTTGTAGCAGATGGATGCATGTACTGCTAATCACCTGAAAGTTGCCAGTTGCCAAAAAGGCCACTTGTCCATCATTGACTCAAAAAGGATGTATAAGCCAACTTATCATCGATCTTTCCCCGCTGTTTGAAAACAATTTCAGTGTTACAACATTCTGACGGGAAGAGTCGAAAACGTTTAGGCGAAGACAAAATGGATTTTGGCGGAAAAGTTATCACCCTATCGGAAGATGCTTTAATTTTTGCAAATAGCTGCAAATGTCATTTGACATTTGTGAAGTAAACAGTTACAAAATACACGTCAACTAGACATGAATCGTTATACTCCTAAAGAACGCGGACAACGGAACTGCTGGGAGGTCTGGCCGGCCCCGGAGCAGTCGTTTTGCTGAGAATATCGCAGCTGTGGTTGAAGATATCGCAGAGGACCCAGGAGTATCGACTAGACGACGTCCCACGCAATTGGGCATCAATCAGCGGTCTTTACAGAGAATTTTGAAAGACTGTTGTTGTAACAAAGTGCAGACAGTGCATCAACTGTTAGCTATTGAGCGTGTAACCTACGCTCAAGCCATCCTGAATTTCAACCACGAGGGAGACAACTTTTCACCGAAAATCATCATGAGCGACGAGGCTCTATCTCAGCGGATATGTGAATAAGCAAAATTATCACTTCTGGGCCACCGAAAATCCATGAAGAGTCATTACACCCGCACAAAGTTACTGCATAGTGTGCTGTTTATGCTGGAGGCGTCATCAGGCCTGGAAAACGCCGCGGGCCAAGCAACTACTGTAGACTGCGAGCGTTATAGAGCCACGCTCAACGACTTTCTCCTCCACGATGGAGCAACAACGCATACTGCACGAGCCATAACCGAAATTCTGAGGGCTGCATTTCCGGGTCGCCTAATCTCTCGTTTTGGCGATTTGCACTGGCCGGCAAGATCGTCTGATTTAACCGTTCCAGACTTCTTTTTGTGGGGTTGTTTTGAAGCCACGAGTCCATGTCAACAAGCCTCAGACTCTTGAAGCCCTCAAAG
The DNA here is from genome assembly GCA_963966105.1 of Volucella zonaria. Lineage (NCBI taxonomy): Eukaryota > Metazoa > Arthropoda > Insecta > Diptera > Syrphidae > Volucella > Volucella zonaria. The sequence goes on along the minus strand of OZ014530.1, from coordinate 316,350,230 downwards.
AGAATATCAGCCGTGAATGCGAGGACCGGAAATTCTGGCAAGAGTGATGAAAAAAGTCACAAATCGGGCCCGAAAGGTCGTCAGTTCTGACGGCGGCAATTTAGACAATATCATTTTCGCGACTTAATGAAAAAAAATGTAAGACATCAGATAAACATAACCCAAAAGCAGAACCGAAATTTTTCATTCATAAAAAAAATTACAGCCAAAGAACATCGGGTGATGACTTTTGCGCCACCTTGTATATAAAGAGTGTTTTTTTTAGAGGTTCGGTCTTTAAGCTGGTAACACTGTTTCTACAGATTGTCAATTTGACAGTTGAAAGTTGATTTGTGGTTAGAACAGAACAGAACAACGCGTGAGAATTGTGCAAACTTATTTTGAAAACCATGGTTCGGTTCGCCAAACTTATCGTGCGCTATGTCCACTTTACGGTCGACATAATCGCCAATCTGAGCAAGTTATTCGGAACACGATGAATCGTTTTCGCACCACGTACACTCTACTGGATAATACTCGTAGGCATCCCCAAAGACGACAAACAGTGCGAACAGAAGAAGAAGAAGTTATTGCCGTTATATACCCATCCACTTTGTGGAAGATTTTACGGAAAGATCTTGGCTTACAAGCTTATAAGATCCAGCTTGTGCAAGAGTTGAAACCGGGTGACCGAAAACATGATTCAGTTTGATGCTCACTTTCAACGCAATATTTTGTTCTCCAATAAGGCCCATTCTTACTTAAATGGATATGTAAACAAGCAGAATTGCCTAATTTGGAGTGAAGAAAACCCAGAAACCTTTGTCGAGACGCCCTTGCAACCATTAAAACGCACTGTTTGGTGTGCTTTAGAGGCTGGTGGAATCATCGGCTCATATTTCTTTAAGGACGATGCCGGCCAGAATGTTGCATGGAGAACGCTTTAGAAACATGATCTCTGACTTCTTCGTTCCTCAATTGAATGGCATTGACGTGACAGAGCTTTTGCTTCAACAAGATGACGCAACATGTCATACGGCGCGCGACACCATCAATTTATTGCGGAAAACATTAGCTGAGCGCATAATTTCGCGTAATGGACGCAACCACTTTTTTGGGAGTATGCGAAGTGACTAGTCTATGCCGATGAACCAGATGCGTTGGACGATTTGGAAGTTAACATTCGCCGTGTTATTGCTGATACACGGCCCCAGTTGTTCGATAAAGTTGTCGAAAATTGGACCACGATTACGCTTCATTGGAACTAGCCGTAGAGCACATATTCAAACACTAATGACATAAAATTATCTAATAAATGAAACTAATATCATAGACATTAACATTAGCTTCAAGTGTTTTATTTCATATTGAATTTGTAAGCTCTAAAAAAAACACCCTCTACAATGATGAATAAAAAAAGTAACCAAAGGATGGGACGCTGCGTGTTCTTCGAATATCACTTCTCATTTCTCAAACTATTTCAGGCGGAAATTGAGATAATGAAAGAGGCTCTCCCTTGGTTAAAGCGGACTGTAATATCTACAGGGATATCTGCATCTGTCCTGATAACAACGTGAAAGGTAATTAAAAACTGTCGCATATCTGTCAATGAAATGGTCAAATATTGAAGTTTACAATCATTATTTACTGGGCACCTGGGCACCTGGGCACCTGGACACCTGGAGAAACAATGAAAAGAGGGGCAACCCCCGATATTTGTTCAGTCTTTGAGGATGAAGAATTTCCACGCGCAGCATGTAAAGTCATACGAGAGATGTGGCCAGTTTTAGATGCTCAGAAGGCACAGCATGCAATTTGGCCAGAGAGACCTTGATCACAGGCGTACAGACTCTCTCATCTGTGAAGCGATCACACATCGGCATCCTAGTGGGAACCTTGGCGTTCCATTTAATGATTTCTGTCAAGAGTTTTAGAGGTGAAAAAGAAAAATTCACCTGAATTGCAGCTGCCACAAAGAAAAATCTGAATGATTTTTTCGTCAACAATCTTGGCGTCATCTTGGTCCCTCGGATTTGCTAAACGCACCAAATTCTGGTCTCCACTTTAGGGTTTCAAGTGTAATGAGATTCGGTGGTATTACAAGGAACCTCACCTGCTTTAGTAGCTGTTCTGCGTTTACTATTCGTGTCATTTGATTTTATCATAAATACGAGGGCGATCAACGCATTACGGTAAAAGGTAAAGAGCAGATCAGTAAGTTTGGCGGAAACGCGACATTTCCGCTTTCCAACAATCGCATCAATAATGCTTCAGATGGTAGTGAAAGGAAGATGGCATTTACCTTGTTAACTACATGCTGAAGTACTTTGCTCGAGATGCTGTCAGTTAGTCGCACCAAATTTTTTGGTTGCCCTGATCGTTTCATCCTTGAACCAGAGACTCGGTCTTCCTGTACCTCTGGGACTACGGCGGTAGAACTTTCTCGTTTTTCCTTAAAGGGACTCAATATCAGATTCCGCTTTCTAATCTAATATTCCGCGCCGTAGGGCAAAAGAACTTCTTCGATGATTCATCACTAGGTCAATCTGATAACACATATCGATGTATTTTCTGCTCGCATAAACGGATCATCTGTGAAGAAAGCTTCACAGATGATCCGATCCTGAGATCAATAGTACCGAGCTGACCATCGACAAGTGCACTGTGCTGTGAAATTCGCTCCTCGCGCGGAGAAAACACAAAAAAAAGCAACAAAAACGCGCGAGTACGGTGTAATCCCAATCAACATTCACAGTGCGGGCATCCCAACTTTCCTGCCCCTGGTCTTACTGTTGCTTGCACTCGGTAACTGCAAGCACTCGGTTGCTGTATTACATTGTCATATAGTACAGCGCGTGCAGTGTCTGAGTGTATGTAACAACCGATGGATAGCGGGCAGTGGGTTTGAATTTTGTTGATGTGCTGGTTCCTATTGTTGTAAGGACATAACACCTACAGCAATTTGATTTGGTAAACTAACTCTGAATTTTTGCTTCGGTGTTTGTGTTTACTGTGTTTGTTTATGGTTATGATTAGGGAATTCAGGGTGGACGTAGCCAATATACGCGGGCTAAAAAGTAGCCACTTTTCTGCGTACGTCCACGTCTGTAAATATAAACCAGCTGTTTTGGCGCTTAGTGAAACACAGGCAGATCCCCGCCCACACCTATCAGATCACTCTGATCTGAAGCTACCTGGCTACGAACCAGTGCCATTATTCTTTCCTCATGGCGGTCTCGCCATCTATGTGCGTAGTGATGTAGCATACCAAATTCCATCACAATGTAGTCCCTGTTTCAATCCGGAATTCAATTTCATGTGGTTAAAATTCCATCTCCGTAAGCAAACTATCCACTACTGCTTTATTTACAGAAGCCCCAAACTGCACAGCAACTCGATCTTTCACGAGTTTGATGAGCTGTCTGACTCCATTCAAAGAATTGTGTCCCTGTGTCCTTATACTGAAATCGTGATTACGGGCGATTTCAAGATACACAATTCTGGGTGGCTTCGACATTCTGGACCGACAACACCCGAAGGACGGATCTTCGCTGCGGAAAACAACTTAACGCAGCTTGTAAATGAGCCCACGCGAATACCAGACGTTGATAGTCATACCGCCAACACCCTGGACTTGTTTCTAACTTCTCATCATGATAAGTACACCGTTGATGTGCTATCCCCTCTAGGCTCGTCGGACCATTGTGTCATATCAGCTAAATTCTCGTACACCGACCACACAGTTAGAGAAAAGATTCCCAAAAGAACCGTATGGCAGTACGAGAAAGCCAACTGGAGCGGTCTTAACAGTTTCTTTAGGAATTTTAACTCGTCGTTATGTTTCCTCGATAACGACGTGGATGCCGCTGCTGACATGATCACAGAAACTATTCTCATTGGAATGAGATGCTTTATCTCTCATTGGAAGAAGAGTATCAAACCAAAAGCAAAAGCATGGTACGACCCGAGCTGTAAAGAGGCTGTCAGGGTTAGAGAAATCTTTTTCCGGTCCTTCAAGACCAACCCAACAGAGAAAAACCGAAAAAAGTTTAAGCGAGCCAGGAATGACTGCAACGTCTTTCTCAAGCGTGTAAAATTCCAATACGACCAAAAACTGAGGCAAAAAATACTGCAATGTCCCAAACGCAGTAAAAATTGTTGGTCGTTCGTCAAAAATATTAGAAATTCTGCCTCATCCTCCATCCCAAAGCTCATTTACAATGACATTAAAGCTGTCAGCTCTTTTGGCAAGGCCAATCTGCTTGCTGCACACTTTGCGGCCAGCTCAACACTCCCAGATTGTGCTTTGTCTCCGCCTACACTTGAGTGCGTCGAATCTTCAATGGGACAAATCCACTTTCGCACACGTGTAGTAGCAAGAGTACTTAAAGATCTCAACATGCATAAGTCCGCTGGTCCAGGTGGTATATCCCCCTTCTTCTGAAGAAGTGTTCTTCCACGCTGGCTGATAAACCGTCAGCTCATGAAATATCCCGAAACACGAAAACTTTTCAATGACCGGCAATACGGTTTTTGTAGCAACTGGTCCACTGGTGATCTGATGGCATGTCTCACCGAGAAGTGGAACCAAAGCGTACATCAATCTGGCGAAAGCAAGATAGTTGCACTTGATATTTCTAATGCATCTCTTCTCCAATGGATTAGAAATTACCTTTCGGAACGTTCAATTCAAATTGTCATGGGCGGTTTCAAGTCTGATATTCACAAAATAAATGCTGGTGTGCCACAGGGCTCAGTTTTGTCTCCGACACTCTTGGAGTAAAATGCTCGCATCTGGTCGGGGGCCCCCACAACATCTCTGCACCTGCTAGATAAGATTCAAAACCGTGCGATAAAACTCATAGGTGATACTAATATCACTCATACAATGGACACCCTCGAATACCGACGTAATGTCTCGTGTCTCGTGTTTCCACCACCAGTGCTTCATAGAAATCGCCAGTAGGATTCCGCTCCTTCGAACTTTTAACCGCAACACCCGTCTCGCTAGAAATGCTCATCACTCATCCATATACCCTCAAGCCCACTATCGTGATTCGTTCCTAAGCCGTACAACTCGCTTATGGAATGCCCTGCCTAGCTCCTTATTTCCTAGTCATTACAACCTTCAAACATTTAAAACCAACGTTCACGGGTACTTCTCTTTCTATCCTCCCTGACTTCAATTCGCCCGCGGTGTGTGCAAAAAAATATCTATAGTTGACACACCGAAACAAAGTGAAACCTTTCGATGACTTCATTTGTAAGCTGATCATTCGCAACTTGATCTTGACCTTGATCAGACATAAAACAGCTAACGCCCATTATGCAAAAACACATTCCATATGCGACTCGATTCGACAGCTTGACACTAATGGTTCTTTTTTTTTTTTTTTGTTTTGTTAAATAAAGATTTCAAATGAAAATCATCAGAGAGACAAATTAGATCCAGACACTCCTCCCTCTCATGTGAAGACAAGTTATTTTGTGATACAATCCAGCCTTATAAAGTGCGCCGTATTCCAGTGAAGGAAATATTATAAATCACTCCATACCCTGTAGCAGATTTGCATGAATTAATTTTCTCCTGCTCCACTTAGAACATACTGGCGTTGAGCAAACATTTGCCACATGCCCAGGAGCTGATTAATTGCAAGACCTTAACAAAGGCGTTTCGGTTCGGTCTTTTGTGTCTCCTGCATCTGATCTGACGTATTTGGTACTTTCTTTCTCAGCATTAAAAAGGAATTCCAAAAGTGGCTTCTTCGAGACACAAAAAAAAATTAAACAAATTGAGGAGAGAATTCCATCTTCAGTTCCAGTCTGTTGTGAGCACATTGTAGTATCTGCAAGATCACAAATTTTTTTCAATTATTAATTTATTATTGTATCTCGGCCTCGTGGGTGATGTCAGCATTTATTTTAAACTCCCGCCATTTGGCAAGGCGAATTCTTTTCCAATTTTAAATTGACACCAAAGTGGAACTACAGTACATACATACGCGTGTGGACGAGTATACTCGTAGCACCGATCCTCGATCCGATCTGTAAATAAATCCAATTTAAGAATTAATCATTCATCGGATTTTTTGCATGTTGACACCATTTTATGTGGCACCTTTGTCTACAACAAACTGATAGGCAGGCAGACTCAATAGACATTGTCGTCGCCACCGGTGTTCAACTAAAGATCTACACATCTCTATTCTGGTCGATCAGTGATCGAGGCAATTTTTCATCAGCTCTGTTTCATTAGTTCTGCCCGCCCTATTTTCTTGCGAGCCGTGAAAGTGTGAAGTAGTCCTCTAATATCAACGGATACGGATACGGATAACATGCACGGTGCACCAAGGTGTTGTTTGTATACGAGAGTATACTACAGATCCACATAGATACCCGTACTCGTACATCAATGCGGCATCAACAAAGCCAACCGATACCAGGGCGATATGCAGATCGGACCGTCATTAATGCTGCCATTACACGAGACGAGAGAAAATTTATGCGATAAACACGGAAGCTACTGCCAGCCGCGCTACACGCCATCCATGCCACGATGTTTACTAATTTTCATAGATGTAGTGCGCGCTGCCGTTGAGAACAACATACCAAGTTGACCTAAATATTCGCGTGCAGACATTTTTAAAGCCTTGGTTATAGGTGCTACTGTTTTCAATCTGTTGGCGGTTTGTGTCTGACTGATTAAAATTGCCTTCAAGGTTTTTGTCCATTTTTCACTTTCTTAGATACAAAAAAAAAAAAAAAAAAAAAAACTAAAAGAAGAAAGCGTATACAAAAAGTTTTATTCTCACTTTGAACGACCATTGAAGTGGTACTCAAATACACATGACTGCCTAATGGGAGTGGGGAGAATGGTAAATTAAAAATGTGGCCAAACACGGCGGGTTTAATTGCCCATAACTCAAAGGGTTTTGTTCTTTTTCACTGACTGGGTAGCGTTTTGAAAAATTCATCATTATAAGCAGTTAACGCTTGAAAGAAATTTAACTGTTTTTAGCCATATTTTCTTAGTCTTAACTACGGTATCTTGGGTTAAGCGGAACTCATGAGCCCTTTGGCATGTGTCAGGCGTAAGCTCTTTAATCAGACTTATGATGGCAGTCAGAGTTGCAGTAGATATTTCATATATTTTATAGAGCGCTTCATGGAGGAATACATATAACGTTAGACGACTAAGAAGATTTTCTTTAAGACATTCTCCGTATTTTTCCCATGATCCAAATATTCAAGAGGATTGAAAGTCTTGAAAGAGAGATTTTGTGCGACAAATCGTATGAAATAGTACTCTGCGTAAAGACCACTAAGTAGACTAGATCAAATCTAGTGTAGTGATTAAGTTCATCAACTACTACGCCATATGCTCAGAGTTCGAGTCACAGGAATTACATCGAAAAAGGGAAAAACACAATTTCTGACTTTACCACCTCTGCAGTAGGCAATGAGATCTCGACAGAGGAAAACATCTGCCTATGGAAGAGTCTCGCATTCTTTTGCTTTTCAGATTAGGTTCGATACCGTAGGTCCCTCTTTGTGTGCACCAAATGAAAATAGAGAGGAATGTCGTTGCTCTAATTTAGAATGTTGAGTACTCGTACATTTTTTTTCTTCTTGCAAGATGAATCTTGGTTTTCTTAGAATTGTTTTCTGATTTTTCTCCTGCAGGATCAAAGGCTCACCGACAGCATCGCTCCTGCAGACTCATATTTTATGACTTGACGAATTTATGCTTGAAATTGGACTTTCGTCCTTAACTAATACCAGAGATTTCCTGAATACCGGCGAAATGGATTTTATTATAAAAGTGCTTATGATGATTATACGAGAGGACTTAGCATCTCCATCAGTATGAGCGTGATTTCAAAACGATTTGCAAGGGAAAAACTACTCAGTGTTTGATTCTGTTTGAGATTGAAAGAAGAAACAAGTTAAGCATTGTTGACTCTTCCAATTTTCTAAGGAGCCAGACATGTTAGGGGTTGCATAATTAGGCAAAACAAAAAGGTATGACTCTAGAGCGCCTGCTTTATATGACCTGAAGGAATGTAGAAGTAAACGACTTGAAATTGAGCTTAATAACAGCAGCTAATGCCCTTGTCTTTTGAACAAAAAATTCCGAAAGTTCAAAGATCAGGAGCATTGAGCCATACGGCGACAAAGTACCAAAGTATGTCATGACCGTTAATGGTATTAACAACAAGCTTACCGGAGGACGCAGTTCTAAACAACATCCCGTCAAAAGCCTACGCGGTCCCTTGTTAGTATGCTGATGATCAGGTCTGAAGATGGGCGATTACTTCGAGATGAGGTTAAACCATCTGGACATCTGCGACACGCGCCCGAACATAAATTAGCGTTTCGAAGCTAAGATGGTCCCCTAATATGTACTTGCCAAAGAGATTGAAACCGCGTTAGGGCTTGACGGTATATCTACGAAATTTTTCCAAGCTGCGCCAAGAACATTGCCAGTGTTATTGACTTCACAGCCTTTCCTGTTGTAAAGGATCTTTCATCAAGCGCTTATTATCTTCAAATTTAAATAAAAAAAAGTGTGTGTGAGATATCATCAAAATTTTTTATTCGTTCAAAAGGCCTATCGATGCCATTATGTATGGAATACAACATCGTTCAAGTGTCCGCCGCGGTTTCTCTGGGTGGCGCGCATCCGAAACGTCCAATTTTCCATGACTCTAGCGCATAATTCGCATAGACCTGCGACTTCAAAAAACCCCACAAAAAAAGTCTAACGGGGTTAAATCGCACGATCTCGGTACCCAGTTCACATCACCTCCACGTGAGATGATCGTGCCCCCGAATCGCTCATGCAGAATTTCCAATGTGGCGTGAGCTGTGTGGCACGTAGCGCCGGTTGAAACAACATGCCGTTGGTGTCCATATCATCCAATTCAGGCCAAAAGAAGTTGGTAATCATCGACCTCTGGCGCTTGTCGTGTACGGTAGTGGCCTGGCCAACGTCTTTCTCAAAGAAATATGATCCGGTGACTCCGCTAGCCTAAAATCCACACCAAACAGAGACTTTTTCGGGATGCATTGGACGCTCTTGGATCTCATGTGGATTGGTATCGTCCCAAGTTCGACAATTTTGTTTGTTGACGTACGCATTCATCCAGAAACGGGCCTCATCGCTGAAGATGATTTTTCGATGAAAATTAGGGTCAGGTTCCACCTGCTCCAGAGCTCATTCAGCGAACATACGTCGCTGTCTATGGTCGTTTACCTTCAGCTCCTGGGTCAGTTGAATTTTGTACGGGTGCAGGACCAAGTCATGACGCAAAATTCGCCAACTTGTGGTCTGTGAAACGCTGAGTGCTAGTGAGCGACGCGAAATCGGCTGCTTCGGATTTTCCTGCACACTCTCACGGACAGCGACGATGTTGCATTTCGTCGGCATACGGATGTTGCCGACTGAACCAGTGGACTCCAATTTATCCGCCACACTGCGAATAGTCCTCTCGGTAGGACGATTACGACGACCGTAACCGAACAGAACACCCATTTTGAAAGCTATATCCGTCCGTGATGATTTGGCAAAACAGACTGAATAAATGACAGCCAATTTGACAAATGTAGCTATAACAATATGATCGCTATCAACTGCCAAAGTTCGGATTGGAATAACCTGTAGAATGAAAGGCTGATCGTCAAATTGGGGAAGAAGCTCTTAGATGTGCTGCTGAGGAAAATCTGATGGATTATAAAAAAAAAACTGTCCCACTAGCTGCAGCCGAAATAGTAGCGAAGACTTTCCTCGACAAAAGAGTAGTGTATGTTTGAGGACGAACGAACAGGCCTTCCCTCTGGATCGTCCACCACAGACTGTATTTTATCACTGCTTCCTTTTCTGCTGTCTGAGGATAGGACCCGATTTGATTTAGCCAATCTTGTCTGAAACACCTGAACTTTACTAACCACATCTGGCTGCTTTCGCATAAGGTTGCGGATATTCAGCTTAACACTGCTGGACAGATGATCGAACAGCGCCTGGGACTATGACCGCATAGAAACTGATGTAGGCAGTAGAAATAGAAAGCCATACCGGATTTTGTTTCCCTACTTGTCGCAAAAGGCGACCAAATGGGAAAACATCATATTAAGACTCTTTAGCACCAAAAGCGCATTAACAGCTAATGAGACTGCCCTACGTCTGTATCTATGATCAGGTAATCAGGCTCACATATCACGAGAAAGGAGAATAGTAAAAAAGAACATCACTATGGAATTGAACGTACACAGCACAGTAACTCCGGATTGAATAGAAATATTCAAAACACGGCCAGATCACGTGCCTTCCAAAGCATGAACGACAACCGGAAATCGTGGATCTGAATTGTTTGTTCAATAAAATGATGAAAGGCGATCGAATGCTTTACCAGTGGGGGGTGAGCTTAGTTGTTAGATCGTATAAAGGCAAAGCGACACGAGAAATTGAAACAGCGGCGACATGTATGTCGCATACTCGTACTACGGAAAATATACGAGAAAGAGGTCTAGACAACGCAATATTATTAAACTCTATGGGAGCCAACTCAAGAGCCAGCTGGACATATGACGCCAATTAAAGTTTAGAGATAATGATGGAGAAAAATGGCATGGCTCCGTAGGATCTGCATATCGTTTTGATTGATTAAAAAAAAAAAAACTTTAGACAGAGTTCCCAGAGATCTTATTTGCACGCAGCTAACATTTCAAAATGTATCCAAGATGTTTGTTGTATATAAGAATGCTACCGGATATCTAAGATGACATTAAATGCTCAGGGGAATAACCGGAAAAATCCAAGTCGAAGTTGGAGTAAACCAAGGTAGTGTACAAAGTCCGTGGCTTTTTAAAGTCAAGCGAGCTTTTGTATTGAAGCAGTAACGACATGACACCCACTTAGGCAATTGGATTGCTGAATAATTGAATAGAGGCGCTGTAAGATAACGGGGAGGAATCAGTACTAAGACCGAAAATGTGCATTGTCGTTTTTTCGAATTCTCAAACCCAACTTTTAATATCTATTTAGTACGAAGAATTTAGATACTATACTTAATCATCGTCGTTTATCACCAAGGAAATTGCGATCACAATGTCACGCATAAAGTCAGGGCTGAGTGGCTTAAATGGCGCAAAACTCAAATGCTTGTTTTATGCGACAGTTGTTCGTCGAACTTTAACTGAAGCATCGCAATGTTAGACGATACGCGAAAAGTACTCGTATAGAGGAAAATTGAAAATTGATTCAAAATAAAGCGGCTTGTAGAATGGATTTAAGATTCGCAAATTTAGCCATCCTCACAAGCCGCGCAGGACCTGAGCAGATATATGCAAACATGGGAGAAATATTGCGTAAAATACTCATAGATGGCGTTAAATTCAAATAACAAATAGCTGATTGCATTGACAACAGTGAAGGCTCGTTTCAAAGGTGTCCGTTTTAACTTGAATTTGTGTGGTGGGTGTAAACTTATTTGCATTTGAAAATGGAGACAACCGGAAGAATGCTGTCCAAGCTTGTAAAATGATTTGTGCTGTTTACAAGAAAGGCAATGTATCAGAATCTTCAGCACAGAAATGGCTCGCTTTGATGAGCCGAGCTCTGGTCCTTCAATCACCAAAAAGCTAATGAAATTCCTAAAAAGCCGCGGAAGACAGGCATATCAGCACTGTCGATATTGGTATGGAGCTAGGCATTGACCAGAAAAGTGTCATATCCACTATAGAATGGATAAAAAATAAGCTCAATGTATGGGTCGCCTGAATTGAATACGAAAAACGTGAGGGAAAAATTGAACAACATTGATACTTAGATGGCGTTACAGTCCATTGTCCCTCTGTGTTGGAATCAAAGACTCTTTGGGCTGGAGCGTTGGTATTCATTCGTTCTACATGTCGTAGCTATTTTAGGCGGCTAATGTGCACTTTTCTGCACAGGTCAATGCCCCTGTACAGCTCGTAGAGTTCGTCGCTAAATCTTCTCCGCCAAACCTCATCAACGCAAACGGGACCAAAAATTACTCGAAGAATTTTACGAAACGGCCAAGGATATCTTCGTTCGCCTTCGATGACGTCTATGCTTCTGCACCATAAACATGACCGGGATGATGAGGATCTTATATAGAGTCTTCCTAGTGCTTCATGATAAGGCCCAATTTTCTATGACTCTGACGCATAAATCAGGCTGAATTAGACCGATGGCATGGGTTACCTTGACTTTGAGGGCCACTGTGGCCCATAAACCTGCAACCTCAGAAAACCCCACAAGAAAAAGTCTAATGCAGTCAAATCGCACGAGCTCGAGCCAGTTCACATCACCTCCACGTGAGATGACCATGCCTCTAAATCGCTCGTGCAGAATTTCCAATGTGGCGTGAGCTGTGTGGCACGTAGCACCGTCCTGTTGAAACAACATCCATATCATCCAATTTAGGCCAAAAGAAGTTGGTAATCATCGACCTATATCGCTCGCCGTTGACCTGATGGCCTGGCCAACGTCGTTTTCAAAGAAATATGAACCGATAACGTCGTCAGCCCAAAATCCGCACCAGTGACAGCTTGCTGAATTCTGCCAATGATCTCAATATCGTCAGCTGATCTCAATATCGAGAGCTGTACACCCTTTTGCAGTTCCGTCCAATTTTTTCGCGCATCACCTTGCCTAAACCATTTTTCGACATCAAAATTCTCGGAGAGGATATCTCCGACCTTTACGGAGCAGCGAGCGCTCTCCATAGTCATTCTACGCAATCTGTCGAGTTTAGCAGGGATACCAAGGCTAGACATGGCTCTATATAGCTCGTCCATATTGGTGCTGTCATATGTGACTTTAAGTTGGATGAAGAGGTGGTGCGTATCGACTTGGACTTCTTGGGTTTTTACTATCGTAGTTTGAATATTTGATCGATTGTGGCCTAAAACCGCACTGAAAGGTGCCATTCAGATCGTTGATAAATGGCTTCAAGCGTTCATATAAGAGGTCGGATAAGATCTTATGCGCTATGTTAAGGAGTTAAGGGGTCTCCTTTCTTGTGGATCGGGCATCAGAAAGACCAAATCTTGAAAATGAGTTGGTGCATGCTCTCCGCTAACTTATCTCCGCTGCCATAAATAATTCGGCAGATAGGCGATCCGGTGCAGCAGCCTTGTCGGACCTAAACTTGGATAATGCTGCTCTAACTTCATTTTGGTCGGGTGGACGGATATTTTTAGATCCGTCGAGTTGAATGGTTCATTCTGCACGAATTCTAATGAAATTTGGGTTAACAGTCTGCAGAAGTGAGTTTTCCATCCCCTCAAAACCAATTGTGAATCTACTATTATGTTTACTTGTTCATCTCTAGAGGCCTATGTTCGGCTCTTGTTGCCTTGACACGTTCCTTTACTTTTTCAAAAAATTTCGGGCCATTCTTTCCAGCGTAGTACCTCTATATTTCTTTTCAACGAAGAAGCCGATGTCCTTCCCTCATCTTTTGCCCGTAGAAATCACTGACCGCTCTCGGTCTTCTATGTATTGTAGTACTCGAAGGCGCGTTATTTCCCTACGTGTGCTTGTCTGCACGAACTATCCTTGATGGGTGTTAAAAAAATTGATAGAACAAAAAATGGTGATCCGTCACAAGCGTTGGCGAAGCCAGTATTGACAGCGCAGGAGGATCGGGTGGGAATCGGCCACCATAAGGTGCTTGCAAATGGTCAAGTGGTTACTTCTCAACATTATTGTGAATAACTCGAGAGATTACCCCAGGCAATTGAACGAAAACGGCCCGGATCGGTCAGTAGGAAAGGTGTTGCCTTCCATCACGACAATGCCCGACCACGCATTTCTTTGATAACGACTTGTCAGAAATTGCAAGACCGGGATTAGGGAGTTTTGATGCACCCACCGTATAGTCCAGACATAGCACCCTCTGACTATAACTTGTTGCAATCTCTGCAGAACTCTCTGAACGGGATCAAGGTGCCTTCAAGACATGTTGAAAATATTGCGAAAATTCACTTAGTCCGAGTCTATGTTTCAAAAAATTGAGTACAGGACGACGCGATACAAAGTGGTGAATTCCGCGTCTTCATCTTTTGCCAAAGACCCTGTGACCTGGCTCTGAAAATCCCTATAGACCTGAACTCTTAGTAGTTCGCAGTAGCCCTTATGAGTTCGCAAGTCATCTGTCGCAAATCCTCAACTCAATTCCATTTGATTTATTATTCTTTTTCGTAAGACAAGTTTTTAGAGCTTTCACACCATGCATACGATGGAGTTACACATGAGAATAAAAAAAGCAAAGCGCCTTGTGATCTTTGCTGTCATTTAAGTCTGACAGATACGAGTAATAAAATTGTTCACGTTTCTGTGACATATTACGTCAGCTGATTTATTATTTACATGAGCACTTGTGACGCTTACAAACAGTCGCCAAAGTCGTGTTTATGATTATTTTTTTCTTTCAAACATTTATGCATTCATAAAATCTAAAGTCGGTTGACTTGACGCTCATAGAACGCATTCGTCGTAGTAGCTGGCTTTGATTTTGCCCAGTGCAAAATTCAAATTCAATTCTCCGTCGGTCTAGAAGTCTCGACTGTTTTGTTTTTTTTTTTTTTTGCTTGACCATAATTTGAATGTCGCCGTAAATACTTTTATTTTTATGAATGATTTATACCCTGTCTCCTGGCTCTACAAATTGAATTTTCCGTTTATTTTTTCTTTCAATTTTTACTGCGCAATCAGTGAATGGCGACGAGGTAATTGGTGGAATCACCTTGAAGTTCATAGGAACAATTCTTTCCATTTCCAAATGAAATGTTTTTTTTTTGTTTTACTAATTAGAAAATTGGCAGGTTTTTGTTCCAGCTTGTTTGAATAAATTGCTGGTGTTTTTTTTTTTTTTTTTTAAATGGCGATAAAACCTACAAGTGACGGAAGTTAATCTTGATACGCACGTCAAGATACAGACTATCGCATGTCGCGTAGTTTTGTAGGCAAGATTTCTCTCCGCCAAAATTGTGTTGCCTCTGTGTAGACTCCTGCAACATGTTTTAATTGATTTCTTGTTAAAAAAAAAAAAAAATTAAATAATTACAACAGCAATTGCAACAAGGTGATTAGATGTATCCGTGTCTCAGGTTCAGTGTAATTGAAGGATAGTCTACTGGAGTACGCGCTTCTCCGTGATTGAATTCAATTTTGCGTTTTTTTTATTTTTTTCCATTTGAAGCAGATTTTTTTTGCGGGTTTTTGTTAATTAACTTTTTCTATTGACATCGAGAGTGGGTATTGATTAAATTTCCATTCAACCACAAACTCGTTGAATGGGATCTTTTGAGAGTCGGTTTCATTAACCTTTTATTTTGAATATTAACTTTCGCCACCATTCATGTAGAAGAAAGCTTTTACGGATACCTTGTAGTCATTTTCGATACTTGTTTGTGGTTGAATTTTTTTTCGATTTTTGCAACTTGATATTGGATTTATATATTCATGACCTAATAGAGCGATTTAAAACCACCTACACTGTTCTCAAGTGGCTTTTTGATTTGCAATTCTTTATGGTTGGAACAAGTTTCACCAGTCAAGCAGAATGTGATCGATGGTTTGAACAGTAGCATTGCATAGTCATGCCAGTTTGGTGATATACAAATATACGAGTACTCGTAACTGAATTTACCTGTAATATCACTGAATAACACCTGCCAGTAGAAATCGGTGATCGCCAACACACTGTTCTTCCGAATGGTGAGGTGAGGTGACTGCCCTGATCATCCAAAACGGCAACTCTTTGTCAAATCTATCAGAAAATGTTTTAATCGTTGTCTTTGAATTATTAGAGATCTTTTAAACCCACGATGAAGAATTGTTTCACAGCTTTTCTTTCGAAATTACTGGTCCTTCGAGCCGGATCTGGTGATCTATTCAATCTAATTCATTTTATATCTTTCGTATAAATAATATAGTGAAAGTACTGCCAATTTTTTGCCATGTTCGATCAAACGAGTGAGTGGATGGTCAGGTGAAAACTCACAGCATGAGGTTGCAGCCCGAATATCACGCGTCACAAGAAGACTCATTGCCTAGATGGCGCAAAAAACGTTAATGAAAGCTGTGTTACAGGCTGTGTCTTTTCTTTTGGATTAAATCTTTTCGTGTTTTATACACTTACAGACTTGATCCCCTTGAACCAAGAAGGAATACTTTGTGATCAACAAGATTATCGAAGGCCGAACATAAGCCTATTAGACAGTTTAAGAGTTTTACTTTCAAAAAAGTCTGTGCTCAATCCACTTTTTTTTTTTCTCGATAATTTGTGGGATTCAATATTGATCCACTTTAGGAAATAATGTCGTTTTCATAGGCGCTATGGTTAACTGGGTTGATCAAGCTTTTCCTGACCTTATAATGAGAAACTGAAAAGTGAACTGGTCCCTTTCGAGTCAAATTTAAATCTTTGATACATAAATGTTTTAAGTAAGTTTAGATCTAGTCGCTCCAGAAAACATGCTCTAGAGATCGATATCTTCCTAATCGACGGCAAAAATACTGAGGAACAAATGTGTCGTATCCCGGTATCAATTGAACACCACAAAGTGGAGGCCTAGTCATTGTTCGACGATTTGATAACAGAGAGGATAGACTTTTTTACGAGAAGATTCTCATGACTTTAAATGGACAAAATATACGAATCTATACTATTGTAGAACTTGGACAGTTCTCAACAAGATGGTACTTATTATAAATCACGGTGCTAAAAAGCGGCTGAATAATCTCAAAGGTTATGTCTGAGTTTGGAAAGATTTTCGACAAGATACCAGCGATTGTCAGGCACAAGATATTGAAAAGGAAAATAAGTACCACCAGTCAGCGGTAGGCTGACGCAACTTACTACAGCCGACACAAATAATAGGTGCTATCAAACGTCCGAAGAGAAAACATTGCTTTGGGCCACTACTTTTTTGTGGCCAAGGTACAAGTGCGGATATTCCTAACGCTGCTAGAAAAGCAAATACTCTGAGGACGTTGTACGTGGGAGGACAGCGATCGCAAGTGATTTCTACGAGGAAAACAGACAGGACGAGCAGTGGCTTCTCAGAAGCAAGAAAAATGAGGAAATAAATTGAAAGAAAGAAAGTTTGCCGAAGGTTAAAAAAAAAAACATGCCAGGTCAACATAGTAGAAACCGAAGAAGGAGACGTAGAGGTTATGGAAGAACCACTGTTTAAAGGCGATAGCAATCAATATTTCGCTGCAAAGCAGAACGAACCATTTAACCTTGATGATGACGCGCAACAGTTTCGCCCACTTGACAGCAAGGTTGTTTCTAATGGGGGGTTAACCTCTGATCTATTTAAGGCGACAGGAAATGACTTTGTGAAGAGCATGCAACGAATAATTTCATCATTATAGTCGGACGAAACCTCGACCTGAGTCCGAATCTTCAGCGCCAAACTTACATTGGGATATACTCGTATTCCTTTAATTTGGACAGCAGTTAAGAATCTATGGAGAACATATTATCCAGAACTCTGGTTCGCAACTTACCTACCAAAAAGTTAAATATAGAAAATCAACACTACACACACCAGTCTACGACATAGAAAGAACATTACACCCTAAAAGCATTGCATTCATGAACACTTGCAAAATTCCAATACGACCAAAAACTGAGGCAAAAAATACTATAATGTCCCAAAGGTAGTACAAATTCTTGGTCGTTCGTCAAAAATATTAAAAATTCTGCATCATCATCATTTACAATGACATTCCAGCTGTCAGCTCTTTTGCCCAGCTCAACACTCCCAGATTGAGGTCTGTCTCCGCCTACACTCGTGTAGTAGCAAGAGTATTTAAAGATTTCAACATATATAAATCCGCTAGTACAGATGGTATAACTCCCCTTCTTCTGAAAAAGTGTTCTTCCAACCTGACAAAACCACTGCGTAAGCTTTTCCATCAATCCTACTCTTTAGGACTCTTCCCGAGCAGATGGAAAACAGCATTTTTGTCCAGCCCGTCCCTAAAAAAAGGCGAATCTTCTTCTCTCTCCTCCTACAGACCCATTGCACTTACGGCCCTTCTCTCTAAGGTCATGCAAACGCTGATAAACCGTCAGCTCATGAAATATCTCGAAACACGAAAACTTCTTAATGACCGGCAGTACGGTATTCGTAGCAACAGGTCCACCGGTGATTTGATATCTCACCGAAAAGCGGAACTAAAGCGTACATCAATCTGGCGAAAGCAAGATAGTTGCACTTGATATTTCTAAGGCATTTGACAGAGTTTGGCATCAGGCTCTTTTGTCGAAAATGCGTGCTTTTCGGATCGAGGACTCTCTTCTTTAATGGATTAGGAATTACCTTTCGGAACGTTCAATTCAAGTTGTCTTGGATGGTTTCAAGTCTGATATTCACAAAATAAATTGCTGGTGTGCCACATGGCTCAGTTTTGTCTCCGACACTCTTGGAGTACAACATCTCTGCACCTGCTAGATAGGATTCAAAACCGTGCGATAAAACTCATAGGTGATACTAATATCACTCAAACAATGGACACCCTCGAACACCGATGTAATGTCTCGTGTCTCGTGTTTCCACTACCAGTGCTTCATAGAAATCGCCAGTAGGATTCTGCCCCTTCAAACTTTTAACCGTAACACCCGTCTCGCTAGAAATGCTCATCACTCATCAGTATACCCTCAAGCCCACTTTCAGACGTACTCTAAGATATCGTGATTTGTTCCTAAGCCGTAAAACTCGCTTATGGAATACCCTGCCTAGCTCTTTAGTTCCTAGTCATTATAACCTTCCAACATTTAAAACCAACGTTCACCGGTACCTCTCTTTCTATCCTCCCTGATTTCCCTTCGCCCACGCTGTGTGCAAACGTTATAAGCGTACTTAAATCCCTTGAGCGCGCGCAAATTATATAAACCAAAAACAAAGAAAGTAGAGTGCCTTTCATAAAGCGAACTTACATACGATCGATGAAACAAGCACTTCCTAGGAGAGGTGCAGATCCAAAAATTATAAAGTGAATTAGCAACATGCTGCCTTAGGATAATAAAAGCAGATCTAAGCGATGAGGAAATGAATATCACTGCTATAGCGGGCCGTCATCAGGGTGAAGTACTGTCCCCTCTATTGTGGTCCATATTAGTTAATGACCTCATGAAAAACCTGAACTCCAAAGGACATACAACTGTAGGATATGCAGAAGATATCTTCGTTATCATTAGAGACAACGAAGTATGCGGAAACTGCTCCGACCTGTATATAGATGGGACTGCGGTGCGGAAGATGTTATGTAAATACTGAGGTGTAACTCTAGGGGAAGCTTGAGGGCTTCTTCTCAATTATATAACAACCAAGGAATTTTATAAAATGCCTATGGACTACAAAACAGCTATTGGGCAAATTATGGGGCCTCAACCTCATGTGTGTACGGTGCAATAGTATGGTGGGCCAAGGCCAAACAAAAATCAACAAAAATAAAACTGAGCCGGATTCAACGGCTTCCGTGTCTGCGGGCTATGAGAACAACTCCAACTGTGCATAGAGCCATTACTAAGTAGACCTAGCTCCACTTCAAGCAGCATTTTAAGAGGAAGCAGCCATAAAAGAGTTCAAGATCCATCACCTAAACCACTTCAAACAAAGTAATCTCAATAGTAATCTGGAAATATTGTAGGCACCTTTGCCAAATCTCAAACTCTAGACCAACTAGACCCCACCTTTAGCTTTTTAAAAAGGTATAGGGTTTACTTCTCTAAGAGGTAGGATTAGAACCCAAATCCTGTATGGCTAGGCGATAACTCGCAAAAGTGGTATACGCCTCAAGGCTTAGGAACACGAGTGGTAGGACCTCGAACCCATCTTGCATTTGCATTTTGCACTGCATAAGAAAG
This sequence comes from Volucella zonaria, assembly GCA_963966105.1. Classification (NCBI taxonomy): domain Eukaryota; kingdom Metazoa; phylum Arthropoda; class Insecta; order Diptera; family Syrphidae; genus Volucella; species Volucella zonaria. Next base: position 316,330,338 of record OZ014530.1, on the reverse strand, counting down.
CTATCAGCTTTCAGGCGGAACTAGCAGCCTCACTGTATCCATTCGACTAAGTAAATGACATGAAAGTGTAAATATCTATACTCCTGGACAATTGGTATACAACGCACTAAATATGAGTAGCTACTTATAGTCAACGGTCTCGCCACACTGAAAGCATCGGTTCCCCCTAGACCACTGAAATCAAGCAGTAAGTACTTAGATGGAGGACTACATGGAGGATCACATGGAGAACCACATGGGAACTCGGTACACCGCGTGCTGTTGACGAAAAACGCCACATGGGCATAGTACCCCGGCGTAAAATCCCTGTCTTTACAAATTTATTTGTGTAGATCCTTTGAAAAATAAAATAAAATGATTAAGCTACTTGTACCCAACAAAGGCCCCGTAGGGTGTCCGGAAACACTCGACAAACACCTTGCGGACCATCAGGCTACTAAAGGCACTGAAAGTTCATTTATCGTGCCCTGTCCAAGCTTTGTATTTGGCGATAACGATTTAACATTTTATGCCCGCTCCTTAAGAAAGAAGACTGTGACAATGTTGCTTATAAGACCTTCTCTATCGTAGGTACTATATGTATAATCGCCTAAACCTCTTTGTGAACCAACTGAAAGGCTCATATCATTGTGGTTTCAGGCCAGAAAAGTCCACCATATGTTAGACTAGATTTTTACATTATGGCAGAAAAGACCCTCGAATTTCCAACCACCACCCATTTATCGATTTTAAGGCCCCTTTTTCGCAACGAATATCTAGAAAATTATACGAGTCCTTGTCCGGTTTGGCCATCTTTACTAAACTTGTCGGACTTTGTAGAGAGCTCGCTACTCTATGAAGGTCGGTAATGATTTTCTCGAGACCTTTGATGTAAAATAAGGTTTCCGGCATGGCGATTCACTGCAAATCGATTTCTTGGAGAACAGCACCAGAAGCACGATCTCTTAAAAGTCTGTACAAGTACTAGCCTATGCGAATGACATAGACATTATCGATAGAACATACCCAGCTGTTTGTGAGGCATTTGTAGAGGCGGCCGTAGCCAAGGAAGGACGCAGACCATCGACGACTCGGACAAAACGTTGATTTGTGGTTAGTACGTTTGCCATTTTACGATGAATAGATTGACGTCAGAACAGCATGTGCAAATCATGCAAACTTATTTTAAAAACCATAGTTCGGTCCGCCAAACTTAACGCCAAACTTAACGTGCGCGGTCGACGTAATCGTCCATCTGAGCCAGTCATTCGGAACACGATTAATCGTTTTCGCACCACGTACACTCTAGTAGATAATATTCGTAGGCATCCGCAAAGACGACAAACAGTGCGAACAGAAGAGGTTATTGCCGTTGTGGAGCGCAGTGTTGAGGAGAATCCGAATGAGTCGATTCGCCATAGTGCACAGCAGTTGGAGCTATGCCCATCCACTTTGTAGAAGATTTTACGGAAAGATCTTGGCTTAAAAGCGTATACGAGGGGCGTTCAATATATTCTCGGTATCGATGTGAAGGAAAATGCGAATTCAATTTAAATTGTTTTTATTTTTCAATATAATCTCCCCTAACATCAATGCATTTGTTACATCTTGAGATAAGCTTTTTTAAACCCTCAAAAAAATAAATTTCCTTTTTCTCTGCAAAATACCCATTTATTGCCGACTTGAGTTCTTCATCATCCGAAAATCTTTTTCCAAGAAGACATTTTTTCAAATCCGAAAACAGGAAATAATCACTAGGGGCAAGGTCTGGACTATAGGGTGGGTGTTGGATTTCTTCGAAACCACAATCTCGCGCAGCAGCCTTGGAAACTCGCGCCGTGTGAACAGGAGCGTTGTCATGAAGAAGCAACACACCCGCTGCGAGTTTACCCCGTCCTTTCTTTTTAATTTCCTCCCGCAAATTATGCAAAGTGGAAGCGTAGGATGTGGCGTTGATGGTTTCACCTTTTTTTTTGTACTCAATGAGCAAGATTCCCTTTGAGTCCCAAAAAACTGTGGCCATGAGCTTCCCGGCAGACGGAGTGACTTTGAACTTCTTCGGGGGGTCTGTTCCTTTTTTATGCCACTGCATGGACTCTTGTTTGCTTTCAGGGTCATAGTGGTGGACCCATGTTTCGTCCCCAGTAACAATTCGATCCATAACACCGTCCGCGTTCTCACTACACATCTCCAAAAGCTCTCTACAGCATGCGATTCTCACTTTTTTCTGAGGCGCTGTGAGCATTCGTGGCACCCACCTTGCACTGACCTTTGAAAGGTTAAGATGGTCATGAAGAATGGTGTGAATGGTACCAATTGAAAGCTTGGTGATCTCTGCCATCATTTTCACCTTTATTCGGGCATCCTCAAGAACAAGTTTTTCAACTTCTTTGATGCTTTCTCCCGTACAAGCAGTAGCCGGGGCGCTGGAGCGGGGGTCGTCTTCAATGCTCTCTCTGCCTCTCTTGAACTCACTTGACCACTTTTGCACAGTTGATATTGAAGGTGCGCAACCCTGGTAAACAGCCACCATCTCTTCATGAATAGTTTTTTGACTTTTTCCTTGCTTAGTGAGAAATTTAATTACAGCGCGATGCTCAATTTTCACCATGATCGTCTCAGTTGCCATTATGATTCTGTTTAACTAGAGATAAAACGCGAATTAATAATCACATTTATATGAAATTTTACATGAATGCACTAAGATAATAGTATTACTTGATAAATAAGTCAATTTATATATACAACCACAGCTTCACCCCGATACCGAGAATATGTTGAACGCCCCTCGTAGATCCAGCTTGTGCAAGAGTTGAAACCGCGTGACCATTATACGCGTCGTAGGTTCGGTGAATGGGCCGAAAACTTGATTCAGCTTGATCCTCATTTTCAACGGAAAATGGTTCTCCGATGAAGCCCATTTTTGGGCTAAATGGATGTGTAAACAAGCAGAATTGCCGAATTTGGAGTGGAGAAAACTCAGAAGCCTTTGCCGAGACGCCCTTACAACCATTAAAACTCGCTCATTGGTGTGCTTTATGGGCTGGTGGAATCATCGGCTCATATGTCTTTAAGGACGATGCCGACCAGAAGTTACCGTCACTGGAGAGCCCTATAGATACATGATTTCTGACTTTTTCGTTCCTCAGTTGAATGGCATTGAAGTTACAGAGCTTTGGTTTCAACAAGATGGCGCAACATGCCACACGGCACGCGACACCATCAATTTATTGCGGGAAACATTTGCTGAGTGCATAATTTCGCGTAATGGACGCGATCACTTAGATCACTTTCTTTGGGGGTATGTGAAGTCAGTAGTCATGCCGATGAACCAGAGACGTTTGGAGGTCAACATTCGCCGTGTTGTTGCTGATATACGGCCCCAGTTTCTCGATAAAGATGTCGAGTTGTTGTTGGACTCCACGATTGCGCTTTATTCGGGCTAGCCGTGGCGCGCATATGCCCGATATCATATTTAGCACCAATGGCATAAAATTATCTATTAAATAAAGCTAATATCATAGACATTGACATTAGCTTCAGGTGTTTTATTTCCTATTGAATTTGTGTTCCTCTAAAAAAAACACCCTATACATTATTCGAAGGAGTATCTCTTGCCAATCGCTGTTTTTTGGGGCGTTCAAAAGCTAATTGAAGAGCAGAATAGCGCTCCATCCCGATCTAGAATGAAGAATGAGGTAGCGCCTTGCTCTTTTCGAGAGAAGAGTGCTTTTAGTGATGGACGCTCCTGGCCGCCTTGACAGAGAATGGAAGAAGAGATTTAACCAAGAACTGAACGTGGTATACAGCGACATGGACTAAGCTAAAAGAGTTAGAATTCATTGGCTAACGCTAAAGCTGGCTGCAGTCGCAACTCATTTGAGGCGCAGATCCGCACTAAGCTATACCATAAACTAAGTAGGCAAATAAGCAGTGGCCTTGACACCTCCTGTCACACATACTAGCACCATTATGTTAATTTTTCATTCTGTATACTTGTAATTTAATTTACAGCCCGCTCCCTAAAATTGACACACGCAACACGCTATATTATTCAAAAAAAAAAAAAAAAAAAAAAATAATGTAAAACGATTTTCGAACATGACAAAAGTATAAATAAAATTTCTGAATGAACAAAAACAGCTTTCATCATACGAGTAAATCACACATCATTGGAGGAAAAAACGGTCTTTCTTTTTGAAAAATCTAGATTTGACGAGTGAAAGGTTTGAATTAGGTAGTACGAGTATGTTTACGGTTTACGGTTTTCGTCGTCGTTGAATGTTTTACAGAAATATCTTTCACTAATATGTGTCTGCAACCCGTTCACTCGTTTGATGTTGTTTATCAAGAGATTGACCATCAAAAAAGTAGAAGAAAATAAATCAAATCTAAATTTGAATTATGATCGCAACTCGTTTTGACCGATTTACTTTACTCTGCCAATTTCCGTTTCATTTTTTTTAAAAAAAAAAGACCAAAAGTACGTGCTTAATTCGACAGAGACCAACAATTTATTGAGAGATTGCCAAAATTGAAAGAATAAATAAATTAAAGAAAATTCTTAGGACGTGACGATGTACTCGTTTAATTTTTGGCGCACAATTCTGATGATCTAATAATTGAAATTAACTAAATTTTATTACACTCTTCTCGAGTCACGAAAATTGGAACAAAAACACTTACGAGTATTTGTTGTGACTGGTCCCAAATTTTAATTACAAAAAAAAAATTGCCATATCTTGGAAGAAAGATCACAAGTCATGGTTTGTTTTTATTTGATTATTTCCGAGTAGGCTGAGATTAAGACTTTATTTTGTAAAAAATAAAATCGTCTTGTAGTTGTAAACAGCATTAAAATCGATGTGTAAACTAAAAAAACAACCAATTTTTATATATCAAAGAGTTGATCAAAATCTAAACTTATTTTTAAAAATGTTAATCTCTTTTCGAAGGAGCTCTACACATTTTTTTTTTAAAAACTATTCTCTTCTATTTATCAAGAAATGTTTTTTCTACAGAAAAGATACGGATACCTACGCATAATTTAAGCGACCAGGGTAAATAGTGATAAACATTGAAAACATATTATTACGGCCGTTAAACAAATATATTTTTTAACAAATTTACGACCGTGTCATAATGCTGCCTCATGTTATGATATACTATATTGTACAATCTGTGTTTTTTCACGTGAGTCTGAAAAATGTTAAGCCTCCAAAGAACAGATTTTTGAAAGTAAACAATTTATTTGTTGTAAATATTTTCTCTCACTTCTTTGAGTAAAACACTGGAATATGAGGAGTGACTTAAATAAATTAAACAATAAAACCTCCTGTACAGAATTTGAAATATTGTCTGACTATCATCATATTTTTATGCTCTTCGTAGTAACACCTACGAGTAATGTTGCTTCTCAAGCATTAAAAGTAACAAATTGAATGAGTCTCGTCAGCTGTTTTGGTGATTCTGGGCTTGACGTTATTTGTATGTCCGAGACGTGATTCGATTCTGATATCAGAGATAGCGCTTACAAGCTTAATGGTTATAGGCTTTTTCGTGGCGATCCGTTTGGCCGAGTGGTGTGGCTGCTTATGTACAACTCTTTGCAAGTCAAACCGCAGTACCTATTCCGATTATCTATTCCTAAATTTTGCATGTGGTACTCAGCATTTGTTACTTGGAGTAATATCCAGGCCGAATAGGGGTGTCTCCCGTTTTCAGAACCCTTTTTGTTTTTTTTTTTATAATTTGCGCGCGCTCAAGGGATTTATATACCCTTAAAATGTTTGCACACAGCGCGGGCGAATTAAAGTCAGGGAGGATAGAAAGAGAGGTACCGGTGAACGTTGGTTTTAAATGTTTGAAGGTTATAATGACTGGGAAATAAGGAGCTAGGAAGGGCATTTCATAAGCGAGTTGTACGGCTTAAGAACGAAACACGATATTTTAGAGCACGCCCGAAAGAGCATTCATAGCTACTGGCGATTTCTATGGAGCACTTCTGGTGGAAATAGCGAAAAAACAGAGTGAGACATGAGACCTTACGTTGCTGTTCGAACCTGTCCATTGTTTGAGTTTCACCTATGAGTTTTATCGCACGTTTTGGATCCTATCCAGCAGGTGCAGAGATGTTTTGGGCGCACCCGACCAGATGTGGGCATTGTACTCAAATTTCGGGCGGATAAATGCCTTATATATTGAGGCCAGAACAGAGGGGGTGAAATATTTCTTACATCGCTTGAGGAAACCTAGACATTTCGCAGCGTTTTTGACGACACCGAATATGTGATCATTCCAACGTAAGTTTTCATTGACACACATACCGAGAATGGAAAGTTTATCGGTTTCGACGATGCAAGTGCCATTCATGGATAACGCCTGGGTGTTTAAATTTCGCTTTAATGACAGCAGACAGCATTGTGTTTTGGAAGCATTAAATTCTACTCTGTTAGTGGTTCCCCAATTAGTTATGCTGTTAATATCGGAATTTAATGAACTTAACATATGCTGCCGCTCCCGTTCTACAGCCGAAGAGCAGGGACGTGAGTCCGGGAACGAATATGAAAAGCAGAGAGTACTATCGCCAGCAAGGGAATATATTGGATTAGAAGTAGCAGACAAGAGATCGTTGATGAAAATTAAAAAGAGTGTCGGAGAGAGAACGGAGCCCTGGAGCACTCCACCATTTATTTTGTGAATATCAGACTTGAAACCGTCCAAGACAACTTGAATTGAACGTTCCGAAAGGTAATTTTTAATCCATTGAAGAAGAGAGTCCTCGATCCCAAGAGCACGCATTTTCGACAAAAGAGACTGATGCCAAACTCTGTCGAATGACTTAGAAATATCAAGTGCAACTAAATATCTTGCTTTCGCCAGATTGATGTACGCTTTGGTTCCACTTTTCAGTGAGATATGCCATCAGATCACCAGCGCGGACATGTTACTACGAAAACCGTACTGCCGGTCATTAACGCTAGTGTCAATGTGACACACTTTTTTTTTCAAATAAGCAAAACTCCTCATAATTATAGTGCTGTTGTCAAACGCTCGCGGCTCACCGGGCTACAAAATTGTTGTCACCAGAGGGCTCTGAAGACTTGTAGAAGAGTTATTACATAACATATCTGATGTCTGGTGTCAATTTGATATCGCCAGTGCTGTGACACTTCGTGCGTTATTTCTTATTATTCGATTGTGCAACAATTACTGCAAAATGTCTGACTACGAGCGATTCTGCGAACAGTTTGTACGGCAAATAGAAGACAGCGATGATCTGCACGAATTCTCGGAAGATGATACAGATTATTCACGAAGCGAGACTGAAAGTGATTTCGAAGATTATAACAGTGACAAGAGTGATGCTGATTTTATCGGCAAGAAATGCGTTTGGAAATCGTTGCTGAACCCGACGACGCTCTCAAGTCGAAAGACAAGAAAATTCAGTATGTGCGCGATCCAATGCTGCCATGCCCATCAGTCTCGACAATAGATTTCGCATCTCGTCAAGGTTTGTTTTGAGTTTTTTGTTTAGGCGCTTTCATTTGAAATTTTTGCAGGGCCAACATCATTTGCGAAATCTCGCATCAGCAGTCCAGTGACTGCGATTTTGCTTTTTATCGAAACAGTCGAGAATTTATACGCTGTTCACAGGCATGGCGTTACGTGGAAGCCGGTTGATGTGTCTGAAATGCGCGCCTTTTAAGGCCTTTTTTTTTTTTTTTTTTAAAGAACTTAACACTCCAGAGGGTATTACTACTCTTAAAATGCCGGAGCACGTGTTAAGTTTTTCGGAAAATTGGATAGAGAGAGAGAGAAAGATTTTTGGGCTCAGTGGTTATTTCGCTCCATGGGTCATCCAACATTTTAATGGGGAGACTAAATTACAAGTGTAAATTGGACTTGATGTTATATTTAGGCAACCATTCATCTCACAAGATTTTAGTTGCCTGAAAAAAGTCTTTCGATCACGGCTGGTATTGAACCCCGAACCGTCCGATTGGGAAGCCAACACACTACCACTTGAGCCACGGCCACCCTTTTATGGACTTTTGTTGTTGGCTGGGGCATATCGGTCGCAAAGCGAAGCAGCTGATGAGCTTTGGATTGCTAAGCATGGGCCACCAATTTTAGCGGCGACAATGTCACTTATTCGCTTTCGATCGACACGATTCGATAACCGAGAAACTCGGCATAATATTCAGCAGAATGTAAGCGATAAACTGGCGCCTATTCGCGATTTGTTCGATCTGTGGGTCTAGCGCTGGAAAGTTATGTACGAGTATGTTCCTGGCAAATTTCTGACCGTCGATGAGCAACTGCTGCCACTTCGTGGACGATGCAGTTTTCGACAGTACATTTCGTCTAAGCCTGGAAAGTATGGCATCAAACTTTGGATTCTGGCCGACGCAGGATCGTTGTATGCCTACAATATTCAAGCCTACGTTAGCCGTGGCAGAAACTGTTCAGCAAAAATCAATCAAGGTCAGCGTGTTGTTGGATTTGTGCCAAGGTGTTTCTTCTTCGTGTACATGCCTTTATTTTTCTCTGATCTGTGATTCTGTTCCATTTTTAGGAATGAACGGCAATGTCACTTGTGACAATTTTTTTACATCTTACAGTTTGGCACTCGAGCTGAAGAAGAGCAAATTACGATTGTCAGCACCATAAGGAAAAATCGCAAGGAGACGATTTCGAGGATTTCGTTCAAGGAAACGAAAACCAGTGCTGCATACCGAAATCGTCTACAACCATGCAGATCGTGTCAACGATGGCGTCATACGTGCCCAAGAAAAATCGCTTCGTAACTTTGCTTTCGACCAGGCAAAAAAGCCAAACATAATTCATTTTTACAATAAAACGAAGGCTGGTGTCGACTGTCGACACTCTCGACCAGATGGTTGGCACTTATCGGTGTAAACGCAGGACCAACCGATGGCCACTAACATTCTTCTACAACATTCTCGACATTTCGGCTTTGAATGCCTTCTTGATCTTCACTCAATTGTTCCCGGAATGGAATAAGAGTAAGAAAAGTTTCCGCCGACAATTGTTTTTGTTGAATTTGGGCGAGGCCTTATGTGAAGACAATATTAAAGCTAGGGCACGAACACCACATGGTATACATGCGGCAGAAGAAGGAAGATTCGCCTTTATTAGGGACGGGCTGGACAAAAATACTGTTTTCCATCTGCTCGGAAAGAGTCCTAAAGAGTGGGATTGATGAAAAATCTTACACAGTGGTTTTGCCAGCGAAGAAGAACACCTCTTCAGAAGGAGGGGAAATATACCATCTGGACCAGTGGATTTGTGAATGTTAAGATCTTTAAGAACTCTTGCTACTACACGGGTGCGAAAGTGGATTTGTCCCATTGAAGATTCGACGCACTCAAGTGTTGGCGGAGACAAAGCACAATCTGGGAGTGTTGAGGTGGCCGCAAAGTGCGCAGCAAGCAGATTGGCCTTGTCCAAAGAGCTGACAGCTGGAATGTCATTGTAAATGAGCGTTGGGATGGAGGATGAGCCAAAATTTCTAATGTTTTTGACGAACGACCAAAAATTGTTACTGCGTTTGGGATATTGCAGTATTTTTTTTCTCAGTTTTTGGTCGTATTGGAATTTCACACGCTTGAGAAAGACGTTGCAGTCATTTCTGGCTCGATTAAACTTTTTTCGGTTTTCCTCTGTCGGATTGGTCTTAAAGGACCGAACCCTGACAGCCTCTTTACAGCTCGAGTCGTACTATGCCCTTTCTTTTGGTCTGATACTCTTCATCCGATGAGGGATAAAGCATCTCATTCCAAAGAGAATGGTGTCTGTGATCATATTAGCAGCGGCATCGACGTCGTCAACGAGGAAACATAACGACCAGTTAAAATTCCTAAAGAAACTGTTAAGTCCGCTCCAATTGGCTTTCTCGTACTGCCATACGGTTCTTTTAGGAATCTTTTCTCCACCTTTGTGGTCGGTGTACGAGAAATTAGCTGATATGACACAATGGTCCGACGAGCCTAGAGGGGAGAGCATATCAACGGAGTATTTATCAGGGTGAGAAGTTAGAAACAAGTCCAGGGTATTGTCGGTATGACTGTTACCGTCTGGTATTCGTGTGGGCTCATTTACAAGCTGCGTTAAGTTGTTTTCCGCAGCGAAGATCTCAACACCCCGTCCTTCAGGTGTTGTCCGTCCAGAATGTCGAAGCCAGCCAGAATTGTGTATATTGAAATCGCCCGTAATCACGATCTCAGCATGAGGATGCTTTGAATGGAGTCAGACAGCGCATCAAACTCGTGAAAGGTCGAATTGCTGTCCAGTTCAGGGCTTCTGTAAATAAAGCAGTAGTGCATAATTTGCTTGCTTAGATGGAATTTTAACCACAGAAATTGAATTTCGTATTGGAACCGGGACAACATTGTGGTGGAGTTTGGTAAGCTACATCACTACGCACATAGATGGTGAGACGATGAGGAAAGAATAGTGGCACTAGTTCGTAGCCACACAAAATAGGTCTCACTTAGGAAACTGAATGCAGTTTCTAAGTGTCTTAAGGAGACGACACTTCCTCAGAGAAGTTTTAATCCCTGGGGAAGTTCTCAAAATCTCCATCATAGACATTCTCAACTTCATCAAAAGAGTTGAGCCTTTCCTGGCTTCTTAATACTGATTCTGATCTTTCAGGTTGCAGTGCCAACGCCAGACCAGTTAAAAAAAAAAATCTACAATTCGGCCACGACCCGTTTCACTAAAGATCGCGCTGTACATAATGTTGATTTTGTAATCGTAAAAACCTGCGATTCCAGTCCCCACAACTGGATTCGACATTCTGATATAAACAGTACCAACACCATCAACTCAAGCAGATTTCTCGTCGAAATTACTAAGCCCAAAGCTATTTTGTCTCTTACAACGTTTAATCTAATTTGACTTGTAAACCTGAAAAAACCCAACTCACTTCGCCTTATCATTTTGCGCAAAAAAAAACAAGAAAACAAATAAAACCCAAATTTAATAAAAATAAAATGGAAAACATGTTTCAGTTGATTGTTTGGGGGGGAAAGAATAAATAAATAAACAAACACAGATTGTTTCTTCTGTCCTGAAGTGTTAAAAGTGATTACACGTTTGTTTTATTGCGAGCCTTACTTGCATTTTTAATTGCGCTATTGTAATTTTTCCTTTTATTAAGAATGCACGCGATCAAATGATCAGCATTACAAGTAGACATAATTCACGTATCCGCAAGTCGAATTGAATCTCATAACAGATCTATAGATATTCGTACCACACCCAACCGATTTTTAATTAAACTCTTAATATTCATCACGCGTTTTAATTGATTGTACTGATTTATATCATACAGAGACAACGCAATTTTTTTTTTTTATTAAAGTCGGTCTTATAGACAATGTAAATAATTTTAAGAAAAAAATAATTCAAAATGAATCTGCAGACCAATGGGTAAATCAGCCGATTAAATTGTAGATGCTGACCTAAGATTTTATTTTCGCCATATTTACGAGTATGTATCTTCAAATTAAATGACGTCTTCTCTTTTATTTAACGCTTCGAATGATGTGAAAGAAATAGCATATTTGCAGATACAAAGTATAATACAGGTTTTTCGCATTTGCGTTTGTGTTTGTGTATAATAATGACTCAGGAACTAGAATGAGCTGAGAAGAAATCACTTCTCTGACTATCTCCGCGTCTGTAAAAGTTGTTTTGGCACTTGGTGCCACATCTTCGTAAATTGCCAAAATACGAACCTGTGTCATTATTTTACTTTTAACGCGGTCTTGACATTTAAGTGCGTAGTCATGTAGCTTACCAAACTTTACCACAATGTGATCTCTGTTCCAATTTGGAATTCAAATTTGTGTGGTTAAGATTTTGTCTCCGTAAGCAAACTATCCACTTCTGCTTTATTTACCGAGATCCAAACTGGATAGCAATTCGACTTTTAACGAATCTGTTGCGCCTATATCAGTGTAACTTCCCCGTGCACTCTGATGTTAATGTGATCACCCCCCTAGACTTGTCGTAGCACTGTGTTTTACCAGCTTATTCCTCGTGCAGGGGTCACACAATTAGAAAAAAAGATTCTTATAAGAACGCTAAGGCAATACGAGAAAAGCAATTAAGCGGACTTAAAGCCTTCTTCAGGTAATGTGGATGACGCTGCTGATATTCACATTTCTATTGGAAGACGATCCTTGATTTCTCATCAGGCGGAGAGCATTTTCCAGGGTCAGAAAACTGGTCAGAAAGATGTAAATGGACCAAGAATTACTTCAATGCCTTTTTTAAACACTGAAAGTATCGGTTCCCATTAGATCACCGAAATCGAGCAGTGTTGGGGGCGGTAAGTATCTACAATAGATTGGGGACCACATGGGAACTCGGTAGTACACCGCGTGCTGTTGGAAAAAAAACGTCACATGGGCATAGTACCCCGGCGTAAAATCACGACTTTACAAATTTATTTGTATCGATCCTTTGAAAAATAAATAAATAAACGTGTTTGCCAAAAACAGCTACAAAAATGTTATAGGGTTTGCATGGATACTAAGGATATTTGTTCATTCAAAACATAAAGAATTCTGCTTCATCCTCCAACGCCCATTTACAATGACACGCCAACTGCCAGCTCTTCGGATAAGGCCAATCTGCATGCTGGGCAGCCAGCTCAACGCTTTCAAATTGTCTCATGTCTTCACGTACACTGGAAGCAAGATTTCAAAATACACAAATCCGCTGGTCGATATGGTAGATCTCCTCTTTTTCTGAAGATGTGGTCGTGCGGGCTCTTTAGGACTCTTTCCGAGATGATGGGAAAAAGTATTTGCCCAACGCGTCTCTAAAAAAAAAAAAGGGCAGATCTGCATCCTCCCAAGGTCATGGAAACGATGATCAACCGACCAGCAATATGGTCTTCGTAGCAATAGGCAGGTGATCGGTAGTCTGGTGTCTACCTAGTCTGGTGAAAGTAAGATAGTTGTACTTCATTTTTCTTAACTACGAGGGCTGTTTGATGAGTACCCGGATTGGAAGATAGGTGACACTACTGAGCCAAAATAAGTGTAACCTCTTTTAGCCCGCTTGTCAAAATTTGGTGACAATCCGACGCTTAGTTTAGTTTTGACACCCATTTCAAAACATCGTGTTAGTGTTTTTTTCCGACCATGGAAAAAGAGCAGTATCACTCCGTAATCCGATTCTTGTTTTTGAGTGGCAAAACCTGCGAGGAAATCAAGCCCATTCTCGATGGTGTGTATGGGACCCATTCACCTGCCCGTACAACCGTTTACCATTTTTACCATTGGTTCGCAGAGTTTCCCCGTGGCCCCGCACGTCGGTTTTTGATGAACCGCGCCAAGTGGCCTAAAAACGGTTACCACAGAGGAAACCGTGGACAAAATGCATGATCTCGTATTGGCGAACCGCCGAGTTGGCTGAGATAGCAGACATCTCAACTGAGCGCGTTAACCATATCCTGCACGAGATTTTGGGAATGAGAAAGCTGTCCGCGTGATGGGTGCCGCGTTTGCTCATACCGGAGAGCAAGCGCAATCGTCAGACCACTTCAAAGACGTGCTTGGCCCTGTTTAATCGAAATCTAGAGGTGTTTCTGCATCGTTTCGTAACTGTCGATGAAACATGGATTCATTGGTACACACCAGAGACCAAAGAACAATCGAAACAATGGGTTTTACCCGGTGAACGTACTCCAAAGAAGGTGAAGACCGTGCCTCCGGCCGGAAAGGTGTCAAAACAAAATTAAGGGCTAAAAGGATTTTTAATAAATGATGGTACACTCATTTTGGCTTAGTAGTGCCACCTGTCTTCCAATCCGGGTACTCATCAAACAGCCCTATTATCAGTGCCTTTGGTGGAAAATGTGTGCCTTCGAGATCAATGAGTCTGTTCTACAATGGATTAGAAATTAACTTGTATGCCTCAGGGCTTTGTTTTGTCTCCTACACTCTTTTAAATTTTCATTAATGATCTCTTGCAAAAGTATCCTCAATTAGAAGAGGAATAATATCAGGATCGTTTCCGAGTTTCCGAGAGTCAACTCAATCACATTAAGAAGCATATCTTCCTCAAGAGTACTTTGAAATCCGAGAACATTACTGCCTGCATCAGACGCACGATGAAAGATCGCAACTCCTGACAAATGATCGATGTAATTCACCCATATATCCGTAGTTTCTGTTCTGCTGTCTTCAGCAGGGTTTTCCCTATGCATGATGCTGAAATGAAGCAAGTGCAAAGGCAATAATTGGTGTTCTAGCGGACAGAAATTGACTAATGGAAATTTTTGACGCAAGACAAAATGAAGCTGCTTATCCTTTCCGATGATCCATATTGGGTAATAAACGGGGGTAGAACAAAGCTGGTATTATGAAAAAAAACATCAGAGTGGCGATTAATGTACATATCAGGGACAATATTTGAACGCCCAGTCGGCACAAGGCATCTGTAGGGGTCTCACTGGTAGCCCGACAGAGCGCTTAATTTTGTACAATGGGAGTCAGGAACTTCGGCTCCAGTCTGACTTAAAAAGATAGGCCCCCTAGTGAGAGCATCATGGCGGCTGTGGTTTAAAACTACACTATAAGACTCCATGACCCTAAATTTGGCAGACGTTTTAGGCCTCGGGTAAGTCTAGCCTACACGATGACTTCGAATTGGTAAATACTGGTTTGAATAGGGTTTCCCCAGGATGATCAAAACAGCGAGAATAAAGATTATCCCCCATTGTAGATCAGGATGAGCGTGGGCGCTCTATGAACTTAAGCCAACCGTGGCAGGTTCCCACGTAAAACCCTAGAGACATTCTGTTTCCACTTGAAAATCCCCAAGCCAAGCTTTAAACAAAATTTGATGAAGTCACGTTGTTCAAATTTTCTGCCATTCTCTCCCAAAATAAAATCCGACGAATTTTGCTTACACCTGCTCACTCTTCCACCTCGTAGCGGCGACAGAGTGGTCCTGAGATTGTGAAAAAAGTTGAGCATGCGCACTAGGTATGCCTAATGTTCACGAAACGGCCCCATAATCTTTGTTTGTCCCGTCAATAAAAATTATAGTCGGCTACTTTTTGAGCAATCAATGTTGTTGCTTTCCATAAAAACACTACACACGATTTCCCGACCAGTTATAAAACCGTCCGAAATCATTGCTTCCCAGCCTAAGAGGACGTCAAAAATCTGGCGCGAGAATTACTCAAAGTCCGTTGAATTAAGATCGCCTTAAGTGCGCAACTCATGATTAAAGTATCAAGATCATCGCTATATGATTTCGTAAGAATTTTTTTTGGGGATAAGACTCAGAACATCCGAAAGAAGGCACGGTGAGTTCGTTCGCATAGACATGAACTTTTCTTTTTTTTATAATTTGCGCGCGCTCAAGGGATTTAAGAACCCTTAAAATGTTTGCACACAATGCGGGCGAACGAAAGCCAGGGAGGATAGAAGGAGAGGTGCCGGTGAACGTTGGTTTTAAATGTTTGAAGGTTGTAATGACTAGGAAATTAAGAGCTAGGCAGAGCATTCCATAAGCGAGTTGTACGGCTTAGGAATGAATCACGATATTTTAGAGTACGTCCGAAAGTGGGCTTGAGGGTATACTGATGAGCATTGGTAGCGATACGGATGTTACGGTTAAAGGTTTGAAGGGGCGGAATGCTATTGACGATTTCTATGGAGCACTGGTGGTGGAAATAGCGATAAAACAGAGTGAGACACGAGACCTTACGTCGGTGTTCGAGGGTGTCCATTGTTTGAGTATCACATATGAGTTTTATCGCACGGTTTTGAATCCTATCTAGCAGGTGGAGAGATGTTTTTGGTGCACCCGACCAAATGTATGCATTGTACATGAACATAGATTGAATGTGGCGTAGAAAGCACACTATCTTACAGGCTGTCATTGCTTACCAAACCATATTGATGCCAGTTCGCTTTTCAGGACTATGGTCATGAGAATTACTAGTACCTCTACCGATCAGACCAATGTCTGAAGTTCCGGCTCATACTGTCAACAGTTGCGCTGTTACAATCACCAACGATATCGAATAAAATCTGCAATGCGCATCCCAATCAGAAAAAACGTGGATTTGAAAGGCAACTTTGGAAAAGTCCAACACAACTAGTCTTTCGAAGCGTGTCAGCAAGAAAGGAATCAGAATGATGAAATTGAAGCTTTTGGGAATTCCATGCTGCAGCATGGCTGGATATACTACTTCTTTGACAGGCAATTTTATATATCCAATGAGCCTACTTACGACTGAGCAGACGAACTAGCCAGGAAAGGATCCGCATCTCAATTCATGATGCCAAGACCATTCTGTGGGCTAAAACCTGGCTAGAGGATAAGAAGCTGCATTTCTGGAGAGAAACCAAAGGAAACAGCCAAGCCGAAAACTTTATGCCAGGCTGTTGCCACAAAAAAACAAAACAACTACTACAACTACGTGGAAGTCAGATTTGAGTGACTACAGGTTTTCTCACAGGACACTGCCGTGTGAAAAAACACCTGACGACCATGGGCATAGCACAGTACATTTAGACTGTGCAACGAAGACGTGGAAACAGCAGAGCACATACGATGTGACATGTTACCTAGGTAAACTCTACCTTGAAGCGGCGGATACATCGGGTTTTCCAATAACGACTTGACAACTTTTTTTTTTTAAATAAAAGGCAAACCATTTGAGATATTTCAAAAACTTTATTATTGGCTTGAAGTACAATCAAAACATTTATGAATGGAACTCGACTTCGTTCATATGGCCACCGCGGGCACGTTTGCAGCGGTCGATTCGTTGGACCCAATTTTCAACGACTCGGCCACACATTTCGGCCGAAATGGCCACTATTTCACGTTCAATGTTGGCTCTGAGGTCTTCCAACGTCGTCGGCGAGTTGCCATAAACCAATGACTTAACGTAGATCCACAGAAAATAGTCAGAGGCGGCCAATCGACTGGTCCATGTCTTGAGATAACACGCTCACCATACTTACTCTTCAATAAATCGATTGTAGCGTGTGCTGTGTGGCCTGTGGCACCATCCTATTGAAACCACATATCGTCCAAGTCCATATCTTCCAATTCGGTCCAAAAATAATCGGTGATCATGGCGCGATAACGCTGACCATTCACAGTAACGTGACGATCGTTATCGTCGACGAAAAAATATAGCCCAATAACGCGGCCGGCATGCAAACCGCACCAAACAGTTATTTTTTGTGGATGAAGTGGTGATTCATGAAGCACATGTGGGTTTTCACCCGACCAATAACGCATATTTTGCTTATTGACGAACCCATTGAGCCAAAAATGAGCTTCGTCACTGAAGATGATTTTGCGATGAAATTCATCATCTTGGCGCATCTTCTCCAGAACCCAATCGGAGAACATACGTCGCTTCAAATGTTCCATTGGCTTCAATTCTTGAGTCAGCTTGATCTTGTAAACCAAGATCCTTACACAAAATACGCCATAATGTGGTCTGAGCGATGCCCAATTCTTGAGAACGCCGTGGAATTGACTGATTTGGATCATTTGTCTCACTGACACGGCAACATCACACAACGAATATGTAGACTCAAATTTTTGCACTAAACCTGTTATTGCCTGTCTACTAGGGCCAGAATTACGACTGAAAATTGGAGTTAACGCTCTTAAAGTTGCAGTCACCGACTCCGAATATCTGTAGGAAATTTTTATAATTTGCAAACGTTGCTCGTTAGTGTACTTTACCATGATGAAAATGTTGAGTTTACTGAATAAATTGACAGTGACAGTTTGATGATTAGTGAAAGAGTGCGTTCATAAATTAAATTCAAAGTTGTCAAGTCCCTATTGGAAAACCCTATAGCTGCCAGCTCACTTAAATACGTCGCCGCCTTCCTAACAAATTGCAGCGTCATGGGTGAGCTTTAAATGGAGGATATCACAATAGGCCCATCCGTGGCCGCAGTGATCTGGGATTCTTTATACCACCTCCGACTACAATCTACATCTAGATCTACTTACGACTTTAGATGCAATATACCAGCTGCGCAAGAAAGCGATTGCTTATCGGCTTAAAGTAAACGATTTGAGCTGATGTTACTAGATGGAGTGAAAAGTGACATCATTGACCACCAGAATGCGCTGCTAATGCAAAAAAGGTTATGGTGCCTTGAAATCCGTTCATATTTAGGCAGACATACCAAATTTCAGTTCGATACTGTCTTTAGTTTTGTTTTGTTGTTGACTTGTTTGGTATCATGTTGATAATGCACAACAACGATTTTCGTTCTCTCATAAAACATTATTTTTTGAGAGGCAAAACGGCAAAGGAAACTAAAGAAAAGTGGGATAAATATTATGCTCTGTCAGATTACACCGTCAAATATTGGTTTCGAGAGCTTCGTGGTGGCCGCAACTCCACTACCGATCAAGTCCGCAGCGGCAGGCCCTCCGATGCGGTTACAGAGGACAATGTCAAAAAAATACATGAAGTGGTGTTGGCTGACCGGAAAGTGAAGATGCGCGAGCTAGCAGATACCACCAAGATTAGTACTGAGTGCACACGCCATATTTTGGGCAATGTTCTGCATATGAAAAAGTTATCCTGCCGCTGGGTGCCGCGAATGACCGAAAACACGAACGCGAGAGCACTTTAAACGAGTGTTTGGACTTGCTGATGCAGAATCGGGCGGACTTTTGTAGTCGATTTGAAACTGGATTTGGATCCCTCAGACTATTATCTCTTCCCAAACCTTAAAAGAAAGAAATCATCGACGCCACAGAGGAATATTTTGCAGACCTTCCGGAAAATTACATTTCGGACGGGATCAAAAAGTTGGAAAATCGCTGGAATAAGTGTTTCAAACTAAAAGGGGACTATATTGAATAATATAAAAAAACATTTAAAAAAAATAAAATTGTTTAATTCCCAAGTAGGTCACTTTTCACTCCATCTAGTACATAACAAATTTCCGTCCTAATGCAGTCATTTATGGCAGTTATGGGATGTTCTACCCTAGACATACTCGTACCTTCGATAGCAGTTACATCGACTAGGTACACGCATGCAATAGGCCGTTTGTACGTATATCCTAGGTACATCCGAGTACTCTTGAAGTATTTACGAATTTTCGTTCCTCTTCGAAATATGGGCTCTAAGCTCATTAAGTGTGTTCACTGCCACTGGATGAGCCTATTCAGCAGCAGGATGACATGTATCCAATGAGTTGTTGTACCGCTTACCACATTCACCAGACTTAAACTCTTCGGATTAATTCTTAGACATATACGACATTGTTGTCCGTCTGAAAGAACAGACCGGGACGTTTCGAATACCAGATTTCTATGGGAATCACTTGACAGTAAATCAATAACTAAGCCACCAAAGCCAAATGAGATTGTTGTTCTTTCTTTTTTTTCTTGTATTTTAATCTGAATGTAACCTTCACCGTATAGACCACCTTGTTTTACGTTCCACCATTATCCCCCAATAATAATTGATGGTCGATCCCAGTTTTGGGATATTCGTGTCTCTCAGAACACACCTTTCTGGCAAAAAAGAAACAGAACTTCAGATTATCACTTTGTTAAGTTTCTTTCGAAACGTGCAACACAAACAGTAAGCTTGTCAGCTATGTTCATGTGAAAAAACTTCAATTGCCAGACTTGTTCGGATGAAAACGCTAGGCAACATCCAAGAGTAGACAATCCGAGGCAACCCCCTGCTTTCAATTGACAGCCACCTACATCAGTAAAACTAAAACAAAAACAAAAAAAAAGAAACAAATTAAACGAGTATCTGTAGATACTTGTAGACTGTCACTACAATTACTATTTGGGATTGGGAACGCGTGGGCTGTTTCATTGATAAGTAACCTAGCCCCTAGGCAACGTGCAACGTAGGTTTTAATTATGTGATTATGAACATGGGATACTAATATTTCTTTTTTTCTCTTTGAAATGGAGTAATGAAGAGTGGGATGTATAACCAGTTAATGGATTGAGAGATACATATACGTGTACACCAACGCCAAATGGAATTTCCCTGCATAATGTATCTACAATCGATATTTCATAGATTGCTGGCTTGTTTATTACAGCAAAATAGCAATTTCCTGCCCTAATCCTATTGTGATGACATGTACGAGTATGTTACATCTTTTTTTTTTTTTTAAACAAATTTTCATCGGCGTGAAGAAACAGAGGAGAAATCTGTAGCACCTCCGATATGTCTGATCTGAACCAAGTAATTAAAAAAGAATGTACAAGTATCTAACACCAACTGCAACACCTACATCCAAAAAAAAAAAAAACGTTTTCTAACGTTTCGCACCTGTGTCTGTGCGTAGGAATCGCAAAAATTCTCCTATCCTTACTATAGATACGATCTAAAGTATGAGTATCTATAGCATGCCCCCAACGTTTGCTTTGGTGGAAAAATACCAAACTGACATGGTGTTCGGACATAAATTAGATATTTGTTATTTTTTTTGCGTGTGATCAACTTGTTTGGTAGTGTAGTTAGGTTTGGTTTGGTTTGGTTTGGTTAGCAAACGCCTCCATTTAAACGCCGACCGCGGCCGGATATCACATTTCAATTCTGGTGCAAAAATTTTCTATGACTATAACCAGTCAGGCAAAGCCTACTGGTACTCTTGAGAGTATTCAGTCGGATGGATGGACAAGCAGGTAGACGACAAATTCTCAGGTGTATCAGGTCTATCTATATCCATGACTCTTGGAATCGAACTATACTCGCATCTATATCTATCACTCTGTCATATAACCTTTAAGTTTATTTTCTATCTCTTCCAATTGATTTTCATTCAATGTTTGCTCTATATTGAAGTGCCTGTGGAATCTAGAATCCATGACGTGCTAATGTAAAGTGGTTCTGCCCACTTATTAAGTGCAGAAATGCTAATATGCGAACACATACTCGCACATGCGACTATCGACTTGATTCTGTGGTTTTGCTTACGAGCATTGGGGCAAGTCATTGACTTTTCATTGGAACTTTACGAGTGACTATGTTATGTTTAAAATAAATATTACAAATCGTGATTCTAATGAAAAGGTGTAAAAGATACACAACAACAGCGTACTGGTGAGTGTAAAAGTTCGCCCCAGATAAGGTTATGCATATGAAACTTTGTTTTCGATTGTAAGACACTTCAACTTATGGTCATGTAAGATTTTTTTTTTTTACAAATTTTTCCCTGATGTAATCAGAAGCTGATGAGTTTCTATTTTTAGATTTATGACAGATCTTATAGTGGCTTTGTAAGAAATGTTAATCCCTGGTGTCTCATTGGCACTTTGCCTTATGCTGACTCGTCATTCAGATTTGTATTGTTGAAAGCTATGTAGCTCGCTTCTATTTACCAGATCTGGAGAGTACCTAGTAGGGACATAAATACTGTTGCTACAAATCTTAGAACAACTTATTCGAAAAGACTTCCATTTGCCTTCCAGCACGACTTAAGACGATGTGGACATTCATCGATTGCGAGACGCACTTCATGCATAGGGAAATTGTCCACTGCACGGGCAAGGGTTCGCTTCAACGAATCAATATTTGAGTGTCGAGTAGAGCAAGCCATGCCCTCTAGCCTTAGAAAATGGCAAGGAAATCGATGCTATTACAAACGATTTCACCAAAGCGTTTGATAAGATATCCCATCAATTGATCCTTTTCAAATTGTCTGCTCTCGGCTTTGAGCCTCTCTTTTTAAAATGGATTGCTTCTTACCTGGTAAACCGATATTATAGTGTTCGGTTTAGATCCGCCCTTTCTGTTCCATTCCTCGCCTCATCTGGAGTTCCACAAGGCAGTCATTTTGGCCCTCTTCTCTTCATTCTTACTATCAACGATGTTGAGAGTGTCATTAAACACTCCTCCCTCCCCCTTTACACTGACGACACAAATTTTTTTTAAATCTATTTCCTCTCCCCAGGACTCTGCCCTTCTTCATGAAGACCTTAATCGGTTTTCAATCTGAATCTGCGGTATGATGATCTTCTACGACTTGCAATTCCGGGGCAAACGGGAATTACCGAGATCGCTGATAATGTTGTAGTAAAAGGCTTATAAGTAACATTAGTGGACCTAGTCGAAAGCTCAATCAACAAGTATGGAGAGCCGGGAAAAAGTGAAGTCATACATGCGCCTGTAGTCTTCTCATATCAAAAGTCCCTTCATTGTAAAAGCGCAGTCAAACAAGCGACTACAAAATGGTCAGGCAGACACTCGTAGAACGAGAGGCGAAGTATGCCCCTTTGACCTAGTTAGAAAGTCAAAAAGAGCTTCATGGCAGAAGTACTTGCGAGGTTACGCAAAATGCTTTCAAAGGAAGCGAGCGTTCCTAGCTATCTCAGAAAAAGTGACGGAACGTGGGCTGAAAGTAGCCAAGAAGTTCTGGCAACACTGATGGAAACCTACTTTCCGGGATCCACAGTCTCAGACGACCCTGGCATGCTACAGCACACTGAGAACATTGATCTCTCTCTCTCTGAAGAGGAAATGGGTGTAATAATAAGAACATAGGAAAAAATGGGCAATTCGGTCCTTTAAGCCGTACAAATCTCTCAGTCCGGATGGCATTCTACCGATTGTGCTACAGAAAGCACAGGAGGTAGCAATTCAGAAAACTATGGAAATTCTCAGATGCAGTCTGAAAATAGCTTGGAGGGAAGTTAAGGTGGCCTTTATACCTAAAGCTGGGAAACAGGGGCATATAACAGCAAAAGATTTCATACCAATAAGTCTATCATCATTTATACTTATAGGAATAGATGCAGTAATGGCTTTTTGACTGGGTCACAGCATGCATATATGAAAGGAAAATCTGTAGAATCCACCCTGCACGAGGATGTGGGGAAAATAGAGAAGGATCTACACTTTGGAGAGTTTGCGATGGTGAACTTCCTCGGGAGTGCACCACCATTAAAAATGCTCTAGTAGACGCTAACATTGAAGAGGGCATGGGTTTGCAACATTCTTGAGGGTCAGGATGTCCGTAATCAGAGGAACCCCTCAGGGGGGAACAATTCTTCAATTGCACGTCGCGATTGGTATATCTATCCTTCCCTTTTCCCCTAGAATAGGTAGAGTGTTTCCAATTTTGGGGAGTTCATCGGTCCTACAGTTCCATGGAATGTCTCTGTGGCCCGGCACTCAGCAAAGGTGAAGGTTGAACTGCTCTGCCATCTCCATCAGAGATGATCGGCAGTCAAGGGAGGTTTTAGAATTAAATGAGACTGACTTCAGGGAAAAGATGCGGATATCCTTTGCAGATATCACGTTTTTCTTCAGCCGGGATAGAGCTTTTTTAATCGGCAAAATTTCCGCCTGGAACACGCTACAGTGATTTAGAAGACGGAAAGAGAGACTTACATTTAGTTTATGTGAGAAAAACACCGACACCAACCCCGCTATCGGTTTTAGATCCATCTGTGTAGAAGTGGATTAACTTGTCCTCCATGAAAGCATCTTCCTTCCAGAACCAAAGTTCAGGTATGGTGGAATCGATGTTCCCTGTGAGGATTCCTAATGTAGTAAGGATGTTAGCGTGGCCAAATGGATTATTTGTCCACTGCGCAGTCGCGACTACTTGCGAGGGGTTTCAAGAAGTGAAACAGAATGTCTAATGAGGCAGGGGGAGTAGACCGTTAGGCTCCGCTTATGCATAGACTTGCTGTTCTTTGGACTCTGCTTAGTTTGCTGCAGTCGACAGCATTGTCTAAGGCCGTCCACAAGACAGCAACCCCGTAGGCCAAAATCGGTCTTATGACCGAGATGTATAGACAGTGGGTTATACGAGATTGAAGGTCCCATTTATTCCCAATGGCTTTTTTGCAAGAGAATATAGCTGCTGTAGCTTTCTTGACTCTTTCTTGAATTTTAGGTTTCAAGTTTAGTCTCCTGTCAAAAATGAGTTCCAGATATTTTGCTGTATCGGAAAACACTAAACTGGTACCGTTTATTGAAGGAGGGTCTATAGTTGGAATTTTATGTTTCCTGGAAAAGAGGACAAGATCAGTTTTATGGGGGCTTACTCCCAATCCACAGCGGTCTGCCCAAAGAAGTTAATCTGTTAAGATTTAGTAGAAGGAGTTCTTTAATGGTATTAAGATGCTTCCCTGAGACGGCTATAGCAACGTCATCCGCATAGGCAATCACCCTGCTACCACCCGCTTCCAGGTATATCAGCAGTTCATTAACCACTAAGTTCCAGAGAAAGGGAGAGAGGACACCGCCTTGCGGCGTACCTCTTCTGACACATCTTTTAGCAGAAGCCCCACCCAGTTTTGAGTTAATTATTCTGATGTTTATCATAAGACTGATCAACTCCCCAAATGAGTCGTCTACCTGCAGCGTTGACAGCGCAGTCGTGATTGCGGATGTGTTAACATTGTTAAAGGCGCCCTCTGTGTCCAGGGAAGCGACTATTGTGTACTCTCTATATTGTAGGGATCGTTCGATGTGGCTAATCAGTGAATGCAGAGGCGTTTCCACCGACTTTCCTTTACAGTAGGCATGTTGAGCCGATTAATTTTAGCTCGTATATGGATAACGATCAGTCGTTCTAGAGTTTTCAGAAGGAAAGATGACAGACTTATAGGTCTGAGGTCCTTTGCAACAACATGAGGGCATCTTCCAGCTTTAGGAATGAAAACTACATTGACTTCTCTCCATGACAATGGGTATAAGTGCGACGGCATACGCAGATGACGTGGTCATAAAAGTGCAGGGAAAATATTTAAATATTTTAAGCAACATTATGAAGGTTGCTCTGAAGGCGATCAGCACTTGAGCTGTAGTCTCAATGCCAACCCTTCCAAAACGGAACTAGTTCTTTTTACCAGAAAGTACAAGATACCGCAATTCAAATTCCCAAAACTCAACGCAGTGGAACTGTCCCCTTCAAACAGCGCGAAGTATCTGGGTGTGATTCTAGACAAAAAACTGAACTGGAATCTTAACGTAGCGGATAGAATCAAAAAGGCATATAATGCCCCTCTTTATCTGCAAAAGAACAGTAGGAAAAATTTGGGGCTTAAAAACTGCTATGGTGTACTGGCTGTATACGGATGTGGTAAGACCCACACTTACATACGGCGCAATAGTATGGTGGAAAGCAACAAACAAGAAAACGATTTACGAAAAATTAGCGGCGGTTCAAAGAACGGCTTCCATAGACATTACAGGTGCGCTCCATATCACCCCTACGACAGCATTGGACACCTTTTTGCGCCTAACACCTTGATTTACAGTGCGTTATGGCTGGCAACAGTACGATACTAATCTGGGTTATTTCAAGAGCAATAGCTTCGGGCATGGCATGATCCTAACGGAGCTACTGCCACGCAATTCAATTCTAACGGATGAAATTCCTTCCCTTTTTTTATAATTTGCGCGCGTTCAAGGGATTTAAGCACACAGCGCGGAAGAAGGAAAATCAGGGAGGATAGAAAGAGAGGTACCGGCGCACGTTGGTTTTAAATATGTGAAAGTTATAATGACTAGGAAATTAAGAGCTAGGCAGAGCATTCCATAAGCGAGTTGTACGGCTTATGAACGAATCACGATATTTTAGAGTGCGTCCGAAAGTGGGCTTGAGGGTATACTGATGGTCGACTTTGACATCCCGTACGATAAAATTTATCTGGAGAGGGAGGACTGGGGAAAAAATGCAATAATCAGGTCGAATGAAATTGCAATTTTCACATATGTATGGCTCAAAAACAGAGGAAGGAACAGGTTCTGGTATTCTGGAGTGTCTATAAGACTACCGGACGCAAGTAGTGCGGCAGATTGGCAGATAGCCAATCAGAGGTTATGGCTATCCTCAGATGCAAATGAGATCGATATCCGAAAGAGATATCGCTATCTACATCGATAGCTAGGCCGCACTCAACGCAATGGAATCAACCAACGTCAACTCTGATACAGTCAGGGGCTGTCGCACAGTGCTTAAGGCACTATGCAGTCAAAAAAGGGTAAGACTGTGTTGGGTGCCAGGACACTGCGCTATTAAAGGAAATGAACAAGCGGACGAGCTTGCAAGAAAAGGAGGGCTACTCGACAACAGTGAGGTTGCCAACATCAAACCATCCCTCTGCATAATGAGGGGCACTATCGAGGAAAAAATCACAAAGACTGCCAACCTAAGGCGGTCAAGTCTTGCAGGACACAGGGTATCCAAGGCTCTTTGGCCCCTTTTTGACGGCAAAAGATCTAGGAAGTTAATAAAATTAAACAGGGATACGCTTAGGACTGTAATAGGAATCCTGACAGGACCGTGTCTCCTGCGGCAACACGCAAAGAGGCTCAAAATGTCAGCTACAGATATTTGCAGATTCTGCGGTGATCTGCAAGCTGTTTAGGACATAACACACGTACTGCGTGAATGCGAGGCAATATCGCGTAGTCGAAGAAAATTTGGAGGGAAATACTTTTTCGAAAACCTGGAGGAAATAGACGGCACGAACTTCAAAGGCTTTCTTGGCTTTTGCAAGAAAATTGGGTGTTGCACCATGGCGACTGTTTAGGTTTTTGCCATTTGAAGACAAATTCAACTGGTTCCACAGGGATGCGATGGGCCCGTTTTGGTGCCTGGTGTCTGTGTGATGGCATATCCATCATACCCCTGTTTAACCTAACTTATGCCGCTTTGACAACGACGGTTACAGATGAGGATTTGTACGTGACACAGCTTCTAACAGAGCATGGCGGCTCTTTCTACAAATATTATCGTGAAAGTGTGTCATAGGATTTTTGATGACCAGGTTTTGAAATCTAGAGAACTATACTCTGCAACAAAATCGGTCAATCGTCTACTTAGCAATTTGGAAACCTGGACAAAAATACTCTGTGGTCTTAAATGCAAGGGAGCAAAAGCTTTATTTCGAACATCTTAAAATTTTCTTGCACTCTTCATTGTAGGCATGGACAAATTAATACTTTGAAAGTCCACTTTCACTTCTCTCCACTTGACAAGAGACCACTTAAAGGATAAGCCATTGATTTCGGTTGTGCAGTCTTCATCTATCTTAATACCATTATGACGACATCATTCAAAAATGAATTAAAACCCATCTAATACACTATTGACCTTCACACAATCAACGGGACGCAGCATAATACATAAACAGCCTCCAACATTTCGATTGATGGCATCCTCTTAACGGCCATCAGGCAAATATCTCACATAATCTACGTTTAAATGCAATCAGATTTAAAATAATAACCCTCACTCCCTACACCGCGCAAAATTGTCCACATTTTCAGATGCAAATTGAAATCATCAGCGCATTACGATGCGCTGTCAAATACTACTAAGCTCGCACCGTTGCATTGACATAGCCACCAATGACATCACAATACACTGTGCAATTACTTCAACATCCCGCCAACGCAATCGTCCACATCATCAAATGCCCGACCGATGCAATAGACTTGCGCTTATGCAGTCGCATACTTAATCGTGCAGTAGCCCGATCTATCTACTCGTACCCATTTAATGGCCTCCTCCCCCCCCCTGAATTTCGTGAGCCTGAGATATTGTTAAGACCCCTCGAAAGGTTATGCTCCGTCTTAAAAGCAAAGACCACACTTGGACCGGACTGTTTTTTTTTTTGTTTTGTTCTGCTCAACAACAACGCGACAACGCGACAACAAACCATAAAAAGAAATTGCGCGCTGTGATTTAGTACGACAAGCAAGTCGACTCGACATTCAATATGATTACAATATTAAGACTTAATGACGATGATGATTATTGCGCCATTTTTCGTGCAACAGCTTATATGGTCACGATGGTAGCTCCTACATTTCCATTTCCATTCCCATACTCCTCCTGTCCCCTTCAATTAATGTACACTTCTCGAAAAGCGTAAACAAATTTAATAAATTTGCAAATCAAAAATGTCGTCGACCAGAAGAGGAGACGACGCACGGCAACAACCTAAGACTCACGTCACATCACGGACGGACAACTACCACTACCACCGGCTGACAATGGAAATGATGATCACATCAACAAAAGATTTTTATAAAATTTAAGAAGGCCCCCTTCTTCTAATAAAGACGCGCGACGGACCATTGTACAAACTGCTCGTGTACAAGTAAATGCGGATTTGAGTTATGTCCAAATTGACGCGCCAATTATTTAATCATGCGTTCATACCATCTGTGGAGTTTGTTTGTTTGTTTGACATGTGTTTTTCTCTTCTTTTCTGTCAAATTCTTTTCACATCATTTACCTGCAAAAGAAAGAAAGAAAACGGATTTAGTAATTGTGAATTTAAGAAGGATCCATGTTAATAAAATTTGTGATTACTGTATGGGGGCCACGATCTGCAATAAATAATGACAGCTGTCAAAATTAAATGTCAAATGTGACATAGTACCAGCAACTCAGCATGGAAATTTTGAGCCTAACGAGTGTTGTAACTTTTTAACTTTATTGTAGATCGTGGGACACACTGTTACACGCGTTACAAGGACAAAATACAGGATGACTTTTTTTTGCGGTTTTTTTCTTTTTTTTTCTTTTATGACGCTTTACTAGGTGGCGCCAAAGTCATCATGATCACCTATCGGAAGATGCTATAATTTTTGCAAATGGAAGCAAATGTCAATTTTAATTTGACATTTGTGAAGTAAACAGATACAAAGTACACGTCGACAAGACATGAATACGATTTTTTTGCGAAATAACTTGTCGGTGGTTTTGGCGCAGCGTCAATTTCGGCGCAGATTTCCCTGCCATCCGACACCAACTGGGCAAACAATTCTGGCGGCGGGCACTTAGCCGATATCATTTCCTCGACTTAATGGAAAAAAATTTAAAACATCAAATAAACATAATACAAAAGCAGAACCAAAATTTTCCATCCATAAAAAAAATTACAGCCAAAAAACATCGGATGACAACTTTTACAGATTTAGTCACTTTTTGGAAAATTACTAGATGCGCAACTAAGTTATCTGTCTTTTTGATGAAAATGCAACTTTATTGTGAAAAATGGTTACAAATGAATCATTCAAAGTAATGCCCATCGCTAGCTACAACCTTTTGCTATCTTTCTGGCAGAGCTCGAATACCGTTACGGTGAAAGTGTTCATCGTTTGAGGCTATCCGCGAATCAAGCCATTTTTTGATGTTTTCATATGAGCGGAAGTAATAATCGAACGGCGCAATATCTAGGGAGTATAGCGGGTGGGGAGGACTTCCCATTTGAGCGTTTCCAGGTAGATTTTAACGGGTTTGGCAACGTAAAGCCGAGCGTTGTCATGGTGTAGAATCACTTTTTCGTGCCTCTGCTCGTCTTGTGGCCGTTTTTCGCGCAGTGCTCGCCTCAATCGCATCAATTGAAGTCGACACCATTACCCAGTGACGGTTTCGTTGGGTTTCAACAGTTCATAATAAATAACACCGAGTTGGTCCTACCAAATAATATTCGGTCGAACCGACGACGTAGAAGCATGACCGGACCGTCCCCATGACTTGTAATAAATCCATTTTTCATCCCCCGTAACGATACGATGAAGAAAACTCTTCCATTTTGTCGCTGGAGCAGTTGTTCACAGGCGAAATAACGACGCTCAACGCCCCTTGGCTTCAAATCTTAAGGAAATCAAGTTCCTTGTTTTTGAATCATTCCCAACGCATGCAATCGCTTGGAAATTGTTTGGGTAACTCGCAATGCTGAAGTAGGCTCTTTTTGCGTTTGACACGACTCCTCATCGAGCAATGCCCCCAGTTCAGCGTCTTCGAAGGATTTTAGCCTTCCTTCACGTGGACGGTCGTCTATATCGAAATCAACGCGCTTCAGCCGCCGTTTTCTTCGAATGACAGAAGAAAATCAACACTTCCCGCAAATGGCGATTATTATTATTATTATTATCAATGGAACGATACAAATTAATTTGTAGGGTCCGGGATTTAACGCCGGGGTACTATGCCCATGTGGCGCGTTTTGTCAACAGCACGCGGAGTACTGAGTTCCCATGTGGTCACCTACCTACGTACTTACCGCGCCCAACTCTGCTTGATTTCGGTGATCCAGCGGGAACCGATGCTTTCAGTGTGGCGAGGCCGTTGACAATGGCGATTATTTGGCACAAAATCAGATATATTTTCACACAACCAAAAGTATATGATGCCAAAACAAAATCAATAATTTGTCAAAACGGTTGGTTTACCATATGTCTAAGCTTGGTTCCTGACGTTTTGAATATGTCCAGCACTTACTGCTGGAGCCAGCTATTGACAGAATTTTATGAGCACCTAATATATCTGGCAAAAGAGCACCATTTGTGGCTACGCAAAAATTGGCATTTTTTTCGCCGTTTTTTATCACTTCGAGCTATTTTGTTGCATATGTATAAGTATATTTGAGAGGTTTCTCGCATCAGTAAACAAACATCGTCCAGTTCAAATGCCCGATATCACAATCCGTGGACCGTAACCATTTCGCCTCCAAAAATGTAAAGGCCAATGACTCTTTCAAAGTACATACCGCACCAGACCCTAACTTTTGGTGAATGCTCATGCGCTTCACCATTTAATTGTAGTTTTGAATGCCCCAAAACAGAACATTTTACGTATTAACGCTTCTACACAGCGTAAAATGAGCTTAGTCGGTCATGATCACCAATGGTATTTTCCAGGCCAGGCAGTATGACGCCGCTAATTAAGCGGCAACATTTTGTTTGGCCATTTCCATATTTTTTTGGGAAATTGTGTAGTCAACCTTTGAAATCCTCCGCATAGTCGATGGATGCAATCAAATTGCTGAGGGCGACGGCAGCATGAAGTTTGGTTTTTTCCAAGATCGGAAATATAACTCGAAAGACTAGAGTAAGGTTAACTTAAATTAACACCCCCCATGTACCTTGTACATCTGACGATTGCTTTTAATGATAGTTTTTGTACGCCTTCCTAAGGCGAAGGAAACTTAGGAAGAAAAGAGAGGTACCGATGTACATTGGTTTTGAATGTTTACAAGTTAGAACGACTAAGAAATAGACAGCTAGGTACGTGAACGAGTACGTGAGCTTGAGGGTAAACTGTTACGGTTAAAAGTTTGTAATATTACTGGCAATTCCGGTGGAGCACTGGTGGTGGAAATAGCGATAGTACACGGTGAGTTGGTGTTCAAGTGTCTCAATTGACTGTACAACTTTTTATTTCGGTGCACCACGATGCATCGTTTCGGGATGGATTCCAAGATTCAACGGGCCGAAAATGTCTTATATTTCAAGTCCATGAATTCAGACCCTTCTAACCCAATGAACATAGCCCGTTAAGTTTGTTATAACATAATATCCCCTGTTCCGAATTGCATTTGAGCATTTACATTTGCCTCTGCGGGTTGCGCCCCTACTATAACGGTGGGTGCTAAGCCTACACAGTTGTGCAAAGAAAGACTTTTTTCAGTGCAAATAAAGAGCGACTGGCTGTAGCAATTTTTTCCTAGATATCTACGGTTGTCGACCTTACAGCGGGCGCATACTGCCCTAAAACTATAGTCGTTTTCTGTAGCGTAGAGTCCACGAACGCATAACACCTATAGGGTGCTTCTAAAGCCTTGAATACGCTCATCCTGGTAAGCTCTGAAAAAATGAAATTGGCCGCAAGGAAATAAAAGGCATATAGACAAAGTGATGGAAAAGATCATCCGCAAAAAAAACAGGATCATTACACCGAAGAAGGCAATGATCTCTTTCACCAACAGTATGGCTTCGGGGAAAAATGAACCACCGTCGATTCAATACACCGTACGTTATATTGCTGGTGAAGTAATATCTAATATCACAGAGTCTCGATTAGAAGCGTAACTGGGCTAGTTAGAACGGGATTATAAGCCACCACAAGCCAAACCACCTACTGCAAATAATAGAAATTATTTTTTCTAAACAGACAAAGACCCAAGATAACAGAAAAAGTTTCACAAGCGACAATGCTGACCCCAGTTCTATGGACTACAAAGTCCGTTCTTTCACTGATGTACTGCCATGACACTTGGACGACTAGAAGTGGAGTTCTTGCGTCTGAGGTGACAGTATGTTTGTGACATCGGTACAAAAATGACGGGCGACCAAAAGTTGCTCAGAATTTAGTCTTCGAAGGACATCATCAAGGAGACCAAAAACGAACAAAAACTTCCTTAACAACATTGTGACTGGTGTTGAAACGTGATGTTTTCAAGCGCCAAAATACCGAGTGGAAGAGTCAGAACCCAAAAAATCTCGTTAGGAAAATTCAACAGTGAAGATAATGTTGATTTGCTTTTACGACTCCAAGGGCATTGTCCACAAAGAGTTCGTTCCACAGGGCAAAACGGTTAATGCACAATTCCAGCTTGGTGTTTCGAAGCGTTTGGTACATCGTATTCGCCATATTCGGCGCAGAAGGAAGTTGACGTTTGTTGCACGGTAATTCGCCATCTAGTGTGAAAAGTTTCCGACCGCAACGCAAAGATAGCGGCACTCGTCAATAAAAGCTAGTAGTGAATGCTAGTTGTGCATCTTTTGACAGTTACTTACCGAAGTTTCAGCCATTTTGGACGCACAGTTTTTAGTTGACAGTCGCTTGAGTGAGTATTTTTTGTAAAAATGGAAAAAATTTAGCATCGAGCTGTTATTAAATTCTTATTTTTGAAAGGCAATACGCCGACGCAAATCAAAAATGAGTTGGACTCTGTGTATGGGGACTCTGCACCATCATTTACCACAGTGAAATTTTGGGCAGCTGGATTTAAACGTGGCCGTAAGAGCTTGGGAGGTGATGAATGTTTTGGACGTCCAAAATCTGCAACCACTGACGACTGCCGAATTAAAGTGAGAGAGATAGTAGACGTTATGAAAATGTCCAAAGAACGTGTTTGTTACATATTAAATCAAGATTTAGGCATCAAGAAGCTGTCCGCGCGTTGGGTGCCACGTTTGCTTACGTTAGACCATAAACGTGTTCGAATGAACATTACCAACGCTCTGTTGGCGCAGTTTAGGCACAATAAATCCGAGTTTTGGCGCCGATTAATTACTGTAGATGAAACTTGGATTCATCATTATACGCCCGAAACAAAAATAAATTCAGCCTAAACAATGGACTGCAAAGGGCGAGCCGGTTCCAAAAAAAGCAAAAACTGTTTTTTCGGCTGGGAAAGTGATGGCGACTGTTTTTTGGGATAGTAAAGGAGTTATCTTAATCGATTATCTTCAAAAAGGAAAAACCATTACAGGAGCATACTACACATCATTACTTGCCAAGCTGAAAACAGAAATTGCGGAAAAACTGCGGCCACATTTGCAGAAAAAGAAAATCCTGACAGCGCGCCGTCTCACACCTCAGCGGTTGCCATGGCGAAAATTCATGAATTACGGTTTGAATTGCTTGACCATCCGCCTTATTCACTAAATCTAGCGCCAAGCGACTTCTTTTTGTTCCCTCATCTAAAAACTGCGCTTGCAGGACAGAGATTTTCGTCAAATGATGAGGCAATCACCTTCGTGAACAACTATTTGGCAGAAAAAAACACCAAGTACTATTTGGACGGGTTAGAAAGGTGGGAGCATCGCTGGGAGAACTGTGTAGAAAAATAAAAAAAAAAATTTGAGAAAAAATGTCTTATATCATTGTTCGGTCGGAAACTTTTCAGACAACCCTCGTAGACCGTGGAAGTCGCTCATACTGGCAGACCTGACTACAAAGCCCGACCTTATAAACTGTCGCAACAGTCATTGTCTGGGGTGCACGTACGTTTAGTGACGTTCGAAAAGTTGTTCTGTTGAAATTCCTGTTAAACTCATTAGCCGACAAGATGCCACAACTGCAGAAGCCAGCACTTCAATTCGCTGGAATCGCTGTCGTCAACGGTGCATTCAAGATCTCCCTAAAAGACTACAAATCAAAGTACGTTGGACCTCACCTTCGTTTGCCCAACTGAGGTTATAGCCTTCCCTGACCAAGTAAAGGAATTCCGCAGCATTGGCGCTGAAATGATTGCCTGCTCGACAGATTCTCACTTCACACATTTAGCATGGATTAACACCCCACGCAAGCAAGGTGGTCTTGGATCCTTGGACATTCCCTTACTCGCTGATAAATCGATGAAGATCGCCCGTGATTATGGCGTTTTGGACGAGGAATCTGGTGTGCCATACCGTGGACTCTTCATCATCGATGGCAAGCAAAATTTGCGTCCAATCACCGTGAACGACCTGCCAGTCGGTCGTAATGTCGACGAAACTCTACGTTTGGTACAGGCCTTCCAATTCCAATTCACTGGAAGCCAGGCAGCAAGACAATGGTTGCTGATCCATCGAAATCGAAGGAATATTTCAATGCCGTCAACTAAGAGGACGCTTTACATGAAGAATCACCGTTCACAGATTATAGTTTCCATAAGCATCAAAATGTCCACGTGAAGGAAGGTGCAGGAAGCAGGGCTATTACGAGTTCTACTAAATGTGAGCTCCATTTCATTTTGTTAGTTTGTTCCACTTTTGTTTTTTGTATGAATAAAATGTAAATCCAACAAAGTATGTAGACGAGTTTAAAAAAAATAAAAAATTGAACGCGGGACCATACAGATTGAAGGACACAGTATTGAGTAAAAGCCGAAAATGTACCCAGGATTCCTGTTGAGATCGTTTAAAATTTGTTAACATGAAGGCCATTCGAGCAGCTGCCGTTGGATCCAGACAGCCGAGTTTGCGATGGTAAGCATAGTGATACATGCTAAATGGCCGCTAGCAGTAAGTATGGAGACATACACGTGAGAAGGACACGGGACAGATATTTTAGAGCATACTGCGCTGTGCACGCAGAACGAGTGTGTAGGCCAAAATGTCAGCATGAGCTGAAAAGTTTTATAGTACAACACACAATTTTTGCAAAATTCAACTTTATTTATCAATATATTTGCCTTCGAGGGCGATACACTGATTGAAACGATTTTTCAATCTTTCGATGTCAGTTTTGTAGTACGATTTCGGTTTATCCTCAAAATAGGCCTCTGTTACGGCGATTACTTCTTCATCGGTCTTAAATCTCTTTCCGGCGAGCATTCTTTTGAGGTCTGCGAACAGGAAATAGTCGCTGGGGGCCAAATCTGGAGAATACGGTGAGTGGGAAAGCATTTCGTAGCCGAATTCTTTCAATTTTGTCATCGTTTTCATCGACTTGTGACACGGTGCATTGTGTTGATGAAACAGCACTTTCTTTTTCTTCAAATGCGGCCGTTTTTCCGCGATTTCGTCTTTCAAACGCTCCAACAACGCAATGTAATAGTCGCTGTTGATAGTCTGCCCCTTTTGGAGATAATCGATGAAAATTATTCCATTTGCATCCCAAAATACGGATGCCATAACCTTGCCAGCCGAGGACGAGGTTCGTCGCCTGCTCGCCACTCAGCTGACTGCCGACTTGACTCTGGTGTGAAGTGATGGAGCTAAGTTTCATCCATTGTCACATACCGACGCAAAAATTCGGCTTTATTGCGGTTGAACAGCCTTAAACTCTCCTCTGAATCATCAACACGTTGTTGTTTTTGGTCGACTGTGAGCGAACGCGGCATCCACTTTGAACACAGCTTTCGCATGTCCAAATATTCGTGTATGATATATCCAACACGCTCTTTTGATATCTTCAGAGCCTCACCTATCTCGATCAACTTCACTTTACGGTCATTCGTAATCATTTTGTGGACTTTTTTGAAGTTTTCATCTGAAACAGCCTCTTTTGGACGTCCACTGCGTGCATCATCTTCGGTGCTTGTATGACCACTTTTAAATCCACTTGCGAATGGTTCGTTCGGCTGGTGCAAAGTCCAGGTAACACTTATCAAACCATTTCTTTGCATCGGCTGCATTTTTCCCCCATCAAAAAGCAATGATAAATCAACACACGAAATTGCTTTGAATCCATTTTTTTCACAATAACAAAAGTTGCTTCACGCACAACGCTATATCTCGAGAGCTAATCGTCCGACAGCTGTCAAATTTATACACGTATCTTTTGAAGGTTGGTACTAACTGAAAATGGTATGGATTTAATGCAAGTGGTGCCCTCTCTTAGAAACGGCACAGACTTTTCAGCCCATGTCAGCTTACAAAAACAGCGTAAACTAAGAGAAGCAGCCCAAATAGAGGTGCTTTGTCAATGGGACATCTAAAAAAAATGTATGGTGGGAATACGAACTGCTGCTGAATATCAGAAAAAAAGAATGAGCGACCGCGTATCAATAAAGGATTTCATCTCTACAGAAAAAAAAATGAGCAGCATACAGTTTTTCTGATCTATTCCTCGTCATGATAGTTCCAAATCAGCCCTCTTTCAAAGAAAAGATTCTTTCTAAATCAAAGGAGAGGATCCAGATCTTTCAGATCAGAAATGTTGAGTCAGGCAAGTATCCCTTCCATATGCGTGTTGGGCACCACAAATCCAAATAAATCTGAAATTCGCGTACTTACCCTAATTCGACGACAACATCAATTACACGCCGCCATATCCTTCTAGGTGTGGCCAACTATTTTCGTCATTTTAAATGAAATTCCATTAATTGTATCCATTTGTAATTTCTGTATCTAGTACGAGTATAACCATATTTCTAATTGTGTTCATTTGCGTGTGATAACTTAATTGTTTCCAGCTAAATCCGCCTAGTCATCTACTTTGAGTCTAATTTCTAATTACTAACGTATCTATGTCACGCGGGGTTAGAAAGACATACTTAATCATCCGGTAGTCCTGGTAGTGGCCAATTAAACTCTAGGGAATTTACTAGTCCAACTCTGGGTGTGATCCTAAAGTAGTTTTCGTCTAACATTAACTTTGGGTGTAGACAAAATATGAAGAAGTGTCATTCATTCCAGAGACCAGACACGTGGCAGAACTTAACTGACCTGCACTGAATGACACTATCCCACTTGTGCTGGTTGTCCTGGTATGCATTCCGTCACTTGAAACCATGACCAGGACCAAGGTCAGATGACTCTTTACAACAAATTTATACGGGTGCCCTGGAATACTCTCTAAACGATTGTCAAATCGATTTTTCAAACGCTGAATTCAAGTCGAAGCGTATATTCTTCTGGGGATGTGATGAGGTCATCTTCCTTGAAATAGGGGGAGGAACCCATTATCTGATGTGAGCAGGATTGGCAAAGCACCCCTTTTCGTATCGAGAATTTTCTTTTTCTATTTATTTTTTGGCTTTTTTTTTTATGTGGGGCTGTTTAGACAAGGAGCTGTTATCGTAAGTGAATGTGTTTACTCAAGCCAACACATGTTTAAGGGGATCGAAGAAACTAGGGCAGTAGGTAAGAATCTGGGACGAACAAGGCGTTCAATTCCAGCATATAATCTGCTTTCTTGAATGATGTACGAGTGCGTTGTCCCCTTTTTGAAAAGAGCGTGCGTTGGCATTGCTTTGTACGAGTATACGAGTATTTAAAATGTTTAAGGGGAAGTGATTAATGGGAAACTGTCCACTTTTTGCGTTTGCTAAGTCTAAGTGACCTAAAAAGGGGTCTTTTGAAATTTCATTAGATTTACGATGAGGTCGACGGGGAGGTTTTTGGTGGAAATGACGTTGAGTTACTTAGAAATATTCGGAGCTCAGGTTATAGAGAGATTGCAGCGAAGAAGTCGCCATTAGTGGGCTCCTGGTACTATCCTTTCAAAGACCTGGCCATTGAGTTTGGGTATTGCAAATCAGTAAGACCGGCGATATGTTGAGAAATGCAAACAGTCCCAGGTATAGATGATTTCAGCAAATGAAATAAGGACAACGATTTTCAGTTATGCCTGTGTTCATACCCTCTATAGACCATATTGAACCGAACGACAACGTGTTCTTCAATCGAAGCGAAACAAATTCTAGAGCGGATATATTCAGCACCACGATGTTGTGCATGTGCGAAGGCATCGCTTCCATTCTTTCTTTGTTAGATGACACTAAGACCCGGGGTTGACCTGGACCTTAGCCAATAAACAGCTCTAATTCGCATGGACTCTGGTCAACTGCCTCCAGTTGCGCACTCAAAAATTGTTGAGGCTTTTTCTATACACCTCGGTGGCAAGACCGATACTCACTTACGGGGTTTTTTGTTCCGCGCGCTCATGGGATTTATGTACCCTTAAAATGTTTGCACACAGCGCGGGCGAATTAAAGTCAGGGAGGATAGAAAGAGAGGTACCGGTGAACATTGGTTTTAAATGTTTGAAGGTTATAATGACTAGGAAATAAGGAGCTAGGCAGGGCATTCCATAAGCGAGTTGTACGGCTTAAGAACGAAACACGATATTTTCGAATACGCCCGAAAGAGCATTCATAGCGAGATAGGTGTTACGGTTAAATGTTTGAAGGGGCGGAATGCTACTGGCGATTTCTATGGAGCATTGGTGGTGGAAATAGCGATAAAACAGAGTGAGGCACGACACCTTACGTCGGTGTTCGAGGGTGTCCATTGTTTGAGCGATATTAGTATCTCCTATAAGTTTTATCGCACGGTTTTGGATCCTAGCTAGCAGGTGCAGAGATGTTTTGGGCGCACCCGACCAGATGTGGGCATTGTACTCCAATTTCGGGCGGATAAACGCCTTATATTTTGAGGCCAGATCAGAGGGAATAAAGTATTTCTTACATTGCTTGAGGAAACCTGGACATTTCGCAGCGTTTTTGACGACATCGAATATGTGGTCATTCCAACGTAAGTTATCACCGACACACATACCGAGAATGGAAAGTTTATCGGTTTCGACGATACAAGTGCCATTCATGGATAATGGCTGGGTATTTGAGTTTCGCTTTAATGACAGCAGACGGCATTGAGTTTTGGAAGCATTGAATTCCACTCGATTGATAGTTCCCCAATTGGTTATGCTATTACTTAATATCGGAATTTAATGAGTTTAACATACGCTGCCGTTCCCGTTCTACAGCCGAAGAGCAGGGACGTACATAAGTCCGCGAATGAATAAGAAAAGTAGACAGAACTGTCGTCAGCAAAGCAATATATTGGATTAGAAGTAGCAGACAAGAGATCGTTGATGAAACTTAAAGAGTGTCGCAGTCATAATGGAGCCCTGGGGCACTCTACAATTTATTTTGTGAATGTCAGACTTGAAACCGTTCAAGACAACTTGAATTGAATGTTCCGAAAGGTAATTTTTAATCCATTGAAGAAGAGAGTCCTCGATCCCAAGAGCACGCATTTTCGACAAAAGAGCCTGATGCCAAACTCTGTCGAATGCCTTAGAAATATCAAGTGCAACTATCTCGCTTTCGCCAGATTGATGTACGCCATCAGATCACCAGTGGACCTGTTACTGCGAAAACGCTAGTTTATATTTAGTGCCAATTTGACGCTTTTTTTTCAAATAAGCAAAACTCTTATAATTATAGTGCTGTTGCCAGACGCCCGCGGCTCACCGGGCTACTTTCTCGTCTAGTTTCCGTAAAA
Organism: Volucella zonaria; assembly: GCA_963966105.1. Taxonomy (NCBI): domain Eukaryota; kingdom Metazoa; phylum Arthropoda; class Insecta; order Diptera; family Syrphidae; genus Volucella; species Volucella zonaria. The sequence continues at coordinate 316,290,854 of OZ014530.1, read as the reverse complement.
ACAAAATTGTTGTCGCCAGAGGGCTCTGAAGGCTTGTAGAAGAGTTATTACACATCTGATGCTTGGTGTCAATTTGATATCGCCAGTGCTGTGACACTTCGTGCGTTATTTCTTATTATTCGATTGTGCAACAATTACTGCAAAATGTCTGACTATGAGCGATTCTGCGAACAGTTTGTACGGCAAACAGAAGACAGCGATGATCTGCCCGATTTCTCGGAAGATGATACAGATTATTCACCAAGCGAGACTAAAAGTGATTCCGAAGATTGTAACAGTGACAAGAGTGATGCTGATTTTATCGGACAAGAAATGCGTTTGGAAATCGCTGCTCTCTCAAGTCGAAAGACAAGAAAATTCAGTATATGCGCGATCCAATGCTGCCATGCCCATCAGTCTCGACAATAGATTTCGATTCTCGTCAAGGTTTGTTTCGAGTTTTTTGTTTAGGCGCTTTCATTTGAAATTTTTGCAGGGCCAACATCATTTGCGAAATCTCGCATCAGCAGTCCAGTGACTGCGTTTTTGCTTTTTATCGAGCCAGTCGAGAATATTGTGGTACAAATGACCAATTTATACGGTGTCCACAAGCATGGCATCACGTGGAAGCCGGTTGATGTGTCTGAAATGCGCGCCTTTTATGGACTTTTGTTGTTGGCTGGGGAATATCGGTCGAAAAGCGAAGCAGCTGATGAGCTTTGGACTGCTAAGCATGGGTCACCAATTTTAGCAACGACAATGTCACTTATTCGCTTTCGATCGATACGATTCCATAACCGAGAAACTCGGCATAATGTTCAGCAGAGTGTAAGCGATAAACTGGCGCCTATTCGCGATTTGTTCGATCTGTGGGTCCAGCGCTTGAAAGTTATGTACGAGTATGTTCCTGGCAAATTTCTGATCGTCGATGAGCAACTGCTGCCATTTCGTGGACGATGCAGTTTTCGACAGTACATTTCGTCTAAGCCTGGAAAGTATGGCATCAAACTTTGGATTCTGGCCGACGCAGGATCCTTGTATGCCTACAATACTTAAGCCTACGTTGGCCGTGGCAGAAACTGTTCAGCAAAAATCAATCAAGGTCAGCGTGTTGTTCTGGATTTGTGCCAAGGTGTTTCTTCTTCGTGTACATGCCTTTATTTTCCTCTGATCTGTGATTCTGTTCCATTTTTAGGAATGAACGGACGCAATGTCACTTCTGACAATTTTTTTACATCTTACAGTTTGGCACTCGAGCTGAAAAAGAAGCAAATTGTCGGCACCAGATACCTTCGGCAAGGAGATACCTTCAGCGCTGATTGACAAGAAACGAAAACCAGTGGTGCATACCGAAATCGTCTACAACCATGCAGATCGTGTCAACGATGGTGTCATACGTGCCCAAGAAAAATCGCTTCGTAACTTTGCTTTCGACGTATCATGCGGCCGTCCACTTCGATCCAGCTGGACCAGGCAAAAAAGCCCAACATAATTCACTTTTACAATAAAACGAAGGCTGGTGTCGACTGTCGACACTCTCGACCAGATGGTTGGCACTTATCGGTGTAAACGCAGGACCAACCGATGGCCACTAGCGTTCTTCTACAACATTCTCGACATTTCGGCTTTGAATGCCTTCTTGATCTTCACTCAATTGTTCCCGGAATGGAACATGGTATACATGCGGCAGAAGAAGGAAGATTCGCCTTTTTTAGGGACGGGCTGGACAAAAATACTGTTTTCCATCTGCTCGGAAAGAGTCCTAAAGAGTGGGATTGATGAAAAATCTTACGCAGGGGTTTTGCCAGCGAGGAAGAACACCTCTTCAGAAGGAGGGGAGATATACCATCTGGACCAGTGGATTTGTGAATTTTAAGATCTTTAAGAACTCTTGCTACTACACGAATGACCGAAAAAACAATTCTCTAACCCTGACAGCCTCTTTACATCTCGAGTCGTACCACGCCTTTTCTTTTGGTCTGATACTCTTCATCCGATGAGGGATAAAGTTTTTCATTCCAAAGAGAATGGTGTCGGGGTTATCGTCTGGTGGACGGCCTTAGACAATCCCGTCAACTGCAGTAAAGTCTCCAAAGAACAGCATGTCTATGTAAAAACGGAGCCTTACGGTCTACTCCCTCTGCGGCATTAAATATGCTGTTTCATTTGACAGCCCCCGATATTTTCAGCAGGCAAGTAGCTGCGACTGCGGCTATTCGCCTTAAAGCGACTACACAGTGGACAAATAATTCTGTTCGCACTGTTTATCGTCTTTGGGTATGCGTGTTATCCACTAGAGGAGTACGTGGTGCGAAAACGATTCATCGTGTTCCGAATAACTTGCACAGATGTACGATTATGTCTACCGTAAAATCGACGTAGCGCACGATAAGTTTTTTCGAACCGAATTATGGTTTCCACAATTTGCACGCGTTGTTCTGGCGTTAATCTATCCATCGTAAAATAGCAAAACGTACCAACCGCAAATCAACTTTCAACTGTCAAATTGACAATCTGTAGAAACGTTGTTGCCAGTCTAAAAAAAAAAAACACCCTTTATATGCTGAAGCTCATGGACGAGAAAGAGGTTACTTCACCGTGTCCGACATTCAGTTCTCAACTTCTACTCATAATCTTCTTTAGTATCTTAAGCCTGAAATATTGAAAGCAGGACTGAGCAAGTGCAATGTTGTTTTAACAGAAAATCCTTCGCCAATTTCGATCAAATAAAAGGAAGAACCAGAACTAGAAGGAAACTTTGCCATTTTCTAGAATGCCATCTCCTTGTTCAAACTGACAATCCGCTCTAATTAGGCCTGCGAATCAAGTCAGTCAGTGTCAACCAAGTTGCTTTCCATTTCTTAAAAGCGTTGTAATCATTAATCAAATTTCGTATTCCGCCTTCATTAGTCATAATATGGTAGCGTGCTAGGCAAAGTCTAATTACACCTTTCATATGGTGTCCTAATTTCTATCAAAAATGCGATGATCCTTTTTTTCAAATGACATTGAGTTATGTATCCGGTCTTATGCCTTTCTTTTATGAACTTTGCCGCTTAGAATCTGAGCTGATTACCCGCATCTACTCGTATCCATCCGTAAGTCGAAAAACAAAAACCGTTTGTGTTCGTACTCTTAGTCCAATCGATTTTTAAGGGTATGACTGGTTGGCTGATTGTCGGCTGTTCGTGCAATAAGGGTGAGAACATTAAATTGTCATTAACATTTCTTTTTACCATCACCAAGTGCACTGGCTAGAAGAGACAGCTTACGATAGGATAGGACAATAGACACTTGATTACACTGTGGCATGGTTATAAAACAATCTTTTTACCCTCATCAAATGTATACCGCCATGACAATATGCTCCACCTTAAAATTGAGGAAATAAAAATCTTCCTTAACCCGACCATTGACAAGAGTGAAAAGTTATGACAACACCACTGTTGATGAATTGACTTTGAACATGCCAAGACTTTGACCATGAAAAATTAATACGATACGACTGTGAGTTAGACGTTACACAGTATTTTAGTATAAAATGACGAACCCTTCCTCTGTGGTGTCATGTCAACCGATTTAAGGTCGAAGAGGCAAACATCACCAGACAGTGACTTATTTTGTTCAACAATAAAAAAAAAGGAAAAAAGGAAAAAAGAAAAAAGTGCAACAAAGTGAGTGTCACGTACAAAAAGGGATATCCAATAACACATGACACACACTCACTACAGTATACGAAGGATCATGTTACAGATACTCGGTATCATTTGTTGAATCAATCTAAGGTTATGGGTGTACTCGTATTCGTACGTACGAGTATGTACTCGTATTTGTGTGGCGCTGGGGGATGTCATAACAAAAAAAAAAAATTCAATTTCGCCCTAAAAGATATAAAATGTGTTGCTTTGGCTTGCTATGCGCGGTAGGTGAAGAGATTTGAAAACTAGTTTTTTGGTTGGTTTTTTCCTTTCATTTCCTGTGTTTAAGGTTACTGTACATTTGAGGGACACCTTCAACTTTCGCTTGTATGAACGATTTTTACCATATCATGCTGCCAAGGAGTCCGAAAATGTTAAAACGAAGTACCACAAGGTTCGGTTATTGGTCCTCCACAGTTTCTTTCTTTCTCTCTCTATCCCATTTTCCAAAAAAACTTAACACATGCTGAGGCATTATAAGTGTATTCATACCCCCTTGAGTGTTAAGTTCTTTAAAAAAAAAAAAAAACAGTTTGGGACCAACGTTGCTTGCTTCAATGCCCTGCTCTTCTGCTTGATTGGGTGGGTGACCGTCGAATCCACCTGTCCATTACCTCTTCTGCGCAAAAACGTAAGCAGTATACTAGTGAAAGTGTTGCTTACGCTGTAGTTACTATAGGTAGGTTGGTAGGAAAGAATGGCTGTTGGAATGGAATCACCAACCCCCATTGGCCCATCGTGATCGCACGTGGATCTATGATCAATGTAGGTTAAGTAGACTAAGGTTTATTTTAAGTCAGATATTAAGTTTTTATAAAAAATTAAGTCCATATGCTAAGTTTTTGTTAACAATTTTTTTCCTAGCCTTAAATATACAAAATATATTTTTCAATAAAATGTATGTAAATAAAGTTGAAAGACATAGATATAAGAATTTAGAGTAGCTTAGAGTGCCTGTGTGGGGCCAGTAAGTTAATATAAGATTGTTAAGTAATTTTAAGCTAGCATTTAAGCATTTTTTGTTAGTATGTAAGAGTTAATGATTAATATATTGGGTATATAAAAAAATTCGTGTGGTTTTTTTTTTTTCAAAATTTGAACGTTTATTTAAGAAAAACATGTACAATAGTATTATTCAAAGTATTGCCCATCTGAAGCTATGACTTTTTTCCATCTTTCTGGAAATTTGTGGATCCTATCCCAAAAGAACTGTGCCGGCTTGGCAGCCAAGAATGAATCAAGCCAATTTTTGATATTCTGCTCTGATGTGAACCGTATTTCAGTGAGGGTGAGGGCGTTCTGCATCGACCGGAACAAATGGTAGTCAGAAGGGGCAAGGTCTGGGCTATAAGGCGGGTGGGGTAAGACTTCCCATCCACTGTTTTCCAAATAGTTCTTAACCGGAATAGCAACGTGGGGCCGAGCGTTATCATGATGGAAAATTATTGCCTCGTGTCTGGTCGCATATTCCGGGCGTTTTTCGACCACTGCTCTCTTCAAACGGATTAATTGTGTTCGGTAGCGTTGTCCATTGATGGTTTCACCCGGTTTTAGCAGCTCATAATACACCACACCCATCTGATCCCACCAAATACAGAGGATCACCTTATCGCCATGGATATTCGGCTTTGCCGTTGATTTGGCTGGTTGGCCGGGTTTCACGTATGATTTTTTGCACTTGGGGTTGTCGTAATGGATCCATTTTTCATCGCCAGTAACAATCCGATGCAAAAATGACTTCCTTTTGTGGCGTTCCAGCAGCATTTCGGACATGCAAAACCGGCTTTCGACGTCTCTCGGCTTGAGAACATGCGGAACCCAATTTCCTTGCTTTTGAATATATCCAGCTGCTTTTAAACGTTTTGAAATGGCTGCTTGAGTGACACCCAAAGATTCTGCGAGCTCTTCTTTTGTTTGGCAACAATCTTCATAGAGTAATGCTTCCACTTCTTCATCTTCAAACTTTTTTGGCTGCCCAGGACGTTCATCGTCTTCCAAGTCAAAATCACCACTTTTAAATCGTGCAAACCACTTTTGGCACGTTCGCTCAGCTAGCGCCATAAACTTCCACCAAAATACGATGACTTTCGGCAGCAGTTTTCTTCATGAAGAAGAACTCCCCGCAAAAACACTTTTCAGGCACAAAGTTCGACATATTTGAGTGAAACAAAATTATTGTTGTTTACGCTTCAAATGAATGACATATACTGAAATGGCGTACAATTTCCAATGGAATAAGTTACGCCATCTCTTAGCAAACCGCACGAATTAAGTTATAGACCCAATAATAAAATGCATTTAAAACTAAACTAAACTGGATCTATGATCCTCTTACTAATGGAACCAGTTTGAGCTTACGATGAAGAGTAGGAGACTGTTTACGTCTATATTCTTTAGGTCCACCTCTCTTCCTGGCGCTGAGATACTTCCTATTGCACCAGGCCAAATCTCTCTTAAGCCACCTATGGCTTTAGTGAACGGAGATCTCTGATTGGCACGTGCGATAAGCTTGACGTGGCCTTGGTGCCAACCAGCGTCGCTTGTGATGGCAGGTGGTCCGAGGTTTTCCCGCATGATGGCCAAGAAGTTGCTCGAAAGCTTTAGCTTGACCAACTGCCGCCACAGGCGGCAGGTGTTATTGAACCGTCGGTGTCGGTCATGATGATTCTCACTTAATTTTGTTTGAACATTTTTGTTTGACGAAAAATAGCTTTTACTACAAAATCTGCTGATCGTACGTAAAAAAGTTTCTAAATATAATTTTTAGGAAATTTTGCAAGGATAAAAATTTCATAAAATTTCAGAAAATTTATTAAGTAAAAATTTTAAGAAAAATGCATTTTCAGTAAAAAAACAAAATGGAACAGCAAATTTGCATAATTTTGAGTTTAACGGTCCATAACTTTTTTGTCGCTGCACAGATGTACCCAAAGCATTTAAGACTTGTATGCACTACTAAATTATCTTTCCAAAATGTCCAAAACTACTTTTATACCTATACTAGTTTAGAAATTAAAGCGTTTAAAGTGGTTACATCTCCAAATTAGAGGTCACCCCACTTTGATGGGCTGTAACTTGAAATGGAGTGAGAATACACCCCCCCCCCCCCCCCCCCCCCGCCCATGCCATATAATTTCTTGTTCGGCGGAACTTCGGGAATATGCCCTTAAAGGATTATACCGCTAAACTGGGACAGATAGAATCAGTTGTGCCCTGTATAGTACACAGGACCTTAAGGAAACACCGAATTTGTATTAGATTAGACGACTGTCTTAGCTGCACGACTAGACCGGATATATGGACAGATACAATCTCTGCATTAACAGGTGAACGAATAGTGTCTTAATGAGAGGCCAAAAAGGTTGCTAATACAATCAACTCAATTAATCTGACCTTAATTTAGAATAAGTAAAAGATTTGGTGAAGGTGACTGATACAGTGCAGTTTCTTAGGTTCCGGTTTGTCTATGGCAAGATGGAGGGTGACTGGACCATTCTTATCCGGGTAAATATTATCGAATAGATTTGTAACATACCACCTTGATCAAAAACTTCCCGGGAGGCACTACCGTGTAGCGCTTCCATTGTTCCGATTTGAGTTCTGTTTTTTTTTTTATTAAGTTGGTAAATCTGTTTTGTTGACATTCTCTCTAAATTTTAGCGTCATAGCTTGACATTTGCAAAAGTTACGTAGAAAAGAGTACATCTCTCTCAGTGTGTGTTGGCGATTTTTTACAATTTTAGAAATGGATTTAAATTTGCGTAAAAAACGGATTTAATGGTGCGCGAACATTGGAAATGTTGGAAAAGTGTTTCGGCAATGATTCTCTGAAGAAAACATCGAAAACCGACCAAAACATTGACGAAGTAAAAGAAATGTTACTCAATAACCGTAAATTAACCATCGGAGAGATAGCGAAGGACTTGAACATTGCCTATGGATCCGTCCAAGACATTTTGGTTAATGATTTGGGTTTCCGTAGTGTAGCAGCAAAGTTGGTGCCAAAAGATCTCAATTTCATGCGAAAAAGAGACCGTGTTGACGTCGCAAAAGAGATGATTTGCGAGGCTGAATCCGATCCCACATCCATCAAAAGGATCATTACTGGAGACGAGACGTGGGTTTATGAGTACGACACGCAATCCAGACATCAGGCAAGTGAATGGCGTTCACCAAATGAGCCGCAACCAAAAAAATCACTTCGTTTTCAGTCAAAAAAGAAGGCAATGCTCACGGTTTTCATGGATTACAACGGTGTAGAGCATTATGAATTTTTGTCAGAAAGTCAGACAGTAAACATAGAGTACTCGTATTATTTGGGCATTATGAGACGTTTGCGTGAAGCATTTCGCCGAAAGAGACCAGAAATGTGGGTAGAAAACCCGTGGAGTTTGCACCATGATAACGCACCGTCGCACAGTGCAATCATTATTCGTGATTTTTTGACGAAAAACCTGATTTGGCTCCCTGTGACTTCTTTCTGTTCAATCGAATTCAAAAACCAGTACGGGGAAGGCGTTTCAGCTGCCGAGAGGAAGTAATGGAAAAATCGCAGGAAGCACTGATTGACATACCGAAAACCGAATATAAAAAATGTTTCGAGGATTGGATCAAGCGCTGGCATAAGTGTGTTGCAGTCGATGGGGACTACTATGAAGGGGACAATATACTCGTAGATTTGGATAAATGAACTTGTATTTCCAATTTTCTGAATACCTTCCGGGAACTTTTTGATCAAGGTAGTATTTCGTTAACAGTTGTGTGAAGGAACAAAAATAGAATCTTCAAAGCAATCTTGCTGTCAAGTACCAGCACTGTGTAAGAGGGGATGTCTGCTGGTTGGTAACAAATTTACTGATACAATAGACATCAGTTTGCGAGAAAGAAGTCATTCCTGGCGATACATTTGCATAGAGAGAGAAGGTTTGGTCAGATACGAATAACGCGGACAATGTTTTCTTGTTCCTGTTCATTCTTATAGCTTCTACAGAAGTGTTTGTAGGGGGCACCCATAACGAAACTGATTTAACTCTTATTTATACAGGGTGCCTGACTTGAACTCCAACTTTTTAAAATGTTATAATTTTTTTTATTTTTATTGTGCCAAAGTAAAAAATATTGGAAAATACATCAAATTTCAAATTGTATCAGTAGTTTTCAATATGTCCACCTTTGGAGCGAATAATGGCCTTGAGACGGCCGAAGAAAGCATTGCACGCTGCACGCAAGTGGCTCTGCGGCATTTTGGCCCATTCCCGGCGATGTGCTTGTTTGAGGTGGTCCAAACTTTGGTATTTTTTAGTGGCAACCTTCACCTTCAAAATACCCCAGATAGAGAAATCCAACGGATTTGCATTGTGTCGAAGAAATGAAGTGTGGAACATTGTTTTTTAACCAATCTTGGTTGACGCGCGTTTTGTGAGACGGTGCCGAGTCTTGTTGAAATGTCCACGGTCTCCGACCGAAATGATTGTTTGCCCATGGCTTCAGTACTGACTCTAAGACAGTTTCACGGTATACGATCGGATTAATTTTGACGCCACGGTCCAAAAATACGAGCGGAGAGCGACCATTGGCGGTTATGGCGGCCCAAACCATCACCATCGGTGCTGCCTGCTTTCTGGTGGCCGTCCGAAGGTGTAAATTTTCGAAGGACCTCTCTGGTAAGTAAACTCGGTCATTTTGTTTGTTGAAATATTGCTCGATAACAAATGGCGACTCATCGGAAAAAAACCAAATTCGGCAACTCACCACTTTCGTGCAAGCGTTCGCTCTTTCGACTCTGACTTTCTTCTATTGCGTTGTAAGATCGTGTGCTTTTTGGAACTTCAATGGCTTGAGCCCAAGCTCATTTTTCAGTATGTGTTGCATCCGTTCCAACGATATGTTGAACTCACGAGCCATTTTTCTTCCACTTCGACGCGGATTTCGCTCAATTCGAGCCTTCACTTTCCGAACCATTTCTACCGATGTTGCTGTTTTTTTATGACCACCTCCATGGCGTTTTGCAACGCTGCCAGTATCACGGTAACGAGCTATGGTTCGAGACACAAAAGATTTATTCACGTTGAGGTGCTGGAGGGCTCTAACAATAGCTACTTGTGGTTTTTCAGTGAAATATAAAGCAATCACACTATCAAGTTTGAATTCCACGGCGGATAAAAATTTTTCAACACAACTGAGATGCAAATCGTTTAAAGGGCTTGTAAATAATAAAATTATCTGTCATGTGTCAAAATTTGAGGTCAGTGTCATGAACGGTTTGGAAATTATAGCAGTCTGAAGTTGGTTGCCGTTCGAGTCAGGCAGGGTGTAGAAAGACGTTTATTTCTTCGTTTAGCATCAAGTTTCGGCCTGACCTGCCTGGATGCTGTGCAGGTTATTTGTACTAGTGCTGGGGACATTTAGAGCGTTGCAGAGACAAATAATTTAATTGAATTGCAGCGGACGGTTTCTCACTGATGTGACCAATATGATAGCCACTACCCTGTTTGGCTCTGCGACCTCACTCTATCAACTTTGATTTAGTCTTTGGCGTATCCAATATTCACCTAAATGTCTATACCGATGATGATAGACTTCCCATCTATATCAAGTACAAGTTCAGTCTCCCAAGCTCTTTCGCATATAGCCAGCACTTCGATTTGAAAAAGGATACAGTGGTTAAAGAAAGCTAAGGTTAGGTGAGTGGGAGAAGAGGAGCCTTCTGAGTACACTATGTACAATTATGGAGTCGTTACTGATTGTAAAACTTTCACATCCCGATCGATTTAAGTAGACGTTTTGACATTGTGTTAAGGTCCTCGAATGGAACTATGTGGGCCGTTTCATCATGGATTAAAAAATTTTCGAATTTCTTTATCGTTTACAAGAGATCTAAAACTTTTAACCAATTTTGCATCAAGTTTGTATCTTAATGGCAAGAAATTCCGCACCACAACAGCAAAACCACTTTAAACTGTCACTCTGTAGGTAGTAACTTTTCTATAAAAATTTCTCCACTTTCCTAAGTGCAGAAGACAAGGAATTATTTCACAAAAACAAATACGAGTAAATAAAAAGAATTCAGCACATTTTCAACGTCACTATCAATATGGCACATAGATACTCATACGTGTACCAGCGCTCATACTCACAGCGACAGCAAACGAGCTTTCAATGTCCATGTTTTCAGTTCACTGTATTCGCAGCACTCTAGTAGTCTGCGTAACGTGCAAAACAAACCAGTAGCATTCCGACAAACTTCACTGTCCAAAAGAGTGAATAAATTTCCATAAATGGTTCTCGGCTGTTTGTTTGTCCAGCACAACAACACTCGTTCGCAGTACATTTCACAAAACGTGATCCCGTCCGCAATCCGCCAACCAGCCGCTCTGTCCCATACGATAGTATTCTCATATATTCACGCAAGTCTGACAGCGCTTGGCAACCTTGGTACGCCACAACGTGAACCTAAGAGAAAACCAATCGCGAGATGCGACACATTTTCAACAGATACGAGTACATCATGGTTACTCAATCTAATTCCAATTTTATAGGTTATCCGCTTATTTCCAGTGACAGATACTGAAACTAAGACGAATACTAGAGAGTAAAGATGGACTATCCATAAACTGGACGAAGCAAAAACTGAAGCCGATACAATACTCGTACAACTCAAGCCAAAGCAGTCCGACCAGATTATCCAATTTTCACGAATTGTATTTTTTTTATCAAAACTTTTTCTAATAAAAATTCGCGATGTTCGTTGAAGAGTCTCGTAGAGGTTGATCCCAGGGTCGTACAATCGAATTCGGTTGGCGCCAATTAAGTGGATTTTTTGTTAAATTTATCGGAATGAATAAAATATTTTTTTTTTTCTTAATTTAATTTATTTTTAGGAATTGTGGGATTTTTTTTTAAATTTATGCATTTCTCTAAATTTGTTTGTTTTTTAGTTTTTTTGTTTTTTTGTTTTGGCGAAATTAGGGTCATGAGTGATTCTAGCTGCGCCTCCTTTCTCAAGTGAATTTAAAATGGAATCTTGCCATCTACTTTGCAGACATGCGAACGATCCATTGTCAGATACGATTGGGGCAAACGAATTTAAAAACAAAAAAATCCCTCAGTTGGAAATTCCTCGGCTTTTGTGTAAATTGATTCGGTTAACTAGCATGTGATCAGGAAAGCATTACACAATATTTGTACGAGTATTACGCAACATACATGCGGAACGTACGAGTATTGTGGAAAAAGGAAAATTATTTTTGCGCACATCAGAGAGCAGATGCGGCGGCTTTAATTGAGTAACAATTAGCAGACCCCGCAGCTGACTCCGATTTCGATAGATTAGGTCATTTCAACGTCTGGTCTGCAACCCAGAATTCTCGTAATATGGTGGCTTGTTCAGATACAAACTCTTGGGATAGGCGTGTCAAATTTCGCAATTAAGACGAAACTAAATAAGACGAGTTCATTGCGGCGGACAATGAATGTCATTGTAGGGATTAAATAATTAATAAATTTTTTTTTTAAATGGGGGATTCACAGCTAAGCAGAGACAAATTTTTCAAATTTCTTTGCTCTGGCTTATCGAATTGAATGGAATACATGTGTATCTTACGATTCCATGGGAACGAACCCCAAGACAATGAGTTTCAAGTGAGCGCAAGAAGCCAATTGCTACAGAAATGAGATGTTTCGAATGATGGATACTTGATATACGGTTTATACGACCACGGGACTGGAAAGGATCTCATCGAGTCAGTGGAAGAAAACCGATTGCTGGATATCCTGAAGCAGACAACTCGACGAATAGGTGATCGTTACGAGAGTGGGCTCTTATGGAAGTACGATGACGCCAGAATGCCAGACAGTTACCCCATGCCACTTAAAAGACGGGAGTGCATCGAAAGGAAGGCACCTTCAGATTCTGAGCTAAGGAACAATTTGGATATGACAAATGACAACGAGTTGCAACAAGTATTTCCGAAAACCTGGTATTTGCCAATCTCCATCACTAGAAATCCCAAGAACCCGTTTAGTGTGGGATGGGCTGCGACGACAAAAGGTGTCCAGCAGACCAACTTATGACTCTACCATCCGTGCTTTATGCGTTCAGGACAAAACAGGTAGCTCTATGCGGTGACATTAGTGAAATGTTTCACCACGTGACAGTACGCAGTGAGGGTCAACAAAGCCAGCGATTTTTATAGCAGGTTCCAGCAGTTCCCCAGATATTTATGTGATGGAAGTTCTTACCTTTGTGGCATCATGTTCACCTAGTCTAGCCACTTTGTAAAGACGATGGAAAAGCTGCTCAAATCACGGCTCACAGATGCAGTACAAGAGTACAGGAGACTTGGCACGAAGGCAGTACGGCTTCAGGAAAGGACGCTACACGGTCGGAGCTATTGAAGAAGTGGTGAAGTCTGTTCAAACCGCCCAACAACGAAGTTGTCGCTCTAAGAAGATCGTTTTGCTGGCAACCCTGGACGTAAGAAATGCATTCAACTCAGCCAGGTGGAGTGATATACTAAATGCGCTAGAAAATAGATTCAACATCCCAGCCTATCTATTACATATGATGAAGGACTATCTCAGGGATCGGGAGCTGATCTACGAGACCACAGAAGGCCTACGAAGGAATGAAGTAATATCTGGAACAGCACAGGGATCAATCCTGCGACCAGACCTCTGGAACATCTCCTATGATGATATACTGCGGATGGAGATGCCCGAAGACACCTTTCTCGTTGGGTACGCGGTGATAACGGCAAGAGAACCAAGTCATGCGACGAAAAACCTTCTGGATGGATGAGCACGGTCTTAGTTTGGCAACAGAGAAAACTGAGATAGTCCTTCTGACAATGAAGAAAATCCCGACACAAACAGACTTCCAAATTGGCTCTGAAGTCATTAAGAGCGAGGACGCGGTGAGGTCCTTGACACAAAACTAAAGATAAAGTACGCAGCGAAAAGAGTCGCCTCAAGAGTTACAACATCACTCAGTAGATTAATGGCGAACATAGAACGCCAAGTAAGCGCAGGCCATTCTCCTATATGGAAGTGAGATCTGGGCAGACGCGCTTCGACAAGAAAAGTACCGGAAGCAAATGGCGGCAGTGCAAAGACGTGGAGCTCTACGCGTGGCTAGCTCTTACCGTGTTAGAATCAGCCGTCCTTGTAGTCGCAGGAGTGACTCCCATCGATCTCCTAGCAACACAAAGGAAGTACGTCCACGAAAACAAGGCGGAAATCGGATTGGAAGCGGCAATCGACCAAGCAGAGCAGCAAACGATACGGAAGTGGCAAGAGCGTGAGGCTGATAAAGAAATGTGGCTGAGTGGAAAGACCGGAAACACAGCGAGGTCAACTACTTCATCACCCAGTTCCTCACCGGACACGGAAATTTCAAAGCCTTTTTACATAGGATCGGCAAAACGGATAGCCTAACAGCCTGCCAGCCTGCCAGTACGGTGACTCCCCACCAGACGACTTACATTACACATTTTTACCTGCAGAAGATGGGAAGCCCAACGCACAGCATGCTGGAAAACAGCATTGGTGCCTTCAACCCAGAGAACATAGTGGATAAAATGCTGACGAGTGACCTGAACTGGGGAAGAATTTGCCACTTTGTGGAAGATATTCTTAGAAGAAAGAAAAGAGAAGAAGAAGCATGTAAACCCGAAAGGGTGTAGGATCACAGCCCCTTGAAGTAATGCGAAGAGTGGTCCCAGGGGGTTGTGTCAGAAGCCACAGGGTTGGGAGGAGTTTTAGTCCGTATGATCCGAAAGTATGCGGAGAGGGCCGGACACACGGAGATGGTCAACGCCAACAGACTTCCTTATGGTGCGTAAGGCATAGAACGACTTATTGATATCAATATACGAGCTAAGATTGATCCAAGACTTCTGTCAACGTCTCAAAATGCCTACTGTAAAGGAAAGTCGGTGGAAACGGCTCTGCATTCACTGAGTAGCCACATCGAACGACCCCTACAATATAGAGGGTACACAATGGTTGCTTTCCTGGACATAGAGGGTCCCTTTAACAACGTCAACACATCCGCAATCACGACTGCGCTGTCAACTCGGCAGGTAGACGACTCACTTGGGGAGTTGATCAGTCTTATACTAAACAGCAGAATAATCAACTCAAAACTGGGTAAGGCTTCTGCTAAAAGATGTGTCAGCGAAGGTACGCCGAAAGGCGGTGTCCTCTCTCCCCTTCTCTGGAACTTAATGGTTAATGATATACCTGGAAGCGGGTAGCAGCAGGGTGACTGCCTATGCGGATGACTCCTTCAACTAAATCTCAACAGATTAACCCGTTGGGCAGATTGCTGTAGATTGGGAGTAAGCCCCCATAAAACTGATTTTGTCCTCTTTTCCAAAAAATACAAAATTCCAATTATAGACCCTCCCTCAATAAACGGCACCAGTTTAGTCTTTTCCGATACAGAAAAATATCTGGGACTCATTTTTGACAGGAGACTAAACTTGAAACCTAATATTCTAGAAAGAGTCAATAAAGCTACAGCAGCTGTATTCTCTTGCAAAAAATCCATTGGGGATAAATAAACATCTCGGTCATAAGACCGATACTGGCCTATGGGGTTGCTGTCTTGTGGACGGCCTTAGATAATGCAGTTAACTGCAGTAAACTAAGTAGAGTCCAAAGAACAGTATGTCTACGCATAAGCGGAGCCTTACGGTCTGCTCCCTCTGTGGTATTACACATTTTGTTTCATTTGACACCCTTTGATATTTTAAAGCGACTAACAGTGGACAAATAATCCATTTGGCCACGCTAACATTCTTACAACATTAGGAATGCTCACCGGGAACATCGATTACACCATACCTGAACTTTGGTTCTGGAAGGAGGATACTGTCATGGCGGACAAGTTAATCCACTTCTACACAGATGGACCTAAAACCGGGGTTTGTGGCGGTGTTTTCTCAGATAAGCTAAATCTAAGCTTCTCTTGCCGTCTTCCAAATCACTGTAGCGTGTTCCAGAAGGAAACTTTGGCGATTAAAGAAGCTCTGTCCTGGCTGAAGAAAAACGTGATATCTGCAAAGGATATCCGAATCTTTTCCCTGGAGTCAGTCTCATTTAATTCTAAGACCGCCCTTGAATGCCCATCATCTCTAATGTAGATGGCAGAGCAGTTCAACCTTCACCTTTGCTGGATGCCGGGCCACAGAGACATTCCAGGGAACTTTAGGGCCGATGGACTCGCCAAAATTGGAACTATCCTACCGGAAAAGGGTGGCATTGGTATACCAATCGCGGTGTACAAAAAATTAATATTAAAACTGGATGCCAATAAAAGAACAGACCTTAGGTGGACTGTTGGCCAACATGTCTAGGGACTATACAGATCTGGGGAAAGCTAGATCCTTCTAAATAGGAAACATCTCAGCGCCATCATAGGTGTCATCACTTGACACTGCCTTATAGGCAAGCATGAAAGAAGGCTTGGCACTTTTACAAACGATTTCTGTAGAAGCTGCATAGACCTACTCTACATGTCCAGCTCTCTCGCAGAGAAGAAAACTTCACTTTGGAGCAATAACCTATATGATCTAAAGAATATAGACGTAAACAGTCTCCTACGCTTCATCATAAGCTCAAACTGGTTCCATTAGCAAGAGGATCATACATCCACATGGCATCACAATGGGCCAATAGGCCTAAGTGGGTTGATGTTTCCAACAGCCACTCTTACCTACCTACCCTACCTACTATTAATCCAAGCTGTCGTTAGCTCAACCTTTGAGCAAGGTTATGTCCCAAGCCTTATGGAGTCTTCCATTATAAGACCAATCTACAAAAGTGGACTGAAAAATGATGTAGCGAATTACCAGCCAATATCTGTGCTACCCATTTTTGAAAAAAACTTAGAAGCTTAGGAAGTTGTTAAAAGGCGGTTGTCTAATTTTGTTGCCAGGCAAAAATTTCTTCATCCAGTTCAATACGACTTCCAAAAAGGAAAGAGCACTGGAATGCTGCTTGGAGATCTTTCAAACGTTGTTCATAGGGGTTTGAGTAAGAGCCATCAGATTCTAATTATATTTCTAGACTTTAGCAAAGCTTTTTACACACTGGTGCACGACAAATTTCTTGAAAACCTTTTCAGATTTGGAATAAGGGCGAAATGGGTAAAACACTATCTAACACGTAGAACGGCAAAAGTAAAAGTCTCTAATGTGGTCAGCAGCGAAAAGGTTAGCATGTATGGTGTCCCAGAAGGCTGTAAGCTAGGCCCAATTTTATTCGCTCTCTTTACTAATGAACTTCTGTGGAATTTTACAAAATCAACAGCATTTGCATACGCAGATGATGTCGCCATCGTGTCCTCTTAAACATTGACATGTTCTCACGACCGACGGTGTCACTACAACGGTTTAGTGATAAACGCTACTAAAACCGAAATGCACATACAAAATCTACATCAAGCAACAGCTGTATTGGACGTGTACCAGAGGACTGGAGGTTGTCCAGTAAAAACAAGGAGCGAAGTCATTGAGGTTGCTAAAAAAATTTAATATCTCGGAATCATCATAGGTGAACCGAGCACATTAATCTACTTCGCCTACAACTGAAAAGTTCAGCCCTTGGGATGACATACGAGTACATCAAGAAGTATACCTCAATCAAAGTCCAGACAAATGTTTATTACTTATTAGCTGAGCCCCAGATGCGATATGGTATCTTAGCTTGTAGAAACGCCTCCAAAAGTCATCTCGACACTGGTTGAAACACTAATTTCAGAGGTCTAGATGTCAATAGCATATTTAAGATGACGACACTAATCGACTATTACGATGACAACAGACTCCAACGCCACAATCAGTATACAAGAAGACGAGTCCAACAACTACTCGAGTCTCCGGCAATCAACAACAACTACGGGCGAAGACAACTAGCCCATGTGATTCCAACACTTTGAATCCTATAGGGTTTCTGACGCAAAATTGAGTGAAGTTGTTTGTCATATACTCAATTGCAGAAATCGATGTGGAATTGATAAGCCTAGGTTTTAGGCCTAGGTTCCCAATTGTTCTCGCGTGACGGACACAAACAGGATTCTTCAGATCACAAACTTGTCTCAGTAGCTTAAATTTCTGAACCAATGTGACAATCGCTAATCTGGAAAGCCCATCACGTCGACCGAGAAGACATTTTATTTTCCGAACTGTTTCATCATTTTTATAGTTGGAAATCTGTCGATCAATTTCATAGACAAGGTAAACGACGCAAGGACTACACCGTCAGTTGCATCGTATTAAGACAAAGCTACGAGTTTCAAACGACAGGCAACGACTGTTCAACAAGATTGACTAGTTGGCCGTAAAGAAGCGCTTCGAATATTGACCTTGCATTGCTAATCTCGGTACTTGTTTCTATCTTAGCCTTGCCCTGACAACTTTGCCATTAGGTTTGCCAACCTCTACGCAACGGAGGTGGTGAACTTGGTATTGGGTTTTAAATTTAAATCTTTAAAATGGTAAACACGATTTGTTCAATTGGCTTGGCTTGGGAACCTGGCCGTGCCAGGTGGCTACCGACGAATAGGAAACCTCAAAAGTTCTTCCCAACAAAAAGTCGCATAGACGTCTAGACTAAGAAGAATACGAGGAGCAATAGAATTCTAGCCAGACTCTGAATCTAGTGGCAGTTTTTATGAATCAGCAATAGATATGGATGCCGATGAATTCAGCATTGCTCATGAATCGCGGTAACCTACTTAACGATTGGATTCAGGCGAGAATCATGGCTATCTGAGATCTGAGAAGTAACAGCCTGGAACTCATTTCCCCCAGTAGACAGAAGCGTTATTCTGATATATGGCAATTGGCTACAAAAGATCTGCAAGCACCAATGAGATGATTAAAATTGGATGTCATCTTTGCGATAGGTTTCGGAATATAGAGCATGGTGTGGCAACTACAAATCTGATAAACTGACAAGATACTTGAAGAGGGCAATGTTTGTGTAGCCGGAAAGCAGAAAAATTCGACTCATCAATTTCAGTGGTGGCTAACAGAAGAACATAAGCTCTAACTATACTAGGTGGCGCAAAGTCCATTACCCTATCGTCAGATGCTACAATTTTTGCAATGGCGGCCAATGTCAATTCTACATTTCTGCAGTAAACAGATACAAAAACTCACGTCAACAAGACATGAATCGCTATACTCCTAAAGAACGCGTAATAATTTCCGCTCGCCTAGAAGAGTATGGGACAACACGAGATGCTGACAGGTCTGGCCGGCCCCGGAACAGCCGTTCTACTGAGAATATCGCTGCTGTGGTTGAAGATGTCGTAGAGGACCCCGGAGTACCGACCATATGACGTGCATCAATTGGGCATCAATCGGCGGCCTTTACAGAGAATTTTGATGAAGGACTGCAAGATGTCCATCGCCAAGCGTGTGTAACCTACGCTGAAGCTATTCTGAATTTCGACCACGAGGGAGACAACTTCTCATCGAAAATCATCATGATCGGCGAGGCCCGTTTCCATCTCTGTGGATATGTGAATAAGCAAAATTATCTCATTTGGGGTACCGAAAATCCGCGTATAACCCACGAAGAGCCATTATCCCCGCTCAAAATTACTGTTTGGTGTGCTGTTTACGCCGGAGGCGTCATCGGGTCTTATTTTTTGAAAACGTAGCTGGCTAAACAACTACTGTGGACGGCGAGTGCTACAGAGCCATGCTCACCGGGTTTCTCCTTTCTCAATTCAATGAATTGAGACTGGAGAACATGTGGTTATAACAGGATGGAGCAACGGCTCATACTACACGAGGCACAACCGAAATTCTGAGTGCTGCATTTCCGGGTCTAATCTCTCATTCTGGCGATTTGCACTGGCCGGCAAGATCGCCTGATTTAACCATTCCAGACTTCTTTTTGTAGAGTTTTTTGAAGTCACGAATCTATGTTAACAAGCCTCAGACTCTTGAAGCCCTCAAAGAGGAATATCCGCCAAGAATGCGAGGACCTATCGCCGGAAGTTCTGGCAAGAGCGATGGTAAATACCACAAATCGGGACCGAATGGTTATCAATTCTGGCGGCGACCTCTTAGCCGAAATCATTTTCTAGACTTAATGAAAAAAAAATTTAAGACATCAAATAAACATAATCCAAAAGCAGAATCAAAGTTGTTCATTCGTAAAAAAAAACTACAGCCAAATAACATCGGGTGACAACTTTTGTGCCTTGTATCTACAGTTTGACAGGATACTTCTCAATAGACAGCTTGTGCCTCTTAACCAAACATGAACTGCTTCACTGTCACCACAAAATTTATATTTAAACCCAGTCGAGGACATGAAAGCGAGTTATCGAAAAATAAATCCCATATTTTTGAAACATCGTCAAAGGACATACAAAAAGCAAACAGAAAAAAATTCTTCTACTTACTTCGGATGATAGTTGTAAACTGAATTTCCCATCAGAGCATGTCAATGCTTTGGTCCTTTAAACCCGTACGCTTACACGTCCGAACAGGACAAACAATATAAAGACTTTGAAGCTCATCTTTGTCGAGTACGTTTTCAGCGAGAGAGAGCTCTTAACAACGGTCAATAGCGTTGCAAATTTCGCCTTACACAGAATAACGAAGTTCGTTATATGTTCGTTGGTTTTGAATGTTCGTACATTATAATGGCTGGGGAATAACAAGTTTGGTAAAGCTTTCCACAAGCGTATTGTTCAGCTTAGGTAGGAATTACGGTTTTACTGAGAACGTCCGAAGATGGGCTTAAGAAGGGAGACATCCAAGACTGAATTTGGAAGCGGTTTTAGAGCCAGCAACCATATGTGTAAAAATAATATTATTTGTCATATATAAATGCATCAATATCAATCTCGAGACAGAAATAAAAGATTCCCGCATTAATTGGTGTTAAGCACAGTTAATTAAGCTTCACTAGTGGGAAAATCCTCAGTTCTATCGTTTCAATTTATGTCAGCAAACCGGTGGTTATTTGGCGCAGGTCAATTATTGTCTGCAACAGCAGAGAACCATCGAAAGCATAGTCGATGGGATTTAAAATAGGTTGTGGAACTCCATTTAGCTCTTCTACTTCTTTTAGGTCTGGACACTGCGAGTCTCTCCAAGCAGACGTAAGTCGATGCGGGGTGGAGGCCTTGAGGCCACTATCCCTATAGCCCACATGCAAGGAATCAAATAGCTGAAAAGACATAGAAGTGGACAGAGTTTTGCGGCTCTGTCGAATCACTCAAGAAAAATTCTAGCCAGGGCATCATCGCCGATAGCCACTTTCAGGAGACTTGTTTGCTTCTGAGCAGATTCTCGCGAATACGTATGCATAATACTAGACAACCTTCTGAAGATAGCCCAAAATACTTCGGATAACAGCACAAACACGTGCTAAATAAAGTAATAGATGAGTGCGAGATTGCGTGGGTAATAAAGTCACTTACTCCTTAAAGCCACCAGGAATGAATAACCTTGGACCAATGATGTGACCGCTGTATATTCCATTTACCTTTAAGAAGGGTAAGACACACAACTTTACAGACTTTTAAGTCCAATGGCTCAAGATTCTGGAACAGCTGATAGACGTGAAAGTAATAGAAGTGATAAGCGACAAATTTCGGGTTTTCCATTAAAGACTATACAATGATTTAACTTGACGTCGGACGGTGATGTCGGTCTAATTCCCTTCAGGTCTCTGCCAAAGGTTCAACCAGATGTTAGTACTGGTGAGCCCTTCGAGGATCCCTCGAAAATCAATCCCTTACTGAGCTTAGACTATCTAAGCCAGCACGATTTACATATGTGATTTTATATCTCAAGCTGAATTGTAAGGGAAACACCGAAAAACGCATTAAAAAAAAAACGGGTGTAGGATTGTGTTCTGACAAAACATCATGGAATGCTATGTTTGACTTTACACCGGCGCGCGGTTAAACATTAGCCATACTCAGAGATATGACAGACACCCCTTGACCTGCGGTTCGCTATTCTGGTGGCAGAACTTACAAAAACACTAGCAGCTCTCAAACATCACCAAGATGCAGAGCACAACCTACACCGAGAATTCTGTGATAAATCACAGTGGCATTGCAGATCATTTGCAGCCTCTTTTCGATGGTTTTCTAGTGCAGCAAATCAGTGGCCAAAGATATTAGTGGAAAGTGGGAAAGATACAAAAATTGTTCACATGATTTCAAGCCTGGTCTTTGACGAGAGATAATCTACGGAAATTCCTGACTGGTATGAGTGGAGAAATTGACGTGGGAGAACCTGCTTTTTACACTGCTGGCTCTAAAGTGACGCCTGGAATCCACAGCGGAAATCGTTGCTTCAAAATAAAATTGTATCGACCGAAGGACAATTGCTGCCTACTCGTTTAGCCAGGAAGACTGTGAAGACTCTGTCAAGTGACCAAACGGTGAACGTATGTTGGACTATGATGAGTAGAAGGGCACATAAGTAACCCAGGCAATGAGAGATCTAATGAAGGAGGTTGATAAGCACGATCATCAGAACCAGTGTGATGAAGGAACTGCTGTCGATACTTGCTATCTGAATTTTCTCCCCCATCCGAAAGAACAATTTTGTTTAGTTACATCTACACAGAGTGGAAAGACCTACGTAATATTAAATGGAACCCTCTTCCGCGAACAATTCTATTATTGTATGGGCATAATGGACTCCGTGCCTGCCTAAGAGGGCAGTGAATCTTCATCACAAGGAATTCCAAAGCGCTCACTAAAATACTCTATTTTCAAAAAATAGTTAAATGTTTTAATGAATCACAAAAAGGGGACAGGAGTTGTCCTTGCAGACACCTACAACCCAATGGTCATCAATGCCCTACTCAAGGAATCAATATATAAATTGAAATAATCAAGGACTTAATTACAATCTGCTATAAAAGCAGCTTTATAGTTCCAGACGCCTTCCTCAAATAAAAAGGGTGCCTTCCGACAACAAAACCAATAAATAAGATCGTTAAAAACATTAAAAACTTCATAAAAAGAGTGCCGCGAAATACAGGGTAGGTCTTCCCTCCTTCTATGTGATGGCAGTGACTGGTATAAAGTTAATCGACTTCCGAAAAGCAGAGAAAGTCTTGGGGTGAGAATTCGGGATGAAATAGCCCCAGTGCACAATCATCCTCGTTTATAATGCCCCGAAGTCTAGGTGACACAAACACCATGTCATGTTCCAAATCCTGCGATAAGTATCTGCTATATCAAAATACTACAGCTGTGTATTAAACCGCACCCCATGTGATGAGCAATGCTGAAACAAATCTCAAAACCTCTCTGTCATAGGCAGGCACATTTTTATAGAATTATCTGTTCAAAAGTTTATAAAAAAAATAAAATAAAATATTTTCGTCGACGTAGTTCAAGGTACACAAACGACTTTGTTATGAAGAGATTAAATTTATCTAAAATACGAGTATCTATTGCTCCACATTCCTTTTTGATTTCAGATAAGGTACACTCGTTTGTAACAGAAATCTCAGAATGATTGCTCATTTCAACTGTATCTTGCGTTGCTTGTCTTTTTTTTTTTTTTTCTATTTCAAATTAAAATTACCGAAACTTTACAACATTGAGTTTACTACCTTGACTACTGCATGTAGATACGGATACATGGGCTTGCGGCAAAAATGTTTACATTGGAATGTGGAGCAGCAAGCTCTATCTTATTCTTGTAATGTAAACATTTTTATTTTATTTTTTTATTTAGACTTCACTCCGATTGTATTCTGACACCGACTGACGTAAATGTAAATGTTTATGAATTATTATGGATACACTTTCGTAATTTGTAAGCTTTATAATTAGAAAACTTTTTAGTCAAAGGAAATGTGTGGTCTTAATTAAGAAAAAACATCAAATCACACATTCATTTATGTATAAAAAAAAATTGTTGCAGGACTATGAAATGGCAGACAGAAATAGACGGGATGGCGGATGAATTGCCCAGAGGGAATCAAAGGTGAAGTAAAATCCCGGAACAAACCAAATAAGACCTTGTCCCGGCTACTACGACATATTTGGAGCCGGTAAGGGTTTCCGGGACCAAGTCAGGGTCTTGGAAAAGAGATGGTGGCGGATGAGCCCTTAATGGACCAACGGCAGCGATCACTGGCTTCGGTCTAACTAAACCCTCGTCCTAGGAGTATCCATAATGTAACTGGTGCTCCAGATTGGAGGTAGTTCCGCCAAGGCAACTCACAAATGCAGTACAAAGAGCGGGAGACTCGGCAGGAAGGCAGTACGGCTTCAGGCAAGGACGCTCCACGGTCGGAGCTATTGAAGAAGTGGTGAAGTCTGTTCAAACCGCCCAACAACGAAGTTGTCGCTCTAAGAAGATCGTTTTGCTGGCAACCCTGGACGTAAGAAATGCATTCAACTCAGCCAGGTGGAGTGATATACTAAATGCGCTAGAAAATAGATTCAACATCCCAGCCTATCTATTACATATGATGAAGGACTATCTCAGGGATCGGGAGCTGATCTACGAGACCACAGAAGGCAGCACAGGGATCAATCCTGCGACCAGACCTCTGGAACATCTCCTATGATGATATACTGCGGATGGAGATGCCCGAAGATACCTTTCTCGTTGGGTACGCAGTGATAACAACAAGAGACACTGAAAACGTGCAAAGAAACTTGAACCAAGTCATGCGACGAACAACCTTCTGGATGGATGAGCACGGTCTTAGTTTGGCAACAGAAAAAACTGAGATAGTCCTTCTGACGATGAAGAAAATCCCGACACAAACAGACTTCCAAATTGGATCTGAAGTCATTAAGAGCGAGGACGCGGTGAGGTATTTGGGATTGAGGCTTGACACAAAACTAACTTTCTGCCAACAGATAAAGTACGCAGCGAAAAGACCCTCTAGAGTTACAACATCACTCAGTAGATTAATGGCGAACATAGGTGGTCCAATGCCAAGTAAGCGCAGGCTATTAATGTCAACAACGCATTCCATTCTCCTATATGTAAGTGAGATCTGGGCAGACGCGCTTCGACAAGAAAAGTACCGGAAGCAGATGGCGGCAGTGCAAAGACGTGAAGCTCTACGCGTGGCTAGCTCTTACCGTGTCGGAATCAGCCGTCCTTGTAGTCGCAGAAGTGACTCCCATCGATTTCCTAGCGACACAAAGGAAGTACGTCCACGAAAACAAGGCGGAAATGAGATTGGAAGCGGCAATCGACCAAGCAGAGCAGCAAACGATACGGAAGTGGCAAGAGCGCGAGGATGATAAAGAAATGTGGCTGAGTGGAAAGACCTGAAACACAGCGAGGTCAACTACTTCATCACCCAGTTCCTCACCGGACACGGAAATTTCAAAGCCTTTTTACATAGGATCGGCAAAATGGAAAGCCTAACAGCCTGCCAGCCTGCCAGTACGGTGACTCCCCACCAGACGACGTACATTACACATTTTTGCCTGCAGAAGATGGGAAGCCCAACGCACAGCATGCTGGAAAACAGCATTGGTGCCTTCAACCCAGAGAACATAGTGGATAAAATGCTGACGAGTGACCTGAACTGGGGAAGAATTTGCCACTTTGTGGAAGATATTCTCAGAAGAAAGAAAAGAGAAGAAGAAGCATGTAAACTCGAAAGGGTGTAGGATCACAGCCCCTTGAAGTAATGCGAAGAGTGATCCCAGGGGGTTGTGTCCGAAGTCACAGGGTTGGGAGGAGTTTTAGTCCGTATGATCCGAAAGTATGCGGAGAGAGCCGGACACACGGAGATGGTCAACGCCAACAGACCTCCTTATGGTACGTAAGGCATTTCTCCTCCCCCCAAAAGGAAAAAAAAAAAAGAAAAAACAAACAACAAGCTTCGGATACGAACGGATCTACTATTGACAATCCCTGCAAACGAAACAAGTACAACCAACTTCAGATGTGTACGCGGGATGTTAGGTTCCTTGACAGGACACTTGCAGCCGAACAACCAGCGGAGATCGTGGACCACCGCAAAGTAGGTGTTACCACCATCCAAGTAATGCAGTTGAATGGGCCAGACAAAAAGGGGATGAACAACTGCTACATCTACTAGGGCAATTGTTATGGACTGCAAAAGCAGCGTCTATTTGGATGTGGATTTGTTGTTAGAGGCAGACTTATTCAAGATGTTTTGAGTTTCCTTATTAAGGCTAAAATTGCCAAAATTAGCACGACCCTTGCCTGCGCGCCTCTCATGATCCTTCTTTTTCGTCCTGATAAGCCGGTATTCGCCTCTCCTCTTCTGCTTGTAGAGCTCGTAAACAGTTATAGTCTTTTTAGACAGCCCCGCCTTTTATGCATGTCGCCGGCATTCGTCGTCAAACCAGGGGTTTCCTTGTAGTGGCTGAGTGAAATCCAGCACATCAATGTTGCCACTAGTCTTCGATACTTGATGCTGGCATAGAACTTCTTTAGAGAGATAAAGGGAGACTCGATCGGAAAAGGATTAGGCGATCTCTTGCGATTTTAGCCGTCCGACGTCAAATTGCCTCGCAACTTTTTGCAATGTCCGGCATATCCGCAACCGTATCTTAGCTACAACAACGTAATGGTCTGAGTCGATGTCGATCCCTTGGAATGTTCGGACATATATAATACTGGGGAAGTGCTCAGTCTTTCCTTTGGTTCTCTTCGCACAAGAACATTGTTCCACATGTCTGGAGTTCAATTAAGATGCTCTTGAGCCCGGAGCAATCGCCTTTCTCTGACTCTTTTTGGAAAATCCGGCTTCAGTACTGGCTTGAGTGCTCTATGTTCAACTTTCAAGAGCCTTTTCCTCACTGAGATTGACGAAATTATTTTTCCTGTAGCTCGACACAGATTGTTTTTAAGATTCACCGAAGTCTTGAACCGATGCCGATGGCTGTACAGCACCAAAAAACGATCTTCCGCTGGGGTCGTCTTTTTTGGCCTCCCTGAGCCGGCCTCACGATATGCCACAGTTTGTTGAGCTACATTTAATCTTCAAGAAATTCCCGTATTATCAAATTGAGACGTGACAGACACAAAATATCAGCTTTGCACTCCGAACTGATTTTTCCCATTTTTTTTTTTCAAAAAATTACTTCGGTTCCTTTCGGACTGATAGCAGTCCTGCACCTCTTACTCATACTAACATCGACTTTTGTGCACTATTTGAACGACATTTTACTACCTCGTAGCTCTCATAAATTCCAAGAACTCCGCGCCCGAAAAGGGTAATAAAATATTTGACCAACATTTTTCGAACGGCACTGTATGTAGCTGAAAGTTGCTCACAAATCCAGGATTAGCAAGGAAACTAGGAAACGTACGAACTGTCACAAGAGTTAAAGGGAACACATGGAAAAATCAAACGCCGTTGCTTTCCCACACTACTTATTGTTCAAATCGTTGCAAGCAAAAAAAAAATGTCTAAAAGTCGGAAGCAGGACGCCAGATCCATAGACAGATACGCAAGAGAACAATTCGATAGAATTTAAAGCCAACTCTGTCCCCATCACAAGACTCTTCAATTTGTTTTCAATCCAACAACGAAACAAACAACTAAACTCGTGTATCACGAGAATGAGTATCCTCTGGGTTATTCGTAGCACTACCAGACCTATCCAATCCTGCACGCACATTTTCTTCGAGAACGCCTTCCTCCTTCCGTCAGTGTTGTCGTTCGTCTTTCAAGAACATCAACAATGCTTCCTCTATTCAGTTGCAGTTCAGTTACTTCAACGAGAATTGAACGAACAAAAAAAAGTATCTTTTCCCATCTTGCATCGGAGTGTTAAGTATTTCTTACAGCACCTATGGGTTCATGATCTTTAAGTAAGATCGGAGAAATTGAAAGACGATGGGATGATGGTATGAGGGAAGAAAAAAAAGCAGTTGGCGATGTACGAGTATTAGTGCAGTGTCTTAAGAAAGAGAGAGTGTACAAGTATGTCGCACTTGTAATTGTAACGCACCTTTGCATTGACACTGAAAGCCGGAACCTGTAGTTCTTAGAAATTGCTGGCAACGTTGTCTGGCATCATACTCGTAGTATGTGATTCGTGGCATCTACGAGTATGGTTTCTTCAGCCATAAATCGGTGAAGATTAATTGTAATATGTTATGCAAATGTTATTATTGACAGTTTTATTGTCAGGGATTAAAAAGTTGGCCGACAACTCAACAAATTAGTTGCATCAACAGCGATCTGGCTGGCACGATCAGTGATTGAATGAAAGTCGCGTGGTGGAAACAGAAATGTTATGATGAGCTGGGAATTGTTGGTGCGAGTTTAGATACAACATACTCGTACCAGTTGTGATTAAAGGTACCAGCTTAATTTTCATAAACCATGTTAACAGATCATCAAAGTTAATGTGGATCACTACTCATTGTCAATCGCAATTTGATTTGGCATTCTTTTCGATAAAGAGACATGCGTCTTCTCAAAAGCTTGGATTTCTAACGACACTTCTTCTACTGCTACTGATGCTGTTCTTCTTACGTTGTAACAAACAATAGACTCCATTAGAGACTCAGAGGGAACAGCAACTAAAATGCGGGTTTAGTAATAGACGTGCGCCATCTATTGGTGGAATACAATTTGTTGCAAGAAAAAAAAGGTTTTCCCCCGCAAATATTTGAACGTTTAACTCCTTCACGATGATTCTTCAATGACCAAGATGTACCTTCAACTTCCGTACCATAAAACAAGAGAGGTTTTTAAAATAGAACTGGGAAATTTAAATTTTTACAAGACTTGTACCTTCAGTTTGTTGAATCATATTTTGAAAACCAAGGCGTACATACCTGCAAAAAGAAAAAAGAAAAAGCCCAAATTAGCACGATATTTAATTAAGATTAAAAACTTTAAGACTTAAACTTTAATTTACGAGCAAATGATTTTTTTAGAAATATATATAGAACTTAAGATGCTTTAAAAAATACACTAGGATAGCTAACAAGACCAACGAAATAAATACTATACTAGTCGGAATGGCTTTCAACCGTTTTGAGTTACTCACTGTGAAGATAGAATCGTTAACGAGGGACTCGTGATTTTTTAAGCGTACGATCTTTAATTTTCAAAAAAAAAACTGAAAAATTGCCAAAGCGTGTATTTGAGTTGATAAAGCAATGCTTGCCATTTACTTTTTAAAGATTATTTCACGACTACCTTTTCAGTGGTCTATACGGAGAGTCCAATTTTGAGTCTTTTTTCGTGTACGAGGGCCGTTTTATGAGTACCTGGATTGGAAGATAGATGGCACTACTGAGCCAAAATGAGTGTACCATCATTTAGTATAACCGCTTTTAACCCGCCTGTCGAAATTTGTTGGCAATTCGACGCTTAGTTTTGTTTTTTGCGACCATGGAAAAAGAGCAGCATCGCTCCATGATCCGATTCTTGTTTTTGAGTGGCAAAACCTGCGAGGAAATCAAGCCCATTCTCGATGGTGTGTATGGGACCCATTCAGCTTCCCGTATAACAGTTTGCCATTGGTTCGCAGAGTTTTGTCGTGGCCGCACGTCCGTTTTTGATGAACCGCGCCCAGGTGACCCGAAAACTGTTACCACAGAGGAAACCGTGGGTAAAATCCATGATTATGATAGCAGGCATCTCAATTGAACGCGTTAGCTATATCCGGCCCAAGACTTTGGGCATGAGAAAGCTCTCCGCGCGATGGGTGCCACGTTTGCTCACGCCGGAGAACAAGCGCAATCATGAGACCACTTCAAAGACGTGCTTGGCCCTGTTTAATCGAGATCCGGAGGAGTTTCTGAGTCGTTTTGTGACCGTCGATGAGACATGGATTCATTGGTACACACCAGAGACCAAAGACCAATCGAAACAATGGGTTTTTCCCTGGTGGACGTGCTCCAAAGAAGGCGAAACAAAACCAAGCTTCGGATTGTCACCAAATTTTGACAGGCGGGCTAAAAGAGGTTATACTAAATGATGGTACTCATTTTTGCTCAGTAGCGCCACCTATCTTCCAATCCGGGTACTCATCGAACAGCCCTCGTATATTGGCTGGTATCTCGTGTAATATTGTCTTCCAAGGCTGCAATTGACGCTGGTAAAATAAAAAATAGTTTAAAGGCGTCAAATCGCACAATCTAGCCGCCCAATTCACCGGCCCATAACGAGAGATAAATTGCTCGCTGAACTCATTTCTCAATTGGTCCATCGATTCGGATGCTGTTTAGCATGTAGCGTCATCTTGCTGCAACCACATGTCGATCAGATTCAACTCGTGTGTTTTAGGCAAAAACAAAATTCGAAATCATTGAACGCTAGCGGGCGCCATTGACGGTAACGTTGTTCCCACGGTCAGCTTTGAAAAAATACGTGCCAATGATTCCGCCGGACCATAAACCGCGCCAGTGTATTTTTTCGGATGCATTGGCAGCTCTTGTATCGCCCGAGGTTGATAATCGGATCAAATACGGCAGTTTTGTATATTCACATACCCACTCAACCAGAAATGAGCTTCGTCGCTGAAGACAATTTTTCAATAAAAAAGCGGATCTTCCTCCAGCTTTTCTAAGACCCACTCAGGTTGTTCGGCTTCAGTTCAAGCACGAGCTGTATTTTGTAAGGTTTTAGACCTTGCGTAAAATCTTCCATGTAGTCGAGTACCACAATCACAACTGTTGCGACTGGCGACGAATGGACAAATCACGGTATTCATGAGCACTGGCGGATACAGCAGCAATATTTTCCTCTGTACGCACTTTATGCATACGGGTAAGTGGCTTAATGTCCAATAGCGTGAAATTAGTGCGAGATTTGGTCACTATGGCTTGAATTGCTTGGTCAGTAAGTCGATTATGACGACCGTAAAATAGCCAAAGTGTGCGAATAACATTTTTCACAGAGCACGAATTTTGATAATAAAATTCAATAATTTGTAAGCGCTGTACGGGTGTAAGTCTTTCCATGATGAAATGAGCATGTTTGACTTTGACACATGTAACGAATCATGCGTGAGCACTGAAAAACCAAACAGCAAAAAGATCAGCCTTAATAAGCTCACGGCTAATTCTTTGACAACTGAGAGTGATGTTTTTTACGTAAAGGATAAAGCTGACTGGACTTACTTAGTCAGTTCATCAAGCCAACACAATCCTCCAATGGGTCTACGGAAGATCGTCCGAGCATCTTCGGACTTGTGGCAAAGTAAATACATTGAGTAAGGCATAATCTGTCTTGCCGCAAAAGGTTCTATAGACTTCCATCTTATACTGCCTCGCTAAATTACCAATCTCTTTTCGAATAATGCATTATTTGCTTTTCAATGCTTTCTTCCGTCTTTATTAAGTGTTCTTCAATCTCTTTCTTCATACGGCTCTGGCTGTGACACGAATCTTTTTACCTCATTGTATCATCCATCCACGGGTACGTATTAGCAGACGTCAACTTCCCGATGCCTGGTGCCTTAAACAAGCTACTTCAACAGAATTGAACATATTTAAACAGAATCAGGGTGGTGAAATAGAAATCGTGGTAAACGGTAGCTCTCATATCCAAGAATAGGGGTTACTGACTTCTTATCTGGCAACTTATGCGCCAGCGATTCCAGCAAGGACCTACCCTTAGATGTTAGGGGTTGTACGTGAGCTTATCTACCGTATCACGTACTAATCCCACTGTTAAAGAGCAGCCAATACTCTCGGATTAGAACAGATTCAATGTTTACGAGCGTGCAAACGTTCGAATATGCACATGGAATGTTCGAACAGCAGTAAAAAAAACTAGGCCCAAGATTTCCATAGAGCAGATACTCGTATCGCTGTAATTCAAGAAGTAAAGTAGGATACGCCAGACAAAAGAACACTACATAATTGTTATAAAATATATACCACGGTGACGCTTTAGAGAACAGAGTTTGTGCAAATTTGTGCAGCAAACGGCTCGTAACCGTCCGGACCAAGGCTAATTCGCCAACATCAGCCTGATATACAATCACACGCCAACAGAGTTCAAAGACGAGCTCACAAAGAGCGCTCTTAGAAACACCTTGACAAAAGAAGATGTCCTGAAATATGACGTTTAAATCGTTTGGAGTGATTTTAATGCCAAAGAAAGCACAGACTATACGAGACAAGGTCTGGAAACGATCTCATACTCATACAGAGCACTCCGCCAATATTCTGGATCTCTGATCATTCTGAGTGGGAAATATAGACTTCGACTTGGATATAGAGTGCGGTTGCGAATGTCAAAGAAAAAAAAAAATACTGTGAGGAATGGTATCACAAGAGATCGCTTTGCCGACCGGGTCCCCCTTAATCTCTCAAGAAGTCCTCTAAAGCAGAAAATACTGAAGGCTGACGCCATCGATGCTAAAAGCCCATCAGAAACGCCGCAGCAACTGAAGTAAACTGATGTAAACCACGGAACCACTGGTTTAACGAAAGTACATGTAGCCAAACAACTCGCCTTTGAAGCGGCGCTGTATAGAAGAATGAAAGCCAAAAAAGAAGAAACTTGGGCTTCTTCGGAGAAAAAAGGAAATAAAAAGTTGCCACTCCAGGAATAATGTTTGGAAGTTTTAACAAAGGAAGTTTAAAACAAAGTGCTAAGGCAACCAAACCTTGACAGAGGCCTGCGCTGATGAAATGTCTGATAAATGGAACTCCCGCCTCATTTGCTCCTTCATAAGAAAAAAGACAGCAGCAATAGAAGTTTTTC
Source organism: Volucella zonaria (assembly GCA_963966105.1). Classification (NCBI taxonomy): domain Eukaryota; kingdom Metazoa; phylum Arthropoda; class Insecta; order Diptera; family Syrphidae; genus Volucella; species Volucella zonaria. The sequence continues at coordinate 316,258,488 of OZ014530.1, read as the reverse complement.
AAACATCGCATACGGTCTTATTTGCTTCATCCATCGTGTGAACGCCTGAAACTATTTGCCAACTATCTGATTGACCTCTGTCAGTGTGGTTGTAGGCCCGCTAATATTCACACTAAGGTAGATCCTAGAGAAACCCCAGAAAATTCTTTCAACCCGAATTTTCATCACCTGCTTATCGATTTTAAGACTATGACAGCGTTTATAGAAACGACCAAAGTTTAGCTTTTGCATTCCTGACAAATCCGTCAAACTGTGTAGAATGATGATGCAGAATGCTCGCTGATGGGAAGCAACCTCATCGAGACGTTTGATGTTGAAAAAGGTTCTAGACAAGGTGATGCGTTGTTATATGACCAACAAGCGCATCACGAAATGTCGCTGATGCGCTTCCAAGTATTACAACAGGTTAAACTGTGAATAAAGGTAAAACCAAGTACAAAAGAAGAATGAAGAAGTGACCTGGACTAATCGAAAGCACGTTAGCGTTAGGCAGGAACATTTTTTTAGCTTGACTACGCTACTGACTGCGTTAGACATTACACTTGACAATCACTATTTCTTTGGCCTAAAAAAGCGACAGAGTAATAATGTTAAAAAAAACACGAAGAAGACAACATATCAGACTCTCAACAACCTGATCCTGCTTTTTAGTGCAGAAGCATGAACGTTTGCGAACGCAGATGAAGACATTCCTCTTGAACGCGACACTGATCAAGTGATTATCGCGGTTTGGAGTAGGGAAATGCAACAGCTGTAGGCACTGCTGAGTGACCTCAACCTAGTCAGTAAAGTGGACATCAGTCGGTGAAAATGGCAAGGATACCTAGGGCGAGTGTGCGCCAACTTTTTAGCCCGAAAAGTCTTCGATTCTCAATCGGATGGATAATGTAGTTAGGAGAACCTCGACTTAGTTGACGTGCACAAGTCAGAAAGTCAGAAAGAGACCTTAACCAACTTGGAATGAGTAGCGGAGGTGGCTACGTAGTTAAGATTAATGTCCATCACGGACAAGTAAGCAGACACGTCCCCAATGTAATGCGAGTAATATATAAATAAAAAAAAAGTACTGGGACTAGCAGTGAAACCTGTGGCATTCTGATTTCAACTAATTTAGTTAACATATCTATAGGGATGTTTTCTTCTAAATTTGAAGCTTGAAAATATAGTCAATGAGCCATACAACCGCTGTAAGTTTTTCCTGATTTTTTCTGTATAGAAAATCGCGTTACATCGCTTTACTGACGTACGAATTCTGTTTAATTGATTTTGAGATAGAATATTGGCTTAATCACAAGGGACACATTTCTGCTTCTTTTATAAAATACTTACGGAGAAATCTTCTCCATGTAGTAGACCTAAAAAGTGGAAAGATGCCGTCGTTTGAATATATGACAATAACTCCCTATCACAGGACAAACGATTGCAATTGAGCAAACAGAACTACCAGACCAGATAGCAATGATAGTTTTTCCAATTGTTATATTTCCGCTGCTGTCAAAGTTACCAATGACATCCAGCTGTGAAAATATTCAGTAAGGTTTGCCATTTCATCATGCATCGTTTTACGCTTGCCGAACGTGCGGAAATTATTAAAAAATATCCAAACTCCGGAGGCAACGTGAATTTCGTCGTGATATCGGTCGTCATCATGGCTTCAGTCGCACCGTGAAAAAGTTTAAACGTGAGTCCACTCTTTTGGATCATAAGCCACCAACTAGACAGAAATTGGAGCGAAATGAAGAAAACATAGCCGCCGTAGCTGCCAGTATCAAGGAAGACTCGGATATGTGGATTCGGTGCCGATCAGCTGATTTGGCCATCGCCAGAGTCAACCCGGCTTATTTTGCGGTTGGATTTGGGCCTACATCCGTATAAGATTGTGCTGAAGTAAGAATTGAAGCCGAACGATCATACACAACGCCGTGAGTTCGCTAATTGCGCGCTGAAAATGTTGGCCAGAGATCGAGATTTTGGCCAAAAAATCATCTTCTCGGGCGAGGCCCAATTTTTTCTCAGCGGCTCTGTGTTCGGCCAAGCATCAATGCGTCAACAAAGACTGACGGTTTGGTGCGGTTTATGGCATGGCGGCATCATCGGACCTTATTTCTTTCGAAATGAGGAAGAAGACGCCATTACCATCAATCTTCTCCGGCATTGGGCGACGTTAACCGACTTTCTTGGCCAGAGCTCGATAACATCGATATATCCAAGCTGTGGTTCCATACAAGCGACGCAACGCTCGAACTTGTGAAGGAGATATTTGACGACTGGGTCATCTCACGGCTAGCGTTCATCAATTGGCTGCCGCGGTCATGCGATTTGACACGACTCGATTATTTTCTCTGGGGCTACGTCAAGTCCTTAGTCTACGCTAACAAGCCAATCACTTTCGACGAGTTCGAGGTCAACATTCGACACCCTATTGCCGGAATAACGCGCACATATTGGACCGAGTCATCAGAAATTGGACCGACCGCTTGAAGGATTGCCAGCGAAGCCAAGGCGGCCATTTGAATGACGTGCTATTCCACACATAACGGCGCGTAGCTTCAAAATAAAGCCAAAATCAATTTTGTTCCTATCGTTCTTATCTGGTCAACCTATAGTTCGAGGAACTTTATTGTAGAGGACGGAGATCAACAGGGATCAACTCTTAGTCAATTTTAGGCGATGATCTCGCCTTGACTATTTGAAAACATGAAGTTTGGCAATAAGAAAAATGTGGACAGTACCAGCTCCATGCGACTGGATGTCGTAATAATCTCAATTGTCGGGCTCATTCTCTGTGTGATCCTATGGGCTAACCTAACAGAGGTCCTAATGAAGCATCAGGTATATTGGGACACATGACGAAGGTCATGAAAGATGGTTGCTGCATACTTTTCATTAAGACTGTCAAGACTTCAGTCAAGACTGTTCTGGCAGAGTTGCAGCACCAGAGTAGCCCTAAGTAGTCTTAACTATAATGAGGGTTGGTGCACTAGGAATAGACTTTGAAAAAAACTTCCTAAAACGGATGCGTAACCTTCGAACCGAAGTATTTCGGGATTATCCTGGTTAGCGCTTTCGACTAAACATATCGAATCGAAAAATAACATGGCGCTGTGTGGGAATCACAAGCCTTGAAGCTTTTACGTTCTAAGGCATTTCTCGTGGCATTGGAGTAGAGGACCACAATCTTCAACTTCAGCCAACATTGTGAAGACAAGGACGAGATAGGAAATGAGATTGTTGTTGATCTTGCTCGACAAGGTTAAGAGGGTGACTTATTAGGAATTGGATCCACGTTTTCAGTCAAATATCTCGAATCACAACTGTGACGGCATGGCTCTATGAGATGTAAACCAAACGATTGGATAAATTTTAGTTTTTTCAATTCGTTAGAATTTTTGACAAGACGTAGATTACTCATTGGTGACTTCTCTAATTGTAGTACTGACCTTCAATCTTCCACTCCAATCTGGCTTTTCACAAACCGATGACAGAGAACTTCCCGTCGAGACTTAAGTTGAATTCCAAAGAACTATGATGATGATGTCTAATTGGTTTTCGATTACAGCTCTCTTGGCTTGAGTCACACTCATTAGGATGAACATTCTTCTCCCAAAACTGTTGTTCGGTTTTATTTTACTATAAAATCAATCAGAGAAAGAAATTCTACATTTGCTCAAAAATCAAATAACTTCTTCGGGACATGGAAAAGATATTAAAAATAACAATCAACACGGCCCAAGAACAAGCCACCAATGTGTCAACAGGTGATGAGTGATAATTGACAATCCGACCACGATTTCGGGTACGAAAACAAAATTCGAAAAAAAAAAAAAACCTAAAAGAAGACAAACTCATGCTCCACAGGAGGACGTTTAAAAATATCTCACAGTCTTTTGGTTTAGCTTGATGAGATGAGAGAGACACCAATAAAGTGTAAAGCACAAGGTCATAAAGCGAATAATATCTCGTACGAGTAGGTGGGGCCGGCCGATCACCATTAAACAGCTACCACACAAATGGAGCCTAGACCGCTGGTCGAAGCTCTCCAAGATGACATCATTTACGTCAATGTTACTGGTTACTACTCGTATCCCCGAAATGAGCCAGAATTTGTTGTTGATATTATACAAAGATACGACGAGTATAAAATTTTTAAACGAACATGTAGTAAGAGATACATAGTCGTATACGTGAATGTGGACCGATATAGCCTATCGCTAGAGGTCAGACTTGTTTACTTAATTTTAAATTTGCCTCTCTGTTGAATTTGTATCTTTTTTTTTGTTTTTTTTTTGTTTTTGGGTTTGTCGAAGTTCGAAACAGAATGACTTGAACGGCTACAACGACGATGATGAAGACGAAAACGAAAATAAAGCGTGTCTGAGTCATCAAATAAATTTAGCGAAATGCAAGCCAGAGTCATGCGTTGGAAAATGTCTTGCTCTTTTTGTTCACCTTTTCGGTTTTCATTGAATTTTCCTCCAAAAAAAAAAAAAAAAAAAACAAAAAAAATAGCAGAGCAGAGAAATGACGGTATATTGCCGTGGTGACTGAGTCGTGAAGAGGATATTGAAAGGGAAATGGCACAATGCCAGCGAGAACAAGTTGCTGTTGCTGTTGCTGATGCTGGCTGTGCCGCTGCTGTATCTTTAGCTCCTCTGCTCCGTCAAAGATACGGATAACTTGAAACATTTTCTTTGAAGATTATCACAAGTGTTGGGTACTACTACTCTGGTGTAAACGACCACTATTAATTGCTTTGTAATGCGAAATTGCGACTGCGACAGCGACTGTGACTCTGACTGTGACTGTGACTCATTGATATTCGGTCTTTTCCTGATTACTTACTCGTTTATCGTTTAAATATTTAATATCGTAACCACGTTCGGTTCAGCTGCAGCTGACTCCAACGTAAATATTTGTTAATGCCACGGTGGGTATTCCACTCAAGAGTATTGCCATGGCAAGCGACACGTTTTTGCGAATTTTTATTTATTTATTTTCTATTTCATTTTTTGTTATCTTTTTTTTTTTTTTTTTTTATTATGTTACACGACAGGAAGTCACAGTGACGTCATGAGCGTGTATGAAATTTCTTCGGAACACGCTATGATTGACTGCAGACGCAGAGACTCTTTGCCAGCGTTTTGTTTACGAGTACTTTAGCAGAAAAGAAGAAGACAAGGGACTTTTCACTGGGAAAAAATCAAAAGGATTTATGAAGTAAAGAATAGGAAGATACTCGGTAAACTACCGGAAATGCTGATGGAAAAGATTGAGCTCAACTTGAGTGTTTTTTTTTTCTAGAGTTTTCTTTGGTTTTGAAGTCACGTCGCGTGACACGGGACGTCTAACAGATTGTGTGTTGCCTATTTCGATACTTGACTGTGGGGGACTATTATATTTTGAGCTACTAAAATAGCGAGAATATGCATTCAGTTCGAGAGGATCCTAAGAAGAAAGATGTGTCTAGGCAAGCGTTTACTATATGAGAGTGTTTTGTAAGTGCTGAAGAGTCGAGTCGTTTTCGAAAAGAACCCACTTTTTAAAAATGACCTCTACTTTCAGATATTTTACAGTTTACCCTAAGTTTTGTACTATACTCATTGTTTGCAAAAATTAATTTCAATTAACAACCACAACTAAGTTACTCGTAGTTAAACTTGATTAAATTGCAACTAAGTGGGTGGTTATCCATCTTTCGGAGGCAACTAACTTTTACGGTTAATTTACGTGAAGTGGACGATTCACAATACAAACCAAAAAGTAAAAAAAATTTAACCAACAAATCAGTGATCAGTTTAATTGTAGCTTGCGCAATTAACGAAGACAACTAACAATTAATTTTTTTTTTTTTTTAAATTGGTAGAACTGTGGGGATCTGCGCGGCGATTAATCGGGAAACTGCCGACTGCCATATAACTTAGATTCGGCCAGCAGCCTCAGATAATAACGGATTCGCTGTTCCCCTGGCAAACAATTAAATGACAACGACCTTTGGATCTGCACGTGGAATGTTCCGACTGTTACTTCGGGCCACGTGCAGCCGAACAATTAGCAGAGACCCTTTAATGCCAACGCGCATTTTTTTTTGTTAAGTTGGTAAATCTGTTGTTGACATTCCCTCTAAATTTTAGCGTCATAGCTTGACATTTGCAAAAGTTACGTAGCCAAGAGTACGTCTATCTCTGTGTGTGGTGGCGATTTTGGAAAGTGGAAAAGTGTTTCGGCAACGATTCTCTAAAGAAAACGGTCGTTTACCAGTGGCACGAGCGGTTCGAAAGTGCTCGTGAGTCAATCGGAGATGATGAACGCAGTGGCAGACCATCGACATCGAAAACCGACGAAAACATTGATGAAGTAAAGGAAACGTTGGTCAATAAGCGCAAATTAAACATCAGAGAGATAGCGGAGGACTTGAACATTGCATATGGATCCGTCCAAGACATTTTGGTTAATGATTTGGGTTTCCGTCGTGTAGCAGCAAAGCTGGTGCCAAAAGACCTCAATTTCATGCAAAAAAGAGACCGTGTTGACGTCGCAAAAGAAATGATTTGCGAGGCTGAAACCGATCCCACATTCATCAAAAGGATCATCACTAGAGACGAGACGTGGGTTTATGAGTACGACACGCAATCCAGACATCAGGCAAGTGAATGGCGTTCACCAAATGAGCCGAGAACAAAAAAACCACGTCGTTTTCAGTCAAAACGAGGAAGTCAATGCTCATGGTTTTCATGGATTACAACGGTGTAGTGCATCATGAATTTTTGTCAGAAGGCCACACAGTAAACAAAGAGTACTCGTGTTATTTGGGCGTTATGAGACGTTTGTGTGAAGCATTTCGCCGAAAGAGACCAGAATTGTGGGCAGAAAACCCGTGGAGTTTGCACCATGATAACGCACCGTCGCACAGTGCAATCATTATTCGTGATTTTTTGACGAAAAACCTGATTTGGCTCCCTGTGACTTCTTTCTGTTCAATCGAGTTCAAAAACCAGTACGGGGAAGGCGTTTCAGCTGCCGAGAGGAAGTAATGGAAAAACCGCAGGAAGCACTGATGGACATACCGAAAACCGAATATAAAAAATGTTTCGAGGATTGGATCAAGCGCTGGCATAAGTGTGTTGCAGTCGATGGGGACTACTCTAAAGGGGACAAAATATAGATTTGGATAAATAAACTTGTATTTCCAATTTTCTGAATACATTCCGGGAGCTTTTTGATCGAGGTGGTAAGTCTAATATGTGACCAAACCACTAAGGAAGACAAGGACGACACCACCAAAGAATGTTTCTACGAAGTAATCGACAAAACATATGAACAACGCTCTAAGTATGCCTAAAATCGTCTAGTACGATTTTGACGCCAGAATAGGAAAGGAGGACATCTTTGGTTGGACGGACTTAGACTTGCGGACTTTGCGGCGGGAAGAAATATCACCATAGTAGGCACACATGGAGGTCTCCGGATTATGGAACGCTAAGTAAAATTGATTATTTTGTGATTGATGTAAGGCATGCCTTCGGTATTCTGGACGTCTGAACCTTCTGAGCAGCAAACATTGACTCGGATCACCACCTTTGTTGCAGCCAGGATACGTATGCGGATCTCCCAAGAGCCATAACAAAGATGAACTACTGTGAGAACGTACAATCGCTAGATGCCGCAAGAATCTTTGCCGAACGCACATCACCAAATCTCTCAACAACTCCTATGCCGGTAGCATAAAGTGCCGAAGACCAGTGCCAACACTGCTAACGTGCCATCAGAGACGCCGCAACTGATGTGCTGGGTTTCACCCGGCCACCACTAAGAAATCCCTGGTTTGCTGAAGAATGGCAATGTTTTGTACGCTTAGTGCAAAACAGCGCTTCAACGGAGGACGAGAGCCGTTCGTGAACTCTACGAGCAAAAGACGGGAAGAACATCAGTTTTTCCAGGAGACGAAAAAAGAGCACAAGTAGCGCGTGAGTTTGTTCTCCAGGAACAATCTATAGGTGTTTTACTAACAGGCAACAACACCCGTTCAGAAACCTGTAGAGATGAACAAGGAAATCTTGTATTAGAGTCACAGCCGGTGTTGAGAACATGGAAAAACCACTTCTGTAGACTGTATGCTGTCGACGAAGCCCAACATCACCCCATCAGGCAGAATGGACCAAAAGCAAAATGGTCCATTGTACCTGACGGCTTATCGTCCCAGCTCCTACTCCAGCGACTTTGTGGAGAGCATACACCAACTCATTTCTCCGATTTGGTCAGAAAAATGTACGAGTATGTCTGATGAATGGAATCTCAGCATCGTTTACCCGATCCACAAAACAGGAAAACCTCAATTATAGAGGCATAAGTCTGCTGAACATTGCGTACGAGTACAAGATCTTATCTGCCTTATTGTGTGAATGTCTAAAACCCTTAGTTAACAACCTGATTAGCCCTTATAGGGCTGGTTTCAGACCAGGAAAGTTCACAATCGACCAAATCTTCACACTCCGGCAGATCCTGGAAAAACTCAAGAAGTTCAAACCGATACCCACCATCTTTCCATCGATTTCAAATCCGCATATTACAGTATCTATAGAGATGAACTGTTCAGAACCATGGCCAGTTTTGGAATCCCTGACAAGCACGACGAAGAGTGAACGCTGCTCCGTGAAGATCAGTAATGACAAAACCGAGACCTTCGACGTCAGAATAGGTCTTAAATAAGGCGATGCGTTATCATGTGAATTTTTCAACGTCAGTCTTGGAAGAATTCTGTGAGATTCACAAGCCAACTCCAGAGGACCATCTTTCAAAAGTCTGTTCAGTTACCCGCCTATGGAGACGACGCTGGCATGATTGGAAGAACCCATCCAGCTATCAATGGAGCGTTTGCGGCTATTGTGAAGCAGAAGCGACAAATATGGATTTAGCGGTTAACGAAGATAAAACAAAGTAGATGCTGTCAACAAAGAGGAACATACAACATCGACGCCAAGGACAAAACCTCACGATAGGCAGCTACAACTTTAACGTAGCAGGGCACTTTTTTTTTATAGCTTGGCTCCGATATCAACTACGATAATGACACAAGCGCGGGAAACATGCAAAAAATCACTCTTGTATATCACTGCTTCTTTGAGCTTAGAAGGTAGTTGAGTAGCAAGGCCGTATCTGGAGGAACCAACAAGACATCATAGAAGACACTGGCAGAAGCTTGGACACTGACGAAAGCGGATGTTGGGCGTCTTGAGAAAAAAGTTCTTTGAGTAATTTTCGGTCCCGTTTGCATGAATGCAGACCAGAGACTACCAAAGGCTCCTAATGGCTGGTATCGGCATACCTCGACCACGATCATGTGGGCCCTATCCCTGGTGATAACCTAGAACGGGCAGTACTGGAAGCTGGAAGGCAAAAAAACTGGCCTCATCATCGGATGTGATGCTAACGCTCATCACACGGTATGGGGCAGTACCGACATCAACGATAGAGTTGAGTCACTTTTTGATTAAATAATAAGCACTAACCTCATTATGTGCAACATTGGCAATGAGCTAGGAAGTGCTAGATATCACTCTTGTGTCCGACAGCATCACTCAAATGCTAACGAACTGGATGGTATCGTCTGAACACTCTTTTTCAGACCACAGATACATCCAATTTAGCCAAAGTCAGGGAATTCAACCTCAATCAGGCTATGGCCACTTCCAGCCCTCTTATTCAAGCTAGAGGCAAGAAAAAGCCGCACTGGTTGGCATCAGCACTGGGACTGCTTAGAAACACTTGCAGAAAACTTTTCAACTTGGCAAAGAACACAAGAAAAGTAACTGACTGAGACTCATACAAAGAATCCCTTAAAATATACAAAAAAGAACTGCGGAAAGCAAAGCGACAATCCTGGAGGTCCTTCTGTGACAAAATCACGGAAACCTCCGAGGCATCACGGCTAAGAAAAATCCTCTCTACAAATCCTATGATGCCTAGCTGTTTGAACAAAACCGATGGCTCTTGGACAACCTCAAATCATGAATCACTCATACCTGCTACTGGACACCCACTCTCCTGGTAGCTCCCAATTCGTGACCAGTAGCAACCCAAACAGGCCTTCTGCAACCGGGACCAAAATTCATGGTCTGATTACAAGAAACAAACTGCTCTGGGCGCTGCATAGCTTCAAGCCATACAAGTCTGCTGATCCGGGTGGTATTATACCTGCCGAGCTACAGAGGTCCTCAGATATTATTCTGCCTTTGCTGGAAAATATTATAAGGAGCTGTGCAGAACTGATCCACATTCCACTGCCATGGAGAGAAGTCAATATAGTTTTCATCCCCAAAGCCGGAAAATATGCTTATGTTGTCCCAAAAGACCTCAGACCTATAAGTCTATCATCTTTCCCTCTGAAAACTCTAGAGCTAAAATTGATCCAAGACTTCTGTCAACGGCTCAATATGCCTACTGTAAAGGAAAGTTGTTGGAAACGGCTCTGCATTAACTGGATAGCCACATCGAACGATCCCTACAATATAGAGAGTACACGATGGTCGCTTTCCTGGACATAGGCGCCCTATATTAACAACGTTAATACATCCGCAAACACTCTGCACGTAGACGAGTCACTTGGGGAGTTGATCAGTCTTATACTAAACAGCAGAATAATCAACTCAAAACTGGGTAAGGCTTCTGCTAAAAGATGTGTCAGCGAAGGTACGTCGCAAGGCGGTGCCCTCATTCCCCTTTTCTGGAACTTAGTAGTAAATGAATTGCTGATATACCTGGAAGCGGGTGGTAGCAGGGTGATTGTCTATGCGGGTGACGTTGCTATAGCCGTCTCAGGGAAGCATCTTAACACCATTAAAGAACTCCTTCAACTAAATCTCAACAGATTAAGCCGTCGGGCAGATCGCTGATCTTGTCCTCTTTTCCAAAAAATACAAAATTCCAATTATAGACCCTCCCTCAATAAACGGTACCAGTTTAGTCTTTCCCGATACAGCAAAATATTTGGGACTCATTTTTGACAGGAAACTAAACTGGAAACCTAACATTCAAGAAAGAGTCAATAAAGCTACAGCAGCTATATTCTCTTGCAAAAAAGCCATTGGGAATAAATGGGACCTTCAACCTCGTATAACCCACTGTCTATACATCTCGATTTTGGCCTACGGGGTTGCTGTCAGAGTCCAAAGAACAGCAAGTCTATGCATAAGCGGAGCCTAACGGTCTACTCCCTCTGCCTCATTAGACATTCTGTTTCACTTCTTGAAACCCCTCGATATCTTCAGCAGGCAAGTAGTCGCGACTGCAGCTATTCGCCTTATAGCGACTGCGCAGTGGACAAATAATTGATTTGGCCAAGCTAACATTCTTACTACAATAGGAATGCTCACAGGGAACATCGATTACACCATACCTGAACTTTGGTTCTGGAAGGAGGATACTGTCATGGCGGACAAGTTAATCCACTTCTACACAGATGGACCTAAAACCGGGGTTTGTGGCGGTGTTTTCTCAGATAAGCTAAATCTAAGCTTCTCTTGCCGTCTTCCAAATCACTGTAGCGTGTTCCAGAAGGAAACTTTGGCGATTAAAGAAGCTCTGTCCTGGCTGAAGAAAAACGTGATATCTGCAAAGGATATCCGAATCTTTTCCCTGGAGTCAGTCTCATTTAATTCTAAGACCGCCCTTGAATGCCCATCATCTCTAATGTAGATGGCAGAGCAGTTCAACCTTCACCTTTGCTGGATGCCGGGCCACAGAGACATTCCAGGGAACTTTAGGGCCGATGGACTCGCCAAAATTGGAACTATCCTACCAAAAAAGGGTGGCATTGGTATACCAATCGCGGCGTGCAAATTAATATTAAAACTGGATGCCAATAAAAGAACAGACCTTAGGTGGACTGTTGGCCAACATGTCTAGGGACTATACAGATCTGGGGAAAGCTAGATCCTTCTAAATAGGAAATATCTCCTTGACACTGCCTCATAGGCAAGCATGAAAGAAGGCTTGGCACTTTTACAAACGATTTCTGTAGAAGCTGCATAGACGAGGAGGAAGAGGAGACAATCCTCCATCTACTCTACATGTCCAGCTCTCTCGCATTGAAGAAAACTTCACTTTGGAGCAATGATCTATATGATCTAAAGAATATAGACGTAAACAGTCTCCTACGCTTCATCATAAGCTCAAACTGGTTCCATTAGCAAGAGGATCATACATCCACATGGCATCACAATGGGCCAATAGGCCTAAGTGGGTTGATGTTTCCAACAGCCACTCTTACCTACCTACCCTACCTACTATTAATCCAAGCTGTCGTTAGCTCAACCTTTGAGCAAGGTTATGTCCCAAGCCTTATGGAGTCTTCCATTATAAGACCAATCTACAAAAGTGGAGTCAAAAATGATGTAGCGAATTACCAGCCAATATCTGTACTACCTATTGTTGAAAAAAGCTTAGAAGAAGTTGTTAAAAGGCGTTTGTCTAATTTTGTTGCCAGGCAAAAATTTCTTCATCCAGTTCAATATGACTTCCAAAAAGGAAAGAGCACTGGAATGCTGCTTGGAGATCTTTCAAACGTTGTTCATAGGGGTTTGAGTAAAAGCCATCAGATTCTAATTATATTTTCAGACTTTAGCAAAGCTTTTTACACACTGGTGCACGACAAACTTCTTGAAAGCCTTTTCAGAATTGGAATAAGGGCGAAATGGGTAAAACACTATCTAGCAGATAGAACGGCAAAAGTAAAAGTCTCTAATGTGGTCAGCAGCGAAAAGGTTAGCATGTATGGTGTCCCAGAAGGCTGTAAGCTAGGCCCAATTTTATTCGCTCTCTTTACTAATGAACTTCTGTGGGATTTTTACAAAATCAACAGCATTTGCATACGCAGATGATGTCGCCATCGTGTCCTCTTAAACATTGACATGTTCTCACGACCGACGGTGTCACTACAACGGTTTAGTGATAAATGCTACTAAAACCGAAATGCACATACAAAATCTACATCAAGCAACAGCTGTATTGGACGTGTACCAGAGGACTGGAGGTTGTCCAGTAAAAACAAGGAGCGAAGTCATTGAGGTTGCTACAAATATTAAATACCTCGGAATCATCATAGATGATTCGAGCACATTAATCTACTTCGCCTATAACTGAAAAGTTCAGCCCTTGGGATGACATACGAGTACATCAAGAAATATACCTCAATCAAAGTCCAGACAAATGTTTATTACTTATTAGCTGAGCCCCAGATGCGATATGGTATCTTAGCTTGTAGAAACGCCTCCAAAAGTCATCTCGACACTGGTTGAAACACTAATTTCAGAGGTCTAGATGTCAATAGCATATTTAAGATGACGACACTAATCGAGTATTACGATGACAACAGACTCCAACGCCACAATCAGTATACAAGAAGACGAGCCCAACAACTACTCGAATCTCCAGCAATCAACAACAACTACGGGCGAAGACAACTAGCCCATGTGATTCCAACACTTTGAATCCTATAGGGTTTCTGACGCAAAATTGAGTGAAGTTGTTTGTCATATGCTCAATTCCAGAAATCGATGTGGAATTGACAAGCCTAGGTTTTAGGCCTAGGTTTCCAATTGTTCTCGAATGACGGGCATAATCAGGGTTCTGAACCAATGTGACAATCGCAAATCTGGAAAGTCCATCACGTCGACGGAGAAGGCTTTCAACTTTTCGAACTATTTCAACCGGAATGTTCACCATTTTTGTAATGAATTTTAGCACTTTAGTTGCTTCAATCAAGCGTGTATCGTTCTGTTTTCATTAGTAGCATAGTCTTTGCTTGTCATCAGTCATATAGAGATCGCAAATAAGTTGAAGCCAGAAAAACAGCGACGAGAGAATGATCCATCTTACGCAAACAATTATTTTCTTAACATTTGGACATCCATGAGAAAATCTCCTCTGTTTCGTAATTCGCGTTCAAAACTAATTAATTTCTTATTACTAAACAAAATTTGAGCGGAATCTATGCTTCCTTAAGTTGAAAAACAAAAATTGGATTGAAAATTCCTGTGATCTCTGCCAAGACCAATTGTGTGATTAACCAACCGGCCGACCTATGCAAAACACAATTTTCTTAAGATCAGAGACTTTTTTTTTAAAAGTAAATCTTTTCGTCATTTATGAAAGGTGTATTACCCCTCTCTCTCTCGCTCTCTCGAACTCTGTAGAAAAGATAATCCCTTTGGGTAGCAAGAAGTTTCATAAAAAAAATAAAAAATAAAAATAAATCGCCCCGTATACCCACACTTGACATTTCCGACGCCCACAATCTTCTGAATTGTTTTTCAAAACTATCATACGAGCGGATACGTTTTTTTCTTTTTGCTTTTTTCGTTTTTGTTTTTGTGTTTTTTAATTGAATTGTTTTAGCTCAGGAGAGGATGAGAAGATTTGTTGAACTTGAACATGATTTTTGGTTTTCTTGCCGTGACACAAATAGACCAGAACATGACCAACAGAATCTATTGAAACGTTCCGATCAGGGGCAGATTTTCTTCTTTTTTTTTTTTTTTTTTATAAAAGTCAATGCGATCCGAGAACTAAGAAGTGTCTCGCAGGCCATTTGCCTCGGAATCTACTCTCATATTGAAGAAAGGAATCACTTTCTGGTTAGAAACCTGAACTGGTGATTCCTCATTGATTACATCAAAGCTACACGGTGATGAGTGATTTCCATACTACGAGTATTACTCATTCACTCACCACGGTTACCTTGCAACCTTTGTTACAATGCTAAGTGATTCAGTTCAGGGGGACACGGGACACGGGACACGTACATATGTAAGAGAGAAACCGTGGAAACTATGACTCACAAATCGTGGTGATGATAGTTTGTAGAAAGACTTTTGTTTCTACTTTTTGTGACATAAATTGTAGATTTCAATATATTGTAACCGTAAATGATTTAATTGTGACTCGTGAATAATAGCCGAAGGGTGGCATACGACAAGTTACGACAAGTAACATATTTCTTGTTTCGCTGATTGCATCTGGTTACGTTTTTTTTTTTTTTTTCTGCTTCCAGGCCGAGGTTTTTCCACAAAGAAAATGATATCAACATTAAGTTGATGGACGTGTTACTTTCAATATTACTGAAAGCACAAAAGATGATTTGTTCGAATCATTGTGTTCGTCGTCAATCAATCGACAAAGAGAACAATGGGAATTGGGAGCCCCTAGCTGGGGTATCTTGTTGATAGTTTCTTTTGTGGATACCAAATGTCGTGCACTTAATTTCGGTTTCCCAAATTGAACTTGAATATGCTTGCATTCGGGATGGTATCATGGTTTGGGTGAATAGTTGCGGTCAAAAACCCCTACGAGCCATGCAATGAATCCAACCTTACAGATTCTCAAGAATGCCATCGAGACACCAGAGTTTCAAGCTGAAAACACTTGCATTTGAGAAAACTTGGGGGCAGAGCTATTAGTCATTATCATTTGTTCAGTCTGTCTGCATCTGGGAGAATATTTTATTTCTTTATGAGTGTTCTAAACAAAGTACTAGTCCATGTACATGTCTCATCTAATGGAATTTGTCAGTCCTTTGTGGAAAGATGAGTAGACGCTTCAGTGAAAAACTATCTGTATCCCATTTTGACCTGGAACTCAAACAGGACCCAGTGAATTCAGTCTTCCGACTGCGTTCAATGAAGTCTAGTATTCTCGAACTAGCTTGGAAGACGTCACAGGGTTCAGTAAGGCTTTAAACGTAGCTATCGCTACAGATTTTTTTTTTATAATTTGCCCGCGCTTAAGGGATTAGGTACCCTTAAAATGTTTGCACACAACGGGGCGTATATTG
The DNA here is from genome assembly GCA_963966105.1 of Volucella zonaria. Taxonomy (NCBI): domain Eukaryota; kingdom Metazoa; phylum Arthropoda; class Insecta; order Diptera; family Syrphidae; genus Volucella; species Volucella zonaria. Next base: position 316,242,662 of record OZ014530.1, on the reverse strand, counting down.
GATTAGAGGCAGAAGACAAGAGATCGTTGATGAAAATTAAAAAGAGTGTCGGAGACAGAACGGCCCTGGGGGCACACCAGCATTTATTTTGAATGAACGTTCACTTGAACTTGAATTGAACGTTCCGAAAGGTAATTTTTAATCCATTTTCGACAAAAGAACCTGATGCCAAACTCTGTCAAATGCCTTAGAAATATCAAGTGCAACTAGATCGCCAGATTGATGTACGCTTTGGTTCCACTTTTCAGTGAGACATGCCATCAGATCACCAGCGCGGACCTGTTGCTGCGAAAACCGTACTGCCGGCCATTAACACTAGTTTATATTTAGTGCCAATTTGACGCACTTTTTTTTTCAAATAAGCAAAACTCTTAATAATTATAGTGCTGTTGCCAGACGCCCGCGGCTCACCGGGCTACTTTCTCGCCTAGTTTCCGTAAAAACAAAATTGTTGTCGCCAGGGGGCTCTGAAGACTTGTAGAAGAGTTATTACATAACATATCTGATGTTTGCTGTCAATTTGATATCGCCAGTGCTGTGACACTTCGTGCGTTATTTCTTATTGCTCAGTGCAACAATTACTGCAAAATGTCTGACTACGAGCGATTCTGCGAACAGTTTGTACGGCAAACAGAAAACAGCGATGATCTGCCCAAATTCTCGGAAGATGATACAGATTATTCACCAAGCGAGACTGAAAGTGATTCCGAAGATTGTAACAGTGACAAGAGTGATGCTGAATTTATCGGACAAGAAATGCGTTTGGAAATCGCTGCTGAACCGGACAACGCACTCAAGTCGAAAGACAAGAATGCGCGATCCAATGCTGCCATGCCCATCAGTCTCGACAATAGATTTCGCTTCTCGTCAAGGTTTGTTTTGAGTTTTTTGTTTAGGCGCTTTCATTTGAAATTTTTGCAGGGCCAACATCATTTGCGAAATCTCGCATCAGCAGTCCAGTGACTGCGATTTTGCTTTTTATCGAAACAGTCGAAAATTTATACGCTGTTCACAGGCATGGCGTTACGTGGAAGCCGGTTGATATGTCTGAAATGCGCGCCTTTTAAGGACTTTTTTTTAAGGACATTTTAATGGGGAGACTAAATTACAAGTATAAATTGGACTTGATGTTATATTTAGGCAACCATTCATCTCACAAGATTTTAGTTGCCTGAAAAAAGTCTTTCGGTCACGGCTGGTATTGAACCCCGAACCGTCCGATTGGGAAGCCAACACACTACCACTTGAGCCACGGCCACCCTTTTATGGACTTTTGTTGCTGGCTGGGGCATATCGGTCGCAAAGCAAAGCAGCTGATGAGCTTTGGATTGCTAAACATGGGCCACCAATTTTAGCAGCGACAATGTCGCTTATTCGCTCTCGAGCCAATAGCCAATCCATACGATTCGATATCCGAGAAACTCGGCATAATATTCAGCAGAATGTAAGCGATAAACTGGCGCCTATTCGCGATTTGTTCGATCTGTGGGTCCAGCGCTTGAAAGTTATGTACGAGTATGTTCCTAGGATCGTTGTATGCCTACAATACTCAAGCCTACGTTGGTCATGGCAGAAACTGTTCAGCAGAAATCAATCAAGGCCAGCGTGTTGTTCTGGATTTGTGCCAAGGTGTTTCTTCTTCGTGTACATGCCTTTATTTTCCTCTGATCTGTGATTCTGTTCCATTTTTAGGAATGAACAGACGCAATGTCACTTGTGACAATTTTTTTATATCTTACAGTTTGGCACTTGAGCTGAAAAAGAAGCAAATTGTCGACACCAGATACCTTCGGCAAGGAGATACCTTCAGCGCTGATTGACATGAAACGAAAACCAGTGCTGCATACCGAAATCGTCCACAACCATGCAGATGAGTCAACGATGGTGTCATACGTGCCCAAGAAAAATCGCTTCGTAACTTTGCTTTCGACGTATCATGCGGCCGTCCACTTCGGTCCAGCTGGACCAGGCAAAAAAGCCAAACATAATTCACTTTTACAATAAAACGAAGGCTGGTGTCGACACTCGCGACCAGATGGTTGGTGTAAACGCAGGACCAACCGATGGCCACTAACGTTGTTCTACAAAATTCTCGACATTTCGGCTTTGAATGCCTTCTTGATGTTCACTCAATTGTTCACGGAATGGAACAAGAGTAAGAAAAGTTTCCGCCGACAATTGTTTTTGTTGAACTTGGGCGAGGCCTTATGTGAACACAAAGCTAGGGCACGAACACCATATGGTATACATGCGGCAGAAGTTCGTGAAGATTCGCCTTTTTTAAGGACGGACTGGAATACTGTTTTCCATCTGCTCAGAAAGAGTCCTAAAGAGTGGGATTGCTGAAAAATCTTACGCAGGGGTTTTGCCAGCGAGGAAGAACACCTCTTCAGAAGGAGGGGAGATATACCATCTGGACCAGCGGATTTGTGAATGTTACGATCTTTGAATACTCTTGCTGCTACACGAGTGCGAAAGTGGATTCGTCCCATTGAAGATTTGACGCACTCAAGTGTAGGCGGAGACAGAGCACAATCTAGGAGTGTTGAGTTGGCCGCAAAATGTGCAGCAAGCAGATTGGCCTTGTCCAAAGAGCTGACAGCTGGAATGTCATTGTAAATGAGAGCTGGGATGGAGGATGAGGCAGAATTTCTAATATATTTGACGAACGACCAAAAATGTTTACTACCTTTGGGACATTGCATTATTTTTTGCCTCCAGTTTTTGGTCGTATTCTAATTTTACACGTATAAGAAAAGAAAGGTGTTGCAGTCATTTCTGGCTCGTTTGAACTTTTCTCGGTTTTCAGATTGGTTTTGTAGGACCGAAAAAACAATTCTCTAACCCTTTACAGCTAGAGTCGTTACCATGACTTTTCTTTTGGTTTGATACTCTTCATCCGATGAGGGATAAAGTTTCTCATTCCAAAGCGTATGGTGTCTGTGATCATATCGAGGAAACATAACGACTAGTTAAATTTCGTAAAGAAGCTGTTAAGACCGCTCCAGTTGGCTTTCTCGTACTGCCATACGGTTCTTTTAGGAATCTTTTCTCTAACTGTGTGGTGGGTGTACGAGAAATTAGCTCATATGACACAATGGTCCGAGGAGCCTAGAGGGGAGAGCACATCAACGAAGTACTTGTCAGGGTGAGAGGTTAAAAACAAATCCAGGGTGTTGGCGGAATGACCATAAACGTTGGATTGGAACGGGGACTACATTGTGGTGGAATTTGGTAAGCTACATCACTACGCACATAGATGGCGAGACCGCGATGAGGAAAGAATAGTGGCACTAGTTCGTAGCCAGGTAGCTTCAGATCAGAGTGATCTGTGGGCGGGGATCTGCCTGTGTTTCACTAAACGCCAAAACAGCTGGTCTATATTTACAAACGTGGACGTACGCAGAAAAGTGATTACTTTTTAGCCCGCGTATATTGGCTACGTCCACCCTGAATTCCCTAGTCATAACCATAAACAAACACAGTAAACACAAACACCGAAGTTACTAAGCGCAAATGTGAAGTAAAAATTCAGAGTTGGTTTACCGAATCAAATTGTTGCAGGTGTTATGCCCTTACAACAATACGAAACAGTACACCAACAAAATTCAGCCCTCTATCCATCGGTTGTTACATACACTCAGCCACTGCACGCGCTGTATGACAATGTTATACAGCAACGGCAGTGACCGAGTGCAAGCAACAGTACTTACGACCAGGGGCAGGAAGGATGTGATGCCTGCACTGAGGATTTCGGTTTCACAGCGCGTTGTTGTTTTGTTTTTTTTTTTGCCCGCAAAGTGAACTTTGTTTTTCTTTGCACTCGCGCGCGATTTTTTTCTCTTTTTTTTTTGTCTCCACGCACAGTGCGCTTGTCGATGGCCAGCTCGGCACTCCGCTTCGCTCGCTCCTCCGATTCTTCATAATATAGCTCGTTGCCATCAGGTTTGCGTATATCTCCACTTGAAAGACAGAGGCAAGTTTTCATAGTGAGGAGTGAAATCTAACGTTGTCGTCCTCCAGAAAGACACCAGCAGCGTCGAATCCCAGATTGTGCTTTGTTTCCGCTCACACTTGAGTGCGTCGAATCTTCAATAGAACGAATCCACTTTCGCACTCGTGTAGCAGCAAGAGTACTCAAAGATCTTAACAATCACAAATCCACTAGTCCAGATGGTATATCTCCCCCCCTTCTGAAGAGGTGTTCTTCCTCGCTGGCAAAACCACTGCGTAAGCTTTTCCATCAATCCTACTCTTTAGGATTCTATCCGAGCAGATGGAAAACAGCATTTGTCAAGCCCGTCCCCAAAAAAGACGAATCTTCTTCTGTCTCCTCATACAGACCCATTGCACTTACGTCCCTTCTTTCAAAGGTCATGGAAACGCTGATAAATCGTCAGCTCATGAAATATCTCGAAACACGAAAACGTTTCAATGACCGGCACTACGGTTTTCGTAGCAACAGGTCCATTGGTGATTTGATGGCATGTCTCACCGAGAAGTGGAACCAAAGCGTACATCAATCTGGCGAAAGCAAGATATTTAGTTGCACTTGATATTTCTAAGTCATTTGACAGAGTTTGGCATCAGGCTCTTTTGTCGAAAATGCGTGCTCTTGGGATCGAGGACTCTCTTCTTCAATGGATTAGGAATTACCTTTCGGAACGTTCAATTCAAGCTGTCTTGGATATTCACAAAATAAATGCTGGTGTGCCCCAGGGCTCCGTTCTGTCTCCGACACTCTTGGAGTACAATGCTCACATCTGGTCGTGTGCGCCCAAAACATCTCTGCACCTGCTAGATAGGATTCAAAACCGTGCGGATAAAATTCATAGGTGATACTAATATCACTCAAATAATGGACACCATCGAACACCGACGTAATGTCTCGTGTCTCAATCTGTATTATCGCTATTTCCAGAAATCGCGATGGGAAGTATTCCGCGCCTTCAAACTTTTAACCGTAACACCCGTCTCGCTATGAATGCTCATCAGTATACCCTCAAGGCAACTTTCGGACGTTCTCTAAAATATCGTCATTCGTTCTTAAGCCGTACAACTCGCTTATGGAATGTTCTGACGAGTTCCCTACTTCCTAGTCATTATAACCTTCAAACATTTAAAACCAACTTCATCGGCACCTCTCTTTCTTTCCGCGCTAATTTTAATGCGCCCGCGCTGTGTGTAAGCATTTTAAAGGTATTCAAATCGCTTGAGCGCCCGCTAATGAAAAAAACATGGCCCATAGCAGTAGAGACACGACGATACCTTTCGAGCAACCATGCCCAGCGTGTATTCCTTATTGTCGAGTGGACATTCAATTCTGCCCACTATTGTGCATAGATTTTGAAAGGCGCTCTCGCAGGAACTTCCGCGTCCGTAAGCATATTAAACTTTATATAGAGGATGCGTACATATAGCACAACCATGCTCTTCAACATGAAGGAAGCCATACTAAGAATTTCGTAGCTCTTGTCGAGCGTGTAGTTATCTTCTCTGATTTTTGGTATAAACGGTATGCCAGTTCCAGAGTTCCTCTCAGTGATGAGGCAGAGTCTCTGGTTTCGTTTCAGTCGGGGTGCCATCAGATACTCTAAGAATTTTCAGTCTGGTTAATCTGCTTTCTGTTAAGAACTTTGACCAAAAGGAGAGCAATTCATCAGTAAATCTAGAGTACAGCCAAATATACTTGAGAAAACCTCTATATAACCAGGATAGGCCGTTCGTTGGATCTGGTAAAAGTAGCAGTGACGTGCATACATACGAGTATATGTGAAAGCTAATTCCACTAAACCATTGACATGTGATAAAACAGGTATTGTAATAGGCGTGCAGCTTAATGCAGTCCTTGACGCTAAAAAGCTCGATGTATCTTCCTAAGACCTTGCCTAGCCTAGATTCCTACCTTAGACCTTACCTAGACTCTATATGGGACCATTATCATGCAGAAGATGGTGGATGTACTGTAGTAATGCATGTTTCCTGGAATTGAGGAAAACACTTTACAGCAAATTCCACAAGATGTACCGCGACATCAATTCGCCCGGGAAAGTACGCATCGGTTGCCTAAGATGTCAAGGACGTACGGATGAATAACAAACGATTCCGCGGAGTGACAAGGGAGTAGACAAAGAGCTCCAAGAAGCCATGTCCTAGCCTTCTGTACCAATTGCGCTGGTTTTCATTTTCGATTCGAATACAGATAAGTGGTTTGGTGTGGATTCTAAGGGTTTACTCCTGTTTCTGAGGGAATGATGAAACCCGGAATAAATTTTTTTTCACTTTATGGTGTGTCATGCGGTATTTGAACCTGGGATTACTTTTTAGCACTGTAAAACGGAACAACAAACGGAATTGCTTATACAAAAGACTACTCGTTTCGATTCGAAACTGCGTGAAAATGCATTGGTGTGCACGTTCCCTTCCATTTTTTCCCCCTTTCAACGATCATTTGCGTATATTTGTTGTTGTGAAGTTCCCTTTTTTTTTTTTTTTGAATTTTAATTTTTGTGAGGGCAAATTTAAGAGACCTGCGCAGTAGTCTGTATCGAGCTACGAGTATATTTTTCAATGACCTTTCTTACCATGAAAGTGTCACTCAAATGAAAAAAAAAAAAAATTCAAAAAAACTCTCCTATTTCGAGGGTGTTCCTTTCAAAATTTCAAAAACGTATGAATCCAAATAATTTTCTCTTCATTGTCATCCTCAAAGCTAATTAGTTTAACCCTCGCACATATTTGGGTTTCAAAAGATCGGAAATTCTATTCATTCTATGGCTCATGGGATGTCAATTGAATAAAATGTGCCCATCTGTGTACGGAACCAGGTGTGTATCCGTACATTTCATTCGTTCCGTTCAATTGAAAATACCTAAAGGTGTTCAATTGCAAAACTTACCAGCGGCACTCCTACAGCAACAATTCTTGTTTACATTAAAACGATATTTTTGCGAAACCCTTATCAGCGGAAACGTACGTTTTTGTGTGTAGGGTCAGTATAGAAGGAATACCACGATATCGCAGAAGTCTAACCCAATGAAAACGTTCTGATCTGCGCAATTAAATGGAAGAGTCCATTTGTTCATAGGATTTCGGTGTTGAACTTAGTTATCGATTGATTTTTTATTTTTGGCATGTCAATAAAAGTAGTTTTTTTATGCACTGATAACAACATAAAATCGGTATGAATCAGGAAAAAAAAAATTAGGCCTGTCCGATAAGGATTACCAACCAATGAGATTGGCAGGGCTACACAAAATTGTTTTTCCAAAGAATAAGTTCATCAAAGAATGTGATATTTTATTTTTGACAATTGCCAATGATTGATATACAAATGGCGCTGGCGTTGTATAAAGCCTGATAAGTGTTTTTTTCTTTAATAAAAACGTGACCATTAGCCCGTTTTTAGCAGGTTTTTTCGTAGCCAAAGCAACGCACACGGTGCTAATCCATGTATGAGAGGTTCCTATAATAGACTTCTGTTTATAAAGAGCGAGTGGTTTAAGTGTGCAATGAACCTTAAGACTGAGCCCATTCGGGCCCTATATCTCTAGTACTACATTTAAGTACTTATTTGGTCCAGCCTAACCATAGCAAACATAATATGGTTGCCACCAAGCTCAAATAGGGGACTCGAGAGATACAGATTGTACAGTGTCTCCCAATAGGGACTTCCGAACTTTGACAGTTGGTAGCGGCCATATTGTTGAAGCTACATCTGTCAAATTGGTGGCTGTCATTTATTCAGTCTGTTTTGCCAAATCACCATGCACGGACACCATGTCGCCAAAACACTCGATATAATCGACTTCTTTATCGGAAAAGGAGTAAACGCTAGTTACGTCAAAGTTGAAGAGGGCTTCGATCTTTCCTCCGATCATTCTCCAGTTATCCTCTCACTGTGCGAATCCTTGATTAAGAAACAAAGACCACCCAGATTAACTAACAGCAAAACTCACTGGGAAGATTTCCGAATAGACGTTATAGACAATACTGAGTTGAAAGTAGCACTTAGAACGCCGTATCAACTTGAAAAAGAAGTTGAACGTTTTGTTGAAGTCATACAGCAAGCGGCCTGGAGGAACACTCCCCGCGAATCGAGCAAAGTTCCCAAAGTCGGCATAAGATACCCACCGGAAATCAGAGAAATGATAAGGAAGAAACGAAGAGCGCGGAAAAAGTGGCATGAAACCCGGGCACCACCGGGTGCTCTGCAACTTGTTGAAAAAATCGATCAAGGACTTCAATAATCAATTTATTAATAACTATCTTGAAAGACTCACAGCGACAAAGGATACCAACTACTCCATATGGAAAGCCGTTAAAAGTGTTCGAAAGCCCCAAATACACGTGGCGCCAATAAGAAGAAACCAGGATGACTGGGCGAAAGAAGATAAGGAAAAAGCTAATGTTTTCGCCGACCATTTTGCAGAAACACTTAAACCATTTGACGGGGAAGTGCTTCCAGAGAATGTCAATATGCTAGACGTGACGACAAACTTTCCAGTAGAAAAGGCTACACTCAGGGAAATTAGTCAAGTTATAGACACGCTTAAGCCCAATAAAGCCCCGGGATATGACTTAATAACGGGAGAGATACTTAAAGCGTTGCCGAAAAAAGGTTTGCTAAAGCTGTTCTATCTTATAAATGCCAGCATTAGATTAGAGCATGTACCGCACCAGTGGAAAGTAGCCGAAGTTATTATGGTTCCGAAACCCGGTAAACCACTGACTGAAGTCAAGTCATACAGGCCAATATCGCTTCTCCCGATTACATCGAAGGTCTTCGAGCGAATCCGTCTTAATCGTCTTAAACCAATTACCGACACAAATTTCCTCTTGCCGGATCATCAATTTGGCTTTAGAAGCCAACACTCTACAGTTGACCAAGTGAATGGAATAACCGATGTAATTGAACGAGCAATCGAGTGTAAGTCTGTCTGTTCCAGCGCATTCCTTGACGTTTCGCAAGCCTTTGATAAGGTATGGCACGAAGGCCTAAAATACGAGGGCGGGTCAATAAGTCCGTGACTTTTGGATTAAAACAGATTTTTTGATAAAAAAATAATTTTATTCTTCAACGTAGTCTCCCTTGAGCTCTATACACTTTGTCCAACGCTTCTCCAATTTTTTTATCCCTTCCAAAAAAAATGATTTGTCGAGGTCCTCAAAATGACGAGATGACTTCATCATTGGAGTCAAATCTTTTTCCACCAAGCCATTTCTTCAGGTTTGGGAACAAGAAGTAGTCGCTCGGAGCCAAATCTGGAGAATAGGGTGGATGAGGGAGCAATTCATAGCCCAATTCATGGATTTTTGCCATGGCAACTGCACATGTGTGCACCCTTGCATTGTCTTGGTGGAAAAGAACTTTTTTCTTGGCCAAATGAGGTCGTTTTTTATTTCAAATCGTCATTGAATCGGTCCAATAAGTTGGCATAATATTCCCCATTGATTGTTCTTCCCTTTTGAAGGTAGTCAATGTGGATTATCCCGCGTGCATCCCAAAAAACAGTCGCCATAACTTTATTGGCTGACAAACCCACCTTGGCCTTCTTTGGCGCCGATTCACCCTTAGAAACCCACTGTTTTGGCTGTTGTTTGTTCTCTGGTGTGTTGTGATGGATCCATGTTTCGTCCACGGTTACAAAACGGCGCAAAAACTCCTCCATATTGCGATTAAACAACGCCAAACCTTCCTGTGAAGTTGTTACACGATTGCGTTTGTGGTCGACTGTGAGCAAACGCGGCACCCATCTTGCGGAAAGCTTTCTCATGCCCAAGTGATCATTCAAAATTGAAACCACTGAGCCATGCGAGATCCCTACGGCTTCCACAATCTCTCGCACTTTCAATCTTCGGTCGGCCAACACCATATCGTGAATTTTTTCGATTGTTTCGGGTGTAGAGACCTCAACTGGGCGTCCAGGACGTTCGGCATCTTCAGTGCTTGTACGGCCACAACGAAATTCAGTAAACCACTTTTTTACCATTGAAATCGATGGTGCAGAGTCCCCATAGTATTTATTAAGCTTAGCCTTGGTCTCGGTAATGGTTTTTTTTCGCAAGAAATAATGCTTAATAAGCACACGAAATTCACTTTTTTCCATTTTCTCCTCAAATTAGTGAGTAGTCTGATAAAAATAGCTGTCAAACACAAACTAACTGACGCAGCAAGTTTAAATTTTGACAGGAGTCAACTGACAAATGCCTGTTGACAGGAGCAGTGTTGCTGTTTCAGTAAAGAGGTCAGAAATTCAAAAATCCACAGAATTATTGACCCGCCCTCGTATAAACTTCGACAAGCCCTACCCCAGCAATTGTCTTGTATTTTAGGTTCATACCTGGAAGACCGACTCTTCCGTGTGAGATACGGAAACAAATATTCCACTTTTAAGACAATAAAGGCGGGGGTGCCGCAAGGAAGTGTACTTGGCCCTCTGCTATATTTGCTTTTTACCCTAGCCACATTTGCTGATGACACTGCCATTTTGGCAACGGCTAAAACAGTCGAAGAAGCAACTGCCAAGTTGCAACGTGTCCTTACACGAATTAACAATTGGACAAAGACTTGGCGAATCGCGCTTAATGAAAACAAGTCTGTCCACGTGAACTTCACTCTCAAGAAAATTGAGAATCCACCGGTGTTTATCAACGCAGTACGAATTCCTTACGCGAACGGGGCCAAATATCTCGGTATGACACTCGACGCTAAATTAAAATGGAGAGCATACGTCAAGAAAAAACGTGAAGAGCTTGAAATCAAATATAGAAATATTTACTGGCTTATTGGAAAGTATTCCAAGCTTAGCTTAGAGAACAAACTGCTGTTATACAAGCAAGTGCAATAGGGTTGTAAATAGTAACATTAATATATTACAGAGATTCCAAAACAAAGTTCTTCGAGGTATTGTTAATGCGCCGTGGTACATTAGAAACGAAGATATCCACAGAGACTTAGGAGTCGAAAACGTTCAGAACGTAATTAAAATGTTTGCGCGAAAACATAATAATCGATTACAAGGTCATACGAATATTTCTGTTCAACAGATCCTCAACGAGACAAATTTATTGCGCCATCTGAAAAGGACTAAGCCTCTCGATCTAGCGCGATGATTAGCAGCGCGTAATTTTCTAAAGTACACAGGAATTTTCAATGGAAAATCGCCCGCAGGATATCTTATAAAAACAAAATTAAATGCGATAGAAGAACTGCTTGTTGAGTATGAACTCAGCCGTGGTTTGCATAAGGGAGGTGCACGGACATACTCGTAGCGTTGAACAACACGTGCAAATGATAAAATTGTTTTATCAAAACCCGAGACCAGTGATGAGCTCTACAGCTTCTATTTTTTGGAAAGGCTTAACAACATGGAGTCGGGAGGTCATTAAGAAAAATACAAAATAATAACGGCCCCAAGATTGACCCTTGTGGCACTCCTTGTGAGACTGTTTTTAGAGAAGAGTGATTTACATTTGAAAAGATCTTTTGCAACCTCTCAGAGAGGAAACTCACGAAGGAGAGGACGTAGCCTTTCTTCGTTCCTCCAGCTGTGTGATCTACTCGATGAAGGTACGAGGTGACGTCTAGAGGCACTATTGAAGATTGGTTAAAAAACAAAGTTCCACACTTCATTTCTTCGACACAATGGATTGCAAATTTTCCGTTAGATTTCTCTGTCTGGGGTATTCTGAAGGCGAAGGTTGGCACTAAAAAATACCAAAGTTTGGACCACCTCAAACAAGCACTTCGCCGGGAATGGGCCAAAATACCGCAGAGCCACTTGCGTGCAGCGTGCGATGCTTTCTTCGGCCGTCTCAAGGCCATTATTCGCGCCAAAGGCGGACATATTGAAAACTACTGATACGATTTGAAAATTGATGTATTTTCCAACATTTTTTGCTTTGGCACAATAAAATTTATCAAAAAATAAAAAAATTATAGCATTTTAAAAAGTTGGAGTTCGAGTCAGGCACCCTGTAATTCTTGAATCGTTCTGGGTTCTCTAGCATGTGTTCGTCGGAATTGTTTTATCAAAATCGGTTTTCTGTTTACGGTCGCCATAATCATCCTACCGAGAGGACTATTCGCAGTGTGGTGGATAAATTTGAGTCCACTGGTTCAGTAAACGATAAATCAACACCCGTACGTCGACGAAACGCAAGATCTGCCGAAAACGTCGCCGCTGCCCGTGAAAGTGTGGAGGAGAATCTAAGGCAGTCGATTTCACGTCGCTCACAAGAACTCGGCCTTTCGCAGACCACAACTTGGCGAATTTTGCATCGTGACTTGGGCCTGCATCCGTACAAAATTCAACTAACCCAGGAGCTGAAGGTAAACGACTATAGACAACGACGTGTGTTCTCTGAATGGGCTCCGGAGCAGTTGGAAACTGACCCTAATTTTCATTGAAAAACCATCTACAGCGATGAGGCCCATTTCTGGATGAATGGATATGTCCAATGCGTCCAATGCATCGCGATAAAGCCACTGTTTGATGTGGATTTTGGGCTGGCGGCGTCATTGGTCCATATTTCTTTGAGAACGACGTTGGCCGCCCGCTTCGAACTGCGAAATGCAGTCAGAGTCAGAGGAATGCGCTCTAAGTAAGGACGGAGCGTCTGGAAACAGCCAACGCTCTTGTGCCTTATGTTGAAACACGGAACACACCGTAAATTATCGGGGGTGCCCCAAATTCCAATACATCAAAAGAGTAAATCTGGCTCGGCAGCAGAAGCTGGAAGTTAAACGTCCACGCGTGCATATACAAACACTAGCCGTTACTCCCCAGGTTACGTACGCCAACATGGCAGCAGGTAGGGTAAATACGGCACATCGAAGGTGGCCTCTCAGGCCCCAACGGCAATAGCATCGGAACCAGTACCTGGCATGCTAGCTATCTTGCTCTCTATCCAGGGGCAGATGGCTCAACTCCAACTTCATTTAACTGAACAGACTGCGCGGGTGGATCAAATATACACGCTGCTGCCTGGCCTAACGCACCTTTTGTCGTAATGGGTACGTGCATGGCGGAATGAACCCTGAAGGTCCTTGCATTGAATGTGAGTTCACTGATTAAGTTCGAACGACGAGCCGCACTATTTAAGTTTCTTAAAGACCAAGCCCCTGATGTGCTTTTGGTTAGCGAAACTAAGCTTACTTACCGAGCCAATTCCATTCAAGGAGGAGGTGTTGCGATCTTTGCAAGAAAGGGACTGCGTTTCAAAAGAGTATATAGTCGGTTTCAGGTGCTGGAAGCATGCATCATGTACATCCCTCTCCATAGTGAAAAGCGGTTACACATGGTGTCTGTCTATGCACCTAAGTCTACTCAATCCACCTTATTCATCTCAGAGCTCGAGACACTTTTTCGACTCCTAAGGCTGGAATTGGAAGACAACTATTTTATTATCGGCGGAGATTTCAACGCCAAACATAGAGATTGGGGAAATAATACACCGAATACTGGAGGGAACCTTGAATTGTTGAATTGAATCAACTCGGGCTTAAGGTGACGGATAGTCCGTCGTTTCCCAGACATGGGTCCTATTTGGATCTCCTGTTGTTCGATTCACGAATACAACTGACGTGCACTAACCAAAAAAACTACCAACTGTCTACGCTCTACCCCCCGTCCAATAGAAACATGTCAAATGAGGAGATTGACAGATTGATCTAAGACTAATGTACGAGACAGTCAAGCGAACAATCGACAAAACGATACCTCGGTATCAACACACTGACGACGAAGACTTATTAGCCCGGCACAGCGTCTACAAATTATTCAACTCTATTACGAAAATCAGCGTTCTACGAGGAATGTGCTTCGTGCGCTTAGAGTCATTTATAGTCCACATAATCGGCCTACCGAACGCACAATTCGCTATATCTTCGAAATGTTTGAAACCCAGCTTTCAATATTGGATAATACGCAACCAAATAGACCACATCTAGCGCATAGTGAAGAACATATAGCTTCGGTAGCGGAGAATGTACTCAATGACCGTGATGTATCGATTCAGCAACAACTTGGCGTATTTTACTTGAGGATCTAAGTGTAAAAGCATACAAAATTCAATTCGTTCAAGAACTGAAGCCGGCTGACCTTCCGAAAACTTCAAGAAGATCCACTGTTTACGACCAAAATGTGCGGAGAGGCGCATCAGTGGCTTAATGGCTAGGTCAATAAGCACAATAGCCGCATTTGGCGTGCGGACCAAGACGAAGAAGAGTTCAAGAGTTCCATTACATCCAGACAAAACAGCGGTTTGGTGTGGTGGAATCATCGGTACACGTTTCTTCAAAACTGTGGCCGGCCGGAACGTGACTGTCCTTCGCGACTTGATAACGGACTATTTGCTGCCTGAAATTGAAGACCATGGTCTCGACGACATTTGGTTCCAACAAGAGGGCGCCACTTGCCACGCAGCTCGTGAAACCATGGCTTTATTGCGAGAACGATGCGGTGAACAGTTAATTTCACGCTTTGGACCAGTGAATTGGCCGCCAAGACCATGTGACAGCAAATCTTTTCCTTTGGGGCTACGTGAAGGCAAAGTCTAATACATGGACAATGACATGGACTCGAGTCATTGATCAAACACCACTCGTAATGCCCGACTGCGTCATCGAAAATTGGAACTTCAGAATGGACCATGTTAGCCGCAGTTACGGCCAACATTTGAAAGAATTACTCGCAATACCATATACCGCCAAAGTCTTTACCGACCGGGTTTCCATCAACTTGTCCCATAATCCCGCATCACCAGTATTAAATCCCGACGAAAATACCACCTCGGACGTGACAGGTTTCACAAGGCGTCGACAAACAAGGAGCCCATTGGTCGACAATGAATGCTGGCAATACTTACTGTTACACTGCGCGTGAGGACTAGAGTTGAATTGTGGGCACGTATAGCAGATGTTACTATAGAGAATGAAGTTCAGAACATTTCCCAGAAGATAAAATGACACGCAGGGCAATGATACCAAACCGGCGTGAGCCAGGACGAGAACCCACTTTTGCAGACTGTTAAACGGTGAAGACGAAAAACATATTGCTGTCTAGGAAGGCACACCATTTAACCCGGAAGGAGGCCGGAACAACAACCGTGTATCCGATAAAATCAAAAGCAATGTTCAAACTCAAATCCAATAAATCTGCAAAAACCGATGGTTTAACCGCCGAGCTTTTTTAAACTGTGTGTGCATTAGTTAATTTGCAAAATACTCGTTAAAGGAGCACATAATAGAATCGAGTCATCGTTGGTTTGGTATCGAATAAAGGAGATCTCCTGAACTGCGCCAACTACAGGGGCATAAGCCGGTTCGAACATCTCTAGCAACCTGATAAGTTCACATCAGAGCATAATTTTACACGACGACCGGGACCGGAATCATCGGCCAAATATTCACTCTGGGCAAATCTATGTATCAGGAATATCAACTCGATACTCAGCACAGGTGCATCCATTTTAGATTGCTTATAACAGGGCTTATGAAAGGAATCTCTCTGTTCCCTCAAAGTCTTTCTTCCGACACCAAATCTTTTGATCGCGTTTGAAAGATGGGCGTAACCCACAAGCAGAACACCATAGGCACAATATTTCAAGCCTTTTTAACTTCTCGTGCATGCATATGATGTTCATTACTTGGAAATTACCAAGGGGCTGTCAGTGTGGTATTTGTGAGTATTGAGACGCATTGACGCAGTACGGGAAGGTCTTTTCAACGGACGGCTTTCCAAATAAGAGGAATGAACCTTAATGTGGTAGGTTGACCAGACGACGTCACTTTATTCCACAGACGTCGCTTACATTCTCTAATGACTGATAGGTCTGATATCTCTTAGATACGCAGCTGTGACCTTAGTGTTATTCAGTCCGCTCAAGCTCAATGGAATCTCTCTGAGTTTGTGCGCTTATTATATGTATTTGTGCCATTCTAGACAGCAAACTGAGGTGGAAAAAAAATGTTGCAGAACAAAAGAAATAATCTCTTGTTGCGCTCTACTCGTGCAAGAACATTGTACGCTCAAAGTCATGCACTAGGTTTACACCATCATCACCGACGTAATGTATGGTGTCTCACTCTATTTTATCGCTATTGTCACCACCAGTGCTCCATAAAAATCGCCAGTAGCATTCCGCCCCGTCAAACTTTTAACCCTAACACCCATCCCGCTTTGAATGCTCATCGGTGCACCCTCAAGCACACTTTCGGACTATGGAATCGCCTATGGAATCCCCTGCCGAGCTCTTTATTTCCTAGCCATTATAACCTTCAAACATTTAAAACCAACGTTCATCGGTGTCCCTCAGGTGGAGCAAAGTCCACCACCCTATTGAAAGTTGCTATAATTTTTGCAAATGGCGGCCAATGTCAATCCTACTTTGACATTGAAGTAAACAGATACAAAAACACGCCAACAAGACATGAATCGCTATACTCTTTAAGAACGCGTAATAATTGCCGCTCGCCTAGAAAAGTATGGGACAACACGAGATGCTGCCAGGTTTGGCCGGCCCCGGAGCAGCCGTTCAGCTGAGAATATCGCAGCTGTGGTTGAAAATGTCGCAGAGGACCCCGGAGTATCGACCAGATTACGTGGCACACAATTGGGCATCAATCGGCGATCTTTACAGAAAATTTTCCTGAAAGACTGTAATATATTCCCTTACGAAGTGCGGACAGTGCATCAGCTGTTAGTTGTTAAGCTGTTAGCTGTTACGTGGGCCTCCGCCCAATTATCAAGGCTTCGCCCATCAATGACGTTGTCTAATAAAAAGCGGGGGCAGAGCATATTACTGGTCTTATCGTAAACATCTTCAGATAACGCCTCTGAAGGTTGCTACGATTTGACCAGTAACAAGTTGCCGGTCATAGGTCTTGTTGGCGGCTGGACCACCGGTAGTCCATACCAGGTCTTAAATCACGGTACCATGGGAGTCAGGAGCCCCCGGATTTCGGTCCGGGCCTGACTTGTTGAGGTAGGCCCCCTTGTAGGAGCGTCATGGTGGCTGTGGTTTAAACCCAAATCGCGGGAAAGGGTCTAACCCATTGTAGAGTTGCAAATAAGTACTGGGTACTGTGACCCTAAGAATAAGAGGTTTTAGGTCGGGCTCGACTCATACCAAGGGTGAAAGTTGTGCCTCTAACACAGTTCCGAATTGGTATCAAAGGATTGACGGAGAGCGATGGCAAGGCGTATCCTTGCTCCCTATGGATGTATGGGCATCCCGTAAGCATAAGGTCTCTGCAGACAGGTGGTTTACGTTAAAAAATAAGATACGTTCTGTTAGCTGTTACGTGTAACCTACGCTCAAGCCATCCTGAATCTCGACCACGAGGGGGACAACTTTCCATCGAAGATCATCATGATCGGCGAGGCCCATTTCCATCTCTGTGGATATGATTGGGGCACCGAAAATCCGCGTATAACCCACGAAGAGCCATTACACCCACTCGAAGTTACTGCAAGGTGTGCTGTTTACGCTGTAGGCGACATTGGGCCTTATTTTTTTCGAAAACGCCGCCAGCCAAACAACTACTGTGGACGGGGAGCGATAAAGATGAATTGGAACTGGAGAACATGTGGTGCCAACACAACCGAAATTCTGAGGGCCTCATTTCCGGGCCGCCTAATCTCTCGTTTTGGCGATTTGCACTGGCCGACAAGATCGCCTGATTTAACCGTTTCAGAGTTCTTTTTGTGGGGTTTTTTGAAGTCACAAGTCTATGTCAACAAGCCTCAGATTCTTGAAACCCTCGATGAGAATATCCGTCAAGAATGCGAGGCCCTGTCTCCGGAAATTCTGGCAAGAGTGATGGAAAATGCCTAGGCCTGAACGGTCATCAATTCCGGCGGCCGCCACATAGCCAATATTATTTTCTCGACTTAATGGAAAAGAATTTAAGACATCATATAAACATAATCCAAAAGCAGAACCAAAGTTTATCATTCATAAAAAAAATTACAGTCGAAAAACATCGGGTGACAAATTTTGCGACACCTTGTATAAGCAGTGATTAGACCCTCAACTTTAAACGCTGGAAAATTGAGAGTGGTTAAAGACTGTCCATATCTTTCAGAATCACGTTCTGTTGGGTTCCGGGACCATCATCACTGATGAATTGCCCAAACTGGGAACTCTAATCAAGTCAGGATATAGCAGAAATCACGGGACACTGTGCCATTAGACTACACACGATTGAGTATTCCGTATTATGATTTCTGATTCTGAACTGCCGAAATGAAGAGGAAAAGGAATTCGTTGTGCTCTTTCTTACGGCTGTTCTGAACTTCTTTTGCTTAAGACTGCAACCCTTGGGCAGTCACTATTTCAAGATCTAAATGAACTCTTTTTGAAATATAAAATTCACGGACTTTGCCAAATTGTCTATGGTTCCCTAGTTATGAGCAAGCTTCACGGAGGGAATCGGCTGCTCTTCTGATTCTAGAGATGGACAAGCTATCTTGTACATATACAGGAGGTATGCAGAGTCATTGAATAAGACTGGACGTCCGCTATTCGAGAAGGATCTAGCACCGAGATAGACGTTGCTGTTCCTTTATACGTCGAAATTTGGATTTTGTGATGACTTAAAAGTCAAATTCTTGGAACGATCCATGTTTGAAATGTTGCCTCGTCATATATGTATGTAGCTGTAAGGATACGTGAAATTTGCATCTCTCCTTAATTCATTGAAGAATTTTCTCTGATAATCCGTTTCGGATGCTTCAATTTAACGAGAATCCCCCTTATGCAAATTCTCAGCAGATTTCTAGCTGGACTTGACTTACAAATCTAAATGAATAAACTTAGTGAAAAGCTTCATACATTCAAAACCAATGGAGAGAGGTACGAGTACACACTATTTTTTTTAGTAACATATGAGTGAAAATTGATGTAGAAAACTCTGTGGAAAGTATCTTCACATTGAAAAATCCAAGACTGGCGTCAATAACACTGATAAAGACGCAAGCCATGAGATAAATAAACGAAAGAACTTGATAAAGTTGTTCCAATCATTGCTGTAAACATTTGACCACATCATAGACTTTGTTGACGTCTGGCGTAACCAGTTTATATAAAAAAAAATCGTAGAATACCTGTTTATTTGTTTACGGTGTAAAGAAATACCTACTCGACTAGTGTTTGCGGTTCTGCGCAATAGCCTAATCTGTCACAGTTCATATTCTTATCTAAAGTGCTCATTAAGATAGTTTTTTTTCGCTTTTTATTATAGCATAGAAAAAAAAGCCTTGAGCCATTAGTATCATTACACAACAATTTCTTGCAGTTGTCGCCAGTAATTAAACAAGCAATGTTTGTATCTACATACGCGGATACTATACATTCCCGTACCCCTACAATTTCAGCTTTTAGCTTTTAAGTGATTTAATACCAATCCAACCACATACGCGAGTACTCGTATTCGTATCAGAATGTATCAAAACTTGATTTGTTTTTCATGCAATTCTTTTTGAGTTTCGGAGACGTTTCCAGTTCCGAATGACATACAACAGAGTTGCAGACAAGAAATTTTTTTTCAAATTAAAGTCTCAATTTGAGATTAATTTGAATTCATCTATAGATACATAGTAGTGCATGCGGTAACCGTTTCCGGCTGTTAGGGTGACACTCTAATAAACAAATTAATCCGAACTTCCACTTGTGTGTATCTAAATTATTAGAACTTCCATACACTCAATCTTTTTATCTAAATATGGAAAATTCAGCAATGCGTTACCCTAAATAGCATATCTACATCTGAATAAAATACAAATACAAGATACTCGTACACCGCGGCTAAAACACTTTCCGAAAATAAAAATAAAAAATCCAAAATAAGAGATGAGCTCACTGTACTCGTCATACGACATGTGTATTCTCTCGCAACATGATCAAACGAAGCAATCTTTTGTCTCTGTAGTTGAGTTCTACAACTCGATCATATTCGTAACTCGCGTTCGCTTGTGTTTTGATGGTTTTTGTGTATCTCAAACAATTCCCACCAAACATACACCGTTTTCGTAGATCGATTTTACATTTAATACACGTCCAGTCCACCCACACATGCGGAGTAGTGTACATATTTCTATTTCGAATCGAAAGGCCAAAATTTACTCAAAAAAGAAAAAAAAATAAATAAAATGCCGATCTTTGAATCTTTGAATTTGAGGAATTCAATTTATGACATGGTCTCCTCAACCAACAACATAGAGCATACAAATTACAGTTGGTTGAGGGTGTTTTTGGGAACTACCTTTGGCTGGCGTTTTCCTCCAGTGGGACTAAACCACCACAATTGAGGTAGAATATTTATAATAAATTGTATTTATGTATTTTATTAACTGTTATGGTTTATAATAAATGTCTGAAGCGGGTAAAAATATTGAGAAACTAATTTATACCTTCTAAAACATGGAAACAACTAAAAGACTCAATATTTCACTCAAAATAAGACAAGTTGAGTGGAAGGGGAATTTTATTTGTAATTGATCAATTTCCACGCTTGTTATTAGTATTCGATTTTAGAGAAAATATTGGAGAATCCAAAAAAGTTGAACAAATCCAAAAAGAAAATGTATGGGTTAGACAAATTCCCAATTTTATGTTGAGTCTTTATTTAGACATGTTTTCAAAATGTCCATTATTTTTCAATAGAACAGCAATGAACTAAGTTAGTGGGAGTATTGGAATTTTTATAGAATATTCGAAGGTTAGTGGATGTTCTGTAGTTCTTTTACCAAATTTTAGCACCAGTTTTCTGAGAGAGAGAGAGCAATCAGAATAAATTAATTTAATTTTGTAAAAAGTAGTGGTCCGAGAAGGAAATCTTGCGGAATTCTAGAGAAAGTTGTAAAATAAACAAGGAAAGCATTCCTATTCTGGAGATTAAGATGTCGGGCAGACCCTAGCTCTTGCTTCTCATAGTCCATTTACCTATTGGGGTAGGCAGACAATATCAACATCAACAGGCAATATCTATTGATCGGTTAAGATTGCAAAGTACCCTAAGGGAACTGATTTTAAACAGCACAGGAAGATGAAAAATAAGACCAGTAATCAGCTATAAGATTCGACAAGATCGTCTTGCATTGAAAGCAACAAAGGAATTCATCTATTCCAGGGATGAAACTCAAATAGAGATTCGACGGTGGACAACAATTGCTAGTATGGTTTGGATCGGCACTGAAATTCAGAAAACCTAAAATGTTTACGTAGACCAAAAGGCAAAACATTGCAGATTGGACCCGCCCAACCATATTGAGTCGATGGATGACGACCTCTCACCAACGAGATTTTTGGATCCCACTCATCATCGACTTCATTAAGAGATCATGGGTGAGACATACTTGATTTCAGCAGAGCACCTGATCCATGACAGATGAAAGATATAAACTTCGACTCTGGACCTTCAAAGATCAACGTAAGCACCAGGCAGAGCCTTTTATAATGCTGTACGACAAGAGTAGTATGTAGTATCTACAAGCTACTCTTTATAGGTGATGAGTCGTTTTGAGAGCGATCTTGGAAATGGAGCACATAAGTCTTCCTTGGGAAATCGGTACATATGTTTGCTTATATGAAGACGTTTAACGGATATACGTCTCGGTTTACGAAAAGCAACATTTCGATTGGAAATGGCTAGCCGGAGATACAAAAATGATGTCTACAACATGGATTATGAGTGTAGATAGCAATCAGAATCAGCAACAAATTTTTGATGTTTACGAACATTTTTAATACTGCTGTTACAAGATCTGCTCTATGGCAACAGACACACATATGAGATAGAATTAGCCATGTTTTTCAGATTATTCCTTCGTTTATTTCGACACTTATTGACTAGATGCCTTTAATATGAACATAACTCGCTTACTCGGGCTTCTCGTGTTATTTTGATTGATCCAGTATCCTTGATTGATCAGTCAAAACCCAATATTTTGGACAAGGGTAGCAAATTGAAATACGTTCAACAGTCGTAAATATTTATCAATGAGGGACCAATGATCCATCCCCCTCTCTTTGCGCTACATTCATACCAATTAAAGCCCATTTCCATTCTCAAGTCGATAATTGTCCTCCGAAATGAAAAGTAAGAAAGAGATCCTTGGGTGACAGGTGACCTAATAGCCACCGGTTCACTAAGGCCACAGGTTATGACCATTGTTCTCATTGTTGGGTTTTACCCCGAAATCTAGTGAGAAACAACTATTGAACCAACAACAACCAACCATCTCCACAAATTTATAAAATGGCCAATAAGTAGGTGTTTTTATATGGGATTGATGCATTTTCCGTGATGAGGCCGTTGAGTCAGTATAAGAGCTAAGCTTACTCTTTTATGCGAACTATGTTCTTCAAATTGGCGCTCTAGACTTCTAAGGTTGTGCGGATAGTGATGCCATAAGCTGTGAGATAATAATACACGAAAAGCGTTTCATTGCAAACAAACGTTTTGATATATCTTTACCGACAGTTTTGTTGCGTTAGATCAGTTTTTTCGGCATGAGGGTCCCATCGCTACATTAGGCGACTTCTCAACTTGATTCTGTGACGTGCTGTGTCACTTCCTACAGCACGTATCTGGTATTTTCCATACTTTCGGAGAATGGACAATTTAGGATAGAGTCCGGTTTCAAAGAGAAAAGTTCGTTTCGCCATGATTGCGTATCATATTCCGATCACTAGTATGAAATGAGGCACCCATCCGTCCAAGGATTATTTTTTTTGTTCCCAAGTTACAACTCTCTGTCAATTTCTGATTCACTTTGTTTGTTCATGTTCGCTAACGCACTTGCTACATTCGAGGAGCTAAGGTGGTAAACAGATTCGATTTGTTGTACTTGAGTCTTATCTTTCGAAGTACTTAACCATATCTTTGTAGCGTAGATGTTTGACGAACTAATAGCTCCTGCAAGAAGTCTTTTGCTTCAACATCCGATGACTTTTTTGCATGCACGCTCTGGGAAGTCCGTCAATAGTCCCTCTAATGTACCTCAAAAACGATAGAAAAAAATCTTTATGCCCTTGAGGCTTCTTTTCGTAATTGGTATTGCGAGTTGCAAGCTGATATCTTCTAGGCAACGCGTGCACCTTCAATTGTCTTGGTACAATGTTTTTCGCGATCTTTTCACAACTACTACGGTAATATTGTTCGCAAAACTGATTCTTGACGTCTTTTTTCGGATACGTATAAACCCTAGTGGCACATAGCCAGTTACTCATTACCCATAAATTCAACCGTCATTTTATACATCCGATTTTATAGCCCTTTAAAGCGGCAATAGTTGTCAGTATTACCTCAATCATGTTGTGCAAGTAAGAACTGCGAAACCGGCCCCAAAAGTGATTTAAATTGTTGATAGACCTAAAGCAGGATCCAAGTTATTGATTGTCTGATTAGCATCGATCCAAAAAGGTCTTTTGTTGGTTTGAACCTATCAGAAGCCGATCTTACCTAGTCGAGTGAAAAATACTGATACAGAGAAAAATAGTCGCCAAATTAGAACGAGTTATTGGTCTAATAGCCCCTAGAACACATTATTCGAAATGTCCTTCCAAGTCATCTTTCGGCTCGACCTGAGATGCTAAGGCCAATTATCCCTTGCTGCTTTCACATGATTGGTAAAATTGTACACTTCTCGATGTCAGGACTAAATATTTCAGTGCTGAGTAGATCAGGACATGCCTCCTAAACGGACGATAGCTTGTAATCGAATGGGTTAAGGTTTGGACTTGAATTGCTAATCATTCGGCGACATAAAATTCGGAGCGTTGTTTATGAGACATTGGCAGGTAGTTTTCGCATCGGCCGCTGGAATCAGCAGAATCTTGTTCAAATGTCCAGGGCTCCTTGACGAACGGTGTTTGATAAGTTTTCATTGAGGTCCTGACTTCTGAAGACCGGTAGCGCCATCATAGCTCACTCCTCATCATACCATTAATGATTCGAGATGGTGGCCACCTTTGGCGTTCGGAATGAGTTCTCACACTTCCTGGTCAAGCGTACACTTGACTGTTCTGTTTATTGAAAGATTCTTCAACAGTGAAGGGCATTTTGCTTCAATGTGATTGTGGCTACGTGGTTAAAGTATTTCTTGAATGTGTTATCTTCTTGTACAATGCGATTTTTGGTAAATTTTCATGTGATTTGAGATGGCGGAGCTATTCAGGGCGCGGAGTCTCAAACTCCTCCTGCAACAACATCACTATACCTACGATAGTGATTTCAACCGGCCCTGAAATGCAAAAGATCTTTCGTTTTTCCATAATGTATTTGTGAAGGACAACTAAAACACCATAATCGTAAACAACTGAAGGCAACAAAATTTTAGACGGCAATGTTGCAAAAATGCCAGATGCCAAATAGCAGTCAACATGAAAGGGATACATTTAATACATCATGTGTATTGAATGCCTTTATTCTCAGACTAGACTATATCATTCCTCCTGCTGCCTCTTTGGGACCCGACTATAGCTCCAGTAAAACTTGAAAACTTGGCTTTCCCTGAAGCAAAGTTATGCAAAATCAAAATGAACAGTAGCTGTCCCCCGATCACTGTCAGAATGAAAATGTTTATGGTCAGTAAGTTTTCGCTTCTCAAACTAAAAATGGCATGATCACCTATCTGGTAACACCTTGCGCACATCCCACTCAAAGAGAAACCTTGACTCGATCGTTTTCCATAAAAATGGCGAACCTACATTCAACATGACTACTTTTTTGAGTTCTTTTCTTCCTTCACTTTATTTCATTCATTCATTTTCCCATTCCACTTGCCTCCCTACCCATATTGCCATACAATTTCAACACCAACACTCATGTCGCAGTCGGCAAAAAACCGACCACACCAAATACAGATGGATTGAGTTCCTTTTTTTTTTTTTTTTTTAATTCATTCTGACTTCACTCGTAGTGTTTTGTTTTTTTTTTCGAGAAAAAAAGGTGCTCAACACATTTTTGCAGTGTTGGTTAATTACTCGGCGCTTTTCGCATTCGTTTCGTGTATTTACGTTTTCTTCTTTGTGTTTTCGTCGAGCGATTTTGTGAATTTCACTTTGTCAAAATTCCACTATTTCTAGAGAGCGAGCATCATCACATGGATGGACGGATTTGCACTGGCCAAGCCTGGCAGGAATGGTCATGAAAAAAAAAAAAATCCTAAACTTACCTGGATCAACCAATTTGAGCATAACTCCACCGATATGCTGATCGCCGCGTACTCTCAGGACCTTATCCACCTGAAGGTCTGTGATGAAAATCCTCAGATTCCATGTATTATCGCCAACGTGAATCATTTTGAATTTTCAACTCAATTTCAACTCTCACTTATTTCACAAGGATGCGTGTGTATTTTTATATTAATTTTTCTTTTTTTTTTTCGATTTTAAATTATTTTCCTTTTTGAGATTTCGTTTCGCTCACTTCTTCACTTCACTTTTCTGATAAAATGCGAAACATGATAAGGCACACTGTGTTGGGTCGACTTGCGACAATTTATTGTTGAAACTACGGAGAATTTAAAATTTTTTTTTTTCTATTTTTTATTTTTACTCGTAGGAGGCACACTCGGTATGAGAAAAGAGGAAAAAACTTAAGAAAACAAAACAAAAAAGTCGAAAAGGAATGGTAAAAAAAAATTTGTGGAGACAGGCGTTCAGACACCACTTTACCGAACAACAGATTTAACTCAACTGATGGCAACGAACCAAACTCGAGCTAACAACAGGGCAACAATTTTAAAGAGTGAGAATTTCGAAAGAGAATTGAGTGGAATTTTACTCTTAGCAAGATGATTTACAAGGAAAACATCGAACACGAGTGTATTTCATTGGGATGGGAACTCGAATGTTGGCTTGTGCACTGGATAAGTTCCTCATTTTTGGTGATGATTTAGGGTTTATCAAAGACACGCACCGATGTTTCGAACTAAATGAGTCTCTGAACCCTTCTAAACATTATTGAAGCTACTGACTGTCTTTTATGCAACGGTATGTTGTAAAGGGTGTTTTTTTAAGAACCCTGTATAAATAATTTATTTTCTTTCCTGCCCTACTGTACGAGGGTTGTCTAGAAACTTTCCGACCGAAGAATAATATTGGGTCTACAAGTAAGTTTCCAGCGTTTGTCAAAGATGGCGCCACCAGTGGATCCCGGGCAGAAATGTCAGACCCCATGTGTTTTATTTGTAGGCTTTGTATCTGTCAACAACTTTGCAGCGTTATATTTGAGCAGTTCTATCGGTGTCGTACATTTTATCGAGCAAAATCATGGCAAGTTTCCAGCCAAATAAACGTCATTTGCGGGAAGCGCTGCTTTTATTCTTTAATATGAAGAAAAGTGCAGCTGAGGCCTATCGTTTGCTTTCGGAAACTTATGGGGCGGAATGTATTGGTGAATCGACGTGCCGCGAGTGGTTCAAACGGTTCAAAAGTGGTGATTTTGGAGTTGAAGACAAAGATCGCCCCGGAAAGCCGAAAAGTTTTGAAGACGAGGAATTGGACGCTTTACTGGATGAGGATCGGTGTCAGATTCAAGAAGAACTTGCTGCATCATTGGTCGTCACGCAACAAGCCGTTTCCCTGCGCCTAAAAGCACTGGGATTCATTCAAAAGGTTGGAAACTGGGTGCCGTACGAATTGAAGCCAAGAGACGTCGAACGGCGATTTTGCATGTCCGAAATGTTACTGCAGCGGTATAAAAATAAATCATTTTTGCATCATATTGTCACTGGTGATGAGAAATGGATTTATTATGATAATCCTAAACGCAGAAAATCGTATACAAAGCCCGGCGAGCCCACCCAATCGACGCCGAAACGAAATATTCACGTGAATAAGGTCATGCTCTGCATATGGTGGGATCAAAAGGGTGTCGTATACTACGAACTGCTTCCGAGTGGTGAAACCATCAAAGGACCATTATATCGAACCCAACTAATTCGCTTGAAGCGGGCATTAAAAGAAAAACGGCCAGAATATGAGACCAGGCATGAGTCCGTCATTTTTCATCACGACAACGTTCGGCCACATGTTGCGGTTTCGGTGAAAAACTATTTGGAAAATAGTGGATGGGAAATTCCGCCTCACCCGCCTTACAGTCCAGACTTGGCACCATCTGACTACCACTTGTTTCGTTCGATGCAGAACGCTCTTACGGGAATACGCTTCAGCTCAATAGAGGAAATCAAAAATTGGCTCGATACGTTCTTGGGCTCGAAAGACGAGAAATTTTTTTGGTCCGCAATTCATAAATTGCCAGAAAGATGGGGGAAAGTTGTAGCTTCCGATGGACAATACTTTGAATAAAGCATTGTAACTATGTTTTCATAATAAAACTTCAAATTTTGGAAAAAAAACGCTGGAAACTTACTTGTAGACCCAATACAAGAAATTTGTTCTCAAATTTTTTTCCCATTTTTCTAGTCTCCTTATAACTCTACACACTTCTCCCAGCGATGCTCCCATCTCTCTAACCCGTCCAAATAGTACTTGGCGTTTTTCTCTGCCAAATAATTGTTCACGAAGGTGATTGCCTCCTCATTTAACGAAAATCTCTGTCCTCCGAGTGCAGTTTTTAGATGAGGGAACAAAAAGAAGTCGCTTGGGGCTAGATCTGGTGGATAAGGCGGATGGTCAAGCAGTTCCAACCGTAATTCATGGATTTTCGCCATGGCAACCGCTGAGGTGTGAGACGGCGCGTTGTCTTGGTGAAACAGGAATTTTTTTCTGCAAATGTGGCCGTTTTCCGCAATTTCTGCCTTCAGCTTGGCAAGTAATGATGCGTAGTATGCTCCTGTAATGGTTTTTCCTTTTTGAAGATAATCGATCAAGATAAATCCTTTACTATCCAAAAAAAACAGTCGCCATCACTTTCCCAGCCGAAAAAACAGTTTTTACTTTTTTTGGAGCCAGCTCGCCCTTTGCAGTCCACTGTTTTGACGGAACTCGGATTTATTGCACCTAAACTGCGCCAAATGTTGGAAATGTTCATTCGAACACATTTTTGGTCTAATGTAAGCAAACGCGGCACCCAATGCGCGGACAGCTTTCTCATGCCTAAATCTTGATTTATGTTCTTTGCACATTTTCATAACCTCTACTATCTCTCTCACTTTAATTCGGCGGTCGTCTAACACCATTTGGTGAACTTTAGCAATGTTATCGTCAGTGGTTGCAGTTCTTGGACGTCCCGAAAGTTCATCATCTCCCAAGCTCTTACGGCCGCGTTTAAATTCAGCTAGCCAAAATTCCACTGTGGTAAATAGTGGTGCAGAGTCCCCATACACAGAGTCCAACTCATTTTTGATTTGCGTAGGCGTATTGCCTTTCAAAAACAAGAATTTAATAACAGCTCGATACTCAATTTTTTCCATTTTCACAAAAAACTCTCACATCGACTCACTCAAACGACTGTCAACTAAAAACCGCGCGTCCAAAATGACTGAAACTTCGGTAAGTAACTGTCAAAAGATGCACAACTAGCATTCACTAGCTTTTATTGACGAATGCCGCTACCTTTACGTTGCGGTCAGAAACTTTTCAGTCAACCCTCGTATAATCCAATATTCCCAATACTTTTTCCCACACGTCATATTATTCCTGTCATCATTCCCACACTCTATTCCGCCGAATCAGCGAGTACATATGACACACGCCAATCCCAGACAGGTGCGTAACTGGAGACTTCGTATATGATTCCCATGCTAACTCCTATGCCAAATTCCGGTACCATTCCCACGATTTAAGTTTAGAAATTAGTATTTAAGCCAATTAAATTTTTGAATAAAGTCACTTGTGCCAAGAAGTTGTGTTCAAGAAGATCAAAAGATTTCTTTTTTATGGTGACCCCGACGTGATCTGGTTTCTACAATAAGCCAAATAAGATGGAAGCTCTCAGGTGGCAAGGGTTTGGCTGCGTGTAAAACGTCTGGCACCCACACTTTTGTGATCAGGGCAGTCTATTCTTTCATTTGATACTAAATTCAAGTGGTTATCACAAAAATCTAGACTTTGGAAAAAATCTTTTTCAACCTACTATTACTAACCTCAGCTGCGATGAATCGCTGCCAGACTTCCGGGTTTGATATCGTATCAGGCACACTAATATACGCATATTTTGGTTATCATATCACACCCAAAATTTGCTGTGGGCTCTTGGTCTATAACGCTTCCCATCTTCAACGGGAATAACCTACAGTGGAAAGAGTTCCATGATCTCTATCTACAGCTCATTCATCAACAAGCAATGAGTGATGCAGAAAAGATGTTCTATTTAAAGGCGAACTTATTTGGAGAAGCCGCTAAGCTAATTCAGCATCTAAAGGTCTCTGAGGAAAATTACACTTCGGCATGGTCAACACTGGAACATCGCTACAATAATAAGCGACTGCTTCTTGCGGCACTGCTTAATAAAATATTGGGACAAGCCGCCATAACAGGAGACTAACCCACATCAGTCAAGAGGTTACACGACTTAACAAAGTGCCTTCTTGGAATCAGTAATCTAGGAGTACCGATCGCCGACTGGGATCTCGAAACCTCAAACTGGACAAGGCAACTCATCGACTGTATGAGCAATCACTGGCTCAATCTCGGGAGCCTCAAACAGCCAAAGGTCTGCTAAGGTTTCTTGAAGGTCGCCTTCAAATGTTGGAGGCACTAGAAACAAAGGAAAGGGCAGAACCAAAACGACAGCACAGAGTCCTCATAGCAACGGCAAATGAGGGAAACAAATGCGCCATTTGTGATCAACTCAACCAGCCCCTCTACAAATGCCCAAAGTTCCTACAGCTTGCAATAACGGACAGGCTTAAGAGGGTAAAGCTTTTAAAGAGATGCATCAATTGTTTACGCCCAGGTCATCAAGCCTCAGCTTGCAAATCGGGGCAATGTACCAAGTGCGAATGTACCACCACTCGCTTCGTCATATCATAGAGTTTCAACCTCAGTCCGACACACCGATCCCGATGGTCAAGCTTGTCCGCTATCAACTCACAGAACAAACCCTCAAACTATGTGTTTTTAGGGATAGCGGTTATCAATATACTCAACCGAACTAACAGTCCAATTAAAGCACGAGCATTACTCGGTATTTCGATGGATTATCGAAAACATCCACAAATATCTCACTCAATGATGATCCGAATGGATCAAAAATATGGGCAGTATCTGCTAGAATTGGATAAATCCTTCCACTTGGTTTTGATAATCAACCGGTCTGATATCGGTAACCAGGTCAGACCTAGAGTCTTAACTGATCCTTCATTTTGGGATTGAAGTATGTTTCCTGTTTCACAATCCTCTTTGGGAATGTGCTTCAAAAGTGCTGGTGTATTTGCACACCATTTGCGCAGATGAATTTGTCCCGTTTTTGATACGCACTGAATCACACTTGCAAACTTTCGTTGCCAATCGCGTTTCCTTTATACGTAAACTCCGAGGTTAATCCAATGTTTCCCGAGGAGCTACTCAAATCCTCTTCTTGGTTTAAGGGACCAAAATTCTTGAACAAGTCCCAACCCTAAACTTTAATTCTAACAATAACGTCAGAAATCGCAATATAAAGGACTTTTTTATGTTGGGTTAGCTGGTGGTGCCGCGTATTAGCAGCGTTGAATGCGTTACCGTTTACCTTAATGGTATCGAAAATAGAGTAGCACGTAAATCAGATGAAAAACATAGAAAAAAAATGTATAGCTGATGTTGAAACGTTATAGGTAGATAGGAAAAAGTGGAGGATTCTAGGAGAAATTCCAATTAGCACTTGTTGTGGAGTTTTGCTACCACGACTCGTGAAATGTGGTGATTAACAGCGTCTGTCAAAGCTTTTTTATTTATTTATGGTTACCTTGTTAGAGCCATCCTGCAGAGTTTAAGAAAGGGATTAGTTCTCCAATCTTTTTGTTAGATAGCTCCTCAAGTTCATTGAAGTGGTTTTTACCGAAAGCGCTGGGCCTGATTCTCACTGGGGTCGGATTCTTGCAAAGAAAGAAACTTAATAACAAAATTGTCCACTCTTATTATGTTCGCCCTATTGTACAAGACCTCATTACGGTAGAATTTTATGTACTCAGACTCTGGTGTTATGTATAACCGAAGACAAGCCCTAAGGAAAGCCCTCTCAAACACCCGAATCTTTTCCAATAAACTTGCTCTCACGTTGAACCACACGGGACATCCAAATACTAGCATAGGCCGGATAAGGGCCATGTAGCCGATCACCTTCACCCTCACATCGAGTTGGCTGTTGTAAAACAGTCTCCTTGTAAAGGCAAAAGTACCTCTGGTTCTGGCCAGAGCAACATCTACATGTTTGTTAAAATACAGATATTGATCCATCCAGATCCGAAGGTAACTGACTACATTTCGGCAAGCAAGTGGCTGTCCATGTTGTCCGACGACAGAGAACTTTCGCCAATTCTTTCTGGTGTCCCCAGAAGCCCCAGACAAAGGCGTCCTAAACAGAATGGTTTCCGACTTCTGAAAGTTGATTTTCAACTTCCAATCGTCGCAATATCGCTTAATTTTGTCGAAGTCACGTTGCAAAAGTGTATTAATGACCTCAATCTTTGGACCTGATCTGTACGCTATTAAGTCGTCTGCGTACGCTATGGCATGGTGAAGTGAATCTATCACATCACTTGTGTAAATGTTGAATAGGATCGGCGAATTTACCGCACCTTGTTGCAGACCGTTTTTAATGTTCAATGTTCCAGCAGAAGTCACATCGCCCAGTGGTTTGCTAATGCCCAACCTGTCCAGCTTGAAGAAGAGTCCCTCTAACCATACGGTATCGAAGGCCTTTTCCAAGTCAATCAGGCAGGCACCAGTGCACTGGTTCTTGCCTTTGTTCCATTGTATATCAGAAACCAGTTTCGACACAGCATGAATGATAGCATGCCCCGCCTTGAAACCGAACTGATTATCCGGAACTATATGTTTGTCCTCAACCCACTTAGTCAGGACTCTATTGATCACCTTCTCGAAAACCTTACTGATGTTTGGAAGAAGACTGATCGAGCGCGGATTCACCGGATTGGAAGTATCTTTATCCCTTTTAGGGATGGGATGTACCACCGCAGTTTTCCAATGCGCTGAATAATGGGCATTATTCATTGCATTATTAAACAGGGTGGTATAAATGTCCAACGCTTCTAGTGCGAGATGTCGAAGCACAATGTTCGATATTTCATCGGTTCCCACTGATTTCTTACTTCTAAGCGATTCGAAGATCGTTTGGAGCTCTTCCTTCGAAATGAACGGTGGTAATACCCTTTCGTTGGTGATGACATTATTTGATATATTCTCGTCACTGAACTGGGTGCAACTCGAGCTCTCGAATCGCCAATTCGCAATTTCATTTCGAAGGCAGAAATTGTGCACAAGGACTCGACTCTCCAGGTCGTGGTTCAGGCCAATGATGTTATACGCCTTGTACACTTCCTGGAAAGTCGCTAATATAGCCTCTACCTTCTCCTACGGATCCTCGATCACAAAGAAGTTGTCATCGTCAACTGCCTCATTTGGATCTATACCTGCTGCTACAAGCATTTGTTCGTTGTTCGTCGTTCGCGCGATTTTGAAACATGGAAGATAGTTTTGACTATTCTTCCGAAATATCTTATTTATTTGCGGGAACATATTCGGGTTACAGCCCGAATTTTGTTGTTCCAATACAAACTTATAGAATTTCTGTAATTTTCTTTTATTAGTATCTGGAGGTTTTTAATCGACGACTTCAATGTCATGATCTCCGGGTTATGTCTGTCAGTAAACTGTCAGTACAAGGTTTTTAGTCTTGACAGCAATCTACTTTTATGTCGGTGCAGTGTGTCAATAATTGCGTTGCGGAATAAGTCTTCGTTGTCAGTGTGTTGATACCGAGGTATCGTTTTGTCCATAGTTCATTTAATTGTCTCGTCCATTAGTTTTAGATACCCGTCAATCTCTTCGTTTGACAGATTTCTATTAGACGATGGATAGAGCGAACGTCAGCGTTCTGGAGAAGTGCATCCCACGCACCCTACTATAGTCGTAGGAATGCCTTTGAACAAACTCATCCAATTCCGCAGTTTCGTTTATGGTATGTAGGTTAGTACCTGTTAGTTCTATTCGAGTGTCGAACAGCAGGAGATCCAAATAGGACCCGTGTCTGGGAAACGACGGACTGTCCGTCGCTTTGAGGCCGAGTCGATACATCACACTGTGCTAACCCCACCAATTGAATATACATCTATTGGAGCAAGGATACGCCTTGCCATCGCTTTCCGCCAATACTTTGATACCAATTCGTAACTATGTTGGAGGCATAAGTTCCAACCTTGGTATGAGTCGAGGCCGATCTAAAACCTCTTATTGCTGTTAGGATCACAGCACCCAGTACTTATTTGCTACTCTACAATGGGTCCAAATCCCGCGACTTGGGTTTAAACCACAGCCACCATGACGCTCCCACAAGGGGGCCTACCTCAACAAGTCAGGTCCGGACCGAAATCCGGGGGGCTCCTGACTCCCATGGTATCGTGATTTAAGTCCTGGTAGGGACTACCGGTGGTCTTGCCGCTAACAAGACCTATGACCGGCAACTTGTAACTGGTCAAATCGTAGCAAACTTCAGAGGCGTCATCTGAAGATGTTTACGATAAGACCAGTAATATGCTCTGCCCCCGCTTTTTATTTGACAACGTCATTGATGGGTGAAGCCTTGATAATTGAGCGGGGCCCAAAGTTGTACAGTTGCTGTGCATCAGTCGCACGAGATTAATAAGCCATGTAGAGCGAATAGCAGTTGCCTAAGGATCAGGCGAACTGCTTGACTGCTACTTAACAGCGGGATTAATACCTACTTACTCGGAGTGTTAACCTCACGCAGAACCACCGTGTTGTGATCTCTTATCAACGCGAACAAAGTCACTGGTCAAAACTAGTACACGTATCGTATATATCAGTAAAACCGATTGAAAAATTATTGTAAATTAATTCATAGATATCAACGTACTCGTGCATCGAGTACTAGTCGAATAATTTTCGATTCAATCACTACGCGCCTTCATTGTCGAATACCATATGCCACAAAACGGGTGTATAATCACATTCTAAGCTCGCCCCCTACTCCCTTTAGGTGTTAAGCACTATTTCCATTCTTTATGGTCACTTAAGATAACCTGATCCTCAAAAATCCAAACTATACACGATCGATAAGAAAACAAATTAAATAACACACAAGTCATAATTTAAAATTAATCAATAATAGCGACCATTTTATTTAATTCGTCAATTGCGGACATGTTGGGTTAACTGATCGTGCGCATAATAAAATAAATCCATCAGTATTATACGTGTATTTAGCGAGTGACATACTCATTCACTAATAGCCGATCTGAACTAGAAACTCTGAAAAAATAAAAAAAAAATTAAATCTTATACCGCGTCGCGTCGTCAGTCAATTTGACATGAAGCGTAGTGTTCATTTAATACTGGTCACGATGGGAGCACTGATCATAGCAGTCGCAATGGCCTTCACCATGAGGCTTGTCCTGGGACATAGTGCAGCGATGGTTGGTTTTTTCTAATTATTTTCCTTTTTATTTTTTAATTAAAGTGAGCTCTTTGATTTGTGATTTAATCAAGATCGATTGAGATACTTGTTTCCCGTCCTTGAAAGTGTTAAAGTTTTGTGAAGTGAAAAACCAGCAGGTTCCTAAGAAAAAGAACAAAAAATGAAAATTAGCATTTAAACGGGTTGAATTGTATATTTTTGCGGTCTAAAATAGAAACAAAATAAAAAAAAAAAAGCTAGAACCGCCGTAAATATTCGCTGGAGTGCGGTGTTGAATTAGAAAATATTTTAAACTTTAAAACAAGTGAAAACTAAACCAGGGACACAAATTCAGAGAATATTCGTATTGATACGATTTTGATAACGCTGTTGATTCGTAAAAATCTGATAAACATTTAAAACAAGTGTTGAACGAATCTACGAATCTATCGACAGTAGTTTCCTTCTATTTGAATTTTAACTGATAGCTGGGATTAGTTCTATAATACGAGTAGGTACAACAGAGCAAAGTGATAACAAGGCGGTTGAAAACGCGGCCATGGTCACGGTCGGGCAAACAAACGTGTTTAAAATATAATTAGCCAGCAGTGTGATGTTTTCATAACATAAAAAAAAACAAATCAACTTAATTCCATTTCATACATATTATAGTCGTACATTGCATTCCATATGGCGATGTTTGCTGTGTAGAATTAATAATTGTTTTCACTTATCTAAGCTACTACGCTGATCGCGGAGTTCATTTGGATTGAGGGACTCAGTTTCGTTCTGCAAAGCCGACGTATTTTGCATCAAATCGTCAGTAGGATCGCTTTGTCAATAATTTTCTCTAGATCGATGAAGATGATGTGCAGATCATTTCCCGCTTTGTAAGGTTTCTCCGCCGTTACTACAATAGTAATCGTAAGTTTTGAATCATCTCGCAGGTTGATTTTCCCTCTCAAAGTCGCATTGCCAATGTGGGTCCATATACCACCTTAATCAAAAGGAATTTATTCAGAAAATTTAGAATAAAAGTTTATTCATCTAAATGTATATCGTTCCCTTCAAAGTAATCCCCATCGGCTGTAACACACTTATGCCCGCGCTTGATACAATCCTCGAAATATTTTTTACGAGGGGCGTTCAATATATTCTCGGTATCGATATGAAGGAAAATGCGAATTCAATTTAAATTGTTTTTATTTTTCAATATAATCTCCCCTAACACCAATGCATTTGTTACATCTTGAGAGAAGCTTTTTTAAACCCTCAAAAAAATAAATTTCCTCTTTCTCTGCAAAATACCCATTTATTGCCGACTTGAGTTCTTCATCATCCGAAAATCTTTTTCCACGAAGACATTTTTTCAAATCCGGAAACAGGAAATAATCACTAGAGGCAAGGTCTGGACTATAGGGTGGGTATTGGATTTCTTCGAAACCACAATCTCGCGCAGCAGCCTTGGAAACTCGCGCCGTGTGAACAGGAGCGTTGTCATGAAGAAGCAACACACCCGCTGCGAGTTTACCCCGTCTTTTCTTTTTAATTTCCTCCCACAAATTATGCAAAGTGGAAGCGTAGGATGTGGCGTTTCACCTTTTTTTTTGTACTCAATGAGCAAGATTCCCTTTGAGTCCCAAAAAACTGTGGCCATGAGCTTCCCGGCAGACGGAGTGACTTTGAACTTCTTCGGGGGGTCTGTTCCTTTTTTATGCCACTGCATGGACTCTTGTTTGCTTTCAGGGTCATAGTGGTGGACCCATGTTTCGTCCCCAGTAACAATTCGATCCATAACACCGTCCGCGTTCTCACTACACATCTCCAAAAGCTCTCTACAGCATGCGATTCTCACTTTTTTTTCTGAGGCGCTGTGAGCATTCGTGGCAAACACCTTGCACTGACCTTTGAAAGGTTAAGATGGTCATGAAGAATGGTGTGAATGGTACCAATTGAAAGCTTGGTGATCTCTGCCATCATTTTCACCTTTATTCGGGCATCCTCAAGAACAAGTTTTTCGACTTCTTTGATGCTTTCTCCCGTACAAGCAGTAGCCGGGGCGCCGGAGCGGGGGTCGTCTTCAATGCTCTCTCTGCCTCTCTTGAACTCACTTGACCACTTTTGCACAGTTGATAATGAAGGTGCGGAACCCTGGTAAACAGCCACCATCTCTTCATGAATAGTTTTTTGACTTTTTGCTTGCTTAGTGAGAAATTTAATTACAGCGCGATGCTCAATTTTCACCATCATCGTCTCAGTTGCCATTATGATTCTGTTTAACTAGAGATAAAACGCGAATTAATAATCACATTTATATGAAATTTTACATGAATGCACTAAAATAATAGTATTACTTGATAAATAAGTCAATTTATATATGCAACCACAGCTTCACCCCGATATCGAGAATATGTTGAACGCCCCTCGTATATTCGGTTTTCGGTATGTCCATCAGTACTTCCTGCGATTTTGCCATTACTTCCTCTCAACGCGGATGCTGAAACGCGTTCCCCGTAGTGGTTTTTTAACTCGACTGAACAGAAAGGAGTCACAGGGAGCCAAATCAGGTGAATTCGGTGGCTGTTAGATGGTATTTGTTGCATTTTTCATCAAAAAATTTCGAATAATGATGGCGGGATTAAATTAATAGCGCTTAGATTTAAATGTTTTTGTGAAATGTTTTTTACTTAATTTTATGAGAATTGTTTATAGAATGAAATGTAATAAATTTTGTAAACATATCTATAACAGTTGTGATGAAAAAAAAACATACAATAGTCAATAATTTGCATTTTACGAGTATTACTCAGTTGATACTTATATTTAACAATTGTAGAATTTCGTGTTCACTTAATGTTTTTTTTTTGTTTTTGGAATGCATCGAAGACTTACCAAAAATGGATCTGAGAATACTAGCAACCTATTAAGAAGGTCAGTATTCGTATCCACTCGCGAGGTTTTCCTGCATAAACAGCTCCCTAAATTTTCGATTTTCCTTGTTTCTAGCTTCTTGAGCTTCCTCGGAGAGTTGTCCAATTGGAAGTATACAAGTAGAAATTATTTGTTTCCCATGAAATAATACCATACTTTCTGATATATAGCTCTCTTGTTTCTCTTGCAAATGTTTCGAAGGCATCTATGTCAATTGGAAACCAAGACCCAATCGCTTCTAAAATTATGTGAAATTTTTTGATAATTTCCTTATCTATCCCTGTTATTTCAGCAGTTTTTTCCTCATCTCTGAAAAATCTTCTGGCCGTGTTTCCATCATTCGTATTGCCTGACTGTTGAGTTGGCATATCAACCAATAACCCAGTTTTCGCTCTAAATCTATCCTGAATCAACTTTTTTCTTGCTTTAACCTTTTCTTTACTCTCTTGGTCTCTAACCTGCCAAACTTTAACATCCAGTCTATAAAAGCGATATGTAGGATGCATTCCATAAATCGGATCATAGGACATTGCTTGTTGGTCCACTTGCTTTTCTGAAAGCTTGGTTGAATTGTTCATTTCAGATGGTTTTGCTGCGCAAATATAACAGGTTTATGATGAAGAAGTTATAGGTGATAAAGCAGTATATATTCTGCCGTCGATCATGGTAAGTAAGAAAATTGGTTTTATTTGGATATGAAAGCTGTCATTATTTATCTCAACTGGCTGTAACATTTTAATTTGCTCTTGTATTGAATCTACTTCCAACTTGATCAATTCTGTCGTTTCTTTTGCAAAGTTCAATTTAATAGGCCGGCAGTATCTTGTAGATGATGGAGCTGGATTTTGCCAAACCACTTTTTGATTTTCTTCCTGTAAGAAATATAGCTGAATTAGCACCTTGGAAATACTAAAGAGGTTTTCATCGAAATGATGACCTGATGAAAATTTTTGTTTGTATTGTTTTTGTTGAGCACCATCGCAACCCCATTTTATGAGCAGCAACAAATCTTTAAGCCCAGTTTTAAAATCCGAAACAGAATCTAAAACATCTTTAATGCTATGATTTACCAAGCTTTGTAAGCCGCATTCAGCAGAAGACTCACTCACAGTTCTGCTATCGGGATAGCATTTTGCCTTAGCCTCTTTAATTTTGTGGTACGAAGGTAGTAGGTTTGAAACATTTATACTAATTTTTTGACGTATTATTGGGTCTACAAGTAAGTTTCCAGCGTTTTTTTTCCAACATTTGAAGTTTTATTATGAAAACATAGTTACAATGCTTTATTCAAAGTATCGTCCATCGGAAGCTACAACTTTCCCCCATCTTTCTGGCAATTTATGAATTCCGGACCAAAAAAATTTCTCGTCTTTCGAGCCCAAGAACGTATCGAGCCAATTTTTGATTTCCTCTACTGAGCTGAAGCGTATTCCCGTAAGAGCGTTCTGCATCGAACGAAACAAGTGGTAGTTAGATGGTGCCAAGTGTGGACTGTAAGGCGGGTGAGGCGGAATTTCCCATCCACTATTTTCCAAATAGTTTTTCACCGAAACCGCAACATGTGGCCGAGCGTTGTCGTGATGAAAAATGACGGACTCATGCCTGGTCTCATATTCTGGCCGTTTTTCTTTTAATGCCCGCTTCAAACGAATTAGTTGGGTTCGATATAATGGTCCTTTGATTTTTTCACCACTCGGAAGCAGTTCGTAGTATACGACACCCTTTTGATCCCACCATATGCAGAGCATGACCTTATTCACGTGAATATTTCATTTCGGCGTCGATTGGATTATCATAATAAATCCATTTCTCATCACCAGTGACAATACGATGCAAAAATGATTTATTTTTATACCGCTGCAGTAACATTTCGGACATGCAAAATCGCCGTTCGACGTCTCTTGGCTTCAATTCGTACGGCACCCAGTTTCCAAACTTTTGAATGAATCCCAGTGTTTTTAGGCGCAGGGAAATGGCTTGTTGCGTGACGACCAATGATGCAGCAAGTTCTTCTTGAATCTGACACGGATCCTCATCCAGTAAAGCGTCCAATTCCTCGTCTTCAAAACTTTTCGGCTTTCCGGGGCGATCTTTGTCTTCAACTCCAAAATCACCACTTTTGAACCGTTTGAACCACTCGCGGCACGTCGATTCACCAATACATTCCGCCCCATAAGTTTCCGAAAGCAAACGATAGGCCTCAGCCGCACTTTTCTTCATATTAAAGAATAAAGGCAGCGCTTCCCGCAAATGACGTTTATTTGGCTGGAAACTTGCCATGATTTTGCTCGATAAAATGTACGACACCGATAGAACTGCTCAAATATAACGCTGCAAAGTTGTTGACAGATACAAAGCCTACAAATAAAACACATGGGGTCTGACATTTCTGCCCGGGATCCACTGGTGGCGCCGCCTCCGACAAACGCTGGAAACTTACTTGTAGACCCAATATATCGTACTGATGAGTGGATAGCTGTGCGTCTATTATCATTGCTAATGCATCATCTGCAGATATTGGCAAAAAGTCAGATGTATGTGTTTCCAGTGTTTTCTTTACAATTGAACCTTAGGTATAAATGATAAAATTTATAAGAAAAAAAAAATTGACTTAAGCAAAAAACTAACCTCTTTTTGGAGAACATATTGATAATTGCTTAACTGCATTAGCAGTTTTCAGCAGCTTTTCTAAGGTTTATTTCATTCGCAGTTCTGATTTCTTCAGCGCTAAATGAATCTAGAAGTGTTTGTACTTTTCTCTTCTTGGTCTTCTCACAGCACTCTTCGAAGCTTTTTCTTGGTCTTCCTAATACCATGGTGCCATGAGATGAAGAGAGAATTTCATCTAAAATAGTTTGTGATACTGTTAAAGTTTCATTTAACCAG
The DNA here is from genome assembly GCA_963966105.1 of Volucella zonaria. Taxonomy (NCBI): domain Eukaryota; kingdom Metazoa; phylum Arthropoda; class Insecta; order Diptera; family Syrphidae; genus Volucella; species Volucella zonaria. The sequence goes on along the minus strand of OZ014530.1, from coordinate 316,202,293 downwards.
GCACAATTATTGCTTTCGAAGCGTTTTCTACGGCGACCATTTTTGGCCATTTTTTCGTCAAACCTCAAACATAAATTTTTCAAGGTTACCTTTAATGACTTAATTGCGTCTTCAGAAAATGAAAAATTATTAAAACAATCCATTACGAAAGCAAATACTGCATCAAGCGCTTAATTTTGATTTTGGAAATCCAAACATCAAAAATTTGTTTTTTCGTAATTTCGGTTGCCATCCTAAAATATGAAAAATTTAGTATGGGTGTCGCACCTGTGCGCAAAAAGTCAAAACACTTTTTGGTTCCACATATATAAGGCTTTAAAACAAAAGTGGTCTCAACCTTGAAAAACACTGAACAATTACACTTTTGGTCTAATGAACACATAAAACACATAATTTATCACTAATTTGTTACTCTCAAGCACCCCTAATTTTTACGAAAACACTTTTTATCCCAAAACAACTTACCTTAATATTCAACAATATTATATTTATTAAAAACAAATTAAACTTTTACTTAAAGCCACGCGAACCACTTAAAAAAAAAAAACTTTACCGCTTGCTCTTAAAGCTGACCTTTTTATGAATCTTTGATGTCATTTTTTGTTGTTGCACATAATTTTAACATAAATTTTTTTTTACAGTCATTCAGTGGGAGGTTTAAGCTTTAAGAGAAACAGTTTTTTGTTTACATTTGTGCATGTGGATTTTTGAATTAAATCCCGCTAAATGCGCGAATTGTCACACGGTGCGACAGTGCGTTATCATGGTGCAAAATCCACAATTGCCCACAATTCTGGTCTCTTTCGGCGAGTTGCTTCACGCAAACGTCTCATAACGCGCAAATAATACGAGTTCTCTTTGTTTCCTGTCTGGTCTTCTGGCAAAAATTCATGATGAACTACCCCGCTGTAAGCCATGAAAACCGTGAGCAATGCCTTCTTTTTTGACTAAAAACGACGTGGTTTTTTTGGTCTCGGCTCATTTGGTGAACGCCATTCACTTGCCTGATGTCTGGATTGCGTGATGTACTCATAAACCCAAGTCTCGTCTGATCCTTTTGATGAATGTGGGATCGGATTCAGCCTGGCAAATCATCTCTTTTGCGACGTCAAGACGGTCTCTTTTTTGCATGAAATTGAAATTGAGGTCTTTTGGTACCAACTTTGCTGCTACACGACGGAAACCCAAATCATTAATCAAAATGTCTTGGACGGATCCATAGGTAATGTTCAAGTCCTCCGCTATCTCTCTGCGGTTATTGAGTAACATTTCTTTTACTTCATCAATGTTTTCGTCGGTTTTCGATGTCGATGGTCTGCCTCTGCGTTCGTCATCTTCGATTGACTCACGACCACTTTTGAACCGCTCGTGCCACTGGTAAACGACCGTTTTCTTTAGAGAATCGTTGCCGAAACACTTTTCCAACATTTCCAACGTTCGCGCACCATTAAATCCGTTCTTTACGCAAAATTTAATACAAGTTCGTTGTTGCAAATTTAAATCCATTTCTAAAATTTTAAAAAATCGCCAACACACACAGAGATAGATGTACTCTTGGCTACGTAACTTTTGCAAATGTCAAGCTATGACGCTAAAATTTAGAGAGAATGTCAACAACAGATTTACCAACTTAATAAAAAAAAAACAGAACTCAAATCGGAACAATGGGAGCGCCACACGGTGGTGTCCCCCGGGAACTTTTTGATCAAGATGGTATATTGATTTTTGGCTGAATGGCGTACTCCCAAAGTCAAACTTGCAAAATTCGCAGAAAAATCGCCAGAAAATTGTTAATAACAAATAAATAATATATTTTTAAAGATCTAGTTAAAATTTGAGGTGAATTGGTTGAAAATTGTTCAAGTTATGGGTGCGGCCAGCTTGAAAAAGGCACTTTTGACATAAACGCGGGTGTTTTTTTTTAGAGGAATACAAATTCAATATGAAATAGAGCACTTCATACTAATATTAATGTCTATGATATTAGCTTTATTTAATAGATAATTTTATGCAATTAGTGTTTAAATATCATATCGAACATATGCGCGCCACGGCTAGCTCCAATGAAGCGCAATCGTGAAGTATAATTTTTGACAACTTTATCGAGCAACTGGGGCCGTATAACAGCAATAACACGGCGAATTTTGACTTCAACATCGTCCAACGGCTCTGGTTTATCAACATAGACTAGTGACTTCACATACCCCCAAAGAAAGTGATCTAAAGCTGTGAGATCACAGGATCGTGGAGGCCAGTTCACAGGTCCATTACGCGAAATTATGCGCTCAGCAAATGTTTCCCACAATAAATTGACGGTGTCGCGCGCCGTGTGGCATGTTGCGCCATTTTGTTGAAACCAAAGCTCAGTCACGTCAATGCCATTGAACTGAGGAACGAAGAAGCCAGAAATCATGTATCCATAGTGCTCATCCACCAGCCCATAAAGCACACCAACGAGCGAGTTTTAATGGTTGTAAGGGCATCTCGGCAAAGGCTTCTGAGTTTTCTTCACTCCAAATTCGGCAATTTTACTTGTTCACACATCCATTTAACCAAGAATGGGCCTTATCGGAGAACAAAATTTTGTGTTGAAAATGAGGATTAGGTTGAATCATGTTTTCGGCCCATTCACCGAATCTACGACGCGTATAATGGTTACGCGGTTTTAACTCTTGCACAAGCTGGATCTTATAAGCTTTTAAGCTGACATCTTTCCGTAAAATCTTCCACAATGTGGATGAGCATAGCTCCAATTGCTGTGCACGATTGCGAATCGATTCACTCGGATTCTCCTCAACAATGCGCTCCACAACGACAATAACTTCTTCTGTTCGCACTGTCATTGGGGATGCCTACGAGTATTATCCAGTAGACTGGTGCGAAAACGATTCATCGTGTTCCGAATAACTTGCTCAGATGGACGATTGTGTCGACCGTAAAATGGACGTAGCGCACGATAAGTTTGCCGAACCGTATCATGGTTTTCAAAATAAGTTTGCACAATTTGCACGCATTGTTCTGACGTTAATCTATTCATCGTAAAATGGCGAAATGTATTAACCACAAATCAACTTTCAACTGTCAAATTGACAATCTGCAGAAACAGTGTTGCCAGTTTAAAAATCAATCCTAAAAAAAAACATCATTTAGAAAGCCTTGTAGTATATTTTGAATAACAAGTATTGTACTTCGAGATATTTCCCGGCTATAATCTTTTGGGATATCATTTTTAAGGTCTTTTTAAGGGACCATTGAAAGCAACAAAAAAAAAATCGACTTTTTCAAAATCCTAGAGTGGTCTAACCCCTTAAGTTCTTTAAAAAAAAAAGTAAAACATTGGTTGCTTACGTCCTTACTGAGATGATTTTTTTTGCGTGGGAAGATGGAAACCTTGCGTGGCACCAATTGTCCGACGTCCATTAGTAGTGTCAGATTCTTACTGACTAAAACCACCTCCCGGGGAATCTTTCCGTTTATTCCCCCGCGGAACTGCCGCTAAGTATTACTTCGCGAGGGACGGATTTGAGTTTCTTGCTTCGTCACGGGGTGCTTAGCGAATTCGCGTTCTGTTGCTGTTCTAAATTCCTTAGATCGCACATTATTCGTACTGCTGCTTCGGTATATTTAATCTTTCGAGGCATTGTAAAATACGCGACCAGTTCGCCGAGTTAAAAGCATTTTTCACGTCAAGTGTAATCACGACGCAGTACTTTTTACTGAGTTCTGTCCATCATCTACCTTCTATGGCCGATTGGACTTTGTCTATTGCGACTTTAATCGCGTCGATTGTCGATCGGCGCTTTCTAAAGCCGTATTGATATTCCACGAGTCCATCATTGGCTTCAATGATAGGCTGTGGTCTGTTGCATATAATTCGCTCTAATATTTTGCCTATACTTAGTGCCGAGTATACAGAGCGGCCGGTAAGATGAGGGCTCCTCCGGCGGTTTATTTCCTTTTGGGAATAATACCAACCATTGATATTTCCATTGTTCCGGAAATATTCCCTCGCTTAAGCATACATTATACATGCTAACGAAAACGTCTAGGCCGGCCTTTATCGCTATTTTTAAAGCCCTATTTGATATGCCGTCTGGACCAGGGGCTTTCCGATCTTCTCCGATCTCCCTTAGTAGAACTCCGTCATGTTGAGAGGGAAACAGAGTTTCTAAGATTCTGCTGAGAAATAGCAGGCAAGTTGGTGCCGGTCTCTGAGGCGTTTTGAACTTCGCGGTTATGATTTTGTACGCATTGCCCCATACATTTTCGTTCAATTGCGTACAAAAAGCACTGTCTTTTGCTAGACTTAATGGTGGATTTGAGTGCGGCGCGTGCTTCTTTATACGCTGTCCTCGATATCAAATGTCTATCCGTATCGCGTCTAGACCATTGGTATTTTCTTCGTGGGTTAAGACAGGCTGATCGAAGTTCCTTAATGTTGTCGTTCCACCAATACTTTGAACGCCGGCGATTTTGTGTCCCCGTTCGAGCCATTGATATATCGCAGGCAGCGTGCAGTTGTCGCGTTACTTGACGTACGATCTCGTTAGCTGTTCTCCCTTCAACTAAAGCTTCAGCGATTGTGTACTCTAAGAGCTCCTCATCTAAGGTGTTTTCGTTCCATTTCGCCTTGCTAGTTTGAGACTGGGTGTTTCGAGGTCGTGTAAGACTATGGAGATCGATTATAATTGCATTATGGTCACTGTGGGTGTAGTGATTGCTGACGCGTCATTTCGTATGCCTAGATAAGCTACTACTAATGAACGTAATATCACCAAACGAGCCTGCACCCGCTATTAGCAACGACGACGTCCAAACTAGAGAGCGCTTCGTGTAGAATGGTTCCCCTTTTATTCGTTAGCACGCTTCCCCATTCTACTGCCCATGCGTTAAAATCAGCGGCTATAATAGTTGGCGTATGATCCTTAGCATCAAGAGCTATGCTTTCGACGACTCGTTCGTATTGCTCAATAGTAAGGCTCCTTAAAAAAGCTGTATATGTACTCGTATATATCGTTTAACTTTGATCGTACGAAGTAGTTTTTCTCGCCGAAATCTGAAACTTAGTATTACGTGGCGGCTTTTTGGTCGCATCATGCGCCCAGTTGCCCGAATTAATGTTCCAATATTTCTCCGAGAGTATTGCAATGTCGACCTTATGCTCATGGACCGTTTGATGCAGTAAATCCTTGCAATGATTTAAATTAAGTTGCAAAATTTTCATGTTTTCGCGTGTAGGCTCTGAATTGATTTTTTATACTCTGGGCACCTAGCACTACCGGTTATATGCCCAAAGTCTACTCCGTTTGCACTACAGTGCAAGCATTTTGGTTTTGCCTTGCAGTCCTTCAATTTATGCCCGTTTTCTTCGGTAGGGCTTTTGCACGTTCTTGCCATATGTCCGAACCCGATTCATCTAAAGCATTTCTTTGGCGAAATTTTTTCTCGGATCCTGCAATAGATCCAACCAACGCGTACTTTTCCGGCGGTAAGAAATCTGTTACCGATGTCTACCGGCAACCGTATGGTGGCCACCTGAGTCCCACCAAAAGTTTTCCTCATTGCCGGCGGCTTAACTTCATAATCTTGAAGGAACTCGGTGATGGCTGTGCAAACTTCTTCCCTTAACGTTACTTCGTCTATGTCCTTGCATTCGAGGAATATCTCGTGTGTGATTGAGCGAACGCTAGCATCTTCACCTAATGAATCTCCGATTTTTTCTTTTAGGCTCGAAGTAACTATCTCGGGAGATTTTTTTAGTGCTAAAAGGAGGTCTCCGCCTGCTGTTTTCCGAATTCGAATTAGGTTTTCTTCGACTTCTTTTAAGCTCGTGTCCGATTTTCATTTCCGCAACAGGTCAGCGTACGTAATTTCGCCTGTTATTTTTATAATAATTGCGTCGGGACATTTCGCCTTTGGTGCATGATTTTTCCAAGCACCTCTTTCGACCTTCGTCCACTCGTTCGTTTTCATTTTGGCAACGTTTCTCTCTCTAAGGGGCTCCGGCTTAGAGGGGTTGGTTGTGGATTTATGCGGTCACTTTTTTGAATGCGTTTTTGAGCGCGTGGTTCTTCTGGCGCTGTTCCTCGCTGAAGTCTTAGTACGCTGTTCCGCAGGGTTATTAAGTCTGTCTTCTTGTCTTCTTCCCTTACCCTCTTTGCAGGACGGTACCATTTAATTTGTGGGCTTAGCGATTTGCCGACTATATGCGCTGAGTTGTTTTCTGGCAACGATGCCACTGGTATTCGGCGTTCCTCAAGACGAAGATTAATGATTTGCACATCCCGTTCGAGTTGAGAAACTTTGCAACGCAGGTTAGATGTCTCGACTTCGGCTTCTCGAAAAGCGGACTTGATCAAACTTCCGATTTTTTTTGATTTCACCGTGGACGTTGTGCTTGTCTTTATAAAAAGCAATCAACTCATCAATTTGTGCACCCAGTTGTAACATTTTATTTCCCGTTTGAGGCGGAGTCTCAGTGTTAGGCGTGACCATTGGGATCCGATCTACCACTGTGGGACTGATTCGTGGGTTTTTTTATCACGTGTTCCTTCAGGACAGTCGTTTTTGGTGGTGAACGCTACAGTCCGGGGTAGACCACAATTTCAGTTAATATGTCTCTCCAGCTGGCGGTGTCTTTTGAAAACTGCTTTCAGTTGCACACACGAAGTTGGTTGAGGTCTCTTCCACCAGTGCGCGCCACCTTCGATAAGGTTGTCGTCTACTGCTTTGGTGTTCCGGGCCGAAACACTAGTGTCCATTCGCTGAAGGTGACCTAGCTATCTAAGCCGGAGTAGCAAAGTTTTTCTGTTGGTGTCGGCATCGATGTACAACTCAAATAGACTTTTAACGAATGGTCTTAGGCGTATATACAATACGGCAGACAGGATTTTATATGTGATGTTGAGACGGCTTATTTCCCTGTAGTTGGCGCAGTTAGGCGATTACATTTCGTTACGATCGGACAAACAATGCTGAGGTTCCATTCGTCGGGTATACTTTCGTCGACCCAAGTTTTGGTAATGTGTTCTCCGTTTCTAAATATCACCTGCTCTTCGCAAGCTAAGCCATTTACTTAATTTTGGAAATCGCTGTCCAGACTTCGCATTGATCGGGTGAACGGAAATGTTGTCTGTCCTGGGATTTTGCTCGTGATTACCGTTTAATAGTCTGGAGAAATAATCGTTCCAGATTTTCAACACCGACTATGGTTCTGCTATGAGGTTTACTTCTCTATCCTTGCAGTTGTCTGTTCGGGATTTACAGCTTTGGCATGTTCGTTTCAGTTTTTTGGTGAAACTTCTGAATTTCATTTTTCTCTAAGTACTCGATCGAACGCTTCTCGTACATAGCATTGACTGCTATGAAGTTGTAATTATATTGCACTATCGACTGCTTAGAACTCGGTCGTTTAATTTAAACGTAGGTGAAAAGAGCTTCGCCTGTCTTTAGTTGTTGCAGTTTCTCGTATCGCCTTTGCCTTTATAGAAATATGATCTCCTGTCATCTTTTTATTAAAAGAACATTTATCCCATTCAGACCCAATCTTGTAACCATGTAACATTTATTTATTGCCTGCTGAAATGGGACATACCAGGACCAAAATTTTGTCTTCAGTGACAAATTGAATAGCACCCACTAAGTCAGCATCCAGTATAGAAATAAGAGCTGGAAAAGAGCAGTAATTACACTGTCTTTGTGAAGATATCAGAAATGATTCATTTGGTCTGGAGAGTCATGCCATCTACGGAGGTCCTAATCGAGGAAGTAGGCATTCCATACATAGGTTCAGATCCTCTGAACTCTTCCTCTAAATTTTGAGCTAGTAAGTTCATCGCCTACCTCTTAGTCGGGGATCTGAACGTTACCCAGCACTCAGACAGGACCCAGCGCATTCGGCTATCTGAGTGTGCTAAAAAAAACTAGTTTGAAAGCTATGAGGCTATCGATGTAGATGCTTTACCACCCCACTTATTCCTCACACTATAATTCGTTGCATTCAGGATTGCGTATATCTCCACGTGGAAGACAGATTCGATTAGATTAAATTAAATTAAGTGGAGAGATGGGACAATGTACCCTTATTACTGCGGCCAGGTTAGACCTATTGTGATTTCCTCAAGTTAGAGCTCACCCATGATGCCTGAACTTTTAATAAACTCGGCTATAGTTGGAAGATTTACCCAAGTTTTTCTAACAATAAATGAATTCTAAGGTTCTCGTTCTCCACAAAAACGTGAACCCCATCTTAACCCTTATGCTGTACTTTAAAAAAAACTCGCATGGTATTTGTGGGTCAAATTTGCCCAATGTACTTTTCATTTAGCAATCACGATTTTTCCATGTAATTTTTTGTTCAGAATGATTTTTACAAATAAATTTTGAACATTTTGGGCATTTTGTTGAATATTTCGTGCTGTTGAAGCAACTTGGGCACAAGTAGCAGCGAGATCTCTTTAATGTTGACACTGTAGCTTGTTCTGGATTTATTCGTGTTTGGGCAATTTTAACCCATGTGTACAGGATAAGGATTAAAGATCCAACTAGATTCCTTTCCTGCCCTTGATTCTGGCTGAAGTGACTACGGGTAAAGTTGTATATTCTCATAGCAACCGGAGCTTATTGCCTCAGACGGCATACTCGTACCTATAATATCAGAGTCACAAGACGATCGACGTAAAGTTAACCAAAATTCGAACATGAATTGTTCCAGAGATTATTTCTGTTTAAACGAATGTCACGTTTCTTGGACTATATTTAGAGCATTAACGATGTGTGAAATCTTATCACACACTGGTCTAATCAAACCTGTGATCATCTACATATTCGTGATCGTAGACATTTGAATTCTTGAGAGCCATAGCAGTCTAGATAGGACGCCGCCGTGCGTCATCATATATTAAAGGACTTAATGGCCCCACATTTCATTACATCCGGTTACGGATAGCAACTTCGGTGGTTGTATTGCGCTGCTTATAATGAACTCTCTGATTCCTTTACTGCTGCTACGGATTTATGTACCACCGTGGAACAGACTATTTTAGCAAGAAGTGTTAGCTCAAAACATTTGGTGATATTCAAATGATGATAGGATAAGACCCATCTTTTTGGCATCATTGTATAAAATGAGCTCGGCTACTGTCTTAGATGGTGGGAGTAATGTCGAATAATAAAGTGTGTCAGTCATTCCATACAATCGTCCTGCTACTGTGAGAAAAGTCCTTGCTTTCTTTCTTTTTCTATGAAAATATGTATAAACCATATATGGCTTCCTATGCACTGTAGCTAAAATTCAGTCAGTCATATATGGCGACGCACGCAATTACTTATACTTCGTGAAATTCTTTATAACAATTGCTTTTGTCATTATAACACAAAAAAAAAAACATTACATTTTTCACATAATGTGAAAGAACGAAATTTGGAACAATCTTGGCATAGTTGTCGGGCGTTCTTCTTCCAAATCGGATAATGGCTAATCCCATCAGAACGTACCGAATCCAAAGGCATACCTTGATGTCTAGCAGCAGTTTGTCGTGGATTTTTTGCGGGTACTGGAGAGTCAGGCAAACCGGAGGGAGTGCCGCTCCGTCTGGATATCGGTGTTCCGAGACTACTTGATGGACGACCACGTTTCTTTTGTAATAACAGGTTTCCCTGACTTTCGCATATGCTGGTTATAAACATCGACACCTTGCGGAGAAGGTATGCAAACATATTTTTTATCCTGTCGAACATAACGTCGTTTTGTTGTTGTTGGCTTGCTTCCAACGTAGGCTGAAAGAAGGTCCACATTCTTGTTATCAAACCAGGAAACCAGTCTTAACTTTACTTCATCTATACCTGCTACCTTTTCTTCCATGCTTCCGCGACCTCGCGTATTCAGTTCCTTTTCTGTAGGCATATTTGAGTTTGACACACTATTGAGTCGCACAGTTCCTAAGGGAAGCAAATCGTTTTTGTAAAGATATACTTGATAATTTGGGCTTGAACCAGTTATCAAAACAAATCTTGTAATTCTGTTGTCGTGGAACTGTGGATGTCAATCTAGTGACCATATTTGAGCTTACGCTAAGATCTGGTGCGTCTGAAGGGTACGAATTGCTTTTGTCTCCAGCACAGATGTCGAAGTAATAGTTAAAGCCACTAACGCCGCTCAAGACTTGGTTTTTGCAACCTCATTTGTGAGGTTTAGCTGGGTTATATTGTTTTAATTCATGATGACATTTGGTAGGGATTATTTGTTCGCCTACGGCTAAATATTCTTCTTTCGGGACTAACATCAAATGCCCACGAATTATATCCAATAAAGGCCTAATTTTAAATAATTTGTCATAGCCATCTTCTCCACGGGGTACAAAAGGCTCATTATGATTAAAATGTAAAAATCTTTTGATAGCTTCGAATCTGTTACACGTTATTATTTCATAAACTTGCGACACCCCTATTTCTTTTGACCAATACTTGCTCGCTGCTTGTACGCGGGGCGTTCAATATATTCTCGGTATCGATATGAAGGAAAATGTGAATTCAATTTAAATTGTTTTTATTTTTCAATATAATCTCCCCTAACATCAATGCATTTGTTACATCTTGAGATAAGCTTTTTTAAACCCTCAAAAAAATAAATTTCCTCTTTCTCTGCAAAATACCCATTTATTGCCGACTTGAGTTCTTCATCATCCGAAAATCTTTTTCCACGAAGACATTTTTTCAAATCCGGAAACAGGAAATAATCACTAGGGGCAAGGTCTGGACTATAGGGTGGGTGTTGGATTTCTTCGAAACCACAATCTCGCGCAGCAGCCTTGGAAACTCGCGCCGTGTGAACAGGAGCGTTGTCATGAAGAAGCAACACACCCGCTGCGAGTTTACCCCGTCTTTTCTTTTTAATTTCCTCCCGCAAATTATGCAAAGTGGAAGCGTAGGATGTGGCGTTGATGGTTTCACCTCTTTTTTTGTACTCAATGAGCAAGATTCCCTTTGAGTCCCAAAAAACAGTGGCCATGAGCTTCCCGGCAGACGGAGTGACTTTGAGCTTCTTCGTGGGGTCTGTTCCTTTTTTATGCCACTGCATGGACTCTTGTTTGCTTTCAGGGTCATAGTGGTGGACCCATGTTTCGTCCCCAGTAACAATTCGATCCATAACACCGTCCGCGTTCTCACTACACATCTCCAAAAGCTCTCTACAGCATGCGATTCTCACTTTTTTTTCTGAGGCGCTGTGAGCATTCGTGGCACCCACCTTGCACTGACCTTTGAAAGGTTAAGATGGTCATGAAGAATGGTGTGAATGGTACCAATTGAAAGCTTGGTGATCTCTGCCATCATTTTCACCTTTATTCGGGCATCCTCAAGAACAAGTTTTTCAACTTCTTTGATGCTTTCTCCCGTACAAGCAGTAGCCGGGGCGCCGGAGCGGGGGTCGTCTTCAATGCTCTCTCTGCCTCTCTTGAACTCACTTGACCACTTTTGCACAGTTGATATTGAAGGTGCGGAACCCTGGTAAACAGCCACCATCTCTTCATGAATAGTTTTTTGACTTTTTGCTTGCTTAGTGAGAAATTTAATTACAGCGCGATGCTCAATTTTCACCATCATCGTCTCAGTTGCCATTATGATTCTGTTTAACTGGAGATAAAACGCGAATTAATAATCACATTTATATGAAACTTTACATGAATGCACTAAAATAATAGTATTACTTGATAAATAAGTCAATTTATATATACAATCGCAGCTTCACCCCGATATCGAGAATATGCTGAACGCCCCTCGTAACTTCACACTTTTCACTTCACAATTTTTCCATTTCGTCTTTCGTGATCATTGCTGGTTTCTTGATATTGTCTTGAACAGATTTGAGGCTAAATTGCTCAGTAACTAAATTAATCATATCAGCTGTAAACAAGAACTTGAAAACGTCTGCTGGAGAATTCAGTATCCGTTACCCAAGAATTGGAAATTGTTAACATCGTAAACTGGCATTTTCCCCTTTTTCCAAATAACCATTTTAGCAGTTTTTCCTCTGGATTTGGATATTGTTGCAGACTGTAAATTTATCAAAGGTACGTCGTCTTCTTCAGAAAAATCAGAGTCAGACTCGGGTATGACAATCACAATCGGAATCAATGTCATCATCACTCACGTTTCCATCACTAGGAATAGTATTAACATACTTAGCAGAGCCGTAGAAGCGTGCTGGTTACATTTCTGGAATAAGTGTATACATAATAAAAGTAACCGTAAATGGATACCAAGCCACCATATGGTAAATTTGGAAAAGTGAGAAAAAAAACACAAAAAAGTAAAAAAAAAAAGCAAAAATTAATATTTTCCCGTATTTAAGAAAGTCCAGAGAATGTAGTTTTATTTCTTTTCACCACTTTACTCACCTTTTTGATATTTATTTTTTTAATTACTACTCATACTTTTTTCAATGCATTCGGCCCGTCGCACACGGTGAACATAACCTTCAAAATATTTGACAGATCACAATTGCAATGTACAAATCATTAACTTTTAGATAGCTCAACTTTATTATAAAATAAAACTACACAAAACCTTTAAGACAACGCTAATTTATTAGACTTCACTCAATGAAAGTTAACGCAGGAATGATCATACCACTCTGTCTCTACATATACACTTGCGGTCATAAAAACCGCACCATATCAAAATGATTGAAAAATTGTTAATAACTACGATAATAATTTTTATAATGAAATGAAATTTTTTGTTGAGTACTCCGCAGTAGTTTATAAGTATTTCTATCTAATTTCCATCTGTTTATTGAATGTTTGAAAAAAGATATTAACAAAGAAAGAAAAACCAGTTAATTTTCTTATTTTTTTTAAATATTTTAATACAGTCATTGGTTAACAAAATCAAACGATACATTTTTTATGTATGTGTATATGAGTTGTTTAGATATGCCACTTTTACCAAAAAATTATCAATACCGAGTTGCTCCTCCTTTGGCTAACCGGTTATAACCGCTTTTATTGTAGAAGGCATCGAGTTTAGTAGAAGTTCAGTAATATCCCTTGAAATTTCAGTATTCCATACATGTTCCAGAATTTCATTTAGCTTTTTTTTACTTTCTGGTTTATGTTCAGCCACTTTACGTTTCATTACATTCCACAAGTGTTCGATTGGGTTTAAATCGGGCGAATTAGCTGGCCAGTCTAGTCTGGTAATTCCGAGGTCATCAAGCGTTGTCATGAGCTGAAAATTATTGAACGACTCTAATTACTTGTCTGTTTATTATTTATAAAGTAGACATCTAAAAGTTGATTTATAACACTTTACTTACGGATTTGGCGCGGTGGCAAGGTGCAGAATCATCTTGAAAAATGCACTTGTCAGTATATGAATGATGCTGTTCAGTTGCTGGTATCAAAAACTCCCTTACTACTTCTCCATACTTTTGAGCGTTCATAGTTCCATTAATGTGTTTTGGATTTATTTTTTTAATTTATTTTTACATTTACAAATCTATTTTCAAATGACATTGTGACTATGTACACGGATGGATGCAGGTTTATTTTAAGGAGAGAAGGTATATTTTCCATCAAAACATTTTGAGTTTGTTCACTGGCAGGAGGATTGTAAATAATTATTTCGATTTCTTAAAATAAACAAAATATTATAACACAAAATAAAAAAAAAACTAAAAAAGAAAAACTTAACACAAAAATTAAAACAATTATTCTCTGTTCGAGACAAGACTTAAATAGAAAAGTAAAACTTAAAAATGACAATAATAAAGAAATACAATCTCTTATAAATAAATTGTGTTATTCTCTTTAAAAATACAAAAATAGCAAGTACTGTACTTTTAGTTAATAGTTGCAACGATAATCATTATCGATAATATTACAGTTTCTATATAAAAAATCTATTATCGAAACACTTAAAAAATAAATTATATTTAGCATTTAAAATTACAGAAAAAAGAACACTCAGACTTCCAATTGTTTTGATGGTTGATGAGATATAAATGGTTCACTCCACATCCGCCGTAAGTCACCCTTTAAATAAGCCATTGTTAATAATGGTAATAGAGTGAACGGTACAAGGTACAATAGAGCAGGCTGTGCTGCCTTAAACACTTCCGAGCTCACAGTTGCTGTGAGTAATCCAAGAAAATATCCTAATAAGGAACAATGAAAATATGTTAGTTTAGAGCCCATTCCCCTAGGCGGTGCTAACGTTGGATCCGACGTGACACCTTGAGATTTTTTGTATGCATCGTAACGTAGCACAAAACACAGCAATAGTCCCGGCATTACAATATCGCCTAAGCCCAGCATTGAAAAATGACCACTATTATGTATGCTGGGAAATACCAATTTGCCGGGAAGATTTAATTTTGGTGGTTCCTTGACGATTCCTCCTAAATTTAGTTTGCGGGCAACAATTCCAACGGGATTTTCGGCGGGTCGTGTGGCTACTTTAACCATAACGTTCGTACTAAAGATGTATGATGAAAAAAACACCCAGAAAACATCGTAGATTAATAAACCAGTAAGAAGAAGTGTTGATACTTTTAGGCTTGGTAAACGTACAAAAGCGATAAATGCAACACATAGACCCATTCCCATCGCATCCATTAAGAGCCAGTGACCAGTTAAAACCCAAACGCAAACAATTGACACAGAAAGTGAGAAACTAAAAAGTTCAGCCGCTGTAAAACGACCGCAAATACCAAATGATATGCGGCTACCATCCGAACAGGGACGAATAATATATTGACACATGGGCAGAAGAAGAAATGCTAGAGCTACAGTTGCTATAATTGCTGTACACACGGCGAATAGTAGTTGCATTGAATCAAAGAAGAAAAACATCACAAGCAATGACACCGATGCACCGAGCGGTAAGCACAATGCATGCATTGTATCCAAGGTCGCAAATTTACTTGGCTCATTCTCGATGGGTTCGCCGGTTAGTAAATTCATCATCGATTCGTTGCGTTTCTTTTCTTGTCGTTCACGCGCCTCCTGCTCAATATTTAAACTTCGAAAGCTGCCATAAACAATAAGAAGCATCGATATTAGACATGTCGACACTCTTGAAGAATCCATCACGGAATAGGCCCAGTGGTATTCACGATACTCTCCTTGTGTGCTACTACTATCAACGCCCGCGTTCGCTGCTGATCCGCCTTGCGACATTTCTCATAGAGCACACTCAAAATATGTGCACAACTGCCGATTTCTGTTTTAATTTATTTTTCAGGAGCTATATCTCCCCTATCTATGCTTGGTTGCTTGCAACGGCGCAGGCGGGTGATATTACACACATACACCGGACACAAAAGTGTCACGGTGTCGCGGTGTTATACCTTATCTGAGCGATCGTACTCAATGGTTTCTTTGTTACTTCAGAAATGATAAGAGAAGGATGAATTCGATTTAATAATTCTGTATTTGCAATGTGACCCTAGTATCGTGGGTTATGTTTCAATTCGATCGGTGAAATCACAAATACAACTTTCCACTTCCAACTCGTAAATTTACAATCCATAAGGCAGGTGTTACGATCATTTCCAGAGTCATGGAAGGAGCCAATAATTACCACCAAGTCACTGCTGCTGGATCTCGTTGCTACTGCATTTGCCTCGGCTTACCCTTGGGTTAATGATGATGAATTTCATGAATTTCATAAAGAAAAAGATTTTTCTTGTGCAGTTTTTTTTTTTTTCTTTGTTTTTTGTGGAGCTCTTCTTCAGTTGGTTGCCTCAAATGCTTTAACAAAGTGCAAAGGGCCCAAAACGTAAAAAGAAAAACATCCAAAAACCATCTGGCGTCCTTGAACCTTTCACCTACTGACCGTCGTACGTATGGCAAATTGTCGGCACACAACAAATTAAATTTACTTTCATCGGACCATATCACACATCGCCAATCGTCCTGCGTCCAATCTTCATACTTTTTTGCCCAAGTCAAGCGAGCTTTTTTCATTTTTGTGGTTAGGAGAGGTTTTTTCGCTGGTCGTCTTCCATATAAACCTATCTCCCGTAGCCGTCGGCATATGGTTTCGGCGCTTAGATCAACTTGATGAAATTCACTCAGCTCTACTCTTATACGGACAGCACTTTTAAAGCGATCTTTCATGCTAATTCGTTGTAATACATTGTCCGTCTTCTGGGTTGTTTTATGTTTTCGTTCCGAGCCTTTTTTCCTTTCCAGTGGATCCAAATTTTCTTTTTTCTTCCTCAGTCATACGATAGTTGAATGACAGCATCCTATTTTAACCGCAATCTCACGATAGCCATTTTATGAGGACTCATTAGGTAGTGCGGTTTTTATGACCGCAAGTGTATATGTACATGCATCTTTCTCTCTTTTCTTAAATAACTTCTTGTTCTGAGTTGCCAATTGGTTAATTTTCTGTTAAATGTCAAACTATTATACACTTTAGGGTGAGGCCACAAGTTGGGTTTAAGCGGCAAACAAGTGCTAAAAGAGCATTCCGTTAACATGGGTCAGGGTACACCAAAGTAAGCCTTTTTTTTTTAAATCCTCGATAAATGTTGTCAACATTGCAGATAGACCATAACTGTAGAACGTTTTTGTTTTTCATATAATATACCCGGGAATCATTTCCCTAATTATCGTTGACGAATTAGGGGACACCCTGCATAATAAAATATAAAATATGTGTTACAATCTGCATATCAAACTTGATATACCCTAAACTCGCGTCATCGGAATTTGCATGTAAAGCTTGTTTGTACTACGAATGAGTTATTTTCATACTCAAAAATCACTCAGTTACAAACTCGACTCTCAGTAAGCAGCATTACCATTTACCACCATTAGTGAGCTCCCCTTCTTCAGTTCATTCGCTTGAGTGGGACCATGGAATACGCGCAGAGAAGGCGAAAACTTGTATCTGAAGTCTGAACTCTGAAGTCAACACAAACGAAAATAAGTTTTGAATTTAGTGGCAGTCGGCAATCGTCTCAATACGTCGGACGGCAAGTAGCTTTTACTTTTTCCATTGCGCGAGCAAATACGTAAAAACAAATCCAAAATGGTTTGAGTTTGTCAATACATACATATGTAGATTGTAGGCTGTAGATACATAACTTCAATTCATTTCACATCTCTTCAATTGCAGGCTCTGAAAAATCGGCAATTTTCGATAGATTATGAAGAGAATGTATTCCGTTTGGATGGTAAACCGTTTCGATATGTGTCTGGATCATTCCACTACTTTCGAGCAGTACCCGAAGTTTGGCGGGATCGTTTAAGAACCATTCGTGCGTCTGGGTTGAATGCGGTTGACACGTAAGTTCAAGTATCCGACTGCTGAGTGGGATATACATATATGTAACTCTTGTTTCTTTGAATTTTTGTTTACAGATACGTGGAATGGTCGCTGCATAATCCGAAAGATGGAGTTTACAACTTTGAAGGGATCGCTGATGTTGAAAATTTCATCAAGATCGCAGAAGAGGAAGGCTTATATGTTATTTTACGACCAGGACCCTATATCTGTGCAGAACGGGACAATGTATTATATCTGCGGTTCTAATGCAAAAAAAAAAAACTCACTCTAATGATGACTTTATTTCTTTTGTAGGGTGGTCTGCCTTATTGGTTGTTTACAAAATACCCTGGAATCAAACCCCGTACCAGTGATCCCAATTACACTCATGAAGTAGCCTATTGGTATTCAAAGTTAATGAAACGCATGCAAAAATATCTGTACGGGAATGGCGGACCGATAATCATGGTCCAAGTTGAGAATGAATACGGGGTATTCCATGCATGCGATCGAAACTATTTGAATTGGTTACGTGATGAGACTGAAAAATACGTTAAAAATAATGCTGTTCTATTCACCACAGACATACCAAACGACCGAATTAGTTGTGGTAAAATTGAAGGAGTCTTTGCTACCACAGATTTTGGGATTGATCGAGGTTTGTTCTTTTGTGTTAAGGAGTTGAAAATCTTGTAAAATTTTTATATTTTGCAGTGCATGAAATTGACGATATATGGGCTACGCTGAGGTCAGTGCAACCAAATGGGCCACTGGTAAATTCAGAATTCTATCCAGGGTGGCTGACCCATTGGCAGGAGGAAAACCAACGAAGAGATGGAGCTGTTGTCGCCGACGCATTAAGGTAAGAGCCCAACTAAGGAAGATACAATAACAATACAGGGCATGGATGGCAATGAAAAAAATGTGTCTGAGTCTTGTGCGCTTGGTGTTGGTCTCGTATTTGTATATCCCGCCAGTAACTTGTGGACGTTACAAGCTGAAGCTTCTTTAGGGACATGGATATAAAAGGCCGTATTTTCTTTTGATATGAGCATTGAGCAATCCCTCTAACCAACTGGAAGTTCTTCATCACCATTTCAGCTGATATACACCGAGCACCCTACGCATTTGCTTATAACTTATAGCACTGCATACCTCTGTCTGAATTTTTACAGAACGAAGCACCAACATGCGATGTCCTAATGCAACATACGTGTACGTACAACTAAAACGTTTAGAGATTCGCAATACTACGAGTATATGTCTGTTAGTTTCGCGCAACTATTGCCTTTTCACATGCGATGTTGTCTGCGCAAACTTGAATATACAACACTTTGTTGGATTTGTCGGCTGTTGCTGTTGTTACTTAGCAACAATTGAAACTCTTTTGTAACTTACAACAGCTGTTGATAAAGTTGTTTTTAGTACCGCTATTTCGATTCCAGACAGCATACAGGATAGCCGTTCTTTCATCCAACGATGTAGCCCATGTCAGTTGAAAACTGGCTCGTAAAATCCAACAACGGCGTGCAATAAAAGATACTGCGCAAAATTGTGCAAACAAATTAGTGGCATGGTCCGATGAACCGGGTGGGAAAAAAATATCACAGTGCGGGCACTCCCACATCTCCTGCCCCTGGTCAGAGTGCTGTTGTTTGCACTCGGCCACTGCCGTTACTGGATAACTCTGTTATGCAGCAGAAGCAGTGACTGAGTGCACGTGACAACTGATGAATAGCGGGTTGTGAGTGTGAATTCTGTTGCTACACTGTTTCATTTTGTTGTAAGGGCATAACACCTACAACAATCTGATTCGGTAAACCAACGTCAGAATTTTCACGTTTCAGCCTTGCTTAGCATCATCGGTTTTTGCGTCTTTTGTGTTTGTTAATCTGTAATGACTCGGGAATTTAGAGTGGACATAGCAAATATACGCGGGCTAAAAAATAAATTCACTATTTTGCGTACGTCCACGTCTGTAAATTCAGACCAGCTGTTTTGGCACTTAGTGAAACACAGGTAGATCCCCGCCCACACCTATCAGATCACTCTGATCTGAAGCTACCTGGCTACGAACTAGTGCCATTATTCTTCTCTCACCGCGGTCTCGCCATTTACGTGCATAGTGATGTAGCTTACCAAATTCCACCACAATGTAGTCCCTGTTCCAATCCGGAATTCAATTTCATGTGGTTGAAATTCCATCTCCGTAAGCAAATTATCCACTAATGCTTTATTTACGGAAGCCCCAAACTAGACAGTAAATCGACTTTAACGAGCATTGTATCCCTGTATCCTCATACTGAAATCGTTATTACGGGCGATTTCAATACACACAATTCTGGGTGGCTCCGGCATTTTGGACAGACAACACCCGAAGGACGGTGTGTTGAGATCTTCGCTGCGGAAAATTACTTAACCCAGCTTGTAAACGAGCCCACACGAATACCAGACGTTGACAGTCATACCGCCAACACCCTGGACCTGTTTTTAACTTCTCACCCTGATAAGTACACCGTCGACGTGCTCTCCCCTCTAGGCTCGTTGACCCATTGTGCCATATCAGCTAATTTCTACGAGAAAACCAATTGGAGCGAACTTAACAGCTTATTTAGGAAATTTAATTAGTCGTTATGTTTCCTCGACTACATGCAGCTGCTGATATGATCACAGACACTATTCTCTTTGGAATGAGATGCTTTATCCCTCATCGGATGAACAGTATCAAACCAAAAGAAAAGACGTGATACGATTCGAGCTGTAAAGAGGCTGTGAGGGATAGAGAAATGTTTTTTCGGTCCTACAAGACCGAACCTACAGAGGAAAACCGAAAAAAGTTCAAACGAGTCAGGAATGACTGCAACATCTTTCTCAAGCGTGTGAAATTTCAATACGACCAAAAATTGAGGCAGAAAAATACTCCAATGTCCCAAAGGTAGTAAAAATTTTTGGTCGTTCTTCAAAAATATTAAAAATTCTGCCTCATCCTCCATCCCAACGCTCATTTACAATGACATTCCAGCTATCAGCCCTTTGGACAAGGCCAATCTGCTTGCTGCACACTTTGCGGCCAGCTCAACACTCTCAGATTGTGCTTTGTCCCCGCCTACACTTGAGTGCGTCGAATCTTTAATGGGACAAATCCACTTTCGCACTAGTGTAATAGCAAGAGTACTCAAGGATCGTCCAGATGGTATATCTCCCCTCCTTCTGAAGAGGTGTTCTTCCTCGCTGGCAAAACCCCTGCGTAAGCTTTTTCAGCAATTCTACTCTTTAGGATACTTTCCGAGCAGATGGAAAACAGCATTTGTACAGCCCGTCCTTAAAAAAGGCGAATCTTCTTCTCTCTCTTCTTATAGACCCATTGCACTTACGTCCCTTCTTTCCAAGGTCATGGAAACGCTGATAAATCGTCAGTTCATGAAATATCTCGAAACACGAAAACTTCTCAATGACCGGCAGTACGGTTTTCGTAGCAACAGGTACAAAACCGGAACCATATTCTGCACCAATCTGGTGAAAACAAGACAGTTGCACTTGATATTTAATAAGGCAATTGACAGAGTTTAGCATCAGGCTCTTTTGTCGAAAATGCGTGCTTTTGGGATCGATGACTCTGTTCTTCAATGGAATAGAAATTACCTTTCGGAACGTTCAATTCAAGTTGTCTTGGATGGTTTCAAGTCTGACATTCACAAAATAAATTGTAGAGTGCCCCAGGGCTCCATTATGACTGCGACACTCTTTTTAAGTTTCATCAACGATCTCTTGTCTGCTACTTCTAATCCAATATATTGCTTTGCTGACGACAGTACTGTCTACTTTTCTTATTCATTCGCGGACTTATGTACGTCCCTGCTCTTCGGCTGTAGAACGGGAACGCCAGCGTATATTAAGCTCATTAAATTCCGATATTAACAGCATAACCAATTGGGGAACTATCAACCAAGTGGAATTTAATTCTTCCAACACAAGAAAAATTTAAACACCCAGCCATTATCTATGAATGGTCGAAACCGACTCTTTCCATTCTCGGTATGTGTGTCAATGACAACTTACGTTGGAATGACCACATATTCGATGTCGTCGAAAATGCTGCGAAATGTCTAGGTTTCCTCAAGCGATGTAAGAAATATTTCACTCTGGCCTAAATATATAAGACACTCATTCGCCCAAAATTGGAGTACAATGCTCACATCTGGTCTGATGCTAATGAGACATCTCTGCACCTGCTCCATAGGATTCAATGCATTCCACCCCTTCAAACCTTCAGCCGTAACACTCGTCTCGCTATGAATGCTCATTCTCAAGCCCACTTTTGGACATACTCTGAAATGTCGTTATTCCTTCCTAAATCGAACATTTTCTGGTCATTGTAACATTCAGACATTTAAAACCAACGTACATTGGTACCTATCTTTCTTTCCTGCTAATTCTACTTCGCCCGCGCTGTGTGCAAACATTTTAAGAGTACCTTAACCCCTTGGGTGCGCGCTATTTATAAAAAAAATGAATAGTGTCCCGTCACGACGCCAATAAGCAGTCTGCATCAATTTCAGATGGTTTGGGTGATAAAAAAAACTCTCCTTTTAGCCTTGTCTAATAAGATCATCGACGATCTCATTTTCTGCAACCCAATTACAACATAGAACCCAAACAAAATTCGGTAAAATCAGCCTGTCTTCCAAGACCTTAAGCGTAGTTTGCCTATTGTCTCTTCCACACATCCATACAATATAGTTCATTGACATCATGAGTGCTGATACCTATACTTGGACGACAAGCGCAAGTTTACCTAACGAAGAATAAGTCTTCGGATTATTCGTATTCCTTTTCTGGCTCAGAATTTCCCCGAACGAGTCCTAAATGCAGGGAAAGTAGATATCATACTTTCGCAGCAACAGGACTTTAGATCTCATTTCATCAAACTGCGTGGCTATTAGACCAGAGTCAAGGTAAATGGTTTTGAAAATGCAGCCCATGATATGAAAATAAAGGGAAAGGTGATTCATCAGTACGCTTAGAGCAGATCCAGGCGTGCTAGAAAACGAAACCACGACTAGGAGTTCATCCTTCACATTTCTATTTTGGTAGTCTAGGTAGGTAGGTAAGAGTAGCTGTTGGAAACACCAACCCACTTAGGCCTGTTGGCCCATTGTGATGCCACGTGGATCTATGATCCTCTTACTAATGGAGACTGTTAACTTCTATATTCTTTAGATCGTTTCGGTCATTGTAGAAGAAAGCTCCTAAGTGAAGTTTTCTTCTCTGGGAGAGAACTGGACATGTACAGAGTAGGTTGAGGATTGTCTCATCTTCCTCCTCGCCCATGCAGCTTCTACAGAAATCGTTTGTAAAAGCGCCAAGCTTTGTTGCATGCTTGCCTATGAGGCAGTGTCCAGTGATGATACCTATGATGGCGCTTAGATGTTTCCTATTTAGTAGGATCAGATTCTTAGAGCGATTCAGATCTAGCTTTGGTCAGATCTGTTTAATCGCTAGATATGTTGGTCCAACAGTCCACCTAAGGTCTGTTCTTTTATTGGCATCCGGCTTTAATATTAATTTGCACGTAGCGATTGGTATACCTGTGCTACCAATTTTGGCGAGTGCCCTACAATTCCCTGGAATGTCTCTGTGGCCCGGCAAAGGTGAGGGTTGAACTACTCTGCCACCTCCGTAAGAGATGATCGACATTCAAGGGCGGTTTTCGAATTTAGCGAGCCTGACTCCTTTACAGATATCACGTTTTTTTTTCAGTCAGGACAGAGGTTCTTTAATCGTCAAAATTTCCGCCTGGAACACGCTACAGTGGTTTGCAAGACGGAAAGAGAGGCTTCGACTTAGCTTGTCTGAGAAAACACCGCCACCAACACCGCTATCGGGGTCTAGTCTAACTAGTCCTGAAATTACTTACTAATCATTGAGCCCAACTTCAAATACTGGAACGTTGAATTAGATTATATAAAGAATCTTCCATGCTGACTATTGGTTCAGTCAGTCAAATTCATTCGCTGTACATCTTTCTTCTGAGGCTCAGTCATTTCTGACAAGACTTGTGGTGCCCATAATACTATTGGTCTCCAACCAATACCCGCGCAGGTAAACTAAGCACAATTGATGTGTGGTCATAGTTACAGCATTGGGTGTTGCTCGGTCGGCACCAAATCACTAACTTGTCATCAGGTAAGTGCCTGCTTAGGCCCGTATGGCCATCATGTTTGACATGATCGCTATAAATCGGTTTTATTGTTTGTCAGTCCGAGGTACAAAACTACGCCTCCTTGTTTCCTTTGTAGGGATCCTTGATTGAGGTCACAGATGACCATTGATTGAGGTCACAGATGACCATTGATTGAGGTCACAGGATACACAACACAAATTGTGCGCGTGGGATCGTAATGATTTGCAAGATCGCAGTCAATTTCAATTTGACTTTCATTCCTTCGCAGTAACCATGTTTAGAGTTACCTGTGGCCGTAATATATTTCCTCGGTTATGCTAGGAGAAATAAAATCCTTCTGGACGTTCTGGTGCTGATCCAATTTTTCGCACCACCAGTGAGTTTAGCGTGAGCTTCAGAAAATCTTAGACAGCAGTACAGGCAATTAGATTTCCAGTACTTTTACAACTTCTTTATGTTTCATTTCTACAGCCAACTCTTGTAAACGGCAGGTACTCGTAGATCCTGTTGAGAGACTCTTGTACCTCTTATGTGCTTATAAAATTCAAAATACACTTTACACTTACCCTTCAATAATACCCACTTTCCGTTTTCATTTTTTAAATTTCAGAAAAATTCTGAGCTACAATGCAAATGTGAATTTCTACATGTTCTTCGGAGGGACCAATTTCGGTTTTACAGCCGGTGCCAATGACTGGGGTACTGGGAACTATACTCCGGATATAACATCCTACGACTATGATGCTGTAATGGATGAATCTGGCGATTCTACTCCCAAATATATGCTCATCCGAGAAGTTCTAAAAGACTATATGAGCATCCCATCGATAGAGATACCAGCTAAAAGTCCTAAAACCGCTTATGGGTTAGTAGAAATGCAGTCAATTGGCGACATTCTATCTGAGGTCGGTTTAATAACGCTCTCAACCAATACTGTTAAATCACAGTTGCCTAAAAGCTTTGAGCAACTTGATCAGTATTCAGGTCTAGTTCTATATGAAACAATTTTACCAAGGCTACAGTTAGATCCGACCTTATTGACCGTAAACGATCTTCGAGATCGTGGTTTAGTTTATATTGACCAACAATTTATGGGAACACTATCGCGTCAGAATGCAGTCAATTCTCTCCCTCTAAGTGTTGGAGTTGGACAAAAATTACAAATCCTTGTCGAAAATCAAGGACGCATCAATTTTAATATTGCTAACGACACCAAGGGAATTTTAGGACCAGTGACAATCCAAGATCTAGATGGAAATCATGTAGAACTTTTCAATTGGACCTGTACATCATTTCCATTGGAGAGTGCGCAGATTAATAAACTACTGGATGTTCAGAGGATCAGTAGCAATTCTTCGCTTCAGAAAGGTATGCTTTTTAATGGACCGGCAGTATTTTATGGAGTTTTGGATATAGACGGAGATCCTACAGATACTTATCTAGACACTGAAGGCTGGGGGAAAGGTGTAGTTTTTGTTAATGGTTTCAATTTGGGTAGATATTGGCCTTTGGTTGGGCCACAGATTACGATATACGTCCCTAAGGATATACTTCGGAATGGAGCAAATGTCATTGTTTTGGTGGAATACCAAAAAACACCAAATGATGTTCAAGTTTACTTTTCAGATGCTGCTCGTTTAGATAGCAAGTAAAATGGAAAAAAAAACAGAATATCGCAATTACACGTCTCTTGTACTTCTAAACTAATTATAATAATGTCCAATATTGTTAATTAAATAAAAAGTAAATTATTTTAAACCTTTGTAAGTATGTCATCTATGAAAATATTATTTTTTAGCCTTGCGGCAATGGCTTATAGAGTATTGGCGCAGTTCATTCCTCTACTTGTCGCAAAAGATCACTTAATCTGGCAAAACGACAATAAGCTTGATGTACTTTCTTATATTGGCGCATAGAGGAGCACCACGGTGGATTGATATCAGGGCGAATAGAAATATTCGTATCAGACTTCGACAGCTTCCAGAGGTGAAACCCCATGTGGCACTACTTGAACATAAGGGGCCGGCCAAACAGGTGTCAGTATCCCTTTACAAAGTAATGAGTGGCGCCGTTGAATCAATTTGAGCTCTGCTGCCACATCTTTCCTTCAGAAGCGCTTACAGTTTGTTTTAAGCCCCTATCAGAACTTGTATTTATGGATGCTACGTTGCGCTACCGTCCTAAACCAGCCTCCCTAAATGCCACCAATTGGCTAAGATTAGCCTAATGTGCGTGCGCACCCCAACAAAGGAAAAATATGATGTCATTAAGGAGAATTTTTGTGAGCTCCTCGATCAGAAATTTAACTATCCTCAACGGCTTACGCCGCCAGAATCTTGCCTCAAAACAGTGAAAAAGTTGGCAACAGCCATCAGAGATATCGCCTCTGGTATACTAGATTTTGCCCGACCACCGTGAAATGTGGTTTGTTGATGAATGCGTCTGGTGCATGCAAAGAAACAGAAAGTATATAGAGCGACGCTACAAAGGGGGCCTTAAGGGGCTTGTGAGCTCTAGGAGCAAGAAAGGACGGACGTGTACCAACTTCTCAGGAGGAGGAAAAAAAATTGGGAGAGGTTATAGCCGGAAAGACATGCAAGGTCAACAAGGGCGAACAAATGAACCTAAACCATGCCTGCATACTGTTAAAAAGCAATTACGAACAACGAATCCATCTGTCTGATTTTGATGAAGTGAGGATAGCCATATACAAACTTAAGTCGACAAGGCTACGGGTATTGATCTGCGGGATCTTTGCGGCGCTTGATTTCAAAACTGATGACTGTCCTATAACTTGAATTGGGCAATGGTAATGATTGTCGCGTAGTACTTCCCTTACCTCGCGATGGTTGTCTCCGGTTAAAATTGCAAGCCTCTGCTCGACTAGTAGCATAATACAGGCCTACGCCTTAATAGGGCCAACAACCCGACAAAGAAAAAAACATTCAGACATGTAAGCGAACGCCTATTGACGATTTGCATAAAGTCTAAATTCACCAACATAAACCTCGTAAATATCCACGCCCCCGATGGAGAAGAGGGACGCCCTTACCAAACACTGCTCTATGAGTTCCTCGATAAAACCTACGAACACTGCCCAGGCAAGGACGACGTCTTTGGTAATAAAGTGGAGAAGTGCAGCCTCCACACCATAACTTCTTGAAACGAACTCAGGCTTATTGATTTTCCGGCGCGACGTAATGTAACTATAGCCAGCACACGCTTTCCCTACCCTATGGATATCCATAAACGGTTATGGCTGACTCCTGATCAGGAAACTGTCATCCAAATTGATTACACTGCAATTAACGCAAGGGACTGTTCAAAAATTCCGAGCAGCCAACATCGACTCGTACCATTATTTTGTTGTAGCCAGGAACGGATGCAGTTATCCGTAACAGCCCAGAGCCGCCGATTCATTTTGAGTAAGTCGAACGGCTACAATCTACGAGGAGTCAGGCGCCGCAAGCATCGAACATAGAAGACTACTGGCATCACTGCACAAAGAGCAATTAGAAAGCCGGCCTCTGATGTACTGGGTTTTATCCCGTCCCAAAAAAGAAACGTCTGGTTCGATGACGAATGCAGTCCAGCAAATCTGAGAAAAACAGTGGATGTACAGAGCGGCTCTGCAGAAGACATCGAGATGGACTCACGAGCTCTATGAGCAGAAAAGAAAGGAAAAATATATGCTTCTCACAAAAAAAAAAGAAAGAGCATGAGAAGCGCTCGATCGGGGCCTTAGAGAGGTGCTACCAGAAGAATGAAAAGCGGAAGTTTTACTAAAAAATAAAACAAACACGTCAAAGATGTAAGGCGCAAACAGAAATCTGCTGTTATATACCTCTTAGTAGAACCGAAGTCGGTGCTGGGAATCTCTAAAGACTATTTTTGCTGACTGTAAAAAGTTGATGACGAAGACAGACAACAATTGCGTCCTCATCGACCATACGAAATTAATAATTTCTATGCTTAAGTCTAAAAAAGCTGCTGGAGCCGACGGCTTAACTACCGAGTAGCAGGTGATGTTTGTTTTAGCTCAGTCAGTAATGCTATTTTCTATTTTCTTCGGTCCGTCATTACTTCAAACTCCCCTAGGGTACATTTTATATGGACACCTGGACATGTAGGCATACCAAGAAATAAAAAAGCAGACGCTGGCGCCCGTCAAACAGTCAAGATGCCTTTAGTGTATTCCATACCACCTTTTGCAAAAGCAATACTCTTACAAAAAGTGCAAGAAACTCAAATAGAAGCAGAACACCGTTGGAACTTACCAATGAGTTCTTACGCCGACTACAGTCGTTGCAACTAGGCAAGATGAGATTGTGACATGCACGGTTTAATAAAGCCCACTTCTACAACAGAGGTAGAAGTTTCTTAATCTAAAACAAAACATAATGAAGCACTTTACAGATTCTATGGAAAGACAACTTCACAAACTTCTCACAGAGCTCGAACTATGAAATCGAAAGCTTTCCCAACTCCTCCCATCTATGCGAGCTCTTGGTGGATACAGAGCAATATAAAATTTATTGCGCACCAATTGGATTGATCTTCTCCCAGAGACAGTATGCAACATTTTAAAGGCCGTCCGTGGAGTAACACTTCACTAGCTTGCTGATGTTTCTGACAGTTTCATGGAGAATAATACCAACACTTGCGTCTACTAGTTACACCGGTGAGCCAAAGTCTAACAAACAAGACGGCGCAGCACTCATGGAGCAAAGATTTCTCAACGTAGAAAAGGACGTCGCCGAACTCTCAGCTTCCTTCAAAGTGCTATCAAGAAAGCTCAGTATCAACCATCAAAGGCATATTCCCTCTCGCTCACATCCTACAACTTCAACTTCTTCTCAAGAGTGCTACTACCACCGCAGATTTGGTGCAAAGGCTCTTCGATCCGTGCAGTCGTGTGTCTACAAGGCATCCACCATCAATCCGAAAGGCTACCCTGTCTTCTGTCGAAGTGTTTGGGGACAGCAGCAATTTGAACTTAAACACTGATAAGGAATATCGTCTTCATCTCTACGACAAAACAACCAACCTAACTTTCCTTATCCACTCTGGTTCCGTCGTTTCTGTGCTACCACGGTCTTCCATCAACCAACATCATATACTCGTAACCTGTATGCAGCGAATTCTTCAACCATTAACACCTATGGGCAACAATGCCTAACTGTCGATCTTGGACTTGAGCATTTAGATGATCTTTTATCATTGCTGACGTTAAATCGGCAATCATAGGGCCTGACTTCGTCGCGCAATTCAGTCTACTTATAGACCTCAAACAACATCGCCTTGTTGGTCTCCTCACCTCACTGTACATTCCTGGTAAGGTTGTTGAAACCTTGGAACATGGCATCTCCACTGTTGATCAACACTCGCTACTATCCATGAATCCAAAATTGGCCAGACTTTTCCAAGATTTCATCGATATTGCCATGCCACCTACAACACCAACCATGGATGATACTTCCGCTATTGTCCATCACATTGTTTCTACTTGCCCACCTGTTGTAGAACGAGTTCTAAGGATGAGCTACGGTTGACATCAACTTTCTACTGCATTACCAAGTCATACGACCATCAAGCAGTCACTGGGCCAGCCCCATACACACGGTCCCTAACGACGAGTCAACGCACAAACCATTCCTAATCGCTATCCTTTACCATTCATCGTTAACCTGTTTCAGCGGCAAAGCATATTTTTGACGATCGACCTGGCGCGCGTATACCACCAGATACCTATGGCTACAAAAGATATTTCAAAAACTACCATCACTACACCTATTGGACTGTTTGAATTTTTGGGTATGCCCCATGATTTACTAAATGGCAAACAAACATTTCAGCGACATATTGAAACAATATTTAGGCGGCTGGACTTCATTGACTATTTCATAGATGACATCAGCGTGGCATCTGACACTTCCGAGGATCACATTAAACATTTGCAGCATATTTTCACCATCCTACGAAAGCACAGGCTCACCATTAATGTCAAAAAGTGTGGGTTCGGCAAAGAAGAACGTATTTACCTTGACTACATTATCAACAGCGACGGATACAGACCTCCATCAGAGCGAGTTGATGTGATTCTCACATACCCGAACCGGATACCATCACAGACTTACGTCGTTTCCTGTGTGTGATAAATTATTATCGAAAACGGATTCCAAATACTGCTCAACTACAGAGGCCACGTAATGTGTACCTCAAGGACGCCAAAAAGAACGACAAGCACAACGGAATTTGGACACCCGAGTCTGAGGAGGCTTTAAAATTATGCAAACAAAACGTTGCTTTAGCTGCTCGAACGGCATTCTTGTCACCAATTGCTCCATCGTCATTTTCTATAGATGCTTCTGAATCCGCCATAGGCGTAGCTCGAAGACAACATA
Organism: Volucella zonaria; assembly: GCA_963966105.1. Classification (NCBI taxonomy): domain Eukaryota; kingdom Metazoa; phylum Arthropoda; class Insecta; order Diptera; family Syrphidae; genus Volucella; species Volucella zonaria. The sequence goes on along the minus strand of OZ014530.1, from coordinate 316,172,425 downwards.
TGGAAGCCAACCGTTTTTTTTTTTTTTTCATTACAGCCAGCACAACAGAAATCAAATATAAAATAATACGTACGACAGAGAACTGCTTGCAATGTTCGCTGCTGTTAAATTTTTTCGTTGCATCCTTAACGCACGTCAGTTCATCATTAAGACCGACCACCAAGAGCTGAGAAAACATCACCACGACAACTCACACAACTAGATTTTGTTTCGCAGTTCTGCACTGAAGTTGTCTATCTCCGGGGAGAAAAAATAAAACGGCCTATACAGAATCAACACAATTTCCATGCCAACTTTATTAACTGCTGAAAGGATTCAAGGTGAACATGGTGATGGCGAATTACAGAAGCTATTCAACAACTTTCAAGCTTCAACGACTATCAATCGATGGCAGCTTTATAAGTTATTGCAACATATCTTCTGGATCTGTGGGGCCGTACATACCTCGTTCTCTACGGCGATAAGCTTTCGACACTATCCATGGACTGTCCCATCCTAGTGCTCGAATCACATGTTGTCAATTAAAACAACGATTCATCTGGCTTGGTCTCGAAACTGCATCGCTTCAACCCAACTAAAATTGAGCATATTTTGTGAAACCACACAAGGGCAACATACAACCGTACATCCACAGTAAAGAAAATCTAAATACATTACTTCAATTCCGAGTTCCCACCCGCACATACGGCCTCCCTGCCATTTTTTCTTAAAAAATGTTCCTCCTCTCACTTCCTGCGCTTTCTAATCTCTTTCATCTATCCCTTTCAGAAGGAGAATTTCCTCAGGCTCGGAAAACCTCCTTCGTAACCCCGATCCACAAAAAAGGATCAATGAATGAAATAACTAACTATCGTCCCATCGCTAGACTCTCCCATGTACCCAAACTCTTCGAAATTATTTTGTATGAAGCTCTAAGCTTCCAATACAAATCACTTATTTCGCCTTGACAACATGGCTTCCTCAAAGGGTACCTAGGTCAACCACCACAAATCTCGTTGAATTCGTATCCTTTGACCTCTTTGCCCTAGAGAATACTCTTCAAATCGTCTGCCCTCGGTTTTGAACCCATTCTGTTAAAATGGATATCATCCTCTTACCACGAAAACCGTTTTTACAGTGTTCGTTTTAGGTCAGCTCCATTTTTGGCCACCTCTGGAGTTCCATAGGGCACCCATCTCGATCCTCTTCTTTTCATATTAACCATAAATGATCTCGATAGGATCAACAAACACTCAAACACTTCAAAATTATTTCCTCACCCCATGACGCCTTCCTGCTTCAACAAGACCTTGATAGTTTTTCGAACTGGTGCCTCAAAAATTGTTTGGAACTAAATATCCCCAAATGCCAATCCATCGCCTTTTCACATAAGCGGCACCAATCTCCTCCCCGACTCCATCTTCTCCACAGCCAACCTATTTCCTCCGTTTCCAATCTCTTGGCATTTTGTGTGATAGGGAGCTCAACTTCCGTTTACATATGGATGAGATAATCCTTAAAGCAAACTCTGCACTAGGCTTTGTAAAACGGTGGGCCAAGGAGTTCACAAACCCATACGTGACCAGGTCCCTCTATATTACCTTTGTTCGCTCCCTCCTAGAGTACGCCAGTCAAATCATCGTTTTCATATCTCGAGAATCGCCGTTTTCTTCGATTTACTCTTCGGGGTATGGCTTGGGATGATCCTTTTATTCTGCCCCCCTATCAAAACCGTCTCAGCCTTATTAACTTAAACACCCTTGAGGAACGCAGAGGCGAAGAGGATTTTCTCTTCATTCATCGGCTCCTTTCAGGTCACGTTGAATGCGCATTCCTTCACAACTCTATTTTCCCCAACACTAACCCTCGTAATCTACGTACCCCTGGTCACTTCTTTGTACCAACCCACCACACCACCTATGGCACGAACGAACCAATCTCCCGTATGTTACGAAAGATCAATTCAAACCCTCTTTGACTTTCACCACACCACTCCCTTCCTTCAACACCCCAACCAATCCTAGTTTTAAGTTTAATTTTAAGTTATAGCTTGCATTAAGACGAATAAATGGGGACCACCCCCCATGGGAACCATCGCCCCCTCCCCTTATTTTGGTTGTAAAATAAAGAGGTCGTATTCTCCAAGTATACTATTTTTATTTGGTTGCGGGACGTAACGTTACTATAGCAAGCATACGGGGTCCTTACCTCAATATTCACAAGGGAACATGGCAGACACCAGATTAGCAAACTGTCAACTAGATTGATCATGTTCCGATCGATGTAAGGCACTCCTCAAGTATTTCAGATGTCCGAACATTCCGAACGGCCAACATAGACACGGACCACTACCATCATCAAGTGCTGAAGACCAGTGGCTTAGATGCCGAGAAGCTATCAGAAATGCCGCAACTGAAGTGCTGAGTTTCACCTGCCCACCACCACGAAACCCCTGGTTTGATGAAGAGTGACGGCAAGCACATGCAGCAAAACAACATGCCTACAAGGCGGCGCTGCACAAAAGGACGAGAGCAGCTCGTGAGCTCTACGAGCAAAAGAGGAGGATAGACCTTCGGCGATCGTGGAAGTAGAGAGGTGCTACTCCAGGAATAATGTTCGGAAGTTTTACCAAAGGGTAAAAAGAACAAGGAAACCTTGTAGTAGAGTCACAGTCGGTGCTGAGGATAGGGGAAAACCATTTCTGCAAAACGACGAATATACGACACAAATTTCGCTGTCAGGCAGAGCAAGCCATTCAATATTGACGATGCAAGTCAACAATTCCGTCCACCCGACCAAAATGAAGTGAGGATAGCAACATCTCAACTGAAGTCGAACAAGGCTGCCGCGGCGGACGGCCTACCCGCCGAACTATTTAATTCAGCAGATGACTTGGCAGAGAGCATACACCAATTTATTTCCAAGATTTGGTCGGATGAATACCATATGTGCCTGATGAATGGAACCTCAGCATCGTTTTTCCGGTTTGCAAGAAAAGAGACCCTCTAAACTGCGCCAAATATAAAATTATCGGTCTCCAACACATCGAATATAAGATGTTGTCTGCCGTATTCTGCGAGCGCCTGAAACCATTTGTCAACGATCTGATTGGACCCTATCAGTGCGGTTTTAGGCCCGGTAAGTCCACAATTGACCAAATATTCACACTATGGCAGATCCTGGAGAAAACCCAAGAAGTTCAGATCGATACTCATCACCTTTTTATCGATTTTAAAGCCTCATATAACAGCATCTACAGAGACGAGCTATACAGAGCTATCTAGTTTTGGCAACCCTGCCAAACTCGTCCGCTTGTGCAGGATGACGATGGATAAAGTTCGCTGCTACATGAAAAACGGTAACGACCTAACAGAGGCCTTTGATGTCAAAAAAGGATTTAAGCAAGGCGATGCGCTGTTATGTGAATTCTTCAACATCAAACATGAAGGTACGATCTTTCAAAAGTCTGTTCAATTGCTTGCATACGCCGGCGACATTAATATTATTGGTAGACCACACCGAGGTATCACTGCTGCGTTTGCGAATATAAGAACAGAAGCGGAAAAAATGAGTCTAGTGGTACATGCTGTCAACACCCAAGATCGACGAATCGGCCAGAATATCACAATCGACAGCTATAACTTTGAGGTAGCAAGGGACTTTGTTTCGTTTACCTCGGCTCTGCTATCACATCTGAAAACAACATCTCTTTAGAAATCAAACGAAGAATAACGCTTGCCAATCGGTTTCTTTGAGCTGAGAAGGCAACTGTGTAGTAAGGCCCTCTCCTAAAGAACCAAGGAAACTCTATATAAGACCCTTGTAATCCCAGTCCTGCTCTATGGTTCCGAAGCATGGACGATTTCTAGAGCGGATGAAGATATCCTTGGTCATTTTGAGAGAAAAATGTTTCTTAAGATATTTGGTACCGTATGCATTGACGCTTTCTGGAGGAGACGATCCATTCTTTTTTCCAATGTCATGGAAGCGCTGATAAATCATCGACTCATGAAATATCTCGAAACACGAAAACTTCTCAATGATTAGAATGTCTCCGACACTCTTTTTAACTTTCATCAACGATTTCTTGTCTTCTACTTCTAATCCAATATATTCCTTTGCTGACGACAGTACTGTCTACTTTTCTTATTCATTCCCGGACTTATGTACGTCCGTGCTCTTCGGCTGTAGAACGGGAATTAAGCTCATTAAAGTCCGATATTAACAGCATAACCAATTGGGGATCTATCAACCAAGTGGAATTTAATTCTTCCAACACAAGCAAAATTTAAACACTCAGCCATTAACCATGAATGGCACTTGCATCGTCGAAACCGAAAAACTTTCCATTAGCGGTATATGTGTCAATGACAACTTACGTTGGAATGACTACATATTCGATGTCGCCAAAAATGCTGCGAAATGTCTAGGTTTCCTCAAGCGACGTAAAAAATATATCACTCCCTCTGATCTGGTCTCAATATATAAGACACTCATTCGCTCAAAATTGGAGTACAACGCATATATTTGGTCAGGTGCGGCTAAAACATCTCTGCACCTACTAGATAAGATTCAAAACCGTGCGATAAAACTCATAGGTGATGCTAATATCATCCAGTCAATGGACACCCTCGAACACCGACGAAATGTCTCGTGTATCATTTTGCTTTATCGCTATTTCCACCATCCATAGAAATCGCCAGTAGCATTCCGGCCCTTCAAACCTTCAACCGTAACACCCGTCTCGCTATGAATGCTCATCAGTATATCCCATCAAGGCCATATTCGGACGTACTTTAGAATACCGTGACTCTTTTCTAACCCGTATAACTCGCTTATGGAATGCCCTGCCGATCTCTGTGTTTCCTAGTCGTTTTTTATCGTTATTTCCACCATCAGTGCAAATCGCCAGCAATATTCCGCCTCTTCAAACTTTAAACCCTAACACCTGTTTCTCTATGAATGCTCATCAGTATACCCTCAAGCCCAATTTCGTTCCTAAGCCGAACAACTCACTTGTGGAATGCCCTAACGAGCTCTCTATTTCCTAGTCATTATAACATTCAGACATTTAATACCAACGTATAACGAACATCAACGCTTCAGCCCGCAGAATCTTGGACTCCAATCCGGATGGACAACGCAGTATAGGAAGGCCTCGTCTTAGGTGGTGCGCGCAAGTGGAAGGCGACCTCAACCAACTTGGAGTGCGCAACTGGAGGTACTTTATTGTTTGAGGCCCAGATCCACCCCGGACTTTAGCTCCAGCTAAGTGAGTAAGTACATTTTTTCGAACGGGACATATTCGTAAACCTAAATGTACTCACCACGTAGATAGTAGCTAATGCCTTTCTTTGGTCTTAAATAGTCCAGGGATGAAGTGAAGTGATAAATTTATTTCATATCTGGGAGCTTTTCACATCTCCGACTCTGACGAGAGAGAATCTTAAGTTTTCCTTCCAAAAGTAAAGCGTCAGTTACTTGTGCTGGAATTAATATGTATAAGTATACGAGTATTCTTAATAAATAAAAATATTTACAAAACTAGTTTGCGTTTGAAAAACATTAACAATTTGCCTTGTAAATCGATTACAAACACAGAGTCCTAAAAACGTCGAAACTTTCTGAAAATATGTACTCGCTTATCTCACGAATTTTATTTGTTCTCACATCGCCTCTTTGGTAACAAACCCATTGCAATCGTAAATGTGAAAAGTAAACGGCAACCAATTATCACTGTGTGTGTCAGTTTTGTCCGCACCTATCAGTTCCCAATCAACGAAGATAAATAATTTAAAATGCTTTGTTTCCGCCAGAGAAATATGTTAAATAAAAATGATATACTCGATTTTGTGACCAAATTATTTTATTTGGAATCAACATGTGTTTTAATGTTCGTATAATACATACATACTATCAAGGAGGCATGTGGGAGCTTTGCATTTTTAACACATCCAGCCATACATACGTCTGACTACCTCACTATTTGTCGGATTTTTTTACATTCAAATTGACAGACACATTCGTTACCGGTCTATTGACGTTTTTTGGGAAATTTTTTTTCGGTTTTGTCGCTTGCGCCTGCTGATTCTGGCCGGCATTCTGCTTATGTTGGTGGTGCTGCTGCTGCCGATGTTGCTGCTGCTGCTGCTGCTGCTGCTGCTGCTGTCTCGTACGCGAATGATCCCTCTGATTTTCGTTATTCTTTAGCTGATTTGGTGGCTTTGAGGCTTCAATAGTCTCATAACGCTGAGCGATTTCTAATGCTTTGGCCAATGTTAAATCAGCGCCCTCCTCGCAGAACCTATCAAAGACAATCCCATCGTAAGAAGTCACAAATTTGTCCAGCAATGTCTGTTCGGTGCGAGGTCCAAATTTGCAATTGAGTGCAAGACGACGGACACGTTCATGCCAATCGGTGGCCTTTTCGTTTTTATTTTTTCGTGTATAGTAGAACTGCTTTCGCTCCTTAAATACCACAATTGAGGGGGTGAAGAGTTTTGAAAATATCACCACCAACTCGTCATAGTCTTTGTCATTTGGAGAACTGGGAAAACACAGATTTCGAAGTCGCTCATAATTCGCCGGTCCGACGGAGTTAACTAGAATCGCTTTCTTCTTAATGGGATCATCGATGTCAGTAGCGATAAAATAATGTTCCAGTCGTTCTTTGTAAGAATCCCAGGATTCTACTTTTTCATCAAAAGGCATAGATGCAGCCATTTTGTATTTTATTAATTTTCAATCACAAACACACAATCAAAAACTACACCCGAAATAAATAAAACGATCCTCTGATCTAAGCTATTCGAAGTCGACTATCTTAAAACGAAATCTCTTGAATATTTTTAAATGTGCTTTAACACCGCATTTATGGCGTTAGAGCTTTTTTCGTGTACTCTGGAGCGAAAAAATGACATAAAACTTTTATATTGTCACTTTTTCAGAATCAAAATGTTGCTTCTGATTTTCATTTCACAACCGAAATTTCTCTCCTGGATTCTATGGCAAAGTGATAAATACGTATAACCTTCAAATAGTATTCCGTCAGAAGAAATTTTTAATGTTCCAATGGAATCCGAATCGCCTTATCTCCAGGGAGAATCCAAACGAAAGCGCCATTACTATGAGTTAGCTTTTAATTAGTGCTGACACTGTTATACACAGTCTTCAACAGTACAATAGTACTCTGCGAGAGGTAGTCTGTTCTGGTTTTAGGAAATCAACTACGATGGGTAAAAGCTCAGAATTGGGAAACGTTTTCTGTATGTTTCAATGAATAAAATCAAAGATGTCACGAGAAACTATAAAGTTCCATTCACAGCACAGCGAACTGCGAATACGAATGAGTGAATATTCGCAAGTTTTGACATTTCATTCACATTACTCTTTCATTTAGTCGCAACGCAGCGATCTGCAAACAAAGCAAATCAAAACAAAAGAATTCTGATGTTAAATTTGTGCGAATGTTTTGGTCGTGCGAATGTAGATTGGGTTCCACGTTGTGGAATGCGAATAAAATTTGACAGAACGCAAAGAACATTCTCTTAGTCGCGGAGAAATAAGCGAATCGTCGATTTTTTCGGAAATACTAATTGAACTTAAGTATTTTTTTTTTTTTATTATGGTCGAGTATCAGCGACTGAAGACGGTAAGAGGAGTGCGAAGATTTGTTGGCATGGTAGCGTGCTACAGGCGTTTTATTCCAATGATCTCTCCAACTACAGGGCTTCTCAAGTTGCAGCGCCAAAAGAAAATTTGATCTCCGCCGCTGTGCTTAGCTGTCCCGACTTTAGTTTACCCTTCACGGTACATAAGGATGCTTTAGGATGTGGAATAAGCGCAGTCCTTACTCAGGACCAACAGGGTGAAGGAGAAAAAGTAATAAACTATCTTAGTAGAACAGAGAGAAATTACTCCACAACGAAGCGGGAGTGCCTAGCAGTCCTATGGGCTGTTGAAAAGCTTCGTCCTTATCTCGAAGGTACTGGGCTGTGACGCAAACGCCCATCATACACAACGGTGATATCAACCCAAGAGGTGAGTGTTTGTACGATTTCATTTTGTCTTCCAACCTCAATATTTGTAACAGAGGGAATTTACCCACCTTTGTGGTAAAAAATAGGCAGGAGGTGATAGATATCACCCTTGCTGCAAATACAGAAGGGTTAGAAATAAGAGAATGGCGAATAGTCGACGAGGCGTCAATGTCGGATTACCGATGGATACGCTTCAAGGTGAACTTTCAGAACAGGGTATGATGTTTTCAAAGATATCCTAGGAGGACTGATTGGGACAAGTAGACAGAAGTGGTAAATATACACCTGGATACCCAATCAATCACCTGCGATAATATTGTTAACTTAGATAGAGCGGTAGAAAATATTAATACGGCACTAACAATGGCATTCGAGAAAGCTTGCCCGGCTAACAGAACACCTAAAGGGGCTCAATCAAAATGGTGGAACAGGGAGATAGGTTTAAACAGGAAAGGAAAGTACATGGACTGAGTATTACGAAGGTAAGAAATAATTCAAGTCGAAAATGGCTTCCTGGCAGAAGTACTGCGAATCTATCGCGGTAACAGACGAGGTTTCGAGGTTAAGTAAAGTGTTTTCAAAGGAAGCGAGCGTTCCTAGCTACCTCAGGAAAAGTGATGGAATCTGGCCTGAAAGTAGCCATCACTGATTGAAACCTACTTTCCTACACTATCAGGCGAGCCTGGCATGCTACAGTACACTGAGAACATAGATCTCTCTCTCTCTCTCTCTCTCTCTGAACAGGAAATAGGTATTCTTATTAATAGGAAAAAATTACGATGGGCAGTTCAATCTACCGGTCCGGATAGTATTCTATAGATTACACTACAGAAAGCACCGGAGGTAGCAATCGAATAAATTATGGAAATTCTTAGACACAGTCTAAAAATATGGTTCATACCAATAGCTTGGAGAGTAGTTAAGGTGGTTTTTATTCCTAAAGCTAGCAAACAGGGGCATATAACAGCAAACGATTTCAGACCAATAAGTCTGTCATCATTTATGCTTAAAATCCTGGAGCGATTATTGGAGATTCACATTAGGAATAGATGCAGTAATGGCTTTTTGACTGAGTTACAGCATGCATATATGAAAGGAAAATCTGTAGAACTCGCCCTGCATGAGGTGGTGGGAAAAATAGAGAAGTGTCTACACTTCGGAGAGTTTGCGATGGCGGCCTTCCTCGAAATTTAAGGAGCCTTCAATAACGTGGAGTACACTGCCATTGAAAATGCTCTAGCAGACGCTAACACTGAACATGGCATTACAAACTGGGTTTGCAACATGCTTGCAAGCAGGAAAATAAACTGTTCTATATGGGCAAAGCTCGGTCAGAATGTCCGTAACCAGGGTGGTGTCAGATCCCCACTCCTGTGGGTCCTGGTTATCAATGACATCCTCAAAAAGCTTAGTCGAATGGGTGTAAGTGCCACGGCATACGCAGATGACGTGGTCATAATAGCGCAGGGAAAGTACTTAAATACTTTAAGCGAAATTATGGAGGTGGCCCTGCAGACGATCAGAACTCGGGCAAAAAGCTGTGGTCTCAATGCCAACCCTTCCAAAACGGAACTGGTTCTTTTCACCAGAAAGTCTCAAACTCTCAAAACTCAACGAAGTGGAACTGTCACTTTCGGACAGCGCGAAGTATCTGGGTGTAATTCTAGACAAAAAACTGAACTGGAATCTTAACGTAGCGGAAAGAATCAAAAAGGCCCTCTTTATCTGCAAAAGAACAGTAGGAAAAATTTGGGGCTTAAAATCTGCTATGGTGTATTGGCTTAACGTAGCCAGGCCGCACTTAAGGCAATGGAATCAACCAACCTCAACTCTGACACAGTTATGTTTAATTTACGTAAGAACTATCAAGAATCATTTTAAAGTCGTGCTCCGTAAATGCAATCTTTGTCTAAGTCGTCCATTCGTCTGTGACCGGAACCCTGCTATCTGTGCGAATAGCCTACTACGGGAGTATTAGCTCTTTTATTGATTTCCTGAGGAAGTTCGATATTGTGATCAATTTTAAAATGCCTTAAGCATTGAATATATCAAAGTATCTCAAAAAAGGCAATGACGACTTCTAACGTAGTCGTTGTAATCTGTTGAAGATGTTATATTGTGTAATTTCCTTCGTCTTGCTTTACTCGACTGGAACCAATCTATGGCGAAGACATCGCGTCGATCTACGATGCGGTTCAAAGCATTCGGTTAGTGGTTAATGCTCCCGATGCCGCAAAAAATCTGAACATTATCTTCTTGATCTGGAGAAATCGTTCGGGGGCACTTGAGAGACATTATTTCAGCAGCACTATGTACCGTTAAAGTAAAAGCGAGAGTAAAAAGTGTATCACCAATAATTGGATAACCAAATGTGTCAAAGAAGTTATAGTAAACAATTTTGTTAATTTTTTTGTGGAAAAGATCCATCAGTTGCTGATCAATGGAAGACAAGTTCCCATTGTAAGTACCTTTGGTGACAACAATGTCACGTGCATGAATAGAATGGTATATTCTGTAAGAAACCTGTTCCACTATACTCGGTGGCCTCCATCTTATCAAACCGCATATTGTCCATGTATTCACATTTCGACTGGATACATAGTCTCTTTTTGACTTCATTTAATACCATTTTCTATCTGGAGCATTACAAGGCCGAAGATGATTTTCGAACTGCATAAACTGAATACGGAGCATCGCTGGACAATACTCAGTATTCTATGCGGTTACTCCTTGGTATTTGCTATCATCTCAGTGTAGCTTCATAAATTTGTCACCTTAGCAAACTGTATCTATTGTACCTCGGCTTACTGGAAAAGTGGTATCAAACTTCTTTAAGTCAAAGCCCAATTTTTGATCAATGAGCCAGTCTAGATGAGATCCAAAAAGAACTTTTGGCTGATCCACCGATTCAGAAGCATCCAACGAAAATTGTCGCCATTGCTTCCAGTTAAAGTAAATTTAGAGTCAGAAATGTCCAAAATTTTACCTCATCTACTAATGTTCCTCTATAAATCGCAAATGTGTAAATTAAAAAAATTCCATCATCGCTGCCTTGATTTAAAAAAGAGAACAGTGTGCCATTGAAAAAACAAGTTATTTAATACCTTCCGATAAAAAAAAGTTGGAACACTGCCAATTAAATACACAATCACTTTTTGTTTTTTAAAACTCGAATTTCAAAGCTCTTCTAACAGACTCATTGGAATATGCATATGCATCAAAATTATATACAAACATTTTGTTAAAATTCAGAATTGCATGTTTACACGTTTTCAACTGGAAGTTGTAATCTATCTGCGGCTATCTTTTGGAGCTGATAATTGAGTTAGTGCACTTAAATTTTCAAGCTTTTTTAATTACAATTTTTCGTTTTTCGTTTGCATGCATCTAACATTTTCATAAGACTGTTCCCGGCAAGGGAATCCCCTTAACTGTCAAAAGTGTATTTCTTTGTTTACTAAAAATTTCCGATTGTGATCTTTTTATGCGTCATAGACCATAGTTCAAGTTGGAATATTGTAGATACTTGCGAACGTTTGCAGCTTCTATCTAATTAACACATTCCACCACGGAGTTAATACAGATCTAGAGGAATCTACAACGATCGTGCAGATGGTATTATTTGGGTGTTGAAGCCGAGAGACAGCTATGTATGTATGTATATCATTTGGAATTTCCTGTCGGGTGACGAATTGCTTTATGTTGGCTGAAAAGTTTTCGACCGACTGACCAATGATACACGTCATTTTTTCTCAAATTTTTTTTTATTTTTCTACATAGTCTCCCTGTAACACTACACACTTCTCCCAGCGATGCTCCCATCTCTCTAACCCGTCCAAATAGTATAGTACTTGGCGTTTTTCTCTGCCAAATAATTGTTCACGAAGGTGATTGCCTCCTCATTTGACGAAAATTTCTGTCCTCCGATCTCAGTTTTTGGATGAGGGAACAAAAAGAAGTCGCTTGGGACTAGATCTGGTGAATAAGGCGGATGGTCAAGCAGTTCAAACCGTAATCCATGGATTTTCGCCATGGCAACCGCTGAGGTGTGAGACGGCGCGTTGTCTTGGTGAAACAGGATTTTCTTTTTCTGCAAATGTGGCCGTTTTTCCGCAATTTCTGCCTTCAGCTTGGCAAGTAATGATGCGTAGTATGCTTTTGTAATGGTTTTTCGTTTTTGAAAATAATCGATTAAGATAACTCCTTTACTTTCACAAAAATCGCCCAAAACAGTCGCCATCACTTTTTTGGAGCCGGCTCGCCCTTTGCAGTCTACTGTTTTGACTGAATTTTTGTTTCGGGCGTATAATGGTGTATCCAAGTTTCATCTACAGTAATTAATCGGCGCCAAAACTCGGATTTATTGCGCCTAAACTGCGCCAATAGAGCGTTGGAAATGTCCATTCGAACACATTTTTGGTCTAACGTAAGCAAACGCGGCACCCAATGCGCGGACAGCTTTCTCATGCCTAAATCTTGATTTAATATGTAACAAGCACGTTCTTTGGACATTTTCATAACCTCTACCATCTCTCTCACTTTAATTCGGCGGTCGTCTAACACAATGTGGTGAGCTTTAGCAATGTTATCGTCAGTGGTTGCAGTTTTTTAACGTTTGGGCGTCCCGAACGTTCATCATCTCCCGAGCTCTTACGGCCACGTTTAAATTCAGCTGCCCAAATTTCACTGTGATAAGTGACGGTGCAGAGTCCCCATACACAGAGTCCAACTCATTTTTGATTTGCGTGGGCGTATTGCGTATTTAATAACAGCTCGATACTCAATTTTTTCCATTTTCACAAAAAACACACATCGACACACTCAAACGACTGTCAACTAGTTAGCGCGTCCAAAATGACTGAACCTTCGGTAAGTAACTGTCAAAAGATGCACATCTGGCATTCACTAGCTTTTATTGACGAGTGCCGCTATCTTTACTTTGCAGTCGGAAATTTTTCAGACAACCCTCGTATATGTTAGGGGGAAGTGTAGTAGCGTGTCACAGTGGTTAAGTTCGTCAACTACTATGCCAGAGGATCTAGGCCTGAGTTACATACCAACGCAGCAAAACTAATTTATGACATCATCACACTTTTAGCAGTTCATCTGCAATTCAAAGTCGTTGAAGAATGTGTTTTTCCAGAGCCCTGAACGCAGCGTCCTTAACATGATAGGAAGTGGAGCATGTCCTTCCTTAAAAGCAGTTTCATGAATTAATGAACCGACGCTTATTTGTCGACGATGTAAAAGAAGTACTTAACAACCGATGATATGCCACAAGCTTACGTATTTCGGATCTGCTTTGGTATGTGATCACACACTGATCTTCTAAGCCTTCCACTTCCGGCAAACAAGGAATCACATTTGCAAGGAATACCTATATGAAGCGATAGCAACTAGTGGATTACTAACGAAATGAAACTTAGTTTGAACTTATCGTAAGTAGGAAGACAGAGGATATATTGCCCTCAGGGACAGAGGAACCAATACTCTTTGTCAGATATACACCCGTTTATAGTTGATTCGCATTAGGAGCCAACATGCCAAACAAAAGCTCCAACCTAACCTTTTCGGAAGACAATCTTTTCCGATTCATGCAGTATCTGCTTTAAAAATGAGATCTGGCTACAGTCCAATCTCTACGTTCACGCCTGTGTTCTTCATATTTGTACACAGATAAGTGGAACCTACGTCAAAAGTAAGGTACTTCATTATAAGCAAACTCAAAGAAGTTGGCGAGCAAAAAGCAAACTACAAAAACGAAACGATATGCAATATGAAATGTGGCTCGGTAATCCAATGATACGAGTATGTCATCTAGACTTGTGCAACGTCTGTTAGTATCGAAGATGAGTAGGGGATTAGGGGTTTAATATCTCAAACAAAGATTCCACGATTTTCTAAAGATACCCATGTTTTAGTATGGCATCGACAGGCTGGAGACGCCAGAAATAAACGAACATTTATAGTCAGATGACGGCAAGAACGTCAGAACACTTTGGGACTTTCTAAAAACTAATGCGAACCGATCAAAAGTCCTGGAAACTCGAATGGCACAAACTCCGGAATTCCTCGCGTTGCAACTGCCATCTGTCAATAGACTTCTGACAGTAGCAGCTATCGAAACAGTGTCCAGTTTCTCCAGGCGAATCGGTACCTATGTCGGCTGGTCGACAACGTCATGATAACAGTTTTTGAGATTCACGCAGCATAATCCAATTAAAACCAAAACCCAATCAATGGCGAATTGTAAGCCTCTTAGTGGATTGACTCAACGATGATCTGTAAGAAAAACGACAACCTTTGACAAAAAGGAAAGTGGTCTTCCATTAAGGAAGTTCATAGGTCCACACGCACGTAGTCGCCATACCAAAATTTCATGAATTAGGCTACGAATTGCTATTTCTTGTTTCCAAACTTGAAAAAATGGCTGTAATGGAAGTAATTATCGCTCAAACAAATGCCTATTTTGAGGACCTCGAAGAATCTTCTTATTTGGAAGAGATCAAAAATTAGAGTAACGTGAGCTACCTTTCATCCAAAAAGTTACAGACTTATTGTTCAACCCGCGTACATTCACTTGTTTATCCAACTCTATACAAATCTACAGCCTCGCCACTAGTTCATAAATTCATGTTACTCTGGTTGAGCAAGCTAATTCGACTGAAAATCCAGTGTTGGATGCATTACAGTAAGCGTGTCAAGCGAGCAACTCGAGCTCGTTCCAAGAGATCGATGCATCTTCGTTCGTTGCAAATAGTTGAGAGCGTCCTTCATTAAATTTCAATCTGAAATCGACACGTTGCGCACGCAGTGGACGATGGGAATCAGAAGAGAATGAACTCCTGGCGCATGTGCATGGGACATAATAAGCCTTAGCTTTTTAACGCGTTGTGCACAGAATAGTGCAACTTGAAAGATAAGACAGGGTGCAGAGAAATGTCCCTAAAACTACAAAAGTAGGTAATCATTTAGCTCCAAAAAAAGCCAGTCCTTTGGAGTGGAAAGCCTGAGAAATAACGTGATCATTCTTAAAGATAACGTCGACCAAATAAAGGGTGTTTATCGACCTTCACTTCACGTGTGATTCATTGATTTTGAAAGGAGTTCAACATTGTTTATGGGACTTATCAGACTTCTTCGCCTTACCATACGCAGGCAAGAACTTCAGCTATAGAGTCTAACTACGAAACATGTCACGTTGTAAATGTGGAGTAATTTAAATTTGAAATTCAAAGTCTGAGTTGAGGATGTATCCTTTAATCCACACGGTCATCTTACCAGTGCAACACGTGGTTCTCTCAACGGTAATTCGCTCTTAAAAGCATCACAATTCAGAGATGTAAGTGGACTCGACATACAATCCAATGAAGCCTGCCTGCATTGAACGGAAAAAGAGTAAACCTACCGAGAATCATAAGCAGAATCTCCGACTATTCTATTTTATTAAATAAAAATTAAAAAAATACAATAATTTTCCAAGAAACTATGAAACACAACACTCAGATGAATTCTCCTGTTGTTCCCTTTGAATTCGTATACGACAAACGTTGGCGCGGTGTCCTTTTTTGCCGCATTCGTTACATGTTGGAGTGTTTTTTTGCACTTGCTGCTGTCGTTGTTGACACTGCTGCTGCTGTTGAAATTGCATTTGCCGCTCACATTGTTGTTGCTGTTTAAGTTGCATTTGCCGATCGTATTGTTGCTGTTCCTGTTGATATTGCTGCTGTTGTTGTTGTCGATTTGGTTGACGATGTTGAGTAGACTGTTGCTTTTGCTTACCCTGTCCCTTTTCCTGAACCGCTTGCCTATCTGGCTTATTTTTTTGTTGGCGATTTCTGCACCTATCTTCGCCTTCGTCGGCCTCTGTTTCATAACGTTGTGCTATTTCCAATGCTTGTTGCAAATTAAGATGTTCATCTTGTTCATAGAGTCGATGTAGAACTTTACCCTCAAACCCGGTGACAAATTTATCTACTAGGATTTCCTCCAGATGATTGCCAAAGTCACAGCTCATGGAGAGCGATTTAAGACGTCGATGCCATTCACTGGCCGATTCATAAGGCCTCATTGTAGCACGATAGAATAATTTTCTTTCGTTGTAGATATTTTTCACACCAACATAGTGTCTCTTCAGAAGATCCATGATATCCGTGTAACTCAACAGAGTCGGATTATGAGGGAAACTCAATTCTTTCAGGAGGGTATAAAACGATGGCCCATTTTGATGGATAAGGGTGAATGCTTTCTTGTCATCTTCCACAATGTTTGCCGAAGTAAAGAAATGCTCAAGTCGTTCCGAATATCCTTCCCAAGATTCCTTTTCAGATTGAAAATCCATTTCAACTAAAGTCTACGCACAGCTGGTGAATAAGAAACAGACTTAAAGTTTTAACAACTCATATCTGCAATTAGAAACATCAAACAATATCTAAACTTGTTTAGTGTATGTTTTTACTTTTGTTTCCTTTCTCAACGAATTCACAAACTACAGATCCGTTAACCGTTTCACTGATAACTGACAATGCACACCAAAGCTCTGGGGAGGTAAACCATGACAAAAATCTAAAATTAGTTTCAAAGCTTTGCAAGTGGTTACACTTATTTTGCCATTTTTATTTGAATTGAAATGAAAACAAGTGTTCCCATTTATATTTATTTTTTGCAGACGAATGATACAATAATTCGTATGAATTTGAAATTCTTCTGGAATAGCCAAATAGACAATAGGTTTGCAAAAACTTTACGGAGTTCGCTGTGTTGGGCAGTAGTTCTGCCGATGGGATCTTGTTACAATTTCCCATACCGCTTTTGACTTTATAGATCATCTGTCGTAGAGGAATGAGTAAACGATTCAGTGATAAACTGCTGTAGTACCAGCACCCACCCGCGATGACGTCATGTCCGTACGACAAACCAGATGTTGACCACTTTACTCTTCAAAAGAGCCCAAAATTACCCAGACGCTGCTTAGATCTCTGAGTTCTTCAAAAAGTGATATGACATCACCATCGGCCAATGCACAA
This sequence comes from Volucella zonaria, assembly GCA_963966105.1. Taxonomy (NCBI): domain Eukaryota; kingdom Metazoa; phylum Arthropoda; class Insecta; order Diptera; family Syrphidae; genus Volucella; species Volucella zonaria. The sequence goes on along the minus strand of OZ014530.1, from coordinate 316,155,381 downwards.
CATCTCACCACAAAAATAAGCCATCCAAAACCAACTTTAACCTTGGAAAGATACGTATCTCTAAATAAACGGTTAAACCTCATTAAAAATATAGAAAAAACGAAACAACGTCGCCGTAGGTGACGTGGCTCAGGTGGTAGTGTATTAGCTTCCCAATCGGACGTTTTGGGGCTCAATACCAATCGTGGCCGAAAGTCGTTTTTGCAGGCAACTAATATCTCGTGAGATGAATGGTTGCCTAAATACATCATCAAGTCAATTTACACCAAAAATGTTGGATGTCACCCATGGAGCAAATAACCATCGAGCCCAAACATCTTTCTTTCTCTTTCTGTCCCGTTTTCCGAAAAACTTAACACATGCTTTGGCATCATAAGTGTAGTCATACCCACCTGAGTGTTAAGTTCTTAAAAAAAAAAAAAAAAAAAAAAAACAAGAAGCTGCTAAATCTAAGCCTCTCCTTCCCTCTTCCAAATCACTGTAGCGTGTTACAGGCGGAAATTTTGGCGATTAAAGAAGCTCTGTCCTGGCTGAGGAAAACCATGATATCTGGAGTCAGTCTCATTTAATTCTAAAACAGCCTATGAATGCCGATCATCTCTTACGGAGATGGCAGAGCAGTTCAACCTTCACCTTTGTTGGGTGTCGGGCCACAGAGACATTCCAGAAAATTGTAGGGCCGACGAACTCGCCAAAATTGGAACCACTCTACCTATTCTATCGGAAAAGGCAAGCATAGGTATATCAATCGCTACGTGAAAATCAATATTAAAGCTGGTTGCTGATAAAATAATAGACCTTAGGTGGACTGTTGGACCAACATATCTAGCGACCAAACAGAGTCTGATCCCTCTAAATCGGAAACATCTCAGCGCCATCATAGATGTCATCAATGGACGCTGCCTTATTGGCAAGCATGCAAGGATGCTTGGCGTTTCACAAACGATTTCTGCAGAAGCTGCATGGAAGAGGAGGAAGAGGAGACAATCCTCCACCAACTCTGTACATGTTCAGCTCTCTCCCAGAGAAGAAAATTTCACTTATGAGCTTTATTCTACAATGACTTAAACAATCTAAAGAATATAAACGTTAACAGTCTCCTACGCTTCCTCATAAGGTCAAATTGGTTCCATGAGTAAGAGGTTCACAGATCCAAGTGACTTCACAATGGGCCAATACCTACCCTACCTACCCATGTTTCTGCACCATACTTCGCAATTGCGACGATAAGAGTCTTGCCGCTTTAGTCCAAAGAAACAGCGATTGGAAAGAGTTATTCTTCACCTGATTTCTGCGGTGGTGTCGTTGTTTTAGCTAATAGCCGACACCATTACCATTTTGTGATATTCCATCTACTGTTAAAACTCCCTATGACCCTGATGGAGCGCTTTTCTTACACTTTCCTTACTTTAAGAGATGGCCTCGAAGCCATCATAAAGCTCCAGTTCGAGCAGCCTCGGTACTCCTCTAAAGCGCCGCCTTATGCACTTCGGGTTTCGCTTTATTCGCTTATTGGGACTTTTCATCAGACCAGGGGTCTCGTTGTAGGGTTCGATGAACATAGCACATCAGATGTACTGACAATGTCGCCACTGTTTTCTTGCGATTGATGCTGACGCTATATACGAGTATCTTGGCATGTTTTGGGAGACTAGATCAGGAAAAGTTGCTGGCAGTCTTTTGCGGTTACAATCGTTTCTCCATCGACCTTCCTTCAGTCATTTACCATTGAGGTAGTTAATGCATTCGGAAGACCGAATGTTCAAATATCCAGAATAGTGGAGCTATACATGGTGTTGATCGCAATCTGATCAGCCTGGCTGACGAATTATTATTGAGGGGCATTGTGTTGAAACGCAGAAATTCCTCTCTGCCACAAAGTCGTGTACCTTGAATAAGTCTTCAGAGATTGTGTCGTGCAGGCTGTATTTTACGACTGTCCAACCAAAGCTACAATAATGCATAAACTCGCGTAAGAACTATCAAGAGTCACCTTTATGTCGTGCTCCTACCCTTAGTCGTGGAAGAAATCTTTGTGAAAATCGTCTATTTCTTATTTGAAGGATGTAAGCACATATCTGACTTATTTTGGCGAATTAAGCTCAGTTTTTTTTTTTATAATTTGGGCGCGCTCAAGGTATTTAAGTACCCTTAAAATGCTTTCACACAACGTGGGCAAAGGAAAATCAGGGAGGATGGAAAGAGAGGTACCTGTGAACCTTGGTTTTAAATGTTTGAAGATTGTAATGACTAGGAAATAAAGAACTAGGCAGGGTATTCCATCCGAAAGTGGGTTTGAGGGTATACTGATGCGCATTCATAGAGAAACAGGTGTTAGGGCTTAAAGTTTGAAGAGGTGGAATATTGCTGGCGATTTGCACTGATTTTTTTTTTTTTTATAATTTACGCGCTCCTAAGGGGTTATGATACCCTTTTACTGTTGCCTGGGCGAGGGCGGAAAGATAGAAGGAGGAGAAAGGAAAGCATTGTTGTGATGTAGTGGTTTGAAACTCAGGTGTGTTTGGTTTCGATATTGATTCTCCAGGGGTGGGAGTCCGAATAGGACGGAGGATTTTATTCACTCGGAATGATTCAGGTTGTGAATTTTAACAGTTGTTTTGTGCTTGAAAACCCTACAACAGCCAAATCTACATGTCAGCGTTATGTCTTCACACGCAGATTTTTCTGACTGAGTTCCAATTACACAATGAAAACTTTGTCGTGATGGTGGAAATAACGATAAAAAACAGTGAAACACGTGACATTATGTCTGTGTTCAAGGGTGTCCATTATTTGAGTGATATTAGTATCGCTTATGAGTTTTATCGCATGGTTTTGAATCCTATCCAGCAGGTGCAGAGATGTTTTGGTCGCACCCGACCAGATGTGGGCATTATACTCCAGTTTCGTAAGGATAAATTCTTCTTTTATCTTATTTCTTACATCGCTTGAGGAAACCTAGACATTTCGCAGCATTTTTGACGACACCGAATATGTGGTCATTCCAATGTAAGTTGTCCGAGAATGGAAAGTTTTTCAGTTTCAACCATGCAGGTGTCATGTATGGATAAATGTCACTTTAATGATAGCACACAGCATTGAGTTTTGGAAGCATTAAGTTCCACTCTGTTGAAAGTTTCCCAATTGGTTATGCTGTTAACATCGGAATTTAATGAGATTAACATACGCTGGGGTTCCCGTTCTACAGTCGAAGAGCATGGACGTGAGTCCTGGAATGAATAAGAAAAGCAGACAGTGCTGTCGTCAGCAAAGGAATATATTTGGTTAAAAGTAGCAGACAAGAGATCGTTGATGAAAATTAAAAAGAGTGTCGGAGACAAAACGGAGCCCTGGGGCACACCAGCATTTATTTTCTGAACATCAGACTTGAAACCATCCAGGACAACTTAAATTGAACGTTCCGAAAGGGAATTTCTAATCCATTGAAGAAGAGAGTCATCGATCCGAAAAGCCTGCATTTTCGACAAAAGAGCCTGATGCCAAACTCTGTCAAATGCCTTAGAAATGTCAAGTGCAACAATCTTGATTTCGCCAGACTGATGTATGGTTTGGTTCCACCTTTCGGTGAGACATGCCATCAGATCACCAGTGGACCGGTGGCTGCGAAAATCGTACTGCCGGCCATTGAGAAGTTTTCGTGTTTCGAGATATTTCATGAGCTGACAGTTTATCAGGGTTTCTATGACCTTGGAATGAAGGGATGTAAGTGTAATAAGTCTATGGGAGGAGAGAGAGGAAGATTCGCATTTTTTAGGGAGGGTCTGGACAAATGCCGTTTTCCATCTGCTCGAAAAGAGTTCTAAAGAGTGGGATTGATGAAAAAGCTTCGGCAGTGGTTTTGCCAGCAAGGAAAAACACTTCCTCAGAAGTAGGGGAGATGTACCATCTGGACCAGCGGACTTATGAATGTTAAGATCTTTAAGAACCCTTCCTACTACAAGAGTGCGAAAGTGGATTTGTCCCATTGAAGATTCGACGCACTCAAGTGTAGGCGCAGACAAAGCACAATCTGAGAGTTTTGAGCTGGCCGCAAAGTGTGCAGCAAGCCGATTGGCCTTGTCCAAAGAGCTGACAGCTGGAATGCCATTATAAATGAGCATTGGGATGGAGGATGAGGCAGAATTTCTAATATTTTTGATGAACGACCAACAATTTTCACTATCTTAAGGACATTGTAGTATTTTTTGCCTTAGTTTTTGGTCATATCTTCGCCCTAGCGTCTAAAGTTATAGACGTTTTACTTATATTTTCCACTGACAAAAATGGGCGCAGTAATAGGCACCGGTTCTTCTCTTCTAAGTACACTGAGAGCTAAGGTTTTAAGGCCTACCTCAACTTAACTAATTGCATTCAAGCATGCATATTGAATTTTGCCTTTTTTAGCTAAGTTTTCTGCCGACAATAAAAGTCGGGTTTTACAACCACGTTTTTGAACAGTGGTGAAGTTTTTCATAATTATTAAGTTTTATGGCTCTTCGTTGTTGATTCAGCACTTATTTATGGCTCCTTACGTCGAAAAGGTTGTCAAATCTCGAAATTTGTCGACCTGAAATGCAATGGTCAGTCACACTTTAAAGTCAAGAATTTATTTTACATTATTCACATCATTCGTTAAAAATTGGAAAAGTCGCGGAAATCACATTCGAGCAACGATCTGCAACCATAATCCTTCTTATAGAATGCAAATCGCAGCGGAAAGGTGCTTAGCAGTTCTAGTTATCAATGTGGTGCGTTCAACGTATCATTGAACGACATGCTCAAGCCGGAAATCCTGAGGATAAATCGCGCTCAGGACGACCTAGAGCAATTTCTGCTAATAGTCACAAGAAGCCAACGAAGTAGAAGAAAAACAGCACGAGAAATAAGCGGTGAAATAAATCAAATGATGATTAAGACATGCTAGACTATTTGGGCGAGTTGCTGTTCGAAAAGTCCTGCTTCGATCACAAAACAAGCAGAAAAGTTTAGAGTGCTTGCTGTCATAAAAACTGGATGGAACAAGATTTCAACAGAATTTTATGAGGGAATGTATCCAAGTTCTAGGTATTTGGCACAAAATGAAGAGCTTTCGTTCGACGCAGCGCTGAACAAAAGATACTACCAGACTGTGTTGTTCCTACCGTCAAGCAGATTACAATCTGGGGATGTTTCTTTTCAAGTAGAGTGGGAGATCTGATTCGAGTGATTTGAAAAATGAATAGGGAGCATTCAAAATATTATTGGATCCGTTTTTCAGCACGACAACGACCATAAATCCACGTCAAGACCTTATCAAGTTTACCTGAAACAGAAGGAAGATGAAAAAATCTTACAAATCATGATATACCACCTTGATCAAAAAATTCCCGGCCACACCACCGTGTGGCACTCCCATTGTTCCGATTTGAGTTCTGCTTTTTTGTTAGGTTGGCATTCCCTCTAAATCTTAGTATCATAGCTTAACATTTGCAACGAACTTGTATTCAATTTTGCGTAAAAACCGAATTTAATAGTGCGCGAACATTGGAAATGTCGGAGAAGTGTTTCGGCAACGATTCTCTAAAGAAAACGGTCGTTTACCAGTGGCACGAGCAGTTCAAAAGTGGTCGTGAGTCAATCGAAGTAGATGAACGCAGTGGCAGACCATCGACATCGACATCGAAAACCGACGAAAACATTGATGAAGTACTCGTAAAAGAATTGTTGGTCAATAACCGCAGATTAACCATCAGAGAGATAGCGGAGGACTTGAACATTACCTATGGATCCGTCCAAGACATTTTGGTTAATGATTTGGGTTTCCGTCGTGTAGCAGCAAAGTTCACGTTCAATTTCATGCAAAAAAAAGACCGTATTGACGTCGCAAAAGAGATGATTTGTGAATCCGATCCCACATTCATCAAAAAGATCATTACTGGAGACGAGACGTGGGTTTATGAATACGACACGCAATCCAGACTACAGGCAAGTGAGTGGCGTTCACGAAATGATCCGAGACCAAAAAACCACGTCGCTTTCAGTCAAAAAAGAAGGCAATGCTCACGGTTTTCATGGATTACAACGGTGTAGTGCATCATGAATTTTTGCCAGAAGGCCGGACAGTAAACAAAGAGTACTCGTATTATTTGCGCGTTATGAGACGTTTGCGTGAAGCGATTCGCCGAAAGAGACCAGAATTGTGGGCAGAAAACTCGTGGATTTTGCACCATGATAACGCATCGTCGCACAGTGCCATCATTATTCCTAATTTTTTGACGAAAAATGCAACAAATACCATCCAACAGCCACCGAATTCACCTGATTTGGCTCCCTGCGACTTCTTTCTGTTCAATCGAGTTAAAAAACCACTACGGGGAACGCGTTTCAGCAGCCGAGAGGAAGTAATGGAAAAATCGCAGGAAGCACTTATTTACGAGTACATACCGAAAACCGAATATAAAAAATGTTTCGAGGATTGGATCAAGCGCTGGCAAAAGTGTGTTGCAGTCGATGGGGATTACTTTGAAGAGGACAATATAGATTTAGATGAATAAACTTGTATTTTTAATTTTCTGAATAAATTCCGGAAACTTTTTGATCAATGTATTTAACGCCTGTGTGTGCATGGTGAGAGCCTCGTTTATGTAAATATTGCTCTTTTTTTGGCTGCTGTTGTTGTTGCTGCCCATTACGTTTGTGCTGATTTTCTTCTTTGCCTTTTCCACCTTCATAATCCGTCGCTTAACTCAGATATCAGAGAGTTTCAAACATATGATCGGTATTGCTTTAGCTGAATCACCGGTTTGAAAGCCTTTCTTGCTCTTTCTCTCCTTCACATAACAATCGCTGATTTGGTTGTTCAATGACACTAACGCTTAAATACTATGATGACACCCGTTTCAAAGACCCAATATGTAGATCATCAGCAACCTGCAAGAACAAGAGCCCAAGGAATATTAAAAATCCCGATGATCAACAATGCGTACAGTAGATGACAACTACAACCCCAACTGTATTCAACCAGATGTCAAATTTCTCGAAGAACTTCCTAAACCCGAAATTGCGAAAGAAACGCCTGAAACCATTTTTCTGTTCATAAACAAAAAATAAAAATTTAATTTTGCTACCACTCTGCATTTAATTGTGTTTTCTTTCCTTCATTTTACTAGTGTAATATTAACGTTTAATTGATCTAATCCGAGTGTCCTATCCACAGGAAATAATTTGTGTTGCAAAGCCTACCGATCGCTCAATTATCTTGTTATATGTCGCATATACGACTAAAATGCTATCCATCGTAGTGTGAGAGCGTTCGGAACAACTTTATTGTCCATACCGTAACGTCTCGACAAGTCCTGCACAACATTAATAAATGGCAAGTGTACCACACATACTATGCAGCGCCCTCTTTGTATTATTCCAGATACGCACCGGTTAAGAATTGAATTGAATTGAATTTTTATTGACATTCATATTGTATTATCTGCAAAGCCAGGGGGCTTGTCTGCAGAAGATTGGTATTTAAAATTAATTACATTAAATTATGTTGAGTTTATAAGATTGATCGATAGATGTTAATTAAAATTTCGGATTTTTCAAGCTCGTTTATTTGAACTTCTCTGCTTCTCGTCACGATTCAAAAAGAACTAAAAGTCCTACTCTTTTACAAATCTACCTTATCATCATCATACATTACATTACATACTCGTAATTCACTGCTAGAGGGCGCTCCTAAATTCTACTATTTTATCGACATCTAGTACTTTACTTATATTACAAGTTCAAAACACAAATTCATTGCACGTACATAAAAAAACAGTTTATCGTTTATACATTTGAATTCAAGAACATTTTCTTAACATTTTTTTAAAAAAAATTGGTTTCGGAAGGTTGTTTAAATGTTTTGTTTAGTAAGCTCGTTAAATATTGCCGGAACAGCAACTGCATACTTTCTACATCCATATTCGTTCCAGAATCTTGGGACTAAAAACTTATTTTGTTGTCGTCTACGTGTGTTAGCTGCTTGTTGGGTTGGCTTACTTTTACTTTTAAATTCATTTTTATTGTTTCCTTCATTATCAACTTACGTTCTAGACAAAAATGATTAAATCTAATTTGACAACAACAGTTACTTATACTAGCTTACTGGCTCTTACCGAACGCTCTAAACTTAACAATTTCATTCAACTTTGCATTTCGGCCTTAAAAACTATCTCACAATTAATTGTATCTATCTATTTTCAAATATAAAATTTCTAAGAAAAATAGTTTTGGAAAAAATTTAAATGCCATATTATTTTTAATTTTTTATAAAACTTAAAACTAAGTCCCTATTCCACTTAATTTGCCTAAACTACTTAGTCTAACTTAACTGTAATCGGGGTGGTGAGCTCTCGTAGTCTCTCGCAACGGGTGGTCACCATCCCAATTGCGATCTCGGGCGCCTGTCATTCGTCAACAACGTGTACACGCACCACCGAGATTTAACCAGTGCCATACAACACCGGTCACTTCTAAATATTCTAAATCTAACTTACAACTAAAGAGGAGTGTATTACCTTAGTAACGTACCGACCTAGGAGAGCGAGCTAACCCTCTTCCTTCCTCTGGTAAAGCCACTAAACCTGGGAAGATAAGTATCACCAAATGCTCTGAGGAACGAGAAAACCCACGTGTCGACGACAACCAAAATTTTAAAAATAAACGTAACGATAAGCTTAAAAAAAGACCGCTCCCAAACCCCCTTCCAACTAAAAAGCACGCTAATAAAAAACGAAGCTCTAATCCCGATCCCAACTGGAGCTTCAAAACGAATTTGTTCCCCGATTTTAGTCCCCCCTCCTCACTTATCCGACACAAAACAGTAACACACCAATCCTCTAATCCGCTAATTTCCAATGTTCCACCCAAACCCCCGCGCCAACGCGTCTCTTTCAACTTAACCCCAACCACCCATATTATCCCTTCTCAATCTTCTACGCCACCGATCCCAGCAAACAACTCATTTCCTAACTTCGATCTACAAACTGGAGCTAAGTACCCTAATTTTATTAACTCCCATACCCTAAACCCAACATCTCATCCGGAGCCCAACTCCATATCCAACCACGAATCTCCATCTCCCTCCTCCACTGCCCCTATTCTTGATCCTCTTTTTCCCCTCACAGTTAAACTAACCCAGCAAACCAATGGAACTACAGAAAGTCGCTATGCACTCTTTAAACTTAGAGAGAGAAAGATATATGAAAACATTCGTCTCTTTCTCGCCTATCTACACGACAAATCGGACTCGGTCTGGTACGAAGGGAAGACCAAAACCAGCGTCATGGTATCCATCCAGCAGGAAGGCCTCCCTACCGACCCTATCAGTCTCAGGAACCTTTATGTCAGGTACCACGAGATTTTTAGCATGTCCCCTCAGAAAGTAGCAGACGACCTTGCTGCATTCGGCCACTACGTTCATTCTAAACGAGTCTCACACCTACAGCGAAGCCGAGCTGACCGCGATAAATTTTTTCGTCCATAACGTGCCTTCCTTGTCAGCACTTAAACCATCCCGCATTACATCTCCACCCCACAACATCCCTCTTACATTTTACTACCACAATGTAAAACCAATGCTGTCCTACGTCAATCGCATTCTCTTCCCTTTGATATTTACGCTTTGACTGAAACCAATTTGATTCCCGACATAAAGAACCAGGAATTGTTCCCCCCTACTTTTAATGTTTTCGCGACGACGATCCTACCCGCCCACTTGATGATTCCCCCTGTCGAGGCGTCCTACTGGCGATCCACAACAGCCTTAACTCTTCTCCCATTACCATCTCTTCATCCTCTAAAGTCGACTTTGTCGCTATAAAAATATCACTCCCCTTCAAGTCCCTTTACGTTTTATGTTGCTACATCCAGCCAGCTCAACCTACCGAATCTTACCAACTTGTTGTCTATGCGATCGACTATTTAATTGACCTGTCTGACTCTACTGACGATATCTTTGTTTTCGGTGACTTTAATCTTCCTCAGCTACAGTGGATTCCATCAGACGATCAATCGTTCTTCATCGCTTCAAATGCCAACTCAGCTAAGGAATGTCTCTTCTTAGATCGCTTAACAGACTCAAGTCTATGCCAAGTCAGTGGTGTATCCAACTATATGGGCAGGCAATTGGACCTTATTTTCACAACAGATTCAATTAACTCCTCAGTCTCACTTTGTCCCCTATCTCTCTCTACAATCGACAACTACCCCCCCCCCCCCCCCCTTCTACTTTCATTTTTTCATAACTCTTCTTTCCAGTCCACTCCTCCCACAACTCTCTCATCCTACGATTTTCATAAAGCAAACTTTCACAAAATCAGTGACTATCCTAGCAGATCCCCTTTTAACTTTCACAACCTATGGGTAAATGATGCCTTATCCATTTTTTATAAAGAAATATTTAATTCTTTCAGCCTTTACGTTCCGTTTTCGCGCCTTAAAACATCATCTACTAGTCCTCCCTGGTATAATCGCAAGCTTCGTTCCTTACGAAACAAGAGAAACAAGTTATGGGCTGTTTTCCTGCGTACCAGATCCTTGTCCGACTATTCCAACTATCTTGGTGCTTATCTTCATTTCACCGAACTTTACGATTCCCTTTACCAGCGTTACCTTAACAATGCGCAAGTCAACCTTATAAATGACCCTAAGTCCTTTTACCAATTTGTTAACTACAAAAGAAAGTCCGATGGTTACCCTCCTTCCCTCTCTTTCAACAACAAGTCATCAACCGATCCACTCACCATTGCCAACCTATTTAACCCCAATCCACAAAAAGGGATCAAAGAACGAAATAACAAACTAACGTCCAATCGCTAAACTCTCCCATATACCCAAACTCCTTGAAAGTATTTTGTATGAAGCTCTAAGTTTCCAATGCAAATCACTTATTTCCCCTAGACAACATGGCTTCCTAAAAGGTAGGTCAACCACCACAAATCTCGTTGAATTCGTATCCTTTGCCATCTCTGCCCTAGAGAACGGCAACGAAGTCGATGTAGTTGCAACCGATTTTAGCAAAGCCTTCGATAAAATCTCTCATCGATTAATACTCTTCAAATTGTCTGCCCTCGGCTTTGAACCCATACTGTTAAAATGGATATCCTCTTACCTCGAAAACCGTTTTTACAGTGTTCGTTTTAGGTCAGCCCACTCCGCTCCATTTTTGGCCACCTCTGGAGTTCCTCAAGGTAGCGATCTCGGTCCCCTTCTTTTTATATTAACCATAAATGATCTCGATAGGATCATCAAACACTCGTCCGTCTCCCTTTACGCCGACGATACCAAATTTTTCAAAACAATTTCCTCTCCCCATGACTCCTTCCTTCTTCAACAAGACCTTGATAGTTTTTCGATCTGGTGCCTCAAAAATTGTTTGGAACTTAATATCACCAAATGCCAATCCATCACCTTTTCACATAAGCGGCACAAATCTCCTCCCCGACTCTACCTTCTCCACAACCAACCTATCTCCTCCGTTGAATCTTTTCGCGACCTCGGCATTTTGTGTGATAGGGAGCTCAACTTCCGTTTGAATATGGATGGGATAATCCTTAAAGCCAACTCTGCACTAGGTTTTGTAAAACGATGGTCCAAAGAATTCACCAACCCATACGTGACCAGGTCCCTCTATATTACCTTTGTTCGTCCCCTCCTAGAGTACGCCAGTCAAGTATGGTCCCCATATCATCGCGTTCATATCTCGAGAATCGAAAGCATCCAGCGCCGTTTTCTTCGATTCGCTCTTCGAGGTTTGCCCTGGGATGATTCTTTTACTCTGCCCCCCTATCAAAACCGTCTCAACCTTATTAACCTAAACACCCTTGAGGAACGCAGAGATGCAGCCGACTTTCTCTTCATTCATCGACTTCTTTCACAATTCTATTTTCCTCAACACTAACCCTCGTAATCTACGTACCCCTCGTCTCTTCTATCTCCCAACCCACCACACCACCTATGGCGCGAACGAACCAATCTCCCGCATGCTACGAAAAATTAATTCAAACCCTAGCGTCTTTGACTTCCACCGCACCACTTCCTACCTCAAATCGGTTCTCCCTCACCACAATAACCTACCTTAGTTTTAAGTTTTAGTTTAAGTTTAATTTTAAGTTATAGCTTGTATTAAGCCGAATAAATGAGGGCTTTCGCCCCCACCAAAATTAAATTAATTAAAATTCCTTCTTGAAGCCACCAGAATTCAGTGGACTGGTTCTCGGCATCGATCCGATCACTGTCCGCAATGGCGGTACTAAAGCGGAGGAGCTCCTGAGCATTGGCAACATACCCGTCGTAGATGAGCCGCTTGTTTCTCGCACCGCGGTGGCGGTGGTATATTACCAGAATACCATCCCTGTTTTGTACTAACCCTTTAGCATCAATATAGAGAAAAGCCTCTGGCGGGATAAAGCCCGATAGAAGTGAACCCTCGTGGTACATTTCATTGGGGTAATAAGCCCCAAATATTATCGTTGGTCATTGCCCTTGCAACGTGTCTTCGAATCACCTTAATCAGGAAATTGTCAATCCTATTTAGATAAGCCCCATCGTAAAGGACTTTGTTGGGATAATATTTTTTGTACTCTGATTCTGGTGTTCTGTACAAGCCGAGACAGGTTCTAAGATACTGCCTTTCAAACACCATAATCCTTTCCATCTGATACGGCGCTACATTTAACCACACGGGGCAACTATACGCAATGACTGGCCTGATTAGGGCCACTTAGCATATGACCTTCACCCTGGAGATAAGTTGACTGCTGTGAAACAGCCTTCTTGTTAGAGCTAAAGCCTTCTTGGCCCCAGCAAGACAAGCATCTATATGTTTGTCAAAATACAAATACTTATCGAGCCAGATACTAAGGTATCTCACTACGCTTCTCACCGCTAATGGGAGTCCGTGCTGTCCAATGATGGCCAAATTTCGCCAGTTATATGATTGTTTCCGACTTTTGAAAATTGATTTTTAATTTCCAATCGTCGCAATACGCCTTAATATGATCGAAATCACGCTGCAGAAGAGTATTGATGACCTCGATTTTTGGACCTGATCTATACGCCACTAAATCGTCTGCGTACGCTATGGCATGATTGAGGGAACCTACTACTTAGATCACTTGTGTAAATGTTAAACAATATCGGAGAAATCACAGCCCCCTGTTGTAAGCCGTCAAAGATCTTGCTCGAAATGACGTTATTACATTTAACAACGAACTTCTTTCCCATAAGCATGTTGTAAATCATATATAGTAGGGGTTTCGGCATGCCCATCAACCCTTCTAAGGGTTGAAGGCCGTCTCAAAGTCAACGAGGCAGGCACCCGTACACTGGTTCTTGGCTTTGTATGTCGGAGACCAGCTTTGACGCAGCATGAATAGTGTCATGCTTCGCCCTAAAACCAAACTGATTTTCCGGAATTATATTATTTTCCTCAACCCACTTTAACAGCGCTCTATTAACCACTTTCTCGAATACCTTGCTAATATTCGGAAGCAAACTAATTGACCGAAGATTAGCATGGTTAGTTCTAACTTTATCCCTTTTTGGGATTGGGTGTACCACAGCTGTTTTCCAATGCGTCGGATAAGATGCATTATTCAGCGCATTGTTAAACAGCGTTGTAAATATATCCATTGCTTCCAAGGGCAGGTGTCTTAATACGACGTTTGGAATACCGTCTACTCCCAACGACTTTTTGTTTTTCAGAGACTCAAAGATGCACAGGAGTTCATCTTTTCGCACGAACAAATGCGAGGAACCTATGTAGTTCATCGGCGACGATAACGTTTGCTGCGTTTTCTTAACTGAATATGGTGAAACAGTGATTCTCGGATCGCCAATTTTGAAGTTCGTTTCGCAAATAATAGTGATTTACGTAGGCCCTGTTGTCAATGTCGTGATTACGGTGAACCCGATTGTTCACCGTATACACGGTCTCGAAAAAAGCTCTCAGCAAATCCACTTTCTCCTGTGGGTCTTCGACCACGAAAAGACCGTCGCCTGAGTCGGCACTCTCTGGACTTTTGCCAACGGTCAGTAGTGTCTGTCTGTTTTCTGTCGTTTGTAGAATTCGGACACACTGAATGTCACTGTGATCTTTCCGCCTGAATAGTTTATTTATCTGCGGGAACATATTCGGACTACTGGATTTTATAGCCCGAATCTTATTGCCCCAGTACAGACTTACAGACTTAGTGTAATTTTCTTTAATTAATTGCTTTAGGTTTTTGATCATTGACTTCAGGAAATAAGAACTTCCGTGTCATTTCTGTCAGTAAACTGTCTGTACAGCTGCTTAAGCGTCGAGAGCAGTCTACTTTTGTGTGCGTATAATGCGTTGATTGTTGGAATTCTGTACTTTTCGATCTGGCTTTCGTCGGAGTATTCTATACGAGGGATAGTCTGCTCCATAGTTCGCTTGATAACGTCTTGCATCGTCAGTAAATTACGGTCGATTTCTTCGTTTGTCAAGTTTCTGTTAGTCAGGGGATCAATTCCACTCAAACATAGATTACGCTTTAAGATTCTGGAGAAGCATGACCACCGTACTCTACGGTAGTCGTATGAGTACACTTGATCATACTGCTCCAGCTGCGTTTGCTCGTTTGGGATCCGTATTGTGGCGGCAAGTCCGTAGTGATCACTATCGTACTCGAACGCTTGCAAACAGTTCCTTGTGTTTCGATCCGTGTTAGTCAGTTCGAGTCTACTGTCTAGTAATGCCAAGTCCAGGAAAGAACCGGCTGATGGGAAGGATGGCATAATCGTCGCGTACAGTTCAAGTCTGTACTCAATCATATTTTGAATCCGCCAGTAGTATAACTGGTTGCCCCTGGTGTTTGGCGGATTATTTCCTCATGCCGCATGTCTAACGTTAAGATCTCTGGCCAAAAAATAATGATTTTCTCCGATTAAAGCTGAAGGCGACGAAAAAGTATTTCGAGCTCAGTTATAAATTGAATGGGATTAGGTACTTCAGGTGCATAAAGCGACACCACATACACTCGCCTTCGATTATGAAGAGGAATGCATACGATTCAGGCTTCCAACAAACGGAACCTTATTAAATCCAAGTTATATATACCAACCCTACTCCCTCGTGAGGAATGTGGACGGTCTCTTCTTGTTGGGTTGGTAGCTTATAGGTGTTATCATCTTTGAAAGTTGATAGTATGTCCATCTTATACAATTGTTCTATTGTGCGGAATTGTCTTATGTCATTACCACGATATCGTTCTGACTTCTGAACTATTTTTTGTATGCTGGCATGCAATGAGTTTAGCCGTTGGAGCTGCGGCGTGTTGCCCCACGCTAGGATGCCGTACCTTAGGTGAGACTCCACTAGGCTATAATAGCATTGTTGAAGAACATCTGCTGGACATCGATAGCTAAGATGGAAAAGAGCGGCAGCGGATCTTCTGAGTTTTTTTTATTAGTGCCTCAACATGATAGCCCCACTTAAAATTGTAGTCGACGGTGACCCCTAAATATTTGTATATAGATACATTATCCAGGATCGTCGAGCAGTTGTCATCAGCTCGAAGAAGTTGATGGCTGTTAGCCTTATGTAGGCAATCATAACCTGCATTTTTATTACGATTTTGCGGAGGACGTATGTGCATTACTTTAGTCTCTTTTGCATTTATGATCAGGCCGTTGTCGTGACACCATGTTGTGACTATATCAAACTCCTTCTGCATGATTTTTTCAGCTGCTTCAACGTCCTTGTGGTTAACGATAATTGCTGTGTCGTCTGCGTATCGTTCATGTATATAATAAAAATTAACGGTCCTAATTTGGATCCTTGTAGAACTCCATATTTTGAAGATTTTTCTTTGCTTAGGCTTTGCTTAATTTCGACTTTATATTTACGGTTTTTTAGGTAGTCCTCAAACCATGACAAAAGTGGTCCTCTTATGCCCGTTTTTTTCCATCTGTTTTAGAATATTTTTATGGCATAGCGTATCAAAGGTTTTCTTAAAATCGATAAAAAGTACTACTAGTGGGGTGAAAAGTAACCTCCTTGACTGTCAGAATACGCTGCTACTGCAAAAAAGGTTATGGTGCCTTGAAGTCCGTTCATATTTAGGCAGACATGCCAAATTTCAGTGCGATACTGTCGTTAGTTTTGTTTTGACAGCTGATTGTTGTTGACGTGTTTGGCATCATGTTGAGTATGGACAAAAACGATTTTCGTTCTCTCATAAAACATTATTTTTTGAGAGGCAAAACGGCGAAGGAAACAAAAGAAAAGTTGGATAAATATTATGGGGCTAATGCTCCGTCAGATTACACCGTCAAATATTGGTTTCGAGAGTTTCGTGGTGGCCGCAACTCCACTACCGATCAAGTCCACAGCGGCAGGCCCTCCGATGCGGTTACAGAGGACAATGTAAAAAAAATACAAAGATTAGTATTGGGCGCACACGCCATATTTTGGGCAATATTCTGCATATGAAAAAGTTATCCTGCCGCTGGGTGCCGCGCATGACCAAAAACACGAACCCGAGAGCACTTCGAAAGAGTGTTTGGACTTGCTGATGCGGAATGAAGCGGACTTTTGACGTCGATTGATAACTGTTGATGAAACTTGGATCCACTATTACACACCAAAGAACAGAATGAGTGCCCGGCAATGGACTAAAGTCGGCACGAATTCTCCGAAGCGGCTGAGGAAGGCTTGATGGGTCGGAAAGGTTATGGCGTCGGTTTTCTGGGATTGTCATGGCATACTCTTCGTGGACTACCTCGAGAAAGGAAAAACCATCAACAGCGAGTATTACTGTGCATTATTGGAGCGATTGAAGGCCGAAATCGCTGCAAAACGGCCTTACATGAAGCGAAAAAAAAATTTTGTTTTTGCAAGACAATGCGCCGGCGCACAAGAGCATCGCAACCACGGCTAAAATCAATGACTTACGGCTCCAATTGCTGTCGCATTCACCGTATTCGCCCGATTTGGCTGCCTCGAACTATTATCTCTTCCCAAACCTCAAAAGATGGCTCATCAATAAAAATTCAGCTCACGCGAGGTAATCATCGACGCCAGGGAGGAGTATTTTGCGTACATTCCGGAAAATTATTTTTCGGACGGGATCAAGAAGTTGGAAAATCGCTGGAATAAGTGTTTCAAACTAAAAGGGGACTATATTGAATAAAATAAAAAAACATTTAAAAAAAAATTTTTTTCATTCCCAGGGAGGTTACTTTTCACCCCACCTAGGTTTTGAAAAATCACCGATCAACCGATTTATACTTTTTTTCTGTTTGAAGCCGAACCGATTTTTTGACAATATATTATACTTTTCTAAATATTCAATAAGTCTTTTGAATACCACCTCTTCGAGGACTTTATCCGTTACCGATAGAATTGAAATCGGACGGTAGTTCCCGATATCGTTTTTCGGACTACCCTTGTATATCGGTCGAATGACGGATATTTTAAGTCTTTCGGGGACCTTTGGATGTTCCAGACTCAAGTTTATAAGTTTTGCTAAAACCGGAACCAGAACCTCAGCATTATTTCTTAAGTCCTTTGGTCGTATACCATCTTCACCTGCTGATTTGTTGGCTTCAAGTATGTAATTTAAGAATTTTTTGTACTTCTTCAGTACTAACTTCATTCATATATGAACATTGATCGCTGAACACTGCTCGATGGACCCGAGTAAGATTTATGTTCGCATATATGTCTAAAGAAAATTTTTGTGCAAAATGATTTGCGAGATTATCATACTCGTTTGTAGCAAAGTTTTTAGCCCTGCTTCCTCAATGTGGCTTCTTAATTATGTCGTTCTACTCGTATCTTGGTTTGTGAGAAAAAAAATCCAAACTTCAAAGCCCAAGTTTTGATATTTGGTGACAAATGCTGAACGACATACAGAACGGTATCATAAAACTGCTATTGGGATACTTCGAAAGAAAAATACTTCAGCCAGTGTGAATCAAAAATAACTTTCGGTTGGAAACTCTTCAATTTTATATTCTCCCATTGGATCAAGAACAATTCCGAAGCATTTATTGTCCTCTCGACAAACAATAAAAAAACTTCGGCGCCTCTTTTACAAATTAAAATTTTATTTGTATTTAAAAGAATAGATACTGAACAAACTTTTTACTTTTACTTTTTACAATTTACTACTTTTAGGTTGGGGCGCAAACCAGGCACCAGCACACATTACGAGAGTTAACGAAGGAATGAAAAATATAAGTGTCAACGATCGGATCTTGGGTGCGTTCAGTTATTCGGGGGAACGTTCAGAGAAAGAGGAATTGTAAAGGCGCGTGTAAAGATGCGTGTTATGTTCGATTGATCACGTTCGCGTAAACAATTATTTTCTAACAAGTTTTATTACTGGGTTGATCTTTAATCCACCACATCACCCTCCTCCAATCGCATCCCCCCTCTTCGAGATTTCAGACCCTAAAATTCTGGCTCATTCAAAATGAAACACTAGATACAATGTGCTGGCTTGAGCCGATCGATGGAAATCGATACACCTTTGTCTTTTATTTGAACTACGAAATGCTTTCTCAGACGTCGAATAACATCGTATGGTCCTTCGTATGAAGGCATAAGACCTGTTTTCACCTTGTCGATTCTGACGAAAACTTGTTTACACTCGTTTAAATGTTTTGGTATGAAAATCTCTTGTTTTGCTTGCCTAGTTTCTGTTGGTATGAGGTTTTTCATTGTGTTGCGGAGTTTTTCGATCAGGACTTCTGGAGAGATTTGCTTATTATCGTTGCCGACAAAGATTTCTCCAGGAAGCCTCAGATTTTGCCCATAGACCATTTCTGCCGCAGAAGAGTTTAAGTCTTCTTTGACTGCGCAGCGAATTCCCAACAGGATGATCGGAAGTTCTGAGCTCCAATTGACTGTATTACATCTAGCTTTTAACGAACCTTTTAGCTGTCTATGGAAACGCTCAACCATGCCATTAGCTTGTGGGTGATATGGGGTTGTGTGCATCTTGTGTATACCTAACAGTCTAGACAGTTCGGTGAAAAGCTTTGACTCGAATTGACTTCCTTGGTCTGTGGTGATTTTTAACGGAGTACCGAAACGAGCAATGAAATTTTCGACAAAGGCTTTTGCGACCGAGCTAGCTGTTATGTCCACTAGAGGATAAGCTTCTGGCCAACGTGTGAATCTATCTACGGCCGTGAGGATATAAGAAAAACCGTTTGATGGAGGAAGAGGTCCTACCAAATCTAGGTGTATGTGATCGAATCGACCCGTTGGTATTTCGAATCTACCGTATTCTGATTTGGTATGCCTCTGAACCTTGGATTTTTGACATCCTATGCACGATCTGGCCCAAGTGTTTATATTCTTGTTCATATTTGGCCAGAAGTATCGATCTGAAATGAGTTTTCGTGTTGCGCGTATGCTTGGATGGGAGATTCCATGAAGGATGGTGAAAACATTGAATCGTAAAGCAGAAGGAAGGTAAGGCCGATTTTTGTTTGTTGAAGTCTCGCAGAAGATTTTTACATTGGGAAATCGAAACTCAGTCAGTAAGAAAGGTGGCTTCTTCGACTTTTCATTTTTGAGGAGTTCTTGTAGCTCTTCGTCAGCGGATTGTAGCTTGGCAATCGTTTCTAAGTCGAGTTCGAGATTCTTGTTAGCGGCGATTTCGCCAATGCGAGAAAGGGCATCAGCGACGACATTGTCTTTGCCCTTGATGTGCTGGATATCAGAAGTGAACTGAGAAATGAAGTCTAGATGGCGTATCTGCCGTGGACTTCGTTCTGTTTTGCTCGTTGACGCAAACGAAAGTGGCTTATGGTCTGTAAAAACTGTGAATTCCCGCCCTTCGACGAAAAAACGAAAATGTTTGATTGCTAAATATACAGCTAACAATTCGCGGTCGAAAGTTGAGTATTTTTTTTCTGAATCCTTGAGTTTTTTTGAAAAGAATGCTAAAGGCTGCCAAGATTGCGAAATTCGTTGTTGAAGGACTGCACCAATGGCTATGTCGGATGCGTCAGTGGCGATGCTGAAAGTGCCGTCGTGTATGGGATGAGCTAGGAGAGTTACTTTGGAAAGAGCATCTTTTGCGTTGTTGAAAACGCAGTCGAGGCTTTCCGGCCATGAAAAAGCTTTTTTTATTTTGTTATTTTTTGTTAGCAAGGTTAAGTGTTCGTGAAGAGGAGCGATTATTTGAGCTAGCTTAGGAATAAAGCGATGGTAATAGTTTATCATTCCTATGAAACGCTGAATTTGCTTGACAGACGAAGGTTTTGGAAAATTTAAGATTGCTTCGATGCGGTCTTTTGAAGGGAAAATCCCTTCAGCATTGATTGTGTGACTTAAAAACTCCAAGGTGGAGACACCAAAAACGCATTTTGAAAGGTTAATGTTTACCCCGTACTCTTCCAGCCTTTTGAAAAGAAGCTCGAGGTGCTCTCTATGTTGTTCTTCCGTTTCACTGGCTATAAGAAGATCGTCAATGTACGCGAAAACGAAATCAAGTCCCAAGCAAACCTCGTTCATAAAACGTTGAAACGTTTGAGCAGCGTTTCGAAGTCCGAAAGGCATTCGGAGCCATTCAAAAAGACCAAAAGGTGTTGTTATGGCGGTTTTATAAATGTCTTCGGGTGCAACTGGGATTAGATGATATGCTCTCACGATGTCAATCTTCGAAAAAATCTTGCGGCCATGAATGTTCATGGAAAAATCTTGAATGTGGTGGATCGGATGGCAATCCGGTACCGTGGCAGCGTTTAATCTGCGGTAATCGCCACACGGTCTCCAGTCTTGATTGTTCTTCTTTTTTACTAAATGCAAAGGGGAACATGTGCTCGACGATGAAGGTTGACAAATACCTAGTTGCATCATATGCTGAAATTCAGTTTTAGCCGCTTTGTGCCTAGAAGCGTCAAGCCGTCTAGGCCTCGAAACTGGGAGTTGACCTTTTGTGACAATGTGATGAACTGTTGTGTGTTTGATTGGTGCAAAATAGTCTGGCTCTTCTGTTAAACTTGGAAACTTTTTAAGTATTTTATTGTAATCGCTTGAAATCTGAAAATGCTTAGGGGTTGGATCGTCAGTTCTTATGGTTGTTGCGTACGAATGGAGCTTAGTGAGAGGGTCAATTAATCGTTTGTTTTTTGTATCTACTAGTATATTGAACTTTGCCAAAAAATCGGCTCCTAATATTGGTCTGTTTACCGAGGCTAACATGAAGGAGTGAACAAAATTACGCCTAAGACCAATATCGAGGTTCAATAATTTTGAACCGAATGTTGGAATCGAAGTTCCATTAGCAGCTGATAGTAAAAACAAAGGATTTCTGGATGTTGGTTCCCTTTTAGAGCTATACGGAAGAACCGACAGATCCGCACCCGTGTCGACGAGAAAAGTGAAATTAGAATTTTTATCCCTAATAAATAAGCGGCGACTTAAAGAGCACTGCTTGTTTGCCGCTGCAACAGCAGGTTTATTTAGTTTGGGTTATTCGTGCGATTTTGTGATTTATCTGCGTCGAAGTTGCAAGGCTTGTCGCACTTCTTTGCATCTTTTTTGTAACGCCTGTGATACCAGCAAATGCCTGTTCCTGAGCTCGAATTTGCGCGACTGTGTGACCGCCTTCTTCTATGTTTATTGTTTCGAAAAGATCTGTTTTCATTGCGTGAACGTGAATCGAAAGAGAATGCTTCAATCATTGACTCAATTCTAGCGAGCCTTCGTTCGACTTCGTTGTTATTATTGGCAGAGTTGCTATTTTGTTGAGCCGTGGAAACGCTGTAAATATTTGCGCCCTGAGATGCCTCTTATATTCTATCAGCAAGAGTAGCGAATTCTTCGAGAGGTTTTTGACCGACCGATAACAATGCTATGTTAATTGGCTGTGGCAATCGACGCATCCACAAATTTTTAATGATGTCGTCATTAAAAGAAGTACTGGCTAGCGTCTTCATCGATCGTAAAACCTCCGATGGCTTTTGATCGCCAATGTCCGCTTTATCAATAAGCGTTTCCAAGCGTTTTATTTCGGAAATCGAATGTCGTTCTACAAGAGCTGTTTTTAAAGCGAGATATTTGTCAGTGTTTGGTGGATTTGAAAGGATATCTATCACTGAGTCACAGGTGTCTGGTTGAAGAGAAGCAACCGTGAGACAGTATTTTGTCTCAGGACTAGTTATTCTGTGCACTGTAAATTGTGCTTCTGCCTGAATGAACCATGTGACCGGGTTGGAATTCCAAAATGTTGGAAGCCGAACTCTAATTGAATCTACTTCTACTCGAGGTGGACTCGATTGGAGGTGGCTATCGTTCTCGCTGGTTGAATTATTCCCATTCATACATACTGGGCTCGTCATATCGGTTTTAGTTTCAGGCATTAATTGAAAACCCGAAATTAAAACCAAATTCCAAAATAATTTTCGAACCCCAAATCGCGAAAGAAGAGAAAAAAAAATCGCAAAAATTTTGTGGAAAAGATTCTTCCCGAAACGAGAAAGAGAGAAAAGAAAAAAAAAGAGAGACGCGGTAAAACTTGTTCGCAATAACGGTCCCAATCGAACTATAGCTGTAAAAATGAACGCGTGACGAAAATTTTCGTTTGTATGAAAAAATTTTGATTAAAAAAAACTGAACGCGAATAACTGAACTCAAGATATTTCTATTTAATTGAAATGTATAATGTTGGAAAATGGTGTGCTGTTACTATGATATGCACTCACCTGCACAGTTTTATAATTTTATATATTTATGGTGTTTTTTTGATGTTGATCTTTTTTGGCGGTGTTTGCTTTTTGGTGCAAATGGTGTACTGTTGTATGCTGAAGCTGATGAGTATGCGAAAACGGCTGATGATGGTGACGGCGCTTCGGAAATCGTTGGGCTACGCCGTGGCCGGTTGCTGCGGTGATGTGTTGTGGTGGTATGCTCTTCAAATTTTTGGTCGCCGTGGCGATGATGATGCCGGTGGTAGCACTCCGGATTTTTTATGAACGGCGGCGATGGTGGTTGATGTTCCCAAGTACGAGTATTTATCACAATTTGATTATGGTAGCGGTGTATATAGTGGTCTTGACGATGCTGCACAATGGTGCCATTTACCGAAGCGTGTGTGCTGGTGGTACGGGACTCGTGGTTTACCGTTTTTTTTAGCGGCAATGGCGTAGTGATAAATTTTTCGAAAGAAAAAAATTGCCGCAAATGGCGTTATCACGTCGGGGTCACCAATTTTATTGTCCTCTCGACAAACAATAAAAAAACTTCGGCGCCTCTTTTACAAATTAAAATTTTATTTGTATTTAAAAGAATAGATACTGAACAAACTTTTTACTTTTACTTTTTACAATTTACTACTTTTAGGTTGGGGCGCAAACCAGGCACCAGCACACATTACGAGAGTTAACGAAGGAATGAAAAATATAAGTGTCAACGATCGGATCTTGGGTGCGTTCAGTTATTCGGGGGAACGTTCAGAGAAAGAGGAATTGTAAAGGCGCGTGTAAAGATGCGTGTTATGTTCGATTGATCACGTTCGCGTAAACAATTATTTTCTAACAAGTTTTATTACTGGGTTGATCTTTAATCCACCACACATTCAAGGACAATTTTAAAGCTTGTAAAACAAATTTAGAGCCAAAAGTGTTCAACATTGTACCTCCGCTACTAAACTGCCTCTATAGCTTGAAAACGGTTAAACGAAAAGTGTGCCATTAGAAAAACAACTTTAATTTACTACTTTCCGATAAAAAAAAGTTGGAACACTGAAAATAAAACCACAAACAGTTTTATTTTCTCTCAATTTGCAAATTTCAAAGCTCTTCTATCAGATGACAGATCCATGTGTATATGAATTGCATGTACCTAGACGTACTGGGCTTAGTCAGAATCGCGTGTTTTTTATTGGAAAAGATATAATCTATCTGCTGCCATCTTTTGCAACTGATTATTGGGTTAGTGCGCTTGAAATTCTAAGCTTTTTTAATTACAGCTTTTCGCTTTGTGTTTTGCATGTACGAGTATGTATCTAACATTTGAATATTTCCTAGCTATGGAACCCCCTTTCCACTGAAAAATGTATTTCTTTGGATTATGATGTTTTGATGCGTCATAGTTCAAATTGGGATATATAGATGTTTACGAACGTTTGCAGATACATATTCAATTTTTTTTTCTAAAAATATACCAATTTACTCAGTCTGGCAGGGGAGTAGTAGAGTTCTAAAGAAACTTACAGCGATCGTTCTGATTATCTTGTCTAGCTGATAAGCTGAAAGATATGCGTTCCTTAATAATTTGTAATTCCTTTTCGGCGACGGATTAACCCATTCGATAATAGGATTTTGTCTTGGCGTTTCACAGTGGTTAAGTTCGTTCAATACTTCTCCGGAGGGTCTGGGTTTGAATCACAAGCAAGCCCCGTAAAAGTAATTCTATAACGTCACCACCCTTCCTCGAGCAATCGGAAATTTTTGAAAGTGAAATCTCCAGCCTATGAAAAGTCTCTCACTCGCCTGTCGTTCGAGCCGTCAATAGATCGTATGTACCACCTTGAAAGGTTCCCGGAATTTATTCAGAAAATTAAAAATACAAGTTTATTTTATATTGTCCCCTTCAGAGTAATCCCCATCGACTGCAACACACTTATGCCAGCGCTTGTTCCAATCCTAGAAACATTTTTTATATTCGGTTTTCGGTATGTCCATCAGTGCTTCCTGCGATTTTTCTATTCCTCCCTCTCGGCTGCTGACACGCGTCCGCCGTAGTGGTTTTTTAACTCGATTGAACAGAAAGAAGTCGCAGGGAGCCAAATCAGGTGAATTCGGTGGCTGTTGGATGGTATTTGTTGCATTTTTCATCAAAAAATTAGGAATAATGATAGCACTGCGCGACGGTGCGTTATCATGGTGCAAAATCCACGAGTTTTCTGCCCACAATTCTGGTCTCTTTGGGCGAATTGCTTCAAGCAAACGTCTCATAACGCCCAAATAATGCTCTTTGTTTACTGTCTGGCCTTCTGGAAAAAATTCATGATGCACTACACCGTTGTAATCCATGAAAACCGTGAGCATTGCCTTCTTTTTTGACTGAAAACGACGTGTTTTTTTGGTCTCGGCTCATTTCGTGAACGCCATTCACTTGCCTGATGTCTGGATTGCGTTTCGTACTCATAAACACATGTCCCGTCTCCAGTAATGATCCTTTTGATGAATGTGGGATCGGATTCAGCCTCGCAAATCATCTCTTTTGCGACGTCAACACGGTCTCTTTTTTGCATGAAATTGAGGTCTTTTGGCACCAACTTTGCTGCTACAGGACGGAATCCCAAATCATTAACCAAAATGTCTTGGACGGATCCATAGGTAATGTTCAAGTCCTCCGCTATCTCTCTGCGGTTATTGAGTAACATTTCTTTTACTTCATCAATGTTTTCGTCGGTATTCGATGTCGATGGTCTGTCACTGCGTTCATCATCTTGATTGACTCACGACCACATTTGAACCGCTCGTGCCACTGGTAAACGACCGTTTTCTTTAGAGAATCGTTGCCGAAACACTTTTCCAACATTTCCAACGTTCGCGCACCATTAAATCCATTTTTTACTCAAAATCTAATACGAGTACTAGTTCGTTGTTGCGAATTTAAATCCATTTCTAAAATTGTAAAAAATCGCCAACACACACAGAGATAGATGTACTCTTGGCTACGTAACTTTTGCAAATGTCAAGCTATGACGCTAAGATTTAGAGGGAATGTCAACATCAGATTTACCAACTTAACAAAAAAAAAAACAGAACTCAAATCGGAACAGTGGGATCGCCACACGGTGGTGTGGCCGGAAACCTTTTGATCAAGGTGGTATTCGTCCTTTTACAAAAAATTAAAAAAACGAACAACATGATGATTTGAGAAACTAGATCTCACTCCACACCGGACTGTTGCGCCGTTTATTTGGTTATAAATCTTTATTATATTATTCAATAGATTACAAATTATTCAGTTATCATAATTATTTTAGTTGACAAGCTACATTCGCCCTTTGGATTCATTGTTCAGCTCTGAACACGCGAAACGCACTCGCTTCAGTTTTATCTTTCCAATATTTTGACTCTCAACATTTATTGCGATAGTCATCAATGTCAGTGTTATGAAGCGCTAAAGCAATCTCTGCAATCTCTAAGCTCGAGCATCTAAAATAATTGAGCCGAGGACTTCTCTAATTCAGATATCGCTATTCATCACAGCGTAACCCTCGGAAATCGAAAAGATGATAATGTTTCGAAAGGTGCTGAAAGTAAGCCCGCTGGAATACTGCGCTAAGGATAAATTTATTCTTGGTTGTATCCACCAGCCATGAACTACAGGGTCTTGCAATAAGGACTTCCAAACTGTGATTGCTGATAGCGGCCATATTGTTGAAACTATATCTGTCAAATTGGCTGTCATTTACTCAAATCACCGTAGACGGACATAGCGTTCAACAACACGTGCAAATGATAAAATTGTTTTATCAAAATGTTTGTTCTGTTAGGGCAACGTTACGCGTGCTTCGCCCATTTTACGGTTGCCATAATCGTCCTACCGAGAAGACTATTCGCAGTGTGGTTAATAAATTTGACTCAACTGGTTCAGTAAACGATAAACTAACACCCGTACGTCGACGAAACGCAAGATCTGCCGAAGACATCGCTGCTGTCCGTGAGAGTGTGCAGGAGAATCTGAGGCAGTTGATTTCGCGTTGCTCAAAAGAATTCGGCCTTTCGCAGACCACAACTTGGCGAATTTTGTGTCATAACATGAGCCTGCATCCGTACAAAATTCAACTAACGCAGGAGCTGAAGGTAAACGACCATAGACAACGACGTGTGTTCGCTGAATGGGCTCTGGAGCAGTTGGAAACTGACCTTAATTTTCATCGAAAAATCATCTTCATCGATGAGCCCCATTTCTGGATGAATGGGCACGTCAACAAACAAAATTGTCGAATTTGGGACGATACCAATCCACATGAGATCCAAGAACGTCCAATGCATCCCGAAACGGTCACTGCTGCTTATGGATTTTGGACTGGCGATATCATCGGTCCGACGACATTGGTGGGAACGACGTTGGCCAAGTCATCACCATCAACAGCGAGCGCTATAGGTCGATGATTACCAACTTCTTGTGACCTGAATTGGATGATAAGGACACCAACGATATGTGGTTTCAACAGGACGGCGCTACGTACCACACAGCTCACGCTTGCCACCGAGATTGTGCGATTTGACCCCGTTAGACTTTTTCTTGTGGGCTTTTCTGCAGTGGTCTGCGCGAATAAGCCACAAACTACAGCGGCCCTCAAAGCCAACATAACCCATGCCATCGGTCAATTTCAGCCTGATTTATGCGGCAGTGTCATGGAAAATTGACATTTCGGATGCGAGCGACCAAGAGAAGCCGTGGCGGACATTTGAACGATGTTATATTCCATACATAATCGCATCGATAGGCCTTTTAGACGAATAAAAAATTTCGATGATATCTCACACACACTTTGTTTTATTTCAATTTAAAGTAGGAAGCGCTTAATTAAAGCCCCTTTACTTAAGGAAAGTCTACTGTACATGTCGGTTGGCCTACTGCTTATCGCTTAGTCTAACTAACTAAAATTACAACTCGTAATTTTTCAGCCTAAGACCCTGAATCTTGTTGATCCAGGGCTCTTGTATAGGTACAGCTGTGACGTCCTGTCTGGTGATGTACTCCACCAGACAAGCCTTTGCTGCCTTACTGTGGTACAGGTTTATCTGCAGAACTTCCATCATCTTGGGGGGGGGGGGGGTTCCTCCTCTTCCTTTCCCTTGGTCAATGGCAAATGCTGTACTTTACCACACCTTTCGATTTTTCGAGGTATGGCTAGCAGTCCCTGTCAAGGGACAGCAGAAAATGCTGCCCGTACTGCCTTCTAGGCCCCGTCTTAAGGAATCTCCATGTATCGGCTTTTAGTTCCCGATTCTGCACATGTAGTTGTTTCAGGAGCTTCTCAGGGTGCGTGTAGGGACGCGGAACCCATACCCATGCTGTCGGTAGAGTGTACTTTGCCAACTCTGCCACCGTCGTGCATTTTAGCTCGAGGCTTTCCCAAGCACCGCATACTTTCAAATTGAAAAGTCGCCATACCTGGGTAAAGCTAAGATAACAGGCCAGCGCCAAGGCGCCTGAGAGAGCTTGTTCGGGGTTGGTTTGACTGGAATCCGGTTTGGCAGTAGTTCGCCACTTCTCAGCCCACTGTAGTCAGTTGAGTCTTTGCGACATAAGCCTCGCATCGGCGTCCTTGAAAATAACGCTCGCGTCAAAGTGCCTGTCACGCGGAGACTAACTGTTCATCAATTGGACTTTTGAAATCGAAGCTAGCAGGCTTGGATGGCAAAATGAAATTGCTATACCAATTA
This sequence comes from Volucella zonaria, assembly GCA_963966105.1. Lineage (NCBI taxonomy): Eukaryota > Metazoa > Arthropoda > Insecta > Diptera > Syrphidae > Volucella > Volucella zonaria. Next base: position 316,126,962 of record OZ014530.1, on the reverse strand, counting down.
TTTATACTCTGAAGCTCCATTTTCCTAAGGAGAAGGCAAACTTTGATTTTGTCGTCTAATGAAGCAGCATTTTCTTGGAATACTGAAGTGTAACGTGAAAACCATTCAGTAAATGTGACGCCATTTTGTTTCGCAATGGGACTAACGCATTTTGGGTTAATTTTCCAATAACCATTGATTGAGTATTATTCATGTGCTTGAAAGAAGGAGATGAAATCTGGTGGCACCGTTGAACCGTGGTGGACATCATTACGTTGTCTGGTACTTACGCCTAATTATCTAAGTAAACCTCGTTCTCAGAATAGGAAGTCTGTAGATAAACGCTCGGTTTAATATTACACAAATTTACAAAATATTACTAAGAAACTTACAGTAATTACACTTCTACCGTGAGCATCGATCTTGTCGAGTTGTAGAGGCTGACTGAGGTCAATTAATCTTAAGAAATTCCAGACGAGTTCTGAAACTAAAGGATACTCCCCCTCCACCTCTCTTCCTGACCACTCCTTTTTGCCCTGGTCTGGATCAAGGCGTCATACGACCCGTGCCGAAGATCAACCTGGCTGAGGGCCAAGCATCTTAAAAAAATTGCTTAGTCACGAACGGAGTGTCCGGATACCTGGCGATTAGCTAGTCTTATCTGTATACAGCGGATTTCTGTACAGATGAAACATCCTTTCTCCGCTACTCGTGGGACCATATTATGGATAATACCTCAACAAAAAAAAAAAACCTGTACGCTTTTAATATCGGGCGATAGAACAGTGACTACACCGATTACCGGCAAGATTCGGGCATTGTCGTGCAGAGGTAAAACTGTGGGAGGCCATGGTGCACCGTCCTCTAAGGCAAGCGCAACGAGCCTAAAAAGAAATCTTCAAGGAGTGTATAGACTGTGACAAGCCATGACCCTATCACTTCCTCCACCCGTAGTAGCAGCGGGTTTGTTGCAGGCCACGGACTTATCGCTGCTATTAAAGCTCCTCCCCCTAAGGAGGAATCTGGGGTTCAGCCGCATCGGCAAGCTCCACCTAAGGCACTCTACCTAAGACGCCGAAATGCTTTACCCATCATCAAAACCTTCGGATCCATTCCGGAGGTTGAGAGAGAAGTGCGGATATAAAGATCAAGATTCAGTGCGCTAACAATACCCTAAAGGACCGATTACCCACTGCTTCCACTGCTTCCACTGCTCCCAAAACAACAAAAGACTCTGCAAAGCGCCAGAGATCGTTGGAGAAAACCGTTCCGGTTCCCAAGAGGCTCAAAACTTACAAAACCAAAAGCCCTGGGCCATCCAAGAGCACATCTCTGAGGTCTTTCAACGAAGTCCTGAAGACGCAATAATGATCGCGGTAATCGACAGGAACGAGACCGACGGACCAATAAAATCTGAACGATGGCAGTTGGTCAAGCTAAAGCCTTCGAGCAACTTCTTGGCGATCACGCGGGAAAACCCCGGACCACTTCCCATCACAAGCGACGCTGGCTAGCATCAAGGCCACGTCAAGCTTATCGCATGTGCCAACCAGAGATCTAATCACTATAGCCATAGGTGGTTTAGGAGAGATTTGGCCAGGTGCAACTCTCGAGGTCGTGTCTAAGGAGGACATCAATAGCAGGCCTCGAACTCGCTCCTGGATCCCAGTCGAACTCTCCTCCCTGGAAATCATCAGGCAGGTCAGCAACCCGACCCTTCCGACTAATGACTGGAAAGTCGCGAAGCTGGAGGAACTAAGGGTTCTTATAGATGCGCGTTGATCGTGATCAATAAAGAATCCCTTAACCCTCTAGCGCAGACAAAAGACCTGATTTGGTTTGGCTTCGAGTCAATACACCTAAGGGTCTATAAAAAGGTTGAGCTGAATGCTGATAAGCAACCTCCTCCTTCTTTAACGGAGACACTACCAAATACAATCTTGGAGCGTCGATATCCTCTCCAGAAATGGATTGCGACGACTCCAATCTATCCGAGGTGACAATTAAGCCGTCGGTCTCCTCTTCTGACTTCCTGTCGGAAGTGCAAACCGATGACGCAGCCAAAAAGAGGTTCTATACGATCAGAGGAAGAAGACGAGCTCTTGAGCACATCTTCAGAATCGGAGAACTTCAACAACACCGTGGTGGAGGCCATTCTGACAAACTGTAGCAATGATGCGGTTTCTCCAAATTAATCTCCATCACTCAAAAAAGGATTCGGCCGCAGGAACCATGGATTGTAGAAGGCGTGGTTCGTGGACTTGTGACACCTGTATACGCTCCGCTCTATACAAGAGGCAAAGGTAAGATTAGAACTTGTATGTTACATTAGTGAATCGTAGCCTAAATGCATTTTTACTTCCCAATCTCGGCGATCCCGACTTAACCGTTGCCAGACTAGAAACTGCCAAAAATTTCTACTGGCTGGCATCGGCATACCTTGGCCACAATCACGTGGGCCCTATCCCTGGTGATAACCTAGAAAGGATGGTACTGGAAGCAGGAAGGCAAAAAACTGGCCTCATCATTGGATGTGACACTAACACTCATCACACGGTATGGGGCAGTACCGACATCAACGATAGAGGTGAGTCACTTTTTGACTATATTATAAGTACTAACTTCTTTATTTGCAATATTGGCAATGAGCCCACTTTTATAACTAGAAACCAACAGGAAGTGCTAGATATAACTCTTGTCTCTGACAGCATCACTCGAATGCTAATGAACTGGATGGTATCGTCTGAACACTCTTTTTCAGACCACAGATACATCCAATTCAGCCTGAATGATGCTCCCCCAGTCTACCATCATTCCAGAACTACCGGAAAACTGATTGACTAAAATACAGAGGAATACCGTCAGAAACTCTATCCTCCGAACTATCAAGTCCCCCGCGTGACACCAATGAGCTTGACATGAAGGTCAGGGAATTCACTCTGGCTCTTAATCAGGGTATGGCCGCTTCCTGCCCTCTTATTCAACCTAGAGGCAAGAAAAAGCCATATTGGTGGACATCAGCACTGGGACTGCTCAGAAACACTTGCAGAAAACTATTCAACTTAGCAAAAAGCACAAGAAAAGTGACTGACTAGGACTCATACAAAGAATCCCTCAAATTATACAAAAAAGAACTGAGGAAGGCAAAGCGACAATCCTGGAGGTCCTTCTGTGACAAAATCATGGAAACCTCTGAGGCATCACGGCCAAGAAAAATCCCCTCTACAAATCCTATGATGCCTAGCTGTTTGAAAAAAACCGATGGCTCTTGGACAACCTCAAGTGATGCATCACTCAACCTGCTACTGGACACCCACTTTCCAGGTAGCTCTCAATTCGCGGTCAGTAGCAATCCAAACAGGCCTCATGCAACCGGGACCAAAATTCATGGTCTGATCACAAGAGACAAACTGCTGCCGCTGCATAGCTTCAAACAATACAAGTCTGCTGGTCCGGACGGTATTATACCTGCCGAGCTACAGAGGTCCTCAGATATTATTCTGCCTTCGCTGGAAAATATTATGAGGAGCTGTGTAGAACTGACCCACATTCCACTGTCATGGAGAGAAGTCAATGTTGTTTTCATTCCCAAATCCGGAAAATGTTCTCATTTTGTCCCAAAGGACCTCAGACCTGTAAGTCTATCACCTTTCCTTCTTTAAACTCTAGAACGACTGATTGATATCCATATACGATCTAAAATTGATCCAAGACTTCTGTCAACGACTCAACATGCCTACTGTAAAGAAAAGTCGGTGGAAACGGCTCTGCATTCACTGATTACCCACATCGAACGAACCTACAATATACATAGAGAGTACACAATGCTTGCTTTCCTTGACATAGAAGGTGCCTTTAACAACGTCAACACATCCGCAATCACTACTGCGGTGTCAACTCTGCAGGTAGACGACTCACTTTGGGAACTGATCAGTCTTATGCTAATCAGCAGGATAATCAACTCCAAACAGCGTGAGGCTTCTGCTAAAAGATGTGTCAGCAGAGGTACGCCACAAGGCGGTGTTCCCTCTCCCCTTCTCAGGAACATGGTGGTTAATGAACTGCTGATATACTTGGAAGCGGGTATTAGCAGGGTCATTGCCTATGCGAATGACGTTGCTATAGCCGTCTCAAGCAAGCATCTTAATACTATTAAAGAATAAGCCCCCACAAAACTGATCTTGTCTTCTTTTCCAGGAAATACAAAATTTCAATGATAGACCCTCCTTCAATAAACGGTACCAGTTTAGTGTTTTCCGGTACAGCAAAATATCTGCGTCTCAGTTTTGACAGGAAACTGGAAACCTAACATTCAAGAAAGAGTCAATAAACCTGCATCACCTTTATTCTCTTGCAAAAAAGCCATTGGGAATAAATGGGGCTTTCAACCCCGGATAACCCACTGGGTATACATCTCGATCATAAGACCGATACTTACTTACGGAATGGTAGTCTGGTGTACGGCCTTAGAAAGTGCGGTTAACTGCCATAAACTAAGCAGAATCCAGATAACAGTATGTCTATGCATAAGCGGAGTATTGCGGTCTACCCCCTCTGCGGCATTAGACATTCAGTTTCGCTTGACATCCCTCGATATCGTCAGCAGGCAAGTAGTCGCGACAATTTAGTTGGCCACGCTAACACTCTTAATACATTAGGACTCCTGATTGACAGGAGTCAATCAGACAGGAGGAGGAGGACATTGATTACACCATACCTGAACTTTGGTTTGACAAAGACTTCCATGTAGGCTTCCCCTCTAGATCCTTCTGGGAGGAAGATGCTTTCATGGAGGACAAGTCAATCCATCTCTACACAGATTGATCTAAAACCGATAGCGGGGTTGGTGGCCATGTTTTCTCAGATAAGCTAAATATAAGCCTCTCTTTCCGTCTTCCAAATTACTGTATCGTGCTCCAGGCGGAAATTTTGGCGATTAAAGAAGCGCTGTCCTGGCTGAAGAAAAACGTGATATCTACAAAGGATACCCGCATATTTTCGGATAGTCAGGCAGCTATCAAGTCCCTGGAAGCAGTCTCACTAAATTCGAAATCCGTCCTTGAATGCCGATCATCTCTTATGGAGATGGCAGAGCAGTTCAACCTTCACCTTTGCTGGGTGCCGGGCCACAGAGACATTCCATGGAACTGTATGGCCGATGAACTCCCCAAAATTGGAACCACTCTACCTATTCCAGGGGAAATGGGAAGCATAGGTATACGCTATCGCAATCGCTACGTGCAAATTAATACTAAAGCTGGACGCCAATAAAAGAACAGACCTTAGGTGGACTGTTGGACCAACATGTCTAGCGACTAAACAGATCTGACCAAAGCTAGATCCGAATTGCTCTAAGAGTCTGATCCTTCTAAATAGGAAACATCCCAGCGCCATCTTAGGTGTCATCACTGGACACTGCCTCATAGGCAAGCACGCAAGGCGGCTTGGCGCTTTAACAAACGATTTCTGTAGAAGCTGCATGGACGAGGAGGAAGAGGAGACAGTCCTCCAACTTCTCTGTACATGTCCAGCTCTCTCCCAGAGAAGAAAACTTCGCTTAGGAGCTTCCTTCTACAATGACTTAAGCGATCTAAAGAATATAGACGTAAACAGTCTCCTACGCTTCATCATAAGCTCAAACTGGTTCCATTAGTAAGAGGATCATAGATCCACGTGGCTTCACAAAGGGCCAAGAGGCCTAAGTGGGTTGGTGTTTCCAACAGCCACTCTTACCTAGCTGCTATAATTACAATGACGTCAGCAATTGGTTGTTGCGGATGCAACAAGACAATACTGAGAACTGTACAGCGAAACGGATCTGGCGTGAAATCTGCGCGTTAATCGTCTGAGATGCCTTGAACGAGTTCATGTGCATTTCCTGCTCGCCTTAGATGTCGCGCGCATGTGAAAGTGGACCTCAATCTTCTTGGCCTGCGCAACTGGCGAAGTTGTTGAAGACCGCGCTAGCTAAAGGGGTTTATTGCCTGAGGCTCAAGTCCAGTTCAGACTGGTGCAATTTAAATCAATAATTCGCGTGCAGACTTCAAACTCTTGGCTCCGCAATTCATTGGAAAAATGCAGGATATTTCAAAGATCTTTCCATTCCCGAATTCATGCCAACACCAGCTCATAAGCATTGACATACCTATTTATACTCGTACAGGCAGTTTGGAACGCGTATTCTTGCATGCCTATGGGTAGCTGCTACCTAACACAACACAGAAAACCTTTTTTGCTGATATATCACAACTTTTATTTGCATTCGTAAATCTAAAGCTCGACGCTTGAAACCAATTATCGCTCCCAACATGAGTCAGTTTCCTCTGTATCTATTAGTTCATAATGCTCGAACTCAACAATTTTCATCAAATGTTCCGTCAGAAAAAAAGAAAGAACAAAACAGAATTGTATATTTTGTGGTTTTATTATTTAAAAGAGAAAAAAAAACAAAATTGCGAAACAAACAATTTTCCACAGAAGCCTTTGTGCATTTATGGGCATGTGGAAACTTTAAATTCATTAATACATAGGTATGTACGTCGGAGGCTCTGACTATTTATCGGATTTTTTCACATTCAAATTGACAGACACATTCGTTACCGGTCTATTGACGTTTTTTGGGAAATTTTTTTTCGGTTTTGTCTGCGCCTGCTGATTCTGGCCGGTATTCTGCTGATTTTGGTGGTGCTGCTGCTGCCGATGTTGTTGCTGCTGCTGTCTCGTACGCGAATGATCCCTCTGATTTTCGTTATTCTTTAGCTGATTTGGTGGCTTTGAGGCTTCAATAGTCTCATAACGCTGAGCGATTTCCAATGCTTTGGCCAATGTTAAATCAGCGCCCTCCTCGCAGAACCTATCAAAGACAATCCCATCGTAAGAAGTCACAAATTTGTCCAGCAATGTCTGTTCGGTGCGAGGTCCAAATTTGCAATTGAGTGCAAGACGACGGACACGTTCATGCCAATCGGTGGCCTTTTCGTTTTTATTTTTTCGTGCATAGTAGAACTGCTTTCGCTCCTTGAATACCACAATTGAGGGGGTAAAGAGTTTGGAAAATATCACCACCAGCTCGTCGTAGTCTTTGTCATTTGGAGAACTGGGAAAACACAGATTTCGAAGTCGCTCATAGTTTGCCGGCCCGACGGAATTAATTAGAATGGCTTTCTTCTTATTGGGATCATCGATATCGGTAGCGATGAAATAATGTTCCAGTCGTTCTTTGTAAGAATCCCAGGATTCTAGCTTTTCATCAAAAGGCATAGATGCAGCCATTTTGTATTTTATTCTTTTCAATCACAAATATGAAACAAAAATTGTAACCGCCAAGAATGGAACGAACCTCTAACTGAAATTGTTCGAAGTAGACTATCTTCAAACGAATACTGTTGTTTGTTGAATATTTTTAAATGCGGTTCAAAACCGCATATATAGTACTTTAAGTGAGCTTTTAATTAGGGTTGACACTTGCTGTGTATAAATGTGTCTTAAAACTATACAAAATTACTGTGCGAGCAGTCGTCTGTTCTGGTTTTAGAAAAACAACTCCAACGGGTAATAGCTCAGAATTAGGAAACGTTTCCTAAATTATACCGGGAAGGAGAATTGTTTGTATGTTTCAATATTTAACAGCAAAGACGTCACGAGAAACTGTAACAGCTACTGAGCAACAGTTGACAACGCAATACTATTGATCTTTATGGCAGTCAACGCGGCTAATTGGCTAAGGTCTCCATTATTTGAGAGTTTCATGTAAAGCAAGGTGTTTCTTTACTGCAATTTTTTAGAATTTTAACTTTGGAATATGTGCGCTTATGACAAGGTAAATGCTATTTATAGCCCGTTCAAGTTATTGTTATTTGTTATTATCGTACCTTCTTCTCCTTTTCAGCCCAAAGAAACAGCGATTGGCAAGAATTATTCTTCGCTTGATTTCTGTAATGATATTGTTATTTGAGGTAACATCAGATCTCAGCCAGGCAAAAACTCTTACCAACCTGTATGTAGAACTTTTTTAAAATCGATGTTCAAGCAGCTTCTATACTTCTCTGAAACGCTGCTCGGTGCGCTGCGTGATTTGCTCCATTCGTTTGACGGCACTCTTCATTACTCTTTACGCTACTGCTTTGCTTTATACTTGGCGCTGATATTATATTATATCTTTGTAGGTTTTGAGAGACTACAACAGAAAGGCCTCTTCGGTGCTTTATATTCAGGGATATCTACATTTGTAACTTGGCTGCGACAAGATAGTCAATGTTGGCTCCTCAGAACGAGCAGATATCCCGAATACAGGAGCTATACCTTGTGCTAATAGCAATCTTATCAATCGATTAGGATTTGTTGTTGAGGGGATTGCTGCAGTAGGGGCTTGTGTACATATAACTACGTGAAAAGCTATTATGATATTTCACCCTGCAACAAAGTCGATTAGTCTGAGTTTTCAACTTCATAGATTGGGTTGTGTATGCACGTTTTTTTAACTGAGTCACCAAAGATGCCCTCCTTTCTTTAATTTGCGTAAGAACCATCAAGAATTATTTTAAAGTCGTGCTCCGTAAGTCCGTAAATGCAATCTTTGTCTAAGTCGTCCATTCGTCTGTGAGCGGATAGCCTACTACGGGAGTTATTGACCTGTTATTGATTTCCTGAGGAAGTTCGATATTGTGATCAATTTTAAAATGCCTTTAGTTTTGAATATATCAAAGTGTCTCAAAAAAGGCAACGACGACTTCTGACGTGGTCGTTGTAGTCTGTTGATGATGTTATATTGTGTAATTTCCTTCGTCTTGCTCTACTCGACTGGGATCAATTTATGGCGAAGATATCGCGTCGATCTACGATGCGGTTCAAAGTATTCGGTTAGTGGTTAATGCTCTCGATGCAGCAAAAAATCTGAACATTATCTTCTTGATCTGGAAAAATCGTTCGGGGGCACTTGAGAGATATTATTTCAGCAGCACTATGTACCGTTAAAGTAAAAACGAGAGCAAAAAGTGTATCAGCAATAATTGGATAACCAAATGTGTCAAAGAAGTTATAGTAAACAATTTTGTTAATTTTTTTGTGGAAAAGATCCAGACGTCAATCAGTTGCTGATCAATGGAAGACAAGTTCCCACTGTAAGTACCTTTGGTGACAACAATGTCACGTGCATGAATAGAATGGTATCCACCGTACTGTATAAACTGTAAGAAACCTGTTCCACTATACTCGGTGGCCTCCATCTTATCAAACCGAATATTGTCCATATATTCACATTTCGATTGGATACATAGTCTCTTTTTGACTCCATTTAACAGGTTCAATTTTTTGGTCTCACGTCCAAGTTCTTCTCATAATTTTGTGCTATTGTAATAATCAATGTCAGGAATTATTATGAGTGGGAAGTATTATCATATTAGTTTAGTTTTTTTTATATGTTTTATTTATGTATCACATAAGATACATGGACGTGGTAGAAAAAAATTTACTACGCTACGTCCAATGTATCATATGATATACATAAATAAAATATATAAAAAAAAATAAACTCATAAAAAATAAACACATGATTAACTAAGAAAAGTCACCCTATTGTCTATTCATATATGCCATCTATGCCATCTATGATTGAGAATGTCTCGCCCTCTTGAATTTCGTCTGTCAACGCGACAATTACTTGTTCAGAAATTGAAATAACGGTTATTTGGTTCTTTTCAATCCAATCTTGGTTCTTGACAATCACTTAGTTGTCAAACTAAAAATGAGTCGTCCATATTCAGATAAAGAGGTATTGAGAATGTTAGAAGAAAATAACGATGAAAACGATTTATATTCGCCTCATGAAAGCGATCAAAGTTATCAATCAGGTAATTATAGAAAATATTGATCCAATTTTTAGTAAAGTGACAAATCAATCTCAAATGTTAGATGCCCAACAAGAAGTTGAACCTCCAAATGAACAAGATCTTTGGTTAAACGATATTCTGCCTATTGATAGAGAACCATTTACTGGTAATTCTGATGTGCAAGATATTCAAGCTATCACGGGCGAAGATGGTGCTATCAGCATCTTAAAAATTTATGAATATTTTATATCAGACGATATATTCGACATCATGGTATCCAAAACAAATAATTATGCTCAAATATTGAAGAACCAGCGTTTATCGAGACACAACAGGATGGCACGTTTAATTGATGTTGACCGGCAAGAGCCAACATTTTTTTTTGCTATTATATTGTTAATGGGTGTTAATAAAAATCCCACAATAGAACATTATTGGAAACTGGACCTTTTATATTATGACCCACTTTTTCACAAAATATCCATGTCATACAACAGATTTTCCACTATCCTGCGCTACTGGCACTTTGAAGATTATCAACATGATAATCCAAATATAATGTACAAAACACAGCTACTTGTTGATAAAATTTTATACAAATTCCGTCAGTTGTATATACCGGACGATACCATTGTTGTAGACGAGTCAATGATAAATCATCAAGGTCGACTTTGTATAAGAAGATATAATCCTGGAAAGTTACATAAATATGGCATAAAAATTTATAAAATGTGCTCTACAAATAGTTACACGTGGTCATACGATGTGCATGCTGGAACAACAGCTACTTTTGAAAGCTTAGATAAACCAGGTTCTGTTGTAGTAAAACTGTGTTCACCGCTGCTAAATGAAGGGCGCCTCATTATTGCTGACAATTATTACACTGGCATTGCATTAGAAAAATATTTAAAAGATCATAATACAGATTTATGTGGGACTCTTAGAAAAAATAAGAAAAATTTACCAAATGTAGATTTAGGGAAAAGAACAAAAAAAGGTGAAGTTATCGCCATGCAATTGAATGGATTTGTGACAGTGTTGAAGTGGCATGATAAAAGAGATGTTTTGATGATATCAACATGTCACGACGATACAATGACACCTATCTCAAATTGGAGAGAAACTATAATGAAACCTAATATGGTCATTGATTATATATGAAGCTAAAAAGGGCATAGATGTTGCAGACTAGCTTAGCAGCTAGTCTCCTCTGAGAAAAAGCCTAACCTGGTACTCTTGATTTAATTTTCCAAGTTGCGATTGTCAAAACACGCGTTGTATATAACGAATGTGCCAATAAGCCATTGACAGTTCTTCAAGTTCAGGAGTCAATTATACTATATTGGCTCGGTGAAGTTACGTCAAAAGCATACCCTAACTGTCCTGTGAATGTTATTAACCCATCTACTTTGGCCACCCCGCATCAGCTTCACAACCCAAGAGATCATAAGCTTTCGGAAATACCAAGAAAATATGGAAAAATAAAACGTAGCCGTTGCGTTGTGTGCTATCGAAAATTAAGGAATGCTGCAGGGAATCCAGCTAAAGCCAAACAAGTTGACACAGAGTGTAAAAAAGTTGTAACGAAACACACTAACTGTTACAAAATATTATAAATAAATATTTAAAAAAAAGTAAATTTTGTTTTTTTTTTATATTTCGAAAAAAAAATCTGGAAATTTTTTTTTATAAATTCTTAATTTAGTTACATGTCCTACCACGTCCCATACTAAAAACAGAAATAGCATGCAACGTTCATTAAATAAATCCATTTGAATTTGCTTGTAGATTTGCTCACATGTGCTACATGTACGTATTAGACCAGGGAATCTGTTAATAGCATTTTCTATCTGAAGCATTACAAGGCCGAAGATGATTTTCGGGGTGCATAAACTGAACCAGATATTCGGAGCAACGCTGGACAATACTCAATATTCTGTGCGGTTATTGCTTGGTATTTGCTATCATCTCAGTGTAGCTTCATAAATTTGTCACCTTAGCAAACTGTATCTATTGTATCTCGGCTTACTGGAAAAATGCCATCAAACTTCTTTAAGTCAAAGCCCAATTTTTGATCAATGAGATCCAAAAAGAACTTTTGGCTGATCCACCGATTCAGAAGCATCCAACGAAAATTGTCGCCATTGCTTCCAGTTAAAGTAAATTTAGAGTCAGAAATGTCCAAAATTTTACCTCATCTACTAATGTTCCTCTATAAATCGCAAATGTGTAAATTAAAAAAATTCCATCATCGCTGCCTTGATTTAAAAAAGAGAACAGTGTGCCATTGAAAAAACAAGTTATTTAATACCTTCCGATAAAAAAAAGTTGGAACACTGCCAATTAAATACACAATCACTTTTTGTTTTTTAAAACTCGAATTTCAAAGCTCTTCTAACAGACTCATTGGAATATGCATATGCATCAAAATTATATACAAACATTTTGTTAAAATTCAGAATTGCATGTTTACACGTTTTCAACTGGAAGTTGTAATCTATCTGCGGCTATCTTTTGGAGCTGATAATTGAGTTAGTGCACTTAAATTTTCAAGCTTTTTTAATTACAATTTTTCGTTTTTCGTTTGCATGCATCTAACATTTTCATAAGACTGTTCCCGGCAAGGGAATCCCCTTAACTGTCAAAAGTGTATTTCTTTGTTTACTAAAAATTTCCGATTGTGATCTTTTTATGCGTCATAGACCATAGTTCAAGTTGGAATATTGTAGATACTTGCGAACGTTTGCAGCTTCTATCTAATTAACACATTCCACCACGGAGTTAATACAGATCTAGAGGAATCTACAACGATCGTGCAGATGATATTATTTGGGTGTTGTATGTATGTATATCATTTGGAATTTCCTGTCGGGTGACGAATTGGTTTATACATGTATGTACGTACATACGAGCGTTGGCTGAAAAGTTTCCGACCGAACGATGATACAAGTCATTTTTTCTCAATTTTTTTTTGATTTTTCTACATAGTCTACTTGTAACTCTACGCAATTCTCCCAGCGATGCTCCCATCTCTCTAACCCGTCCAAATAGTACTTGGCATTTTCTCTGCCAAATAATTGTTCACGAAGGTGTTTGCCTCCTCATTTGACGAAAATTTCTGTCCTCCGATCTCAGTTTTTAGATGAGGGAACAAAAAGAAGTCGCTTGGGGTTAGATCTGGTGAATAAGGCGGATGGTCAAGCAGTTCAAACCGTAATCCATGGATTTTCGCCATGGCAAAAGCTGAGGTGTGAGACGGCGCGTTGTCTTGGTGAAACAGGATTTTCTTTTTCTGCAAATGTGGCCGTTTTTTCACAAATTCTGCCTTCAGCTTGGCAAGTAATGATGCGTAGTATGCTCCTGTAATGGTTTTTCCATTTTGAAAATAATCGATTAAGATAACTCCTTTACCTTCACAAAAATCGGCCAAAACAGTCGCCATCACTTTCTTAACCGAAAAAGCAGTTTTTGCTTTTTTTGGAGCCGGCTCGCCCTTTGCAGGCCACTGTTTTGACTGAATTTTTGTTTCGGCCGTATAATGGTGTATCCAAGTTTCGTCTACAGTAATTAATCGGCGCCAAAACTCGGATTTATTGCGCCTAAACTGCGCCAATAGAGCGTTGGAAATGTCCATTCGAACACATTTTTGGTCTAACGTAAGCAAACGCGGCACCCAATGCGCGGACAGCTATCTCATGCCTAAATTTTGATTTAATATGTAACAAACATGTTCTTTGGACATTTTCATAACCTCTACTATCTCTCTCACTTTAATTCGGCGGTCGTCTAACACAATGTGGTGAACTTTAGCAATGTTATCGTCAGTGGTTGCAGTTTTTTAACGTTTGGGCGTCCCGAACGTTCATCTTGCGGCCACGTTTAAATTCAGCTGCCCAAATTTCACTGTGATAAATGACGGTGCAGAGTCCAACTCATTTTTGATTTGCGTGGGCGTATTGCCTTTCAAAAACAAGAATTTAATAACAGCTCGATACTCAATTTTTTCCATTTTCACAAAAAACACACATCGACACACTCAAACGACTGTCAACTAGTTAGCGCGTCCAAAATGACTGAACCTTCGGTAAGTAACTGTTAAAAGATGCACATCTGGCATTCACTAGCTTTTATTGACGAGTGCCGCTATCTTTACTTTGCAGTCGGAAATTTTTCAGACAACCCTCGTATATGTTAGGGGGAAGTGTAGTAGCGTGTCACAGTGGTTAAGTTCGTCAACTACTATGCCAGAGGACCTAGGCCTGAGTTACATACCAACGCAGCAAAACTAATTTATGACATCATCACACTTTTAGCAGTTCATCTGCAATTCAAAGTCGTTGAAGAATGTGTTATTTGTCGACGATGTAAAAGAAGTACTTAACAACCGATGATATGCCACAAGCTTACGTATTTCGGATCTGCTTTGGTATGTGATCACACACTGATCTTCTAAGCCTTCCACTTCCGGCAAACAAGGAATCACATTTGCAAGGAATACCTATATGAAGCGACAGCAACTAGTGGATTACTAACGAAATGAAACTTAGTTTGAACTTATCGTAAGTAGGAGGACAGAGGATATATTGCCCTCAGGGACAGAGGAACCAATACTTTTTGTCAGATATACACCCGTTTATAGTTGATTCGCATTAGGAGCCACCATGCCAAACAAAAGCTCCAACCTAACTTTTTGGAAGTCAATCTTTTCCGATTCATGCAGTATCTGCTTTAAAAATGAGATCTGGCTACAGTCCAATCTCTACATTCACGCCTGTGTTGTTCATATTTGTACACAGATAAGTGGAACCTACGGTCTTTTGCCGACGTCAAAAGTAAGGGACTTCATTATAAGCAAACTCGAAGAAGTTTGCGAGCGAAAAGCAAACTACAAAAACGAAACGATATGCAATATGAGATGTGGCTCGGTAATCCAATGATATATCATCTAGACTTGTGCAGCGTCTGTTAGTATCGAAAATGAGTAGGGGATTAATATCTCAAACAAAGATTCCACAATTTTCTAAAGATACCCATGTTTCAGTATAGCATCGACAGACTGGAGACGCCAGCAATAAACGTCAAATGACGGCAAGAACGTCAGAGCACTTCAGGACTTTCTAAAAACTAATGCGAACCGATCAAAAGTCCTGGAAACTCGAATGGCACAAACTCCGGAATTCCTCGCGTTGCAACTGCCATCTGTCAATAGACTTCTGACAGTAGCAGCTATCGAAACAGTGTCCAGTTTCTCCAGGCGAATCGGTACCTATGTCGGCTGGTCGACAACGTCATGATAACAGTTTTTGAGATTCACGCAGCATAGTCCAATTAAAACCAAAAACCAATCAATGGCGAATTGTAAGCCTCTTAGTGGACTGACTCAACGATGATCTGTAAGAAAAACGACAACCTTTGATAAAAAGGAAAATGGTCTTCCATTAAGGAAGTTCACAGGTCCGCAAGCACGTAGTTGCCATACCAAAATTTCGTGAATTAGGCTTGTTTTTAAACCTGAAAAAATGGCTCGGCGGAAAGGAATTTAACTTCGACGAAGTAATTATCGCTTAAACAAATGCCTATTTTGAGAACCTCGAAAAATCTTATTTGGAAGAGATCAAAAATTAGAGTAACGTGAGCTACCTTTCATCCAGAAAGTTACAGACTTATTGATCAACCCGCGTACTTGTTTATTCAACTCTATACAAATCTACAGCCTCGCCAGTAGTTCATAAGTTCATGTTACTCTGGTTGAGCAAGCTAATTCGACTGAAAATCCAGTGTTGGATGCATTACAGTAAGCGTGTCAAGCGAGCAACTCGAGCTCGTTCCAAGAGATCGATGCATCTTCAATGCGTTCGTTGCAAATAGTTGAGAGCGTCCTTCATTAAATTTCAATCTGAAATCGACACGTTGCGCACGCAGTGGACGATGGGGATCAGAAGAGAATGAACTCCTGGCGCATGTGCATGGGACGTAATAAGCCTTAGCTTTTTGAGGCGTTGTGCACAGAATAATGCAACTTAAAAGAAGAGACATGGTGCAGAGAAATGTCCCTAAAACTACAAAAGCAGGTAATCATTTAGCTCCAAAAAAAGCCAGTCCTTTGGAGTGGAAAGCCCGAGAAATAATGTGATCATTCTCAAAGATAACGTCCACCAAATAAAGGATGTTTACCGACCTTCACTTTACCTGTGATTCATTGATTTTGAAAGTTCAACATTGTTTATGGGACTTATCAGACTTCTTCGCCTTACCATACGCAGGCAAGAACTTCAGCTATAGAGTCTAACTACGAAACATGTCACGTTGTAAATGTGGAGTAATTTAAATTTGAAATTCAAAGTCTGAGTTGAGGATGTATCCTTTAATCCACACGGTCATCTTACCAGTGCAACACGTGGTTCTCTCAACGGTAATTCGCTCTTAAAAGCATCACAATTCAGAGATGTAAGTGGATTCGACATACAATGCAATGAAGCCTGCCTGTATTGAACGGAAAAAGAATAAACCTACCGAGAATCATAAGCAGAATCTCCGACTATTCTGATGTGAATTAGAAAAAAAGGAACACTGCCAGAAATCACACGCGATGAAGCGTATATTTTATTAAATAAAAATTTAAACAATACAATAATTTTCCAAGAAACTATGAAACACAACACTCAGATGAATTCTCCTGTTGTTCCCTTTGAATTCGTATACGACAAACGTTGGCGCGGTGTCCTTTTTTGCCGCATTCGTTACATGTTGGAATGTTTTTTTGCACTTGCTGCTGTCGTTGTTGACACTGCTGCTGCTGTTGAAATTGCATTTGCCGCTCACATTGTTGTTGCTGTTTAAGTTGCATTTGCCGATCGTATTGTTGCTGTTCCTGTTGATATTGCTGCTGTTGTTGTTGTCGATTTGGTTGACGATGTTGAGTAGACTGTTGCTTTTGCTTACCCTGTCCCTTTTCCTGAACGGTTTGCCTATCTGGCTTATTTTTTTGTTGGCGATTTCTGCACCTATCTTCGCCTTCGTCGGCCTCTGTTTCATAACGTTGTGCTATTTCCAATGCTTGTTGCAAATTAAGATGTTCATCTTGTTCATAAAGTCGATGTAGAACTTTACCCTCAAACCCGGTGACAAATTTATCTACTAGGATTTCCTCCAGATGATTGCCAAAGTCACAGCTCATGGAGAGCGATTTAAGACGTCGATGCCATTCACTGGCCGATTCATAAGGCCTCATTGTAGCACGATAGAATAATTTTCTTTCGTTGTAGATATTTTTCACACCAACATAGTGTCTCTTCAGAAGATCCATGATATCCGTGTAACTCAACAGAGTCGGATTATGAGGGAAACTCAATTCTTTCAGGAGGGTATAAAACGATGGCCCATTTTGATGGATAAGGGTGAATGCTTTCTTGTCATCTTCCACAATGTTTGCCGAAGTAAAGAAATGCTCAAGTCGTTCCGAATATCCTTCCCAAGATTCCTTTTCAGATTGAAAATCCATTTCAACTAAAGTCTACGCACAGCTGGTGAATAAGAAACAGACTTAAAGTTTTAACAACTCATATCTGCAATTAGAAACATCAAACAATATCTAAACTTGTTTAGTGTATGTTTTTACTTTTGTTTCCTTTCTCAACGAATTCACAAACTACAGATCCGTTAACCGTTTCACTGATAACTGACAATGCACACCAAAGCTCTGGGGAGGTAAACCATGACAAAAATCTAAAATTAGTTTCAAAGCTTTGCAAGTGGTTACACTTATTTTTGTCATTTTTCTTTGAATTGAAATGAAAACAAGTGTTCCCATTTATATTTTTTTTTTGCAGACGATGATACAATAATTCGTATGAATTTGAAATTCTTCTGGAATAGCCAAATAGACAATAAGTTTGCAAAAACTTTACGGAGTTCGCTGTGTTGGGCAGTAGTTCTGCCGATGGGATCTTGTTACAATTTCCCATGCCGTTTTTGACTAAACGAATTAGTGATAAACTACTGTAGTACCAGCACCCACCCGCGATGTCGTCATCCCGGTACAACGAACCAAATGTTGACCACTTTACTCGTCAAAAGAGCCCAAAATTACACAGACGCTGCTTAGATCTCTGAGTTCTTCAAAAAGTGATATGACATCACCATCGGCCAATGCACAACATCCCACCACAAAAATAAGCCCAATTTCAAGCTAAATTTACCAGCTAGATACGAATGGTTATTTGTTAACAGATCCAAAACCAACCTTAACCTTGGAAAGATACGTATCTCCAAATGGACGGTTAAATCTATCATCAAAAATATAGAAAAAACGAAACAACGTCGCAGCTAATAAACCCAATTACTAATCATCCAGATCCATTTCCCATTCCTATCCCAAACCTAACCCTAACTGGGCCCTTAAAACCTAAATATTTCGTAATTTTTCCCCCTCCTATATAAGGGGTCTATCATTAAGCGCTTCCTATTTTTAAATTTAAATAAAACAAAGTGTGTTTGAGATATCATCGAAATTTTTTATTCGTTTGAAAAGCCTATCGATGTCATTATGTATGGAATATAATATCGTTCAAATGTCCCCCCCGGATTCTCTGGCACGCTTCCGAAATGTCAAATTTTCCATGAGTCCGGCGAATAAATCAGGCTGAATTTGACCGATAGAATGGGTTATGTTTGCTTTGAGGGCTACTATGGCTTGTTGCTTATTCGCATAGTCCTGAGGCTTCAGAAAACCCAACAAGAAAAAGTCTAACGGGGTTAAATCGCACAATTTCGGCGGCCAGTTTACATCTCCCCCACGTGAGATACCATGCCCTCGAATCGCTCGTGCAGAATTTCCAATGTGTCGTGAGCTGTGAGGCACATAGCGCCGTCTTGTTGAACCCACATGTCGTTGGTATCCATATCATCCAATTCAGGCCAAAAGAAGTTGGTAATCATCGACCTATAGCGCTCGTTGTTAACGGTGATGGCCTGGACAACGTCATTTTCAAAGAAATATGGACCGATGCCGCCGCCAGTCCAAAATCCACAAGAAGCAGTGACTTTTTCGGGTGCATTGGACGCTCTTGGATCTCATGTGGATTGGTATCGTCCCAAATTCGACAATTTTATTTATTGACGTACCCATTCATCCAGAAATGGGCCTAATCGCTGAAGAAAATTTTTCGATGCAAATTAGGGTCAGTTTCCAACTGCGCCAGAGCCCATTCAACGAACACACGTCGTTGTCTATGGTCGTTCGCGTTCAGCTCCTGGGTCAGTTGAATTTTGTACGGGTGCAGAACCAAGCCAATTCGCCAAGTTGTGGTCTGCGAGAGGCCAAGTTCTTTTGAGTGACGCGAAATCGTCTGACTCGGATTCTCCTGCAGACTCTCACGGACAGCGGCGATGTTTTCGGCAGATCATGCGTTTCGTTGACGTACGGGTGTTAGTTTATCAATGACTGAACCATTGGAGTCAAATTTATCCACCCCAGTGTGAATAATCCTCTCGGTAGGACGATTATAGCGACCGTAAAATGGGCGAAGCACGCGGAACGTTGCCCGAACAGAACACCCATTTTGATAAAACAATTTTATCATTTGCACTCGTTGTTGAACGCTATGGCTGTCCATGGCGACTTGACAAAACAGACTGAATAAATGATCCCCAACATAAAGAGCCAAAAGCTATTCTCATCTTCTTATAATGTTTTCCAAGGTGACGATCATTCTCTTCTTATGGTTTATGATCCTGTCCTCCCTAAGGTTGATTCTCCATGCCGAGGCGTCCATTCACAATAG
Organism: Volucella zonaria; assembly: GCA_963966105.1. NCBI lineage: Eukaryota > Metazoa > Arthropoda > Insecta > Diptera > Syrphidae > Volucella > Volucella zonaria. Next base: position 316,107,374 of record OZ014530.1, on the reverse strand, counting down.
CCTTAACTCTTCTCTCATCGCTATGTCTTCTCCTTCTAAACTTGACTTTGTTTCAATTAAAATAACACTCTCCGATAAGTCCCAGTACGTTATGTATTGCTACATTCTCCCGGCTCGACCCAACAAACCCTACATCATTTTTATTAAAACGGTTGACCAACTAATTGACCTAAGTGATTCCATCGACCATAGCCGTATTTTTGGTGAATTCAATCTGCCTCTGCTGAAGTGGATTCCATCGGAAGATCAATTCTTTTTTACTGCGTGAAACGCTGGTTCATCCATTGAATGCCAATTCATTCATCGTATAACAGATGCAGTATATGCCAAGTAGGTCTATAACTTAATTCGCGCGGGTTGCTAAGAGATGGCGTAACTTGTATCATTCCATTGGAACATGCGTTGGAAAGTGCGTAAACAACAATAATTTTTTTTCACTCAAATATGCTGAACTTTATGCCTGAAAAAGTCTTTTTGCGGGGAGATATTCTTCATTACTTTAATATGAAGAAAACTGCTGCCGAAAGTCATCGTATTTTGGAAGTTTATGGTGAACATGCGCTAGCTGAGCGAACGTGCCAAAAGTGGTTTGCACGATTTAAAAGTGGTGATTTTGGCTTGGAAGACGATGAACGTCCTGGGCAGCCAAAAAAGTTTGAAGATGAAGAACTGGAAGCATTACTCTATGAAGATTGTTGCCAAACACAAGAAGAGCTCGCAGAATCTTTGGATGTCACTCAAGCAGCCATTTCAAAACGTTTAAAAGCAGCTGGATATATTCAAAAGCAAGGAAATTGGGTTCCACATGAACTCAAGCCGAGAGACGTCGAAAGGCGGTTTTGCATGTCTGAAATGCTGCTGAAACGCCACAAAAGGAAGTCATTTTTGCATCGGATTGTTACTGGTGATGAAAAATGGATCCATTACGACAACCCCAAGCGCAAAAAATCATATGTGAAACCCGGCAAACCAGCCAAATCAACGGCAAAGCCGAATATCCATGGCGCGAAGGTAATGCTCTGTATTTGGTGGGATCAGATGGGTGTGCTGTATTATGAGCTGCTAAAACCGGGTGAAACCATCAATGGACAACGCTACCGAACACAATTAATCCGTTTGAAGAGAGCAGTGGCCGAAAAACGCCCAAAATATGTGACCAGACACGAGGCAATAATTTTCCATTATGACAACGCTCGGCCCCACGTTGCTATTTCGGTTAAGAGCTATTTGGAAAACAGTGGATGGGAAGTCTTAACCCACCCGTCTTATAGCCCAGACCTTGCCCCTTCTGACTACCATTTCTTCCGGTCGATGCAGAACGCCCTCACTGAAATACGGTTCACATCAGAGCAGAATATCAAAAATTGGCTTGATTCGTTTTTGGCTGCCAAGTCAAGATGGGTAATACTTTGAATAATACTATTGTACATGCTTTTCTTAAATAAACGTTCAAATTTTGAAAAAAAAACCGCACGAATTAAGTTATATACCCACAAAGTGGCCTCTCTAACATCATTCACTTGCCATTTCACTAACTCCACAGCAACGTTTCATGGTTTTGCCAACCTATCTTTAACTGATGCTCTCTCCATTTTTTACAGTGAAATAATTTTTAATTTTACTTCTCTTTATGTCCCCTTTTCTCGGCATAAAACATCATCTACTTCTCCTTCTTGGTATAACAGAAGACTTCGCTGTTATGCTCGGTTTTTCTTTGCACCAATTATTATTCTGATTACTCTAACTATCTTGGAATCTACCTCGAATTCACTCAGCTATCAGCGTTTTCTCGACACTGAGCAGACCAACCTTATCAACGATCCTAAGCCTCTTTATCAATTCATAAACTACAAAAGAAAATCTGTCAGTCCTAAAAAATGCCAACGATATCGATTTTATTGCTACAGATTTTGCTAACGACTTCGATAAAATATCTCATCAATTGATCCCTTTCAAATTGTCTTCCCTCAATTTTGAGACCGTATTACTAAAATAGATATCTTCTTATCTTGAAAACCATTATTATAACGTTCGCTTTAGGTCAGCCTTTTTAACCACGTTTGTAGCCACTTATGGCATGCCACAAGGCTGCCATCTATGTCCCCTTCTTTTCATTTTAACTATATACGATCTTGAGAGGATTATTAAACCCTGCCCTGTAGACATTTACGGCAACGACATAAGGTTCTCCAAAACTATTTCTTCACCCCAAGACTATTCTCCTTCAAGTGGAGATAGGTTTTCAACCTGGTGTCTAAAAAATTGCTTAGAGTTTAGTGTCTCCAAATGTCAATCTATGACTTTCTCTCGGAAGTCCAATCAATTTCCTCCTCGATTTTATTTTATGTATGACCGATCTACGCTCCAATAGAGAGTTAAACTTCTGTTCCCATCAATATGATGAAATAATCCTTAAAGCCAACTCATCACTTGGTTTTATCAAGAATTTTGCAACCCCTATGTGAATAGATCACTTTACATTACCCTTGTCCGGCCCCTTCTCGAATATGATAGCCTAGTGTAGTCTCCCTTTCAGCGAGTTCATATATTCCGAACGGAGAACATTCAACGTCGTTTCCTTCGATTTGCTCTTCGAGGCCTACCCTGAGATGGCTTTTTTATTTTACCTCCCTATCGACACCGCATCAAACTTACCAATCTCAACACCCTAGAAAAACCCAGAGACTTACCTAACATTCTCTTTGTTTACCAACTGCTCTCTGGTTCTGTGGATTGTCCCTTTACAATTATGTTTAATTCAACACTAGTCCTCGTAATGTACGATGTCTTCGTCTCTTCTAACATTCAATATATTCCAACCCATAGCACCTCTTATGATTCCAACGAACCAATCGCAACATCTCTGTTTTTTTATTTTAACCAGAGCAGTTCTCGTCTCAAACTATTGCAGATCTACTCCAACATTCCATTGAGTCCTAACGCTTTGTTAGTTTTTAAGTTAGGTTAGGCTTATATGTATTGAATCAAATAAATGAGGGCCTTAGTTCCCACTAAAATTAAAATTAAATTAAATTACACTCACAGCAAGCGTCGCAGTACTCATATGTTGTGTCATTTATGCTTAACACACTTAGGTACTTAACAAGAGCGACTTAAAGAAACAGTCTGCAGTTTTTTTAGCTGAGGGACAGCAAGAAACCCGCCGATCGGGGGGAAGAATTCATTTTGTCTCCCGGCATCCTGGTGGGTCATGCGATTTGCATTTATATTCATACGACGCCCAATTATCAATGGAAGCTCTAACCGAGGACACAGGCAGACCTAATACAGGCTCGGGTTCTGATAAGCTCTCCTCAGAGCGATCACATCGGCGATCTCATTTCTTGTGATCTCATGCGACTTAAACAGGACTCAGTGAGTTCGGCCTTCCGATTCCCGTCAGAGAAGCCTAGCATTTTTGAGGTATCGTGGAAATGGTGAGAGGATTCAGGCAGGCCTTAAGTGCAGTTTACATGTCGCTACAGGCAGATATGAGTACTTCACCCTCTATATCGATTTTTCGCAAGTTTTCGGAACGAGAAGTGAAATAAAAACATTCTGGTCTTCAAAAAAACCCCAAATCGCTTTCTAGATCGGTGTTAGAGCAATTCGTGAATACTCGACTACATTCCTTTGCTGGCTTAGATTCCGGCTGAAATCATTCCTGAACACAAGAAAAATGTATTTTGTATTTTCACCGCAATAGGTCTAATGGTGCAAATGCATCAGACGGCATATCGAAAACTCCAATGCGTGTTGCAGCTAATATCACGTCTATTAAAACGGAAGATCGCTTTGAGATTGCAGCCCGTGATATAAATAGCAAGGAAAGGGAGATTCGTTAGTGGGATTAGAGCAGAGTCAGACACTGCTTCATATAGCCAAGACATACCGTTCTTCGGAGTCTGGTAAAAGCAGCAATGACGTATTTTCGTGAGAGCTTGTTCCCTCAGACAACAGATGGATGGCATATAATTGGTCGTATAACAGCCGTGTGGATACAAAGGAACCTCCTCGGTGACAAGCCCCAGTTCTTGCCGAAACCTCCCTTATATTATCAAAAAGGCAATAGCGCCTTCGAGGTTTTCAATGCAACAGGTTTGGTCCAAAGAAGTTTGCTATTCAAGATGACACCCAAGTCTTAACTTTGTTCGAAAATGTATGGCAAGACATTTTAGCACTATATATATGAGCCAGACCAGCCAGTTTGCTCTTTAAGATCTAATAGGATTAACTCGAAGCCCATTTCTAACGCACCAATCATCGATCATGCCTAGGATGGGAAGGCGGTATGCGTGATCTGACAGAAAGTATGGATACATCAGCCGTATGCGCCTTAGCACGGATGTTGACCAGCAATCACCCGTTTGCGTTGACGGGCATTGAAGGAGATTCTACGATGAAACTATAGAGCTCTACAACGACATCGATTCAGTCAGAAAAGTGAGATGTCTGGACACCAATGGTCCGGTTCGCAGAGTCTTCAAACCTAACCCAGAGGGACAACGCAGTAGAGGAAGTTCTCACCTGAGGTGGGCACACACAAGTAGAAATGGACCTCAACCGACTGACTGAATAGGGTTGTTATTTGAGGACCAGATTCAAGTTAGTAAGATGAAGAACCCACGATCGGAATTGTTCTTAGAGGTGCTTGCAACCCCGCCGATCTATTCTCTGATCTTTTATACCGTCATCTAAACTTAACCCCTTAATCTAGTCAATAGGTTTACCCCCATACGGGCACTTGCCTCCTAAGTTTATGCTATAAAATTAAATAAAATTAAGTATAAAATTTATCTCAGTTCAATTTTTTTCTTTGCTTTTATTTTCTAAAGAAAATGTTTTCCAAATCGGGCTCCTCTAAGTGTGTCCAATAAATAGACTCATGTATATCTTCTGTTACTGCATGCTTGCTTACCGTTATTCGAGAATCGAAACTTCAAAAATCAACTTTATTTGGCTGATGATTGAAGAATTCTAATCCTCGACTTCACCGTATGGTTCATGGTTCTTGCAGGATTAATCTGTTCTCCGTAACTTTTAATTGTGTGCTCTCAACTTGTACTTATTTCTGTGAAAAGTAATCGCAATGGCTGACGTTTGCAATTTATGTGCGAAGGCAGCAACTCTAATGTGCCAACGATGCAACGAAACTTATTGCTCGACAAATTGCCAAATCCTTGACTGGAGGGCTCACAAAAAAGTCTGCTTTCAAATGCCGTGAGTACCTTTTATTTTTTGTCGGTTTGTATATTTATTTTTTGGTATTTAGTTGTACCCTCCACGTAGGTGTGTGTTAAGACATTTTAACTTAACGGGATCCCAACCCGTTAAGAATTTCTTCCTGAGACACGGCAACATTTCACACTCTTTAATCACCAATAGCTTGATCCTTAAAATGGAGTTTCGGTTTTTCTTGTCTTGAATCTGGGGGCTCTGATTCGATGATCCGGTTTTGCTGGAACCAGTTTGTTTTGGCTTTCTGGTTCTGGTAAGACTCGCGGTTGTGTCCTATCGGCCAATTTTCTCCAATATTCCAGCCCTCGGTTTCATATGTCGCAACTGGTAAGATCGGTGTTTTGTAGAGAATGCATTTTGTTTTCCAAATTAGGATTTTTGAAGCCATTTGTGTCGCCAAATTGATGTACTATCGGTTTCCATAGGGTGTTATTCGTGGATGGTGTTTACTTCGAGATAGGTAAACTCCTCTACCACATTGAAGTTACCATTTTCAGCAGTGACGTTCTGTCCTAGGCGTTATAGATATGCTTCTTTATTAGTTGAAAAATGTACTTGGCGTTGTACTTACTTACATCAAGAACAACTCGGTCCGTTTGTTGAAAAAAATCAGACGACAGAGCATCTCAGAAATCCGGTACACGTTTGGAATAGTTCGGAAGAACACCGCGAGTTCTCCAGCGTCATACTGCACAGCTGGATCAGTTTTGCGGGATCGGGAATTAGGCCATTACCGTGTAGAGCTCGAAATTATGAATGGCTATCATATGCGGCTTTGGAATCGATAAAGAGGGGATGAGTCCCGATTTTAAATTCGTTGCTTTACCAGGATTTGCCTTGGTGTGAGAGTTCTGTTGATCGTCGATTCAGGCTCGCCAGAAGCCACACTGGTCCGTGGGATTAGTGTGTTGCAGGTGGGCGTTCACACAATACGTTGTATATAGTGGGTGTCGCGATAGTTCTTACATCGCCTTGAAGATGGGGCATTTCAGGCATGCTTTGATCTACTATTGACTGGTTGAGTCTTCGGAGTCTTCTTGTTCTTCAGTTTTTTGATGGCTGAGTCAAACTCGTTTATGCTGGGAAGGGAATTGCTTCTCCATTGTTATCTTCTTGTTCTCGCTATACCTGATGCTCATCATGCAGCTACTGGAAGTGCTTCTTTAGCACATCTACAATTTTTTTCGCTTCGGTAGCTAGGTATCCTTCATTGTTTTCGAGCCAACTGCCAGTTGCTTGGCATTTGTACGAGTATATTGCTCCCATCGCGGCACTCTTCGATATCCTCTAGCTAGTAAGTTGCCTCGACCATCTGGATAGCTTCCGGTTGTTGTATGAATTCGGTGTGTTAGTTAGGAGCTGCTGCAACATTGATTAACCGAAGTCGTGGAAGCTAAACCACCAAAGATGTTTTTCTTACTGATATTTGCATTGAAGTCCCCGAGTAGGATTTTAACACCGTACATCAAATTTCTTAATATCAGTTCCGTCGGTGGGAGCTGATGTTTTGAAATGTTGTCTCACAACGAACCCGCTTACAATTTTTGAGCAGTACCAGGGGTACATAACGTGCGTATGTGTATGTACGTTCCATGCGGTTGCTCTGTATTCGTAGTCCTGGACGTTCCGAGTCGTGGTCTTAAATGAGAAGGCCTATTGTAATGTGAGGCTTGTATCTATCTTATAGCTAGGTCTTGTCTACGTGGTAAGGAAGTTACCCCCACAGTTCAATCCACAACTTAGCGGGACAGTTCCATTCTGGAAACCCCCGGGAAGAAAGGTCGGTTGCACCGATCTCAGCAACCCATTTCGGAGTTGTGAACGCCGCTGTTGCGCCATTACGAACTCATTCGCCACCATCTCTTTTCAAGATCCAGAATTACTCATGGAACTTTTTATCGGCGTGAGCTCCGAATATGTCGAAGTTGCCTACGTGAAGTGTATTTTCTGCTTATTCCTGAAGCTGTGACGCCGCCGTTGACTACATCTAGGGAATTCGTTCGCTGCCTTGTTTATAGTGCTACTCTTTTTGTCTCTTGCTCAATCCAACCAGCACTCAATGGCTACTACAAGGTGCCAGACATTTAAATCAGTGTCATTGTGCTTTGACATTTATGTTGTAGACACATAGAGATTGGAGCGATACGCAATTGATATTATTATTATTGTTACTTTTTTTTTTTTAAGAGTTTAACACTCAAGCGCATACAATTACAATTAAAGTGCCTGAGCACATGTTAAGTTTTTAGGAAAACGGGTCAGAGACAGAAAGAAAGATTTTTGGGCTCAGTGGTTACTTCGCTTCATGGGTGGTATACAAAATTTAATGCAGAGACTAAATTATTAGTGTAATTGGACTTGTTGTATTCTAGGGAACTACTCATTTTATGTGATTTTAGTTGCCTGTCGGGCACGACTGGTATTGAACCCCGAACGTGTATTTGTATTTTGTATTTATTTATTGGTATATTCATTGTACATATAAGATATAAATTATACATCTTTTAAGTTGCACATGCTTTTATTATATTTCAGAGTTACACACATTTTAAATAATAAACTTAAAACTTATAAAAGAAATGCAGTTTTAAAAAATTAAATGAAATAAAGAAGAAAAGAAAGGGAAGAGAGAGACGATATGAAAAGATAGGAAGGAACATGAAAAAAAAAAATAAATAAATAAATAAATGCAGGAACTAGGAATTTTCGGCAAAAAATGTAAAAGCCTTTTTGGCGAAAGTGTTTGTGTTGCTTATAACTTTAATACTGAGGGGAAGTTAGTTCCAAAGTTGAACGGCATGAACAAAAAATTGTCCTGAGGTCACAAGGTATTTATATCTGGGTAGTAATATTTGTAATGTCCGATTACTTCTTACAAACTTGATATGGTCAAAAAGATATTTTGGTTCTTTAGATTGTATTACTTTTTTGTAATAATAACAAAGTTCGATATTCCAATAGATTTGATAAGGAGCAGCCTGCTATTTGTTTAGAGTAGTCGGAAATGTGGCCTTTTCAGACCAAATATATATCTTGCGCCGCTGTTATATGCAACAGCAAGTTTTCTCTTGGTCTCAAAGTTCATGTTAGCAAATAACTCGCAGCTGTACAGAAAAATGGGTAAAATAAATGATTTTATTAATTTGAGCTTCACATTGGTTGGTAAATACTTAGCCCTCGAAGCGCACCATAGATTTTTGAAACTGTGGTCGACAACTTACAGATAATCTTATTCTAACATAAATTGAATCTACCACCTTGATCAAAAAGTTCCCGGGGGACCTCGTTCCGATTTGAGTTCTGTTTCTTTTGTTAAGTTGGTAAATCTGTTTTTGATATTCCCTCCAAATCTTAGCATCATAGATTGACATTTGCAAAAGTTAAGTAGCCAAGGGTACATCTATTTCCGTGTATGTTGGCGATTTTTCACAATTTTAGAAATGGATTTAAATTTGCAACAACGAACTTGTACTCTTATTAAATTTTGCGTAAAAAACGGATTTAATGGTGCGCGAACGTTGGAAAAGTTGGAAAAGTGTTTCGGCAACGATTCTCTAAAGAAAACGGTCGTTTACCAGTGGCACGAGCGGTTCAAAAGTGGTCGTGAGTCAATCGAAGATGATGAACGCATTGATTAAGTAAAAGAAATGTTGGTCAATAACCGCAAATTAACCACCAGAGAGATAGCGGAGGATTTGAACATTGCCTATGGATCCGTCCAAGACATTTTGGTTAATGATTTGGGTTTCCGTCGCGTAGCAGCAAAGTTGGTGCCAAAAGACCTCACTTTCATGCAAAAGAGACTGTGTTGACGTCGGAAAAGAGATGATTTGCGAGGCTCAATCCGATCCCACATTCATCAAAAGGATCATCACTGGAGACGAGACGTGGGTTTATGAGTACGACACGCAATCCAGACATCAGGCAAGTGAATGGCGTTCACCAAATGAGCCGAGACCAAAAAAACCACGTCGTTTTCAGTTAAAAAAGTAGGCAATGCTCACCGTTTTCGTGGATTACAACGGTGTAGTGCATCATGAATTTTTGCCAGAAGGCCAGACAGTAAACAAAGAGTACTCGTATTATTTGGGCGTTATGAGACGTTTGTGTGAAGCAATTCACCGAAAGAGAGCAGAATTGTGGGCAGAAAACTCGTGGATTTTGCACCATGATAAGGCACCGTCGCGTCGCACAGTGCCATCATTATTCGTAATTTTTTGACGAAAAATGCAACAAATACCATCCTACAGCCACCGAATTCACCTGATTTGGCTCCCTGTGACTTCTTTCTGTTCAATCGAGTTAAAAAAGCGCTGGCATAAGTGTGCTGAAGTCGATGGGGATTACTTTGAAGGGGACAATATAGATTTAGATGAATAAATTTGTATTTTTAATTTTCTGAATAAATTCCGGAAAATTTTTGATCAAGGGTGGTATGTCTTTCGACGTTTCTTACAGTATATTTTTATTTTTGTTTTTACATTTATCAACACTAAAACTAAGAAAATAAATTTTAAATAAAAAAACTTAGTGTCTGGACTTTTTTGTTATAATATAAAACTTGAAACTAAACCTATAAACTACGTAAAAATAAATCTTAACCTCAGTCGTCGGCTTACCTTTAAAGAGTGCACATCGTTTTGAACAGGTGGTCTCTTCGTTGACGATTTTCTCTATAAATCCATTTGCTTTCTCAGATAATGTTTCTCGCACATTACTGTCATTAGTGAGTGCTAGTGTTTTCCTTGGAACAAATTTTGCGACCTCTCTGATCCCCCCGATCCTCCGGGTCGCCCCAAAGAGAGGCCTAAAACATCTATAATTTTCAATGACTAGCCCGACCTTCCAACTACATCCAACTATAAAAACCCGCGCTTCGTCCTCATCGTCAAACCACATGGAAAAACCTCTAACCTCTTACAGCATTTTTCTATTTAAAAAAAGCTATCGATTCAATCAGCAAAGAATATGAAAAGATATCACAATTAAAAGACGGCTCAATCCTTACACTGGCTAAAGACCAACATTCGCTACAAAAGCCTTAACAATGTGTGCCCAGTGACAATTAAACTCCACTCTAATCTCAATCTCACAAAAGGCATTGCATTCGCCCCTTGTCTCATCAATGTACCAGAGGCAGAAATCGTCTCTGAGATGAAGTCTGTGTCTACAAATTCACGCGGATAGACCAGGGGACGAGAAGACCAACTGGTCTCATGTTATTTTCCTTTGATCTATTTGAACTACCAAGTAGTATTGAAATAGATTGGTACAAGACAAAAGCGTCCGAGTATATCCCAAACCCCATGAGATGCAGACAGTGGCAACTCCTAGGCCATACAATCAAATGGTGCAAGAGGTCAGCCACGTGTGTAAACTGTAACCTTTCTCCTCATGGCGAGGTGAAATGTTCTCGCACTTTATGTGCCAATTGTTAAGGCCCCCACTCCGCTTCCTCCAGTTCCTGCCCCAGGTATGTAAAAAGCAAAGAAATTCTGGCTATAAAAACCAAATCAAAATGCTCTCTAGCCAAAGCAAGACATATCTACAAAGAAAAACACCCCCTTCAACCACTTTCCTCCAATATTTTTTACTCTGAAAAACTTAAGCTAACCCCCAACAAAGTAACCTCGTCTCCCAAAGGCTACTGAACAATCTACTCATAATTCAAACTCAGAAAATAACACTACCTCACTTAATAAACAACTCCTACAAAAAGTATTGCCAAACCAAGTAGCTCTCCGAGCGAAATAGCCCCACTAAATGAAAATATGATCTCTCCAAAAAACAATGCCTCTAATTCTCTAACCCATTCCCCCACTTACACATCTCCACCCACCTCTTTCAACCGCATTTGGCACCAACAAAATATAAACTCTTCTTCAGTATCAGTACCCGACAACCTCCCGTCTTCAAATCAATCCCCAATAACTAAGTTGTCACAATCTCTGTTAAATAAAAACGATTATTTCGTTAACTCCTTTGACATAGAGGATGAAAACATATAAACACAATACATTTACCCCAAATACTGACTCTGCCGCCCTGGGGTCGAGTAATTCAGGCTCATATCGATGCTTGGATGGCTCGGCCACTGCACGACAGAGTCAATACTACTTTCATCGAAACTCTACCAACCTATTTTCCTCACAATACACTGCAAACCATCCTAATAATACACTCAAAATTCTCCAATGGAATCTAAATGGATATTTCAATAATGTTCACGAACTCCAACTACTTATACGAGAGTTCAACCCTGCAATAATTGCATTGCAAGAGACACACATTACATCCAAAAATCTAGCAAACCCCCATAGAATACGTACCATATTCCCACAACTGTGAGTCCAACTCCTATGCCAAAAATTGAACAGGACTATTAATACACAAATCCATACCCCATTCTCCCCCAAAACCAATTCAGCTCAACACCCAAATATCCGCAATTGCAATAGAAATAGAATTGCAAATTAAATCAACTGTAATAAGGACTGAAACGAATAAAATCTGTAAATTTTAATACGGGCTATACTTCCAATGCGTACAAATTGCAATCCCATTTTGTACCCAAATTAGTCTGTATATTCTCCAGTTTCAGTTTGTTATTGATTTTAGTTCGGTGCGATTTAAAATATTTATAAAATATGAGTCAAGAGGAACCGTAAAAAGATCATCGACAAATGGCTCGAAAATACTTCGCCTCCAAACCATTTCATCGCAAAAAATTTAAACATAGCACGCAGTACAGTGCATTCTGTTATTAAACGATATTTGGAGACGTTGACAGTTAAGCGAAAACAGAAAAGTGGAGCACATGATACAAATTTGGACATGAAACTAGTGGGTACCATCGTAAAAAACCGGACTATGTCATCCAGAGATGTTGCTCGGAAATGTAATACCAACCAAACAATGGTACAAAGATCTAAAAAAAAAACGTAACGGTCTAAAAACACGAAAAAAAAACAACAAATACCAAATGTTACTGAAAAGCAAAAAAAAGTCACAAAAACACGAGCCCGAAAGCTAGCTATACGAGTTAATCGGCTACAAGAAAACGTGCTGGGTTTTGGATGACGAAACTAATGTCAAAGCCGATTTTACTACTCTTCCAGGTGCGCAGTTTTACAACTCGTTTGAAGCTGAGATTCTTCCGCAATCAACAACATCGATTGGGATGGAAAAATTCGGGTCAAAATATCTCGTTTGGCAGGCCATTTGCCAATGTGGACACACAAGCTCATCGCTTATTACAACGTGAACAATAAACGGAGAAATGTACATTAACGAGTGCCTAAAAAACGGTTAATTCCTTTCTTAAACAAACACGATGGCTCAGCATTATTTTGGCCAGATTTAGCTTCAGCTCACTATGCTCATGCGACGTTGAGCTTTTTTGTTGCTAAGAATGTCGACTTTGTCCCAAAAGACATGAATTCACCCAATGTTCCACAGTGCAGTCCCATTAAAAGGTATTGGGCTTTGGTCAAAGCTGAATTGAGGAGAAGTGAGCAGTGTGCAAAGGACGTAAAAGATTTTAGTGCTAAATGGAAAAGAGCGTCCAAAAAGATCACGAATGTAACTGCCACCAACCTTATGAAGGACATTCGAAAGAAGTTGACGAAAGAATGGGAACCCAAATAATTTTTTTTATTTTTTGTAATTGTGAATGAATTTAATAAAAAACAGAGTTTTAAAGCAAATAAAAAAAATTTATATGAATTATGAAAATATTTTTTTTTTTTTTACTTTGAAGTTTCCAAATTTTATTCGTTTCAGTCCTTATGACCGACATTCCATTTAATTAGCTTACCAAAGACGACATGGACGCCAATGAGATCAAATGCTTTCTCAAAGTCAATAGAGAGTATTGAGACGTGATTTTTACTGGATAAAGGAGTAGAGAAGTAGTCATCAATGTGTAGAAGTGCGTCGCTGGTACCCCGACGTTGTTTAAATGCTATTTGTTCCTCGCTTATCAAATTATCTCTTTCCAGAAACCATAAAAGCCGTTTTGAAAAGATTTTTTCCAAAATTTTACCTGGGCAAGGTAGGAGAGATATTGGACGGTACCCATTAACTTGATTGAATTATTTTTTTGGGAATAACTGTTGCAATTTCCATGCTTGTGGGATTATACCAGAGCTAAATATCTCGTAATCGTTTTTTGAACATTTTTGTGCTGTTTATTAGCATCCGGTAGTCGATTCTGTTGAAGCCTGGGGTTTTACCTTTTGCTGAATGAAGGCAGAATTCGAATTCTAGTGTGTTCAATAAGTGAAGCAGAGGGACAGGGACTAAGGGATGTAGATTGGGTGGGTATCCATTGCTTTCCGCTTTGCTTTTGTGAATTTTCTGCGAAAGTTGGAATCATCTGAGTATGTGGACCAAGTTTGGGCAAAATGTTCGGCGATTTGGAACTAGCAAGTTAAAATTTGGGGACCGGTTGAGATGGTTCTTATAGAGAGTGGGGAGTAGTGACCAGTGAGTGTTTTTATATCACCCCAAATTTTCTTTGGTGACGAGTTAGGGTTAATGGCGGATGTGAGATGTTCAAAGCTTTTCCTCTTTTCCAAGCCATTTGTTTTTGGTGCCGTTGCTTCCCAAGATCCAAGTTCCACCAAGGAACAACAGTTTTGCGCGATTCGTTAACGGATTGTGGAATGGAAGAGTTTGGACCATGTCGAATAGCTTTAGTTAGGATTGCTGTTTTTTTGTTGATGTTTGAAGTTTCAGGTCTGGTGTGTAGGAAATCGGAAACTTTGTCTTGAAAAAGAATCCAATTAGCTCTCTCAGATAGGAATTTTAGAGAAGGATGCTTGATTTTCGAGTTGTTAGCTAAGCGGATCCTGATGACTATGGGAATGTGGTCACTACCATGTAAATCAACATTTCCCAGTTGGTGTTTGGGTAGAGTTGGGGAGAGATGAGCGATAGGTCGACGCGTGTAAAGGTTTTTAGGTCGAAAAATGGATTGGTGTCCGTCATTTAGTACCGTTAGGTTGCAGAAATTTAAAAATTGTTCGAGCGTTTTTCCTCTTTTGTTAGAGGACGGGGATCCCCAAAGTGGGTCCCACGCATTAAAATCACCGACAACTATTAAAGGAAGTCTAAGATTATTAGTAATATTGTCTGGATTGGTTGTGTTAAAATATTATACACGGATAAGGACTGAAACAAATAAAATTCGGAAACTTCAAAGTAAAAAAAAAAATATTTTCATAATTCATATAAATTTTTTTATTTGCTTTAAGACTCTGTTTTTATTCACAATTACAAAAAATAAAAAAAATTATTTTGGTTCCCATCTTTCCTCAACTTCTTTCGAATGTCCTTCATAAGGTTGGTGACAGTTACATCCGTGATCTTTGTGGACGCTCTTTTCCATTTAGCACTAAAATCTTTTACGTCCTTTGCACACTGCTCACTTCTCCGCAATTCAGCTTTGACCAAAGCCCAATACCTTTTAATGGGACGGCACTGTGGAACGTTGGGTGGATTCATGTCTTTTGGGACAAAGTTGTCATTTTTAGCAACAAGAAAGCTCAACGTCGCATGAGCATAGTGAGCTGAAACTAAATCTGGCCAAAATAATGCTGAGCCATCGTGTTTGTTTAAGAAAGGAATTAACCGTTTTTTAGGCACTCGTTAATGTACATTTCTCCGTTTATTGTTCACGTTGTAATAAGCGATGAGCTTGTGTGTCCACATTGGCAAATGGCCTGCCAAACGAGATATTTTGACCCGAATTTTTCCATCCCAATCGATGTTGTTGATTGCGGAAGAATCTCAGCTTCAAACGAGTTGTAAAACTGCGCACCTGGAAGAGTAGTAAAGTCGGCTTTGACATTAGTTTCGTCATCCAAAACCCAGCACGTTTTCTTGTAGCCGATTAACTCGTATAGCTAGCTTTCGGGCTCGTGTTTTTGTGACTTTTTTTTGCTTTTCAGTAACTTTTGGTATTTGTTGTTTTTTTTTCGTGTTTTTAGACCGTTACGTTTTTTTTTAGATCTTTGTACCATTGTTTGGTTGGTATTACATTTCCGAGCAACATCTCTGGATGACATAGTCCGGTTTTTTACCATGGTACCCACTAGTTTCCTGTCCAAATTTGTATCATGTGCTCCACTTTAGCTCCACTTTTCTCTTTTCGCTTAACTGTCAACGTCTCCAAATATCGTTTAATAACAGAATGCACTGTACTGCGTGCTATGTTTAAATTTTTTGCGATGAAATGGTTTGGAGGCGAAGTATTTTCGAGCCATTTGTCGATGATCTTTTTACGGTTCCTCTTGACTCATATTTTATAAATATTTTAAACCGCACCGAACTAAAATCAATAACAAACTGAAACTAGAGAATATACAGGCTAATTTGAGTACAAAATGGGATTGCAATTTGTACGCATTGGAAGTATAGCCCGTATTAAAATTTACAGATTTTATTCGTTTCAGTCCTTAAGTTATTTAAATTAATTAAATCCTTTTTGACCAATAGGAAATTCCGTATAAAAGTTAATGGTTCAGTATCCAATGTCAAAGATCTTAAAAACAGAATCCCGCAATGTTCCCCGCTCTCTGTAGTATTATTCATGATAGCCTTCAACGATATCAACCTTACTTTATCAAGTTACAGTTCAACATTGTCTGTATGCCGATGATTTAATCATATTTACTAAATGCAAGGATCGCTTAAAAGTATCCACAACGTTTTTTAATTTCATGGCAGATCAGGCTCCAAGATCCCAAACTACCTTAAATTACTTGAAATAACGTTCGACTGTAAATATAGCTTTAAAGAACGTTGTCTAGATCTTAAGAAAAGCCTAGCTACCAGGCTAAATATTGTTAAATTCTTAACTTCGAAAAATAGTGCTGCTCATACTAATACATTGATCAATGTCACCAAATCAAATATTCTTTTCTAAAATTTACCACGGTTTAGTAATATACGGTAGATGTTCGAAATCATCTCTACAATATATAAAATCCCCATACCATACCTCAGCCCGGATTTCCTTAAGAGCGTTTAGAACTACTGCCATCAGAAATATCCTCACCGAAAGTGGTCTCCCGTCGATTGAGCACAGATTCGATTACCCGACTTCTCTTTTACTCGCTAAAATCGCACTATGCCGGAAAACCCCCATATTAACTCATTTATGCCCAACGGGTCGTTAGTGACCGACATGTAAATACACTTGGCTAGTTGTTGCCATCGTTACTGTACATTCTAGTCAATAACTTTTGGCTGTGACAAAGTGTTTATTTCTCTCTCCTAGTTAGTTCACAAAGTGTCTACATAACTTAGTTTTTGCAACGAACGAATCATGGCTTCATTGAAAAAATTGTAAGTACACTTTAATCATTACCTATTTTATAAAACAATATTTTTTTTGTTCCATCAACAAATTGTAGTATTATTTTATTTACTTCACATGTCCGAATACACTAATATGTAAATTTCTTAGGAACAAACAACTAAGCACTACAGAAATTTTGGAAGAAATAGAATCGATTGAAAATGGTGAGGATGTGCCAGATGATATATATATTATGCCTCCAGACAATAGTGGCTGGGAAACAGATTCTGATTCTGGAGACGAAGAGTGTAATGATCCCGATAGACTGAATAGAGGTCGACTAAATACCTATGCTGAAGTTCAGTATCAGGGAGATAAGCAAAATATAGAAAGCGATGAAACGGAATTAGATGATACGCGTCCTTTAAAAAGAACAAAAAGGCAACTCGAGACTGGTCTAACGTGATAAATCTACCGACATTGGGTACGGATTTTGGACCACCCAAATCACCAGTTTTGACACTTTCATCTGAAAGTAATCCAACTGAGTTCTTCGAATTATTCATTAGCAGAGATATAATTGAATACCTGGTGAAAGAAACAAATAATTATGCTGCTATGAAAAATCATAACATTTCTGTTGAAAATGAGGAATTCTATGTGTTGTTGGGAATTTTCATTTTAAGTGGATATGTTCCACTTCCAAGACGCAGAATGTATTGGAAAAACTCAGATCACACACATAATATTTTGGTCTATGAGGCGCAATAGATTTGAGGAAATATTTAGATTCTCTCACGCAGCAAACAACAACCATCTTGCCGCAAATGATAAATTAGCCAAAGTTAGACCTCTAATCCAAAAATTAAATACGAAGGGAAATTTCTATTGACGAATCAATGATTCCCTATTTTGGTCGTAATGGATGTAAACAATTTATTCGAGGCAAGGCAATTAGATTTGGTTATAAAGCGTGGGTTATGGCATTACCTAATGGTTATTGCCTAAATTTTGATATTTACCAAGGTCGCTCTTCTAGTGGTGACAGGAATTCTGGATTGGGAGAATTTTGGGAGAGTTTTGAATTTCGCAAATATTTTACAAAGTTCTTTTACAGATACAAAGTTTTCCCTATATTTTGACAACTTTTTTACAAGTATGAAATTGTTATCCGCAATTAGTGATATTGGATTTTGTGGCACTGGAACTGTTCGCGAAAAGAGGACAGAAAAATGTCCTGTGGAAGACAAAAAAGTAATGATCAAAAAGGCAAGAGGTTACTTCTGTTTTTCTTCTGAAAAGGAAAATAAAATTGCAGCTGTTAAATGGAAAGATAATAATGTTGTCACTATATTATCAAATGAGCATGGGGTTGAGCCAATACAAAAAGCAAGTCGATATTCCGTCAAAGAAAAACAAGAAATTCAAATAGAACAGCCATTTGTAATAGCGCAATATAACAAATTTATGGGCGGAGTAGATTCCATGGACAATAACATCTCAAATTATAGAATAAAAATAAGAGGAAAAAAAATGGTATTTCCCAATATGGCTCTGGGTGTTGGATGTCGCTGTTACAAATGCCTGGACACTTGCACGACAATTTGGCTATAAGGAAAACAATTTAGAATTTCGGAGACATATAATTCGAACTTTGTTGTCTAATTACGGCAAACCACTCCGCTCTATTGGACCTCAAAGCACTGCAGTAGTTCCTACTCCATCCACATCATCACAACATTTAATTATTACTGGTGTTCAAAGAAGAAGGTGCCGTGTACCTATGTTCGAATAAAACCACGAAAGCTTGCGAAAAAGGTGTGAAATTCCACTCCACGATAAATGCTTTAAGGACTATCATACAAAATTTTTCAAGTAATAATTTAAATATAGCATGTACGTAAAACTATAGTTATTAATTTTCATTTTTTTCAGGAAATAAATTTTAATTTGGTTTAAATAATGAAAAATAAATTTTACTTTTTTTGTTTTTGAGTTATCGTATTATTTGGCGTTTATATGCCCAACGGATCATTAACGACGCAGCGCATATTTCCCAGATAGCCCATAGAATACTTTTTTTTTATTATTTTTCCTATGCACAAAAATTGTTGTGAGCATAAATGGGTTAAATGACATCAACAGGATATTAAAAAGAAAGAACCTGGATAAAAACACGTCAGCTCTCACCAACGCCATTAAATTCTCGAAGGATTATGATGTCTCAATCAAAGACCTTACCAATTGCTTTCCAACTCAATCACCCTGGCTACTACCGAAAGAGTCTATCAACATAGACCTAGCCAAGATCTCGAATGCCTCAAACAAAGGTGTAAAATGTGTTTTCAGGCAAATGTTTGAAGAAATAGGGCGAAAACACGACAACTGGCCTTTTATATTCACCGATGGGTCTACAAGCATAAGTGGTAAATTATTTGCAGTGGTCGATGAGGAGGGTAAAACCTTGAGTAAAGGGGTTTTACCAGATCACTGCTCCATCCTATCACTGGAATCTCTGGCTATCCTACGTGCCGTGGAATCTACCTCCTGTAGAAATTCTATTATCTGTACAGACAGTCTCTCTACATTAACAAGTATATTAAATACCAACAACAACAGTAAAATAATAACAAATATAGGAGACAAACTTATACGGACTAAGGGAAAAATTAAATTATAATGGATACAAGGCCGCCACATCGGTAATAGAGGGAACGAAAATGCAGACTAGGCAGCAAAACTTGCAGTTAAAGGGCCCCTTATCACCTTCCCCCCCATAAATAAAAGTGATATCGAAAGAAAAGTAAAAAGCATTTGGTCCGAAAAGATTAAAAATGAATGGAGTAATTATGATCACAACTACTGCTCTTTCAACCCAAGTGGAACCCATACAGCATATCCTCCAAGTGTCACCCCCCTTATGGCAAGGTGTTACATTCGACTACGCAACGGACATACGAACCTTATTCACTCTCATCTCATAAATAAAACCTCTCAGCTGAACTGTTACTACTGCCAAAGCGACATCCCACTTTCAACCAAACATCTCGTTTTCGATTGTCACAAAATAAAATCTATATCTAAAAACTTCTTTAACAATAGTAGTTTTCACGAACTGAAAAGAACATAAAGAAAGTTGTTAAATTTATTACTGCAATAAATTTAATAAACCATATATAGAAACCTTATTTAAACTAGCCGAATGCCCTGGTAGCTAGTGCTATAGTATAGATTAAAAAATTTCTAATTGTATTACTTTTTTTTAAATAATAATAATAATAATAATACATGGTACAGTCACCGACTAACCGCCGAGCCGATAACATCGTTCTTAAGTTTACTCGGTGACCTTCTCTTCCGCCAAGTGCGAAAACCGGTTTTCCCTTTAAACCGTACCAGATCTCGCTGGTGTTTGTCCGGTTACTGCACGATCGCCTCAATGAATCAAAACGATTAGCTTATGCTCCATGCCTTATCAACGTGCCTGAGACAGAAATAATATGTGAAATGAAATCCCAAGGTGTCACGGACATTTATAAGTTTTCAATGAAAGGAGATGATGGAAAGCAAAAGCCGACAGGCCTTATGTTCTTCACATTTGACCTCTATCAAATCCCCAAATCGGAAGATATCGGCTTTTACACTGCTAAAATAACTGAATACATACCTACCCCTATGCGCTGCTGCAATTGCCAACTTCTCGGCCATACGAGCAAACGCTGCAACAGCAGCACGATATGCGAGCCATGTAGCCTTCCACCCCATACACTAGAACCGTGCACACGCGCAATGTGTGCCAACTGTTCCCTCCCCCGCCCGTCCTCTTCCAAAACATGCCCGCCCTAAAAACAAGCGAAAGAAATACTTACCATCAAAACGACAAAAAAATGCACTATGCCCGAGGCCAAGCGAATTTATAATCAACAGAACTCAGCACACATTCCACCTCTAACGGAAACCTGTGCTGAAAAGACAAAGGTAACTACAAACTCACACATTCAACCCAATGATGTTCACACCTATCAAGTTAGCTCATCACATTCCCTTTCCGACCCTAATCCAAAGAGCACTACACACAACACTAAAAAAAAATACTGACAAAGTAGAAAAAAAATTAACCAAAAAAGTTCCCGAACCTATACCATCATACTCCAACTCAAAACATATTACTGTTGACACCAACACAGTTGTTGTCACTCCATCAAATTCCAAACCATACACATACATATCTTCTCCTCGGACTACCGTACCACATTCATGTCTAGACATAAACACAAACAATCAAAGACCTAATGCTAACACCTCGCCAGAATCACATGCATCACCCAATCAACCTGCTTATTCAACCACAAACAAACCTCTATCATATACCCTAACAAACTCAACCACACAATTTTCTCTCACGCAAGGTAAACCCCTCTCTACAGTAACTCAATCACCTATATCAGCTGTTACCCAAGAAGAGCATGATGTCGATATGCAGTAAAAAAAAATCTTAATCAAAAAAATGACTGTGACTCAGGAGCTGCTGACCCAAAGCCCAAAACATCTTATTTCAACCGAACCCTCAAATTCAAAACAAAACAAACAACAGTATCCACACACAAAACAATTGCACCACAATCCACTCTTCTCTTGTCTCTTGTAAAACAAAGTTGTGGAAGCAGTCCAACTCCTATCGATCAGCTCTCAATATTCTGCAATGGAATGTGAACGGATTCACAAATAACCTTGATGAGCTAAACATCTTAATAAAAAGTCATAATCCTTCTATTGTATCTCTTCAAGAAACGCACTGCCCATTCAATCACACGCCACAATGTCCAAGAGCTTATACTGGCTACTTTAATAATTTACCAATCAACACAACGTGCAAGCAAGGTATAGGACTCTCGAAACGTTAACAAGGAAACTGCCACATTGGAAAAAGCTATCACAATCGCCGCTAATTCTTCTATCCCCCAGACTGTACCAATTAAATGTTAACAGGTAGTTCACTGGTGGAACTCTAAATTATCCTCCCAAAGGAAAGAAAAAATGATTGCCTTAAAGGAATTCCAGAAAAATCCTGTCATTCAAAATTTAATTAAATACAAGAAAGCAAACGCAAAATTCAGAAGAACCCTTAGAGATAGCAAAGCTAAAAGTTTCGCAGAGTTTACCCTGACAATAGGTCCAAACTTCCCTCCCGCCAAGATATGGCAAAACAACCGCCGACTTACTGGAGACTCAAAGAGCCTTGCTATAAACAGCATTAGGTCTCATTCTGGCATTACTGTTGATCCAACTGAGATATCCAATTACTTTACTCAAATTCGGTTAAAGAATTCAGATAACAACTCTTTCACAAATGCTTTTAACTCCGAAAAACAAGAAGGAATTAACAGCCTCCCACAACAATACGCAACCAGTCCGACTGGACGACGCATTGAAATTCCGATATCGCTGCTTGAATTTGAAGGTTCACTTGATAAATTAAAAGGGAAAACTCCTAGTAGGGATAGAATATCGTATCCAATGCTTAAAAATCTTCCTAAAGAAACCAAAAAGAGAATTGTAGACCTCTACAACAATATACTTAACACCGCGGTCATACCCCAAATCTGGAAAACTGCCACAATACTGCCCATCCCAAAAACACAAAAAGATAGATCCTCTATCGAGGGATATAAACCCATCTCCCTTATTCCATGCTTGTCCAAAGTCCTCGAGAATATAGTCGCGAAGCGTCTACTATGGTTTGCCGAAACGAACAAGCTGGGCTGATGAGTCCAAATCAAGTAGCATTTAAAGCCAATAGAGGATGTGATGAAGCGCTTCTTCACATTAACCATTATATTTCAATGGCACTATCCGCGAAAAATCACATTTCGACCTTGATTTTGAAAAAGCTTTCGACAAAATAGGAATACATGGTGTCCTAAAGAAGCCTAAAAAATGGGGCGTTGGAAAAAAAATATACAACCATATAAAATCATTTTTGACCAATAGGAAAATATGTGTAAGAACAAATAATACATACTCTTGGCACCACCCATTATTCAACGGTATTCCCCAAGGAGAGAGGTGATCAGTAGTTTTATTCTTAATTGCATTTGATGACATTAACATAATTCTATCAAGGCATCAGTTACTAGATCACTGCATCTATGCAGATGATATATATATCTTATGTAAAATAAATGAAATCAATAAATGGATAGTTTTGTTAAAACTCGCTTTAAATGAAATTTTAAATTGGTCTAACACCTCGGGTGCCAAACTCTCATTACAAAAATGTAAATTGATCCACTTCTGTCGTAAACAAAATTATCCCCAACTAACCGTGAATGTAAACAATGCACAAATAGAAAATATCGCTAAGAACTTAAGAAATCTAGCCGCGAGAAGCATGTAAAAAAAGCAATGCTCATGTAAAAACTTAGTAAATATACAATAACAAAAATGTTAGTCTTAAGTAAAATAGATTACGGTTTTCCTACCACACATATAAAAAACATATTAGCTGAAGTAGGATTGCCGACAGTGGATGAACGGAGAGATGCTATCACCCTTAAGCTATCTGCGAAACTCATTTTCTCTAAATACTCCATAATCGATAACGATATCAAAAAAGCAACACATCACGAGCTTAAAAGGAAAATACCATCCTCCATCAGCATTATCCTCGACCAAGCAACAGAGCTGGAGATACCTAAACGCACTCAAATAGCTGCACCACGTTATCCCCCTTGGTTCATCAGCCCTGAATCTCTGATACTGACTCTAGCCTTCTATAAAAAGACAAGTACAACCAGCATAACTTACCGTCAGTTGTTTTCAAGTATTTCATTAGACCTGTAATCGGAGGGATGGAATTTCATATTCACAGATGGATCTAAGACTACGGATAACACATCGTTTGCAGTAACTCTCGAAGATGGTTCCATCATCTGCATTGGAAACCTACCAAAATTTGTATCAATTTTCACTGCAGGAGCTTTTGCTATTCTTCAGGCTTCAGGTATTGGGAAACACATCATATGCTCCGATAGTATATCTGTCCTTAACGCCATCAAAAACCCCAACAATGACACCCAACTCATATCAGAAATCAGGTACTAACTCATAAAATCTCCAAGTAAATTGAAATTGATGTGGACTCCTGGGCACGTTGGTATCAGGGGAAACGAAAACACAAACACCGCAGCTGATTCGGCCAGAAGAGCCCCAGTGTATACATTTAACAGCTTCACTAAACAAGATCTGACTAAACTCGTTTTATCAGCAACAAGGATCAAAACTGAAAATGAAAGGAGCATGTACCAGAAAGTTAACCCTTTAAAACATAGCCCCATATACCCCACTAACAGCCCTAAACATAAATCTCTGCGCTTAAGACTTGGACACACTTCAGCAACCCATCAGCATCTTCTTGTGAAAAACAGTCCTCCACTCTGCCCTTCCTGTCACACCACATTACACCTAACACACATCTTAGAAAACTGCTCTCTAACAAAACCAATTATAAGCACTATATTTAAAAATAATTCGATTTACGATATACTAAAAAACCCTAGCTTTACCAATATTGAGAATATCTCCAATTTTCTAACAAAAACAAACATTATAATATAATTTTAATTCTTTTAGAGCTAAAAGCCTCCGCAGCTAGGCTCGTTAATTTTAATATTACCATGTAATTTTAATTACCTGTTAATAAATAATAATAATAAAAATAATATAAGGTAAATGCTATCATACTCGTATGCTGACTTAAAATAGATGAAAAGATGGTCGATTTAGAATTCTCGAGTTTTTTTTCATCATCTGCCATAGTGTGAGAATTTGGTCGATTGTGAGCTTTTATGGCCTGAAACTATATTGATAGGCGCTAACCAGGATGCTGAGATTTCATTCATCAGACAGTATTCTGGCCAGATTTTAGAAAATGACTTGGTGTCATTTGAATATCTTGGTCGATAAGCTACATGTATTTTCGTGGTTGAACAAAATCATTTTTGTGTAGTTACATATAAGTCACATACCTGCCCAGGCTGCGCACTCCAGAGTTACCACTTTTTTATGAAAGCAGCATAGAGATCAAGCACAAAGCCAAGAAAGCGCTGTATAGCGCTTCAATTTGTATTAAATTTTTATCAACAGATTAGAAGGAGGTAGAAGGTAGAATCAAAAAGGCTTAACTCGTACTCTGCTTCTCACCATGGCCAATAAAAACCGACTCCTTGAAAATATCGTTGGTTTACATATCATAAATCGAAATCTCCAGAAATGATTCCTCGGTAGAAACAGTAGTTTTGTGTTGACTGATGGCTCAAAAAAGAAATCCATTTCTTCTTTTGTCGAGAATGATAAACTCGTCAAAATCATCAGCCTTTACGTCAAAATTAAGGCTCAACTGCTTGCCGAATTACGCTTCAGTTAACACAGTAAAATCCTTTCCGAACTTTCGATAGAAAAAGATTATTATTTGTGTGTAACAGTAAATTAGGTTATATTAGAGTGTTTCCCGTTGAGATTTACTTATACCAATTGTAGGTACATTGTGAAACCACTGGGAAAGCCTTGTAGGGTACTTCTGGAACCAAAGAGATTTCTTGGTAAATTTGTCAATGATCGATGTCGATGGACTTCTTTCCCCTAATGCATTAGGTCTCGGAAGGACAACTGCTTGGGAATTGCATTGCAGATAGTTGTAGAGGAAGTGCGCCTTAGATTCCTTTTCCTTTTTACCCAAAGCTCGTAAGGAATATTCAATTCCTCTCCCGGGTGAATTTGAAGATATCAACTTGATCAAACATTTCAGAAAATTTAAAATACAAGTTTATTCATCTAAATCTAAATCTATCATCTTCAAAGTAATCCCCATCGACTGCAACACAGTTATGCCTGCGCTTGATCCAATCCTCGAAACATTTTTTATATTCGGTTTTCGGTATGTCCATCAGTGCTTCCTGCGATTTTTCCATTACTTCCTCTCGGCTGCTGAAGCGCGTTCCCCGTAGTGGTTTTTTAACTCGATTGAACAGAAAAAAGTCACAGGGAGCCAAATTAGGTGAATTCGGTGGCTGTTGGATGGTATTTGTTGCATTTTTCATCAAAAAGCTACGAATAATGATAGCACCGTTCGACGGTGCGTTATCATGGTGCAAAATCCACGAGTTTTCTGCCCACAATTCTGGTCTTTTTGGGCGAATTGCTTCAAGCAAACGTCTCAACGCCCAAATAATACGAATACTCTTTGTTTACTGTCTGGCCTTCTGGCAAAAATTCATGATGCACTACACCGTTGTAATCCATGAAATCTGTGAGCATTGACTTCTTTTTTGACTGAACACGACGTGGTGGTTTTTTTGGTCTCGGCTCATTTGGTGAACGCCATTCACTTGCCTGATGTCTGGATTGCGTGATGTACTCATAAACCCACCTCTCGTCTCCAGTAATGATCCTTTAGATGTTTTGATGAATGTGGGATCAGATTCAGCCTAGCAAATCATCTCTTTTGCGACGTCAACACGGTCTCTTTTTTGCATGAAATTGAGGTCTTTTGGCACCAACTTTGCTGCTACACGACGGAAACCCAAATCATTAACCAAAATGCCTTGGACGGATCCATAGGCAATGTTCAAATCCTCCGCTATCTCTGTGATGGTTAATTTGCGGTTATTGACCAAGATTTCTTTTACTTCATCAATGTTTTCGTCGGTTTTCGATGTCGATGGTCTGCCACTGCGTTCATCATCTTCCATTGACTCACGACCACTTTTGAACCGCTCGTGCAACTGGTAAATGACCGTTTTCTTTAGAGAATCGTTGCCGAAACACTTTTCCAACATTTCCAACGTTCGCGCACCATTAAATCCGTTTTTTACGCAAAATTTAATACTCGTACAAGTTCGTTGTTGCAAATTGAAATCCATTTCTAAAATTGTGAAAAATCGCCAACACACACAGAGATAGATGTACTCTTAGCTACGTAACTTTTGCAAATGTCAAGCTATGATGCTAAGATTTAGAGGAAATGTCAACAACCAACTTACCAACTTAACAAAAAAAAAAAACAGAACTCAAATCGGAACAATGGGAGCGCAACACGGTGGTGTGGTGCGGAAACTTTTTGATCAAGGTGGTATATACTCAGCGTAGACCTAGTACTATAAGACGTCCAGAGCAAGTAATATCGAATAGAATGCACTTAAAGGAGTACAAAGGGGAATTCGAAGGATCGCTTAAAAAAACGAAACAGAAATAAAAATATTGCTCGAAGCGATCGAAGAAAGGTACAACGAGCGACTGATAGCTACGAGTATATAAAAAGCCCAAGAAACATGCGAAAACAGTGTGACAGAAGTGCAAAAAATGAGAGAATTCGCGGAATCATTTCAGGAGCAGAGTGAACTAATTAGTAAAGCGTGAAGAAGATGGCAATCAATAATCAAATACTAGTAAAAAGTGTAAACGAAATGAAAAATGACATCCAAATAGGAGTGAAAGAAATGAATGGATCAAAGAAGAAAGAAGACAAACTTAATTATGCTGATCAGCTGAAACAGGCAATTTACATTAAGCCTAAAAGTAAACAAGAAAATGCGAAAACAAAGAAAGAAATAAAAGAAAAAATAAATCCTGCTTCCCATTCCCTCAAGGTCGATAGTGTGTCCGATAGAAGAGAGAGCGCAATAACAATCAATTGCAGAGGTCAAGAAACAGTGCAAAAAATAGAAACAAAGGTAAAGCAAAAGTTTGGCGAAAAGTACGATGTTAAAATTTTTAGTAAGAAACTTCCAAAACTAATGGTAACGGACATAAGTGAAAAATGGAGTAAAGAAGAATTAGAAGAAAGCAGTAAAAAAGCAAAACAACATTGCTGGACCGGTAAAATGTGTAAAAGACTTCAAAAACAAAAGCAGAGAGGCATATTATGCAATTATTGAGCTTGAGGACTGCGATCACAAATATGTATTAAAAAATCGGAGAATCAATTTAGGATGGGAAAAGTGCAGGGTATTTGAACATTTTGATGTGTTTAGGTGTTACAACTGCTGTGGATTTCATCATAGCGCAAAAATATGCAAAAATGAAACCAAATGCGCAAAGTGCGGTGGCATGCATGATACCAGAGGATGTAAGGTACTCGAATTGGAATGCATAAATTGTGTACGTTATAATGAAAAGTACTCTCTTAATCTGGAAATAAACCACGACAGTCGCGACATAAAAAGCTTCTACAATCCGAAAAAAATAAATTTGCAATATTCAAGGGCTAACAGGCAACTTAATAGAGGCAGAACAAAACTTCATTGGGGAAAAATTTGACTTTATTATATTTTCTGAAACACACCTAACTCCTGAAATACTATAGATAACAATGAGATTTTATTGGAGGAATATAACTCCCCTATTCGATGTAACAGCGAGTCAATACACACAGGTGGGCTGTGCATTTACATCAAAAAGAATTTTGAAGTCAAACACATTTAACAAGTTACCCAGCGTAATCATATCTATATGCTTGTGGTAAAAATCACAAACAATACCCAGTCAATACATCTGGCTGGAGTATATCGGTCACCTAGTTCATCTGAGCGAGTTTTTTGTGACGTGTTTAAATAATGGTTAGAGGAGCTAGTTCCTGCAGGCCAAAAATTTGTACTAGCAGGTGATATAAATATTGATTGGCTTGTTGAATCGAACTTATATAGAAAGGAATTAAAAAACACAATCGAAATTGAAAATCTTTGTGAACAAGTTGTTACTGAGCCGACAAGGGTGACAAACACCACACAAACGCTTATAGATAACGTTGTTACAAATACAAGCACAACTGTTGTGAAAGTAATTCCCGAGCTCAAAATAAGTGACCGCGAAACGCCATTAAAAAACCGATTGTAGAAATAGAAGGTGCAAACAAGAAATCATCGTTCTTGAACCAACTTAGACAGAGCGAAATAAAGTTATATAGCGAAGATCTATATTTAATTGGAAGAATTCTGCAAGATGAACTAATTCGAATAACCAAAACACAAGTTTGCACTAGTAACAGTAACTGGTACAGCGACAGTATTAGCACGCTATCATGAATTTAGAATATTTAACAGTGAGTTTACGTAGGAAAGTTACCGAGCTATACGAAATGGGTATAAAGCTGAACTAGTAAGAGCAAAGAACAATAACATTAGACTTCAAAAGCCATGTGGAGAGCGATAAAAACACACGTTTTAAAGAAAATAGGACAATCGCCAAAGGATGTTTACTTTAACGGCAGATACATAAAAGGGGATGAGAATATCGCTAACGAATTCAACAAGTTTTGTTTTGTAAGAAGTGTCATGGATATTAACCAATCAATTCCGTATACACAGTTTTCCCAGAGTATGGAGATGACAGACACGGTGTTTCAATTCGAACTCACAAACGAACAAAGCATTAAACGGTGACTTGATCAAAAGAAAGATTTCGACTACATCAGCCCGAAAATGATGCTAGACGCAATGGAGATAATCGGGCCAGAAATCCAGCGAGTAATAAATCTATAATTAAGCAGCGGAACGGTCCCAGAGTCCTGGAAGGAATCGGTTATTACATCCATTGAAAAAGTCAAAGAAACCGACAAATGCGAAAACTTTCAGCCAATAAACTCACTACCAGTGTATGAGAAAGAGTTGGAAAAAATTGTTCAAATCCAACTGGAGAAATATTTCGAAACGAATAACCTATTTCTCGAAAACCAATCGGGATTTCGTAAAAAAACATTCATGCGAGACAGCGCTAAATAGCGTTTTAATATGCTGGAAAGAGGAGCTTGCAGCAAAAAACTATGTAATTGCCGTCTTTTTGAATTTTAAGAGGGCATTCGAAACGATCGACACAAGTATACTCGTGTCTAAACTTCATTGATACGGTGTTACACGCAAAGAGCTGGAATGGTTTAAATCGTTTCTAAGTAAAAGGTGTCAGAGAACAATGGTTAATGGAGTATCATCGAGAAGCATTGAAACAACTTTAGGAGTGCCACAAGGATCAACTCTGGGGGCCCTGCTTTTCATAATATTGTATATATCAACGACATAAACTAACAGCTAAAATACGCGCAGGTAGCCTTATTTGCCGATGATTCTCTCTTATTTATAACTGGAAAGAGCTTGGAGGAATGTGAACGACGAATGCAAGGGACTTACAAAGATTAAGTGTATGGCTAAATGCAAATAATCTTCAATTAAATGTTAGAAAAATGCATGGTTCTTAAACATACGTAGAGTGGCTGTTGGAAATACCAACCCACTTAGGCCTATTGGCCCATTGTGATCCCACGTGGATCTATGATCCTCTTACTGATGGAACCAGTTTGAGCTTCTGACGAAGCATAGGGGACTGTTTATGTCTATATTTTTTAGATCGTTTCGGTCATTGTAGAAAAAAGCTCCTAAGTGAAGTTTTCTTCTTTGGGAGAGAGTTGGACATGTACAGAGTAGGTGGAGGATTGTCTCCTCCTGCTCCACGTCCATGCAACTTCTGTAGAAATCGTTTGTAAGCGTGCTTGTCTATGAGGCAGTATCCAGTGATGGCACCTATGATGGCGCTGAGATGTTCTTTATTTAGAAGGATCAGACACTTAGAGCGATTCAGATCCAGTCTTGGCCAGATCTGTTTTGGTCGCTAGACATGTTGGTCCAATAGTCCACCTAAGGTCTGTTCTTTTATTGGCATCCAGCTTTAATGTTAGTTTGCACGTAGCGATTAGTATACCTATGCTACCCTTTTCCAGTAGAATACGTAGAGTGGTTCCAATTTTGGCGTGTTCATCGGCTCTACAGTTCCCTGGAATGTGTCTGTGGCTCGGCACCCAACAAAGGTGAAGGTTAAACTGCTCTGCGGGCGGTTTTAGAATTAGTGAGACCGAGTCCAGGGATTTGATAGCGGCCTGACTATCCGAAAAGATGCGGATATCCTTTGGAGATATCACGTTTTTCTTCAGCCAGGACAGAGCTTCTTTAATCGGCAAAATTTCCGCCTGGAACACGCTACAGTGATTTGGAAGACGGCAGGAGAGGTTTAGATTTAGCTTATCTGAGAAAACAGTGCCACCAACCCCGCTCTCGGTTTTAGATCCATCTGTGTAGAAGTGGATTAACATGTCCTCCATGAAAACATCTTCCTTCCAGAACCAAAGTTCAGGTATGGTGTAATCAATGTTCCCTGTGAGCATTCCCAATGCAATAGCTTGACCAAATCAATTATTTGTCCACTGCGTAGTCGCTTTAAGGCGAATAGCTACAGTCGCAGCTACTTGCCTGCTGAAGATATCGAGAGGTGTCAAGTGAAACAGAACGTCTAATGCCGCAGAGGGAGTAGACCGTAAGGCGCCGCTTATGCATAGACATGCAATTCTTTGGACTCTGCTTAGTTCGCTGCAGTCGACTGCGTTGTCTAAGCCCGGCCACAAGACAGCAACCCCGTGGACCAGTATCGGTCTTATGACCGAGATGCATAGCCAGTGGGTTATGCGAAGTTGAAGGTCCCATTTGTTCCCAATGGCTTTTTTGCAAGAGAATACAGCTGCTGTAGCTTTATTAACTCTTTCTTGAATTTTACGTTTCCAGTTTAGTTTCCTGTCAAAAATGAGACCCAAATATTTTGCTGTATCGGGAAAGACTAAACTGGTACCGTTTAATGAGGAAGGGTCTATAATTGGAATTTTGTATTTCCTGGAAAAGAGGACAAAATCAGTTTTAGGGGGGTTTACTCCCAATCCACAGCGAACTGCCCTATGGGTTAATCTGTTAAGATTCAGTTGAAGGAGTTCTTTAATGGTATGAAGATGCTTACCTGAGACGGCTATAGCAACGTCATCCGCATAGGCAATCATCCTGCTACCACCCGCTTCCAGGTATATCAGCAGTTCATTAACCACTAAGTTCCAGAGAAGGGGAGAACGGACAACGCCTCACTGCGTACCTCTGCTGACACATCTTTTAGCAGAAACCCCACCCAGTTTGGAGTTGATTATCTTGCTATGTTATTTATCATAAGACTAATCAGTTCCCCAAGTGAGTCTTCTATCTGCAGAGTTGACAGCGCAGTCGTGATTGCGGATGTGTTGACGTTGTTAAAGGCACCTTCTGTGTCCAGGAAAACAACCAATGTGTACTCTTTATATTGTAAGGATCATTCGATGTAGCTAGTCAGTGAATGCAGAGGCGTTTCCACCGACTTTCCTTTACAATAAGCATGTTGAGCCGTTGACAGAAGTCTAGGATCAATTTTAGCTCGTATATGGATATCAATCAGTCGTTCTAGAGTTTTCAGAAGGAAAGATGATAGACTTATGGGTTGAGGTCCTTTGGGACAACATGAGAACATTTTCCGGCTTTGGGAATGGAAACTACATTGACTTCTCTCCATGACAGTGGAATGTGGATCAGTTCTACACAGCTGCTCATAATATTTTCCAGCGAAGGCAGAATAATATCTGAGGACCTATGTAGCTCGGCAGGTATTATACCGTCCGGACCAGCAGACTTGTATTGTTTGAAGCTATGCAGCGGCAGCAGTTTGTCTCTTGTGATCAGACCATGAATTTTGGTCCCGGTTGCATGAGGCCTGTTTGGATTGCTGCTGACCGCGAATTGAGAGCTACCTGGAAAGTGTGTGTCCAGTAGCAGGTTGAGTGATTCATCACTTGAGGTTGTTCAAGAGCGATCGGTTTTTTTCAAACAGCTAGGCATCATAGAATTTGTAGAGAGCATTTTTCTTAGCCGTGATGCCTCAAAGGTTTCTGTGATTTTGTCATAGAAGGACCTCCAGGATTGTTGCTTTGCCTTCCTCAGTTCTTTTTTGTATAATTTGAGGGATTCTTTGCATGAGTCCTAGTCAGTCACTTTTCTTGTGCTTTTTGCTAAGTTGAAAAGTTTTCTGCAAGTGTTTCTGAGCAGTCCCAGTGCTGATGTCCACCAATGTGGCTTTTTCTTGCCTCTAGGTTGAATAAGAGGGCAGGAAGCGGCCATACCCTGATTAAGAGCCAGAGTGAATTCCCTGACCTGCATGTCGAGCTCATTGGTGTCACGCGGGGGACTTGATAGTTCGGAGGGTAGAGTTTCTGACAGTATTCCTCTGTATTTTAGCCAATCAGTTTTCCGGTAGGTCCGGAATGATGGTAGACTGGGAGGAGCATCATTCAGGCTGAATAGGATGTATCTGTGGTCTGAAAAAGAGTGTTCAGACGATATCATCCAGTTCATTTGCATTTGAGTGATGCTGTCGGACTTAAGAGTGATATCTAGCAATTCCTGGCAATGAGCCAATATTGCAAACAATGAGGTTAGTAGTTATTATATAATCAAAAAGTGACTCACCTCTATTATTGATGTCGGTACTGCCCCATACCGTCTGATGAGCGTTAGCGTCGCATCCGGTGATGAGGTCAGTTTTTTTTTGCCTCCAGTACCACCCTTTCTAGGTTATCACCAGGGCGAGGGCCCACATAATCGTGGCCAAGGTATGCCGATGCTAGCCAGTAGGGAGCTTCTTAAACATAAAGTAAATGTATGTTAAATCTCTCTATAGAAAATGAAATAGTTGAACAGGTAGAAAATATAAAATACCTAGGAGTAGTTATTGACTTGAATTTAACATTAAGTCCACATGTAGAGTACACTGTTAAAAAAATAGCAAAAAAGGTAGGTTTCTTTGCTAGAACTAGAAGTAAGATCTCCTTAGTAAGTGCAATACACATACATATATGTATAATGTCAGGATCAAACCTCACTTCGAGTATTGCTCAACAGTTTTGTATCTCTTATGTGACACTATGATTATTAAGTTACAACGTATGCAAAATAGGGCCATGCGAATAATTTTAAAATGCAGTCGCTATATGCCAGTGCTGGATGCACTAATGTGGTTAAATGTAAAATATGTAGAAAATATTGTTTAATGTTTTAAATTTTATTCACAAAATCAAGCATGATATGTTACCAAAGTATTTAAAAAAATATATTTGCGATATGTAAGGGACTCGCAACCCTATAATTTAAGAAGCGGTGATGACTTCAGGTTGCCCGCTAATCGGGGTGCTGCTACGCAAAGCAGCATTGTATTGGGTCTACAAGTAAGTTTCCAGCGTTTGTCAGAGATGGCGCCACCAGTGGATCCCGTTTCCAGCCACATAAACGTCATTTGCGGGAAGCGCTGCTTTTATTCTTTAATATGAAGAAAAGTGCGGCTGAGGCCTATCGCTTGCTTTCGGAAACTTATGGGGCGGAATGTATTGGTGAATCGACGTGCCGCGAGTGGTTCAAACGGTTCAAAAGTGGTGATTTTGGAGTTGAAGACAAAGATCGCCCCGGAAAGCCGAAAAGTTTTGAAGACGAGGAATTGGACGCTTTACTGGATGAGGATCGGTGTCAGATTCAAGAAGAACTTGCTGCATCATTGGTCGTCACGCAACAAGCCTGCGCCTAAAAGCACTGGGATTCATTCAAAAGTTTGGAAACTGGGTGCCGTACGAATTGAAGCCAAGAGACGTCGAACGGCGATTTTGCATGTCCGAAATGTTACTGCAGCGGTATAAAAATCATTTTTGCATCGTATTGTCACTGGTGATGAGAAATGGATTTATTATGATAATCCTAAACGCAGAAAATCGTATACAAAGCCCGGCGAGCCTGCCCAATCGACGCCGAAACGAAATATTCACGTGAATAAGATCATGCTCTGCATATGGTGGGATCAAAAGGGTGTCGTATACTACGAACTGCTTCCGAGTGGTGAAACCATCAAAGGACCATTATATCGAACCCAACTAATTCGTTTGAAGCGGGCATTAAAAGAAAATCGGCCAGAATATGAGACCAGGCATGAGTCCGTCATTTTTCATCACGACAACGCTCGGCCACATGTTGCGGTTTCGGTGAAAAACTATTTGCAAAATAGTGGATGGGAAATTCTGCCTCACCCGCCTTACAGTCCAGACTTGGCACCATCTGACTACCACTTGTTTCGTTCGATGCAGAACGCTCTTACGGGAATACGCTTCAGCTCAGTAGAGGAAATCAAAAATTGGCTCGATACGTTCTTGGGCTCGAAAGACGAGAAATTTTTTTGGTCCGCAATTCATAAATTGCCAGAAAGATGGGGGAAAGTTGTAGCTTCCGATGGACGATACTTTGAATAAAGCATTGTAACTATGTTTTCATAATAAAACTTCAAATTTTGGGAAAAAACGCTGGAAACTTACTTGTAGACCCAATATATAAAGGTTGCCAACTGTTTAATACACTACCATTGAACCTGAAAAATGAAATTAACTTTAAAAGATTCAAGCAATTAACAGCAAATTATATAAGATGCACTTTTCCACATATCTAAAAAACTTGTATTGAGTGCAGTAAAAGTTAATTATTAATTTTGCACATTAGGTTAAGTTTGAATATTTATATATACAGGGTGTCCCAAAAGTCCACGTTAAGCCGGAAACGGAAACAAAATTATAAAAAAAAATCTCAGTCATGTACTTTTAAAATTATTGATCTTTCAAGTACTGTTGCCGCAAATCTTTACTTTTCTTCGATTTTTTTTGGTGTCACGTAACCCTGAGTTATTGTTCTGTAAATTACGATCCAACATTGAAACATAATTATATCGGTTTTAACTAAAATATTGCTTTTTTGTCCATCCATGTAACTGAAAACCATTAATCACCCAACTTGAACTGACTGTACTGACAAAGACATGTACTATGCCGTTTTGGCAAGTAAATTTAAAAGATGGCGTATTTAGTCTGGATTCCAAAATGGTATGACACTTGCTAGACTAGCGCTTAATTGAGGACGCTGTGTGAGTGAAACAGATAGAGATACCACCCTGGTCATTTCATTTCATTTTTTTTCCCATCACAGAGCACACAGAACACTACGTTCTCTTGGTGTATACTCTTGTAACTTACAACAAATGTTCAAACTGTTTACCTTCAGCGGCAATGCAACCTCTGCATCTTTTTACAAATGATCTGGTAATAATACGGGTATATCTTCTGGAGTTGATGTCTTCAACGGCTTCTGCGACAAAAAGCAGCTCGTTTAAATTTTCTATCAGCTTAGAATAAACTTTTTCTTTTACTGCTGTACAGTAAAAAAAATCGAGAGGATTTAAATCAGGTGAACGGGCTGGCCACGAAATTATTCCAGACCGCCCTAACCAAATGTTGGAGTATTCTCCATCGAAGAATTCTCGTGCTGTGCGAGCATAATGCGCTGGGCAGCCATCTTGTTGATACTACATGCATGCATGAATATTTAGTAGCATGTCTTCCAATAAATTTGGTAAGTGGTTCTCCAAAAATTCTAAATACTCTTAAACCTCGGCATTCAAATTCTGCGGCAGCTCGAATGGGCCAATAATTCTACCATTCAAAATTCCCGTCCACATGTTTACTTTAAAACGGTACTGTGATCTATCTTCCCGCATCAAATGTAGATTTTCCACGTGCCACTCGTGCAAATTGTGGAGGTTCATGTAACCGTCCCTTTGAAAAGTTGATTCGTCCGACCATAGAATTTTTTCGAAGAATATCGGATCTTCACTGAACCTCTGCAACATCGTTTGACAAAATTGCACTCTGTCTGGATAATCTCGGGGTAGCCGACTTTGGACTCGTTGTACAATACATGGTACGGATGGAGCTGGTTTTTCCTTAGAATTCGGTGTGCTGTACTTTTGGGCACTCCTATGCTTTCTTCAATTGCACGTACTGAGTCATTAGGGTTTTGTGCGACTTCTTGTAAAACTTCGTCCTCGTAGGGCATGACGGGTCTTCCCTCACTAAACATTCGATTTGGAAATCGACCCTCTGAGAATGACCGGTGCACATTTACAAACACATTTGGACTTGGAGCATTTGGGTATCTCTCATGATAAAGTCTGGCTGCAGCACTAGCATTACACCTGCATTCCCCATAAATGAGATGCATGCTAGCATATTCCTGAGCAGTGTATCGCGATGACATGATGGCATTCACACTACACAATCACGGGATCAACGATCAACACTAGTCCAGAAGAAATCCAGGTTCGACAGAAACGGTCAGATAGCACATCAAAGTTGCAATGCAATGAAGTCCAATAAAGAAAGTCAAAGTTGTAAGCACGAAATCAACACGAATACAGAATAATGCGCTGCGGTATTGCACGATGTGCCTATGCGTCACTGCTTGACAAGGGTGGCATTTCTATCTGTTTCACTCACACTATTCGAAATGGTGTGTTTATCCGTCTCAATCACGGCGTCATTGTCTGTCTCGCTCATGGTAGCCATTTTAATTTATTAAAAAGAATTAACTATGAATCGGGT
Organism: Volucella zonaria; assembly: GCA_963966105.1. Taxonomy (NCBI): domain Eukaryota; kingdom Metazoa; phylum Arthropoda; class Insecta; order Diptera; family Syrphidae; genus Volucella; species Volucella zonaria. Next base: position 316,070,484 of record OZ014530.1, on the reverse strand, counting down.
TTGTTTAGCAAAATATTTTGTTTGTCCTCAATTAAGAATTAGTCTAACAAGTGTCATACCATTTTGGAATCCAGACTAAATACGAGGGCGGGTCAATAATTCTGTGCATTTTTGAATTTCTGACCTCTTTACTGAAACAGCAACACTGCTCCTGTCAACAGGCATTTGTCAGTTGACTCCTGTCAAAATTTAAACTTGCTGCGTCAGTTAGTTTGTGTTTGACAGCTATTTTTATCAGACTACTCACTAATTTGAGGAGAAAATGGAAAAAAGTGAATTTCGTGTGCTTATTAAGCATTATTTCTTGCGAAAAAAAACCATTACCGAGACCAAGGCTAAGCTTGATAAATACTATGGGGACTCTGCACCATCGATTTCAATGGTAAAAAAGTGGTTTACTGAATTTCGTTGTGGCCGTACAAGCACTAAAGATGCCGAACGTCCTGGACGCCCAGTTGAGGTCTCTACACCCGAAACAATCGAAAAAATTCACGATATGGTGTTGGCCGACCGAAGATTGAAAGTGCGAGAGATTGTGGAAGCCGTAGGGATCTCGCATGGCTCAGTGGTTTCAATTTTGAATGATCACTTGGGCATGAGAAAGCTTTCCGCAAGATGGGTGCCGCGTTTGCTCACAGTCGACCACAAACGCAATCGTGTAACAACTTCACAGGAAGGTTTGGCGTTGTTTAATCGCAATATGGAGGAGTTTTTGCGCTGTTTTGTAACCGTGGACGAAATATGGATCCATCACAACAAACAACAGTCAAAACAGTGGGTTTCTAAGGGTGAATCGGCGCCAAAGAAGGCCAAGGTGGGTTTGTCAGCCAATAAAGTTATGGCGACTGTTTTTTGGGATGCACGCGGGATAATCCACATTGACTACCTTCAAAACGGAAGAACAATCAATGGGGAATATTATGCCAACTTATTGGACCGATTCAATGACGATTTGAAAAAAAAAACGACCTCATTTGGCCAAGAAAAAAGTTCTTTTCCACCAAGACAATGCAAGGGTGCACACATGTGCAGTTGCCATGGCAAAAATCCATGAATTGGGCTATGAATTGCTCCCTCATCCACCCTATTCTCCAGATTTGGCTCCGAGCGACTACTTCTTGTTCCCAAACCTGAAGAAATGGCTTGGTGGAAAAAGATTTGACTCCAATGATGAAGTCATCTCGTCATTTTGAGGACCTCGACAAATCATTTTTTTTGGAAGGGATAAAAAAATTGGAGAAGCGTTGGACAAAGTGTATAGAGCTCAAGGAAGACTACGTTGAAAAATAAAATTATTTTTTTATCAAAAAATCAGTTTTAATCCAAAAGTCACGGACTTATTGACCCGCCCTCGTACGCTATCTCTTAAAATTACTTGCCAAAATAGCATAATACATTTCTTTTTCAGTACAGTTCAAGTGGGGTTATTAATGATTCGCAGATACATGGATGAACAAAAAGGCAATATTTTAGTCAAAACCGATATAGTTATGTTTCAATTTTGGATCGAAATTTACAGAAGAGTTACTCAGGGTTACGTGGCAAAAAAAAAATCGAAAAAAAGCAAAGATTTGCGGTCACAGTACTTGAAAGATCGCGACAAAATCAAATTTCTCGACTTTTTTTGAGTGCCAATAATTTTAAAAGTGCATGACTTAGATTTTTTTTTTATAATTTTGTGAAAACCGACACCACTTGACCTATCACCAGTTTCCGGTTTGACGTTTGACGTTGATTTTTTGGGACTCCCTGTATATATATTGTATATATTGATATTGAATAGCAAGATATGCTAAATAAAAAAAGCAGCTTCGTATGAGGGTAAACCTTACCAAGACCGGGGATGGGGGTCTTGATGAATTCCACCGAGTTCTGATATTGACAGGCCACTAACTTCTCGAACCTCTCTTGCCAGCCAGCGCTGTTGGAGATTATGGGTAATAGGAAGCATGTTCTGAGGCGTTCATAGAAGCACTTTAGTAAGCAGCGCTCTATATCACGCCATTTATCGTATGAGATTTTCGGGAAAGGTCGAACATATCAAAAACTGTAACATCCGGGGTGTCTATTAAAGCCGTAGAGAATGTTTTGGAGGAGGTTGTAACCGCGCTCAGCGGGTCTGCGTTTTTGCATCGCAGCTAGATACGGCCAATGACATACTGTTCCCCGTGTTCCCAGGGATGCGGTTCGGAAGTCTGGTCTTCCTACTTATTAGTTTTCACTGAACGTGTTAGGTAAAATCTCGTAGTTTTTTTTTGAGGAGGGTTTGCTGAAGGTCCCGTATGGGATTTATCCAAGAAAACAAGTCCTTCTCTGCTAAGTACAATTCTCTGTAGTGTTACTCTGAATTGCTTCGATTTCCTTTCTAAATGCTCGTCGGATATATATGAGCTGAGGTCTGATCAGAGCTTTGCCGTCGGTGATTTCGAGATTTTCGTTAGTGACTCGCCCCCAGAGATTTTTATGTTTGGATTTGAAATTTTGTTCCCACGAATGGCTAGGGTAGTCGGATTATACGAAGCTCCACATCGTGGCTTTATTTGGAACTCTGACCTGAACTAGGCTGATCCTCGGCGCGGTACGGATGACACCTTGAACCGGTCCAGAGAATGGAATGTATAATAGAAGGAAAGAAAGTATGGCAGACAAGGTGGAGTGATTACCTTTTATTTCACGGTGACCGGAGTTGGAGGGCCGATCCTTCTTAAGCCTCTACATCGCAGGCAAGATTGACAATCGCCGTAAAGAGTTACTCTTAAAGGCACTTTACAACAATTGACCACCTTGCCGCGATATAAAGTGGAGTAATGTCAAAAGGGCGAAATTGTGGGAACTAGTTTCATTTATAAAGTTCATCTCGTTTTTCCTATCTGTAATAAATAAGCCAAATAGGCTCATTAGCCTTAGAATAGAATAGAAAGAGTTACCTAGCCTTATCTAGTAGCAATGTGACCGTTATATGAGCTGCCTCTTACTCAAATAATTGCCTCTTATTCATCTTCAATTTTTTCTTTTCTATATTTTCAGAACCCTTGTACCGATTAAAGATGCAAATATACCTAGTAGTCGATTTATCCCAACGGAAGCGAATCGCACCCGTACCCCAACTGATAACAATAAAACACCAAAACGTCCGCTCGCCCGTAATCCATTAAAAATTAGCTTAGATGAAACGCCTCTAAGCCCAACGACTGATTTGAAATCATCTGGCCTTGGCAAAACTAAGACGCCTTCGGTTATTGATTTCACTCTGAAACCAAAGAGCACTTCAATAGATAACGAAACTTCGACAAAGTCTAATGTTTCTCAATGCTCAAAGGCATCTACAAGAGCTGCACCTTGGGAAACATCATACCATTATCCTGAAAATGTGTTTTTTGAAGTTCTTGTTCAATTCATTGAGCAGGATGATGATTCAGGAATTGCCTATGTTACTGAACTCAAATACGAATCACCATTGCGAAAGCTCTTGGCTGAAATAAACCGAAATATCGATATCAACTCAGATAAATGCTCAGATGAGGAAATCTATGTTGGAGCACTTATTGCAGCGCCATTCGATAATTTATACTACCGCGCTAAAGTTGTAGAAGTCGTGGAGGCTTTAAAAATGGCCGTTGTCCATCTAATCGACTATGGCAATCTAGTTGAATTACCATTCAAAGATCTACGCTCTCCTATCCCGATTATGCGTAATTTAAATGCATATGCTTTCCGAATTCGTTTGGGAAAACATGTAGAATTGGAAACCGTATTGACGATCCGAGTTGTTGGTATTGAACCAAATGGAGTTGCAATAATCGAAGAGAAAGTCCCTTCTTTAATGGATTCAAAAGTAATGCCAGCAACATTAAAAACTGACGATTTTCTAACCAACCCAACTGCATCCTTGGTGAAAATCTCTAAGAACGCACATTTCGCTTTGCTTTGCATTTGCAACGAAACTGTAAAAGAACAACTTCAAGAGATGGATAATTTATTGAAAGCAGATTCAACTATGCGTATGGAGTTGGAGAAACCACCCAAAAATGGGGATTATGTTATCGCATCCGTGATGAACTGCTGGTCACGTTCCATTGTAATTGATACACAGCATAAGGACTTTCTGGTGTACACAATCGATGTGGGTCGTATTGCATTAGTTCAGGAAGTTTTGAAAATTCCCCAAAAGTTTGCAGCGTTTCCTGCGCAAATATTTGCAATTGAAATAAAAATGATCTTGACGAACGAGAAGGATTTAATGAATCGACTTTTAGAAAACGAAATTATTTATATTAAAGCTCAGAAGAACGTCAAGGCTGCAGATGGTCGAGTTCCGTGTTATATTCAAACAAGTTGCGATAAAAATATAGCTGAAGTAGAAGCTTTCAATTACTCGCTCAACAGTAAAGAGATATCGTTGACCGATTGGGTTGAACCGTTAGTTTCGGGCAGTGTAATTTACATAACACGCGTTGTTAGTCACGATGATATTTTCATTTCATCTGTGTCCAGTAAGTTATATCCAAAAATGTTCACTTCTGCTGCTGAGGAATGCAAACTTCTCGAACAAATTGATAAAGAACAACTTGTTCTTGCAAAGGTTGAAAATGAATACTTTCGGGCAAAAGTATTAGAGATGGCAAAAGGTGATGTTGTTAAAGTTCTCAACGTGGATACCGGTCATATGGCAACAGTTTCCGCCTTCAATATTCGAAAACCGAACTCGTTTGTACAGTCTTGTCCCTACGATACAAGAAGGGTGAAATTGATGTATCTGTGTAATGTTTCCACTCCATATGCAAATAACAAAGCTCTTGCTCAACTTGAACTTTGTCAACAGAATGGGGCAGAATTTATACTTAAAGTTGATCAAAATCTAGAACTGGGGATAGAGCTGTTGCTGAACACCCCAAACCGCGAGTCTTTGAATAAACAACTTTTGCCGATGCTTTTTGAAAAGAGAACTGAATTAGTCAAGAACACGGAGGGGCCATTGGCTTTGACAGAGACAACTTCATCTGCAATGACAACACCTCCACCAAGCCCAAAGATTATTGAATCACTACAAACCAAACAAATTTACTCTCTGAAGGATTTGAAAATGATTCCAATTACTTGTGGTGATGGTGTGACTATTATGGTGCTTGATGCCAGTACTTTTGCTAAGCAAGGATACGTAACAGGTTGCGATTACACCTCAATGGATTTTATAAAAAAACTAGAGAACGAGTACTTGCCGATGGTAGATAAACATTGTGCAGCATCGAATAACCCCGCAGGATATTGCCCCATGTAAGGTTTCTCTTTATAATGATGTCTTTTAAGTGTAGACAAAAAAAAAATAAAAATATTTTTCTTTTTAGTGTTGATGAAATTTGTCTGGCAGTTTTTGAGTCAGATAAAAATTGGTACCGAGCATTGTGTTTGCAACAGATGAAGGGAGACACTTTCTGTGTAATGTTCTTGGATTATGGCAACATGAGCAGCGTTCATAAGAGTAATATTAGACCTATTACGCCTGAACTGATGTTTCCATCGAACGCAAATATGTGCACATTTGAAGGTAAGTACGGAAACTAGATTGTTGACGTAGATTTATTTTTATTTTTGAAAATACATTAGTTAGGTACGAATATGTTTTTTAAGGTTTATCTGATGTATCTGACATCTTCTGCACATAATGGATTGCTTTCTAAGGTGCCAGGAACCAGATAAGTTGATTTTTTTTTATGCGTGGGATTTTGACCACGTCAAAAAAGCCACTTCAACCAAGAACCTCAAACAAATACAGATTCACTGTTGACGACCCTGCATAATGAAAAAAGAACATCGTCGTTCGGATTTTGAAAGGACCACTGTGACATAAGCTGTAGAGTAAGGCAATAAGTTTTGAGGTTTGTGACGAGAACACCTATGTATGTATGTATGGCTCACCCCCATATCTGCCACCTGAAAGGGTTCATTTCCCTCATATAATATCCATACAGGAACGATAGGTTTGGAATAAATGCATTTGTGGTTTCGGATGTTTAAAGGGTTGCACAGCACCATATGACGAGCCGAATTCACTGTGACCATAAGTACATCGAATTCATCGGATGCAAGGTTGCGACCTTGTTGAAGAGGAGAAATCCGTGAAAAATCAACCGAACACGATTGAAGGGGAAGCTTAACAAGTCCGACTGCGCTCCACCTAACCTCAGGACAAAACAAAAGCTGTTCAGAACCTAAACTCTACTCTCGCCAAGTATTTTGAACTGCCCTGACCAGGCAGAAGACAACCGTGCACGTTCCTTGATTGAACGCAAATGTTTACCGACGGTGTGATTATATACCCTCATTCTCATAAATTTTCTTTTATAAGCCCCCGGTGGGGCCAACGATAAGAAGCCCGGGAATTATTTCGACCTATTGTCCGACAAGTGGTCATGTGAGCCTAGATCAAAAAAAAATAAACGACTCCCTAAGCCTACAAGAATTCCCTGACCTACCAACATTAAGGACCACAAGGAACCCAAAGTTCATTGTTATTACCGCGACAAATCCTGAAATTCCACTATCCAGTGCGAGTATACATATTCTTACTAAAGAAAGTCATCGACGGAATTAGTACGGAATACGACAGTATCTCCTCGCTTCGTAACGGTAGCCTTGTAATCCTTGCTAGATCCGAGAAAGTCGCAGAAAAATTCCTCCAACTTTCAAATATTGTTAATCAATGTTCAGTGTCTGTTACCTTACCCTGCACAAACAACTTAACTCATCTAAAGGCATAGTGTACGCTCCATGGCTAATTAACCTCAGCGATACTGAAATTATATCCAATATGAGATCTCAAGGTATCAGTGGAGTCTATAAATTCACAAAGAGAGTAGACGGAATTCAAAAGCACACAGACTTAATGCTCTTCACCTTTGACTTATACTTCATGCCTCAGACAATAGTAGTCGGCAGCATAGCTGAAGCTAGACGCGTGTACGAGGGTTGTCTGAAAAATTTCCGTCCGCAACGTAAAGTTAACGGTACTTGCTAGTGAATGTTAGTTGTGCATCTTTTGACAGTTACTTACAGAAGTTTCAGTCATTTTGGATGCGCAGTTTTTAGTTGACAGTCGTTTGAGTGAGTCGATATGTGTTTTTTGTGAAAATGAAAAAAATGAGTTTCAAGCTGTTATTAAATTCTTGTTTTTGAAAGGCAATACGCCTACGCAAATCAAAAATGACTTTGACTCTGTGTATGAGGACTCTGCACCATCATTTACCACAGTGAAATTCTAGGCAGCTGAATTTAAACGCAGCCGTAAGACCTTGGGAGATGATAAACGTTCGGGACGTCCAAAAACTGCAACCACTGACGATAACATTGCTAAAGTTCACCAAATGGTGTTAGAGGACCGCCGAATTAAAGTGAGAGAGATAGTAGAGGTTATGAAAATGTCCAAAGAACATGTTTGTTACATATTAAATCAAAATTTAGGCATGAGAAAGCTGTCCGCGCGTTGGGTGCCGCGTTTGCTTAATGTGTTCGAATTACGAGTAACATTTCCAACGCTCTGTTGGCGCAGTTTAGGCGCAATAAATCCGAGTTTTGGCACCAATTAATTACTGTAGATGAAACTTGGATACACCATTATACGCCCGAAACAAAAATTCAGTCAAAACAGTGGACTGCAAAGGGCGAGCCGGCTTCAATAAAAGCAAAAATTGTTTTTTTCGGCTGGAAAAGTGATGGCGACTGTTTTTTGGAATAGTAAAGGAGTTATCTTAATCGATTATCTTCAAAAAGGAAAAACCATTACAGGAGCATACTACGCATCATTACTTGCTGAAGGCAGAAATTGTGGAAAAACAGCCACATTTGCAGAAAAAGAAAGTCCTGTTTCACCAAGACAACGCGCCGTCTCACACCTCAGCGGTTGCCATGGCGAAAACCCATGAATTACGGATTGAACTGCTTTGACCATCCACCTTATTCACCAGATCTAGTCCCAAGCGACTTCTTTTTGTTCCCTCATCTAAAAACTACACTCGAAGGACAAACATTTTCGTCAAATGAGGAGGCAATCACCTTCGTGAGCAATTATTTTGCAGAGAAAAACGCCAAGTACTATTTGAGAGATGGGAGCATCGCTGGGAGAGGTGCGTAGAGTTACAAGGACACTATGTAGAAAAATCAAAAAAAAAAATTTGAAAAAAATGTCTTGTATCATTTTTCGGCCGGAAACTTTTCAGCCAACGCTCGTATGTTTCCAATCGGTGGTGAAGAGTCTCCATAATACTTTTCAAGCTTTTGTTTAGTTTGCGTGATGTTTTTTTTCCATTTCTACGGAAAATCTCGTAGGCGTCTGTTTCAAATGGCTGTCACAACAAAACTATTCCACAGATCTGTCTGAAAGTTTCGGTGCGTTCTTTTGAAAGATATTCCTGACCAGACAAAATGTTGTATCCGAGGTGGCAACGCCATCTATTTTAATTTTCAGGGACGTCAATATATACCGACGCCCTGGCGAATAGAAAAGAGTAGACTTTATACCGAAAATCGAAAAAGATATCTACAGGTTCGCCAAGAGCTCCAGTCGTCTCAGTCTGACTTCTTTCAAGGGGAATGGTCGACCTTAATGTGCGCAAAACTGCTTTGCGAATATATTCTCTATCCAAGAAGCAGCATGCCTACCAATATGGAAAATCCTGCAAGACTTGTGAGCAGAATTAAGGGCGGACTTGATGAAATTGAGAAATTTTTGTCGACATTGAAGGTGTTTTCGACAATGCAACTTTTGACGCTATGTGTAATTCGGTCAGATGACATTGCGTGGATGAAACTAGTTTTGTGGATGAGAGTAATGCAAGTATTGTTGTCCGCACGACGGGATTTTGTCTCCATTGCTAAGGTGCATGTTGTTCAATTTATTGCTTAATGCTCTCAGTGGTATAGAAGCCTAAGCTCTTACAAGTGGGTGTATGCATGTAATATAGGTGTACTGTTTCTTGAATTAAGCCATGCGACTGTCTAGACGTGGTCGACTATTGGTGCACTTGAAATTGGCTTCCATCAAATCCTCATAAAACAGCGGTTGATCTCTCAATGAGAAGGAGCGTCACCATCCGTCTGTTCAACGAGTCTTTGTTTTTGAGTGTGGCCTTAGAAACAAATTTCTTCTTTAGATTAAACATGTCGTGTCGAAAACCCTCAACGCATTGCTGGCTTTCGGCAGTGTAAAGGAGCTTTCGGCAAGGCATCAGCTATGATGATTGGCTAATGGGACAAGCTTACACGAAAATACATCACTACTGCTCCAAAGAACGGTCTATCTCGACTGCATGGGGACTTTCCTTAGCACCCTTGGCTTTACTCTAGACCGACTCACCTTCATATTTACAGGGTGGGCCAAAATGTATGACTCTTTGCTTTAGAATGTCGGTTTTGATTCGTGCAGTATGCGTCGTTGCTCCGTCCTGCTGAACTCACATATCCTCCAGTCCAAATTCATCCAAATTCATCATGAGGAATAAAAAAAATTATTTATCATGGCTTTGTAACGTTCACCGTCCACAGTGACCAACATAAACAGCACACCATGCTCCATGATGGCTCTTCGTGTATTATTCGCGGATTTTCAGTGTCCCAGAACGGCAAATTTTGTTTGTTCACGTATCCACATAGGTGGAAATGGTTCTCGCCAATGTGCCAAAATCACTGACAAATTGGTCATTAAAAACATCGTGACGATTAATTCGCGTTTGTCAGGAGTATAGAGTTCCATTCTTTATTCACACAAATTTTAATTCTGTTTGCTTCACAAATGTCAAAACCAAATTGACATTCCAAGCCATTTGCAAAATCTATGGGACTTTGCGAAAGGGTCATACATTATGGCCCACCCCTGATGTCTTTCTGGACGACGAAAACATTAGATTAGTGGGAGAGACAAAAGAGATGCGTCTTTAGAGACAGCCAAGTTGTCCTTCAGTCCTTGCTGCACCATCTAACGACTTCCATTACTACCACAATGCAGGAAGTCTGAATTCACTGTGCCTCGGGTCATAATTCGATCACGAGAAATGAGATCACCGATGAACTTGCTAGGCAAGGCTCAGTAGTGTTTCTCAGGACGCGAACCTGCGTGTTAGAACTGCCTGCGATCTCTAGAGCTTCCATTGATATTCAGATTTCATGTGAGAACAACTGCAGATGATGTGGCTCCCCAACACGCTGGCAGACCATGTGACTGCCTTCCGACGTCTAAGATTTTCCAACTGATTGGTACTTAACATAGATCTTAGTACGGCGTTTCTTGGAAAAGACCTTCGATTTCAAAATCGACACCCACTCACTCTTTGTCGATGACAGTGTTTATCGGGAAGAATTATACTAAGCCATGTACGGTCTTGGGATCCCTGCTCATCTTATCCGGCTATCCAGAATGCCAATAGAGCAAGCTCACTGCCCTGTGAGGCATTCACTGTCATGCGATTTCTTTAACAACGTATTTGAGAGTATTTTTGCGTTCAGAAGGCATTGAAGAGCAGAGCTATTTCTTGGACAATCCAAATAAGACTTTGTAAAACATTGATTACCCCAATCCTCATCTGACGGATGACAAGGTGGATTGGTCGTTTCGAATGATCTACGGCCGTGTCAGCATTGGCGAAGTTTGGGTGAGGAGATTTAACCAATAAATGTATGGACTTAGCTTAATGAGTCAGAATTCATCGGCCGAAATGACTGAGATGGATACTAATGGTAGAGATCGGAAAGTCTTCGAGGGGAAATGCAGCATAATAAGACCCCACCTCAATCAACTTGATGTGCGAAATGGTAAGTAGGGCTTGTTTGAGAGACATGTTGGTTTAGTAAGTTAGTAAGTAAGGAAAACGAGATCATTACTTTTCACTTTGATTCATTGATAGAGAATTTAAAAATAAATTCTACTTGATGATACTATCTCGAAAAGGCAATCAGTCATCTATTTGACTTTGAAAATATATGGTATAATATCAACATCAGATTACAGAGGGTGTTTTTGGTTTTGTTTTCGCTTAAGTTCGGAACGATGATTTCTGGGTTATACCCGTCATTTGACATACGTTTCTTTTTTTTTTCTAGTTGACGACTTTAAATATTCAATGTGGATTACAAAGTCCTCAAATCAATTACGCTGTGCTTTAGAGAAATAATGAATAAACTAATTTAGTTAAATTCATTGGCTTGACATTGAACTTTTGCTATCTCGGGTTTTTGTGTTTATTATTTACCTAATTTATTGCGTTGGTTAATTAATATGTGAGTAGAACAATACTTTACTACATCAGCTATTCCCTGTTTCTCCCTGGCCCTTGGTTTGATTTAGGATTTTTTATTCCGCTATGGTGTAGGGTCTTCTGCGATAAAACTTATTGCGCAACAATTTGTTTTGCAGTGCGTGTACTATTTTTCCTACATATTCTGCGAAAAGATTTTCTTTGCCCGTAAAGATTTTTATAGCCGATCCATTGTGGTTTTTATAGTTTTATGATTATGCCTTGACGCTAACGAGAAATCTCACTGGTGTAGGACTAATGCTAAAATCAGATAACCACCTAATAGCCTTTTTGTTTTTTTTTATAATCGGGGCGCGCTAAAGGGGATTTGTACCCTTAAAATGTTCGTACACAGCGCGGGCTAGGGAATTTAGGGAGGAAGAAAAGGCAGGTACCGATGTACATTGTTTTTAAATGTTTGTAAATTATAACGACCAGGAAATACAGATCGGCAGGGCATTTCATAAGCGAGTTGTACGGCTTAGGAAAGAATCACGATATTTTAGAATACGTCCGAAAATGGGCTTGAGGGCATACTGATGAGCATTCATAGCGAGATGTGGAAATAGCGATAAAACAAAGTAAGACAGGAGACATTTCGTCGGTGGTCGAGGGTGTCAATCGATTGACTGGTGTTAGTATCACCAATGAGTTTTATCGCACGGTTTTGAATCCTATCTTACATCGCTTGAGGAAACCTAGACATTTCGCAGCATTTTTGGTGACATCGAATATGTGGTCATTCCAACGTAAATTGTCACTGGCACACATACCGAGAATGGAAAGCTTATCGGTTTCGACGATGCAATTTCGCTTTAATGACAGCAGACAGCATTGAGTTTTGGAAGCATTAAATTCCTTTCGGTTGATAGTTCCCCAATTGGCTATGCTGTTAATATCGGAATTTAATGAGCTTAACATACGCTGGCGTTCCCGTTCAACAGCCGAAGAGCAGAGAGTGCTGTCATCAGCAAAGGAATATATTAGATTAGAAGTGGCAGACAAGAGATCATTAATGAAAATTAAAAAGAGTGTCGGAGACAGAACGGAGCCCTGGGCACATCCGAAAGGTAATTTCTAATCCATTGAAGAAGAGAGTCATTGATCCCAAAAGCAAGCATTTTCGACAAAAGAGCCTGATGCCAAACTCTGTCAAATGCCTTAGAAATATTAAGTGCAACTATCTTGTTTTCGCCAGGTTGATGTACGCTTTGGTTCCACTTTTCGGTGAGACATGCCTTCAAATCACCAGTGGACCTGTTGCTACGAAAACCGTACTGCCGGTCATTGAGAAGTTTTCGTGTTTCGAGATATTTCACGAGCTGACGGCTTATCAGCGTTTCCATGACCTTGGAGAGAAGGGACGTAAGTGCAATGGATCTGTAGGAGGAGAGAGAAGAAGATTCGCCTTTTTTAGGGACGGGCTGGACAAATGCTGTTTTCCATCTGCTCGGAAAGAGTCCTAAAGAGTAGGATTGATGAAAAAGCTTACGCAGTGGTTTTGCCAGCGTAGAAGAACATCTCTTCAGAAGATGGGGAGATATACCATCTGGACTAGCGGACTTAGGCATATTGAGATCTTTAAGTACGCTTGCTACTACACGAGTGCGAAAGTGGATTCGTCCCATTGTAGATTCCACGCACTCAAGTGTAGGCGGGGACAAAGCACTATCTGAGAGTGTTGAGCTAGCCGCAAAGTGTGCAGCAAGCAGATTGGCCTTGTCCACAGAGCTGACAGCTGGAATGTCATTGTAAATGAGCGTTGGGATGGAGGATGAGGCAGAATTTCTAATGTTTTTGACGAATGACCAAAAAATTTTACTGCCTTTGGGGCATTGTAGTATTTTTTGCCTCAGTTTTTGGTCGTATTGGAATTTCACACGCTTGAGAAAGACGTTGCAGTTATTTCTGGCTCGTTTGAACTTTTTTCGGTTTTCCTCTGTGGGGTTGGTCTTGTAGGACCGAAAAAACAATTCTCTAACCCTGACAGTCTATTTACAGCTTGAGTCGTACCATGCCTTTTCTTTTGGTTTGATACACTTCATCCGATGAGGGATAAAGCATCTCATTCCAAGGAGAATAGTTTCTGTGATCATGTCAGCAGCGGCATCCACGTCGTTGTCGAGGAAACATAACGACCAGTTAAAATTCCTAAAGAAGTTGTTTAGTCCGCTCCAATTGGCTTTCTCGTATTGCCATACGGTTCTTTTAGGGATCTTTTCTCTAACTGTGTTGTTGGTGTACGAGAATTTAGCTGATATGACACAATAGTCCGACGGGCCTACAAGGGAGAGCACATCAACGCAGTACTTGTCAGGGTGAGAAGTTAAAAACAAGTCCAGGGTATTGTCGGTATGACCATAAACGTCTGGTATTCGCGTGCGCTCATTTACAAGCTGGGTTAAATTATTTTCCGCAGCGAAGAACTCAACACACCGTCCTTCGGGTGTTGTCTGTCCAGAATGTCGAGGCCACCCAGAATTGTGTATATTGAAATCGCCCGTAATGACGATTTCGGTATGAGGATACAGGGATACAGGGATACATTCAGATCAGAGTGATCTGAGAGATGTGGACGGAGATCTACCTGTGTTTCACTGAGTGAAAAAACAGCTGGTCTGTATTTGCAGACGTGGACGTATGCACAAAAGTGATTACTTTTTAGCCCGCGTATATTGGCAATATCTACTCTGAATTCCCGAGTCATTATAAAGAAAGACAAACACAAAAAACACAGACACCGGCGATACTAAACAAGGCTGCGAAGTGAAAATTCTGACGTTGGTTTACCGAATCAAATTGCTGTAGGTGTTACGCCCTTACAATAATATGAAACAGTACACCAACAAAATTTTCACTCACAACCCGCTGTTGTTTTTTTTTTTTGTGTGCAGCACAGGAGAGATTACGAGTGCAGAATGACGTCTGCACTCGTCGGTGGTCGACTCGAGTAGGGTAGGAAAAATCACTACTTTAGAGTTTATCCAGCGTGTTGAGTTTGGTTCTGGATAGAGTCCGGTATTTGCAGTAAATACGAGGGTAGTCGCAGAAGTATCCGACACAAACAATTTGGGAAAAAATATCTTTATTTCACTATGCAGTCTCCTTTTAGCTTAATACCCTTTCCCCAGCCATGTTTTATAGCCGCAATACCCTGTTTATAGTGAGAATCGTCGAGCTCCTTAAAATAGCCATGAAGCTGCCTCTTTATTGTTGGCAAATCTTTTACCAGCGAGCAAGTTCGGAAAGAGAAAATAATCCGAGCAGATTAAATCTGGCGAATAGGGTGCATGAGAAAGCAATTTGGGCTTTAGCTCATTGATTTTGGCCATCGCGATGACGGATGTGTGAACTGGTGCATTGTCTTGATGAAACAAAACTTTTATCTTCGCCAAATGCGGCCGTTTTTTGTCCTGATTTCATCTTTCAAGCGCTGCAATAAGTTCGCATAATGCCGTTCATTGTTTTTTTTTTTCTAAAGATAATCAATGAAAAATATCCGACGCGCATCCAAAAAAAACTGATGTCGTGACCTTGCCTGCAGATGGAACTAGCTTCGCCTCCTTTGGAGCCGATTCTCAACTTTGAGTCCATGTTTTGACTGTTCTTTCATCTCGGGTGTGAAGTGATGGACCCATGTTCCATCCATGGCTATGAATCGACGCAAAAAGTCGGCTTTATTGCTTTGAAATTTCGCCAAACGCTCGATTGAAAGATCCTCATGACGGTGTTTTTGTTCCAATGTGAGTAATCGTGGCATCTTGCACACGGCTTTCTCATGTCCAATTTTTCAGTCAACATGCGATGTACAGTGCTTTTTGAAATGGCTACCATATCCTGCTAGTTCACGCACTTTAAATCGACGGTCATCCAATACCGTTTTATGAATTTTTTTTCAACATTTATGGTGAACTCACCTGCTTTGGTCGACCACTGTGATGTTCGTCTTGGGAACTCGTACGGCATCGCTTAAACTCTGCCAGCCAATATTTTATTGTTGTAAACGAAGGAGCAGACTCCCCAGAGTAGAATCCAGTTCAGTTTTGATGTTGGTTGGATTGAGGCCTTTCTTCAATTGTATCACACAACGGTTACCAATTTTTGGCTACCGAACATGTACTAAACAACATAGCGTCGTCAAACTTAAAATTTAAGCTTTATAAGGTTGGTACTTTCTACAATAGTCATTCTATGTAAACAACAACCGCCACCTATACGTCAGGTCGGGTACTTCTGGTACTACCCTTGTATATTCCGAACTTATGGCGCCTGTTTTACACTGTCTGTGCGAGTTCTATTTATAAGGTGAATTGCACTTCCTTGTCATAGGTGGACCATATCTTCCCAGATATGAAACAACACAAATCACTTGTATTTTTACTTTATTTACTTAAGGTGGCGCTACGGTCCGGGGTTGACCTGGGCCTCAACCAATAAGCGTCTCCTCTAGCAGCTATACCTAGGTGCCCCCATAGGCTCTACATGACGTAGCCACCTCACACTTCTGGCTAGTGTCGCTGTACAGTCCGTAGAGTTCGCCGTTGTATCTCCTCTTTTACTCGTCGTCTATGCGAACCGAAAATCAGCCGAAGAATATTCCTCTCCAAGCAGCCAAGTGCATCCACATCCATTTTTGATAACGTCCATGCCACTGCGCCATAGAGCATGATTGGGATTATTAACGTCTTATAGAGGGTCACTTTTGTTGTTTGGGAGAGGGTCAATTGGTTATTTGGTTTCTTAGCCCAAAAAAGCAGCGATTTGCAGAGTCATTCTTCGTTTGATCTCAGCCCTTGTGTCGCTGTCTGAATTGATAGCGGAGCCTGGGTAGACAAAGTCCTTAACTACTTAAAAGCTATAACTGTCGGGGGCGACGTTCTGTCCGAAACCTCGGTGTTGGGTGTCCTTCCTCGTTGACAGAATATACTTGGTTTTACCCTCATTAACCCATTAAACCCATATTTACCGCTTCCGTCTCAATATTCGTGAAAGCGCGAGTAATTGGACGGACTTTTGAAAGATTGTGCCTCTTGTGTTGGCGCGTTAGCTTGATGTTAAAGAAATCGCATCACCTTGTCTAAGTCCCTTTTTGGCATCAAAGATCTCGGTGAGTTCTTTACCGATCTTGATGAAGCAGCGTGCATTTTCCGTCGTCATCCTGCACAAACGGGGATGCCAAAATTATACATTGCACTGTATAGCTCGTTTCTATACATGCTGTCATACGCGGCCGATCGATTAAAATCGATGAATAGGTGATGTGTATCAATTTGGATTTCATGGGTCTTTCCAAGATCTACCGTAGTGTAAATATTTGGTCGATGGTGGACTTTCATGGCCTGGATATGGCCGATCATATTGTTGACGAATGGCTTCAGGCGCTCACACAATACCGGAGATAGGATCTTGTAGGCGATGTTCAGAAGACTGATACAGAGGATCTCCTTTCTTGAGGATCGAACAAACAATACAGATGAGTTCGTGTATGCTCCTTACCAAGTTATCGCCTGCCGCTTTGAGGAACTCGATAGCCAGGCTGTTCGCTCCAACGCCTTTGTTGGACTTAAGTGTGGTTTTCTTCACTCCATCCAGGTCGCGTGGATGGAATTGTTGGTTTCCATCGTCCAGGTTGAAAGGATCATTCTGCCTGACAGTAGCATTTGGTTCGCCATCACCGTTACACAGTCTACAGAAATTCTCTTTCCAAATCCCTCAATTTCCTCGACCGCGCTTATCATGCTCCTTCTTTTTCCTCCTAAGAAGCCGGTGTTCGTCTCACCTCTTCTGCTCGAAGAGCTCGTGAGCAGCTCTAGTCCTTCTATGAAGCGCCGCTTTGTATGCATCGTGGCGAGGCGGCATACAACCTCTTAATTGGAATTGGATCGGAATTGAATCTCTTGACGGTTGATTGATCAGGAATTCACCAAGTCCTCTTATGAACATCAAGATGCGTGAATCGTGAATGGCCGAGGGCAATTTTAATGTCATAGCTAGGGCACTGCTGATCGTCATCTTTCTATTCTGTGGGGGTCGTGCTATTTGGCAAATTTGGCCTTAATTCGGATTGTTACGAGGCGCTTGTTCACATGCCGGAAACTCACGACTTCTTGCCTAAGTCTGCCTCTACAACAAATTCGCATCCAAATAGGCGCTGCTTTTGCCGTCGATAACAATCGCCGTAGTGTATGTTCACTTTTTCATTCTCTTTTTGCGCGGCCCATCCCATCGAATTACTTGGATGGGGGTAACATCTGCTTTGCGGCAGTCCAGGGCCTCGGTTAGTTGTTCGGCTGCACGTGGCCTTTTAAGGGATCTAACATTCCGCGTGCAGATCCGAAGCTCGTTGTCCTTGTTTCGTTTGCAGGGGTTGGCAACAGTAGATCCGTCCGTATCCAAGGCTTGTTGTTGCTTCGTAACTTGGCTTATTTGTTCGAAGGCGACACAACTCTCAACCTGGAGGGTCAGTTTCATTATAGATACCTCTAGAACGATGGGTTGGTCAGACGGAAGGCAGTAACCCGTTCGGGGATGTGAGAGCAGCTGTTGATCCATTAAGCGCTCATTCGCCACCATCTCTTTTCCAAGACCCTAACTTAGTCTCAGAAATCTTTACCGGCCTGAGCTCCAAATATGTCTGAGTAGCCCGAATAAGGATTTATTTGGTTTGTTCTGGAATATTTCTTCACCGTTGATTCCATCTGGGGAATTCATCTCCTGTTCCGTTTATAGTGCTGCTATATCTGTCTGATGGTCAACACTAGCGCTAAAAAGTTTGGCAAGTCGAGTCCATATGAACATCGACCAGTAGCTGATTATTACCACTTGGAGGTAAAATAAGCAAAATTGATGTGTAGAAACAGTTACAACACTGGGCATCGCCAGGTTGACACCTCTCAGTGCCTACCCTATTTCTACAGCACCCAACCAATAGAGATCATCTAGTTCTTAAAAATAAGAAATAATTCGGCATACTTTCGTCCGATCATATTTTACAGATGAGTTGGTGTATGCTGCTTACCAAGCCATCGCTTTGAAGACCTCGGCAGTCAGACCATCCGCTCCGGCAACTTTGTTGGACTTAAGCTTAGATATGCCTATCTTCACTTCATCTAGGTCAGGCGGGCGCAATTGTTGATCTACATCATCCAGGTTGAAATGTTCATTCTGGCTGACAGCCGTGTTTTGTTGTTCATCGCCGTTGTACAGGGAGGTTCGGGGGTTCTGGCCGTGGCATGTTTACTTTTTAAAATTTCCTAATCTCATTCCTGGAGTAGCATCTTTAAATTTCCTCGACGCCTCGCTTCTTATGGTCCTTGTTTTTCTTGGGAAGTTGGTGCTCGTCTCTCCTCTTCTGCTCATAGGGCTCGTGAGCAACTCTTGCCTTTCATTTGACGAAAGAGCAAAAGAAGTAAGTGCGACGCTCAATTCCGGCATTAAGAAGCATATTTTGAGATACTCTTACATTCTATCGGATTATTGTCGGGACTGCTTGATTTGAGCTCCTCGCTAAATATTGCAAGCATGTACCGATTATAACTGCCGAAGTACTGAACAATTTCAATCTTGGTTTGCACATAAGGGTTTAAGAGGAGGGATACGTTTCAAACTGTGCTATCAGTTCCTTGACATTTATGTTCAGTTTTGCTCGACAAATCATCATGAATAGACTTACCTGGAAGGGAAGCTAACGTATCATTTAAATTCAATGTCGAAAATCGGTTTTCAATTCGCGAAACGTATAGATTACGATTCGTACCGAATGTACTCTACATACTATTGTACATACACTTCACATACATATGCTCAATTTAATAGTGAATTATCTCCATACAATTTAATTTCGAGATAATAAGCTTTTTGCAAAATGATGCATAGAAAAAAACAAAAACAACACGTTTTAAGTTAATATTTTTTTATTATTCATAAAAAACCCAAGATTATAATAATCATTACAGAAATGAAAATTAAAGCAAAACTAGATTCATAAATTAAATTAAAAAAAAAAAATTTGGAGCTACTTCACTATTACAGTTACATTTCGTGTTTTACTCATACACGATTTCGGCATCAAATGAACGCTCACTAGAATTATTATGCTAAGGAAGGTTTTTGTAATATTGCTGGTGAATTGTGGAATATATGGCAAAAGATCAAGCATATCTTTCTTCTTTGCAGCAGTCACAGGTCTTTTTGATGGATATAGTAGGTCCTGTTTAATGTTGCATAAGTTGGTAATTGATCGTCCTAACTTTTTTTTTTACTCAGATCAACTTCATAAAACGGTGTGTTTGGGTTAAGAGTTTCTTTGAATTTAAACTGCAGAGGATAATCTTCTTCAAATCTGAGCCATCTAACATTAAGCCAACTAAAGTCATAACCACATTTTGTCTTTTTTCTGTTTGTGATGGATGCTTCTAACGCAGCAGTGCTTAACAATTCTATATTTTTAATTTCAGTGACTATAAAATGAGGTATTTTGCGTTTGGCATTTCTTATAATGTCGACGCATTGGTCTGGGCTATAAATTTGAACATAACGACGACTGGCGCTCTCAATTATACCAAACTCTCCATTATTGGGAAGATAAGAATGCCCTGATACCAAGAACTTGTGGTCAATAGTCTTAATTCTGTTTTTAGGGTCCTCTAGAAGCTTCAAGAAAGAAAGCGCAGTTTTATTGTTTCGATTTTGTCCAGTGCATGAATCTGAGTACATAATAATGTGTTCTTGTAACACCGCATGCGTTTTTAAATGCTTGGCTTGAGAACCTCTTGCACCTTTAACTTCATCCCAGACATTCATGTATCCCATACTATTATTAAAGCAATGTACTCCCAAGTTGTATAAACATAGAAAAGGCTAAGGTTTTTGCAGATCAAAAGTGCGAAAGTATGCTCTATCAGTTTTTTTCGAATCATCTTGAAGGCTTCGTCTAGCTGCTTCTGCTTTACGCTGATGGAGTTCTCTTTGGGTCTCTAACTGGTTTTTAATGGTTTCATTAGTTCCTCCTTCAATTTTCAAATGCAAGTCATCACAGGTCTTGCAAGTGTTTTGTCGCGGTGGCTTAAAATGAAAATTAAACTTTGTACTGAATATTTTCATATTGCACATATACTAGATGGAGTAATAAGTGACCTCCTTGACCGCCAGAATGCGCTGCTATTGCAAAAAAGATTATGGTGCCTTGAAGTCCGTTCATATTTAGGCAGAAATGCCAAATTTCAGTGCGATACTGTCTTTAGTTTTGTTTTGACAGCTGATTGTTGTTGACGTGTTTGGCATCATATTGAGTATGGACAATAACGATTTTCGTTCTCTCATAAAACATTATTTTTTGAGAGGCAAAACGGCGAAGGAAACAAAAGAAAAGTTGGATAAATATTATGGGACTAATGCTCCGTCAAATATTGGTTTCGAGAGTTTCGTGGTGGCCGCAACTCCACTACCGATCAAGTCCGCAGCGGCAGGCCCTCCGATTCGGTTACAGAGGACAATGTCAAAAAAATACATGAAATGGTGTTGGATGACCGAAAAGTTAAGGTGCGCGAGCTAGCAGACACCACAAAGATTAGTACTGAGTGCACACGCCATGTTTTGGGCAATTTTCTGCATATGAAAAAGTTATCCTGCCGCTGGGTGCCGCGAATGCTCACTCCTGACCAAAAACACGAACGCGAGAGCACTTCGAAAGAGTGTTTGGACTTGCTGATGTGGAATCGGGCTGACTTTTGGCGTCCATTGGTAACTGGATTTGGATCCCTCGGACTGTTATCTCTTCCCAAACCTCAAAAGATGGCTCATCAATAAAAAATTCAGCTCACGCGAGGAAATCATCGACGCCACGGAGGAGTATTTTGCAGACCTTCCGAAAAATTACTTTTCGGACGGGATCAAGAAGTTAGAAAATCGCTGGAATAAGTGTATCAAACTAAAAGAGGACTTTTTAATTCCCAAGGAGGTCACTTTTTACTCCATCTAGTAGTATTTTAATTTCTTAGCTTCAGTCCTTTCATCAGTACATTTGTCTTTATATAGATCGTACATTTTAGTGATTGTAAGACCTGTATTTAAATACTTTCTATTCGGATTACTTTTTCGAGTGTAATGGCTTTGGTAGGCAGGAAACCTTTGAATATGGGCAACTATATTCGAATCATCCAACTTTCGTGAGTTACTTGTTGTACCTCATTTATCCCTGGAAAATGCTACGTCATTTTTACAAACGCATCGATATAATCGTCCATCGCTAATTTAAAATGACTTAGGAAAATATTTTTTACATATTGCTTGTGTTTTATTGGTACTTAGGAAACACTTGAACGATACGCTTCTTCCTGCACGTCAGCGATCTTTTGGACGTGTTCTGTTGACAATATTTTTTTGCACTAATGCATATAGATGTAAATTCTGAGCGTTAAAGTGTTTTAAATTACAAAACGAATTAAATAACTCACGTCTTCATTTTCCGTAAAAAGCATAAAACATTTTTTTAGAAACCGGCAATCAGCATTTTCGACGATTTTTCCATCTATCTTCTTTCCCTTTGCAGTTAAGTATTGTTTTCCACTGTTACGCAGAAGCTTCCTTCTATTGATAACAGACTTTTCTTTATTAACAGACCTTTTTTCTAGAGGTAGATGGTCCAGACTCAGTTTCAGGTTCAGGTTGGTGTCTGGATCTGTATCTACTAAACCAAAAACGCATAACCTTATACTTTGGAATTTAATCCAATAAAAATGTCAGGCACTTATTCTATTTGTATGGTTAAAAAACAATGAACTTATATCGCTTACCAAATTCAGAAGAATTTTCTTCCGCTTCAGGAGGCTAATACTCAGAACCAGAGTCACTCAAATCACTTAAATCTTCAGATTCCATCAAAATTAGATATATTTGAACTTTTCCACACTCTAAATTCTTTTTGTGTTCTAACTACAGACTTCAATGTATAACTGGATCTTAAACTCCATGTATTTTACAATGAACTAGGCAATTCATAAGAAAACTGTAAACAACGGCTGCTGTGTTTGAGATGTTGTTCTTTTTATAGGAAAATACATGGAGTTGAGGTCCAGTTATACAATATTATAGTCAGAATACATTTGTCACAATAAAACTGAATCAACTTCACTATTAAACGGAAATATGACTTGCTTCACTTTTATTGTGAACAGTTACGCAATAAAATCACTATAAAAACAAAAAGCATTAACTATCGAAAATATAATGCGTATTTAGAGTTGGTTCCCTTGTATTATTGAAAGATATTAAAAGATGTGATACCATTAATCAAAAAAATCCATTTTTTTAAAAAATGGAGTTACACCACTATTATAATGAGCGACACCATATACTTCTACATTCTTTTCAGGGTCATTGTTTGAGATGTACGTACGTTAAGTGACGTCCGAAAAGTTGATTTGTTGAAATTTCAACAAGATCCCGTAACTACAAAATCCAGCTTCTCCATTCTCCGGAATCGCCGTCATCAAGGACATCTCTAAAGAACTACAAGTCAAAGTGCGTTGTGCTGTTCTTTTATCCCTTGGACTTCACCTTCGTCTGTCTGGCCGAAATGATTGTTTATCACATCATCCATTTGACATGAATTAATGTCCCTCCCAAAAGAAGGTGGTCTTAAATTTTTTACATTTCCTCCTCTTCAATAAATCGGTGAAAATCGCCCGTAATTATAGCGTTTAAGGCGAGAAGATTCCACGGACTCCTAATTATAGATGATAAGCAGAATTTACTCGTACATCAAGTTAATGTGAAAGACTTACAAGTCGGTCGTATTGTCGATGAGACTACGTTTGGTACAGTCTTTCCAGTCTATCCTTTAGCCAACTAGAAGCCAGATAGCAAGACAATCAAAATCAAAGAAATACTTCAATGACGTAAACTGAGAGGACGACGGGTTACAGATTATAGTATCAAAATGTCCTTGTGAAGGGAGGCGTCTATTATTGCAACCATACTGCGCTAGTACTACTAAAAGTAAACTCTTTTTCTTTTTGTTAGTTTGTTCCATTTTTTTTTTTTTATGACGCAAGGCCAACATCGTGTTGACGTAATGTGTCAATTCGGTGTCGATCTCAACAGTTTGCCATTCCGCCTCCACTATGTCGAAAATTATGCGGAAAGATTTTGGCCTGCACTCGTAAAAGATACAACTGGTGCAGGAATTAAAGCCTCGTGAATATGGTCTGCGACGAGAGTTCTCGATTTTGTTTCTTGAGCAGCTTTAAGTTCTATGCAAAATCGTGTTTGTCTATGCTCACTTCAATGGTGTTGTGAAGAAGCAAAATTTCCATTTCATGAAGAGAACAGCGAGGTTCAATTACAACCACAAAAGTACACTGTTTGATGGGATCATAGATTCTTACTTTTTTAAAAATGAGGATTTGACCCTTCGGCGTCTGAACTTTAGCTCAAAACATTATCAGTCTTAAATGCAAAAAAATCAGCTATGCTTTGAAAAAAGTCCTCCAATTGCTAATATACTTTAATTTTCACTTTTGTTTAACATATGTCTCTTAATTTATATTTAATTCTTTTATCTGTAGGTCTTCCAGAGAATGTGACGCCAAAAATGTGTGAAAAGTTCAATGCTGCAATTCAAGAAAACCCTATAATTAAAGCCAAAGTGACAAGACTTGAGCAGGATTCTTACTTACTTAAACTAGAAAATATGGAAAATTATTTTTAAACTAATAGTTTAAACTTAAAACCTATAAAATTTTACCAGGAGTCAATTTGAGTTTATTATTATGTATAATTTTTTCTTTATGACCACTACAATAGCATTCCGATGGCATTTATAAAATGTTAATTGTATGCATATGGACGAAATAAAATATTAAAAAAAATGATTTGTTTTCCTTTAATGGTTCTAACGAAAGCAGATCCGCTTCAAATTGGTCTGCTACTTCCGATTCAAAATTATTCGCCAGCTTAATCGGGGACATCGACAAGATATAGAACCGTACATATTTGAAGAACTACATTTTTATAAACAAAAAAAAAAATTAGCTAAGTTCAGTAAATTAAAATTACCAAATTTTAAAGAAAAAAATCTTAATTAAAAACTTGTAAAATAGGTAAATGCCTAACTTCTTGAATATGGAAATGAGAAAATTTACAACCTGGAGGTACTGGTTTCGTGCTTGATGCAAGTTGTATTTCAAATGTACAGCGACTACAACAATTATTCGCTCACCTACTCATCTAAAGGCAAAAGGATAAAAGAAACAATAACTGGATGGTTAAGGAAAATGCAATTCAAATTCAAGCTTATTTATTACAATTAAACAAAACCTAAAAGAAACAATAAGCAAAATTCAGAATCCAAATCATTTGCCAAAAAAAAAAAAATAAGAATGTAGTCAGATTCTTCGTAATAATCACCCCTATCGGGAATAATATTTCCCCCCGAGATGTTTTCCTTTTTCGCAAAATAGGTATCGAGAATAATTTCGAAAGGGAAACAAAAAATTCCGTCGGAAAAATAGCTATCGTGAATAAAATTCCGATGGAAATATTACCGTAATTTCCCCCGGAATATTCCGCTGGCATTTTGTGTGGGAACTTCAGTTTAAGAGCAACAATGTAAGTATTTTTCTCTAAAATTTTTGTAATAATAATTAATATTGTCGGTTTCAATGAAGGTCAAACGCAACAAATACTAAACAACTACAGATAATTGTAAATCAAATGAAAAAATTTCCGGACATAGCAAATGGATTTACATAAAGAAAAAAGGAAGAAGTAATCAGTTTTTGGAGATTCTTAGAAAAGGAAGTCAACATTGCAGGGCCACCCATGAAGTCTATATTTGAGTGGAAAAAGGTAAGTTTCATCTTCGTATACGTAGTCATTTTAAAAATTCCAAGATTTAGGTTTGGGGTAACAAAAAAAAAATACGTCAGAAAGAAGATATCCGAGAATCTAAAATTAAAAAATGCAACGGGGGAGGACCTTATAAAGAATACAGATTTTCTCCCCTGGAAGAAGCAATCATTAAAATACACTTGCGGTCATAAAAACCGCACCACCTAATGAGTTCTCAAAAAATGCCTAATTACATCAAATCGTAAGGGTTTTTCCCATACTAATGAAAGGTATTCCCCATAGCGGAGTTCGGTCTCGTATTCAGTGCAAAAAAAATCAGTTTGAATTGAGTTGTGACGGTGACAAATAAAAAAAAAGTCAAATGTCTGGTAAATATCATCAACTGAATCGGGACGAAAAAGTTCAAATATTGACTTTAGTCGAAGAAGGGCTTGGCTATCGTGAGATTGCGGTTAAAATAGGATGCTGTCATTCAACTATCGTACGACTGATGAAGAAAAAAGAAAATTTGGATCCACTGGAAAGGAAAAAAGGCTCGGGACGAAAAGTAAAACCACCCAGAAGACGGACAATGTATTACAACGAATTAGCATGAAAGATCGCTTTAAAAGTACTGTCCATATAAGAGCAGAGCTGAGTGAATTTCATCAAGTTGATCTAAGCGCCGAAACCATATGCCGACGGCTACGGGAGATAAGTTTATATGGAAGACGACCAGCGAAAAAACCTCTCCTAACCACAAAAATGAAAAAAGCTCGCTTGACGTGGGCAAAAAAGTACGAAGATTGGACGCAGGATGATTGGCGATGTGTGATATGGTCCGATGAAAGTAAATTTAATTTGTTGTGTGCCGACAATTTGCCATACGTACGACGGTCAGCAGGTGAAAGGTTCAAGCACGAGTGCATAGTCAAAACAGTGAAGTTTCCTCAAGGCCAGATGGTTTGGGGATGTTTTTCTTTTTACTTTTTGGGCCCTTTGCACTTTGTTAATGGAACTATGAACGCTCAAAAGTATGGAGAAGTAGTAAGGGAGTTTTTGATACCAGCAACTGAACAGCATCATTCATATACTGACAAGTGCATTTTTCAAGATGATTCTGCACATTGCCACTGCGCCAAATCCGTAAGTAAAGTGTTATAAATCAACTTCTAGATGTCTACTTTATAAATAATAAACAGGCAAGTAACTAGAGCCGTTCAATAATTTTCAGCTCAAGACAACGCTTGATGACCTCGGAATTACCAGACTAGACTGGCCAGCTAATTCGCCCGATTTAAACCCAATCGAACACTTGTGGAATGTAATGAAACGTAAAGTGGCTGAACATAAACCAGAGAGTAAAAAAAAGCTAAATGAAATTCTGGAACATGTATGGAATACTGAAATTTCAAGGGATATTACTGAACTTCTACTAAACTCAATGCCTTCTAGAATAAAAGCGGTTATAACCGCCAAAGGAGGAGCAACTCGGTATTGATAATTTTTTTGGTAAAAGTGGCATATCTAAACAACTCATATACACATACATAAAAAATGTATCGTTTGATTTTGTTAACCAATGACTGTATTAAAATATTTAAAAAAAATAAGAAAATTAACTGGTTTTTCTTTCTTTGTTAATATCTTTTTTCAAACATTCAATAAACAGATGGAAATTAGATAGAAATACTTATAAACTACTGCGGAGTAATCAACAAAAAATTTCCATTTCATTATAAAAATTATTATCGTAGTTATCAATTTTTCAATCATTTTGATATGGTGCGGTTTTTATGACCGCAAGTGTATGTGCAACCAGTGAGTCGGTTGAAGGTTCTTCAGATGCAAAGCGATTTGGATTACCTTCTTGTTACAAAAACGTAAATTGGAAGATTTACAAAAAGAGAACATAGCCGCAGGATCATCGCAAATCAAAAAAACTTCACAATCAGCAATCTTCAGACGTTGACGAAACACACGTCATTTCCATATTTATCCAAATTGGAGAAAGTTTACTTTCAAATATATTTAACACACTTGAAAGCACTTCCGAGAATGATGATTGCGCTTCGTGATCTTTTCCCACTCCTACCTGGTAGCCACCTTCTTCAAAAAAGCGCAGGCATGCTCTTAGCTTTACTACTGGGGAAACTCCAAATGATTTTTTTGTTTGAGACAAAGAATCTACGAGCAACTCCAACAAGTATGTAAATACTCTCTTGTTTACTCGGTAATATTTTTGGAATCTAAGAAATTTGGTTAAAAGCACATAACGAAAAGTTTTTAATTTCTACTTACAGTGCTTATGGTAGATCTATAGGATTAGATGCATCCCTTAAGCTTCCTCTTATTGACCTTTGTCGAGTCCTCTCCATTTCCTCATGCTCTTCTTTCTCTAAGACGAAATGAGCATATTTTAAATATTATTTTTCTCACTTTTTATTAAAAATTCAATATTTATTTTTAATTGTCTTTCCAAATTAAATTTTCGTATTTTATTTACTTTATGATGACCGTTGTCAAGACATTCGAACTCAGTTTCGAAAATTCCGGGGGAAAAGATGGAAATTCACGATAGGTAGATTTAGTTCCCGGGAACAAAAAGTATTCAGAGGAAAAATGTTTCCCTCGGAATTCCTGATAGGGGTGAATAAGTCCAAAAAGTATTCGCTAATCAATCATAGGTTAACATTCTAGCTGCTTCAGTATTTTGTTGGCCCTCTCTTATTTCTTATAATGTGTTTCAGTGGAGTTGGAACAGAATTAACCAAGTTTTGGATAACATCTGGGGTAATTTTTCCTCATTCTGTGGTTAGTGTCGCTTTTAGATCTGCTTTGCTACGAATTGTTGCGGTGGAGTTTCAAACCATTTGGTAGTGTTGTATTATTGTATATCAGTCACATCTTAGTTTTCGATGCTGTGTGCTTAGAATCATTGCCTTGAGTGAAAACGTAGTTGTTAAAAAGACTCATTTGATTTCCACTTTGCTTAAGATGGATCTTAAGAATGTTTAAGTAATATTGGTCGTCCATTTCACCATCTATAAAATTTAAATTACCAACTTCTTTTGCATCCATACTAAGACTGAACCTCCCTCATGGTATAAAGTTGGCTTTAGTTTTGTTTTTTCTCTAATTCGGTGTTCTGTCGTTAAAACCATACATCTACCGCCTGCTCCACAAATATTATATTTACTCATCTGTAAATATAAAATTGTCCCAAAACGCATTTGGCATACTCGTATTTCTATAGATTTTTTTTTAGATATATTAAAATATATAGCGTGATGTAGTGAATTGTTAAAAAAATAAAAAAAAATATATTTCTTTATTTCAAATAAGTTTTAAAAAAATTCGGCGTAAAATATTATTCTGTGCATTTGATTGCTATGCACAAGTCATATATCAGACTTGGTTCTTGTGTTATTTTTTTTTTGCTACAAATTGCTATCCTCCAAATTCAGAGAAACTGTGTAGAGTTATCCATAAACTGCATTAAACTAAGCAGAGTCTTGACAACAGCGTCGTTATGCATAAGCGGAGCATTGCGGTCTACCCCCTCTGCGGCATTAGACATTCTGTTTCATTTGACACCCCTCGATATTTTCAGCAGTCGCAGTCGCAGTCGTAGCTATTTGCCTTAAAGCGATTAAACAGTGGACAAGTAATCCATTTGGCCAAGCCAGTATTCTTAATACATTAGGAATCCTCACAGAGAACATCGATTGCACCACACCTGAACTTTGGTTTGACAAAAACTTCCATGTAAGCTTCCCCTCTCGATCCTTCTGGGAGGAAGATGCTTTCATGGAAGACAAGTCAATCCATCTCTACACAGATGGATCTAAAACCAATAGCGGAGTTGGTGGCGGCGTTTTCTCAGATACGCTAAATCTAAGCCTCTCTTTCCGTCTTCCAAATCACTGCAGCGTGTTCCAGGTGGAAATTTGGCGATTTTGGAGATAAAAGAAACTCTGTCCTGGCTGAAGAAAAACGTGATATCTGCAAAGGATGTCCGCATCTTTTCGGATAGTCAGGCCGCTATCAAATTCCTGGACTCGGTCTCACTAAATTCTAAAACCACCCTTGAATGCCGACCATCTCTTATGGAGATGGCAAATCAGTTCAACCTTTACGTTTGTTGGGTGCCGGGCCACAGAGCTATTCCAGGGAACTTAGGGCCCTTGAACTCGCCAAAATTGGAACCACTCTACCTATTCTACCGGAAAAGGGTAGCATAGGTATACTAATCGCTACGTGCAAACTAACATTAAAGCTGGATGCCAATAAAAGAACAGACCTTAGGTGGACTGTTGGACCAACACGCCTAGTGACCAAACAGATCTGGCCAAAACTGGATCTGAATCGTTCTAAGTGTCTGATCCTTCTAAATAAGGAACATCTCAGTGCCATCATAGGTGCCATTACTGGACACTGCCTCATAGGCAAGCACGCAAGAGGGCTTGGCGCCTTTACAAACGATTTCTGCAGAAGCTGCATGGACGATGAGGAGGAGGAGACAATGCTCCACCTACTCTGTACATGTCCAGCTCTGTCCCAGAGAAGAAAACTTCACTCAGGAGCTTTCTTCTACAACGACCTAAGCGATCTAAAAAATATAGACGTAAACAGTCTCCTACGCTTCGTCAGAAGCTCAAACTGGTTCCACCAGTAAGAGGATGATAGATCCACGTGGCATCACAATGGGCCAATAGGCCTAAGTGGGTTGGTATTTCCAACAACCACTCTTACGTACCTACCTACCTATCCATAAACTGAAATCCCTTTTAAATTTAAATGACTTTTCTGATAGCTTAAATGTCAAAATTAGACACGCTGGTGAGGCTTATTGTTTAGCGATGAGCAGAAAGGGGAAAGATTGCTCTAGACACCGCAAATATTTATATAAGCGACATTGACATTCAAAGGGGTTACACAAAGAACTATTGATACCAACTGAGGCAGAATGCGATCTATAACCAAAACCATAAAGATCCACTGGAGAGCCGCAGGAAGAAACTCGTCGCGGTTGACCTTTAGTAAGGTCTGAGGAAGCAGTTATAAAGACAGAACGTAGAGTTCAACATCTGATAAATTCACGCTCCGTTGAAGAACTTAGTTTTGGATGCAATATTTCAAGAGGATCAACATCAACAAGTCAACTTCAGCCGACTTTAACTCCTCATTAACTGCTTGCTTTATACTTTGACCTTGACCTTTCTGAAAGCAAGTATAATATTCTCCACAGTTTTATGAATAATTTTCTATCCGTTAAGGCTCTGAGGCAAGCTAGAAAACTTTTTTTACCAAATGTATCTGTAAGTGAAATATCTGCAGAGGTTAACCTACAGGAGATATTAGACATTACCCAGCAAAGCATTTTAAAAATCATTGACATCGATCTCGTCTCAGATTTAAAGCTAATTTGCAAGTGGGGATTTGATGGCAGTGCAAGACACAGCCTTTACAAACAGAAATTCACGGAAAATACATCTCAAACTGATGAACTTATGTATGTTCTTGATAGCTTTTGTTCCTCTCAAATTATTAGATGACAATAAAGCTGAGTTATGGGACAGCCCACGTTCCTCCTTCACATTGCTTTGCAAACCTATTAAGTTTAAGTTTAGTAATGGAGCAAGAGTACAAGTTTATTCATCCAAATCTATATTGTCCCCTGCAAAGTAATCCCCATCGACTGCAGCACAATTTTGCCAGCGCTTGATCCATTCCTCGAAACATTTTTTATATTCGGTTTTCGGACATACCATCAGTGCTTCTTGCGATTTTTCCATTACTTCCTTTCGGCGGCTGAAACGCGTTTCCCGTAGTGGTTTTTTAACTCGATTGAACAGAAAGAACTCACAGGGAGCTAAATCAGATGAATTCGGTGGCTGTTGGTTGGTACTCGTATTTGTTGCATTTTTAAATAATAATACTCTTTGTTTACTGTCTGGCCTGTTCTGGCCAAAATTCATGATGCACTACACCGTTATAATCCATGAAAACCGTGAGCATTGCTTTTGACTGAAAACGACGTGGTTTTTTTGGTCTCGGCTCATTTGAATGAACGCCATTCACTTGCCTGATGTCTGAATTGCGTGTCGTACTCATAAACCTACGTCTCGTCTCCAGTAATGATCATTTTGATTAATGTGGGATCGGATTCAGCCTCGCAAATCATCTCTTTTGCGACGTCAACACGGTCTCTTTTTTGCATGAAATTGAGGTCTTTTGGCACCAACTTTGCTGCTACACGACGGAAACCCAAATCATTAACCAAAATGTCTTGAACGGATCCATAGGCAATGTTCAAGTCCTCCGCTATCTCTCTAATGGTTAATTTGCGATTATTGACCAACATTTCTTTTACTTCATCAATGTTTTCGTCGGTTTTCGATGTCGATGGTCTGCCACTGCGTTCATCATCTTCCATTGACTCACGACCACTTTTGAACCGGTCGTGCCACTGGTAAACGGCCGTTTTCTTTAGAGAATCGTTGCCGCAACACTTTTCCAACATTTCCAACGTTCGCGCACCATTAAATCCGTTTTTTTACCCAAAATTTAATACAAGTTCGTTGTTGCAAATTTAAATGAATTTCTAAAATTGTAAAAAATCGCCAACACACACAGAAGTAGATGTACTCTTGGCTACTTAACTTTTGCAAATGTCAAGGTATGACGCTAAGATTTAGAGGGAATGTCGACAACAGATTTACCAACTTTACAAAAAAAAAAAAACAGAACTCAAACTGGAACAATGGAAGCGCCACACGCGGGCACATTTTGATCAAGGTGGTACCCAAAACGTCAGGAACCAAACTTAGACATACCATATGGTAAACAAACCGTTTTGACGTGTTGTGTGAAAATGTCTGATTTTGTGCGAAATAATCGTCATTTGCGGGAAGTATTGATTTTCTTCT
The DNA here is from genome assembly GCA_963966105.1 of Volucella zonaria. Lineage (NCBI taxonomy): Eukaryota > Metazoa > Arthropoda > Insecta > Diptera > Syrphidae > Volucella > Volucella zonaria. Next base: position 316,038,440 of record OZ014530.1, on the reverse strand, counting down.
TTCATTCGGCGGCTGAAGCGTATCGAGAGCTCTAAAAATTTACGGAGATGCTGCTCTAAGTGAATCAACGTGGCGTGATTGTTTCCGTCGCTTTAAAGACGGTGATATCGATGATGACGACCGTCCACGTGAAGGGAGGCCAAAATCCTTCGGAGACGCTGAATTGGAGGCATTGCTCGATGAGTATCCATGCCAAACGCAAGATTGCATGCAGTGGGAATGATTCAAAACAAGGAACTTGGGTTCCTTATGATTTGAAGTCTAGGAACGTTGAGCGTCGTTTTTTCGCTTGCGAACAACTGCTCCAGCGGCACTGTGCGAAAAACGGCCACAATACGAACAAAGGCACGAGAACGTGATTCTACGGCATGACAATGCTGGGCCTCACGTTGCCAAACCCGTTAAAGCCTACCTGGAAACGCTCAAATGGGAAGTCCTAACCCACCCACCATATTCCCCAGATATTGTGCCGTCCGATTGTTTCCTGTTGGTGCACCCTCCTAGTATCTTGAAGGATCAACCACACCAGGTAGGACGGACGGTCCATTGAAGTAACCATTTTGAAGAAGGCGCGAGACCAGCGTCCAACGTTTTAGTGAACAAGAGCCATTCACAAAGTCGTCGGCTCTTGCCCTTGTGTTGTGTTGTCTCTCCTATCGGGTAGATTCCTTGGCCTTAGAAGGCATCTCCTGCCCGATCCGCTTTTTGCCGCACCCGTTCATTTTATGTCCGTTGTCTCCTTGGAGAAGTATATTAGCGGGAAGAATTGGTGGGTTCTTGAACTCTGTCCTTCTGCTTTTATACTTGTCGGAGGGGACAACCAATCCACGAGACGAAGAGACGGGAGACTCGATGGAGTGACGGACGGTCACCTTAAGCCCAACGCTGTACGTCTAGAGCCAGATGGACGGTCTGGAACCCTCTGCGTATAATAAATACACAAAGCCACAGAACCAGGCGGACTGCCACAGATGGTCTATTTGGTGACGGGCGGTCACTACCTTACTCGTAAATACAAAAAAAAAATTCAGACTGAATGCAACCCCAATGAATGATCGTAAAGGGAAATATTAGCTCGTAAAGGGAAATCCCAATCTTGGAGGAAATTTCCCCACATTTGGGGAAATAAGAAAGAAGCACGAATGTGTGTGTGTATGAGAGAGTTAAAGTTACGGAAATCCAATGCACGGTGGCACACTTCAGCAAATTTGCGGAGCGTTGCACACAAAGGCCAACATTGGACCGTTGCATCCGTAGGAATGGATGTATGAAGGAGCGTATGTGTGATACCTACGGTTCGAGCTAATATCATCGGAATAGGGTTAATCACTTCTTGTTTGACCATCAAAAGTTGAAGACAAAAAAAAAAAAACAACAAGAATTTAAAACAACAAAAAAAAAGGTGAAGAGGAAAATTAATTAAAATAAAAAGAAGATAAAGATAAAGGAAAGGAAAAAGAACAAAAGATATACGAAAACGAGGAGGAAATACGGACAAAATCAGGACGGGCAGGACAGGGGTATAACAGTACCAAGGACCAAGATAAGTAGTATTATTTACCCCGGGCGAATCCTTTTTGTAGAAAAAAAAACATAAGATTTTGCCATCGGTATCGGGTTCCCAACCAGCGGTTCAGTCTATTTAGTGCTACCTTCAGTACCGTCATTTGATTTAACGTTTTGTCGTTGCCGTTTAACGGCTACCGCAATACATTGTTTTGCCTTCACTCCGCAAATAAAGCGTTCCTTTATAAAGTGAGTTTATAGTTTATTTTTTTCTCCCGGGATATTGTGTGGTATTTCTTCCGACATATTTGTAGCATATGGTTTTGCACTTCCACTCGGGTCAAACAGTGCACGGCGCCTAACACCCCTTTGTCTATTGTGGCATTTGTAGCTTAATTAGCATTTAAAAATATCGTTTTCCCTGAACCCAGCGCAGCTGAGCAGGCACTTGGTTCAGCAAACGATTTTGCTGCCATTGCAAATTTCCCCTCGGGGAATTTTCTGTTCCCCAGGAAATCCGGGTGACAGATCGTCACACGAATCACAACCACCTCCATTCTCCATTAAATTGGTTTGCGTTTGGTTTTGCCGGCAGCCCGGCAATTGAATAAATTTAGCTCTTTAGATTGGAGAAAATTGTGTAATACGATGGGAATTGGTCTGACTGATCAGCATTTTCGCTCATATGAAGACATCAAAAAAATGGCTTGATTCGTGGATCGCCTCAAAAGGTGAACACTTTTAGCGTAACGGTATTCGATCTCTGCCAGAAAGATGGGGAAAAGTTGTAGCTAGCGATGGGCAATACTTTGAATGATTCATTTGTTACCATTTTTTTACAATAAAGTTGCATATCCATCAAAAAACTTATTTATAGTAGCGGACCTAATACTTTCTTGAAAACCCAGTATTTTCGTGTACATATTTCTTACCGTTACGTGTACGAGTAGCAAATCAAAAACTAAACCATGGGTTGCTGTAGGTGTCAATATTAGCCCCACTGCTTTTTTGCTTATGTACTCATGAGATCTCAGTGTCCAAATATGAGAGAACCTGTAGGTTTCTTTTAACAATATCCAATTGTTCCATATCAAAATACCTACCAATCCGGCCTTATTTTCAAGAAATCAAATACTAAGGTTTCTTAATAAAATAGCGCGCCAACAACGCTTGCTTCTATCACTCCACCTCGTCCGAAAGACATCAGGAACTTAAAATCACGTGAGATGAGTGGTTTCCTAAAATACAACTATGTACAAGTCAATTTACATTAATAATTTAGTCTTCCCATTAAATGCCGTATGCCACCCACAAAGTGAAATAACCACTGAGCCCAAACATCTTTTTTTCTCATTCTACCCCATGTTCCCAAAAACTTAACACATATAGTAACTAGGCATTTTAAGTGTAGCCCTACCCACTTGAATATTAAGTTCTTAAAAAAAAATAAATAAATAAAAACAAACTCTTCCAGTATTCGCGGTCTTTGGCCAACTGCCTCTAGTGGCGCACTCTTCGATGATTGAAGTCCCCTTCCACTTGTACGCGCCATCTAGGGCGATATCCTCGTCTATTGGATGGTTAAAATCGAAGACTCTTCAGGCCACAGCATCGGTATCCATTATATCAACATGTTCTAGCCGCTAGAGCAACTTTCTAAACTGCTTGTTGTACGAGTATTACTTGTTATACGAGTATCTCCTCCTTCAAAGCTTAGGTGAGTTCATAAATGTCAGCATTTCTAACTTAGCACAATATAATACAATCACAGATCTGTCCTTGTGTGTTTTTGAACGCATTGACTGCTTAGACATATCTTAGTAGGATCGTCATTTGTTCTGCGTTCAAAACCGTCAGGTCAGTGCAAAAAAAACCTAATATTCAACCAAACCTTAGATTTGCTTTCTTTCAAAAGAAAAAGCTTACGATATTTATTTTTATTACATATTATTTTAATAGTTGGGTGAATTCGTAAACGCAAGATTTGCAAAGCATACTACTGCAAAGCATGTGCAAGAAAGCAGTTGAAACGTCAAAAGCATATGATTGCTTTGGAAACTTAAGAAGTTTATGAACACACTCACAGCGCAATTTTATTTTCTTTCGTTTTACTGTTTTCAAACAGCATGGAGGTTTGTCTTAATTTTAAATACACTTTTTAATAGTTATCAACGAAGAAATAACAAAGGAGGTAAAAATAAAACAATAAAAAAAAAATGGCGTAAGCTAAAATATGGGGAATGCAGCGTCATGTCATCAAAAATAAAGGATTTTTTAAACTGACACAAACATTTCCCGTCACATTTCAGAATGAGTTGGCAAACATACAAGGTAAGAAAATAGTTATTAGACGCACTATTTTAGTTTCTTTGGTTGGCAGCAAGTTCTTTTTAAACTCGAGCCTTTTTGAGAAAGAGCTGAAACCGAACGACCTGCAATCAGTTTGAGCCATGTTTTACTGATAACGATATGGAAACTGGCCAATGGTTGTTCCTACAGAGATTTGTCCGATCGGTTTTGTATAGGTCGAGGTGTTTCGTACAAAATCGTTTTAAAAACCACGAAATTCATAAGCCGCCATCGAAACCTTTTTATACAGTGGCCAAATACTAATGAAGAGCTTACCCGGAGAATGGATATGTTCCATACACTAAGGAGGTAGATACCCATTTCCTCATGTTATTGGTTGTATCGATGGGGCTCGATGTAGACATGGTACTCATTCCATGGTACTTCAGGTAAGCAAAGAAAAATATATTAAAACCCCTTTTTATTTTAAGTTTCTTCATTTCATTGTATCTAGGCAGTATGCGACTGCATTTTCACGGATGTATATTTTGATTGGCCTGGAAGAACACATGACGCTGCAGTATGGCGAAACATTCCATTAAGTAACCGTCTAAGCAACGGACCAATTTCGATTCCACAAAGAGCACATCTTTTGGGAGATTCAGCTTATCCGCTGTTAATGCATATGATGGTTCCATTCCGAGACAATGGCCATCTAACCAGTCAGCAGGTACGATACAATATTTTCTTGAGCTCAACAAGGGTGTGCGTTTGGAATACTAAAAAAGAGATTTAGAGTTCTAAAATACCTAGATATACGTAATTTAAAAGACGCAAAGCATTTTTTTATGTCGTGTGTAGCCCTACTCATTCACATTACACGTAATCAAGGTGTTTTCGCCGAGTATGATGAACAATTATCGGTCGAGGAGAGAAGTCCATTAGTTCAGAGGGACATTCCAAGTGGAACTTACAATCAAGTCCAAGATAAAAGAAACTCGATTATGATGCTTCTATCAGTATAGCAAATAAAATGTATTAAACAGAATTAAAAAAACAACAACAAAAAGGAACATTAAAAAAAAAAATAATTAAGTCGCATGGTTTGAGTTGCTCTTCCTTACAACATCTTATCCAATAACTCTTTTATACCTCGCATTAATTCTATCCGTTGTGCCTCTATTTCCATTTGATCTTGATGGCGTTTTTTTCTTCTACAACTTCCTTTTTTAAAAAGTCCAACAGTTCATTTTTTGTGGACTTGAAGCGTTTAGGCCTCACTAGTTGCGGCTGAGACGATGACGGTGCGATTGCCTCTAAAGTTTTTTTGATTTCAGGCTCACCGGATGTGGATTCCTCCAAAGTTGAGGCTGAATTATTTCTCAGCGAATCGATGAAATGCTTCGTTCCATAAATTTCATGAAACAGATCAAAATTTCCCATCGTGTTGCGTCTCGACCAGATTGGGAGTTTCTTTGCTTGATCCTTTTGTACGTCAGAAGAAGATTATTCCATTTTCGTAGAATTTCATGGAAACGCTGGCAATGTCTTTAGTATGTCGTCCAAAACCTTTGTCCAAATGCTGGTCTTCTTCCGTTTGCCCGAACAAAAGTCCCGTTCGTACTTTAGGCGCACGGTAATAAGCAGTTTTTTTTTCAGGTCCTGTCCAGTTGCTTAAAGGTCTGAAAAAAGTGTATAAGATGTTTATGTATATAATAATAATAATAATATATGTATATATTAATTCGTGCGGTGTGCTAAGAGATAGCGTAACTTGTATTATTCCATTGGAACATGCGTTGGAAAGTTACTGTCATTGTACGTCATTTCAGTATATGTCATTCATTTGAAGCATAAACAACAATAATTTTTTTTCACTCAAATATGTCGAACTTTGTGTCTGAAAAAGTATTTTTGCGGGGAGTTCTTCTTCATTACTTAAATATGAAGAAAACTTCTGCCGAAAGTCATCGTATTTTCGTATTTTGGTGGAAGTTTATGGTGAACATGCGCTAGCTGAGCGAACGTGCCAAAAGTGGTTTGCACGATTTAAAAGTGGTAATTTTGGTTTGGAAGACGATGAACGTCCTGGGCAGCCAAAAAAGTTTGAAGATGAAGAACTGGAAGCATTACTCTATGAAGATTGTTGCCAAACACAAGAAGAGCTCGCAGAATCTTTGGGTGTCACTCAAGCAGCCATTTCAAAACTATTCCTTATTTGTTTTTTACTTACTTCTCTTCGGTGCAATTCATTTTTCCCAAAAAGAAATCTATTTCTTTACACGAAACAACATACACAAAAAGTAAATGAAAGTGAGCAATATTTTTGTTGACAACTGCACAGATGCGACTGCTTTTGCGCAAGAAAACTAGCTCAATTGCGATTAAGAACTGTTTGCTTTGCAGTTTTTTTTTTGTTTGCGTTTATGGACAACGTGCTTTGCATATTTTGCGCAAGATATGTGTTTACGAATTCACCAAATATATTCCCCACTGAAATCTTTACTTAATCCGCTCAAGTATGACCTTATTGTGACTTTTATGAACACAAGCGTAATACAGTTTGACTATGTTAGCTTTGCAGAAAATCTGTATTATTAAACGTATCTAATGTAGTTCTTTGTTTCAAAACACTCATTCTTAAATATCCCTGCAAGACTTTTAAGCTTAAAATGACGAAGAATATCTTAAATCTAACGTGCAGCCTTCTGTGCTATAGGGCAGGGCTGGAATGTTTAGGATCTTATATAGAGTCTCACTTCCCTGCGGCTGCTCCAATACTTCAAACGCAGCAGTGGCATTACCCATAATTTGAATGTCAACAGCACATGTAATTATTTGCACAGATCTACAAAATTGTGGCTTGCGAATCTTGCACAATTTTATTAAGCATGATGGTGTAAAGATCACAACAGCGCATAGATGATAAAATCTTGAACGCGATGTTAAGGAGCTTTGTGTATAATTTACAGATAGCGCAATTTAGAGTATCTCCTTCTTTGTGGAAAAGATATTTTTGGTCCATTCATCAGGTAAACTTTTCTCTAACCAAATATTATGATTTGGTGCATGATCAATATCAGTTTATCTCTCACTGGGTTAAAAAGCTTGGCATTGTTGGTATACTTAAATCAAGATATTGCTACTCATATTTTTACTTCATCTAAGTCTGGTGGACGGAAGTTCTGCTTTCATCACTTAGTTTTATGGCCCGTTCTCTTTGGCAGTTTGTAGAAGTGATTTTCCTATATCCTCAGCATCGTCATAGTCGATGTTATCAAATTTCCTTGCTCATCTTTACAGGCCTTTGTTTGGGACTTATTGGCTTGACATGTTCTTTTTACCTTCTGCTACATTTTCCAGATAAAATAACTGGAGTAACTTCTACACACGTTCTTCCATTTTTTTCGGAAAAAACGATGTTCATCCCGCGGATTGTTACAATGAGCTCGCTCATCTGCCGTTTCGTTTTGCTAGATTATCCACAGCAAGTCTTTCCGTATCTGAAGTTACTGGTTGCGTCGGAATAGTGGGGTTTTTATTTTGTCAAGTACAGAACACGTATAACTTTCAACATGGAGGGCCAGACTCCTTGTGGGATTATTGGGCAAAAGAATTAAACATCCCAGAGTCCTTTTCTTTGTTGCAGTATGTATTATGGTGGTTGGGTGCTGTAGAAATAGGGTAGGCACTGAGAGGTGTCAACCTAGCGATGTCCAGTGTTGTAACTGTTTCTACACATTAATTGTGCTTATTTTACCTCCAAGTGGTAACCACCGTGTACTAGCCATTATCCATCCGGACTCAACTTGCCAAACTTATAAGGGGGAGTGCTGACCAGCAGACAAAAATAGCAGCACTATAAACCGGACAGCGGATGAATTCTACAGATGGAATCAACGGTGAAGTAAGATCCCGGGCTACAAAGCTAGGAAGAGAGGTAGTACTGTCGAAAAGTATAGCCTGGACGACACCATCTCCGATAACAGATTCATTGTCGTAGCTAGCACGCGGTTCCCACATCTCGATATTCATAAGGGGACTCGGAGAACTCCTGATCAATCAACCGTTAACAAGATTACCCATATTGTGTTGGACGTAAGGCACTCCTCCAGTATTATGAATGTGTGAACCTACTGAGGGGCCAACATCGACTCGGACCATTACCTTGTTGTAGCCAAGGTACGGTAGCGGATATTCCGAACATCGCAAAAGAAAGCTAATACTGTGAAGAAATTTGACTTCGGACGGCTACAATCGCAAGAGATCGCCAATTCTTAAGAGATCCTATTGCCCCAACATCAAGTATCGAAGACCAGTGGCAACATTATTAAAAAGCCATCAGAGATGCCGCCCCTAATCTGCTGGGTGTCACTCGGCCACCACAATGAAATCCCTGGTTTGACGACGAGTGTCGGCAAGCACATGTAGCTAAGCAAGATGGATACAAAGCGGCGCTGCATAGAAGGACTAGAGCTGCTCACAAGCTCTACGAGCAGAAGAGGTGACACGAACACCGGCTTTTCAGGATAAAAAAGAAGGAGCATGAGAAGCGCGCGGCTAGATGCTACATTTGCTTTTATTCTCTTTATTCTCAATTCAATAACCAATTTATACGTAATATCAACAATTCTAAGTAAGTGTCTATAATTCAGAGAATAGTTAGTGACATACTCCTATGTCAGCCTTTTCAACCCCATTTTCAGCCACTTCTGGTGTCCCACAAGGCAGCTATCTAGATGGCTTCTTTTTCATTTTAACTATGAACGATCTTAAGAGGATTATTAAACACTGCCCCCTATCGACGACACTAAGTTCTCCAAATCTATTTCTTCACCCCAAGACTCTATTCTCCTTAAAGAAAACCTCAATAGGTTTTCCACTTGGTGTCTAAAAAATTGCTAGATCTTAATGTCTCCCAGTGTCAATCTATGACTTTGTTACGTCCAATCAATTTCCTCCTCGACTTTATTTTCTGCATGAGCAACCTGTACCCCAGATTCAATCCCTTTGCGACCTTGGAATTTTATACGACAAAGAGTTAAATTTCCGTTTGAATTGTGGATTGTGGATAGCGCTTCACTTTACAATTTTATTTCCTTCAACACTAACCCTCGTAACTTACGCTGTCCTCGTCCCTTCTATATTCCAACCCATCGCACCGCCAACAAAACCATCTCCCGTAAGGTCAGCTCAAGGGATTTAAGTACCCTTAAAATGTTTGCAAATAGCGCGGGCGAAGGAAAATCAGGGAGAATGGAAAGAGAGATACCGGTGAACGTTGGTTTTAAATGTTTGAAGGTTATAATGACTAGGAAATAAAGAGCTAGGCAGCGCATTCCATAAGCCGTACAAGCTTAGGATCGAATCACGATATTTTAGAGTGCGTCCGAAAATGGGCTTGAGGGCATACTGATGAGCATTGATAGGGAGACGGGTGCTACGGAACGTTTGAATGGGCGGAATGCTACTGGCGATTTCAATGTAGTACCGGTAGTAGAAACGCAGGGTTTTGAATCCCATCTAGCAGGTGCAGGGATGTTTTCGGCATACCTGACCAGATGTGGACATTTTACTCTAATTTTGAGCTGATAAATGCCTTATATACTGAGGCCAGATCCGATGGGGAAAAATATTTCTTACTTAGATATTTCGCAGCTTTAATGAGCTTAACAGATGCTGCCGTTCCCGCTCTACAGCCGAATAGCAGAGACGTGAGTCCGGGAACGAATATGAAAAGCAGAGAGTGCTGTCGTCAGCAAAGGAATATATTGGATTAGAAGTACCAGACAAGAGATCGTTGATGAAAATTAAAAAGAGTGTCGGAGACAGAACGAAGCCCTGGGGCACGCCAGCATTCGTTTTTTGAATATCAGGCTTGAAACTATCCAAGACAAGTAATCCTTTCTAATCCATTGAAGAAGAGAGTCGTCGATCCCAAATGCACGCATTTTCGACAAAAGAACCTGATGCCAAACTCTGTCAAATGCCTTCACCAGATTGAAGTACGGTTTGGTTCCACTTTTCGGTGAGACATACCATCAAATCACCAGTGGACCTGTTGCTACGAAAAAAATACTGCCGGTCATTAAGAAGTTTTCGTGTTTCGAGTTATTTCATTAGATGACGGTTTATAAGCGTTTCGATGACCTTGGAAAGAAGGGACGTAAATGCAATGGGTCTGTAGGAGGACGGGCTGGACAAATTCTGTTTTCCATCTGCTCGGAAGGAGTCCTAAATCGTAGGATTGATGAAAAAGCCAGCGGAAAAACACCTCTTCAGAAGTAGGGGAGATATACCATCTGGACCAGCGGATTTATGTATGTTGAGATCTTTAAATACTCTTGCTACTACACGAGTGCGAAAGTGGATTCGCCCCATTGAAGATTCGACGCGCTCAAGTGTAGGCGGTTACAAAGCACAATCTGGGAGCGTTGAGCTAGCCGCAAAGTGTGCAGCAAGACGATTGGCCTTGTCCAAACAGCTGGCAGCTGGAGTGTTTGACGAACGGCCAATATTTTTACTGTCTTTGGGACATTGCAGTATTTTTTGCCTCAGTTTTTTTGGTCATATTGGAATTTTACACGCTTAAGAAAGGCGTTGCAGTCATTTCTAGCTCGTTTGAACTTTTTCCGGATTCCCGAAAAAACATTTCTCTAAACCTGACAGCCTCTTTACAGCTCGTACCATGCCTTTTCTTTTGGTTTGATACTCTTCATCCGATGAGGGATAAAGCATCTCATTCCAAAGAGAATAGTCTCTGTGATCATATCAGCAGCGGCATCCACGTCGTTTCGAGCAAACGACGACGGTCCCTTCTGCATAGACGGTGATTTTAACTGTATAACTGAGGTTTTAATGTGACATCGACTTAGCCAGAAGAGTGAAGGTTCAACTGCGGTTGAACACCAATGCTCCCGTCCGAAAAGTCTTCGAATCAGTCCCCGAGGGACATCGCAATAGAGCAAGACCGCTACTCAGGTGGCGTACGCAAGTGGGAGGGGATATAAGCCAACTTACCATGCAAAGCTGGAGGCGGCTAGCTAGAGATAGAGCTGGCTGGAGACGCTTGTTGGGCAAGGCCCAGGTAGACTCTAGGCTGTAGCGCCACCTTAAGCAAGTATGTGTTATACTGTTGTTAAGCTTTTCATTGCCATAATAAAAGTCTTTCACTTTATACCACATTCCCCATTAAAGGTTCATTCGCCAAAATCTCCTCTGACAAGTCCTAACAAATGCTTTTTCTTCTGAGGCGCTATCATATGTGAGAACACATTACCCGTACAATGTTGCTATTTTTCCTGCTAAGCAATCACGCTTATTAATTTGGTCTAGTTGGACGAGACTAGTACCCAATACCAGTGGTGCGACGAGTAGGAGCGTCTTCAAATTGCAGTAAGTAATTTTGAGCATACATTTCAAGTTACAGCATTGAATCGAAGTACGAGTAGATGGGAAGCGGAGTAAGTTTCGTAGCATTCAAATAAAGAATAGAGTATAAGAGATTTCCTATTAATTCGTTTCATAACCTTGGAGTCAAAAAACTGTTGCTTGACTTGTGAATCCGAGGCTTGTTGCCGGTTGGATGTATAAACCATTTATAAGGTTAATGACTGAACAAGTTAATTCTGTAATTAGTTACCATTTGTAATTCCAGAACACCAACAATAGTGAGTTGTGGTGAATCTTCCTACGGTTAATTTGTTCATAACGAATTCAGGGAAACGTGAATATCTGACGAACCTTATTTCGTTGATCATCGCCCCCCAACCAAATGACAATTATTTACGTGTAGCCGTATGCTTGTCTTCATGGTTAAAGAGGTACCACAATAAAAAAAAAACGTGATTCGAATGGTATTAACCTATTTGCACTCTGTAGAAAAAAAAAAACACAAACAGTAGAAACCTGTAACAACATTAAAGCGAGTCACTATAGTAAGATCCGGCCAATTTAGCAATGTGAGTTGAGCTGATGGGCGAGTAAAGTTACAAGTCAATTTGAGAAAAGTCCTGGTGCATTCCTGGATCACACTCGGCTCGAAAAATATTTAAAAAAAAAAATCTAAAACAACAGTTTCGACTGAGAAAGTGCCAGAGTGCATAAAATAAACGGCGAAACTGATACTCATGCATAAATATCTCGACGGAAGCTGATAGTAATTATTTGAAATTGCCCACAAATTTTCAATTGATTTATTATGTAGGCAGATACATGCTCTAAATGTAATTTTATGCAAATGCAACCACGCAGATATGTACTCGTACTCGTACTCGTATGTATTGCATGTACGAGTATCTTTCTGTGCAAGAAGATGCGCTCCTGTTGTCTATGAAAAGCACGTGTAGTAAAAAGGCATACTCGAATGAAAGAATTTTTACTTATCGCTATAAATGCTAATCCATAAATGGATGGCAACAGGTTTATGCATATAGAAGAATACGTACTCGTAGCCCTAGTCGTCATACTCAAAAGTCGCGCCTCGCGGAGTATAAAACAGTTTTCCCCGCGGTTTCTATCCTCAGTTGAAGTTTGAAATCGATTGGATAACGTTCGTGAAATTTTCGTCGTCTAACCTTATACGAGTACGTATTTTTTCAAACTTCTCCTTTCTCTCTCTCCTTATACAATAAAATAAATTCCTTTTTTTCTCATTTGAAATATTACTTCTACTTGCGTAAAAATCGCTGACTTTATATATACTCGTCCCGCTAATTTGCATTGGATTTTAGATTATTTATGTTGTTAATTAGTTTCTTCGTTTGGATGAATTTTAATTGATTAGAGTGTGTTTATTTTGAGAAAAAAAAAAAAAAAAAAAACAAATTAGCTATCAGAATTGTGTTGAGAATATTGATACAGAATATGCTTATCGGTTGAACCTAGGTTGGGAATGTGCCTAAAAGCGTAGTGTGATTCGGAACGCATAAATTACACAGAGTTTGTGCTCGTATATTTGCTTTGGTCGGGTAGTTTTTTTCTTGAAATACAAAACCTTTCCGTTGTGAGGTTGTTCTATTATACCTCTTATCAGAGGCAAAAAAAAGTTGTATACGAGTAGTTCAACGTATTCCAAGTCATTTGGAAATTATGCCGGTGAAATGTAAATTTACAATAAATTCACCTGCCGGCAGTTGAAACGTCTGTGTGGCTATGTGCGAAACCTAGAACCCTGTGTCAGGAGGCTTAAGTTATTCAGACTTGCCACATATTCGTTGGCTTATATTTCCAAGACAAATCAGGTTTTAAATGACCAAAATCGGAGGTAATATTGCTCTTACGACAGTAGTCGGACGTATACCTAGTCCTCGATAAAAAGATATGTATCTAGGCACACTGTAAGCTCTTCTTCAAAATATGCGAACCACCGGAAAAAATTAAAAGCATGCAAACTATGATACCGGTTATTTAAATATTCTTGTCAGTTTCAGAATTGAGAAGGTGGCGCTGTAAATCTGAGCGCCAATCAATTAATTATCCAGTTAAACACTGAAAGAGTTTGTCATCTTAATTTTGGGCTTCCAATGCTACGTCGTCCTTCTGCCGGGACCTTAGAGATTCTTCGGACCAGAGCATTCCTGTCCATTCGCCCTGTACGTCGTAGTCATTTTAGTCGTTGAATTTGGCTAAACATTCTCCATCAATGGAGGTGGGATAAAAAAGCATTTGGAGAATTTCCATCTCGAAACAAGAACAGTTTTTCGTCAGCTTGTGTCTCCCAGCCCTTGTGCCATAGATTGTTACTAACTGCCTATTAGTGTTTGACAATATTTTCTGTATTCGTCGCTTTATTTTTGAGATTATGTCTCCAGTCGATGTGGTTAAAGAGCTTGAAGTCGTATCTCTCAATTATGCTTATTTGGCAAAACCGTTAGTGTTCGATGTCTACAGAATATTCTTTCTCTCGCTGATTTTGTTTCTCCACTGTAATTGATTGGCCTCAGTGGAATACGAATAGCAACAGCAAATTTAACGCTAAGACTAACGTTCAACTTGGTGTTGTGTTGGTTTTAAAAATTCTCCTGTTGCTATCCAAATCTGTTTAAGTTTTCACAAATTTAAAACGTGTGTTTTCAGAATTTCAACCTACATAAAAGGCCTTTCATTAAGCGCTTCCTATCTTTAAATTTAAATAAAACAAAGTGTGTCTGAGATATGCCATTATGTATGGAGTATAATATCGTTCAAATGTCTGCCGCGGCTTCTCTGGGTGGCGCGCCTCCGAAATGTTCAATTTTTCATGACTCTGGCGCATAAATCAGGCTGCATTAGACCGATGACATGGGCTATGTTGGCTTTGAGAGCCGCTGTGGTTTGTGGCTTATTCGCCTGGACCCGCAACTTTAGAAAACCCCACAAGAAAAAGTCTGGCGGTGTCAAATCGCACGATCTCGGTGGCCGGTTCACATCACCTCCACGTGAGATGACCATGCACTCGAATCGCTCGTGCAGAAATTCCAATGTGGCGTTACCTGTGTGGTACGTAGCGCCGTCCTGTTGAAACCAAATGCCGTTGGTGCCCATATCATCCAATTCAGGCCAAAAGAAGTTGGTAATCATCGACCTATAGCGATCGCGATTGACGGTAATGGCCTGCCCAACGTCGTTCTCAAAGAAATATGGACCGACGACGCCGCCAGCCCAAAAGCCACACAAAATAGTAACTTTTTCGGGATGCATTGGACGTTCTTGGATCTCATGTGAATTGGTATCGTCTCAAATTCGACAATTTTGTTTGTTGAAGTACCCATTTATCCAGAAATGCGCCTTATCGCTGAAGATGATTTTTCGATGAAAATTAGGATCAGTTTCCAACTGCTCCAGAGCCCATTCAGCGAACACACGTCGTTGTTTGTGGTCGATTACCTTCAGCTCCTGGGTCAGTTGAATTTTTCACGGATGCAGGAACAAGTTATGACACAAAATTCGCCAAGTTATGGTCTGCGAAAGGCCGAATTCTTGTGAGCAACGCGAAATCAACTGCCTCAGATTCTCCTGCACTCTCTCACGGGCAGCGGCGATGTTTTCGGCAGATCTTGCATTTCGTCGACGTACGGATGTTGGGTTATTGTTTACTGAACCAGTGAACTCAAATTTATTCACCACACTGCGAATGGTGCTTTCGGTAGGACGATTATGGCGACCGTAAAATGGTCGAAGCGCGCGGAACGTTGCCTAAACAGAACACTCATATAACAATTTTATCATTTGCACGTGTTGTTGAACGCTATGTCCATCCATGGTGATTTGGCAAATCGGACTGAATAAATGACAGCCAATTTGACACATGTGGCTTCAACAATATAGCCGCTATCAGTTGTCAAAATTCGAAAGTCCCTATTGGAAGACCCTGTATTTCCTAGATTATTTATCTGCTATCGCTTCTTTGTGTCGCACAATTCGGGTTGTTTTCAATGTCATTCTGTACCATTACAACACTTTCTTTATACCGCTCAGTTCTGTTATTGTTGTCATACGTGGTATTGTCTTAAAGTTCCTGGGTGTTTTTCAGTATTGGCCGCATCAGGCTTGTCTAAAATACGCCTATCAAGTTGTTAAAAATGTGTTAAGACGGTTAAACCTTTGCATTTCTTATTTATTATGTTCTTTGCTACTCTTACTCCTAGATGGCGATACAGTCCGAGATGGATCTGGCCCCCAAAAATAGATCAGCAAAAATTAAGAATAAAATTGGCCCCAGAACGGACACTTGAGGAACACCTATATTGATTAGATTCTGTGAGCTCAAGCTACAACCAATTTTTACCCGTTGTCTACGGTTATATAGATAAGAAACAAACCACACATGTATCGATACTGTGAAGCCTAAATTATACAAATTTAGTAAGCAGCATCAAGAGTCAAAAGCCTTTCGTAATATCTACAAATAGAGCAGCTGAAATTTGAAAATCATTTAAGCTAGCACAGTTTCAACAAACCATCTTCGGTAGATCTAACGCTTCTAAAACCAAACTGGAAATCACTAAAAAAAAACTGATTTTATCTAGGAAAGAAAGCATTCTAGATTTAATACCTTTTTCGAAAATCCTAGAAAAGGCATACAAAAGATAAATAGGACGGTAATCACTCAAAAAAGTTGTATATAAAACATAAAGCATCAAAAAATTAATAGTTAAATCATTTGTCATCGCTTCAAATGCTAACTCAGCTAAGGAACGCCTCTTTTTAGATCGTTTAACAGACTCAAGTCTATGCCAAGTCAGCGGTAGATCCAACTACATGGGCATGCAATTAGACCTTATTTTCACAACAGATTCAATAACTCCTCAGTCTCACTTCGTCCTCTGTCGCTCTCAACAATCGATAACTACCACCCTCCCCTTCTTCTCTCGTTTTTGCATAACTCTTCTGTCCAGTCCACTCCCCCAACACCTCTCTCATCCTACGATTTTCATAAAGCAAACTTTCACAAAATTAGTGACTATCTCAGTAGATCCACCTTTAACTTTCACAACCTAAGTATAAATGACACCTTATTTTTTTATAGAGAAATATTTAATTCTTTTTGCCTTCACGTTCTGTTTTTACGCATTAAAACATCATCTACTAATCTTCCCTGGTATTACCGCAAGATTCGTTCCTTACGAAATAAGAGAAACAAGTTATGGGCTGTTTTCCTTCACACCAGCTCCTTTTCGGACTATTCCAACTATCTTGGCGCTTATCTTCATTTCACAACTTTACGATTCCTTTTACCAGCGCTTCCTTAAAAATGCGCAGTTCAACCTTATAAACGCCTCTAAGTGTTTTTTCCAATTTGTTAACTACGAAATAAAGTCCGATGGCTACCCTCCATCCTTCTCTTTCAACAACAAGTCATCAACTGATCCACTCACCATTGCCAACCTATGTATTTGCCACCTTTTTCAAACAATCTTTCCTCCTTTGTACCGGATCCATTCTATTTTAATAACCTACTGAATTCGTCCAATGGCCCCCTAGTCTCTCACATCCTGGACCCGTCTTATACCGAATATACATATTGTAATATACGAGTAAGTTACACGAACTTAATGACGAGTTCACACACGGCCCAGATGTCCTCCATGCCATATTCCTTACAAAATGTTCTTCCTCTCTTTCCCTTGCCCTTTCTAATCTCTTCCGTCTTTCCCTTTTACAAGGAGAATTTCCTCAGGCTTGGAAAACCTCCTTCATAGCCCCGCCCCACAAAAAAGGATCAAAGAACGAAATAACAAACTATCTAAACTAAACTCTCCCATATACCTAAACTCCTCGAAAGTATTTTGTATGAAGCTATTAGCTTCCAATGCAAATAACTTATTTCCCCTAGAAAACATGGCTTCCTGAAGGGCAGGTCAACCACCATAATTCTGGTTGGATTCGTGTCCTTTGCCCTCTCTGCCCTAGAGAATGGCAACGAATTCGATGTAGTTGGAACCGATTTTGGCAAGGCCTTCGATAAAATCTCTCATCGATTAATACTCTTCAAATTGTCTGCTCTCGGCTTTGAACCCATACTGTTAAAGTGGATATCCTCTCACCTCGAAAACCGTTTTTACAGTGTTCGTTTTAGGTCGGCTCACTCGGCTCTATTTTTGGCCACCTCTGGAGTTCCACAAGGCAGCCATCTCGGTCCGCTTCTTTTTATATTAACCATAAATGATCTCAATAAGATCATCAAACATTCAAACACTTCAAAAACATTTCCTCTACCCATGACGCCTTCCTCCTTCAACAAGACCTTGATAGTTTTTCGATCTGGTGCCTCAAAAATTATTTGGAACTTAATATACCCAAATGCCAGTCCATCAACTTTTCACATAAGCGACACAAACCTCCTCCGCGAATCTATCTTCTCCACAACCAGTCTATCTCCTCCGTTCAATCACTTCGCGACCTCGGCATGTTGTGTGATAGGGAGCTCAACTTTCGTTTACATATGGATGGGATAATCCTTAAAGCCAACTCTACACTAGGTTTTGTAAAACGTTGGGCCAATGAATTCACCAACCCATACGTGACGAGGTCCCTCTATATTACCTTTGTTCGCGCCTCCTGGAGTACACCAGCCAAGTGTGATCCCCATATCATCGTGTTCATATCTCGAGAATCGAAAGCATTTGGAACAACTCTCATGGGTTGAGATAATAACGATCCAAAGCCAAAAGAAGATAAAATTGAAAGAAAATGTCGGCATCCAATGAACTCGACGTAATGTTGATGTTAAGGTCACCCAAAAGAATAAGATTTTTGCACGTTTGTTTTGCGAGAAATGCTGAAATTCCATCCGAAAACTTATTTTTCGCATGCAAATGTAACCTATAGATACCAATAAAGCAAACCCGGGTACCACCAATTTCACATTTAACATATCAAATTAGGACTGTTCAAATTTAATTTTATAATTTCGATCGATCTTTAGCTGGCTTCCTCCAGTCTCGCACGCTAAGTTGTTTGAGGTCCCCTTCCATTGGCGTGCGCCACCTGAATCGCGATCTTCCTCTACTGCTCTGTCCCGCGGGGGCGGATTCGAAGATTCGGAAATCGATGTCGTTGTGCAGCCCGTACGGTTCGTCGTTGTGTCTCATCCTCCACTTGCCGTCTATGCTGATGGGACCCAATTTTTGATAAAGTTCATGCGAGCAGAACTGGGGCTATTAAGGTCTTATATAGGGCCTTACTACTCAATTGCATTCTTAGACCAAAAAAAACAGCGATTCGCAAGAGTGATTCTTCGTTTTATTTCTGCTGAGCTGTTGTTGGCAGAATTCATAGCAGACAAAGCTCTTTACTACCTCGAAATTATGGTTGCCCATCGTGAAGTTCCGCTCAATTGGTCGATGTTGTGTGTTCATTTTGGCAGCATCCGTTTCAATATTTTCGAATGCACCAGTGAAAACCCGCTGATTTTCCCCATTGATGTCGATATCATCAACGTACGCCAGCAGTTGCACAGACTTTTGAAAGATTTGTCTCTGGTATTCGCTTGTGAGTTTCACACAATTCTTTCAAGTATGATGTTAAAGAAGTCGCATGACAGCGCATCATCGTGTCTAAAACGTGTCTCGGCTAAGTCGTTACCGACCTTGACGGAGCAGCGAACATTCTCAATCGTCATTCTACACAAACGGACTAGTTTGGCAGGGATACCGCAACTAGGCTGATTTATTGGATTTTGCATAGATCAGATATTGCTATCCTTACCTCGTTTTGGTCAGCTGGACGGAGATCTTGGCTTTCACCGCCTAAGTTCAATGATCTATTCTGCTTGACGGCGGGATGTTGGGCTTCTTCACCATTCGTGTTGAGAATATTGATACAGAATTTGCTTATCGGTTGAACCTAGGTTGGGAATGTGCCTAAAAGCGTAGTGTGATTCGGAACGCATAAATTACACAGAGTTTGTGCTCGTATATTTGCTTTGGTCGGGTAGTTTTTTTCTTGAAATACAAAACCTTTCCGTTGTGAGGTTGTTCTATTATACCTCTTATCAGAGGCAAAAAAAAGTTGTATACGAGTAGTTCAACGTATTCCAAGTCATTTGGAAATTATGCCGGTGAAATGTAAATTTACAATAAATTCACCTGCCGGCAGTTGAAACGTCTGTGTGGCTATGTGCGAAACCTAGAACCCTGTGTCAGGAGGCTTAAGTTATTCAGACTTGCCACATATTCGTTGGCTTATATTTCCAAGACAAATCAGGTTTTAAATGACCAAAATCGGAGGTAATATTGCTCTTACGACAGTAGTCGGACGTATACCTAGTCCTCGATAAAAAGATATGTATCTAGGCACACTGTAAGCTCTTCTTCAAAATATGCGAACCTCCGGAAAAAATTAAAAGCATGCAAACTATGATACCGGTTATTTAAATATTCTTGTCAGTTTCAGAATTGAGCAGGTGGCGCTGTAAATCTGAGCGCCAATCAATTAATTATCCAGTTAAACACTGAAAGTTGGTTGACATGTCCTTTTGCTTGAGTGCGTCATCTTAATTTTGGGCTTCCAATGCTACGTCGTCCTTCTGCCGGGACCTTAGAGATTCTTCGGACCAGAGCATTCCTGTCCATTCGCCCTGTACGTCGTAGTCATTTTAATCGTTGGATTTGGCTAAACATTCTCCATCAACGGAGGTGGGATAAAAAAGCATTTGGAGGACTTCCATCTCGAAACAAGAACAGTTTTTCGTCAGCTTGTGTCTCCCAGCCCTTGTGCCATAGATTGTTACTAACTGCCTATTAGTGTTTGACAATATTTTCTGTATTCGTCGCTTTATTTTTGAGATTATGTCTCCACTCAAATTGTCTTAAGTCGAAGTGGTTAAAGACCTTGAAGTCGTATCTTTCAATTATGCTTATTTGGCAAAATCGTTGGTATTCGATGTCCTTTTTGATCGATGATTTGGATTTCTTGAGTTTTTTTCCCAGGAACTGTAAGAATCCCAGGAGTGTATAGATTTGATCGGTTTTTAACTTTCCTGGTCTCAAACCGCACTAATAGGGACCAATCAGATTGTTGACGGAGGGATTCACACGTTCACATAATATGTGCAGATAAGATCTTGCATCCGATTTGAGGACACTTACGGGCATACGGTGATGAGATTTCATTCATCAGGCATACACTCTTCTGACCAGATCTGAGAAATGAACTGGTGCATGCTCTCCACAAAGTCGTTTCCAGCAGCTTTGAATACCTCGACCGGCGGCTGCTCTTTGGAACTTGATTCTGGCGCCATAGGAGTTGATGAGAGATTTCGGGATACGCGTTCGCCAAAGATCCTGGTGGTCTCATGCGATTGCATCTTTTCTACGTTATAACTTCCCACAATAGTTCTTCTGTGTTGTGGATGGCGCTGGGGAAATCCGCATTCGCACCTTGGCTGCAACAAAGTGGTGATCCGTATTAAAGTTGGCTGCCCGGGACGTTCGGATGTCCAGAATACTGGAGGCATGCCTTATGTCTATCGAAAAATGATCAATTTGATTTAGCGTTTGATGACACGGAGACCTTGTATATAATGAAATGAGGAGCTATAATAACATATCGTCCCGCCGCAAAGTCAATAAGCCTAAGTTCGTTACCAGACGTGGTGCCGTGTAGGCTATGCCTACCAACTGTCCTACCAAAGATGTAATCCTTTTTTATCCATACTTTGGACATTGCTCATCTGTCTTGTCGAGGAGCTCGTAGAAAAATTCGTTGGTGACGTCCTCCTTGTCTTCCGTAGGGGCATGGGCACATATTACGATTATGTAAGTGAATTTATCTTGATGCAGATTGTCATAAGACTCTCACTCACGTGCCTGAAGCTAAAAACTTCTTGCATAAGTCTGCTGCATGCCAAATCCACATCCGAATAAGCGCTGTTTATGTTCCCTATTGCAATCTCATATGACATATGTGACATATACTATTTCACAGTTGTCCTTATATCCGGTCCATGCCATCGCACTTCCTGGATGGTGCTGATATTTACATGATACGAGTAGCTGTCAATTTATATTTATTGTAGTTAGGAACTTCGACAAAGCGCTATTCTACAACCAGCTTTCAACCCAGTTCTTCGCAAATTAATGTTTGAATTAATTAATGATAATGTATCTGTAGATGATTCTATGAATATGTGTTCGTTCCAAAGCGAACACTTAAATTTGTTTATACTACCAGCAAGAGAACGAAGATTGGTTGGATGTTTCTTTAATTTTGGTAAAAGATCAGACATCTTCGGCTTGAAGACTTAGAAAAAACGAGTTCGTGAAGATATCCGTTAAACGTTTCAGCAAACCGGCTTTGCATTCGACGGGTTTTTAATTTCATTGATGCAATTTTGTAAGGTTTTTTCCAGACTCTATTATTAAGTTGATCTGTTATAAAAGATCCCTAAATCTAAGACTCTTTGTAATTAGAAAACTATGCGGTGATACACCGAGTTCCGTGATCCCGGTGCCCCACGAATTTACTAGTGTTTCTCATTACATTGCATTACGTGCGTTAAACGCGGTGGTATGTTAAAACCATTTGGCTTTGAGGATAATTGTATCGATATGCGAACGGAAATTAAGCTGACAGTCGAATAATACGCCAAGGTCTTGAAAAGACAGAACCAGGGGAATTGGTTGACCATAGAGAAAATAATGTCGGAGAGGAGACGGATTGAAAACCGATCAAGGTCTCCTTGAAGAAGAGCAGAATCACGGGGAGAAGGAATGGTTTTAAAAAAATTTGTGTCGTCAGCGTAAAGGGAGATGGAGGAGTGTTTAATGACCCTCTCAACATCGTTAATAGTAAGAATGAAAAGAAGAGGGCCAATATGACTGCCTTGTGGAACTCCAGATGAGCCCAGGAATGGAACTATAATATCGGTTTACCAGGTAAGAACAAATACATTTTAATAAGAGAGGCTCAAAGCCGAGAGCAGACAATTTGAAGATGATCAATTGATGAGATAGCTTACGAGTATCAAACGCTTTAGTGAAATCGAGTTCTTTGCCATTTTCTAAGGCTGAGAGAGCAAAAGACACGAATTCAACTAGATTTGTGGTAGTTGATCTACCTTTTAGAAAACCATGTTGTCGGGGCGAAATAAAAGCCTTGCATTTGAAGCTTAAGGCTTCGTATAAAATGCTTTCAAAGGGTTTGGGTATATGAGAGAGTTTAGCAATGGGACGATAATTAGTAACTTCATGCTTAGATCCCTGTTTGTGTATCGGGAGACAGGAGATGGGTAGGGACAGGTTAGAAGAGCATTTTTTAAGAAACACGGCGAGGGAGTCCATCTGGGCCAGGTACAAATTCATCTTTGAGATTTAGTAACTTTTCTTCAATAACTGCAGGATCGAAATTTTGAGTGAAAAAGGGACCAACGGAGAAATTTGGTAGATCATTGAAGTAAGAGGGATCTGGTACGAAGGAGTTGTTGGCAAATGATTGTTTGAAAAATGTGGTAAAAAAGTTGGAGATGGTAGGCGAATCACTTGAAAATTTGGTTTCGAAAGCGAGGGAGGCAGTATAACCATCAGTCTTACTTTTGAAAATTGACAAATTGAAAAAAGGACTTGGGGTCATTTATGAGATTGGTTTGCGCACTATTCAGGTAGCGTCGATAGAGAGAGTTATAGAGCTCAATGAAATGAAGATATACCATATACGTAAATAATTTGAATAGTCGAAAGAAGAGTGGGTGGATAGATACCCCGTGCTCAATTAAGTCCAGAGGGCAATTAAAATGCATTTGGACATCATCAGCATACATTTGCAGTGAACAGTATTTTATGGACATAGGAAGTTCATTTATATAAATTCAAAACAAGAGAGGTCCAAGAATTGAACCTTGGAGAACTCCCTTGCTATTGTAGTTGGAAGGAAGTCAGATAATTTTCCATTTATTTCGACTGCTTGTTTTCTACTAGTCTGGAAAATTTATTGCATCGAAAGGAAAGCTGTACAGTTGAAGAAGTTTATCGCACAAAACACGACGGTCCACAGAGTCGAATGCCTTTAAAAAGTCCAGCAGCACTAGCAAACTGTTTACAAGTCAGTATATTTTTGTTTTTGATGAAATTGCTAATTTGCTTTTGTAAGACTCTTTCAAACACCTTCGACAGAAAGGACAAGTTAGAAATTGGTCTCAATTCGTCCCCTCTAGCAGTTTTGGGAATAAGGAGAATTTTCGCCAACTTCCGCTGGTCGGGGAACTCTTCCCCATGGTAATGATGGTATTAAAAATATCTTTAGGAAAGTTGAGTGAATTTGGTCAAGTCCAGTTGCACTCGATTTGATTGAAAGTAGGCTTTCGACTACATCAGAACTGTCTACTTCATTGAAACCAAAGCTATTAGATGGTACAACATGATCAAAAGGGACCTCTGGAGATCGGGATGTTGATGAATTTGCGACTGTGACAAATTATTGGTTAAGATAATTTGCATCAATGTCAATTTAAAATCGTTTGTCCTTTGCGTTGCCGATTCCTAAACTACGCACATTCGCCCAAAGCTTTCGGCCGCCTAGTGATGGACTAAGCCGATCCGAAAAAATGCGGGACTTAGCTTTTCGTATCTCTAAAAGAACTTTATTTCGCAGGCGTTTCCAGCGCTCGTAGGCTTCATCACGTTATTGCAATAACATTCGTATTTGCTGACTGAACCATGGTCGGTTAGTCGATCGGGATACTTTGGTTTTCAGGATGACATGTCTATTAAAGAGATTAACAACATTTTGGTTGAAAAAATCAAGTTGTCATACAGAAAATGGCACCCCAACTAATGCCTCGACAGTGTTCTTCAAGAAATACGGTGTCGATGTTTTTGAAATCTCACTTTCGGATAAAGTGAAATTGTAAGTCAAATACGAGGGTTGCCTGAAAAGTTTCCGACCGCAACGTAAAGATAGCGGCACTCGTCAATAAAAGCTAGTGAATGCTAGTTATGCATCTTTTGATAGTTACTTACCGAAGTTTCAGTCATTTTGAACGCGCAGTTTTTAGTTGACAGTCGTTTGAGTGAGTCGATGTGAGTGTTTTTTTATGAAAATAGAAAAAATTGGGTATCGAGCTGTTATTAAATTCTTGTTTTTGAAAGGCAATACGCCTTCGCAAATCAAAAATGATTTGGACTCTGTGTATTTGGACTCTGCACCATCATTTACCACAGTGAAATTTTGGGCAGCTGAATTTAAACGTGGCCGTAAGAGCTTGGGAGATGATGAACGTTCAGGACGTCCAAAAACTGGAAGCACTGACGATAACATTGCTAAAGTTCACCAAATGGTGTTAGAGGACCGCCGAATTAAAGTGAGAGAGATAGTAGAGGTTATGAAAATGTCCAAAGAACGTGTTTGTTACATATTAAATCAAGATTTAGGCATGAGAAAGCTGTCCGCGCGTTGGGTGCCGCGTTTGCTTAATATGTTCGAATTACGAGTAACATTTCCAACGCTCTGTTGGCGCAGTTTAGGCGCAATAAATCCGAGTTTTGGCACCAATTAATTACTGTAGATGAAACTTGGATACACCATTTTACGCCCGAAACAAAAATTCAGTCAAAACAGTGGACTGCAAAGGGCGAGACGGCTCCAATAAAAGCAAAAACTGTTTTTTTACAGAAAAAGAAAATCCTGTTTCACCAAGAGAACGCGCCGTTTCACACCTCAGCGGTTGCCATGGCGAAAACCCATGAATTACGGTTTGAACTGCTTGACCATCCACCTTATTCACCAGATCTAGCACCAAGCGACTTCTTTTTGTTCCTTCATCTAAAAACTGCGTTCGGAGGACAGGGATTTTCGACAAATGAGCAGGCAGACCTTCGTGGACAATTATTTTGCAGAGAAAAACGCCAAGTACTATTTGGACGGGTTAGAGAGATAGGAGCATCGCTGGGAGAAGTGCGTAGAGTTACAGGGAGACTATGTACAAAAATAAAAAAACATTTTGAGAAAAAAATGTCTTGTATCATTGTTCGGTCGGAAACTTTTCAGACAACCCTCGTAAATGATATCATGTTTTGAGAATGCGGGTGCTGAGGGTTGATTATACAGGACCACTTTTCTGTTGTCAGATACTAGGAATAAGTCGAGCAACGTAGGACTGAAGCGCCCAGAGAAATTTGTAGGGTTGGTAATATTAACCGGTGTTGAATTAAATATGCTCATATTATCAATTAAGCTTTGGTCTTCCAAAAGGTTACTTAAAGGCAGGTCTTTTTGATTTTCTATCTGTCTTCTGCGCCATCAATGTTTTAGTAGAAAGTTCAGGAATGCATTCCACGAAAAACTCGGCAGTCCGTCCAGAATTAAAATTCACCAGTCGGCGAACTATCATATGTATATTTATGAGTTTAATAACTCTCTGGATAGCATAATTTAGTAGAAGGTATGTTAAAGCGTAAGCTATAACCATTCATTATTGTTCCCCATGGGGGAGCACTCTTCAATAACCAAATAGATAATTTCAACTTAGAATACGAGCCTGAACTGAATGACAGGCCTGAAAAGTCAATGCACTCATAGCCTGTGATGTTTTGAGTCAATTTATCGCCGGTACCGCAAACATCGATTTATGAATTCATTAATTTTTACATGTATTTAGCTGTTCAATCAGAAAATAACTAAAAAGATATTTAATTTAGAATAACTTATATTGCTTATATCCACCATACTCTCCTACATATTATAATTAAATGCGAATTTTTTATTTAGCAAGATGTTAAAAAAGCGATATTTAGTTCGTTGGACTTATTTCTAGCTTTATGGCGTCTAATAAATAAACATCACATAAATTACCCCAAAGACAGTTTAGAACTTTTTTTTTTTTTGATTAACACTTTGCCCAACCTTGACCCGTGATCTAAATTTCTATCTTAGCAGCTTGTTCAATTCATACGTTGAGATACATAGATAACCAGTTAAATGTTTTAATTAAGTCTTTGTTTTTAGAAGGTTCCTAGTTAATGTGGTTCTGAGAATATCCGCGGCGATCAGCATATTTAGAAAAGAAAAAAATTATTATGAAATACATAGTTGAAATGCTACGAATTCATTATATCGTAGAGCATATCAGCATTTATGAGATTTATGAGATGCTTGAAGTATAAATTAGTAGGAATTTTGGACTACAAATCGTTTCGGTGTTAATGGCTTGTTAATGCGCGAATCAATTCAGGCAATTTGTGACAAGGAATCACGTGAACAAAAAAAAAAACACAGCACCGAAGCATTGATGTCTTCTAATGATTTTATGCCTTAGTTTCTGTTTAGACGCCATTTCTCTAGCGGACAGTCACCTTTGTTTATTTTGTCGCGTAATGAAGAGGTTGGATCGGCGGCATTCACTAGATCAGCTCCAAATAGCAGTGTTTGGTACTCGTTTGCAGCGAGTTTTACCGTGAAATCCACGCATGTTTCTGAAAAACGTATTTACTAATAAAAGTCCTAATCACAGTTGCAGATAGTATCTGTTCTTACTTTCTTATTCAGCTGGCGCCGCAGGTCAACATGCGTGTCTCAGACAATAAGCATGAGTTCATTAACGTCAGCATTTCTAAATTAGTATAGGGTTACCAGATAGCATGTTAAGTTTTAGCAACTGTCAAAGTTACCAATGAAATCCAGCTGTCAAAATATTCAGTAAGGTTTCCCAATTCATCATGCATCATTTTCCGCTTTCCGAATGTGCGAAAATTAGTAAATAAATATTATCTAAATTCCGGTTCAGTTGTAAATACGCAACGTGAATTTCTTTGTGAGGTCGGTTGTCATCATTGCTTCAGTGTGCAGGCAATTCATCGCACCATGGTATAGTTTGAGCGTGAGTCCACTCTTTTGGATCTTAAGCCACCAACCAGACAGAGA
The DNA here is from genome assembly GCA_963966105.1 of Volucella zonaria. Classification (NCBI taxonomy): domain Eukaryota; kingdom Metazoa; phylum Arthropoda; class Insecta; order Diptera; family Syrphidae; genus Volucella; species Volucella zonaria. Next base: position 316,011,308 of record OZ014530.1, on the reverse strand, counting down.
TTGGCGCGAAATGAAGAAAACATAGCCGCCGTAGCGGAAATGTCGATTCGACGCCAATCAGCTGAATTGGGCATCGCAAGAAAGTCAACCTGGCTAATTTTTCGGTTGGATTTTGGCCTACATCCCCGGACGACCATAGACAATACCGTGAGTTCGCTAATTGGGCGCTGGAAATGTTCGCCGAAGATCCGGATTTTGGCCAAAAAATCACCTTCTCGGACGAGGCCCATTTTTAGCTCAGCGGCTTTGTCGAACATTAGTCTCTGGTTTTTAACGTAAACCACCTGTCATGTAGACTTATGTTTACAGGATGCCCATACATCCCTGGGAGCAAGAATACACCTTGCCATCGCTCTCCGTCAATCCTTTGATACCAATTCGGAACTGTGTTGGAGGCACAAGTTCCACCCTTGGTATGAGTCGAGGCCGACCTAAAACCTCTTGCTGCTCTTAGGGTCACAGCACCCAGTACTTATTTGCTACTCTACAATGGATCAACCAACAGCAAGACCCTTTGCCGCGATTTGGGTTTAAACCATAGCCACCATGACGCTCTCACAAGGGGGCCTACCTCAACAAGTCAGGCCTGGACCGAAATCCGGGGGGCTCCTGACTCCCATGGTACCGTGATTTAAGTTCTGGTATGGACTACCTATGGTCCAGCCGCCAACAAGACCTATGACCGGCAACTTTTTACTGGTCAAATCGTAGCAACTTTCAGAGGCGTTATCTGAAGATGTTTACGATAAGACCAGTAATATGCTCTGCCCCCGCTTTTTATTAGACAACGTCATTGATGGACGAAGCCTTGATAATTGGGGGGAGGGGCCCGCTTTACCGAACAGCAAAATTGTCGTAATTGGAGCGAACACAATCCACAAGTGTTGGGCCAAGCATCAATGTATCCACAAAGACTGACTGTTTGGTGCGGTATATGGCATGGTGGCATCATCGGACTTTATTTCTTTCGAAATGAGGAAGGAGACACGGTTTCCGTCAATGATCTCAGGTATAGAGTGATGTTAACCGACTCTTTGTGATCAGAGCTCGATAACATCGATCTATCCGAGCTATGGCTCTAACAAGACGGCGGTACATGCTATACAAGCGACGCAACGTCCGAACTTGTGAAGGAGAAATTTGATGAAATTTGGGTCATCTCACGGCGACCGTTCATCAATTGGCCGCCGCGATCATGCGTCGATTATTTTCTCAGGGACTATGTCAAGTCTTTAGCCTACGCTAACAAGCCAACCACTTTGGATGAGCTTGAGGCCAACATTCGACACGCTATTGCCGAAATAACGACCGAGTCATCAAAAATCGGACCGACCGCTGGAAGCATTGCCAGCGAAACCGAGGCAGCGATTTTAAAGATGTGCTATTCCACACACAACGACATGATCAAAAAGGAATAAACATTGTTCCGATTTGAGTTCTGTTTTTTTTTTTGTTAGGTTGGTAAATCTGTTGTTGACATTCCCTCTAAATCTTAGCGTCATAGCTTGACATTTTCAAAAGTTACGTAGCCAAGAGTACATCCATCTCTGTGTGTGTGTGTGCGATTTTTTACTAGTTTAGAAATGCATTTAAATTTGCTACAACGAACTTGTATTAAATTTTGCGTAAAAAACGGATTTAATGGTGCGCGAACGTTGGAAATGTTGGAAAAGTGTTTCGGCAACGATTCTGTAAAGAAAACGGTCGTTTACCAGTGGCACGAGCGGTTCAAAAGTGGTCGTGAGTCAATCGAAGATGATGAACGCAGTGGCATACCATCGACATCGAAAACCGACGAAAACATTGATGAAGTACTCGTAAAATAAATGTTGGTCAATAACCGCAAATTAACCATCAGAGAGATAGCGGAGGACTTGAACATTGCCTATGGATCCGGATTTTGGTTAATGATTTGGGTTTCCGTCGTGTAGCAGCAAAGTTGGTGCCAAAAGACCTCAATTTTATGCAAAAAAGAGACCGTGTTGACGTCGCAAAAGAGATGGTTTGCGAAGCTGAATCCGATCCCACATTCATCAAAAGGATCATCACTGGAGACGAGACGTGGGTTTATGAGTACGACACGGAATCCAGACATTAGGCAAGTGAATGGCGTTCACCAAATGAGCTGAGCCGAGACCAAAAAAACCACGTCGTTTTCAGTCAAAAAAGAAGGCAATGCTCACGGTTTTCATGGATTACAACGGTGTAGTGCATCATGAATTTTTGCCAGAACAGGCCAGACAGTAAACCAAGAGTACTCGTATTATTTGGGCGTTATGAGACGTTTGCCTGAAGCAATTCGCCGAAAGAGACCAGAGTTGTGGGCAGAAAACTCGTGGATTTTGCACCATGATAACGCACAGTCGCACAGTGCCATCATTATTCGTAATTTTTTGAGGAAAAATGCAACAAATGCCATCCAACAGCCACCGAATTCACCTGATTTGGCTCCCTGTGACTTCTTTCTGTTCAATCGAGTTAAAAAACCACCACGGGGACCACGGGGAACGCGTTTCAGCAGCCGAGAGGAAGTAATGGAAAAATCGCAGGAAGCCCTGAACGACATACTGAAAACCGAATACAAAAAATGTTTCGAGGATTGGATCAAGCGCTCGCATAAGTGTGTTGCAGTCGATGGGGATTACTTTGAAGGGGACAATATAGATTTGGATGAATAAACTTGTATTTTTAATTTTCTGAATAAATTCCGAATAATTTTTGATCAACGTGGTATTGGACCGGAGTCATCAAAAATCGGAACGACCGCTTAAAGCACTGCCAGCGAAGTCCAGGAAACGATTTAAAAGATGTGCTATTCCACATATAATGGCATGAACATAGCTTCAAAATAAAGATAGAATCCTATCCTATCCTATCCTTCCGATCTGGTAATCCAATACAATCTCAGAACTTGTATTTATTTTTTTTACATATTATTTCAATAGTTCTTACATCTTTCGTCTTCAAAAAACATAAAACTATTCCGCACTAAAATCTTGAAACTTTTGCTGCAACCAGAATTGAAATGCATAACTAATCTGCACAAGTATGATGATATGTTGACGTTTATTAGCACAAAGGTAATACAGATCGACTAAGTTAGTTCTGCAGAAAATCTGCATTATTGAATGCAGCTAATGCAGTTCTTTTGTTATCCTCGGTTCTCTGTTTTTGTCCAACTGCTTCCGGTTGCACGTTCCAAGTTAATGCGACATCTATTGTTCACGCCACTTAAGGTTAGAACACTTCTACTGCATCGTATCTCCGGGTTGGAAGTGGTGACTTTTTGTACCGAAACATTGACATTCATTCGCTCTACATGATCTAGCGATTTGAGGCGAGTAATGCGCTTTTCCGGATTAGGTCGATTTGTCGGTACAGCATGGAGAGTAAACTATGTCCTCGTCCAAATACCAAAGGAGCAAAAATTACTCAAAAAATCTTGCTTTCGACAACGAACGATATGTTCGTCCGCTTTCACTAATCTCCATGAGCAGGACTGGGATGATGAAGATAAAGTCGCTTTAGTGTTTCCTGACAAGGCTTTATTATTAAATTGTCTTCCTAGCCCAAAGGAGCACCGAAATCCTCATTTGGTTTACGATTGGGTCTTATTATCCGAAATGGAAGCAGGAAAAATTCTAACTCCATCAAATTTATAGCTGTCTATTGTATTTTGAGCATATATCCGATGATGTGCTTCTATGTACTGAAGTAACAGGTATACTGAGAGTGAATTGAAATTATGGCTTATAAATTTCTCCAAAAATTACTCTTCGCCAAACTATTTATCTTGGTGCGTCTGCTTCTGCAGTGAAATTTTATTTTGCGTTTACAAGAGGGTCTCTTCATTTACCTCAAATAACATACATCGTATGTAGGTACGAGTACTTACTACGTTTGCCCTGGCTAAAGTCCCCCTTTGATATCAAATCTTCTGCCGCTTTTGATGTCTCAATGATGTTGACTCATTGTTCTGTATTCGTTTAAATTCAAACAAGACCTCGTTCTTCCAAATAAATATGCACATCTAGATTGTCTGTCTGCTTACTGTATCTACAAATGGGTGGATTTAAATCGTTTAATGCATTTAAAAATTCTATCTGAAAAATTAAAATAGGTTACTGGTGCACTTGACTTCTCAATGCCCACTTCCCCACGTCGAATCGTCCAGTTGCAGCGTTCACTTTTAATTCACTTAAAACAACCAGAGTCCAATATAATTGTCTTGTCTGACAAGGAAAGTGAGCTTCCAGCACCAACAAATCAGTTGAGGGCGATGATGATGAAGACAAGAAAATAAAAAATAAAAAAATAAAATAAAAAAAATTATAGTAAGACGAGTATTCCAAAAGACGGGAAAGGGGAAGACCTCTAGAGAAATTGGAAGCGCATTTGTTGGTTGGCATGCAGCACTTTCATTTACAAATTAGCAATCGACCAGCGGAGTCGTATGACTTACTCGTACTGAACTCTTAAGTCGACGAATACTTGTATCTCTGCCCGCATATACGAGTACATATTCCATTCGAGCTTCCTTGAGCTGGTTTACTACGGTATAACGTACTACGAGTACCTACGAGCTGGGATATTTATAGTCTTGTGCTCGTCCCCAGAGAAGCAATTATAGTCAATCAGTCCATTCGAACTGTGTTCTTGGTTCCAGTCTTTCAAATCGGGTGTGTAAACTATAAGTGTAAACGGAACGCGCTAACTCTTAAAAAGTCTTTGGAGAAATCCTAAGATTGAATTTGAATTTTTTAAATACGTTACGGTTTACATACGAGTAGATACGTGATTGAAATTACTACAGGTAATGACGACTATACAAGTGTATCTATAACATTGTAATTGCTTCATTTGCTGTAAAAAAAAAAAATAGCACCACTTGTACGAGTACTTGTATGGTAGTTGTAATTTTAGTGAATTCAACTGGAATTTTGGTTTTTGTGATGTTTAAGTGAATAAGATACTCGAACTTCGTGACTTTCTTAATTAATGAGAATTACACATCTGTGAGTGGTGGATAGATAAGCACATCATCTTCCATACGGCTAATGTCACGTATTTTTAAATGATAGAATCAGTTGGATGTGAGGTATCCGTTAATTTTTTATCTACTTGTACGATTGGAATAGCATCGATAGTTGTTTTGTTTTTTATAAATGCGATATCTGCAATGAGCTTCTTCAAAATTGATACTACTCAATCTCTTAACAAAAAAAAATGTTTCTTAATGAGTTCTGACCTCTCGCACAATGGGTCTAACTAACAGCAGAACAGAAAACCTTGTTTAACTTCAAGATTTAAAAAAAAAAAATTATTTCCCGAACTAAGCCTGTTTTTTTTCTTTATTTAGTTTAATAGAATTATTTTCGTATTTTTCGCTTTATATGATCTCTCACCTGCCAACTTTCCTGCACTTAAGCCCCTTGTGCTCCAAAACCTCACCACTTCTATACAAATTACGTGGATATATTGTACACCATTTTAATACCAATGAAACCACTCAAAAATAAGGGAATAAACGATAAAAATAGTAAAACCACATTGTTTAATAAAATGGTATTGGGTATATAACTTAATTCAGTTAGTTTTTTTCAAAATTTAAACGTTTATTTAAGAAAGACATGTGCAATAGTATTATTCAAAGTATTGCCCATCATGAGCGTAGTCATGATAGAAAATTATTGCCTCGTGTCTGGTCGCATATTTCAGGCGTTTTTCGGCCACTGCTCTCTTCAAACGGATTAATTGTGTTCGGTAGCGTTGTCCATTGATGGTTTCACCCGGTTTTAGCAGCTCATAATACAGCACACCCATCTGATCCCACCAAATACAGAGCATTACCTTCGCGCCATGGATATTCGGCATTGCCGTTGATTTGGCTGGTTGGCCGGGTTTCACATATGATTTTTTGCGCTTGGGGTTGTCGTAATGGATCCATTTTTCATCACCAGTAACAATCTGATGCAAAAATGACTTCCTTTTGTGGCGTTCCAGCAGCATTTCGGACATGCAAAACCGCCTTTTGACGTCTCTCGGCTTGAGTTCATTGCTTTTGAATATATCCAGCTGCTTTTAAACGGCTGCTTGAGTGACACCCAAAGATTCTGCGAGCTCTTCTTGTGTATGGCAACAATCTTCATAGAGTAATGCTTTCAGTTCTTCATCTTCAAACTTTTTTGGCTGCCCAGGACGTCCAAGCCAAAATCACCACTTTTAAATCGTGCAAACCACTTTTGGCACGTTCGCTCAGGTAGCGCATGTTCACCATAAGCTTCCACCAAAATACGATGACTTTCGGCAGCAGTTTTCTTCATATTAAAGTAATGAAGAAGAACTCCCCGCAAACACACTTTTTCAGGCACAAAGTTCGACATATTTGAGTGAAAAAAAATTATTGTTGTTTACGCTTCAAATGACGTACAATGACAGTAGCTTTCCAACGCATGTTCCTATGGAATAATACAAGTTACGCCATCTCTTAGCAGACCGCACGAATAGACCCAATATATAACTATTTGAAACAAATATTTAAGCAACTATTAAAATATTACTGTGTTACACAGATAAGAAAAAAAAGATGACAGACTCAGTCACTCAGTCAGTGTCGTAATGTTCGCAATTATTTGCTTCATCCTTCTCTATTTTTTTTTTATAATCAGCGCTCGCTCAAGGAGTTTTTGTACCCTTAAAATATTTGTACACAGGACAGGTACCGATGTACATTGTTTTTAAATGTTTGTAAGTTATAACGACCAGGAAACACAGAGATCGGTAGTAGAAAGGGCGATAGAACATATGATATTGGCATTACCTATGAATTTTTTCTCACGGTTTTGAATCCGATCTAGATGTTTTCGACATACCTGACCAGATGTGGACATTCTACTCTAATTTTGGGCAGATCCGAGGAGGAAAAATATTTCTTACCTAGACATTTCGCAGCTTTAATGAGCTTAATAGATGCTGCCGTTCCCGCTATACAGGGACATAAGTCCGGGAACGAACATAAGAAGCAAAGAGTGCTGTCGTCAGCAAAGGAATATATTGGATTAGAAGTACCAGACAAGAGATCGTTGATGAAAATTAAAAAGAGTGTCGGAGACAGAACGAAGCCCTGGAGCACACCAGCATTTATTTTGTGAATATCAGACTTCAAACCGTCCAAGACAACTTGAATTGAACGTTCTCAAAGGAAGTTTCTAATCCATTGAAGAAGAGAGTCATTGATCCCAAAAGCACGCATTTTCGGAAAAGAGCCTGATGCCAAACTCTGTCAAATGCCTTAGAAATATCAAGTGCAACTATCTTGCTTTCGTCATATTGATGTACGCTTTGCTTTCACTTTTCGGTGAGACATGCCATCAGATCACCAGTGGACCTGTTGCTACGAAAACCTTACCGCCGGTCATTGAGAAGTTTTCGCATTTCCAGATATTTCATGGGCGTTTTTATGACATTGGGAAGATGGGACGTAAGTGCGATGGGTCTGTAGGAGGAGAGGGAAGTAGATTCGCCTTTTTTAGGGACGGGCTGGACAAATGCTGTCCTAAATAGTAGGACTGATGAAAAAGCTTACGCTGTGGTTTTGCCAAAGGGGAAGAACACCTCTGAAAAAGAAGGGGAGATATACCATCTGGACCACCGGGTTTACGTATATTAAGATCTTTAAGTACTCTTGCTACTTGGCTTTATGCTCATGAGTCAAGTTTTTTATGGAGGAACAAAAGGGAGAAGTTCCTGAATCTACACGGTTCTCTTCCACAACGAGCCCCTTTTAGGTTCATTTCTAAAAATTGATGTAAATTGCTGTTACTTTCTTTGTAAAATAATGTCCCCGGATGACCCTTCTCAAATCGTAACCACTGCATATTCCGAATTCCGGGAACCGAATCTTAATAAAATCAGTGTCTCTCATTTGTCAACACTAAATTTTGAGCTCGCCTTTGTTACCACTGACTCCAGTGACCTAAATTTGTTTGTCAGTTTTTTTTTTTGTTGCCGTTTCGATTACTCCAAAATTTCGGTCGCACAACATATAGGAATGGCCCGATAGCAAAAATTTGTAATCGATTTGCTGAATGTTGGTGTTTCTTACAACATACAACCGGAAATGGCCAATTAATTTGCTTGCTTTTGTTCTGTACTCCGGCGTTGTCGCTGTAAGCAGTGATCCGGGTTATATGACTAGGAAGGCTTTTTATAAATTTCAGGAGACAAGATGCTATTTCCTGGAAACCACGCGATGCTTGACTTTCGTCCCACATAAATATATTGACCTTGCTTGAGGCAAGTTTGTGGACGCAAAAATTATACGTCCAAAGTTGTATAGCATAATATGCTTTTGAAGATGTCAGGACAATGGTAGGTAGCATCTTTTGAAGGTCGAAGCATACAGCAACTAATTGCTCATTTGATTTCCCCTCAATTGCAGAATCGTCTTTAGCGTTTTTGTTCTTCTACACTGTTGCTGTGCTGAATAGTATTTTTATTTTATAATTTATCACAAGTTACACTGAGGTTAAAGCAGGTGTTAAAAATATGCCTATAGTTGCTTTCTTTAACTGAAAGAAGTTGACTTTCTGAACATGATTCAGTATACAATGCATACAGCTTCTTTATGTTAAGATTAGTATATACGAGTAGATACCTTATGTTAGGTGCTCGTTGTCGTGAATAATGACTTGTGTACCTAGGGTAAAGTTTTATGTGCTCTTTTACCAGGTTGATAGATTCTTCTGTAATTTTGTTTCCTGGAATCCTCTGTTCCCTCTTATCTTTTGGAGATATGCCTGTGGTTGAAATTTGCATTTTCTTCTAGTCTTTTATTGGACTCGTCGAACGTTGCCATAAAAAATAGTTTGCAAACTCGAATGCTGTCAAGATGAAAAGAGCAAAAACCTGATCTCGGCTTAACAGAACTCGCTTTCTTACGCATTGGATCATTAAGTTTTATCAACGATGTTAAAAACGAAGTCTTCAAATCATTTTTGCCAATACCCCAGCATTCTCTAAAAATTTATTTTCTCTTCTCTTCACTTATGCTATAGCAGCCAAAGCGACAATTATCATTAACCAAGGACCTCATTTTACGCCCGTTGTGTGTCTTTCCTAGTGATGGGCACGGTATTTACTTTAAATCAATAAAAAGAAGTGAACAAAAAAAAATTCAATATTATAAAATACTTTCTTAATAGAAATTAATCTGATTCACTGGAATCGCTTAGTATATTAACTTTATCATTGAAATGCTTCACCATATTCCTACAAAAGACTAAGATATGTCAGTAAAGAAACACATACGAGTAAGGAGTACAATGGACTAGTTCTTCATCTGTGTTTCGCGTAGAAACGAGCAAACTTCGCGAGGACTTTCTTAAAAAATGAAATTTTAATAGAGACCCCAAAGGCAACCGGCGCCCTGGATCTAGTCAGCTGTTTTAATTACTCATACAAAAAAAAAGGAAAACACGAACCGATTGAATTGATATTATATATGTATATTTATTTTGACCTTTCTTTTCGGTGGTCTACTGGAGAGTGTTACAATTCGTTTCTTCATTTCTAACGAAAACTATCGATGTCATGGCCTTGAAAGTGCATCTCGGTCATTGCTTCTTAATTCCGCAGTTGATGCAGTTTAGGAAACAGCTGAGCATGAACGGCGTTGTCCCAGCTTATTATGTAACCGGTCCGCCGGTCATTGACCTCAGAGTTCATTTCCCCAATCGGCGATTAATAGAATGTGCATACCAAAGCAACTATTGATAGTTCCCTTTCTCTTTTTTTCCTCTTTTCTTTTTATCTCGTGTTCTTCCTTTGTAGTGGGAGGGGCCATAGACAAAACATAGAATTTTGCCTATGGACCTTTTGCGAGTTGCTTCACGCATTGATCTCCACTATCATCATTGTCAAAATTGGTTCGATTGTCCCGGCAATTGATTGATAATCTTTGTTTAGATGTCATGTTGCGTTGCAACAATCTGAGTGCTCTGCTCCAGCAGAACAAAAAAAATGGTAAAAATTTTATGAACAGTAAACCACATATCATCCGTGACAATGCTGAACTCTAACCTCATTTTTGAAAAAATAAGGACCGATGACACTATTGGCCTGTAAACCACATTAAACAGTCCACTTTCGTGTGTGAAGTTGATTCTCTTCTATTGGGTCTACAAGTAAGTTTCCAGCATTTTTTCCCAAAAATTGAAGTTTTATTATGAAAACATAGTTACAATGCTTTATTCAAAGTATCGTCCATCGGAAGCTACAACTTTCCCCCATCTTTCTGACAATTTATGAATTCGGGACCAAAAAAATTTCTCGTCTTTCGAGCCCAAGAACGTATCGAACCAATTTTTGATTTCCTCTATTGAGCTGAAGCGTATTCCCGTAAGAGCGTTCTGCATCGAACGAAACAAGTGCTAGTCAGATGGTGCCAAGTCTGGACTGTAAGGCGGGTGAGGCAGAATTTCCCATCCACTATTTTTCAAATAGTTTTTCACCGAAACCGCAACATGTGGCCGAGCGTTGTCGTGATGAAAAATGACGGACTCATGCCTGGTCTCATATTCTGGCCGTTTTTCTTTTAATGCCCGCTTCAAACGAATTAGTTGGGTTCGATATAATGGTCCTTTGATGGTTTCACCACTCGGAAGCAGTTCGTAGTATACGACACCCTTTTGATCCCACCATATGCAGAGCATGACCTTATTCACGTGAATATTTCGTTTCGGCGTCGATTGGGCAGGCTCGCCGGGATTTGTATACGATTTTCTGCGTTTAGGATTATCATAATAAATCCATTTCTCATCACCAGTGACAATACGATGCAAAAATGATTTATTTTTATACCGCTGCAGTAATATTTCGGACATGCAAAATCGCCGTTCGACGTCTTTTGGCTTCAATTCGTACGGCACCCAGTTTCCAACCTTTTGAATGAATCCCAGTGCTTTTAGGCGCAGGGAAACGGCTTGTTGCGTGACGCCCAATGATGCAGTAAGTTCTTCTTGAATCTGACACGGATCCTCATCCAGTAAAGCGTCCAATTCCTCGTCTTCAAAACTTTTCGGCTTTCCGGGGCGATCTTTGTCTTCAACTCCAAAATCACCACTTTTGAACCGTTTGAACCACTTACGGCACGTCGATTCACCAATACATTCCGCCCCATAAGTTTCCGAAAGCAAGCGATAGGCCTCAGCCGCACTTTTCTTCATATTAAAGAATAAAAGCAGCGCTTCCCGCAAATGACGTTTATTTGGCTGGAAACTTGCCATGATTTTGCTCGATAAAATGTACGACACCGATAGAACTGCTCAAATATAACGCTGCAAAGTTGTTGACAGATTCAAAACCTGCAAATAAAACACATGGGGTCTGACATTTCTGCCCGGGATCCACTGGTGGCGCCATCTCTGGCAAACGCTGGAAACTTACTTGTAGACCCAATAGATTTACCTCACCTTTTTTGTTCACAAACCCATTAAGCCAAAAGTGGGCCTAATCACAAACCGCGATTTTTCGATAAAAAAAAAGGTTCGACTTCAGGGTGCTCAAGAGCCCAGTCTGGGAACTCCCGTGGCAAGTCATGGTCTTGCGGCTTTAGTCCCTGCAGTAGATGGATCCTATACGGGTGTATGTAGGTCTATTCTTTTTTAACGCAAAATTTTGGATATAGCGGACGAACTAAAGCCAAACTGTTGTTTTCGAAGCCGAATTGACACTTCAGGATCTTTCACTTACAGTTGCATGTCCATTATGTTGGCGAGTTGTTGACTTTGTATCTTATAGAATGCACGTGGTATGAAATTTACCCAAAATACGACGAATGCGGTCTTTAATTGGTCGATTATCTTCTATATAATTCGCGGGATAAAGGCGAATTTTCAAAATAAATTTGAATGATGCGGAAGGTTTATTCCAGTGAAGTCTATTTATGATTATCTCCAAAACAATGTTTAACATAAAGGTTAAATAAAGGTTAAAATGCTATCGCGGCTTAGTACCCCCTGGATGTGATTAAACAATTTTACAGATCTCAATTGACAAACAAATTTATCCGGGTACGTCTTTTTTGAGTTAATTTCCAGACTTTATAATTGTTTGAAATTTCTAAGTACACGCATGATTTTACTTAAACTTTTATTCAAATAAAATTTGGTAACAATTGGCCGTTTAAAAAGTGTGCAGCTGCAACATTGCACTTAATTAAAAATGATTAGCAGATCTTGCAAACCGAAAATGTCCTCAAGAAGAAGGCTTTAGTTGACAAATTTCATTTGAAGATGAGCCCTCAATGGTACTGCGGCAAATTTTGTTGTTTTTCATGTTCAATTAAGCAACAAATTGTTGCAGCATTTCTTTCATTCAAACTCTATATTTAGGGGTTCTGTCTGTATTATATACAAATTAATAATCAATTAAAGGTCTCATGGAAAAGAGTCGGAATGCATAAAATAACCGCAATTTTTCACTGTTTACCACTCATAAGTGCATCGTGTTTAGAGCCCATAGCGAAAACTATCTCTGTTCCTTCCTTTGGTTAAAAATGTTCACCTGACAGAAACCACAAAAGACCTCCGAATAATTCCCAATTTGTACCCTCTCACCTGGTACTTTCTTTTGGCAAAACACTTACTAAATAGGATTCTGTCTTAGTAAGATGCTGCTGGCATCGTCAGAGTTTATGCATTTCTTCAGGAAATCTCTCTTTAAAAAAAATTAATGACGTTATCCGCCCAAGATGTGATATCCAAAGGACGGCATTACGTTATACTCTTACTGAAGCCATGAGCGGAACTGGCTAGATGCCCTAAATTGTCTTGAATAAATCATTTCGTTCGGCATTGTCAATCCGTTCTGCGAAGAACTGTTTTGTCATCACGTGCCTGAGTGGCGTCAACTTGGAACGAGTGCTAAACATCAACATCAATAACGGGGTACTGTTCTCGCTCATCCGAACTCTACAATAAGGGCGACCGTTAATAAATCCTTGGAAGGTGAACATACATACTCGCAAGACGAATAAATTCACGTGATCAAGTCAACTAAGGTCTATAAGGAGTTTCCGTAACTAAGATTAGTAACCACGTCAACAAAATTGAGTTGTCTGTCATTCAGGAATTCCGTCCCTGTTGTTTGGATATTAAAATTAGTTGTGATTTCATTGGGCTGAAATGAAGTCCGTTACAAATAGACTAGTCATAAACCTTTTACAGGTCTTCATTTATTCTGACGACTAGGTCCTCAACCAGCCCAATTGGTCGCGAAATATGGATCTGTGTATCGTCAGCATATAAGTGGATATCAACATTAGAACAAACTCTTGGTAGATCATTGATAAAAAGACAGCATAGAATCGGACCAAGTATACACCCCTGAGGAACTCCTGCAGCTAAGAGACCGAATTCTGAACAGGCGTTTTGTGAACGACTCTTTGACGTTTGTCGAGATAATTATAAATCAGGCACACCGAACTTTCACTAAAGCCAAAATATAATCTACGTTTTTGACATAGCACCTTATGGTTAACACTATGAAAAGCCTTCAAGAAGTCAAGCAAACATAGCACGGTTAAGTAATCCATATCAAGGTTAACCCTTATATCGTCGAGAATTTTGAAAGCCGGCCTGTAAAGGGGATAACCGACTGTGTTGCTTGATGAAGTTTACAATTTGGTGAGCCAGAGCTTTCTCGAAGACTTTTGATAAACAAGGTAAAATGCTTATAGGTCGAAAGTCAGTTAATAAAGATGGTTGAAGTATGGCTCTGGTTTGCTCGGTCCTTTTTTGCTGAAGGGGTTTTTGCATGTGTCGATTAACAGGGAGAAACCTCAAAGTTGCGAAGCAACTAAGAACCGCGGCTATTGTCGACGTAGCAAAACAGAAAAAATACTGCGTGTTATTGACGGATCGACGTCTGGTCAATGTGCCAAGACAACAATACCATAAATCCGTAGAAATGAGCTAATAAATTTGATGATGGAACTACAATCTGTGCTTTGCATATTGAAAAAATACTTCTGCCCACTGTGCGGATAATTCAAATTCTATTGCCAGTCAATGAAAACCAAGATTTTCGTCGAATGAATTCCGTGATGACTTGGTTTAGAGCATGCCCCAAATCCAAACATCGTTTTCACAAGTCAAGAGACGTTCTTAACTGCGCCCTCTATCCCCCTATTATTCCATGGAAGATCTTATTTGCCATATTGTGTGCACGGCTGATATCATTTGTCACCGGTCCGATTGGCCATTTATAGTGCGGTCCTGTAGAAAACGCAAGAAGTCCAGATCTACGAATATACACCATCTTTTCATAGATTACAAGTGAAGTTTTTCAGAGTGAAGTTTTTCCATTCCTGATAAACTCATCAGATCGAGCAGTATAACGATAGATAACGCTCTCTACTGCTACTGCATTAAGATCGGGGACAATCCCACTGAGACCTTGGAGGTTGACAGCTGAAAATTGAATTTTGGTTAATGAAAATTGTGGCGTGTAAATTGTGCAAACTTATTTTGAAAACCATGATTCGGTTCGCCAAACTTATCGTGCGCTACGTTCATTTTACGGTCGATATCATCGTCCATCTGAGCAAGTTATTCGGAAGACGATGAACCATTTTCGCACCACGTACACTCTAATGGATAATACGCATCCCCAAAGATGACAAACAGTGCGAACAGAAGAAGTTATTGCCGTTCTGGAGCGCAGTGTTGAGGAGAATCCGAATGAGTCGATTCACAGTGCGAACAGAAGAAGTTATTGCCGTTCTGGAGCGCAGTGTTGAGGAGAATCTGAATGAGTCGATTAGCCATCATGCACAGAAATTGGAGCTATGCCCATCTACTTTGTGGAAAATTTTACGGAAAGATCTTGGCTTAAAAGCTTATAAGATTCAGCTTGTGCAGGAGTTGAAAACACGTGACCATTATACGCATCGTAGGTTCGGTGAATGGGCCGAAAACATGATTCAGCTTGATCCTCATTTTCAACGCAAAATTTGTTCTCCGATGAGGCCCATCTTTAGTTAAATGAATATGTAAACAAGCAAAATTGCCGAATTTGGTGTGGAGAAAAAGCAGAAGCCTTTGTCGAGAGGTCCTTACAACCATTAATACTCACTGTTTGGTGTGCTCTATGGACGATACCGGCCACAATGTTACCGTCAATTGAGAGCCTTATAGAAACATGATTTCTGACTTCTTCGTTCCTCAGTTGAATGGCATTGACGTGACAGAGTTTTGGTTTCAACAAGATGGCGCAATATGCCACGGCGCGCGACACCATCAATTTATTGCGGGAAACATTTGCTGAGCGCATAATTTCGCGTAATGAACCTGTGAACTGGCCTCCACGATCCTGTGATCTCACACCTTTAGATTACTTTCTTTGGGGGTATGTGAAGTCACTAGTCTACCACCTTGATCAAAAAGCTCCCGGAGGACACCACCGTGTGGCGCTCCCATTGTTCCGATTTGAGTTCTGTTTTTTTTTGGTAAGTTGGTAAATCTGTTGTTGACATTCCCTCTAAATCTTAATGGTGCGCAAACGTTGGAAATGTTGGAAAAGTGTTTCGGCAACGATTCTCTAAAGAAAACGGTCGTTTACCAGTGGCACGAGCGGTTCAAACGTGGTTGTGAGTCAATCGAAGATGATGAACGCGGTGGCAGACCATCGACATCGAAAACCGACGAAAACATTGATGAAGTAAAATAAATGTTGGTCAATAACCGCAAATTAACCATCAGAGAGATAGCGGAGGACTTGAACATTGCCTATGGATCCGTTCAAGACATTTTGGTTAATGATTTGGGCTTTCGTCGTATAGCAGCAAAGTTGGTGCCAAAAGACCTCAATTTCATACAAAAAAGAGACCGTGTTGACGTCGCAAAAGAGATGATTTGCGAGGCTGAATTCGATCCCACATTCATCAAAACGAAAGGATCATTACTGGAGACGATACGTGGGTTTATGTGTACGACACGCAATCCAGACATCAGGCACGTCAATGGCGTTCGCCAAATGAACCGAGACCGAGGCAATGCTCACGGTTTTCATGGATTACAACGGTGTAATGCATCATGAATTTTTGCCAGAAGGCCAGACAGTATACAAAGAGTATTATTTGGGCGTTATGAGACGTTTGCGTGAAGCAATTCGCCGAAAGAGACCAGAATTGTGGGCAGAAAACTTATGGATTTTGCACCATGATAACGCATCGTCGCACAGTGCCATTATTATTCGTAATTTTCTAACGAAAAATGCAACAAATACCATCCAACAGCCACAGAATTCACCTGATTTGGCTCCCTGTGACTTCTTTCTGTTCAATCGAGTTAAAAAAGCACTACGGCCGAGAGGAAGTAATGGAAAAATCGCAGGAAGCACTGATGAACATACCGAAAACCGAATATAAAAAATGTTTCGAGGATTAGACCAAGCGCTGGCATAAGTGTGTTCTAGACGATGGGGATTACTTGAAGGGAAAATATAGATTTAAATTAACAAACTTGTAATTGTAATTTTCTGAATAAATTCCGGAAAATTTTTGATCAAATTGGTATGCCGATAAATCTGAGAAGTTGGACGATTTGGAAGTCAAGATTCGCCATTTTATTGCCGATATACGGCCCCAGTTGTCGAAAATTGGACTTCACGATTGCGCTTTATTCGAACTAGCTATATCGCATTATCTATTAAATAAAGCGAATTATCATAGACATTAACATTAGCTTCAAGTCTTTTATTTCATATTGAATTTGAATACCTCAAAATTGAAACACACTTTACTTCTGAAGTACCTAGGCGTCTCATTTAATTTTTCTGTTGAAATTATTTCTGCAGACAAGATAGGGAATGTGATTTTTTGGCTGCATCTCAAAAACAGATTCAGTGAAACCTTCTATTTATCTCCTGACATTTGCAGTAAAATATTGTTTTGCTAAGTAAATAGCGAGCTCAAAGACAACTCTTTTCAAGAGCGAATTATTTGGCACACGAAAAGTTGGCATGACCTTGTCACTAATGAGTGGTACAATCAGCAACATCCACAAGTACTTGTACATCGTTTGGAAAGCTGTACGATTATAACAATTTTGAAAGTTGACTATTTCTCTTGCTAAATGACCTAAATATTCTTTTTGATAATTACCAGCTTTTTTTTTTCTTTTTTTTAATGTAGACAAATAACCGTGGACAATGTTCAGAACCCTGTGCTATGTGACGCTTCTGGGCTACTTTGTGCTTTTAAGCGTATCACCATCAACGGCCACAGGAGGCACCCGACAAGTAATTGACGCAAACAATGGCCTCAAGATACAGGTAGGTGCACAAATATAATTTTCTAGCGACAAGTACCATAATTCGATCTAATTTGGAACTAAGTTTCCATAATTACTGATATCGGTCATAAAATTAAAAAAAAAAAAAATTACAAAAATTCAACAGATAGCACCGCGTGCGTTTACGGTCGATTGGGAGAAAAACACATTCTTGAAGGATGGGAAGCCGTTTCGCTTTATTGCTGGTTCGTTTCATTACTTCCGCTCGCATCCGGGCTCGTGGCAGCGAAAACTACGTACAATGCGAGCGGCTGGCTTAAATGCTGTCACCACGTACGTAAATTATTTAATTGATTTTACTCAGACATACGACTATTTATACGAGCATAAATTATACTCTAGTAATCTTTTAAGCCTTCAAATTGAATGAGCGTTCTTTGTTTATTGTTCTTCTTCTCAGATATGTCGAATGGTCATTGCATAATCCCAAAGAAGGCCAGTACGTCTGGGATGGAATTGCTGATTTGGTGAAATTCATCAAATATGCCATCACTGAAGATCTCTATGTGATTCTTAGGCCAGGTCCATATATATGCGCTGAACGTGATATGGTAAGTCTTTAGTGCTAAGCAAATAATTGAGATATTGATCCACCAGATTAGGTTGTATTCGTGAATCGATTGTATTTAATTTAGTTGGTTCTAGTGTCATTAGATAGATAGATTTTTAGGGTGAAACCATAATTGAAACCAACTTTGGCAAGTGAGTTTCATGGTCCTTTATGGAATTCAACTTCACACAGTTTTTTGCGGTATGCTAAAGAAGTATGTGGTCTGGCATTGTCGTGATGGAAGAAAACGAACTTCCGGTTACTTTTCCTAAAGCGCTTTATTACAATGAATCTGCGACAGTAACCGTTTGGCTAGGTTCAGCCTTCGCTGAACGATCGGGAAACTGCTGACTGTCTTATAAACTATATCGGGCCAGCAGCACAACAATTAAGTTCATAGCGTAGTGCTTACCTTACCTCTTAGTGGTGGTACGGGCTAACAGCATGAGCAAATCCTTACTCATGCAAGCTAAAATGGCAAGTGGATGCTCGACCACAGTGGCCTACACCCTCCTAGGGCTCATAACCCTATATGGAAGAGATTAAAAAATGTGGCAGGTAATAGCCTTGGATTCACTGCTGACGACCCTGGCAAACAATTAAAGGACAACGATCTTCGGATCTACAAGTGGTATGTTCGAACCCTTAAACTTAAGACCGCATGCAGAATAACAACTACCGGAGATCCTCGACTGCTACAAAACAGACATAACCGGCATCCAAGGAGTGCGATGTGATGGATGGACCTATGCGGTAGGAGTGAAACTTCACGAAGCTCGATAAATAGTTAAACTGAGGATGCTCACACTGGATTACAAGTATTTAAAAAAAAAAACTTTCTTTGATAAAAGAAGCCATTTGTCATTGCTGAGGTATTTTCTGGGGAGTATTTCTCACTTCTTTTTAACTTCAATAGCTTCGACACAAGATGGAGCGCCTGTATCCCGTGCGCGAGTTATATATGTACGCAAATAGAACACAACTTATTTGAACGATGTCTTTTTACTTCAAGGGCTTTCACACGACTGACTTGTTATCTTAAACTAACTTAGCTTAATACAATGAAGTGTTGGTAGTTAAAAGTTAACAATCATGTTGTTTTGCTTGCGTCGATAATGCAGCTATTTCCAAACTACTACAGATTAACCGATATCGCTGGAGCAATTCTGTTGCTGGGCTGTCCTATGCTGCTCGGTGTTGACAAACAAAAGCCAACCCAAACCAACCAAATTTTGTTGTAAAGTTGAAGTTTTCCGTTCAGTGTTGATGATGCTTTTGGTGTTATTACCAATGATAACAATGATGATGACGATACTGATGTTGTTGCTATGTATCTAACTCGTGCATTATGCACTCACCGACGACGTCCCCTTACCCCCTTACTCGCTCATTCCGGCTGAGTTAGTGCGCCGACACGCGCGTTATCCACTCTATTTTTATTCACCACTCCGAGTCTGTCGCCTTTTCGTTCCTCTCCCATATCTCATTCTGTCCGAGCTGTCCGAGCTGTCCGCTTTTTCGTGTTAACATTCACAACGAGATAGGTGATTGGAGAGTTTGAAGTGGAATAATTTATTGTCTACGTAGGAGTACTACTGGACGATATAGTGATACAACATCGTGAAGCAACGAACGCTTCATACTTGTTGGATAATATAACTGTCATTTACAAGTATTATCGTATGGTTTCGAACGCCATCTAGTGGGTGGAATTTTCCTTTTTCCTTTCATCGGAGTTCGGAATCACTTTATGTCGGCTTTTCGTTTCATCAGAGTTCGGAATTACTCCCCAAGAAGCGATAAAAAGTTTCATTTCAAAACTGTGATATCTACTATGGAGGCTGTTACAGACATCCGGCTCCACAAGAAAAAGCCTCGCAATGTTTATTCGGATGCGGATTCGCCGTCTTGATCTTCAGGCATGTAAGCGAACGCCTTTCGTTTGCAAACATATGCCTCATAATCGCCCACACCCTTATAAATGAGAAGTACGACCTTAACAAAGACTGCTTTTACGAGCTCCTCGACAAAACCTACGAGCAATGCACTCAGTATGATGTAAAAATCGTCCTTGGGGATTTTAGTGCCAAGCTACGTAAGGAGGGTATCTTTGGTAATACAGCCTCCATGGCATTATCACTGGAAACAGGCACAGGCTCATTGATTTTGCGGCTGGACGTAATGCATGTAAACCCAGCAAACGGTTTCCACACTACTGATCTTGGCTCTTGATCAATAAACCATGAACCAAATTGATTATATTACGATCAACGCAGGGCGCTCCTCGAATGTTTTAGATGTCCTTATTATATTCTCATATTATAGCCAAGGTATGCATGTGGATATTCGTAACAGCCCAAAACCAACAAACCATTGTGAAGAAGGTCAACGTCGAACGGCTACAACCATAAGAGACCACCAGGGCCCTTTCCGAACGAGGATTCTGATTCCACCAACATTGAACATAGAAGACCAATGGCATCACTACTAAAAAGCAATTAGAGAGATCGCCTCTCTTGTTGGATGACGAACGCAGGCAGACAAATCAGGACAAACAGCAGACACACAGAGCGGCCCTGCAATAAAGAATGCAAGGGGCTCGGAAACTCTACGAGCAGAAGAAAAAAGAAGAACATAGGCTCCTCAAAGAAAAAATAAAGGCCACGAGAAGCGCTCAATCGAGGCCTTAGAAAGTTCTACCAGGAGCATAAAATTTGGAAGTTTAACTAAGAACTGCAAGTACTAAGAAGAATTGAAAAATTATCTCTGCAGACTCTTAAACATCCCACCACCAGGCAAAATGAAACATTCAACCTGGACGAAGGCAGACAATATTTCCGTCTATCCGATCAGGATAAAGTCAGGGTAGATCGGTTTAAATGCCGAGCTGTTTAAAGCAGCAGGTGATGATTATATACGCAGTATACAACAATTCATCTCCAAAATCTGCATTGACGAAAGTATACCCGACGAATGGATTGTTTGTCGGATCATAAAGAAGGAAGATTCCTTCAACTGCGCCAACTACAGGGGAATAAGTCTCCTCAACATCGGGACACACAACATCGACGTCTGGAACAAAATATCACTATAAGCAGCTACAACTTTGAGATAGTAAGGGCTATCAACTCCGACAGCGAAACTAGCGCGGAAATCATGCAAAGAGTCCCTCCTGAAAATCGCTGCTCTCCCTCTCTAGCAATCAAAAAGTCTTTACACAAGACATTGATTATCCCAGCCCTTCTTTACGGCAAAGTAGCGTGGACACAGACGAAAGCGGATGTAATTTTTCGTCCCGTTTGCATCAATGGAGAATGGAGGAGACGTATCAATAGCAGTATAGTGATGCCGACCTCGTCAGAAAATTTCGTATACTTCGGCCACTTTGAGCTCATGGACACAAGCGACCCAAGCCGGAAAGTTTTCGACTCCAACCCATAGGGACAACACAGCAGAGAATGATCTCAACGTAGGTGGCGCACACAAGTGGAAGGGGACCGGTAGCTGGAAACAAATTGTACGTGAGGCCCTGGTCTACTCCGGATTGTGGCGTCATCTAAATAAGTAAGGCGAGAGCTGCTCATAATTTTTCTCGGCGTCGGTTTCGACTTTGCAACCGCAACTGGCCTTATACATTTGGATCATGATCCGTTTCAAACCATATTGTCGTACGTAATCCACTTTAACTCACCAGTAAACAATATTTTCAAATGATTGTCTTGATTTCGTTTTGATTCACAAGCAATTTATAATTTCTGTTTAGATTTTGTGCTTTCCGAAGGTAGAGTTACTTTATGAAGCCAGCCTTCTTCAAATGATTTATGTTAAGTTTGGAAACAATGTCAAGATTGCTAGATATGCCAGTCAACCTCCACTTTTTTCATCGAGTTTTCTACCCGTTGGCCACACTAGACATGGGCCTGCTAAGGCCCTCTATCCCATATTATAAAAGCATTGTAGTATCAAAATGCATTTCTATTATCTATGTTCGGTCTTCTGACCCCTCGTAGTACCTGCGCACCATCGTGTTCCCAAAGATCTGGATTCCTCCTTCATGTCTGCTAGGGCGTCCAACTTGATTACTTGACTCTGTAATTGGATTACAATTTATGGCATACTTCGCAATGTTACTCTCTTTACGCTGTAAGGTGTGATCAATCTACTGCAACGTTCTCCTTCGTGAGTTGGCTAGTGGTTAGTGGGCCGTTACTGCGTGTAGTTAGCCGTTCGATGTACTGTTTGGCCAAAAGATCATTAAGATGTTGCAAAGACATATAGTACTGTGCCAATGTTTAGTTGGACAAGTCTCAGATTGGGTTTTATGCCGAAAACGTTGTTTCACCAGATCCGATGCTGTCCAATTCAGCACAACCACCTTCTTAGTGGAACATTTTGAGTTATCTTGGTTGCTTCTTCAGCTTTGTTACAAAGATTTTTGTTTTTCAAGAATTTTGCTCTTATGCTGGCGATCGCAGATTAGCTTAAAGCAGTTTGTTTTCATGATCTTTACTTTCCGAGCATTCGGTCAGTACAATTTGAATGGACCAGCATCTTAACTGGGATACTATTATTTATCCCACAAGTTTGCCTGATGAAGAGGGAATGAAAAGATTCTGCCTAAAAAAAAGGAGGCCTACGCAACCTCCCTTCTGGGCAGTCCCGCCCAACAAAATGTCCGAACAACATTCGGACATTTTTCGGAAAAGCTAAGCAATTGGCAACTGGCTTAAACCCCGAAATGCAGGCCCTTCGACACAGAAAAAAAAACTAGTCACCAAGGCGCATGAAACTGTACATGTACTTAAGAACGTCCAGCAGCTACATAGAAACAGTGATAGGGCGAGGGAACCCGGTTCCAGTTAAGCCATCCTCCGGCTTCGATGTTCTAAATCAACCAAATCACCAATCGGATATGAACGGTTGAATGAATGAATGTGTTGTAAGAAGTATACAGCTTAATGCCGTATGTAAGATGATATCCAATATATTGTGTGAACATCTCTAGCCCATTTTGCAATAGACTAATCAGCACGGACCATTGTGATTTCCGGCCCAAACCCACGAAAAGACCAATGAATTTTAAGTCGAGGATTAATGTCTTCCTCAACTTCTGAGCCGAATATGATAGTATTCATCGTCTTGAGCTCTATAAGGCGATGGTCGAATTAGGAATCCGTGCAAAACGGATCCAGCTGTGCCGCATAACGCTGCAGAGCATGCGGTGCAATGTGCAATTCTAAAATAGTTCCTCTAAACTATACCAACCGTCTAACGGATTTCGGCAGTGTATCTCCACTGTCATTTGTTTTCTTCAATTTAGTGCAGAAAGATATTGCGTAGAGCAGGTGTTAATACGGAAGGCACTATCTTCAACAAATGTGTTCAGCTATTGGGATACGTAGACAACATCAACCAACATCGGTCACTCTAAGCGCTACGCCATAGATTCTTTTACGGTGATTGAAGAACAGGCAAAACAAGCTGATCTTGAAGTAACTGACGAAAACCAAGTAAATGATTTCAATATGAAATAAAACACTTGAAGCTAATGTTATTGTCCATGATATTAACTTTATTTAATTGATAATTTTATGTCATTAGTGTTTAAATATGATATCGGGCATATGCGCGCCATAGCTAGCTCGAATGAAGCGCAATCGTGAAGTCCAAATTTCGACAAATTTATCGAGCAACTGGGGCCGTACATCAGCAGTAACACGACGAATCTTGACTTCCAAATCGTCCAACGTCTCAGGTTTATCGGCATATACTAGTGACTTCACATAACCCCAAAGAAAGTAATCTAAAGGTGTGAGATCACAGGCTTCTGGGTTTTCTCCACTCCAAATCGGGAATTTACATATTCATTTAACTAAAAATGGGCCTTATCGGAGAACAAAATTTTGCGTTGAAAATGAAGATCAAGCTGAATCATGTTTTCGGCCCATTCACCGAACCTACGACGCGTATAATGGTCAGGCGGTTTCAACTCTTGCACAAGCTGGATCTTATAAGCTTTTAAGCCAAGATCTTTCCATAAAATCTTTCACAAAGTGGATGGGCATAGCTCCAATTGCTGTGCACCATGGCGAATCGACTCATTCGGATTCTCCTCAACACTGCACTCCACAACGCCAATAACTTCTTTTCGTCGTCTTTGGGGATGGGTATTTTCCACTAGAGTGTACGTGGTGCGAAACGATTCATCGTGTTCCGAATAACTTCCTCAGATGGACGATCATATCGACCATAAAATACACGTAACGCACGATAAGTTTGGCGAACCGAACCATGGTTTTCAAAATAAGTTTGAACAATTTGCACGCGTTATTCTGACGTTAATCTATTCATCATAAAATGGCAAAACGTACTAACCACAATTGACAATCAGTGTTGCCAGTTTAAAAACCAAACTTCTACAAAAAAAAAAACACCCTTTATTTGTTGGCAACAAACAAACCTACCTCGAGATAAAATTCTTCGTCGAATATTCGGCCAAGTATACGAGGAGGGCGAATGGAGGAGAAGATACAACCGCAAACCCTATGAGCGTTATCAAGATGTGAATGAAGTCCACACCGAGCGAACGGATGTTCCAGAAAAAGGAATATTCGAATCACAGTCGGACAACTGCAACTGGACAACTGCAAACACCGTTCCCGGGATCGAAGAGAGTGGAAGGCTGCCATGATTCAAGTAGAGACTGTTCATTGATCAAGAGCCCGTAAAGTATTGTATATAAGTAAAATTGCCTTAGCCAGTCACTCCACTAAGTTTATACGCGCCTTACTCTAGCAATCTTGCGTACAAATTCCCGAACGCTTCCACTATAATTGTTGTTAGTCGTTCTCTTGGGCATAGATGAACTAACCTAGAAAGCAAACTTTCCAGATATTGGAAAATCAAAACCGGTTTTCTACACTCGTAAATAGCTCTTTTGAGAAAGTTATAGAGAACGTAAAAGTGTTGGAATTCACTTACAGTGTGTCTGTACAAAAGTTAAGGGTTTGCAAAAGTATTAGTAGAGTTTGACATCCACGTTAGTTTATCTATGCTCTTGGGTGAACAGATCCTGGATATAGATCTATTTACCGATATATTTCGAAAAAAAAATTCTACAATGTGAATATGTGATTGATTGTGGACTTACGCAGGCCTTTAGCCACACGAAATACTTTATCAAGTCGAGTCGTTTAGACGTTACTCGTACATGATGCAATGCATAAAGTTCATAACAGATTTTCATTTAATGCTCTTTCCAAATTTTCTTTTTTATAACTTTTCACTTCCTTTTCTAGGGTGGTTTCCCATACTGGCTTCTAACAAAGTACCCAGGTATTCAATTACGGACAGCTGATATAAGTAAGTTAATTTCTCTCTTATTCCCTACAATCACTTATGAAACCAAAACTTCTTTCAGACTATCTGTATGAAGTTCGACTATGGTACGCTCAATTAATGGGACGAATGGAGCCCTACCTCTATGGAAACGGAGGACCAATCATCATGGTACAAGTTGAAAATGAATACGGTTCATTCTATGCATGTGATCAGAAATATAGAGAATGGCTACGTGATGAGACCCTGGCTCATGTCAAAGACAATGCAGTACTTTTTACTAATGACGGCCCTGGCGTTCTGCGCTGCGGTCACATTCCAGGTGTTCTTGCCACTGTGGACTTTGGCTCAACCGACAATGTCACCATGTTTTGGAATCAACTGAGAAAATTCCAACCGAATGGACCTCTTGTAAATGCTGAATTCTATCCCGGTTGGCTAACACATTGGCAAGAGCCGATTGCTAGGGTATCCACCAAATCGATCACTAGTACTTTCATGTAAGTGTCACCTTGAATAAATTCTATTCAAAAACTTTATATCAAAACTAACTCAAAAAAAATATATATCTCTTATAGTGATATGCTGGATCAAGGCGCTAGTGTTAACTTTTACATGTTTTATGGTGGAACGAACTTTGGGTTCACTGCCGGAGCTAACGATGGCGGACCTGGACGCTATCAAGCTGATATAACATCATATGACTACGATGCCCCAATGGATGAGTCTGGTGATCCAACTGAAAAGTTCCATGCCCTTCGTGAAATAATAGGTCGTTATCTTCCACTTCCGGATATACCTGTTCCAGCACCATTACCAAAGAAGCACTACGGGACAATTCGTCTCACTGCCTGTTGTCATATACTTTCTAACGATGGTCGACGTATTCTTTCCACCGGAATAGTAAATGCTAACAAACCTAAGAGCTTTGAAGAGTTGAATCAATATTCCGGGCTAGTTTTATACGAAACAATATTGCCAAAGTTGAACAGAGATCCAAGTGTTCTGAAAGTCGACGGTATCCGAGATCGAGCCTATGTCTACGTAGATCGAAACTTAATTGGAGTGCTATCAAGAGAAAGTCAAGTTTACAGTCTACCGATTAATGCTGGCATAGGAGATAAACTACAAATACTGGTAGAGAACCAAGGAAGGATTAACTATGGTATTCCGAATGATTTCAAGGGTATCCTCAGTGATGTCATAATAGACAAGCAGATTTTGAGAGACTGGAATATGACGAAATATCCTTTAGAATCGTACAATGATATTGTTCGATTTATTGAAACCGAAGGTATGCCAACAATTCGCGGCTTCCGAACGCATAACAATAAAGGAATACTTAGAGCGGGACCGGCAGTTTTCTATGGTGAATTAGAAATTCAAGAAAATGACTTATCGGATACATATTTGGATACTTCTGGTTGGAGTAAAGGTCTTGTATTTGTGAATGGAGAGAACTTGGGAAGATATTGGCCAGTTGTTGGGCCACAAGTAACTGTGTATATTCCTAAAGAAGTACTGAAGACCGGAACCAATCACATTGTTATGATTGAGTATCAAAGCGCTCCGGAATCAGGCGAGGTGACTTTTACTGATGTTCCTAATTTAAATGGATAGTTTTGCTTGCTTCTATTGAAGTAAAAGTGTTTAAAAAAAAAAATAAAGAAAAAAATTCAAAATAGATTATAAGAAAATAATATTAATTCATTGTTGTCTTTTTTTATTTCCTGGTTGAATATTAAACCAGGACAACGTTTGGTTTACTACTTTATATATTGTGATTCTTTAAGGCATAAGGAGCTTCCAATAGCTCAAAACGCAGAGCACAAGAGCTTCCAAGTTAGAGAGATAGGCACGCTGACATAAGCATCGTCGACGTCGAAGGATTGCTATGTCGTTTAATTCTACTTTAGACAGGCTCAATGGCTTTGTCAAGAGGAGAAATGAAAAAACCTTATGTGCGTACCTAGAAGTCTAATCAAAAGTTCGTATTCAGCGAAGATTTTCTTTGAATAAAGATCCCCGACTGCCTTAGACTAAGTCAATGCTCTAAATGTAATAATGAAACCGCTAGCCGCCCAACACAAACATTAACACAAGAGCAATCTTCCATACCAACCTTACTTAAAACACGAGTGAAGAAAGACGAAAGAATTTTTATATAAAAGCCGTTTAAACAAGACGTGTAGGATTTGTTTTATCAACCTCTATCTCTGAAATATCTGAAACCTTTATGGCTTTACAAACGTGGGCATGATTTTTGGAACAAAATATCTTCCAAAAGACCGCCTCGGCTCTGCTCGCAGATCCTTTTCTCGAAATCCTCAATCGCTCTTTCATATGATTGGGGCTCTATGTCGACCTCATGTCTTCAATGCTCGATTTCAGAGATGGAATTGTTTGCCGATGAAAGAAAGAATTCTTATGGTGTTAAGTCGCTCGATCTTGGCGGGTAATGGGTGTCTCCGAAACGCGGAATTACGCGTCCAGCCAACATTGTGCACTATTAGTTCGCGACTAGTATGGTACATAGCACCATCCTGTTGAAAGTAGAGATCGTCCGTATTCACATTCTCGAGCTCCGGCCCCAATAATTGTTTATCATGTCTCAGTAAGCTCTATTGGCCGTAATGGCTTTTTTCTTATTTTCGTAAAAATACGACCCTTTGACATCTCCGCACCAAACAGTTATTCCATCTGATGCATTGGCATCTCTTGAATCACTCGTATTTTTTCTGTGTCCCTGATGCGCCGATTTAGCTTACTAACGTAGCCGCCAATACAGAAATGAACCTCATCCGAAAACGCGATTTTCTTGCAAAAATTAATCTCAGCATTCATGTTTTCCATGACCGAACCCGAGAACGTATGCTGCTGCTGGTGGTCGGCCGGTTTTAATTTTTGTGTTTATCGGTCATTGTACGCATGTAGAGTCAAGACCAAGGCCCATAGAATCCGTTGCGTCCGTTGCGTCGACGTTATCGACTAACAGCTGGATAGAATATACACTTTGTTATGGAAGCAGGCCCATAAACAAATGATATGACGGAACGGACGGATAAAGTAGATTTACTTTCTACCTTTCAGTCCGTTGGCAGTTCACACATTCACACATTGAGAACCATACATTCGCATATTGAGTTTCACGTATTAACAAATTGAGAGTAAGCACTTTCATTGGTGGATACATTGAGAGAATGAAGAGAAATTGTCGTAGCTTGAAAAGAAAACATTGAGATTAATTGACATTTCAATTATTTTGTTTCGTTTCGTTTGTGGGCCGGGCCCTTCAAATCTTTCGTCCTGCGAACGGTGACGAATGGAGGTGTTTTGACACTTTCCTTTACTGCGGCGATATCTTCATATCTTGTACTGGGCAAGTCTCTTGGAATTTTTTGATTATGTTGGTCACACACTTCTCGGAAGGTACGAGCAAAATTGGCACGAATTTCTCGCATCGCTGCCGCGATTGAACAAGAACTTTCGTAATAAAATTCAACGATTTGGCTTATTTTTATTTCACATGATATTTCTCACCATGCCAACCCGCGTTCATCAGCTGTAAAATACTAGGCCTTCCAAATAGTACACCTCTTGCTGAAACACCCTTTTTTATGTATCCGCGTCGATACTGTTCTGCCAGTCATTGCTAGAGGAATCCGCATAGACAAAGATAATGCTAACACAACCACTTCGCTGATAAAGTCTAAGTAACGAAATGCTGTTTCGGTGCCATTCACAGGCATATCTGCAAACAATGTGAAGATGCGCAAGCCTATTATAGTTTAATTTAATAAAGCAACGTTGGCTATGCTCCATCTATTGTAGAGGCCTTAATTATCACACGGATTTGTTTTGTTTCTTCATAAAAAATTTTGAGTTATAGGAGCCATAGAATTTCTGGTAGATTCACTAACAATTCACTATCTATACGTTCAACATCAAATGCTAAGAATGCCGACTATACGTTATGTTGCTTGCATCGCTCTTGAAAACTACTTCGCGATCAGTAGTGGCTTTGTCCTTCTCGTTGAACAACTTTGAATTAGAAGTTTTCGGTTGTTTTATGTCAACTCGAACATAAGTGAGATATTGGTTTGTTTAAAATTGAGCTTTTATGTATGAGAACTATTTCTTTCGGGACGAGCGTTCTCACATCGATCTCTACTCGTTTCTTCTGTAATACATCAATTTTCTTGATATTTCTATCGGATTCTTCCCGTTTTGTTGTTCAGGAGCCCCATTTGCATACCACTTCGTCACACTTCGTTACTCTTTCAAAGTAACGACCCAAAACAATTCACTGCAATATGAGTATAAGATCTAGACTCGAAATCGAGACCACCTTCCGCAAGTAGTGGCATTTTTGTCATCCCAGTTTAACTTTAAATTGCTTACACATAATACATCTGGTAGATACTGACCAGCTGCATAACCATCCAAATACTGACGCCCCTGGCATGCTCTCATACGTTCAAAATGAAAGTCTCAAAGCCTCAGTTCTCAAGCAAAGTTTCAAAGTCAAGTTCTCGAGGACCATTGTCCTCGTCTTTCTGGACAATAGACGGAAAATCTGAAAGCCAAGATCGAAGTCTTGACACTATGAGTTGCCTATACCAACGTCATAGTCTCTGACAAAACATCATTTTATACTCGTATATTCCTAAAATTCCAATTCCAATCTGAAGTTTTCACTCGATACGTTAGCTATCGTGTGCCATCATTCCAAATTCATTCGATCACGTATGAAATCTACTCACTCGTGTGCGGGAATTTTCGCTCTGATTTCGAATGCCTTTCCATCAGCTGGATGGTTTCATATATACATAACGTTACATGCCAAGAATTATAGCAGAATTACACGCTTTCGGATTGATGCTGACAGATTTGATGTTAATGTACAATGCTAATAGATTGTATGCCACGGTTCTAAAAATTCAGACCGCGTGGTCAGTTGTAGTTTTCTCGACCGTATCATCTCTGAAGTGTATTAGTTTCGTCAGACCATCAAAGGTTTCCGGACACCCAATTCGCAAACTGCCAACAGATTGTGCAACATTTTGCACCAAACGTGGATGGTTAGAAGCATAATTGTAATAATTTAAACAGTCCTGCATGAAGAGGATCCACATATTTACCCGGCAACAGGCCATTCGTCGTAGCAACGTCCTCTGCTGTTATCCTTGTTTTCGAAGGGGATTCATTGGGATTTCTTACGACAAAGCTGCGGGCATACCGAACTCGAAGTCATTCTTTCACCAAATGCTCTTC
This sequence comes from Volucella zonaria, assembly GCA_963966105.1. Lineage (NCBI taxonomy): Eukaryota > Metazoa > Arthropoda > Insecta > Diptera > Syrphidae > Volucella > Volucella zonaria. The sequence goes on along the minus strand of OZ014530.1, from coordinate 315,980,792 downwards.
TGGAGTGAATCTCGTATATCGCGATAAGAAGCTTGAGAGCCGTATGGTAATTGATGCGAAATCTAACATTGACCTTATTCCAAAACAGACATGTTTCGGTGCTTCCATTTATAAGTTTCAACCGCTGTTCCATTATATTTGAATCTTCGTTTTCTTCCTTGTTGACAAGAGGCCAAATCTACAAACTAATCAATCAAAAAATGCCCCTTAATGGTGTAAGTCTTTCTCATCCTATATAGGAAGCATAAATAAAGCATAAGCGTCATCGATGACTTTGTCAATGACTCTTAGCAGAATACGCTTTGTCATCTTTCCCTGCAGTTCTTCATATCCGAACAGGAACTTCGCCTGCTTCAAGCCCACAAGTGTTTGAGTCGACATTGCCGGGATCAGTAACAAATGGTTCTCAAAGATGCGGCTACCTCATCTTCAGCTTTCTACATCAGCCATTTGACTAGCCATCTCCAAGTCTTTGACTGAGCACAAATTCTTAAGACGAATCCGTCTGCTCATACTAGCAATTACTAGACTTTCTGCTTGAATCCTCATCCTTTTTGTTCTCTGAAAAATATGCTATCCTAATTTGCTTTGCTTGTGCAATTGAAAAGGTAAAAGCTGCTCGTCGGCTGACGTGTATGTAACGACTGGCAACTATCACTACCGAAGTTTTTGCAGATTTCAGAATTCAGATACGAGTTTTACCTTTCAGTGTGTATTCCGTGCCTCCCCTAAGACGAATGAATTGTCGAAGCGGAGCTCACTAATGAATGGTAATCATACTTAATGACAGTTGAGTTTATAACTGAGTGACTTTCGTGTATGAAAATTACTCGTTTGTAGGTACATACGAGTTTTAACACGCAAATTCTTATACCATCTGCATAGGGTATAGCAAGTTTGATATGCACATTGTAACACGGAAATGTGTTATCATCAAAGTGCATCATCACTTCTCTGTGGGAGAAATATGTTAGAAAACTGACTAATATTCTGACATCATCCCTTTAGAAGTTAAGTAATAATTTGGATTTATTTTGGAATGGTTTCATAGATCTTTTAGCCTGTCGAAGACCCGGTGTGTTCACCAATATTTAGGTATGGCACACTTTATTTACCCAAATTTTGATCGTTGAATTTATTGTTAAATACGGGATGCCGCAGAAAGACTCTGGGCCGTTGAATGGATCAACTGAACCTTTCTGGTTAGAAAGGCTTTTTCCATTTCCTTCAACACATGTATGTCCTCGTATCGCCGTACAGCTCGTATAGTTCATTGTTGAATCTTCTCCTCCAAAGCCCTTCAATGCAAACCTTACCGAATATCTTACGAATAGTTTTTCTCTCGAAACGACCGGAGATATCTTCATCCGCTCTCGATAGGATACGTGCTTCAGTGCCATTAAGAAAGATGTTGTATAGCCATCGACCGCGACGTTCTGTTCAATTTTCGATGTTGTGCGTTACTTCTTGTTGACAGCATATTTAGCAGCAAGAGTACTTAAACATCTCAACATGCATAATTCCGCTGGTCCAGATGGTATATCTCCCCTTCTTCTGAAGACTTGTCCTTCCACGCTGGCAAAACCACCGCGTAAGATTTTTCATCAATCCTATTTTTTAGGACTCTTTTCGAGCAGATGGAAAACAGCATTTGCCCAGCCGGTCCTCCTACAGACCCATTCCATTTACGTCCCTTCTCTCCAAGGTCACGGAAACGCTGATAAACCGTCAGCTCATGAAATATCTCGAAAAACGAAAACTTCTCAATGACCGGCAATATGGTTTTCGTAGCAACAGGACCACTGGTGATTTGATGGCATGTCTCACCGAAAAGTGGAACCAAAGCGTACATCAATCTGGCGAAAGCAAGATAGTTGCACTTGATATTTCTAAGGCATTTGACAGAGTTTGGCATCAGGCTCTTTTGTCGAAAATGCGTGCCTTTGGGATCGATGACTCTCTTCTTCAGTGGATTAGAAATTACCTTTCGGAACGTTCAATTCAAGTTGTCTTAGACGGTTTCAAGCCTGATATTCACAAAATAAATGCTGATGTGCCCCAGGGCTCCGTTCTGTCTCCGACACTCTTTTTAATTTTCATTAATGATCTCTTGTCTGCTACTTCTAATCCAATATAACCCTTAGCTGACGACAATAATCTCTGCTTTTCATATTCGTTCCCTGACTCACGCCCCTGCTCTTCGGCTGTAGAACGGGAACGGCAGCGTATTTTAAGCTCATTAAATTCCGATATTAACAGCATAACCAATTGGGGAACTATCAACCGAGTAGAATTTACTGCTTCCAAAACTCAATGCTGTCTGCTGCCTTTGAAGCGAAATTTAAAAACCCAGCCGTTATCCATGAATAGCTCTTGCATCTAAACTTTCCATTCTCGGTATATGTATCAGTGACAACTTACGCTGGAATGATCACATATTCGATGTCGCTAAAAATGCAGCGAAATATCTAGGTTTCCTCAGGCGATGTAAGAAATACATTTTACTCCCTCTGATCTGGCCTAAATATATAAGGCATTCATACGCCCAAAGCTGGAGTTCAATGCTCACATCTGGCCAGGTGCTCCTAAAACATCTCTGCACCTGCCAGATAGGATTCAAAACCGTGCGATAAAACTCATTGGTGATACTAATATCAGTCAATCAATTGACACACTCGAACACCGACGTAATATCTCCTGTCTCACTTTGTTTTATCGCTATTTCCACCACCAGTGTTCCATTGGAATCGCCAGTAGCATTCCGCCCATTCAAACTTTCAACCGTAACACCCGTCTTGCTATGAATGATCATCAGTATACCCTCAAGCCCATTTTCGGACGTGCTATACTGTAAAATATCGTGATTCTTTCCTAAGCCGTACAACTCGCTTATGGAATGCCCTGCCGATCTCTGTGTTTCCTAGTCCTTATAATTTACAAACATTTAAAAACAATGTACATCGGTACCTGTCTTTTCTTCCTCCCTAAATTTTCTTCGCCTGCGCTCTGTACGAATATTTTAAGGATACAAAAACCCCTTGAGCGCACGCTGGTTATAAAAAAAAAAAAACAGCATATACTTGGTTTTGCATTCATTTACCGGTAAACCCATTTTGGCAGTTTCAGTTTCAATATTAACGAATGCGCCGGGAAGTTCTCTCTGAGTTCGACAGATTGTGCCTCCGGTGTTGGCTTGTCAGTTCCGCACAATTCTTTTAAGCATAATCCTAAAGTTGGAGCTGCAAGCGTTCTCGATCGGACGACTTTGGTAGGGATGACAAAAGTAAACATGGCTTTATATTGCTCGTCTTTACAAATCCTATCATATACGTCCTTAAAACCGATGAAAAGGTAGCGGGTATCGATTTGGGTTCTTGAGTTTTTTCCATGATCTTTCAGAATGTGAAATTTTGATCGATTATGGACTTTCCGGACCTGAAACCACACTGACAGGGGTCAATTAGGTTGCTGAAGAAGAGTTTCAGACGCTCACACAATATGGCAGATAAGATCTTGTACGCAATGTTGAGAAGACATTGCTGACGCAGTTGAGAGGGTCTGCTTTTTTGTGGATCGCGCAATCTATTTTTCTTTTCGTCGGTCGGCGTCTTTTATTTGTGAGATATACCAGATTTAAAAAGGCGTCTTCATTCGTGTAGGCGTATGGATTTGTGTGCAGAAGTCTACTTTTACATCTATTACCCTTTCAGACGTACTTTCGTGTAATTACGTCAATTAAGTGTTACAACAGAGTGTTTTGAGAAATTCCTAACACGCAGGGCACAGGTTGTTTACCATAGTTACATTCAAAACTCTCCACGACATGTTTTTAAACAAATTTTATTCAATTTAGCACACGCTATTACAATACAAAAGCTTATAAAAAATAAATACAATTTAGAAAACACTTACATATGTTATGGAGCTTGCATTCTATGCGCCCAATTTAATTGAAAGATCACAAAATAAATACGAAAATGCAATTTCAAACCGCAATCCAGCGATCAAAGCTAAAATGATAAACTAAACGAATAATGCATAAGATGAATCGTCGTATGGATGACAAAACCGGACAACTGACAAATGAACATCTAAGAACACACAAAAATAATTTCCTTCTCCAGATAAATAAAATTAGACAATTTACTTTAAATTATTCATGTTTACTCAATTTTACGGCAAATAATTTCTCTGTAAACAGCGGCTCACAGATTGAAATGAAAAGAGTTATGGAATTTTCAAACAAAATGCCAATTGTGCGGCTTTGTCGTGCACATAACGAAGCGACACGAAGCATGCAAAATGATTATATGTATTAGATGATTTAATTTTGTGTAGCAGTCAATGCGATTACAGTAAAACGTAACTCTTCAGGGTCCCGAGCCATGAATTCTTTGCAAACCTTTGCGGCATCCTTTAATTAAATCAAATTTTAAATTATTTCCCTATGAAACCATTTCATCTAAACTTACCTGAACAAATGTCTCGTCAGATGTTTCGCCATGCTTAACTGGAAATTTTTTCCGTCCATCCAATTCGAACAATTCTCCGTCTTTTCGAATGAATGCAATAAAGTGATGATTAACTTTCTCTCGTGGATCTGCTTCAGTTTGACCCTCCTGTGCTAAAATCTGATGACTCTCTTGAAATGCAGTATCATTTTCCAAAGCACGACCACGTTCTTCAGGATCCAAGGAAATAACCCGATCAAGGAATTTTTTCAAAACACCATCTTCCAAAGCAATGCTGGAAAGCATAATAAAGTGCATCTTAGTAATAAAAATTCTAACTTAAGTCCGCAGTAAGCTTTTGCTAACCGAAAGTATACAATATACTCGTAGTTGAACACTTCCACTTCCTTGACCTTTCAATTGACGTGACAAAACGCGATGTTTTGCTTCAAAAAAGTCTTCAAATCAAAATCAAAGTTGGCAATAATAATCATCGAAATAACAAACAGACCACTACAAAACAAGATTTTGACCAGATACCAATGATAGTTTTTACAATTGTTGCAATATAAAGACAACCACTCAACTCTTAATAAGGCAGAAGCTACAGTACGTACCTCAAGGCAGCGTACTGGGTCCATTATTTTACTCGTACCAGTATCTTATAGGTGGTGTTTTTGTGCAGTTTGAGTTTTCAGTGTTCTATTTTTGACAGCTCACGCGTGATTGGTGACATACCATATGTCAAAGTCAAACAGGCTCAGTTAGCATTGCCATTTTATCATGGAAGGACTTATACCCGAACAACGCTTACAAATTATTGAATTTTATTACCAAAATTCGTGCTCTATGAAAAATGTTTTTCGCACACTTCGACCATTTAACGGTCGCCATAATCGACCCACTGAGCAAGCGATTCAAGCCACAGTGACCAAATTTCTCACCAAATTCACGCTATCGCACATCAAGCCACCCACCTGTATTCGTAGAGGAAATATTGCCGCTGTATTCGCCAGTGTTAATGAAGACCGTGATTTGTATATTCGTCGCCGTTCGCAGCAATTGGAATTGTGATACTCGACTACGTGGAAAATTTAACGCAAGGATTTGATCTAAAACCATGCAAAATACAGCTCATGGAAGAACTGAAGCCGACGCCACAGTGTCGAATTTTCGATGAGTGGGCCTTAGAAAAGCTGAAGGAAGATCCGCTTTTTTATCGAAAAATTGTTGGTTGAATGGGTATGTTAATTAAAAAAACTGCCGTATTTGGTCCGATGGGCAACCTCAGGCAATGCAAAAGCTGCCAATGTATCCGGAAAAACGTACTGTTTGGTGCGGTTTATGGTCCGACGGAATCCTTGGGCCGCAGTTTTTCAAAGATAACCGCGAGAACAATGTTCCAGTCAATGGCGCTCGCTATTTTACAATGATTTCGAACTTTTTTTTTGCCCAAAATGCAGGAGCTGAACCTGGTCGACATGTGGTTCCAGCTAGACGACTCTACATGCTACACAACAGGCAAATAAATGGATCAATTGAGAAATCAGATCGCTGAACAAACTCGTTTTAGACCGGCGAATTGGCCGGCTAGATCGTGCGATTTGACGCCTTTAGACTATTTTTTTTTATGGGGATACGTTAAATCACTCGTCAATGCCGATAAACTAGCGCCAATTTCAGCCTTGGAAGACAAAATCACACGTGTTATCAGCGAGATAACAGCCGATATGCCCGAAAAAGTGATTCAAAATTGTACTCTCCGTATGGACCATTTGAGATGTAGTCGTGGTCAATATTTACATGAAATAATCTTCAAAAAGTAAATGGCAAGCATTTATTTATCAACTCAAATAAAAATTGTATACACTTTTATTGTACAATTTCTTAAAATATCACCCAACTTTTTAAAATGCTATAATTTTTTTATTTTTTGATAAATTTTATTGTGCCAAAGCAAAAAATGATGGAAAATATATCAATTTTCAAATTTATCAGTAGTTTTCAATATGTTCACCTTTGGCGCGAATAATGGCCTTGAGACGGCCGACGAAAGCATCGCACGCTGCACGCAAGTGGCCCTGCGGTATTTTGGCCTATTCCCGGCGAAGTGCTTGTTTGGTATTTTTTAGTGCCAACCTTCGCCTTCAAAATACTCCGGACTGAGAAATCCATCGGATTTGCATCCGAAGAATTAGCAATCCATTGTGCCGAAGAAATGAAGTGTGGAACATCGTTTTTTAACCAGCCTTGCTGAAATATCCACGGTCTCTGACCGAAATGATTGTTTGCCCAAGGCTTCAATACTGTCTCTAACACAGTTTCACGGTATACGATCGCATTAATTTTGACGCAACGGTCCAAAATACGAGCGGAGAGCGACCATTGGCGGTTATGAGGGCCCAAACCATCACCATCGGTGCTGCCTTCTTTCTGGTGGCCGTCCGAAGGTGTAAATTTTCGAAGGACCTCTCTGGCAAGTAAACTCGGTCATTTTGTTTGTTGACATATTGCTCGATAACAAATTACGACTCATCGGAAAAAAACCAAATTCGGCAACTCACCACTTTCGTGCAAGCGTAGCAACTCCTTCGCTCTTTCGACTCTAATTTTTTTCTGTTGCGGTGTAAGATCTTGTGCTTTTTGGAACTTCAATGGCTTGAGCCCAAACTCATTTTTCAGTATGTGTTGCATCCGTTCCAACGATATGTTGAGCTCACGAGCCATTTTTCTTCCACTTCGCCGCGAATTTCGCTCCACTCGAGCCTTCGCTTTCAGAACCATTTCTGCCGATGTTGCTGTTTTTTTATGACCACCTCCATGGCGTTTTGCAACGCTGCCAGTATCACCACGGTAATGAGCTATGGTTCGAGACACAAATGATTTATTCATGTTGAGGTGCTGGAGGGCTCTAACAATAGCTACTTGTGGTTTTCCAGCCAAATATAAAGCAATCACACTATCACGTTTGAATCCCATCGCGGATAAAAATTTTTCAACACAACTGAGACGCAAATCGTTTAAAAGGCTTGTAAATAATAAACTTATCTGTCATGTGTCAAAATTTGAGCTCACTGTCATGAACGGTTTGAAAATTATAGCAGTCTGAAGTTGGTTGCAGTTCGAGTCATTCAGGGTGTATATGTACGAGTACATTCGACATTCCAATACCTAGAACAACCAGTTCAATGAGTGCGGCTTTCGGAGATGGCACGTAATACTTATTTCGCACAAAATTGTAGGACAGGCGATCACCAAACTTGAAAATCGCTTAGATTAATTGACTAACTGCTTCAAAAAATTGGATACCATATTCAAAGTGGCGCAAAAGTTGTCGCCCGATGTTCTTTGGCTGTAATTTTTTTTGTGAATGAAAAACTTTGGTTCTGCATTTGGATTATGTTTATTTGATATCTTAATTTTTTTTCATTAAATCCAGAAAAAGATATCGACTAAATGGCCGCCGCCAGAATTGATGACCATTAGGGCCCGATTTGTTGCATTTTCCATCACTCTTGTCAGAACTTCCGGCGATAAGTACTCCCATTCCTGACGGATATTTTCTTTAAGGGCTTCAAGTGTCTGAGGCTTGTTAGCATAGACTCATGACTTTCCGCAGCTGTCAAAGTTATCACTGACATCCAGCTGTCAAAATATTCAGTAAGGTTTGCTATTTCATCATGCATCGTCTTACCCTTGCCGAACCTGCGGAAATTATTATCGAAATTCCGGTTCAGTTATAAATACGCAACGTGAATTTCGTCGAGAGATTGGTCGTCATCATGGCTTCAGTGTGCAGGCAATTCGTCCGTGACCGTGAGTACACTGTTTTGGATCTTAAGCCACCAACCAGACAGAGATTGTTGCAAAATGAAGAAAACATAGCCGCCGTAGCGGCCATTATCGAAGAAGACCCAGAAATGTCTATTCGGCGTCGATCAGCTGAATTGGGCATCGCCAATTCTTACTTTGCGGCTGGGTTTATGCCTACATCCGTATAAGATTGTGCTGACGCAAGAATTGAAGCCGGACAACCATAGACAACGCCGTGAGTTCGCTAATTGGGTGCGGGAAATGTTTGGCGGAGATCCGCATTTTGGCCAAAAAATCATCTTCTCGGACGAGGCCCAATTTTGGCTCAGCGGCTATTTCAACAAGCAAAATTTCCGTTATTGCAGCGAACACAATCCACAAGTGTTCCGTCAAGCATCAATGCATCCACAAAGATTGACTGTTTGGAGCGGTTTAGCATGGTGGCATCATCGGACCTTATTTCTTTCGAAATGACTAATGAGACATCGTTACCGTCAATGATCTCAGGCATACACTCAACGAAATTTAATTAAAGGTAGATGCACTTTTGTCCAGAAAATGTGTTCGTAGTGTAAACGAACATTTATGTCCATTTTTTTCTTTTGTTTTTCTTTTTGAAAATACCGTTACTCCTGCTCAGAGAATTTCAACATCTGTTGCTTCAACACGATCTATTGATCGTGCGAAATTCAAATAAAAGTAGTCGTGTTTATGCTGAAAAGCTGTGAGTTGGATTTCGATGATTGTTGGCCGCAAGTCAGAATGGGAAAAGGAAAAATGCTCTCGGATGAGGATATCGCCAAAATCCATGCGTATAAGGATACCGGTGTCCAATCGCCAACTTTCCATTAAATTAAATCGATCGGCTTCCGCAATCGATAATGTTATTATAACGCGAGCCGAAGAAATAAAAACAATCAAAAAATTTCACCAAGGCAGATATGGGCCATTATCCAAGTTGGGTTGCAAAAAAATGCTACTGCTTCTAAAATTATTTCAGATTTAAAGTTGCCAATATCGAAACAGCGTGTACAACAAATTGTAGCTAGTTTGGAAAAAAATGAAGTCAAAACCAGCTCTTACAGAAGCACATAAAGTTGCCCGACTTTGCCAAAGAACACATGAAATGGTCTAAACTCTAAACAGTGGAAAAGCGTGATCTTTTCGGACGAAAAAAAAGTTGAACCTTGATGGGCCTGTGAGCTTCTCCTCTAAACGAAGCTTTGGAGGTGGATCTTTGTTGGTCTGGGTTGCTTTGCAGGACTCCAATATGCAAAATTTCTGGCCGAATGAAATCAGAAAATTATATTGCTCTGTTGGAAGACGTTTTGGTAGACTTTTTGAACCATCAGCCGGATTGGAATACAATTTTTCAGCAAGATAATGCTGCCATTCATGTATCACGGGCGAGTCGCGAGTAGTTTCAGACAAAGAAATGCAACTTTTAGAGTGGCCAGCACGTTCACTCGATCGAAAACATGTGGGGAAATCTGCCTCGCCGTGTTTATACTGGCGGGCGCAAATTTGCTTCGGTTGAGGATTTACGCAAGGCAGTTACATGGGCCTAATTCCAGCTAAGGAGTTCAAAAACGTGGTTAATTCGATATGTCAAGTCGGATTTTCGAACTTATGACCAAGTCTGGCGGTTGGACTCACTATTAATTTAGACTTTTACGTTATTTGTATCTGTTTTTACTTTTCCTTGACTGCCTTTAATTGAATTTCGCAGTATAAATTGAGTTTTTTTTTTGTTTAACTAAGTAAAGATATGTTTGTTTGTTTTAGTCAATTTTTTTCTTTTCTTAAATAAATCTTTTGTTTGTGTTCAATAAGTTTGTAAACAGCATTATACTTAAATCAACTTTTTTTTTAATATTTCAAAGGAAAATAAGTTGCCTTTAATTGAATTTCGCTGAGTGTAGAGCGATGTTAACCGACTTTCTGTAGTCAGAGCTCGGCAATCGATATATCCGAGCTATGGTTCCAATAAGACGGCGCTACACGACGCTACGGCGAAATTGTGAAGGAAAAATTTGACGACTAGGTTCATCTCACGGCGACCATTCATCAATTGGCCGCCACGATCATACGATTTGACACCACTCGATTATTTTCTCTGGGGCTACGTCAAGTCGTCCTTAGTCTACGCTAACAAGCCAACCACTTTGGACGGGCTCGAGGCCAACATTCGACACGCTATTGCCGGAATAACGCCGCACATAGTGAACTAAGTCATCAAACACCGCTTGAAGCACTGAAAGCGAAGCCGAGGCGGCCATTTGAATGATGTGCTATTCCACACATAATGGCATGAACGTAGCTTCAAAATGATGCCAAAATCAATTTTACACCTCACACCCTTGTTGTTTTATTTCAATTTTTTTGTCCTATCGTTCATATCTGGTCACCCTTTACTTAACTAGTGTTCGCAGTCATAAATAGTCATAAATGTTCGCAGTCATAAATAGCATGTCATATGTGATGTGAATAAATCCTGCCGCTGCGATCCATTTTGTTTAGTCACATTATTAATTTTTTGCAAACATCTTTTGTAGATTCTCCTTTGCTGCTTTGCACCAAAACTGATTAGGTCGAAACACTTGTATACCAAATTCAGTACTGCGCGTTGTTTGCTAGAGCCGTTATTCAAATTAGTATTTAGGATATATTGCTCATTCAGTATGCAAATTTCGTTGTGCTAACATCATTGTAAGCATTTTATTGTTTTTGTTCCGGAAAAACCAGAATGGAAGTGAAGCCACTGGAGAAACCCAAAATGTGTATCGAGAGAGTGTTCTCAGCCAGTCCAAGTGACGGTGTTGGTCTGCAAAATTTAGAAATGCCAATGCTGAAGTCCAAAAGTCGAAAATGCGTGCATTTGGGATCGATGACTCTATGAATTTAGAAACTACCTTTCGGAGCGTTCAATTTAAGTTATCTTGGTGTACCTCAGGACGCCGTTCTGTCTCCGACATACTTTATAATTTTCATTAACGATCTCTTGTCTTGTCCAATATATTCCTTTGAGTACTCTCTTCTTTTCATATTCGTTCCCGAACTCACGTGCCTATTCTTCCGCTGTAGAACGCGAACGCCAGCGTATGTTAAGCTCATTAAATTCTGATATTAACAGCATAACTAGTTGGGGAACTACTAACTGAGTATTAATGCTTCCAAAACACAATGCTGCTTGCTGTCGTTAAAGCGAAATTTAAACCATCCACCGATGTGGATGGCACTTGCATCGTCGAAATCGAACAACTTTCCATTCTCGGTATGTGTGTCAATAACAACTTACGTTGGAATGACCACATATTCGGTGTCACCAAAAATGCTGCGAAATATCTTGGTTTCCTCAAGCGATGTAAGAAATATTTTACCCTGATCTGATCTTCTCTCAATATATAGGGTAACCAGATAAGAATGATAGGAAAAACAAATTAAAAAAAAACAAGGGTGTGAGATATAAAATTCATTCTGGGTTTATTTTGAAGCTACGTTCATGCCAATATGTGTGGAATAGCACATCATTCAAATGGTCGCCTCGGCTTCGCTGCCATTGCTTTTAATTTTTTTTTTTTAAGGAACTTAAAACTCAAGTGGGTATGATATGAATATACTTATAATGCCTCAGCATGTGTTAAGTTTTTTGGAAAATAACAGTGGTTATTTCGCTCCGTGGGTAGAATCCAACATTTAATGGGGAGACTAAATTTTTAGTGTGGAAGATTTCTAGTGAACTACTCGTCTTAATCCGATTTTCTTTAACTGGAAAAATGGGTGATATATCTTTCGGGCGAGGCTGGGATTCGAACAACGAAACTTCCGATTTGGAAGCCAGTCCACTACCACTTAAGCCACTGCCACTGACTTGGTCCAATATGTGCGGCGTTATTACGGCAATAACATGTCGAATGTTGGCTTCGAGTTCGTCCAAAGTAGTTCGCTTGTTAGCTAAGACAAAGAACTTGACGTACGACAGAGAAAATAATTGAGTTGGGTGAAATCGCATGATCGTGGCGGCCAATTGATGAACGCTCGCCGTGAGATGACCCAGTCGCCAAATTTTTCTTCACATCTTCAAGCGTTGCGTCCTTATATGGCATGCAGCGCCGTCCTGTGGAAAACACAGCTCGGCTATATCGATTTTGTAAAGCTCTGACTACAGAAAGTCGGTTAACATCGCTCTATACCTGAGGCCATTGACAGTAACGATGTCTCCTTCCTCATTTCGAAACAGTCAATCTTTGTGGATGCACTGATGAACGGCCGAACACTTGTGGATTGTGTTCGCTCCAATAACGGTAATTTTGCTAAAAATGGACCTCGTCCAAGATGATTTTTTGGCCAAAATCCGGATCTCCGGCCAACATTTCCAGCACCCCATTAGCGAACTTACGCGTTGTCTATGATCGTTCGGCTTCAATTCTTGCGTCAGCACAAGGGTAGGCCTAAATCCAATCGCAAAATTAGACGGGTTGACTCTCTGGCGATGCCCAATTCAGATGATTCGCTCCGAATAGACATTTCTGCGTCTTTTTCGATGCTGTTTTCTTCATTTCGCACAAATCTCTGTCTGGTTGGTGGCTTAAGATCCAAAAGAGTGTACTCACGCTCAAACATTTCCACCGTACGACGAATTGCCTGCACACTGAAGTCATGATGACGACCGACCTCACGACGCAATTCACGTTGCGTATTTACAACTGAGCCGGAATTTCGATAATAGTTTCCGCACGTTCGGCAAGCGTAAGACAATGCATGATGAAATGGCAAACCTTACTGAATATTTAGACAGCTGGATGTCATGGCAACTTTGACAGCTGCTGAAACATAACAATTGGAAAAACTATGATTGCTATCTGGTTATCCCTTCTAAGCCATTTATCCGCCCTAAATTGGAGTACTATGGCCACGTCTGGTCGGGTGCGCCCAAAACATCTCTGCACCTGCTAGACAGCAATCAAAACCGTGAGATAAAACTCTTAGGTGATACTAATATCAACCTCGAACACTCTGTTCCAGTGGTTCATAGAAATCGCCAGTAGCATTCCGCCCCTTTAAACTTTTAACCATAACACCCTTCACGCTATGAATGCTCATCAGTATACCCTCAAGCCCACTTTCGGACGTACTCTAAAATATCGTGATGCCCTGACTAGCTCTTTATTTCCTAGTCTTTATAACCTTCAAGCATTTAAAACCAACGTTCACCGGTACCGCTCTTTCTTTCCTCCCTGCATTTCCTTCGGCCGCGCTGTGTCTAAGCATTTTAAATGTATTCAAATCCCTTGAGCGTGCACAAATCATATAAAAAAAAAAGCAAAAAAAAATAATGTCCGATGTGCCTGTGTTCTTGGCTGACGTTCCACATACAATATGTCAATTTCTTTGAGAATTTTAATATGGTCACATGGCTGCATCCGATTCTCTTATGAATATGTAGTCCGATCCGAAACCCCAACATTATTTAAGAACTCAATTAAACACTTTTGTTTACCCCTTCTCACCACATTGCACTTAAAACGAAACTGAACTGAACTAAACTTCAAATATTGAGAAGAGACACGCAAATGTAACTATTTTTTAACCCTTACCCATTTTCCATGGGCATTTATGCAGATGCAGACCATTGAAAGGACAAATCAGTTCCGCTACATTCAAGTTTTGTGAAATGTCAGGGTGGTAACTTTTTTGTATCCAATACGGTATTGTACAATCAATACAGACCTAACCACGATGACAGGCATTTTAAATGCAACATTTGCCGACGACACGGTAGTTATGGTCAGAAACGAGGATCCCGTCATACGAGGGCGGGTCAATAATTCTGTGCATTTTTGAATTTCTGACCTCTTTACTGAAACAACAACACTGCTCCTGTCAACAGGCATTTGTCAGTTGACTCCTGTCAAAATTTAAACTTGCTGCGTCAGTTAGTTTGTGTTTGACAGCTATTTTTATCAGACTACTCACTAATTTGAGGAGAAAATGGAAAAAAGTGAATTTCGTGTGCTTATTAAGCATTATTTCTTGCGAAAAAAAACCATTACCGAGACCAAGGCTAAGCTTGATAAATACTGCACCATCGATTTCAATGGTAAAAAAATGGTTTACTGAATTTCGTTGTGGCCGTACAAGCACTGAAGATGCCGAACGTCCTGGACGCCCAGTTGAGGTCTCTACACCCGAAACAATCGAAAAAATTCACGATATGGTGTTGGCCGACCGAAGATTGAAAGTGCGAGAGATTGTGGAAGCCGTAGGGATCTCGCATGGCTCAGTGGTTTCAATTTTGAATGATCACTTGGGCATGAGAAAGCTTTCCGCAAGATGGGTGCCGCGTTTGCTCACAGTCGACCACAAACGCAATCGTGTAACAACTTCACAGGAAGGTTTGGCGTTGTTTAATCGCAATATGGAGGAGTTTTTGCGCCGTTTTGTAACCGTGGACGAAATATGGATCCATCACAACAAACAACAGTCAAAACAGTGGGTTTCTAAGGGTGAATCGGCGCCAAAGAAGGCCAAGGTGGGTTTGTCAGCCAATAAAGTTATGGCGACTGTTTTTTGGGATGCACGCGGGATAATCCACATTGACTACCTTCAAAAGGGAAGAACAATCAATGGGGAATATTATGCCAACTTATTGGACCGATTCAATGACGATTTGAAAAAAAAACGACCTCATTTGGCCAAGAAAAAAGTTCTTTTCCACCAAGACAATGCAAGGGTGCACACATGTGCAGTTGCCATGGCAAAAATCCATGAATTGGGCTATGAATTGCTCCCTCATCCACCCTATTCTCCAGATTTGGCTCCGAGCGACTACTTCTTGTTCCCAAACCTGAAGAAATGGCTTGGTGGAAAAAGATGATGAAGTCATCTCGTCATTTTGAGGACCTTGACAAATCATTTTTTTTGGAAGGGATAAAAAAATTGGAGAAGCGTTGGACAAAGTGTATAGAGCTCAACTGAGACTACGTTGAAAAATAAAATTATTTTTTATCAAAAAATCTGTTTTAATCCAAAAGTCACGTACTTTTTGATCCGCCCTCGTACCTATTACTTCTTTTATTAACCGTCGAAATATGTAACGCATGTAACTACATCTTATGCTACATATTTCTTCTACATATGTACATATCTGCATTTGCTTCTGCGACGTTTGGGGGTTGGTTAAATTTTGCATTTTGCATTACCTCGTTACTGAGGGCTAAGAGTCTGCTGATGTTTTTGCATTTGAGTGACTCAATTATGTTTCTTTCTTTTTCGAACCTATTGCTTTTGGACCAGATTTACCAACAAGTAGAGTGGAGTGGAGTCTTTAGGTTCTTCTTATTAGATCACGTTTTACGTATAACACTCGCTGACATTCTTAACATTTTCATTTCCATCGCATTTATTATTCTTTTATATTTTTCGTATATCGTTCAACATTGCGATGCGTATGTTAAAGCTAGACAAACGACGAACAAAGGTTTAATTTTAAAAGGCATGTTTTCTTCACGATGTATTGCCAGTTTTCGCACCATTAAAGCAACGTCATTGCAATTTCTTTGGGTGATAACACTTTGGCACGATGACTCCCAATAAATAGATGTCAGGATAATACGAGTACACAGCCATAGTACGACTGATCCATTACTCGTGACTTCTAGCACCTTTATCCAATGATTAAGGGTTGCCTGAAAGGCTGCTACTTCGAGAATAAAAAGGTGCAAAAGTAAATTTTACACGACATTACAAAGCAACTGGTATGCTTCAACTTATTTGTAAAAACAAAACTGGCTAAAAGAGTGGAGAATAAAAGTCAACGAGACAAAATTAGTTAGTCACTTTTACACTTTTACAACTAAAATGTACATATACTTCTTCTCCAGCAGAAAAACTGAAGTATTTCGGTCTGACTTCTAACTTAAAAAAAGAACATATTCAACAAGCGACAGATACTGGGATGGCAGGTATGAAAACTCTACTGGCTATCATTAAATCGTCACATTTGGTTCTATGGCATTCGGCTGCGGAGTACTCCATACGATTCCCAAAGCTCCCTGCTAAACCAGAAACCTACAAGTTGGAAGAGTTTGCAAATTTTTCAACAAAACAACAAAAATAACTTCATAGCTCAAGTTATAAGGCATTTACTGGGTAGTATGCCTTAGTAATAAAAACAAAAGCCAATTGTCATTCCAATTACAGTTACATACTGGTATTAATGAGCAGCACAACTTTCTAAGCAACACTTGTTGAGCAGTGTTTGCGTCTTTTGTCCATGTTTTCGTAGTATGACACTGTTCGCATAGATTATGTGATAATCAACATCTATTCCGGAGCGGTGACAAATTGAAGAGCATGAGGCAAACAAATCAAACGCTGCTCATACTTTCAATCCAAAAAGAATACCAGTTGCATCTTTAAAACATGTTGGCCAAATTCAATTTTCAGTAACTGGCTAAACTTTTTTCTGTTTAATGTAATGGCAAACTCTGATGTCCAGAGTTTCCCACATAGAACATACGTGTGACATTACAATGAAAAGTTCCAGTATCGATTTTTGTTAATTATTTACATGACTGAGTCATCTTTACGTTTTATTGCAAGTGTACTTACTCTTTGTTGTTGGCAATGCTATGAATCAAAGCAACAGTACCACAAGCATTTTGGGTAAATTGTCTCATGTAGAACAAATCGTCAGCAACTTTCGGTGGGTTCTTCTCCAACTCTGCATTCTCCTCCTCGCGATGTTTCTCATACTACATACAGCCCAATAAAAGAAACAAAAAAAAAAAATTATTCAAAAATACCAAACAAGAGTGTGAGAATTCATTACCGCATCCGAACAGGGGAACAGAAGAATGATGGATTTAACAGGTCTAGGGATCCATTCTAACATTTCTGGCTCCAGGCCGACAACATCCGTTAAAGACCAATCGTTCGACACACCCAAACTATGTATGTACTTAGTTAGGACCTACAATTTGATTTCATTTTAAACAAAGGACTATGAAGGGTATGTGTTGAGCATACTTACATCAGGGTTGGATTCCAAAGGCAATAAAGATACCATTTTCAGTTTTTTTTTTCTTTTTTCTCTCTCGTTCTTTATAAAGTGTTTTGTAAAGATTTTATAATTACTACGCGGTCTTACTTTATTGCGTACTTCAAATACAATTCGCAATATCGTTCGCTTGCAAATGCCGGCAAATTAGTGTAAAAAAAAAAAAGTTCCGTTTTCGGAACAATTTTTGATAAATCATGCTAGTGCAGTACAGAAGAGCTGTGTTCAGAAGAAAACGTTTTTCTTTTAAAGTTGCTCTGGGTATGTTCAATTTTTGAACCGTTAGGTGAATGGTGTAAACAAAATTAAATACTTTTTTTTACATAATTTATTGTATATACGCACATATTCAGTGGTGTTCACACCAAATGCAAATATCTCTCGACGAATTTAAGTAGAACCATTATTTAATGAAAATAATACCGTTATAAATACCAAGAGGTGAGGTTTTTCTCCATTTTACAATCGTTAAAGTAGATTATAATGGGTTGTTTTTAGTATTTATTTTTAATTTCGAAGTGGAAAATATAATTATTTTGGTAAAAATTTCACATTTGCAAGGAGAAAGAACATTTAGGTGTTCCAGACACCTTGTTCGGTATAAAACGAAGGTCACTTGAGGCACTCAGTAGCCAGAAACTCAAAAAAGCAGGCAGGATTATAAGCACCACGTAAAAGATAAAAATAAACTAGCCAAAATGGGTGGTACTGATGGGTCACCCATCTCCAATGGTTTTTGATATTTCATATCCTGTTAGAATTTAGGAAACCTATTACCCATATAAGTTCAACCAGTCAGATGTTGGATTCCCTCTATTAACGAAATCGTAGTTAGTACTACATTGACGGTTCCGAAATTGTTGGTATTCCTTGAATAACTTAGGTAATTCTGACCCAATTTTTTTTCGAAATTTTCGTTAAATGTATGCTATGTTGTATTTTGCGAATGTTTCTTTTAACTTAAAAAAAACTCGTCGGATTTCGATCAAAATCTAAAGGCCGCGATTCGGCCTGAATACGCATCATCTGATAAAAATTCAAATCGATAGCACTATTAGTTCGAAAGAGACACATAGTGCCTGCTCATATTGGCGCGGGCTGGAAGATTGTCAGAAAGAGCGGGAACGCTTCTTATTGAAGTGGGAAGAATAAGGGTTATTTCCACCGAAAATCCACTTTAGAAATGGTAAAGCACGTCGTTTTTTCCCATATCTTTACAATTCTGAAATATTTTTTCATTTTACTTTTGATCGTTGATGAACAAGGAAGTGTAAAGAAGAGGAAAAAAAGTATGTTTCAGGCCAACTGCTCAAATTTAAAAACTAAAAATGCTCTGATTCAAGTGTTCCGCTTGTCAAAAGTCTTGAATCACCATGAAAATGTGAACACAACGTTCGTGGGGAGGACTTTCATCTCCTCGCCAATGAGAACAGGCACATATGTACATACATGCATGCACGCACACGCACACATACAGGCATTTTGTTAAAAAACTATCTAAAAACACTATAGCCACCTTAAAACGTATAGTTATAACAAAATTTCCATTTTCTAGGTAAATGCAATACGTTCTCTATCAAAAAGTTAATAAATAAACAGTTCAAAGTCAACAAACAGCCTACGGTACGGACGGATATAATGTTGACGACAAAAAGTCTTAAGGTTTCGACATAGAAGCGAAAGCTTCCAAATAATCCGCATCAAGGCAAATTCAGAAATATAAGGCTGATTCGCGTTCGGCTTCCTACAGAGGATAAGGCTGACAGCATCAAAGATGAATTCTTTGACCATCTAGACGAACATGCGCTCTGTGTCCCAGCTAAGACTCCAAAATTGTGCTTATCACAATTGTGGGCAAGAAATCTATTTTTGAGCTGTTCATCCGAGCCTGCCTGCATGACATACAATGGTTTCACGCTTTTAGAATTTATAACAGGGCGTTTCGTTTTAGTAGCTAGCAAGCGATTCTCACATCTCAACATCCAGAAAGGACCGTCAACCAGATTGATCATATTGCGTTTGACGCCAGACATTCTGGATGTCCAAACTTTCTGGCAAGCTGACTAACCTGGCATCATTACCTTGCTGCAGCCAGGGTACGTATGCGAAATCACAGTTCGACGTTGAAAAGCTGCAATCGCAAAAGACCGTTAGAGGATTTGCCGCTTGCGTTTCACTTAATCTCTCTCAAAATTCTAGCCTCTATACACAAACCATAGATCAGCATTGGGAATGGTGTCATGTTGTCTACGAGCTATTAGAGAAATTGCTTCTGATATGATTGGTTCCAAGGCGCCACTACGAGGAAACCTTTTGTTTGACGATTAATGACGGCAGGTACATGCATCCCAACAAGAAGCGTATTAAGCTGCGCTGGATTGAAGGACGAGAGCAGAAAGAATATAAGAAAAAAAAAGAAAAGCACGACGTGATCTAGGAAATGGAGGATTTGACTGCTGCAAAAAGATTTGAAGGCTTTGTTTGAGAATAAAACGAACATATAAGGGTTACAAAGCCTTATCGAAAGCGGGTGAAGAAACATTTAGCGCTTCGAGACAAAACTATTGCGTCTGATTGGGTGGCAATAAATGCATTAGGAAACCCAGATTTTTTATTATTTTTATTTAGAAGTACGCGTACTCCAGCAAGTCTTTGCAATAAAAAGGTGGTTGCGAAGCTAACCGAAACCATCACCTGGGTTTGCTGTTGAAGCTTAAGCTGTAGTTAACAGTCAAGTGTTTAATGATCATGCTTAACACTTATTTCTAAGATAACTATTGTAAATGGACTAAGTAATACACCCACCAAATCATTCTAGAGAGGACCACCATTCTGAGCTTGCTTTTAGATTATACTGCTACGTACATACGAGTATGTATATGAGATGATCAGGGTAATTTTTGTTTAAAAAGTTTGTTCCGTTAAGTAATCCTTCCATGTTAAACGCTTTGTAGTCCAGCTGCAAGCCAACGATGAAGGTCTTACGAGACTGCCCTTATAAAACTCTCAATATTATACTTTCGAGCTATAAATAACTGTTACAGCTCTTTCCACAACTGGGCAAGGGATAATGGTCTTCCACGGGACAAAGGAAGATAAATAGGGTTGACAAACGAAGCACTATCAATTCATCACTTAGGAAAAAACGCCACAGCATGTCAGCTCGACAGATGACACCTTTGTAAAGATTCGGCTAAGAATGACCTTACTTCCCTAAGGAAGTATACAGCACAAAGTGCTTAACGATAAATAGAAAAAATTAACATATTCCAGCGAAAAATTCTTCCCTGTATATCTACTTCTAATTTCGAGGAAAGCAAATATATGACAGGATAAATATGCAAACGCTTTGACGTTGGATATACATAGTTCAAAAAGTTAAGATGTGTTTACTTTGCTTCGGATATATGAGGTCTCGGTTTGAGACAATCACGAAAACGAAATTTCCTTTAAATGATTGCTCTGGTGACTTTGGAGCAACATTCATAGGACAATAGAAGATGGAGGGCTGAGTGCATTAGCAGCTTATTAATAAAATAAAAGTGAAGTGAATCGGAGTAGGGCCAAGCAGCCAAGGAAAGGAAGAAATGTTTTTATTTTAATTAATTAATTCGTGTTCTATGGAAGCAAAAACCTTAAAACACCTCCTGTTCAGAAACGCCACGACCCGGAAACATATCATGATGAATTTAAAGACCGTCGTTGACTTAAGAACAACGCAATATGGACGCAAGATGGACGTTTTTTCGTTTAATGAAATACAGAAAATAATTTTATTTACATCAGTAACTATGTGTAATATCCAATGGAATTTTATATACTACCAGGAACTGATGTCTTTATGGTTTAAGTAGAGTAAAGGAAATCACCATATTCCTGTTTTCTCGAGAGGAAAAACAACGAAGAAGTTCCCTGCAACTATGTTCAAAGTTTCGGAGAGGGTAACCATTGAACCTGAATGGAATAGCGAATGATTTGCTTTTACTCACTTCTGGTTTTTACACCTAAATCCATATTTTGTGAGGAAAGTCCACCACAGATTAAATTTTCATGTTACGGCAGATCTTAGAAAAATCAATGAATTGTAAATCTAAACATATTTTTATAGAATTTGGAACCGCGTATTATAATATTTATCTGGATAAGTAAAATAGATGAGCAATTCATAGCAATATTTCATCTGCCTAGCTCACCAGATTGATCAAAGTGATGACTGAAAATGTACGCTACACTATCAAGATCGATGAAGACTTCATTGAAAGTCTCGATATCAAAAAGTGACTTAGGCATTCAACATCATTCTTGTAAGGAGACATGTTAAAACCAGGGACATAATCTTTCAAATGTCCACTAAATTATTCGTTTGTTCATGATATCAGTAATCTTTTCGTGAGCATATCTTCGGAAGTGGCAAAAATGTGCCATTAGTCCTAGAGACAAGAAAATTCATCATATGCGTTTCGAACAGAACGTCACTTGAGACAAATATTATTTTTAGGTACTATGCAACTTTCTCTTCATAGACTCCGTTATTGATTATGACAACGGTAACATCTCTTGCCAATCACTTTTTCCTGTGGCCAAGGTGATATTTGAGAAACAACATTTTTTCTAGGACAATTAAGTGTATATGCAGGTCTAAGTGTAAGCCACATTGGGTTCTGTCCGATTAAAAGGGGCGAAGAACAGAAAGAATCTATTAAATGATTAAAAGAATGGACACAATGGACTCAACAGCTACTTTATGTGACCTATGACTCTTGTAATATATGGTGAGCATTCATTAGAAATTAAAGGATGGATACAATGGACTCAACAGCCACTATGACTCGTGTAATGTTCTTGGTTGATGTTGTAAATTTAAGTAATGCGATGCTCTCCGGAGTTTCATTTGGTGTATTTGAACAAATTTTTTAAACACAATCGTGCCTACTCACATCCTCATATTGAAGCTTATAATGCCTAATTCTTGATATTTTTTATTTATTATAAATTTTGCACTTAAAAATTAAAACTGTGAAACTGGGCAACATCGCATTAATCTGACAGTCATGGTCATACTAAGCTCTACAGCTGCTGATTTCCGATGACAGATGCAAATATAAACAATTCTCTGTTAAAAGTTGGGAAAAGTAGCTAAAGTTATTCGACACACAAGACTTGATTGGGCAAATAGTTTCTGTAAACATTCAAAATTCGGGGCAGTATAAAAGTACTCTAGCACCTCAATACAACTTTTCAGCTCCCTAACAAGATTACAAGCGGTTACAACAGTTAAAAGCGGTATTTTTCTTTCTTAACTGAGTTTCTAACAAAACAACGGTAAATAGTTTGTTTTTCAGTCAGCCTCGAAGTGCAGGGGAGTCAAATGGACTTTTCGTCTCTTAGTGCGAGTAGGGTCGGGGCAAGAGCATACCCCCACGAAGTAAACGAAGTAGGTTTAACTCAATTCCAACATAGACCTGGGAAGCACAAAGGGCCGCATAAAACCAGCAAGGAAGTGTTTGATGCGCTACTTTGCACTACTGAGGGCGAAGTGGGTGATCTAAGTCAAAATCTAATAGATGCTAACATATCCTACGGAGAACTAGCCTCATTAACAAATAAGGATCTAGATTTGATGGGTTGCAAGGATGTGAACCAACAGAATTCACTTCTAGAATTTTTCAAGTTACTACCAAGACAAAGCATTTCTTACGCGCAGTTAGTATTTGATCAGACACGGTTCTCCATTGAATATGGAATAAAGTAAGTTTTCCTTTATAGACTCATGCAGTCAGAAGAGGCACAACTATACAATAACACCATACTCTCGAGGACCTCTTCTCATTTGGATGCAATGAGATCGGCCTTGTCCGCTGCTAACTAT
Organism: Volucella zonaria; assembly: GCA_963966105.1. Classification (NCBI taxonomy): domain Eukaryota; kingdom Metazoa; phylum Arthropoda; class Insecta; order Diptera; family Syrphidae; genus Volucella; species Volucella zonaria. The sequence goes on along the minus strand of OZ014530.1, from coordinate 315,957,598 downwards.
AAGCTTAGAATCATTCCCTCAGAAGATGTTATTGTAGGTGAGAAAAATTTCGCCAGTCGCTTTGTATTGAACGCTTTGCAGGAACTACAACGAGTAACCGATGAAATCGATGCTCAGTTAGATGAATTTGTTAAGGTTTGTCCCTAAGTAAATCTTTAATAGGACTAATTGAATGATTTTCGATATTCTCTAGGAAACAAAATCTGAACGTAGCAATGAGAGTGGAGGAAGTGGAATTACAATGGCATTTAGTATTTTAGTTTCTGCTGCATTGGGTACATGGCTTGGATTTTGTCTTTGGAGATCAGTTAAAAACAAATAGTCTGTCGATCAATCTAGAAAATGTTGAATTCAAATAATTTGATAAAGAGCTATGGATATTCGCATCTAGTAAATGAGAACAACAACAAATTGTTCATTCATTCGAATTTAAACTTGTGTTCCAGTTTTGTTTTCTTCTATTTTAAATGTTTAAAATTAAAATATAACGAGTACTTGTGTTGTGAGCTTCAAGCTGATTTGCTTTTAGTGGAAAATTCATGAGTTTTATTATAACTTTTTTCACTTGGTTTGAGGAGTGAATATTAGTACCAACAGTAGTAGCATTGACCAAAGAGAAATCGAAAAGATGTAGAAACTCTTGTAATATCTCTACAGAATCCTGATTTCAATGCCACATAACAAAATTAATGTTGGTGTACCCCAAAGCTCCATTCTGTCTCCGCCATCCGATGATCTATTGTCTGCTACAATACTTCTAATCCAATGTATTCCTTTGGTGACAACAGTACTGTCTGCTTGGAATCGTTCCGGTACTCACGTCCCTGTTTTTCAGCTGTACAACGGGAGTGGCGGGGTATGCTAAGCTCATTCAATTTCGATATAAACAGCATTACTAAATGGGGAACCACCAACAGAGTGGAATTGAATGCTTCCAAAACACAATGTTGTCTGCTGTCGTTAAAGCGAAATTTAAACACCCAACCATTATCCATGAATGGCACTTGCATCGTCGGTATGTGAGTAAATGACAAAATTTTAATTTTGGTGGGGGCTAACGCCTCCATTTGGCTTAATTCTAGCTTAAAAAACTAGCAGTCACCGTCTAACTTCTGAGCCGATAACATCGTTCCTCTGTTAAGTGTGTGATTTACTTCGCCCGCAAAACGCGCAAACCGGTTTCTCGCTTTTAACCGTATTTTTTTCCTTTATCTGTTTAATTGATTTGCTTTTTCTTCTTTGTTTCTCACTTCGTGTCCACGTGAGTGAACTATTCAAGCTGAAAAAATGGCCCGCGGGTCGAACCACGTAGGTGGTCGATTCAGAATTCTCGATCTTGATCCTGACCCCGACCTACAGCCAAAACAAAAAGCAGAAACATAACAATTTGCCCTTCGACATCTTCCCAGATCTTCCGATTCAGTCTAGTGCAAAAAATCCCCGTTTCATTATTATGCCCATTCCTTCTCAAAAAAGCTATCGACAGTATTAGCAAAGATTATAAGAACATAACCCAACTTCGTGAAGGTAATCTTTTAATTTTTGTTAAATCTCAAAAAACCGCGGACTTATTCCTTAAAGCTAAAGATCTCGCTGGAGTTTGCCCAGTAGAAGTAAAATTACATGATCGCCTTAACCAATCGAAAGGAATAGCTTATGCTCCGTGCCTGATAAATGCGTCTGAGACGGAAATTGTAAAAGAAATGAAACCCCAGGGTGTCACTGATATTTACAAATTTTTAAAGAAAGGCGATAATGGTACACAAAAGCCCTCAGGTCTCATGCTTTCCACATTTGACTTTTATCAAATCCCCAAATCAGTTGATATTGGCTTCTACTCTGCAAAAATAACCCAATACATTCCGAATCCCATGCGATGCCGAAATTGTTTACTTCTTGGCCACACCATCAAACGGTGCAATGGTAGCACAAAATGCGATTCATGTAACCTCCCACCTCACACACCAGAACCCTGAGCTCGTGTTATATGTGCAAACTGCTCCCTTTCTCGTCTTCTAAAGAATGTCCGACTTACAAGCAAGCAAAAGAGAGAATCTATAGTCAACAAAATTCAGCTCAGATCCCTCCTCTAACAGAAACTTTTGCCGAGAAGGTAAAAAAATCAACTAGCTTACAATCCCAAACCCAAGCCCCTCAACACAGCATATCCCAACCCCTCCCCTCATCCTCATAAAATATACAAAATATCCAAATAACAAAATCCATAATAACGAACACAAACAATGTTAGAAGAAATACTAATACAGTACTCCCCGGATAATAGCAAAACCCTTTTAATAGAAACAAATTATTCAGAGTTGAGATTTACAAACGCCATCCTACGCAATTGCACTCGCTTTATAACAACCCGGTTTTAAGCAACCCCCTCTTATTATCAAATAAAAATCTAAACAAAAATTGTGCTTTACCTGGTATTTTACCCTTTTATAAGCCCATTGAATTTTTTTTTTGCTTTGCAAACGTACATGATTTGTGTGTATCCAATTGCAACGGTAGCAGCTACATTTAAGTGGGTCTCTGGCGCGACGCGCCCCGCCAACCAGCTGGCCGGCAAAACAATTGTGTATGAACAAGTCTATGAACACATTTGCAAAATGATACAATAACGCATTGGTGCCGTTGTTGTATCTCCTGCGACGATCCGATAGTTTGTGTTTTTCTTCCTGTGCTTGCCTGCTTGCTTTTCCCTGAAAGGAGTGAAAGGATTTCGTATCTGAAAAAAGGCAAAATTGCATCTTGGTGTGGAATTATGTTAGATCACTTTCTCTTTATTAGACATGGCACCCAGAAAAAGAACAGAACTTTCAATTCTCGACAAAATCAATATCTTGGATTCACTAAAAGACAAAAGGAATTCTAGAAAATATATTATCGAAAAATACAGATGCAATGCACGTATTTTCCAAAAAGAAAGCGCAATACGTAAGATTGTCAAAGCGAATAAAAACTTAAAGAGAAATTGAGTTCGTTCAGGACACAGTGAAGAATTGGATATGGCTATTGCTCGGTTTTTAATGGAATGAGAAGCCGCAATGCTATTATAAGTAGACCACTTATAAAAGAACAAGCCGTAAAATTCGCTCAAATCTTGGACGTTACTGATTTTGAGCCAAGCAATGGCTGGCTTTGGAGGTGGCAAAAAGAGGAAAACATTAGTTTCAAGAAAGTTCACGGCGAAAGAAATGATACTGATGTTCCAGCTGCATCGCAATGGATCGAACATATTTTACCAACATTATTAAACGGATCTGAAAAAGACATTTTTAATGGGGACGAAAGTGGGCTTTATTACAAAATGCTACCTTCTGAAATTTTGATGCGAAAAGGGGAAGATCCCGCAGGACACAAATTGAGCAAAGATCGTATAACTTTATTGTTTATTTGTAAAGGCAAAAAATCCTCATTGCTTTCGAGGTAAAACGATTCCCATTCCGTACTTTCACCAAAAAAAATCATGAATGGTTACTGAATTATGGACGCAAATAATAACAGACCACGAAAAAAAGATGAAAAAGAAAAATAGGCAAATACAATTATTTGTCGATAATGCAGGTTGCCATAAATTGCTTCCTGGAAATGCGTATACTGTCCCCAAATACTACCAGCATTATACAGCCACAGGATCAGGGCATAATCAGGTCTTTTAAAGCATATTATAGGAGGAATCTTATACGAAAACAATTATTGGCACTCGAAAATGAACAAACTTTGCCAGATTTTGTAAAATCAATTAATGTTTTAGGGGCATTCAAAATTACCAAGCGTTCCTGGTGGCTTGTTACTCCCCAGACTATAAAAAATTGTTTTAAGAAAGCTGAGTTTTGCAAAAGATGGAGTCGTTGTGGATGAAGAAGTATTAGAAGAGATTGATGTGTTCTGAACAGAAGAAGAGTTTGACGAGCTACTGCATTGCGATGATGAATTAGAATGTTTAATCGATCAAGAAATTTGTGATGATGTGGTTTCATTTGAAGAATGTTCAGTAACAAGTGGTGAGGATTTGGAGATGGAAATTCCAGTAGTCGAGAATGTGGTTGAAATTCCTTCAAGGAAAGATGCACTTAAGGCTCATCCAACTTTAGTAACGTACCTGGATGGAAACAACCTTACTGTCAAAACTCTAGATGAATTAGAAGATCATTTTTTGGAAACTACTGGAAAATCAATGATTCAAAGGCAAATTTCAGATTTTTTACATTAAATGTATTAACAATTTAATTTACTTGAATTTAATAACATTTTTGTTTTTTTAAGACTGATAATATTTTTGTGTTTTGTTATTTTTTTTTGTTTTTTTGTGAATTCTTATATTTATGCATATTTTACTTTATTTTTGATTTTTTTGCAATAATAAATAAAAAGAACTTGTAACTAAATCTAATTATTTATAAATTTGAGAAAATACCCTCCTAAAAACACATTTATGTGCTATTACAAGGATCCTCGCATAATAGGAATTTAATTGAAAACCCGCTTATAAGCACTACAATTTTATACCCATGTGCATGTGCTATTATCCGGGGAGTGCTGTACAGTATTAAAAAGCCCGAATACAAATAAATCTGAACTCACATCATCAAACTCAACAATCAAAAAACAAACTGCTAACACCAACGAAGTTACTTTTATTCAAACCGCTAACACACCATCAAGATTAAATATATCCTCCTCCCAATACTCGCATTCACTTTTAAACTCATCACAACCACGTGTAAACAGCAATACAACTACAAATAGTCAATCCTCTATCAATTCAACAACAGTAACTAATACCTCTACTTCCCCGGTACTCACTCTTTCCACTATATCTGCTGTTACACAAAAACGTTTGATAGACAATAAGCACTATATATGTAGATAACCCAGAAACGGATGATGTCGTTATGCAATAGAAATATTAGCCACAATACTGACTCTGCCGTTCTACAATCCAATCATTCGGGCTCCATTACGAGCCAGTATGGTTCAGCGGCCGTACGGCGGAATCGAAGTGCCGAACATCTTAATTCCACCAACCATTTCATTTTAACACAAGCAACAAGCAATACATACCAAAAACAAAACAATTGTGCACACCCCCTTCTTTTGCCGCAGGTAAAACAAGTTCGTGTAATTCATGTAGCCTTAATGCAACTCTCAAGATTTTACAGTGGAGCATAAACGGTTTTATCAATAATCTTGATGAGCTCATTGTTATAATCAAACAACATAATCCTGTAGTAATAGCTCTTCAGGAAACACACTGTCCATTCGGTAAAACACCAATTTTCCCAAAATCTTTTGAAGGTTACTTTTATAACTCACCACGTAACGACACAGGTAAACAAGGTATAGCACTTTTGATTAAAAAAAAACACCTCTCATAAAATCGTACCTCTGAATTCAAACTTCAAACAGGTCCTTGCTGTTGAATCAACACACAAAATCAAGTTTACTTATATTAACATATACTTAGCACCTACACAAAAAGTCAATAAAAACGACTTATACAATATTATAAATCAAGTAGATTTTCCAATCATACTTGGAGGCGATGTAAATGCTTGGAATATACTTTGGGGTTCCGCAATCACTAATAAAAAAAGGGTACTTGATGGAAAATTTCTTTATAGAAAAAAATTTGGTTATCTTGAATGATGGGTCGCCCACACACCTTTCAACGCACTGGACTCTTACACATGTTGACGTAACTTATTGCTCACCTGACCTACTCACAAAATCAACTTGGAAGACATTGGGTGATTTACATAACAGTGACCATTTTCCTTTGAGTACATATCCGATAAAGTCCCGTCCCCTAACAATAACAAGGAAGCTGCTTTGTTACAAAAAGCTATTAGAACTGCAGCAAATTTCTCCATTCTTCTGACGGTCCCAACTAAATGTAATGACGTAGTACCTTGGTGGGACCCAGAATTATCTGCACTACGAAAAGAAAAAATGATTGCACTAAAAAACTTTCAAAAAAAAAACCCTACCACGAAAAATTTAGTAATTTATAAAAAATCAAATGCGAACTTTAGACGAGTATTAAAGACCGCACTTGCTATAAATACCATTCATTCTAATAATGGCATTACCATAGATCCGCCAAAAATATCTAACTTTATTGCGCAAACATGGTCAAAAGCCTCAGAAAATATAAATTTTTCTAATATGTTTGCCATATCCGGTGATAGAAAATCTTCCTAAAGAAATTAAGCAAAGAATTGTTGATCTTTACAACAATATTTTAAATAATTCGATTATCCCTCAGACTTGGAAAGCTGCTACAATCATCAATATTCCAAAGCCAAAAAAAAACAAGAACTCAATCGAAGGATATCGCCCAATATCCCTCATCCCGTGTTTATCTAAAATAATGGAAAAGATAATCGCAAAACGCCTACTATGGTTTGCTGAAACAAATAAGCTTATAAGCCCTAATCAAGTAGCTTTTAAAGCCAATAAAGGATGCACTGATGCCCTACTTTACATTGATTATATCGCTTCAAAAGCACTTTCAGCTAAAAACCATGTTTCCATCCTCTCTCCTGATTTTGAAAAGGCTTTCGATAGAATAGGTGTACATGTTGTCCTATGGAATCTCCTTGAATCGGGAATTGGAAGCAAAATATATGCTTATGTCAAATCATTTTTAACTAACAGAAAATTCGTCATAAAAGCTAACTCCCATTATATAACGGATATATATAACCTTTGTCGGTCGTCTTGTTTATAATAGCATTTGATGATGTAAATTCAATCTTACAAAAGCATAAGTTATTACATCACTGCATCTATGCAGATGATATTTATATTTTATCAAAAATCAATGATGTTAATAGAAGTCAAAGATTACTTAAACTTGCTTTAGAAGATATTTTGGAGTGGTCAAAAGTATCAGGTGCTAAAATATCCGTTCAAAAATGTAAACTTCTACATAAGTATATGTCGAAAACTAAACTGCCCAACACCAATTATTAATGTAAATAATATACAAATAGAAAATGTAAATAATTTAAGTATTTTAAGATTAGTTTTTAATAATAAATACTCTTGGAAACAACACTGTCTCGAATTAAAAAAAATCCCTAGCTGCAAGAACTAACATCTTTAGATATTTAGCTTGTAAGAAAAGTAGTGTTCATGTAAATACCTTATCACACATAACTAAAATGTTAATCTTAAGCAAAATCGACTATGGAATGTACATATATGGTCACTGCCCAAAATCAGTTTTGAATATCATAAAACCAGTCTACCACCCAGCTGCACGACGAAGCATTAACGCTTTCCCGACTATCCCTATAAAAAAACATCTTACCTGAAACAGGACTACCTAGCATTGAAGAACGAAGAGACGCAATCACTTTGAAGCTGTCTGCGAAACTTTTCTATGTTAACAACTCATTAATCGATAATAATGTGAAAAGGGTAAGAACCCATAGGCTTACAAAGTGGTTAACATCCGCAATTGCCACTACTCTGGAAAAGGGAATCCAAACAGAGCTTCCCATTGTGCGTAAAACTATCATTACTCCACGCTATCCCCCATGGTTCATAGACCCTACATCTTTGATATTGACTTTAGCGGACTATAAAAAAGCAAATACCAGCAATTCCACTTATTGTAAACTCTTTTCAGCTGTCTCATCAGATTTTAAATCGAATGGATGGAGTTTTATCTTCACCGACGGATCAAAGACCACAGAATACACATCATACGCTGTCATACTCGAAAACGGTTCCATTGTTAGCACTGGTTATTTGCCTGAATTCACTTCAATATTTACAGCTGAAGCTTTCGCCATCCTTCAAGCTATGAAAGCAATTATGAATTATCCGAGAAAATATATCATATGCTCTGATAGCATATCTGTTCTTAATGCTATAAAAAACCCAAACAACAACTCTGAGATCATATCTCAAATGAGATAACAGCTCATAAAATTGGCAAAATACATCAAGTTAATGTGCACTCCTGGACACGTTGGTATCCAAAGAAACGAAAACGCAGACATTGCAGCCAACTCGGTCAAATACTCTCCGGTTTATATAGTATGTTCGCTGTTTACTCCAAATCGGATTTTATCAGACTCTCCCAAAATGCAATAATTGCCAATTCCAAAGACAACTGGACTCAATACCAACAATCCTGAGAGAATTACTCCTATATACCCCATAGATATGTATATCCAAACATAAAATCGATAACTTTGTGCGGCTACGACTTGGACACATTTCAGCTACTCATCTACACCTTCTAATAAAAGGCAGTCCTCCAGTTTGCTCCTCCTGCAACACAAATTTGAACTTAAATCATATTCTAGAAAATTGTTTCATATTAAAATCTATTATTCGAAGTATATTTAAAAACAATTCAATATACGAAGTTCTTAAATACCCTAACACGAAAAACATTAACAAAATATCAGATTTTTTTTAATAAAGGCTAACATTATTGTATAATTTTATAATTTTACTTATAACTAGAGCTAATAGTCTCTGCAGCTAGGCTAGTTAAATGTAATATTACCATGTAATTTAAATTATGTGCTAATAAAATATAATAATAATAATAATAAAAGGTTCCCATCACGGAGTTGACTGATATTGTCATATGAAGTACTGATGTTGTCGATTGCTTTCTTTAGTAGGAAGACGCTGTAAGATGATAGCGGTTTTTCTGCGTTTAATGATGATATTATCACAAATTTTGAATTGTTGGGTGAAGCTTGATTTGGTAGCGCTATAGTTTAGAATGGGTGTGTAGCTAGTTTTTTTCCTTTTACGTTGTTTGGGTTCGGATAGCAAATTTACATCGAGATCGCTAAACCGATTGCCCAGAGGCCATTGTATACATGGTGACTGATGGAAAATACATCAATTTTCAAATTGTATCAGTAGTTTCAAATATGTCGCCCCTTGGCCTGAATAATGGCCTTGAAACGGCCGAAGAAAGCATCGCACGCTGCACGCAAGTGGCTCTGCGGTATTTTGGCCCATTCCCGGCGAAGTGCTTGTTTGGTATTTTTTAGTGCCAACCTTCGCCTTCAAAATACCCCAGACTGAGAAATCCAACGGATTTGCATCCGAAGAATTTGCAATCCATTGTGCCGAAGAAATGAAGTGTGGAACATCGTCTTTTAACCAGTCTTGTTGAAATATCCACGGTCTCTGACCGAAATGATTGTTTGCCCAAGGCTTCAATACTGCCTCTAAGACAGTTTCACGGTATACGATCGCATTAATTTTGACGCCACGGTCCAAAAATACGAGCGGAGAGCGACCATCGGCGGTTATGGCGGACGCAAGCTTTCTGGTGGCCGTCCGAAGGTGTAAATTTTCGAAGAACCTCTCTGGCAAGTAAACCCGGTCATTTTGTTTGTTGACATATTGCTCGATAACGAATGGCGACTCATCGGAAAAAACCTAATTCGGCAACTCACCACTTTCGTGTAAGCGTAGCAACTCCGTCGCTCTTTCGACTCTAACTTTTTTCTGTTGCGGTGCAAGATCGTGTGCTTTTTGGAACCTCAATGGCTTGAGCCCAAGCTCATTTTTCAGTATGTGTTGCATCCGTTCCAAGGATATGTTGACCTCACGAGCCATTTTTCTTCCACGCGGATTTCGCTCAATTCGAGCCTTCACTTTCCGAACCATTTCTGCCGATGTTGGTGTTTTTTTATGACCACCTCCATGGCGTTTTGCTATGCTGCCGGTAATGAGCTATGGTTCGAGACACAAAGTTTTATTCACGTTGAGGTCCTGGACAGCTCTAACGATAGCTACTTGTGGTTTTCCAGCCAAATATAAAGCAATCACACTATCACGTTTGAATTCCATCGCGGATAAAAATTTTTCAACACAACTGAGACGCAAATCGTTTAAAAGGCTTGCAAATAATAAAATTATCTATCATGTGTTAAAATTTGAGCTCACTGTTATTAACGGTTTGGAAATTATAGCAGTCTGAAGTTGGTTGTAGTTGCAGGTGTCACTATGCACTTGTTTTTTTTTTTTTTTTTTTTCACTAATATGATGAAATGTGAATGCGCGAAGAAAGGTACAGGGGGTTTGTTTTTGTCAAGTACTAGATGGAGTGAAAAGTGACCTCCTTGACCGTCAGAATACGCTACTACTGCAAAAAAGATTATGATGCCTTCAAGTCCGTTCATATTTACGCAGACATGCCAAATTTCAGTGCGATACTGTCTTTAGTTTTGTGTTGACAGCTGATTGTTGTTGACGAGTATGGACAAAAACGATTTTCGTTCTCTCATAAAACATTATTTTTTGAGAGGCAAAACGGCGAAGGAAACAAAAGAAAAGTTGGATAAATATTATGGGGCTAATGCTCTGTCAGATTACACCGTCAAATATTGGTTTCGAGAGTTTCGTGGTGGCCGCAACTCCACTACCGATCAAGTCCGCAGCGGCAGGCCCTCCGATGCGGTTACAGAGGACAATGTCAAAAATACATGAAATGGTGTTGGCTGACCGGAAAATGAAGGTGCGCGAGCTAGCAGATATCACAAAGATTATTACTGAGCACACACGCCATATTTTGGGCAATATTCTGCATATGGAAAAGTTATCCTGCCGCTGGGTGCCGCGAATGCTCACTCCTAACCAAAAACACGAACGCGAGAGCACTTCGAAAGAGTGTTTGGACTTGCTGATGCGGAATCGGGCGGACTTTTGGCGTCGATTGGTAACTTGGATGAGTGCCCGGCAATGGACTGAAGCCGGCACGAGTACTCCGAAGCGGCCAAGGGAGGCTAGATGGGCCTGAAAGGCTATGGCGTCGGTTTTCTGGGATTGTCATGGCATACTTTTCGTGGACTACCTCGAAAAAGGAAAAACAGCGAATATTACTGTGCATTATTGGAGCGATTGAAGGCCGAAATCGCTGCAAAACGGCCTCATATGAAGCGAAAAAAAATTTGGTTTTTGCAAGACAATGCGCCGGCGCACAAGAGCATCGCAACCACGGCTAAAATCAATGACTTACGACTCCAATTGCTATCGCATCCACCGTATTCGCCCGATTTGGCTCCCTCGGACTATTACCTCTTCCCAAACTTCAAAAGATGGCTCATCAATGAAAAATTCAGCTTACGCGAGGAAATCATCGACGCCGCGGAGGAGTATTTTGCAGACCTGCCGGAAAATTACTTTTCGGACGGGATCAAGAAGTTGGAAAATCGCTGGAATAAGTGTATCAAACTAAAAGAGGACTACGAGGGGCGTTCAAACTATTCTCGGTATCGGGGTGAAGCTGTGGTTGTATATATAAATTGACTTATTTATCAAGTAATACTATTATTTTAGTGCATTCATATAAAATTTCATATAAATGTGATTATTAATTCGCGTTTTATCTCTAGTTAAACAGAATCATAATGGCAACTGAGACGATGATGGTGAAAATTGAGCATCGCGCTGTAATTAAATTTCTCACTAAGCAAGGAAAAAGTCAAAAAACTATTCATAAAGAGATGGTGGCTGTTTACCAGGGTTCCGCACCTTCATTATCAACTGTGCAAAAGTGGTCAAGTGAGTTCAAGAGAGGCAGAGAGAGCATTGAAGACGACCCCCGCTCCCGCGCCCCGGCTACTGCTTGTACGGGAGAAAGCATCAAAGAAGTCGAAAAACTCGTTCTTGAGGATGCCCGAATTAAGGTGAAAATGATGGCAGAGATCACCAAGCTTTCAATTGGTACCATTCACACCATTCTTCATGACCATCTTAACCTTTCAAAGGTCAGTGCAAGGTTAGTGGGTGCCACGAATGCTCACAGCGCCTCAGAAAAAAGTGAGAATCGCATGCTGTAGAGAGCTTTTGGAGATGTGTAGTGAGAACGCGGACGGTGTTATGGATCGAATTGTTACTGGGGACGAAACATGGGTCCACCACTATGACCCTGAAAGCAAACAAGAGTCCATGCAGTGGCATAAAAAAGGAACAGACCCCCCGAAGAAGTTCAAAGTCACTCCGTCTGCCGGGAAGCTCATGGCCACAGTTTTTTTGGACTCAAAGGGAATCTTGCTCATTGAGTACAAAAAAAAAAAAGGTGAAACCATCAACGCCACATCCTACGCTTCCACTTTGCATAATTTGCGGGAGGAAATTAAAAAGAAAAGACGGGGTAAACTCGCAGCGGGTGTGGTGCTTCTTCATGACAACGCTCCTGTTCACACGGCGCGAGTTTCCAAGGCTGCTGCGCGAGATTGTGGTTTCGAAGAAATCCAACACCCACCCTATAGTCCAGACCTTGCCCCTAGTGATTATTTCCTGTTTCCGGATTTGAAAAAATGTCTTCGTGGAAAAAGATTTTCGGATGATGAAGAACTCAAGTCGGCAATAAATGGAGGAGGAGGAAATTTATTTTTTTGAGGGTTTAAAAAGCTTATCTCAAGATGTAACAAATGCATTGATGTTAGAGTAGATTATATTGAAAAATAAAAACAATTTAAATTGAATTAGCATTTTTCTTCATATCGATACCGAGAATATATTGAACGCCCCTCGTATATTAATAATATAAAAAAACATTACAAAAAAAATTTTAATTCCCAAGGAGGTCACTTTTCACTCTATCTAGTAACGGTACGCGAGGGAAAAAGTGACCGAGAACGTAATCAGACTAACGATGTTATCGCGGCGAAAGCAAGACGATGACTGCGTATTACCAATTATGTTTTTACGGATTATAAAGATTTGATGCTGGAACTAGAAATAAACAATTAATAATGAACTTCACAATTCAATATCAATGTTTACATTCTCATGGAATACCCCAATAATAATAGATCTTGTTTTTTGTTTTTATTTTATTTAATTAATTATTTATTTGTTCACATTTTAAAAACATCACAATAGAAATGGAATGAATCGCCATACAAAAAATGAAGACTGTCCGTTTTAAGTTACAAATAAAATACAATATTATTATACAACTGCCATTAAACATTTTAGTTAGTGTTTAAGATTTTTGTTTTTTTTTTTTTTAATTTTTGATAGAATCAGCAAAAAATTGTTTAGTCTTTGATTTGTTTTGTAGCAACAATTATTATATCTCGTGTTAGGTGTACATAAATTGATTTAAAGTATATGCAATATTGATTTTCATTTTTTTAAACTGGCAATTTAATTGTTATTATTAAGTTTTTTCTGTTTTTTTTTTTTTTTTTTTTGTTTTTTAAATACATATATGGTTCGATTATCATACAGTATTCTGTTTGTTTATTTTTAACATTAAGAAAACAAAAAAAATCATTATATTCGAGTGACTTTCTCTGGAAAATATCTTACATAGTTCGAGTAACTACATTACATGATAATTCTAGTATTATTGTTGAATACTCTGCTGAATATGCAGCAGAGTTGTATTATATTATATTATACTTACGATTAAGGTTTAAGTCTTTTATAGGTTTTGCATTATGTTTCTCTCTCATTTGAAAAGAGGCAACGAGAGATGGGAGAAATGTCGAATGACTTTCAATTAAACCAAAAAGAAATAAAAAAAATTCTTTTTTCTTTTGCTTGAACCGCCCCCGGTTGAAATTTGAACATCTTTTAGTATTTCCTTTTTTTTTTTGTTTGTTTTGTTTTGTTTGTAGGTTTTGATTGACTACCTTAATATTATACTCGTAATTAATTATTATTTTGATTGTACCAATTTACATTTGTTTTGTGCAAATTATTATATTAAGAGATTTTAGTATTTTTACTGTTTATGCGAATGTAAAGAAAATATATGAATGTATGTGGCTAGATTTTTAAAAAATATGCATATGTATTTTTAAATCTATTTACTTGTAGATAGTTTAGTTTTTATAGCATTAAGAGCGTTGGAAATCTAATGTAAAATAGTTGTTGCTGTTGCTGTTTTTGTTATTTTTGTTTTTTGCAAATTCAAAAAAAATTAGGAAAATTAATCTTTAAGTAGCTGCAAATGCAAAACAATTCTAAGTAGTTGCGTTGTATTCGTAATGTGTTTGCTTTGCTCTGTGGGCTTTTGTTTTAAAGAGTGTATGTAATAGATCACAGTATTGGTTGAGTCTAGTTGTAGCAAATAAGGAAATGGAAAATCAAATTATTTAACTGGTTGCTGTTGAGAGTTCAATGAGATTCCACCACCTTGTGGGTTTTCGTTTTATTTTCTTTTTTGATTTGTTAATAGGATATTCTGTGATATGTAATGTAGTGGTGGCTTCATATATGTAACTTCTTATTATTTGGCAAGCGTTCTATGATAGAGAGCTATTTAAAAAAGGCTTTCGTTTGGTACACCAAATAAATCGTTAATTAGTATTGTTTGAGTTTTTTTTTTTTTTTTTTATAACAAAAACAAAAAAAACTTGGCAAAAATTTATATTGCAGCGGGGGCGGGCAAGTGTCAGTGCCATTTGGATTTTTGTGCATATATGTCTGCTCTTAGGTTGTGCGCGAAGCAGATTCCCAATATCTGTGGTGGAAAAATAAAAAAAAAAAGATAATTGTTTTAATAACTTGCCTGGAAATGTTATGCTTTAAATTAAGAAAACAATTTGCACATTTACAAACTCTTATTCTATACAACATTCTAACAAAAGAGAAAAAAAAACTAAAGAAAAAGGGCTTTCAGAGAGGATATACGAGGGCGGGTCAATAAGTCCTGACCTCTTTACTGAAACAGCAACACTGCTCCTGTCAACAAGCATCTGTCAGTTGACTCCTGTCAAAATTTAAACTTGCTGCGTCAGTTAGTTTGTGTTTGACAGCTATTTTTATCAGACTACTCACTAATTTGAGGAGAAAATGGAAAAAAGTGAATTTCGTGTGCTTATTAAGCATTATTTCTTGCGAAAAAAAACCATTACCGAGACCAAGGCTAAGCTTGATAAATACTATGGGGACTCTACACCATCGATTTCAATGGTAAAAAAGTGGTTTACTGAATTTCGTTGTGGCCGTACAAGCACTGAAGATGCCGAACGTCCTGGACGCCCAGTTGAGGTCTCTACACCCGAAACAATCGAAAAAATTCACGATATGGTGTTGGCCGACCGAAGATTGAAAGTGCGAGAGATTGTGGAAGCCGTAGGGATCTCGCATGGCTCAGTGGTTTCAATTTTGAATGATCACTTGGGCATGAGAAAGCTTTCCGCAAGATGGGTGCCGCGTTTGCTCACAGTCGACCACAAACGCAATCGTGTAACAACTTCACAGGAAGGTTTGGCGTTGTTTAATCGCAATATGGAGGAGTTTTTGCGCCGTTTTGTAACCGTGGACGAAACATGGATCCATCACAACACACCAGAGAACAAACAACAGTCAAAACAGTGGGTTTCTAAGGGTGAATCGGCGCCAAAGAAGGCCAAGGTGGGTTTGTCAGCCAATAAAGTTATGGCGACTGTTTTTTGGGATGCACGCGGGATAATCCACATTGACTACCTTCAAAAGGGAAGAACAATCAATGGGGAATATTATGCCAACTTATTGGACCGATTCAATGACGATTTGAAAAAAAAACGACCTCATTTGGCCAAGAAAAAAGTTCTTTTCCACCAAGACAATGCAAGGGTGCACACATGTGCAGTTGCCATGGCAAAAATCCATGAATTGGGCTATGAATTGCTCCCTCATCCACCCTATTCTCCAGATTTGGCTCCGAGCGACTACTTCTTGTTCCCAAACCTGAAGAAATGGCTTGGTGGAAAAAGATTTGACTCCAATGATGAAGTCATCTCGCAAACAAAGGCCTATTTTGAGGACCTCGACAAATCATTTTTTTTGGAAGGGATAAAAAAATTGGAGAAGCGTTGGACAAAGTGTATAGAGCTCAAGGGAGACTACGTTGAAAAATAAGATTATTTTTTTATCAAAAAATCTGTGTTTTAATCCAAAAGTCACTTATTGACCCGCCCTCGTAAGATACAGAGTGGGCCAGTGTAAGGGTTTCACTATGAGAATGCTGAATAAAAAAGTTATTGCTTTGGAATGATTGTGATTTTTTATTTTGATTGAATAATGTTTATTAATTGTGAAAGGTAATATCAGTCAAATCTTCACCATGGTTTCGGTGGCATACATAAAGGATGAGCCAACAGCTAGTGTGGAAATTTTCATTAAATTAAACACACATTTATTGTGAAATCAAAGTAGAATTTTATTGATTAATGAAGTTCGGTCTATGGCAATTATGAATGGAACACAACATGGTTCATGTAACCACCACGGCTTCTGTTGCAAGCGACCATCCGAACGATGGCTTTTTAAAGAATACAATTGTGGTGAACTAATTAAGAGCGATACACTGGAATCATGTTTTTCGAACATTTTTATTGAATTTATTATTTTTTTTTAAACTTAACACTCAAGTGAGTATGAATACACTTACCTTGTCAAGTCATAAATACTGGTACACAACTGAACTCACTCATTACGAATGCAACACTGGGCGCACCCATTTCGTATTTATTGCGATTTGACAGTTGATATTTATGCTTCATTGTGACGTAAAAAGTTTTTGACATTTGACAATCATGGAATGAGGCGACATCGAAAATCGTATTGTTGTAGTTGGCCTACTTAAATGCAATATGGAAGCGTTGCGATCGCTTGGAATCGCTCGCAATTTTGTGTATCGTGCTGTGAAGTTGTTTGAGGATACTGGTGGAGTACGAGACCGTCAAAGATCCGGCCGTCCGAATCGATCGAAAACCGCTGCGAAAACAGAAAATCATGTCGCGGGAAATGCAAATTTCGCAAAAATCCATGTCTCGCATTATCAAAGAAGATTTAGGACTCAGCGTGTACAAGCGACATACTGGACATCTGCTCACGGCCGCATTGAAATAAAAACGCAAGCGAAGATCGAAAGCGTTACTCAGCCGGTACGCGAAGAACGCTCACAGACAAATTCTGTTTACTGACGAGAAAATCTTCACCGTAGAAGAATCTTTCAATAAGCAGAACCATCGTGTGTATGCTCGGTCATCCAGAGAAGCATCCCAACTCATCCCGAGGGTTCAAAGAGGCCACCATCCCGCGTCTGTAATGGTATGGTAGGGAATGTGCTACGATGGCGTTACTAAGCTCCATTTTTGCGAGAAAGGAGTGAAAACAAACCAAAGTATATCAATCGACCGTCTTGTTAACCCATTGTGAAGTCTCTCAACCAATTAATATTCAAAAACAAGCCATAGACTTTCCAGCAAGACTCTACTCCAGCTTACAAAGCAAAAACGACTCAACTGTAGCTCAAAAACAACGTTCCGGACTTCATATCAACGGATGATTGGCCAGACCTCAACCCGTTGGATTACAAGTTTTGGTCCGTATTAGAGGGCATGGCTTGCTCTACTCGGCACTCAAATATTGAGTAGTTGAAGCAAGCCCTTGTCCGTGCAGTGGACAATTTCCCCATGCATGAATTGCGTCTCGCAATCGATGAGTGTCCACATCGTCTTAAGTCGTGCTGGAAGGCAAATGGAAGTCATTTCGAATGAGTTGTTCTAAGATTTGTAGCCATTGAATAACTCAATCAAAACAAAAAAAAAAGTTGTTTAAATATTAATTAGTTTTCATTTGGCGCTGATTTTTCTGTGTAACAGTATTTATGTTCCTACTAGGTATAATGCCTCAGCATGTGTTAAGTTTTTGAAAAATGGGA
The DNA here is from genome assembly GCA_963966105.1 of Volucella zonaria. Classification (NCBI taxonomy): domain Eukaryota; kingdom Metazoa; phylum Arthropoda; class Insecta; order Diptera; family Syrphidae; genus Volucella; species Volucella zonaria. Next base: position 315,939,930 of record OZ014530.1, on the reverse strand, counting down.
TAGAGAGAGAAAGATATTTGGGCTCAGTTGTTATTTCGCTCCATGGGTTGTTAAATTTTTTTTTGTACCATGTATCAGTTAAAAACACAATGGCGATCTAATAATATGTAAACTTTCCATTGTATTTTGCGGGTTTTCCTCAATATTTTGTCGCGAATCCTTTGTTTGCATTTACAGCCATTAATCGCCATGGCATTGAAAAAAATAGGTCCTGACATTTTTTCGTTGTTATTGCATTCTTGGAATGTCCTTGCGATTTCATATAATGCTTTTTATCCTTTTTTTTAACTTGTACCAGGGGTTTTCGATTGGATTTAGGCCCGAACTGCATGACGGCCAATCGATGACATCTACAGAATTATTATGAAACCATGGTTTCGTTGACCTTGCAGTATATTTCGGGTCGTTGTCCTGCATAAATTTCCAACTTACTTTCAATTCTGCCTCTGTATAGGGCAGCATTACATTTTAGAGTAATCCTATGTAGCTATGAGCGTTCATTATACCTTCCACTCGGTGTAACGGTACGGTACCTTTAAAAGACATGCAACCACATAGCATAATACTCCCTTCTCCATTTTTGAGGTGTGGTGTGGTGTACTTAGGATTGAATGCTCCATTTTCTGGTCGTCTAACATACTGTTTACCATCGGAACTCATTCTATTGATTTTAGTCTCATCAGTCCAGAGTAGTTTTTTCCATTGTGAGATGGTCCGATCTTTCTGTTCCTTTGCAAAAGCTAACCTAGCCTTTCGGTTTTTTTAGCGAAAGCAATGTTTTTTTTCTGGCTGATCTCCTAAAAAGCTGACTTTCATTCAATCGCTCTATAATGGAGCGTGCAGAAAGTGCACTTGGGTCCTCGTCGAAAACTACTTCCCGAATACCGTTCGAACTCAAAAAAAGATTTTTTTTTGCCGTGCGAACTATCAAAATGTCTTGAGCTTCATTCGTTTTGGGAGGTCTTTTACGTCTTTCTACGCTTTCGGTGGTTCGATGTTTCTCGACATATGTTACGGCGTTAAAAATCATTGTTTTCGGGTAATCAAGTTTTTTTGCGATATCATTATAGGACAATCTTTCAATATTGCGAAGTTTTTGTATGACTGCCCTCATGCCTACTGTGCAGCTCTTTTTTTCACCATATCACGCTCAAAATATCTCTAGACCCAACAAAAACTAGTAATATCCCTTTAATTTCAAATGAATTAGTATGTTTACCAAAAACTTTTTCCGTGGGCAGCGAAATTCTACAAACAAATCTGTTTTAGTGATACGTTCTTAATTATATCGCCAAGCGAATACTGCACCAGTATGCTTAAAAACCGATTTAAGCTGTTAAATAATGTGCAATAACATCGACAGTTACAGTTTAACGTGAAAAGAGACATGGACTGAATGGATAGCGGTACTTTTAATTTTGGTTGACATCTGTCTTATTATTGGAGCTATGGTGTTGCCAGTACTTACGATCGTTCCTAGTTAGTTCGTCACAACTGTAAGTGGGTCAATGGCCGCAATTTCAGTTTAGAGGTTATGTTTGAGCTACAAAATTGTCGCTGGGTTATTAGCAAAGACCTTACTCTTCAAATAACCCCACAGGGAGAAGTCGAAAGGTGTCAAAACGCATGATCTTGCAGGCCAATCAACTTCCCCTCTAACCGAAATAATGCGTCTTCGAAATTTCGTACGCAATAAATTAAATGATTTGGGGGGGGAAATAGCCGGTCAACATGATGCGGTAACGTTCTCCATTCACTGTAACTGTCTCTCTAGCCTCATCTTCAAAAAGGCAAGGGACAATGATGCCGCCAGCCTATAATTCGCACCATACAGTGACTGTTTTGGGATGCATTGGTTTTTCGTGAATCTCGTATGGGTTTTCCGGTCCCAATTTTGTTTATTTACGCACCCATCCATCCAAAAATTTGCTTCATCGGAAAAGATAAAAAATTCACGGATTTTACGAAATGTTACTTTTGCAGATCGCCCATTTTCGTAATAAGATTTATAATAACAAAAATGCGTTGTTCATGACTAAAATTGCCACAGATTGTATGACATCTGTCAAAAAGATCAACTATGTATGTACACGGGCTTGCGAACTTTGATAGTTGATAGCGATCATATTGTTGAAGCTACACTTGTCAAATTGGATGTCATTTATTTATTTAGTCTCTTTTGCCAAATCACCATGGACGGACATAGCGTTCAACAACACGTGCAAATGATAAAATTGTTATATGAGTATTCTATTTAGGCAACGTTCCGCGCGCTTCTCCCATTTTACGGTCGCCATAATCGTATTACCGAGAGGACTTTTATTTTGCATATATTTGAGTCCACTGGTTCAGTAAACGATAAATCAACACTGTCCGTGAGAGTGTGCAGGAGAATCCGCGGCAGATTTCGCGTCGCTTACAAGAACTCGGCCTTTCGCAGACCACAACTTGGCGAATTTTACGTCGTGACTTGGGCCTGCATCGGTACAAAATTCAACTGACCCGGAGCTGAAGGTCAGGTCATCACCATCAACGGCAAGCGCTATAGGTCGATAATTACGGGGATCTACCTGTGTTTCACTGAGTGCCAAAACAGCAAGTCTATATTTACAGATGCGGACGTACGCAGAAAAGCGATTACTTTTTCACTCTAAATTCCCGAGCCATTATAAAGAAAGACAAAAAAACACAAACACCGACGTTCCTAAGTGCAGATGTGAATTACAAGTTCAAAGTTGGTTTACCGAACCAAATTGTTGTAGGTGTTACTCGTATGTTTTTACAACAATAGGAAACAGCACACCAACAAAATTCATACTCATAGCCCGTTATCCAACGCTTGTTACATACACTCAGTCACTGCACGCGCTGTATGACAAAGTAATACAGCAACGGCAGCGACCGAGTGCAAGCAGCAGTAAGACCAGGGGAGATTGTGGATGTTGATTTCGGTTTCATTGCACTCGCGCGTTGTTGTTTTTTTTTGCCCGCACAGTGAACTTTTTTTTTTAGTAATGAATTTAGCCTACTTCTAACGTCAGGTGCAATAACCTGCTTATTTTTTCTGATACAATTCGACATGATGCTTTCACATGACGAGAAGCCATTGGTAAAGGTGCCATTGTATTAATTCAACGACAATCCCAAGCAAGTCTGTATAAGAATTTTACAATTTTCATAATAAATGACTTCTTATCTGTCCGAAGAGAGCTTTTAGGTCTAAAACTAAGATATTGTAATCCTAACTAAAGAAGCTGGATGAAAGTCAATCAGTGCCTAGAACTAACAGACAACTAAAAGTGTTAGATTCAGATCATAGAGTCGTGGCGCTGTCAACAGACACGCTGGTTAGAAACCACAACCATCAAAGGTAGCCCTAACCAATGGCGTAGCTATTCTCTACTCTCACTTTGATGTAGAAACATTCACTCTTTGACCTGTGCTCAGAATACAATTCGAAGAATTGTTTTCCTTTTTTGTCCTGATACCGGGGCAAAAGTTTGAGATGTAAGTAGGAGTGTATGAATATGAGCATCATTGTTCTTCAGTTCTACTTTGTTCTCTTCATATTGCCATATTGGCTAAGTATGGGCCATTCTTCTTTCAATGAATGGAATCTAATGCATGACATGTATTTGCAAACGATTTTATATTCTCAGTGCAAGGAGTGACGATCACGAATCCATCTACTTTTCTTGTAATGTTATATGTCTACAAGCTCCTGACCCAAGCCCAAGATCACCTGGGTAGCTAAAATTTTCAGGTTTTTCTGAACGTGTGTAAAAGAAAGACTATCAGTTTTCAGCTGTCAGCACTGTACCAGAAGATGGAGTGATGGGCAAAAGTTTCGAGCTAGAAAATGTATTACAGCAATTTAAAATCAGGATAAGCCACCTGAACTTACCAATGAGACGTTACAAAACGGAACAAAATAAGAACTTATCCAAAATTAGTGAGCAATAAAAATGACAAGTAAACAAAAAGCTTGGAATGCTGTTACCGCCTACGCACCGCAAGTAGGCAGTGAGCAATTAGTGAAAGAAAAATTATGGAGTTACTTTGATGAGCTTTTAAATGGAATATCAAGGGAGGAAATGCTTTTCATAGCTACAGATTTAAGCGGATCTGTCGAAGCATAGAACTGCGAATATGAAAACCGCCTTGGAGGAAACGGTTTTGGAACGAGAAACTAAGCAGAAGAAGATATACTAAACTCATGCATGGCACTGCAGTTTGGGGTGAACATGGGCCTCAACTATCAAGCCTCTTCAGTTAGTCCGGCCTTTAACTGCTTCCAGTCAGTTGAGTTCCCCGTCTACTTGTGCGCGCCACCTAAGTTGAGGTCTTTCTCTACTGCCTTGTCCTTCTGGCTTAGATTCGAAAAGTCTGCGGGCCGAAGCATTAATGTCGCTTTCCATTTAATAGCCCTCTCAGGCGACTGATGCGCAGTTTTCTGGCTAGGTCAATGTCTGTCTGCTGTGCAACTCGTATAGTTCGTCGTTGAATTTTCTTCTACAAAACTGGTCAACGCAAACTGGACCGAATATTTTTCGAAAGATTTTTCTCTCGAAACGACTGAGGATATGTTCATACGCTTTCGATAGAGTCATAAAGTACGACTGGGATGATCAAGGTCTTATATAGAGTCTCCTTGTTGACCGGGATGGGGTCTTACTACTCAATTGCCTTCTTAGCCCAATGGAACAGGAATTCGCGAACGATTATTCATTTCATTTCTACGGGGGTGTTTCGACAAAATTGAAAGTAGAGGCAAGGTAGACAAAGCGCCTTACTACCTCAAAGTTATAGCCGTCGACTGTGACGTTCTATCTAACTCGTCGATGTTGTGTCCTTTCTTGTTGACAGTATCATACTCGGTTTTGCCCTCATTTACCACTAAGCCTATCTTGACAACTTCCGTTTCAGTGCTGGCGAATGTTGTACATTATCGTCGGTGTACGCTAGTAGTTACACAAACTTTTGAAAGATTGTGCCTCCAGTGTTCGCTTGTGAGTTCCGCACGATTCTTTCAAGTATGATATTAAAGAAGTCACATTGCAACACATCACCTTCTCTAAAAGTTTTTTTTTTTCATTGAAGGCCTCTGTTAAGTCGTTACCGATATTGACGAAACAGCCAGCGTTCTCAATCGTCATTCTGCACAGACGGACTAGCTTGCCAGGTATGTCAAAACTAGACATGTCGTCTCTATAAATCTGTAATATGCGACCTTAAAATCGATGAAAAGAGTTGAGTTATCGCTTGTGGACATTCCTGGTCTGAAACCGCACTGATAGGGGCTAATCAGGTTGCTGAGGTTTATATCTGGTATACCTGGCACAGTTGAGCGGGTTACACTTTTTTGGACTGAGCAAACGATACTAAAATTTCATTCATACTCCTGACCAGATCTGAGAAATGAGTTGGTGTATGCTCTTCACAAAGTTATTTCCATCAGCTTGGGATACCTCGGCCCGTATACCGTCAAATCTAGCTGCTTTGTTGGATTTTAGCTTAGATATTGCTATTTTTACATCATTTTGGTCAGGGGGGCGGAAGTTCTGTCTAGCATAGTCTAAGTTTAATGGTCTGTTCTGCTTGACAGCGGAATGTTGAGTTTCTTCGCCGTTACACAGTCTGCAGAAAAATTTTTCCATGTTATCAGCACCGACTGTGATCCTACTACAAGGTTTCCTTCTTCTTCTTTACTGGGTTTTTTTTGACCTGAAATGCTCTGTTGGTAAAACTTCCTTATCTTAGTAAACTCTTACTCTAAAATGGCTAAAATGGCAATGGCATGCTCGGCTAGTTGCATAATACTGGCCTACGCTGTCGTAGGACTCACAATCCTATACGGAAGGGATTTAAAAGATGTGACGAACCAACTAACGCCTTCGGATAAAAACACGGTCTAACTATATTATACGAGTATTATATAGCGAGGGACACCAAACTCATATTAAAAAGTGCGACGTTGAATCACAAGCATACGAGGTAATATTTTAAAGCACAAGGGAAGAAACTCACAAGAGATTCAATCGCCTAAATATATTGAGGGCCGGCAGGAATGCCTGCAAACAACAAAATACGCAATAATTGGGACAGCACTTTATCATGTTACTTAACTTCCCGCGCAGTACAGTTCCCTCGGGTGTCGGACGCGAACTGGAATCAGCACATATTATTGAAGCCAAAGCTAGCGAAGCAGTAATAAGAATGAACCGGGGCCTTCGAAGTATGGGCGACAATTGGAAATCTTTTTTTTTTGAATGGCTTGCGATTCTGTTTAATAAAATGATGAGAGACGATCGGATTTTTAACCAGTGGAGAGAGTCCGTTTTTGTTCATTATATCAAGGTAAAGACGAGAAATTGCAACAAATACCGATTGGTAAAACTAATGTATGAGAGTTCTAGAAAGCAGACAAAGCAAAATTATTAAACTCTATGGCAGTCAATGTGGGTTTAAGGGACATATGATACGATTCAAAGTTAACGGCTAATTGTAGAGAAACATCGCGAAAGAAAGGTCTGCATATCGTCTGCATTAACTTAGAAAAAGCGTTAGCGTTTAACTCTAAAATTCTCAAAATGTACCGGGACGTATACACTGGCGATCACTAGGATGAGGCCATACATTTTGCAGTTGATTTTCACTCTTTATACCTGTTTGAAATTTTGTACCCGCAAACTTTTACTACCTGTGAACAAGTAGATATTTTCTCAACAGGAAGTCATAAAATTAAAGGGTAAATAAGAAACGACCGTTGGAATTTCCCAAGATCAAACAATGAACTTCTTGAAAAGCGTATAAAAAGATGCTCCACTAGGATGAGGCCGCTGCGAATATTTCGTTGCAGGAGTTCACATCAGCGATTTTTTTCAAAGTTTTTTTTTAAGAATATTTAAAAAAAGCGCTGAAAAGAACTATTTTTATTTAGTTTAAAAAAAAAATGGGTTCCGGAAAGTCTTTGACAGCGACAGAAAGAGGAAAAATGAAAGCATCTAGGCCGAGAAATTTCAAGGAGGCTTAAAAGAAGTAAGACTGTTGTAAAGTTATTTTGCGGATCCACAAAACTATGGGAAAAATCAAAAAGAACGCACGGCAGAAGCAACAACATTGCGAGAAAAGCGGTTAATTCTACGGCGTGCCTCAAATTCTATTCTACCTTACTATTAAAGTAAGGGCCAACAGCGGAGTATCAGCCAGCATAGCAACGGTCCGAAGGATAATACGAAAAAGTGGTACTATTCAGAGAAAAAAAACTTAAAAAGAAACCTGTTTTGCAGGAGAACATGTCTCTTGGAGCAGTGAATGGAAACGCGTTGTCTTTTCGGATGAAAAAAAGTTTAACCTTGACGTCCCCGATGAATACAACTTTTATTTCCATGATCTAAGAAAGGTGGAGCTTATTTTGGCAAGACACCACAGCCGTACATCAGGTATAATGGTATGGGGAGCTATTACCTGCTATGGCACAATCGAGTTGGAGTTTTTGTCCACAACAATGAACGGAAACAACTACAAATGTTTGCTGGAACGGTCATTCCCAAAAGTGAAAAACCTTTTCGGACCCCTGCTATTAATATTCCAACAAGACAATGCCCCCATCGACACTTCTAGGGTTGTTAAAAGTTGAATTCAATCAGAAGACGTGGAACTTTTGCCATGGCCGCCCTATTCACCGGACTTAAACATAATCGAAAATGTTTGGGCATGGTTATCTCGTAAAGTGTATGAAGGCGGCAGACAATTTGAGAACAAGGACACTTTAATCGAAGCTATTCGTGATGCCTGGGCCCAAATCTCTCTTGATTATATAAAAAAAACTGCATGATTCTATTCCTAACCGTTTTATAGCGGTCATATCGAAAAATGGCGGGCATACTCATTATTAATGCAGAAAAACATAATAAATAAATGTTTTAAAACCATAAAATGTAAACTTTTTATTAATTTTTTCCTTTCTTTCGAAGATTTTGCATGTGGCCTCATCCTAGTGGCGCATCGTTTTATACGCTTTTCAAGTAGTTCATTGTTTGATCTTGGGAAATTCCAACGGTCTTTTCTTATTTACCCTTTAATTTTATGACTTCCTGTTGAGAAAATATCTACTTGTTCACAAGTAGTAAAAGTTTACGGGTACAAAATTTCAAACACGTATAAAGAGTGAAAATCGATTGCAAAATGTATGGCCTCATCCTAGTGATCGCCAGTGTATAAGAATGACACGCATATGACATTAGCACCAGTGTTAAACGCACAGCGAGAATAACCGGAGAATTCGAGCTTAAAGTTAAAGTACACCAGGGCAGTGTAGAAAGTCTATTGTCTATTGCTTGTCAATGGCGAGCAAGATTTTCTATTGAAGCAGCATTAACAAGTCCGGAATGACTTTTCTTGCTTTTGCCGATGATATCGCTCTTATAAGCAACGAAGTGACAGCCCTTCAGGCCATTGTTCATAATTGAATAAAGGCGCTTGAAAATAAAAAGTTAAGAATCAGACATACGAAGACCGAATATCTGCATTGCCGTTTTTTCGAATCAGAAAATCGAATGGAGTCACTGCGCCAAAGTGCGAAAAATTTAAATATTTAAGCTCTGTCGTTAACCACCAATAAATTGCACAGAGTTAGTGTGAGGTGGCCTAAACTCAAAGGTTTGTTAGTCCAGCTTTAGTATACGCATCGCAATGTTGAACGATGTACGAGAAATAGAAGGCAAAAATGAGAGATATTGAGATGAAAATGTTATGAATGTCAGCTTACGTGCGTGATCTAGTGGGAAGTACATTTATTTGAGAAAATAACGGTAAGGGAATCAGCTACTTTTGTCATGTTCAATACGGGTTATCGAAAAATCCAATGCGAAAAACAACTTGAAGGCAAGAAAATAGTTAATTCAATCAAATGCAAAAACATTGGCAACTATCATCTCACTCACAGGGTGATTAAAAATAGGATAATTTGTAGATTGGAACTAAGGACTGTCAACCGCACATCGGGGCAGTAGTAAAGCAGAAATGTAGGAGAAATATTTAGCTTAAGATGTAGCTAGAGAAGAAGAAAAATTAGCTCAATGCAACATTGCCATCCGCACTAATATAAATCCTTCGAAATCCTGTCGTGATGCGTTAAAAACTATTGATTGGCGGACGAATTGAAGAAGAGCAACATATTGCCAGGTAACTGTTTAAGCATAGGTGCAGTTTAATTCATTACTCGTCTTCCTAAGTATACACTCAGCGAAATTTAATTAAAGGCAGATGCACTTTTGCCCAGAAAATGTGTTCGTAGTGTAAACGAGCATTTATGTCCAATTTTTTTCTTTTGTTTTTGCTTTGTGGCCTTTGTTCAACGTATGTTTTGAAAGTACCGCTCAGAGAATTTCAACATCTGTTTTTTTGACACGAATGATCGTGCGAAATTCAATTAAAAGCAGTCGTGTTTATGCTGAAAAGCTGTGAGTTGGAAACGAAATCTGTTTTTTTTTGTGGTGATTACAATTGAAAATATTTTTTTTACATTTAGAACTTCTGGATTTCGATGATTGTTGGCCGCACCACAGTGGAAAAGCGTGATCTTTTCGGACGAATAAAAGTTTAATCTTGATGGGTCAGACGGTTTTAATTATTATTAGCATGATATAAAAAGTCCTGAGAGCTTCTCCACTAAGAGAAACTTTGGAGGTGGATCTTTGATGGTCTGGGTTGCTTTGCAGGACTCCAATATGCAAAATTTCTGGCCGAATGAAATCAGAAAATTATATTGCTCTGTTGGAAGACGTTTTGGTAGACTTTTTGAACCATCAGCCGGATTGGAATACAATTTTTCAGCAAGATAATGCTCCCATTCATGTATCACGGGCGAGTCGTGAGTGGTTTTCCGACAAAGAAATTCAACTTTTAGAGTGGCCAGCACGTTCACTCGATCGAAAACATGTGGGGAAATCTGCCTCGCCGTGTTTATACTGGCGGGCGCAAATTTGCTTCGGTTGAGGATTTACGCAAGGCCGTTACATGGGCGTAATTCCAGCTCAGGAATTCAAAAACGTGGTTAATTCGATATGTCAAGTCGGATTTTCGAACTTATGACCAAGTCTGGCGGTTGGACTCACTATTAATTTAGACTTTTACGTTATTTGTATCTGTTTTTACTTTTCCTTGACTGACTTTAATCGAATTTCGCAGTACAAATTGGGTTTTTTTTTTTTGTTTAACTAAGTAAAGATATGTTTGTTTGATTTAGTCAATTTTTTTCTTTTCTTAAATAAATCTTTTGTTTGTGTTCAATAAGTTTGTAAACAGCATTATACTTAAATCAACTTTGTTTTTAATAATTCAAAGGAAAATAAGTTGCCTTTAGTTGAATTTCACTGAGTGTACTCCCATCTCTAACCAGTACTCTAGATACTGTAACACTTAATACCGTCCTAAGATTGGTAAATACGACCGATACGCAACAACCGCACCTAATAATAATCGCAGCTGTTAGAGTGTACATTGTAAACGCTCCTCAGGACGTTTTATGTAATTGTTTCAGTTAAATACACGTGGCGAAAGGGATTGACAATCTAAAGGTATTCACCTTGAACAAGATACGACAAAGTAAGTTTTACTGATAGATCTTTCAACAGCGATATCTTTCAAATAATGCTGTAACTTTTTACAGTTCTTTGACATTTATGTTTAATACTATTTGAGAAGTCATCAGGAATAGCGTACAGCGGAACAACGCTTCTGTATCATTTAAATTTATTTAGAAAGCCGGTCAATTCTTACAATCGAGTAATAGCGCTGTGGATAAATTTCATACCGCATACACACTACATGACGCAAAACCAACATTGCGCTGACGTGGTGTACCTGCAAAAGAAACTGTAGAAAGTGTGGCGAAAGATTCGTAATATCAATTTGTCGTCAATTCATTGGTCTTTGCCCGTCCACTATGTGAAAAATTTTACCAAAATATTTCGGCCTACACCCGTGGGTTACAGCTTGTGCAGGAACTGATGCCACGAGAGCATGGCGTGCGCAAGGACTTTAGAGTGAGAGGACTTGAGTCGACCCTTATTTTAATCAAAAAATTATGTATGATGACGAGACTCACTTTTGGCTCAATGGATTTGTGAAGAAGCAAAATTGCCGTTTTTGGAGTAAAGGAAATCCGGAAGAGTACCAAGTGACTCAATTACACCCACAAAAGGGCACTGTTTGGTGTAGTGATCACGTCATTGATCTTTATTTTTTCAGAAGTTCAGAGTTCGCGTTATAGTCAATGCCCTACGTTACCCGACAATGATCATTGAGTATTCATTTTTAAATATGGACGAAATTGATCCAGATGATATATGATATGACTACCAAAATCGTCCGATTTGACAACACACAATTACTTCTTATGGCCCATCTAAAATCATTGGCATACACAGAGAAACGCATACTATACAGGCCTTGGAAGCCAATAATCCGCGTGTTATTGGTGAAAAAAGGGGCACAAATAATCGAATGAGTAACCCAAAATTGGACCAACAGGGTGCGCTTCGTCAAAATCAGGAGGGAAAGCCATGTGCCTGAAGTTATGTTCAAAAAATAATGTCACGAAGCCTTCGCCATAATGAATAAAAATTATTAGTTCAAAATGTTCCATTCGCTGTTGTCTACAAATACAGATTGAATGACTCTAACTCCAACTTTTTAAAATGCTATAATTTTTTTATTTTTTGATAAATTTTATTGTGCCAAAGCAGAAAATGTTGGAAAATATATTAATTTTGAAATTGTATCAGTGGTTTTCAATATGTCCACCTTTGGCGCGAATAATGGCCTTGAGACGGCCGAAGAGAGCATCGCACGCTGCACGCAAGTGGCTCTGCGGTATTTTGGTCCATTCCCGGCGAAGTGCTTGTTTGAGGTGGTCCAAACTTTGGTATTTTTTAGTGCCAACCTTCGCCTTCAAAATACCCCAGACAGAAAAATCCAACGCATTTGCATCCGGAGAATTTGCAATCCATTGTGTCGAGGAAATGAAGTGTGGAACATTGTTTTTTAACCAATCTTGGTTGACGCGTGCTTTGTGAGACGGTGCCGAGTCTTGTTGAAATGTCTACGGTCTCCGACCGAAATGATTGTTTGCCCAAGGCTTCAATACTGCCTCTAAGACAGTTTCACGGTATACGATCGCATTAATTTTGACGCCACGGTCCAAAAATACGAGCGGAGGGCGACCATCGGCGGTTATGGCGGCCCAAACCATTACCATTGATGCTGCCTGCTTTTTGGTAGTAATTTTTTTTGTTGACATATTGCTCGATAACAAATGGCGACTCATCGGAAAAAACCAAATTCGGCAACTCACCATTTTCGTGCAAGCGTAGCAACTCCTTCGCTCTTTCGACTCTAACTTTTTTCTGTTGCGGTGTAAGATCGTGTGCTTTTTGGAACTTCAATGGCTTGAGCCCAAGCTCATTTTTTAGTATGTGTTGCATCCGTTCCAACGATAAGTTGAGCTCACGAGCTATTTTTCTTCCACTTAGACGCGGATTTCGCTCAATTCGAACCTTCACTTTCCGAACCATTTCTGCCGATGTTGCTGATTTTTATGACCACCTCCATGGCGTTTTGCAACGCTGACAGTATCACGGTAACGAGCTATGGTTCGAGACACAAATGATTTATTCACGTTGAGGTGCTACTTGTGGTGTTCCAGCCAAATATAAAGTAATCACACTATCACGTTTGAATTCCATCGCGGATAAAACTTTTTCAACACAACTGAGGCGCAAATCGTTTAAAAGGCTTGTAAATAATAAACTTTTCTGTCATGTGTCAAAATTTGAGCTCACTGCCATGAACGACAGTCTTAAGTTGGTTGCAGTTCGAGTCATTCAGGGTGTAGATCTTTAAAAAAAAAACACTTTATTCCTCCGATTTTGGATTCGTGGAGAGCTCTATTAAAAGCTGAGGGCGCCAAGATTTTTGACGTATGCACATGAAGGTGTGCTGTGGAAGTTGGAACATGCAGCAAGGCTCTTCAGCAAATATAGCTTGAAGTCCATTTTGATTGTAAAGGTTGTAAAGCAAGCGTCCAGATTGAAAATGCTTCGTTCTTCCCATTTTTGTAAAAATGTTTTCCATACAAAATTCTTATCAACATTCAGCAGACAAGAGGATGAATAAATAAAATTATAACAAAATTAAAAGCTAACCTGCATGAAAACCAAAAATATTGATGTTGTTGAAATAATTATTAAATTATGCTCAATCCATTCTTCTCCGGCTTGGACGCAACCTTTTTCGTAAATTATTTTCGAAATTTCAAAATTCTAGGAATAAATCAAAAGAACATATAAGAAAAATAATAATTAATAAAAGTAAACACAATCGGAAACTATTAAAACACACGTTCCAACAAATAACAATAAAAGTTAAACGCATGCAAAGGAATTATGAGCTAACATTGGAGTATAATACGTTCGTACAAGCAATTAAAGTAAGCTAAAGCTTTTTATCAAATTAATACATATTACATATGACCTGTAAAACCATAACGCATATGCAGACTCCAGCTACCGCTATTAAATGCCCCTCCAACCAATCTTCACCAGCACGTAAGCAGCCCCGTTCGAATATATAACGTTCTGCGGGCTGCTTTAGTTTTGATTTAATTAAGTTTAATTGTTAATAAAGTAGACAAAGCAACAATTAAGATTGAAAATAACTTACATATCCTTCCTTTCGTACATCGTAACCACATTGTTTGTTTTTGATGAGCTCCTGAGGACGTCGTTTGCAGCAGGAAAATGGCACACCACATGCTTCACGGCTACCTACTGCGCCCGATGAGCAATTGAAGTAGTTATTACTGTCCCAATCTTTGGGGCCTTCAATGCCACAACACTGAAGCCAGTCTTCTTGAATCCAATCGATTAGATTCTGTTGATCGGGATCTTCACGATAGTGAATGATAAATGCTCGCAATCCTTCGGTGGCTTGGTCTTTTATCTAATGGGTGAAAGAAATTTGTTAAAAAATGAAGGTGGCAGTTAGATATATACTCTACCCATCCCTTGTCCTTGAGAATAAAGGCTAAAACTCCAAGACCAATCTCCAGTATGAGTAGGACCGACAGAAATATGGCATACTGTAAAAATCAAGAAGAGAAACTATAAAATTAAAGCAAACTAAGCTATACCATATAACCATACATCGTAGCAAAACAAGTTGTGTAGAGACTAAAACTGATTTTCGATCAAATTCAGAAGCAAAGACTAAAAAGTGCGCTTAAGATTAACATACGAGGGTAGGCCCAGAAGTACCCGACCTAACGTATAGACGGCGGTTGTTGTTTAAAAAGAATGACAATTGTTGAAAGTACCAACCTTATAAAGCTTAAATTTGAAGTTTGACGACGCTATGTTGTTTAGTACATATTTGTTCGGCAGCCATCAATAGTGAACGCTCTCAATGAATTTTTAAATATGGAAAAAATTGCTCATCGTTATGTCATACAATACTTTCATTTGAAAGGCTTCAATTCAACCAACATCAAAACGGAACTTGATTCTACTCTGGGGGAGTCTGCTCCTTCGTTTACAATAATAAAATATTGGGTGGCAGAATTTAGGCGAGGCCGTACGAGTTGCCAAGACGAACATCGCAGTGGTCGATTAAATAAGATGAGTTCACCAGAAATGTTGAAAAAAACCCGCAAAATGGTATTGGATGACCGTCGATTTAAAGTGCATGAATTAGCAGATATCGTAGGCATTTCAAAAAGAACTGTACATCGCATGTTGACTGAAAAATTGGACATGAGAAAGCTGTGCGCAAGTTGGGTACCGCGATTACTCACAATGGAACAAAAACACCGTCGTGAGGATGTTTCAATCGAGTGTTTCGCAAAGTTTCACAGCAATAAAGCCAAGTTTCTTTTTCTTTTACTTTTTTTTAATATTCTTTATTCTGAATTCAATTTTGCGTCGATTCGTAACAGTGGATGAAACATTTGTTCATAATTTCAGACTCAGGAACAGTCAAAACAATGGACTCAAAGGGGAGAATCGCCCTCCAAGAAGGCGAATACAGTTCTATCTGCAGGCAAGATCATGGCGTCAGTTTTTTTTGGATGTGCGTGGGATGATTTGCATTGATTATCTTCAGAAAGGAAAAGCAATCAACGGCGTGTATTATGCGAACTTATGCAGTGTTTGAAAGATGAAATCAAGAAAACACCGACGAATTTGGCGAAGAAAAAGGTTTTGTTTCATCAAGATAATGCAACAGTTCACATCCGTCATCGTGATGGCCGAAATCAATGAGTTAAAGTTCGAATTGCTTCCTAATGCACCCGACTTACAGCTGCAGCGTAACAAACATGGAAACGTTGATGATTTGGCAGAACGGGGAAAAACAGAAATCACTTTAAAAACCGTTAAAAATAATGGCGCAAAATTATAGTCACCATGTATTAGGTAGGTTTAGTACGCACTAACTAACATCACGTTAACTTTAAAACCAGCTTCTAACTTTGTATTTAATTATAAACACTTTTTAGCCTACCTACAACTAGTATTAGCTTTAGAACGTACCCGCGATGAGTTTTAGTCAAACAAACCTAAAAAATTACAGTTTGGGATATCAAACACAGTTTAAGGGGTACACTTTTAAAAAATCGAAATGAACTTGACAGAAATATCAAGGGGAATAGAAAACAACAAGTTTTTCCAATTTTGAATTTTAAATTCGAATTTGGATAGCAGCTTCTCAATAATGGAAGCGGAAAGGTGTTTAATTAAAAAAGAGTGAATTTTCTTTTGACAGGCTCGGTTTTTATATATTTTAGGCTTTCTAAAAAGCTCAAAATCTTCGAAAATATCGAAATCTGCAAACAAATTTTCTTGAGACATTTCACTGAAATGACATTTAAAAGTCCATACCAAAGAAAAAATGGACTTTATGCGTAACATTGACTTTATCTGACTATAATTTTGAGCCAAAGTGCTTAAAATTTTTAAAACAAGACCAATGTCATTAGAGGTTTCCATCTTCAGTATTCGCAAAATTATCAGAAAAAACGATAAAAGACCAAGCCTTTGTTAACCGAAAAAGATTTGAGTGGGCTCGCCGTTACAAAGATATGGACTGGATCAAAATTAATTTCGATGACGCAGCTTCATTTGTTTTCAACAATCCCTTGAGACGTGTGTGGACTCCTCACAGTTGAACTGCCTTCTAAATAACAGTGAAACATGCGGCAAAAGTGCACGTTTATGGCTGTTTCTATGCGGCGGGTTTGGAAAATTGGTGACTATTACCGGGAATGTCAATGCTCAAAGAATGATCCAACTGTGCAAGAAAGAATTGCTGGGATCCGCTGAAATGCTGTTCGGACGTGGATAGGCTCATACAAGAGGACAACGATCGTAGTCGTATCTATCAGGGCTTCAAAGAGAGCAATGATGTCAATGTGTTGGATTGGCGATCTCAGTCTCCAGATGCCATCTGGATTCAATGCTCATATCTGCTCAGGGGCTCCTAAACCTCGTTGTTTCTGCTAGATAGGACTCAAAACCTTGCGATAAAACTCATAGGTGATGCTAATATCACTCAGACAATTGACACCCTCGAACACCAATGTAATGTCTGTGTCTCACTTTCTTCTATCGCTATTTCCATACCAGCGCTCCATAGGAATCACCTGCTACTGGTGATTCAGCAGTCCTTTCAAACTTTTAACTATAATACCCGTCTCGCTATGAATGCTCATCACTATACCTTTAAGCTCATTTTCGGACGTACTCTAAAATATCGTGATTCGTTCCTAAGCCGTACAACACGCTTATGGAATGCCCTGCCAAGCTATCTACTTCCTAGTCATTATAACTTGCAAACATTGACGACCAATGTACGCCGGTACTTCTCTTTCCTTCCTCCCTAAGTTGCAATGGCAAGAGACCGCCACGATCTTCGCCGAACGCGTATCCCGAAATCTCTCAGCAACTACCGAAGACCAGTGGCAGCGCTGCCGACGTATTATCAGAGACGTCCCAACTGATGTGCTGGCTTTCACCCGACCACCCCATAGTTTGACGAAGAATGCCGGCAAGCACATGCAACTAAGCCAGAAGTATACAAAGCGGCGCTGCAAAGAGGGACCAGAGATACTCGTTAGCTCACGAGCAGAAGAAACAAGAAAAACATCATCTTCTCTAGAAGAAGAACAAAAAAGCATGTGAAGTTTTACTAATAGGCAAAAAGAACGTGTCAAGGCAAGTAAAATCGTACAAGAAGCCTGTGGAGATCAAGAAGGAAATTTTAGTGGAGTCACAGACGGTGCTGAGAATATGGAAAAAGTTTTTCTGCGGACTGTGTAACGGCGAAGAAACCCAACATACCGCCCTCAGACAGTACATACGATGATAGACAAAACTTCCGTCCACCTGACCAAAACGAAGTAAGAGTAGCAATATCTCACCCCAACTGTGTCAACTAAAAAATAAGTCTCCTCAACATGGGATACAAGATTTTATCTGCCATATTGTGTGAACGTCTACAACCCTTCGCAAACAACTTGATTGGTCCGGTTTCAGACCAGGAAACTCTACAGTCGACCAAATTTTAACACCGGCAGATTCTGGAAAAACCTCAAGAAGTCCAAATCGATACATACAGCATATGACAGCATTTATAGAGGCGAGCTATATAGAGCCATGTCGAGTTTCGGCATCCGTGCCAAATTCGTTCCTTTGTGCAGAATGACCATTCTGAACGCTCGCTGCTCCATCAAGGTGTTTTTATGCCAAAAAAGGTTTTAAACAAGGTGACGCGCTGTCGTAAGACTTCTTTAATGTCATACTTGAGAGAATTATGCGGAACTCACAAGCGAACACTGGAGAGATTGTCCATCTTTCAAAAGTCTGTCCAACTACCAGTGTATTGTACGTCGATGATATCGACATAACGGAGAGAACTCAGTGGGCTGTCGCCGGTGCGTTGGCTAGTATTGAAAAGGAAGCTGCCAAATTGGGTGTAGCAGTAAATGAGCTAAACCAAGTATAACCTGTCAACACAATATTGACGAGTTGGACAGAACGTCACAGTCGACAGCTATAATTCTGAGGTTGTCTACCTTAATTCTGCATAGAAGTCTGCCAATAACACACAGTAGAAACGGAACGAAGAATAGCTCTTTAAAATCGCTGACTCTTTAGGTTAGGAAAGTCATTAATTTGGCCCCAATCCAAACAACTAAGGAGCTTCTGAATAAGACGTTAATCATTTCAGTTCTACTTTATGGAGCTGAAGCATGGACTTTATCGAATGCGTATGAAGATATCCTCAGTCGTTTCGAGAGAAAAATCCTTCGAAAAATATTCGGTCCCGTTTGCGTTGGTGTGATTTTTTTTTTTTTTATAATTCACACGGGCCTAAGGGGTTATGATACCCTTTTACTGTTGCCAGGGCGCGGGCGGAAAGATAGAAGGAGGAGAAATTAAAGCATTGTTTGTGATGTAGTGGTATGAAACTCAGGTGTGTTTGATTTCGATATTGACTCTCCAGGGTGGGAGTCCGAATAGGACGGAGAGATTTTCTTCACTCGGAATGATGAGGTTGTGAATTTTAACGGTTATTTTTTTTTGTGCTTAAAAACCCTACAACAGCCAAATCTACATATCAGTGTTATGCTTTCACACGCAGATTTTTCTGACTGAGTTCCAATTACACAAATGAAAACTTTGTCGTGGCTAGGATTCGAACCTTGACCCTCCGAGTGAGAAGCGATTGCTAGTACCACTACATCACGGCCACCCCTCGAGGAGGCAGAAAACTGTGCATCAGTCGCCTGTAATGGCCAAGACCTGTAGAGCGAATGGACACCAATGCTCCGACCCGCAGAGTCTTCGAATCTAAGGGACAACGTAGTAGAGGAAGACCTAACCTTAGGTGGCGTACACACGTAGAAGGGGACCTCAACCGACTTGGAGTGCGCAACTAGAGGTAGTCAGCTAAAGATCGGACTAACTGGAAAGGCCTGTTAGTTGAGGCCCAGGTTCACCCTGAACTGTAAGTAAGATTTGTGTTAACTTTGATACTTCTTTTCAGTGAGTCATGCTATCAAATCACCAGTGGACTCGTTGTCACGAAAACTCTATTGCCGATCAGTTAGGGACGGGTCGCACAAGTGCTGTACAAAAGTAGGGTTGATGGAATTGGACAAATCCGTAAAAGAATGAGCCAGTATCCGGATCAGCGGATTCGTGTATGTTGAGATCTTCTAGTACTCTTGCTGTAATACTAACACAAAAGGATGTAGCACATCGAACACGCTAAAATTTAAACGGTGGCATGGCACAATCTGGAAGCATTTAGCTGGCTGTAAAGTGCACGCAGATTGGTAATGTTTAAGCAATTAACAACGGGAATGTCATCGTAAATTAGCATTGCAAGGATTAGGATGTTCTTGTCCCCGTTTTTCGCCCCGCTTTTTATTCCCATGGAAACTGCACAAGGTTGAGACGGAGGTTGCAGTCATTTCTTCTTCGTTTAAAGTTTTTTCTGTTGCCACTTCATGTGTTACCGGGAATTATTTTCTTCCACCTTGATAGTCACTTTACAACTGAAGCCGCACTACTGATACTGTTTCGACACTGCTTATTTGGTGAGGAATGAACGAATTCATACGAAAGAGGATAGTATTTGTGACCATATTCAGCAGCGGCTTTTATGTCGTATTCAAGAAACCATAACAACCACATACTGCCCCAATTGACATTCTCATATTGCCATACGATTCGAGAAATTAGCTGATACGTCACACTGGTCGGACGATCGCAAAGGAGTTACTATATAAACAGTGTATTTGTAATTGTGCGCAGTTAAGAACGAGACCAGGGTGTTGGTGGTATGACTATCAACATCTGGTATTCGCGTGGGCTCATCTACAAACTGGGTTAAGCTGTTTTCCGTAGCGAAGACATCAACACACCGTCTTCCGGGTGTTGCCTGTGATGTTTACAATGAGGTGAGTAGACTTGGAAATATCCAGAAAATTTTGGCGTTATCATCGCGGTGGATCTGCCCCTGTTTGCCCATAATACATACGAGTTGTGGTTGATTATCTTGGTATCCATAATCAACACTCATGTCTTCTGATTACCAGCGGGCGAAAATTCCGTTTAAGAATAATCGTCAAGAGATTGGTGGTCATAACCGTTCAAATATATGATTTAAATGTCTGTATCCGGTCGATCAACATGCATAGCGATCAGTAGAAATTTCGTTTGTCAATAACCACTATGGAACTAGGACGAATGATCTTCACGATAAAATCGAGAACAAAAATGTAAATAAGAAACCTACAACGAAAGAATTCGATTCGAAAGTGGCTTCACGTTGAAATTTTCCATGTTGAGTCCATTCCAGAAAGCGGGCAGATACGCAAACCACGGAGAATACAAAATTGTCTCATCATATCGTGCGTGCACACGCTATGAAGTTGCTCATTTAATTTGAATCACGTTTACGACTTTCCGTTTTGCAAACATTCTTGAACAAAAGTCTGATGTACAACAAGCAACACCGCTTGCTGATATTTACGATTTCAAACCTGCCTGACCAGATTCAATTGTTAACCTTGGCAGCTAACGCGATGACTCAAAGGCATAACAACAATTTAACTTTGTACTTCAACGGTTAAAATTAACACCAAGTTACGTAGACGTACACTTACTCCGACTTATGCTTGGACACATGGAACAAAGCCATTCATTAGGTGAAAGTCACATTTATTGCGCTACATAACTCGCTTGTGCCTGCTCTTATATGGCCGCAAATTGAATTCGTCTACTTCAAACAGCAAAGCACTTTCCCTCTCCACCACATCAAAATAGACAAACGAACAAGAAACCACAGAGGTGTAACGTGATTAGCAATTATAACAAACCAACTTACCATTGATAGCAGGCAGGTGTTTTCGCGAAGGGCGCCCACACTCCCCGTAAAGCCAATTACAAACGTCACCGTTCCAATGCAAATCAGAACAAAAGCCGGATCCAAGGCAATAAACGTTAGCTTCGCTAGATTACTAAACATGTCTTTCTCGTTCCATGCCCAAATTCCCACCGCCAGGACACATAAACCAGCCGACTATTTGGAATAAACAAAAAAAAATCATTCATCAAACACTTATCAGATCAGATTACCAGCATGGAGCACACTTTCAAGACCCCAGACTTACCCAAAACATAACATTGCAGCTGAAGATGATGTACTTTAGGCAACAGCTGATTTCACTTGTTTCGCGACGATACTTTCGCACTGGCATCCTTGAATAAACATAAATCAGAGATGCAAAGATGTGGCCTTTACCAGAGACTAAACGACTACGAAACTGCAACACTGCGACCACTATTCTGCAAAACTGGTCTGGCGACTTGATTTTTGCTTTTGCAAAAACTTTTTTTTCTACCTCCTATCGTCGGTCGGTTGGACGTGCTTCTGATGGAATCTACTACTAAGCCACTAGGTTCAACTAAACTATGCAGTGGGTGCGTTGCTAAATGTACATTTTTGTCACTCGATTAGGGGAGTTTTGAGGAATGGATTTCCATCATTCTCGGCCGCTAAATCTTGGATTTTTGTTTGAAGGAGAAACAAAAACTGGGAAACACTATTAGTGAAGAAAAAAATTTGCCACTAAGCAGCAGCTCGAAAGGTGACGGGCGACGGACAAGTAATCAGAAAGTTGTATAGCTAAGATCGTAATATCGTATGGTTTTGACGTTTTGGCTTACTTGTTGGATTTGTTTTGTTCGTTGATACTTGAAAAAGTACGATGAAAATCGTACACTGAACAGGGAGGTGAGTCAGTTTGTAGTAATGGCACAAAGATGGCGCGATGAATGTTCTTTTTTTTAACGAATATTGTAATTTCAAATAAGAATTTGTGGTTCGCAATTGGCAGGTTGCCTTTGCGAGGCAATTTTGTCAAACTGAAGATGTTTGTGATCGTATAATCTTGGAATTAGAATGAATATGGACAATTCAGAAGTGAAAACCGTTCCGAGAGCACACCTTGCAAGACGGTTGAACCACAGGTTAAAGTATGCTATGTGAGGGAAGAAACGAACTCGTGATATATGTAGAGTAGGTCAAGCTGGAGTAGATTTAAGTGATAGGTCATTAGTTTTTAACTCGGCGCTTATTCCAACTCTCAGTTATGGTTATGATGTCATGAGGCTTGGCAGATATTCAATACTAACGAGCTACTCCTTCAAATAGAGTGTCTTAACTTAGATGATTAGGTCAAATAGACTCTTAAGATATCGTATCTCCTGGACACTCTTTGAGCGCAACTAGGCGGAGATAATTTAATCTTTCCTCTAACCTGGTAAGGGACAGCAGGAAAGCCACTGAATTCTTCATGCCATCTGCAGTTGTGTTCATATGAAACCCAACTGTCAATGAAAGCCTTAATAGAGGACGCAGGCAGACCTACGTCTGGCTGAAAAACTTACATTTTCCAACGCTCTTCAACACTCTTCACCGTCGTGACCACCGACGAGTGTACACACGTTAACATAACGTAGTGGACTTACAAGTTTGCAGTCGCTGCTAGTGCGACACAAAAAAATATTCAGTAGAGCACAGTGCAAGGTGTACAGAAAGAAAAAAACAGTATCCCGCCTCCGGCCGTCATTTGGTCCCCGCTGTCATTTAGATGGGCAATGACTGAGTGCATGTAACAACCGATGGATCGGGTTGTGAGTGAAAGTTCAGTCGGTGCACTGTTTCTTGTTATTGTAAGAGCTTAACACCAGTAAACCAACGTCAAAATTTTCACTTCGCAGTGTCGTTGTTTTCGTTTGTGGTTATGACTCGGGAATTCAGAGTTGACGTAGCCAATCTACGTCTGCAAATACAGTCCAGCTGTCTTGGCACTTGATGAAACACAGGTAGATCCCTGCCCACACCTCTCAGATCACTCTGATCGAAGCTACCTGGCTACGAACTAGTGCCACTAT
Source organism: Volucella zonaria (assembly GCA_963966105.1). NCBI lineage: Eukaryota > Metazoa > Arthropoda > Insecta > Diptera > Syrphidae > Volucella > Volucella zonaria. The sequence continues at coordinate 315,916,906 of OZ014530.1, read as the reverse complement.
TCTTTTCTCATCACTGTCTAGTGATATAGCTTACCAAACTTCGCCACAATGTAGTCCCTGTTCCAATCCGGAATTCAATTTCATGTGGTTAAAATTCCATATCAGTAAGCAAATTAGCCACTACTGCTTTATTTACAGAAGCCCCAAACTGGACAGCAATAACGAGTTTGTATCCCTGTATCCTCATACAAATCGTCATTACGGACAATTTCAGTATACACAATTCTGGGTGGCTTCGACATTCTGGACAGACAACACCCGAAGGACGGTGTGTTGAGATCTTCGCTGCGGAAGACAACTGACCCAGCTTGTAAATGAGCTCACATGAATACCAGACGTTGATAGTCATACCGCCAACACCCTGGACTTGTTCTTAACTTCTCACCCTGATAAGTACAAGGTCTAGGCTCGTCGGACCATTGTGTCACATCAGCTAATTTCTCGTACACTGACCACACAGTTAGAGAAAAAAATCCTAAAAGAACCGTATGGCAATAGGAGAAAGCCAATTGGAGCGGGCTTAACAACTTCTTTAGGAATTGTAACTGGTCATTATGTTGCCTCGATAACGACGTTGATACCGCTGCTGATATGATCACAGACACGATTCTCTTTGGAATGAGAAACTTTATCCCTCATCGGATGAAGAGCATCGAACCAAAAAAAAATGCGTACAAAGAGGCTGTCCGGGTTAGAGAAACGCTTTTTCGATCCTTCAACAACCTTCCTTTGGTTGAGGAGAACCGAAAAAAGTTCAAACGAGCCAGGAGTGACCCCAACGCCTTTCTTAAGCGACCAAAAACTGAGGCAAAATCCTACAATGTCCCAAAGGCACTAGAATTTTTTGGTCGTTCGTCGAAAACATTAGAAATTCTGCCTCATCCTCCATCCCAACGCATATTTATAATGGCATTCCAGTTGTCAGCTCTTTGGACAAAGCCAATCTGCGGGTGCACACTTTGCGGCTCAACACTTCCAGGTTGTGCCTTGTCTCCGCCTACTCTTGAGTGCGTCGAATCTTCAATGAGACGAATCCACTTTCGGACTCGTGTGCGCTGGTTCAGATGGTATAACTGCCCTTCTTCTGAAGAAGGTGTTCTGCTTCGCTGGCAAACCACAGCGTAAGCTTTTTCATAAGTCCTACTCTTTAGGACACTTTCCGAGCAGATGGAAAACAGCATTTGTCCAGCCCGTCCCTAAAAAAAGGCGAATCTTCTTCTTTCTCCTCCTACAGACCCATTGCACTTACGTCCCTTTTTTCCAATGTCATGATAACGCCCATGAAATACCTCGAAATGCGAAGACCGGCAGTATGGTTTTTATAGCAACAGGTTCACTGCTGATTTGATGGCATGTCTCACCGAAAAGTGGAACCAAAGCGTGCATCAATCTGGCGAAAGCAAGATAGTTGGACTTGATATCTCTAAGGTATTTGACAGAGTTACGCATCAGGCTCTTTTGTCGAAAATGCGTGCTTTTGGGATCGATGACGCTCTTCTTGAATAGATTAGAAATTACCTTTCGGAACGTTCAATTCAAGTTGTCTTGGATGGTTTTAAGTCTGATGTTCACAAAATAAACACTGGTGTGCCCCAGGGCTCCGTTCTGTCTCCGACATTTTTTTTTTTGAATTTTCATCAATGATCTCGTGTCTGCTACTTCTAATCCAATATATTCCTTTGCTGACGACAACACTCTCTGCTTCCCATATTCGTTCCCGGACTCACGTCACTGCTATTCGGCTGCAGAACGGGAACGTCAGCGTATGTTAAGCTCATTAAATTGGGTGAACTATCAACAGAGTAGACTTTAATGCTTCCAAAACACAATGCTGTCTGTTGGCATTTAAAGCGAAATTTAAAAACCTCGCAATTATCCATGAATAGCACTTGCATTGTCGAAACCGAGAAACTTTCCATTCCCGGTATGTGTGCCAATGACAATTTACGTTAAGATGACCACATATTTGACGTCGTCAAAAATGCTGCAAAATGTCTAGCTTTTCTTAAGCGATGTAGGAAATATTTTACCCCCTCTTACCAGGCCACAATATAATATAATTGCCCAAAATTGGAGTACAATGCCCACATCTGGTTAGGTGCCCCCAAGACCGCATTGCACTTGCTAGATAGGATTGTGCGATAAAACTCACGCCAATATGACACAGTAATTAGACACCCTGGAACACCGACGTAACGTCTCCTGTCTCACTTTGTTTTATCGCTATTTTCACCACCAGTGCTCCACCACAATTGACACCTTCGAAAACCGATGTAATGTCTGTGTCTCACTTTCTTCTATTGCTATTTCCACCACTAGCGCTCCATAGAAATCACCGGTAGCATTCCGCCCCTTCAAACTTTTAACCCTAACACTCATTTCGCTAGGAAAGCCCATCTTCGAACATACTCTGATATACCGTGATTCCTTCCTGAACCGTACAACTCGCTTATGGAATGCCCTGCCGAGCTCTTTATTTCCTATCACTATACCTTGCAAACATTTAAAACCAACGCACATTGGTATCTCTCTTTTTTCCCTCCCTAACTTCCTTTCGTTTGCGCTATGTGCAAACCTCTTAAGGGTACATAAAATCCTTTGTGCGCACGCCTGTTATAAAAAAAAAGGTTTCCCGACATCTTTTTCGGTTGATTATTAGTGCCGAAACTTTTACAATGAACTCTTTTGATTTTCACTACTATTTGCGTTAAATTATAGAAGTTTGTTGTGAGTTTAGAATGTTCGAACAACTCACATATGTGAGTCTGCAATTGGACAGCAAGGAATTTTATATAATCCCTGCATATCTAAACTACAATTATTGGGAACGCGATTTTGGGAATCTTTAAAAAGCAATGATATGCTGTGATAAACAGACAACTGTGGTGTTGAAAATTATGAAGCCGGCGTAAAACGACGGTCCAAGGATTCATTGTGTAACGATAGAGGAAGGAAGCTTATAGAGTTCTGTGATTCTTTTGGTTTTCGGATCCTGAATGGTACTAGTGCGAGTGATAAATGGGGTGAGTTGACGTACATTGGAGCTACTGGGACATCAGTTATTGACTACTATTTGGCAAGGGGAGACTGGAACTACCATGTTACTGATTTAGAAGTCAAACAAGTCATATACGCTGATCATTGACCTGTAATTGTTACGGTTACTCACTCTACGCCCAAAAACGAGCAAATAAGGAATATGAGGGTGCTCCCAAAAATGGTGTGGAACGAGAACAGAGCTGCCCAATATACGAGTACATAGAACGAAAATTGATGAGAAGTTGCAAGGATGAAATATTATGACCATAGCGGATATGGAGCAAATTATTAAGGAGTCCTATCCTACCGTAAACCCAAGCCCCGCAAACAGAATAAAGAGCCGTGGTTCGGTACAAATTGTCAGAAAGCAAGACTGGTGTCGTTTGCGTGGCTTAAATTATTTCGTGCCTTCAACACAGTGATATTCTTAAAAAGGCTGACCTAAGAACGAATCAGGACTATAAAGATGTTTGCAGACAAAGTAGGCGAAACTACTTTGAAAGAGAGGCACGCAGACTAGGGTGTTGTAGTAGCGCATCCAAGTTTTGAAAACTAGCAAAGTCACTTAATGAAGGAAGATATGTGATCAACAGAGGTCTTAGCCCTTATATCCACCTAGATCATTTCAAGAGGTTACTGAATCCATCGGTGGGTGGTGCTAGTATTCAATATGCTGTGCCAGATATACGAAAGAGCATTTTAGATGATCCTATATCTCATCAGGAGCTTACGAGTGCGCTGCTTGGTCTGAAAGATAAAAAGGCTGTAGGGTCGGATGGTATACCAACTGAATTTTTTAAACATAGTACAAATGGGCTGAAAGACAACTTCATTGGCTTATACAACAGCATACTCGTATTATATCATGGGATAGTGCCCCCAACGGTTTAAAGCAGCTCTGGTTTTTACCATCCACAAAAAAAGGTGATACATCAGATCCTGCTAACTATCGGGGGATATCGTTCTTAAATGCGTCCTACAAAAGCTTTGCAGCAATATTGCAGAGGCGGCTAGTCACATGGCTAGAGGCCAATAATCTGCTAAAGGAATTTCAGGCGGATTTTAGGTCTGGCTACTCAACTGTCGACCACATTTTTGTATTGAAAAGCTTAGCAGATACATTTAAAAGCCAAAATATAAAACTCTACGCCTTCTTTGTGGACTTCAAAGCGGCCTTCAATTCTGTGAAACGAAACGCCTTATTTTATAAGTTATATATGTAGTATGGGAATGTCATCAAAATTCGGAAGGATTTTACAAAAAATTTATGAAGATACCAAGGCAGCTGTTTGGAAAGGCGAGACGCTTTCAGAATGGTTTCAGACGGAGTCAGGAGTAAAACGGGGATGTTCGGTGAGCCCTAATCTATTCGCCCTCTTTATAGACAATATAGTGGACTTTCTTCCAGGAGGAATAAAAATTGCAGAAATTCTCATTAAAGCCCTCCTATTCAGACGCAAACGACACCGCAATCCTTCCAATTGATGATTAATATTGGGTATATAATTTATTTCGTGCGGTTTTTTTTCAAAATTTGAACGTTTATTTGAGAAAAACATGTAAAATAGTATTATTCAAAGTACTGCCCATCTGAAGCTATGACTTTTTCCCCTCTTTCTGGAAATTTGTGGATCCCATCCCAAAAGAACTGCGCCGGCTTGGCAGCCAAGAATGAATCAAGCCAATTTTTGATATTCTGCTCTGATGTGAACCGTATTTCAGTGAAGGCGTTCTGCATCGACCGGAACAAATGGTAGTCAGAACTTCCCATCCACTGTTTTCCAAATAGTTCTTAACCGGAATAGCAACGTGGGGCCGAGAGTTGTCATGATGGAAAATTATTGCCTCGTGTCTGGCCGCATATTCCGGGCATTTTTCGGCCACTGCTCTCTTCAAACGGATTAATTGTGTTTGGTAGTGTTGTCCATTGATGGTTTCACCCAGTTTTAGCAGCTCTTAATACAGCACACCCATCTGATCCCACCAAATACAGAGCATTACCTTCGCGCCATGGATATTCGGCTTTGCCGGTGATTTGGCTGGTTGGCCGGGTTTCACATATGATTTTTTGCGCTTGGGGTTGTCGTAATGGATCCATTTTTCATCACCAGTAACAATCCGATGCAAAAATGACTTCCTTTTGTGGCGTTCCAGCAGCATTTCGGACATGCAAAACCGCCTTTTGACGTCTCTCGGCTTGAGTTCATGTGGAAGCCAATTTCCTTGCTTTTGAATATATCCAGCTGCTTTTAAACATTTTGAAATGGCTGCTTGAGTGACACCCAAAGAATCTGCGAGTTCTTCTTGTGTTTGGCAACAATCTTCATAGAGTAATGCTTCCAGTTCTTCATCTTCAAACTTTTTTGGCTACCCAGGACGTTCATCGTCTTCCAAGCCAAAATCACCACTTTTAAATTGTGCAAATGACTTTTGGCACGTTCGCTCAGCTAGCGCATGTTCACCATAAACTTCCATTAAAATACGATGACTTTCGTCAGCAGTTTTCTTCATATTAAAGTAATGAAGAAGAACTCTCCGCAAAAACACTTTTTCAGACACAAAGTTCGACATATTTGAGTGAATAAAAGTTATTGTTGTTTACGCTTCAAATGAATGACATATACTGAAATGATATATAATGACAATAGCTTTCCAACGCATGTTCCAATGGAATAATACAAGTTACGCCATCTCTTAGCAAACCGCACGAATTAAGTTATAGACCCAATAAATTGTATGAGTACTGCAGTCTATTGAGCCTGGTCGTGGATTTGGATAATGGATATTGAAAATGAGAGGTGGTAGACTTGCTTACAACAAAAAATGGCACTTTAGCGGAGAAAGTATAGAAGTTGTAAATGAATACAGGTATCTTGGAATTCTTTTAACAAGTAGCCTTAGTATGAAGAGACATCTGAAGGAGCAACTCACGAAAACTAAAACCGTCATCAATGTAGTGCGGAAAAACTGTTTCAGCAACTCACAGATTACGCACAGCTGTATCGGAGGCAGTAATGCTCTACGCGGCGCAAGTATGGAGTTATAAGCCTTATGAAGAAGTTGAAAAACTACAAGGTTTTTTTTATTAAGAAATCCTTCCACCTCCTTGCAAAGACTCCGAACTATATGCTCATGCTAGAAACAGGCCTATCTACGCTATTCCTTAAAACACTGAAATCGCAGGTAAACAACATACTAAAGGTTATAAACCTGTCAGATAACCGACTTTCAAAGATAGTGGCTTACACGCAATTCGGAACAAAATAGCATGGTTCGAAGAATGGCTAGAGTTAGCTCGCGGGTGTGGTGTAGAGCTGAATGCGGAAGCCATAAACTGCGAGAACTCACTATACCAGCTCATAACGTGAGTTGATGAACAGGCCAGAATGAAGTTTGTAGAAGAAGCGACGGGATCACTGCATCGTAGTACGTATAGCCGACTAAATTTTTTGTTGTTGTTTTGTTTTATTTCTTTTTTAATGGATATCACAAGGTCAGGAAACCAATACAGTGTGAATGAAAAATCGACGCACACAATGGTAAATGTTCTATCCAGGAGTTTTGAGGGACTTAAGATTTGTTATTTAAATGCGCGTAGTTTAAATGATAGCAAATTAGACTATTTAAAATACTTGTTTTCTTGTTCCTGTATTGATGTTATTTGTGTAAGTGAAACCTGGTTTAAGCCGAACGTACCTGATTTTTGCTATAAGATACCAAATTTTAAAATTTTTAGGAATGATAAATTTACTGATACAACGGGTGGCGGGGTAGTGACTTATTGCAAATCGGATCTGAAATGTGAAATTATCACTAAATCTAGTGGCAATGGAATCGAATATATTTTAATTGAAATACGCGACTGCAATATCAAATGTTTGGTTGCATGTGCGTACAGTAACAATAGGCACTGCTCCCCTGTGCCCTTCTTTTCAGTTATCTCCGAATACTGTGCACTCTATCAGCACATAATCATCTGCTGTGACTTCAACACCAATTTAATAAAGAATGACTCACTCGCTTTCCAAATGAAAGATTTAGTCTCTTCAGTCGGGATGGAAATAGTAAAGTTTTGCTGATAATTGTTTACCCAATCTTCTAGATTTAGTTATTGTTTCTAATCCGTCGCTTGTTCTACTGTTCGACCAACTATCGTTTGATGTTTCTGACCATGATCTTCTTTTCTGTACCTATGATGTGGACTTGTCTAAAACAGTTATCCCAGATTCCTTCACGTTTAAAGATTTCAATTCCATTAATTTAAATGCCCTTCAAATTGCTACTTTTTCAGCCCCATGGGAGCAATGCCGCTTAATGGCTGATCCGAACGAAAAAGTAAAATTGTTTCAAGCTATTTTAGCACAATTGTTCGATCAATGTGTACAAACTAAAACGGTCAAAATATAAAACAGTGCATGCCCATGGTTTACGTCTGAAGTGGTTTGCTCTATTAAGAGAAGAAACAAATTATATAGTAAGTGGAAGCATAGACCATCTAACGATAACTGGTCTTCGTACAAAGCGGCACGTAATTACGCCACCTTAGCTGTACGTACCTCAAAGAAAAACTACTTCGCCTCTAAACTAAATATATCCCTCCCTGCAAAGAAACTTTGGAGTAATTTGCGTAAAATTGGTATATCTAGTAGTAGCAACAACTCTAAATGTGTTCTTGATCCCGATGAACTAAATCATGCATTTCTGGGAGATGATTCCAGTATAAATAAATTTGATTTTAGTCAGACTGAGGAAGTAGTGCGCTCGCTGCCAAGACTGGAAGATTTTGTAGTAGTCACTGAAGACGAAATTATCCAATCCGTAACAGCTATCAAATCTGACTCCATAAGTGAAGATGGCGTACCAGTACGCTTTATTAGACTTATCTTATCGCAAATTGTACCTCATCTCACACATGTAATCAACTGGTGCATAATAACATCAACGTTTTCTCAGTCCTGGAAAATTGCGAGAGTTTTGCCCATAGCAAAGAAAATCTATCCAGCATCTCCTGCCGATTTTAGACCGATTAGCATTCTACCCTGCTTGTCCAAGGCTTTCGAGAAAATAATAGCAAAACAAATTACTAACCACTTGTCTCTCAATAAGTTGTTGAGTGCTCAGCAATCAGGTTTTAGGGCTAACCACAGCTGTTCCACAGACATGGTCAATTTACTTGAAGAAATAAGACAGGATTTTGACAGGGGTCATGTTTCATTTCTTTGTCTGCTGGATTTCTCAAAGGCCTTCGATAAAGTAAATCATAAAATTCTGTGTTGGAAGCTAAAGAACAATTTTGGGTTTAGTGAAAGGGCAGTGAAATTGCTGAGTAGTTTTCTTTCCGGTAGGTCGCAAAGGGTAGTTTCGGGTGAACGTAGTTCTTCACTAGTGGAAATCAAACAAGGTGTGCCACAGGGTTCAATATTGGGACCGATTCTCTTCTGCCTGTTCATAAATGACCTGCCATTAGTGTGCAGACATTCTTCAGTACACCTGTATGCAGATGACGTTCAACTACACCTAGTGAAACCGTACTCCAACCTTAATGAACTCGCTTTTCTCATTAATGATGACTTAAAACGTATATATTCTTGGTCAGTGTCAAATGGGTTACTACTAAATCCGGCAAAATCTCAAGTAATTCCAATATCCAAGAAAAAATTCAATATCAATCTCCTACCTGACTTATATCTTAATAATAGTAAAATCAAATTCGTAGAATCAATCACTAGTCTTGGCTATACTATAACTCGAAATCTATCTGGTCACAATCACATCAACGTGGTCATTGGTCGTATCTACGGATGCCTTCGTAAGTTGTGGCTTAGCGCATATTTCACTCCGATTGAAACACGACGAAAGCTGGTAACAACGTTAATATTACCTCTGATAACATATGCTGAGGTCGTATATAGTAGTCTTGACTCATTATCTCAGCGTAAATTACAAATAGCTTTTAATGATGCGGTGCGTTACATTTATGGCATTCGTAAATATGAGCATATCTCCGAATACTCTAGGTATTTACTTGGTTGTAATTTGGAACAGTATATCAATGCTAGAAACTGTATATTCCTACACAAAATTATTAATAATCAAAGTCCGTCTTATTTGTATAGCAGGCTTAATTTCACTCGCTCTTCAAGAACAACGAACCTTATACCCTACCGCTGCAATTTTCTTAGCTCTTCGCGCTTATTTTTCATTCACACAGTAAGACTATGGAACTCCTTGCCCTCACATCTAAGATCAATATCAAATCCCTGCAATTTTAAAAGTACAATACTCCTATATTTCTCCACACAATAAAACTAAACCTATCCCCTTCTTCCTACTCATCCATAATATTTATATATATTAGTTTTAAATTTGTAATAAAATCATATATCTGAAATTAAAATACGAGGGCGGGTCAATAAGTTCGGACTTTTGGATTAAACACAGATTTTTTGATAAAAACGTAGTCTCCCTTGAGCTCTATACACTTTGTCCAACGCTTCTCCAATTTTTTTATCCCTTCCAAAAAAAATGATTTGTCGAGGTCCTCAAAATAGGCCTTTGTTTGCGAGATGACTTCATCATTGGAGTCAAATCCTTTTCCACCAAACCATTTCTTCAGGTTTGGGAACAAGAAGTAGTCGCTCGGAGCCAAATCTGGAGAATAGGGTGGATGAGGGAGCAATTCATAGCCCAATTCATGGATTTTTGCCATGGCAACTGCACATGTGTGCACCCTTGCATTGTCTTGGTGGAAAAGAACTTTTTTCTTGGCCAAATGAGGTCGTTTTTTTTTCAAATCGTCATTGAATCGGTCCAATAAGTTGGCATAATATTCCCCATTAATTGTTCTTCCCTTTTGAAGGTAGTCAATGTGGATTATCCCGCGTGCATCCCAAAAAACAGTCGCCATAACTTTATTGGCTGACAAACCCACCTTGGCCTTCTTTGGCGCCGATTCACCCTTAGAAACCCACTGTTTTGACTGTTGTTTGTTCTCTGGTGTGTTGTGATGGATCCATGTTTCGTCCACGGTTACAAAACGGCGCAAAAACTCCTCCATATTGCGATTAAACAACGCCAAACCTTCCTGTGAAGTTGTTACACGATTGCGTTTGTGGTCGACTGTGAGCAAACGCGGCACCCATCTTGCGGAAAGCTTTCTCATGCCCAAGTGATCATTCAAAATTGAAACCACTGAGCCATGCGAGATCCCTACGGCTTCCACAATCTCTCGCACTTTCAATCTTCGGGTGTAGAGACCTCAACTGGGCGTCCAGGACGTTCGGCATCTTCAGTGCTTGTACGGCCACAACGAAATTCAGTAAACCACTTTTTTACCATTGAAATCAATGGTGCAGAGTCCCCATAGTATTTATCAAGCTTAGCCTTGGTCTCAGTAATGGTTTTTTTTCGCAAGAAATAATGCTTAATACTCGTAAGCACACGAAATTCACTTTTTTCCATTTTCTCCTCAAATTAGTGAGTAGTCTGATAAAAATAGCTGTCAAACACAAACTAACTGACGCAGCAAGTTTAAATTTTGACAGGAGTCAACTGACAGATGCCTGTTGACAGGAGCAGTGTTGCTGTTTCAGTAAAGAGGTCAGAAATTCAAAAACTTATTGACCCGCCCTCGTACTAAAAAAGATAATATCTTAATGTACAAACCATTTGAATGAAATAAATAAATGAAATGAAAATGAAATGAAAATTACAATTTTGAAGATAAAAACTACTTCAAGGACATCCATACCATTCCCGAAATATCAACAATGCTTAAAGGTCGCGGAGATCTCATAAAACTAAATTATATCCCCCATAGAAAAGATCTTCCTATATTATGTAGTATGTGCAATTTGGAAGAAAGAGATGATACCATACATTTTCTAGGAAAGTGCCCAATTCTAAAGGAAACAAGGAAAAGTTTCTTTGGAAAAGACTTCTTATCCGAACAAGAACTGATATCCCTACTCAACGAAGTAAACGTTACCAAACTATGTATTGGGTCTACAAGTAAGTTTCCAGCGTTTGTCAGAGATGGCGCCACCAGTGGATCCCGGGCAGAAATGTCAGACCCCATGTGTTTTATTTGTAGGTTTTGTATCTGCCAACAACTTTGCAGCGTTATATTTGAGCAGTTCTATCGGTGTCGTACATTTTATCGAGCAAAATCATGGCAAGTTTCCAGCCAAATAAACGTCATTTGCGGGAAGCGCTGCTTTTATTCTTTAATATGAAGAAAAGTGCGGCTGAGGCCTATCGTTTGCTTTCGGAAACTTATGGGGCGGAATGTATTGGTGAATCGACGTGCCGCGAGTGGTTCAAACGGTTCAAAAGTGGTGATTTTGGAGTTGAAGACAAAGATCGCCCCGGAAAGCCGAAAAGTTTTGAAGACGAGGAATTGGACGCTTTACTGGATGAGGATCCGTGTCAGATTCAAGAAGAACTTACTGCATCATTGGGCGTCACGCAACAAGCCGTTTCCCTGCGCCTAAAAGCACTGGGATTCATTCAAAAGGTTGGAAACTGGGTGCCGTACGAATTGAAGCCAAAAGACGTCGAACGGCGATTTTGCATGTCCGAAATATTACTGCAGCGGTATAAAAATAAATCATTTTTGCATCGTATTGTCACTGGTGATGAGAAATGGATTTATTATGATAATCCTAAGCGCAGAAAATCGTATACAAAGCCCGGCGAGCCCGCCCAATCGACGCCGAAACGAAATATTCACGTGAATAAGGTCATGCTCTGCATATGGTGGGATCAAAAGGGTGTCGTATACTACGAACTGCTTCCGAGTGGTGAAACCATCAAAGGACCATTATATCGAACCCAACTAATTCGTTTGAAGCGGGCATTAAAAGAAAAACGGCCAGAATATGAGACCAGGCATGAGTCCGTCATTTTTCATCACGACAACGCTTGGCCACATGTTGCGGTTTCGGTGAAAAACTATTTGGAAAATAGTGGATGGGAAATTCTGCCTCACCCGCCTTACAGTCCAGACTTGCCACCATCTGACTATCACTTTTTTCGTTTGATGCAGAACGCTCTTACGGGAATACGCTTCAGCTCAGTAGAGGAAATCAAAAATTGGCTCGATACGTTCTTGGGCTCGAAAGACGTGAAATTTTTTTGGCCGGGAATTCATAAATTGACAGAAAGATGGGGGAACGTTGTAGCTTCCGATGGATCATACTTTGAATAAAGCATTGTAACTATGTTTTCATAATAAAATTTCAAATTTTGGAAAAAAAAACGCTGGAAACTTACTTGTAGACCCAATATATGGATACTGCAAAATTGCTTTGAAAAACAGAGAGAATATAGTATACTAACAGGGATCTTTTAAAATGTTTGTAAATTTATTTAAGTAAATATAAATAAATGCAAACTTATTAATTGTTCTATTATCAATCTGGCAGACGGCAATGCCATGATTGATTTTATATTATTATTTTTATTTTTAAATAAATCAAACTATTTATCTATCTATCTAATATCCATATTACCTTTAAATAATGATTTTGAAGAGCGTCATATATTGCCAGCAATACCACGAGAATAAACGCTCCAATTGTGTTTCTGGCCACCCTCGTCAAAAATTCCAGCGATCTGAATGACCCTTCAGTCGCAATGTACCGCAGTGTTATCGCCGACTTGGTTCTTTGAGGTATTGCTGCCTGCATGTATCGGCTTTCTTCAAACTTCTGTAAACCTAGAAAAACATTAATTTATGAAGATCCTAACATATGAAAAACATTTACTCACTAATTTTGGAATTTCTTCAAATTGATTCACATTTAGGCGCGAAAAATTCTCTCTCGTCATCTTTCCCCAAAAACAAATCCTTGAGCAAATGCTCTTCAATATCAATGTCAGGCCTTTTTATTAGAAGAGGCATCATCCAATATTTTCTTTACTTTCTTTTGAAATTCACTTTCTAACCGCAATTGTAGCGAGAACCTTTGGCTTCGACGACATTTTTTAAATGAACTTGCAAGTGGCCGTCTGGCCACTCAACTTATGTCCTTGCAGCTAGTTTTCCAAATTTTCAAAGACAATATGTACTCGTATTTTCAACTTGCAGCTGGCTAATTGCACGTGTGGCTGCAGGGTAAATAAAAGTTATTCCGTGCTAGTAGAAGTGCTACCAAATTAGAAAATTTTGACTTTGACCTGCTCTGTTTCCTTGCTTTTTTATTGAACGAAAAAAACCCTTTCATTATCGAGTAATTAGGATCAAGAGTAGTTAATTTAGTCCGAGATTTCTTTGTTTTCGAAGTCGCCCTGATTTTTTAATTGTTTTTTGGCTGTGAAGTGAAAAGTGAGCGATGAGAAGGAGGCAATCAATAAAATTTGAAAAGGGTCAAATCCTTGCTTGTAAGGTGAGAGAAATTTCTCGTCGATTAGGATTTAATGAGTCGATGATAAGAAGGTTTTTAAAAAAGTACCGAGAAAGTGTTGTTTTAGAGCGGAAAAGTGGAAGCGGTCGAAAAGGATGCACCACTCTAGGAATCGACCACCATATAAAGGGGACAACGTTGAAGAACCGGTTCATTACTGCACCACAAGTAAGGATAAATATTGTGGAAACTACCGGCGTAGACACCTCTGTGACAACAATTCAAAGACGGAATGTGTTGCAACTCGTCCTAAGAGGTCGTAAGATGTCATGGTCGGTGGAGTTGGAACTCTTTTGACAGAGGATGTATCCGTAAATGCTTTAAAGTACAAAGAGGTTATAAAAAATGGAGTGGTTCACACTATAGAGGAAGTGAGCCAGTGCCACTCGGATGTGCTGCTTCAGGACGATTTCGCACCTTGCCGTCATGCTAACCATAATTACAATAAAGAATGGAGGAACTCGGCAAGTCCAAGCTCAGGATAAAACAAAAGCTAGAGAAAGCTGTTCAAAACCTGTTAGTGGGAGAAGGACAACCAACATTTATTATTATTTTTTTTTTCTCGAGCTTCATAGCATTCTAACTCACTAAAAATCACCTCCCTTATTCAGACTACGACTGAGTTCACACTCAACAAGCGGTTCTTCTTTCGCGTTTTATTTCGCTTTAATAAGACATTTTGCAGGCGATTTTCCATTGAAAATTAAGCGCTGTTGATCACCGCGCTAGATCGAGAGGCTTCGTCCTTTTCAGACGGCACAATAAATTTGTCTCGTCAAGGAGTTGTTGAACAGAAATATACGTATGTCCTTGTAGTCGGTTTTTGTGTTTTCGCGCAAACGTTTTAAATTCGTTCTGAACGTTTTCGACTCCTCTGGAGATATCATCGTTTCTAATGTACCACGGTGCATTAACAAACCCTCGAAGAACTTTGTTTTAAAATGTCTGTAAGACGTTAACGTTACTAATTTTGGCACAACACCAAAGCTGTATACCATATGTCCAGACCGGTGTTAGCACTTGATTATATACGAGTAGCAGTAATTTTTTTTGTAAACTGAGCTTGAGATACTTTCCAAGGACACAGTACATGTCTTTAAACTTAATCTAAAGCTCTTCACGTTTTCTACTTAACGTGTACTCTCCATTTAAGTTTAGCGTCGAGTGTCATACCAAGATATTTAGCCTCGTTCGTGAAGGGAATTTGTACTGCGTTGATAAACACGAGTAGATTGTCAGTTTTCTTGAGAGTGAAGTTCACATGGACAGACTTGTGTTCATTAAGCGCGATTCGCCAAGTTCTTGTCCAATTATTAATCAGTGTAAGGGCACGTTGCAGCTTGGCAGTTGCTTCTTCGACTGTTTTAGCCGTTGCCAAAATGGCAGTGTCATCAGCAAATGTGGGTAGGATAGTGTCGTCCGTTTGCGGTATATTGCGTTTAAAAAGCAAATATAGCAGAGGGCCAAGTACACTTCCTTGCGGCACTCCCGCCTTTATTGTCTTAAAAGTGGAATATTTGTTTCCGTGTCTCACACGGAAGAGTCGGTCTTCCAGGTATGAACCTAAAATACAAGACAATTACTGGGGTAGGGCTTGTCGAAGTTTATATTTTAGGCCTTCGTGCCATATCAAAGGCTTGCGAAACGTCAAGGAATGCGCTTGAACAGACTAACTTACACTCGATTACTCGTTCAATTACACCGGTTATTCGATGCACTTGGTCAACAGTAGAGTGTTGGCTTCTAAAGCCAAATCGGGCAAGAGGCGATTTGTGTCAATCATCGGTTTAAGACGATTAAGTAAGATTCGCTCAAAGACCTTCGATATAATCGGGAGGAGCGATGTTGGTCTGTATGGCTTGACTTCAGTCAGCGGTTTACCGGGTTTCGGAACCATAATAACTTCGGCTACTTTCCACTCATGCGGTACATACACTAATGGTGGCATTTATAAGA
This sequence comes from Volucella zonaria, assembly GCA_963966105.1. Lineage (NCBI taxonomy): Eukaryota > Metazoa > Arthropoda > Insecta > Diptera > Syrphidae > Volucella > Volucella zonaria. The sequence continues at coordinate 315,901,505 of OZ014530.1, read as the reverse complement.
TAGAACAGCTTTAGCAAACCTTTTTTCGGCAACGCTTTAAGTATCTCTCCCGTTCTTAAGTCATATCCCGGGGCTTTATTGGGCTTAAGCGTGTCTATAACTTGTCTAAGTTCCCTGAGTGTAGCCTTTTCTACTGGAAAGTTTGTCGTCACGTCTAGCGTATTGACATTCTCTAGAAGCACTTCCCCGTCGAATGGTTTAAACGTTTCTGCAAGATGGTCGGCAAAAACATTAGCTTTTTCCTTATCTTCTTTCGCCCAGTCATCCTGGTTTCTTCTTATCGGCGCCATGTGTATTTGGGGCTTTCGAAGACTTTTAACGGCTCTCCATATGGAGTAATTGGTATCTTTTGTCGCTGTGAGGTTTTCTAGGTAGTTATTAATACCTTGGTTATTGAAGTCCTTGATCGATTTTTCCAACAAGTTGCAGAGCCTATTAAGGACGTTTTATCTTGTTGAGCGCGAGTTTCATGCCACTTTTTCGCGCTCTTCGTTTCCCTGATTTCCGGCGGGTATCTTATGTCGATACTGGCAACTTTGTTCGATGCGCGTGGAGTGTTGTTCCACGCCGCTTGCTGTATGACTTCAACAAACCGTTCAACTTCCTTTTCAAGTTGATATGGCGTTCTCAGCAGGACGTTTAACTGAGTATTTTCGACAACCTCTATTCGGAAATCTTTCCAGTGAGTTTTTTTTGTTGGATAATCTGTGTGCACTTTGTTTCTTAACCAAGGATTCGCACAATGAAAGGATAATTAGAGAATGATCGGAGGAAAGATCAAAGCGTTCTTCAACTTTTCCGATAAAGAAGTCTATCAGATCGGTGTTTTGGCGACATCCGAGGGCCAGTACGACAATCTGCCTGCTGAGTAAAATTGTCAACCACATTCCATACCAGCCCTGTAGAGAGTTTTGCCTTTTTGTGAGATACATCTTGAGTCCCAAAAGGTGTGCTTCGCATTAAGGTCACCACCAATAATAAAGATTGGTCCAAGAGAGTTAAATAGGTCAATAAATTCGTGTTTTTCTATTTCGCAGCGCGATTGGCAATATGTTAGATTGAAGATATACTAAAAGAGTAATTTTTATTTTTAACGCGTACCGTGGTCACTTGGAGAGTGGTCATTTCCAGAGTGTTCAATGCAGTCTTTTATAAATAGGGATGGCCCGCCTCTCGTGTTTCCCGATGGATGATGAGCGTGGTAGTCGCGGTAACCTTTTAGTTCCACGCGCGATTGCGTCGTCAGGTGAGTTTCAGAAATTAAACATACACCCTGCTTGACTTGAACTGCAACCAACTTCAGACTGCTGTAATTTCCAAACCGTTCATGATAGTGAGCTCAAATTTTGACACATGACAGATAATTTTATTATTTACAAGCCTTTTAAACGATTTGCGTCTCAGTTGTGTTGAAAAATTTTTATCCGTGATGGAATCCGAACGTGATAGTGTGATTGCTTTATATTTGGCTGGAAAACCACAAGTAGCTATCGTTAGAGCCCTCCAGCACCTCAACGTGAATACATCATTTGTGTCTCGAACCATAGCTCGTTACCGTGATACTGACAGCGTTGCAAAACGCCATGGAGGTGGTCATAAAAAAACAGCAACATCGCCAGAAATGGTTCGGCAAGTGAAGGCTCGAATTGAGCGAAATCCGCGTCGAAGTGGAAGAAAAATGGCTCGTGAGCTCAACATATCGATGGAACGGATGCAACACGTACTGAAAAATGAGCTTGGGCTCAAGCCATTGAAGTTCCAAAAAGCACACGATCTTACACCGCAACAGAAAAATGTTAGAGTCGAAAGAGCGAAGGAGTTGCTACGCTTGCACGAAAGTGGTGAGTTACCGATTTTGGTTTTTTCCGATGAGTCGCCCTTTGTTATTGAGCAATATGTCAACAAACAAAATGACCGAGTTTATTTGCCAGAGAGGTTCTTCGAAAATTTACACCTTCGGACGGCCACCAGAAAGCAGGCAGCACCGATGGTGATGGTTTGGGCCGCCATAACCGCCGATGGTCGCTCTCCGCTCGTATTTTTGGACCGTGGCGTCAAAATTAATGCGATCATATACTGTGAAACTGTCTTAGAGGCAGTATTGAAGCCTTAGCCAAACAATCATTTCGGTCGGAGACTGTGGACATTTCAACAAGACTCGGCACCGTCTCACAAAGCGCGCGTCAACCAAGATTGCTTAAAAAAACAATGTTCCACACTTCATTTCCTCGACACAATGGATTGCAAATTCTCCGGATGCAAATGCGTTGGATTTCTCTGTCTGGGGTATTTTGAAGGCAAAGGTTGGCACTAAAAAATATCAAAGTTTGGACCACCTCAAACAAGCACTTCGCCGGGAATGGGCCAAAATACCGCAGAGCCACTTGCGTGCAGCGTGCGATGCCTTCTTCGGCCGTCTCAAGGCCATTATTCGCGCCAAAGGTGGACATATTGAAAACTACTGATACAGTTTGAAAATTGATGTATTTTCCAACATTTTTTGCTTTGGCACAATAAAATTTATCAAAAAATAAAAATATTATAGCATTTTAGAAAGTTGGAGTTCGAGTCATTCACCCTGTATATCTGCTTTTTCCTGAATAAAAATATTTAGTTCATCAAGCCTTTTCTGTAGGCCGTTGGCATTCCACACAAGAATATTGAGCTTCTTTGTCATAATTAGTTACACAGATCTGCTTCGAGGTTGAGAAGCCGTTCGACTATTTTCCTATTTGTTTTAGTCAGTTCTTCTAGTCTCTTGAGAATTACTGAGAAAACATTTGAGGCAGGATTAGGTGATTCACAGTTGGTCGTATTTGCTCGCGCCGCTATTTGCGCGCAAGTTTTTCCACTTTTCAGTTGCGCGCTGTTGTTTTTGACGTTGTTGTTATTGGTGATTTTAGCAGCCATCATGCCGTTTGCTATCTTTGCCTTATTTAAAGGCTTTGGGGTTGGACCGCTGCTATGATATCTCGTACTCACTGGCTCTGCGTTTTTAGGAGGCATAATTTTGGATTGATCCCGTCGTTTTTGCAACTTCTTCGTGACTTTGCAGCCTCGATAGTTAGCTGGATGTTTTCCCCTGCAGTTTATGCATGTCGCTGGGGACTCTTTCGCGGCACTGCACTCTTAGTCGGCGTATTTCACACAACGAGGCTCCTTCTGGCAGTAGGGCTGAGTATGGCTGAATCCCTGGCAATGTGTACATTGGGAAATCAGCCTCGAGTTTTTTTCGCGGGGGTTCAATTTTGACAAGTCCCAAAATGGAATTTATTGAATAAATTCTTTCAAGGCTTTCGGTTTTATCGGAAGTTAGCCCAAAAAGGGGGAGACCGCGTCTCGAGGTCGTCCGAGAGGCGAGACCTTCAACACTGCGCTGTTCTTGCGCAAGTATATTAACGGCGTCGATTATTTTTAAGCCTTTATTTTTAAGGTCAACTAAAATGTTTTCTTTAGGGCAAGAGGCATGCAAGCCTCTAGCTACCACACGTATGCGTCTTTCCGCTTTATTTTCGTACGTACGCCATTGAATCTTCTCGGCATTTAATTTTTGCGAAAGCGAACGGTAATTGTCTGGATTAAGGACATTAAGAGTCCATGTATCGTTATTGCGGGATCTTACTCCGTAATCGGTTGAACACAGTGATTTGAAGATTGTGTGCAACGTGTTATGGTCCGAGATTCCAAAGACGTTTATTGGCGGCGGCAGTCTTTGTTTGGGTTCCTTTTTTTTTATTGATCTCAGCAGTATTAGAGCTAGCTGGCGTCTCTTTTTGTACAGTCTCAAGCGAGGAATCAGCTTTGTGTTTGTTTCCCGGTCTTTTTTTAAGTATCCAGTCTGCTTCTCGGACTAGCTCTTCTTCATCCGTGTGAAAGCTCGAGTTTTCCGGGCTGTCGAGTCGCGAATCAGACTCGGTTTTAGATTGCGTCTTAATGGAATCTCATTCCTTTTTGAGTTCGGCGCAGAGCAATTCTATATTTTGGAGTCTGGCGCGGAGATCAGAATTTTCGCGTTCGAGATTATTCGGTGTAATACTTTCGTCCAAAGCTACCGACTGTGCTTGGTCTTTGCTTCCGCACAATTTTTCCAGCGATCCGCGTGTTGGAGATCTCGTAACCCTTGAGCTTTTTTTGAAGAGGCCCTGGTTTGGATTTTTATTGTGTTGTATTCTTTGTTGAACTCTCCCACGAGTAGCGGAGAAAGGGTAGTCCGTCTGTCCTTAGATCCGCATTAGACCAGATAAGGCCGGCTAGTCCGGAGGTCGTTAAGTATCCGGATGCTCCATTAGAGATTGGGCTATTTTTTATACTGGGCCCCCAACCTGGCCGATTCTGGCACGGGTGGCTTAATATCTTAATTCGGTCCAGTGGATTTAAGTCGCCTCTTACGAAAGGCATGCCTACCTCGGGTATATTCTAGCCCCTAACCCGAAGGGGTATGTATTGACAGCCAGCTGGTTTTGTGGAGAGGAGTCAGTTGGATTTGGTCAGTCGAAATGGTTTCTTCTCACAATCGGGAAACTTGAAAAATCTAGAAACTCCCAGTCATAACCTACACAGGTACGTAACGTCGTTGTCCTGCTGAAATCTTCGAACAACGAACATAATCTCACAAATTCTTCCATTTTGGATGAATTGCTACTGGGATTACCACAGCTGATTTCTCCAAATAATTATGTCAACTTGCAAGTAGTGCGTGCCTGATGCAGCGATAAGCGACTTCAAACAAGGGTCCTGGAACAGCAGGACCGCAGTCTTAGCCACGACGTACATATTTTGCTCATAAACGGAAACACATTTGCCCCACACGTGGAACAACAATCAAAGTGTTACCGTTTTCAAACACTTTCAATTTTTTATTTATTTTTTTTATAAATAACGCGCTCGCAAGGGATTAGAACAGCCTTAAAATGTTTGTACGCAGCGCGGGCGAAGGAAAATTAAGGAGGAAGAAAAGAGAGATGTCGATGTACATTGGTCTTAAATGTTTGCAAGTTACAATGAATAGGAAATAGAGAGCTCAGTAGGGCATTGCGTAAGCGAATTGTATGGCTTAGGAACGAATCACGATATTTTAGAGTGGGTCCGAAAATGGGCTTGAGGGTATACTGATGCGCATTCATAGCGAGACGGCTGAAGGTTTGAAGAGGCGGAATGATATTGGCGATTTCAATAGAACACTGGTTGTGAAAGTAGCGATAAAACAAAGTGAGATAGGAGACATCACATCGGTTTTCGAGGGTGTTAATTGATTGCCTGATATTAGTATCACCTATGAGTTTTATCGCACTGTTTTGAGTCCTATCTAGAAGCTGTAGAGATGTTTTAGGACCACCTGACCATATGTGAGCATTGTACTCAGATTTTGGGAGGATGAATGCCTTATAATTATATTGATGCCAGATTAGGGAGGGTGAAATATTTCTTAAATCGCTTGATGAAAGGTAGACATTTCGCAGCGTTTTTGACAACATCGAATACGAAAAGCAGAGAGTACTGTCGTCAGCAAAGAAATATGTTGGATTAAAAGTAGCCGACACGAGATTCGTAATTAAAATCAAAAAGAGTGTCGGAGACAGAACGGAGCCCTGCAGCATACCAGCATTTATGTATTTTGTGAATATCAGACTTGCAACCATCCAAGACAACTTGAATTGAACGTTCCGAAAGGTAATTTCTAATCCATTGAAGAAGAGAGTCATTGATCACAAAAACACGCATTTTCGACAAAAGAGCCTGATGCCAAACTCTATCAAATGCCTTAGAAATATCAAGTGCAACTATCTTGCTTTCATCAGATTGATGCACGTTTTGGTTTCACTTTTCGGTGAGACATGCCATCAAATCACCAGTGGACTTGTTGCTATGAAAACCGTACTCCCGGTCATTGAGAAGTTTTCGCATTTCGAGATATTTCATGGGCGTTTCCATGACCTTGGAAAGAAGGAACATAAGTACAATGTGTCTGTAGGAGGAGAAAGAAGAAGATTCACCTTTTTTAGGACAAATGCTGTCTTCCATCTGCTCGGAAAGAATCCAAAAGAGTGGGATTGATGAAAATGCTTACGCAGTGGTTTTGTCAGCGAGGAAGAACAATTCTTCAGAAGAAGGGCAGTTATACCATCTGGACCAGCGGATTTATGTATGTTGAGATCTTGAAGTACTTTTGGTTCTACACGAGTGTGAAAGTGGATTCGTCCCATTGAAGATTCGATGTGTAGGCAGAAACAAGGCACAACCTGGAAGTGTTGCGCTAACCGCAAAGCGTGTACCCACAAATTGGCCCTGTCCAAAGGGCTGACAGCTGGAATGGCATTATAAATGACCGTTGTGATGGAGGATGAGGCAGAATTTTTTATATTTTTGATGAACGACTAACAATTTCTACTACACTTAGGACATTGTAATATTTTTTGCCTCAGGTTTTTGTCGTATTGGAATTTTACACGCTTGAGAAAAGCGTTGGGGTCATTCCTGGGTCGTTTGAATCTTTTTCGGTTCTCCTCTGACAGATGAAGGATCCTGAATGATCGAAAAAACATTTCTCTAACCCTGACAGCCTCTTTATAGCTGGAGTCGCACGACGCATTTTCTTTTGGTCTGATACTCTTCATCCGATGAGGGATAAAGGATCTCATTCCAAAGAGAATAGTGTCTGTAATTATATGAGCAGCGGCATCCACGTCGTTATCGAGGCAACATAATGACCAGTTAAAATTCCTAAAGAAGTTGTTTAGTCCGCTCTAATTGGCTTTCTCGTATTGCCATACGGTTCTTTTAGGATTTTTTTCTCTAACTGTGTGGTTAGTGTACGAGAAATTAGCTGATGTGACACAATGGTCCGACGAGCCTAGACCTTGTACTTATCAGGGTGAGAAGTTAAGAACAAGTCCAGGGTGTTGGCGGTATGACTATCAACGTCTGGTATTCATGTGAGCTCATTTACAAGCTGGGTCAGTTGTTTTCCGCTGCGAAGATCTCGACACATCGTCCTTCGGGTGTTGTCTGTCCAGAATGTCGAAGCCACTGCTGCACTGTGTAGCGTTGATGAACTACAATACATTCGGTTGAAATCCGTGCCCTCGCTGTCTTAAATCTTCTGCATTCCACTGAATTGCCTAACAATTGAGAATACGAGTACATATTGATTTCGTATAATAACATGATGGAGAACCTTCCATTTATTCGCATGCATCCTGGGCAACTTTTGCAGCTGGTGCGCAAGGAATGCGTCTAATGCGATAAACTCGTTGGTGTCCTTATCGTTTATTCTAATTAATTTGCCCAATGCCTTGTCAAACTTTGATTTGCCTTCTTTTCTTGGAAGTTTGCTGGGTGTTGGATTAGAAAATGAGTCATCGTTTTGGTATATTTCTAATTCGACTACCTCATTGCAGTCTTCAAAGCTTAGCGAGTCTTTACTATTCTGAAAGAAAATACAAAAAAATAAATTAATCATTATTAACTTATTTAACGTCTATAGAAGAATATAGAAGAAGGGCAAAAAATCGGTGACGATTTTAACTATACATAGCTATATGGCAATATCCACATAGCATGGGAGCATTATATGGAAAATACATCCGCATTGAGGTCTCGTCAAACGCTGACCGCGCTTTATAATTTCAAAAATTTTTTCAGCATAGTTCTGTTTGCGTTAGTGGATGCGCACGGCCGGTTTATAGACATTGGCTGCCATGGTAAAGCTTCGGATAGCGCAATTTATCAAGATGGCTTGTTATACAATGCTTTGGAAGAAAAAGATCAAAAATTCCGAAACGCACTGAGCTTGTTCTTCGACAAGCCAACAAAATACCATACATTGTATTTTTATTGCTGATGACGCATTCCGATTGGACAAGTACTCGTATCTAATGAAACCATATAGCAGAACATTAAAATTAATTAATTAAAATTGAGCAATTGAAGTCCAGTCATCTACAGTGAATTTAGATGTGAAGAAATGATGCGTTTTGCACAACTTCTTGACGAAAATTAAGACCACACCAATGTCATGTGAATTTGAAGCTGAAAGTCTGCCTGAAACATTTTCTTCCATTGGACATCAGTCGAATAAAATATACAAATATGCCTAACGTATTAGGAATGAAATTTCACGGTATCTTATGACGGATACAGGTGACCAGAGAGCAATGATCGTTTTTGCAGTTGTTATGTTTCAGCAGCTGTCAAAGTTGCCATTCACATCCAGCTGTCAAAATATTCAGTAAGGTTTGCCATTTCAGTTGTAAATACCCAACGTGAGTTTCATCAAGAGGTCGGTCTTCATCATGGCTTCAGTGTGCAGGCAATTCGTCGTACTGTGGAAAAGTTTTAGTGTGAGTACACTCTTTTGGATCTGAAACCACCAACCAGACAGAGATTGTTGCAAAATGATGAAAACATAGCCACCGTAGCGGCCAGTATCTAGGGAGACCTAGAAATGTCGATTGAATTGTTGGCCGGAGATCCGGATTTTGGCCAAAAAATCATCTTCTCAGAAGAGGCCCATTTTTGGCTCAACGGCTATGTCAACAGGCAAAATTGCCATTATTGGAGCGAACACAGTCCATAAGTGTTCGGCCAAATATCAATGCACCCACAAAGATTGACTGTTTGGTGCGGTTTATGGCATTGTGGCATAATCGGACTTTATTTATTTCGAAATGAGGAAGGAGACTAAATTTTGGTTTTTTGCTTTTTATTCGGCTTAATACAAGCTATAACTTAAAATTAAACTTAAACTAAAACTTAAAACTGAGGTTGGTTAGAGTGGTGAAGGAGAACGGATTTGATGTAGGAAGTGGTGCGGTGGAGGTCAAAGACGCTAGGGTTTGAATTAATTTTTCGTATCATACGGGAGATTGGTTCGTTCGCGCCATAGGAGGTGTGGTGGGTTGGGAGATAGAAGAGACGAGGGGTACGTAGATTACGAGGGTTAATGTTGAGGAAAATAGAGTTGTGAAGGGACGCGCATTTAACGTGACTTGAAAGGAGTCGATGAATGAAGAGAAAGTCGGCTGCATCTCTGCGTTCCTCAAGAGTGTTTAGGTTAATAAGGTTGAGACGGTTTTGATAGGGGGACAGAGTAAAAGGATCATTCCAGGGCAAACCTCGAAGAGCAAATCGAAGAAAACGGCGCAACGCTCGGAGTTGTGAAGGAGATATTTGGCGACTGGCCCATTTCACGGCGAGAGTTCATCAATTTGCCGCCTCAATCATGTGATTTGACACCACTCGATTATTTTCTCTGCGGCTAATTCAAGTCCTTAGTCTACGTTAACAAGCCAATCACTTTGGACGAGTCAACATTCGACACGACGGAATAGCGCCGCAAATATTGGACTGCTTCATCAAAAATTGGACCGACCGGTTGAAGCACTGCCAGCAAAGCCGAGGCGGCCATTTGAATGATGTGCTATTCCACACAAAATGGCCTGAACGTAGCTTCAAAATAAAGCCAGAATCAATTTTATATCTTACACCGTTGTTGTTTTATTTAAATTTTTATTCCTATCGTTCCTGGTCACCCTACTGACTTTCAAAGGAACAAATTAAATATTTCGCATTCTTCGTTATAGTCGTATTTGCATTATTTGAGTTTCTATTCTTGAATTTGTACTAATTACAGTAAATATAATCATTATTACGCACGAAAAAATAAACTGACCTCTGATAGATATGCCATCATACAGACAACAGGCACCAAAACGGGCCCATCGCGATTCCTGTGAAACCAGTTGAATTTGTCTTCAAATGGCAAAAAGCTAAACAATCGACCTGGTGAAACACCCAATTTTCTTGCAAAAGCCAAGAAGGCCTTTGAAGTCCGTGCCGCCTATTTCCCTTTGGTTTTCGAAAAAGTATTTCCCTAAAAATGTTCTTCGACTAGGCGATATTGCCTCGCATAGCTTGTAAATCACCTCTGCAGATATCTGACAATTTGAGTCTCTTTGCGTGTTGCCGCAGGAGACAGTGTTCTGTCAAGATTCCTATTACTGTCCTAAGCTTATCCCTGTTTAATTTCATTAACTTCCTAGTTTTTCTGCCGTCAAAGAGCGGCCAAAGTGTCTTGAATATTCTGTGTCCTTCAAGACTTGACCACCTTAGGTCTTTGTTATTTTTTCCTCGATTTTTCCCCTCACTATGAAAAGGGGTGGCTTGATATTGGCAACCTCACTATTATCGGGTAGCCCTCCTTTTCTTGCAAGCTCGTCCGCTTGTTCATTTCCTTTGATACCGCAGTGTCCTGGCACACAGCACAGTCTTACCCGGTTTTGACTGCATAGTGCGTTAAGCAATGTGCGACAGCCCCTGACTGTATCAGAGGTGACGTTGGTTGATTCCATTGCCTTGAGTGCGGCCTGGCTGACGATGTACGAGGGTAGACTGAAAAGTTTCCGACCGCAACGTAATGATAAGTCTGTCATCATTTACGCTTAAAACCCTAGAGCAATTATTGGAGATTCACATTAGGAATAGATGCAGTAATGGCTTTTTGACTGGAAAATTTCTAGAAACCGCCCGAGGTGGTCAAATTACAGAAGAGTCTACACTTCGGTAAGTTTGCCATGGCGGCCTTCCTTGACGCTAACATTGAACATGGCATTACATGGCAACTGGGTTTGCAACATGCTACGAGTAGCAAGCAGGAAAAAAAACTGATCCATCGGGCAAAGCTCGGTCAGAATGTCCGTAACCACTCCATTCCTGAGAGTACTTGTTATGAATGACATCCTCAAAACAATGGGTATAAGTGCCACGGCATACGCAGATGACATGGTCATAATAGTGCAGGGAAAATACTTAAAAATTTTAAGCGAAATTATGGAGGTTGCCCTGAAGACGATTAGCGCTTTTGCAAAAAGCTGAGGTCTCAATGCCAACTCTTCCAAAACCAGAAAGTACAAAATACCTCAATTCAAACTCCCAAAATTCAACGGAGTGGAGCTGTCCTATTTCGGCAGCGCGAAGTATCTGGGTGTGATTCTGGACAAAGAACTGAATTGGAATCTTAATGTAGCGGAAAGAACCAAAAAGGCATATATGTTAATGCTCGTCTTTATCTGCAAAAGAACAGTAGGAAAAATTTGGGGCTTAAAACCAGCTATGGTGTATTGGCTGTATACGGTGGTGGTACGATCAGTACAATCCACCATACGGCGGACTAGTATGGTGGAAAGCAACAAACAAGAAAACGGCTTACGTAGCCATTACAGGTTCGCTTCGTACCACTCCTACGGAAGCATCGAACACCTTTTTGCACCTAACACCGCTTGATTTACAGATTAAAGATCTTGCTGGCAATAGTGCGATAAGACTCACTAATCTAGATTACTTCAAGAGCAGTTGTTTCGGACATGGCACGGTCCTAACGGAGCTACTCCCAGGCAATCCAATTCGAACGGATGAAATTCCTTCCTCCTTTTTTTTTATAAGTTGCGCGCGCTCAAGGGATTTAAGTACCCTTAAAATGCTTGCATACAGCGCGGGCGAAGGAAAATCAGGGAGGAAAGAAAGAGAGGTACCCATGAACGTTGGTTTTAAATGTGTGAAAGTTATAATGACTAGAAAATAAAGACCTAGGAATGAATCACGATATTTTAGAGTGCGCCCGAAAGTTGGCTTGAGGGTATACTGATGGTCGACTTTGACATCCCGTACGATATAATTTATTCGGAGAGGGAGGACTACAATTTTCACAGATGGCTCAAAAACAGAGGAAGGAACAGGTTCTGGTATCTCCTCAGAAGACCCAGAACTAAGAGTGTCTATAAGTATAAGACTACCGGACGTAAGCAGTCTCTTCCAGTCAGAGGTTCTGGCTATCCTCAGGGTGGATGAGCTAATGCAGCTAATAAATCGATACCCCGGCTGCATTCAAGGCAATGAAATCAACCAACGTCAACTCTGAGTCAAGGGCTGTCGCACAGTGCTTAAGGTATTATGCAGTCAGAACCGGGTAATACTGTGCTGGGTGCCGAGACACTGCGGTATCAAAGGAAATGAACAACTGGACGAGCTTGCAAGAAAAGGAGCGCTATTCGACAATTGTGAGGTGGCCAACATCAAACCACCCCTTTGCATAGTGAGGCGCACTATCGAGGAAAAATTGCAAAGACTGCCAACTTAAGGTGGTCAAGTCTTGAAGGACACAGGATATCTAAGGCTCTTTGGTGGCTTGTTGACGGCAAAAGATCTAGGAAGTTAATAAAATTAAACAGGTATAAACTTAGGACAGTAATAGGACTCCTGACAAGACACTGTCCCCTGCGGCAGTACGTAAAGAGACTTAATTGTCAGCTACATTCTGCAAGCTGTTGATGACATAACAAACATACAGTGTGAATGCGAGGCAATATCGCATAGTCGAAGAAAATGTTTAGGGACATACGAGGGTTGTCTGAAATGTTTCCGCAACGTAAAGACAACGGCATTCGTCAATAAAAACTAGTGTGCATACTTTGACAGTTACTTACCGAAGTTTCAGTTGTTTTGGACGCGCAGTTTGTAGTTGACAGTCGTTTGAGTGAGTCGATGTGAGTGTTTGTTTTTTGTGAAAATGGAAAAAATTGAGTATCGAGCTGTTATTAAATTCTTGTTTTTGAAAGGCAATACGCCTTCGCAAATCAAAAATGATTTGGACTCTGTGTATTTGGACTCTGCACCATCATTTACCACAGTGAAATTTTGGGCAGCTGAATTTAAACGTGGCCGTAAGAGCTGGGAGATGATGAACGTTCGGGACGTCCAAAAACTGCAACCACTGACGATAACATTGCTAAAGTTCACCAAATGGTGTTAGACGACCGCCAAATTAAAGTGAGCGAGATAGTAGGGGTTATGAAAGTGTCCAAAGAACGTGTTTGTTACATATTAAGTTAAGTTTTAGGCATGAGAAAGCTGTCCGCGCGTTGGGTGGCACGTTTGCTTACGTTAGACCAAAAACGTGTTCGAATGAACATTTCTAACGCTCTGTTGGCGCAGTTTAGGCGCAATAAATCCGAGACGAACTTGGATACACCATTATACGCCCGAAACAAAAATTCTGTCAAAACAGTGGACTGCAAAGGGCGAGCCGGCTCCAAAAAAAGCAAAAACTGTTTTTTGGGATAGTAAAGGAGTTATCTTAATCGATTATCTTCAAAAAGGAAAAACCATTACAGGAGCATACTACGCATCATTGCTTGCCAAGCTGAAGGCAGAAATTGCGGGAAAACGGCCACATTTGCAGAAAAGGAAAATCCTATTTCACCAAGACAACGCGCCGTCTAACACCTCAGCGGTTGCCATGGCGAAAATCCATGAATTACGGTTTGAACAGCTTGACCATCCGCCTTATTCACCAGATCTAGCTCCAAGCGACTTCTTTTGTTCCCTCATCTAAAAACCGCGCTCGGAGGACAGAGATTTTCGTCAAATGAGGAGGCAATCACTTTCGTGAACAATTATTTTGCAGAGAAAAACGCCAAGTATTATTTGGACAGGTTAGAGAGATGGGAGCATCGCTGGGAGAAGTGTGCAGAGTTACAAGGAGACTATGTAGAAAAATAAAAAAAAAATTTGAGAAAAAAGACTCATTGTACTATAAAAGTATCATTGTTCGCTTGGAAACTTTTCAGACAGCCCCCGTATGTCCCTGTTTGCAAGCTTTAGGTATATGAAGCCCCTTAACTTCCCTCCAAGCTATTGGTACTCGTATGTACCCTAATTTTAGACTGTGTCTAAGAATTTCCATAATTTTTTGGATTGCTACACCCGGTGCTTTCTGTAGCATTTGTACAGCTTAAAGGACTGAATTGCCCAACGTAATTTTTTCCTATTAATAAGAATACCTATTTCCTGTTCAGAGCGAGAGAGTGATCAATGTTCTCAGTGTGCTGTAGCATGCCAGGATCGTCTGATACTGTGGATCCCGAAAAGTGGGTTTCCACCAGCATTGCCAGAACCTCTTGGCTACTTTCAGCCCAGGTTCCGTCACTTTTCCTGAGGTAGGTAGGAACGCTCGCTTCCTTTGAAAGCACTTTGCGTAACCTCGAAACCTCGTCTGTTACTGCGATAAATTCGCAGTACTTCTGCCATGAAGCCCTTTTTGACTTTCTAACTGGGTACTTGAATTTTTTCTTAAATTCGTAGTACTCATTCCATGTACTGTCGCTTCTGAAAAGCCTCGTCCTATTATAGACTTCCTTGATCTCTTTTCTTTTAAAAATTATCTCCCTATTCCGCCATTTTGGTTGAGTCCTTTTAAGTGTTCTGTTAGCCGGGCAAGCTTTCTCGAACGCCATTGTTAGTGCCGTATTAATATTTTTCAACGCGTTGACAATATTATCGCAGGTCATTGATTGGGTATGCAGGTGTATATTTGCCACTTTTGTACACTTGACCTAATCAGTCCTCCTAGGATTTCTTTGAAAACTACATACCTTGTTTTGAAAGTTCACCTTGAAGCGGGTCTATCGGTGATTCTTATTTCTAACCCTTCTGTATTTGTAGCAAGGGTGATATCTATCATCTCCTGCCTATTTTTCACCACAAAAGTGGGTGAATTCCCTCTGTTACAAATATTGGACTGACCTTGCAACAATGGAGTTGTCCAAAATGGTCATTTCGTCAAACCAAAATATTGACGGCACGTACATTTCTTCTACTCTTGATCCAGGCATCATACCAGCAAGTAGGCAGATCGCAGCGTCCCTAATTTTTCTGCACTACATCAACTGGCAAACACATTCCCGATGCTATATACTCTAATGCTACATTTTGTAGGTCATTACGCCTATATACTCGTACTTTGCAGCTCATATCCCATAAAAGGGCACAAAGTTTTTTAGTTTTTTGTAATTTATGGCATTTCACTTGCAACTTACTTGCAGTTTTACTGCCTTCGAAATTTCTTTGCCAGTTGAGCTGCAAGTGTCAGAAGTGAAAGTGTTTAGTGAAAAAGTGTAAATGGATTGAGTTTTTCGAATTTGCACTTGCTCGTGTGGCCGCTGGGTTAACATTCATCGCCTATCCAGAATTCACAAGAAGTACAGGACGATGCACATCATAAGTATAGTAAGCAATATTCCATGCAAGTGTCGATGTTTCCTGTGCCCCCATTCTCTCATATGGTGTTGGGCGAAATTGGTTACTGAAATTTAATACGAAAGCGACTGTCGCAATAGTGCACCACAGCATAATTAACCCTCATCGAATATAAACCTGCCATATGGTTCCACTGGGTTATCGATTTCAAGCCAACCCTCAAACAGACACAGTGCCTCATACGTAGATTTGAAAGAAAACGGCTTCGGAACGAAAACTATCGATACCTGGACCATTGTGAGCTAGTGGTCAACCGAACCGAGTAACACCTCACATCGCTCGTTTTCAAAAAAAGTGTGAAATTACTCGCATGCTTTGTCAAGTCAAAATGTATCTTAAATACAATACCACACATGACGACAGCTTATAGATATTAAAATGAATCCAGCAACCAATGACTGTGATGAAAATTAGAAAAATAATTAGACTTCTGATTCAGGAAAAAATAACTCTTCCCTCGTACCCCCAATTGAAAGGTTCTCTACACAAAGTAAAGAGGTATCTACGTATCACATTCACATAAGCATTTTTAAATTACCGAAATACTAAATTCCTAGCAACTAATGGAGATGCGTATAATTTAAACATAGTAGCCAAGACATGGTTACATTTAATACATTTAAGAGACCTCTTCCAATTTGCTTCCGCTGGCAAATGAATCGGCTTTATTACAATTTTACGCATCATAATTTCTAATGCTGACTGTAATGTCTTTGAAGCCCTTTAAGTCCATAAAGATGATGATTTCTTTTTTCAAAAAAAAAAAAAACAAGAAGAAGAAGAAGATAATAATGATAGCCCTGCGTTGGTTGTAAACCAATTTAATGCGTGGGGTGAATCACCTTTGATTGGATGTGCGTGTTGATTTGAAATTCAAATTCAGAATACTCGTATCTGAAATATGAAACAGTCCGACTCCCGACAAATTAACTAAATTAAGGGAAGCCCTTTTTAATTTGAAAAATAAAATTGAACGGGTAAATCACTGAACCAAATTAATAAAGAGGTCAGAGCTGTTGTAGTGAAACTGTTTCTTATTTAATTTGAATCCATTTGTACGATGACTGGAGAGCGGAAGAAAAAGATTTAAAAAGACTTGTTAATGATACGAGTACACCAAAGGAGGTCAGCAGAATGCATTTAATCGTTATTTATTGGCCTTGATAATTAATATACAGGGTGGTCTGGTTTGTGATACAGATATTTTGGGATCTGATTCATTGGTTCATGTTATGAAAAAAATCGTATGGGAGAGAGATGAGTCTTCAACACCCGCTGAGTTACAGGCCGCTTAAAAAAGTTCCTTCAGAGAAGTAGAAGAAAAGAAGTAAAGACACTAGTAGCCGGACAGTTAACACAAATCTTAACTTTGACTTCTTCTTATTTTTTAGCTATTAAAACTTCAGTGAAAAGGTTTGGATATATAAATAATATGTAGATATTTTTTAAAAAGATAGTAAAACTCCTCAAACATATTTATTATTGTGGATAATTGTTTTTTTAATTCTTAAAAAAAAATTTCTGTTTGCGCTAGTATCCGGACAGTAATATTTAGTGTCCGGACGTTTCGGTTTCAGAAGACGGACACCAAAATTTCATATCAACTCTTAGCGTTTTCTTTTTGATTAATGAAACATTTTATTTAGTTTTATACGAAAAAAATAAGATTTATTCACATTTTATTTATTATTTATTTATTTTATCATTATCCTCGTTTTACAATTTACAAATAATTTCTAAATAAAATATGTTGCAGCTTAAAATACGAAAATAGTTAGTGACATTTTGTATTAAATAACATAAATAGAGGCAAATATAACTTTATGTTAAACTATTAACAGTGGGGTGAACAATTCAAAATAAGACAAAACAATAAAAAATATGTACAACCTTGGTCAAAAATTTATTCAGAAAATTGAAAATATAAGTTTATTTATCTAAATCTATATTTCCCCCTTCAAAGTAATCCCCATCGACTGCAACACACTTATGCCAGCGCTTGATCCAATCCTCGAAATATTTTTTATATTCGGTTTTCGGTATGTCCGGTTTGCGCTCAGTAAATAATTTGCTGGATTTATGGCATCCAACATTTTCTTAGGAGACTAAATTACTAATGTAATTGGAGATGTTGTTCTATTCTAGGCAACCACTCGTCTTACGTGATTTTAGTTGCCGGAAAAAGTAGTGTTTCCCCGGCGCCTTTGGGATTGAATGCCGAACCGTCCAATTTGGAAGCCCATACACCACCACTTGAACCACGGCTAAATTCACCCCACCATGACTTCGCTTCAACCGCGGGCTCGGCGCGGATATGAGGAGGTCATTCAATTTCTGCTGCCAGTATGCCGAAATTTTACCACGCCTGTCGATTCTATTCTCGCAATCAGCACAACGGCTGCCACGAAGACCGTGCAGTAAGTGTTTGTGATTCGAAGGTACCGAGGTAAAACGCTTCCGGAGATCTCGACTCGACAGCGCGTCCGCCCACACTTCGGCGCCGTAGAGCAAGTTTGAACTGTTGACAATTCAAAGCTTGTAAGCTTCTTTTGGCCTCTCGCGGGCAGCCAATATTGGACATCTGCCTAGACTATGCGGCTGTCACCTTGGTGGCTTAATCAGGCTTAACAATGTGCTTTCCAAGGGTAGGTCGTGAGTCGACCCATATTCCAACGTAGCGAAGTACCGGGTTTGCGTGGACCACCGCACCCGCGGTACTAGTCGGCGGTAGTCCTCCCCGAACCGTCTCCATTTTTTTTGGCCGCAGCACAGTGGAGCAAAACGGCCTTAAAATTGGATTTAGACAAGTGAAACTTTTTGAAATCATTAGATATCACCTATTAATGCTAAATAAACTAATTTGCACTTTTAAATTTTTTATTTTTTACGTTTTACGTGCCAAAGCAAAAAAATTTTGGAAAATACTACCTCGATCAAAAAGTTCCCGGAATTTATTCAGAAAATTGAAAATACAAGTTTATTCATCCAAATCTATATTGTCCCCTTCAGAGTAATCCCCATCGACTGCAACACACTTATGCCAGCGCTTGATCCAATCCTCGAAACATTTTTTATATTCTGTTTGCGGTATGTCCATCAGCGCTTCCTCCGATTTTTCCATTACTGCTCTCGGCTGCTGAAACGCGTTCCCCGTGGTGGTGTTTTAACTCGATTGAACAGAAAGAAGTCACAGGGAGCCAAATCAGATGAATTCGGTGGTTGTTGAATGGTATTTGTTGCATTTTTCGTCAAAAAATTACGCACTGTGCGACGCGTCGGTGCGTTATCATGGTGCAAAACCCACGAGTTTTCTGCCCAAAATTCTGGTCTTCTTCTTCTTCATAACACCCAAATAATACGAGTACTCCTTGTTTACTGTCTGGCGTTCTGGCAAAAATTCATGATGCACTACACCGTTGTAATCCATGAAAACCGTGAGCATTGCCTTCTTTTTTGACTGAAAACGACGTGGTTTTTTTGGTCTCGGCTCGGCTCATTTGGTGAACGCCATTCACTTGCCTGATGTCTGGATTGCGTGTCGTACTCATAAACCCACTTCTCGTCTCCAGGAATGATCGGATTCAGGCTCGCAAATCATCTCTTTTGCGACGTCAACACGGTCTCTTTTTTGCATGAAATTGAGGTCTTGTGGCACCAACTTTGCTGCTACACGACGGAAGCCCAAACTATTAACCAAAATGTCTTAGACGGATCCATAGGCAATGTTCAAGTCCTCCGCTATCTCTCTGATGGTTAATTTGCAGTTATTGACCAACATTTCTTTTACTTCATCAATGCGTTCATCATCTTCGATTGATTTACCACTTTTGAACCACTTTTGCCACTGGTAAAAGACGGTTTCTTTAAAGAATCGTTGCCAAAACACCTTTCCAGCATTTCCAACGTTCGCGCGCCCTTAAATCCGTTTTTTACGCAAAATTTATGGTGCGGGAACTTTTTGATCAAGGTGGTATACGAGTAGTACATATACCTGGTTATACTATAAGTTCTTTGCAAATGCCAATCACTCGTATTCTGCAGGGGGAGTTGAAATTTTTATACGAGATTTGTATGATTTGGATGAATGTGACGTGAAGCGCTATAATTTGTTGAGTGCACTCAACATTGGTAATGAAGATTATACTTTTGTTTGTGCGTACAGATTTAATTCACAGTCAATATATGTGTTTCAAGATGAATTTTAAACCTTTTTATGTGAAGAAAAATTGAATAACCTTGTTGTTTTAGGCGATTTCAATCTGGATTTACTAAACGCTATTCCTGTGTTAGATTTATATCTTGCGCTTATGGCAGAGCATGGTTTAACCTCTTTAGTGAATGATATTACTAGACCAATTGCAGGTACTTGCATTGACCATGTATTTGCTCGTTTTTTTTAAGAATTCCTCTTAATGTTTACTTTGGTATCAACCTCGAACTTCAAATATCTGATCATTGTATAATTGGTGTAATTTTTAATGGCTTGGAAAGTAAAAAAGCATAATTTTTCAAAAAAGTTGAATCTGCTGAATAATTTACCACGTTTCTAAGATTGGGAAGCGGTGTACCATATACTCAAGAAAATGTATCTACGGCTGTTAATTTATTTTTGAAGATATTAAAGAATTATATATGCTCAGCTAGCTATGTCAGCATCCCTAAAAAGTCAGATTTTAGGCTAAAGCCTTGGATTAGCTGGTTACTTCTTGGGAAATTAAGGCAAAGACACAAATTACGGAAAAAGTGCCTTAAACATCCACAGAACGCTAGCCTACAGAGTCACTATAACAGTATGAGTCAAATCATAAATAATGAAGTACAAGAATTCCGTGATGATTACTATCATAATCAGATAAGGGCTGCGCAAGGGAATCTTAAACAATATGGAAAGTGATCAATAACATTTTGAATCGAAGTGTAACCAAGCAAAATAATTCTTTCGTCCTAAGAAATGGAAATGTTAATGTTTAAAAACCCACAGAAATAGCAAATGAATTTAACAAATACTTTGCTTCAATTGGGCAACAATCTTTTCCAACAAATAATCTTAACATTTGTAATTATTGTTATCTTGAACCCAGGCTTACAGATAATAGTTCTTTTTTGAACCAATTTCTGGGGTTGAGATTTTGAAGACCATTCACTCCTTAAATAGCTCCAACTCTTATGGCAGCGATATTATTTCCAACGTTATGCTTAAAAACATTTCCGTCAATATTTTGGAACATATTTTCAATTTGAGTATCCTGTCCGGATGTTTTCCTGAAGTTTTAAAATGTGCTATTGTTATTCCTCTTTTTTTTTAAAAAAAAAGCAAACATGAAAAAAGAACTGGACTTTTTGGACTTTTGTTGATATAACAAAAGCGTTTGATATGGTTGATCATAATATTATTCTAAACAATCTATATAATATAGGTTTTCGTGGTTCGATACATAGTTGGTTTATGTCCTATCTAAAAGACAGAAACCAAATAGTGAAAATCGAATCTAGCCTAAGTAACTTTATGGTTATCAATCTTGGTGTCCCTCACGGCTCGGTACTTGGACCAATATTATTTCTTATATATGTTAACTCCTTGTTTACCAAGCCATTTGTAGGAAAAGTCAGAGTTTTTACAGATGACCTTGGGATCGCATACGATTCTGCCAATCCCTTAAACTTAGCGGCTGATATTTTTTTTTTTTTTTTTATAATTTACGCGCGCCAAAGGGGTTATGAATACCCTTACACTGTTGCCAGGGCGCGGGCGGAAAGGTAGAAGGAGGAGAAAGGAAAGTCTGTGATGTAGTGGTTTGAAACTCAGCTGTGTTTGGTTTCGACATTGACTCTCCAGGGGTGGGAGTCCGAATAGGACGGAGAGATTTTGTTCACTCGGAATGGTGAGGTTGTGAATTTTAACGGTTGTTTTGTGCTTGAAAACCCTACAACAGCCAAATCTACATGTCAGTGTTATGCCTTCACACGCAGATTTTTCTGACTGAGTTCCAATTGCACAAATGAAAACTTGCCGTGGCTAGGATTCGAACCTTGACCTTCCGAGTGAGAAGCGATTGCTAGTTAGTTTTTTTTAGTTTAAATGCATTTTTATTTATTTTACTTAATTTACTCTTACATGCTAGACATAAAAATGCTTAAAAATTAGCTTAAAAAACTTACAAATAATCTTATTCTAACATACTGGCCCCATGCGGGCACTCTAAGTTAAACCTAACACTTAAACTAAGTCTTTCGACGGATCTTACAGTCTATATTTAAAATTATATTTAACATTACAACTAAAACTAAGAAAAATTAATTTTAAGTAAAAACTTAGTATATGGACATTTTTTAAGAAGCGATTGCTAGTACCACTACACCACGATGTTGAATTGCTAAGACTTTGCTTCATGGAGCATAAGCTAATAGTAAGCGATAAGACAAAACTTATGTTTTTCAGTCCCACTATGCACGAGTCTCCAGATATTGAGGTCTTATTCCATGCTTCTAAATGTGCAAGGTTTAACATGTTTCACTGCCCATCTTCTGGCCAATGCTCTAAAATTTCTTTCGACGTGAATGTTCCCTGCCATGATAGTTGTTTTATAATTGAAAATGTAAGCCATTTTAAATTCCTAGGTGTTATTATTGACCGAAATTTGAGTTGGTCTAATCATATTCTAAGTTTAAAGCAATATCTGTTATCTACTGTTCGTTCATTCTACCGCCTAAAGAAGTTTTGTCCTTTTAATACTTTAAAAACAATTTATTAGATTAGATGTTGGGTAAGTGCTTACCTGAGTAAAATTCAGCCGTTGATTTTTCTACAGAAGTGTGTCATACGGAAGATATGTGGTTCTTCCCGTTTTGCCCACTCCATGGAATTATTTAGATACATGCAATTCCTACCAGTCAGGCATCTGTTCAATTTTAAGGTCTCAAAAATATTTTTCATCCGAGGTGGTTATAGGCAGAGTCCGATTTCTGACGCTTACCACTTGAGGAACCATCAACAATCTCTTGTCGCGATTCCTGCTTTTCGTACCACCTGCTATAAGAATTCATATTCATATTCAATTCTATCCTGCAAATTATTTAGTACTCTCAATGTAGATACAAGATTCGTAGGTAATTTGAGTACTTTCATGAAAAGAGTTAAACAATGGCTTTTTAGCTACAATCAGAACGAAAAACGAAATCGAAATTTTGCTACACTACATTGAATAATAGCTTTTAATTTACTTTTAAGAAATTTTCTTATGAAATGCTTTTCCTTTTTGTTCTTAATAATTATGTATACATATACACTATTGTCCAAAACTTAAGCAACCATCTGAAATCGACATTCCACACTAAATTTTTTAAACTTTCTGCCACACCAAATAAAAAGAAATTATTCATTTCTTGAATGATGTAAAATCATTGAAATTTATAACTTTTTGAAAAATAATAGTACTTCAGAATTTAAATAAAAGCGAAAATAAAAAACAATAGTCAAATTTAGCCGTGCAAAATCTTAGCAAAATTGTAGTACGATGTAAAAAGGAAAGAGCTAACTGTAGTTTTCCAGTCAGGTCACCCATAAAATGCTATAAGCTCTGTGTCTTTGATCTTGTCTCATTGCCTTTGATCAGTTTTCTATTAACTTAGATGCGTAATTGATGAGATTTAATAATGTCGCGACAAAGATACTCCACCTGTTTTAAACTAAAGATTATTGAATAATTTAAGTCTGGAGACTCTCAGGCCATATTAGCTAGAAAATATAAAATTAGTAAATTCATTATTTCACTTCAATAAAAACATATCATGAAACGGGACGGGACTCGTTGAAAATTTAAATTTCAGTGGTAGACCGCGTAAAACAATAAGTCGAACAGATAGAAATATTTGTGGTGTAATTAAAAAACAACCATTTATAAGTTCAAATGAAGTTGTAAAATTACTAAATTTTAAACATTGACGTCAGCACGGTGCGTAGACGTGCTATTGAGAATAATCTTCGAAGTTATAGGCCGTGCAAGAAACCGATGCCCACAAAAAGGCATTTAAAGGATAGGTTGTGCAATTAAAACATTTAAAAATATTTCAAACGTAACTCTTTTCATATTAGGCTGCATTTTGCAAGAAAATATCAACACTGGACCCCTGAAAAATGGAAAATCGTTCTTTTCAGCGATGAGTCTAAGTTTAATTTATTTAATTTTGATGGGATTTCTCATGCCAGAGGGTGTAAAGGCCAACGACTTAATCCTAGATTCTGCATACCTACTCTTAAGCATGGTGGTAGTAGTTTGATGCTATGGACGTGTTTTTCGGCAAAAGGTGTCGAAGGAATTATGGGCCGATTCAAATACAAATCGATTCTAGAATCAGTAACGCTACCACATGCACAGTGGGAAATGCAACTTCGTTGGGTGTTTCAACAGGATAACGATCCGAAACACACATCGAAGTTGGTAAAGGCGTGGATAAAGGATAGTGGGATTCAAGCCCATGATTGGCCGGCCCAATCACGCCACTTGAATCCAATCGAAAACCTGTTTGGCATTCTTAAAAGCCGGGTCGCTGGACAACGTTTTTCCAACAAGATACAGCTGTACAATGCTTTGAAAAGTGAGTGGGAAAATATATCCCAGGCCACAATTTCAAAGCTAATTGCTTCTATGCCTCGTCGTTGCGCCGAATTTATTCAAAATAAGGGATATTACACCAAATATTAAAGAAGTTGCTTAGGTTTGGCACAGCAGAATTTGGCTCTATTTTTGATTTTCGTGTTTTTTTTAATTTTCAAGTGTTACTATTTTCTTATAAAGTTGTGAATTTCAAAATATACTCTTATATACATCATTCGATATTCATTTCTTTTTATTTGGTGTGGCAGAAAGTTTAAAAAATTTGCTCTGGAATGTCGATTTCAGATGGTTGCTTAAGTTTTGCACAATAGTGTATATGTATACATAATTATTAAGAACAAAAAGGAAAAGCATTTCATAAGAAAATTTCTTAAAAGTAAATTAAAAGCTATTATTCAATGTAGTGTAGCAAAATTTCGATTTCGTTTTTCGTTCTGATTGTAGCTAAAAAGCCATTGTTTAACTCTTTTCATGAAAGTACTCAAATTACCTACGAATCTTGTATCTACATTGAGAGTACTAAATAATTTGCAGGATAGAATTGAATATGAATATGAATTCTTATAGCAGGTGGTACGAAAAGCAGGAATCGCGACAAGAGATTGTTGATGGTTCCTCAAGTGGTAAGCGTCAGAAATCGGACTCTGCCTATAACCACCTCGGATGAAAAATATTTTTGAGACCTTAAAATTGAACAGATGCCTGACTGGTAGGAATTGCATGTATCTAAATAATTCCATGGAGTGGGCAAAACGGGAAGAACCACATATCTTCCGTATGACACACTTCTGTAGAAAAATCAACGGCTGAATTTTACTCAGGTAAGCACTTACCCAACATCTAATCTAATAAATTGTTTTTAAAGTATTAAAAGGACAAAACTTCTTTAGGCGGTAGAATGAACGAACAGTAGATAACAGATATTGCTTTAAACTTAGAATATGATTAGACCAACTCAAATTTCGGTCAATAATAACACCTAGGAATTTAAAATGGCTTACATTTTCAATTATAAAACAACTATCATGGCAGGGAACATTCACGTCGAAAGAAATTTTAGAGCATTGGCCAAAAGATGGGCAGTGAAACATGTTAAACCTTGCACATTTAGAAGCATGGAATACGACCTCAATATCACTTACTATTAGCTTATGCACCGTGAACCAAAGTTTAAGCAATTCAACATCGTGGTTTACCGCCTTGATGAAAAAGTTCCCGCACCACACCACCGTGTGGCGTTCCCATTGTTCCGATTTGAGTTATGTTTTTTTGTTAAGTTGGTAAATCTGTTGTTAACATTCTCTCTAAACCTTAGTGTCATAGCTTGATATTTGCAAAAGTTACGTAGCCAAGAGTACATCTATATCTGTGCGTGTTGGCGATTTTTTACAATTTCAGAAATGGATTTAAATTTGCAACTTGTACTCGTATTAAATTTTGCATAAAAAACGGAATCGCGAACGTTGGAAATACTGGAAAGGTATTTTGGCAACGATTCTCTAAAGAAACCGTCTTTTACCAGTGGCAGAAGTGGTTCAAAAGTGGTAAGTCAATCGAAGATGATGAACGCATTGATGAAGTAAAAGAAATGTTGGTCAATAACTGCAAATTAACCATCAGAGAGATAGCGGAGGACTTGAACATTGCCTATGGATCCGTCCAAGACATTTTGGTTAATGATTTGCGCTTCCGTCGTGTAGCAGCAAAGTTGGTGCCAAAAGACCTCAATTTCATGCAAAAAAGAGACCGTGTTGACGTCGCAAAAGAGATGATTTCCGAAGCTAAATCTGATCCCGCATTCATCAAAAGGATCATTGCTGGAGACGAGACGTGGGTTTATGAGTACGACACGCAATCCAGACATCAGGCAAGTGAATGGCGTTCACCAAATGAGCTGAGCCGAGACCAAAAAAACCACGTCGTTTTCAGTTAAAAAAGAAGGCAATGCTCACGGTTTTCATGGATTACAACGGTGTAGTGCATCATGAAGTTTTGCCAGAAGGCCAGACAGTAAACAAAGAGTACTCGTATTATTTGGGCGTTATAAGACGTTTGCGTGAAGCAATTGACCCAAAGAGACCAGAATTGTGGGCCGAAAACTCGTGGATTTTGCACCATAATAACGCACAGTCGCACAGTGCCGCACATTATTCTTAATGTTTTGACGAAAAATGCAACAAATACCATTCAACAGCCACCGAATTCACCTGATTTGGCTCCCTGTGACTTCGTTCAATCGAGTTAAAACACCACTACGGGGAACGCGTTTCAGCAGACGAGAGGAAGTAATGGAAAAATCGCAGGAAGCACTAATGCTCTGTCCGAAAACCGAATATAAAAAATGTTTCGAGGATTGGATCAAGCGCTGGCATAAGTCAATGAGGATTACTTTGAAGGGGGCAATATAGATTTAGATGAATAAACTTGTATTTGCAATTGTCTGAATAAACGAGGAACTTTTTGATCAAGGGGTATTTGGCCAAAAAAATGGAACTAAGAATAGGAAAGAGAACCGAACACTAAGCGCAATTTCATCCGAAGCATGGAGAGAAATTTATTCCAGCAAAGAAAACTAAAAACAGGATAAAATTGAAGCGGTTGAAAAACGGAAAACAGAACGCTTACAAAAGAAGGAAAACAAAACTTCAAAGCCAAAAAAAAAAAAGAAAAGAATTTCAAGATCAAAGAAAAATGTCATGAGTGTGGCGACGAACTGCAAAGCGACGTTGAAGACGATCATTTGAAAAATTTTGGATGTGATATGTGCATTCGATGGTTTCATCTTAAGTCTACCTCCATTGCAAACATATCGCAAGCACAAAAGATTTTATTTGCCAACTATTGCTGTGATATTTAAATACCATAAATACTTTATGCTTAATTTTTAATTTTACTGAATATTTTGTATTAATAATTATTTTTTTTTTGTTACTGAATTTAAATTTTCAATTTTATTTTTACGTTTATTTTATATTTTTTTATTTTGAATTGTGTTTTGTTCCTTTTAAAACGTGTACCTAGAAGTATTCTTAGGTGTTTGTTAAGTACTGGACTGAATTTAAAACATTAAGTTTAGATACTTTTACAAACATTCTTGTATGGCAGGGGGGGGGGGGTCTATTCTCACTCCATTTCAAGTTACAGCCCATCAAAGTGGGTGACTTCTAATTTGGAGGTGTAACCACTTTAAACGCTATAATTTCTAAACTAGCAAAAGTACAAAAATAGTTTTGGACATTTTAGAAAGATAATTTAGTAGTGCATGCAAGTCTTAAATGCTTTGGGTATATCTGTGCAGCAACAAATAAGTTATGGCTCGTTAAACTCAAAAATATGAAAATTTTTATCCTTTCGTAATTTCCTAAAAATTATGTTTAGAAACCCTTTTACGTACGATCAACAGATTTTGTAGTAAATGTCATTTTTCGTCAAACAAAAATGGTCAACCAAATTTAAGTGAGAATAATAAACGAAAGTACCTATGAGCAAGGCAGTTAACAGTTACTTGTCGAATAGGAAGAAAAAATCGTAACAAAGAATAATTCTTTGCTTTTCAATTTGACATTGTTTCGATCGACATTTTGCTCTGTAAGTGAACATCCGGCTATTCGCTGATACCGGGTCAACTGCACAAAAAAAAAAAAGAGAAGGACGTTCAGACGCAGCGGTGGCAGAAGTTGAGGATGGGATTTTGCGTGCTGTGGAAAATCAACCTTCAGTCAGCGTCCATAGACTAGCTGTGCAGTTGGAACTTACACCCTTTTCATTTGACACCGGTACAGGATAGAAGGTCAACTAGGTTGGGGAAACCGTTGTCAGGAAACGCGTTGGATTGCAGTTATTTACGACATGGGGTCCAAAAGAAGAAGCCATGTCTTTGATTTGGTTAGCACGGGGGTAATTTTTTTAAAAATCGAGGTGTAGGTTGGAACAAGAGAAACACCGAAAACACAGGATTAAACCCAAATTGAATTCTATCTATTCATATCGACGGGTATGAAAGTGAATTATAAACTATTAATCGGAACACACAGAATGTCCGTAAGGATGTGTGATTTTCGAGTCGGGACTCCAGATAATTGTGATGTTCATCAATAAATGTAAAAAAAATAAAAATACTACAAAGTCATTTTTTATAGTGCCTGTCTAATGCTTATTGTACAATTTGAAATCGTTTTGTTATAAGTATGTTCGGTATTCCTTTTTTCAATTTCTTCCTTCACACTTTGTAAAAATGTAAACGGATTACAAAGGCGATTGAACAGAGAACAGGTACCCTTTTTTAGTTGATTTAATTATTCTTGATTTCTTATTTCTCATTCGTGATTGTTTGACATTGTTGAAGATTGATGTTCCTTGACGTGCTGTGCGATATATTAATATGATACATAGATGTGGATGTAAAATTCTACACAGGAGTAGTCGTATTTACATGCTTACTTACAAGAAACAACTTACAAATGAAGGTGGTCATGAAGGTGTCAGTGTCCTGTAAGAAGTTGAATTGGTAAAGCAGTTCGACATGGTCCTTGTTTAACTGAGGAGTTTTATTGTGTGTCAAACTTGCCATTTATGTAAATATTTATGCAAGCTACCTAAATGATGTTTTTATTTTAATAGAGAGTTTAGACTTGGAGGTTTTGTATGGCACACAATATCCGATAAATGTCCGCCTCGTCACTGATTGGACGAGTTGGTACTTTCGACAGAATTTTCGATGACGTTTTGCCATCAATAGCGCGTCGAATCTCGTCTTTTCGTTCATGAATTGTTTCTTGGTTATTGGCATACACCTTTCCTTTCAAAAAGCCCCAAAGGAAGAAATCTAATAGCGTCAAATCGCATGATATTGGTGGTCAATTCACATCGCCGCATCGTGAGGTAATTCTTCCCTCATGTTTCGTCTTCAACAATTCCGTTGTTTCGATCGCTGTGTGGCGGGTTGTGCCATTTTGTTGAAACCGCATAACTTCGAGATCAATTTTAGCAATTTGAGGCCAGCAGAAGTTGTTTATCATCTCACGGTAATGACCGCTGTTGACACCGACCGCATTGCCAGCCGCATTCCAGTAATCACTTTGCCAGCCCAAAATGCGCCCCAAACAATGGCTCGTGGTGGATGCATGGGACGTTGATGGATCATTCTTGGATTTTCAACTCCCCAAAGGTGACTATCCTTTTTGTTGCCATAGCCATCAAGCTCGAGATGTGCCTCATCGGAGAAGATGACTTTCTTCGAGAAATCTTGTAAGATCCATTCTGCGTATGTTTGGCGCATAACTAAAAAGTGTCGAGTACAAGATATCATAATTTCCAAAATCACTGCAGAGCTGCCTTCTGCAGCAAAATTATCGCTTTGAAAAAGCTGACAATAGTGGCATTCTAACGCCGAAACAGACCATAGCATTATTTTTATATAGATTTAGAACTTTCGGAAAAAAGTACAAATCGTTGAGGACAGTAGTACATTCTTTCCACAAAGACTGCTTCCCTAGTTTCAACTCTCTGCAAATGTTAAAAAAAAGAACTACTACCTTGTTAAATAATACTGCTGAGCGTATAAGGTCATGCATTTTGTGGTTCCGAAAGTAAATTTAAATAAAACACATTTATGATTGAGATTACGACCAAATTTTGTTTGGATCTTGCCAATAGGAATGGAATATAACATAATACAAATGCTCTCCATGGGAGTTCTTGCAGGACTTGATTCCGACAATATAATTTTCGATGATTTTTCGACACATATCGGGTGTGTCGAAACTCGGCCATAACTAGAGTAATATTCGTGTTCAAGCATCAAGAGTTTGCAGATTTTGTGCATAAACTCGATCAAAAAGAAATGCAACGTCGATAAATCACACGATCTTGATGTCCAGTTCACAACTCTAAAACGCGAAATAACTCGTTCCGGAAATTTCTTTTTATAATTGGCGCACGCAAAAGGGATTTTGTGTACCCTTAAGATGTTTGCTCATAGCGCGGGCGGGGGTGGGAAAAAATAAAGATACCGATGTGCGTTGGTTTTAAATGTTTGCAAGTTATAGTGACTAAGGAATAAAAAACTCGGCTGGGCATTCCATAGCGAGCTGTACGGCTTAGGAACGAATCACGATATTTTAGAGTACGTCCGAAAGTGAGCTTGAGGGTATACTGATGAGTATTCATAACGAAACGGGTGTTACTAGTCTAAGAGCCTTGCGAGGACTTGGCGATAAGTAAAGTATCTGGGGTTGGTATATTTATAAAGAACGGGTGTTCTATTATTTTATTGCTCAATTTCTAGTGTTTACCCACAAAAATAGTAATTTTATAAGTTATTTTCGATCGGGTACATTTCATCTTTTTTGTTACTTTAGTTACTTTGGACGCGTCTGGCAAGGAATTGGCAGCGCGCAAAACGTCTGGCGTTCATATTTTTGTAATCTGGAAGAGTTGTACTATCTATTGAGAGAAAAAAAAATTGGTTATGTTAGTTATGCAAAAATGGAATATTTGCTTATTTTAACGGTGTCTGGCACTGCCTTTAACGCACCGTAAACGTCTTGGAACCATATATTCATCATGTTGCTTCCCAACAAAATCTACCGCGCGATGGAAAAATGGGAGATTGTGTGTTTGCAGGAAGCTAATTATTCGCATGAAATAAAAATTGAAAACATAGCGAATAATTAGCTTTGATGCACACAACACAAATAATAAAAAATTAACACAAACTGCACCACAAAACGATTTGCTCGAAACAAAACTCACAACTAACAAACTGTCAATATGCCGAGCTACGAAGAATATATCGATCTCGCTTTGACGCATTTCAACGCCACTGGAAGAATATGGTCATCCAGGATGGCCGAATTGCATGTGAGTGAGATGCACTGCAACACAATGCACTCTAACACCTACTCCGAAAATATGGGGGCATTGTTGGTGCTGGTGTGTTCTTCACATAGGTAAATAAGCCAGGGTGATTGACCTTAGAAGAAACAGCTGAGTGGTACATAAGCCATCAGCAGCTTCGAGGGAAGAAGAAATTAATCTGTTAAACCACTCTTCAGCCAACAGTCAAGTAATAAAGTTTCAAGTTTAAAAAAAGGTCACGAGTTTTTTATTTAACCACTTTTCATTGTACTTGCTTCAGTTCATCTAACTGAAGGAGTTTAAACGGTTTTTTTTTCATCTCTTCAGTTCATCAAACTGAAAGGGTAGCCACCGCTTGTGAATCGTCAATTCCAAGCTCAACATTTAAATCCCGCTCAACTCAGTCACGGACACATAATAATATAACTCTGTTCTATGTTTTATGTAAAATTGGCATGGTTACCTTAATTATGCAAAATTGGGCATAATTCAAACACTTTGATGGCATCTGGCGTGGCCTTCGCCGCATCCTAACCGTCTGGCATAAATAAATCTAAAGCAAGCAAATCCTGTTCTATCGTTTTCAATAAAAATTAAATGGTTATCTCCCCTATTCCTTTTGGGCATAATTTCGTATTTTAAAAGTACTGTTATTTTCCTCTGCCGTCACTGCCAGACGGCCTTATTTGAAATCACACTAATAAATACTACCTATGAATGTTCGTATTTTTTGGTTGTCCTTCACTGCCAAATCTATACTGCGGGCTCTTGGTCTATACGGTTAAAAGTTTGAAGCGGCGGAATACTACTGGCGATTTCAATGAAGCACTGGTGGTGGAAATAGCGATGAAACAGAGTGAGACAGGAGACATTCGAGGGTTTCAATTGATTGACTGATATTAGTATCACCCATGAGTTTTATCGCACGGTTTTGAATCCTATCTAGCAGATGCAGAGATGTTTTAGGAGCACCTGACCAGATGTGAGCATTGTACTTTGACTTATATATTGAGGCCAGATCAGAAGGGGAAAAGTATTTCTAACATCGTTTGAGAAAACCTAGACATTTCGCAGCTGTTGATAGTTCCCCAATTGGTTATGCTGTTGATATCGGAATTTAATGAACTTAACATACGCTGCCGTTCCCGTTCTACAGCCGAAGAGCAGGGATTCCGGGAACGAATATGAGAAGCAGAGACTGCTTTCATCAGCAAAGGAGCATATTGGATTAGAAGTAGCAGACACGAGATCATTGATGAAAACTAAAAAGAGTGTCGGAGACCGAACGGAGCCCTGGGGCACACCAGCATTTATTTTGTGAATATCAGACTTGAAACCATCCAAGACAACTTGAATTGAACGTTCCGAAAGGTAATTTCTGATCCACTGAAGAAGAGAGTCATCGGTCCCAAAAGCACGTATTTTCGCCTGATGCCAAACTTTGTCAAAAGTCTTAGAAATATCAAATGCAACTATCTTGCTTTCGCCAGATTGATGTACTCCTTGGTTTTACTTTTCGGTGAGACACGCCATCAAGTCACCGGTGGACCTGTTGTTACGAAAACCATATTGCCGGTCATTGAGAAGTTTTCATGTTCCGAGATATTTCATTAGCTGAGGGTTTATCAGGGACGTAAGTGCAATGGGTCTGTAGGAGGAGAGAAAAGAAGATTCGCCTTTTTTAGGGACGGGCTGAACAAATGCTGTTTTCCATCTGCTCGGAAAGAGTCCTAAAGAGTAGGATTGAGAAAAAGCTTACGCAGTGGTTTTGCCAGAGAACACCTCTTCAGAAGAAGGGGAGATATACCCTCTGGACGTGCGGATTTATGCATGTTGAGATCTTTAAGTACTCTTGGTACCTAAGGGGGTTATGATACCCTTTTATTGTTGCCAGGGCGCGGGCGGAAAGATAGAAGGAGGAGAAAGGAAAGCATTGTTTGTGATGTAGTGGTATGAAACTCAGGTGTGTTTGGTTTCGATATTGACTCTCCAGGGGTGGGAGTCCGAATAGGACGGAGAGATTTTCTTCACTCGGAATGATTCCGGTTGTGAATTTTAACGGTTGATTTGTGCTTGAAAACCCTACAACAGCCAAATCTACATGTCAGTGTTATGCCTTCACACGCAGATTTTTCTGACTGAGTTCCAATTACACAAATGAAAACTTTGTCGTGTCTAGGATTCGAACCTTGACCCTCCGAGTGAGAAGCGATAGCTAGTACCACTACACCACGACCACCACGGGATAAAGGATCCCATTCCGAAGAGTGTCAGTGATCATATCAGCAGCGGCATCTACGTCGTTATCGAGGAAACATAATGGCCAGTTGAATTTCTTAAAGAAGGTGTTAGCTCAGCTCCAATTGGCTTTCTCGTTCTTTTAGGAATCTTTCCCTAACAGTGTGGTCGGTGTACGAGAACTTAGTTGATATGACACAATGGTCCGACGAGCCAAGAGGGGAGAGCACATCAACGGTGTACTTATCAGGGTGACAAGTTAAAAACAAGTCCAGGGTGTTGGCGGTATGACTGTCAAGGTCTGGTATTCGCGTGGGCTCATTTAAAAGCTTCATTAAGTTGTTTTCTGCAGCGAAGATCTCAACACACCGTCCTTCGTGTGTTGTCTGTCCAGAATGTCGAAGCCACCCAGAATTGTGTATATTGAAATCGCCCGTAATAACGATTTGTATGAGGATACAGGGATACAATTCTTTGAATGGAGTCAGACAGCGCATCAAACTCGTAAATGGTCTAGTTTGGGGCTTCTGTAAATAAAGCAGTAGTGGACAATTTGCTTACGGAGAAGGAATTTTAGCCACAAGCTACATCACTACGCACGTAAATGGCGAGACCGCGATGAAAAAAGAATAGCGGTACTAGTTCGTAGCCAGGTAGCTTCAGATCACAGTGATCTGAGAGGTGTGGGTGGGGATGTTTCACTGTGTTTCACTAAGTGCCAAAACAGCTGGCCTGAATTTATAGACGTGGAAAGGTGATTACTTTTTGTATGTTCGCAATGTCCACCCTAAATTCCCGAGTCATTATAAGAAAATAAAAACAAAAACAAAAAAACACAAACACCCACGATGCTAAGCAAGGCTGCGAAGTCAAAATTCTGACGTTTGCTCACCGCATCATTGCCAACTGCCACATCAAGCAGTAATTTGTCGTTGTCTATGCTGGACAAGTATCCAGTCCTGAAAAAATTGTCTATGAAGTTGAATACCCCGCTGACTCTTCAGCGCCTGTAGAAAGACTTTTCTCATTCGCTGGTTTGGTTAACTCTCCAAGACGTCATGCCCTTACTGTCAACATTTTCAGAAATTAGTGTTGTTAATAGCTAACTCGGCTTTTCTAAAAAGTATTAATCAAAAATGATTAAAAGTTGAACACAATGTTTTGCCATGAATTCGTCAAAAAATGTTAACATTTCTATTTATAAAAATTGTGCAAGGCCAAAATAAAGTACTTTGAATTGAAGAACCGAACAAGTACTTGGAAGTAATGGTCAAGTACTTGGTACTTAAGTACGCGATACTTGGTACTTGCGACGAAGTACTTGAAACATACTGGTACTTGGCTTTTTGAAGTACCAGCATCCAACTGAAGTACAAGTAAATCCCGGTGATGGTACTGGTACTGGTACTTGTACATGAAAGTTTACAGCTCTGGCTTAGAAGCCATAAGATTCTGAAAACAAGATTAAATTAAGCGCCCAGGGAGTCTTGGGCTACACTGGTAACAAATATAGAATTGTATTTACCCCAATTGCGAGAATCTATCGGTAGTCTTCATTGCTGTAGCTGGGCTCAGATTCTAGAGGCCCCAAACAATAACTAAGCCTCTAGCTAGATGCTAACTTAAAACTTGCTGGATCACTCGATTTTGAAGACCCCTGCCACTACCACGGCTTCCGGCACCTACAACGTTCAGTAGATTGGCCTGGAACGAAAGAGAGAGTGACGAAGACGTTCTCAAATTATGCTAGGTTATTTTTTCTGCTAATGCCGGTTATTTGGTTCGTTTTTCTTTGGTTTTTTCACGAAATATTCTGTCGGCAAAAGTCAGTTTTGACTTGCTATTTGTTCGGCTAAGATCATTTCACAACCTTTTAATCGGCATAGATGGTAATCTGTCTGGTGCGGCTCTTGCTTTCGGAGTTAAGGACTTAAGAAGTCGAGTATGGTGTTTCACTTCTTCAATCCAGGAGATCTCCTGGAGCTGATGGAATGACCGGAGAGATGGTGAGAGCCATCTGGAAGGCCGTCCCAGAAAACCTGCTTTGTCTTTACGGCAAATGCATTGCCTGCAGCTACTTCCCCAAGGATTAGAAGGAGGCAAGGGTGGTTGTGCTCCTGAAGTCCACCGATAAGAATAGATCTGACCCTAAATCTTATCGGGGCATCAGCCTGCTTCCGCTACTAGGAAAAGTACTGGAAAGGGTTTCGGAGAGCATGGCGGAACCAATGTCCCCCTTTCAATTCGGCTTTACAAGAGGCAAGTGTGTCGAGAATGCATGGTCTTTCCTAAAAGACAGAGTCCTCAGAAGCAGGGCCAGTGTGGTTATAGGCATTTTTATTGATTTTAAAGGTCCCTTTGATAACCTGAACTGGCAGAAAATAGTAACCAGGTTGCAGGAATTGGGCTGTCGGGAAATTGGGCTTTGGGGAAGTTATTTTTCCGACAGAAAAGCGAGTGTGGTAAGTACGCACGACAGCGTCTCAATTAATGTTGAGAGAGGTTGCCCCCAGGGGTCCATCTGTGGTCCTTTTATTTGGAACCTGATGATGGATCCACTCTTGCGGCGACTAAATGATCTCTGTGGGTGCTGCGCCTACGCCGATGACCTGCTCCTCATCCTCCAAGGTCAGTCTAGGGCCGAAATCGAGGCATCAGGAGAAAGAGCTCTAGCAGTCGTTGCTGAATGGGGAGAAAGCGTTGGGGTAAGTGTGTCGCAGGATAAGACTGTCTCAATGAAGC
Source organism: Volucella zonaria (assembly GCA_963966105.1). NCBI lineage: Eukaryota > Metazoa > Arthropoda > Insecta > Diptera > Syrphidae > Volucella > Volucella zonaria. Next base: position 315,865,962 of record OZ014530.1, on the reverse strand, counting down.
TCAAATTCGAATTGAATGTAAGACGTCGGGCTCCTGCGATACGTTTAAACGGCGTTCGCATTAGATGTGTGACTGAGGTCACGTATCTGCCTCACCTAGTTCGAACCAGACAACGCATGCTGAGTGCCGTAGGCCAGGTAAGGCGCATTTTGCGATCCGACTGGGGACTCAGCAGGCGTTCTGTTCGTATCATATACGATGGCCTTTTTGTTGCCTGTGCAACATATGGAGCATCGGTATGGTACGACAGAGTTATGACTGTTGATGGTCGAAAGCGGATCCTGGCTTGTCAAAGAGTCGCCTTGCTTGGCTGTTTACCGGTGTGCCACACTGTCTCCACAGAGGCAATGCAGGTCTTGCTGGGAGTGCCACCTCTGGATCTGGAAGTGATACGTCGTGGTATTGGTTTCAAGATCAGAAAAGGTCTACCTCTAAATGGGCGCGATTGGGTTTCCCCAGAAGAAGTGGATGGCCTATCCCTGAAGCAGCGTAAAACCTTGCTACACGCATGTGTTCTATCTAGATGGCAATCTAGATGAGATGCTAGCGAAAATGACAGGGTTACTTACGGCTTTCTAAGGGATGTGCTAACCATGAGAATCTTTCCTGAACGGAATTTTAACTTCAGCCTGGGCTTTTTGTTGACCAGGCATGGCTCTCTTAATGCATTCTTGCATAAGAGGGGGCTTAGCGGGGTTGCGAGCTGCTCATGTGGAGCCACTTGTGAGGACTGGCTTCATGTCCTATGTGAGTGTCCCAATTACGCTGACATAAGGAACTTGCAGGCTATGGGCATCACCTTTAATGGTGAGACCTACGATGTCAGTGGGATTATCATTGATACCGTACGGTTCGAAAGAACCCGTAGTTTTGCAAAAGAGGTATTTTATAGAAGACGCAGTAGGCAGCTAGCGGGTAGATCATAAATTCATTGTCCAAATTGTTGAAAGGAAGCCAGTCCTGGGCAGTGAGGTGCCCAACTGGAAGTAACTTCAAGGTTGCGAAGCTCGACCGGAAGCTATATTCTGGTACCACGGGAGGTCGGAAGCCCCCGAAACTATGGTTCCGGCCTGACCTAGGAGTTGGCCCCCTTGTGGGAGTATCGTGGTGGCTGCAGGTTTGTACCCAAAATCGCGGGGAGAATGGAACTAATGGTGCTTGGACATCCCATGGCTTAGCATATGTGTAGTGTACTACGACCTGTGCTAAGCCATGGGATTGCTATGGAACCAATTGGTCTGCTTGTTGTGGAGTTGCATTGCAACCGGGTGCCATGACCCACAGAATGGCTGAGGTATTAGACAGCCCTCGACCCTTCAACAAAGGGAAAGTTCGTGCCTTACACGCGCTTATCAACGCATTGTTTTGATATCTTGTGCGAAGACGCACCGTAGGCTTAAGCCCTCACGGCAGGTACCTACGTAAAACACAAGAGACATCTGCTCTTGCTTAATAAATAGCAAGATTAAGGCCGAGTGACTTACATAAGCTTAGCATCGTAAGTATATCTTCTCCCGCTGGGTTTATCGTTCCGAAACCATTTCCTCCGTGGCAGTCTTCATATTCGGTCTTCCATTTTCCGACGTGCCCGCTTAAATCTGCCCCGACGAAAATTATTTTTCCCCTTAATGATTATGGAACAGATGCTCTGCTAACTATAGTCCCAGAATAAGCAGAAACTTAAACCTTGTCTTAGCACTACCTCACAATCTGCGATTTTTTCTTCAATTTGAATAACAAAAGTCAAGCAATGGCCTCTACACCTCGATTATAAAGATATCTCTGTTCAATTCCATATTTTAATCTAATGGGTAGAATGTTAGCAAAAAAGTTAAAAATGTTGTTGTGACCCCATCGCACTATTGCTATATTTTGTCCCCTGCTTTCGCCTCTAGTTCCTAATTATAGATTGCAGATACTTTTTGATTTACTATGTAGGTTAATTAATGCTGATTATTTTTTATTTTTTTTAAATATTCTGTTATGCATTAATAAAGAAATAATTGAATTGAAGAGAAAAAATCTATTAAAAATGCTCAATCTACATATGGTATTTCGGTAAAATCAAAAACAGTGCGGCTAGCCACGACGGCATCACCCTGGCTTTATCAAATCTAGAATGAAATTTCAAGATCAGACTCACTATATTGCAGGCAGACGCGTCATCTGAATCTAATACGAGTACTCTTATCGGCTATAAGTTCTAGGCACTGTTGGCGACCCTGGCCAACGATTAAAGGACAATGACATTCGGACATGCAAGTGGCATGTTCGGCGTTTTAACAGGCCATGTGCAAACGTGCAATTAGCAGAGGCTCTTGCAGATATCACCACAAGATTTAGGCAAGAAGTGTTTATCTTCCGATACGTGAGCGGGCTTCTAATGACTATCCGCATCATGCCTAAATTCTGTAACATAAGCCTTATGTGCGCTCATGCTCCTACGGACACGGACGACAAAAACGACGATAGGGAAGATGGTTTTCGTCGACAACCATCACTACGAATGCGGATTTCCAAACCACCACACCAAAGAAGAACTACTGTAAGCAGATATAATGTAGAAAAGCTGCTACCGCAAAAGACCGCAGAAGGTTAAAAAAGAACAAAAGAAGCACACCATCGAAGATGTTGAGAGTTTGTACTCCAGGAACAGATAAGAAGTCAAGGCAATGAGACCCATACAGAAACTTGTAGAGATGAAGAAGGAAACGACTCATAGTCGGTGCCAACATACAACAGCCAGACAGAATAGCCAAAGGTAAGGATAGGTAAGTAGGTAAGTAGGTAAGAGTGGCTGTTGGAAATACCAACCCGTGACCCATCGTGATGCCACGTGGATCTATGATCCTCTTACTAATGGAACCAGTTTGAGCTTACGATGAAGCGTAGGAGACTTTTTACGTCTATATTTTTTAGATCGTTTAGGTCATTGTATGTAGAAGAAAGCTCCCAAGAGAAGTTTTCTTCCCTGGAAGACAGCTGGACATGTACGGAGTAAGTGCAGGATTGTCTCCTCTTCCTCCTCGTCCATGAAGCTTCTCCAGAAATTATTAGTAAAGGCGCCAAGCCGTCTTGCGTGCTGCCCAGTGATGACATGTATGATGGTGCTGAGAGCGATTCGGATCTAGCTTTGGCCAGATCTGTTTGGACATATTGGTCCAAAAGTCCACCTAGGGTCTGTTCTTTTATTAGCATCCAACTTTAATATTAATTTGCACGTAGCGATTGGTATACGTATGCTAAACTTTTGCCAAATTCATAGACCCTACAGTTCTCTGGAAAGTCTTTGTGGACCAGCACCCAGCAAAGGTGACGGTTGAACTGCTCTGCCATCGGCGGCTTTCGAATTTAATGAGACTGACTCCAAGGACTTGGTAGCTGCCTGACTATCCGAAAAGATGCGGATATCCTTTGCAGATATAACGTTTTTCTTCAGCCAGGACAGAGCTTTTTTAATCGTCAAAATTTCCGCCTGGAACACGCTACAGTGATTTGGAAGACTGAAAGAGAGGCTTAGATTTAGCTTATCTGAGAAAACACCGCCACCAGCCCCGCTATCTCTTTTAGATCCATCTGTGTAGAAATGGATTGACTTGTCCTCCATGAAAGCATCTTCCTTCCAGAAGGGTCTAGAGAGCAAGCTTACATGGAAGTTTTTGTCACACCAAAGTTCAGGTATGGTGTCTCAAATGAAACAAAATGTCTAATGCCTTAAAGGGAGTAGACCGTAGGGCTCTGCTTATGCATGCATATACGAGTACGTGCTGTTCTGTGGACTCTGCTTTATTTGCTGTAGTTGACTGCATTGTCTAAGGCCATCCACCAGACAGCAAGCCCGTAGGTGAATATCGGTCTTATGACCGATTGAAGGTTGAAGGCCCCACTTGTTCCCAATGGCTTTTTTGCTAGAGAATAAACCTACTGCAGCTTTCTTGACTCTTTCTTGAATGTTTGGTTTCCTGTTAAAAATTCGACCCAGATATTTTGCTGTATCGGAAAAGATCAAACTGGTACCGTTTATTGAGGGAGGGTCTATGATTGAAATTTCCTGGAAAAGAGGACAAAATCAGTGGATTGGGAATCCACAGCGATCTGCCCAAGTGGTTAATCTGTTGAGATTTAGTTAAAGGAGTTCTTTAATGGTATTAAGATGCTTAGCTGTAGCAACGTCATCCGCATAGGCAGTCACCATGCTACCACCCGCTTCCAGGTATATCAGCAGTTCATTAACCACTAAGTTCCAGAGAAGGAGAGGGAGGACACCGCCTTGGGGCGTACCTCTGCTGACACATCTTTTAGCAGAAACCCCACCCAGTTTGGAGTTGATCAACTCCCCAAGTGATCCGTCTACCTGAAGAGATGACAACGCAGTCGTGATTTCGAATGTGTTGACGTTGTTAAAGGCATCCCATATGTCCCGGAAAGCAATCACTGTGTGCTCTCTATATTGTAGGGATCGTTCGATGTGACTAGTCAGTAAATGCAGAGCCGTTTTCACCAGCTTTCCTCTACAGTAGGCATGTTGAGCCGTTGACAGAAGTCTGGGATCAATTTTAGCTCGTAGATAGATATCAATCAGTCGTTCTAGAGATTTCAGAAGGAAAGGTGATAGACTGAGGTCATTTGGGACAAAATGAGAATATTTTCCGGCTTTGGAAATGAAAACTACATTGACTTCTTTCCATGACAGTGGAATGTGGATCAGTTCTACACAGCTCCTCATAGCTCCTGTGTAGCTCGGCAGGTATTATACCGTCCGGGCCAGCAGATTTATATGGTTTGAAGCTATGCAGCGCCCAGGACAGTTTGTCTCTTGTGATCAGATCATGAATTTTGGTCCCGATTGCAGTAGGTCTGTTTGGTTTGCTACTGGCCGCGAATTGGGAGCTACGTGGTAAGTTGGTGTCCAGTAGCAGGTTGAGTGATTCATCACTTGAGGTTGTCGAAGAGCCATTGGTTTTTTTCAAACAGCTAGTCATCATAGGCTTTGTAGGGAGAATTTTTCTTAGCCGCGATGCCTCAGAGGTTTCTGCAATTTTGTCACAGAATGATCTCCAGGATTGTCGCTTTGCTTTTCAGTTCTTTTTTGTATAATTTGAGGGATTCTTTGTATGAGTCCCAGTCAGTCACTTTTCTTCTGCTTTTTGCTAAGTTGAAAAGTTTTCTGCAAGTGATCCTGAGCATTCCCAGTGCTGATGTCCACCAGTGCGGCTTTTTCTTGCCTCTAGGTTGAATAAAAGGGCAGGAAGCGGCCATGGCTTGATTGAGAGCCAGAGTGAATTCCCTGACTTTCGTGTCAGGCTCAGGATATTGTTTCTGGCAGTATTCCTCTGTATTTTCGCCAATCAGTTTTTCTATAATTCCGGAATGCAGGTTGGCTGGGAGGAGCATCACTCAGGCTGAATTGGACGTATCTGTGGTCTGAAAAAGAGTGTTCAGACGATACCATCGAATTCGTTGGCATCTTTGTCGGAGACAAAATTGATTTCTGGTACCTCCTGTCGGTCTCTTGTTATAAAAATTGGCTCATTGCCACTGTTGCAAACAATGGGATTAGTACTTATAATATAATCAAAAAGTGACTCCCTTTTTCGTTGATGTCGGTATTGCCCCATACGGTGTAATGAGCGTTAGCGTCGCATCCAATGATGGGGCCAGTTTTTTGCCTTCCAGCTGCCAGTACCACCCTTTCTAGGTTATCACCAGGGATAGGGGCCACATGATCGTGGCCAAGATATGCCGATGCCAATCTTTGGCAGTCTCTAGTCTGGCAACGATTAAGTCGGGGTCGCTGAGGTTTGGAAATAAAAATGCATTAAGGCTACGTTTCACTAATATTCAAGTTCTAATCTGACCTTTGTCTCTTGTAAAGAGTTAAGCGTATACAGGTGTCCCAAGTTAATGAATCACGCCTTCTACGATCCATGGTTTCTGAATTAGGATGTCTTCTGCGTATTTTGAGAGCCGCAGAATAAGTGCGGCCGAAGCCTTCTTTGAGTGATGGAGATTAATCTGGAGAAACCGTATCATTGCTACAGTATCCCAGAGTTGGCTCCACAACGGTGTTGTTGAAATTCTCCGATCCTGAAGATGTGCTCAAGAGTTCATCTTCTTCCTCTGATCGTATAGAACCTCTTTTTGCTTTGTCATCGTTTTTCATTTCCGACAGGATGTGAGAAGAGGAGACCGGCGGCTTAATTGCCACCTTGGGTAGATTGGGGTCTTCGCTATCCATTTCTGGAGATATCGACGCTCCAAGATCTGAGCTGGTATTTGGTGGTTTCTCCGATACAGAAGAGGGAGATTGCTTATCAGCATCCAGCTCATCCTTTTTATAGACCCTTAGGTATATTGACTCGAAGCCAAAAGTAAGGATAGCAATATCTAAACTTAAATCCACCAAAGTTGCTGGACCTAATGGCTTACGGCCGAGCTGCTAGAAGTGACACCAATTCATTCCTAAGACCTGGTCAGAAGAGTGTGTGCCTGAAGAATTGAATCTCAGCATTGTTTGCCCCATTCACAAGGAAGGAGACACCTCAACTGAGCCAACTATAAAGTTATAAGTCTCTTGAATTTGGATACGAGTTCTTATCTGCCATATTGTGTGATTCTCTGAAACCGTTTGCCAGCAGCTTGATTGGTCCTTGTCAGTGCGGTTTCAGATTAGGAAAGTCCTGATCAGAAAGACCAAATCTTCACACTTTAGCAGATCCTGAAAAAAATTCAAGAGTACCAATTAGATACTCATTAAGGCCGTATTTGACGTCATTTATAGGCACGAGCTTGCTTGCTTTCCAAACTCATCGATCTGTGCAGAATGTCGGCGGAAAATGCTCGCTGTTCCATCAAGGTCCGTAGCGACTTAACTGGTTTTAGGCAAGGTGACCTGCTGTCACGTGACTCATCATACTTGAAAGAATTGTGCGGAACTCTTAAGCGAACACCGGTGGCACAATCTCCAGTAGTCTGTACAGCTAAAGGGTGCTTTTTTTAAAAGGTACTTTTTCCAGTGCGAACTACATGAGAGGCCACGCATGCGTCGTGTCACACTGATATGGTATTTTTGTAAAGTGTAAGCCAACAGATGGTGTGGATGTTGGCTGTCAATTACTGTCATTTTCGAATTCAAAGTGGTTGATCTTTTTGACAGATGTCGTACAAACTTTGCCAATTTCAGTCATGGAATCGTTTTTGTTATTCAATTCCGATAATGGGCTATCTGTAAAAGCAACATCGCCCTAGTGAGTCCGGAATTCGTGCAATGGTTAAGCAAACTCCAAATCAGCATGCTCGGGCAGCACGTACACTCCAAAATATTACCACAGTGAGTGAAAGCATTTAAAACCAGCCAGGCACCTCAATTCGTCGCCGAAGTCAACAATTGGGCCTCACTTATGGCACTTTACGGCAAATTTTAAAAGTTGATCTTCATTTGCACGGTCATAAAATCCAAATTACGCAACAATTGAAGCCTTTGGACCATCTACGATGCCGACGATTTGTTAACTGGATGTTGGATCCCCAGGACAATTTGTCATCGAATTTGATCTTTTCCGATGAAGACCATTTTTGCATGGATGAGTGCGTAAATAAACAAAATTGTCGTTGCTGGGGACCGGAAAACCCATAAGACATTCACGGAAGACCAATGCATCCCAAAAAAAAAGCCACTATATGGTGCGGATTATAGGTTGGCGCATCATTGGCCCGGACTTTTTCGAAGATGAGGCTGGAGGGACAGTTACAGTGAATGGAGAATGTTACCGCAGCATGTTGACCGGCCATTTTTTTTCCAAAATGGAATGAATCAGGTCTGGATGAACTATGGATTCAAGAGGATGGTTCTACCGACGATCTTAGTTTAAACGCATGCAAAATTCAATTCGTGTAAGAACTGAAGCCGTCCGACCTTTCGGATCGTTTCAGTCGTTAGGTTCTTGAAAAGCTTCGACTAAAATTTTATTCAGGGATGAAGCCCATTTCTGGCTTAATGGCTATGCAAATAAGCAAAGTATGTAGTCGTATTTGAGGTGCGGGGCAATCCAAAGAGCTCTCATTAGATCCAGGCAAAACAACTGTTGGTGTGGTTTACGGGCTGGTAGAATCATCGGTCCATATTTCCTCAAAACTAAGGCCTACCGGAACGTAACTGTTACGAATTATTTTCTGCCAGAAATTGGTCCCTACGGCATTTGGTTCCAACAAGACGGCACCACCGCAAAGCCCATGAAACCATGGCTTTATTGCGAGAACGATTCGGTGAACAATTAATTGGCCGCCTAGATCATTTGACATCACACCTCCAGACTTTTTCCTTTGTGGCTACGTAAAGTCCAAAGTCTAGATGGATAAGCCGCCCAGGATTGAAAAATTGGTGGCCAACATTACTTGAGCAATTGGTCAAACACCGCTTGTAATGCTCGAACGCGTCATCAGAATGGAACTATGTTAGCCGCACTTACGGACAATATTTAAAAGAAATAATCTTCAAAAATAAGTGTAAGCTACGGTGTACGATAGTAAAGATTTCCTGATAAAATTGAATATTTTTGAAGAAAGCGCCTCTAAATGAATCACCTTTTACTAGCATACGCCGATGATATTGACATAATTGACAGAGCTCAGCGGACTGTCACCCATGCGTTCGCTGGCATTGAAACGGAAGCTGCCAAAATCGCCTAGGCAGTAAATGAAGGCAAAACCAAGCATGTCCAAGAAGGGACTCACAAGATCGACGAATTAGACAGAACGTCGCAGTCGAGAGCTATAACTCTGAGATAGTAGGCGACTTTGTCTAATTCTGCCAGTAAAACCTCAGCAGAAATGAAACGAAGAATAACTCTTGCTAATCGATTTCGCTTGTTTCGGCTAAGGAGGCAATTGAGTAGGATGAACATCTAAGGATAATCCCAGTCATACTTTATGACGCTGAATCATGGACTCTATCTATTTGTCGAACCTTACAAGTCCACAGGAAGAATGATCGAAAAGCAACTGACAGCGATCCAAAATCCGTCCAAAAATCAATTTCATCACGACAACGAGAGCGAAGTGATCAAATATCACTTCGATAGATTAAAAGCATTCCTCAAAATAAATTTTGCCGACCTCCTTAAATCCAACGTACTCACACACATAAACTACTCTATCAATCTCCTCCGTACTGATCTCGACTTGCTTTTTCAATCTTCCTCCAAAACAAGACATCCCACCCCGCATCCATCAGACTCTACGCTCGTTGACCTAACCCTAAAAATAATAGACGTCAGCGAGGAACTCATAGCAACTCGGTTGACCGTTGCCGAAATCGGTAAAGAAGTGAGATTGGCTTCCCACAAAATCGATGGAATACCCGATCAAATTTAATTCCAAGCTAGTTCCCCGTACAATGTCTCAATTCAAAATGAATTAGTAGACACGGAGTAATTTTCAAATACTCCTCCCGCCGCCCTAACAACGGAAACCGAAACCGGGCTGCCTTTACCAACTAGTATCCCGCCCGCCCCCGCCCCACGTAAACTGCTCAAACAATTTGGAACTTCATGGACTCCCTCCGAATGGAAAAGCCGACTCGAACATCTGAAAGAGGGAAACCATACAGCATTCTACGTTGAAGAGGCTCCTCAACATGCTGATGTTTCTTGGGTGCGGAATTTCTTTCAACGAAATTATGCCATCACCATTAGCGAGTGCGAGATGATTTCCTCTGCTGACTCCAATAGTTCCTGCAGCTTCAAAATCAACATCCCAACCAAATGTTCGTGGTTGTTCCCTACTTCCCCTGGTAAGGCCACTAAACCTGGGAAGATAAGTATCACCAAATGCTCTGAGGAACGAGAAAACCCATATCTCGATAATAATCAAAATTTTAAAAATAAACGTAACGATAAGCTTAAAAAAAGACCGCTCCCAAACCCCCTTCCAACTAAAAAGCAAGCTAACAAAAAACGAAGCTCTAATTCCGATCCCAACTGGAGCTTCAAAAGGAACTTGTTCCACAATTTTAGTCCTCGCTCCTCACTTATCCGACACAAAGCCCTTACACACCAATCCTTTAATCCGCTAATTCCCAATGTTCCGCCCAAGCCCCCGCGCCAACGCGTCTCCTTCAACTTAACCCCAACCACCCATATTATCCCTTCTCAATCTTCTACGCCACCAATCCCAGCTAACAACTCATTTCCTAACTTCGACCTACAAACAGGAGCTAAGCACCCTAATTTTATTAACTCCCATACCCTAAACCCAACATCTCATTCGTCGCCCAACTCCATATCCAACCACGTATCTCCATCTCCCTTCTTCACTGGCCCTATTCTTGATCCTCTTTTTCCCCCACAGTTAAACTAACCCAGCAAACCAATGGAACTACAGAAAGTCGCTATGCACTCTCTAGGCTTAGAGAGAGAAAGATATATGAAAACATTCGTCTCTTTCTCGCCTATCTACCAAAACCAGCGTCATGGTATCCATCCAACAGGAAGGCTTCCCTACCGACCCTATCAGTTTCAGGAACCTTTATGTCAGGTACCACAAGATTTTTATCATGTCCCCTCAGAAAGTTGCAGACGACCTCGCTGCATTTGGCCACTACGTCCACTCCAACCGAGTCTCACACCTACAGCGAAGCCGAGCCGACCAAGATAAATTTTTTCGTCCATAACGCGCCTCCCTTGTCAGCACTTAAACCATCCCGCCTTACATCTCCACCCCACAACATCCCTCTTACATTTTACCACCAGAATGTAAGAGGTCTTCGCTCTAAAACCAATGCTGTCCTACGTCAATCGCATTCTCTTCCCTCTGATATTTACGCCCTGACTGAAGCTAATCTGATTCCCTGGACGATTCCCTCTGTCGAGGCGTCCTACTATTGATCCACAACAGCCTTAACTCTTCTCCCATTACCATCTCTTCATCCTCTAAAGTCGACTTTGTCGAAATAAAAATATCACTCTCCTTCAAGTCCCTTTATGTTTTATGTTGCTACATCCTGCCAGTTCAACCTATCGAATCTTACCAACTTGTTGTCGATCGACCATTTAATTGACCTGTCTGACTCTACTGACGATATCTTTATTTTCGGCGACTTTAATCTTCCTAAGCTACAGTGGACTCCATCAGACGATCAATCGTTCTTCATCGCTTCAAATGCCAACTTAGCTAAGGAATGTCTCTTCTTAGATCGCTTAACAGACTCAAGTCTATGCCAAGTCAGTGGTGTATCCAACTATATGGGCAGGCAATTGGACCTTATTTTCACAACCGATTCAATTAACTCCTCAGTCTCACTTTGTCCCCTATCTCTCTCTACAATCGACAACTACCACCTTCTTTCCAGTCCACTCCTCCCACAACTCTCTCATCCTACGACTTTCATAAAGCAAACTTTCACAAAATCAGTGACTATCTTAGCAGATCCCCCTTTAACTTTCACAACCTAAGTATAAATGACGGGTTATCCATCTTTTATAGAGAAATATTTAATTCTTTCAGCCTTTACGTTCCGTTTTCCCGCCTTAAAACATCATCTACTAGTCCTCCCTGGTATAATCGCAAGCTTCGTTCCTTACGAAACAAGAGAAACAAGTTATGGGCTGAATCCTGCGTACCAGATCCTTGTCCGACTATTCCAACTATCTTGGTGCTTATCTTCATTTCACCGAACTTTACGATTCCCTTTACCAGCGTTACCTTAACAATGCGCAAGTCAACCTTATAAATGACCCTAAGTCCTTTTACCAATTTGTTAACTACAAAAGAAAGTCCGATGGTTACCCTCCTTCCCTCTCTTTCAACAACAAGTCATCAACCGATTCACTCACCATTGCCAACCTATTTGCCTCCTTTTTCAAACAATCCTTCACCAACGACTCCTTTGTACCAGATCCATCCTATTTTAGTTACCTACTGAACTTCTCCAATGGCCCACTTCTCTCTCACATCTTCGACCCCTCTTATATCGAATATAAATTACACCAACTCAATGACGAATTTACACCCGGTCAAGATGGCCTCCCTGCCATATTTCTTAAAAAATGTTCTTCGTCTCTTTTCCTTGCCCTTTCTGATCTCTTTCGTCTATCCCTTTCACAAGGAGAATTTCCTCAGGTTTGGAAAACCTCCTTCATAACCCCGATCCACAAAAAAGGATCAAAGAACGAAATAACAAACTATCGTTCAATAGCTAAACTCTCCCATATACCCAAACTCCTCGAAAGTATTTTGTATGAAGCTCTAAGCTTCCAATGCAAATTACTTATTTCCCCTAACAACATGGCTTCCTAAAGGGTAGGTCAACCACCACAAATCTCGTTGAATTCGTATCCTTTGCCATCTCTGCCCTAGAGAACGGCAACGAAGTCGATGTAGTTGCAACCGATTTTGGCAAAGCCTTCGATAAAATCTCTCATCGATTAATACTTTTCAAATTGTCTGCCCTCGGCTTTGAACCCATACTGTTAAAATGGATATCCTCTTACCTCGAAAACCGTTTTTACAGTGTTCGCTTTAGGTCAGCCCACTCGGGTCAATTTTTGGCCACCTCTGGAGTTCCTCAAGGCAGCCATCTCGGTCCCCTTCTCTTTATATTAACCATAAATGATCTCGATAGGATCATCAAACACTCGTCCGACTCCCTTTACGCCGACGATACCAAATTTTTCAAAACCATCTTCTCTCCCCATGACTCCTTCCCCCTTCAACAAGACCTTAATAGTTTTTCGATCTGGTGCCTCAAAAATTGTTTGGAACTTAATATCGCCAAATGCCAATCCATCACCTTTTCACATAAGCGGCACAAATCTCCTCCCCGACTCTACCTTCTCCACAACCAACCTATCTCCTCCGTTGAATCTCTTCGCGACCTCGGCATTTTGTGTGATAGGGAGCTCAGCTTCCGTTAACATATGGATGGGATAATCCTTAAAGCCAACTCTGCACTAGGTTTTGTAAAACAATGGTTTAAAGAATTCAGCAACCCATGCGTGAACAGGTCCCTCTATATTACCTTTCTTCGTCCTCTCCTAGAGTACGCCAGTCAAGTATGGTCCCCATATCTCGAGAATCGAAAGCATGCAGCGCCGTTTTCTTCGATTTGCTCTTCGAGGTTTGCCCTGGGATGATCATTTTACTCTGTCGCCCTATCAAAACTGTCTCAACCTTATTAACGTTGAATGAGCGTCCCTTCTCAACTCTACTCGTATTTTCCTCAACACTAACCCTCGTAATCTACGCACCCCTCGTCTCTTCTATCTCCCTACCCACCACACCACTTATGGCGCGAAGGAGCCAATCTCCAGCATGCTACGAAAAATTAATTCAAACCCTAGCGTCTTTGACCTCCACCGCACCACTTCCTACCTCAAATCCGTTCTCCTTCACCACTCTAACCAACCTTAGTTTTAAGTTTTAGTTTAAGTTTAATTTCAAGTTATAGCTTGTATTAAGCCGAGCATTCGCCCCCACCAAAATATTCAGTCACATTTGCGTTGGCGGGCTTTAGAAGAGAAAATTCAACGATGAACTATACTAGTCGCCAGAGATGGCTAAGATATGTGGAGTCTTCGAATCAAACCCGAAGGGATAACGCCTTAGTTGGCGGGCACTAATAGATGGGGACCTCAACCCACTTCGAGTGCGAAACTGGAGGCAGTTAGCTAAGGATCGGCCAAACTGGAGAGACTTATTAGTTGAGGCCAAGATTGAGCCGGAACTGTAGTACCACCTAAGTAAGTAAGTAAGCAAGTTCTAGGCACTGATTGATGTTGGTCTAGCTCATAAATGAAACCGAGAAATTTCAGGAAAAGAGATCGTTAGAATGACAATATGCTGGTTCTTGACCTCCGCGCTTTATTTCGACAGAAAGAAATGCCATTTAGCTGAAATATTCTACTTATTGTAATAGTTGTGAAATTCTTATAAAGATTTGCTTAAAATTGTAAATGTTTTAGTGACACAATGAAATCTAAACCAATGGCTAATTGTTGCCCGGCCACATCATGTCGAATTGTATCAGCAAAAATAAGTAAGTCATCCCAGCAGACAGTAGAAGTATAGCAAATTCATTATTCAGTTGAAATAGCCCAAACACTCTTATTTGCAAATGTTCGACACTCTGACGTCCTAGAAATGATTCCACCTGAAAGACAATAGATCAAAACCATCATTCTCATTTCGAAAAATTTTATACCCCGAGTCCTTACACTCTCGTCAAATCGAAAATCCATCGACGAACAAATCACATCGAATCCAATTAGCATTGACAGTTTGGACCTTTTGCCAGTAGCATCGGCATAACTTATCACCAAGAGCAAATTTATAATCTTAGGTAAGCAGGCACACACCTTCTCCCACGGCATCAGCTTCGAGTCGCCATAGTCCCAAAAACTTACATTCAATTGCAGCAGCAGATACATAAAATTGCAAAAGATACAGTAGAGTAAACTCAATTGGGAAACTTCAATAAACTCATTCGCGGCTCTATAAATTTTCGACAGAATCAATCCACATTCATCGAGTTCGTCAGATGACTGACAGAGTATCTTCATTTGTTGATGCCGACTATGACAGTACTGGAGCGGTATCAGTGTCTGCTTTAAACCCTTCAAATGGTTTTCCATTTGACAGTAGAATACCTCAGTGATAATAATCCCAACAAAGCAAATGTCGAATGAGATCACGGTTGCCATCCACACGAAAGTCGCAACTAAACCAAAAATGGCGTGTCCAAGACTCCAATTGGAATCGAATCGGATGTCGTTTGGTAAATCATAAATGATCCCATACGCTGTTGCTGTCAGCTTCAAAATCAACACCGTTGTACACTTTGGGCCAAACAAATTGTCACTGCCTATCTTTTTCCAAATGATGACATAGAGCTCTAGGAATTTATCCACGACTGGAAGTAAGCGTTCGTTTCCAAAGGTCAGGTAAATGAAAATGCCCGCAGTGAATATAGTCAGTGATATCTCTTGTACGGGACCAATGTATTGATCAAATAGTTGAGGTGTCTCCAGAACCTCTTTAATTACTTCCGGAAGCCTTGCCATATAGATCAGGATCAATGCTATCCGAAATGTAATCAATAAGACTCTAGCGAATCCGGAAATAGCTTGCACTTTCATTTGCTTCCAATCAATGCTTAGACTGAGAATTGTAAGAACCTTCGCATAGTAGTAGAAGAAAATTAAAATTCTTTGCGATACCAGGTTCGAATAGTTCCTCATGTTGGTTGGTTCTAACTACAATAATTACTGGAGTTACAAATGGGGTGCGAAGATACTACGAGTATCTAAGGCTCTTAATTAATTATGAGAGCAAAAAATTGTATGCCCTAATTAGTTTAAGTACTCGGAATAGGGTGACTCCCTCTGCAAATAATTGTTTTAATAAAAAAAAAATGATTGGCAGACGACGACAGGATAAACGTTTGGTTATTAGAAACAATGGACTTCAGGATTCCTGGCCGCATTATTTCGGGAGTTTCGGACAAGTGTAGTTTTGGTTATTTTCAAATAAGCAAGAGGTCTTACGTTTCAAGCACATAAAACAAAAATTATTTAGTGTCAGTGCGATAGTCCGTTCCGTATACGAATGCATACGAATGTATATCCATAGTGGTGTTCTGTGGCTTTCAAGTCATTCTCCGAATTATAGTGAAAGAACCCGTCCTGCGAAGGCCATGCGTATTCTTATATATGTAAGGATTATAACAAAGCCAATCGCTTAGGCCTCTGGATGTGTATTTGCTAATATTCTTCTCCCTTTCTTTGGCTACTGTTATTCAGTTTCAAAAAAGGTGAGTTACTATTGCCCCTCTTCTTTGCAAGATGCAGTGCTTGACCAAATTCACTCAACTTTCCTAAAGATATTTTTAATACCATCATTACCATGGGGAAGAGTTCCCCGACCAGCGGAAGTTGGCGAAAATTCTCCTTATTCCTAAAACTGCTAGAGGGGACGAATTGAGACCAATTTCTAACTTGTCCTTTCTGTCGAAGGTGTTTGAAAGAGTCTTACAAAAGCAAATTAGCAATTTCATCAAAAACAAAAATATACTGACTTGTAAACAGTTTGCTAGTGCTGCTGGACTTTTTAAAGGCATTCGACTCTGTGGACCGTCGTGTTTTGTGCGATAAACTTCTTCAACTGTACAGCTTTCCTTTCGATGCAATAAATTTTCCAGACTAGTAGAAAACAAGCAGTCGAAATAAATGGAAAATTATCTGACTTCCTTCCAACAACAATAGCAAGGGAGTTCCCCAAGGTTCAATTCTTAGACCTCTCTTGTTTTGAATTTATATAAATGAACTTCCTATGTCCATAAAATACTGTTCACTGCAAATGTATGCTGATGATGTCCAAATGCATTTTAATTGCCCTCTGGACTTAATTGAGCACGGGGTATCTATTCACCCACTCTTCTTCCGACTATTCAAATTATTTACGTATATAGTATATCTTCATTTCATTGAGCTCTATAACTCTCTCTATCGACGCTACCTGAATAGTGCGCAAACCAATCTCATAAATGACCCCAAGTCCTTTTTTCAATTTGTCAATTTTCAAAAGAAGTACTGATGATTATACTGCCTCCCTCGCTTTCGAAACCAAATTTTCAAGTGATTCGCCTACCATCGCCAACTTTTTTGCCACATTTTTCAAACAATCATTTGCCAACAACTCCTACGTACCAGATCCCTCTTACTTCAATGATCTACCAAATTTCTCTATTGGTCCCTTTCTCACTCAAAATTTCGATCCTGCAGTTATTGAAGAAAAGTTACAAAATCTTAAAGATAAATTTGTACCTGGCCCAGACGGACTCCCCGCCATATTTCTTAAAAAATGCTCTTCCAACCTGTCTCTACCCCTTTCCTACCTTTTTCGTCTATCCCTTATACAGGGAGAATTTCCTCAGATTTGGAAAACCTTTTTTACAATCCCGATACACAAAAAGGGATCTAAGCATGAAGTTCCCAATTATCGTCCCATTGCTAAACTCTCTCATATACCCAAACTCTTTGAAAGCATTTCATACGAAGCCTTAAGCTTCAAATGCAAGCCTTTTATTTCACCCCGACAACATGGTTTTCTAAAAGGTAGATCAACTACCACAAACCTAGTTGAATTCGTGTCTTTTGCTCTCTCAGCCTTAGAAAATGGCAAAGAAATCGATGTTATCGCAACTGATTTCACTAAAGCGTTTCATAAGTTATCTCATAAATTGATCCTTTTCAAATTGTCTGCTCTTGGCTTTGAGCCTCTCTTATTAGAATAGATTTTTTCTTACCTGGTAAACCGATATTATAGTGTTCGGTTTAGATCCGCCCTTTCTGTTCCATTCCTCTCCTCATCTGGAGTTCCACAAGGCAGTCATCTTGGCCCTCTTCTCTTCATTCTTACTATCAACGATGTTAAGAGGGTCATTAAACACTCCTCCCTCTCCCTTTATTTTGACGACATAAAATTTTTTTAAACTATTTCCTCTCCCCAAGACTCTGCTCTTCTTCAAGAAGACCTTGATCGGTTTTCAATCTGGTGCCTCAAAAACTGCCTAGAACTTAATATAGCCAAATGTCAATCTATAACCTTCTCACGTAAATGCCACCCGTCTCCTCCCCGACTTTATTTTCTCCATGGTCAACCAATTCCCCTGGTTCAGTCTTTTCAAGACATTGGCATATTATTCGACTGTGAGCTTAATTTCCGTTCGCATATCGATAAGATGATCCTCAAAGCCAACTCATCACTTGACTTTATTAAACGGTGGTCCAAGGAATTTTCCAACCCGTATGGAACCAGATCTCTCTATATTCGCCCCCTGCTTGAGTATGCCAGTCAAGCTTGGTCCCCCTTCCACCGGGTTCATGTTTCCCGAATCGAGGGAGATAGGAAAATCGATTCCTCCGATTTGCTCTCCGTGGTCTGCCGTGGAACGACCCTTTAATCTTACCTCCCTATCAGGACCGCCTCAAACTTCTAGATATGAATTCGTTAGAAGAACGTAGGAATACTGCTGACATTCTTTTCATTCATCGACTTCTCTCAGGTTCCATCGATTGTGCATCCATTTTGAACTCCATTTCCTTCAATACCAACCCCCGCAACCCCTGCAATCTACGTTGTCTTCCTCCCTTCTATCTACCGGTCCATCGCACCTCTTATGGCTCCAACGAACCTATCTCCCGAATGCGCCAGAAAGTAGTCTGGTGTCTTTTTTTTTTACTGAGCGACACCTTACCTCTGGGAGACATTGGGAAGTATTCGTGTAGTGCTCCGGCAACCTGGCAATGAAAGCCATAACAGAGGACACAGCCCTAACGTTGGTCTCAATCCAAACAAACCACCAGTGATCCATAGAAATCGCCAGTAGCATTCCACCCCTTCAAACCTTTAAACGTAACACCCATCTCGCTATGAATTCTCATTAGTATACCCTCAAGCCCACTTTCGGACGTACTCTGAAAGCCGTACAACTCGCTTATGGAATGCCCTGCTTAGCTCCTTATTTCCTAGTCATTATAACCTTCAAACATTTAAAACCAATGGAACATACATCGGTACCTATCCTTCTTTCCTCGCTAAATTTCCTTTGCCCGCGCTGTGTGCAAGTGGTACCTTAACCTCTCCTCTCCTCCTCTCAGTCTTATCTGCCAAGTTCATTCCCTCAACACTCCGTAATGCAGCCTTCCCACTGCGTTCGACGAAGTCTTATATTGTAGAAATGAGAGCCCAGCGAAACTTGACTGTCGTTACAATACTTCGCCCCCACATTAATTCTTAACAAAAAGTTCATTGTCATCAGGATTGCGTATATTTTCACTTGGACAACAGACACAAGTTTTCCAAATGAGGAATGGAATCCAACATTATCATCCTCTAAAAAGACAACAGGCCCACATCATAAATCTGTAAATCTCTGAAGATCCCAGATTCCTTCCCTCGGTCAGATTCTGGTTAAAACCATTCCTGGACACAGAGAAAGTTGATTTCGAATTTCTTCCGCAACAGGAGTTCTGGTGGCATTACATCATAGGACACAAGACTAGAGTAAAAAGATTATCGGCGCACGTGCGGAAGATACTTTTGAGAGGGCACACGCATGATATGAATATCGCTAGTAGGGAGATTCATCAGTCCATCTAGACTTGAACCAGGTATGCTAGGGTCGGCTCCCATGCAGCCGTGAAAGACTGTTCTTAGGAGTCTGGTAAAAGCAACAGACATCCGACGCATACGATACTTAAGGCAACTTAAATGGGGGCCTTCCGACGATTCGTCTCATTTCCTCTCTCTTAATTCGTCCTCAGAAATAGAAATATTAATGGTGGACTGCCTAACCAACTCAAGTCTATATCAGATTAGTGGAATACCTAACACAATGAACAGACAACTCTAGCTTGTCTTCACATCCAATTCAGATAACTGTGTCGTTTATAGGAGTGATCATATTCTTTCTTTCAACGACCACTAACGTAACAGAGTTCGTCTCTAGGACGCTTCATGCTTTAGAAGACGGTGATGAAGTCGATTCAATTTCCACTGATTTCAGCAAGGCATTCGATAAAATTTCTCTCCAACTTATCATTTTTAAACTAAAAAAACTTGGCTTTTCCCCTCATTTTGTGGCATGGACCAAATCCTATTTAGAAGACCGAGAATACAGGGTCATCTTCAGATCTTCAATATCCGATCCCATTAAAGCAACATCTGGTGTCCCTCAGGGTAGTCACCTTGGACCAATCGTCTTTATCCTACCGATTAACGACATAAATCTCATTTTAACGAATTGTAATCTATCTATTTTCGATTCATTGCCTTCTGACGCCCATTGCCTGCAAGATGACTTAAATAAGTTTTCGGTATGGTTCAAGCAAAACTTTTTGGAGCTTAATGTCAGCAAGTGCGAAGCGATAACCTATTCCCGCAAACGTCTATGTCCCCCTCCAAGAAACTACTTCATCTGCGATGAGTCTATTCCTCCCACTACCCAAGTACGGGATCTAGGAATAATTTGTGACAGAGAATTGAATTTCGATTCACATATTGACAGCATTCTAAATAAAGCTAACTCTGCGCTTGGTTTTATCAAACGCTGGTCAAAAGAATTTTCCAACCCTTATGTTACAAAGTCCCTGTACATTGCTTTTGTAAGGCCTCTTCTCGAATATTGCAGCCAAGTTTGGTCACTCTATAAATTAATCCACATCTACCCTGGTATACCCTGGGCCGACCCATATGGATTACCAACCAATGAAAATAAGCTAAAACTAATTAGCATGCATAGGCACCCTAAAAAAACGTCGTGAAGTCGCTGATCCACCAGTTACGGACTGGAAACATCGACTGCTCGAGAATAACGCAAAATATTGCATTCACTCCCAATTCCCGTAATCTAAGATCTATCCCACTCTTCCTGATCTGAACTCACCGCACCAACTACGGTCACTTTGAACCCATATCTAGAATGTTGAGTATAACGAACAACTACGCCGAAGTCTTTGACCTAAATAGCAGCAAACACGAAATAAGAATATGCCACTCCCTTAACATCTCCCTCGTCCGCCATTTCTCCTCGTCCCATTAGGTTAAGAATATCTTCGTTAGTTTTAAGTCTAGCTTTAAGCTTTTGCTTGTTAATAAGCTTAATAAAGTTGTCCGGGGTAGATCCGGGCCAATAATAATACATAATTGGCCTTATCATAGCTGCGTAGATCCAAGGCATCCTTCTCGATGACAAGCCCATTATCTTGCCGACAGCTTCTTTACAGTGCTGACAGAGCCTTGGAGGTTTATGATGTGAAATATTTAGCCCTAAGAAGTTTGTCTTCCAGGATGACACCCAAAAACTTAGCTTTGATGCGTATTTGACTTTGCGTAATACAAGTACCTTGACCGCAAGGATCAACTCCCACCATTCGACTCATCATCACCTGTTGGACAAAAGAACTTGGGTGAGGTCCTTATTTACTTGAACGTGCTATCTAGGACGGGGTCTGCGTTTATTATGTTATTCCTACGCTATGGGTATGAACACTCCCCGGACTGAAGCTGTGTTGTAGACTAACATGTCCTATAGCCATCTAAAGCGATGAATTGTGGCCTCCTTGACAATCAATGTCGCTGTATTGCTCATAAAGTTCGTTTTCATGTTTTTTTCTCAAAATTCCATTTATATGGACGAAGCTGATAAGAGTTTTCACTTTTGACAAAGTCTTTGAACCTTCTAAAGTGCTTTCTTCATCAGCGGAACATTTTTCAGTTGCCTTGATTGGCAAAAGTGATTTTTGGCTTCACTATAGCCCAAGTAGACAAAATCCTTTACTACGAGTACCTCAAAGAGTAAGTTTGTGGCGTGCTGTCCGAGGCTTAACACTCAAGAGAATACGACTACTTTTCAAATGTCTGAGCATGTGTTACGTTTGTTGGAAAGTGAGATGGATATTTTGCTGGATCTGTGGCATCCAACATTTTATTGGGTGACTAAATTACTAATGTAATTGGAGATGTTGTTCTATTCTAGGCAACCACTCGTTTTAGGTCATTTCCGGCGTCTTTGGGATTGAATGTCGAATCGTCCAATTTGGAAGCCCATACATCATCACTTAAACCACGCCAAATTCACCCCCCATGACTTCGCTCCAACCGCGGGCTCGGCACGGGTATGAGCAGGTCATCCAATTAATGCTGCCACTGTGCTAAAATTCTATACCGCCTGTCGATATCTTGATCGACTTCTGCGGACAGAAATTTCTCTCAGCGTTCCCGAGCCAACACTACTAAGTATTGTCACTATTCTCGTAATGGCCACAACGGCTGCCACGAAGACCATGCAGTAAGTGTATGTGATTCGAAGGAACCCGACGCGTTGTACCGAGGTAAGACGCTTCCGGAGATCTCGACTCAACAGCACGTCCGCCCACACTCCGGCGCCGTACAGTAAGTTTGAATTGTTGGTAGCCAAAACTATAAGCCTCCTTTGGCCTCTCGCGGGCAGCCAATATTGGACATCAGCCTAGACAATGCGGCTGTCACCGCGGTGGCTTAATCAGCCGGCTTAACAATCTGCTTTCCAAAAGTAAGTCGTGAGTCGATCCACATGCCAAGGTAGCGAAGTAACAGTTTCGTGTGGACTACCGTGTAAGCGCTGCGGCCTCCTCACTGATCTCACCGTCGCGCCCATTTCTAGGCGTAAAAGCCCGTCGTGCTCTGGGCCAACGTCACCGGTTTCTCTCTCCGTCCATTCGTCGTGCCGTATTGGAGTACTCGATCCACACGTCGAGCGTGACCAATATGCCGGCATTCCTGATTGTAGGGGGCTTGCCAAGCCTGCTTCACGATCCCTAGAACCTCGTCAACTGCCATACACATCGATTGGCCCTCACGGAACCCATACCCATAGGTGGAGACCTCTTTTCCATAATGTTATATTTGTCGAGCAAATTAATTAAAAAGTACAACAACGTAGATCGAAGTGTGAGGTTAACCACCAAGAAAAAATTACCATGCGGTTTGTATTTATTTCAGCGGCAATTGAAACGTTATTACTCGTAGTTCGTAATTAAACAGAGTTATATAAAAGAGTTGCTGATGCAACACATAGAGAAACCGCCCGTCATCGGGCCGAC
Source organism: Volucella zonaria (assembly GCA_963966105.1). Classification (NCBI taxonomy): domain Eukaryota; kingdom Metazoa; phylum Arthropoda; class Insecta; order Diptera; family Syrphidae; genus Volucella; species Volucella zonaria. The sequence continues at coordinate 315,843,325 of OZ014530.1, read as the reverse complement.
CCGGACGGAACCATACAGTTTAGAAAGCGCCATTCGATACGCCTGACCCCACGTGTCCTTATCTTCCTGGGCAATAAGCTCACTCCAACAACGCCTTTTGCTCGTTCTGATCATCCGCACTATATCTTTTTCTCATCTGTGCCGCATCTGAGACGCGGTGAAAGTGTTGACATTCTCCTGAGCCTATCTGACCTACAGGGCATACACTCGTTGTTCCAGCTGCTCGGCACATCATCCAGAGGCTCATGAAGGGTCACGCGTGCACGGAGTGTTCTTTTAAAACATATTTATTTATTTATTTTCATTTATTCTTTATTCATTATTCTTGGTTTAATAAACTTTGCATTGACTTAATTTATTATAATAATATTAAAACTAAGAATAAGTAGTGACATTAGTATTTACATAATAATAAATAGTGATAATGACACTTTATATATAAAAAAAAATACTTTAAAGTGTGGGGTGACTGTGTAATTCATTATACAAGAAGATAAGTTTAATTTATTTATTCTAAAATTTACAATACATAAACAATAAAAGAGAGAGAAAAAAGTTATTCTTAAAGAGATAGCATAAGAATGAATGTTGATACATTAGCGAAAGAACAAAGTTATGTACATATTTAGACAACATAGGGCAGCAAAACCTTAATTTTTTTTTGTGATCAAAGTCAAGAAGCCACATTCTTAAGGACTGAAACGAATAAAATTTGGAAACTTCAAAGTAACTTTAAAACTCTGTTTTTATTAAAAATTGTTTGGGTTTCCATTCTTTCCTCAACTACTTTCGAATGTCCTTCATAAGGTTGGTGACAGTTACATCCGTGATCTTTTTGGACGCTCTTTTCCATTTAGCACTAAAATCTTTTACATCCTTTGCACACTGCTCACTTCTCCTCAATTTAGCTTTGACCAAAGCCCAATACCTTTCAATGGGACGGCACTGTGGACAATTGGGTGGATTCATGTCTTTTGGGACAAAGTCGACATTTTTAGCAACAAGAAAGCTCAACGTCGCATGAGCATAGTGAGCTGAAGCTAAATCTGGCCAAAATAATGTTGAACCCTCGTGTTTGTTTAAGAAAGGAATCAACCGATTTTTTAGGCACTCGTTGATGTACACTTCTCCGTTAATTGTTCCCGTTGTAACAAATTTTAATTAATTTTGGTGGGGGCGAAAGCCCCCATTTATTCGGCTTAATACGAGTACAAGCTATAACTTAAAATTAAACTTAAACTAAAACTTAAAACTAAGGTTGGTTAGAGTGGTGAAGGAGAACAGATTTGAGGTAGGAAGTGGTGCGGTGGACGTCAAAGACGCTAGGGTTTGAATTAATTTTTCGTAGCATGCGGGAGATTGGTTCGTTCGCGCCATAGGAGGTGTGGTGGGTTGGGAGATAGAAGAGACGAGGGGTGCGTAGATTACGAGGGTTAGTGTTGAGGAAAATAGAATTGTGAATGGACGCTCATTCAACGTTAATAAGGTTGAGACGGTTTTGATAGGGGGGCAGAGTAAAAGGATCATCGAAGAGCAAATCGAAGAAAACGGCGCTGGATGCTTTCGATTCTCGAGATATGAACGCGATGATAGGGGGACCATACTTGACTGGCGTACTCTAGGAGAGGACGAAGAAAGGTAATATAGAGGGACCTGGTCACGTATGGGTTGCTGAATTCTTTAAACCAACCTAGTGCAGAGTTGGCTTTAAGGATTATCCCATCCATATGTAAACGGAAGTTGAGCTCCCTATCACACAAAATGCCGAGGTCGCGAAGAGATTCAACGGAGAAGATAGTTCGGTTATGGAGAAGGTAGAATCAGGGAGGAGATTGGTGCCGCTTATGTGAAAAGGTGATGGATTGGCATTTGGCAATATTAAGTTCCAAACAATTTTTGAGGCACCAGATCGAAAAACTATCAAGGTCTTGTTGAAGAAGGAAGGAGTCATGGGGAGGAGAAATGGTTTTGAAAAATTTGGTATCGTCGGCGTAAAGGGAGACGGACGAGTGTTTGATGATCCTATCGAAATCATTTATGGTTAATATAAAGAGAAGGGGACCGAGATGGCTGCCTTGAGGAACCCCAGAGGTGGCCAAAGATAGAGCCGAGTGGGCTGACCTAAAGCGAGCACTGTAAAAACGGTTTTCGAGGTAAGAGGATATCCATTTTAACAGTATGGATTCAAAGCCGAGGGCAGACAATTTGAAGAGCATTAATCGATGAGAGATTTTATCGATGGCTTTTCTAAAATCGGTTGCATATATCGACTTCGTTGCCGTTCTCTAGGGCAGAGATGGCAAAGTATACGAATTCAACGAGATTTGTGGTGGTTGACCTAGCCTTTAGGAAGCCATGTTGTCTAGGGCAAATAAGTGATTTGCATTGGAAGCTTAGAGCTTCATACAAAATACTTTCGAGGAGTTTGGACGATAGTTTGTTATTTCGTTCTTTGATCCTTTTTTGTGGATCGGGGTTATGAAGGAGGTTTTCCAAACCTGAGGAAATTCTCCTTGTGAAAGGGATAGACGAAAGAGATCAGAAAGGGCAAGGAAAAGAGACGAAGAACATTTTTTAAGAAATATGGCAGGGAGGCCATCTTGACCGGGTGTAAATTCGTCATTGAGTTGGTGTAATTTATATTCGATATAAGAGGGGTCGAAGATGTGAGAGAGAAGTGGGCCATTGGAGAAGTTCAGTAGGTAACTAAAATAGGATGGATCTGGTACAAAGGAGTCGTTGGTGACGGATTGTTTGAAAAAGGAGGCAAATAGGTTGGCAATGGTGAGTGAATCGGTTGATGACTTGTTCTTTTGTAGTTAACAAATTGGAAAAAGGACTTAGGGTCATTTATAAGGTTGACTTGCGCATTGTTAAGGTAACGGTGGTAAAGGGAATCGTAATGTTCGGTGAAATGAAGATAAGCACCAAGAAGGAATAGTCGGACAAGGATCTGGTACGCAGGAAAACAGCCCATAACTTGTTTCTCTTGTTTCGTAAGGAACGAAGCTTGCGATTATACCAGGGAGGACTAGTAGATGATGTTTTAAGGCGGGAAAACGGAACGTAAAGGCTGAAAGAATTAAATATTTCTCTATAAAAGATGGATAAGGCGTCATTTATACGAGTACTTAGGTTGTGAAAGTTAAAGGGGGATCTGCTAAGATAGTCACTGATTTTGTGAAAGTTTGCTTTATGAAAGTCGTAGGATGAGAGAGTTGTGGGGGGAGTGGACTGGAAAGAAGAGGTATGAAAAAATGAAACTCTTCTAGTTGTGGTAGTTGTTGATTGTTGAGAGAGATAGGGGACAAAGTGAGACTGAGGAGTTAATTGAATCGGTTGTGAAAATAAGGTCCAATTGCCTGCCCATATAGTTGGATACACCACTGACCTGGCATAGACTTGAGTCTGTTAAGCGATCTAAGAAGAGACATTCCTTAGCTGAGTTGGCATTTGAAGCGATGAAGAACGATTGATCGTCTGATGGAATCCACTGTAGCTTAGGAAGATTAAAGTCGCCGAAAACAAAGATATCGTCAGTAGAGTCAGACAGGTCAAGTAAATAGGTTGAGCTGGCAGGATGTAGCAACATAAAACGTAAAGGGACTTGAAGGAGAGTGATATTTTTATTGCGACAAAGTCGACTTTAGAGGATGAAGAAATGGTAATGGGAGAAGAGTTAAGGCTGTTGTGGATCGCCAGTAGGACGCTTTGACAGGGGGAATCATTGTGTGGGCGGGTAGGATCGTCGTCGCGAAAAATATTAAAAGTAGGGGGGAACAATTCCTGGTTCTTTATGTCGGGAATCAAATTGGTTTCAGTCAAGGCGTAAATATCAAAGGGAAGAGAATGCGATTGACGTAGGACAGCATTGGTTTTAGAGCGAAGACCTCTTACATTCTGGTGGTAACATGTATGAGAGATGTTGTGGGGTGGAGATGTAAGGCGGGATGGTTTAAGTGTTGACGAGGAAGGCACGTTATGGACGAAAAAATTTATCGTGGTCAGCTCGGCTTCGCTGTAGGTGTGAGACTCGTTTAGAGTGAACGTAGTGGCCGAATACAGCAAGGTCGTCTGCTACTTTCTGAGGGGACATGCTAAAAATCTCGTGGTACCTGACATAAAGGTTCCTGAGACTGAGACGATGAGCTTCTATGTCCACATTGCCAAATGGCCTGCCAAACGAGATATTTTGACCCGAATTTTTCCATCCCAATCGATGTTGTTGATTGCGGAAGAATCTCAGCTTCAAACGAGCTGTAAAACTGCGCACCTGGAAGAGTAGTAAAGTCGGCTTCGACATAAGTTTCGTCATCCAAAACCAAGCACGCTTTCTTGTTGCCGATCAGCTCGTATAGCTTTTGGGCTCGTGTTTTTGTGACTTTTTTTTGCTTTTCAGTAACTTTTGGTATTTCGTGTTTTTAGACCGTTACGTTTTTTAGATCTTTGTACCATTGTTTGGTTGGTATTACATTTCCGAACAACATCTCTGGGTGACATAGTCCGGTTTTTTACGATGGTACCCACTAGTTTCCTGTCCAAATTTGTATCATGTGCTCCACTTTAGCTCCACTTTTCTGTTTTCGCTTAACTGTCAACGTCTCCAAATATCGTTTCGTAACAGAATCCACTGTACTGCGTGCTATGTTTAAATTTTTTGCGATGAAATGGTTTGGACGCGAAGTATTTTCCAGCCATTTGTCGATGACCTTTTTACGGCGTTCCTCTTGACTCATATTTTATAAATATTTTAAACCGCACCGAACTAAAATCAATAACAAACTGAAACTGGAGATATACAGGCTAATTTGGGTACAAAATGGCATTGCAATTTTTACGCATTGGAAGTATAGTCCGTATTAAAATTTACAGATTTTATTCGTTTCAGTCCTTACATGATTTAAGAATTGAAACAAGGATCTTATTCGCCGAATATTAATAGGAAGTGTGTTGAATAATTTACACGATACGACGGAGCAAAAGTTTTTGAGTAGAGTGGTTCGGAAAGGAGGAATAACGATAGCTTTAATTAAATTGCTACGCAAATTGCGAGTGTCCCAAATTGGGTTCTGTAAATAGCCAGGTCTCATGAAAAAAAATTTCAAAACATTGAAATATAGTACAAATGTTTTAGTGGCAGAATTTTCAATGACCTGAACAAGACTATGGACGGAGCTAACCGATTGACCCCACATACTTTTCTTATAGCGCACCTCTGCAAAATTATCAATGGTTCAAGCTTTGTTTGGTAAGCCCCACCTCAACAATTTATACCGTACTGTAGTTTTGATTGAAAAATTCCATAATATGCTGTTTTTGAAGTTTTTTTGTCACACAATTTTTTAAGACGATATTCGTACTGTAGATCGCAAATATTGTATAAGAATCGAAATATGTTTGGACCAACTCATGTTTTTGTCAAAAGTAATGTACAGATATTTAAATTCATTTACTGTTTCAATTCTAAAACAGCGTGCGTCACAAGATGCCTGATCAATAAACATTGTCCAATTTGACACATTTGACCTTTAGCAATTGTTCAAAGCTAAGGGATTCATGCATATTAAGACTAAAGTGCATTAATTTAGTTTTATTGCTGACAATTAGGTTATGTTCTGAAAACCACAGTCTCAGGAGGTAAACATCATGATTTATATTCGCGCTTAAGTTCAGAGGACTATCAGAGCGGTATGCAATGCTAAGATCATCTCCGAAAGCTGTCACTTTCTCCTTGAACGGTTGGCTAAATAAAGAGTTGATGTAAATTAGGAACAATATGGGACCAAGAACTGATCCCTGAGGCACACCTAAGTTCGTAGTTTTTCATCTACTGGCAAAGTTACATACTATGACTTTTTGAGTTCTATCCTCTAAGTAGGACTCTAACCAGCTATAGATAAAACCACGACATCCTACATGGTGTAATTTATTTAGTAGAATGCTGTGATTGACCATGTCAAAAGCTTTGGTTTTGTCTAACAAAAATCGCAGCGCAAAACTTTTTATCATCCAGAGCTTTATTAATAAAACAGGAAAACTCCAAGAGGGCATCTTCTGTAGCAAGGCCTTCCCTAAAACCAAACTGAGCAGGATTAAGAAAATTTACTTTTGCCAGGTAACTCAGCACTCGACTTCTAATGACTTTTTCAAAAACTTTAGAGACCGACGACAATAAAGAAATTGGCCAATAATTGTTTTTGTCACTTTTACTACCTTTTTTGGAAAGAAGGATCACATTAGCACATTTTAATTTATTAGGGACCATCCCGGTCGAAACACTTAAGTCAAAAATATAAGCTAATACGACGGTTGTCTGAAAAGTAATACAAGACATTTTTTCTCAATTTTTTTTTTATTTTTCTGCGTAGTCTCCTTGTACTAGATGGAGTGAAAAGTGACCTTCTTGGGAATTAAAATTTTTTTTTTAAATGTTTTCTTATATTATTCAATATAATCCTCTTTTAGTTTGATACACTTATTTCAGCGATTTTCCAACTTCTTGATCCCGTCCGAAAAGTAATTTTCCGGAAGGTCTGCAAAATACTCCTCCGTGGCGTTATTGATGAGCCATCTTTTGAGGTTTGGGAAGAGATAATAATCCGAGGGATCCAAATCCAGTTACCAATGGACGCCAAAAGTCCGCCCGATTCCGCATCAGCAAGTCCAAACACTCTTTCGAAGTGCTCTCACGTTCGTGTTTTTGGTCAGGAGTGAGCATGCGCGGCACCCAGCGGCAGGATAACTTTCTCATATGCAGAATATTGCCCAAAATATGGCATTTGCGCTCAGTACTAATCTTTGTGGTATCTGCTAGCTCGCGCACCTTCACTTTCCGGTCAGCCAACACCATTTCATATATTTTTTTGACATTGTCCTCTGTAACCGCATCGGAGGGCCTGCCGCTGCGTACTTGATCAGTAGCGGCCACCACGAAACTCTCGAAACCAATATTTGACGGTGTAATTTGACGGAGCATTAGTCCCATAATATTTATCCAACTTTTCTTTTGTTTCCTTCGCCGTTTTGCCTCTCAAAAAATAATGTTTTATGAGAGAACGAAAATCGTTTTTGTCCATACTCAACATGTTGCCAAACACGTCAACAACAATCAGCTGTCAAAACAAAACTAAAGACAGTATCGCACTGAAATTTGGCATGTCCGCCTAAATATGAACGGACTTCAAAGCACCATAACCTTTTTTGCAGTAGCAGCTCATTCTGGCGGTCAAGGATGTCACTTTTCACTCCATCTAGTAACTCTACACACTGCTCCGAACGATGCTCCCATCTCTCTAACCTGTCCAAATAGTATTTGGCGTTTTTCTCTGCAAAATAATAGTTCACGAAGGTGATTGCCTCCTCATTTGGTGAATAAGGCGGATGGTCAAGCAGTTCAAACCGTAATTCATGGATTTTCGCCATGGCAACCGCTGAGGTGTTAGACGGCGCGTCGTTTTGGTGAAACAGGATTTTCTTCTTCTGCAAATTTGGGCGTTTTTCCGCAATTTCTGCCTTCAGCTTGGCAAGTAATGATGCGTAGTATGCTCCTGTAATGGTTTTTCCTTTTTAAGATAATCGATTAAGATAACTCCTTTACTATCCCAAAAAACAGTCGCCATCACTTTTCCAGCCGAAAAAACAGTTCCTGCTTTTTTTTGGAGCCGGCTCGCCCTTTGCAGTCCACTGTTTTGATTGAAGTTTTGTTTAGAGCGTATAATGGTGTATCCAAGTTTCATCTACAGTGATTAATCGGCCAAAACTCGGATTTATTGGGCCTAAACTGCGCCAACAGAGCGTTGGAAATGTTCATTCGAACACGTTTTTGGTGTAACGTAAACAAACGTGGCACAAAACGCGCGGACAGCTGTCTCATGCCTAAATTTTGATTAAATGTGTAACAAACACGTTCTTTGGACCTCTACTATCTCTCTCACTTTAATTCGGCGGTCGTCTAATACCATTTGGTGAACTTTAGCAATGTTATCGTCAATGATTGCAGTTTTTGGACGTCCCGAACGTTCATCAACTCCCAAGGTCTTACGGCTGCGTTTAAATTCGGCTGCCCAAAATTTCACTGTGGTAAATGATGGTGCGGAGTCCCCATACACAGAGTCCAACTCATTCTTGATTTGCATTGCCTTTCAAAAACAAGAATTTAATAACAGCTCGATACTCGACTCACTCAAACGACTGTCAACTAAAAACTGCGCGTCTAAAATGACTGAAACTTCGGTAAGTAACTGTCAAAAGATGAACAACTAGCATTCACTAACTTTTATTGACGAGTGATGCTATCTTTACGTTGCGGTCGGAAACTTTTCAGCCAACCCTCGTATGTCTACAACATTAAGTGCTATGTTCTTGAGGGTATGATTAGAGATTCCATCATTTCCACAAGAGAATGAGCTGTTAAGTGAACTGATAATTCTACAGAGTTCAAAGCCTGTTATTTTTCATAGTCGTCGACTAAATAGGACCTAACACAGCCATTACAATCTGTAAGAGAATCACTGGAGGAAGACATCAGACCAACCGAGGACAAGAAATCATTAAATATGTTTGATACTGTTGTAGGATCATCAATAGTAACGTCATCATCGGTAGACCTATAGATTTAGAGATATTAAGAGAGTTGCCATCAATGATACTATTTACAGCCTTCCATTCCTTTCTAGGATTACAAAGTGCATTACGTACTTTTGAGTAGAAGTACGAGTATCTATCGCGAGATAACCGTATACTATTGTTAACTTCCTTACTCAATAACGTAAAGCGAATTTTCAGCGCTGTATTAAGGGGATGTTTGAAGCACTTTTTTCCTAATTTATTTTTTAAGAGAGAATAAGTAATCCATGGTTTTAACCTTTCATCCGATTTTTTGCACACAATAGTATACTATGTAAAACTGTTTATGTAATTTTTAAGAAATGCTAAAAACAGGTCATAAGCCTTAAAAGCATTACCTTCCTCATGAATTTCCTCCCAAGTTTCAGAATATAGTTTCATTACCTTAGGCGACGAAATATGCTTAGCAGATTTTTTTATTTTTTAACGCACTGAGCAGAATACCAGTCATGCAATGATCGGTAATCCGGAGATCAAAATTAATACCAGCACATTCGTTTATGGGTATTTTAGCAAAACCACCCAAAACGTGGTCTAAGCAAGTACTTGAAATTGGTCTAGTAATTTCGTTTATGAAAGAAGATAGACCATGCTCAGCAATTATAGCAAGATAAAGATCACAAGTAGTACTGGTAGTTAAAAAGTCAATGTTAAAATCACCCGCAAAACATCACCGCATATCTTACAAGGCAATTCAATTACGTCCGCGCTCAATAAATTAAGACAATTAAGACAGAATTCAGGGAATCACTGACAAAAACTCCTACTCCACCTGCAACATACGTTGCATTCGGGTTAACATAGAAAGTATAACCCGGAATTTGATAATCGTCTTTTTCACAGTCAAAAATCCATATCTCACTCACAAAAATCAAAGCGGGTAAGAACACAAGCGCTTCTAGATTACACACTAGCAAATCAAAATTCTGACGTAAACAAGAAATGATCTTCTCAGCATTGAGAGACTAACAATTGTCTTTCACTTTATTTAAGCATGTCTTTTTTAAATATCAACATAGCGCGTGCGAAGGAAACTTAGGGAGGAAGAAAAGAGAAGTACCGATGAACATTGGTCTTGAATGTTTGCAAGTTATAACGACTAGGAAATAGAGGGCATTCCATAAGCGAGTTGCACGGCTTTTAGAGCATGTCCGAAAGTGGGCTTGAGGGTATACTGATGAGCATTCATATCAAGACGGGTGAGAAATATGCTGCTGTTTTCCCCTAATTCAACACGCGCGCCAAAAACCAGCTCTGGTCGAAGGAAACCAGTAGCTTCCACAAGGAGGTCAATCAGCACAATTGTGGTGCAGTCGCAGTTACTGCGCCGGCCATTGCCAATCACCTCGTAAAAATACGAGTACATACACGAATCCAAAAATCAATAAACACATGTTTCATCACAAACTTAAAAAAGGAAGTATGGTCCCAGGCGGAAGTTCTTGAAGGATTACTACCTCTAATTGATGTACACTCTATATGAATTCAATTAGCATAATGCACACAGCCGTTGGTGAATGTAACTACCATTTGGCGCATAATCAAGGATTCAATAATATAACAACTCATTTAATTATAAGCTTCGCAAACACTTATGGCCGAATGGACATTCTATTTCAATTTAATTTTCCTAGTCACTCGTACATACGAGTATGTTAGTTCTCCATCGGCAGGATGTCGTTAAAGGTGAATGTTAACCGTGAGTTATTCAGTTCCGTGGTTTTTCTCAGAGTCCTTTACTACTATGCCAAAGTCTTAGGCATAGTCTGTTTCACTATTACGGACAAAGCTCGGCTTAAACCATCGATGCGGGCTCAACTCTATTCTGTCTCTTGTAGGCTAGGCTCCCTCATTGCCTATACCTTGATCATACCGAAAGCTTCCAAGTACTTGCCGTTTATAAAGCACATACAAATCCGAGCGATGATAGTAATCCAGGTCCTGTCGATTGCGATTTTTACCGTAGGATCTATTACGTTTCAAGTCGTCCGATATAAGCAGTTTGTCGGTGTATGCAATCGGGCTATTGACCTAAACTTTCGGATATCTAAAACCACCGGAAATGCTAAAGTGTTTGGATACAAGTTCTGCTTGCTTATTTTAGCGCGAATGGCGGGCAATATTTACGGCATCATCACAGATGTTCCCATGTTTAATCCCCTAGTATCAGAGAAGGACATTGTATTTTTAGCCTTAAGCCTTATAGGGTGTATCTTATGGTTTGGGGCTATCATCGTGGTTGATCTTTTATGTTTGGGATACATGACTGCCGCAGGGATGTATCAAAACATCGGAAATCATATGAAATTACTCGCGGACCGTATCACGAAGACAGAAAGCAATCCGGGAACAAAGTTCCATCAAATGCAGATGCTCTGTGACTACTCTGATGAGTTGGAGGAGTGCTCGGCAATATATTCGCAAATTTTCAAAATCACCACCGAATTCCATTCCATGTTTCAGTTCAATATTTTGTTCACCTTTTACATTGACATTATTTTGATCATAAGCAATATTCACTACAACTTCTTGACCTACATAAGTTCCGGTGAAATGGTGTGGAGTTTCGTTGGTCATGGCACCGTAAGACTTGCGGATATTTTGTTTCTCATGATGGTGATTGATATGGCGGTGCGTCGTTCAAAGATCCCACAATATCAGAATTGGGATAGCTTGTGCTCGGATATTGACGAAAGATGGGATAGAAGCGTAAGGGAATTTAAATTTTTCAAAATCAATTATGGACTCAGGCATTTGTCTTATTTTGCAGGTTGATCACTTCTTAAATCAGCTGAGATTCGAGGACTTGAAGATGAATGTTTACGGTTTGTTCGAGCTGAATAATAGTCTCTGCTTGTGGATCTTCTCAGTCATTGTTGCATATTTGACTATTCTCATTCAGTTCGACATGCTTGGATTTTTTGAATATAACTCATAAGGATTTCAAATACATATACAATGTACATATGTGTGTATATGTACAATAGGTATGTGAATAAAATATTTGGCAAGTTATTAGTAAGAGCCTAAAGTAAATTATATTTGTATATACGTGATAATTATAGTCAAGCCATCGAAGTGAGATATTGAGCCTCTTTCCGGCAAGAAATGGCAAACCTCTTCAGCCTCAAATTTGGAGCCGGCAAAAACACCCTGATGCCTTTTTCTGAGCACAAACTACAAACCGAGTGTTGGTCCATTCCTCACTGTTGTAGCATACTTTGATTGGTGGATATCTAGCAAGTACATCAATAGACTTTCAAAACCTCGAAATCCGCTGGTTTGGAGGAGCTCGCTGGATACAATATGCACGTTTTGTTGCATTTGAGACATTGTCCTTCAAGAAGTTCCGATGAAGACAACGTTGGCTCAAGAAATACATAGATAGACTCATACTTCAGCTTTGTGATCATGTGTTCATAATGAAGAAGATTATGAAAAACTACAATACCACCTGCCAGGACTATGTCCCGACAGAAATTGTAACGAAGAGCTAAAAAGGCAGTTTCTGGCTGACAATGCCGGAGTTGGAATAACCACACCGCATGCTCGGTCGAATTTTTCGACTTACGCTGGTGAACATCCTGCTGAGACCCTATATTGCTATAAAGTCAATATCACCGCCATGCTTTGTGAAAACTGTGCCATCACCAGATATAGAAGTCATTTCGACTTGCGTTTACTTACATCGCTTCCAACATTAACTCCGATAGTAAGGTCTTATCATAATTCAAACGAACAGTTACTGTAACCAGTCGCTGTTTCATTGAGCTATGCAGCCAATTGGCGAATAAGGTTTTCCAGACTCTCATCATACCAGTTCAGCTCTGTAATGTAGAATCGTGCTTGAAAGCGAAGGCGAATGAATGTACCCCCGGTCGTTTTAAACGCAAGATCCCTTTTTGATTTTAATCCCATTGGCGCGTTGGTAGACTTAAGAGTGCTACAGAATTGCTTGCGAATTCTACCATGCAACCGAATCATAAGAAACGGACACGGGCTTATTCATTTCGCGGTGGGACGTAATATAACTACAGCCAGCAAACGGTGATCAACAAGTCGACCACCAGTTTTTCGGCCGCCCCAATGTTCTAGGCAGCTAGCACCGACTCGAATCGGGCCATTATCTCGATGTAGCCAAAGATACGGATGCGGATATACGTAACAGAGCAAGGCCATCGATTTTATTTTATAATGAGCGCGCTCTCAAGTGGTTTTTGTACCCTTAAAATGTTCGTACACAGCGCGAGCGAAGGAAATTTAGGGAGGACGAAAAGACAGGTACCGATGTACATTGTTTTTAAATGTTTGTAAGTTATAACGACCACGAAACACAGAGATCGGCAGGGCATTCCATAAGCGAGTTTTACGGCTTAGGAAAGAATCACGATATATTACAGTATAGCACGTCCGAAAATGGGCTTGAGGGTATACTGATTAGCATTCATAGCGAGGCGCATGTTACGGTTGAAAGTTTGAATGGTCTCACAAAATGAGACAGGAGATATTACGTCTGTGTTCGAGGGTGTCCATTGTTTGAGTGATATTAGTACCTATGAGTTTTATCGCACGGTTTTGATTCCTATCTAGCAGGTGCAGAAATGTTTTTGGCGCACCCAACCAGATGTGAGCACTGTACTCGAATTTCGGTCCGATGAATGCCTTATATTTTGTGGCCAGATCAGTGGATGTAAAGTATTTCTTACATCGCTTGAGGAAACCTAGACATTTCACAGTATTTTTGACGACACCGAATATGTGATCCAACATAAGTTTTCATTGACACACAAACCGAGAATGGAAAGTTTATCGGTTTCGATGATGCAAGTGCATGGATGACGGCTGGGTGTTTAAATTTTGCTTTAACGACAGCAGACAGCATTGTGTTTTCGAAGCAATAAATTCCACTCTGTTTATAGTTCCCCAATTGGTTATGCTGTCGATATCAGAATTTAATGAGCTTAACATATGCTGCCGTTCCTGTTCTATAGCCGAAGAGCAGGGGCGTGAGTCCCGGAAAGTATATGAAAAGCAGAGAGTACTGTCATCGGCAGAGTAATATATTGGATTAGAAGTAGCAGACAAGAGATCATTAATGAAAATTAAAAAGAGTGTCGGAGATAGAACGGAGCCCTGTGGCACACCAGCATTTATTTTGCGAATATGTGACATCCAACTTGAATTGAACGTTCCGAAAGGCAATTTCTACTCAATTGAAGAAGAAAGTCGTCGATGCCAAAAGCACGCAGTTTCGACAAAAGAGCCTGATGCCAAACTCTGTCAAATGCCTTAGAGATATCAAGTCCAACTATCTTGCTTTCGCCAGATTGATGCACGCTTTGGTTCCACTTTTCGGTGAGACATGCCATCAAATCACCAGTGAACCTGTTGCTACAAAAACCATACTGACGGTCTTCGCATTTCGAGGTATTTCATGGGCGTTATCATGACATTGGAAAGAAGGGACGTAAGTGCAATGAGTCTGTAGGAGGAGAAAGAAGAAGATTCGCCTTTTTTTAGGGACGGGCTGGACAAATGCTGTTTTCCACCTGCTCGGAAAGAGTCCTAAAGAGTAGAACACCTCTTCAAAAGGAGGGGAGGCATACCACCTGGATCAGCGGATTTATGTATGTTGATACTACACGAGTGCGAAAGTGGATTTGTCCCATTGAAGATTCGACGCACTCAAGTGTAGGCGGAGACAAAGTACAATCTGGGAGCGTTGAGCTGGCCGCAAAGTGTGCAGCAAGGAGATTGGCCTTGTCCAAAGAGCTGACAGCTGGAATGTCATTGTAAATGAGCGTTGGGATGGGGGATGAGGCAGAATTTCTAATGTTTTTAACGAATGACCAAAAATTTGTACTGCCTTTGGGACATTGCAGTATTTTTTGCCTCAGTTTTTGGTCGTATTGGAATTTCTCACGCTTGAGAAAGACGTTGCAGTCATTTCTGGCTCGTTTGAACTTTTTCCGGTTTTCCTCTGTCGGATTGGTCTTGAAGGACCCAAAAAAACACTTCTCTAACCCTGACAGCCTCTTTAGAGCTCGAGTCGTACCATGCCTTTTCTCTTGGTGTGATACTCTTCATCCGATGAGGGATAAAGTTTCTTATTCCAAAGAGAATGGTGTCTGTGATCATGTCAGCAGCGGCATCCACGTCGTTATCGAGGAAGCATGACGACCAGTTAAAATTCCTAAAGAAGTTGTTAAGTCCGCTCCCGGTTCTTTTAAGGACCTTTTCTCTAACGGTGTGGTGGGTGTAAGAGAAATTAGCTGATATGACACAATGGTCCGACGAGCCTAGAGGGGAGAGCACATCAACGCAGTACTTGTCAGTGTGAGAGGTTAAAAACAAGTCCAGGGTGTTGGCGGTATGACTATGAACGTCTGGTATTCGTGTGGGCCCATTTACAAGCTGGGTGAAGTTGTTTTCCTCAGCGAAGATCTCAACACACTGTCCTTCGGGTGTTGTCTGTCCAAAATGTCGAAGGCACACAGAATTGTGTATATTGAAATGATGATTTCAGTATGAGGATACAGAGATACAATTCTTTGAATAGTGTCAGACAGCGCATCAAACTCGTTAAAAGTCGATTAGGGCTTCTGTAAATAAAGCAGTAGTGGATAATTTGCTTACGGAGATGGAATTTTAACCACATGAAATTGAACTGCGGATTGGAACAGGGACTACATTGTGGTGGAATTTGGTAAGCTACATCACTACGCACGTTAATGGCGAGACCGCTATGGGGAAAGATTAGTGGCACTAGTTCGTAGCCAGGTAGCTTCGATCAGAGTGATCTGAGAGGTGTGGGCAGGGATCTATCTGTGTTTCACTAAGTGTCAAAACAGCTGGTCTGTACTTACAGACGTGGACGTACGCAGAAAAGTGATCACTTTTTAGCCCGCATATATCTGCTAGGTCCACCTTGAATTCCCTAGTCATAATTACAAACAAACACATCACCTACGATACTAAGCAAGGCTGCGAGGTGAAAATTCTGACGTTGGTTTACCGAAACAAATTGTTGTAGGTGTTATGCCCTTACAACAAAATGAAACAGTGCAGTGATCGAGTGCAAGCAACAGTACTACGACCAGGAGCGGGAGAGGTGGGATACCCGCACTGTGTGATATTTCTGTCTTTTTTAATTGCACTGCACTATATTTTAGTTAATTTTTTTAATTTTTTGTTTTTTCACACGCGCGCTGTGGTTTCGTTTTTTGTAAGGAAGTCCAACGTCGAACAGCTATTGTACAATCACAAGAGACCGATAGGCACTTTTCGATTTTTCCTTAACCTTGAACACCCCAATGTTGACAGCATCGAATTTAGAAGACCAGTGGCGAATGCAGAGAGGCAAATCTAGAAAAACAAATGATGTGCAGAGCGGACCTGAATAAACAACGAATCGGTCTCGCGAGCTCTATAAGTAGAAAAGAAGGGAAGAACACACAGACTTCTCAGAAGAAAAAGGAAAGAGCACAAGAAGCGCTTAGGCCTTAGAGAGGTTCTACCGGAAGAATGAAGTTCGGAAGTTTTACTAAATAATAGAACGAACGTGCCAAAGATGTAAAGTCCAAATAAAAATCCGCAAGGATTTAGAAGGAAACCTCATAGTAGAACCACAGTCGGCATTGAGAATCTGGAAGATTATTTCTGACAAATAACATCCCACTGTCAGGCAGAATGAACCATTCAACCTGGACGCAGATAAACAATATTTCGATGAAGTCGGGATACATTACTGACTCCCACACAGGAAGGCTGTCAATGGAGCCCTTGTGACTATTGAAGCAGAAGTAGTAAAGACTACTAAGCTAAGGGTCAGGGAAAGACGAACGAAGTACATGGGGTCCACAGAGAGGGACACACAATTTAGTGGCCTAAGACAATATGTCGCGGCAGGCAGCTACAACTTTGTGCTGGAAAGGGACTTTATCTGCATCGGCTTCGCTGTCAAATTCCGCACCTCGGAAATCATGCGAAGAGTCATTCTTGCTGATCGCTGCTTCTTTAGGCTTAGAAGGCAATTAAGTAGTAAAGCCCTCTCTCGAGCAACCAAATGCTCGCTTTGTAGGGCAGAAGCTTGGACAGCTTGATGAAAGCGGATGAATATGCCCTCGAGCGCTTCGAGACAAAAGTTATTCGCCCAATTTTTGGTCCTGTTTGCATCAATGCAGAATGGAGGAGACGTTTGAACAACGAACTACTTAAGGGCTGTACAGTGACGCCAGCTTCGTTAGAAAAATTTGTTGAACTCGGTTCAGATGGACCTTGAACGTATGGACACAAGCGTCCCAGAAGGTTTTTAACTCCAACCCGGAGAGAGAACGCAGTAGAGGATGACCTCATATTAGGTGACTAGAGGCTATCTGCAGAGGCATATTACTGAGGTGCTGATCGAGGCCGGACTATAGCGCCACTAAGTAAGTAAGTAAGCAAGAGTGTGTTTTTTAGAGGTTTAGTTTTTAAATTGGCCACACTGTTCCTATTAGTAGTTAGTTGCCATTTTACGATGAATAGATTAATGCCAGAATAACCCGAGCAAATTGTGCAAACTTATTTTGAAAACCATGGTTCAGTTCGCCAAACGTATCGTGCACCACGTCCATTTTAAGGTTGATGACAATCCGAATGAGTCGATTCGTCATCGTGCATAGAAAGTGGAACTATGCCCATACACTTTGTGGAACATTTTACGGAAAGATCTTGGCTTAAAGGCTTATAAGATCCAGCTTGTGCAAAAGTTGAAACTGTATAACCACCATTATACGCGTCATAGGTTCGGTGAATGCGCCGAAAACATGATTCATGCTTGAACCTCATTTTCAACGCAAAATTTTGTTCTCCGATGAGGCCCATTTTTGGTTAAATGGATATGTAAACAAGCAAAATTGCCGAATTTGGAGTGGAGAAAACCCAGAAGCCTTTGTCGAGACGCCCTTACAATCATTAAAACTCACTGTTTGGTGTACTCTATGGGCTGGAATTATTGGCCCATACTTCTTTAAGGACGATGCCGGCCAGAATATTACCGTCAATGGTAACTACAGAAATATGATTTCGTTCCTCAGTTGAATGGCATTGACGTGGCAGAGCTTTGGTTTCAACACCATAGCGCAATATGCCACACGGCGTGCGACACCATCAACTTATTACAGGAAACATTTGCTGAGCGCATAATTTCGCGTAATGGACCTGTAAACTGGCCTCCACAATCCTGGGATCTCACACCTTTAGATAACTTTCTTTGGTTGTATGTAAATTCACTAGTCTATGCCGATTAACCAGAGACGTTGGACATTCGCCATTTTATAGCTGATACCGCCTTGATCAAAAATTTTCCGGAATTTATTCAGAAAATGAAAAATACAAGTTTATCCATCTAAATCTATATTGTCCCCTTTAAAGTAACCCCCATCGACTGCAACACACTTATGCCAGCACTTGATCCAATCCTCGAAACATTTTTTATATTCTGTTTGCGGTATGTCCATCAGTGCTTCCTGCTTACTTCCTCTAGGCTGCTGTAACGAGTTCCCCGTGGTGGTTTTTTTAACTCGATTGAACAGAAAGAAGTCACAGGGAGCCAAATCAGGTGAATTCGGTGGCTGTTGGATGGTATTTGTTGCATTTTTCGTCAAAAAATTACGCACTGTGCGACGCGACTGTGCGTTATCATGGCGCAAAATCCACGAGTTTTCTGCGAACAATTCTGGTCTCTTTCGGTGAATTGCTTCACGCAAACGTCTCCCCAAATAATACGAGTACTCTTTGTTTACTGTCTGGCCTTCTGGCAAAAATTCTTGATGCACTACACCGTTGTAATCCATGAAAACCGTGAGCATTGCCTTCTTTTTTGACTGAAAACGACGTGGTTTTTTTGGTCTCGGCTCAGCTCATTTGGTGAACGCCATTCACTTGCCTGATGTCTGGATTGCGTGTCGTACTCATAAACCCACGTCACGTCTCCAGTAATGATCCTTTTGATGAATGTGGGATCGGATTCTACCTCGCAAATCATCTCTTTTGCGACGTCAACACGGTCTCTTTTTTGCATGAAATTGAGGTCTTTTGGCACAAACTTTGCTGCTACACGACGGAAACCCAAATCATTAACCAAAATGTCTTGGACGGATCCATAAGCAATGTTCAAGTCCTCCGCTATCTCTCTGATGGTTAATTTGCGGTTATTGACCAACATTTCCATTACTTCATCAATGTTTTCGTCGGTTTTCGATGTCGATGGTCATCATCTTCGATTGACTCACGACCACTTTTGAACCGCTTGTGCCACTGGTAAAGGACCTTTTTTTTTTTTAGAGAATCGTTGCCGAAATACTTTTCCAACGTTCGCGCACCATTAAATCCGTTTTTAATGGGAGCCCAACAAGATGGTATTTCCAACTCCGACTGCCAGAAGTACTTAGAGTTGAAAAAGTTCAAAGCTATAATATTTAAAGCGCATTGTATTGGCTGGGTCCGAACTGGTTGGAGAAGCAGAATCAGAAAACCCAAAGCTGGAATCGAAATCTGATATCGTCTATCGAGTGATTGGAACACCGTATTTTACGTTTCAACATTAATCTCTATAAGGAATTCTGCTGTTACTTGTCTTCTAAACGTCCACTGCCTCGTTTCTTATAAGAGTTCCGTGTCCAGGTATCCAGCAGATGGCTACACAGGCTTACTGTGTTACCATTCCCTCAGAAGCTAAGATTTAATGATTGCGTCAATTGCCTTGATTGACCCTAACGCATCTGTCTATGATAGATTCGTAGTGTTAATAATATGCAAACACTCTTCCACCAGTAACTTTATCAGTTTTTGAGCTGTCGGGGTACGACCCTGTTGTGTAGTCGTCTGGCCCATAAACTGTGAGTTTCCTTTTCCAATCTTTCTTATTGCTTTCTTTAAAAGTTGACCTGAGCAGTTTGACAATCATTACTCTCTTCCAATCTTCAGAGAAGGCTTTGATTTCTCATACTTTCCCAATTAGGGTCTGTAGGACATTCGCAGTAGTGTTGGGCGCTGGTTGGAAGGATTTCACCGGTGTGTCCCTTTTCTATTGACGCATTTGTAGATGCCTGGGTATCCTGAGCAAGTTGAATTGTTTGGTGTTAACATATGCAGTACGAAAACGTGTAGTAGCTACCATTAGATGTTGATGCCACTCTATTCGGATGACAGGTTCACAATTATTATGGAGTCCATAAAGTCGAGACCCATCTAATCTTTGGGCAACCCGTGTGATCGAACAGTTGGCCTCCAATGATGGTTATCGTGTCTTGTGTGCTCGAGATCGTATAGTCCCATCACATGTTTAAACAGGATTTCATCGTTGCCGATCACGATATCTTCGTAAGGCTTTGAGCTTCGAATGTTTAAGGAATTTCACACCAATATATGACGAATGATCGGGAGGAGAAGACCAGGTCTTTATATGACGAACTCCCAGCATCTGAACTTGAGCAATTTTTCAACCAAGGTTAAGTTGCTGCAGACATAAGCCACGAAACGAGCGGAGAATGACACAAATTCGTCGTTGCGTCTGCTTATTTTTCGTTATTACCACCACCACCGAAGGGGGTAGCCGAACTCATTGAATACTGTGATTCCAGGAAGCTGGGACTTATCATATGCTGCGATGCTAATGCTTAGAATACTTTTTGGGGCAGTAGCAAATGCAACGTGAGAAGCATTTATCTCCTGGATTTCATACTATCGGCCGACCTGGTTGTCACCAATGTTGGCTGAGAGGGTAAGACAGCAAGACAGTTAAGGAGATTATTTGCTGGAAAGCACTATCGGAGAACTCCATATCAGACCATAGGTACATCGAAATAGAGGTCGCGACCTTGTTGAAGAGGAGGAATCCGCGGAAAACCAATTGGACACGGTTTGTGGAGGAGCTCCATAAGTCCAACAGCGTTCTCCCTACGTTCAGGACAACAAAAAAAGCTAGAGCAAGCTGCACGATGCGCTCAAAAAAGCATTTTGAAATGGCATGTCCAGGTAGAAAGCAATCCTGCAGTTCGCCCATTCCTTACGCCCAAGTTTCCGTAAAGAATCCAGAAAACTTCTAAACAAGTCACTGAACACTAATTTGGAGGAGTCTTTACAGATCGAAGCAAAAAGGGTATAAGAAGCTTACCCGGCTTTCGAAGAATGCTTCTAATAAGAACTTTTGCCGAAAGATTTAAACTGTCGGTGAAATCAGTAGGCTGGTCAAAGTCTTTAAATGGGAACGATCAACCAGGCTGGCACGACTCAGAAAATCTGATGGTATCTATACTGAATCGAAGGCAGAGACTCTCCGTCTCAGGCTTGAGGCTCATTTTCCAGGTAACCTAATCTGAACCAGCTCCAACCAGCTCCTACTAACGAAGCTGCCAGTGAGCTGAATAACACTACACGCCGTAGCTGATATATCCCATCTTTGGTGCTTTAAGTCGCCTGGCACCGATACATATACTGTCATATACCCAGTTATGTTACAATTATGGTATACATCAGCTACTGGTAACTCTGAAGAGAATCTTCACTGCTAGTGAAGAATAGTGAGGGTAGCTCTCATACCGGAAATCGGAAAAAAGGACCAGACGCCACCAAGAGCGCCTGACCTGTAACTCTGACTTCCTTCATGTTGAAGAGAATGGATAGAATTCTCGAAACATCGACATTGAGGGTGCTTCCGACAACCCAACGTTTGACGCCATGGAGACAACATGGCGTAGACCAATCACTAGTTTCGTGGATCAAAGCGATGTTGGTGAGGATGATGGGATACTGTTTGCGGATGCTGACTGTGGTCAATATTAATGACGGGGTTAAACAGAGGTTGCCAGCAAGGCGGAGGCGTTCTGTCGCCTCTGCTATGGTGCATGTTGGTTGACTCATTCTTAACGTGCGGAATAGTTCTGATATCCAAGCCCAGGCAGTCTTAGACGTAATCGACTAGAAATGGGCTTTCAGTCCATCCTCTCAAAATTGATGTTGTTCTCTTTACGAGAAAGAAGGAGTTATGTGGTCTGACTCACCATCCAATTCTATAAAGAAGCTTAGAATTTGAGTGTCATCCTTGGTGGTCGTGGCTCAAGTGGTATTACGTAAGACGGGTAGTTTACCAGGAAACAACAACAAGCCAACTTACGTTAACAATTTAGTTTCCCCATTAATTGTTGGGGACCCATGGAGCGAAATAACCACTAAACCCAAACAACTTTCTTCTGGGGCTTTGATGATCATGCTCGAAGCTGTCTTTAGACTCTGGTTTTATGGACATGACGTCTGATGCAATAACACCATCCCAAAGACTGGTTTCGGTCAGAATCTGAGCCAGGAAAGAAACACAACTGAGTCTTCACGGATGGCTCCTAAACTGACATAGGATGCGGCGCTAGTGTCTGTCTGTAGGGCGACAACGTTAGATTTCGCAACGTTAGATTCGGGGAGAAGCATTTGCATCTATATCCACAACTAAGCTACGCCTAGAGCCTTGCTAAAGCCTCTTACGTCTTTCAAGTTAGTTCGAGGAAGGTATACATCGCTGAACGCAGTCGGAAGACTAAATTCATTATGTTTTGCCTCGGTTCCAGGTCAAAATGGGATCACGTGAAATAAAATTGCCTAGCTCGGTTTAGGATTCCATTGACAGTTTGCATATGTATGGAATGACTCTGCACATTGCAGGCAGACTAATAAATGCTTCTCGACGTCTCTGAGCATAACTTCAGAATCGGAGAACTTAAACAGCACCATGGTGGATGCTACTCTGGTAGCTAGGTTTCTCCAGATTAATCCCCATCACTCAAAAAAGGCTTCGGCCGCACTTATTCTGCGTCTCTCCAAAAACGCAGAAGACATTATCCTAATCCAGGAACCACGGATTGTAGAAGGCGTGGTTCGTGAACTTGGGACACCTGTATACGCTCCACTCTATAAAAGAGACAAAGGTGAGATTAGAACTTGTATATTAGTGAAACGTAGCCTCAATGCATTTTTACTTTCTAATCTCAACCACCCCGACTTAACCGTTGCCAGACTAGAGACTGCCAAAGGCTCCTACTGGCTGGCATCGGCATACCTTGGCCAAAATCATGTGGGCCCTCTCTCTGATGTTAACCTAGAAAGGGTGGTACTGGAAGCTGGAAGGCAAAAAACTGGCCTCATCATCGGTATGGAGCAATACCGACATCAACGATAGAGGTGAGTCACTTTTTGATTGAAATGAGCCAACGTTTATAGCCAGATAGCGACATGAAGTGCTAGACATCACTCTTGTCTCCGACAACATCACTCAAATGCTAACGAACTGGATGGTATCGCAAGAACACTTTTTTTCAAACCACAGATACATCCAAATCAGCCTGAGTGATGCTCCTCCCAGCCAACCAGCATTCCGGAATTATCGCAAAACTGATTGGCCAAATTACAGAGGAATACTGTCAGAAACAATATCCTGAGCCTGACATGAAAGTCAGGGAATTCACCCTGGCTCTCTATCAACTTAGAGGCAAGAAAAAGCCGCTGCTTAGAAACACTTTCAACTTAGCAAAAAGCACAATAAAAGTGACTGACTCGGACTCATACGAAGAATCCCCCGAAATATTTGAAAAAAACCGATGGCTCTTGGACAACCTCGTGTGATGAATCTCTCAACTTCAACCTGTTACTGAACACCAACATTCCAGCTCCCTATTCGCGGCCAGTAGCAACCCAAACAGGACTACTGTAACCCTGACCAAAATTCATGGTCTAATTACAAGAGACAAACTGGTCTAGGCGTTGCATAGCATCAAACCATACAAGTCGGCTGGTCCGAACGGTATAATATCTGCCGAGCTACAGAGGTCCTCAGATATTATCCTAACACATCCGCAATCACGACTGCGCTGTCAACTCTGCAGGTAGACGACTCACTTGGGGAGTTAATCAGTCTTATGCCAAACAGCAGGATAATCAACTCCAACTGGGCTTCTGATGAAAGATGTGTTAGCAGTGGTACGCCGCAAGTCGGTGCCCTCTCTCCCCTTCTCCGGGACTTAGTAGTAAATGAACTGCTGATATACCTGGAAGTGGGTGATTGCCTATGCGGATGACGTTGCTATAGCCGTCTCAGGTAAGCATCTTAATACCATTAAAGAAGTCCTTCAACTAAATCTCAATAGATTAGCCCTTTGGATTGTGAGTAAACCCCCGTAAAGCTGATCTTGTCCTCTTTTCCAGGATATATAAAGTTACAACTATAGACCCTCCCTCAATAAACGGTACCAGTTTAGTCATTTCCTCATTTTTGACAGGAAACTAAACTGGAAACCTAACATTCAAGAAAGAGTCAGGAAAGCTGCTGTAGCTTTATTCTCTTGCAAAAAAGCCATTGGGAATGGAGCCTTTAACCTCGCATAATCCACTGGCTATACATCTCGGTCATAAGACCGATATTCACGTCTGGACTATGCAGTCAATTGCAGCAAACTAGGCAGAGTCCACAGAACAGCACGTATATGCATAAGCGGAGCCTTGAGGTCTACTCCCATTGCGGCTCTATACATTCTGTTTCACTTGACACCCCTCGATATCATCAGCAGGAAAGTAGCTGCAACTACATAGTCGACAAATAATTCATTTGGCCACGCTAACATTCATAATACATTAGGAACCCTCACAGAGAAAATCGATTACACCGTACCTGAACTTTGGTTTGACAAAGACTTTCATGAAAGCTTCCCCTCTAGATCCTTCTGGGAGGACAAGTCAATCCATTTCTACACAGATGGATCTAAAACCGATAACGGGGTTGGTGACAGTGTTTTTCCAGATAAGCTCAATCCAAGCCTCTCTTTCAGTCTTCCAAATCACTGTAGCGTCTTCCAGGCGGAAATTTTGGAGATTAAAGAAGTCCTGTCCTGGCTGAAGAAAACGTGATATCTGCAAAGGATGTCCGCATCTTTTCGGATAGTCAGGCCGCTATCAAGTCCCTGGACTCAGTCTCATTAAATTCTAAAGCCGCCCTTGAATGCCGATTATCTCTTATGGAGATGGCAGGGCATTAGTCTCTGGTTTTTAACGAAAGCCACCTGTCATGTAGACTTATGTTTACGGGATGCCCATACATCCATTCGAGCAAGGATACGCCTTGCCATTGCTCTCTCCGTCAATCCTTTGATACCAATTCGGAACTGTGTTGGAAGCACAAGTTCCAACCTTGGTATGAGTAGAGGCCGACCTAAAACCTCTTACTGCTCTTAGGGTCACAGCACCCAGTAATTATTTGCAACTCTACAATGGGTCCACCAACAGGAAGACCCTTTCCCGCGATTTGGGTTTAAACCACAGCCAGCATGACGCTCCCACAAGGGGGCCTACCTCAACAAGTTAGGCCCGGACCGAAATCCGGGGGGCTCCTGACGCCCATGGTACCGTGATTTAAGTCTTGATAGGGACTACCGGTGGTCCTGCCGCCAACAAGACCTATAACCGGCAACTTGTAACAGGTCAAATGGTAGCAACCTTCAGAAGCGTCATCTGAAGATGTTTACGATAAGACCAGTAATATGCTCTGCCCCCGCTTTCTATTAGACAACGTCATTAACCTTCGACGGGTGCCGGTCCACAAAGACTTTCCGGTAGCATAGGTGACCTATGATAGCATAGGTATACCAATCGCTGCGTGCAAACTAAAATTAAAGCTGGATGCCAATAAAAGAACAGACCTTAGGTGGACTGTTGGATCAACATGACTAGTGACTAAACAGATCTCGCCAAAGCTAGATCTGAATCGCTCTAACAATCTGATCCTTCTAAATAGGAAGTATCTCAGCGCCATCATAAGTATCATCACTGGACACTGCCTCGTAGGCAAGCACGCAAGAAGGCTTGGTGCCTTTACAAACTATTTCTGTAGGTGCTACATGGACGAGGAGGAAGAGAAGACAATCCTCGACTTACACTGTACATGTCCAGCTCTCTCCCAGAGAAGAAAACTTCACTTAGGAGCTTTCTTCCACAATGACCTAAACGATCTCAAAAATATAGACGTAAAATGTCTCCTACGCTTCATCGTAAGCTCAAACTGGTTCCATTACTAAGAGGATCATAAATCCACGTGGCCTAAGTGAGTTGGTGTGTCTAACAGTCACTCTTACCTACCTACCTAGGTACCTCACTTTACAAGGACGGAGAGTTTCATTGCAAAATTCGGCATACAGAAAAATCACGTAATCAAACAGTAGCGTGCCTGAAGCAGACTTGGACCGGAAAATCTCAAACCAGCTTAGAAAAATTGAAATGAGTCGGAAGGAAGTTCAGCCGCTAAAATATTGAATTCGAACATGTTGGGGATGCTGGCATTTGGTCTTTGGTGGCCTTGACGCTTCAAAATGAAACGGCGGGAGTAGACAAACAACAAGAGTAATTGCCTTGATCACTAATTTGAATATTATTTCCATTAACTTCAGTCTCATTGCATGCGGGGATCCACACCAAAACTAGCAGCAAATCATTCATGAATCGCGTACAAATGAGCATTGAAAGTTTCCCATTCTTCAAATCTCCATTCTCGTATGTAACGTCTTTTGATTAAAACCAAAACATTTTCCAATTTAAAAAAAGTGAACTCTCCAAATGACAGGTGGATATTTTTAACTACCATATCCATTCCACTTCGGTTAAAACCAATTTACGAGTAAGGCATTCCACGTGAACGAAAACAACCCAAGAACATGCATAACGCATATAGCACATCCACCTGCTGTCGAAACCTTTTCAAAACAAGGGTCTCCATTGCACCATATCCATCGAGGTAAACTCTCAGCATGCAAACACGAGGAGTACCAGATACATACTCGTATGTACGAGTATGTATGTATGTATCTGAACTGCAGAAATTTTACATACGGAGTACTTCTGAGTTGAACTCAGAAGTTGATCCAAAAATTGTGGTTAACCGATATGTCCGTGACGAATTTCCCTATAATTTGCACTCATCAAGGATACACTTGAACGCACTCAAGCGTCAAACGCAAAACCATGAATTCAACGAAACTGTACTACTACACGCGTTCTGCAATGTATCTACGAGTATGTAAGTACGAGTATACATGCGAGTTCTGGTATTTTTTTTTTGTTTTTTTTTTTTTTTTGCAGTTCTGACCCTTCATTGCGGCTAAGCAATGCTTTGACCAGTCGGGCATACTCGTATTCGAAAAGATTTCGGGGCTTGGAGAATTATTCATTTCGTTCTCCTGGTGCACTTGTTTGGAGTCCACCAGTCCACCAGTTCACAGGTGTGCTCTTGTATCTGCGGAAATAAGTCGCTTAGAACGGTATTTCCCAGGACAAGTTAGTTGCTCGTCGTACCTCTTAGGTGCACAAATTTATTCATGGATACATGGTTGGTTAGGTGTGCTTCATTTGAATTGTAAATTTCCATTTATTCAACAGGAGACCGCATTCAAATATTATTTTAGCGGTTAAAACGAACTAAAAACATTAATTGATGCACGTGAAACGAGAATGTTGCTTCAAGCATTTCTTCTTTTATTTTCATAATGACTTTTCGACAAATGGTGGAGAGTCTAGTCGTATGTTTAGGGAAAAGATAAAAAAAAAAAAACTAAATAAAAATCTGGTCAATCGGTATGATGCCACAAACAAGACCAGTGGCATTTACGCGTCTGGCTACTGGATTAACGATCGAAAAACGACTAGTAACTGCCGGGATTTCGAAGAACAAGTAATTCCCTTAATCTGATCAATAAATCTCAAGCTGGTGTTGCTTCATCTCTGTGCATCATTGTCGTTAATTTTCTCTTTCTTTTCATGGCAAACAACTTTCAGTTTTTTTGTTTTTTTTTTTTAATTATCCCACCTTGGGCAGAAACGATTAAGACGGGCGGAGATTTTATATAATTTTTATAGTGGTGTTTGGTGTAGCCCTTCTTTGCGTCTGCTTTGGTGAGGTTAGCAGTTACTTTTGGAGTCTTTCCTGTTGATCATAAAAGCAACCCTTACTGATAAGCATAATTGTTCGGCACCCTTATCCTTTCATCCATACAAGCACTAGTTACTTGTGCCACTTGATTGTAGCACTTTTGATCTTCCGCTAAGGCGTAGTTTCATTGAACATCAAAGCCGATAAGGACTTCGAAATGTCTTCCTATAAGCCTTATCGAGCAAGTTCATAGAAGATCTCATTGCCAATGATTTCGGTGTACAGAAAAGCCTAGAAGACTTTTTTACTCGTAAAGGTTCGATAACATTCCTTGCCCGGATCAGAGAGTGGTCAGAGTCGTTGTTTGTCCAGCTATGTTATAGATACGCCACAATAGAAGTTCTGATGCCTTTTCGTCTGAAGGAATATCGATTGAAGCGGAATCATAGACCATTTTCCACCCTACACGAAGTTTTTTTTATCTTGAGCCGCGAGATAAGCGAGATCCGATATAAACGTGGAAACACGTCCATTGAAGGTTAGGTTAGGTTAGGTAAGAGTGGCTGTTGGAAAAACCAGCCCACTTAGGCCTATTGACCCATCGTGATGCTACGTGGATCTGTGATCCTTCTACTCTTCGACACTTTTTTGAGAGTCTGATGAAGGGTAGGAGACTGTTAACACCCATATTGTTTAGATCGCTCAAGTCATTGTAGAAGAACGCTCTTAAGTGGAATTTTCTTCTTTAGAAGAGAGCTGGGCATGCACAGAGTAGGTGGAGGATTGTCTGCTTCTCACCCATGCAGTCTTTGCAGAAATCATTAGTAAAGACGTTAAGTCTTCTTGCATGCATGCCTGTAAGACAGTGTCCAGTGCTCACAGCTATGACAGCGCTAGATGTTTCATATTTTGAAAAATGAAACTCTTAAAGCGATTCAGATCCAGGTTTGGCCAAATTTGTTTGGTCGCTAGGCAGGTTGATCCAACAGTCCACCTAAGGTCTGTTCTTTTATTGGCATCCAGCTTTAATGTTAATTTGAACTCAGCGATTGGTATACATATGCTACCCTTTTCCGGTAGGATAGGTAGAGTAGTTCCAATCTTGGCCCGGAATGTCTCTGTGCCCCGGCACCCAATATAGATCAAAGTTGAACTGCTCTGCCATCTGCTTAAGAGATGATCGGCAGCTAAGTGCTGTTTTAGAATTTTATGAGACTGACTGCAGGAACTTAATTGCGTCCTAACTATCCAAAAGATGCGGATATCCTTTGTAGATATCACGTTTTCTTCAGCTAGGACAGGACTTCTTTAATCATCAAAATTTCCACGTGGAACAGGTTACAGTGATTTGGAAGACAGAAAGAGAGGCTTGGATTGAGCTTATCTGAGAAAACACCGCCACCAACTCCGCTATCGGTTTTAGGTCTATCTGTGTAGAAATGGATTGACTTATCCTCCCAGAAGAATCTAGAGGGGAAGCTTTCATGAAAGTCTTTGTCAAAGCAAAGTTCAGGTATGGTGCAATCGATGTTCTCTATGAGGATTCCTAGTGTATTAAGAATGTTAGCGTGGTCAAATGAATTATTTGCCCACTGTGTAGTCGCTTTAAGGCAGTCGCAGCTACTTACTTGCTGAAGATATCGAGGGGTGCCAAGTGAAACAGAATATCTAGTACCGCAAAGGGAGTAGACCGCAATGCTCCACTTATGCAAGTACATGCTGTTCTTTGAAGTCTGCTTAGTTTGCTGCAGTTGACTGCATTGTCTAAGCCCTTCCACCAGACAACAACCCTATAGGTGAGTATCGGTGGCATCTATGGCCAAGATGTATACCCAGTGGGTTATGCAAGGTTGAAGGCCCCATTTGTTCCCAATGGCTTTTTTGCTAGAGAATAAAGCTACTGTAGCTTTAGGCTGAATTGGATGCATCTGTGATCTGGAAACGAGTGTTCTGACGATACCATCCAGTTCCTTAGCATTTGAGTGATGTTGTCGGAGACAAGAGTGATGTCTAGCACTTCCTGTCGGCTTGTTGTTATAAAAGTAGGCTCACTGCCAATGTTGCAGACAATGAGGTTAGTCCAAAAAGTAACTCACCTCTATCGTTGATGTCGGTACTACCCCATACCGTGTGGTGAGCGTTAGCGTCGCACCCGATGATGAGGCCAGTTTTTTGCCTTCCAGCTTCCAGTACCACCCTTGCTAGGTTATCACCAGGGAGAGGGCCCACATGATCGTGGCCAAGATATGCCGATGCCAGCCAGTAGGAGCCTTTGGCAGTCTCTAGCCTGGCAACGATTCATTAAGGCTACGTCTCACTAATTAACAAGTTCTAATTTTACCTTTGTCTATTGTATGGAGTGGAGCGTATACAGGTGTCCCAAGTCCACGAACCTCGCCTCAATCCATGCTTCCTGGATTAAGATAATGTCTTCTGCGTTTTTGGAGAGACGCAGAATAAGTGCGGCCGAAGCCTTTTTTGAGTGGTAGGGACTAATCTGGAGAAACCGTATCATTGCTACATTTAACCAGAGTAGCCTTCACCATGGTGCTGTTCAAGTTCTCCCACAAGAAGGCCATAAGACCGTCAGTTGCAAGGGGGCTATGCAGTGCAGAAACTGTGCTGAACACCTTATGGGGTCAACCGACTGCCCCACGCATGTAGCTGCGTTGGCAAGGTTGGCAACCAGGAATTAGGACGACGAAGATCGTCCAACAAAATTGTCAAGGCGCTTTTTCGGTAGGGGTCGACTTACGAGTAAGAGTTCAAATGGTTAGGCAGGGTTGCAGCATTGCCCTGGTTCAGGAGCCCTACGCATCTAATGGATGTGTTAGGGGTTTGCCTGCAGGAATGCGGGTCTTCTCTGATACTAGAGGAAATGCTGCAATTATTATAGGGGATGCCAATTTAGTTTGTGTGCCTGTTTCCTCCAGCGAACGAGGTGTTTGCGTAAGCGTAGAAGGCGCTTTTGGCAGGATTTTTCTTGCCAGCGTCTACTGCAAATACAGAGAGGCAATTGAGCAATATATTGGGTATATGGATGGTTTGTTTTTGCTTGCTGGCAGTGAACCCCTCATTATCGGTGCTGACGCCAATGCAACCTCCCCTCTTTTGTTCAGTAAGGAATCCGGACTCTCAACGGGTAACCGAAGCCAGAATCGGGGGAATGTTCTTGCTGAATGGGTCGTTGCACGCAACGCCCATGTTATCAACGAGCCGAGTGAGGTGTATACCTTTGATGCGGTTGACGTTGGCAGAAGTGACATTGACGTTACCTTTGCCAACGAGTCATCGTTTAGGGACTTTAGCTTTAGGTGGCGGATTAGTGTAGGGATGAGTGTTCACAACTGAATTCAGTTTGAAGAAAGTGACACGGTTTCTGACAGGAGATGGTGTGTGCGAGGCGCTGATTGGGTTGTTTATGGTGCGCGTATACTTGCGTAGGTTTCTTCACTGAGACCGTAAGTGTACGGTAGCTCAAGCATCGACCGGCAAATCGCGCACATCAATGAGTGCGTATGGTGGGTTAACGACGAACTCTTTGAGAGTAGCCGTAGGGCGAATCAAAACAGTGTAAGTTGATGGAACCGCTGTTGGACAGAGAAGCGAAGGGTTGTTAGAAACCTATGAAAGCGATTCCAAAGGGCTAGGGCGGCTAACGCTGAGAACCTGGCTCAGCTGGGCATTGCGTTCCGGCGAGGGCTCGCTGAGTATAAGCATCTCATTGTCAACACAAAGGAGTTTCACTGGAGAAAATTTGCCTCTAACAATAGACATAATCCCTGGGGCAAACTCTATAAGATTTGCCGTAGTACTAAGAAGACTGCTGACTTGAAGGCAATCGTGTGGATAATAGGGTTTTATCCACATGGAAAGATTGCCTTACTGCATTGCTTGGTCAGTTCTTCCCGAGAGAGGAGCGCTTTGTCCCTCTGGAGGTAAGGACTGAAGAAGTCTAGAATGGTGTTTCACTTCTTCGCTCCAGGAGATCTGGAGATGATAGAATGACTGGAGAGATGGTGAAAGCCATCTGGAAAGCCATCCCAGAATACCTGCTTTGTCTTTACGGCAAATGCATTGCCTGCAGCTACTTCCCCAAGGATTAGAAGGAGGCAAGGGTGGTTGTGCTCCTGAAGTCCACCGATAAGAATAGGTCTGACCCTAAATCTTATCTGGGCATCAGCCTGCTTCCGGTACTAGGAAAAGTACTGGAAAGGGTTTCGGAGAGCATGGCGGAACCAATGTCCCCCTTCCAATTCGGCTTTACAAGAGGCAAGTGTGTCGAGAATGCATGGTCTTTCCTAAAAGACAGAGTCCTCAGAAGCAGGGCCAGTGTGGTTATAGGCATCTTTATTGATTTCAAATGTGCCTTTGATAACCTGAACTGGCAGAAAATAGTAACCAGGTTTCAGGAATTGGGCTGTCGGGAAATTGGGTTTTGGCGAAGCTATTTCTCCGACAGAAAAGCGAGTGTGGTAAGTACGCACGACAGCGTCTCAATTAATGTTGAGAGAGGTTGCCCCCAGGGGTCCATCTGTGGTCCTTTTATTTGGAACCTGATGATGGACCCACTCTTGTGGCGACTAAATGAGCTCTGTGGGTGCTGCGCCTACGCAGATGACCTGCTCCTCATCCTTGAAGGCCAGTCTAGGGCCGAAATCGAGGCATCAGGAGAAAGAGCTCTAGCAGTCGTTGCTGAATGGGGAGAAAGCGTTGGGGTAAGTGTGTCGCAGGATAAGACTGTCTCAATGAAGCTCAAGGGCGAATTGAATGTAAGACGTCGGGCTCCTGCGATACGTTTAAACGGCGTTAGCATTAGATGTGTGACTGAGGCATAACGTTGGGTGAGCGTATGAACTTCATGCCTCACCTGGTTCGAATCAGACAACGCATGCTGAGTGCTGTAGGCCAGGTAAGGCGTATTTTGCGATCTGACTGGGGACTTAACAGGCGTTTTGTCCGAATCATATATGATGGCTTTTTGTTGCATGTGCAACAGGGCTATGAATGTGGCTGGCAGTAAGCGGATCTTGTCTTGCCAAAGAGTCGCCTTGCTTGGGTGTTTACCTGTGTGCCACACTGTCTCCACAGGGGCAATGCAGGTGTTGCTTGGAGTGCCACCTCTGGATCTGGAAGTGATACGTCGTGGTATTGCTTTCAAGATCAGAAAAGGTCTCCCTCTAAATGGGCGAGATTGGGTTTCCGCGGAAGAAGTGGACGGCCTATCCCTGAAGCAGCGTAAAACCTTGCTACACGCATCTGTTCTATCTAGATGGCAATCTAGATGGGATGCTAGCGAAAATGGCAGGGTTACTTACGGCTTCCTAAGGGATGTGCTAACCATGAGAATCTTTCCTGAACGGAATTTTAAGCTCAGCCTGGGCTTTTTGGGCATGGCTCCCTTAATGCATTCTTGCATAAAAGAGGGCTTAGTGGGGCGGCAAGCTGCTCATGTGGAGCCACCTATGAGGACTGGCTTCATGTCCTATGTGAGTGTCCCAATTGCACTGACATTAGGGACTTGCAGGCTATGGGCATCACCTCTAATGGTGAGGCCTACGATGTCAGTGGAGTTATCACTGATACCGCCAATCCTGGACAGTGAGGTGCCCAACTGGAAGTGACCGCAAGGTTGCGAAGCTCGACCGGAAGCTATATTCTGGTACCACGGGAGGTCAGGAGCCCCCGGAACTATGGTTCCGGCCTGATTTAGCAGTTGGCCCCTTTGTGGGATTATCGTGGTAGCTGGATGTTTGTACCCAAAATCGCGGGGAGAATAGACCTTACGGAACTTGGACATTTTATGGCTCAGTATATGTTGTAGTGTACTACGACCTGTGCTAAACCATGGGATTGCTATGGAACCAATTGGTCTGCTCAATGTGGAGTTGCATTGCAACCGGGTGCCATGGCCCACAGAGTGGCTGAGGTATTAGATAGGCACCGACCATTCACCAAAGGAGAAGTTCGTGCCTTACACACGACTTCGAATCTGGTACTGGTGGTAGTACTTGTACTACCCGAAGGGCGCTTATCAACGCATTGTTTTGATATCTTGTGCGAAGACGCAACGTAGGCTTAAGCCTTGTTCGGCAGGTACCTACGTAAAACACAAGAGACATCTGTTCAAGTCCTCCGATTCTGAAGTTGTGCTCAAGAGCTCCTCTTCTTTCTTTGATCGTATAGGACCTCGTTTTGCTTCGTAATCGGTTTCCATTTTCGACAGGATGTCAGAAGAGGAGATCGACGGCTTTATTGTCGCCTCGGATAGTTTGGAGTCTTCGCTATCCATTTCTGGAAAGGATATCGACGCTCCAAGATCTACGATTGTATTTGGTGGTGTCTCGCTTAAAAGAGCAGGAGGTTATCAGCATCCAGCTCATCCTTATAGACTCTTACGTGAATCGACTCGAAACCTAACCGAATCATGCCTTTTGTCTGCACCAGAGGGTAATAGGGTTAAGGGATTCCCTTTGTTCTTCCAGTTACACGACTCTCCAGTCATGAGTCGGAGGGGTCAGGTTGCTGAGCCTGATGGTCTCCAGAATGCTTGCTATCGATATCCTCTTTAGACATGACCTCGAGTTTTGCGCCTGGCCAAATCTGTGCTAATCCATCAATCTCTTTGGTGAAAAGATCAAGAGATCTTTGATTGGCACATGCGATAAACTTGACGTGACCATGGTGGAATGGATCCGAAGGTTTTGATAATGCGTACAGCATTTCGGCGTCTTAAATGCAGCTTACCGATTCGGCTGAGTCCCTGATTCCTCCTTAGAGGGAGGAGTTGTAATAGCAGCGACAAGTCCGTGGCCTGTCACAAACTTGCTGCTGCTAGGGGTGCGGGAGTGATAGGAACATGGCTTTTCACAGTCTTAACACTCTTTGAAGATTTGTTTTTGGGCTCGTTGCGCTTGCCTTTAGAGGATGGTGCACCATGGCCTGCCACAGTTTTACCTCCGTTCGACAATGCAGGAGCCTTGCCTTTAGTCGGTGCAGTCACCGTTCTACCTCCCGGCCTCGGGTTTTGTTTTTTTTTGAGATTTTATCCATGATGTGGTCCCACGAGTAGCGGTGAAAGGATGGTCCATCTGTACAGAGATCCGCTGCTGTACAGATAAAGCTAGCTAATCCAGATTTTCCGTTCGCGACTGAGCTATTTTTGGAGGTGCTGGACCCTCAGCCAGGTTGACCTTCGGCACGGGTCGTATGACACCTTGATCCAGCAAAGGAGAAAAAGGAGTTGTTGGTAAGGTGTGAAGGGGGGGGGGGGCATCCTTTAATTTCAGGTCTCGTCTGGAGAATTTCTCGAAATTCATTGACCCTACTCAGCCTCTACAACTCCAAGTTCGATGCTCACGATAGAGGAAGAGCTATGAAACTCTTTCAAAATAAATCCAAATCATCGCTTAACTTCAAAGGGATGACATCAGAAAACTGCTTAGCTTTCTAACGCGACACTGCCAGCTGGGATATCACTTACACATTAGAATTAGCCAGGGAATTGAATGTCGCCTGTGTATAGAAGACAACGAAACCGCAGAACACATACTATGTGCATGCGAGGCTCTATATGCCATAAGGGGACACTACTTTCATGGAGAAATCTGAGTGACTTAGGAACTGCGAAGTATCTCACTCCGAGTGATTCTCATTATTGAAAGATTGAGGTTCATCTGTATAATGTTAGGTTGCAGTGGCCACCGCAATCGCCGGGTCAAATGACTTTTCTTTTGTCAAAATTGAGTGAATGAGGAATCCCAGCTAGGCACGAGCCCATATTTAAACTCCTGAAGCTTTATGCACCTACATATGCATGTGTAAAATGAATTGCAAAATAGATTTACGGCCTCGAACTAAATCTCATAATTTTTTCTTGAACAGAGCATCGTTAGTGGCTACACACTACCTACCTTTAGTATGTGGAGCAGCCGATAACACGTCATTTGCAGAGTAGTCAAGTCGTCAAGTTTTTGTCTATAAACTTGTACTAGCTAATGCTAATAAGGATTAATGTCCTAACACTGAAAATATAAACTCCAATCCAAGTAAAGTATTTGGTATATCATTCACGAACTGTACCTCTGTATCAGAGCTGTACGAAAAACAGAAAAACCTGTTCCCATATTCTAAAGCAAGTGTAGCAGATACACCATGGAACAAGGTGGCAGGTTTAATTGCTGCGCGGACCATAGTTCAAACTACCGTACAGTTTATAACCCACGGTTTGTGGTTTAATCTAACGAATGACCAGGCCACATAAAACGAATGTATTCCCCAACCTCATGGACCGTCGAAATAATTTTAAAAAAATCCATCAATCCGAAACGTACACTCTGTGTTTCTAGTTTCAAGTTCTTTTGAAAAATTGATTTTTTTTTGTCTTTCGCTTATAAAAAGTGAAATCTCATTCGGCAATTAGTCAAAGGATCCAAAGTGCCATAGCGTCGAACATTACTTGTTTGCGTTCCCATCACCCAGAACAAGACCGAAAGACAACAAAATCTTATCAGAATCAGACTAATACTCGTTCCGAAATAGGTTGCGGGATGGAGTCCCAGTTCACGCAGCGACACACCCTTAATTCCACAAAAAAATAAATCAAAAACAAAATAAATAAAAAAACCAAAAAAACAACGACGCGTAGTAAAATAACTTTGACTCGGGCATACGGAGTGCATGTGTAGTGTAGCGTAGTATCTTACGCATACGCTGCATCTCCCTCTGGCTTGCTATCCTCGGAAAAGCCTCTCACGCTCCTTCTATTCGTTGTTTACATTATCAACGCGTTACAAACAGCGTCATACATACGAATACGAGTATCTAACATCAACAAAACGTACGCTCGTTCCGTTCGTATCGTATTTAGAAGAACGGTCGATGACCCGCTGCATATCGAGCGGCAGCATGACGCCCGACGCCCTTCTCGATACTTGTTTATGTTTGGAAAAAGAAAACTCCACGCTTCCACTACTACTCGTGTACCGCACTCCCTTTGCCGATCCTTGAATCAGGTTCTCTTTGAAGTTTTTTTTTCTATTTTTGATTTTCTTATTCGATAACACTAAACAGGCACCGGGATAGACATATAGGGATAGGCAAAGGGAACACTTGTTTGGAAGGAGAGCCATACACAATCAAATGGGTGAAAGGAAGCTCGTGCACCACAATATCGAACCATGTCTGTGTAAATATCATAAGAAAATGATTTTATACGATCACCGCGATATCTGCGACAATTTAATATTTGTTTGCATACAAGTAATAAACTCTCAATCTTATGTTGGACAGGCCCTTGATTGCCATAAATGTACATATTCCAGGTATTAACGAGCTCTTGGTGCAAACTGGCGTAGCTAACGAAGCTACGCGATAAAAAACGCATCAATCAACAATATAAACGATGTCGACTGTCTACTGTCTACTGTCGACTGTCGACTGTCGAATGTGGATACCGTGTCGTTTTCCCATTAAAACCGTGCGCGTGAAATTACAATAGATTAACAGCCGGGGAAAAGTTATTGTGGATTCAACAACAAATAGACGTTTCTTGTCCAAAAAAAAAGAAAAAGGAATAGGTACTCGTATTCTGAAATTATCTCTAATGATAGCGCCCTTAAATTGATGTTACCTATTATCTCCGCGTTGTTTTTCAACTTTGCGGTCAACTCAATGTGAGCTGTAGACCTCTATTGGAAAGGAAAAGCTAAAAATATAAGCCCTGCCAGGTTTGCTTATCTTAGCGGTGCTCTAAGAAAGTATATACGAGTAACATATACATAGTATACACCTTGAATGACTCGAACTGCAACCAACTTCAGACTGCTATAATTTCCAAACCGTTCATGACAGTGAGCTCAAATTTTGACACATGACAGATAATTTTATTATTTACAAGCCCTTTAAACGATTTGCGTCTCAGTTGTGTTGAAAAATTTTTATCCGTGGTGGAATCCGAACGTGATAGTGTGATTGCTTTATATTTGGCTGGAAAACCACAAGTAGCTATCGGTAGAGCCCTCCAGCACTTCAAAGGGAATAAATCATTTGTGTGTCGAACCATAGTTCGTTACCGTGATACTGGCAGCGTTGCAAAACACCATGGAGGTGGCAATAAAAAAAAACAGCAACATCGGCAGAAATGGTTCGGAAAGTGAAGGCTCGAATTGAGCGAAATCCGCGTCGAAGTGGAAGGAAAATGGCTCGTGAGCTCAACATATCGTTGGAACGGATGCAACACATACTGAAAAACGAGCTTGGGCTCAAGCCATTGAAGTTCCAAAAGGCACAAGTTAGAGTCGAAAGAGCGAAGGAGTTGCTACGCTTGCGCGAAAGTGGTGAGTTGCCGAATTTGTTTTTTTCCGATGAGTCGCCATTTGTTATCGAGCAATATGTCAACAAACAAAATGACCGAGTTTACTTACCAGAGAGGTCCTTCGAAAATTTACACCTTCGGACGGTCACCAGAAACCAGGCAGCACCGATGGTGATGGTTTGGGCCGCCATAACCGCCGATGGTCGCTCTCCGCTCGTATTTTTGGACCGTGGCGTCAAAATTAATGCGATCGTATACCGTG
This sequence comes from Volucella zonaria, assembly GCA_963966105.1. Taxonomy (NCBI): domain Eukaryota; kingdom Metazoa; phylum Arthropoda; class Insecta; order Diptera; family Syrphidae; genus Volucella; species Volucella zonaria. The sequence goes on along the minus strand of OZ014530.1, from coordinate 315,805,186 downwards.
AAACTATCTTAGAGGCAGTACTGAAGCTTGGACCACCTCAAACAAGCCGGGAATGAGCCAAAATACCGCAGAGCCACTTGCGTGCAGCATAATCAAAATCTTCGAATCCATTCCGGAGGTTGAGAGAAGTGCGGATATAAAGAGCAAGCTAACAATATCTTAAAAGACGGATTACCCACTGCTTTCACTGCTCCGAAAACACCAACAGACTCTTCCAAGCACCAGAGATCGTTGGAGGAAACCGTGCCGGTTCCCAAGAGGTCCAAAAGTTACAACACCAAAACCCCTGGCCCATCCATCTGAGGTCTTTCAGCGAAGTCCTGTAAAACGCAATAATGATCGCGGTAATCGACAGAAACATCACCGACGGATCAGTAACACCTGCACTGTGGCAGTTGGGCAAGCTTAATCTTTTGAGCAACTTCTTGGCCATCATGCGGGAAAACCCCGCACCACCTCCCATCACAAGCGACGCTGGCTGGCACCAAGGCCACGTCAAGGTTATCGCATGTGCCAATCAAAGATCTCTTGATCTTTTCATCAACGCTATAGGTGGATTAGGAGAGATTTGGCCAGGCGCAAAACTTGAGGTCGTGTCTATGAAGGAAATCCCTAGCAGACCTCGAATTCGCACCTGTATCCCAGACGAACCCTTTTCCCCAGAAAGCATTCTGGAAATTATCAGGCTCAGCAACCCGACCCCTCCGACTCATCACTGGAAAGTCGCGAAGCTGGAGGAACTAAGGGGCTCTTCTAAATGCGCATTGATCGTGATCAATAAGGAATCTTTTAACCCTCTGGCGCAGACAAAATGCATGATGCGGTTCGGCTTCGGGTCAATACCTCTAAGGGTCTATAAAAAGGATGAGCTGGATTCTGATAAGCAACCTCCTCCTAGATCTTTTAGCGACGAATCTAATTTATCCGAGGCGAAAACTAAGCTGTCGGGTTCCTCTTCTGACATTCTGTCGGAAATGAAAACCAGTGACGAAGCAAAAAGAGAGCCTATACGATCAGAGGAAGAAGATGAGCCCTTGGCCACATCTTCAGAATCGGCACCGTGGTGGTAGATACCCCGGTAAATCATAGCGATGATACGGTTTTCCCAGATTAATCTCCATCACTCAAAAAACGCTTCGGCCGCACTTATTCTGCGTCTCTCCAAAAACGCAGAAGATGGAACCATGGATCGTGGAAGGAGTGGTTCGTGGACTTGGAAAAACTGTATACGCTCCACCTTATACAAGAGACAAAGGTAAGATTAGAACTTGTATATTAGTGAAACGTAGCTTTAATGCATTCTTACTTCCCAATCTCAGCGACCTCGACATAATCGTTGCCAGACTAGAGACTGCCAAAGGTTCCTACTAGCTGGCATCGGAATATTTTGGCCATGATCATGTGGGCCCTCTCCCTGGTGATATCCTAGAAAGGGTGGATGCGACGCTAACGCGCATCACACGGTATGGGGCAGCACCGACATCAATAACAGAGGTGAGTCACTTTTTGACTGTACTATAATTACTAACCTCTTTATTTGCAATATTGGCAATGAGCCCACTTTTATAACTGGAAACCGACAGGAAGTACCAGGCGTCACTCTTGTCTCCGACAATATTACTCAAATGCCAACGAATTCGATGGTATCGTCTGAACACTCTTTTTCAGACCACAGATACATCCAATTCAGCCTGAGTGATTCTTCCCCCAGCCAACCATCATTCCGGAACTACCGGAAAACTGACTGGCTAAAATACAGAGGAATACTGTCAGAAACGCTATCTGAAATATCAAGTCCCCCGCGTGACACCAATGAGTTTGACATGAAGATCAGGGATTTCACTCTGGCTCTCAATCAGGCTATGGCCGCTTCCTGTCCTCTTATTCAACCTAGAGGCAAGAAAAAGCCACATTGGTGGACATCAGCACTGGGACTGCTCAGAAACATTTGCAGAAAACTTTTCAACTTAGCAAAAAGCACAAGAAAAGTGACCGACTAGGACTCGTACGAAGAATCCCTCAAAATATACAAAAAAGAGCTGAGGACGACAAACCGACAATCATGGAGGTCATTCTGTGACAAAATCACGGAAACCTCTGAGGCATCGCGGCTACGTAAAATCCTCTCTACAAACCGATGTCTCTTCGACAACTGCCAGTGATGAATCTCCCAACCTGTTACTGGGCACCAACTTTCCAGGTAGCTCCCTATTCGCGGCCAGTAGCAACCCAAATAGGACTACTGCAACCGTGACGAAAATTCGTGGTCTGATTACAAAAGAAAAGCTGCTCTGCGCTCTGCATAGCTTCAAATCTTACAAGTCTACTGGTCCGGGCGGTATAATACCTGCCGAGCTACACTCCACATGTCCAACTCTCTCCCAGAGAAGAAAACTTCACTTAGGAGCTTTCATCTAAACGATCTAAAGTAGGAGACGTATTCAGTCTCCTACGCTTCATCGCTGGCTCAAACTGGCTCCATTAGTAAGAGGATTATAGATCCACGTGGCATCACAATTGGCCAAGAGGCCTAAGTGGGTTGGTGTTTCCAACAGCCACTCTCACCTACCTACCTAGGAATACAGAAACAAATGACTTTACCTACCTCAGCTCCGTCATAACTTGTGAAAACAAAAACTTTCCGCTGTAGAGATTAATGAACAGATGAACAGGTTTCGGGATGTATTCCCAAGTAGATCTATGATCCCGTTTTAGCGAGTTTTAAAAAATAAATTTGGAACCACAATATTAGAGCTGTACAACGGCACGCACCCAGTCAAAGAACTGAGTATGTAGAATGGATGAATATCAATGCTTTCGCTAGTCTTGTGTTGAACATCTAGAAAGGGTTCAGTGAATTGACCACAAAGGCTTGCTCTGGACGACTTACAAGTTAACCCGAAGTCAGTTGAATTACTAAAAAAAACCGTAAGCTCAAGCAAGCTTATCTCTTATTCCATTATTTCAATTTGACTCATTTCTCCCAACAAAATATTGGATAACCAAATAGGAAGCACTTCAGGTGTACTTTAATCCCTTACGAGTAGATTGTGTAAACAAATCAACAAAGTGGGTAAAATTGAACGTATCGTTTGTCTAGTAGCCATAGTTTCATTGACTTACTGTGGAATCGGTCATATGCGACGTTATGAAGTTACCATGATACCCTGAATGCTAATTTAATTAACTGCGATCGATTGCACATGTATTATGCACAATATGATTAACGGAAAAGATACTGAAAGGCCATTACCTGAATTACAAGTAATCATACTGTCATTCAAACTAACAACTAGCGTTGGTTAACCTTTTCTTTGTTTATGCGATAGAAGGCGAATTCATAGGAAAAGAAATAATGCAAACGATTTAGGCGGGTTCGGTTTTCTATTGTAGTCTTTTGCGGTTATCGTTGGGAAAAGTAGGGCTTCCAGACATTTTTGAGTCCGGCAAGACTTGGTGTTTCTTTCCACCGATAATTTGGACAATTTCTTTTTTTTTCATCAGTTCCGAAGCGAAGGCTTTCTTTTATTTCATTTCCGAAATGTGATGCATATATAAGCCGCTAATACCAGTTGACATGAGTAGGTGACAATCCAGATATATATCTCGCAGGTCGGACTAAATGTTCTTCCCTCGAAAGCATCAAATGTCAGTTCATCTGTATTACTTGGTGGTTAAGACCGAAAGATAGCTAAAGTGCACAGTTGACAACAAAACTGAAAAGAGTGCCTGTTGGGTCCATTGTCCTTCTTTTATGTTCCTTTTTATGGAATTTCGTTGAAAGTGGTAAAGTGACTACGATACCACTACCCACCGTGTCGTCATCACTCACATCACATTAAATAGCAAACAGGACGTGGTCTTACTGTTATCTAGCTTACTCAGGTGTCTAGTAAGATCCCTGTCGAGATACCAGATATAGATACTCTAAATAGCTAAAAGATGGTAAGCCTTGAGCAAAAATTGGCTGCCGTTACATTTGTACATACTCTACCTTCATCATCACGGAAAAATAGATGTATCATAGCCATGTAGATCCAGAAGACCCTCCTCAAAGATAATACCCATGTCTTACCCAAATCTTCCTCAAACTGCCAGAATGTCTAGAGCGCCTTGGAGGTTAGCGATGGGACCACTGTAGTCCATGAACATTTGCTATACAAGATGATACTCAGATACGTAATTTCCTCAGATACGGTTACGCTTTTTAACACAAAATGATTGAGACTATTGAGTTTCTTTCTCTGCTTGAAGAGACCAACCCAAATTTTGAGAAGCGGTATCTGCGTGGTGATTGATCGGAAAACTGCAGAGTGTCCTATAACAATTAAATTTGTAGCGAACTGCTTACCTTTCATCCAACTGGTGGTTCCCGGTAAAATGACAAAGGCCTGCCAGGCCAGGAGCATTACTATATAATGGCATACCCCGTCATAAGGTTCACAACCCTATACATAGGATTCTTCACTATACGGAGGAGATTAAAAACATGTGACGATCCAACTAATGGTAACTATAATGGAAAAAAATGAACTTAGTGCCGCGGGACGACCCTAACAAACGTTTAAAGGACACGAACTTCGGATCTCCACGCGGAATTTTCGGACCCTTAACAGGTCACGTGCAGCCGAACAATTAACTCTAGGATGGGTAGCTGGGTCTAATCAGGCCCAATTTGAGTTTGAATATGTATATACCACCTTGATCAAAAATTTTCCAGAATTTATTCAGAAAATGAAAAATACAAGTTTATCCATCTAAATCTATATTGTCCCCTTTAAAGTAACCCCCATCGACTGCAACACACTTATGCCAGCACTTGATCCAATCCTCGAAACATTTTTTATATTCGGTTTTCGGTATGTCCATCAGTGCTTCCTGCTTACTTCCTCTCGGCTGCTGAAACGCGTTCCCCGTGGTGGTTTTTTTAACTCGATTGAACAGAAAGGAGTCACAGGGAGCCAAATCAGGTGAATTCGGTGGCTGTTGGATGGATTTGTTGCATTTTTCCTCAAAAAATTACGAATAACGACGGTGCGTTATCATGGTGCAAAATCCACGAGTTTTCTAACAATTCTGGTCTCTTTCGGCGAATTGCTCCACGCTAACGTCTCATAACGCCCAAATAATACTCTTTGTATACTGTCTGGCCTTCTGGCAAAAATTTATGAAGCACTACACCGTTGTAATCCATGAAAACCGTAAGCATTGCCTCGGTCTCGGTTCATTTGGCGAACGCCATTCACGTGCCTGATGTCTGGATTGCGTGTCGTACACATAAACCCACGTATCGTCTCCAGTAATGATCCTTTTCTTTTGATGAATGTGGGATCGGATTCAGCCTCGCAAATCATCTCTTGTGCGACGCCAACACGGTCTCTTTTTTGCATGAAATTGAGGTCTTTTGGCACTAACTTTGCTGCTACATGACGGAAACCCAAATCATTAACCAAAATGTCTTGGACGGATCCATAGGCAATGTTCAATTCCTCCCCTATCTCGCTGATGGATAATTTGCGGTTATTGACCAACATTTCTTTTACTTCATCAATGTTTTCGTTGGTTTTCGATGTCGATGGTCTGCCACTGCGTTCATCATCTTCGATTAACTCACGACCACTTTTGAACCGCTCGTGCCACCGGTAAGCGACCGTTTTCTTTAGAGAATCGTTGCCAAAACACTTTTCCAACATTTCCAACGTTCGCGCACCATTAAATCCGTTTTTTACGCAAAATTTAATACTCGTACAAGTTCGTTGTTGTAAATTTAAATCCATTTCTAAAATTGTAAAAAATCGGCAACATACACAGAGATAGATGTACTCTTGGCTACGTAACTTTTGCAAATGTCAAGCTATGATGCTAAGATTTAGAGGGGACGGCAATAACTGATTTACCAACTTAACAAAACAGAACTCAAATCGGAACAATGGAAGCGCCACACTGTGGTGTCCCCCGGGAACTTTTTGACCAAGGTGGTATAACTTTATTTTTTCCAAATAAATAGGACCGAAACTCCTTGACTTCTTGCGGCGATGCTTGCTGAGCACATAGTCTCTGGTTTTGAACGTAAACCACCTGCCATGTAGACTTATGTTTACGGGATGCCCATACATCCATGGGAGCAAGGATACGCCTTGCCATCGCTGTCTGTCAATCCTTTGATATCAATTCGGAATTGTGTTGAAGGCACAACTTTCACCCTTGGTATGAGTCGAGGCCGACCTAAAATCTTTTACTGTTCTTAGGGTCACAGTACTTATTTGCAACTCTACAATGGGTTAGACCCTTTCCCGCGATTTGGGTTTAAACCAGTTACTATGACGCTCCCACAACGGGGCCTACCTCAACAAGTCAGGCCCGGACCGAAATCCGGGGGCTCCTGACTCCCATGGTACTGTGATTTAAGTCCTGGTAGGCGCTACCGGTGGTCTTGCCGCCAACAAGACCTATGACCAACAACCTGTAACTGGTCAAATCGTAACAACCTTCGGTGGCGTCATCTGAAGATGTTTACGATAAGACCAGTAATATGCTCTGCCCCCGCTTTTTATTAGGCAACGTCATTGATGGGCGAAGCCTTGGTAATTGGGCGGGGGCCCGCTTGCTGAGCACTACGAAACCATATCCGGGTCGTTCCGGGCCCAGTTCGGGGAAAAGAAAATATTTTCATGTGTGAATATCGGAAAGCAACCGCTGCACAGTGGTTCAGGTTCCAAAGAAATGCGGTCATAGGGTTTTTTTGGGCAGATTTACAATGAAATCATATCATTTTGGCCTGGAAAATGATTGTTATGATTACAAGAGGGTTAGAACAAGGCAAAAAAGCTATTTTTTTTAACAGAGTATATGCATAAAATATTCATCATATATAAAAAACATAATCTCACAAAAAAAATCGGCTTATAATAAGAATAAAAATGTCAAGTAATATAATATAATAAATTTACAATAAAGTTCAAAAATGTAATAAATCCAACACTTGTTTTACTAACGCAGACTTCTTTGTATACTGCAACTTTCTTAAACTAGAAAATAAGTGGATCTGAATTAAGAAGAAGCCTGTGCAAGAGATCCATGTTACTAACATCTCGGGAATGTTTCCTAGTACTTATTATCGCGTCTAAATAGTTTGACTAATTTATTACAAGACTCAGCGGCCTCCTGGTTCGCGAAGACTTTCAAGCAGCGAAAAGAGATTTTCTCAGCCACTACCAGATCTGGATGTGTTTTCATTAGAGAACAAAAACTAGGACAACATACGAGTATATACATACACGACGAGGGGATATTAAATGCTATTTCCGCGAGATGTCAACCACCAAAATCTGTAGGAGCGACAAAACCTGAGACACTGTAATTTTCACAAAGATACGAGTACCTATGTTATTAATTTATCAAATTAGATCAATTTTGTAAAAATTTGCCAAATGGATTTCCACTTTCCACTCTTTCTTATTTTAGCTTATTTACTTTTTCTGTCATTCTTTTCCTTTTTACTCTATTTTTCTCTTTTCTTCTTTCTCATCTTTCTTCTGTTTCATTTCATTTAATTTAATAATAATTCCAGAAGTAAATAATGTCATAATGGTAGTTGTTGTTTGTCGCTTGTGTATGTTGTTGTTGTACCCAACAAAGATGTTTCAAAAGTATTAATAAATGTTTTATGTAAACCAAAAAAGGGTTTCAGTATATGTCATTTGAATGTTCAAAGCTTAAAAAACAATATAGATGAAATGTGTTCAATTTTTAACAATAGTTTGGTCGATGTTGTTTGCTTGTCAGAAACCTGGCTATATCCGGAAATGGGTGATGACCTTTTTAAACTGAATAATTATCACAAAACCCAAACGTTTAGATAGACAAAATAAGATAGGAGGGGGAGTAGCAATTTATATTAAAAAAAAGTATGGATTTAATTTGGTAAAAAAATCAAAGCCGAATGAACTTATAGAGTACATTTTTGTCCAAATCACACATGCTTGTGGCAAAATATTGAAACACAGCAAACTGCTCTTATATAAGAGTTTTGTTAGAGGAATTGTCTCCACTTTATGCGAAAGTTGTACTTTGCGGAGACCTTAATTTAAATATCCTGGAAGGAAAAAATTAACAATTCCTTGATATGGTAGAATCTTTGAATTTACAATTTGCAAATTATGATCAACCAACTCATTTTGCGCCTAACAGACGACCCTCGCTCTTAGATGTATTTATTGTGTCTAATCCTGATTCCATATTTAACTACGACCAACTTCTTGCACCTACTTTTTCACACCATGATTTGATATATTTGAACGTAAATGCATTTCCAGTAAATGTAAATCAAGGTGAAGAAACGTCGTATAACTTTTCAAAAATTAATTTATTGGACACTAATACTCGTATATACAACAGGTAATATTAACATTCAACTCGAACATTTTTATAATTTTGTTTGTTATTTGTTTCACAAACATGTACCAATAAAAAAAAAAGTTTCTAAAAAGATGAACATTCCCTGGCTAACATCAGAAGTTCTCTAAGTCTTATTAGTAAACGAAATCTTCTTTACGCAAGGTGTAGAAGATACAAAAGTTCAGCTATTTACAATGAATACGCTACAGTAAGGAACGCAGTTACCCTTCTGATTCGAAATAAGAAAAAGTCTTTTTACCAGAACAAATTCAAATCCGCCGATTCTACCTCGAAATTTTGGAAGAACGTACGGGAGATGGGACTGAAGTCTGCTAAGGAATCTATCCCTGATAACACCGACCTGGATGTGCTTAACAGAAAGTTTGTTCAAAACAACTGCAATCCACTTGATTTTCAGACCGTCCCTTCTACCACCGACCATCAACAAGAAGTAATGTTTTCACTCTCCGGAATTGATGAGTTAAGTGTTGGCCAAACAATTCTCAAAATCAAATCCAAAGCTGTTGGCTCGGATGATGTTTTCCCAGTTTTTATTAAAATTCTTCTACCTGTACTAACCCACATATTTAACTCGGTCATAACTACGTCAGTTTTTCCCGATAGGTGGAAAATTGCCAAAATTTTACCATTGCCAAAACCATCAACTTCAAACAATATCGAATACCGACCAATAGCGATTCTTCCTTTTTTAAGTAAGGTATTTGAAACTATTATTAGTAACCAAATAAAATTATTTTTAAATAGAAAAAATCTTATCACGAAATTTTAGTCCAGTTTCCGCGCTAAATATAACTGTACCACAGCTATACTCAAAGTATGCAAAGATTTACGAGCGGGCTTAGACAGCAGTATGTTGGGTCTTATAGTATTTCTTGATTTTTCTAAGGGGTTTGATAGCATTAATCATTTGTTGTTATTAAAAAAGCTGGAAAGGCAATTTTTCTTTGAAAGCTCCATCTGCAATTTAATGAGTTCATATTTATCAGATCGGTTCCAATATGTATGGGTCGGTAATAGATGTCCTTCTCATCTACAAGTCTCTTCAGGTGTCCCTCAAGGTTCTGTCCTGGGTCCTTTGCTATTTTCATGCTTTATAAACGACATATCTAAGGGTTTTACGACGTGCGAACATCATATATATGCTGATGATGTCCAAATCATTCAAAATCGTTCAAAAACTAAGGGTTTAATAATATTGATCGAATGATAAAATAAATTCACACCTGGTCTTTAAATAATGGACTTAGTCTCAATCCAACTAAAACTAAAACTATGATAATTAACCGAAGCAAAAATACAGTAGTAATCCCTCGAATAATTCTTAATGATACTACTGTTGAGTATGTTGATACGAGGGCGGGTCAATAAGTCCCGCTTGACTTTTTGAATTTCTGACCTCTTTACTGAAACAGCAACACTGCTCCTGTCAACAGGCATCTGTCAGTTGACTCCTGTCAAAATTTAAACTGGCTGCGTCAGTTAGTTTGTGTTTGACAGCTATTTTTATCAGACTACTCACTAATTTGAGGAGAAAATGGAAAAAAGTGAATTTCGTGTGCTTATTAAGCATTATTTCTTGCGAAAAAAAACCATTACCGAGACCAAGGCTAAGCTTGATAAATACTATGGGGACTCTGCACCATCGATTTCAATGGTAAAAAAGTGGTTTACTGAATTTCGTTGTGGCCGTACAAGCACTGAAGATGCCGAACGTCCTGGACGCCCAGTTGAGGTCTCTACACCCGAAACAATCGAAAAAATTCACGATATGGTGTTGGCCGACCGAAGATTGAAAGTGCGAGAGATTGTGGAAGCCGTAGGGATCTCGCATGGCTCAGTGGTTTCAATTTTGAATGATCACTTGGGCATGAGAAAGCTTTCCGCAAGATGGGTGCCGCGTTTGCTCACAGTCGACCACAAACGCAATCGTGTAACAACTTCACAGGAAGGTTTGGCGTTGTTTAATCGCAATATGGAGGAGTTTTTGCGCCGTTTTGTAACCGTGGACGAAACATGGATCCATCACAACACACCAGAGAACAAACAACAGTCAAAACAGTGGGTTTCTAAGGGTGAATCGGCGCCAAAGAAGACCAAGGTGGATTTGTCAGCCAATAAAGTTATGGCGACTGTTTTTTGGGATGCACGCGGGATAATCCACATTGACTACCTTCAAAAGGGAAGAACAATCAATGGGGAATATTATGCCAACTTATTGGACCGATTCAATGACGATTTGAAAAAAAAACGACCTCATTTGGCCAAGAAAAAAGTTCTTTTCCACCAAGACAATGCAAGGGTGCACACATGTGCAGTTGCCATGGCAAAAATCCATGAATTGGGCTATGAATTGCTCCCTCATCCACCCTATTCTCCAGATTTGGCTCCGAGCGACTACTTCTTGTTCCCAAACCTGAAGAAATGGCTTGGTGGAAAAAGATTTGACTCCAATGATGAAGTCATCTCGCAAACAAAGGCCTATTTTGAGGACCTCGACAAATCATTTATTTTTGGAAGGGATAAAAAAATTGGAGAAGCGTTGGACAAAGTGTATAGAGCTCAAGGGAGACTACGTTGAAAAATACAATTATTTTTTTATCAAAAAATCTGTGTTTTAATCCAAAAGGACTTATTGACCCACCCTCGTAATATAAAAAATCTGGGGATATACTTTACAAATAACTTGAATTGGAATTTGAATGAATGATATTCAAATAAAACCTGCTAACTTTTTATTTTAATGATTAAATTCCATTTATATTTCTAATTTATATAGTTAATAAAAACATTACATTTTCATTGTAAAATTAAAATATTATATTTTTATAAATTACTAAATAAAATTATGTAATATATTTAAAGATTAAATTAACCTCCCTAACATCTTCAATGTTATACTCTAAATATAAGCTATTTAAAAAAAATTTATGGTGCTTTACGTGGTCTAAGCCCCACGACAAAGTATCTTCTCACAAATGTTAAACTTAAGCTAGTTAAATCGTTTATTTTAGTGTTATTTCTTTATGGATGTGAAATATATTCGGACGTAGACTACTTATCCAAAAGGAAACTGATCGTGGCATACAATATATTTTTAATATAAAAAGGTCTGACCACATTTCCGAATATACCAATAAAATAACAGGCTGTTCACTAATAGCTCTTATGAACTACAGAACAATTAAACTATTTCACAAAATTATAACAACCAAACAACCGGATTACCTTTTTGAAAAAATTAAGTTCGCCACTAATCCAAGAACAATGAAAATAATTCCACCCAGACATAAATATTTAATTACAAGCCGACAATTTTATATACATGCGTTTCATCTTTGGAATGAGCTACCCTTGCATATTAAAAGAGAAAATAACACAACTACTTTGTGCTTTTGAATACTATGCACAAATTTACTGATGGAAATTCATTACTCATTTCATTACCTATTTCGTTTTCCACCTTTCCTCTATCTTCCTTTTTCTGCTGTTTATTTTAAGTTTTACTTTTATCTATCTTTCTTTATTTAAATTGTTTACTTTTTGTTTTTTCTTCTTTTGGTATCTAAATTTTTTAAAATGTAATATAAGCTTAGCTTGTACAATTAATCATAAGATTATATCTTACTTGTACAGTGAATTGTTTTAATAAATACGAATAAATAAGTAAATAAATACAGCTTCTTGAGATTCAACAATGCAACTTGATGTATGGTCTAACAATGATTGCAAATTGATTTCAACAGAAGATTCCGTCAAGCGAATATCAGTTGGATAGGAACGTTTTTTGGCTTCCAGCACTTTATGATAGAACCGAAAAACGTTTGGTATTTTAGAATGAATCACTTCTCTTAATAATAAATATTGGTTTTTAGTAAGCTTAGCTTTATTAATAAATGAAAGAACTTCATCGATGCTAAATTCCAAGGAACTTTCTGATTGATTTGAACTGCTAACTAAAGTAGTTACAGCGGAATCGTCCATCAGTGATGAAACTGCTAATCTGCGACGTTTGGACCTCTGGTTGCAGTCTCCAAACTCCTTCCTGTATCGCGTTCCACTTGTAGATTGAAGAGATTCCTTTTGCTCGTCGTTGCACTTTCCACATACTTCTCCATCAGATACTTTAAGTATGCAAACTTCGGTCTCATTTAACCAGCTTTCGTATTTGGCTTTTGATCTCCTAAATTGCTTCCAATATGCGGCAAACCGTTTACAGAGATTCAAAAGTACATTTCTCAAGCAATTAGTCTGGATATTTTCAGCATCCGGTAAAGAATTCGCAAGGGATCCCAACACTTCCCGAAACCTTTCTGCTTCATTTTCTTTATTTTTTGAAGCTCTCCACGTACTTAAAACAAGCATTCGGATAAAAGAACACATAATGGTTGTACCTGCAAAAGAAAAACATAAAAAATTAAAAAAACAAAAAAAACTAGTCTCCTCAATGACCTGTAACAACCCTCAGAGCACCTAGGAGCACCTAGACTTTGCGGTTATTAAAACTAGGAAAATAAGAGATTATATTGATATACACCCTGAATGACTCGAACTTCAACCAACTTCAGACTGCTATAATTTCTAAACCGTTATGACAGTGAGCTCAAATTTTGACACATGTATCTGTCATTTTATTATTTACAAGCCTTTTAAACGATTTGCGTCGCAGTTGTGTTGAAAAATTTTTATCCGCGTTGGAATTCAAACGTGATAGTGTGATTGCTTTATATTTGGCTGGAAAACCACAAGTAGCTATCGTTAGAGCCCTCCAGCACTTCAACGGGAATAAATCATTTGTGTTTGAACCATAGCTCGTTACCGTGATACTGGCAGCGTTGCAAAATGCCATGGAGGTGGTCATAAAGAAACAGAAACATCGGCACAAATGGTTCGGAAAGTGAAACCTCGAATTGAGCGAAATCCGCGTCGAGGTGGAAGAAAAATGGCTCGTGAGCTCAACATATCGTTGGAACGGATGCAACACATATTGAAAAATGAGCTTGGGCTCAAGCCATTGAAGTTCCAAAAGGCACAAGTTAGAGTTGAAAGGGCGAAGGAATTGCTACGATTGCACGAAAGTGGTGAGTTGCCGAATTTGGTTTTTTCCGATGAGTCGCTATTTGTTATCGAGCAATATGTCAACAAACAAAATGACCGAATTTACTTGCCAGAGAGGTCCTTCGAAAATTTGAACCTTCGGACGGCCACCAGAAACCAGGCAGCACCGTTGGTGATGGTTTCGGCCGCCATAACCGCCGATGGTCGCTCTCCGCTCGTATTTTTGGACCATGGCATCAAAATTAATGTGATCGTATACCGTGAAACTGTCTTAGAGGCAGTATTGAAGCCTTAGGCAAACAATCATTTCGGTCGGAGACCGTGGACATTTCAACAAGACTCGGCACCGTCTCACAAAGCGCGCATCAACCAAGATTGGTTAAAACACAATGTTCCACACTTTCTTCGACACAATGGATTGCAAATTCTCCGGATGCAAATGCGTTGGATTTCTCTGTCTGGGGTATTTTGAAGGCGAAGGTTGGCACTAAAAAATACCAAAGTTTGGACCACCTCCAACAAGCATTTCACCGGGAATGGGCCAAAATACCGCAGAGCCACTTGCGGGCAGCGTGCGATGCTTTCTTCGGCCGTCTCAAGGCCATTATTCGCGCCAAAGGTGGACATATTGAAAACCACTGATACAATTTCAAAATTAATATATTTTCCAACATTTTCTGCTTTGGCACAATAAAATTTATCAAAAAATAAAAAAAATATAGCATTTTGAAAAGTTGGAGTTCGAGTCATACACCCTGTTATACAGGGTCATCCACACCCTGTATAACAGGGTGTATAAGTCATTTATGGCGATTCGTGCCTTCATAAGTAAAAGCTTAGTGGAATATGGAAAATGGTTAAAAACAAAAAAAGTGAAAGGTGTGTTTTGACAGAGCTAGTTATGAATAGTCGCATTGTTAAGGAAAACATAATTACTTTAAAAATATCGTACATACCTCCAATTTGAATATCCATTGCACAATTATATCACAAACAATAAATTTCTCGGAAAAATCACACTTTAAAAACAACACCAATTTATGTGAACAAATAAACTAATGAGCACTAATCAGATGTTACTACGAGTATTTCCGGTGCACAAAATTAACTGTGCCGTGTTTGTAATTGCAATGTTTTTTATACCTGTGAATAGAAGGGTTTTTTATAACATCATATTTGCAACATCGCTATTACGGCCCTATGACCTACGGCTGAACGACTGTGCGCTGGGCCGAAGTAGGCCCAGAGTTTGGTTTCGTTTGTAGTGTCCACTATATGAAGTATCTGCTCAGAGTATAACTGTGTAAATTACTATATAACTGATCAATTTTTTTGCTTTTGTTTCTTTTGGTAATAATTATTAATTTTGGCCTTAATTTTTATTGTTTGTCTTTTCAGTCGCATTTTTTGTGATGACGATGGTGATTACGAGTATGTGCCGAATAATGATGCTGCTGATGCGTCTGATATTGAGGTCGAGTTGGAAGTGGAAGAGCCGGAAACTGATTACGATGGTGATGATGGGATAAATGTTTTCCCCCAAGAAGAACTTGACGCTGTTTTGGGTGCTGGCTTTGTGCCCGAACAATTGTCTGATGAAATTTATTCATGCAAAGATGGAATTATGTGGATGAAAGCTCCACCACGAACTGGCAGGCCACAAGTGCATAATGTGCCTGTTGCTGCAAGAGCTGGGCCCAGTAGTAATTTCGTTCGTGACACCTTGAAACAAATCGAAAGCATACAATATAGTGCGCACTTGGAACGAAGCACATCCAACAGCAAATCCAAAGGTTGGGCAGCCAACGAATGAAAATAAGTTGTTTACATTCATTGGTTTGTTATTGTTTTCTGGCCTCTTCAACTCCAACACCCAGCCGATCAATAAATTGTGGGCGCCTTATCATCACGACATTTATTGGGTCTATAACTTGGTGCGGTTTGCTAAGAGATGGCGTAACTTGTATTATTCCATTGATATTATTCCATTGGAACATGCGTTGGAAAGCTACTGTCATTGTACGTCATTTCAGTATATGTCATTCATTTGAAGCGTAAACAACAATAATTTTTTTTCACTCAAATATGTCGAACTTTGTGCCTGAAAAAGTGTTTTTGCGGTTTTTGCGGGGAGTTCTTCTTCATTACTTTAATATGAAGAAAACTGCTACCGAAAGTCATCGTATTTTGGTGGAAGTTTATGGTGAACATGCGCTAGCTGAGCGAATGTGTCAAAAGTGGTTTGCACGATTTAAAAGTGGTGATTTTGGCTTGGAAGGCGATGAACGTCCTGGGCAGCCAAAAAAGTTTGAAGATGAAGAACTGGAAGCATTACTCTATGAAGATTGTTGCCATACACAAGAAGAGCTCGCAGAATCTTTGGGTGTCACTCAAGCAACCATTTCAAAACGTTCAAAAGCAGCTGGATATATTCAAAAGCAGCTGGATATATTCAAAAGCAAGGAAATTGGGTTCCACATGAACTCAAGCCGAGAAACGTCGAAAGGCGGTTTTGCATGTCCGAAATGCTGCTGGAACGCCACAAAAGGAAGTCATTTTTGCATCGGATTGTTACTGGTGATGAAATCATATGTGAAACCCGGCCAACCAGCCAAATCAACGGCAAAGCCGAATATCCATGGCGCGAAGGTAATGCTCTGTATTTGGTGGGATCAGATGGGTATGCTGTATTATGAGCTGCTAAAACCGGTTGAAATCACTGGTTTTTTAGTCAGTAAATCTGCGGGAATCGGCGACATATGTTGAACGCGAATTTAGAGAGAGCATATACGCCAAGTGGCAACATAACCGTTGACGAGCAATTGCTCCATACACGCTTCACCCAGTATATACCTTCAAAACCAGCCAAATACGGCATCAAGGTATGGTGGGCTTCCGACTCACGCGCAAATTATCCTTTGAAATGAGGTGAATTAAGGCGAATGAGTGGTGTTATCATTGATCCAAGGATATCATAATTCAGGACGCACTATCTATTGCGATAATTTTTTTTACCTCATTGCCTTTGGCCGAGCATTTGCTTCCAGCTGGACTCGCCATTGTGGGAACTGTTCACTCTAACAAATGTTTCGTTCCAGCTGATTTCAAAAAATCAAAAAATCGTCCCTTGTACCAGACATTGTTTGGTTTTTACAATGAGAAACGCGCATTGTGCTCGTATGTGTCAAAGCCAAATAAAGCCGCAAGTACCACAGAAAATGCATTAGCAACCATCGCGGCAACAACAACAACAGCAGCAACAGCAGCAGAAGCAACAACAACAGCAGCAGCAACAACATCAACAACAAAAACAGCAGTCTGAAAACAATTGGAGATATGGACCACAAATATGGAGAATGTCAGGGGTTGTCCTAGGTTTCAAGAGCTGAAAAAGAAAGTCCAGTCTCGAAAACAGTTCATCGAAGAAGAGAAGTGTCAAAAGAGTCGTGCTTTCTCTAATTTTGTGACACCCAATGTATCCTTTGCCCAAATGGTATCTGGAGCGGGTAAGGCCACAATAACAGCAAAAAATACGCCAAAGGTAGCTGAAAAAGCACTGGAAGCGGATCTGTATTTGAAAGCGATTCTTCTGACCCTACACGGAAAAATTGATCATTTTCAGAGACAATTAAATGAAAAAGCGGCTCGGATTGACGTCACCTATTCGACCCTGTTTGATAAGTCTGTCACGCCGATATAATGTCTGCTACGTTGTATGAGGTTAATCTGAAGATCCTTGCGTTAAACGTTAACTCGCTAATCAGGATCGAGAGAAGGGCCAACCTACAAAATCTGTTGTTAAGTGAATGCCCAGATGTGCTTTTGGTTAGCGAAACTAAGCTCAACCAGAATCACAAAATTGGCTACAGTGGCTATAATGTATATAGAAGAGACTGTCCACATTCCTCACGAGGGGTTGGTATCTTATTACGCAAAGGCATGCGTCATAGGGTCATATATAGCGGAGATTTAAAGAGGTTCCGGATGTTGGATTGCATTTCTCTCAATAGCCGAAGGCGAGTGTATGACACCACCGTAGAGTACGGTAGTCGTGCTTCTGCAGAATCTTACAGCGTAATTTACGTTTGAGTGGAATTGATCCCCAGAAACTTGACAAACGAAGAAATCGACCTTAATTTACTGAGGATGCAAGACGTTGTCAAACGAACTATGGAGCAGACTATCCCTCGGATAGAATACTCCGACAAAAGCCAGATCGAAAAGTACAGAACTCCAACAATCAACGCATGTGTGCATACGCACACAAAAGTAGACATCTCTCTAGGCTTAAGCAACTATACAGACAGTTTACTGACAGAAATGACACGGAAATAAGAACACTGAAGTCAATGATCAAAAACCAAGTCTGTAAGTCTGTACTGGGGCAATAAGATTCGGGCTATAAAATCCAGTAGTCCGAATATGTTCCCGCAGATAAATAAATTGTTCAGGAGGAAAGATCACAATGACATTCAGTGTGTCCGAATTCCACAAACGACAGAAAACAGACAAACACTACTGACCGTTGGCATAAGTCCAGAGAGTACCGACTCAGGCGACGGTCTTTTCGTGGTCGAAGACCCACAGGAGAAAGTGGATTTGCTGGGAGATTTTTTCGAGGCCATGTATGCGGTGAACAATCCGGTTCACTGTAATCAAGACATTGACAACAGGGCCTACGTAAATCACTATTATCTGCGCAACGAACTTCAAAATTGGCGATCCGAGAATCACGGTTTCACCGTATTCAATGAAGAAAACGCGGCAAATGTCATCGTCGCCGATGAACGAGCTTCCTCTCATTTGTTCGTGCGAAAGATGAACTCCTGTGCATCTTTGAATCTCTGAAAAACAAAAAGTCGTCGGGAGTGGACGGTATTCCAAACGTCGTATTAAGACACCTGCCCTTGCAAGCAGTGGATATATTTACTACGCTATTTAAGAATGCGCTGAATAATGCATATTATCCGACGCATTGGAAACCAGCAGTGGTACATCCAATCCCGAAAAGGGACAAAGTTAGAACTAACTCTGCTAATCTTCGGTTAATTAGTTTGCTTCCGAATATTAGCAAGGTATTTGAGAAGGTGGTTAATAGAGCGCTGTTAAGGTGGGTTGAGGAAAATAATATAATTCCGGAAAATCAGTTTGGTTTTAGGGCGAGGCATGACACTATTCATGCTGCGTCAAAGCTGGTCTCCGACATACAATGGAATAAATGCAAGAACCACTGTACGGGTGCCTGCCTCGTTGACTTTGAGAAGGCCTTCGACACCGTATGGCTAGAGGGGCTTTTCTATAAGTTGATCAGGATGGGCATGCCGAAACCCCTGCTATATATGATTTATAACATGCTTATGTGAAAGAAGTTCGTTGTTAAATGTAACAACGTCATTTCGAGCAAGATCTTTGACATTAAAAACGGCTTACAACAGGGGGCTGTGATTTCTCCGATACTGTTTAACATTTACACAAGTGATCTAGTAGGTTCCCTGAATCATTCCATAGCGTACGCAGACGATTTATTGGCGTACAGATAAGGTCCAAAAATCGAAGTCATTAACACCCTTTTGCAACGTGACTTCGATCAAAAGTCGGAAACAATCTTGTTTAGAACTCCATTGGGATGGGCTTCTAGGGATACCAGATATAACTGGCGAAATTTGGCCATCATTGGACAGCACGGACTGCCATTAGCGGTGAGAAGCGTAGTGAGATACCTTGGTATCTGGCTCGATAAGTATTTGTATTTTGGCAAATATATAGATGCTTGTCTTGCTGGGGCCAAGAAGGCTTTAGCCCTGACAAGAAGGCTATTTCACAGCAGTCAACTTGTCTCTAGGGTGAAGGTCATATGCTATGTGGCCCTAATCAGGCCAGTCATCGCGTATGGTTGTCCCGTGTGGTTCAATGTAGCGCCGTATCAGATGGAAAGTGTTCGGGTGTTTGAAAGGCGGTGTCTTAGGACCTGTCTCGGCTTGTACAGAACACCAGAATCAGAGTACAAAAAATATTATCCCAACAAAGTCCTTTACGATGGGGCTAATCTGAATAGGATTGACAATTTCCTGATTAAGGTGATCCGAAGACACGTTGCACGAGCAATGACCAACGATAATAGCCTGATCTTTGGAGCTTATTACCCCAATGAAATGTACCACGAGAGCACGCTTCTATCGGGCTTTATCCCACCAGAGGCATTTCTCCATATTGATGCTAAAGGGTTAATGCAAAGCAGGGATGGTATCCCGGTAATATACCACCGTCGCCGCAGTGCGAGGGACAAGCGGCTCATTTACGACGGGTATGTCGCCAATGCTCAGGAGCTCCTCCATTTTAGTCCCGCGATTGCGGACAGGGATCGAATCGATGCCGAAAAACAGTACACCGAATTCTGGTGGCTTCTAGAAGGGGAGAGGGTAGGCTCGCTTTCCTAGGTCGGTACGTTACTAAGGTAACACACTCATCTTAGTTGTAAGTTAGAATAAGGATAGTTAGGAGGATTTCGTGGAGAGACCACGTTCGTCAACATGGGGCGGCGCCGCTGAGAAGTAACCGATGCTTTATGGCATTGGTTAAGTCTCGGGGATGCTTGTGCACGATGGTATGGTGGTGACCACTCGGTGCGAGAGGCTACGAGTGCTCACCACCCCGATTATAGTTAAGGTAGGTTAAGTACAATAGAATAGGGACATAGTTTTAAGTTTTATAAAAAATTTAAAAGATACTGTATCTAAGTTTTTCGAATATCTTTTCTTAGAGATTTCATATATTGTAATACTGATAGATAAGATTAATCGTAAGATAGTTTTTAAGGCCGAAAGGTAAACTTTGAATGAGATTGTAAAGTTTAGAGCGCTTGGTAAGAGCCAGTAAGCTAGAATAAGTAACTATCATTGTTAAATGATCATAGAATGTAAGTAATAATGAAAGAATCAATAGAACTGAATTAAAAAGTAAGTAAAGCCAATCACAAATCTCTGACCGATCTCGGTATATGGAGAGCCTCTCTGATCAGAACAAGAATGGTTCAGGCAACATTAAGTAACAATCACTTAACTAAATTCGCATATAGAGGAACGCCACAGGGTGGCTCTATTTCTCCTCTACTTTGGCTAATGGTTATGAACAAAATGCTTGTAAGACTAGACAGAGAAAGCTCAAAGTGGTCGCGTATGCGAATGACTGTCATGAAGTTTCCCTCCATGATGCGTGAAATCATGGAGGCCGCAAATTGTTGCATAATTGAACTGAGTTCGTTTACCACCAAAGCCAAAATACCTGATTTTAACCTTCCCTATCTTAATAGTCAACCGCTCACTCTATGCAATCTTCCAGCTCTAGGTATGTACTCGTATCTAGGTATCATGCTTCAACCAAAACTTAACTGGAAGCAAGACATCGAATACAGAGTTAGAAAGGCGTGTGTAGCCTTCCACGCCTGCCGCAAAACCTTTGTTAAGAAGTGGGACCTTCAACCAAAGATGACCTTGTGTGTGCAGGCAGCCTTAGTGCATCCAATTCTCACCTACCGGTTACTAATATCGTGGCCCACGTTGAGCAAAGGCGACAACGTTGCGAAAATTAAAATTCTCCAAAGAGCAGCCAGTATAGGCACCACGGGCCCACTGTGCTCCTACTGCCTCTCGACCTACACACAAAAAATACTTTGCACTTTGCAGCGCAGTCAGACTCAAAGAATTTGGGTGCTGGACTGCATGGCCTTACTGCCAGAGCAACATCCTGGACTCGTTGCCAAATGGCATGGTCACGTCTCTAACCGACTACATCACACCCAAGCTACACTTCAAGAAAAACTTCCACTAGAGTTCAGTGGAAGAATGGCGAAGTAGTGAAGGACTTCGACACGATCATCTATTGTACACCGACGGCTCAAAGATGAACTGTGATGTTGGGCGCTTGTGTCTAACTGGAATCATCGAAAATATTAATATCTAACTGCTTGCCGGATCTTGCCACCATCTTACAGACGGAAATACTGGCAATCCAGGAGGCTTGCACGCATCTCGGACGTGACACAACGCACAAACAAAACATTGCTATCCTCATAGATTGTCAAGCCCCTATCAAAGCCATTGACTCGGCTCCCATATCCTCCAAACTGGTACAGGAGTGCCGGAATGAGTATGCCTGCTTCGGCGAGCGCTTCAGGGTTACACTGCTCTGGATTCCAGGGCACAATGACATGAAATGCGTTGAATTAGCTAGGCAGGGATCAGCTCTGCAGTAAGGGTCCACACCCCGCTAGGTGGGGTTAAAGGAGAAATCCACTTATGCTTCCTACAGAAGGCCAACCTCCAACTGCGCCATAGTTTTAAAGTTAGTTTTAAACGCATTTTATTTTCTAATTCATTAACTCTTACATACTAACAAAAAATGCTTAAATGCTAGCTTAAAATTACTTAACAAAGTTATACTAACTTACTGGCCCCACACAGGCACTCTAAGCTACTCTAAACTCTTATATATATGTCTTTCGACTTTGTTTACATTTTATACTTATATATACTTATTTTCTATGCTTAAGGCTAAGAAAAGAATTTAACAAAAAACTTAGCATATGGACATATTTTTTATAAAAACTTAACACTAGCTTAAAATAAATCTTAGTCTACCTAACCTACCTACACAATACACACATATATACACATAGACAATATTCACAATGACATACATATACTAGTATATACCTATGTATATACTAATATAAATATGTATTTCTTAAATACTAACCTAAACCTATGCAAGCTGGCCATTGCTATTCACAGTGTAAATGGATTGGTCAGCTCTGCCCCATTAGTGAGGCTGGTCCGTAATTGACGGAAACGACGACGAAACATCTTCTCCATCATTCAACCACCAGAAATGCTGGTGCTGCCGAACGACATCCCTCTTATCGCGATTCCCCACCGCCCTACTGAACCTGAGACGATCCACACTGCCGTGTGCGACGTCTCTGTCGTAGTTGAGTCGCCTGTCCCCAGCTTTCCGAGCGACATGGAAGATTAACGGGACCGCTGATCTATCCTGGATCAACCCTATCTGATCTAGGTAGAGGAATGCTTCCGGTGGAACGAAGCCGTCAGAGCGCACACTCTCGTGGTAAAGGTAGTTGGGGTAGTAAGCCCCCGATATCAGGTTATTCGTCGAGGTCATTGCTCTTGCAATGTGCCTTCGAGTCAGCTTAATTACGAAGTTGTCCACTCGTATTAGGTTCGCCCTGTTGTAAAGGACCTCATTACGATAAAATTTCTTGTACTCCGACTCTGGTGTTCTGTACAAGCGAAGGCAAGCCCTAAGGCAAGCCCTCTCAAACACCCGAATCTTTTCCATTAAGCTTGCTCGCACATTGAACCACACAGGACAACCAAATACCAGCATGGGCCTGATAAGGGCCATGTAGCAGATTACCTTTACCCTCGCATCGAGTTGGCTGCTATAAAACAGTCTCTTTGTAAGGGCAAAAGCTCCTTTGGCTCTGGCCAGAGCAGCATCTACATTTTTGTCAAAATACAGAAACTGATCTAGCCAGATCCCAAGGTATCTGACTACATTTCGACAGGCAAGTGGCTGTCCGTGTTGTCCAATGATCGAGAACTTTCGCCAATTTTTTCTGGTATCCCTAGAGGCTCTAGACAACGGCGTCCTAAAGAAAATGGTTTCCGACTTCTGAAAGTTGATTTTCAACTTCCAGTCATCGCAAAATCGTCTTATCTTATCGAAGTCACGCTGCAAGAGAGTATTAATGACCTCGATTTTTGGACCTGTTCTGTACGCTATCAAATCGTCTGCGTACGCAATAGTATGGGGAAGTGAACCTATCAAGTCGCTTGTATAAATGTTGAATAGGATCGGCGAATTGACCGCGCCTTGCTGAAGACCATTTTTAATTTGAAATATACCAACAGAAGTCACATCGCCATTTTTCACGATGAACTGTCTGTTGGTTAGCATATTATAAAGAATGTACAAGAGTGGTTTACTGATCCCCAGCCTAGTCAGCCTATAGAAAAGACCCTCTAACCATACTGTGTCGAAGGCCTTCTCCAAGTCAACAAGGCAGGCACCAGTGCATTGGTTTTTGCCTTTATTCCATTGGATATCGGACACCAGTTTAGACGCGGCATGTGAGATATCATGTCCCGCCTTAAAACCGAATTGATTATCCGGAACTATATGTTTGTCCTCAACCCACCTAGACAGAGCTCTATTGATTACTTTTTCAAACACCTTACTGATATTCGGAAGGAGACTTATCGACCGGAGATTCGCCGGATTGGATATATCCTTTCCCTTTTTGGGGATAGGTTGAACCACCGCCGTTTTCCAATGCGCTGGATAATGTGCATTATTCATTGCATTATTAAACAGGGTGGTGTAAATGTCCACCGCTTCTAGAGGAAGATGTCGAAGCACGATGTTTGGAATACCATCGGTCCCCACTGATTTCTTAGCCCTGATTGTGTCGAAGATCTCACGGAGCTCTTCCTTCGAAATGAACGGAGGTAGGTCACCCTCTCTGGTAATGACAGTATTTGCCATATTTTCGTCGCTGAAGCGAGTGAAACCAGAGCCCTCGGATCGCCAGTTCTCTACTTCATTTCGAATGTAGAGGTTGTGCACCAAGATGCGATTATCCAGGTCATAATTAGGTCCACTGCAATCAGTGGCCTTGTATATTTCCTGGAAAGTCGCCCCTATGGCCTCAACCTTCTCCTGTGGATCCTCGATCACAAAGAAGTCGTCATCATCAGCGGCCTCATTTGGATCAATACCTGCTATTGTCAGTAACCGTTCGTTGTCTGTTGTCCGGGCTATTTTAAGACACTGAAGGTCGTTTTGATTTTTTCAAAATTTTTTGAAATAGTTTGTTTATTTGAGGGAACAT
Source organism: Volucella zonaria (assembly GCA_963966105.1). Classification (NCBI taxonomy): domain Eukaryota; kingdom Metazoa; phylum Arthropoda; class Insecta; order Diptera; family Syrphidae; genus Volucella; species Volucella zonaria. The sequence goes on along the minus strand of OZ014530.1, from coordinate 315,780,804 downwards.
ATTCGGGTTGCTGGTGTTTACAGCCCGAACCCTGTTGTTCCAATATAAACTTACAGAAATTCTGTAATTCTCTTTTATTAACGTTTGAATATTTTTAATCGATGCCTTCAGTGTCCTAATCTCCGGGTCTTGTCTGTCAGTTAACTGTCTGTACAAGTTTTTGAGTCTTGTCAGAAGTCTACTTTTCTGTCGGTGCAGTGCGTCAATAGTAGGATTGCGGAACAGGTCTTCGTTAGTCGTATGTCGATATCGTGGTATTGTAGAGTCCATAGTTTGTTTAATTGTCTCGTCCATTTGTTTTAGGTAATTGTCGATCTCCTCGTTTGTCAAATTCCTATTGGACGGTGGGTGGAGCGTATTCGAGGAGAGCGCACTTGTCATGGTTGCGGAGAAGCGTGTCCATCGAGTCTTACTGTAGTTGTAAGAATATCTTTGGACAAACTCCTCCAATTCCGCAATTTCGTTGGGAACTGTAATTTCGGTACTAAAACCGCAATGGTCACTGTCATACACGAATGTGCGCAGACAGTTTAGCGTTTGTAAATTCGTACCTGTCAGTCGTATACGTTCGTCGTACAGCAGTAGATCCAAATAAGACCCGCCTCTGGGAAACGACGGGTTGTCCGTCGCTTTAAGACCGAGTCTGTACATGGCATCGTGCTGACCCCACCAATCGAGTAGTAGGTTCCCTCTAGTATTTGGCAAATTATTTCCCCAATCTCTGTGTCTAGCGTTGAAGTCCCCGCCGATTATAAAATAATTCTCCCCCGATTCCAGTCTCAGGAGTCGAAAAAGCGTGTCGAGCTCTGTAATGAATAAAGTGGATTGTGAAGTCTCAGGTGCATAAACAGAGGCCAAGTACAGCCGCTTTCCACTGCGGAGCGGGATGTAAATGACGACTGCCTCCAACACCCGGAACCTGCGCAACACTCCCTTGTACACTCTGTGAAATTTTATACCTTGTTTAATGAAGATCGCGACACCGCCTCCACATTTGGATCGGGGCCGGTTTCTTCTTCTAACAATATAATTATTGTACTCCAGTTTGTGTTTATCGGTTAGCTTGGTTTCGCTAGCGAAAAGCACATCAGGAGTTTGGTCTTGTAGCAATTTAAACATCGCGGCTCTTCGTTCGATCCTAATCAGTGAATTAACATTCACTGCAAGGACCTTCAAAGTTTGCTCCACCATGTGCGTGCTCATTACGACATGTGTTGCGTTAGGCCCGGCAGCAGCGCGTAGATCTGGTCCACCCGCTTGGCCTGTTCCTGCACCTGTTTTTGCAGCTGAGCCATCTGCCCTTGGATTGCGAGCAAGATGGCCAACATGTTAGGTGCAGCTTCCGTTGTTCTCGGCATTGGCGCCGGAGAAGCAACAGTCGTTTGCTGTACCGTAGCACCCCTACCTGCCGCCATTTGGGCGTAGGAAATTTGGGACGTGACGGCTGGTGTTTGAAGCCTCACAGGTGAACGTTTGACCTCCACCTTCTGCTGCCGAGCCAGTTTTGCTTTTTTAATGTCAGAGAACTTAGGACAACCCCGATAGTTTGCGGTGTGTCCCACGTTCCCACATAACACGCAAGAGAGCTGCGTCCTATCGGATGCTCCGTCCCTACCCAGAGGACACTCCTCGGAACTGTGGTTCTTTGCGCACTTCACGCATCGAGGCTGCATTTGGCAGTTCGACGCGGCGTGCCCGAACCTCTGGCAGCGAACGCATTGTATAACGCCTTCGCTCCTTTTTAATTTTTCCCAGTGAACCACCTGGTAGTCTAGGACATTAATACTCCTTAGACTATCCAGACGGCTTTCGGGACTGAGCTGCACCAGGAAGAACGGCAGACTCCGTTTCTCCCGCCTGGCTCTAGCTGTGGTAAATGGCTTTACCCCCACGAACTTGAGTCCTTCGCACTCCTTCTCTTTAAGCAGTGCCAGGATCTCCTCAGGATCAGAAGACGGTTCCAACCCCTTCAGCAGCATCGATTGCCGCTTTTCACACTTCGGTGTGAATGAGTAGTGCTCCGTCGTCGTTTCCTTTAGGAGCTCTTTCACTTTCGCGTAGCCCTCCACTGTATTACAGTGGATGGCATGGCGATCGTTCCCCAATCTCTTAATATTAAAATTATTACCAATGACCAACTTACACAGGTCCTTGGTAGCATTTACCTCCAATTTATAGGTGTTGATAGGCGGCACCTTCTCCTTCTTCTTCTGCTGCTGCTGCTGCTGCTGTTGTTGTTGTTGTTGTTGTTGTAGTTGTTGTTGTTGTTGTTGTTTTTGTTGTTGTTGTTGTTGTTGTTGCTGCTGCTGCTGATGTTGTTGCTGCTGCTGCTGCTGCTGCTGTTTTAGCTGTTGCCGATGTTGTGACTGCTCTTGTTGTTGTTGCCGGTGTTTCTTTGGCTTTTGTTGTTGTGCTTGCTTTTGAGCAAGCTGCTGTTGTTGGGATTGCTCTTGCTCTTCCTTCTTCCTTCTTACCATTTGTTTTTCTTTTATGGCCAGCACTCTTTCTTGTAGCATTTTGATGCTGCTACATATGGCCTCCATTTCTTCCTCTTCATCGTCAGATTCGCTTGCTGCCAATGAAGCGAAGTTGTTGGCCGTTGGTAGGGTGGGCTGTTTTAATAAGTTGGAAGTTTTACAAAGCTTCCTCCTTCTCTTTGGTTTTGGCGTTTGGATCGAACCACTTGACGCCTCACTTGGTATTTCAGCAGATCCCGCTATTGACATAGCGGACCGCTCTCCACAATCCATCACGTGATGGACAACACTTAATACCACTTTAAATTTATTGTTTTTTATAAAAATGAAAAAAAAAAAAAAAAAAAAGTTGTTATGAGTACACGGGGATTCGAACCCACGACCGTCAACTGTCGGCCGAGCACACTGACACCCTGCTAATTGGAGCCTGTAGCAATTTCCTCAAATGTCTCGTTTTCACTGATTTTACTAATCACTGTACACTCGCAAGCCGAAACACGTCTGCTCTCCACGGAGATATGTGAACGACTGACCAACTGCGCCATATCAGGGATGCTATGGCCGACTTACGATAAGAGTAGAATAAAAGACCTACTAAACAAAACCCGCGCAGATATCGCTAGAATCACGGTAATAATCACGGGGCATTGGGTAGTTTGAGGCCAAACTAGGTATCCCACTTTCTTTGCAAATGTCCACAACTAGCAAGAGTCAGACTGCGTGCACTAAACCAACCAGGGGTGTCCCCAGATCGGGACACCGACTGCCTCATATCCTCAACACCACATATCAACAACCAAGTCACACGTATCGTGGTAATAAAAGGGCACATTCTGGTGTTCTGGTGTTACTTGGGTTCTTGTTGTTGTTCCTCTACCCGGAGCATCGAACTTGCCGAGTTGTAGTGGCTGAGTTGTAGTGGCTGAGTAGGGTCAATGAATCTCGAGAAATTTTTTAGACGAGTCCAGACCCTAGCAGACATCGAACTCGTACTTGGATCCCAGCAGAACCCTCCTCCCTAGAAAGCATTCTGGAGATCATCAGGCTCAGTAACCCGACCCTTCCATCTCATGACTGGAAAGTGGCTAAACTGCAGGAACTAAGGGGTTCTTATAGATGCGCGTTGATCGTGATCAATAAAGAATCCCTTAATCCTCTAGTGCAGACAAAAGGCATGATTCGGTTCGAATTCGAGTCAATTCATCTAAGGGTCTACAAAAAGGATGAGCTGGATGCTGATAAGCAACCTCCTCCTCCTTTAACGGAGAAACCACCAAACACAATCTCAGATCCTGGAGCGTCGATATCCTTTGCGATCAGAGGAAGAAAATAGGTTCTTGGGCACATCTTCAAAATTGGAGGATCTCAACAATACCGTGGTGGAGGCTACTCTGGAAAACTGTCGCACTGTCTTTCAAAAAACGCAGAAGACACAATCCTAATCCAGGAACAATGGATTGTAGAAGGCGTGGTTCGTGGACTTAGGATGCCCGCATACGTCCCGCTCTATACAAGAAACAAAGGTAAGATTAGAACTTGTATATTAGTGAAACGTAGCCTTAATGCACTTCTACTTCCAACTCTCAGCGACCCCGACTTAACCGCTGACAGACTAGAGACTGCCAAAGGCTCCTACTGGCAAGCATCGGCATGCTTTGACCACGATCATGTGGGTCTTCTCCCTGGTGATAACCTAGAAAGGGTGGTTCTGGAAGAAGGAAGGCAAAAAACTGGCCTCATCATCGGATGCGACGCTAACGCTCATCACACGGTATGGGGCAGTACCGACATCAATGATAGAGGTGAGTTACTTCTGCAACATTGGCAATGAACCAATTTTTATAACGAGAGACCGACAGGAAGTATTAGATATAACTCTTGTCTCCGACAGCATCACTCAAATGCTAATGAACTAGATGGTATCGTCTGAACACTCTTTTTCAGATCACAGATACATCCAATTCAGCCTGAATGATGCACCTCCCAATCAACCAACATTCCGGAACTACCGGAAAAGTGATTGGCCAAAATACAGAGGAATACTGTCAGAAACAATATCCTCTAAACTCTCAACTCATGTCAATGAGCTTGAGATGAAAGTCAGGGAATCCACCCTAGCTCTCAATCAGGCTATGGCCGCTTCCTGCCCTCTTATTCAACCTGGAGGCAAGAAAAAGCCACATTGGTGGACATCAGCACTGGGACTGCTCAGAAACACTTGCAGAAAACTTTTCAACTTAGCAAAAAGCACAAGAAAAGTGACCGACTAGGACCCGTACGAAGAATCCCTCAAAATATACAAAAAAGAACTGAGGAAGGCAAAGCGACAATCCTAGAGGTCCATCTGTGACAAAATCACGGAAATCCCTGAGGCAGCACGGCTAAGAAAAATTCTCTCTACAAATCCTATGATGCCTAGCTGTTTGAAAAAAACCGATGGCTCTTGGACAACCTCAAGTAATGAATCACTCAACCTGCTACTGGACACCCACTTTCCAGGTAGCTCCCAATTCGCGGCCAGTAGCAACCGAAGCAGGCCTAGTGCAACCGGGACCAAAATCCATGGTCTGATCACAAGAGACAAACTGCTCTGGGCGCTTCATAGTTTCAAACCATACAAGTCTGCTGGCCCGGAGGGTATAATACCTGCCGAGCTACAAAGCTCCTCAGATATCACCTTGCCTTCTCTAGAAAATATTATGCGGAGCTGTGTAGAACTGATCCACATTCCACTGTCATGGAGAGCAGTCAATGTAGTTTTCATTCCCAAAGCCGGAAAATGTTCTCATGTTGTTCCAAAGGACCTCAGACCTCTAAGTCTATCACCTTTCCTTCTGAAATCTCTAAAACGACTGATTGATATCTATCTACGAGCTAAAATTGATCTAAGACATCTGTCAACGGCTCAAAATGCCTACTCTGGATTCACTGACTAGCCACATCAAACGATCGCTATAATACAGAGAGTACACAATGCTTGCTTTCCTGGACATAGAGGATGCCTTTAACAACGTCAACACATCCGCTGCGTCAACACGTCAACGACTGCGCTGTCAACTCTGCAGGTAGACGACTCACTTGGGGAACTGATCAGTCTTATGCTAATCAGCAGGATAATCAACTCCAAACTGGGTGAGGCTTCTGCTAAAAGATGTGTCAGCAAAGGTACGCCGCAAGGCGGTGTCCTTCTCCCCTTCTCTGGAACTTAGTAGTAAATGAACTGCTGATATACCTGGAAGCGGCTGATAGCAGGGTGATTCCCTATGAGGATTACGTTGCTATTCGCAGGATATTTTCTGCAGGCAAGTGACTAATAACGCAGTTATCCACCTTAGAGCGACTACACAGTGGACAAATAATTCATTTGGCCACGCTAACATTCTTGATACATTAGGAATCCTCACAGAGAACATCGATTACACTACACTTGAACTTTGGTTTAACAAAAACTTCCATATAAGCTTCCCCTCTAGATCCTTCTAGGAGGAAGATGCTTTCATGGAGGACAAATCAATCCATTTCTACACAGATGGATCTAAAAGAGATAGCGGGGCTGGTGGCGGCGTTTTCTCAGATAAGCTAAATCTAAGCCTCTCTTTCTGTCTTCCAAATCACTGTGGCGTCTTCCAGGCGGAAATTTTGGCGATTAAGGAAGCTCTGTCTTGGCTGAAGAAAAACGTGATATTTGCAAAGGATATCCGCAGCAGGCCGTTATCAAATCCCTGGACTCAGTCTCATTAAATTCTAAAACCGCCCTTGAATGCCGATCATCTCTTATGGAGATGGCAGCGCAGTTCAACCTTCATTTTTGATAGGTTCCGGTCCACAAAGGCTTTCCAGGGAACTGTAGGGCCGATAAACTCGCCAAAAGTGTAGCATAGGTATACCAATCGCTGCGTGCAAACTAAAATTAAAGCTGGATGCCAATAAAAGAACAGACCTCAGGTGGACTGTTGGAGCAGCATGTCTAGCGACCAAACAGATCTGGCCAAAACTGGATCTGAATTGCTCTAAGTATATGATCCTTCTAAATAAGGAAAATCTCAGCGCCATCATAGGTGTCATCAGTGGACACTGCCTCATAGGCAAGCACGCAAGAAGGCTTGGTGCGTTTTTAAATGATTTCTGCAGAAGCTGCATGGACGAGGAGGAGGAGGAGACAATCCTCTACTTACTCTGTACATGTCCAGCTCTCTCCCAGGGAAGAAAACTTCTCTTGGGAGCTTTCTTCCACAATGACCTAAACGATCTAAAAAATATAGACGTAAACAGTCTCCTACGCTTCATCGCTAGCTCAAACTGGTTCCATTGGTAAGAGAATCACAGATCCACGTGGCATCACAACGGGCCAATAGGCCTAAGTGGGTTGGTATTTCCAACAGCCACTCTTACCTGCCTAACATACCTACCCCGGGTTCTTGTTGAACCGTCACCTCTACCTATCTACGCTACATCCTATACGGTTGTCCTCTAAAGTTCTTCTGGAGCCCGTTCGCCCTTTAAGGCTTTTCGGGACAGAGCGTCAAAAACATTAATTTCACCAACCACCTGTCTATTTCGATGGAATTTAACCCTAACAGGCTTAATCTCTACGGCACTCTCTCCATCGTTCCAGGGCAATCTACGAAATCTACCAACTCCGGGATAACATAGCATTCAAATCCGTGGAAATGTTATGGCAACATGTGGATTAGAGCCCTTGATATCGTGCCCCGTCTATGCTCGAAAGATCACGTGGTCACCAAGATACTTTTCCACAATTTAACTTTCAGTCTTTGGAGCTTTGTTCTACGATATTTTCTAAGTTCCAGGTTCTTTGCAGAATCGTAACATATTCGTATATTCTTTTCCTCTTAAGCCTTTCCGTCACGACAAGGCACCCATAAACCGCGCGGATATGTGAAATTTCATTTCCACAATTTGCATGGTCGCGCACGTTTTGAAGCGTTTTATAAGTAGACGAGTAGATCGTAAATTTATGTACGAGTATCTCAATGTGTATCCACCTTAAGATACTTAAAGTTAATAATGGAAGCTTTGGCATTTAATTTTTTTACGATTAAAAAAATACGAGAAAAAATAATTCTAATCCGCACATTTTTAGCACCTCTCTGACAGTTGATGTTTATTTTTTCGCCAGAAATGCCCTCACGTGATCGACATAAACCAAACGAGAACAGTTAGAATTATGGCATTATGGAACTATAACTTATTTTTGTGTTCGAACGCGTACGCAACGCACACGTACGGAAACGTCAAGCGTCAAGCGTACCTAGTCATACTTTAACAGAAATGTTCTCGCTCTGATTACGATCGCACAAACACAGTGCCAAGCTATTAACTGACCTCAGTTCAGCCTTACCCGTAAGTACCTACTCCTATGCTGAACACATTACTTACTTCATCACATTTTGACGCAAAGACCAGAGTCAAGAAACCCAATTAAACTTCAAGACTTCAAAAGTGGTCATTGGTCAATAAACAAGCCACGTTAATTAACGCTCGAAAGAATAATAAAAAACAAAATTCTGAAGAAGCAAAAAAATACGAGTAAAAATAAAGACAATCGCAACAAGCGGTGTAGAGTGCGTTCAAGTTTGCAATAAGGCACACTTCAATAATTGACAATCCAATTCACACCGCTGTTGCGTTGTACGGAGTACAGCTTGTAGTTCTGTTTGTGTTTTTGTTCGGACATATTTGTAGTTGTAGTTGTAGTGGTAGTTGTTTGACAGAATCCGTTGTGTACGGTTTATTTGTTTTGATGCCATGCCCAACTGGAGAGTGCGCGTTCGAATGACCTACCTGTTTGTATTTGGATCTTGGAATTCTTTTTTTGCAGTCTACAGGCCACAGTCTAAGCGGCCCAAGACGAGCACGCTGTGGATTTTATTTGTTTGGCTGTTTACCTTTTGGTTTTTTGGCAATTTTCCCGTTCGGTAAGCCGTCATTGGCCGTTTTTCGTTTTGCCATTTTGGGCCAAAGCAACGATCATAACAAAGAACGACTCATCGCCTCGTCAACACATCACACTGCTGGTTCAGCGTTAGCTCAGATGTTTGAGTATTCAAGCGCGCGAAGGCCCGTCTAGTTTGTGGTTGTTTTGTTGTACTTAAAAAGAAACAGAATGATAAAAAAAGAAAAAAAAAAAACAAAATCCAAATACGGGTTTCTTCGTGTTTTGTTTTGTTCAGATTCGTTCGTTTATGTTTTCATCTGGGTCTCCTCTTTAACTCCAACTAGGTGGTGCGAGCCCGCGATCGCTATGGGTGAATAACCGGTCACATAGTGGAGTCATCAACGATAAAAGTGGAGAGCAATCAAGTTTGACGTTGGTTCCTATGGCAGCGGCTGCGGCTGCGACTGCGACGCAGTTGAATGCTAGCGCTGGAGCTTTGTTTATTGGAGGGGGGGTGCAAGCGTTCGCAGATACGAACATACAGTATCTGACAGCCGTATTCGTACAGTACCAAGTTTCAAAAGAAATCGGCAAAAAATCAAAATAATAAGTTGACAATCCATTTTTTTTTAACAGAGTCGATTTGACAAAACATTAATGAATTTATTTAAAAAAAAGATATGCCACAAACTAGGCTTATAACCGAGGATTAGTAGAGAATCCTTTATGTCGTATAACTTCTCGTAATCGGCTGGGCATAGATTCTACCAACTTTTTGCTAACATCGGGGTCTTCCAATTGGTATTTCCGAACTTTGACAGTTGACAGCGACCATATTGTTGAAGCTACATCTGTCAAATTGGCTGTCGTTTATTCAGTCTGTTTTGCCAAATCACTATGGACGGACATAGCGTTCAACAATACGTGCAAATGATGAAATTTTTGTTATCAAAATCGGTATTCTGTACCCATCATCTTCCTACTGAGAGGACAATTCGCAGTATGGTGGATAGATTTGAGTCCACTGGTTCAGTCCACTGCCCCCACAACTCTCTCATCCTACGACTTTCATAAAGCAAACTTTCACAAAACCAGTGACTATCTTAGCAGATCCCTCTTTAACTTTCACAACCTAAGTCTAAATGACGCCTTATCCATCTTTTATAGAGAAATATTTAATTCTTTCAGCCTTTACGTTCCGTTTTCCCGCCTTAAAACATCATCTACTAGTCCTCCCTGGCATAATCGCAAGCTTCGTTCCTTACGAAACAAGAGAAACAAGTTATGGGCTGCTTTCCTGCGTACCAGATCCTTGTCCGACTATTCCAACTATCTTGGTGCTTATCTTCATTTCACCGAACTCTACGATTCCCTTTACCAGCGTTACCTTAACAATGCGCAAGTCAACCTTATAAATGACCCTAAGTCCTTTTTCCAATTTGTTAACTACAAAAGAACAAGTCATCAACCGATTCACTCACCATTGCCAACCTATTTGCCACCTTTTTCAAACAATCCTTCACCAAAGACTCCTTTGTACCAGATCCATCCTATTTTAGTTACCTACTGAACTTCTCCAATGGCCCACTTCTCTCTCATATCTTGGACCCCTCTTATATCGAATATAAATTACACCAACTCAATCACGAATTTACACCCGGTCCAGATGGCCTCCCTGACGTATTTCTTAAAAAATGTTCTTCGTCTCTTTCCCTTGCCCTTTCTGATCTCTTTCGTCTATCCCTTTCATAAGGAGAATTTCCTCAGGTTTGGAAAACCTCCTTTATAACCCCGATCCACAAAAAGGGATCAAAGAACGAAATAACAAACTATCGTCCAATCGCTAAACTCTCCCATATACCAAAACTCCTCGAAAGTATTTTGTATGAAGCTCTAAGCTTCCAATGCAAATCACTTATTTGCCCTAGACAACATGGCTTCCTAAAGGCTAGGTCAACCACCACAAATCTCGTTGAATTCGTATACTTTGCCATCTCTGCTCTAGAGAACGGCAACGAAGTCGATGTAGTTGCAACCGATTTTAACAAAGCCTTCGATAAAATCTCTCATCGATTAATACTCTTCAAACTGTCTGCCCTCGGCTTTGAACCCATACTCTTAAAGTGGATATCTCGACAACCGTTTTTACAGTGTTCGTTTTAGGTCAGCCCACTTGGCTCCATTTTTGGCCACATCTGGAGTTCCTCAAGGTAGCTATCTCGGTCCCCTTCTTTTTATATTAACCATAAATGATCTCGACAGGATCTTCAAACACTCGTCCGTCTCCCTTTACGCCGACGATACCAAATTTTCAAAACCATTTCCTCTCCTCATGACTCCTTTCTCCTTCAACAAGACCTTGATAGTTTTTCGATCTGGTGCCCTAAAAATTGTTTGGAACTTAATATCGCCAAATGCCAATCCATCACCTTTTCACATAAGCGGCACAAATCTCCTCCCTGACTCTACCTTCTCCACAACCAACCTATCTCCTTCGTTGAATCTCTTCGCGACCTCGGCATTTTGTGTGATAGGGAGCTCAACTTCCGTTTGCATATGGATGGGATAATTCTTAAAGCCAACTCTGCACTAGGTTTTGTAAAACGATGGTCCAAAGAATTCACCAACCCATACGTGACCAGGTCCCACTACACTACCTTTGTTCGCCCCCTCCTAGAGAACGCCAGTCAAGTATGGCCCCTATATCATCGCGTTCATATCTCGAGAATCGAAAGCATCCAGCGCCGTTTTCTTCGATTTGCTCTTCGAGGTATGCCCTGGGACGATGTTTTTAGTCGGCCCCCCTATCAAAACCGTCTCAACCTTATTAACGTAAACACCCTTGAGGAACGCAGAGATGCAGCCGACTTTCTCTTCATTCATCGACTTCTTTCAGGTCAGCTTGAATGCATGTCCCTTCACAATTCTATTTTCCTCAACATTAACCCTCGTAATCTACATACCCGTCGTCTCTTCTATCACCCAATCCACCACACCTCCTACGGCGCGAATGAACCAATCGCCCGTATGCTGCGAAAAATTAATTCAAACCCTAGCGTCTTTGACTTCCACCGCACCACATCCTACCTCAAATCCGTTCTCTTTCACCACTCTAACCAACCTTAGTTTTAAGTTTTAGTTTAAGTTTAATTTTAAGTTATAGCTTGTATTAAGCCGAATAAATGGGGGCATGCGCCCCCACCAAAATCAGTAAACCAACACCCGTACCTCGACTAAAGCAAGATCCGCCGAAAACATCGAATTCAAAGCAATCGATTTCGCGTTGCTCACAAGAACTCGGCCTTTCGCAGACCACAACTTGGCGAATTTTGCGTTATGACTTGGGTCTGCACCCGTACAAAATTCAACTGAAATAAACGACCATAGACAACGACGTGTGTTCGGTGTATAGGCTCTGGAGCAGTTGGAAACTGACCCTAATATTCATCGAAAAATCATCTTCAGAGATGGGGACCATTTCTAGATGGTACATCAGCAAACAAAATTGTCGAATTTGGAACGATACCAGTCCACATGAGATCCAAGAGCGTCAAATACATCCCGAAAAAGTCACTGCTTGGTGTGGATTTTGGGCTGGCGTCGTAATCGGTCCATATTTCTTTGAGAACGACGTTGGCGTAGTGCGGTAGTGCGCAGGTGCAAAGCTAAGGCGAACTCGCTACAGCAACAGCAACAACAACTGTACGAAAATAAAAATAAAAAACACCAAATGCAAACACAACATGTGCAAAAGCAGCAGCAAAAACAACAACAGCAACAACAGCAACAACAGCAACAACAGCAACAACAGCAACAACAGCAACAACAGCAACAACAGCAGAAACAACAACAGCAACAGCAGCTAAAAAAGAAAAAAGAAAAGGTACCTCCAATCAACACCTACAACATGGAGGTCCAAGACACCAAGAACTTGTGTAAGTCGGCCATAGGTAAGAACTTTATCATTCAAAGATTAGGCTCAGACAGGCACATCATCCACTGCAATTCAGTGGACGGCTACAAAAAAAAATGCAAAATCTGTTGAAGGAAACGACGACGGAATACTTCACGTACACACCGAAAGGTGAGAAATTTAAAACGGTTCTATTGAAAGGACTGGAACCGTCCACTAATCCCGAGGAGCTCTTAAAACTCCTTCAAGCGAAAGAGTGCGAAGATTTCAAATTTGTGGGGGTGAAGCCTCATACCACTGCAAGAGTAAAAAGGGAAAAGCTGAAACTACCGCTCTTCCTAATACAGCTCACTCCCAACAGAAAACCGGATAGTCTAAGGGGTATCAAAGTACCAGGTTGTTCACTGGGAGAAATTAAAAAGGAGCGATAGCATTATACAATGCGTTCGCTGCCAAGGGTCCGGACTGCCAAATGCAGCCTCGATGCGTTAAGTGTGGAAAGAACCACAAGTCTCAGGAATGTGCTTTGGGTCAGGAGAAAGAGTCAGACAAAAGCCAACTCTCTTGTGCTTTACGCAAGAACTCGAGTCACACCGCTAACTATCGGGCTTTTCCCAAGTTCCAAGATGTAAAGAAAGCAAGTATGGCTCGTCAGCTGAAAGCAGAAGTTAAGCCTCCATCCACTCAGCTTCAAACTACAGTCGTCACGCCCCGAATTACGAGTACCTTCGCCCAAATGGCGGCAGGTAGGGGTAGAATGGTACAAAAAGCCCCGGTTGCTTCCTCGGCCCTAGCACCAAGAGCATAGGAAGCTGCACCTAACTTGTTACCTATCTTGCTCTCTACTCTAGGGCAGATGGCTCAGCTTCAACGTCAAGTACAGGAACAGGCTAAGCAGGCTGATAAAATCTACGCACTGCTGCCGGGTCTAACGCACTTCATGTCCTAATGGGTACGCACATGGTGGAGCAAATCCTGAAGGTCCTGATTAGGATCGAGCGAAAAGCCGCACTGTTTAACTTGCTGGAAGACCAAGCTCCTGATGTGCTTTTCGCTAGGGAAACTAAGCTTACCGATAAGCACAATCTGGAACACAGTAAATATAATAGTAGAAGAAGAAACCGACCCAACTCCACACAAGGAGGTGGTGTCATGATCTTTATTAGAAAAAAATTTAAGTTTAGTAGAATGTACAAGGGTACCCATACAAAACGGGTTCCGGGTGCTAGAGGCATGTATCGTACGCATCTCTCTCCGTAGCGGAAAGTGGTTGTTCACGGTCTCTGTCTACGCGCCTGATGCTTTTCAATCCACGCTATTCATCTCAGAGCTCGATAGACTCTTTCGACTCCTTAGAATGGAATCGGAGGAGAATTATTATATAATCGGCGGGGACTTCAATGCCAAACATAGAGATTGGGGAAATCATGTACCAAATACTAGAGAGAACTTACTACTCAATTGGGGGGCACTGCACAGTGTCATGTATAGACTTGGTTTGAAGGCGACGGACAGTCCGTCGTTTCCCAGATGCGGCTCTTATTTGGACCTATTTCTGTACGACGTACGAATACAACTGAGGGGGAGATATCTACAAGCGTTAAACTGTCTGCATACATTCGTGTACGTCAGTGGCCATTGCGGTTTTAGTACCGAAATAACAATTCCTAACGAAATTGCGGAGCTGGAGGAGCTTGTTTCTAACTCCAAATATTGATAAGAGAGAATTACCGAGCATCTGTAAGTTTGTACTGGAACAATAGAATTCGGACTGTAAATTCCAGCAACCCGAATGTGTTCCCGCAAATAAATAAAATATTTCGGAGGAAAGTTCAGAACAACCTTCCTTCCTTAGAATCGCCCGAAAGACGGACAACGAACAAATACTGGTAACAGCAGGCATAGATCCAAGAGTAGTCCCATACGATGATAATTTCTTTGTGATCGAAGATCCTTAGAAGAAGGTTGAGGCCATGAGAGCGACTTTTCAGGAAGTCGCCAATGATGCCATTTCTTCAAATAACGACCTGAACAATCGAGTCCTTATGCACAATTTCTACCTGCGAAATGACATACAGAACTGGCGATTCGAGAGCTCGGGTTTCACCCAGTTCAGTGACGAGAATATGGCACAAATGGCAAAGGGGACCTACTCCCGTTCATCTCAAAGGAAGAACTCCATGAGATCTTCGACACAATAAGAAGCAAAAAATCAGTGGCAATCGATGGAATAATTTTAATTTTTAATTTTGGTCGGGGCTGAGGCCCCCATTTATTGGCTTAATACTCGTACAAGCTTAATCTAACTTAAAAACTAACAGAAAGACTTAAGAGCTAGTGACCATGGAAGTGATGGAGGAGATCTTGTTTGAAACGAGGAGTGCTCAGGTGGAAATGGAGAGGTTTGAGTTGACCTTTCGGAGCATTCGGGAGATTGGATTGTTGGAGCCATAAGAGGTGCGGTGGACAGCTAGGTAGAAGAGATGAGGACAACGTAGATTGCGGGGGTTGGTATTGAAGGAAATGGAGTTCAAAATGGATGCACAGTCGATGGAACCTGAGAGAAGTCGATGAATGAAAAGAATGTCAGCAGTGTTCCTACGTTCTTCTAACGAATTCATATTTAGAAGTTTGAGGCGGCCTTGATAGGGAGGTAAGAGTAAAGGGTCGTTCCGTGGCAGACCACGGAGAGCAAATCGGAGGAATCGATTTTCCTATCTCCCTCGATTCGGGAAACATGAACCCGGTGAAAGGGGGACCAAGGTTGACTGGCATACCCAAGCAGGGGGCGAACAAAGGTAACATAGAGAGATCTGGTTACATACGGGTTGGAAAATTCCTTGGACCACCGTTTAATAAAGCCAAGTGCTGAGTTGGCTTTGAGGATCATCTCATCGATATGCGAACCGAAATTAAGCTCACTGTCGAATAATATGCCAATGTCTTGAAAAGACTGAACCAGGGGAGTTGGTTGACCATGGAGAAAATAAAGTCGGGGAGGAGACGGGTTGCATTTACGTGAGAAGGTTATAGATTGACATTTGGCTATATTAAGTTCTAGGCAGTTTTTGAGGCACCAGATTGAAAACCGATCAAGGTCTTCTTGAAGAAGAGCAGAGTCTTGGGGAGAGGAAATAGTTTTAAAAAATTTTATGTCGTCAAAATAAAGGGAGAGGGAGGAGTGTTTAATGACCCTCTCAACATCGTTAATAGTAAGAATGAAGAGAAGAGGGCCAAGATGACTGCCTTGTGGAACTCCAGATGAGGAGAGGAATGGAACAGAAAGGGCGGATCTAAACCGAACACTATAATATCGGTTTACCAGGTAAGAAAAAATCTATTCTAATAAGAGAGGCTCAAAGCCAAGAGCAGACAATTTGAAGAGGATCAATTGATGAGATATCTTATCAAACGCTTTAGTGAAATTAGTTGCGATAACATCGATTTCTTTGCCATTTTCTAAGGCTGAGAGAGCAAAAGACGCGAATTCAACTAGGTTTGTGGTAGTTGATCTACCTTTTAGGAAACCATGTTGTCGGGGTGAAATAAAAGGCTTGCATTTGAAGCTTAAGGCTTCGTATACTTAAAATGCTTTCAAAGAGTTTGGGTATATGAGAGAGTTTAGCAATGGGACGATAATTGGTAACTTCATGCTTAGATCCCTTTTTGTGTATCGGGATTATAAAAGAGGTCTTCCAGATCTGGGGAAATTCACCCTGTGTAAGCGATAGACGAAAAAGGTAGGAAAGGGATAGAGACAGGTTGGAAGAGCATTTTTTAACAAATACGGCGGGGAGTCCGTCTGGGCCAGGTACAAATTCAGCCTTAAGATTTTGTAACTTTTCTTCAATAACTGCAGGATCGAAATTTTGAGTGAGAAAGGGACCAATGGAGAAATTTGGTAGATCATTGAAGTAAGAGGGATCTGGTACGAAGGAGTTGTTGGCAAATGATTGTTTGAAAAATGTGGCAAAAAAGTTGGCGATGGTAGGAGGATCACATGGAGTTTTGGTTTCGAAAGCGAGGGAGGAAGGATAACCATCAGTCTTACCTTTGCAATTGACAAATTGAAAAAAGGACTTGAGGTCATTTATGAGATTGGTTTGTGCACTATTCAGGTAGCGCTGATAGAGAGAGTTATAGAGTTCAATGAAATGAAGATATGTACCTGGATAATTTGAATAGTCGGTGCAAAGGGATACCGCCCATAACTTGTTTCTTTTGTTTCGTAGAGAGCGAAGTCTACGATTATACCAAGGAGGGGATGTAGAAGAAGTTTTATGGCGGGAGTAAGGCATATAAAGGGAGATGGATTTGAATATTTCTATGTAAAAAGTGGAGAGGGCATCAACCAGAGATAGATTGGTAAACTCAGAAGAAGCCTTGCTTAGATAGGTATTGATTTTACGGAAATTAGCTTTGTGAAAATTGTAAGAAAATAGAACTGCGGGGGGAGGCGACTGAAGGGGAGAGTTGTGGAAAAATTACAGAAGAAGTGGAGGATGAAAGTTATCAATAGCTGAAAGAGACAGGGGACAACACGATACTAAGGAGTTGATGGGATCAGTTGTGAAGATAAGGTCTAATTGCCTTTCCATATATTGTAGTTGGAAACGCCACTGACTTGGCATAGACTAGAGTCTGTTAGCCGATCTAAGAAGAGGCATTCCTTAGTAGAATACCGAATATTGTGCTTCAACATCTCTCTCTAGAAGCGGTAGACATTTACAATACCCTGTTTAACAATGCAATGAGCATTGGAAAACTGCGGTGGTTTATCCCATCCCTAAAACGGGTAAAGATGTATTCAATCCGGCGAATCTCCGGTCGATAAGTCTCTTTCCGAATATCAGTAAGGTGTTCGAAAAGGTAATCAACAGGGTTTTGGCTCAGTGGGTTGAGGACAAACATATAGTTCCGGATAATCAATTCGGTTTCAAGGCGGGACATGATGTCATACATGCCGCTTCTAAACTGGTTTCAGATAATCCAATGGAATAAGAGTAAAAACCAGTGTACTGGGGCCTTCCTGGTTGACTTGGTCGACACCGTATGGTTAGAGTGTCTTTTCTGCAGGCTGACCAGACTGGGCATGACCAATCCACTTTTGTATATTCTTCATACTATGCTCACCAACAGACAGTTCATCGTGAAAAATGGCGATGCGACTTCACATTAAAAACGATCTGCAACAAGGTGCGGTTAATTCGCCGATCCTGTTCAACATTTACACAAGCGATTTGATAGGTTCACTTCCCCATTGCATTGCGTATGCCGACGACTTGATAGCGTACAGAATAGGTCCAAAAGTCGAGGTCATTAACGTGCTTTTGCAAAGTGACTTCGAACAAATTTGGCGATTTTGCGATGACTGGAAGTTGAAAATCAACTTTCAGAAGTCGGAAACCATTCTGTTTAGGACGCCTATGTCCGGTGCCTCTAGGGACACCAGAAAGAATTGGCGAAAATCTCGATCATTCTCGAGCCACTTGCTTGCCGAACTGTAGTCAGATACCTTGGGATCTGGCTAGACCAATGTCTAAATTTCAGCAAGAATGTAGATGTTGCTCTGGCCAGAGCCAAAGGCGCTTTTGCCCTTACAAAGAGACTGTTTTATAGCAGCCAACTCGATGCGAGGGTGAAAGTTATCTGCTACATGGCCTTCATCCGGCCCATGCTGGTATATGGGTGTCCCGTGTGGTTCAACGTGAGAGCAAGCTTAATGGAAAAGATTCGGGTGTTTGAGAGAGCTTGCCTTAGAGTTTACAGAACACCAGAATCGGAGTACATAAAACTCTATCCCAATGAGGTTCTATACAATAGGGCGAATCTAATAAGAGTGGACAACTTCGCTATTAAGTTGACTCGAAGGCATATTGCAAGAGCAATGACCTCATCCAGCATTATGCGCTGGAAAATAGATTCAACATCCCAGCCTATCTATGTATTGCGTATGACGAAGGACTATCTCAGGGATCGGGAGCTGATCTAATACACCACAGAAGGCCTACGAAGGAAGGAAGTAACATCTGGAGCAGCACAGGGATCAATCCTGGGACCAGACCTCTGGAACATCACCTAGGATGATATACTACAGATGGAGATGCCAACCTTTCTCGTTGGGTACGCAGACGACATTGCGGCAGAAACACTGAAAACGCGTAAAGAGAGTTGAACCAAGTCATGCGTCGAACAACCTTCTGGATGGATGAGCACGGTCTTAATTTGGCAACAGAGAAAACTGAGATAGTCCTTCTGACGAAGAAGAAAATTCCGACATAAATACACTTCCAAATTGGCTCTGAAGAGCAAGGACGCGGTGAGGTATTTGGGATTGAGGCTTGACACAAAACTAACTTTCTGGCAACAGATAAAGTACGCAGCGAAAAGAGCTTTTGGAGTTACAACATCATTCAGTAGATTAATGGCGAACATAGATGGTCCAACGTCAAGTAAGTGCAGGCTATTAATGTCGACAACGCATGCCATTCTCCTATATGGAAGTGCGATCTGGGCAGACGCGCTTCGACAAGAAGCAGATGACGGCAGTGCAAAGACGTGGAGCTCTACGCGTGGCTAGCTCTTATCGAACGGTGCGGAAACCAGGCATCCTTGTAGTCGCAGGAGTTATTTCTTTTTTTGAAATGTTCTCTTTCCCGCGCATGATATTTTGTTAAAGCTTTAACTGGATTATTTGTTTGATTTTTATTTTATTCTGATAGCTGTAAGGTCCTGTAAATAGTAGTAAGAAAGTTGTGTTGTAAGTACTTCAGAGTTCCTTGCCTGTATAAGGTTGAATATTACAATCATGGCTCGTTGCAGAATCACAAAGTAGCCAAAACTTGATTCCGTACTTCGCAGGCTTTGATGGAATGTACTGTCGGAAAGGACATGTTCCTCTGAATGCAACCAGTTGCTCATATATTCTAACATTCACGTATAGAAGCAAGTTTGTCTAACAAACGCCGTTCACTTCGAGTTTCTCTGTTATCGAATCTGGTAAATATTTTTTTGAAAATCTTCAGTGACATAGTTGCTGCAAATATTGGTCTTCCTTTTTGAGAGTTCCATAGAATTTCAGAGCTTTCGTTATTTAATCAAAAAACACCAGCCAATAAAAGAAGCCCAATGAATGCAGACAGTTCAGTGCTAGCAATATCAGTCCATTCTTCATCAAATATGCATTTACCCTTAATGTTTGTGTAAGCCAATAAAGTACCTCAACGGAGATGGAAAAAGTAATTCGAAGCTGAAAATTTCTTCTGCTGTCTTGAGGACGAATAACGTGTCAATCCTGGCAACAAGTTTATAATGTTTTCCCTCGAGGCTCTTTCGGCACTGTTTTCAAGGCGTTTTTTTTTAGAATGAGTCATTAGGCCATTTTTGACTTCACCATTTCCATCCACACTAAAAGTGCTATCCGATGAATCAGCTTCCTCAACATGATCTTCGAACTCAGAACATGATTCCTTCTCATCCGACACTCTCAAAGAAAAATCACTTTCACTATCAATAGTCCAACTTGTGAACAAAGGCATGTACTAGTCACCAAATGTCAATAAATTCTATAAAAGCAAAGTAACACAATGCAACCGCACAACAATTACTGAGTAACCTCAGAAAAGTGACGGAACCTGGGCTAAAAGTAGAAAAGAGGTTCTGGCAACACTGGTGGAAACCCACTTTCCGGGATCCACTGTATCAGGCGAGCCTGGCATGCTACAGTACACTGAGAACATTGATCTCTCTCTCTCCGAAGAGGAAATAGGTGTTCTTATAAACAGGAAAAAAGTACGGTGGGCAATTCAGTCCTTTAAGCCGTACAAATCTCCCGGTCTGGATGGTAGGTATTCTACTAGTCATGCTACAGAAAGCACCGGAGGGAGCAATCGAAAAAATTATGGAAATTCTTAGACGCAGTCTGCAAAATAGGTTACATACCAATAGCTTGGAGGGAAGTTAAGGTGGTTTCTATACCTAAAGCTTGCAAACAGGGGAATATAACAGGAAAAGTTTTCGGACCAATAAGCCGGTCATCATTTATGGTTAAAACTCTAGAGCGACTATTGGAGGTTCACATTAGGAATATAGTAGCTGCAGTAATGGCCTTTTCACTGAGTCACAGCATGCGTGCATGAAAGGAAAATCTGTAGGTGGGGAAAATAGAGAAGAGTCTACACTTCGGAGAGTTTGCGATGGCGGTCTTCCTTAATATTGAAGGAGCCTTCAATAACGTGGAGTGCACCGCCATTAAAAATGCTCTAGTAGACGCTAACATTGAACATGGCATTACAAAATGGTTTTGCAACATGCTTGCGAGCAAGAAAAAAAAAACTGTTCCACCCGGCAAAGTTCGGTCAAGATGTCCGTAACCACTCCACTTCTGTGGGTACTGGTTATCAATGACATCCTCAAAATAATGGGTATAAATGCCACGGCATACGCAGCTGACGGGTCATAATAGTGAAGGGAAAATACTTACAAATTTTAAGCGACATTATGGAGGTTGCCCTGAAGACGATCAGCACTTGGGCAAAAAGCTGTGGTCTCAAGGCCGGACCTTACAAAACGGAACTGATTCTTTTTAACAGAAAGTACAAGATGCCACAATTCAAACTCCCAAAATTCAACGGAGTGGAACTGTCCTATTTCGACAGCGCGAAGTATCTGTGTGTGATTCTGGACAAAGAACTGAATTGGAATCTTAATGTAGCGGAAAGAACCAAAAAGGCATATAATTCTCTTTTTATCTGCAAAAGAACAGTAGGAAAAATTTGGGGCTTAAAACCAGCTATGGTGTATTGGCTGTACGATCAATACAATCCACCATACGGCGGACTAGTATGGTGGAAAGCAACAAACAAGAAAACGGCTTCCGTAGCCATTACAGGTTCGCTTCGTACCACTCCTATGGCAGCATCGGCCACCTTTCTGCACCTAACACCGCTTGATTTACAGATTAAAGATCTTGCTGGCAACAGTGTGATAAGACTCACTAATCTAGATTACTTCAAGAGCAATTGTTTCAGACATGGAGCGGTCCTAACGGAGCTACTCCCAGGCAATCCAATTCTAACGGATGAAATTCCTTCCCCCTTTTTTTTATAATTTGCTCGCGCTCAAGGGATTTAAGTGCCCTTAAAATACTTGCACACAGCGCAGGCGAAGGAAAATCAGGGAGGATAAAACGAGAGGTACCCATGAACGTTGGTTTTAAATGTGTGAAAGTTATAATGACTAGAAAATAAAGACCTAGGAATGAATCACGATATTTTAGAGTGCGCCCGAAAGTTGGCTTGAGGGTATACTGATGGTCGACTTTGACATCCCGTACGATATAATTTATCCGGAGAGGGAGGACTGAAATTTTCACAGATGGCTCAAAAACAGAGGAAGGAACAGGTTCTGGTATCTCCTCAGAAGACCCAGAACTAAGAGTGTCTATAAGTATAAGACTACCGGACGTAAGCAGTCTCTTCCAGTCAGAGGTTCTGGCTATCCTCAGGGTGGCTGAGCTAATACAGCTAATACATCGATACCCCGGCCGCATTCAATTCAATGAAATCAACCAACGTCAACTCTGAGTCAAGGGCTGTCGTACAGTGCTTAAGGTATTATGCAGTCAGAACCGGGTAATACTGTGCTGGGTGCCAGGACATTGCGGTATCAAAGGAAATGAACAAGTGGACGCGCTTGCAAGAAAAGGAGGGCTACTCGACAATTGTGAGGTGGCCAACATCAAACCACCCCCTTGCATAGTGAGGCGCACTATCGA
This sequence comes from Volucella zonaria, assembly GCA_963966105.1. Classification (NCBI taxonomy): domain Eukaryota; kingdom Metazoa; phylum Arthropoda; class Insecta; order Diptera; family Syrphidae; genus Volucella; species Volucella zonaria. The sequence goes on along the minus strand of OZ014530.1, from coordinate 315,758,740 downwards.
GGAAAAAATTGCAAAGACTGCCAACCTAAGGTGGTCAAGTCTTGAAGGACACAGGATATCCAAAGTTCTTTGGTCGCTTGTTGACGGCAAAAGATCTAGGAAGTTAATAAAATTAAACAGGTATAAACTTAGGACAGTAATAGGAGTCCTGACAAGACACTGTCCCCTGCGGCAGTACGTAAAGCGACTTAATTGTCAGCTACATTCTGCAAGCTGTTGATGACATAACACACATAGAGTGTGAATGCGAGGCAATATCGCATAGTCGAAGAAAATGTTTAGGGACATACGAGGGTTGTCTGAAATGTTTCCGCAACGTAAAGACAGCGGCACTCGTCAATAAAAACTAGTGTGCATATTTCGACAGTTACTTACCGAAGTTTCAGTCATTTTGGACGCGCAGTTTTTAGTTGATAGTCGTTTGAGTGAGTCGATGTGAGTGTTTTTTATGAAAATGGAAAAAATTGAGTATCGAGCTGTTTTTAAATTCTTGTTTTTGAAAGGCAATACGCCTACGTAAATCAAAAATGAATTGGACTCTGCACCGTCACTTACCACAGTGAAATTTTGGGCAGCTGAATTTAAACGTGGCCGTAAGAGCTTGGGAGATGACGAACGTTCGGGACGTCCAAAAACTGCAACCACTGACGATAACATTGCTCAGGTTCACCAAACTGCGTTAGACGACCGCCGAATTAAAGTGAGAGAGATAGTAGAGGTCCAACGAACGTGTTTGTTACATTTAAATCAAAATTTAGGCATGAGACAGCTGTCCGCGCGTTGGGTGCAGCGTTTGCTTACGTTAGACCAAAAACGTGTTCGAATGAACATTTCCAAAGCTCTGTTGGCGCTGTTTAGGCGCAATAAATTTGAGTTTTGGCGCCGATTAATCACTGTAAATGAAACTTGGATACACCATTATACGCCCGAAACAACAGTTCAGTCAAAACAGTGAACGGCAAAGGGCGAGCCGCCTCCAAAAAAAGCAAGAACAGTTTTTTCGGCTGGGAAAGTGATGGCGACTGCTTTTTGGGATAGTAAAGGATAGTCGATTATCTTCAAAAAGGAAAAACGATTACAGGAGCATACTACGCATCATTACTTGCCAAGCTGAAGGCAGAAATTGCGGAAAAATGGCCACATTTGCAGAAAAAGAAATCCTGTTTCACCAAGACAACGCGCCGTCTCATACCTCAACGGTTGCCATGGCGAAAATCCATGAATCACGGTTTGAACTGCTTGACCATCCACCTTATTCACCAGATCTAGCCCCAAGCGTGTTCTTTTTGTTCCCTCATCAAAAAACTGCGCTCGGAGGACAGAGATTTTCGTCAAATGAGGAGCCAGTCACCTTCGTGAACAATTATTTTGCAGAGAAAAACGCCAAGTACTACTTGGACGGATTAGAGAGATGGAAGCATCGCTGGGAGAAAATTTTGAGAAAAAATGTCTTGTATCATTGTTCGGTCGGAAACTTTTCAGACAGCCCTTGTACTTTTTCGAAAACCTAGAGGAAATAGACGGCACGAACTTCAAAGGCCTCTTTGGCTTTTGCAAGAAAATTGGGTGTTTCACCAGGGCGACTGTTTAGGTTTGTGCTATTTGAAGACAAATTCAACTGGTTCCACAGGGATCGCGATGGGCCCGTTTTGGTGCCTGGTGTCTGTGTGATGGCCTATCCATCACACCCCTGTTTAACCTAATCTAGCCTAACCTAACCTGAAAACAAATAAAAACGCAATTGACGTTCCATTAATATCTACGGTATGGTAAATTTTGATGCGAAGTCCGCGAACGTAAAAAAATGTGGACGTCGTGAAATAAAAGATATTTTTATAAAATTATACGCTAAATATATTAAGTTTAAAACTTTAGACAACGCCATGAAACATCAAGTCCCTAAAAAATGCGGTCTTAAAGAAAACCTAATTTCCTGCCTAAAATGGTCAAAAAAGACCCGAGGACCTCATAAAGGCCCCCATATAGGACCCCAAATAGGCAAAAAGTTTCCGATGAAATATTTTAAAGTTTTTTTTGTTTTTTTTTTTGCTTTTTATGACGTATGTTTTTTTTTAAATAAATTCGTTAATGTTTTGTCAAATCGACTCTGTTTAAAAAAAATGGCTTGTTAACTCTTTACAATATTTTGATTTCTTCCCGGATGCTTTTATAACTTTTTGCTGTACGAATATGGGCGTCAGATACTGTAAAGATACATAAAGTTCTGCAGCGGTTGGCGTCGTCAGTCGTGTCGTTCGTAAGAGTTGATAAAAAATAAAAATAAAAAGAAAAAACGAAACAAACCGCGATTCTTCACAGCCAAACAAGCATGCATATGTGTCACCATTGTTGTTGCCTTGGTGAACCAGAAACGTCTTTATTATTTATTTGCTGTGCATTTGTCTGGTTTCTTTGTTTTCTTGGTTTCCTACAGTTTTCTTGTTTTATTTTTTGTTTGTTGCTTTTTAAAGTTTTTATTTTTGTGGCTTGAGACGCTTAAGTAATAGGGTGATGAATCAAATGTGTGTTACCGAAGTGAGATAAGTGTGTAGGCCCGCTTACTTATCTCGCACTTCAGCACTATATTTGTTTCCATAAGAAGCTGGATATTTTAAATAATTGTCAGCAGAAGTTGCGCCTCGCTTAATTTCTAATTTTTGCGATGTTGCTGTTGGAATAACCTTCCAAGTGCTTTCTCAGATGGATGTACAATAGATGTTTTATCTGCTTTCTGTAACAAATCCACTAAATTCGTCTACTTTACTTCGAACTTTATACAACTATAATTTAACACTGATTTCCTTAACAAATATTCACGGAAGCAATTAACTTTACGACTGCCTTTATTCGACTGATCCAATTTTATTGCCTGCATTTATGACTTTGTTTACAAACTTCGAGAAAGTTTCGCTACTTTATAGAGTAAAGTGATTTTTTTTGGGTATACGAGTATTCTCTTAAGATATTCTGAAACTTTTTTTCACTCACTGATTATAGTTGTGTTCCGAATTAACGGGACATAACTCTCTGTTTAGGTCAATAAAAGAGTTGCCTTTATTCAAGCGAACCGTAGTGTATAGCGGCCATGTTAGATAAGCTACAGCTGTCAAATTTAGAAGTTAGAATAATTAATGTTGGGCAAATCATCATGGAATACAGTTATTGTTGTAGTAACGCGTGCAAATTATTAAACTTTACCATCAAAATGAGCGTTTAGTTCGAGCTACGTTCCGTGCGCTACGTGATTTTAATGACACTCACAATGCTCCTATTGAGTCAACTATTCGTCGCATGGTGCACAAATTCGAATTAACTGGTTCAGTAAACAATCAGACAACAACCGTACGTCCGTTGAAACGTAAGGTCTGCAGAATACTCGTACATTGCTGCAGTGAACGAGAGTGCCTCAGAACCTGGCCTTTCGTAGACCCTAACTTGGCGAAACTTACGTCGGGACTTAGGCCTTCCGCCGCGCTGTACAAAATTAAATTGACCCAGGAACTGAAAGCAAACGACCATAGACAGAGCAGAGCATTCGCTGACCGGAAATGGACTCCGATTTCGGTCGGAAAATCATTTTCACCGACGAGGTCCATTTTTGGATGAATGAATGTCAGAACTCGAATTCTCTTGTGAGAGTCTTATTATTTTTTTTTTATTAAACGATTTATCGTATTTAAAATTTTGACCTTACTATTTAAACATCGTAAGCTTTATTTAATATAAAAAATGAGTGACTGAATATGTATTGGGTCTATAACTTAATTCGCGCGGTTTGCTAAGAGATGGCGTAACTTGTATTATTCCATTGGAACATGCGTTGGAAAGCTACTGTCATTGTACGTCATTTCAGTATATGTCATTCATTTGAAGCGTAAACAACAATAATTTTTCTTCACTCAAATATGTCGAACTTTGTGTCTGAAAAAGTGTTTTTGCCGGGAGTTCTTCTTCATTACTTTAATATGAAGAAAACTGCTGCCGAAAGTCATCGTATTTTGGTGGAAGTTTATGGTGAACATGCGCTAGCTGAGCGAACGTGCCAAAAGTCGTTTGCACGATTTAAAAGTGGTGATTTTGGCTTGGAAGACGATGAACGTCCTGGGTAGCCAAAAAAGTTTGAAGATGAAGAACTGGAAGCATTACTCTATGAAGATTGTTGCCAAACACAAGAAGAACTCGCAGATTCTTTGGGTGTCACTCAAGCAGCCATTTCAAAACGTTTAAAAGCAGCTGGATATATTCAAAAGCAAGGAAATTGAGTTCCACATGAACTCAAGTCGAGAGACGTCGAAAGGCGGTTTTGCATGTCCGAAATGCTACTGAAACGCCACAAAAGTAAGTCATTTTTGCATCGGATTGTTACTGGTGATGAAAAATGGATCCATTACGACAACCCCAAGTGCAAAAAATCATATGTGAAACCCGGCCAACCAGCCAAATCAACGGCAAAGCGGAATATCCATGGCGCGAAGGTAATGCTCTGTATTTGGTGGGATCAGATGGGTGTGCTGTATTATGAGCTGCTAAAACCGGGTGAAACCATCAATGGACAACGCTACCGAACACAATTAATCCGTTTGAAGAGAACAGTGGCCCAAAAACGCCCGGAATATGCGACCAGACACGAGGCAATAATTTTCCATCATGACAACGCTCGGCCCCACGTTGCTATTTCGGTTAAGAACTATTTGGAAAACGCCTTATAGCCCAGACCTTGCCTCTTCTGACTATCATTTGTTCCAGTCAATGCAGAAAGCCCTCACTGAAATACGGTTCACATCAGAGCAGAATATCAAAAATTGGATTGATTCATTCTTGGCTGCCAAGCCGGCGCAGTTCTTTTGGGATGGGATCCACAAATTGCCAGAAAGATGGGAAAAAGTCATAGCTTCAGATGGGCAATACTTTGAATAATACTATTGTACATGTTTTTCTTAAATAAACGTTCAAATTTTGAAAAAAAAACGCATGAATTATGTTATACGAGGGCGGGTCCATAAGTCCGTGACTTTTTGAATTTCTGACCTCTTTACTGAAACAGCAACACTGCTCCTGTCAACAGGCATCTGTCAGTTGACTCCTGTCAAAATTTAAACTTGCTGCGTCAGTTAGTTTGTGTTTGACAGCTATTTTTATCAGACTACTCACTAATTTGAGGAGAAAATGGAAAAAAGTGAATTTCGTGTGCTTATTAAGCATTATTTCTTGCGAAAAAAAACCATTACCGAGACCAAGGCTAAGCTTGATAAATACTATGGGGACTCTGCACCATCGATTTCAATGGTAAAAAAGTGGTTTACTGAATTTCGTTGTGGCCGTACAAGCACTGAAGATGCCGAACGTCCTAGACGCCCAGTTGAGGTCTCTACACCCGAAACAATCGAAAAAATTCACGATATGGTGTTGGCCGACCGAAGATTGAAAGTGCGAGAGATTGTGGAAGCCGTAGGGATCTCGCATGGCTCAGTGGTTTCAATTTTGAATGATCACTTGATCACGACCACAAACGCAATCGTGTAACAACTTCACAGGAAGGTTTGGCGTTGTTTAATCGCAATATGGAGGAGTTTTTGCGCCGTTTTGTAACCGTGGACGAAACATGGATCCATCACAACACACCAGAGAACAAACAACAGTCAAAACAGTGGGTTTCTAAGGGTGAATCGGCGCCAAAGAAGGCCAAGGTGGGTTTGTCAGCCAATAAAGTTATGGCGACTGTTTTTTGGGATGCACGCGGGATAATCCACATTGACTACCTTCAAAAGGGAAGAACAATCAATGGGGAATATTATGCCAACTTATTGGACCGATTCAATGACGATTTGAAAAAAAAACGACCTCATTTGGCCAAGAAAAAAGTTCTTTTCCACCAAGACAATGCAAGGGTGTACACATGTGCAGTTGCCATGGCAAAAATCCATGAATTGGGTTATGAATTGCTCCCTCATCCACCGTATTCTCCAGATTTGGCTCCGAGCGACTACCTCTTGTTCCCAAACCTGAAGAAATGGCTTGGTGGAAAAGATTTGACTCCAATGATGAAGTCATCTCGCAAACAAAGGCCTATTTTGAGGACCTCGACATATCATTTTTTTTGGAAGGGATAAAAAAATTGGAGAAGCGTTGGACAAAGTGTATAGAGCTCAAGGGAGACTACGTTGAAAAATAAAATGTGCAGATCTGTTAATCTGTGGCTTTCTGACACAGAATACAGCAATATTTCGACTTATGACACTAATTCCTCTACCGCGAGCATCGAACTTGTCGAGTTGTAGAGGCTGAGTGATATCAAGGAATCTCGAGAAATTCTCCAGGAGAGTCTTAAAACTAAAGGGTGCTCCCCCCATCCCTTCGCAACCACTCCTTTTTCCACAGGGTTAGATTAAGTTGTCATACGACCCGTGTTGGAGATCTATTTGGCTGAGGGCCCGGCACAATGCGTCGACCAATGGAAAAAAATCAAAAAATTAGATTTACAAAATATTATTTCGAAACACTCAAAAGGCATTACACATTCCCAAACAAGAACTTTATTAGCGGTAAAATTTGCCCGCAAGCTGTCTGGTCACCACAAAACCTTACCTTACTTGGTTATTTAAAAAATGACAGTTAGCTCCAGTACATGAAGCCTCGACTGGTAGAGTAAAATAATTATCTTATAAACCAGTTTTTACTTGGATCTACAACACTAGGACATGCAGAGGTTATTTGCTTTTTGTTTTTTATATTTTTACTTGCAACTTTTCAACAGTTGTTATCAAGCTTAAAACAACTCCCATTAGGACACTTTTAGTTCCGTGGTTATTTCGACAAGGTAAAAATTGTCTGCGACAACTTGCGACTGTTTTTTTTTTGCAACTGTTTATTTATTCATCTATTTACGAGTATGGTCATCCGACCCATCCAACTGATTTGCTGATTACAGTTTATTAAGAATAACATAATTAAGACGGTTTTAGATCCAGAAGAGGAAGAAAATTTGCGAAGTCATGTTTGTACTTTGTACGGTGGCAAAAGTCCGGAAGGAACCGTAATCGGTTTTTAAAAAGAAACAAGGATTGGCTCGATTTGAAGCACTCGTTTCCAGACAACATTTCTTCCATAAGCATAGAGTCTAACAATCAAGACCTAAAAAGTAAACGTGAAAGACCGAAAAAACCCTTTCAAGAGTGTTGCAGAAAAACTAAGAAACAGAGAGTGGAAGAGCTGTTAAAGACGAAATCTCTTGAGGAGCTTAGGTTTGCATCAGAAGTTTCAGCAGCAAATTCGTCATCTTCGAGGTTTTTAGCCGAGGAAGCTTTGACACTGTACTTTGACCTTGACCTAACCGAGCGAAGTTATCAAGTTTTGCGAAACACCGTAAACGCATTGCATAAAGACTGTTTTCCCAGCATTTATGCTCTACGGCAGATGAAAACGAGTATGTTGCCAAAATCTATTGTCACAGAAACATCTGCTGAAGTGGATTTCCAAGATGTAATGGTAAAAACGGTTCAAAACATAGCCAAGTCCGTAAGTATCAGGAAAAATACTAACGCTAAGTTGATATGCAAATGGGGCTTTGACGGTAGTGGCAGCCACAGTTTGTACAAAATTGGACTTGAAAATCCCGAAAATTCCGACGAATATTTATTTTTAATTCCCTTGAAATTAATTGACATCGATTCAGGTGAACCTCTCTGGATAAATGATCGTCCTGGATCCACTTTGTATTGTAGGCCTCTGAAATTTTTATTTCGCAAAGAGAGTTCTGGACTGTTGAAAGAAGGGGAGGCCACTAAGCAAGTTAAAATTAATCAGCTTCGTGACACATCTGCGTATGTAACTGGATACTGTCTGTGGTGCATTACCCAGTGAAATGAACACAGTCAAATGTCACGAGAAAGCTCCTGAAGAAGGCAACCATCGTTTTGGCTTATCAACTCTCCATCTTTGGATAAGAATTTTTGAATGTACATATGTTACACATTGCATACAGATTACCTTTTAAAAAATAGCGAGTACAAGGGGAAACAAACAAAGCCGTATTCAAGGAAGAAAAAAACGAATTCAGGCGGAATGTAAGTCAAGAATGGGGTTAAATGTCGACCAGCCTAGGCAAGGATTTGGATCATCCTGGATCAATACCGCCAGAAGGTTTTTTTCTGACCCTAAAAGAAGTTCGGAAATCACAAAAATAGATCAAAGATTGATTGAAAAATTTTCAGTTATCTTACGTGTAATTTCAGCAGGTGCAGAAATCGACTTCCAAACGTTTAATATACATATTACTTTGCGAAACTAAAGACCTATACTTAGAATTGTATGATTGGTATTACATGCCCTGTACATTGCACAAACTTTTCTTTCATGGCATTGATATCATAAAAAGTTTTCAAATACCAATTGGACACTTATCCGAGGAAGCACTAGCGGGCTTAAACAAGACTTTCCGCCGCACTAAACTTCATCATGCAAGAAAGTCCTCGAGGTCTAACAACATGCAAGATGTAATAAACTATTTGCTATTAATATCTGACCCTCTAATGTCATCACAACAAAAAAGAATTGATGAAAATATAAGATACTACTTTATTTCTAATGAGGAACATGATTCTTCTTGTGATGAATTATAATATCTTATTCTAAGTTTCATTTTTTCATTTTGAACAAAAAAAAAAAATTAAAAAATAGATAAAAACCCTTTTTTTGTATCCTTTTTGTTAAAATAAAAACACGTTATGAAAAAAAAAATGGAAACTAAGTTTTTCTGATTTTTTCCCTCACTTCCTATTGACTCGACGCACGGAGTATCCGGATTCCTGGCGACTTCCGGATTCGCTAGCCTTATCTGTATGCAGAGAATCTCTGTACTGATGGACCCTCCTTTCTCCGCTACTCGTGGGACCATATTATGAACAAAATCTCAAAAAAGAAACAAAACTCGAGGCCGGTACTCCTTTAATACCGGGCGTTAGAACGGTGACTGCACCGACTGCCAGCAAGGCCCCTGCATTGTCGAGCGGTTGTAAAACGGTGGCAGGCCTTGGTGTACAATCCTCTAAAGGCAAGCGCAACGAGCCATATCTTCAGGGAGTGTTAAGACTGTGGCAAGCCATGGTCGTATCTTTCTTCACCCCTAGGACCAGCAAGATTGTGGCAGGGCACGGACTTGTCGCTGCTACTAAAACTCCTCCCCCTAAGGAGGAATCAGGGGCTCAGCCACATCGGCAAGCTGCATCTAAGGCGCTCTACAAAAGAAGCCGAAATTCTTTACGCATTTCTATCGTAGATCAAAATAAATAAAAACTAATCGACCCTCTCTCTATCCCAAGGTTATAAGCCACATGCCACAAATCCCATTTGAGATGCCATTTGACTTTCAGTTTGTATCAGCTGTTTTTAAAACTGAAGCAAAATTTAATTTTGTTAATGCTTCAGTAGGATTTTCCAGGCGCCAACTTAAAACTGCATTTTCCGCTCATTTTTTAAAGGTTTAAAAGATGGAACGTCTGCTGGCTGAAGAATTCTAGTAGCGTTTGGATATAAAACAACCAAAATTATTTGCAGCTGATTGCATAAAGTGCTTATTTCATATGTTAAGTGACTTTTGTGGCCATCAACGAATAAAATAACAGGTGGTTTGGTTTCTTCCCTTGCTAAGTAAGGGTGGAGCACATTGCCTAGGTACGTACTCATAAAAAACTTCGGACTTCACCCACCCTGTATGACTTCGACCAATACCCCAATCTTGTGGAGTAGACGATATACTCTCTGCTGGGATCCTTTTGTATGGGCAGATGATCATCGGCGGAGTACAATCACCAGCAGCAGAAAAAGTGAACACAACTGTGATGGCAATTTTAGCTTCGGCATGGTAAACCTCGCAAACGTTCTTATTCCTCTTTTTGGCAATAACCTTTTAATTTTTGGGTCACACCTGGAAATTGGCCTCGTCACCATTCAAATCTCTTTTAGGGTCTTTTAAGACTTCAAAGGATCCATTTTCCTTTAGGTAATTTTCTGTTTTCTCGAACCAAGACCTGATGTTCTGTTCAGAGACATTTGCACTGGCACTTGAGACAGCTTCAGATGTTCTCAAAATTAAATCTGGATGCCTTCGAACAAAACAATTTCACCGTTTTTCGCCAGGTAGATTATTAATAAAAGTGTTTGGCCTTTGGTTTTTATTCAAAAATTGTTGGACATTGATTTTTAGTTCCAACTTTCGTTGAGGGAATCCTCTACTTGCACATTCTTTTATCCATTTGACAAGAATTTCCTCCTCTTCTCAGTCATTCTTTGATCTCCGCAGAGATCGGAAGTATTTCATGTTCGGCTTTACAAGTGTTAAAAATAAAGAAGTATACTTTTAGCTAACAGTTTCACAAGTGTTCGGTAGCCAAAGGCGTAAAGACTCGGTCAACAAATTTCGGGGTTGTGGGTTCGATTCGATCACAAAGAGATAATTGGTGCAATAATAAAGTGTTAAAGCAAAGTCGATGAGTGGAACTAAGCGGTCCGCTATCCCAATAGCGGGGTCAGCAGATGGCATGATGTCGTCTGATGATCAAGCCGTTAAGCCAGTACACTCGAAAACAACAACAACAACAATAACAGACACTGGCACAAAGAGGAGGAGGAAGTTGGAGCCGACTCCGAGTATCGTTACGCGCTCGCATTTAGCTTCGTTAGAAATGCTGCATGGTAGAGTGCGGGGGAGGGCTGCGATGATAGCAGCAAGCGCAGCAGAAAAGAAAAGGAGACAAGAGTCGGATAATAACGACTGTCCATTTATATCCGACGGAGGTCAAGGCCACTACATGGGAGCAGACAACAGCTTTGCATCCCTCGCTGCATCTGAGTCAGATGACGAAGACGAGGAGGTCGAGGCTCTGCACAGTAGCATTAAGCAGTTACAACAAAAAGTGCTAGCCATAAAAGCAAAGCAAGTGGCAAGGAGGGAGATGGAGAAGCAGCGACTACTCCAAAGACCTCAGGGACAACAAAACATAAACGTGGAGCTTCCACAACAACAACAACAACAACAACAGAAACAACAACAACATAAGCAAAAGCAACAGCAGCAGAGACAACAACAACAGCAAGAGCAGAAAGCCACCAAACAAAAAGTGCCACCAATTAATACCTTTAAATTGGAGTTAAAGGACACTATCGAGCTATGTAAGTCGGCCATAGGCTGTAATTTTTTTATTAAAAGACTAAGTGTAGATAGGCATGCGATCCACTGTAACACAGTGGAGCGCTACCACAAAATTAAAAGTTTATTGAAGGATTCGACGACGGAGTTCTTCTCCTACACCCCTAAGGGTGAGAAGCTGCAAACAATTCTGCTGAGGGGGTTAGAACCGTCGACTGATCCGGAGGAGCTCCTTGCACTGCTGAAAGAGAAGGAGTGCGAAGGGCTCAAATTCGTGGGGGTCAAGCCATTTGTCACGGCTAGAGCTAAAAGGGAGAAGCGGAAACTACCGTTCTTCCTGGTCTAGCTAAGTCCCGACAGCAAACTGGATGGTCTAAGGAGTATAAAAGTCCTAGACTACCAGGTTGTACACTGGGAAAAATTAAAGAGGAGCGAAAACATTTTACAATGTGTTCGCTGCCAAAGGTTCGGGCACGCAGCGTCGATCTGCGAAATGCAGCCTCGATGTGTGAAGTGCGGAAAGAACCACAAATCCGAGGAATGCGCTCTAAGTAAGGACGGAGCGTCTGAAAAAAGCCAACTCTCTTGTGCTTTATGTAGGAACACGGGACACACCGCAAACTATCGGGGTTGTCCCAAATTCCAATACATCAAGAGAGTAAATCTGGCTCGGCAGCAGAAAGTGGAAGTTAAACGTCCACTCGTGCAGGCACAAACACCAGCCGTTACTCCCCAAGTTACCTACGCCCAAATGGCGGCAGGTAGGGGAACTACGATACAACAAGCAAAGGTAGCTTCTCAGGCCCCAGCGCCTAGAGCTCCAGAACCTGTACCTGACATGCTGGCTATCTTGCTCTCTATTCAGGGGCAGATGGCTCAGCTTCAGCGTCAAATACAGGAACAGGCTACGCGGGTAGATCAAATATACGCGCTGCTGCCGGGCCTAACGCACCTCCAGTCGTAATGGGTACGTACATGGCGGAGCAAACCCTGAAGGTCCTTGCAGTGAATGTTAATTCATTGATTAGGTTCGAACGAAGAGCCGCACTGTTTAAGTTGCTTAAAGACCAAGCCCCTGATGTGCTTTTGGTTAGCGAAACTAAGCTTACCAAAAGACACAAGATGAGGCACAGAAGGTATGAAATATTACGAAGAAACCGACCCAATTCCATTCAAGGAGGAGGCGTTGCGATCTTTGTCAGAAAGGGACTGCGTTTCAAAAGAGTATACAGTCATGTAGTACGTAGGTTCCAGGTGCTGGAAGCATGCGTCATGTACATCCCTCTCCGTAGTGGAAAGCGGTTATACATGGTGTCTGTCTACGCACCTAAGGCTACTCAATCTACCTTATTCGTCTCAGAGCTCGAGACACTTTTTCGATTCCTGAGGCTGGAATTGGAAAACAACTATTTTATTATCGGCGGAGATTTCAACGCCAAACATAGTGATTGGGGAAATAATATACCAAATACTAGAGGGAACCTACTGTTCAATTGGTGGGGTCAACACAGTATAATGTATCGACTCGGGCTTAAGGCGACTGATAGTCCGTCGTTTCCCAGACACGGGTCCTATTTGGATCTTCTACTGTTCGACTCACGAATACAACTGACATGCACTAACCAACAAACTACAAACTGTCTACACACTTTCGTGTATGACAGTGACCATTGCGGTCTCAGCACCGAAATAATTGTTCCCAACGAAACTGCGGAATTGGAAGAGTTTGTTCAAAGGTATTCCTACAATTATAGTAGGGTGCGTTGGACACTCTTCACCAGAACACTGACGAGAGCACTCTCCTCGAATTCGCTCTATCCACCGTCCAATAGAAATCTGTCAAACGAGGAGATTGACGGGTATCTAAAACTAATGGACGAGACAATTAAACGAACTGTGGACAAAACGATACCTCGGTATCAACACACTGACGAAGAAGACTTATTCCGCAATGCAACTATTGACGCACTGCACCGACAAAAAAGTAGGCTGCTGTCAAGACTAAAAACCTTGTACAGACAGTTCACTGACAGACATAACCCGGAGATTATGACACTGAAGTCGTCGATTAAAAACCTCCAGACATTAATAAAGGAAAATTACAGAAACTCTGTAAATTTGTATTGGAACAACAAAATTCGGGCTGTAAACACCAGCAACCCGAATATGTTCCCGCAAATAAATAAACTATTTCGGAGAAATAATCAAAACGACCTTTCGTGTCTTAGAATCGCCCGAACGACGAATAACGAACAAATACTTGTAACAGCAGGTATAGTTCCAAATGAGGCTGTTGATGATGACAACTTCTTTGTGATCGAGGATCCGCAGGAGAAGGTAGAGGCTATAGGAGCGACTTTCCAGGAAGTGTACAAGGCGAATGACATCATTGGCCCGAACCACGACCTGGAGAGTCAAGTCCTTGTGCACAACTTCTGCCTTCGAAATGAAATTGTGAATTGGCGATTCGAGAACTCGGGTTTCATCCAGTTCAGTGACGAGAATATGGCAAATAATGTCATCACCAACGAACGGGTATTACCACCGTTCATTTCGAAGGAAGAGCTCCAATCGATCTTCGAATCGCTTAGAAGTAAGAAATCAGTGGGAACCGATGAAATACCGAACATTGTGCTTCGACATCTCCCACTAGAAGCGGTGAACATTTATATCACCCTGTTCAATAACCCAATGAATAATGCACATTATCCAGCGCATTGGAAAACTGCGGTGGTACATCCCATTCCCAAAAGGGATAAAGACACATCCAATCCGGCGAATCTCCGCTCGATCAATCTTCTTCCAAACACCAGTAAGGTTTTCGAGAAGGTAATCAATAGAGTCCTGACTAAGTGGGTTGAGGACAAACATATAGTTCCGGATAATTAATTCGGTTTCAAGGCGTGACATGATATGATTCACGCTGCATCTAAAATGGTTTCTGATATCCAATGGAGCAAAGGCAAGAACCAGTGCACTGGTGCCTGCCTGATTGACTTGGAGAAGGCCTTCGATACCGTATGGCTAGAAGGACTCTTCTTCAAGCTGGACAGGTTGGGCATTAGTAAACCACTGCTGTATATTCTTTTTGATATGCTTTCCAGTAGACAGTTCATCGTGAAGAATGGCGATGTGACTTCTTCTGGAACATTTAACATTAAAAACGGTCTGCAACAAGGTGCGGTAAATTCGCCGATCCTGTTCAGCATTTACACAAGTGATCTGATAGGTTCACTTCCCCACAGCATAGCGTACGCAGACGACTTAATCGGGTGTTTGAGAGGGCTTGTCTTCGGGCTTGTCTTCGCCTATACAGAACACCAGAGTCTGAGTACATAAAATTCTATTCTAATGAGGTCTTGTACAATAGGGCGAACCTAATAAGAGTGGATAATTTTGTTATTAAGTTGACTCGAAGGCACATTGCAAGAGCAATGACCTCATCGAACAACCTGATCTCAGGGGCTTACTACCCCAACTATATGAATCACGAGAGAGCTCGCCTTGACGGCTTTATTCCTCCAGAAGCGTTCCTCTATTTAGATAGTAAAGGTCTGATCCAGGACAGATTGGCGGTGCCGCTAATCTTCCACGTCGCTCGAACAGCTGCGGACAGGCGACTCAACTACGACAGAGACGTCGCACATGGCAGTGCGGAGCGTCTCCGGTTCAGTAGGGCGGTACGGGGTCGCGACAGGAGGGATGTTGCTCAGCAGCACCAGCAATAGTTTAAGTGTTAGGTTTAACTTAGAGTGTTAGAGTGTCTAAGTTATTTAAGCTAATTTTTAAGCGTTTTTTTGTCTAGCATGTAAGAGTAAATTAAGAAATTAAAATAAAAATGCATAAAAACTGAAAACTGAAAACTGACACGTCTGTTCTTCACGGAGATATGTGAACGACGATGATTTCCTACCTTACTAAGTAAAGGGTGGAGCACATTGCCTAGGTACGTACTCATGAAAAACTTCGGAATTCATCCACCCTGTATGACTTCGACCAATACCCCAATCTTGTGGGGTAGACGATATACTCTCTGCTGGGATCCTTTTGTATGGGCAGATGATCATCGGGGGAGTACAATCACCAGCAGCGGAAAAAGGTGAACACAACTGTGATGGCAATTTTAGCTTCGGCATGATAAACCTCGCAAACGTTCTTATTCCTCTTTTTGGCAATAACCTTTTAATTTTTGGGTCACACCTGGAAATTGGCCTCGTCACCATTCAAATCTCTTTTAGGGTCTTTTAAGACTTCAAAGGATCCATTTTCCTTTAGGTAATTTTCTGTTTTCTCGAACCAAGACCTGATGTTCTGTTCAGAGACATTTGCACTGGCACTTGAGACAGCTTCAGATGTTCTCAAAATTAAATCTGGATGCCTTCAAACAAAAGAAAGGTAGATTGTTAATAAAAGTGTTTGGCCTTTGGTTTTTATTCAAAAATTGTTGGACACTGATTTTTAGTTCCAACTTTCGTTGAGGGAAACCTCTACTTGCACATTCTTTTATCCATTTGACAAGAATTTCCTCCTCTTCTGATGATAACACCGTTTCTGAACCAAGGCGTTCTTATGAAATTCGTTACTCAACCAAAACTGAACAGGCGATCGAGGCACATTATATTTAACCTTCATCTCATCCTTGTAAAACGTTCCTCCCCATAATAAAAATGTTTATGGCGGTTAATAATGCACTAATGTAGATATCTACACATATGGACAGTAAGTGCACGTCATATAAAAATTCATCTGCGTTAAGTGTTTTAGCAAGTGAATATCGTTGGTATACTTAGTGAAATTTATAAAAATAATAAAAGATAACAATGTCAAAAGCAAGATATCTAACAGAGGAAGAAACGGAAGCATTTTTGAATGAAAGCGATGGCGATGGCGATTTCAGTGATGTTTCTAGAGACAGTGATGACGAATTTGAGCCAGAAGAGAATATTGATGATGACGATAACTTATATTCAGACGATAGCGATTCTGACGAAGAAACATATGAAACCAACGAATCAATTGCTGAAGTTGAAAATATGGATCCACTGTTTGTTTCGAAAGATGGTATTGTTTGGCAACTACAGCCATTTCAGCATCAAAGTGGTAGATTGCGAAATGAAAATATAATTTCTCTTCATCCTGGAACAACAAGATATGCCAAAGCTCGTGTTGATGGCATCAAAGATGCTTTTTTGCTTTATTTCCCACCACAAATTGAAAATACCATTGAAGCGTATGCACAAGCAACGTATGGTAAGGATTTCAAACAAATCGATTCGAATATGTTGCAAGCATATATTGGTGTTTTGATTTTAGCTCGTGTTTATAGGTAAGTCGTGGTTGCTTTCTTTCTTATTTCAACTGATTCTTGACTTTTTTACTTTTAGATCGAAAAACGAAACTACTCGTACAATTGAATTGTTTGATGATATTAACGGTCGTCCGGTGTTTAGGGCAATTATGTCGAAGAAAACATTTGAGTATTTTAATCGAGTTTTTCGTCTTGATGATGTCATTAGCAGAAGACGGCAACGATCTACAGATAAATTTGCACCGATTCGGGATATATCAAATATATGGTCCAATTTATTGAGTGACTACTACAATTCATATGAATGTGTGACAGTTGACGAGCAATTACTTGGTTTTCGTGGAAGATGTAAATTTCGTCAATATATGCCATCGAAACCAGTAAAATACGGACTAAAATTCTGGTTGCTGGTTTGTTTGAAAAATCCAGCCATATTTGGGAAAGACGATTGGAGCCAGTTCGAGTGAAAAAAGACAAGGCGAACGAGTAGTTTTGGATCTCGTTGATGGCTTGAAAGGTCACAACGTAACAATGGATAACTTTAATTCCTCATATGAGCTTGGGCAAAAATTGTTGTCAAAGGGCATTACAATGGTTGGCATGATGAGAAAAAATAAAAGAAGCATCCCACCAAAGCTTCTTGAATGCAAAAATAGACCGTTGTATGAATCTACTTTTGCATTTACCGAAAACACAGCACTTGTTTCGTACATTAGACGGAAAAATAAGTGTACCGTGTTGCAAAGTAATTTGCATAACTCAATTGAAATCGAATCGACTGAAAAAAAGTTACCAGCGATTATAGCCTATTACAATAAAACAAAAGGTTTGTTCATATACTACTTTTTGATATTTCAAGACCCTCTAATGTTTTTTTTTTCATTCAATATAGGCGGTGTGGATATGGTTAACAAAATGCTCACTTGTTACAGCTGTAAAAGAAAATCTAACAGATGGCCAGTGGCTGTATTTGCAAACATGATTGACATTTCTGCTTTGAATGCATTAATTATTTTCAAAGAAGTGAATCCGAATTGGCAAGCAACACCAAAAACAACAGTAAGAAGGAATTTTCTACGTGAACTTGGAATATCCCTTGCATAACCACTTATGGAAGCTAGAAGTGCGAAGCCAAGATCAGCATCGTCTGCTTTATTGCTTGCAACTCTTTTGGAAGAAAGTTCACCATCGTCACCTTTAGAGGATGTTTCTGCATCAACTTCAACAAATCCACCAAAACGGTCAAGAAGCGTTCCACCACAAATTAAAGGCAGAGCAAGATGTCACGTTTGCTATGAAGAAAAATCCGCCAAAAAAAAAAATAATGTCTATGAGACGATTTGTTGTTTTTGCACAAAAGTTGCATGTAAAAATCAACATAATCGAAATGTATGTGTAAAATGCATTCAAGAAAAATTAATTTGAACCTACCTACACCTTCTCTTGTTATTTTAGAAATAAATTATAAATGCAATTTTTCGGTTTAATTTAAAAAAGAATTTAGAAAATACATTAAAATCCCATATGTGTAGAAATCTACACACGAGGGTAGAGAACGTAATTTTTTTTGAAGATGAAATGAAAGTTAATGGAAGCTGCTTCTCTAGACATTCCTGCCGCGATTGCCTGAAGAGCGCCTTTAATATCATCTTCATTGTAGGCTTTCGAATATTTTAAGTTTTTTTTTCGGTTTTGGCATCTAAAAACAGTTCAAATCAGAAACTCATGTACCTATATTTTAAGGTCGAGATTAGACTTTTTATTGAATGATAAAAAAGTGCTCTAACAACCTAAGGAAAATGGATAAAAAAATATTATATTGGGTCTAGTGTTTGTCAGAGATGACGCCACCATTGGATCCCGGGCAGAAATGTTAGACCCCATGTGTTTTATTTGTAGGTTTTGTATCTGTCAACAACTTTGCAGCGTTATATTTGAGCAGTTCTATCGGTGTCGTACATTTTATCGAGCAAAATCATGGCAAGTTTCCAGCCAAATAAACGGCATTTGCGGGAAGCGCTGCTTTTATTCTTTAATATGAAGAAAAGTGCGGCTGAGGCCTATCGTTTATATGGGGCGGAATGTATTGGTGAATCGACGTGCCGCGAGTGGTTCAAACGGTTCAAAAGTGGTGATTTTGGAGTTGAAGACAAAGATCGCCCCGGAAAGATGAAAAGTTTTGAAGATGGGGAATTGGACGCTTTACTGGATGAGGATCCGTGTCAGATTCAAGAAGAACTTGCTGCATCATTGGGCGTCACGCAACAAGCCGTTTCCCTGCGCCTAAAAGCACTGGGATTCATTCAAAAGGTTGGAAACTGGGTGCCGTACGAATTGGAGCCAAGAGACGTCGAACGGCGATATAAAAATAAATCATTTTTGCATCGTATTGTCACTGGTGATGAGAAATGGACTTATTATGATAATCCTAAACGCAGAAAATCGTATACAAAGCCCGGCGAGCCCGCCCAATCGACGCCGAAACGAAATATTCACGTGAATAAGGGCATGCTCTGCATATGGTGGGATCAAAAGGGTGTCGTATACTACGAACTGCTTCCGAGTGGTGAAACCATCAAAGGACCATTATATCGAACCCAACTAATTCGTTTGAAACGGGCATTAAAAGAAAAACGGCCAAAATATGAGACCAGGCATGAGTCCGTCATTTTTCATCACGACAACGCTCGGCCACATGTTGCGGTTTCGATGAAAAACTATTTGGAAAATAGTGGATGGGAAATTCTGCCTCACCCGCCTTACAGTCCAGACTTGGCACCATCTGACTACCACTTGTTTCGTTCGATGCAGAACGCTCTTACGGGAATACGCTTCAGCTCAGTAGAGGAAATCAAAAATTGGCTCGATACGTTCTTGGGCTCGAGAGACGAGAAATTTTTTTGGTCCGGAATTCATAAATTGCCAGAAAGATGGGGGAAAGTTGTAGCTTCCGATGGACGATACTTTGAATAAAGCATTGTAACTATGTTTTCATAATAAAACTTCAAATTTTTGAAAAAAAACGCTGGAAACTTACTTGTAGACCCAGTATATTTTAACTGAAATATTAAAATAAAAACGAACTTACTTCTTCTTTCTAATCTATGTTTTAATAATTATAATATTTTACAACTGTCTTTCGTATTTCTGAGCAACGAGTTTCCACTTTTAGTTCACCACTTTCCTTATGGATTTCAGAAGGTTTACATAAAATTTGGCGCGAACGTGAGACTAAATTTTTGACAGGTTTTTTTCTACGGTTACCTATTTCAAGGGCCAAAAAAGAATAATGCCAGACTATGCAGCAATAACTAAGGCTAATACTTTTAAAAAGAATTTTTTTAAAATATTTAAAAATCCTTTTTCTTCACGGCATTTAAACTCTAAGTGCCAACCAATAGGGGGGTGCCAATAATAGGGCTATTTATCGCTATTATTCGGGAAACCAACTCTGAATTTGTACTTCACATCTGCGCTTAGTAACGTCGGTGTTTGTCTTTCTTTATAATGACTCGGGAATTTAGAGCAGACTTAGCAAATATACGCGGGCTAAAAATAAATAATTTTTCCGCGTGCCCCCTTGCCTACAAATATAGAGCAACTGTTTTGGCACTCTCAGATCATTCTGATCTGAAGCTACCAGGCTACGAACTAGTGCCCCTATTCTTCTCTCACCGCGGTCTCGCCACTTACGTGCGTAGTGATGTAGCTTACCATACTCCACCACAATGTAGTCCCTGTTCCAATCCGGAATTCAATTTCATGTGGTTAAAATTCCATTTCCGTAAGCAAATTATCCACTACTGCTTTATTTACAGGAGCTCCAAACTGGATACAATCCGACCTTTAACGAGTTCGATGCGCTGTCTGACTCCATCTAAAAAATTGTATCTCTGTATCTTCATCCTGAACACTCATGAACCCATGCAAGCCCTTCACTGATTGTTGGCGTAAGCTATGCGACTTATCAGATATTTCATGATTCTGTACACACGCTGATTCTGTGACTATCAGCAAGTGTTGCTGTTGCTTCTTTGTCGCAAAGTTCACTATGATGTATCATACGAGGGCGGGTCAATAATTCTGTGCATTTTTGAATTTCTGACCTCTTTACTGAAACAGCAACACTGCTCCTGTGAACAGGCATTTGTCAGTTGACTCCTGTCAAAATTTAAACTTGCTGCGTCAGTTAGTTTGTGTTTGACAGCTATTTTTATCAGACTACTCACTAATTTGAGGAGAAAATGGAAAAAAGTGAATTTCGTGTGCTTATTAAGCATTATTTCTTGCGAAAAAAAACCATTACCGAGACCAAGGCTAAGCTTGATAAATACTGCACCATCGATTTCAATGGTAAAAAAGTGGTTTACTGAATTTCGTTGTGGCCGTACAAGCACTGAAGATGCCGAACCTCCTGGACGCCCAGTTGAGGTCTCTACACCCGAAACAATCGAAAAAATTCACGATATGGTGTTGGCCGACCGAAGATTGAAAGTGCGAGAGATTGTGGAAGCCGTAGGGATCTCGCATGGCTCAGTGGTTTCAATTTTGAATGATCACTTGGGCATGAGAAAGCTTTCCGCAAGATGGCTGCCGCGTTTGTTCACAGTCGACCACAAACGCAATCGTGTAACAACTTCACAGGAAGGTTTGGCGTTGTTTAATCGCAATATGGAGGAGTTTTTGCGCCATTTTGTAACCGTGGACGAAATATGGATCCATCACAACAAACAACAGTCAAAACAGTGGGTTTCTAAGGGTGAATCGGCGCCAAAGAAGGCCAAGGTGGGTTTGTTAGCCAATAAAGTTATGGCGACTGTTTTTTGGGATGCACGCGGGATAATCCACATTGACTACCTTCAAAAGGGAAGAACAATCAATGGGGAATATTATGCCAACTTATTGGACCGATTCAATGACGATTTGAAAAAAAAACGACCTCATTTGGCCAAGAAAAAAGTTCTTTTCCACCAAGACAATGCAAGGGTGCACACATGTGCAGTTGCCATGGCAAAAATCCATGAATTGGGCTATGAATTGCTCCCTCATCCACCCTATTCTCCAGATTTGGCTCCGAGCGACTACTTCTTGTTCCCAAACCTGAAGAAATGGCTTGGTGGAAAAAAATTTGACTCCAATGATGAAGTCACCTCGTCATTTTGAGGACCTCGACAAATCATTTTTTTTGGAAGGGATAAAAAAATTGGAGAAGCGTTGGACAAAGTGTATAGAGCTCAAGGAAGACTACGTTGAAAAATAAAATTATTTTTTTATCAAAAAATCAGTTTTAATCCAAAAGTCACGGACTTATTGACCCGCCCTCGTAGTATTGGGTCTATAACTTAATTCGTGCGGTTTGCTAAGAAATGGCGTAACTTGTATTATTCCATTGGAACATGCGTTGGAAAGCTACTGTCATTGTACGTCATTTCAATATATGTCTTTCATTTGAAGCGTAAACAACAATAATTTTTCTTCACTCAAATTTGTCGAACTTTGTGCCTGAAAAAGTGTTTTTGCGGGGAGTTCTTCTTCATTACTTTAATATGAAGAAAACTGCTGCCGAAAGTCATCGTATTTTGGTGGAAGTTTATGGTGAACATGCGCTAGCTGAGCGAATGTGCCAAAAGTGGTTTGCACGATATAAAAGTGGTGATTTTGGCTTGGAAGACGATGAACGTCCTGGGCAGGAAAAAAAGTTTGAAGGTGAAGAACTGGAAGCATTACTCTACGAAGATTGCTGCCAAACACAAGAAGAATCTTTGGGTGTCACTCAAGCAGCCATTTCAAAACGTTTAAAAGCAGCTAGATATATTCAAAAGCAAGGAAATTGGGTTCCACTTAAACTCAAGCCGAGAGACGTCGAAAGGCGGTTTTGCATATCCGAAACGCTGCTGGAACGCCACAAAAGGAAGTCATTTTTGCATCGGATTGTTACTGGTGATGAAAAATGGATCCATTACGACACCCCAAGCGCAAAAAATCATATGTGAAACCCGGCCAACCAGCCAAAGCGGAATATCCATGGCGCGAAGGTAATGCTCTGTATTTGGTGGGATCAGATGAGTGTGCTGTATTATGAGCTGCTAAAACCATCAATTAATCCGTTTGAAGAGAGCAGTGGCCGAAAAACGCCCGGAATATGCGACCAGACACGAGGCAATAATTTTCCATCATGACAACGCTCGGCCCCACGTTGCTATTCCGGTTAAGAACTATTTGGAAAACAGTGGATGGGAAGTCTTACCCCACACGCTTTATAGCCCAGACCTTGCCCCTTCTGAATACCATTTGTTCCGGTCGATGCAGAACGCCCTCACTGAAATACGGTTCACATCAGAACAGAATATCAAACATTGGCTTGATTCAATCTTGGCTGCCCAGCCGGCGCAGTTCTTTTGGGATGGGATCCACAAATTGCCAAAAAGATGGGAAAAAGTCATAGCTTCAGATGGGCAATACTTTGAATAATACTATTGTACATGTCTTTCTGAAATAAACATTCAAATTTTGAAAAAAAAAACCGCACGAATTAAGTTATATATCAACGGGACCCGGAGATACTTTTACACTGGTTGCGAGGGGTAAAAACTAGCATGAAGATTTATGTGTTCTCCTTCCGTCTCCAGGTATTAGCAGGTAACCGACGACTCTGAAGTGCTGTGCCCCTCTATGTTCCATGCACAATGTGGTAGGTTGATGTTGACGAACTACCCTTCTTCTCTAAACACGATGTTATTGATTGCATAGATAGCTGCAGTTCGAAGGCGGAAGCTGGCTGCCATAGGTTGGTGATCTCGTATCAGTCCAATGTCAGATCCATGCCTTTCTTTGATGTCAAGCGTGAATGCAATACGACAGACAAGATTTTGAACGTGATATTAAGAAGACTGATGCTTCTACAGCTGGCGTTATTTAGATGGTCTCATTTCTTCGGGATCAGGCAAACGATGCTGAGATTCCATTCATCAGGCATACTTTCTTCCGACCAAATCTCGGAAATGAGTTTGTATATGCTCTCTACCAAGCCATTGGCAACCTTGTACGGTTTCCTCCGCTAGATAATGAAATTTGAGTAGTTTCCAGAAGAGATTTTTCATAATCCATGCAAAGAATGTGACGCTACAACTAAATACGAATACACCTCTAAATCTGTGTTAGATATACTCGTCCATAGTGATATTCGCCCCGCAGTAAAGTTATTTTCCAAAGTCTGTTTTCATTCGTGGTTTCGGGTGGACTATGCTTCCGACTATATAATAGGAGAACGGGCTCCTTTCTTATTTTCGGTTACGACATTCCGAGAAACATATCAGGTTGATGTTAAATTTAGTCTTGATGATTGTTACAAGGCATTTGCACACGTATCAAAAGCTAAAGACCGCTTGGTAGGGTAGATATTCCAGAGCCAGTAATCCGCTTCGAGGATATGATGACTTTCGTTTTCCTTTTAAGGGCGCGTTCGCCTCCATTTCTAATTCAGCATCCTCACTAATCCGGAAAACCCTCTCTGATTTCAGCTGAAACTACGTTTGGGAAGTTCATATACGGAATCTGGCATATTGAGTTTTGACCTTCTGGGAGTGCCATTCCCGACAAAGCATTATAGTGTTGCCATTTCTCGTTGAACAGACTCCCGCTTATATGGTTAACAAGATAAATAAGAGCTAACAACTGTATGGTTATAGTCAGAGCACTGTGCATTGACAGGTTAAAGTCGCGATGTGTCTACTCAAAATCATGAATAATGGCTGGTGCTTCAATATCGTAACAACACAACACGGCTTTACATTTTGTAAACCATAAATTCAACTCAATTAGAGGTTCTCCAATTAGTTTTAATATCAATATTAGAATTTAGAGAGCCTAACATGCGCTACCCTTCCAGGTCTATAGACTTATGAAAAGCAGAAGGTATTGTCGTCAATAAAGAAATATACTGGAGTACAGGACTGAATCTTCGGGAACACCGCCAGCCATGTTGCTTTTATAATACTAGCTGTGTGTTAGTGGACCTGCATGGCGGTTGGGATGCTCGACCAGTAGCAGTATACTAGCCTATGTCGTCATATGACTCACAGCTATACGGGAAGAGATCACAAAGGTGTGACGAACCAACTAACGGCCTCGGAAAAAAAATAGACTCACTGTTGACGACCATAGCAAACGTTTAAAGGACAACGAACTTCCGATCTGCACGTGGAATATTGGAACCCTTAACAAGTTACGTGCCGCCGAACAATTAGCAGAGGACCTTGATTGCTATCACGCAGATATCACCACCATCCAAGAAGTGCAATAGGATGGGCCGGACATAAGGAGGATCAATAATAGTATACTATTGTGGTTGGTAAAAGGAAAGAAACAGCACTTGTTAAAATGCGGATTTTCAATATACAGTATACTTAGGTAAGAAGCCTTGAGCTTCCGAAATGTGAAGGGGCATCTTACGACAATTCGCATGAAGTCTAAATTCGCTAATGTGCCTAATATGCTCTTACGAAAGACAAGGACGACGCCACCAAACAATGTTTCTAAGAGCTCCTCGACAAACCATATGAGCAATGTCGGAAGTATGACGTTAAAATCACACTAGGCGATTTTAATGCCAGGATAGGAAAGGAGGACATCTTTGGTAGAATAGATGGTAAGCATAGCCTACACGATACAATGCCTGGCAACAAACTTAGGGTTATTGACTTTGCGGCGGGACGAAATGTTACTATAGCTAGCACCCGGTTTCCTCATTTCAGTATACACAAGGTATACTACAGTACTAGAAATTATGCCTCATTTCTAATATAATGACATTCCAGCTGTCAGATCTTTGGATAAGGCCAATCTGCTTGCTGTACTATACACTTTGCGGCCAGCTTAACACTCCCAGATTGTGCATTGTCTCCGTCTTCACCTGAGTGCGTCGAATCTTCAATGGAACTAATTCACTTTCGCACTCGTGTAGTAGCAAGAGTTCTTAATATTCACAAATCTGCTGATCCAGATGGTACGAGTATATCTCCCCTCCTTCTGAAGAGACGCTCTTCCTCGCTGGCAAAACCACTGCGTAAGCATTTTCATCAATCCTACTCCTTAGGACTCTTTCCGAACAGGTGGAGAACAGCATTTGTCCAGCCCGTTCCGACCCATTGCATTTACGTCACTTCTTTCCAGGGTCATGGAAACGCTGATAAGCCGCCAGTTCATGAAATATCTCGAAGCACGAAAACTTCTTAATGACCGGCAATATGGTTTTCGTAGCAACAGGTCCACTAGTGATCAGATGGCACGTCTCACCGAAAAGTGGAACCAAAGTGTACATCATTCTGGCGAAAGCAAGATAGTTGCACTTGATGTTTCTAAAGCATTCGACAGAGTTTGGCATCAGGCTCTTTTGCCGAAAATGCGTGCTTTTGGGATCGACGACTCTCTTCTTCAGTGGATTAAAAATTACCTTTCGGAACGTTCAATTCAAGTTGTCTTGGATGGTTTCAAGTCTGATATTCACAAAATAAATGCTGGTGTGCCCCAGGGTTCCGTTCTGTCTCCGATACTCTGTTTAATTTTCACCAACGATGTCTTGTCTGCTAATTCTAATCCAATATATTCCTTTGCTGACGACAGTACTCTCTGCTTTTCATATTCGTTACCGGATTCACGTCCCTACTCTTCGGCTGTACAACGGGAATGCCAACGTATGTTAACCTCATCAAATTCTGATATTAACAGCATAACTAATTGGGGAACCACTAACAGAGTAGAATTTAATATTGGGTATATAATTTATTTCGTCCGGTTTTTTTTTTCAAAATTTTAACGTTTATTTAAGAAAAACCTTTACAACAGTATTATTCAAAGTATAGCCCATCTGAAGCTATCTTCCCATCTTTCTGGAAATTTGTGGATCCCATCCCAGAACTGCGCCGGCTGGGCAGCCAAGAATGAATCAAGCCAATGTTTGATATTCTGCTCTGATGTGAACCGTATTTCTGTGAGGGCGTTCTGCATCGACCGGAACAAATGGTAGTCAGAAGGGGCAAGGTCTGGGATATAAGGCGGGTGGGGTAAGACTTCCCATCCACTGTTTTCCAAATAGTTCTTAAGCGGAATAGCAACGTGGGGCCGAGCGTTGTCATGATGGAAAATTATTGCCTCTTGTCTGGTCGCATATTCCGGGCGTTTTTCGGCCACTGCTCTCTTCAAACGGATTAATTGTGTTCGGTAGCGTTGTCCATTGATGGCTTCACCCGGTTTTATCAGCTCATAATACAGCACACCCATCTGATCCCATCAAATACAGAGCATTACCTTCGCGCCATGGACATTCGGCTTTGCCGTTGATTTGGCTGGTTGGCCGGGTTTCACATATGATTTTTTGCGCTTGGGGTGTCGTAATGGATCCATTTTTCATCACCAGTAACAATCCGATGCAAAAATGACTTCCTTTTGTGGCGTTCCAGCAGCATTTCGGACATGTAAAACCGCCTTTCGACGTCTCTCGGCTTGAGTTCATGTGGAACCCAATTTCCTTGCTTTTGAATATATCCAGCTGCTTTTAAACGTTTTGAAATGGCTGCTTGAGTGACACCCAAAGATTCTGCGAGCTCTTCTTGTGTTTGGTAACAATCTTCATAGAGTAATGTTTCCAGTTCTTCATCTTCAAACTTTTTTGGCTGCCCAGGGCGTTCATCGTCTTCCAAGCCAAAATCACCACATTTAAATCGTGCAAACCACTTTTGGCACGTTCGCTCAGCTAGCGCATGTTCACCATAAACTTCCACCAAAATACGATGACTTTCGGCAGCAGTTTTCTTCATATTAAAGTAATGAAGAAGAACTCCCCGCAAAAACACTTTTTCAGGCACAAAGTTCGACAAATTTGAGTGAAGAAGATTATTGTTGTTTACGCTTCAAATGAAAGACATATATTGAAATGACGTACAATGACAGTAGCTTTCCAACGCATGTTCCAATGGAATAATAACAACCGAATAATACAAGTTACGCCATCTCTTAGCAAACCGCATGAATTAAGTTATAGACCCAATACTTCCAAAACACAATGCTGTCTGATGTCGCTAAAGCGAAATTTGAACACCCAGGCATTATCCATGAATGGCACCTGCATCGTCGAAATCGATAAACTTTCCATTTGCGGTATGTGTGTCAATGACAACTTACGTTGGAATGACCACATATTCGGTGTTGTCAAAAATGCTGCGAAATGTCTAGGTTTCCTCAAGCGATGTAAAAAATATTTCACAACCTCTCATCTGGCCTCAATATATAAGGCATTCATCCGCCCGAAATTGGAGTACAATGCTGACATCTGGTCGGGAGCGCCCAAAACATCTCTTCACCTGCTAGATAGGATCCAACACCGTACGATAAAACTCATAAGTGATGACAATATTACACAGCCATTCAACACCCTCGAACGCAGACGTAAGGGTTTTCCACCACCAGTGCTTCATAGGAATCGCCAGTAGCATTCCGCCCCTTCAAACTTTCAACCGTAACACCCGCCTCGCTATGAATGCTCATCAAGCCCACTTTCGGACGTACTCTAAAATATCGTGATTCTTTCCTAAGCCATACAACTCGCTTATGGAATGCCCTGACTAGCTCCTTATTTCCTAGTCATTATAACCTTCAAACATTTAAAACCAACGTTCACCGGTACCTCTCTTTTTATCTTCCCTGATTTTTCTTCGCTCGCTCTGTGTGCAAACATTTTAAGGGTACTTAATCCCTTGAGCGCGCGCAAATTATAAAAAAGAAAAAAAAAATGCGGATAGTCCTTATCGCGCCGGATTGAACAGTCTCGTTCTTTGTAATTGACGCACTAAGTTTTTCTCTCCCAGAATTTG
Source organism: Volucella zonaria (assembly GCA_963966105.1). NCBI lineage: Eukaryota > Metazoa > Arthropoda > Insecta > Diptera > Syrphidae > Volucella > Volucella zonaria. The sequence continues at coordinate 315,730,422 of OZ014530.1, read as the reverse complement.
GAGAATTTTATTATTACAATGCCCATGACGACGAATACGGAGCTTGCGAGCAAAGTTCATTATTTCGTCCTCGTGGGTAGCTATTCCTAAGTCTCTGTGAATATCACTGTTTCTGATATAAAATGGGGCGTTCACGATTTGTCTTGGTAGATTTGGAGAATATTTCGGTTGCTTGGTTTAGTACAACCCCAAAGTTGTATACCATATGTCCGTACAGGCTTAAGCACTTGCTTACAGATGAGCAGTTTGTTGGTATGCCTTCCTTGTAGAAAATACATTTGTCTGAATTTATTTTCAAATTCATCATGTTTCTTTTTAACATGCGTCTTTCATTACAGCTTTACATCTAATGTCATTCCTACTTCCTAGATACTTTACATCATTTGCATGTGATGTTTGTACCGAGTTAATGAAAATGGGAACGTTGTTTATTTTCCGCTAAGTAAATTTATTATGAGTAGATTTGGTCTCGTTGAGGACAATTCGCCAAATGTTTGATCACTCGTAGATGTTATCCAAAGCCGTTTGTAGTTTTCCAGTAGCTAACTCGACTGAAGTATCTGTAGCTATTGTAGCCGTATCGTCCGCGAACGTGGCTACTATAGTACTATGGGTTGCCGTGGCTCAAGTGGAAGTGGACTGGCTTCCAAATCGGAAGGTTCGGTGTTCGAATCCCAACCTCGCCCGAAAGACACATCATCCATATTTTCAGTTAACGAAAATCAATCAAGATGAGTAGTTGACTAGAAATCAACATCAAGCCAACTTCCACCAAGAATTTAGTCTCCCCATTAAATGTTGGATGCCACCCATGGAGCGAAATGACCACTGACCTCAAACATCTTTCTCTCTCTATCCCATTTTCCCAAAAACTTAACACATGCTGAGGCATTATAAGTGTATTCATACCCAAGTGGGTGTTAAGTTCTTTAAAAAAAAAACTGATTTTTTCGGTATGTCTGGAGTATAGAGTAAAAACAATACCGGGCCAAGTACACTTCCTTGCGGAACTCCAGGAGCGATCTGTTTAAATTCCAAGTATTCGGTGCCATGTTTAACACGAAAAATTCTGTTTTCTAGATACGATTCCAGAATCTTATGCAGCTCTCTCGAGCTACCTTATCGAATGCTTGACACACGTCAAGAAAAACGCTAGAACACATCTTTTTCCCCTCAAAGGCTTTCTCAATTTCATTCGTAATTCTATAAACCTGGTCAATTGCGGAGTGCTTAGGTCTAATGATGCTCAGGAATTAGACGTTTCTCTTCAATGATCAGTTGCAAGCGCTTCAATAGGAATTTTTCAAATATTTTAGATAGTATCGGCAGAGCGATATGGGCCTGTAGGACTTCTTTTCGTTTAGAGATTTGCCTGGTTTAGGGACCATTATAACTTTGGCAACTTTCCATTGGCTTGGAACGTTTAATAGTCTTTGCGCGGCATTTGTAAGTTGGAGCAGTTTGGTCAGGGTTTTCTTTGGCAATTCCTTGAGAACTTGAATCATACCCAGGGGCCTTGTTATTTTTCAATTTTTTAATTGCTTGGTTAAGTTCTCCTAGCGACACTGTTTTTATTCTAAAGTTGTCCGGTGCCGTAATTATAAACTAGAACCTCCTGTTAACGCCTGTCCATCAAAAGATTTAGACGTTTCTTCTAGGTGCTCGGCAAATAGATCCGCCTTCTCTTTATCTCCTTTTGCCCATTCGCCATTATTTTTTCTCATGGGAGGAAATTCCATTTGAGGCTTTTTGATTCCCTTCATGGCTTTCCAGAGGGAGTAATTTGAACTTCTTTCGGGAGTCAGACCTTCGAGACATGTAGAGATATTCCGATTTTTGTAATCTCGTATTGCTTCTTTCAATTTGTTGCATAAGTGGTTCAAATATGTTTTATGTTGGGGAGCACGGGATTGTTGCCACCTTTTGCGCGCTCTCCACTTTTCTCTCGCTAGTTCCTTTATTTTCGGCGGATATTTTATTTCACTACTTGAATCCTCTTTTATCCTAGTGGGAGTGTTGTTTCAGGCAGCGTTCGGCAAGACTTTGATGAATCTGTCGACTTCATCCTCTCCTGTGATTCGGATGAATAGTGTTAGCATTAGGTGTGTGACTGAGGTCAGATACTTAGGCATAACACTGGGTGAGCGCATGAAATTCATGCCTCACCTCGTTCAAATGAGGAGACGCATGTTATGTGCTGTAGGCCAGGTAAGGCGCATTCTGCGATCTGACTGGGGGCTTAACAGGCGCTCTGTTCGTGTCATATACGACGGTCTTTTTGTTGCCTGCGCAACATATGGAGCGTCGGTATGGTATGACAGGGTTATGACTGAAGATGGCCGCCGTCGGATCTTGGCTTGCCAAAGAGTCGCCTTGCTCGGTTGCCTGACTGTGTGCCGCACTGTCTCCACAGAGGCAATGCAAGTTTTGTTGGGAGTACCACCTCTGGATCTGTCGGCGATACGTCGTGGTATCGCTTTCAAGATAAGAAAAGGTCTCCCTCTTAATGAACGAGACTGGGTTTCCCCAGCAGAAATGGATGGCCTATCCCTGAGGCAGCGTAAAAAACTCCTTCACGTATGTGTTCTATCTAGATGGCAATCTAGGTGGGATGCTAGCGAAAACGGCAGGGTTACTTACGGCTTCCTGAGGGATGTGCTGACCATGACAGTTTTTCCTGAACGGAACTTTACCCTCAGCCTGGGCTTTTTATTAACCGGGCATGGCTCCCTTAATGCATTCTTGCATAAAAGAGGGCTTAGTGGGGCGGCAAGCTGCTCATGTGGAGCCACCCATGAGGATTGGCTTCATGTACTCTGTGAGTGCCCAAATTATTCAGATGTTAGGGACTTGCATGCTATGGGCATCATCTACAACGGTGATGCCTACGACGTCAGTGGAATTCTCACTGACACCGTACGGTTCGAAAGAACCCGTAGCTTTGCAAGAGAAGTATTCCTTAGAAGACGCAGTAGGCAGTTAGCGGGTAGGTCTTTTTAAAAGTTAGGGAAGCCTTAAGTGGCAAAGGCCGCCAGTCCTGGGCAGTGAGGTGTCCAACTGGAAGTAACCTCAAGGTTGCGAAGCTCGACCGGAAGCTATATTCTGGTACCACGGGAGGTCAGGAGTCCCCGGAACTATGGTTCCGGCCTGACCTAGGAGTTGGCCCCCTTGTGGGAGTATCGTGGTGGCTGTAGGTTTGTACCCAAAATCGCGGGGAGAGCAGAACAAATGATGCTTGGACATCTCATGGCTTAGCATATGTGTAGTGTACTACGACCTATGCTAAATCATGGGATTGCTATGGAACTGGCTGAGGTATTAGATAGGCCTCGACCCTTCACCAAAGGGGAAGTTCGTGCCTTACACACGACTTCGAATCTGGTACTGGTGGTAGTACTTGTACTACCCGAAGGGCGCTTATCAACGCATTGTTTTGATATCTCGTGAGAAGACGCACCGTAGGCTTGAGCCTTCACGGCAGGTATCTACGTTAAACACTAGTGACATCTGTCGACTTCATCCTCTATTTCGTTTTTTGTTTTTAGCGACACGTTTAGAACAATGTTCATTGAAGTAGTTTCTAAAACCGTCCCAGTTAGTTTTGTTGTTAGTTAATCTAGGCGCCGCTTCTTTCTTAACTAAGCGTATGCCTAGTGTCAAAATGACTGGTGAGTGATCTGAGGAGAGATCATAACTTTCCTCGATGTTTGTAGAAATGTTGGCTACTCCCTTTGTGGCAAAGAAGTCTACCAGATCGGGTGTCTGCATGGGTATTCTTGTGCCACCCCGCATGTTGTTGGCATTCGGAACACTTGGACTACAATAAACCAGTTACGTATCTCAATGTTTCATTCAACAAAAAAAAAAAAAAAAGATTCGCACAGTAGTTGAAGGTCACAGTTTATTAATTTATGGCGCACTGCCATAATGCCTGCATTCAAGGTCTATCAATTCATTCGAAAATAGCCACAGCGTGCTGTTCTTCGAAAGTGTTTTCAATTCCAAAGAAAGCGTAATGCGCGCTGGACATTTTCACTGCGGTTGCTTTCGATAACGCTGACTTTTGTTGATATTTGTATCTCGGCTATATAACAAGGCGTACATGAGTCATTAGGTTTGTGAATGAGAAAAATGCTGGTGATTTGTTAGGTCATGCCTAGCGACTGTCTGCAACAAAGCGCTGCATATTGAAATATTTACACTAAAAACCTGGCCGAAAGTCGGATATCCAAAGCATGATAAAAGTCATTGCAATCAACTGTTTATGACATTAAATAACTTGTCTATAATAACCTACCACCTCCCACGTCTCTCGACTCACTTAAGCGGCACACAAGTAGTCGGAACTCGGTCGTCAATTAATGCGCTCCATTGTTTTTTCGATGCGTTCGTTCAGTTTTTTGATTAATTACGCGTACTTTATTAGTTTTGTTATTAGCAGTCTGTGAAATAAACAAGATGAATATGCAAGCTTTGTATTTTAATAATAACCATGTTACATTTAATTTATTATACGCATAAATCCTTTGTTTTACTATTGTAAATAATTACAAAATTACTCTTTTTTGTGGTGAAAATATTCAAAGAAAGATGTTTTTGTACGTAAGTTCCGGGTGCTTCCGAGTGATTAATTTTCACTTTAAATAAAATTGAGGCCTCTCCGAAGAGAATGGTATAAAAAAACGTCGGCTTTAGGGCGCCAATTTGTTTACTAAACCTTTAAATTTAATGATACTAGATTTCATACAAGAGAACTGTACTCGAACTCGCTATACCCGCCGTCCCACAGAAATCTGTCAAACAAGGAGATTGACAGATATCTAAGACTAATGGACGAGACAGTCAGACGAACAATGAACAAAACGATTCCTCGGTATCAACACACTGACAACGAAGACTTATTTCGCAACGAAATCACTGACGCACTGCACCGACATAAACGTAGACTGCTGTTAAAATTAAAATCCCTGTACAGACAGTCATAACCCGAAGATCCTGGCATTGAAGTCGTCGATGAAAAACTGCCAAACATTAATAAAAGAAAATTACAGAAATTCTGTAAGTTTGTATTGGAACAACAAAATTCGGGCTGTAAACACCAGCAACCCGAATATGTTACCGCAAATAAATTAAATATTTCGGAGGACCTTCCATATCTTAAAATCGCCCGAACGACGGACAACGAACAAATACCTGTAGCAGCAGGCATAAATCCGAAGGAGGCCGTTGACGATGACAACTTCTTTGTGATCGAGGATTCACAGGAGAAGATAGATGCTAAAGGAGCGGCTTTCCAGAAAGTGTACACGGCGAATGACATCATTGGACCGAACCACGACCTGGAAAATCGAGTCCTTGTGCATCTTCGAAATGAAATAGTGAACTGTCGATTTGAGGCCTCGGACTCCACCCAGTTTAGTGACGAGAATATGGCAAATAATGTCATCACCAACGAAAGGGTATTACCACCGTTCATTTCGACGGAAGAGCTCCAAACGATCTTCGCTTAGAAGTAAGAAATCAGTTGGAACCGATGAAATACCGAACATTGTGCTTCGACATCTCCCACTAGAAGCGGTGGACATTTATACCACCCTGTTTAATAACCCAATGAATAATGCCCATTATCCAGCGCATTGGAAAACTGCGGTGGTACATCCCATTCCCAAAAGGAATAAAGATGCTTCCAATCCGGCGAATCTCTGTTCGATCAGTCTTCTTCCAAACATCAGTAAGATTTTCGAGAAGGTGATCAATAGAGTCCTGACTAAGTGGGTTGAGGACAAACATATCGTTCCGGATAATCAATTCGGTTTCAAGGCGGGGCATGATATCATTCATCCTGCGTCCAAACTGGTGGCTGATATCCAATTGAACAAAGGTAAGAAAAAGTGAAAAAAGCCTTCGAGACCGTATGTTTCAAGGCACTCTTTTTCAAGCTGAACAGGTCGGCCATTAGTAAACCACTGCTGTATATTCTTTTTGGTATGCTCTCCGGTAGACAGTTCATCGTGAAGAATGGTGATGTTACTTCTACTGGAACATTTCACATTAAAAACGGTGCGGTAAATTCGCCGATGCTATTCAACATTTACACAAGTGAGCCGACAGGTTCAATTCACCATGCCATAGCATACGCAGACGACTTGATCGCATACAGATCAGGTCCAAAGATTGAGGTTATTAGTATACTTTTGCAGCAAGACTTTTTTTTTGGTTTTGTTTTTATAATCAGCGCGCTCTCAAGGGGTTTTTGTACCCTTAAAATGTTCGTACACACCGCGGGCAAAGGAAATTTAGGGAGGAAGAAAAGACAGGTACCGCTGTACATTGTTTTTAAATGTTTGCAAGTTATAACGACCAGGAAACACAGAGATCGGCAGGGCATTCCATAAGCGAGCTGTACGGCTCAGGAAAGAATCACGATATTTTATCCGAAGGTGGGCTTGATGAGCATTCATGGCGAGGCGGGTGTTACGGTTGAAAGTTTGAAGGGGCGGAATGCTACTGGCGATTCCTATGGAGCACTGTTGGTGGAAATATCGATAAAACAGAGTGAGACACGAGACCTTACGTCGGTGTTCGAGGGTGTCCATTGTTTGAGTGATATTACATAGTATCGTCTATGAGTTTTATCGCATTGAAGAAAATTAAAAAGAGTGTCGGAGACAGAACGGAGCCCTGGGGCACACCAGCATTTATTTTGTGAATATCAGACTTGAAGCCGTTCAAGACAACTTGAATTGAACGTTCCGAAAGGTAATTTCTAATCCATTGAAGAAGAGAGTCATCGATCCCAAAAGCACGCATTTTCGACAAAAGAGCCTGATACCAAACTCTTTCGAATGCCTTAGAAATATCAAGTGCAACTACCTTGCTTTCGCCAGATTGATGTACGCTTTGGTTCCACTTTTCGGTGAGACATGCCATCAAATCATCAGTGAACCTGTTGCTACGAAAACCATATTGCCGGTCATTGAGAAGTTTTCGTGTTTCGAGATATTTCATTAGCTGACGGTTTATCAGCGTTTGCATGGCTTTGGAAAGAAGGGACGTTACGTGCAATAGGTTTGTAGGAGGAGAGAGAGGAAGATTCGCCTTTTTTGGGGACGGGCTGGACAAATGCTGTTTTCCATCTGCTCGGAAAGAATCCTAAAGAGTAGGATTTATGAAAAAGCTTACGCGGTGGTTTTGCCAGCGAGGAAGAACACCTCTTCAGGAGAAAGTCAGATATAACATACCATCTGGACCAACGGATTTATGTATGTTGAGATCTTCAAGTACTCTTGCTACTACATGGGTGCGAAAGTGGATTTGTCCCATTGAAGATTCGACGCACTCAAGTGTAGGTGGAGACAAAGCACAATCTGGGGGTGCTGAGCTGGCCGCAAAGTGTGCAGCAAGCAGATTGGCCTTATCCAAAGAGCTGACAGCTGGAATGTCATTGTAAATGAATGTTGGGATGGAGGATGAGACAGAATTTCTAAAATTTTTGACGAACGACCAAACATTTTTACTACCTTTGGGATACTGTAGCATTTTTTGCCTCAACTTTTGGTCGTATTGAAATGCCACACACTTGAGAAAGACGTTGCAGTCATTCCTGGTTCTTTTAAACTGTTTTCGGTTTTTTTCTGTTGGGTTGGACCGAAAAAACATTTCTCTAACCCTGACAGCTCGAGTTGTACCATGCCTTTTCTTTTGGTTTGATACTCTTCATCCGATGAGGGATAAAGCAACTCATTCCAAAGAGAATAGTTCCTGTGATCATGCAGCGGCATCCACGTCGTTATCGAGGAAACATAATGCCCAGTTAAAATTCCTAAAGAAGTTGTTAAGTCCGCTGCAGTTGGCTTTCTCGTGTTGTCATACGGTTCTTTTAGGAATCTTTTCTCTAAAAGTGTGGTCGATGTACGAGAAATTAGCTGATATGACACAATGGTTCGACGAGCCTAGAGGGGAGAGCACATCAACGCAGTACTTGTCAGTGTGAGAAGTTAAAAACAAGTCCAGGGTGTTGGCGGTATGACTATCAACGTCTGGTATTCGCGTGGGCTCATTTAAAAGATGCGTTAGGTGGTTTTCCGCAGCGAAGATCTCAACACACCGTCCTTCGGGTGTTGTCTGTCCAAAATGTCGAAGCCACCCAGAATTGTGCATATTGAAATGATGATTTCAGTATGAGGATACAGAGATACAATTCGTTGAATGGAGTCAGACAGGGCATCAAACTCGTTAAAAGTCGATTGGGGCTTCTGTAAATAAAGCAATAGTGGATAATTTGCTTAGGGAAATGAAATTTTAACCACATGAAATTGAATTCCGGATTGGAACAGGGACTACATTGTGGTGGAATTTGGTAAGCTGCATCACTACGCACGTTAATTGCGAGACCGCGATGGGGAAGAATAGTGGCACTAGTTCGTAGCCAGGTAGCTTCAGATCAGAGTGATCTGAAAGGTGTGGGTGGGGATCTACCTGAGTTTCACTAAGTTCCAAAACAGCTGGTTAGTACTTACAGACGTGGATGTACGTGATTACTTTTTAGCCCGCGTATATTGGCTACGTCCACCATGAATTCCGTAGTCATAATTAAAAAAAAAACACAGGAAACACGAACACCGACGATACTAAGCAAGGCTGCGAAATGAAAATTCTAACGATGGTTTAACGAATCAAATTGCTGTAGGTGTTATGCCCCTACAACAATATGAAACAGTGCACCAATAAAATTTTCACTCACAACCCGCTATCCATCAGTTGTTACATACTAGGTGGGATGAAAAGTAACCTCCTTGACCGCCAGAATGCGCAGTCCGTTTATATTTAGGCGGACATGCCAAATTTCAGTGCGACACTGTCTTTAGTTTTGTTTTGACAGCTGATTGTTGTTGACGTGTTTGGTAACATGTTGAGTATGGACAAAAACGATTTTTGTTCTCTCATAAAACATTATTTTTTGAGAGGCAAAACGGCGAAGGAAACAAAAGAAAAGTTGGATAAATATTATGGGGCTAATGCTCCCTCAGATTACACCGTCAAATATTGGTTTCGAGAGTTTCGTGGTGGCCGCAACTCCACTACCGATCAAATCCGCAGCGGCAGGCCCTCCGATGCGGTTACAGAGGACAATGTCAAAAAAATACATGAAATGCTGTTGGCTGACCGGAAAGTGAAGCTAGCAGATACCACAAAGATTAGTACTGAGCGCACACGCCAGTATTCTGCATATGAAAAAGTCATCCTGCCGCTTGGTGCCGCTCATGCTCACTTCTAACCAAAAACACGAACGCGACAGCACTTCGAAAGAGTGTTTGGACTTGCTGATGCGGGATCGAGCGGACTTTTGGCGTCGATTGGTAACTGTTGATGAAACTTCGATCCATTACTACACACCAGAGAACAGAATGAGTGCCCGGCAATGGACTGAAGCCAGCACGAGTGCTCCGTAGCAGCCGTCGGAGGCTCGATGGGTCGGAAAGGAAAAACCAGCAACAGCGAGTATTACTGTGTATTATTGGAGCGATTGAAGGCCGAAATCGCTGCAAAACGGCCTCACATGAAGCGAAAAAAATTTTGTTTTTGCAAGACAATGCGCCGGCGCACAAGAGCATCACAACCACGGCTCCAATTGCTGTCGCATCCACCGTATTCGCCCAATTTGGCTGCCTCGCACTATTATCTCTTCCCAAACCTCAATAGATGGCTCATCAATAAAAAATTCAGCTCACTCGAGGAAATCATCGACGCCACGGAGGAGTATTTTCCAGACCTTCCCGAAAATTGCTTTTCGGACGGGTTCAAGGAGTTGGAAAATTGCTGGAATAAGTGTATCAAACTAAAATGGAACTATATTGAACAAAACAAAAAAAACAAGGAGGTTACTTTTCACCCCACCTAGTATATTACTACTCCTTGGCTGTGGTCACTGGTCGCCAGTTCAAATCTTGTGCTTATTAGCTTGGTTAGTCAAGTCTGATTTTCTGCTCAAATTGTACAGCATGGAGGTAAAAATCATTTACCAAATAAGGACGGGTAGTTTCTTCACCAAAGGGTTAAAGGATCCCCGGTATAAGCACAAATGGTAAAAGAAAACCATTAATTTGTTCACGCCAAGTTCAACGTAGATACGAGTAGATTCAGCGGATTTTAGTGGCGCTGTTTGTGGAAAATCTGTCCGAAGGCATTGAGCAAGCCCAAGTTATTGTTGGTTCCTCGGGGCCGACCCCATATGTTAGAGATTGTCTTTAAGTGTCAATATACCAACATTTACAACCAACGCGTGGAGGCTCTACCCAAGTTTGAAAAGCTGAAACCAAATGACAAAATCCTGAAAACATGTGAAGCAGACCGTCACTAAACGACAATTTTTATAAATTGTTCCTTGAAATTAAATTATCTCACAAACTTAAACCAATGTATCTGCACATTATTCTACGGATTGTTAATAATCATGTCCAGAACATATGGGCTATCCAAGGGCGTTTCCTCAGACTCGTAATAATTAATCACAATAAAACTGAAGTTCAAAAGAAAAATGTCAATAGGGGATCAACCCTCAAAACGGAGCGTCACACTTGAATTCTTTTAAATCAATCAATCGACCATCTAACTGCATATACGAGTATATGTACTCGTAGTATGGCAACGTCATTGGCTTGGTTAAACTGTGATGTTTATAGCGTCTATTACCCTCGGAAGTGGAATTGTATAGATTTGCGTCGCATTATGGGGATTTGGGATTGACAAGAGAGAAGATACTTGAGAAAAAAAAAATAAATAAAAAATAAATCCTGCCATTGCGACTGAGTGGGACTGAGTGGGATGTAAATAAATGTTTTACGATTTGTCATAAGGAACAGGCAAGAGTATTCGTATAAGTAGTACTGTTTCATTTTAATTGTAAGGGCCCACGTGACAGCTGTCAGACAGTCAACCCATCTACGAGTAGAACCGCGTAAGTTGTGTACTTGTGACATTTAATAAATCTGCAAAGGTGAGTGGAAGTGTAAGTAGGCTGTCGTCTGGTTGTGCCTACGTTGATAGTGATGAAAAGGATAATGAGGATATTCATTATTGTATTTCTCCATCCCAACAGAAGGGGAACCAATTGTAATAATTCATTAATCATTCAAAAATTATCAATCATTTGATTTGGATTTAATTCCATGAAAAACTTTCATTCTCTTGTTGAAAAAGAGAAACCAAGGAAAGGAAAGATCGCAGCAGAGGTCTGTTCCTGCAAATACTCGTACACGTATTTTTGGAAAATTTTGTAAAACTTTATTCAAGCTTATATGATCTCTACCAAGCTGGATATAACTGCTATTTACTTGACCGTTGTTAGTTTTCGTTTTGCGCTTTACCTGATCCGTAACATTCTTTGCATTCCCTTGATCTGAAAACTCATTTTCTTCAGAGTTAATACCTAATTCTGATGGTATTATATGGTGATACTTTTGTAACTGGAGTTCCATTGAATTTAAACTGCTTATTAGGGCTATGCGTATTAGAAACATTTCCGTATTGGATGCAGCCAATTGTAAGTGTTGCACTGGTCAATATAGGTGAAATGCTAGGACTTTTAAAATTTCTTTTCAATCCGCATGATGTAGGCGAAGTTTACTTTTGTCTAATTCATCACTATTATTACCATCGGTGTCAGTAGTTGATAGTTTTTGCAGAAAACCTAAATAGGCTTGAAGAATTTTACTATGATTTTCAATTGACTTGTTTATTAGATTGAGACGAAGATTAACGTCGTGCTTTGTATTGATGTCGTTTTCGTAATAATAAAGGAATTCACCACCGTAAGGACAAGTTTTAGGTTCGTTAGAGTTGACTTGCACATGGGTGTTACCGATTTCAATAAAATTTGTTTTCGAATTGTCTAGCAAATTGTCCAATACCACCTTGATCAAAATTCATTCAGAAAATTAAAAATATAAATCTATATTGTCCCCTTCAAAGTAATCCACATCGACTGCAACAGACTTATGCCAGCGCTTGATCCAATCCTCGAAACATTTTTTATATTCGGTTTTCGGACAGAGCATTAGTGCTTCCTGCGATTTTTCCATTACTTCCTCTCGGCTGCTGAAACGCGCCACCCGTAGTGGTTTTTTAACTCGATTGAACAGAAAGAAGTCACAGGGAGCCAAATCAGGTGAATTCGGTAGCTGTTGGATGGTATTTATTGTATTTTTTAGTGGTACTTTTGAGTGATTGGTAAGTCATTTTGAATATATATTTGTTGTAAGTGCATTAAAACTATTTGGAATTGTGAACTAGTGTAACAGTTACAGGGCCGCAAACAGTGACAAGTGCACATATTTTCACAGAAAGATTCAAAACGTGTTTTTATTATATAATTTTAATTTGTTGCTTTCTTAAATTGTGCGCATAAAGTATTATTAAACCATGGCTAATAATATTGATCAAGGTATGGGAAATCATTTATTGCTGTAAAAAATTGTGTTTATTTTTTTAATATGAAGTGAGAAGTGCAAGTCTAATTAGAATTTAAAAAGAAATTTCTGGTTTAAGTAAGGTTTTCTAAAAATACGCCAAATACCCCCCTTGAAATGTTTCTTGTTTTGTGATGATCTGTATATCTGTTAACTTAATCATGAAAGAAATTTTGCGCTTTTTTAATTATTGACTTTTTTGTAGGCTCAACTCCATCAATCAAAAATGGCGACCTGCTGCAAACTTGGCTTGAAAGTGAGAAGTCAGTGAAACTACTAGTTATAACTGCAAAAATTAATGATCTGCTGGGCCTGGAAGAGTCGACTGAAGATGCTGAACTTCAAATTCAAAAATCTTCTAAGTATTTTTGTCTTAAACTGGGGCAAAAATGAGAAAGCTGTCAAAGGAAACGGGACAAATTTATACAAGTTAATCAACGATGGCTTAGTCTTAACTATGCTGCAAAAATGGGTAGTCGTTTATCAAATTCTCCGCAAAAATCTGATAAGACTTTAACTTTGCAGCAAAGTCTAGCATTGTACTTGGACTTGAATTTGTCAAAGAGAAAGTACGCTCTTCTACGTTCTGTCATCAACGGTGTTCATCAAGACTGTTTTCTATGTTACTACAAACTGCAAAAATATAAGACAGAATTTTTACCCGAAATTGCTGTTGTGTCAGAAACCATTGCTGAAATCAACCTACAATCAAATTTTCAAGGAAAATCTGTCATCTTTACAGAATACCAGCTCTTCGTTCGATCTTGTGTGCAAATGGGGCTTTGATGGCAGTTCGGGACACAGCAACTACAAACAAACATTCGAAAATAGTGACAATACGGATAGCTTCCTATTTGTTACTGCTTTTGTACCATTGAAATTAGTGGATACCATCAACCATAAAGAAGTGCTCTTATTGCTTCCGAGCAGAGCCACGTGGAGGAAATTATCGAACATCTTCAACATTTTGAAATAAATATTGATGGCAGAAACATTAATATCAAATATAGTGCAATAAATACATTGGGCGGGACAAATGCAGCTCAAAACTGTTATATTTGTGGAGCTAAACCTTCGCAAATGAACCTTCCTTCTGTAGAAGATCGACCACCAAACACGGACAATTACAAATTTGGCCTTTCATCTCTTCATTCATGGATCAGATGTTTCGAGTGCTTGCTGCACATCTCCTACAGATCGCCTTTTAAAATTTGGCAAATACGCGACCAAGAAAAGAAAAAAATTAAAATTTTAGATTGAAAATGGGATTAATTGTCGACATTCCTAAACCTGGATATGGTACAAGCAATGACGGAAACACTGCTCGACGCTTTTTCTCAAATCCTGAATTGAGTCCGCAGATAACAGGTATAGACCAGCAACTCATACGAAATTTCGGAATTATATTAAGGACAATTGAAACTATTGGAAGAAACGAAAACCATATATCTTTCCCAATAAAGTTGGCACTACATGCTTAGCAGCGTCCATAAGCTTCTGGTTCATTCAAAAGATATAATTTCTTTTTTCCATTTGCCTATTGGAGTACTTTCTGAAGAAGCGTTGGAAGCTTCAGGCCAGACTAGATCATAGTCGAAAATGCTCCAGAATAAGTTCAATGATTGATTTAATTAATCATTTATTAGTTACTTCAGACCCACTTATATCGAATATTCGTTCCAAAAGCTCGCACTTGTCTAAGGTCGACCCAGATATTGATCAATATCTACTCAAGAATAATTTAGAAGTGTTAACAATACCAGTTAATATTGACTTGAACGATATTGCTGAGACATCATCAGAAAGCGATAGTGATTAATTTATTATTATTTTTTATTTATTATTGAAAATTAAAATTTGTTACTGAAAATAAAAATAAAAATTAAGAAACATTTGTAAAATCATTAAAGTTTGCATTCCAAAAAAAAGTTCGCTGCTCAACTTTTATATTCTGAATTATGTTGGGCGGGGCATTTATTGCTGCTTTGTGTATGTACTTTTTAGCTTATAGCGTAGATATTTCATGTAATAAGTAAAATCATGTAAAATAATTAGATTTCAGTCATTAAAACAAGAGAAATTAATTTCGCCGTTTTTCCCATACATTCGTCTCGCTGTGCGATGCACAGTGTGACAATTCGCACATTTAGTGGGATTTAATTCAAAAATCGACATGCACAAATGTAAATGCTTAAACCTCCCACTGAATGACGGCAAAAAAAAAATTATGTTAAAAGCATGTGCAACAACAAAAAATTACATCAAAGATCAAGTTGTGTACAATTATTCATAAGAAGGTCAGCTTTAAGAGCAAGCGGTAAAGTTTTTTTTTTCAAGTGGTGCGCGTGGCTTTAAGTAAAAGTTTAATTTATTTTTAATAAATATAATATTGTTGAATATTAAGGTAAGTTGTTTTGGGATAAAAAGTGTTTTCGTAAAAATTAGGGATGCTTGAGAGTAAAAATTTAGTGATAAATTATGTGTTCATTAGACCAAAAGTGTAATTGTTCAGTGTTTTTCAAGGTTGGGACTATTTTTGCTTTAAAGCCTTATTTATGTGGAACCAAAAAGTGTTTTGACTTTTTGCGCACAGGTGCGACACCCATACCAAATTTTTCGTATTTTAGGATGGCAACCGAAATTACGAAAAAACAAATTTTTGATGTTTGGATTTCCAAAATCAAAATTAAACGCTTCGATGCTGTATTTGCTTTCGTAATGGATTGTTGTCATAATTTTTCATTTTCCGAAAAGGCAATTAAGTCATTAAAGGCAACCTTGAAAAATTTATGTTTGAGGTTTGACGAAAAAATGGCCAAAAATGGTGGCCATAGAGAACGCTTCGAGATCAATAATTGTGCCTGGTTAAATGAAACTTTAACAGTATCACAAACTGTTTTAGATGGAATTCCCTCTTCATCATGGTATTAGGAAGACCAAGAAGAGAAAAGTACAAACACTTCTAGATTCATTTAGCACTGAAGAAATCAGAACTGCGAATGAAATAAACCTTAGAAAAGCTGAAAAGAGAAATACTGCTATTGCAGTTAAGCAATTATCAATATGTTCTCCAAAAAGAGGTTAGTTTTTTGCTTTTTTTCTTATAAATTTTATCATTTATACCTAAGGTTCAATGGTAAAGAAAACACTGGAAACACATACATCTGACTTTTTGCCAATATCTGCAGATGATGCATTAGCAATGATAACAGACGCACAGCTATCCACTCATCACTACGATATAATACGTCAAAAAAATTAATATAAATGTTCCAAATCTACTACCTTCGTACCACAAAATTAAGGAGTCTAAGGCAAAATGCTATCCCGATAGCAGAACTGTGAGTGAGTCTTCTGCTGAACGCTGCTTACAAAGCTTGGTAAATCATAGCATTGAACGTTTATGCTTAGCTCAAAAAGATGTTTTAGATTCTGTTTCGGATTTTAAAACTGGGCTTAAAGAATTGTTCCTGTTCATAAAATGGGGTTGCGATGGTGCTCAACAAAAACAATACAAACAAAAATCTTCATCAGGTCATCATTTCGATGAAAACCTCTTTAGTATTTCCAAGGTGCTAATTCAGCTATATTTCTTACAGGAAGAAAATAAAAAAGTGGTTTGGCAAAATCCAGCTCCATCATCCACAAGATACTGCCGGCCTATTAAATTGAACTTTGCAAAAGAAACGACAGAATTGATCAAGTTGGAAGTAGATTCAATACGAGAACAAATTAAAATGTTACAGCCAGTTGAGATAAATAATGACAGCTTTCATATCCAAATAAAACCAATTTTCTTACTTACCATGATCGACGGCAAAATATTGGGTCTACAAGTAAGTTTCCAGCGTTTGTCAGAGATGGCGCCACCAGTGGATCCCGGGCAGAAATGTCAGACCCCATGTGTTTTATTTGTAGGTTTTGTATCTGTCAACAACTTTGCAGCGTTATATTTGAGCAGTTCTATCGGTGTCGTACATTTTATCGAGCAAAATCATGGCAAGTTTCCAGCGTCATTTGCGGAAAGCGCTGCTTTTATTCTTTAATATGAAGAAAAGTGCGGCTGAGGCCTATCGTTTGCTTTCGGAAACTTATGGGGCGGAATGTATTGGTGAATCGACGTGCCGCGAGTGGTTCAAACGGTTCAAAAGTGGTGATTTTGGAGTTGAAGACAAAGATCGCCCCGGAAAGCCGAAAAGTTTTGAAGACGAGGAAGTGGACGCTTTACTGGATGAGGATCCATGTCAGATTCAAGAAGAACTTGCTGCATCATTGGGCGTCACGCAACAAGCCGTTTCCCTGTGTCTAAAAGCACTGGGATTCATTCAAAAGGTTGGAAACTGGGTGCCGTACGAATTGAAGCCAAGAGACGTCGAACGGCGATTTTGCATGTCCGAAATGTTACTGCAGCGGTGTAAAAATAAATCATTTTTGCATCGTATTGTCACTGGTGATGAGAAATGGATTTATTATGATAATCCTAAAGGCAGAAAATCGTATACAAAGCCCGGCGAGCACGCCCAATCGACGCCGAAACGAAATATTCAGGTGAATAAGGTCATGCTCTGCATATGGTGGGATCAAAAGGGTGTCGTATTCTACGAACTGCTTCCGAGTGGTGAAACCATCAAAGGACCATTATATCGAACCCAACTAATTCGTTTGAAGCGGGAATTAAAAGAAAAACGGCCAAAATATGAGACCAGGCATGAGTCCGTCATTTTTCATCACGACAACGCTCGGCCACATGTTGCGGTTTCAGTGAAAAACTATTTGGAAGATAGTGGATGGGAAATTCTGCCTCACCCGCCTTACAGTCCACACTTGGCACCATCTGACTACCACTTGTTTCGTTCGATGCAGAACGCTTTTACGGGAATACGCTTCAGCTCAGTAGAGGAAATCAAAAGTTGGCTCGATATGTTCTTGGGCTCGAAAGACGAGAAATTTTTTTTGATCCGGAATTCATAAATTGCCAGAAAGATGGGGGAAAGTTATAGCTTCCGATGGACGATACTTTGAATAAAGCATTGTAACTATGTTTTCATAATAAAAACTTCAAATTTTAGAATAAAAAAAACGCTGGAAACTTACTTGTAGACCCAATATGTACTGCTTTATCACCTATAACTTCTTCGTCACAAACCTGTTATATTTGCGCAGCAAAACCATCTGAAGTGAACAATTCAACCAAACTTTCAGAAAAGCAAGTGGACCAACAAGCAATGTCCTATGGGCTAAGTCCCCTTCACTCTTGGATCCGATTTATGGAATGTATCCTACATATCGCTTATAGACTGGATGTTAAAGTTTGGCAGGTTAGAGACCAAGAGAGTAAAGAAAAGGTTAAAGCAAGAAAAAAGTTGATTCAGGATAGATTTAGAGCGGAAACTGGGTTATTGGTTGATATGCCAACTCAACAGTCAGGCAATACGAATGACGGAAACACAGCCAGAAGATTTTTCAGAGATGAGGAAAAAACTGCTGAAATAACAGGGATAGATAAGGAAATTATCAAAAAATTTCACATAATTTTAGAAGCGATTGGGTCTGGGTTTCCAATTGACATAGATGCCTTCGAAACATTTGCAAGAGAAACGAGAGAGCTATATATCAGAAAGTATGGCTGGTTTTGTATGCTAGTAAGTGTACATAAGGTATTATTTCATGGGAAATAAATAATTTCTACTCGTATACTTCCAATTGGACAACTTTCCGAGGAAGCTCAAGAAGCTAGAAACAAGGAAAATCGATAATTTAGGGAGCTGTTTACCAGGAAAACCTCGCGAGTGGATACGAATACTGACCTTCTTAATAGGTTGCTAGTACTCTCAGATCCATTTTTGGTAAGTCTTCGATGCATTCGAAAAACAAAAAAAAACATTAAGTGAACACGAAGTTCTACAATTGTTAAATATACCAACTGAGTAATAAAATGCAAATTATTGGCTGTTGTATGTATTTTTTTCATCACAACTGTTATAGATATGTTTACAAAATTTACTACATTTCATGCTATAAACAATTCTCATAAAAGTAAGTAAAAAACATTTCACAAAAACATTTAAATCTAAGCGCTATTAATTTAATCCCGCTAAATGAGCGAATTGTCACACTGTGTGACGGTGCGCTATCATGGTGCAAAATCCACGAGTTTTCTGCTCACAATTCTGGCCTCTTTCGGCGAATTGCTTCACGCAAATGTCTTATACCGCCCAAATAATACGAGTACTCTTTGCTTAGTGTCTGGCCTTCTGGCAAAAATTCATGATGCACTACACCGTTGTAATCCATGAAAACCGTGAGCATTGCCTTCTTTTTTGACTGAAAACGACGTGGTTCTTTTAGTCTCGGCTCGGCTCATTTGGTGAACGTCATTCACTTGCCTGATGTCTAGGTTGCGTGTCGTATTCATAAAAACACGTCTCGTCTCCAGTATGATCCTTTTGATGAATGTGGGATCGGATTCAGCCTGACAAATCATCTCTTTTGCGACGCCAACACGGTCCCTTTTTTGCATGAAATTGAGGTCTTTTGGCACTAACTTTGCTGCTACATGACGGAAACCCAAATCATTAACTAAAATGTCTTGGACGGATCCATAGGCAATGTTCAAGTTCTTCGCTATCTCTCTGATGGTTAATTTACAGTTATTAACCAACATTTCTTTTGCTCGTACTTCATCAATGTTTTCGTCGGTTTTCGATGTCGATGGTCTACCACAGCGTTCGTCATCTTCGATTGACTCACGAGCACTCTTGAACCGCTCGATCGTGCCACTGGTAAACGACCGTTTTCTTTAGAGAATCGTTGCCGAAACACTTTTCTAACATTTCCAACGTTCGCGCACCATTAAATCCGTTTTTTACGCAAAATTTAATGCGAGTACAAGTTCGTTGTTGCAAATTTAAATCCATTTCTAAAATTGTAAAAAATCGCCAACACACACTGAGATAGATGAACTCTTTGCCACGTAACTTTTGCAAATGTCAGGCTATGACGCTAAGGTGTAGAGAGAATGTCAACAACAGATTTATCAACTTAACAAAAAAAAAAAACAGAACAGAAAATGGGAACTTTTTGACCAAGGTGGTATATCCTCAACCAAAGGCATAGATACGGCATAACGCTTTTCAAACTTTGTATTCAAGGCGGCAGCACGTGGGCTTTGAAAGTCTATACTGGAAAGGAAAGAGTGGACAATTTATCTGTTTCCGAGAAAGTCGTAATGGAATTGATGGATGGCCTTTTCGACAGCGGGAGGACTCTGTTTTGTGACGATTGGTACACCAGCGTTTTATTGGCAAAGTCTTTGGTCAGCAGACAAACCCATTTGGTTGGCACTCTTCGAATTAATCGGAAGAACAACCCAGTAAACATCGTAAATGCCAAACTAAAAAAAAGGCGAAACGTTTGCTGAGCAGAAGGAGGATGAAATCGTTGTCTTGAAGTGGAAAGATAAAAGGGAAGTTCTGATGCTGAGTTCAAAACACGATAATTCGTTGGTGCCTGTAAGTTCCAGAAGACCGGTCATGGGTAAACCTGCGATGGTTGTCGACTACAATAAACGAAAAACCTTTATTGATCTGTCGGACCAAATGTCGGCATATCCGCCATACTTGCGCCGGACACTCAAGTGGTACAAACGCTTATTTTTCTACTTCGTTACTGCTACATCCGTTGTAAACTCTCTCGTTCAATACAACAAAATAAACGGCACTAAAATGAATATAACCAAATTCAAGGAAAAACTCGTCGAAGGCTTAACGCGGAAGACATCTGATGCACCAAATACTTTACCACTCTTGGTCCCGTCTACGTCTGCTGGAACTGGAACAAAGCGCAAACATGTTGTTCAGGAACTGCCTGGGCAGAAAAGAATTACCCGAAAACGATGTGCTGCGTGCTATAATATGTTAAAAATATGTCCCAAGAACAAGGAGCTGCGTATGCCTGGCAAAATGCCAAACGGAGTAGCACCATCTGCGTCCAATGTGAGACCCCTTTATGCATTTCGTGCTTTAATTTAACACACAAGTACACCTAAAACCTTTTTTTCAATTTAAAATTTACTGTGTTCCTTGTTTCTTTAAGTACTCGTATATTGGTATGAATTCTTACAAGAAATAAAAATAAAAAAGTTTTTAAGTTTTTACTCATAATTTGTAACAAGGACCTAACTTTGTGGGCCCAAAACTTTCTCCAGTCTACTGAGGGACTAGAGAAACGATCAGCATATAAAAAACATGTCCGCTGGTGGACACCGGAGGACATGGCGGTCTACTGTGGTGCTACAAAAATGTACCAGCCGTAGACACATGGCGCTGAACGTGTTAAGATATTCCTCGTAGATTTTGTCGACGAGCCCATAGAAGCAATCTTTGACAAAGTCATCTGTCTGCTTTGTAGCAGTCGAAGATCTCCGATAGTTTTTCGGCTGCAGACTATCTGTTAAGGGTTCGAATAATCCACTAGAGCAGATCCAAAGATCGTTGTCATTAAATTGGTTTATTTTTAGTTTTTTAAACGAGCTTAACGCTTAAGAGGATACGAGTCTTAAAATACCTGAGCAAGTGTTAAGTTTTTGGAAAAAAAATATGTTTTTTGGTTCAGTGGGTATTCCGTTCCTTGGGTGACATTCAACATTTAATGGGGAGACTAAATTATTGTTTTTCTATTCTAGGCCATCAGTCATCTTACGTTAATTTAGTTGCCTGCAAAAACAATGTCTGTCTTCCGGGTCCGCACAGGGTAGTCAACTGCAAATCCGTCATTATCCGAGTGTAGGGTTGTGAGCGCTATGGCGGATTAGGCCAGTATTATCCTACTAGTCGAAGGTGTGCTTCCAATTTTTGGCTGCATGCCTAAGGATTTACTCATTTTACTACCGAGGACCACCACTCGGAAACACTAATCCACAAACTTCGACAAGTTTTGAATTTTTCTATCGGGCGGCCAAGTTATTTGTTAACCTCAACTCAACAATTATAATTAAAAAATGTGTTTCTGTGATTTACTCAAAATTATATTGAAATCTTTTAGTTCTCATTCAGAACTCTGTCTGTCTGTGCATGCTGAACTGAATAATTATTGTCAAGTACGAAATTACTATCGATAGGGCTCGTAGACAGAGTCCATTGTTGAGTTCAAACAAGCCAAAAACGTCAAGCTTCAGATCTGCAAAACGAAGTTGATTCAGAAAGTAGTCGACCTGTAAAGGGAATTAATTGACGGTACTCATACTCGTGTCTTTAAAATGTACTTACACTTCTATCCCAACGACTGTCAATGTCCGAGCACATGGTATTCCAATTCAAATGATTGGGCATGTGGGATCTTCGAATCATCGAGTCCATTATAAGTACCAGAATCAGGAAATCCAAAATTTCAACGGTAAGCCAAAAAAGGAAATTCCATTCTATACTTCTACTCGAAATGTAAGTCAAGAAGACATGGTGAACATTACCGATGACCATGAAAAAGTCTATGAAAAACTTTAAAAGGATGTTGATTTGAACTATCGCCTGGAACTCGTGGGTTAGCTTAAAAATTTGCGAATAAATCTCCGAACATTGGTCTAGTTCATCGGAGAAGTCGCATAGGGTCTGCATCCTTCGAAATTTCGACATTATATAGACTTCACTCGTTTCGATGCGTTGCGCAAAAGATTTCATATGATTGCCGATATTTTTGTACATCGTAGCCAACGTCAGGTATCCTAGAAATAAGAAATTCACCAGAGTGAATATTGAGTGTGATAGGATATATCCGCCAATAGTTTTCATCAAGCAGGGAAAGTCCTTTGAAATTAAAGCTCGCCATGTCTCATCTATGTTAGAGAAAATCGTCAATGAAGTAAGAATAAGTCGGATGAACATAATTATGTAAAATTCGTGGCCGAAAATGTGCGAGTTTCTAGAGAAAATTGATATATGATTGAGGATGTCTATACTCCTATTAATCACGTAGATGAATCGTTCATGGTAAACTATCTCAAATACGATGAACACCACATAGAATACACAAATGGATGCAATCTGCGCGGAAACTAATATCCGCAGCTCGGGAATTCCAGATATTTTCATCAAGTGTTGCTTTACATAAACACAGAATACTGTCAGGAACATCAGTCGAAGTATGATGGTGCAAATATGCGAATTTGCATAGTAGGTGGTGCGATTTTGCTTATTTAAAGTAAAGCATGCCGTTCCGAACACTTTTGACAAGTAGTACGTACACTTTAGACACAATATGGAATAGTAATTTGCTGTATTGGTCTTTTCCACCATTTCACCAAGTATTGACTGAGCACAATGATGACACTCATTTGGATAGTTCGACCTTCATGGCCATTACAATCGATACAATCAGTCTTTTTAATCGTGTCATTAAAATGTTGTCATCGCCCTCCTCATTAAGTATTAACTCATTAATACACAGAGCTCGAACTATATTTGCTTAATTGATTATAAGGGCTGCTTAGAGGTTACTTATTCATATCCTGTTCAAAATTCAGTACGACACCGAGAAGGTGTTATGTGACAGAATCAATTCCTTAAATGGATTTTATTTTTGACCACAGCAAGAACTAATGGCTTTGCTAAAGGCAGAAAAGCTTAAGAGTCAAAGCTCTATAGGTTCCCACATGAGAACGACGTTAAATGGTTAACCCTTTACCGCAGAGATGAAACAAATTTTTTTTTTTTGCAAAATGTTGAGATCCAACTGAGAAAAAAAATTATTTACTTATATTTTAGCCGTTACATATACGAGTATAAGCCATATATGGCGTCCTATGCACTGTAGCTAAAATTGCGTTTGTCATTTTAACACAAAAAAACGAAATTTGGAACAATAATGGCATAGTTGTCGGGCGTTCTTCTTCCAAATCGGATAATGGCTAATCCCATCAGAACATACCGAATCCAAAGGCATACCTTGATGTCTAGCAGGAGTTTGTCGTGGAATTTTCGCGGATACAGGAGAGTCAGGCGAACCGGAGGGAGTGCCGCTCCGTCTGGATGTCGGTGTTCCGAGACTACTTGAGGGACGACCACGTTTTCTTGTAATAACAGGTTTCCCTGACTTTCGCATATGCTCGGAAACAGCGAGCTTAAGATCATACAAAGACATGTAGGTGTTTACGTCTGCATTGTTTCGGCGCCATAACAACCAAGCATTTACAAGGAACATGTCCACCATGTGAAAAAAAATCCTTTTGTACCACTGACGAGGCCGCAAATGGATTATGTAATAACCCAGCATGAAGTCAAGTAAATCGACTCATCCCATATGCTGGTTATAAACATCGACACCTTGCGGAGAAGGTATGCAAACATATTTTTTATCCTGTCGAACACAACGTCGTTTTGTTGTCGTTGGCTCGCTTCGAACATAGGCTGAAAGAAGGTTCACATTCTTGTTATCAAACCAGGAAACCAAGTTTAACTTAACTTCATCTATGGCTGCTACCTTTTCTTCCATGCTTCCGCGAACTCGCTTCTTCAGTTCCTTTTCTGTAGGGTATGAATTGCTTTGATCTCCAGCAAAGGTGTTGAAGTCATAGCTAAAGCCACTAACGCCGCTCAGGACTTGGTTTTTGTAACCCTATTTGTTAGGTTTAGCTAGGTT
This sequence comes from Volucella zonaria, assembly GCA_963966105.1. Taxonomy (NCBI): domain Eukaryota; kingdom Metazoa; phylum Arthropoda; class Insecta; order Diptera; family Syrphidae; genus Volucella; species Volucella zonaria. Next base: position 315,706,324 of record OZ014530.1, on the reverse strand, counting down.
ATATTGTTTTAATTCATGACGACATTTGGTAGGGATTATATGTCCGTTTTGCGGCTAAATATTCTTCTTTAGGGACTAGCCATCTTCTTCATGGGGTACAAAAGTCTCATTATGTCTGAAAAGTTTCCGACCGCAACCTAAAGATAGCGGCACTCGTCGATAGAAGCTAGTGAATGCTAGTTGTGCATCTTTTGACAGTTACTTACCGCAGTTTCAGTCATTTTGGATGCGCAGTTTTTAGTTGACAGTCGTTTGAGTGAGTCGATGTGAGCGTTTTTTATGAAAACGGAAAAAATTAAACATCGAGCTGTTTTTAAATTCTTGTTTTGGAAAGGCAATACGCCTACGAAAATCAAAAATGAGTTGGACTCTGTGTATGGGGACTCTGCACCATCATTTACCACAGTGAAATTTTGGGCAGCTGAATTTAAACGTGGCCGTAAGAGCTTGGGAGATGATGAACGTTCGGGACGTCCAAACGTCCAAAAACTGCAACCACTGACGATAACATTGCTAAAGTTCACCAAATGGTGTTAGACGACCGCCGACTTAAAGTGAGAGAGATAGTAGAGGTTATGAAAATGTCCTAAATCAAGATTTAGGCATGAGACAGCTGTCCGCGCGTTCTGTGCCGCGTTTGCTTACGTTACACCAAAAACGTGTTCGAATGAACATTTCCAACGCTCTGTTGGCGCAGTTTAGGCCCAATAAATCCGAGTTTTGGCCGATTAATCACTGTAGATGAAACTTGGATACACCAAAGGGCAAAGCAAAAACTGTTTTTTCGGCTGGGAAAGTGCTGGTGACTGTTTTTTGGGATAGTAAAGAAGTTATCTTAATCGATTATCTTCAAAAAGGAAAAACCATTGCAGGAGCATACTACGCATCGCTACTTGCCAAGTTGAAGGCAGAAATTGCGGAAAGACGGCCACATTTGCAGAAAAAGAAAACCCTGTTTCACCAAGACAACGCGCCGTCTCACACATCAGCGATTGCCATGGCGAAAATCCATGAACTGCTTGACCATCCGCCTTATTCACCAGATCTAGCCCCAAGCGACTTCTTTTTGTTCTCTCATCTAAAAACTGCGCTCGGAGGACACGGATTTTCGTCAAATGAGGAGGAAATCACCTTCGTGAACAATTATTTTGCAGAGAAAAACGCCAAGGAGCATCGCTTAGAGAAGTCCGTAGAGTTACAAGGAGACTATGTAGAAAAAAAATAAAAAATTGGAGAACAAATGTCTTGTATCATTGTTCGGTAGGAAACAGGCAACCCTCGTATTGTTAAAATGTAAAAATCTTTTGATAGCTTCGAATCTGTTCAACGTTATTATTTCATAAACTTGCGACACTCCTATTTCCTTTGGCCAATACTACATCGCTGACGGTAACTTCACACAGGACATAGAAATCTTTCGATTTCGTCTTTCGTGATCATTGCTGGTTTATTGATATTGTTTTGAACAGATTTGAGGTTAGATTGCTCAGGAATAAAATTAATCATATCAGCTGTTAACAAGAACTTGAAAACGCCTGCAGGAGAATTCAGTTGTTTTATAGTATCCGGTAAATCTGTGTTACCCAAAATCTGGATAGTTATTTCAAAGAATGTAATGAATTTTGTAGTTTTGATAAAGAGATTTTTAGAAGTTTTTATCATTCAGTAATTCCAAAGAAAAGATTTTTTATCTATTAGAAGTATGCGTACAAATTTTGATTTGTTTCTGACTCATTTAGAATCGTTTGTGAATAAGCCTGATTTAATTTTTCTATCGGAAATATGGATTTTTGATACTGAAGCTAATCTTTTTAGTATACCTGGTTTATAACCATCATCCTACATGTAATAAATAATTCTTATACTGCAGGTGGTGTGGCTGTCTTTATAAGTGATAAGTTGGAGTATGAGTGTTGCTACAATAACCTGAAAAGTGCTGATATGGTTAAAGTTTTTTACAAAATTGAGTCTAGAAAGTTTATTTTTATGTGCTTCTACAGGCTACATGAAAAAAGTAAAAATGTTTTTGTTGAAGAATTGACTACTCTGTTGTCTGACGAAAAGTCAAAGAATCTATTTATCCTTGGTGATATAAATTTAGATATTTTATCTGATTCTGCTATTGTTTTAAATTATTTATCTGTCTTAGCGGCAAATGGTTTGGAATCGTGTTTTAGAGAACCTACTAGATTAACTCCTTCAACACAAACTTGTATTGATCATATTTTTGGTAGACTTGATCTAAGCTCTAAACTCACTATCACCAGCTAAATTTCAGATTTTAACATCACCGATCATTGTATGGTTGGTTTAGTTTTTCTATGCGCCAATATGGAACAAATTGATATGTCTGAACGGTTTGAGAAAGTTAAAGACTTGAACTACGAGCGTCTTAAACAGCTTCTACTATACGAAAGTTGGACCGATGTGTACCTTGAAAGTAATCCCTCTAATGCTTTTAACATCTTTGCTAATATCTTAAAAGCTCATGTTAGTGAATATCTTACTGAAACCCAAAGACAATGTAAAGTTAAAAAAATTAAGCCATGGATGTCTACAACTTTATTAAAGAAGATTGCAAAGAAGAATAAATTCTATATTAAATGCAAAAAGAAACCGAATAATATCAGACTTAGACTTCTCCATAATAGAGTGTGCAAGGAAGTTGCAGAGGAAGTTATTGTGAACAAAGGCAATTATTACACCAATAAACTACATCTAGCTAGAGGCAATTTAAGGAAAGAATGGACAATAATTAACGAACTTATAAATAAAAAACTACCCGCTTTAAATGAACTCAATTGTGTATCTTATCAGGGACATAATATAATTAATCCTAGTGAAATATCTAATGTTTTTAACAAATATTTTACAAGTGTGGCTTACAAGACTCTTTCTAATGCTGGTTTCTCTGAATCGTCGAATCATTGTGTAGAAGATTGCTTTAGCAATGAATGGAGTCAAGCCAATAGGTTTTTTTATGACCCGATTTCTTCTTTAGAATTATTTAGGATTATCAACTCTCTAAAAAATTCTAATTCGTCCACGAGAGATAGTTGGTCTAACAATTTTATTAAGAAGGTCTCACTAAATATTGTTGATGCCTTAATAAAAGTATCTACAGTGGTATTTTTCCTGATGATTTAAAAACTGCAGAAGTAATACCTGTTTTAAAGAAAGGTGATAGTAAAAATCTAAATAACTATAGGCCAATCTCTCTCCTTCCAGTGTTTTCTAAAATCTTTGAGAAAGCAGTGAAAAATAGAATAAAGACTTTCCTAGATTCATCTTCTTTTTTTTAGTAATAATCAGTTTGGGTTTAGAGCTGGGAAGTCAACAGAGGATGCCCTCTTAGAGTTCTGCTGCTTTAACTACGAAAGCCTGAACAATAAAAAATATACGGCTGCTATTTTTATTGACATTACTAAGGCATTTGATACTGCTGACCATATGATATTAACACAAAAGTTAGAAAAAGCGGGATAAATGGTTTCTTTCCTATTTAAACAACCGCAAACAAGTTGTAAAGATTAATGATAGTTTTAGCCTATCGTTAGATATTAAAATTGGTGTTCCACAAGGCTCAGTACTTGGTCCAATTCTTTTCTTGATATATATCAATTCAATTTTTAACCTCGATATCAAAGGTAAACAAATAGAATTTGCTGATGATATAGCTTGTTCTTATTCTAATAGCTTTGCATTAGATTTAATTGCTAACATTAGCTATGATTTAGAGCAGCTGAGACATTGGTTTTGTTTACATAAATTGGTAATCAGTGATAAAACTAAAGCTAAAATAAAACTAAAAAAACTAAAATAATGTTCTTCAAGTTGTCTTCTAACATGGTCGATTACCTACCTATGATTTTTCATAGTGCTAGTTGTAAGCATTTATTATTTAGCCCTGTTACATGCAAAGTGACATCATCTTCTACCTTATTTAATCGGGATTTAACTTGTTCACCTCAGTGTTTTTATATAGAAAGAACTACAGTTTTTAAATATCTGGGTCTGGAAATTGATAGCAAACTGAATTAAAGTAAATATACTGCCAGTCTAAGATCTTACTTGTTAAAAACTACGAAGTTAATGTACCATTTGAGGCAATTTTGTTCTAAAAAACTGATGGAAACAATATACTATGGACTAGTACAATCAAAGTTTGCAGTACGGCTTAATCTGTTGGGGAGGAACTCATAAAAATAAAGTCCATACGTTACTCATTGTGCAAAAACATATTAGTTAGAATAATCTGGAGAAAGAATCGCCGAGAAAGTAGTTATTTGCTTTTTGTAAACTCTAAAATGCTACCACTCAAGCATCTTTACTTTTACAAAGTGTTAAGGATTTTTTTCGTTAGAAGTGGTTACTCCATTGACAGAAATCCAACCCATCAGTCACTGCGTAGTAGCAATAATCATCTTGCTATCATTCCATCTTTCAACCGCTTGAAATTAGGCAAAGCAGAAATCTTGTCGTTCGAAATAGGAAGGTTAAGGAATGGCTATTTCACTTCGACCTACATGAAATAAACCATTTAATTAATCGCATGGTCTGATTTTGTTGAATGATTAAATGAATTTTTTAAATAATCGATGAATCTTAACATTTGTTTTGTCCTCTCTTCACACCAATTTATTACGTTTTGTATTTTTTAATTATAGTCTTATAATTGATGCATTCGACACTAGTTTTAGTTAACTACAGAATGTATCTTTTCATTTTTCAATTGATAAATTATTTACTTTTTAATCTCTCTTTATTTGTATTCTATTAAGTAACTGCTTGTTTCTTTTATTAATTCTGAAATTTTTTTTTTTTTTAATTAAGATCTTGCATTCTATATTTGTATCTAATTTTTTCAATTGTAAAGTGAATAAATATATAAAAAAAAAAAAAATTGTTAACATCGTAAGCTGGCATTTTTCCCTTTTTCCAAATAACCCTTTTAGCAGTTTTCCCCTCTGGATTTGGATGTTGTTGCAGACTGTAAATTTATCAAAGGTACGTCGTTTTCCTCAGAAAAATCAAAGTCAGATCAGATCATCATCACAATCGGAATCAACGTCATCATCACTCACGTTTCCATCGCCAGGAATAGCATTAACATACTTAGCAGAGTCGTAGAAGGGTGCTGGTTGCGTTTCTGGAATAAGTGTATATATAATAAAAGTAACCTTAAATGCATACCACGCCACATATGGCAAATTTGGAAAAGTGAGAAAAAAAATACAAAAAAAAGCTAAAATTAATGTTTTCCCGTATTCAAGAAAGTCCAGAGGATGTAGTTTTATTTTTTTTCACCACTTAACTCACCTTTTTGATATTTATTTTTTAATGCTGACGTATTAAAGTTATCGCTTACGTTTGAAGATACTGATTATACTTTCTTATGTATTTACCGATTACACGGTTTTGCTAAGAGCGCGTTTATTGATGATCTCAGCAACATTCTCTCTAATTGTTTTAGGAGATATCAATATTGATATTCTTAATGAATCTAACGTTGATACGGAAAATTACTTGTTGACTATGGCTTCGAATGGTCTCAAGAGTTTGATAAATGAACCTACCCGCTTGACAGATTCTTCTAAGAGTTACATTGATCACTTATTTCTTAGATCTCACAAAAATAATAAAAAACATTTTAGCGGCAAAGTATATGACTTGAAGCTGACAGATCATAATACGAGTATGATAACATTAAATTATACTTCGTTTTGCAATAGTTCTGAAAATATTGAATCAGCTTCTGAAACAGTAAAATATTCTGTGGATTTCAATAAATTAAAAGAACTTTTAACTTTTGAATGTTGGGAATCAGTTTACTGTGAAGATAATCCTTCCATTGCTTTCGATTTATTTATTGAAACTATTCAAAAGCATATCAAATCGAGTACTTTTGTAAAAAATCATGCAGGTAAAAAGAAATATTTAAAACCTAGACTAATAGTCTTATTAATAAGATAAGGAAAAAGAGAAAATTACATTCAAAATGTAAAAAACATCAAAGTAACTCAAGACTTAAGAGACATTATGTAAATTTTTGTAAGTTTGTAAATAAAGAAATCGAGGACGCTCGCAACAACTTCTATGGTGATATGTTTACGAGAGCTAAAGGTAATGTACGCGCACAGTGGAGAGTAGTAGATAACATTTTAGGAAAGGTTAAAAGCGGCGTTAAGATTGATGGCATTGAAGTGGGGGGAATTATGGAGCCAGATCTTGGGAATATTACTAATATTTTTAGCGAGTATTTCACTGAAGTTTCTGAGAAATTAAAACCAAGTTTCGATCCTTGTATATCCTGCAACTGTTCCTCTTCGTCAGATGTCTCTTTTATGGATGATGTTCAATGTAATAGTTTTGTTTATAATTCGATTACACCAGTTGAAATTTATGTCGTTGATGTTCTGTCCTTTTTATTTAACAAAAGTATTGAAATGGGTTGCTTTCCTGACCATCTTAAAAGTGCCGAAGTCATACCTCTTTTTAAAAAAGGAAATAGACATATTATTTCTAATTACAGACCAATATCACTTCTTTCAACATTTTCCAAAATTTTTGAAAAATTGATAAAAGTTCGAATTGTCTGTTTTTTGGACAAGTCTAACTACTTTAGTGAGAATCAGTTTGGTTTCAGACAAAACTTGTCTACTGAGGACGCCATCTTAAGGGTTTGTAGTCAGTTACATGGAAGTTTAAATAATAACAAATCAACAATTGGTCTTTTTATTGATATGACAAAAGTTTTCGATCTGGTGAACCACGATCTCTTGCTAAGCAAACTTTTCAATATTGGTTTTCGTGGAAATATGTCTAACTGGCTTCGATCTTACCTAATAACAAGAACACAAAAAGTTACTATAAATGGGGTCTCGAGTGCACCCAAGTTATTAAAGAACGGTGTTCCTCAGGGTTCTGTACTTGGACCATTGTTTTTCTTAATTTATATTAATTCTATTTTCAAACTCAAGTTAAATGGCACTCCAACAGCTTTTGCGGACGACATAGTTTTTACATATGGATATGGAACCATTTTCGAAAGTATTGTGTCGATAAATGAAGATCTAGAAGCGTTACGGTTGTGGTTTACCTACCATAAATTAATTATAAGCGATAAAACAAAACTAGTTTGTTTTAAGGTATCTGGTAACAGCTTATATGATTTTAATTTATGGTTCCATGTTCATGATTGTAGGCAGTTTTCCTTACCCATTCATCAATGTGGAAATAGTAATTTTTCTGCTGATTTACCCTGCATAGAAAACTGCTTCAAGATTGAATCAGTTCAAAATTTTAAGTACTTAGGTGTAATAATCGATTTTAACTTAAACTGGAAGGACCATATTAAAATGCTTAAAACTTATATGCTGAAGGTCACACGTAAAATGTATTTGTTCTCAAAAAGTTTTGTTAATGATTTACTATGGTCTTGCACAATCAAAGTGGCAATACGGTATAACTAGTTGGGGGGGTTCGTATGCCAATACATTCAGTCCTCTACTTACCGCTCAAAAGCATTTATTAAGAATTATTTCAAATAAAAATCGATTAGCCAGTAGTTGGCCCTTATTCAAAATATTGCGGATTCTACCAATCAGACATTTATATGTATATAAAGTTTTAAGAGAGTTCTTCAAGCAAAGCGGTAATATTCCAAGTAGAAATATACAAATGTACAATCTACGTGTAAACAATATGTTCATAGTAAATGTACCCTTTGCACATAGAACACATTTCTCGCATTTTTACACATATACGGCTCCATTTATATTTAATAGATTACCTCTGTTTATAAGAGAAACTTTTCGATATCCAAATTTCGCTAAAAATGTTAAAAACTGGCTATTCACCCTGAACTATGAAAATATTGAATCATTTTTTTAACAATCATATTTACATCTTGAATCAATGTTAGTTTACTTATGCATTGTTATGTTTATATTTGCTTTTTAAATCTCTTTCATCTTCTTTTATTAAAATTTATAAAATTGTAAATCAAAATGTTACTGATTATCACCCCACATTATATTCTAATTTGAAAACTAATTTTTGAAGTGTCATTCACCACTAACTTTTGTTTAAGAATGATCACTAATATTTATTCAACTTATTTGTTATTAGTTTTTAAGATTATGAAAAAATTAATTGAATAAATAAAATAAAATGAAATGAAAAATGAAATGAAATAATCACACTTTTTCAATGCACCCGGCCCGTCGCACGCCCTGAATATAACCTTCAAAATATTTGACAGATCACAATTGCAATGTACAAATTATTGACGGTCCGTTTTACGATGAAACTCTGCTTTTGATGTAATTAAATTTTTGTGTGATGATGTATGTAATAAGCCTATAAAAAAATCATAGGCTTCGGAGTCCAAATATGGCTTCGTATGCGGTAAGAGGTTTAGCAGTATAGAGGTGACCCAAACCATTATGCTCCAGTTGGTAATTAAAATATCAACAATCCGCCCGTGGTCTTCTCGACGGCAGCCGGGGCATCAGTTGGAGTCCCACATTTAGGCCCTGTTCAAGAAGTTGATGGATTCGGTGGACTGAACTGGAGTGATAAAAATAGTCCGGAGATGCTCAGAATGTTATGGTTAAATTCGACTAGAATTGATAATTGCTCAGAGTGCTGTTTTTGACGGCTTTTTATGAGAAGCCGGGTAAGTCGAACAGGGTCCAGAAGAAAAAGTCTTCTTCTCCCATTTAATTGCCTATGCAAGGTGGTAGCAAATGCTGTCGAAAACGCGAGGACTTAAAGTCTCATTCCTCTAGCGGCGACAGAAAAGAGGAACAAGACGGCGGAAATCGATCAATCTCTCGGAATTGAAAGTGGATTCTTTTCTTTCGTCCCGAACAGGGTCAAGAAGGGAAAGTTTCTGTCACTTCCTCTGCCGATGGATTTACCCGTGCACTACACCCGGTTGACTCTGATGCTGCAACCAACAAAGCTGCAGTTGTAGTCGACGGAAATCAAGTGTTGCAGGAAAATTCTTCCTTCAGAAAACTTTGAAACACTGAAGGGGACTAGGCCGACAAAGCAGAGTATGTTTGCTCTCAAGCAAAGTTGCGCCATGGGAAACTTCCACATAGCAGACTCTTGAATGCTTTAACAGGTCCATTTCGGAAATCCCTCCCCATCGCTTCTCGGTACTTAAACTTTTGTGGTTCTCTCTGCCGGATGACACAATGTAGCCTAGTCCCTAGTTTTGTGGATACTGCTGATGAAAATACGTCGCTGCTGCTTTTATCAGACTTCAAAAAACGGGAATTCACGTCTGTCTGAAGGCTTACCCTAGCACGCATGGCTCAGGTCTAGATGGGCTGGTGAATCTCCCTCCGTTTGATAATCATATTTGGGGCTGTATTCTCGAAGCCACCTTCCATCTAAAAAGAAGTGGTCTTTGGTACAACACGCTGTGGAATTTTGATGACCTTGCGCTGACCTTGTCTGATGCAATTACACCAGAACTCTTGTTGCTGACACGTCGCTGGTGTCTTTTTGGACGACGACATGGTTAGGATTCACTCCCTTGAAGGTCAACGCACTTACCTCAACGTTTCTTCAGCTTTGTGAGTCATTCCCTGAAATCTCTCTCCTCAATGCTTTCAAAATACCTGTTTACTCCCTATATGTCCATTTCAGGAAAATTTAGAGTTTCAGAAATAGATGGTAGTCCGAGGTAGCTCTGTGTAGTTCATCCGCACCTCGGTACATTTTTTGTCAGTGTAGCGACTTGACTTGATGCATTTTCATGGGGCATTTCGTCATTCTCGTACAGTTCTTAGCTATTGCAGCCTTTTGTTGGTCTAAAAACGATGCGTAGTGTTCCTCGGTAATGATTTTCCACGGTCCCAAAACGTTGACGCCATTATCTTCTAAGCGTATGAAAGGCATTTCGCCGACCATGTGCGATTCAGTCTTTTGACTAATGTTTGGTTACAAAAGCACTTGAAAACTATACTAGACTCTCTTTAAACGCTTGTAAATTAGTTATCGCCAGATATCATATCAAAGGTAGTTGGGTTTGCTTAAGCTACTATTCGAAATATAATCTTTACATTATTTAGAAACCCATGGTTCGACAATGAATGCCAGCGCAGACATTTGAAGCCAAGAATGCAATATTGCATTCAAGGAATATGACTAGGCCGGGAGCTGCTATTCACACACAAAAAAATTGAACCGAAAACGGCAATGATGATCGCTGGAGCATTGCAGTAAAGACGGAGTTTGCGTCCAGAATATAAAACAAGAGCACCTGCAGACTGTTAAACACGCCAAAGATGACTAGCATATCTCTGTCAGTCGGGACATCATTGCAATCCGAGCGACGACGGCAAAACGGCCAACAACCCGACTGTATATTTAAATTCAAACCTAACCTAACGAATATCCAAAATGCAAATGACCTAGCTATCGGGCTTTTCAAAACTGAAGGCAAACAGGCAAACCTTTGTCGAAGAAACACATGCACGATGAATGGGATCTCAGCATCATATGTCCGGTCCTGAAAAAAGAGATTGAACATCGCCAACCATGGAGATGATAAGCATCGTATACAAGATCCTTTCTGCCGTAACGTGCAAACATCTGATTGTCAACAACATGATAGGTCCATATCAGGCATCAATTAGTCTTTTGACAAGTTAAACTCGTTATGTTAAAGCTACGAGTACTTATGAGTTTGCTGGGCACCTTCCACAGGGCCCCCGCTCATTTATCAAAGTTTCGCCATCAATGACGCGGGGGTAGAGCAAAGTATTGGTCTTATCGTAAAGGTTGTCAGATGACGCCACCGAAGATTGCTACGATTTGAATAGTTACAACCAGCTGTCACTACCAGGACTTGAATTACGGTACCATGGTAGCCAGGAGCCCCCCGGGACCCAGTTCGGGTCTGACTTGCTGAGGTAGGCCCCCATGTGAGAGCAACATTGGGACTGTAGTTTAAACCCAAAGTCGTGGAAAGGGTCTACCTGTTGGTTAGACCCAATGTACAAGTAGAGTGTAATAAGTACTGGGTGCTGAGACCCTAAGACCAGCAAGAATTTTTAGATCGATTTCGACTCATACCAAGGGTGGGAACTGTGCCTCCAACACAGTTCCGATTTGGCATTCATAATACATGCAAGCAATGGTAAGACGTATCCTTGCTCCCATGGATGTATGGGCATCACGTGAACTTGAGTTTTTCCACGTACGACACGAGATACGTTCTGTAGCTACCACGCTTTTTCGTAACCTCAATATAGTATACACAGGAACATCGAACGGTCAAAAAAAGACCATAGAAGCGAGCGATCAAGAAAATAGAGAAGAACAACGATTGGAAGTCTTCCCAAAATTTGAAAAGGACGTACAAAGGCCCAATCTCCAAACAGAAACCCTTTAGAGGTGAGGAAACAAATTGAATAGTAAGGTCGCAACCTAGAAAAATAACTACTCGTACTTCTGCAGACTACCTAAGCTCTGCTCTCAGGCAGAACGAACCATTTAACATTGGCGATGAAAGCCAACCTCATGACCAAAATTTAGCATCAGGCCGGATGGACTACCAACCGAGCTATTTATTGTAGTCGTAGCAGGAGAGAAAATTCATCAAGCTGTTTCCACTATTTGATCGAAGTAAAGTGTGCCTGACGAATGGAGCCGATGCAATGTTTGTTCGATCCACAATATAGGATACTGTCTAAGCTGGGCCAACTATAGAGTTGGTGGAAGCGGAATTTCAGTGAAGCATTTGTGAATATTCAATCGGAGGCCAAAATGGGTCTGCAAATGAATACCTGCCGTCATAACAAAAATGACAACCGATACTGACGTCCTTGGCAAAACATGTAGTAAGGGACAATTATAATTTTGACGTGATAAAAGAATCTACCTACCTAGGCCTTGCAGTGAGCTCCTGTAATAAAATCAGCTTGGAAATTATGCGAAGAATAGCTACTAGCCCATAGAGCTCTGAAGCCATTAAGGAAGCCATTACTAAAAAAATCGGTGCAGCTAGTGAAATATGCCTTCTTAAAATATCCAGCGGCTCAGAACCAAGGACATCACATCTCTTAAAGAGGCCTTGGAAATTCAGTAACGCTTCTTGGTTAACTCGATAGATTCACAAAAGTTTCTGAATGGATTTCTTTTCGCATATCCGATCTTTCTGTTGGGAAGATTTACACTTTCTTTGTAGGTTGACGTGTTACAAAAGTGGGGTCCTTGGCGCTTTGTAGATTACATTATGTCGTTGCCCATTAAGTGTGATGGATGTTGGCATTATCACTACATTTTTGTCCTTGATATGAACCGTCTTAGTGGTTCCGAACAAAGGACGATGCTATGGTAGCACAATATGCAGGTAAGCCTACATATCTAATCAGACCTCGTCCTTAATCCTTTCATGCCCGAATTAATTGGGGCGTGGCTAAATTTTTTTTAAGGATATAGAGTTGTTAGTCTGGATGTTAGTATGAACTGATATCAATTTCAAAGTCCTATGTATCCTGGTTTAGCCGTTATGAAATGTTGCCTATAGACAACATTGGGCCACAGTGGACAAATTTTAAAACACACACATACTCGTATTTTACTTCCTGTTTTTTATTGATATTTTTATTAATTTTTAATACAATTTAAGGGTGATATGATACAAAATAATTTTTTTGTGGATTTAAACACAAATAGGCCTTGCATTTAGAGCACTTTGAGCGGGGATACCCAGTGTGACATAGCTTGTATCTGCCTTTCGATCCCCATTCAGTCTAGTGACCGATTTGGTCAAATCGTATGGTTTTTCCCGGTTCTGCAACATATGATCTTTTATAAGATCTTGACGAAGATTGTGATGAAAGTGCTGGTGATGAAGCTGGTAATGGTGGATCTGACTACATTGTTGAAAGAAATTACGATGAGCGACCTCTTTTACGTGTTGGAGCTGTTATTTTTTATGCGTTGCAATATCAAGCTGAAAGTTTAGTAGTGACATATATTTATTGTCGCCGTTTGAGTTCTTCCGGCCTCTGCGGTATAACAGCCAGCTATTGACTACTGATGAATTTATGCACCAGTAAATGATACGCATATATCACTTCTTTGAACGGTGGTTGAACGGTAGCATGTCGGTAAGATCAGCCCCTCCCATATGCTTGTTATATCATTCAATAATACTTGGACGAGGAATTTTTACAAATTTCTTCTCTTTTCGACACCATCGGAAAAATATGTCCAATCCCAAGGATTGGCACGTTCCTTCTCCAATGTAGAGGTAAAAGCCGTATACAATATTAGATACATCAGCTCTAGTGAACATTTTAAAACCTCACTTGTGAGGCTTTTTTTTGGCAGATATTGCTTCAGACTGTGGCTACCTAATAAAATATAAATATTTAATAGACGTTATTCAATTATATCACAAGACGGTTACCTTTATAGGAAGTATAAGAATAGTAGCTCGTCCACGCTTTGGTATTCCTCCTGTGCTATTCCGTTAAATTTTTGTTTGATTCTCTTCAATAACGGACGTACTTTATATAATTTGTCGTACGTAGATTCTCCTTTTTGGGGTTGTTTAACTTTACATTTAACATAAGTAAGACCTATACTGCAACCGTCGGAATACAGTCAAAACAAAACGGAAAACAGATAAAAAAATGTATTGGACTAGACCCTATTTCCTTGAAAAAGCCATCTAATGGAACGCTTAATACGACTAATATGGAGGAATATTGCTCTCAGAAGGGAACACTCTCAGACACAGAATACATAACTAATCCTCCAAAAAGAATTGAAACGGAACAGAGGTCGGAATACGTCGAGCGGTTTCTAAAAGCCAAATGGTTAAATTTCTTCAAATTCTTTTAAATTGCTGAAAGGCAGACGGTTCAGAGTTTAATGCCAGCCGTGCCCGAAAAACATTCTTCTTTTCAGGCCTAAAATTTCGTGAGATGAGTGGCTTATTCTCTCTGCTAAATGTTGGATGCCACCCATGGAGCAAAATAATCACTGAGCCCAAACATCTTTCCGAAAAGCTTAACACGTGCTTCGGCATTTTAAGAGTTGTCACACCCTCTTGAGTGTAAAAAGTCAATGAGCACATATAAATCTGCACATCATATCCCTGCATTATAAATTGTGCGGTGGCCTGGCTTTGTAAACTTAAAAACGAAACAAAAATCGAAATCGAATACTCGAAGGAATGCAGGCTTCGCTTTTCGTAAATTCGAAAAAGTTCCACGTAATAGACATATTCAAATCTACGTCATGGCAGAACCTCCAAAGGAAACGCCCAGTAGACCCAATCAAAGACTATGTGTTTTAGATTTAGGTGTAAGCAAAACTGAATTCTGGGATTTCCTGCGAGTTAAGAGGGCAACAATGCAAGAACTGGGAGGGTCGAAAACGGTTCATTGTCTTTATAAATGAGCCCACGCGAATACGTGACGTTGATACTCCAACATCCTGGGTTTGTTTCGGCTTATCACAAGGTCAATGTGCTATCCCCTCTTATCTCGTCTGACTACTGTGTCATATCAGCTAATTTGTCGTACACTGACCACACGGCTAGAGGTAAGATTCCCAAACGAACCGTATGGCAATACGAGAAAACCAATTGGAGCGGACATACTCATAACAGCTTCTTTAGGCATTTTAACTGGTCATTATGATTCCTCCATAACGTCGTAGATGCCGCTGCTGATGTGATCACATTCACTATTCTATTTCGAATGAGATACTTCGAATACTTCGGCAGGGTTAGAGAAATGTTTTTTCGGTCCTTCAAGAGCAACCCTACATAGGAAAACCGAAAAAAGGTTAAACGAGCCAGGAATGAATGCAACGTCTTTCTTAAGCCTATGAAATTTTAATATGACCAAAAGCTGAGGCTAAAAATACTACAATGTCCCAATGCTAGTAAAAATGTTTAGTCATTCATCACAAACATTAGAAATTCTGCCTCATCCTCCATCCCAACGCTCATTTACACTGACATTTTTACTGTCAGCCCTTTGGAAAAAGCCAATCTGCTTGCTGCACACTTTGCGGATCGTTCAATACTCCCAGATTGTGATTAATCTCCGCCTACACTTGAGTGCATCGAATCTTCAATGGGACGAATCCACTTTCGCACTCGTGTAGTAGCAAGAGTTCTTAAAGATCTAATATTCACAAATCCGCAGATCCAGACGGCATATCTCCCCTTCTTCTGAAGAGGTGTTCTTCCTCGCTGGTAAAACCATTGCGTGAGCTTTTTCATCAATCCTACTCCTTAGGACTTCCTAAGCAGATGGAAAACAGCAAAAAAAAGCGAGCCTTCTTCTCTCTCCTCCTACAGACCCCATTGTGCTTACATCCCTTCCTTCCAAAATCATGGAAACGCTGATAAACCGTGAAACATCTCGAAATATGAAAACTTCTCAATGACCGGCAGTAGTTCTTTCGTAGCAATAGGTCCACTGGTGATTTGATGGAATGTCTCACCGACAAGCGAAACTAAAGCATATATCAATCTGGCAAAAGCAAAATAGTTGAACTTGATATTTCTAAGGCCAAGGTTTGGCATCAGGCTCTTTTGTCGAAAATGCGTGCATTTGGAATCGATGACTCTCTTCTTCAGTAGGTTAGAAATTATCGTTTGGTACGTTGAATTCAAGTTGTGTTGGATGGTTTCAGGTTTCAAGTCTGATATTCACAAAATAAATGCTGGTGTGCCCCAGGGCTTAGTTCTGTCTCCGACACTCTTTTTAATTTTCATCAACGATCTCTTTTCTGCTACCTCTAATCCGATATATTCCTTTGCTGATGACAGTAGTCTCTGCTTTTCATATTCGTTTCCGGACTCACGTCCTTGCTCTTCGGCTGTAGAACGAGAACGCCAGCGTATGTTAAGCTCATTAAATTCCGATATAAACAGCATTACTAAATGTGGAAACACGAACAGAGTGGAATGTAATGCTTCCAACACATGCGAAATTTAAGCACCCAGCCATTATCCATGAATGGCACTTATACCGTCGAAAGCACAAAACTTTCCATGTGTCAATCACAACCTACGTTCGTACACCCACATATTAGATGTCGTCAAAATGTTGCGAAATATCTAGATTTTCTCAGCGATGTAAGAGATATTCCATCCCTTTTGATCTGGCCTCAATATATATGGTATTTATCCGCCCGAAATTGGAGTACTATGCTAGCATCTTGTCAGTGGTTCTAAAATCTTTCTGCGCTTGCTAGATAGGATTCAAAGCCGTGCGATAAAACTTATAGGTGGTGCTAATATTACACAATCAATTAACACCCTTGAACACCGACGTAATATCTCGTGTCTTACTCTGTATTATCGCTATTTCCACTACCAGTGCTCCATAGAAATCGCCAGTATGATTTCGCTCCTTCAAACCTTCAACTGTGACACCCGTCTCGCTATTAATGCTCATCATTTTAGTCTCAAACCTACTCTGATATATCGTGATTCTTTCCTAAATCCTACAACTCGCTTATGTAATGCTCTTTTCTACTCGTATTTCCTAGCCGTTATAAATTGCAAACATTTAAAACCAAGGTACATCGGTACATTTTTTACTTTCCTCCCTAATTTTCTTTTGCCAGTGCTGTGCGCATGCATTTTATGGGTACTCAAAAACCCTTGAGCGCGTCGCAAATTTATAAAAAAAAAAAACAACGAAGAAGGCGATTTGCTGGAAAAGGAACAGATCCAGCTAATTTACCCATCTGAAGATGCAACTTGAACCACCTCTCGCCTCTGATAGCCTGCAGTTGCCCCGCAGAGAAGACCACCTAGTCCAGGATCCGTGGGTTCATAACAATCCAGTGATTGGGGTCGACAAAAAATTAAGTTATTTGCCTAAGCCGATAAGATCAGAATTTATGCGTTTATCTAAATTTCCTTCATGAAACTTTTCAATCACTGTGTTACGATCTAATTGCAACTCTGCCGATTAGACGGCAGTAGAGGCGGGAGTTAACCCTTTCATGCCCGATGTTACCTATAGGTAACATTATTTGTTTGAGCTTCTAAGCTCAGTAATTTTAATTTTTTCTCTAAGGGTAATTTCCTCAGAATAGCTCGATATGTTGTGCAAGCTTGTTGGCGACTATTTTATTATAACTATTGCCAGTGATCACTTTGTAGCTGATCTGCGTTGAGTGCACACGTAAAACTTTTCTTATGCAAAAAGTAAGTCTACAAATAATTTAAAAAAATATATATAAAGAAATTTAAATGTACAAAATAAATTGTGTAAAATAATTAAACACGTAAAAAAATTCGAAAAAACGTGTAGTTTGTGGTCGGTAATTTATCAAACACAATGTTGCCTATAAGCAACATTGGTCCATAATGGTTATAAATCATATAATGCTCTTTTATGCGTTAGAGATGCGTTCGAAAGGTTTGAAGAAGCAAGAAATTCAAAAAATTTGCGAATTCGATTGGGATGATTCTGCTAATGAGGACAATGGAGAAGAAGAGGAACAAATTACCACAAATCTGGAAAATATTATTGAAGAAACCCTACAAAGTGAATTGAAGGTATTGAGGTTGGTTTGATTGAGAGGATTGTTGGCGAAGACAATGAAGTTGAAAATGAAATTCAAAGTGAAGAAACGGTACAACAGGTTTTTGAAAATATCAATTTAGAAAGTTTGAGATGGAGGAGTGCAAAGATAGGGGAATGCGATACGACCTGGAAAGGCGACGTTAGTTTCGGTCAAGTCAAACAACAAATAGAATATTTTACTCAATTCTTTTATGATGAGTTATTATTATTACAAACCAGTGGGCCCAGGCTCAATTATCAAGGCTTCGCCCATCAATGACGTTGTCTAATAAAAAGCGGGGGCAGAGCATATTACTGGTCTTATCGTAAACATCTTCAGATGACGCCTCTGACCTGTTACAAGTTGCCGGTCATAGGTCTTGTTGGCGGCAGGACCACCGGTAGTCCCTATCAGGACTTAAATCACGGTACCATGGGAGTCAGGCGAACGGCGGATTTCGGTCTGGGCCTGACTTGTTGAGGTGGGCCCCCTTGTGGGAGCGTCATGGTGGCTGTGGTTTAAACCCAAATCGCGGGAAAGTTACAAATAAGTACTGGGTGCTGTGACCCTAAGAGCGGTAAGAGGTTTTAGGTCGGCCTCGACTCATACCAAGGGTGGAACTTGTGCCTACAACACAGTTCCGAATTGGTATCAATGGATTGGCGGAGAGCGATGGCAAGGCGTATCCTTTCTCGCATGGATGTATGGTCAGCCCGTAAACATAAGGTCTACATGACATGTGGTTTACATTAAAAACCAGAGACTAATTACAAACCAGTGGCACAGAATAATTAAAATGTGAAACTACCAAAATAAAAAGATTTATAGGTGTGTTTCTATATCTTTTCGTAATAACTATTCCAAATATGCGAATGGCATGGGCCCAAAATTTCAAATTGTCAGCAGTAGCGGATGCATTATCACGAAATCGTTTCAAAAAAAATAAACGCAAATTTTCATATAACACATTGGCTGAAAAGTCAGTGCCGTTTTATAGTAAAACACAAAATTTTTGCAAAATTCAACTTCATTTGTCAATATAGTTGCCTTCGAGGGCGATACACTTATTGAAACGATTTTTCAATCTTTCGATACCAATTTTGTAGTACGATTTCGGTTTTAGCCTCAAAACAGGCCTCTGTTTCGGCGATTCGGTCTTAAATCTCTTTCCGGCGAGCATTCTTTTGAGGTCTGCGAACTGCGAAATAGTCACTGGGGGCCAAATCTGGAGAATACGGTGGGTGGGGAAGCAATTCGTAGCCAAATTCATTCAATATTGCCATCGTTTTCATCGACTTGTGACACGGTGCATTGTCTTGATGAAACAGCACTTTCTTTTTCTTGAAATGCGGCCGTTTTTCTGCGATTTCGTCCTTCAAACGCTCCAACAACGCAATGTAATAGTCGCTGTTGATAGTCTGCTCCTTTTGGAGATAGTCGATGAAAATTATTCCATGTGCATCCCAAAATATGGATGCCATAACCAGCCTTGCCAGCCGAGGACGAGGTTCATCGCCTGCTCGCCACTCAGCTGACTGCCGACTTGACTCTGGTGTGAAGTGATGGAGCCAAGTTCTATCCATTGTCACATACCGATGCAAAAATTCGGCTTTATTGCGGTTGAACAGCTTTAAACACTCCTCTGAATCATCAACACGTTGTTGTTTTTAGTCGACTGTGAGCAAACGCGGCACCCACTTTGCACAGAGCTTTCCCATGTCTCTTTTGATATCTTCAGAGCCTCACCTATCTCGATCGACTTCACTTTACGGTCATTCGTAATCATTTTGTGGACTTTTTTGATGTTTTCATCTGAAACAGCCTCTTTTGGACGTCCATTGCGTACATCATCTTCGGTGCTTGTATGACCAATTTTAAATTTTTCAATCCACTTGCGAATGGTTCGTTCGGCTGGTGCAGAGTCCGGGTAACACTTATCAAGCCACGATATTGCTTTGAATCCATTTTTTTTCACAATAACAAAAGTTGCTTCACTTACAACGCTATAGCTCGAGAACTAATCGTCCGACAGCTGTCAAATTTATACACGTATCTTTTGAAGGTTGGTACTAACTGAAATGGATTTAATGCAAGTGGTGCCCTCTCTTAGGAACGGCACGGACTTTTCAGCCCATATGTTACAGTTGCCCTCTTTCCCGGCATTTGCTTTGAAAGGGCGTACTTACAAAACTCGAAGATACCTGGCGCAAACGAGATAATCCTTCCTTTTTTTTTAGATAAGGAAGCAAAGCATTTACCTTCCGAGATACCTTTGAGGTGCGATGTTTTTTCGTCATTCTTGTAGCGAGCTTCGTTTTCTTATTGCTTTTGTCTTGGAGAAATTGAAACAAGAATCTGCGAGTAACTGCCCAATCGCTTTGAAATCTCTTCGTTAGGGGTCTACTGAGAAATAGAAAAGTTGTGCATTATTTTTTCTAAATGTCTACTCCGACAGAGCAGCGGCGTGATTAGCTGATCGGCTTAACCCAGGATTATATCGCCACTTTGAAGCATCATAGTCGAACCTATTTGACATGGAGACCGTGAAGTGAGTAAGCTACCACCTACGTCGAAAATCACCAGCCCTACTCAGCACCGCGTCGCTGAGACACCTTAGATACACTTAACATAAGACAATAAGTATGCAAATGAATACCTAATATAAATCATTAACTTTAGCACTCGATCGGTTGAAGGAGGAAAATATTAATCTCCATTTTATGGTGACTTCCACCCTACTTGCAAAGAGATTTCACTATGACCTTAACTCAGATAAATCCCGAATACCTCACGGTTTCATCACAATTTAATTCTATGCAGATATTGTATCTCCTCTTCCACGTAGTTTAATCACAAAGAAGCAATCTATCATAACACGTTCCCTGCGTTCACTGTTTCTGATTGACTGATAGAACATACGAGTGCTAGTTGTACTTGAATAGTTATTCAAGTAATTTACTTCTAAATAATTACGAGTATAGTAGGAATGGTTCTCATCATTTCACAAATTACCAGAGTAGTTTACTACTTTCTGCAAATAGCATGAGATCTATTGAAACACAACACGCATACCAGATATTGCTTCCAACTAGGGCTTCAGCTGGTGTAGAGCTTTGTGAGAAGATTGCTTTTTGCATCATCCTTCAGATTCAATTAACTGAAACATGAATCATGGGAACACGATCTAGAACTCAGACTTGGCCTGTAGAGAGCTGATTTCGCTCTGATGCATCTTCCCTTCGCCCATTCACCGATGAGCCATTTTACCGAGAGAAAAATGAAATTATTGAAATTACTTTGGAAAATAATTTGTTATTATTTACACAGGCAGATGGTGAAAATTTGTATCTCAGATCGACAGTGGCTCTTGGGAATGACCTCACGATTTTATTATTTTATTCAGCTTACTACGGAGGATAAGTGGCCACAAATTGTTGTTTTCTTCACATGACTGTTTATTTGTTTTGAATTTTGAAATTGGACTGCAACTTGGAATTTGGAAAGACCATCAGATGGACGTGGAATTCGGGAATGTCGCTTACCAGGTCATTTGCACACCTGTGCTGATAAGTGAATTAGTCTGCTAAAGTACTTTCTTACAGATTTCAGTTCGTGTGGTGGATCAACTATCACAGGTCCCACTTTCGTATTATGGTATCTACGAGTTGTTGATTGCAAGAGTGTTGGTAATTAGTCAGAACCATGCAAAGAAGGTTGAGAGAAGATTCAGTAAGCATTAGCAACGATTTCGATGAACCTCAAAGTTTAATAAGAGGGGTTATTATCATCATTAACGACGAGTTCATGCCTTCTTCATATCATGTAGTAATTATGTCAGGCTGATCATACTCAAGATCTATCTATTAGATGTGGAAAAATGGAGAACACCTTGATGTCTGATGTAAAGATATTTTTGGCGTCTGTTCAATCAGCATTGCACTAGATTGTGTTATCAGTCACAAAGATCAGATATTCGACATCGTCTTCGAAACTTCTTTGTGGTTTTTGACTGCAGTTCCTTTGCTTCCACTACTCCAAACCGAAGTAAGACGGGCCTAATATGTCCCACTTGGGTTGTAAAAGATGAAGTGTCCGAACTCTACATGTACTCCCGTGAAGCCTAATATAAATTTACTTAAAAGGCGCCAAAAATTTAGAGTTCACCTGCCTCAGTCAAACCAGCCTACTCAATTCCAAGTCAAGCAACACTTTATCATTCGTGAAAGCAGTATCCTTGCAAAGGAGAGTTGATCTTCCTTGTCATTTTGCCTTGCCATGTCCTGGATAGTTATAGCTGGGCGAGTGTAGTCCTTTATAGCTGTAAGAGTAATAGAATGCAAATTGATATTTTTAAAATCCGACTTCAGACTGCTATAATTTCCAAACCGTTGATGACAGTGAGCACAAATTTTGACACATGACAGATAATTTTATTATTTACAAGCTTTTTAAACGATTTGCGTCTCAGTTATGTTGAAAAAATTTTATCAGCGATGGAATTCAAACGTGATAGTGTGATTGCTTTAAATTTGGCTGGAAAACCACAAGTAGCTATCGTTAGAGCCCTCCAGCACCTCGACATGAATAAATCATTTGTGTGTCGAACCATAGCTCGTTACCGTGATACTGGCAGCGTTGCAAAACGCCATGGAGGTGGTCATAAAAAAACAGCAACATCGGCAGAAATGGTTCGGAAAGTGAAGGCTCGAATTGAGCGAAATCCGCATCGAAGTGGAAGAAAAATGGCTCGTGAGCTCAACATATCGTTGGAATGGATGCAACACATACTGAAAAATGAGCTTGGGCTCAAGCCATTGAAGTTCCAAAAAGCACACGATCTTACACCGCAACAGAAAAAAGTTAGAGTCGAAAGAGCGAAGGAGTTGCTACGCTTGCGCGAAAGTGGTGAGTTGCCGAATTTGGTTTTTTCCGATGAGTCGCCATTTGTTATGAGCAATATGTCAACAAACAAAATGACCGAGTTTACTTGCCACAGAGGTCCTTCGAAAATTTAAACCTTCGGACGGCCACCAGAAAGCAGGCAGCACCGATGGTGATGGTTTCGGCCACCATAACCGTTGATGGTCGCTCTCCGCTCGTATTAATGCGATCGTATACCGTGAAACTGTCTTAGAGGCAGTATTGAAGCCTTAGGCAAACAATCATTTTGGTCGGAGACCGTGGACATTTTAACAAGACTCGGCACCGTCTCACAAAGCGCGCGTCAACCAAGATTGGTTAAAAAACAATGTTCCACACTTTCTTCAACACAATGGATTGCAAATTCTCCGGATGCAAATCCGTTGGATTTCTCTGTCTGGGGTATTTTGAACGCGAAGGTTGGCACTAAAAAATACCAAAGTTTGGGCCACCTCAAACAAACACTTCGCCGGGAATGGACCAAAATACCGCAGAGTCACTTGCGTGCAGCGTGCGATGCTTTCTTCGGCCGTCTCAAGGCCATTATTCGCGCCAAAGGTGGACATATTGAAAACTACTGATACAATTTGAAAATTGATGTATTTTCCAATATTTTTTGCTTTGGTACAATAAAATTTATCAAAAAATAAAAGATTTATAGCATTTTAAAAAGTTGGAGTTCGAGTCATTCACCATGTATACGATAGAGAGTTAAACTTCCGTCCGCATATTGATGAGATAATCCCTAGAGCAGCTTGGTATATCTCTATGTTTTTTTCATTAATTTTCCTCTGTTCGCACTATGTGGAAAGGACTTTCATAATCTCTTGACCACGACATAATTGTAAGAGCAAGAAAAAATAAACCGGCATTCTAGCTAAGAAAATTTTCAAATCCATCCTGCGGAGAGTAGGTAAAGACCTCGATGGAGTGGTGCCCGAAAATCAAAAGGAACCTTCACCAATTCTGCGAGCAAAATATGAGGTGGATGCGTAAAACACGAGCTGAATGGAGAAGCCCAGATCCTTCGCAGACTATGCGTATAGCGCCATCTAAATTAGTAAGCACCAGCTAAAAGCACCTTTTGAGATACCTGGCAGTTTTAATCCAGCGTCGTAGCCTTGTTGTCACATGGGAGTATAATATTTTCCACTACTACGAGGGCGGGTCAATAAGTCCGTTGAGTTTCTGACCTCTTTACTGAAACAGCACACTGCTCCTGTCAACAGCCATTTGTCAGTTGACTCCTGTCAAAATTTAAACTTGCTGCGTCAGTTAGTTTGTGTTTGACAGCTATTTTTATCAGACTACTCACTAATTTGAGGAGAAAATGGAAAAAAGTGAATTTCGTGTGCTTACTCGTATTAAGCATTATTTCTTGCGAAAAAAAATCATTACCGAGACCAAGGCTAAGCTTGATAAATACTATGGGGACTCTGCACCATCGATTTCAATGGTAAAAAAGTGGTTTACAGAATTTCGTTGTGGCCGTACAAGCACTGAAGATGCCGAACCTCCTGGACGCCCAGTTGAGGTCTCTACACCCGAAACAATCGAAAAAATTCACGATATGGTGTTGGCCGACCGAAGATTGAAAGTGCGAGAGATTGTGGAAGCCGTAGGGATCTCGCATGGCTCAGTGGTTTCAATTTTGAATGATCACTTGGGCATGAGAAAGCTTTCCGCAAGATGGGTGCCGCGTTTGCTCACAGTCGACCACAAACGCAATCGTGTAACAACTTCACAGGAAGGTTTGGCGTTGTTTAATCGCAATATGGAGGAGTTTTTGCGCCGTTTTGTAAACGTGGACGAAACATGGGTCCATCACAACACACCAGAGAACAAACAACAGTCAAAACAGTGGGTTTCTAAGGGTGAATCGGCGCCAAAGAAGGCCAAGGTGGGTTTGTCAGCCAATAAAGTTATGGCGACTGTTTTTTGGGATGCACGCGGGATAATCCACATTGACTACCTTCAAAAGGGAAGAACAATCAATGGGGAATATTATGCCAACTTATTGGACCGATTCAATGACGATTTGAAAAAAAAACGACCTCATTTCCACCAAGACAATGCAAGGGTGCACACATGTGCAGTTGCCATGGCAAAAATCCATGAATTGGGCTATGAATTGCTCCCTCATCCACCCTATTCTCCAGATTTGGCTCCGAGCGACTACTTCTTGTTCCCAAACCTGAAGAAATGGCTTGGTGGAAAAAGATTTGACTCCAATGATGAAGTCATCTCGCAAACAAAGGCCTATTTTGAGGACCTCGACAAATCTTTTTTTTTGGAAGGGATAAAAAAATTGGAGAAGCGTTGGACAAAGTGTATAGAGCTCAAGGGAGACTACGTTGAAAAATAAAATTATTTTTTTATCAAAAAATCTGTTTTAATCCAAAAGTCACGGACTTATTGACCCGCCCTCGTATTTCCGCATGCGCTAAACACGTTGCGAGTTTGTTGGCACAATTGGCGCAATATAGAAACCATTTACCCTGGGGCCTTCAACCTCGCATAACCCACTGGCTATTCATCTCGGCCATAAGACCGATACTTACATATACTTACATATGCCTTGTGGACGGCCTTATGCAATGCAGCAAACTGTACCAAACTAGGTAGAGTCAAAAGAACAGCATGTCTATGCATAAGCGAAGCATAATGGTCTACTCCCTATGTTGCTTTAGACATTCTGTTTCATTTGACACCTCTCGATATTTTCAGCAGGCAAGTCGGTGCAACTGCAGCTATTCGCCTTAAAGCGACTAAACAGTTGACAAATAATTCATTTGGCCATGCCAGTATTCTTAATACATTAGGAATCCTCACAGAGAACATCGATTACGCCATACCTAAACTTTGGTTCGACAAAGACTTCCATGTAAGCTTCTCTTCTAAATCCTTCTGGAAGGAAGATGCTTTCGTGGAGGACAAGTCAATCCACTTCTATACAAATGGATCTAAAACCGATAGTGGGATTGATGGCGGTGTTTTCTCAAATAAGCTAAATCTAAATCTCTCTTTCCGTTCCTGTCCTGGCTGAAGAAAACGTGATATCTGCAAAGGATGTCCGCATCTTTTCGGATAGTCAGGCCGCTATCAAGTCCCTGGACTCAGTCTCATTAAATTCTAAAGCCGCCCTTGAATGCCGATTATCTCTTATGGAAATGGCAGGGCATTAGTCTCTGGTTTTTAACGAAAGCCACCTGTCATGTAGGCTTATGTTTACGGGATGCCCATACATCCATTCGAGCAAGGATACGCCTTGCAATCGCTCTCTCCGTCAATCCTTTGATACCAATTCGGAACTGTGTTGGAAGCACAAGTTCCACCCTTGGTATGAGTAGAGGCCGACCTAAAACCTCTTACTGCTCTTAGGGTCACAGCACCCAGTAATTATTTGCAACTCTACAATGGGTCCACCAACAGGAAGACCCTTTCCCGCGATTTGGGTTTAAACCACAGCCAGCATGACGCTCCCACAAGGGGGCCTACCTCAACAAGTTAGGCCCGGACCGAAATCCGGGGGGCTCCTGACGCCCATGGTACCGTGATTTAAGTCTTGATAGGGACTACCGGTGGTCCTGCCGCCAACAAGACCTATAACCGGCAACTTGTAACAGGTCAAATGGTAGCAACCTTCAGAAGCGTCATCTGAAGATGTTTACGATAAGACCAGTAATATGCTCTGCCCCCGCTTTCTATTAGACAACGTCATTGATGGGCTAAGCCTTGATAATTGGGCGGGGGCCCAGATGGCAGGGCAGTTCAACCTTAACCTTCGATGGGTGCCGGTCCACAAAGACTTTCCGGTAGCATAGGTATACCAATCGCTGCGTGCAAACTAACATTAAAGCTGGATGCCAATAAAAGAACAGACCTTAGGTGGTCTAGCGACAAAACAGATCTGGCCAAAGTTAGATCCGAATCGCTCTCAGCGCCATCATACGTGTCATCACTGGACAGCACGCAAGACGGCTTGGCGCCTTTACAAATTATTTCTGTAGAAGCTGCGTGGACGAGGAGGAAGAGGAGACAATACTCCACCTTCTCTGTACATGTCCAGCTCTCTCCCAGAAAAGAAAACTTCACTTAGGGGCTTTCTTCTACAATGATTTAAGGAACCTAAAAAAATATAGACGTAAACAGTCTCCTACGCTTCATTGTAAGCTCAAACTGGTTCCATCAGTAAGAGGATCATAGATCTACGTGGCATCGCAATGGGCCAAAAGGCATAAGCGGGTTGGTGTTTGCAACAGCCACTCTTACCTACCTACATATAGGAACCACCGTTCAAAGCAGGAGAAGCCAGTGGATTGGATACTAATTTTGATGGAACTGTCTTTCTAAGGGCTACAAAAAATAACAGCCGGGCTTACTGAATCAGCGCGCCCGTTGAATTCTCATTTCCTGATATGAGAAGTCCATGTCATATTAGTAATTGCAATACCATTATACCAGCCACTTTCGAAGCAGAAACTGTTTTGTAGAAATGCCTTTTACCTTTAACGTTTAGGTCTTATTGAGTCAGAGCTTGTGTATCACAACGGCTGAGACATCTTCTTCGATGAGTTACGTGATAAAGTAGGCTCCATTACTCCCATTAAGGTCACATACATATATCTATGTACAAGAGACGTACGTCTCTGGCTCGTATTATTTTATCCATCAAAACAAAGCAATTTTATTGACGGGCGAAACAAACGGTCTCTTGGTCTTCATGTCAACACAAACGAATGGCATTCTCTGTTTCTTCATAAAAACTCAGGTTCAGCGTTTCGCACTGCACCATCATAAGCGCCGCCGCTGCCGTCGCGTCGCCCGGTCGACGATTCGGTTGCATAGAGCAATTTCTCATTAATACATCAAATTATGAACAGCAGCCTCAAATGGCATCCACTCAAAGACTCATAGTTTCATGGAATTGTGTGATGGTTACGTATAAAATGTATCTAGTAGCATATGTATACACATATATAAAATTAGCCATTGCAATGGGAATAGTATACTCATAGATGTGTGTCGTTATGTCTCTAGTCGACATAAGCCGCACTGGACGCATACGCTGATGTCAGTTCTGCCGTTCAACCAACAATGCCAGCCTTTCTACAAGAAAAACATCGGGCGAATTTATTTCAATTATTAACTCTCGTATCTTTTCTAGGAATTGCAATACATAGCAACGACTACGACATCATAATCGTAGGCATCTACGTTTGTTTTAATGAGAACAAGGGGATTGTTTGCTTTGCAATTCGAGAATTGAACAATTGAAGTGACCCATATTATAGATGTGAGTACGAGTACCAGTACGGGTACGGGTACTTGCGAATTGTGGCCAAAGTCGTACAATCAGTCGTAGTCGCCTGTACATAATATGTATCCAGAATTTTTAATGTCTGACAATAGCTTTTGTTGTTGTTCCGCTGCAGTAAATTTAAACAAAATCTTTGCAAACTGATAAAAATGTTTCTACAACTCTTGCACTCTTACTAGTGCCACCATGTACGAGCACTTGTTGGAATTATTCAAAACAAGTTGTAGATACCAAAAATAAATAAATAAAAAAAAAAAAAATCTTGACCGCTTAAAAAAGTGTAAGATCTTATCACCTCGAGCAGAGGCCCGTGAACCGTGAAGCAATTCCGACCATGTTCTCTGGAGTGGTGTTTATTCAAATATATTTTTTTTTTCCACTTGTACCCTTCACGATTCGATTCACCTCCTAGTTCGGCGGCGGCGGCGGCGACGCAGCGGCTTTCCACTTGGAGGACTTTCGCGGAGATATCCGTCCGATAGTCTGGAAATCTTCTCTCTTTGGTCTACCTTAAAAAACATCTTCACGCCAATGATTCGGAGTTTTTCAGGACGAGTGCATCCAAACAGGAAGAACCTAACAAGTTTCACTGTGCTCACACATCCTTCTCAATTTGATCGCGCAAGTCATTACGTAAATTGATTCGTGTCGAAAGCAGCAAGGGGCCAGCTAGTTCCCACAGTACAACAGTGCAACAGTCCAACAGTCCGACACTCCGATAGTCTGAGAGTCTCTATCCTCACAGGTATTTGGTATTGGTAGTGGTAGTGGCAGTGGTTGAAAGTGTACTTCTTAAGGACAGATGTGGTATGCGTATGCAGGAGAATTTTACAGGTTTCTTCCGCTTCATTCAGTCCCTCAGTGGCTTCTTCTCATTCAACGCTGCTGGTGTGAACTGGGGGCAGTAGCAGCAGGAAGGGCCTACTCTGTCACCACAGAGCGGAAGGAATATTCATACTCATATGACTACACTGCATGATCATTAGAACGACATTTCTGGTCTTTCTGACGAGTTTGTGACAAGTCACTTGTTACAAACCAGATCGATGAAGAGGGCGCACAGGAAATCACCATTGTTAATTGATTTCCGTCTTATTACACGAGTCATGGTCTTTATTTGAAGAAGAACGAGTTGTGTGCCTCTTAGAGATGAACTGGAGGTAGGTGCATCGAGTTTTTATGGAGAAAGTGCATTGTACTCGTATGACAATGTAATTGTTAAAGGTTCCCAAGAAGATTAACACTCGGATGGTCTGAATGGCATTCAATGAATTGTGTAATTAGGTTTACTTAAGAGACGGACGGACACGCCGATATGTAAATATGTATTTATTTATTGCTACTAATTGAATGGTCATAAGGTCATTACGTGCTGCTTATAATCGCCATCATCTGATTTCCAAATGGTAGCGAGACCGAGTCGATTATGAAAAGACCAGCGAGCACTTCTTATTACGAGTAGTATTGGACCGGGTCTACCCAAGCTAAACTAATTTATCCTGAGCTTAAGAAGGAAAGGATATTCTACGAAGTTTACTCTCACACTCTTCTAGTGAAGTAATAGTCCTATCTTTTGCATGTAAACACATTGTGTGAGGTGTGCTCAGTAGTTAATAGCAGTTAAAATATTTAAAACAAATGACGCGTTCCGATAAATCGTCGGGCAGTGTACGAAATGAAAATTTAAACGATTTCACAAAAATTATGATGTCAACAGCGGCTATTTAGCAATTGAATTTAAAGTCATCGAATATGCCAATAACGCGGAAAAATTAGTATGCACCATTGGTCCCAAAATACTTCCTTTGCGCGATCACCACAGAGTATTTGTGGGGCACACCAAATATGGATGCATATTCTAGACCTCATTTTTCGCTCAGACATAATAAAAAAATCAGACTCTTTGTCAAGTATAAACAGTTGTATATGGTTGTTGAAGTTCGTGACAATAATACCAAGTGTAGCTGCTCTCCTATACCGTTTTTTCAAAGATTGTCAGAATTTTCTGAATTCCCGTGCTTTTCAAATTCAAGACCTTACTTAGGTCTCGTTAGGACTGCAAATAATAACACGTCACTATCCTACACACTTATCTGCATATTTTGAACCAACTTTACTTGACCTTGCAACTATATCTGATCTTGCTCTTCTCTTTCTCTTTGACCAGCTTTCCCTTGAATATATTTCCGATCATAACTTGTTTTCTTTTTTTTTTAATTTGCGTGCGCTCGTGGGATTGATTTAAGTACGCTTAAAATGCTTGCACACAGCGCAGGCGAAAGTATATCAGGGAGGCTGGAAAGACAGGTACCGATGTACGTTGGTTTTAAATGTTTGAAGGTTACAATGGCTACGAAATAAAGTTGTATGGCTTAGGAACGAATATCAATATTTTAGAGCACGTCCAAAAGTGGGCTTGAGCTTATAAGGAAGAGCATTCATAGCGAGACGGGTGTTACGGTTGAAGGTTTCAATGGGCGAAATGCTACTGGCGATTTCAATAGGGCGCTGGTTGTGGAAATGGCTATAAAACAAACTGATACAGAAGGCACTACGTCGGTGTTCGAGGGTGTCAATTGGCTGACTGGTATTAGTACCATCTATGAGCTTTATCGCACGATTTTCAATTCCTATCTAGCAGGTGCAGTGACGTTTTGGTAGCACCCAACCAGATGTTGGGATGGTAGTCCAATTTCGGGAGGTTAAATATCTTATACAAGGTGGCGCAAAATTAATCACTCTATCGGAAGATGGTATAATTTTTGTAAATGGTGTCGTACGTGGTGTTAGCGCAGCGTGAATTTCGACGTCGATTTCCTAATCGTGTCGCGCCAACTGGGCAAACATTCCGGCGCTTAACTACTCGACTTGAACAGAATAGAACCACAGGGGACCATGCAGGGCGTGGCCGCCACCGGGCTTTGTCGTTCGGCCGAGAAAATCGCGGCTGTGGCAGCCGATGTTGCTGAGAACGAAGAAACATCAACCAGACAACGCGCCACGCAATTTTAGTGAAAGACTTACACATGTTCCCGTACAAAGTTAAAACTAGTTAATGCCTTCTGACTGTCAGTCGCGTGTGAATTACTACAAAGCCATCCTCAATCTCAACAACGAAAGTGGACGATTTTGTGTCGAAAATCATCATGAGCGACGAGACGCATTCCTACTTAAGCGGTTACGATACGTCAATAAGCAAAATCTTCGTTTCTGGGGCACTGAAAATCCGCGTGTGATGCACGAAGAGCCATTGCATCGACTCAAAGCCACTGTGTGGTGCGGCGTTCACGCGGGAGGAATGATTGTGCCGTATTTTTTTGAAGACGCCAACGGCAATGGGGTCACTGTTACTGGGGAACGCTACAGGACCATGATAAACGACTTCTTATTGCCGGATTGTGGTTTCAATAAGACGGTGCAAGCCAGCACGAGCCACAAATGATATTGTGGAGGAAGCGATTTGGCATGGCCAGCAAGATCGCCCGATTTAACCATCGCAGACTTCTTTCTGTGGGACTACTTGAAGTCACGGTTTTATGCAAACAAGCCTCAGACAATCGCAGCCCTTAAGGAGGATATTCGACAGGAATGCGAAGAGACATCCCCGGAAATCTTGCGGAAAGTCATGGAAAATGCGATAAAAGGGGCACAAATGTGTATCAACACTGGCGGTAGACGCTTGGCAGATATAGTATTTTCCACTTAACAGAAACAATTGTGGAAGTCCAGATAAAGATTTCCATCACTCAAACTCATCTTTTTTTTATTTTGTAAAAAAGTAATTCTAAAACAAAATTGGATGATTAATGTTGCGCCACCTTGTATATTGAGGCAAGATCAGAGGTGGTGAAGTATTTCTTACATCGCTTGAGGAAACCTTGACATATCGCAGCATTTTTGACGACACCGAATATGTGGTCATTCCAACGTAAATTGTCATTGACACATATGCAGAGAATGGAAAGTTCTTCGGTTTCAACGATGCAAGTGCCATCCATGAGCTTAACATACCCTGCCGTTCCCGTTAAACAGCCGAAGAGCAAGGACGTGAGTCCGGGAACGAATATGAAAAGCAGAGACTACTGTCGTCAGCAAAGGAGTATATTGGATTAGAGGTAGCAGACAAGAGATCGTTGATGAAAATTAAAAAGAGTGTCGGAGATAGAGCGGAGCCCTGGGGCACACCAGCATTTATTTTGTGAATATGAGACATCCAAGACAACTTGCATTGAACGTTCCGAAAGGTCATTTCTAGTCCATTGTAGATGAGAGTCATCGGTCCCAAAAGCATTCACTTTTTTGTTTCGTGCCCAAATATCAAGAAAAGATCAAAAAATGATAGTTAAGGAGAAGGCTACTTTACTTAAAAGACAGGATGAGAAAAAGATGATAGGAAAAACGAAGAAAATGAACAGCAAGATCACATCTGTGTGCCATTACCACTGTGCAACACCGGGACTTTCGTTGAGGAGGATCGGGATACGTCTGAGCTGTAAGTCTCATGGGATCATGCTGCAAGATACTAAATGGTTGAGTTTGTCGGGGTTCGCCGGGGTTATGATCGTGTTCGACGGAAGACTTCCGGCATTCCCGTCGATCTGCAGGTTTCCCTGACACTTAGCACAGTGAAAATGAATGTTCCCTTACTTACAATTGAAGCAAGTAAGCGTATGAAATCCGGAAAGACAAGCCTGTGGATTCATCAAATTTATCGTCGGCTCAGTTTTGTAGACGTTCGTTCTTTCTGTTCTTGGTCGGTCAGGTTTAGTGTGGTTTCTGGGTCTACTTGGCCGTTGATTTTGTAGAATCGCTACCCAGACGTCGTCGTTGTCAGAGCTGTCTTGCTGGTTTTCCGCGTTTGTCAATCTCGATCAAGTGGCGTTTACAACCTTTCCACCCTTCTACACTCATCGCAGAGGTCCTGGATACTTCATACGGAGCAACCGAAGATAAGTGTCGCGATTCGGTCCTTAATGCTATGTCGCAGTATGTCCACCAGGTCCAGTTCGTGGTGTCGGTTGGTCTTATGTTTTCGTATGTCGGCGTAAAAGTCGTTGAATGCCTCCGTGGCCAACTGACACCTTACAGCTTCGACAAACGGGATCAGTTTTAAATACACGACCGAATAAGAAGGATTTCGGCTGAAAGAATACTGGAAGCTGTTACAACTGATCCATCAATCAGCATCAGACGCTTAGCTTTGCCATTCATTGTTTCCAGACATAAAATTTCTGATGTGCTGCATAGACAAAATCTTTTTCCATACCACCATGGACCTGTACAAGAACTGTTTCCCAATGATTTGGAAAAGACACTTGAGTTTTCTACCTGGTTGCTGGAGCGGAGCTTGGACGACAACGAGTTTATTAGCAGAATTCTTTGGACGAACGAATTTCAATTTACAAGAGATGGAATCACACCTTTTCATAATCTTCATACGTGGACTGCCGACAATCCACATACAATGAGACATAAATCATTGCAACACAAATTCAGCGTCAATATGTGGGCAGGTGTACTTGGAAACAAGTTAATCGGCCCCTTTAAACTACCACCCAGGCTGGATTCTGCAAACTATCTGGAGTTTTTGCGAAATGATTTACCAGAACTATTGGAGGACATTCCACTGATTCAACTAGGCTTCATCATATTTTCAACAGGACGGTGCTCCAGCAGACTATGGTCATGTGGTTAAGAATTGGCTAGATGAAGAGTGCGGTAATCGTTGGATAGGAAGAAATTGCCCAGTTCACTGGCCTGCAGGATCTCCTGACCTTACAGTATTGGATTTTTTTGGTTGCAGCAGAATGAAGGAATTTGTTTATTCAACAGAATAAATTGCCAATGAATGGCACAGCCTGTTTCACCGCATCCCATATTATACTCGATGTTAGCATATGGCTTACGATGTTTTCAGGAGTTGGTATCTCTCCAATTTTCCCCTCTAGTTCTCTGCGCTCTGTTATGAAATGTGGGCACTGGAAAAATGCGTGCTGTGCATCTTCCCTGGCCGCTCCGCAGTTCAAGCAAAACTTCAGACCAAACCTGTATTAATATGATTGAGCAGGAGCAGGCTTAAGTAAAAATCTACTTCTCCGTAATTACGTTCTACCCATTTACGAATATCGGGTATAAGTCGGTAGGTCCACCTACCCTTTGTAGACTGGTTCCATCTCTCTTGCCACGTACTTGTGCTGCGCTGCTTTTCTCCCAGCTTGATATCTTTGATTGAAACTCCGGGTTCCCGAACTTTGGCATCGTAGGTCCTTTGTAGCTCAGTAGCCAGTATATCCGCTGGTAGAATTCCCGCAATGACATACATAGCATCATCTGACACTGTCCGATATGCACAGCAAACTCTCAGAGCACATAGTCTGTTGACAGAGTTAGTCTTTCTTGCGTATGACTTCATTTTCAGTGCTTTCGCCCGTATTGGTGCCGCGTACATTGTGATTGACTGCACCATCCTAGTTTCATTTGTTGTCTGGGTCCTCCTATATTTGTCGCTATTCTGGATAGGGCAGCGCTCACCTTTGCGGCTTTGTCGCACGTTCTTTCAAGGTGTCCCTTGTAAGTAAGCCTGGCATCGATCATCATATCTAGGTATCTGACAGCCGGTTTTGATGTTATATCGTGATCGCCCACCCTGATGGTGAAGGTTTCCAGAACTCTGTTTATTTTCTGCCAGCTCTAACCCTGCTGTTGCCATCCACCGTCTACCTTTTCGAATACATTCATCCCCAATGTCTTCTATTTCTTCCAGGTGTTTCGCCGCCACAACGATTGCAATATCATCTGCAAAACCTATGATTCTAGCTTCAATCGGGATTCCAAGTCTTAGATCCCTGTCGTACATAATGTTCCATAAGAGAGGTCCTAGTGCCGACCCTTGTGGAAGTCCGCCAGTTATGTGGTACTGCCATACTCCATCGTCGGTATCGTAGAGTAGGAACCGATTGTCGAAGTAACTTAGCATAATTTTTATTAAGAACCATGGCACCATCATTGACCTAAGAGGGTGTACTATAAGCCCCCAGTTTGCACAATTGAAGACATTTTTGATGTCCAACATCAATACGGCGCCGTATTTTTTGGTACCTCCTCCCCATCTTCTGCCCTGAATGGCTTCTTCTAGGGTCGTAGTTACCTTCCGAATAGCATCTACTGTAGAGCGAGCCTTTCTAAATCCATACTGCTGATTTGAGAGCCCTCCGGCTTCATCAATTGACACCTCCAGTCGGTTGCATATTATTCGCTCCAGTATTTTACCCATAGTGTCTAGTAAGCATATGGAACGGTATGACGAGGGCTCATCTGGTGGTTTATTCCCTTTGGGCAGCAGCACAAGACGTTGCTTTTCCCATTGGTCTGGAAAAACGCCTTCTGTTAAGCACTTGTTACACATTTCCACGAATGCTTCTGTGTTTATTTTGACGGCTAGCCTAAGGACCTTATTTGGTATGCCGTCCGATCCAGCTGATTTATTATTGCTAAATCGTTTGCATACATCCAGAAGTTCCGCTTGCGTAACTGGACGGATCTCACCTACTTTCTTCGGTGGTGCTATATACTCTGTTGGTGCTTGCGGTGGAAATAATTCCGACACAATTTTTTGCATCAGCGAAGGACATGAGGGTGGGGGTGCCCTAGAGCCTTTTAGTTTTGCCATGACCGTCCTGTAGGCGGTATCGCAGGGATTAATATCTGCTTCCTCGCAGAATTCTTTAAAGCTGTTATTTTTGCTTCTCCGAATGGCTAATTCAAGGCCCCTACGCCTATCTTTGTATTGCACCTGTAAATCTTGGTGGGAGGGCTGACCTCTGGATCGCTGGCATAGCTCTGCTACCTCTTGGTTCCACCAGTATACTGGTGGCCGGCGGTTTGTTGACGTTTTCCGTGCCATAGATGCGTCGCAAGCCCTAGACACTGTTTTAGTAACCTCCGCAGCCATCGTGATTGCTGCTCCTGGGTTTATTGTGGAGTCTCTAAAAATCAGGAAAAAGGTGTTTTCGTCTAGTGTGCTTATTTTTCACCCCATTCGTTGTGCCTTCTTTAGGTGGCGTTTCTGGATTGCTCTCCTTGTTTGCACGGCGGGTGGTCACTGTGGGTGTAGTCATTACTGACTTTCTATCTTGATCCTCTCCCTAGGGAACTTGTTACAAAAGTTACATGAACTCTGGAGCTTACGCCGTTTCTGGTGAATGTGTGCTCGTTGCCCGTATTAAGCAGTACTGCGTCAAGTGGTCCGTATTGGTCCGTATGCTGCCCCAATCAGTTGCCCATGCGTGATTGATGGAGTATGACCTCTAGCATCATCCACGAGCCTATCTAGCATTCTCTGGAATTCTTCCAGCGTCCCATTTGGAGATGCCATCCAGGTGTCATCATTCTTTCTTCAAATGCGTAGTCTCCCCAGGTCCAAATAGCAGCTCTCTTTGAGGCGTCCGCTACCCAAACTTTATTATCGAGGTTCCTATACTGCTCGCTTACTACGGCCACATCAATCTCCAACTCTCGAACAGCTTGTGTCATAAGGTCCTGTGACGCTTCCCAGTGATTTAGGTTAAGTTGCAGCACTTTCATATTCTTCTGGTGGCCTTTGCAGCTTCTTGGTATGCAGGGCATACTGAACTTCCTGCCGCGTGTTTGGTACTGCTATTTCTTCTTTCTTCACAAAGGACGCATCTCGGGTCATTGTTGCAGTTATTGCACACATGACCTTTCTGCCCGCACTTGACGCAATTTTCGCTTCTGTCCACAGTACTTTTACACACCTTTGCAAGATGCCCAAGGTTAAGGCATCTGAAGTAGTACTACTTTTTCCCGTATTCGGCATACCGTCCATCCGATTTTTATTCTTCCTGCCTCCAGAATATTTTTTAACAGCATTAATCGGGAGGCTGGTGACTGCTGTTTGTGTCCTTGCGTAGGCTGTCCTCAGGGATTTAATGGCTGAGGCCTGAATACCTCGCAGTTCCTCACACTGCTCGGACAGGCTTTGGCAGATCTGTTCCTTTGTAGTGACGCCATCTAGATCTTTGCATTCAATAAACACCTCGTGCGCTAGGCACCTCACGTCCGCAACTTCCCCGAGAACTTGTCCAATTTTTATTCGGTGCTCTGAGGTTCTCTCATCCGATGATTTCTTGAGCTCAAGCAATAATTTTCCATTAGCCGTCTTCCTTGTGCGAGTTACATCAGGTTGGTCTTCACCTTTCTGAGTATATCACAATGGGATATTTCGCCAGTCGGCTTGACGCGTATCTTGTCTCGTCTTTTTTCCACCATGATCTTCAGGCCCATGATCTTCTTCGTTTGCTTTTTCTCCCTTTGGCCCTTATGAGCGGTTTGTTTCAACTTTGTTGTCACATTTTTCGTGACGATGTCGGCGTATGATGGTTTCGATGCTTCGGTGTTTAATCTAGTCCTTTTTCGCTTGGGCTCTGGTGGTTCTTCCAACGACCCAAGCCAATTCGCTCACTTCTGGTGTGGGCTCAGTGGTTATTTCGCTCCATGGGTGGCATCCAACATTTAATGAGTAGACTAGATTCTTAGTGGAAGTTGACTTGATCTTAATTTCTAGTCAACTACTCGTCTTACTTACAACAGCTTTTTGTTATCTGGAAAATGAATATGTCTTTCCGGCGAGGCTTCGAACACCGAACCTTCTGATTTGGAAGCCAGTCCAATATCACTGGAGCCATTGCCACCCAGTGGGCAGTTTTAAAGTTACTGAAATATTTTTCAATAAGAAAAACTTCATGCGAACTTAGGAGCCTACGAACACTCCTCGTCTCAAACAAGATCTCCTCCATCACTTCCTTGGTCCCTAGCTTTTAAGTCTTTCTGTTAGTTTTTAAGTTAGATTAAGTTTGAATTAAGCCAATAAATGGGGGCATCAGCCCCCACCCAAAATTTACGTTTAAGTGTGTATAATGATAGGGAATCCATTATACATCAAAGTGAGCGAATTTAGCCTTGATGCGGATTGCCCTAAGACGCTCGCTCACGCGTCAGAGGCTCAAGACTTCTTGTTCAAGTCTGCCGCACAGGGTAAATCTACATCCGAATAAGCGCTGTTTCCTTTCATTATAGCAATCACCATAGTACTTAAAATATATGTATGTAACAGTTTTTCATACTCCTTATGTCCGGCCCATCCCATCGCAGTTCCTGGATATCTGCGTGATTGCAGTCAAGAACCTCTGCTAATTGCTCGCCTGCACGTGTTTTGGTAAGGGTCCGAGCAATACACGTGCAGATCGTTGTCCTTTAAACGCTAGCAAGGGTCGTCAACAGTGAATTTATTTCAATCCGAGGGCATGAGTTCGTTCGTCACATATTTTTAATCTCTTCAACAGATGTAGAGTTGTAAGCCCTACGACGGCGTAGGCCAGTATTATGGTATTGACCGAGCATCTCCTTACCATTTTAGCCTGCATGGGTTGGGGTTTACTCATGTAGTTGTTGAGAGCCACCACTGGAAGGTAAGGCAAGTACTTCGCTGCTAATTTGGTTGATGCGCTGTGGGCCCAATTCAAGTTACAGGACAATCAGAAGTTTTCCGATTAATCACCATGCAAGCCGGCAGGTAAAACGTGCTCAATGTTTTCCATCAGATGCGTCGAATTTTGCCAATAGGGTTACTCTGAACTCATGGCTATAATCTTTTGACAGATGTCATATTTATTTTTCAAATTGTCTACCAGGCAATCACCGAAAGGTATACGTTTCAACGTTTTTATTTAAATTGGCGTTCAGTTACGATAAAATTCTGTGCAATATACACCCTGAATGACTCGAACTCCAACCGACTTCAGACTGCTTTAATTTCCAAACCGTTCATGACAATCAGCTCAAATTTTGACACACGTATCTGTCATTTTATTATTTACAAGCCTTTTAAACGATTTGCGTCTCAGTTGTGTTGAAAAATTTTTATCCGCGATGAAATTCAAACGTGATAGTGTGATTGCTTTATATTTGGCTGGAAAACCACAAGTAGCTATCGTTAGAGCCCTCCAGCACATTTGTGTCTTGAACCATAGCTCGTCATTACCGTGATACTGGCAGCGTTGCAAAACGCCATGGAGGTGGTCATAAAAAAACAGCAACATCGGCAGAAATGGTTCGGAACGTGAAGGCTCGAATTGAGCGAAATCCGCATCGAAGTGGAAGAAAAATGGGTCGTGAGCTCAACATATCGTTGGAATGGATGCCACACATACTGAAAAATGAGCTTGGGCTCAAGCCATTGAAGTTCCAAAAAGCGCACGATCTTACACCGCAACAAAAAAAAGTTAGAGTCGAAAGAGCGAAGGACTGCTACGCTTGCACGAAAGTGGTGAGTTGCCGAATTTGGTTTTTTCCGATAAGTCGCCATTTGTTATCGAGTAATATGTCAACAAACAAAATAACCGAGTTTACTTGCCAGAGAGGTCCTTCGAAAATGTACACCTTCGGACGGCCACCAGAAAGCCGGCAGCACCGATGGTGATGGTTTGGGCCGCCATAACCGTCGATGGTCGCTCTCCGCTCGTATTTTTGGACCGTGGCGTCAAAATTAATGCGATCGTATACCGTGAAACTGTCTTAGAGGCAGTACTGAAGCCTCGGGCAAACAATCATTTCGGTCGTAGACCGTGGACATTTCAATAAGACTCGGCACCGTCTCACAAAGCGCGCGTCAACCAAGATTGGTTAAAACACAATGTTCCACACTTTCTTCGACACAATGGATTGCAAATTCTCCGGATACAAATCCGTTGGATTTCTCTGTCTGAGGTATTTTGAAGGCGAATGTTGGCACTAAAAAATACCAAAGTTTGGACCACCTCAAACAAGCACTTCGCCGGGAATGGCCCAAAACACCGCAGAGCCACTTGCGTGCAGAGTGCGATGCTTTCTTCGGCCGTCTCAAGGCCATTATTCGCGCCAAAGGTGGACATATTGAAAACTGCTGATGCAATTTGAAAATTGATGTATTTTCCAACATTTTTTGCTTTGGTACAATAAAATTTATCAAAAAATAAAAGATTTATAGCATTTTAAAAAGTTGGAGTTCGAGTAAGTCACCATATACAAAAGAATCGGGTTAACTTGTTTACTTTATAATGTCCATAATGCCGTTCCAGTGAGACAACAAAACGCAGGGAGTGAAGACAATACTGCGGCTGTAGGAACGTGGGTAAGTCACGACCGCAATAAATGGATCCTACAACGTTCTCAAGAACTAGACATCTTACGAACGTCCCTGTGGCGTATTTTGCGAAGATTAGAGTATGCGTCTGTAAAAACGGATGTGTTGACTCCAAAGCTAAAGCAAATTGATCATCGTGCACGCCGAAGTTTTCACTAATTGGGCCAATTTTTTTTTTTGGAATAAATTGTTACT
This sequence comes from Volucella zonaria, assembly GCA_963966105.1. Classification (NCBI taxonomy): domain Eukaryota; kingdom Metazoa; phylum Arthropoda; class Insecta; order Diptera; family Syrphidae; genus Volucella; species Volucella zonaria. Next base: position 315,666,116 of record OZ014530.1, on the reverse strand, counting down.
GGAAGGCTTGAAGGACATTTGGTTTCAACAGGACGATAACACATCGCGTGTGTGCTATAATCGACTTATTGGAGATGAAGTTCGATGATCGTCCTATCGCCAGAAATGGCGATTTAACATCTTTAGATTCTTTTCGTGGGAGCTGCCAGAGACTTAGGTCTATTTCAAGACGACTTGGAGACGACCATTCGATGTGAAATCGCTGGAATGTCTGTCGAAGTATGCCAATCGAAAATTGAGTTTAGCCATCACAACTCCTGCAAGCAGTTAGGAATACCATAGGTTTAAATATTTCAGTGGTGTCACATTTCATTAACTAATCCTCTCAACTGCGAAATGTGGAAAACTCATCTTAAACAGAGGTCTTTTGATTTAAAAAGGAATTGGAGAGCATCTAATGAAAAGTTGTACAGTAGTGTCCACCCGTACTTATGTCGATTGCAATGTACTATGGGTGAGAGCACTCAAGTGATCATCAGGGTTTGCTACATTGGATCCTCCTCCAGCTGAAATATTTGAGGAGAGAAAACTACGTTATTCCTTTTTATGTATGTGCTCGTTACTAGGACCTAAACGTCATGGCACGCGATCGTCACCTTTCACGTAGTACCCCAAATTTTGCCTTACTATCTAGACGAGACGAGACGAGACAGATGAATCGGTTACTAAAGCTTCTGCAGGAGTTCGGCTTCACGATAAAACATCGTCGGCGATGACAAAATGTCGCGTGATTTTTGTTAGCTCAAGCAATGGTGCTTGGCGAGGATAAGGCAGGACGGCAGACATAAGATGAGGAGTTATCTGTCGTTAAATTATGTGTGGACGACCAATTATCGGCCAATGGTTAGTCTCACCAAGTTGAAGTACCTATGTTTCTTTACAAAGCGAGATTATCGTGCATAAAGTAAGTCCCGCTATAAGCCATTTCGGAGTGCTAAGGAGTCTGACAAAACAAAAAGGAGCGCTATACTAAGCTGCATATTTTCATGACTGGAACGCTTGTGTTGTGTGTCATAAGAGTTGGTTCTCTTTTGAATGTGTGGTGAGTAACTATTTGAGTCTTCTGGAAACAGCTAACCTCGGGAACTGGGATGTCAGAGTTTCAGGCGAATACTTCACAAAAGGTACTCGTAATTCCTTTACATGATAGGACTGAGAGGAAGGTATCAGAAGCTGCTATTGGGAATGCGTTGGCTCCATGTCCAAGGTAGTGTTAGAGAAAAATTACCCCCATGCTTAAGGGTTAAAGTATTTAATTTTACTCCTGTTTTCCTGAAAACAGAGCCTAATTTGTTTCACTTTTAACAAAATGGCAGACAATTCACATTACGACATTACTTTTGCCCGAACTCGTACAATAAAAGACTATGTCTCAATATACGAGTATAACATTTGGTAAAATTAAAATAAATATTGAAATTGAAAATGCTTTTGCTTTTCGGAAACCTTAACCAACATCTTATATAGGCGTCCATGACGTACACCGACGGCAATCGGATTTGGTTATTTAGCACTTTTGATTTGTGGAGGTTGGGAAATAATTTTTATCAAGTGCACTGCCAGACGAATGCAAATTTACCTTGTTATCGGAAACAAAATATACATTAGCCAATCTCTTTTCAAACCATTTTTCATCGTTGAATGCCTTGAAGTTAATTTCACCTTTACGGCATGCATACAGTAAATTGTGTGGAATGAAAGTGAAAAAAACCATTCACGACGAAGCGACACGTGCTAGCTGGCACCTGAATCTAACACCCAATCATTTGCATTGAAAACCTCATTAAAGTTAACTGTCCCACAGGCAAGGGCGCCCCCGTTAAATATATCATGCGCTAGCTCAACTGCGTTAATAACTTACAAGTAACTCCGATTATATGCAAAGAATTTACCTGGGCGTTCTGGCTTGCTCATAGATTGAGTCTTGTTAGTTTTTTGTGGAATTTTTTTTTTTGCGACGATGTTAATGTTGGTGATTCCAAAGCATTGAGTCATGTTTCCTCCATAATCAGATGCAAGCTGAGAGTTTCTATTTTTTGTCCTTTCATCCCCGTAGACCCACAAAACTGGGCAAACTCTTCTAAATCTTAGCCATGAGCGTAAATGGAAAAACTTTTTTGCCAACATCTCCCAGCCGCTGCACCAGATCTTCCAACTTACTCATGTGTGTTTTGTTTTGTTTGTTTTTAAGACTTTTTATTAAAATATATTAAAAACAAATTAATACAATATTTTGCAGTTTTTTTGTTTTAAGCAGAACGTCTTTAAGTTTGGCTATAGGCCGTCTACCAGATTGACAATTTTGTATCTTTATTAACATATTTCAAAATAAAATTTAATAAATTAAAGCAAAATAAATTAGGGTACAGGGTGTCCCAGTTTAGCAGTATACTATAATCCTTTAAGGGCATATTCCCGAAGTTCCGTCGAACAAGAAATTGTATGACAGGGGGGCATCTATTCTCACTCCATTTCAAGTTACAGCCCATCAAACTGGGTGACCTCTAATTTGGCGGTGTAACCACTTTAAGGTGGGGTAAGGTATTACAATTTTGAATGCATAATAATATTGTGTCAACATTTCAAGTCGATTGGAGCAAAATTGACGAAGTAAATGAAAAAAATAAAAGTGACTCACTCAATAAAGCACTTGAGTGGAACCTCTGTCATCGTTGAAATTGCAGCTCATGTGGCAGCCAGTGTCTTCAATGAAGGTTCTTTTGCTTTACCTTCATGCAAGACATGGGAATCAGTAGTGGATCAAGTGCTCATGACTGGGCGCGATCAACTGATTCCATACGTATAAGCCGAGCAGAGCAGGAAGCTGAAAGCAGAGCTCGAAAATAACTCTCAACCTTTATTTTCATTTGGTTTCTTTCTGAGAGATATTGCATTGGGCATTGAGATTTAGGTCTTGCTCAGAGATATATATATATGTCCTCACCTTTTCGCCCCTCGCTTGAGATTTATTTTTTTAATTTCAAATATATCTGTCCTCTATTGACTTTTTTATATAAATTAAATGGAACTGATCAACCTAAAGCATTTTTCGTCGAAAATAAATCAAAAGTGTTCAATATATAGAATTCAATCGTTGTCTTTATATTTCGCATATATTGGGTCTACAAGTAAGTTTCCAGCGTTAGTCAGAGATGGCGCCACCAGTGGATCCCGGGCAGAAATGTCAGACCCCATGTGTTTTATTTGTAGGTTTTGTATCTGTCAACAACTTTGCAGCGTTATATTTGAGCAGTTCTATCGGTGTCGTACATTTTATCGAGCAAAATCATGGCAAGTTTCCAGCGTCATTTGCGGAAAGCGCTGCTTTTATTCTTTAATATGAAGAAAAGTGCGGCTGAGGCCTATCGTTTGCTTTCGGAAACTTATGGGGCGGAATGTATTGGTGAATCGACGTGCCGCGAGTGGTTCAAACGGTTCAAAAGTGGTGATTTTATAGTTGAAGACAAAGATCGCCCCGGAAAGCCGAAAAGTTTTGAAGACGAGGAATTGGACGCTTTACTGGATGAGGATCCGTGTCAGATTCAAGAAGAACTTGCTGCATCATTGGGCGTCACGCAACAAGCCGTTTCCCTGCTCCTAAAAGCACTGGGATTCATTCAAAAGGTTGGAAACTGGGTGCCGTACGAATTGAAGTCAAGAGACGTCGAACGGCGATTTTGCATGTACGAAATGTTACTGCAGCGGTATAAAAATAAATCATTTTTGCATCGTATTGTCACTGGTGATAAGAAATGGATTTATTATGATAATCCTAAACGCAGAAAATCGTATACAAAGCCCGGCGAGCCCGCCCAATCGACGCCGAAACCAAATATTCACGTGAATAAGGTCATGCTCTGCATATGGTGGGATCAAAAGGGTGTCGTATACTACGAACTGCTTCCGAGTGGTGAAACCATCAAAGGACCATTATATGGAACCCAACTAATTCGTTTGAAGTGGGAATTAAAAGAAAAACGGCCAAAATATGAGACCAGGCATGAGTCCGTCATTTTTCATCACGACAACGCTCGGCCACATGTTGCGGTTTCGGTGAAAAACTATTTGGAAAATAGTGGATGGGAAATTCTGCCTCACCCGCCTTACAGTCCACACTTGGCCCCATCTGACTACCACTTGTTTCGTTCGATGCAGAACCCTCTTACGGGAATACGCTTCAGCTCAGTAGAGGAAATCAAAAATTGGCTCGATACGTTCTTGGGCTCGAAAGACGAGAAATATTTTTGGTCTGGAATTCATAAATTGCCAGAAAGATGGGGGAAAGTTGTAGCTTCCGATGGACGATACTTTGAATAAAGCATTGTAGCTATGTATTCATAATAAAACTTCAAATTTTGGAAAAAAAACGCTGGAAACTTACTTGTAGACCCAATATAATAAGTATTATAGGTATAAGAGAACGTTTTATCATAGAATCTCTATGGTGAAAGTGTATGGAATAATTTTAATATTTAGCTGAAGGCCTTAGCTGCTCAAGCTGTATTTTCTATTATTGTCAATGTTATTAAATTCGTTGTCAATAAACTTATAATAATAATAATAATAATTTTAATATCTTAGGAATTAAGTTTTACTAAAAGTAGACTCTCAAGTGTTTTCGAACTTAAGCTATACCTTTTCTCGCTTAAAATAAAATGTAAAGAAGAAAAAGCTCTTTTGACAATAGTAGCGTTACCGGAACGCCAAGCACAACCAATGCCACTTCAAAAATATAAGGAGACTTTAGCTTTAATTTGTCGAAAAATTAAAGGATATTTGTATCTAAGGGCAAACGTGTGTACTCTAATTCAAAATTTTCAATATTTGCGTATATTTTTGATAAGATCTCACTACTTTTATTAATGTCACTGCTTCGATTTGCCTCTCGTTCTTGTTCTTCAATGCTACGAGGGGCGTTCAACATATTCTCGAAATCGGGGTGAAGCTGTGGTTGTATATATAAATTGACTTATTTATCAAGTAATACTATTATTTTAGTGCATTCATGTAAAATTCCATATAAATGTGATTATTAATTCGCGTTTTATCTCTAGTTAAACAGAATCATAATGGCAACTGAGACGATGATGGTGAAAATTGAGCATCGCGCTGTAATTAAATTTCTCACTAAGCAAGGAAAAAGTCAAAAAACTATTCATGAAGAGATGGTGGCTGTTTACCAGGGTTCCGCACCTTCATTATCAACTGTGCAAAAGTGGTCAAGTGAGTTCAAGAGTGGCAGAGAGAGCATTGAAGACGACCCCCGCTCCGGCGCCCCGGCTACTGCTTGTACGGGAGAAAGCATCAAAGAAGTCGAAAAACTTGTTCTTGAGGATGCCCGAATAAAGGTGAAAATGATGGCAGAGATCACCAAGCTTTCAATTGGTACCATTCACACCATTCTTCATGACCATCTTAACCTTTCAAAGGTCAGTGCAAGGTGGGTGCCACGAATGCTCACAGCGCCTCAGAAAAAAAAGTGAGAATCGCATGCTGTAGAGAGCTTTTGGAGATGTGTAGTGAGAACGCGGACGGTGTTATGGATCGAATTGTTACTGGGGACGAAACATGGGTCCACCACTATGACCCTGAAAGCAAACAAGAGTCCATGCAGTGGCATAAAAAAGGAACAGACTCCCCGAAGAAGTTCAAAGTCACTCTCTGCCGGGAAGCTCATGGCCACAGTTTTTTGGGACTCAAAGGGAATCTTGCTCATTGAGTACAAAAAAAAAGGTGAAACCATCAACGCCACATCCTACGCTTCCACTTTGCATAATTTGCGGGAGGAAATTAAAAAGAAAAGACGGGGTAAACTCGCAGCGGGTGTGTTGCTTCTTCATGACAACGCTCCTGTTCACACGGCGCGAGTTTCCAAGGCTGCTGCGCGAGATTGTAGTTTCGAAGAAATCCAACACCAGCCCTATAGTCCAGACCTTGCCCCTAGTGATTATTTCCTGTTTCCGGATTTGAAAAAATGTCTTCGTGGAAAAAGATTTTCGGATGATGAAGAACTCAAGTCGGCAATAAATGGAGAAAGAGGAAATTTATTTTTGAGGTTGAGGGTTTAAAAAAGCTTATCTCAAGATGTAACAAATGCATTGATGTTAGGGGAGATTATATTGAAAAATAAATTTTCCTTCATATCGATACCGAGAATATATTGACCGCCCCTCGTAGTTGGAATATCATCGCTGAATATTGCTTTCGTTTCTTGAAGAACTGAGGAAAAACTCTACATAGAAAATATTATGAGATTTAAATTAAGTTTTTAAGATCTTTGAGGACGAAGCCAACAGAAAGGGCAAAACAAACACGAACGTTGATGGAAGAAACGATTTTTAAATTCATATTCTGTTTTATACCTGTTTCATGTTTAATATATTCTTCGCAATTTTCTTTAAATGAATTTTTGCCTCAAAACCAAGTTTAACCTAGGATCTAAAAAGATTGCACTCAACATTGAGGCGTTCTCCAGAAGCAAACCTTCACGTTCATTTAGAGAATCTAGTAATTTTCTTTTCAGGTCGCATAAGCTGTTCTCGTAGTTCAATTTAAGCTCCATCCAAATTTTAAAAAAATCACTTAGTACAAGCTGCTCTTGTTGCATTTTAAGAGTAGCGATCAATACAGGCTTAAAAGAATCAATATACCCTCCAACGAATTCCCAATCTATTATTGCTTCAATCATGAGTTGCTCGTGTTCCTCAAGAAATGAGGTGAACATTGAAAATTGTTTTTAAATTATGGTACATAAACAATTATGGTACGTAAACAAATTTAAAAAAAAATATATTTACGAATATATACCTATATTTTGCAGTTCTTAAAATCTTGCATACTTTCCTTCCACTTTAAATTTTTTGGCAAATATTTACATCCTTATGTACGTCATTAACACACAGCTGAAGAGTATGAGCTGCACAACGTATTAAGTGAATATTGGGAAATATAACTGGATCCACAATTTCCTCTAACTCTAACTCGTCGTAGTCTTCGTTTAAATCGGAATCTTCATTAAGGATTTCTACTGCCTTCAGCATGTTTAAAAACAAACACACAGAAAAGTTGCAATCCATCTGTAACGGATCGTATCGTCCCCCATATGCTAGAAACATGAATGTGCAAATTTCCAGCTTTTGAGTTTGATAAATCGTTCTTTACTCCAAGCTGTCCCGGAACTGTGAATGTGCGGAGAGCGTGGAAAAAGCAATATTAAACCTACGGATTTTTTGACAACAAACAACAATCAAACACGATTTCCAAAAATTATCAATTTAGCACATTCATGCTTATGGCATATGGCAGACGGTATGATACCCTATCTCTTAACCCAGCCCTATTAAAGTGTCCGAGGCCATATTTACTGTATGGGTGAATTATAGATAACGTTAATGCCAAAATATTATTTCAGCGCATTTTTTTTTATAATTTTTAGTAAAAATTTGGAAAAACAATTTAGAAAAGTCTGAACACCAAATTTCAACTTTCTAGCTCAAAATTGAAGGCCCAAAAAGTGAGAACAGACGGACATGACTCAATCGAATCGGTTAATTGTACTGATCATTTATATACATACATATATACCGTATATGGTGTATCTCTATTATTTTTCTATGTTACAACAAACAATGTATCAAACTTTATATACCCTATAGGATAAGTTTATACCTTATATACATGTATACCTAATAGTAAAAAAATAAAACAGTAATGTATAGAATAAAAAATCGAAGTAAAATTACTTCTCGAAACCTTTAGCTAGTTATGTATCGAAGAACTTATCTGTAAATTTGACAAAGCTGAATTTCAAAATCCGCCAGAATTTCTAGAATTTTTTCTTTGAGGAATTGCCCCGTATGACACTCAAATAACTGCACCATTCCTAACGTTTTTATGACAATATTCATTGAATTCGCCTTAAGTTCAATAAACTGCAAATTTACACCAAGAATTGATCTATCCATTCGAGTGGCATTATCAATTTTCAAAGACAGAAATCTACCTTTTGCACTCCTTCGAATTTCATTTTTTAAAGACTAAACTTTCAATTCAACAAACTCCATGATATTACTCGTATGTGAAGATATTGGCGAAATACTCAAACCTGCATATATTGGGTTAACTATTTCTCTAAATCCTTCACTGTCTAAAGGTGTAAAAGGTCTTCCATCATTGGTAACTATTTAAATATTTCTTTGTAGGCAATTCGTCGGCATTTTCTATGCTGTTTTTAATAATAGTATTTTCCAAAATGTCCTTGTGTTTCACCTCTAAATGCCTTCTTAAATTAGTTATATGACGCCCGCGCAACTCCAAATCACAAGCAATGCACTTTGATTTTACTGTACTCGCATTATATGGAAAAAAGTTTCTAATTGTATTATCTGATTTTCTGCCCATAGTCACTGAACTTTATTAGACGAATGTTTGTTACACAATAAATGACTAATCAAACCACTAATCTGCATTTCCGTATACACGGTTTGCTAACTAAGCGACAACAGTAAATGCAATTTACTATTTTCTCTCAGTAATATATCTCATTGATTGACCAGAACCTAAAAAAAAAAGTAAGGGTTTCTCTCCGACCAAGACCGAAAAAAGTATGGTAAAACAAATCGGCTATTAAGCGATCTTATTTTATAATCTCAACAGCAGAGAGTAATTTAAGAACCTTTGATTAGGTTGAGAGTAATTTTCGAGCTCTGGCTGAAAGACCATCTAAAGAAGGTAGGATTCGTCGTAGACAGGAGCAAAAAGGTGCTTTCGACATCATGGATGATAGCAACATCCTGTATGGACCCAGCATTGATGATTCAGTGTGAGGTAAACCGATAAAATTCGCTTATGAACGTTTTATACCAGATTTTTTAGTGTGCAAAACTTTAAAGCATTTTCCCCACAACTCACGTTTTCAAAGTCGGTGCCCCTCATAACTACAAAACCACTACACCGATCCTTTTGAAATTTTGACTACTATTTCTGTACATAATTTACAGCCGATTTTTTTCGCAAAAAATTGCGTTTTTCCTTTCAAAGTGTTGTAAAAAAGTGAAAAATTGAAATTTCGAAAAACCCTCCCAGCGTTACCTGGGGAAAGTCATTATCTAACGAATGAACTGTGATTTTTTGATTTCAGATGATCCAGCGCCAAGTTATGAGGGGCACCGTAATTCTACTACTTTCCGAGACATGTCCGAATAATTGCTGCCATTGCCCTATTTTTTAATATTTCTTCGTGAAAATTTTACACAGTATTCTTGGAATCTCATACTTTAATGTGAGCTGCGCTTCGTCAGCCCACAGGATGTTCTTGAGGAATTGCCCGTCCTCAGCATGTTTGCGCAGTAGCAACTGACAACATCCCACTCTTCTGGTAGTAATTCCTGTACAGGTGTCAAATGGAAAGGGCGTAATCTATTTCTCTGTAGAGTCCTGTGAATTCTGGTTCTGGGAAGTTCCAACTGCACAGCTAGTCCCCAACTTCTGAACGTCCTTCTGTTTTGTTTTTTTTTTTTGGTGCAGTTGACCCAGTATCAACAAATCGCTGATACGTATCAGGTGTTCTACGATTCGGGTATAGTCGTTGGTACTCCAATCTAGCCAACGAAGCCTTTCCATTGCAGAACCCGCATGCAAGCACTATTTCCGCGAATTCACGTTTCGAATGCATTTTGTGGAGATGAACTTACCAATCGGGTGTTCACTTACAGAGCAAAATGTCGATTGTCAAATAGAAAAAAAAAGATTAACAAAGAATTATTCTTTGTTACGATTTTTTCTTCATATTCGACAATTAACTGTTAGCTGCATTGTTCATAGGTACGTTCGTTTATTATTCTCACTTAATTTTGGTTGACCATTTTTCTTTAACGAAAAATGGCTTTTACTACAAAATCTGTTGATCGTACGTAAAAAAGTTTGTAAACATAATTTGTAGGAAATTTTGCAAGGGTAAAAATTTCATAAAATTTCCAAAAATTTATTTAGTAAAAATTTTAAGAAAAATGCATTTTAAGTAAAAAAATTAAACAGCAAATTTTCAAGATTTTGAGTTTAACGAGCCATAACTTTTTTGTCGCTGCACAGATGTACCCAGAATATTTAAGTGTTCTATGCACTGCTAAATTATCTTATTTTTGTACCTTTATTAGTTTAGAAATTATAGCGTTTAGAGTTGTTACACCTCCAAATTAGAGGTCGCCCAATTTGATGGGCTGTAACTTGAAATGGTGTGAGAATAGACCTTCCCCCTTCGGGAATATGCCCTTAAAGGGCTAAACTGGAACACCCTGTATATTAGCCTCTTCTCTTTATAAAGATAAACCCCACGTTATAGGCACACAAAACTGCTCATGTGGAGCCACTTATGAGGACTGGCTTCATGTCCTATGTGAGTGTCCCAATTACGCTGACATAAGGAACTTGCAGGCTATGGGCATCATCTTTAATGGTGAGACCTACGATGTCAGTGGGATTATCACTGATACCGTACGGTTCGAAAGAACCCGTAGTTTTGCAAAAGAGGTATTTTATAGAAGACGCAGTAGGCAGCTAGGGGGTAGATCATAGGATTTTAAATTCATTGCTCAAGTTGTTGAAAGGCCACCAGTCCTGGGCAGTGAGTTGCCCAACTGGAAGTAACCTCAAGGTTGCGAAGCTCGACCGGAATCTATATTCTGATACCACGGGAGGCCAAGAGCCCCCGGAACTATGGTTCCGGCCAGAGCTAGGAGTTGGCCTCCTTGTGGAAGTATCGTGGTGGCTGCAGGTTTGTACATAAAATCGCGGGGAGAATAGAACTAATGGTGCTTGGACATCTCATGACTTAGCATATGTATAGTGTACTACGACCTATGCTAAGCCATGGGATTGCTATGGAACCAATTGGTCTGCTCGATGTGGAGTTGCATTGCCACCGGGTGCCATGACCCACAGAATGGCTGAGGTATTAGATAGGCCTCGACCCTGTAGGCACACGTCGCAGATATCGCAAAGGCAATGTGACAATGGTAATTGATAAAAAATTAAAAAGAGGTGAATCTGTTTTTGCCAGAAAAGGAAACGTTTTAATGCAGAAATGGAAAGAAAGATAGGATGTCTTAGGTAGAGGGTAGGTAAGAGTGGTTGTTGGAAACTCCAACCCACTTAGGCCTATTGGCCCATTGTGGTGGCACATGGTCTACGATCGTCTTACCAATGGAACCAGTTTGAGCTTACGATGAAGCGTAGGAGACTGTTTACGTCTATATGCTTTAGATTGTAGAAGAAAGCTCCTAAGTAAAAACTTCTGGGAGAGAGCTGGATTGTTTCCTCCCCTCCTCTAAGGTCTGTTCTTTTATTGGCATCCAGCTTTAACGTTAGTTTGCACGCAGCGATTGGGATACCTATGTTACCCTTTTCGGGTAGAATAGGTAGAGTGGTTCCAATTTTGGCGAGTTCAACGGCTCTACAGTTCCCTGGAACGTCTCTGTGGCCTGGCACCCAACAAAGATGAAGGTTGAACTGCTCTGCCATCTCCATAAGAGAAGAGATGATCGGCATTCAGGGGCGGTTTTCGAATTTAATGAGACTGAGTCCACTGACCTGATAGCGGTCTGATGAGGCGGATATCCTTTGCAGATATCATGTTTTTCTTTAGCCAAGACAGAGATTCTTTGATCGCCAAAATTTCGCCTGTAACACGCTACAGTGATTTGGAAGACGGAAAGAGAGGCTTAGATTGAGCTTATCGGAGAAAACATCACCACCAACCCCGCGATCGAGCTTAGGTCGATCTGTGTAGAAGTGGATTGACTCGTCCTCCATGAAAGCATCTTCCTCCCAGAAGGATCTAGAAGGTAGGCTTACATGGAAGTCTTTGTTAAACCAAAGTTCAGGTATGGCGTAATCGATGTTCTCTGTGAGGATTCCTAACGTATTAAGAATATTAGCGTGGCCAAATAAATTATTTGTCCACTGTGTAGTCGCTTTATGCCGAATACCTGCAGTCGCAGCAACTTGCCTGCTGAAGGTATCGAGGGGTGTCAAATGAAACAGAATGTCTAATGCCGCATGGGGAGTAGTCCGTAAGGCTCCGCTTATGCATAGACATGCTGTTCTTTGGACTCTGCTTTGTTAGCTGCAGTTGGCTGCATTGCGTAAGGCCCTCCACAAGACAGCAACAGGTGAGTATCGGTCTTATGACCGAGATGTATAGCCAGTGGGTTATGCGAGGTTGAAGGCCCCATTTGTTCCCAATGCCTTTTTTGCAAAAGAATTAAACTAATGTAGCTTTCTTGACTCTTTCTTGAATGTTAGGTTTCCAGTTTGGTTTCCTATCAAATGGTTTGGTTTCCTGGTGCCGTTTATTGAAGGAGGGTCTATAGTTGGAATTTTGTATTTCCTGGAAGAGAGGACAAGATCAGTTTTGTGGGGGCTTATTCCCAATCCACAGCGATCTGCTCAACGGGTTAATCTGTTGAGATTTAGTTGAAGGGGTTCTTTAATGGTATTAAGATGCTTGCTTGAGACGGCTATAGCAACGTCATCCGCATAGGCAATCACCCTGCTACCACCCACTTCCAGGTATATCAGCAGTTCATTTACTACTAAGTTCCAGAGAAGGGGAGCGAGGACACCGCCTTTTGGCATACATCTGCTGACGCATCTTTTAGCAGAAGCCTCACCCAGTTTGGAGTTAATTATCCTGCTGTTTGGCAACTGATCAACTCCATAAGTGAGTCGTATACCTGCAGAGTTGTCAGAGCAGTCGTGATTGCGGATGTGTTGACGTTGTTAAAGGCACCCTCTATGTCCAGGAAAGCATACTGTCTATATTGTAGGGATCGTTCGATGTGGCTAGTCAGTAAATGCAGAGCCGTTCCCATCGACTTTCCTTTACAGTAGGCATGTTGAGCCGTTGACAGAAGTCTTGGATTACTTTTAGCTCGTATGTGGATATCAATCAGTCGTTCTAGAGTTTTCAGAAGGAAAGATGATAGACTTAGAGGTCTGAGGTTCTTTGGGACAACATGAGAACATTTTCCGGCTTCGGGAATGAAAACTATATATCCACAACAATGGAATATGAATCAGTTCTAGAATAATATCTGAGGACCTCTGTAGCTCGGCAGGTATTATACCGTCCGGACCAGCAGACTTGTGTGGTTTGATGTTATGCAACGCCCAGACAAGTTTGTCTCTTATAATCAGACCACGAATTTTGGTCAGGGTTGCAGTAGTCCTGTTTGGGTTGCTACTGGCCGCGAATAGAAAGCTACCTGGAAAGTGGGTGTCCAGTAGCAGGTTGAGTGATTCATCACTTGAGGTTGTCTAAGAGCCATCGGTTTATTTCAAACAGCTAGGCATCAGAGGATTTGTAGAGAGGATTTCTCTTAGACGCGATGCCTCAGAGGTTTCCCTGATTTTGTCACAGAATGATCTCCAGGATTATCGCTTTGCCTTTCTCAGTTCTTTTTTGTATAATTTGAGGGATTCTTTGTGTGAGTCCCAGTCAGTCACTTTTCTTGTGCTTTTTGCTAGGTTGAAAAGTTTTCTGTGTTTCTAATAGTCTCAGTGCTGATGTCCACCAGTGTTGCATTCTCTTACCTCCAGGTTGAATAAGAGGGCAGGAAGCCGCCATAGCCTTGTTGAGAGCCAGGGTGAATTCCCTGATTTTTATATCACTTGGGAGTTCAGAGGATATTGTTTTTGACAGTATTTCTGTAGTAAGCTGAGAGGAGCATAACTCAGGCTGAATTAGCTGTATCTGATGCATGGTTCCTGGATTAGGATAATGTCTTATGCGTTTTTGAAAGGACGCAGAATGAGTGGTGTCGAAGCCTTTTTGGAGTGGTGGAAATTAATCTGGTGTAACCTTATCATTGCTACAATTTACCATTGTAGCCTCCACCACGGTGCTGTTCAAGTCCTCTGATTTTGAAGATGTTCCCAAGAGCTCATCTTCTTCCTCCGATCGTATACGATCTCTTTTTGCTTCGTCATCGGTTTCCATTTCCGACAGAATGGCAGAAGAAGAGACGGACGCCTTAATTGTCACCTTGGATAGATTGGAGTCATCGCTATGCATTTCTGGAAAGGATATCGACGCTCCAAGATTTAAGGTTGCATTTAAAGCTTAAGTTAAAGGAGGAGGAGATCGGTTATCAGCATCCAGGTCATCCTTTTTATAGACCCTTAGGTGAATTGACTCGAAGCCGAACCGAATCATGTCTTTAGTCTGCCCCAGAGGGTTAAGGGATTCCTTATTGATCTCTATTAATGCGCATCTATCAGAGCTCCTTAGTTCTTCCAGTTTCGCGACCTTCCAGTCATGAGTCGGAAGGGTCGGGTTACTGAGCCTGATGATCTCCAGAATACTTTCTGGGGAGGAGAATTCTGCTGGGATCCAGGTACGAGTTCGAGGTCTGCTAGGGATGTCCTCCTTAGATACGACCTCGAATTTTGCATCTGGCCAAATCTCTCCTAAACCTATGGCTTTAGTGAAGAGATCGAGAGATCTCTGATTGGCACATGCGATGAGCTTGACGTGGCCTTGGTGCCAGCCAGCGTCGCTTATGATAGGAGGTGGTCCGGGGTTTTCCCGCATGATGGCCATAGAGCTGTTCGAAAGCTTTAACTTGACAAACTGCCACCGTTCAGGTGTTATAGAACCGTCGGTATCGTTCTTGTCGATTATCGCGATCATTATTGCGTCCTTCAGGACTTCGCTGAAAGACATCAGAGATGTGCTGTTGGATGGCTCAGGGGTTTTGGTGTTGCAAGTTATGTGCCTCTTGGGAATCGACATGATTTCCTCCAACGATCTCTACCGCTAGGAGGAGTCCTTTATGCTTAGGGAGCAGTGGAAGTAGTGGGTAATCCGTCTGTTAGGGCATCCTTTAGTTTCAGGACTCTTCTGGAGAATTTCCCTAGATCCGTTGACCCTATTCTCTACAACTCGACAAGTTCGATGCTCACGGTAGAGGAGCAACGAGTTAACGCCGTTGGATTTCTTTTTATGGGGTTACGTTAATCGTTGGATTATGTCAAAAACCCAAGAATCTTAGAGGAGCTCAGCAACAATATCCAAAGCGAAACTGCCAACGTTTCGGCCGCTATGTCTGGATGAGTGGTGGAAAACTACCTCCACCGAATCGATCGCAGCAAACGTGCTCGCGGTGGTCATATGAATGATATCGAATGTCGTACTTAAATATGACATGTGTACTACATCTGGAATCAGTTTCAGCCCGATATCTCAATTATTGAGTTTTGTTTAAATATAAAATAGTTATGTCCTTATTGCAAGATCCGATATATCGTATATAGAGGGTCATCCAACAAGAAGTGCTATTTTAAATGTCGCTATATCGTTGAACTGTCAATACTCAACTATCATTGCGATGGCTTTTGATAAGTAAAACTAGGAGGTTATTGAATATTGATCGATACACACTCACACAATTAGGAGTAATTAACTATAAAACGGTGAAAATATCGCGGAAACATTTCATAGATTTCGTATTGCTTTTGGTCATAATCAAGCGTCTTCTCACACGATGTTAGTGATATGAACTCATATTTGTCAGGCAACATCAGCTGAAAATATCACCGTTGTAGCTGAGAATGTGACTCAAAACCCAGGTGTGTGCATTACGAGACGATCACAGGAATTGGGCTTATCCGCAACCATTTTGCAAAAAGATCTTGCCTGGCATAAGAATTGAACCTAGCAGACATGTCTTGCGTACAATGCCGTACTTTCGCTGATTGGGTGCTGGGAATGAAGACAATGTATCTTCAAAGTATCTACTCATAAATTGCAGCGTATTTTAACCCGAAGTTTCAGCTTTTCATCAGGCCGCTACACGGATCAGCTTGCATCCAATACCCCTGGTGGATATAAGAATTTTGCGTAGTTAAAGACAGGAATGCGTTATTTAACGAGTTAGTCAAATCACACTGTCTTCCTCTCATGAACTGATCAAAAACTGATCCTAGAACAAATAGTAGGCATCTTCATAACGTCAAGTCGTCAATATCCTACGCCAAACAAATGACACATTTTCAAGCGCTCTCTTAAGCCAGTCATAGATGGACTGCTGGAGAGAACTGCGATATGAAATTTATATGAGACATACAAGATCGTAGAGGACCAAAAGGGCTAATCAGCGATAGGAGAAGCAAACACAAAAATATAATGACGCGATATTGTGCTATTGGAAGATTGAGCATTCCGGAAACTGATTTCTACATGAACTGCAGGGATGAAGAGGAAGGAAATCCGATGGGCACTTTATGTGCAATTTTTTTGCTTTGGCGTACACCTGGCAATACTTAGGCATATACCACTTTTGAGATTTAAATTATCCCTGTTCTATAAGGACCAACGACCTTGACAAATTCGTTAAGGAATTCATATAGTTGCAGAAGTAGCCATGGCATCCCCCTTCCAGTTTTGCATTACAATAGGCCTGCAACCATTGCCTCCATGATGCCATGGCCTTCAATGATTGCCGTTCTAATCCAACGTAACCTAAGTTAGAGAGTGCGAAGCCCTTATCTGTTGTCGATTCGTGAAGGCTGTGCATTCGGACAATTCCATGAGACCATGTTTTCCATACCTATCGATTTGGACAGTGAAGTCCTCAAATACGATTTCAAGATCATAAACCGCAAAGGATCTGCTGAATACCTCGCAGAAATCACCCTTACTAGAGTCGTAGCTTCGCACGTAAAAGTGTCTGAACATATGATGCTCATTTGGTTAGATACAATCAGATGGCCACTTCCTTAAAGGCCTGAAGTCGAAGGCTTTATTTTACAGCCATTTGAACGCTTGCTTGTAACAGATGTGCCAATTTTTTTTTTGTGAATCCTAATCCTATCCAGATTGTTTCCTGGATCGCAGTAATTTTCGAGTAGCGCCTTGCTCTTCATAAGATTCATTGCTTTAATGCGCCGTTTTATCAACTTGTTGTCTAAGCTATTTCGCATTGATCGCTAACCATACGCACATCTGGAGGTGGCGCAAATGCGTACCTTGGCTCTCTTCTTAGTACGCACATACTCTCCAAAGCAAATGCGTGGAGGCCGTATGTCAGGCTGAGTTAAAAGTGACAAGGATTGTCCTGGATCATTTCATCTTGCACTTACCCTCCATCAGATGGCATCCAAGAGATTTGGCTAATTCCTCCTTAAGTGTGTTCAGTTGGCATTCTTAGGCAAAGTTGTGTCTACATAGCCGATTCAGATTTTGATGTACCCAAGGTCTGACATGCACACTTTCGTTTCGATCTCCAGTTCTTCATCCCTTTGGGGTATATTTTGGATAGAGTTAGTCGCTTTACACTTGCGGTATCTCCAGAGTTGAGCACTAACAATGAGAACAAATAGTGACTTCATCTACTACGATACGTTTGGTTGGCAGTACCATAGAATTATAGAGGAAATAAGCTCCCAGAACATCAAGGGTCTGGCTTTCTCCGTGCGCTTTGCACTTTATGACAGCACCAATATTTCACTTCGGCATCTAGATAAAGTTTATGCATATCTAATTCCTTGTCTGATACAAACAGCTTCATCATCTCATTGCTGATACTTGCATTTGGATGTCTGTCCATGTCTTCACGCATTTGGAGTAGAGTATCTACTAGTATCTACTTACAAGTCCACTTAACATGCAACACAAAAGACAAACGTCACACTTTGGCTGTATGCTATTATCCAGCCACGTTAACATACATATGATTCCCTTCACCGGCTGTGCTGCCATTTAATCCCTATTTCTATCCTTGAGTTGTTGCCACATTGTACTGATTGACAAGAGGAGGTAATAAGACCACGAAGGGAAACATAATCACAGCTACACATTAAAAGATCAGAAACCAATGTATCCTACGAATATCGTTCTGTCTCTTCCATCAACCGTAATAAGATATTTTTGAGGTGAGCTCGGGTTTCAAGTGGAATCACCAATTGGGCGCCTTCAAATAGCTATTCAGTCACAGCGATTGCGGAAACAGATACATGCAATTCTAGCCCTCATCCTCCAATCTCAATCATGAGCGAGAAACACATTACACGATCGTACCAACAGCTCCAGCATCAGTTCAATAGCCTCCATCCCGGGTCAACGTCGTCATCGTTCGTCGTCGTTGTCGTCGTCGTCGTCGTTGTCTTCGACTGCGTTTTCGTCGTCTTTATAGCTTCAGTTCTACATAGTTCATCCAAAGGGAATCTTTCTTTTCTTTGTTGTTGTTGTTGTTGTTGTTTTTTTGTTTGTTTTTTTTTTCTGCAAAGTAGTAGAAGATAACGCCATCAAAAGTGGAGAAAGAAAAAACGAGCACCAACATGCTGGAAAACTGGTTGGTCTTGGTTGGATTTTCCTGAGCAAAAAACACCAGCAGCAGCTGCACGACGCGGACGACGATCGATTCTTTTCGGTATTCCATTTCTATTCCCTTTATCCTATCTTAGTGCAACTAAGTAAGTACCTATGTCTATGTCTGGAACTCCGGCCAAGCCGGAGCTGCATTAGACTTAGATACACTTGCCGGTGTAAGGGCAACCTTAGGGAGACGATCTTATCGTGAGATAAAAAAAAAAATATTGAAGTTCTGTGTAATTGCAAATCGCCTCCCTTGACTAGGAAGCACAAACAGTCGAGTTCATTGAACAGCAATAGCAGCCGTACCGCTTTCATTAAAAACTCGTTGCCTGATCTGTATTGCCCACATCTAAGTTCTAATGTGACTGTGTCTATGATGGACATTCAGAATGGTCATATCTCTGGCATGGCACCACAAAGGTTTCCCAATGATTCTTCACATTTAATATGCAATACGTTGCACGTACTAAGTGCAGACATTGAGAACATAAAGCAACAATTGGCAGGGGCCATAGCCATAGCCATAGCCATAGCCCCACTTGGAACCTACTTGGAACCCACTTGAAACCCACTTGGCCACCTTGACTAGGGATGTGTTTTATATTTCTGTGGTCAATTAAAAATTCTATAATCGAGGCGTTAGGCGCGGTTTGTGGCTGCCTAGTTGCATTTATATGCCAACTACGTGCTGTAAAGTCTAGAAAAAGGAAATTCAAACCGTAATGACATTTTGACACTGACGGCGACAGTCGAGAGTCGAGAGTGACTGCATTTTGAAATCGGCTGACGTTGATTTGGTTTAGTATTTTGTTCATTCGTCAAAATTACGGTTATCTTGACCTCTAAGTCAACTTGCGAACAGACACTAATGGTTAGATACGAATGTATCGTCAATGTTAAACCGATGTAGGCGATGTAAAGCGTAGTTCTACTACACAGTGCACGTAGTTTTTATATTTAATTCAACTCTGAGCTGATTCATACTAATCTTTGAAATCAAATTAGAAAACCCGATCTTGGAAGTAAAAGTACTGCTGCTGTAAAAGAAAAACAAGGAAGATCTCATCTTGCAAGATTGCGCCCTAAATGTCATCTGTCAGCAAGCCTGTAAGACTTGGTGCCCCTCTCCGTAATCAAAATATTATGCCGGCCACACTTCGTAGTTTGATTTTTTTTGTCTGTTGGAACAGAGCACTCAGACCAAGACGCAACTCTTTGTATGTTCCATTAACTATCTTTCTTAATCCGGATATTTATGGAAGAAATTTTCCGGGGTGTCGTCATCACAGTAAACTTAGTATGAAGTGGAGTCACTAACGAATGAGGAATTCACGAGCTTAGGGACTCGTTAGAAAGCAGGCTACAGTCTGGAAGTATTCTTTTAGTCACCTTGCAATGTGGAGAGTCATCTTATTTGCGGTTGGACTCAAAAGAAACTCAACTGTGAATGAAAGCAATATCCAAGCAGACAATCCAGCGGAGTTTCAGGTCTTGAGAGACTTTCTATGACGTACAATGTGATGAGAAAATTCAGCCGGACAACTACGTTCAAAGAAGCCTAAAGCACAGCTTGCCTATCGGTGTAGTCGCAGATAATTCACCTCTTCTACACAATATATGTAGTTCTTTGGCATATGGAGTGCTTATAGAATTTGAAATCATTCGTGAAAACCTAAATACATTCTATCCTAGTTCAGATTCTGCCCGAAACCATACCTGAGCACAGGGAATGTCGATTCCATATTTTCGCTGGAACAGGAGTTTTGCATCAGACTCCGCATCAGACTTTGCGACAGACAATCATCAAAACCCCAGTGCATGTTGTATCAAAGGCGGCTTCTTTTTAAATGGAATATAGCCTTGAGATTATCCAGGCGACGGAGATTCATCCTTGCATCTAGAGCTAGGCGGGCTAGGGACCGCTACTCACAGGACTTATGTAATTGGTCTTATCAAAGTCGTGTAGATCAAGAGAACGCTTTCCGGTGGCAATAGTTGTTCTAACTGTAATTAAAAAAAATTACATGCACTTGTTTTGTTGTTCTTTAATCGATGCTTTTATGCAAACCAGCAACAGTTTCATGTCAACTATGGCGCTTGGCATTGCATTATCACGAGACCTAAGGGAATCAATTATTAAAGCATTGGAAACGGGATTGTCGAGCTAGGTAGGTAGGGTAAGTAGGTAAGAGTGGCTGTTGGATATACCTACCCACTTATGCCTATTGGCCCATTGTGATGCCACGTGAATCTATGATTCTCCTACTGATGGAACCAGTTTGAGCTTCTGATGAAGCAAAGGAGACTGTTTACGTCTATATTTTTGAGATCGTTTAGGTCGTTGTAGAAGAAGGCTCCTAAGTGAAGTTTTCTTCCCTGGGAGAAAGCTGGACATGTACAGAGAAGATGGAGTATTGTCTCCTCTTCCTCCTCCTCGCTGCATGGAGCTTCTACAGAAATCATTTCTAAAGGCGTCAAGCCGTCTTGCGTGCTTGCCTATAAGGCAATGTCCGGTGATGACACTTATGATGGCGCTGAGCTGTTTCCTATTTAGAAAGATCAGGTAGAATAGGTAGAGTGGTTTCAATTTTGGCGAGTCCATCGGCGCTACAATTCCTTGGAACTTCCCTGTGGCCCGGCACCCAACAAAGGTGAAGGTTGAACTGATCTGCCATCCCCATAAGAGAAGAGATGATCGGCATTCAGGGGCGGTTTTCGAATTTAATGAGACTGAGTCCAGGGATTTGATAGCGGCGTGACTATCCGAAAAGATGCAGATATCACGTTTTTCTTCAGCCAGGACAGAGCTTCTTTAATCGCCAAAATTTCCACCTGGAACACGCTACAGTGATTTCGAAGACGGAAAGAGAGGCTTAGATTTAGCGTATCTGAGAAAACGCCGCCACCAACCCCGCTATTGGTTTTAGATCCATCTGTGTAGAGATGGATTGACCTGTTCTCCATGAAAGCATCTTCCTTCCAAAAGAATCCAGAGGAGAAGCTTACATGGAAGTTTTTGTCAGCCCAAAGTTCAGGTCTGGCGTAATCTATGTTCTCTGTGAGGATTCCTAATGTATTAAGAATGTTAGGGTGGCCAACTCAATTATTTGTCCACTGTTTAGTCGCTTTAAGGCGTATAGCTGCAGTCGCAGCTATTTGCCTGCTGAAAATATCGAGGGGTGTTAGATGAAGCAGAATGTCTAATGCCGCAGAGGGGGTAGACCGCAATGCTCCGCTTATACATAGACATGCTGTTCTCTGGGCTCTGCTTAGTTTAATGCAGCTAAGGCCGTCCACCAGACTACCACCCCGTAAGTAAGTATCGGTCTTATGACCGAGATGTACAGCCAGTGGGTTATCCGGGGTTGAAAGCCCCATTTATTCCCAATGGCTTTTTTGCAAGAGTTATTCTCTGATGCAGGTGATGCAGGTTTATTGACTCTTTCTTGAATGTTAGGTTTCCAGTTTCCTGTCAAAACTGAGACGCAGATATTTTGCTGTATCGGAAAACACTAAACTGGTACCGTTTATTGAAGGAGGGTCTATCATTGAAATTTTGTATTTCCTGGAAAAGAAGACAAGATCAGTTTTGTGGGGGCTTATTCTTTAATAGTATTAAGATGCTTGCTTGAGACGGCTATAGCAACGTCATCCGCATAGGCAATGACCCTGCTAATACCTGCTTCCAAGTATATCAGCAGTTCATTAACCACCATGTTCCTGAGAAGGGGAGAGGGAACACCGCCTTGTGGCGTACCTCTGCTGACACATCTTTTAGCAGAAGCCTCACGTTGTTTGGAGTTGATTATCCTGGTGATTAGCATAAGACTGATCAGTTCCCCAAGTGAGTCGTCTACCTGCAGAGTTGACAGCGCAGTCGTGATTGCGGATGTGTTGACGTTGTTGAAGGCACTCTCTATGTCTAGGAAAGCAACCATTTTGTACTCTTTATATTGTAGGGATCGTTCGATGTGGCTAGTCAGTGAATGCAGAGCCGTTCCACCGACCTTCCTTTACAGTAGGCATGTTGAGCCGTTGACAGAAGTCTTGGATCAATTCTAGCTCGTAGATGGATACCAATCAGTCGTTCTAGAGTTTTCAGAAGGAAGGTACGAGTATTATACCGCCCGGATCAGCAGACTTGTACAGTTTCAAGCTTTGCAGAGCCCAAAGCAGTTTGCCTCTTGTAATCAGACCATTAATTTTGGTCCCGGTTGCAGTAGGCCTGTTTGGGTTGCTACTGACCGCGAATAGAAAGCTACCTGGAAAGTGGGTGTCCAGTAGCAGGTTGAGTGATTCATCACTTGAGGTTGTCTAAGAGCCATCGGTTTTTTTTTCAAAAACCTAGGCATCATAGGATTTGTAGAGAGGATGCCTCAGGGGTTTCCGTGATTTTGTCACAGGGAGACCTCCAAGATTGCCGCTTTGCCTTCCTCAGTTCTTTTTTGTATAATTGAGGGATTCTTTGTATGAGTCCGGGTCAGTCACTTTTCTTGTGCTTTTTGCTAAGTTGAAAACTTTTCTGCAAGTGTTTCTGAGCAATCCCAGTGCTGATGTCCACCAATGTGACTTTTTCTTGCCTCTAGGTTGAATAATAGTTCAGGAAGCGGCCATAGCCTGATTAAGAGCCAGAGTGAAATCTCTGACCTTCATGTCAAATTCATTGGTGTCATCGGGGGAGCTACAAAATCACTAAAAATTTTTAACTTACCGCGGTCATCAGTGCAGAACTTTATTTCAAAGTTCAAAAATTCTGGAAATGTGGAGATTAGAAAAAACACGGGACGTCCACCAATAGCAAACCTCAGGATTGTCGCATTTTGAAAAAATAATGAAAGAATATCGAGCCCAGATTGCTGCTGCAATAACTGTTGAATGGAGAGAACGAATTCAAAAAAGTGTTTCAATTGACACTTGTAAGCGAACTATAAAAAATAAGGGGTACAAATTTTCTAAGGTTTATTTTAAAATATTTGAGTTTTGCATTAAATCTAATTCGCTAAAAATTCAGGAAATCGAAAAACCACTGTTGACACAAAAGCAGAAGAAAAGGCACCTTGAGTGGGCTTAGCAACGCAAAAACTGAACTTTAAGTCACAGTGGCGGTCTTTTATTTGGAGAGGTGAGTCCAGATACGAAGTTTGTGTAGGTGACTAACGATGACGAGTGATAACAAACAAACAAACTGTGAAGTTCCCAGGATCTCTAATGGTTTGGGGGTGCATGTCTGCACGTGGTATGGGTAATTTACATTTTGTCAATGGAATAGTCAATATTGCCGAGTACCAGGACATTTTGGAACAGGAGCTTCTTCCGTCAATACCACGCCTTCAATCTTATGAAGAAGAGTATATATGTATGTGCTTCTTGCAACACGGATAGGTCAACATTTGCGTGGTTAACAGCTGATGCAATTCCTTTATTGGAATGGTCTTCCAGCAGTCCTGATCTTTCGCCAAACGAAACCGTTTGGCATAAAATGAAGCGAAAATTGCGAAAAGAGCCAGATATCAAACTTCAAGACTTAAAAGCCACAATATCAAATACAAGACATTTTTTCTCAAAATATGTTTTTTTATTTTTCTACATAGTTTCCTTGTAACTCTACACACTTCTCCCAGTGATGCTCCCATCTCTCTAACTCGTCCAAATAGTACTTGGCGTTTTTCTCTGCAAAATAATTGTTCACGAAGGTCTGCCTGCTCATTTGACGAAAATCTCTGTCCTCCGAGCGCAGTTTTTAGATGAGGGAACAAAAAGAAGTCGCTTGGGGCTAGATCTGGTGAACAAGGCGGATGGTCAAGCAGTTCAAACCGTAATCCATGGATTTTCGCCATGGCAACCGCTGAGGTGTTAGACGGCGTGTCGTCTTGGTGAAACAGGATTTTCTTTTTTTGCAAATTTGGGCGTTTTTTCGCAATTTATGCCTTGAGCTTGGCAAGTAATGATGCGTAGTATGCTCCTGTAAGGGTTTTTCCTTTTTGAAGATAATCGATTAAGATAACTCCTTAACTATCCCAAAAAACAGTCGTCATCACTTTCCCAGCCGAAAAAAACAGTTTTTGCTTTTTTTGGAGTCTGCTCGCCCTTTGCAGTCCACTGTTTTGACTGAATTTTTGTTTCGGCCGTATAATGGTGTATCCAAGTTTCATCTATAGTAATTAATCGACACCAAAACTCGGATTTTATGCGCCTAAACTGCGCCAACAGAGCGTTGGAAATGTTCATTCGAACACGTTTTTGATCTAACGTAAGCAAACGCGGCACCCAACGCGCGGACAGCTTTCTCATGCCTAAATCTTGATTTAATATGTAACAAACACGTTCTTTGGACATTTCCATAACCTCTACTATCTCTCTTACTTTGATTCGGCGCTCCTCTAACACCATTTGGTGAACTTTAGCAATATTATCGTCAGTGGTTGCAGTTTTCGGACGTTTGGAGGTCCCGATCGTTCATCATCTCCCAAAATTTCACTGATGGTGTAGAGTCCCCATACACAGAGTCCAACTCATTTTTGATTTGCGTAGGCGTATTGCCTTTCAAAAACAAGAATTTAAAAACAGCTCGATAATGAATTTTTTTCCATTTTCACAAAAACCACTCACATCGACTCACTCAAACGACTGTCAACTAAAAACTGCGCCTCCAAAATGACTGAAACTTCGGTAAGTAACTGCCAAAAGATGCACAACTAGCATTCACTAGCCTTTATTAACGAGTGCCGCTATCTTTACGTTGCGGTCTTTTCAGACAACCCTCGTAGCACCCCAGAAATCCATGGGTGTTAGGTCAGGAGATCTTGGTGATCAAGGGTTGGGGCCGAATCGACCAATCCATCGTTCTTTGAAATTATGGTTGCGGAAAAAAGTTACCCCGCTGCTACTGTGAAAAGGTGCTCTATCTTGTTGAAAGAGCATCGCCCTCCTCTGAACAAGAGGAACATCTTCAAGGAGCTCCGGCAATCGTTCTCTAAGAAATCCCAGGTAGTAATGGGAATTAACGGTTTGGCGAAAAACGTGCGGGCCTACTAAAGTATTTTCTATTAATCCAGCCCAAACATTTACGCTAAACCTCCTTTAAAATAAACAACACATTTGAAGAAGTTGTTTACAATAATTAAATTCTTACCTTTGAAAGGATGTTGTGCGTTGTTCCCATTGGAGTCTGAAAAATGGTTCAAATTATGTTGGTTTGTAACCCCATCTCTTGTGAGCTGCGCTTCGTCAGCCCACAGGATGTTCTTGAGGAATTGCCCGTCCTCAGCATGTTTGCGCAGTAGCAACTGACAACATCCCACTCTTCTGGTAGTAATTCCTGTACCGGTGTCAAATGGAAAGGGCGTAATCTATTTCTCTGTAGAGTCCTGTGAATTCTGGTTCTGGGAAGTTCCAACTGCACAGCTAGTCTACGGACGCTAACTGAAGGCTGAACTTCAACAGCACGCAAAATTCCATCCTCAACTTCTGCCACCGCTGCGTCTGACCACCAAATTAGAGGTCACCAGCTTTGATGGGGTGTAACTTAAAATGCAGTGGGAATATGCCCTTGAAGGATTATAAGTACTGCTAAATTTTGACACCCTGTATACCATATGCCCTTTTCCTATTGGGTCTACAAGTAAGTTTCCAGCGTTTTTTTTTCCAAAATTTGATGTTTTATAATGAAAACATAGTTACAATGCTTTATTCAAAGTATCGTCCATCGGAAGCTACAACTTTCCCCCATCTTTCTGGCAATTTATGAATTCCGGACCAAAAAAATTTCTCGTCTTTCGAGCCCAAGAGCGTATCGAGCCAATTTTTGATTTCCTCTACTGAGCTGAAGCGTATTCCGTAAGCGTAAGAGCGTTCTGCATCGAACGAAACAAGTGGTAGTCAGATGGTGCCAAGTCTGGACTGTAAGGCGGGTGAGGCAGAATTTCCCATCCACTATTTTCCAAATAGTTTTTCACCGAAACCGCAACATGTGGCCGAGCGTTGTCGTGATGAAAAATGACGGACTCATGCCTGGTCTCATATTTTGGCCGTTTTTCTTTTAATGCCCGCTTCAAACGAATTAGTTGGGTTCGATATAATGGTCCTTTGATGGTTTCACCACTCGGAAGCAGTTCGTAGTATACGACACCCTTTTGATCCCACCATATGCAGAGCATGAGCTTATTCACGTGAATATTTCGTTTCGGCGTCGATTGGGCGGGCTCGCCGGGCTTTGTATACGATTTTCTGCGTTTAGGATTATCATAATAAATCCATTTCTTATCACCAGTGACAATACGATGCAAAAATGATTTATTTTTATACCGCTGCAGTAACATTTCGGACATGCAAAATCGCCGTTCGACGTCTCTTGGCTTCAATTCGTACGGCACCCAGTTTTCGACCTTTTGAATGAATCCCAGTGTTTTTAGGCGTAGGGAAACGGCTTGTTGCGTGACGCCCAATGATGCAGCAAGTTCTTCTTGAATCTGACACGGATCCTCATCCAGTAAAGCGTCCAATTCCTCGTCTTCAAAATTGTTCGGCTTTCCGGGGCGATCTTTGTCTTCAACTATAAAATCACCACTTTTGAACCGTTTGAACCACTCGCGGCACGTCGATTCACCAATACATTCAATACAAACGAAAGGCCTCAGCCGCACTTTTCTTCATATTAAAGAATAAAAGCAGCGCTTCCCGCAAATGATGTTTATTTGGCTGGAAACTTGCCATGATTTTGCTCGATAAAATGTACGACACCGATAGAACTGCTGAAATATAACGCTGCAAAGTTGTTGACAGATACAAAACCTACAAATAAAACACATGGGGTCTGACATTTTTGCCCGGGATCCACTGGTGGCGCCGTCTCTGACAAACGCTGGCAACTTACTTGGATAAATATTTATCCAACAAATTATAAACGATACATAAAGAATGACCATCTTCGTTTCTTTCCGCTGTCAATAATAATATTTCACACGAATCCGTCTGGAGTACACAGTTCATATATTTTTATTCCATATTTCCAATTGTCTGAATATTAAGCGACCTTTCCATAATAGTAAAGCCTCGTCTATCGATAAGTACTCTCCAGGATAATAAATATTTTGATCGGTCTTATGAAGGCGATTTGTTTGATCGTCCGTATCATCGTGAAACCTTAGGCAGCGAAGAATTGATTCAAACCGATTCCTGTTCATAGTTTTTCCAAATAAGGGATGATTATAGCGCATATGCCTCCAAATATTTCCTCTCATGATACATAGTCCTAAGAACTTTTTCATCCGCTCTAACCGCAGTTCACTTTTTCAAGTTTGAATTAGATGAAACGTGTGTCGCATCCAGCGAGACTTCAGCGTGATTGTATATAGCTACGAGTACTCACATAGCAGTTTTAATAAATTGGCGGCGCAAAATGTAGCCGAATTAAATTCTAGTAATTATGATGTGGGAAATTACGAGTATGTGTCATTGTTATCAAACCTCGCAACGAAATCCATAAGTGGCGCGAGTACACACATACGAAAAAAAAACTAACTCTTAGACGCTACGACACGAGTGCGTCATATCGGAAAGGCGCACTGACTAAGTATAACAACCGACGGATAGGCGGGTACGTGTGTAGATTTATTTGAATTCAATTGTTCACGTAAAAATGAAACATTTTCTGAAAATAGAACAAACTCCACAACACTTCAGTGGTTTATAGGATAATCTTACAGTTCTTAGTGAAAAGATACAAATTTCGCGATGCAAAGATAGGAATTCATTTGTGAATTTCCAGCACGATATTTAAATACTTTGCTGTCAAAATTGATTGTGTTGCTATGCGTTTGATACTTAAGGGCATAGTTGCCCTGCAGTTGCACGAAAAATTGCCGAGACTGCAAGGAAATATGTAACGGGTGAGCCAAAAGCTAAGGTGGAAGTTTTTATGAATTAAAACACACATTTATTATGAAATCAATGTAGAATTATATTGATTAATAAAGTTCAATCTATGGCAATTATAAATGGAAGACAAGATCGTTCATATGACCACCTTGGCTTCTATTGCAAGCGACCATCCGAAGATCAAAATTATCGATGACTTTTTGAAGAATAAGTGGGAAAATGGCCACAATTTCAGTTTGAGTATAGTGTTTGAGATCCTGAATTGTCAGAGGATTATTGGTATAGACCTTACTCCTCAAATAACCCCACAAGAAAAAGTCTAAAGGTGTCAAATCGCTAATCAACTTCTCCTCTAACCGATATAAAGGGTTTTTCATTGAGCGCTTTCTATCTTTAAATTTAAATAAAACAAAATGTGTCTGAGATACGAGTATTATCGACATTTTTTATTCGCTTGAAAGGCCTATCGATGCCATTATGTATGGAATATAACATCGTTCAAATGTCCACCGCGGCTTCTCTGGGTGGCGCGCATCCGAAATCTCCAATTTTCCATGACTCTGACGCATAAATCAGGCTAAATTTGACCAATGCTGTCTTTGAGGGCGCTGTGGTTTGTGGCTTATTCGTATAGACCTGCGACTTCAGAAAACTCCACAAAAAAAGTCTAACACGGTCAAATCGCACGATCGCGGTGGTCAGTTCACATCACCTCCACGTGAAATGACCGTGCCCTCGAATCGCTAGTGCAGAATTTCCAATGTTGCGTGAGCTGTGTGGCACGTAGCGCCGTCCGGTTGAAACCACATGTCGTTGGTGTCCATATCATCCAATTTAGACCAAAAGAAGTTGGTAATCATCAACCTACAGCGCTCGCCGCTGACAGTGATGGCCTGGCCAACGTCGTTCTCAATGAAATATGAACCGATTACGCCGCCAACCCAAAATCCACACAAAACAGTGACTTTTTCAGGATGCATTGACCGCTCTTGGATCTCATGTGGATTTGTATCGTCTCAAATTCGACAATTTTGTTTGTTGACGTAGCCAGAAATGGCCCTCATCGCTGAACGTGCTCCAGAGCCCATTTAGCAAACACACATCGTTGTCTATGGTCGTTTACCTTTAGCTCCTGGGTCAGTTGAATTTTGTACGGGAGCAGGCCCAAGTCACGACGCAAAATTCGTCAAGTTGAAGTCTGCGACAAGTCGAGTTCTTGTGAGCGACGCGAAATCGACTGTATCGGACTCACCTGCACACTCTCACTAACAGCGGCGATGTTTTCGGCAGATCTTGTGTTTCGTCGAAGTACGGGTGTTGGTTTATCGTTTAAACTCAAATTTATCCACCACACTGCGAATAGTCTCTTCGGTAGGACGATTATGGAGACCGTAAAATGGGCGAACGTTGCCCGAACAGAACACCCATTTTGGTAAAAACAATTCTATCATTTGCACGTGTTGTTGAACACCATGCCCGTCCACGGTGATTTGGCAAAACATACTGAATAAATGACAGCCAATTTGACAGATGTAGCTTCAACATTATGGCCGGTACCACCTGTCAAAATTCGAAAGTCCCAATTGGAAGACCCTGTAATAAGGTCTTCAAATTTCGTAAGCAATAAATTGATTGACGGCTTGTGTTGCCGGTAGCACCATCCTATTGAAACCAGATATTGTCCAGGCCCACTTCATTTAATTTTGGGAAAAAATAGGCCGGTCAGCATGTTGCGGTAACATTCTCCATTCACTGTAACTGTGCCTCCAGCCTCATCTTCGAAAAAGTTCTTGTCAACGATGGTGACTTTTTTGAGATGCATTGGTCTTCCGTGAATCTCGTATGGGTTTTCCTGTCCCCAGAAATGACAATTTCATCACTGTTTCTGATATACCATGCGGCGTTCACGATTTCTCTTAGAACTTTGTTTTGGAGAATACGGACCTCAAAGGTTAAGTCATTACCGACATTAACGGAGCAGCGAGCGTTCTCCATCGTCATTCTGCAGAGATATGCGAGTTTGGCAGGTATGCCAGAACAGGATATGCCTCTATAAATCGATGAAAAGACGATGGGTATTGACTTGGACATTTTTTCCAGGATCTTCCGGAGTAAGAGAATTTCGTCGATTGTGGACTTTCCTAGCCTGACACCATGTTGAGACGGGGAAATCAGGTTTCCAACGGTCACATAATATGGCAGATTCGATCTTGTAAGCGATGTTGAGGTAACTGATACCTCCATAGTTGGAGCAGTTGAGTGGATCAGATCTTAAAAAAAATGTCACTTCCAGCAGCTTTGAATATCTCGGCCGGTAAGCCGTCAGGTTCAGCAGGTTTATTGGATATAAGTTTAGAGATTGCTATCCTTACTTCGTTTTGGTCATGTGGACGAAAGTTTTGGCTAACATTGTCTAAGTTCAGTTGTCTATTCTGCTTGACGGCGGAATGTTGGACTTCGCCGCTGTTATACAGTTTGTACGGTCTTATTGCATTGACACGTCCTTTTTGCAAACTCCGAATATCTTCCATCGCGTGCTTCTCGTGCTCTCTTCTTGTGGAGAAGCCAGAAGTCCTCAAACAAGGGATTTTTTGATAGCTGTCGGGTGGAAACCAGCACATAAGTTGTGGCGTCTCTGATGGAACGTTGACTTTGTTACCACTGGTCTTCGATACATAGGCAAAAAGCATCGCGGTCTCTTGTGGTTGCAATTTTTTTTGTGAAGCTTGCGTCAAAATGGCAAGCAGTCAAAATTAAAATATCCTCTAAGCGAAAGCAGGGCACAACAACCTGGTGAATTGGTCCATGTGGACTTGTGTGGCCCCATGCAACAAGTTTCCCTATCCAATTCCAAATACTTCCTATTGTTTCAGGACGGTTTCTCAAGTTATCGTGTGGTTTATTCTTTGAAGACCAAGGATGAAGTCTCTGAATGTTTAAAACAATATGTCACGAAATTAGAGACAGAGACTGGATCAAAATTAAAAACAATAAGAAGTGACAATGGTACGGAGTTTCTAAATGCAGATTTCAAGTGCATAATGCAAAAACACCGTATTTCTCATCAAACTACAGTTCCATATCGCCCGCAACAAAACGGCAGGGCGGAGACGGAGATGAGAACTCTGGTAGAAGCTGGTAGAACGATGCTACATGCAAAAAACTTGCCCCTGAGGCTGTGGGCCGAGGCAGTCAACACTTCAGCTTTCGTAATCAACCGGATGTGCCTCAATGCGAACAGCAAGTCACCGTACGCTCTGTGAACAGGCAAGGATTTGAAATTGGATTGTGCCAATTGAAAGATTTTTGGATCAGACTGCTACATTCACGTTCCTGATCAAAAGAGGCAGAAATGGGATGTGAAATCGGAAAAAGGGTTATTTATCGGGCACATGGATGGCGTTAAGGGCTACAGGGTCTGGATTCCAGGGACAAATAAAATCAAGATTAGTCGTGATATAATTTTTAGAGCTTCAAATTCAGGTGACGATACTAAAGAGCCGGTTGAAAACGATGTTACTCTTCAACTTTCTGATGATCAAAATGATGAGCAGCCTACCTTTGTTGAAGATGCGGATGAAGATGATAATTTTCAATCTGCGGATGAGCTAGAGGAGGCAAATATTCCTGAAGTGCCAATCAAGCATCGCTTGCGAAATGCATCAAGAATTGCAGGCAGTGCCATTTCAGATATGCTAGCGGGCTGCGATTTTGTTGCTGAGGTTTCGGAGCCGACCAGTCTCCATGAAGCGCTAACTTCGAAGGACTCGAAAGAGTGGGAGGCGACAATAAAGGAAGAAATGGATGCACTTAAGAAAAATGAAACATGGCAACTCGTTCAACCGCCAGATGGACGTAAAATAATTGACAACAAATATGTTTTCAAAGTGAAAAGTTCCAATGCCAATGAGCCATCATGGTTTAAAGCCAGACTTGTAATAAAAGGTTTTTCACAAACAAAAGGAGTCGATTACGAAGAAACCTTCAGTCCAGTGGCCAGGTTCAGTTCCAGTAGAGCAATTCTTCGATTAGTAGCTCTGCAGAAATACAAAATGAAACAATTTGACGTTACAACTGCTTTTCTGAACGGGTATCTCAAAGAGGAAATCTTCATGAAACAGCCAGACGGATTCAACGATGGAACACGACGGGTGTGTCGTCTTCGCAAGAGCCTGTATGGCCTCAAGCAGGCATCCCGATGTTGGAATGAGAGGTTAAGGATGCTGATCCGTGTGTCTTCGTTGGGAAGCAAATAATCCTGGCTATTTACATTGATGATGGTATTGTCGCAGCAGAGAGTGATGACAAAATTGTAGCACTTTTATACCATCTGAAAAAAGGATTTACGCTCAAGGTTTTTGAGTCCAAGTACTTCCTGGGACTGGAGATTCAACAGAAAACTGGTCGTTCTATACATTTTTCTCAGAGGAACTTTGCTGGGAAAATAATTTCCAAGTTTGGCATGATGGATTCAAACCCTGTTTCAACACCAGTACATACATCAGTCTCCGAAAATGTTAATGAGGACGTCTTCGACAACAACTTCCCATATAGAGCAGCAATTGGAAGTCTTATGTATCTTGCTATAGAGACGACGCCAGACATCGCCTTTGCCTTAGGAGTTGTCAGTCGATACATGGAAAAACCAACCAAAATTCATGTGACAGCTTTAAAACGTATCATAAGATATGTATAAGGTATAGTTTTTGACTCTAATGCTAAATTTAGACTGAATACTTACAGTGACGCTGATTATGCTGGGGATCGGAAAACTAGACGATCCACTAGTGGGTACGTTTGCTTTTTCGGCGATACTCCTATCTCTTGGGGCTCTACTCAACAGCGGTGTGTAGCACTTTCGACAACCGAATCTGAATATATAGCTGCAGCTGAAGCAGTTAAAGAGCTATCCTGATTCAAACTGCTGTTGAAAGATCTTGGTGTCTACTGCGAAAGTTCAACACTCCATCTAGACAACGAGAGTGCAATTCGACTGATAAAAAACGCCGAATTCCACAGAAGGACGAAGCATATCGACGTAGAATATCACTTTATACGTGAGAAATATACTCAAAAGATTTTCGACATCGAGCATGCACCTTCCGAGATGCAGAAAGCTGATATTTTGACTAAGCCGCTTCCTCGAGATCACTTCAAAAACAAAGGAATATGATTCGTGGTGGTGTATTACACTAAAGTGTAAAGTAACGTTCCAAGTTTTTGAATTCTTTGTGAACTTGTCTTCCGGTGTGGCGGATTGCCATAAGACCCTTGTTCACTTGTCGGATGTTTAAAACAAATTTACATCCATAAACGTTATCTCTGTTCTTTGTAGCACAGTAGGTATCACTGTTTTTCATCCTCCTTTTGATTTTCCCATCCCATTGCACCTTCTGGATGGCGCTGATATCTGTGTGATAGTAGTCAAGGACCTCTGCTACTTACTCGGTTGCGCATGGCCTGAAAGGGTCCAAACATTCCACGTGCAAATCCGAAGGTCGTTGTCCTTTAATCGTTTTCCAAGGTAGTCAACACTGAAATTGTTATTATCTGAGGCAATTAGCAAGTTCTTCACATTTTGAGGGGTGTGAGCCCTATGACAGTGTAGGCCAGTATTGTGCTACAGATCGAATGCGCATTTGCCAATTTAGCCTGCATGAGTAAGGATTTACGGGAACCACCACTCTTCTGCTACAGGCCCATTCCAAGTTATAGGACGAAGAATAAATAAACCGAAACAAAGGATATCTAAGCATGGACAACTCTAAACGTGTCTTTATATTTTAAAATCACAATACTCTTTATATTTAAACAATTTCATTTACTGTCCCTCTTTCGAAAAATATCCAAGCACACTGAATTGAATGATGATGGTCAAATATGTGACTATTATCGAAAAGATTCGCAAGCAAAGTGCATTGTTGAGTCTAAACAGTCCGAAAACATCAAGTTTCAAGTCCTCAAGCTTCAATTGATTCAGAAAGTAGTCCACCTAAGTCCAAAAATAAATCAGTTAATCATGTGTGGCATCTGTGAGAGGTTCTTACACTTCTATCCCATCGACTGTCAATGTCCGAGCACAATATATCCCAATCCAAATAAGTCGGCACATGAGATTCCCGTACTGCCAAATCTATGACAAGCATTAGAAATAGGCAATCCAAAACCTGAATGGCAGTCAAGCCCATCAAATTCCATTGACAGACTCCGCGATCCACATAAGCCAGGAATGCATAATGCACATATCCAATGATCAAAAGGACATCCATGATGAATTTAAAAAAGATATTGTACTGAAACAGAGAGTGGAACTCATGGGTTATTTTGAAAATTTTCGAATAAATCTCGGAACATTCGTCGAGCTCCTCGGAGAATTCACACAGAGTCTGCATTTTGCGGAATCTCGACATGGCACCGAGTTCAGTCGCTTCGATGCGTCTCACAAACGAAATCATGTGATTGCCGATGTTTCGATACATTGTGGCGGCGGTAATGTAGCCCATAAACAAGAAGTTCACCATGGTAAAGGCCGCATTTGCTAAGATGTAACCGCTGATACTTACAATCAATTTCAAAAAGTCCACTTTAATTAAGGCAGTCACAAGCTGTTCCCCGCTGGGTGTGAACGCCAGTATGAGTATGTTACAGAGGACACGGAAAAATATAATTATGTAAAATTCGTGGCCGAAGATCTTGGGGTTCCTGGCTAGAGTCGATATATGGTTGAGAATATCGAGGCCGCTGTTCACCATATTGATAACTCGTTCATGACAGATAATTTCGAATACAATAAACACGAGACTAAACGCGGCAAATGTAGCTATATGCGCTAAAATAACTTCTCCGAAAGGATACTTGGACACATCTTCTATGACCTTGGTAATTTGAGAACAGAATACAGTCAAAAGAGCCAGGCGGAAGATGATGGAGCAGATGTGAGTCCTTAGAGAATAGGCAATGCGATTTTGGTCGGTTATTTTGAAGTACACCAAACCGAACATTTTCGAAACGTGGTACATCAGTTTAATGGACAATACTGAAAAGAAGTGTGTGCGGACGTACTTCACCCTCATTGTACCCAGTCGGAACTGAGTTCGAGTGCTTAAAGAAGGTATACTCGTACTCGTACATCCATCCATCACAGTGGGCTTCAATAATTGGAGTATAAGGCGCGCATTAATCAATAAATGCACATTAGTTTTCTTAATCGTGTCATGTTATCATTGAAACATATAATGTCCTCAATCCACTTTCTGTATTCTCTTTCCTCATATTTTCTATGAATTTTTTGTTTAATTGTTTGTTGTTTAGTTGCTCGAACCTCTGGTGGGGCATAGGGTGTTCAGAACACCCGTGCCATCGCGTTCTATGTTCTGCAATGCACTTAATGCACCAAGTTAACTCGGGTACTTGTGATGCCTCCTCAAATATTCGTGTTATTGTTTGGCTTGGGGCAAACGTAGTAAGTGGATTCCATGGCAGGGCATATTTCACGATGGAACGGTTTTCACTCCGTAAGGTGTGGCTAATCCACTGCCATTTTGTCCTTCGTATTTAGATGTGTATAGGTTTCTAGCCTATAATCGTTGGTCGTTCGATATATGGCTCAGTTGGAAGACCCTTAAGATATTGCACCTATTAATCACCTTCCACGCAGAAAATCCATATATGAGCCATGACCATGGATTCTATGTTAGATCGAAACATTCTCAGCTTAGTTTAAGTGCTAAAAACATTGCTTTTCTAGATTTTAGCCATTCTACCGAACGCAGCTTTTGCTTTATTGATATGTTCATCGGCGGCGTTAATACCACGTCATCGGTGTAGTCCAAATATGTCAGATATGATGTCGTTGTCCATCTCAGTTCTGTATTCATTCCCGATAGTGCTGTAACGGCAGGAATAACAATCGTTCCCCTCTTCGAATCTTCGAGAACAGCTTTCCTGATCAGTGGTTGTAAGATTTTTGTTGTGTTAGTGCCAACTGCAGTGTTTCTCTTTAGGACCCTGCTAGCCCATATAATTTCAGTGTTATTAAGAGCGGCGATGAATGTTCTGTTTCAAACAAACGCCCATCAGAGTTTGGGACCGAAGCGTTACTTGTTAAATGATTTATTCCACCAGCAAAGTTATCCCTCAATATAGTTAGATCAATATAGTGCCTTCTTAGTCGTCTACAAGGTAAGATTTGGAACCTTGGCCAAATGTTGAATTATTTCTTACATTCGTATTACTCATTTCATGTACTGTCGCCTCTGAAAAGCTTCGCTCTAATATAGAGCTTCCTAGCCTCTTTCCTTTTTAAACCAATCTCCCTATTCCACCACTTTGGCTGAGCCCTTTTAGGTGTTCTGTTAGCCGGACAGGCTTTCTCGAACGCCGTTGTTAGTGCCTTATTAATATTTTCTACCGCCCTATCTAAGTTAACAAAATTATCGCAGTTGGTTGATTGGGTATCCAGTTGTATACTTATCACTTCTGTATACTTGACCCAATCAGTCTTCCTAGGACTTCTTTGAAAACTACACTGAAAGCTCACCTTGAAGCGTATCCATCGGTGATCCGATATTGACGCCTCGTCGACTATTCTCCATTCCCTTGGTTCTAACCCTTCCATATTTGTAGCAATGGTGATATCTATCACATCCTGCCTATTTTTCACCATAAAAATCGGTGAATTCCCCCTCTTACAAATATTGAGGTTGGAAGATAAAATAAAATGATGCCAGCACTCACTCTTGGGTTGATATCGCCGCTTCCCCATTATGTATGATGGGCGTTTGCGTCACAGCCCAGTACCAACATCCAATTTTTCTGTTTTGCCAAGTCCAAGGGAAGTAGGCCGAGGTCAGACAGAGTGGTTTGCCACACTCCCTTTCGTAGATTACCACCGTCAGATCTCCTCAGCTGTAATTATTCAAAAGACATGCCTCTATTTGGTTTTTGAGAAGGATGCAAGTCCTGATCTTATCTTCTGCCTTGTGGAACAACTGGTAATTATCCAGCCTAAGAGCCTGGATCTTGTTGTTGTTGTTATTGATCCAGGGCTCTTGTATGAGTACGGCTGTGGCATCCTGTCTGGTGATGTACTCCACCAGACAGGTCGTTGCTGCCTTACTGTAGTGCAGGTTTATCTTTCTTTTAATTTTGCCGCGTAGGATGTGGAGGCTTCCCCTCCCGGCTTTCCAGTTGCTTTTCTCATGCTTGTCGCCTGTTGAGTAAGGATTGCCTTCGCTCTCTCGAAGGCGGTTTTTTACCATCCGCTTAAGTTGCTCGGATCACAGCCCTCCTTACGCCTAGCGTTAGTTAGCAGCGGTGATGGAGGGGGTCAAGCACAGCGACTGTTCGCACTTTTTCTACCACCGCAGCCTTGCCTCTTGGAGGTAGCCTCGGCAGCGGATGTTCCAGTTGCCTTGGCAACCCCTTTGACCGAGGCCCTGTGCATCACCGGTGTGAGTACCAGCCTGCTCATCGGTGAAGTCGCTCTTGACAGTGAATGTTCTTTCGAACACCTCACCATCGCTTTTTACTTCACAGCTGTGCTTAGTAGCGTCGGTGTTAGTAATTTTTGTGTTTGCCTTCCTTTGTAATGACTCGGGAATCCAGAGTGGATATTGGGAATATACGCGGGCTAAAAAGT
The DNA here is from genome assembly GCA_963966105.1 of Volucella zonaria. Classification (NCBI taxonomy): domain Eukaryota; kingdom Metazoa; phylum Arthropoda; class Insecta; order Diptera; family Syrphidae; genus Volucella; species Volucella zonaria. Next base: position 315,628,227 of record OZ014530.1, on the reverse strand, counting down.
AATAACTTTTCTGCGTACGTCCACGTCCATAAATACAGACCAGTATTTTGGCACTTAGTGAAACACCGGTAGATCCCCGCCCACACCACTCAGATCACTCTGATCTGAAGCTACCTGGCTACAACTACATTATTCTTCTCTCACCGCGGTTTCGCCATTTACGTGCGTTGTGATGTAGCTTACCAAATTCCACCACAATGTAGTCCCTGTTCCAATCCGGAATCCAGTTTCATGTGGTTAAAATTCCATCTCCGTAAGCAAATTATCCACTTCTGCTTCATTTAACATACAAAAGCCCCAAAGTGGTCAGCAATTCGACCTTTAACGAGTTTGATGCGCTGTCTGACTCCATTCAAAGAATTGTGTCCCTATATCCTCATACTGAAATCGTTATTACGGGCAATTTCAATACACAAAATTCTGGTTGGCTTCGACATTCTGTTGAGATCTTCGCTGCGGAAAATAACTTAACCCAGCTTGTAAACGAGCCCCCACGAAAACCAGACGTTGATAGTCATACCGCCAACGCCCTGGACTTGTTTCTAACTTCTCACCCTGACAAATACAAGGTCAATGTGCTATCCCCTCTAGGCTCGTCGGACCATTGTATCATATCAGCTAATTTCTCGTACACCGACCACACAGTTTAAGAACAGATTCCTAAAAGAACCGTATGGCCATATGAGGAAGCCAACTGGAGCGGTCTTAACAACTTCTTTAGGAATTTTAATGAGTCGTTCTGTTTCCTCGATATGATCAGAGAAACTATTCAGTTTGGAATGAGTTGCTTTATCCCTCATCGGATGAGGAGTATCAAACCAAAAGAAAAGGCGTGGTACGACTCGAGCTGTAAAGAGGCTGTCAGGGTTAGAGAATTGTTTTTTCGGTCCTAGAAGACCAACCCGACAGAGGAAAACCGAAAAAAGTTTAAACGAGCCAGAAATGACTGAAACGTCTTTCGCAAAAAATACTGCAATGTCCCAAAGGCAGTAAAAATTTTTGGTCATTCGTCAAAAACATTAAAAATTCTGCCTCATCCTCCATCCCAAAGAGCGGTCAGCTCTTTGGACAAGGCCAATCTGCTTGCTGCACACTTTGCGGCTAGCTCAACACTCCCAGATTGTGCTTTGTACAATGGGACGAATCTACTTTCGCACTCGTGTAGTAGCAAGAGTACTTAAAGATCTCAACATGCATAAATCCGCTGGTCCAGATGGCATATCTCCCCTTCTTCTGAAGAGGTGTTCTTCCACGTTGGCAAAACCACTGCGTAAGCTTTTTCATCAATTCTACTCTTTAGGGCTCTTTCCGAGCAGGTGGAGAACAGCATTTGTCCAGCCCGTCCCTAAAAAATGCGAATGTTTTTCTCTCTCTTCCTACAGAAGCATTGCACTTACATCTCTTCTCTCCAAAGTCATGGAATCGCTGATAAACCGTCAGCTCATGAAATATCTCGAAACACGAAAACTTCTCAAAGACCGGCAAAATGGTTTTCGTAGCAACAGGTCCACTGGTGATTTGATGGCATATCCCACCGAAAAGTGGAACCAAAGCGTACATCATTCTGGCGAAAGCAAGATAGTTGCACTTGATATCTCTGAGGCATTTGATAGAGTTTGGCATCAGGCTCTTTTGTAGAAAATGCGTGCTTTTGGGATCGATGACTCTCTTCTTCAATGGATTAGAGATTACCTTTCGGAACGTTCAATTCAAGTTGTCTTGGACGGTTTCAATTCTGATATTTACAAAGTCAATGCTATTGTACCCCAGGGCTCCGTTCTGTCTCCGACACTCTTTTTAATTTTCATCAACGATCTCTTGTCTGCTACTTCTAATCCAATACATTCCTTTGCTGATGACAGTACTCTCTGCTTTTTATATTCGTTCCCGGACTCACGACCCTGCTTTTCGGCTGTAGAACGGGAACGGCAGAGTATGCTAAGCTCATTAAATTCCGATATTAACAGCATAACCAATTGGGGAACTATCAACAGAGTGGAATTTAATGTTTCTAAAACTCAATGCTGTCTGCTGTCATTAATGCGAAATTCAAATACCCAGCCATTATCCATGGCACTTGCATCGTCGAAACCGATAAACTTTCCATTCTCGATATGTGTATCAGCGACAACTTACGTTGGAATGACCACATATTCGATGTCGTCAAAAATGCTGCGAAATGTCTAGGTTTCCTCAAGCGATGTAAGAAATATTTTAGCCCCTCTGATCTGGCCACAATATATAAGGCATTCTTCCGCCCACATCTGGTCAGGTGCTCCTAAAACTCATTGGTGATACTAATATCAGTCAACCAATTGACACCCTCGAACACCGACGTAATGTCTCCTCCCTCACTTTGTTTTATCGCTATTTCCACCACCAATGCTCCAACGAAATCACCTGTAGCATTCCCCTTATTCAAACTTTCAACGGTAAAATCCGTCTCGCTATGAATGCTCATCAGTATACCCTCAAGCCCATTTTCAGACGTACTCTAAAATATCGTGATGCATTCCTAAGCCGTACAACTCGCTTATGGAATGCCCTGCCGACCTCTGTGTTTCCTGTTCGTTATAACTTTCAAACATTTAAAAACAACGTACATCGGTACCCGTCTTTTCCTCTTCCCTAAATTTCCTTCGCCCGCGCTGTGTACGAACATTTTACAAAAACCGCGCGTGCTGATTATAGAAAAAAAAAAACCAATCGATGGCAGTAAAATGATGGTCGAACGGCGGGCGGAAGTGGAAAAACGAATTCAAGAACACAGACAAAGTGGATGGACAGGTGTGATGCGGGACACTGGAAGCCGACTATATATGAAGAAGGTGAGTTAGCGGATGTGGAAAATTGTCCTAGTTCTACTTGTGAATCGCGTAAGCTCGAGCCTAAATATCGGGGGCCTTACGTCATCAAGAAAGTGTTGAACAAAGACCGATGTATCATAGAAAATCTGGTAAGGGGGCATCAACCACGAAGGCACTATTCTTCAGTGTTCACTTTCAGTAAACTAAAACGATGGTGTGATCAGATACCAGAGCCCGGGGAGTTAGACGACATGGTGGAAACAGAAGACGACTTAGGCAACGACGGCCCGTGGTCAGGAAGGGCCGACTGTCAGAACAGAACATCAATCAAGCGTCAACGTCTTTCATGGTGTAGCCAAGAAAAATCAATTTAAGGACGTTATTCTCTCATTTCTCGGACTCACCTTGCGTTAAATATATTAGCACCACCTCGGTATCGTACGTAATTCTATTCAAGGATATGTATAAGCTTTGTGTGTCGATTTTGTAAGTGCGGATGTCTTAAAAGTTTCTATTGTAGTTAACAATGAGGTGTTCGTTTTTTTGTGCGTCTATAGGCTGCACATGTTTAATGTTTCCATGTTTATGAAAGAATTTTCTGATCTTTTAATTAAAGTAAAAGCTAAAAATCTAATTGTTATTGGGGATTTCAACATTAACAATTTAGATAGTAATGAAATTGTCTCAACTTATTTAGCCTTATTAGCTGTGCATGGTCTTGATTCTTGATTCCTACTAGGATTGCTTCAGGTAGTTGTCTGGACCACATTAACGGGCGATTCAAATGTCTTTCATCTAGCAAATGTGAGAAATGTGTTCTTAATTTGATGATCACAGACTATTGTATGACAGGACTCATTGTAGAAATGTTTTATAGGAAGAATAGCAATTCTCCCAAACCACTGAACAATATTATGAAAATTAATTTTAGTAGACTCAGAAACAATCTACTTTGTGAGTTTTGGGATGATGTCTATTCGTGTAGGTGGTGTTTCGAATTTGTACGCAATATTTATTGAGTGCCTTAAGAAGCATATTTATAATTGTTGCTCTTTCTTACCTCAAAAAAAAAAAAATTAAGAAAAAGACTCAAGCCCTGGATCTCTAGATACTTAGTAAATAAAGTCAATAAAAAAAAAAACAAACTTAGAATGAAATGCTTTCGATACCCTAGTAATATGAATTTTAAAACTAAATACACTAAATTGTGCGCTGAGCTGAAATAGAAGATTCCAATTTGTCGTGATATCTATTACCGAAATTGTTTTGATTTTGCCAGAGGAAACCTCAGATACGAATGGAAATTCGTAAATAGTTTCTTCTTCCACAAAAAGACCTACATCTTTGCGTATCAGTAACGGTTTAATCTCTGACAAATACGAAATCGCTGAGGCATTTAATGACTACTACACTAATATTGCCAGTAGTTTGCCACCCTGTCAAGTAAATTCATCTTGTGCTCTCTATGTGTGCTGAACCGTTTCAAAGAAAAAGCGTTGGTTATAAACCTATAACATCGATTGAAATATTCGAAGCTATTCGCCGTTTAAAAAATACTAATTCAAGTGGCGCAGATGGTATCTCAAGTACGATTCTTAAAAAAAATTGCTTGGTTTATGGTGGATGTCTTAAAGGACATTGTTGAAAAATGAATGAAGTTATGAAGACAAACTATTATTTACCCTATCTGAAGTATTGTATTTATGAAATGTATTATCTATCGTTATCCTTTCCTTTCATCTCGATCTCTTTCTTGTAACATTTAAATTTGTATGAATTAACCCTTTTTTCCACTTGGCTTTTAAACTCTCAACGGATTGGACGGAACAATAAAATTACAAGCTTTCTTTCAAGTCTTGGCCTTTCTTTAACGTTTAAAACGGGTTATTTTTTTCTATATGGTGCCGAAACCCGGGAGATTGGTGAACGGAGACTAAGAATAATAAAAGTGTTTCGTATACAATTCGTTAAAAATGGAATTATCTGCGCGAACAGCATACAGAGGGCAAGTAACCAAAATTGTCAAAAGTGCAATTGAATTTTTAGATAGCCCAAACTCTCAACCCAATAAAGCGACTGATTTGGATGCTATGGAGGAGGATCTTTCCGTCGTCATCCAACGACTTACGGCAGCACTGGAAACCTTCACTGTAACCGATCAGGAGATTCAGAAGAAAGGTCTTCTCAAGGATGAAGAGTTGGACAAGGAGCTGGAGAAGGTAGCAGAGTATCAAGATGTAGCAATTAGTGCGCTATCCCGCCTGAAAACTCGCATAAAAAAGGTTCAACGGAAATTAACTCCTACAACTCCTGTAAGTCCACCAGGCAGGGCATCTCTTGATACGTCAATGGTAAATTGTAGTCTTAAGTTACCAAAGTTACAGCTCAAAAAATTCGACGGAAATTTTCAAGATTGGCTGCCTTTTTGGGAGCAGTTCCGAAGTGCAATTCATGAGAATGATAGCTTAACATCGACAGATAAATTCAGTTATTTGGAATCGGTTCTAGTAGGCAGTGCAAAGAAAATCATTGCCGGTTTTACCGCTTCAAGCATGTGCTACGATGCTGCCATTTCACTCTTGCAGGAGCAGTTCGGCGATCCCGAACGGTTGATAGACAAAAATATGCAACAATTGGTCTCTCTCCGTTCAGTGCAATCCCGAACAGACATAGCTGGTCTTCGTAATTTGTACAATTCGATAACCTCATGCTGTCGCACTTTGACCGCTCTGCAAATTCCTACTCAGCAGTACTACGTTATGCTAAAATCTATATTGCTTCGTTGCTTACCAGCTGAACTCCGAGTTGATTATTTTCGGTTGGGAGAAAAGGATGATCATACGGAAAAACCGAATGAAACAGAAAACGAAAGTTCATCAACATCATTGCAAATTGGTGACACACAAGTGAAAAGCATAATGAGGTTTCTAAAGCGAGAAGTGGAGTCTTTAGAGAGAAGTAGAGCGATCTCTTTTACGCCGTCCACTGTGCAATCCAGACATACTCCTTCCACTCTTACAACCGCAGCATGTTTAATATCACTAAAAGAGAAGAGCACATGCGCATTTTGCAACTCAAACCAACACTTAACCAAGGATTGTGATTGCAAACTGTCAATCACAGAAAAAAAGGAGATGTTAAGGAAAAATAATTGCTGCTTTCGTTGTGCCAAGCGAGGACATTCTTCTAAGAAATGTCGGAGCGCTAAATGGATTTGCTGTGACAAGTGCAAAGGAAGACATATCACATCACTGTGCGATCCTTCCTACAATAGAGAAAAGACTTTTGTTATATCGTCATCGCTACCGAAAAATGCTGATAGAGAACATGTCATTAATCTATGTGCTGGTAAAATTTCAACGTCACAAATGTCTCAGCCAGATTCGATTCAACAAAGTGCTACAAATTTATGTGCGTACAACTCTTTGTTTGACAATACAAACGTCTTTTTGAAGACGGCTCGGGGAATAGCCGTCTCCCCGAGTAAAAATAAATCTCTACTCATTCGTTTTGTTATCGACGATGGAAGCCAGTACTTATACATTCGAGAAGATCTTGCAACAAAACTCAACCTTCAATCATTGAGTGAAGTGAACTTTTCTTTAATTCCGTTTGGCTGCAAAGAACAAGCTCCCTTTAGAAAATTCAAGAAAGTGAAGGTGCATATAAGAAGCCAATATTCCAACGAGAGTGTAAACCTGTAAGCAGTTGTCGTCCCGGATATATGTGTGGATGTTTTGCACGCACCTGATCCATCTTGCGCTCTAGTTCAAAACCTCCAGTTAGCGGATTCATGTCACACAAGCGAAGAAGCAGTTAATGGGCTAAGTGTACTCATTGGCTCGAACTACTACTGGTCGGTGGTTACGGGTAAGCAGCGTCGAATTTCAAAAGGATTAAGAGCAGTACACACCATATTCGGCTGGACGTTGCAAGGAGCACATTTCACTGGTAAGCAGTTTGTTTCGAACGAAAACTCATTTTCTCCATCCATCCGTAGCACGACATTACATCTGCCTGCACTCAGCACTAACGACTTCACATCGTTCTGGTCCCTAGAAGCTATCGGAATTCGTGGTGAAGATGAAGAAAATAAACATCTAGCCGATGAACTAGCTGCTCAGTGCATTGCTAAAAATGGTCTACGATACGAAGCATCTCTACCGTGGAAGAATCCGGATGTTGAAATAAAAAGCAACAGAGAATGTGCTCTAAAGCGACTTGAATCATTTGGTTCGCGATTGTCAAGATATCCAGAAAAATACAAGGAATATGATGCCGGTATTCTGCAATTACTTACAGATGGGTTTGCTGAGTCTGTTCCACCCCAAAACAAGGAGAATGTACACCGAGTGTTTTACTTACCTCACCGACCAGTATATAAAGAGGATAGTACAACGACTAAGATGCGTGTCGTTTTCGATGCCTCGTCACGTAGCCAAGATTCTCCATCGTTAAATGATTTGCTTCATGTAGGAGCTAATCTCTTGCCCGATGTCCTGAAAATATTGTTAAACTTTCGACTGGGACCTTATGGGATCGTGGCAGACGTGGAGAAAGCATTTCTACAAATTGAGCTTAACGAGAAGGATCGTGACACACATAGATTCCTTTGGTACGCTTCTCAGAAAACACCCACATGCCTACCTGAAATACTGGAGTATCGGATGATCAGAGTTACTTTCGGTGTGAATTGCAGCCCCTCTGCAATTACATTTCAAGAACGAAAAGGGAAAGTTGCAGTCCACTTGCCGAAAGCTAATGGAAAGCTTTTACATGGACGATTTGGCGATGAGTGTCGACACCGAAGAGGAAGGAGTGCATGTTAGCAAAGACGCTGTTCTGGTGATGAAGGTGCGAATATGAACCTTAGGAAGTGGAATTCAAATAGCAATCTCGTTCGTCAGGCTAATTGCTCCGATGAGCTACCAAGTGAGCAAAAAGTTTTGGGGCTATTGTGGTTCGTGCACACGGATGAAATTGGAGTACCTTTGAAATCAATTGAAGATTTGTTCTCTTCTAAACTAGTGAAGGGAACGAAACGGAATGTCTTGCAAATGATCGCACGAGTGTATGATCCTCTTGGCATGCTTGGTCCTGTGGTAATTGCATTGAAAATACTTTTTCAAGCTATCTGGCGGGAAAAACTGTCATGGGATGAGATGCTAACGCGAGAGCTTTTACTACAGTGGGAAACTTGGGTGGAAAATTTCAAACCTTTGAAGAATTATGCTATTCCTCGTGCAGCGATTAATTGTTCACCTCCAAAGGCTATACACATTCACATATTTGCGGATGCAAGTTTAAAGGCATATGGCACAGTTGCATTCGAAAATTGCGCTTGGTTGGATCCAGGGCGACGCACATCGTTGGAAACCATACGTTCAGAGTCGAGTTACTGAAGTACGTCATCTAACATCCATATCGGACTGGCGACAATGCAGGGGAAAAGAAAACCCAGCTGACCTTCTTACGAGAGGAATTACGGCAAACAGTTTGTTGAATTCTGATCTATGGGTTCACGGGCCAGCCTGGCTTCAAGATGATGCGTTCTTGAGTGAAGATGTCAAAAATATCGTTCCGGATAAATTGGCATTGGCGTTATTAGCACCAGTCTCGACTCCCACTCAGTTAATGTCTGAACCGTTATTGGACTACAAGAAATTTAGTTCATGGAGTTTTTTGCTACGCTGTACATGCTTTGTATTGCGTTTTGTGAAGCTGTGCAGGAAGGAGAAGAAATATGAATTTTCTCAACCCTCTACCAGTGAGGTCGATGCAGCAGAAACATATTGGCTCAGGTACATGCAATATGTTTCCTTTAATAATGAAATTTATCTTTTGCAGAAAGGAAAGTCTATACCTAAAACTTCAAAGATAGCTGAGTTGTGTCCGTTTTTGGGAGAAAATGGTCTGTTGCGGCTTGGTGGTCGCTTTCAATCCTTGAATGTTGATTTAAATCGAAAGCATCCCATCATTCTTTCATCGGATTCGTATTTAGTCAAACTTTTGGTTGATTATTATCATCAAAGAACCTTGCATGGAGGCGTTAATGTGGTACTGTGCCAGCTACGTGAACGTTACTGGGTTATTAGGGCACGCCCTTTAGTGAAAAGTAAAATCAAAGGGTGCATTGTCTGCCAAAGACTTTTTGGAAAGCCTGCATCACAACCATTTGGACAACTTCCAATCGAACGTATAACCCTGTCAAGACCTTTCGATTGCATCGGAGTTGATTTTGCCGGACCCCTCTACTACCATGACACTTCCACAGATCAAATGTTGAAAAGTTATCTGATGGTCTTCACCTGTGCCGCCGTTCGATGTATACATCTAGAAACAGTTCAAAATTTGTCAACTGAGAGCTGTATAATGGGAATGAGGCGTTTTATGGCTCAACGAGGCGCTCCTTCTGTTATTTATTCAGATAATGCCAAATCGTTTCGTAGAGCGGCTCTAGAGCTCGGTGCCATGAGTTCCACGCCGAATGACGAGCTTATGCAAGGATTTCTATCGAGTAAACGTATCAAGTGGAAGTTTATAGTTGAACGAGCGCCATGGTGGGGAGGATTCTGGGAGCGGCTTATAAGGACTATTAAAAATGTACTAAAGGTTGTAATCGGTAAAGCGAAGCTAACGTTCGAGCAATTGCGCACAGTGATCGCAGAAGCAGAGGGTATGGTAAATCTTCGTCCGTTAACATATGTAAGCAGTGACCCGATGGATATTTCGCCACTTACGCCATCACACTTTATACATGGGAAAAGTCGCTCGTTTAACCCAAAAAAAACGGTGCTTTCATCAGGTGATTTGCAGCAATTATGGGCGCAGCGTTTGAAACAAACTGGTATACTGTGGAAACGGTGGCGTGTCGAATATTTGCAACAACTTCGATCGTTTCATCACAGCCAAGGCTATTCATCTTCTCAACTTAAGCCGAACGACGTTGTACTAGTTTTTGATTCAGCGAAGCCACGGATTGCTTGGAAACTAGCAATTGTTGAAAGCGCGTTTACTGGTCGAGATCAGAAAGTTCGAGCGTGTGAGATTCGATATGCTGATGGAACGAGGACACGAAGACCCGTGCAGCTGTTATATCCACTGGAACTTTCATTGATTGCCCGCCCGGAGGATGTTGAAAAATGAATGAAGTTATGAAGACAAACTATTATTTGCCCTATCTGAAGTATTGTATTTATGAAATGTATTATCTATCGTTATCCTTTTCTTTCATCTCGATCTCTTTCTTGTAACATTTAAATTTGTATGAATTAACCCTTTTTTCCACTTGGCTTTTAAACTCTCAACGGATTGGACGGAACAATAAAATTACAAGCTTTCTTTCAAGTCTTGGCCTTTCTTTAACGTTTAAAACGGGTTATTTTTTTCTATAGACATCTTCAATAGCTGCGTTTTTGCAGGGGTTTTTCCTGATGAACTCAAGCGAGCCGAAGTTATATCTTTGTACAAAAAAGGTTCTGCAGTTGAACTGTTCAACTACAGGCCTATTTCCCTCCTCCCTGTGCTAAGTAAGGTTTTTGAAAAACTAATGAAAGACAGAATAGTATAGTTTTGTAGCGTTGCCGTAGAAACCGTCGTGGCAACTTGAGTCGGTAGAGCGGGCGTGTGACTCGATATATACGCCTCTGTTGGCGTAATGAAAGACGTTACTTTATTTATTAATTTTATTATTTTTAAAACTCTTTTCGAAAACAATAATACAAAAATTGTTACCGCCTTTGAGGAGTCCTTACCCACAGGTATGCGGTCCGGGGACTGCAGTATCTGTTAAAGTACGGGCTTCTAAAAGGGTCAACCAAGGGGCAAAAATATGTTTATTTATTAATCCGCGCAAGAAGTGTGCTGTGTTCTTCCAAGGACGGTAGAGAACGGTCGCATTGAACAACACATCAAACTTCTGATTGAACAAGAGTGAAGATCTCAGATGTTTTTTTTTAGATTAAGTTATGTTTTTATTAACGCCTAAAATATATTTACAATTTGACTTAAAAATAGACTTATAACTAAAATTAAATTGTCGGCTCAACAATAGGGGCCCGACGTATATCTTTTGACAGGAATACATTGTGTTTTACTTAATCTATTACATGTTGAAAATTTTATATTTATTTTATATATACATATATGTTGTTTTTAATTTTTCTTTTATATTTAATTTGTGCTAAAATGGCTGCAGAAGCAGCGGAATTTTAGCCTCTGTAATGTCCGCTGATATATTTTTTGTAGAAGGGGGTAGCCTCGTTATGGATAATGTCTTCAAAGTCTGAATCTATAGGCCATCATAGACGCTGAGGTATTTGTGGTCGGATTGAAACGGATGCTGAAGGAGCTCCTGCATTGCCTGATTTGGGTGGTTGAGAGCTGCATCATGAATTTATCAATTGGTGGGACTTTTGCTGCTTCGTACAGCCTCTCATTCCTTTGATATTTTAGCGTAGATGGATGACGATAGAGTCCGGTGCAGGAACGGAGAATCTTCCTTTCGAATATTCGAATTTTTTCCGTGGGGAGACCGTAAACCAAATCGGACAGGCATATGTAATAACCGGCCTAATGAGTTGCTTGTAGATAAGTAGCTTGGTACGCTGGCTAAGCCCATTTTTCCGTCTTAGAAGTGGGTTAACAAGGTGAAGAGCAAAGCTTGCCCGTTTAAGGATGGCTTTTGCGTGATCGTTGAATTTAAACTTTTCGCTCATATTTATGCCAAGGTACTTCGTTGTCCTCTTTGGTAAGATTGTCGCACCATTCGGAAGGTGTATCATTATATTCCTGCTCCTCCTTACAAGGGTTAATTTTCTTCTTCCGCTGATATCTGTCATTGGATTACGGAAGCATATGAGCTCGGTCTTACTACTGTTGATTTTCAAGCCCCATTTCAGGTAATATTCCCAAAGTCTTCTGATGTGTTCCTCCACACGTCTTGCTGCTATCTCCGGAGCTAAAGAGTGAGCATATGTTATTGAGTCGTCAGCGTGCAGGAGTGTCTTGCTTCCTACTACATTTGCTGGCTGATCCGCTGTGTGGAGGTTAAAAAGAACTGGTCCAAGTCTCGATCCCTGTGGTACGCCAGCTTTAATCCTTTTGTTATCAGATTTTTTGTTGCAAACCTGTACAAAGAAAAATCTATTTGTTAAAAAACTGTAAATTAATCTTACCAGAAGTTTAAATGTAAGTCCCTTGATCCATACGCTGTCGAACGCCTTCTCGATATCCAGGAGACAGGCCACTGTTACTTCTTTTTTGTTTAGGCATCGGGTGACATCATTATGGAGTTGGAGTAAAGGATGGATTGTTGAATTTTTTTTTCCTAAATCCATACTGATGCGTTGGCAGAAGTTCCCTCTCTTCGCTTAGAATGTTGATTTTCCTTAGCATCACTGATTCCAATATTTTGCTTACGCAGCACAGAAGAGCAATGGGTCTATAACCCTCAACGCTGCATCGATTCATTTTTTTCGGGACTGGGACAACTTTTGCTATTTTCCAACAGGAAGGAAAGCATCAGTTGTTGATGCAGTTGTTAAAGATAATACTCGTAGTCAGAAGAAGCAATGCCAGACTTGGTAACTTTTTTAGCAAAAAGTTAGAAATCCGGTCATTACCAGCCGACTTTTTAAAGTTGCTGCTTTGGATTATGTCGATTACTTCCTCAACTGTAGTGAATGTTTCACTATTAGAGGGGCTGTTCGAAGGATTAGTACCACTGAATTCCGTGATCCGATCGAAATGGTTTGTAGATTGAGAGACACGCATCTCAACTTCAGTGATAAAATCTGGAAGATGCACTGGGGGGTGGTCCGTGAAACTAGCATCGAAATAATTTGCGAAGGCTTCTGCTTTTTCCTCTGGAGTGGTGAATGTCTGTGGTCCAATGGTAAGATTTTCCGGGATACAACTTGGTTTCCTAATTAGCCGGTTGATTTTTTTGAAAGCATCGGGTCCTGGTTTAATGTCTTCGAGCCTTCTTCGGAAGTCTTCTTCACGGTGGTATTTTATCGCCCTCCGAAACATTATGTTTGTACAGATGAGTTGTGAGTTAATAGTTAAGTACTCGTCGTTGATTCTGTTCCAGGTCCGGTGGAAGATTCTCTGGAGGCGTTTCCGTAGCCATTGTCTGTGGTTATATATGGCTTGGATGTGTTGGGGAAGGTTCCCATATTTGTCCTTGCTTGTTAGTGGCTTTTTCTGTCTTTCAATTGCATTGTTTATCACTGTCTGTAGATGGCCAATGCTGCTTTCAACTTCCTCATTTGTGAGGCAGCATGGGTTGGTAATTGAAGCTCAGCCTCAATGTCGTTCTGAAAACGGGACCAGTTGACTGCTTTAAAGTTGATGTGGTTCTCTTGAGGCGGCCTTTGCAGATGTATATTTTGGTTCAGGCGGATCCGTAGCTCAACCGCCAGGTGATCAGAATCGCTTACATGAGAAGAACAAGTGTAGTTCCGGAAGTCCGGCAAGATGTTGATGAAATTTGACGAGACCAAAAAGAAATCCAATAGTGATGGAGTCCTAGGAAACGTTTTTGTTGGCTGTGACACCACTACTAAAGAGTGTGTGTGATTGTTATCACTAAGTCACTGTTCGATGGCCACTCCTTGCGGAGATGATTCGTCGTCTTGCCAGAGCGGATGTCTTGCGTTGAAATCTCCGCCAATAATGCAGTACGTGTGAAGGTTACATGCGTCGTTGATCCTTTGTAAATCGTTGTGGATGTTAGCCGTTGAGGCACCAACATGATTATATATGGAAACAATGAGTAGAGTATCCACTTCTGTTACGTCTATGATGACGGCTGTCGCTTCCAGTGACCGTAATCCAGTGATTTTCAGTTGATTGTGCTTGAAGGAATTTCTGAGAGCAACACCTGTACCTCTTTTTCCGGGCCCTTTATCTTCTCGGATGACATTATAACCTACAGGTTTATAGGGGTTTTTGCTGTTTAAGAGGGTTTCCTGTAGGAGTAAAATATCTGGATTATGATTCTTAATAAATAGGCTCAGTGAACTTCTTCTGGCTACAGAGTATATCGAATTAACGTTGTATGAAAAAATGCTAAGCCTGTTTATTGCGAACATAATTCACAAATTGTTTTTTGTTTGTCGTCGAACGAACCGTAGTTGGGTGGCACCACTTTCCTTGCCTTCTGAAGAAGGGTCAACAGATCAGTACCGAATAACCTCTTGGTATCGTCGAAGATGTTAAAGTGGTCTTCGGTTTTTTTTGGCAGAGATGCCCGGGATGCTGGACTTTGAGTTGCTTTGGCGGCTGGTTGCACTGTTGGTTTGGCTGGCTTTTTTACTGGTTGTGGGTTTGATGTTGCTCGTTGCATCATTGGCTTGTTCACTGGTTGTGGGTTTGGTATTTCTATCCTTGTTGATCTGGCTAGGGCAGCTGCTTCGGCAAAGCTTAGTCCAGCTGTGATCTTCCTTGCTGGGGAAGAAACAGCAAACCGGTGTTGTTCCTTCTTTTTCTCTGTTTGCTTGTTCTTTTCAACAAGTTTTTCCTTATATTTAGGGCACCATTTTTAATTTGCTGGGTGTCCTACTTGTTTGCAGTTAATACAGTAAACTGCTTCGTCTTTTAAATTTGCTGCAGTCCTTGGGCAATTTCCTGGTGGGTGTTCATCTTGGCATTTAACGCATCTATATCTCATGCCATAGTTGCTAGCCACATGTCCAAATTTCTGGCAATTACGGCATTGGGTAATGCCGTTTGCCTTGAATTTTTCCCAACATACCTTTTGGTTGAGTAGAAGGGTCTTTGAATATATGGCAGGTAGATCACTGCCCTTAACAACTTCAATGACGAAGTTGTTGAAGATCTTGTCTGGTCTGTTTGTTTTATAGGGGGTCACTTTTATGACTGGGATTCCCTTCTTCAATAGTTCGCCCTTTACTTCATCTACTTGGAAAGAGTGGTGTATACCCTTCAGGACTAGCAATAATTTTTTGTCTTCCTTCGCAGTATAGGTATTGAATTCGGTTTTTTTGTTGCGTTCATCCTTTGTTGATGTCGTTATGACCGATTTGGTGCTGTTGATATTGTGTATTTTGTATGCAAGTCCTAGAGGCTTTGGATAACGTGTCAGGTCAGAAACATTGAGCCTGAAACAGATTATTGGAGGCATGAAGTAATGACTTTTGGGTTTTGTCATCGTCGGTGGGGAATTTGCTTGTAGCAATGCTGGCTTCGATGTTGATGGTTGTGTTGTTGATGCTGGAGGTTTTGGTGCTGCTGGAAGTGTTGTTGCTGCTGAGGTAATAGTTGTTCTTGCTGAAGGTGCTGTTACTATGGCCGGTTTTGGTGCTGATGTTGATAAAAGAGGTAGTGCTGCATTTGTTGCTACAGTTGATTGGCTAGGTGTTGGTGGTGGTGTGGCCGATTTCTTGTGCTTCTTTGCTTGAATAACAGGAAACTCATCATCGGAGGTAGATATGTCTTCAGAAAGACCATTCACTTCTTCTTCTTCCGAGTAATCACTGTCGGAACTGTCATCGTCTTCAGACTCTTACGACGGCAGGTGATTCTCCATAAATTTCGCTGATACCGCTTAGTTTTTGGTGAATTTGAGCAGCAAAGCCTACCCCAAAAACTTCCACTTGTTTGCGACAGGAAGCCACAAACTGGTCGTATACTGCCTGTGCTGCAGCCTTCTCCTTCTCCTTCCGACCCATCAGGAAAGGGTGTCGGGGTTTTTTCACTCTCGTACTGATTGTTGCCTGTAGTCCTTTTTCCTGGTAGATAAAGAGTAGGTAGACTTCTGGGTTAATGGCTTCTAGGTATGTGTTGTAGGTAAATTCTTCTATTGATAGATAGTCTTTCCGACTGTTATAATCCGCACTGGTTGAATGTCCTTGATTGACTGATGATAATGAAGTGTGAGTGAAGATCTCACGATCGGTGCTGGCTATTTATACCCATTTGGTGGAGTAGAATACATACAGCTGGAAGAGCTTTTTAAAAAGATATGTTAAAGCTTTATGCGCTTTTGTTATACGAGTACTTTTGATCCTGGTTTACAGTAAGAGCAAACATTTTGAAAATTAATTTCAATTCAGATTTTTTTACATTTCATTAAATACTTCAAGAAAATAGAATATTTTTATGTTGCCAATTAATTATTGGGTTGTTACAGTTTTTTAGGTATCAATAATTACTTTAGTCTGTAGGACTTAACAAGAAAAATATGAAATTATGTTGGTGCCATTTTTTCATACCATACTGTAGCTGGCTGACCAGTATTCAGCTCTTATTTTAGTACTTGTTTATTTTTCTTTGCCAAACTGATCGTCTAATCTTCTCACGATTTTGACAAATTGTAATAATATGTTCCGTTGAATTTTCAATATGTCACACGAGGGACACTATTGTTTTATTTGATTCTCCTACAAGTCCTAAACAGTTTGGCTTTCGGAAAGGAAAATCTACTGAAGATTCTCTACTGCAGTTTTGTGCCCAAACAATGTATAATCTTGATGGTAAAAGATGTACAGCTGGCTTGTTCATTGACATTACAAAAGCTTTTGACATGGTCAATCACGATATTTTGTCGGGTAAACTGGAAAAAGCTGGATCTCATGGCTTTATGCTTGATTGGTTAAAGTCTTACCTAAAAAAATAGGTCACAAAGTGTGAAGATTGATGACATAAGGAGCGAAATAAATTTGCTTAACCTGGGTGTTCCCCAAGGCTCTGTCTTGGGTCCAATTCTATTTCTCATCTAAATTAATTCACTTTTTGCACTTGATTTTAAAGGCTCACCAACTGCCTTCGCAGATGACATAGCTTTTTCATATGAAAGGAATAGCCCTTTGGAACTCGTTGCTGACATAAATTGCGATTTGAATTTATTGAGAATCTGGTTTGAGAATCACAAGTTGATAATTAGCTCCAAAACAAAAATTCATTTCATATTTCACTTTGTCATCAGTACACAATTTCGGAGTGTCAAAAATTCAAATTTTTCAATTGCAATTACGAGGGGCGTTTAGCATATTCTCGGTATCGGTGTGAAGCCGTGGTTGTATACATAAATTGACTTATTTATCAAATAATACTATTATTTTAGTGCATTCATGTAAAATTTCATATAAATGTGATTATTAATTCGCGTTTTATCTCTAGTTAAACAGAATCATAATGGCAACTGAGACGATGATGGTGAAAATTGAGCATCGCGCTGTAATTAAATTTCTCACTAAGCAAGGAAAAAGTCAAAAAGCTATCCATGAAGAGATGGTGGCTGTTTACCAGGGTTCCGCACCTTCATTATCAACTGTGCAAAAGTGGTCAAGTGAGTTCAAGAGAGGCAGAGAGAGCATTGAGGACGACCCCCGCTGCGGCGCCCCGGCTACTGCTTGTACGGGAGAAAGCATCAAAGAAGTCGAAAAACTTGTTCTTGAGGATGCCCGAATTAAGGTGAAAATGATGGCAGAGATCACCAAGCTTTCAATTGGTACCATTCACACCATTCTTCATGACCATCTTAACCTTTCAAAGGTCAGTGCAAGGTGGGTGCCACGAATGCTCACAGCGCCTCAGAAAAAAAAGTGAGAATCGCATGCTGTAGAGAGCTTTTGGAGATGTGTAGTGAGAACGCGGACGGTGTTATGGATCGAATTGTTACTGGGGACGAAACGTGGGTCCACCACTATAACCCTGAAAGCAAACAAGAGTCCATGCAGTGGCATAAAAAAGGAACAGACCCCCCGAAGAAGTTCAAAGTCACTCCATCTGCCGGGAAGCTCATGGCCACAGTTTTTTGGGACTCAAAGGGAATCTTGCTCATTGAGTACAAAAAAAAAGGTGAAACCATCAACGCCACATCCTACGCTTCCACTTTGCATAATTTGCGGGAGGAAATTAAAAAGAAAAGACGGGATAAACTCGCAGCGGGTGTGTTGCTTCTTCATGACAACGCTCCTGTTCACACGGCGCGAGTTTCCAAGGCTGCTGCGCGAGATTGTGGTTTCGAAGAAATCCAACACCCACCCTATAGTCCAGACCTTGCCCCTAGTGATTATTTCTTATGAGAATATATTGAACGCCCTTCGTACATCAATAAACCTACTACTCCCACTTTTTGTAGTACTATTAGTTGTAATGATAAATGTTTTCTTATCGAGAAAGTAGATGAATATAAATATCAATTCGCGAAATGTCTGCTCAACAATTCTTCTAACGAAAATCTACTATGGGATCTTACATTCAAAGCTGCAATATGGAATTTCCTGTTGGGCAGGTACTTATCATAACAAAATACAACCCTTATTAGTTTTACAGAAAGTTATGTCATAAACATGTTAGATACCCTAGTTTTCCTTTGTTCTGTGATCTTAAAATCCTTCCTGTTCGTCATCTGTAGTGTTTTAAAGTATTGAAGTCATTCTCTTATGAAATCAGGTAATCGAAATTTTAGATTAATTTCTAATTACAATTTACGAGGTAATTTTTCGTACTTGTTACCTGTACAATTTGCCCAATGTATCACTGCCTACCGTAATTTCTATTCCGTTTTGTCATTCCGCCTCTTTAATAAACTTCCACAGTCTATCAGGGCAATAGCAATACCTGCAATGTTTTTAAAATGTCTAAAAAAAACTGGCTTCTGAACCACAACTACGCTAGCTTACAATCTATTACTTCTGACATTCTGATTTAACTTTAATTTAATTCATTTGCCTTCCCTAATCTTTCTTAATTTATGAATTTAATTGATTTCTTTTTTGTCAGCCTGCTTCTTTTGTTAATTGATTTTTACTATGAATTACCTTTGTTGTTTATGGTCACCCCATCATAAACTTTAATATTAATGTAAATAACTGATTAAAGTGGCATTCAAAACTATTCCACTACCATTGTTAGTAAAATACAGAATGTCTCAACATGTCATATAAATAAGTTTTGTGCGTTTAACTACGAGTAGTTATAATATTTTTTAATGAATTGTATTTGAATTATACTTTTTTTTTTTATTTCTTTATTTCATATCAAGAAACTTAAATATAAAGTATAATGTAATTCATGGTAATATTGAACTTTAAAGTTTTTGAATGAAATAACTTTGTACAATCTGTTATCTACTAAAAGACAAGAGGCGAATGTACCTATTAGTTATATAAAATGAAATTCATAAATCTATTGATGGGGAAAACAAAAAATGGATATGAAAGATTCAATTACGAGTACATACATTTAAAAAGAAAAATTACATACAATTTTTAAAAAAGAGAAAAGAGACATAAAATATTTTACAACATTGGTGTTAAAAAAGCATCTATTTCAGAATGGTTAAACGAGAAAAGCCATTTTTTTATACTATTTAAGAATACTGTTTTCACTCTCTCACACTTAAGTTCTTCTGGTAAATTATTAAACAAACGAGGAGCAGTAACATAATAAAAGCGTGAAAAATGTGTTTTATGGATTGTTTGAACATTTGCGAAGTTTCTGGTATTAGGTCTCAAGTTATGATTATCATAAACTCTAACATCATAGTACCCGGAATTTTCAAAAAAAATATCTTCAAAACTTTGTAGCAGTACAGGTGCCTTAAAGGAAGAAGTTCGAGACATTTGAATAACTCAAAAGTGAGATTTCTGCGATTAGCTCTACACAAAAGTCTTAAGGCATGCTTCTGTTTAATCAGCAATGGTTCTATTGTTTTAAAATAAGTGCCTCCCCAGCAAGAGATTTCACACCGCAGTTTTGATTTTAAAATACCATTATAAACCAATTTTAAAATGGATAGTTTGCAGTACATGCTAAGGTGGTATAATTGCCTTACAACTGCATTTAAATACCGTTTTAAATATGACGTATGACCCTTCCAACTAAACTTATGGTCCAATATATTGGGCCTGCAAGTAAGTTTCCAGCGTTTTTTTTCCAAAATTTGAAGTTTTATTATGAAAACATAGTTACAATTCTTTGTTCAAAGTATCGTCCATCGGAAGCTACAACTTTCCCCCATCTTTCTGGCAATTTATGAATTTCGGATCAAAAAAAATTTCTAGTCTTTCGAGCCCAAGAACGTATCGAGCCAATTTTTGATTTCCTCTACTGAGCTGAAGCGTATTCCCGTAAGAGCGTTCTGCATCGAACGAAACAAGTTGTAGTCAGATGGTGCCAAGTCTGGACTGTAAGGCGGGTGAGGCAGAATTTCCCATCCACTATTTTCCAAATAGTTTTTCACCGAAACCGCAACATGTGGCCGAGCGTTGTCGTGATGAAAAATGACGGACTCATGCCTGGTCTCATATTCGGGCCGTTTTTCTTTTAATGCCCGCTTCAAACGAATTAGTTCGGTTCGATATAATGGTCTTTTGATGATTTCACCACTCGGAAGCAGTTCGTAGTATACGACACCCTTTTGATCTCACCATATGCAGAGCATGACGTTATTCACGTGAATATTTCGTTTCGGCGTCGATTGGGCGGGCTCGCCGGGCTTTGTATACGATTTTCTGCGTTTAGGATTATCATAATAAATCCATTTCTCATCACCAGTGACAATACGATGCAAAAATGATTTATTTTTATACCGCTGCAGTAAGATTTCGGACATGCAAAATCGCCGTTCGACGTCTCTTGGCTTCAATTCGTACGGCACCCAGTTTCCAACCTTTTGAATGAATCCCAGTGCTTTTAGGCGCAGGGAAACGGCTTGTTGCGTGACGCCCAATGATGCAGCAAGTTCTTTTTGAATCTGACACGGATCCTCATCCAGTAAAGCGTCCAATTCCTCGTCTTCAAAACTTTTGGGCTTTCCGGGGCGATCTTTGTCTTCAACTCCAAAATCACCACTTTTGAACCGTTTGAACCACTAGCGGCACGTCGATTCACCAATACATTCCGCCCCATAAGTTTCCGAAAGCAAACGATAGGCCTCAGCCTTCTTCATATTAAAGAATAAAAGCAGCGCTTCCCGCAAATGACGTTTATTTGGCTGGAAACTTGCCATGATTTTGCTCGATAAAATGTACGACACCGATAGAACGCTGCAAAGTTGTTGACAGATACAAAACCTACAAATAAAACACATGGGGTCTGACATTTCTGCCCGGGATCCATTGGTGGCGCCATCTCTGACAAACGCTGGAAACTTACTTGTAGACCCAATAATACCTAGGTATTTAAAGCTGTCAACACGCTCAATTAAAAAGCAACCATCACTACAGCTTGCCTGACTATCAAATGATATATTATGTCCATGTGCATCTCCTAAACAAAATCGAAAACAGCTTGCTGAGTGATAATATAAAGGCAACTCTCCGCATACAACACCCTTGATATTAAATACCATAAATTTCGTTTTGTTGCTGATGATCAGTTTATGAGACATAAACCATCGTCGTAATATACCTAGGTCATAATTAACATCGACAAACATATCAAGAAAGCTCTTATTGGAATAGGAAAGGGCAGTATCATCAGCAAAAGCCGTCATTCTGCCCTTAAAAGGTTGAATAAATAGCGAGTTAACATATATTAAAAACAGTATCGGACCTAGGACTGATCCCTGAGGAACACCTCTATTTAAATAATTATGTGAGCTAAAAACATTTTTGATCTTTACCATTTGTTTACGATTTGTTAAATAAGAGGCAAACCAGTCATGAATGAAGCCTCTGAAACCTGCATTAAATAGTATAGATTTCCCCAGATAGTTTTAATAAAGCACTTTCAGTTGATCTACCGCTTCTAAACCCAAACTGAGAATCATTAAAGAAATGAGTTTTATCTAAGAATGATAATATTCTAGATTTAATTCCGTTTTCAATAATCTTAGAAAAAACGGATAAGATGGAAATTAGACGATAATTATCTAATGACATTGTGTCACCTTTTCTATGCAATGGTAATACTAGAGCTGTTTTCAGAGACTCAGGAAAAACCCCTTCTTGGACACAAAAATTAAAAATAAAACATAAAACATCAGAAATATGAAACGCAATATTTTTTTAATACAAAACTTGAAATATTATCAAAAGACGACGAATTGGATGTTTTAAGTGACATTATAATTTTATAAATTTCAAGCGGTGTAAACTTATCAAAGAAAAAGCTCTCTGGTTGATAACTGCTTTGTATTAGACTGCTGTCACAGTGACTGACATTTGAAACACTGTTACAAGAACCTACACTAGCAAAAAATTTATTAAATAAATTAGCGACTTCTATAGACTCAGACACAGTTGAATTATTATTTGAAATACTTATATCTGTGTAAGATCTATTTTTGTTAAGTATTTCATTAACAACTCGCCATTCCTCTTTCGAGTTACCAAGATTTCTTGCCAATCTATTGATAAAGTATGTATTTCTACATAGCGGTATTTTAATCTTGACAGCTCTACTCTCTACATAACTTCGCGTAATAATTCTTAAGTTTGTGATTATTCGGATGTTTATTGATAATTAAGCAAAGTCGTCTTTTCTTTTTTATTTTATTTAATAATGAGGGTGTCATCCATTGCTTGAGACACTTTAATTTGTTACTAGTTTAGTTTTAAATGCATTTTATTTTCTAAATCATTAACTCTTACATACTAACAAAAAATGCTTAAATGCTAGCTTAAAATTACTTAACAATCTTATATTAACTTACGGGCCCCACACAGGCACTCTAAGCTACTCTAAATTCTTATATCTATGTCTTTCGACTTTGTTTACATTTTATACTTATATATACTTATTTTCTATGCTTAAGGCTACGAAAAGAATTTAACAAAAAACTTAGCATATGGACATAATTTTGTATTTTTTTATAAAAACTTAATATCTAACATAAATAAACCTTAGTCTACCTAACCTACATACACAATACACACACATAGATATTATACACAATTATATACATATATCAGTATATACAAAGGTATATACTAATATATGTATATATTTCTTAAATGCTAACCTAAACCTACGTAAGCTGGCCATCGCTATTCACAGAGCAAATAAATTGGTCAGCTCTGCCCCATTAGTGAGGCTGGTCCGTAATTGACGGAAAGACGACGAAACATCTTCTCCATCATTCAACCACCAGAAATGCTGGTGCTGCCGAACGACATCCCTCTTATCGCGATTCCCCACCGCCCTACTGAACCTGAGACGATCCACATTGCCGTGTGCGACGTCTCTGCCGTAGTGGAGTCGCCTGTCCCCAGCTTTACGAGCGACATGGAAGATTAACGGGACCGGTGATCTATCATGGATCAACCCCATCTGATCTAGGTAGAAGAATGCTTCCGGTGGAACGAAGCCGTCAGAGCGCACACTCTCGTGGTAAAGGTAATTGGGGTAGTAAGCCCCAGACATCAGGTTATTCGTCGAGGTCATTGCTCTTGCAATGTGCCTTCGAGTCAGCTTAATTACGAAGTTGTCCACTCGTATTAGGTTCGCCGTGTTGTAAAGGACCTCATTAAGATAGAATTTTTTGTACTCCGACTCTGGTGTTCTGTACAGGCGAAGGCAAGCCCTCTCAAACACCCGAATCTTTTCCATTAAGCTTGCTCGCACATTGAACCACACGGGACAACCAAATACCAGCATGGGCCTGATAAGGGCCATGTAGCAGATTACCTTTACCCTCGCATCGAGTTGGCTGCTATGAAACAGTCTCTTTGTAAGGGCAAAAGCGCCTTTGGCTCTGGCCAGAGCAGCATCTACATTTTTATCAAAATACAGAAACCGATCTAGCCAGATCCCAAGGTATCTGACTACATTTCGACAGGCAAGAGGCTGTCCGTGTTGTCCAATGATCGAGAACTTTCGCCAATTTTTCCTGGTATCCCTAGAGGCTCCAGACAACGGCGTCCTAAATAGAATGGTTTCCGACTTCTGAAAGTTGATTTTCAACTTCCAGTCATCGCAAAATCGTCTTATCTTATCGAAGTCACGCTGCAAGAGAGTATTAATGACCTCGATTTTTGAACCTGTTCTGTACGCTATCAAATCGTCTGCGTACGCAATAGTATGGGGAAGTGAACCTATCAAGTCGCTTGTATAAATATTGAATAGGATCGGCGAATTGACCGCGCCTTGCTGCAGACCATTTTTAATTTGAAATATTCCAACAGAAGTCACGATGAACTGTCTGTTGGTTAGCATATTATAAAGAATGTACAAGAGTGGTTTACTGATCCCCAGCCTAGTCAGCTTATAGAAAAGACCCTGTAACCATACGGTATCGAAGGCCTTCTCCAAGTCAACAAGGCAGGCACCAGTACATTGGTTTTTGTCTTTATTCCATTGGATATCGGACACCAGTTTAGACGCCTCATGTGAGATATCATGTCCCGCCTTAAAACCGAATTGATTATCCGCAACTATATGTTTGTCCTCAACCCACCTAGACAGAGCTCTATTAATTACCTTTTCAAACACCTTACTGATATTCGGAAGGAGACTTATCGAACGGAGATTCGCCGGATTGGATATATCCTTTCCCTTCTTGGGGATAGGTTGAACCACCGCCGTTTTCCAATGCGCTGGATAATGTGCATTATTCATTGCATTATTAAACAGGGTGGTGTAAATGTCAACCGCTTCTAGAGGAAGATGTCGAAGCACGATGTTCGGAATACCATCGGTCCCCACTGATTTCTTAGCCCTGATTGTGTCGAAGATCTCATGGAGCTCTTCCTTCGAAATGAACGGGGGTAGGTCACCCTCTCTGGTAATGACATTATTTGCCATATTTTCGTCACTGAACCGGGTGAACCCAGAACCCTCGGATCGGCAGTTCTCTACTTCATTTCGAATGTAGAGGTCGTGCACCAAGACGCGATTGTCCAGGTCATAATTAGGTCCAATGGTATCAGTGGCCTTGTATATTTCCTGGAAAGTCACCCCTATGGCCTCAACCTTCTCCTGTGGATCCTCGATCACAAAGATGTCGTCATCATCAGTGGCCTCATTTGGATCAATACCTGCTATTGTCAGTAACCGTTCGTTGTGTGTTGTCCGGGCTATTTTAAGACACTGAAGGTCGTTTTGATTTTTTGTCCGAAATAGTTTGTTTATTTGCGGGAACATATTCGGGTTGCTGGTGTTTACAGCCCGAACCCTGTTGTTCCAATACAAACTTACAGAAATTCTGTAATTCTCTTTTATTATCGTTTGAATATTTTTAATCGACGCCTTCAGTGTCCTAATCTCCGGGTCTTGTCTGTCAGTAAACTGTCTGTACAAGTTTTTGAGTCTTGTCAGAAGTCTACTTTTCTGTCGGTGCAGTGCGTCAATAGTAGGATTGCGGAACAGGTCTTCGTTAGTCGTACGTCGATAGCGCGGTATTGTAGCGTCCATAGTTTGTTTAATTGTCACGTCCATTTGTTTTAGGTAATTGTCGATCTCCTCGTTTGACAAATTCCTATTGGACGGTGGGTGGAGCGTATTCGAGGAGAGCGCACTTGTCATGGTTGTGGAGAAGCGTGTCCATCGAGTCTTACTGTAGTTGTAAGAATATCTTTGGACAAACTCCTCCAATTCCGCAATTTCGTTGGGAACTGTAATTTCGGTGCTAAAACCGCAATGGTCACTGTCATACACGAACGTGCGCAGACAGTTTAACGTTTGTAAATTCGTACCTGTCAGTCGTACACGTTCGTCGAACAGCAGTAGATCCAAATAAGATCCGCCTCTGGGAAACGACGGGTTATCCGTCGCTTTAAGACCGAGTCTGTACATGACATCGTGCTGACCCCACCAATCGAGTAGTAGGTTCCCTCTAGTATTTGGCAAATTATTTCCCCAATCTCTGTGTTTAGGGTTGAAATCCCCGCCGATTATAAAATAATTCTCCCCCGATTCCAGCCTCAAGAGCCGAAAAGCGTATCGAGCTCTATAATGAATAAAGTGGATTGTGAAGTCTCAGGTGCATAAACAGAGGCCAAGTACAGCCGCTTTCCACTGCGAAGCGGGATGTAAATGATGACTGCCTCCAACATCCGGAACTAGCGCAACGCTCCCTTATACACTCTGTGAAATTTTATACCTTGTTTAATGAAGATCGCGACACCGCCTCCACATTTTGTACTCCAGTTTGTGTTTATCGGTTAGCTTGGTTTCGCTAGCGAGAAGCACATCAGGAGTTTGGTCTTGTAGCAATTTAAACATCGCGGCTCTTCGTTCGATCCTAATCAGTGAATTAACATTCACTGCAAGGACCTTCAAAGTTTGCTCCACCATGTGCGTACCCATTACGACATGTGTTGCGTTATGCCCGGCAGCAGCGCGTAGATCTGGTCCACCCGCTTGGCCTGTTCCTGCACCTGTTTTTGAAGCTGAGCCATCTGCCCTTGGATTGCGAGCAAGATGGCCAGCATGTTGGGTGCAGCTTCCGTTGTTCTCGGCATTGGCGCCGGAGAAGCAACAGTCGCTTGCTGTACCGTAGCACCCCTACCTGACGCCATTTGGGCGTAGGAAATTTGGGACGTGACGGCTGGTGTTTGAAACCTAACAGGTGAACGTTTGACCTCCACCTTCTGCTGCCGAGCCAGTTTTGCTTTTTTAATGTTAGCGAACTTAGGACAACCCCGATAGTTTGCGGTGTGTCCCACGTTCCCACATAATACGCACGAGATCTGCGACCTATCGGATGCTCCGTCCCTACCCAGAGCACACTCCTCGGAACTGTGGTTCTTTGCGCACTTCACGCATCTAGGCTGCATTTGGCAGTTCGCAGCGAACGCATTGTATAACGCCTTCGCTCCTTTTTAATTTTTCCCAGTGAACCACCTGGTAGTCTAGGACATTGATACTCCTTAGCCTATCCAGACGGCTTTCGGGACTGAGCTGCACCAGGAACAATGGCAGACTCCGTTTCACCCGACTAGCTCTAGCTGTGGTAAATGGCTTTACCCCCACAAACTTGAGTCCTTCGCACTCCTTCTCTTTGAGCAGTGCCAGGATCTCCTCAGGATCAGAAGATGGCTCCAACCCCTTCAGCAGCATTGATTGTCGCTTTTCACACTTCGGTGTGAATGAGTAGTGCTCCGTTGTCGTTTATTTCAGGAGCTCTTTCACTTTCGCGTAGCCCTCCACTGTATTACAGTGGATGGCATGGCGATCGTTCCCCAATCTCTTAATATTAAAATTATTACCAATGACCAGCCTACACAGGTCCTTGGTAGCATTTACCTCCAATTTATAGGTGTTGATAGGAGGCACCTTCTCCTTCTTCTTCTGCTGTTGCTGCTGCTGCTGCTGTTGCTGTTGTTGTTGTTGCTGCTGCTGCTGCTGCTGCTGTTTTAGCTGATGCCGTTGTTGTGGCTGCACTTGTTGTTGCTGGTGTTTCTTAACATTTTGTTGTTGTAACACTTGTGCTACTTTATTTACTTGGTGTTGTTGTTGTTGGGTCTGCTTTTGAGCAAGCTGCTGTTTTTCGGATTGCTCTTGCTCTTCCCTCTTCCTTCTTACCATTTGTTTTTCTTTTATGGCCAGCACTCTTTGTTGTAGCATTTTTATGCTGCTACTTATTGCCTCCATTTCTTCCTCTTCATCGTCGGATTCGCTTGCGGCCAATGAAGCGAAGTTGTTCCCTTCCCTCACTCCGCCAAGCAGCTTTACCGAGGTCGTTGGTAGCTTCCTCCTTCTCTTTGTCTTTGGCGTTTGGCTTGAACCACTCGAAGCCTCACCTGACATTTCAGCAGATCCCGCTATTAGTATAGCGGACCGCTCCTCACAATCCATCACGTGATGTTAATCAATACCACACTTTAAATTTATCCTTATTTTTATTTAAAAAATAAAAAAAACAAAAAAAAATAAAAGAATTGTCTGCCGACGACTTGGAGGTCGAACCCACGACCTTTGCACTCTCAAGCAAACACAATTCAATTTTTTTTTTTTTTCAATTTATATGCATTTTTATTTTATATCTTAATTTACTCTTACATGCTAAACAAAAAACGCCTAAAAATTAGTTAAATAACTTACAAGTAATCTTATACTAACTTAATGGCCCCATGCGGGCACTCTAAGTTAAACCTAACACTTAAACTAAGTCTTTCGACGTACATTACATTCTATATTTAATTTTATATTTATATTACAACTAAAACTAAGAAAACAGATTTTAAGAAAAACTTAGTATATGGACATATTAATTAATTATAAAAACCTAAAACTAAAAACTTACAGACTACTTAAAAATAAATCTTAACCTACTTACAGCTAATACGTACACACACACACATATATATATATATAAATATATATACATATACATAATAAGTATATACTTAATATATACATATATGTACATATATGTATATATATATATAAATTTATTTTTTTTTTGTAATTTTTTATTTTTATATATTTTTTTTTTTCTTAAAAATCTAACTTAAACCTACTTAAAACTATGTAAGCCGGCCATGGCTAAAAACAAAATTAGGCTGGCCCACTTTGCTTCACAGGAAGCTACATATTACTTGAGGAATTCGACGACGAACCCTCCCCTCCTTCAACCAGCCACCAATATTGTTGGTGCTGACGAGCAACATCCCTCCTGTCGCGACTCCCTACCGCCCTACTGAACCGGAGACGCTCCGCACTGCTATGTGCGACGTCTCTGTCGTAGTTGAGTCGCCTGTCCGCAGCTATTCGAGCGACGTGGAAGATTAGCGGCACCGCCAATCTGTCCTGGATCAGACCTTTGCTATCTAGGTAAAGGAACGCTTCTGGAGGAATAAAGCCGTTGTTTGATAATCGTTATTATTTAATTTAAATTCATTTCGTTTATTGTAAATCATTCGTTTTCAATCATTTGTTTCATTCATTCTAATTCATTTATATATTGTGTTAATTGTTTATTATAAAATTATTGTTGCTACATTTGTCGAGTCACTGTGTATTTGTACGAAATTGCTGTTAGTCACTGCACCACAAAATCAGACCATTTTGAATCCTGCCAACAACCACACAGGCAAAATCGGATGATCGGCCAGCAGGATGATCGTACGATTTTTTAAAACAACAACGCTGTGCAGATCGGTGGTGCGTAAACAAGTGCACTATAGGAGAAAGCAAACGATGAGGAGTTTGAACTTCACTTGCAATTGACTCGCCGCAGTGACAAGGTAGTTTATAATTGATTACAACCAATAAATACAAATTATAACGTGGATATTCGTGTGTGTGTATTATTTCAAAAATCCATTCAGGATCATTCGGTTTATTCTTTCGATAGTCCGCACGCAATAATTTCGATCGTCGAATCCAAAACATATTTGTTGGTCCTTCAGATCCAGATAAAAGTGAAAAAGTGAATCAGATATTGACAAAAAACGAAAAACAGAATCAGTGATTTGGGATTTAGTGAAATAGACCATTATACTAAGACTCCTCCAATTTATCCCAGTGCATCATGAATTCTCTTCGCATTAAACGCGGCAACGCAAAAGGACGTCTGACTCGTGCTGCAACGTTCATCGATACAATCAGCCCCGCCACTTCTCTCGAAATGCTTGAGATTCGGCTAACTAAATTGGACGAAACATGGTCAGCATTCTGTTCACTCCATGAAGAAGTACTGCAAGACGCAAGTGAAGAAGAGGTCGTAAGTTTTGAGCAGGAATTCGGTGAGTATGAAGACAGATACTTTGATGCACATTCGACAATTAAGAAAAATATACGTGAACGAATTTCGGCTATTAAAGAAAGCTCAGCGGTAGAAGAGCTTGCGCAACAGCAATCTAAAATTCTGGAAAGGCTGAATTCGAATCCAGATCGTGCGTCGTCAATTCAATTGCCCAAACTAACAGTGCCATCCTTCTCGGGAAACTACAAGGATTGGCCTTCGTTTAGAGACACTTTTATGGGCTCGGTAGACAATCATCCAAACTTAACAGCAACACAGAAATTTTATTATCTCAATTCGTTTCTTCGGGATGATGCCGCCAATTTAGTAAAACATCTTCCAATTTCTGAAGCCAATTATTTGGAAGCCTGGGAACGGCTAGAAAAACGGTATGATCGCGTGAATCTCATTGTGCAATCGTTCATTCAGACATTTATAGCGCTTCCTTCAACCAGTGTAGTTAATGTAGAGACATTGCGGAAAATTACGGATGGTGCTGATGAGGTTATACGCGGATTAAATGCGCTCGGTTCGAACAATCGTGATCCGTGGTTGATCTATTTAATAGTGAACAAACTCGATGCGGACACTAAGCAGAGTTGGGCTGAAACTGTCGGTTCTCGGGACAATTGCAAATTTGAAGAACTTTTGTCGTTTTTGCAATCAAAGTGCGATGCATTAGAATCGTGCAAATCTCTTTCGCGGCCAAATAATGCACGTGCAAAACCGCATGGACAAATTCGCACGCATTTCGCTGAGTCTCCATCGCAATCGCAATCATGTCCACAATGCCCGAAATGCAAAAATAATCATATCTTGTCACAGTGTCCTCAGTTTATAGCTTTGAACATTGAAGCTCGCCGCGCGTTCGTTAAAACCAACTCTCTGTGCTTTAATTGTCTTCGTACAGGGCATACCTCGAGTAAATGTCGGTCATCGTTTCGCTGTCGTATATGTAATTCTCGTCATCACTCTTTGGTTCACAACGATCCGCAAAACGTCTTACCCTTAAATCGTGTCCAAACTTCATCGGCTGAAACCTTTCAGCAAACCCATAGACAATTAACACCTTCGCCTGTTCCTCCACCGGTAAATAACCATTCGTCGCTCGATGTTGGCCAATGTCGGCAAACAATTCTCCCAACCGTACTGGCAAAGGTTCAGGACAACATAGGCAATTTCATAAACTGCCGTATATTGATCGATTCAGGTTCGCAAATCTCATTCGTCGCGGAATCATTTGCACAACGCTTAGGTCTACCCCGTAAGCATGCAAGGATTCCGGTTCGCGGGCTTTCTTCAACAGATGCAGGTCAAACCAGAGGCTGCATCACAATTGATTTATGGTCGCGTCTTAATCAAACCCACATAACCGTCGAAAGCTTCATTCTAAACAAGCTAACTTCAAATCTCCCTTCGCACTCCTTTGACGCATCTACCTGGTCTCATATACAGAATCTCGAATTGGCAGATCCCAACTTCAATGTACCTGGCCCTATTGATATGCTTCTTGGTGCAGACAAAATATGGTGTATCCTAAAGGGGGGTCAGATGCAAGGGCCACATGGTCTACCAATTGCTCAAAATACATCGTTTGGCTGGGTAGTCACTGGAGAGCTTTTAGATTCCAAACAACAACAACAAGTTCCGGTTTCATCGCTTCATTCTACGTTCGACGTCGACGTTCTGCTGCAGCGGTTTTGGGAATTGGATGAAGGAACACCACTGAAGGATGAATCTTTTGCTGATGATGAAGCTGAAACACACTTTCGGAACACGTTCTCGCGCTCCCCCGACGGGAGGTACGTCGTTCAACTGCCATTCAAAAGCCCTTCGCCCTGTTTTGGTACATCTATAAAACAAGCTGTCAATCGTCTACATTCGATGGAACGTCGGTTTTCCAAGGATCCCAAATTGCATAGTTTATATGTTAAATTCATGCAGGAATACTTGGATCTAGGTCACATGGTTCGTGTATCACCAGATGAGTTGGAAGGTGAATCCGGAAAGGTTTTTTATTTACCACATCACGCTGTTTTGAAGCCAGACAGCTCGACAACAAAACTGCGTGTAGTGTTTGATGGCTCGGCTAGGGATTCTTTAGGCACATCGCTAAATAGTCAGTTGCACATAGGTCCACCCATTCAGCGCGATTTATTTGGAGTTTGCATACGTTTTCGTCAGCATAAGTTCGTGTTTACCGCAGATGTTGTCAAAATGTTTCGGCAGATATGGGTTGATGATCTGCACACCAACTTCCAACGCATCGTCTGGCGTGAGAGCCCATCAGATGGTATTAGCCACTTTCGTCTACGCACCGTTACGTATGGAACTGCATCTGCACCCTTTTTGTCAGTTCGAGTGCTCAAGCAGATAGCTATGGACTACCAAAATAAGTATCCAGCTGCAGCGCGTGTTTTGTTAAGCGATGTTTACGTAGATGACATAATGACGGGAGCAAATTCAACAAACGAACTTATACATCTTGCGTCTGAGCTTGTATCCTTGCTGTCAAATGCTAGACTCGAGCTCCGGAAGTGGAACTCTAACTGCTGGCCCCTACTTACCCAGTTGCCCAAGGATGACTGCGAATTCTCCTGGCTTGATACTGATCGGTCGAAATCAATGATAAAGGTTCTGGGTATGCATTGGGATCCAAGATCAGATCAATATTCTTTTCGCATGACCGAGTCTCGATTGTCTACCCTTCCTACTAGGCGTTCATTGTTGTCTGAGATATCACGCATCTTTGATCCTTTAGGATTTCTGGCGCCATCAGTTGTCTTATTTAAAATGATGTTTCAGGAGCTATGGTCATCAGAACTCAACCTAGGCTGGGATGATCCACTTCCCACAGAATTAGCTGCAAGGTGGACACGCTACCAAGAAGAACTGCACTACTTTGAACAAATACAAGTGCCTCGAGCGATTTTCTCTTCGCATGACATCGAACTTCATGGATTCTCGGATGCTTCGCTATTGGCCTACTCTGCTGTGGTCTACGCTCGGTGTCAAATCGCTCCCAATCAATTCAAGATTGTCATAGTTGCCGCCAAGACCAAGGTTGCACCTCTCAAACCTATCTCGATACCTCGGTTAGAGCTCTGTGGTGCCCTTCTTCTCAGTCGCCTAATAACCTCAATTAAATCGTCGATTCCCCGAAACTTGAAAGTTTTTGCATGGTGCGATTCACAAATCGTGCTCCATTGGCTGTCTTCCTCACCTCGTCGTTGGACTACATTCGTCGCTAATCGTACAGCTGCCATTCTAGAACGGATTCCACGATATGCGTGGAAGCATATCGCATCGGAGTCCAATCCCGCAGATTGTGCGTCACGGGGCTTATTACCATCTGTTCTTCCTACGCATCCTCTATGGTGGACCGGTCCTCCATGGTTATCGCTGCCACAGGAACATTGGCCAGTTTCAACGTTCTCAGTGCCACAACAGGATGAAGTGTCAGCGGAAGAACACAAACAACCAAAGCAAACCCTCACGACCACAGCAGAAGCAGATAACTTCAAGCTATTAATCGCCAAAATTTCGTCGTGGACTCAGTTAGTTCGAATAGTAGCGTTCTGTGTTCGCTTTACAAAAAATTGTCGACCTAAACACTTTGATAAGACTGTGCTCGGTTTAAAGGTCTCAGAATTGCACTCAGCAGAACTTATTATTTTTAAAATTGTGCAGCACGAATCGTTCGGGACTGATATTCGCAATCTACAAACTAGCCGCGACCTTAATCCGAATTCAAAACTACTGAGGTACTCTCCGTTCATTGACCATGAGGGGCTTCTTCGTGTAGGGGGTCGACTGAAGAATACTTCCTTGTCATTCAGCCTTAAACACCCAATACTCCTACCCAATAACCACATTTCTCTACTTATAGTGAGACACATTCATGCAGCCTATCTTCACCCAGGAACAACGGAGACATTCGTCATAGTGCGCCAGAGATACTGGATCTTGGGAAGCCGAAATCTCATTCGCAAGGTCGTGCATCAATGTAAACCCTGCTTTCTACAGAGGAAGACGACAACTACGCAACTCATGGGTGATTTGCCAATTCAACGTGTTCAACGTAGTCGACCATTTTTGAATTCCGGATGCGACTATGCTGGGCCTTTTACCATTAAGCTTTCTCGTGGCCGAAATCCAAGGTTGTCGAAGGCGTATCTTGCGCTGTTTGTATGCATGAGCACCAAAGCTATTCACCTCGAGTTGGTTAGTGATTTGACGACCGATGCATTTCTCGCTGCCTTCAGACGGTTCACTGCACGTCGGGGTAAATGTTCCAACGTTTACTCAGATAATGGGACAAATTTTCAAGGAGCTCGTCGCTGCTTAAACGAAATGCAAAGGTTGGTCTTATCAGAGACTTACAACGATGACATCGCCAGTTCACTTGCCATGGATGGAACCACATGGCACTTCATACCTCCCTCTGCACCACACTTTGGAGGATTGTGGGAGGCCGGCGTGAAGTCCGTAAAACTTCACCTTCGTCGTGTAATTGGAAGTTCAATCTTAACATTTGAGGAGCTGTATACAGTGGTCACTCAAATCGAAGCCCTCCTTAATTCTCGTCCTTTGTGTCCTTTATCCGACGACGATTTAAATCCACTAACCCCTTCTCATTTCCTTATAGGTGAGCCGTACACCGCTGTACCAGAGCCAAGCTGTCTAGATGTACCTGTAAGCCGTTTGTCCCATTGGACACACATTCAAAATATGGTCCAAGGATTTTGGAAGCGATGGCAGATGGAGTACGTCACAAGCCTTCAGGAGCGACCGAAATGGAAGAAGGTTCAGTGTGACTTGAAGCTGAATGACTTAGTCGTGATAAAGGAGCCAAATCTTCCCCCATCAAAGTGGTTACTGGGCAGAATCGAAGCTGTTCATCCTGGACCAGATAATTTATCCCGAGTTGCGACAGTGCGAACCAATCGTGGACAATTTCTTAGGCCTATCACCAAACTTGCGATCCTACCATTGTCCTGAAACTAGCTCCAGGGGGGGCGGGATGTTTGATAATCGTTATTATTTAATTTAAATTCATTTCGTTTATTGTAAATCATTCGTTTTCAATCATTTGTTTCATTCATTCTAATTCATTTATATATTGTGTTAATTGTTTATTATAAAATTATTGTTGCTACATTTGTCGAGTCACTGTGTATTTGTACGAAATTGCTGTTAGTCACTGCACCACAAAATCAGACCATTTTGAATCCTGCCAACAACCACACAGGCAAAATCGGATGATCGGCCAGCAGGATGATCGTACGATTTTTTAAAACAACAACGCTGTGCAGATCGGTGGTGCGTAAACAAGTGCACTATAGGAGAAAGCAAACGATGAGGAGTTTGAACTTCACTTGCAATTGACTCGCCGCAGTGACAAGGTAGTTTATAATTGATTACAACCAATAAATACAAATTATAACGTGGATATTCGTGTGTGTGTATTATTTCAAAAATCCATTCAGGATCATTCGGTTTATTCTTTCGATAGTCCGCACGCAATAATTTCGATCGTCGAATCCAAAACATATTTGTTGGTCCTTCAGATCCAGATAAAAGTGAAAAAGTGAATCAGATATTGACAAAAAACGAAAAACAGAATCAGTGATTTGGGATTTAGTGAAATAGACCATTATACTAAGACTCCTCCAATTTATCCCAGTGCATCATGAATTCTCTTCGCATTAAACGCGGCAACGCAAAAGGACGTCTGACTCGTGCTGCAACGTTCATCGATACAATCAGCCCCGCCACTTCTCTCGAAATGCTTGAGATTCGGCTAACTAAATTGGACGAAACATGGTCAGCATTCTGTTCACTCCATGAAGAAGTACTGCAAGACGCAAGTGAAGAAGAGGTCGTAAGTTTTGAGCAGGAATTCGGTGAGTATGAAGACAGATACTTTGATGCACATTCGACAATTAAGAAAAATATACGTGAACGAATTTCGGCTATTAAAGAAAGCTCAGCGGTAGAAGAGCTTGCGCAACAGCAATCTAAAATTCTGGAAAGGCTGAATTCGAATCCAGATCGTGCGTCGTCAATTCAATTGCCCAAACTAACAGTGCCATCCTTCTCGGGAAACTACAAGGATTGGCCTTCGTTTAGAGACACTTTTATGGGCTCGGTAGACAATCATCCAAACTTAACAGCAACACAGAAATTTTATTATCTCAATTCGTTTCTTCGGGATGATGCCGCCAATTTAGTAAAACATCTTCCAATTTCTGAAGCCAATTATTTGGAAGCCTGGGAACGGCTAGAAAAACGGTATGATCGCGTGAATCTCATTGTGCAATCGTTCATTCAGACATTTATAGCGCTTCCTTCAACCAGTGTAGTTAATGTAGAGACATTGCGGAAAATTACGGATGGTGCTGATGAGGTTATACGCGGATTAAATGCGCTCGGTTCGAACAATCGTGATCCGTGGTTGATCTATTTAATAGTGAACAAACTCGATGCGGACACTAAGCAGAGTTGGGCTGAAACTGTCGGTTCTCGGGACAATTGCAAATTTGAAGAACTTTTGTCGTTTTTGCAATCAAAGTGCGATGCATTAGAATCGTGCAAATCTCTTTCGCGGCCAAATAATGCACGTGCAAAACCGCATGGACAAATTCGCACGCATTTCGCTGAGTCTCCATCGCAATCGCAATCATGTCCACAATGCCCGAAATGCAAAAATAATCATATCTTGTCACAGTGTCCTCAGTTTATAGCTTTGAACATTGAAGCTCGCCGCGCGTTCGTTAAAACCAACTCTCTGTGCTTTAATTGTCTTCGTACAGGGCATACCTCGAGTAAATGTCGGTCATCGTTTCGCTGTCGTATATGTAATTCTCGTCATCACTCTTTGGTTCACAACGATCCGCAAAACGTCTTACCCTTAAATCGTGTCCAAACTTCATCGGCTGAAACCTTTCAGCAAACCCATAGACAATTAACACCTTCGCCTGTTCCTCCACCGGTAAATAACCATTCGTCGCTCGATGTTGGCCAATGTCGGCAAACAATTCTCCCAACCGTACTGGCAAAGGTTCAGGACAACATAGGCAATTTCATAAACTGCCGTATATTGATCGATTCAGGTTCGCAAATCTCATTCGTCGCGGAATCATTTGCACAACGCTTAGGTCTACCCCGTAAGCATGCAAGGATTCCGGTTCGCGGGCTTTCTTCAACAGATGCAGGTCAAACCAGAGGCTGCATCACAATTGATTTATGGTCGCGTCTTAATCAAACCCACATAACCGTCGAAAGCTTCATTCTAAACAAGCTAACTTCAAATCTCCCTTCGCACTCCTTTGACGCATCTACCTGGTCTCATATACAGAATCTCGAATTGGCAGATCCCAACTTCAATGTACCTGGCCCTATTGATATGCTTCTTGGTGCAGACAAAATATGGTGTATCCTAAAGGGGGGTCAGATGCAAGGGCCACATGGTCTACCAATTGCTCAAAATACATCGTTTGGCTGGGTAGTCACTGGAGAGCTTTTAGATTCCAAACAACAACAACAAGTTCCGGTTTCATCGCTTCATTCTACGTTCGACGTCGACGTTCTGCTGCAGCGGTTTTGGGAATTGGATGAAGGAACACCACTGAAGGATGAATCTTTTGCTGATGATGAAGCTGAAACACACTTTCGGAACACGTTCTCGCGCTCCCCCGACGGGAGGTACGTCGTTCAACTGCCATTCAAAAGCCCTTCGCCCTGTTTTGGTACATCTATAAAACAAGCTGTCAATCGTCTACATTCGATGGAACGTCGGTTTTCCAAGGATCCCAAATTGCATAGTTTATATGTTAAATTCATGCAGGAATACTTGGATCTAGGTCACATGGTTCGTGTATCACCAGATGAGTTGGAAGGTGAATCCGGAAAGGTTTTTTATTTACCACATCACGCTGTTTTGAAGCCAGACAGCTCGACAACAAAACTGCGTGTAGTGTTTGATGGCTCGGCTAGGGATTCTTTAGGCACATCGCTAAATAGTCAGTTGCACATAGGTCCACCCATTCAGCGCGATTTATTTGGAGTTTGCATACGTTTTCGTCAGCATAAGTTCGTGTTTACCGCAGATGTTGTCAAAATGTTTCGGCAGATATGGGTTGATGATCTGCACACCAACTTCCAACGCATCGTCTGGCGTGAGAGCCCATCAGATGGTATTAGCCACTTTCGTCTACGCACCGTTACGTATGGAACTGCATCTGCACCCTTTTTGTCAGTTCGAGTGCTCAAGCAGATAGCTATGGACTACCAAAATAAGTATCCAGCTGCAGCGCGTGTTTTGTTAAGCGATGTTTACGTAGATGACATAATGACGGGAGCAAATTCAACAAACGAACTTATACATCTTGCGTCTGAGCTTGTATCCTTGCTGTCAAATGCTAGACTCGAGCTCCGGAAGTGGAACTCTAACTGCTGGCCCCTACTTACCCAGTTGCCCAAGGATGACTGCGAATTCTCCTGGCTTGATACTGATCGGTCGAAATCAATGATAAAGGTTCTGGGTATGCATTGGGATCCAAGATCAGATCAATATTCTTTTCGCATGACCGAGTCTCGATTGTCTACCCTTCCTACTAGGCGTTCATTGTTGTCTGAGATATCACGCATCTTTGATCCTTTAGGATTTCTGGCGCCATCAGTTGTCTTATTTAAAATGATGTTTCAGGAGCTATGGTCATCAGAACTCAACCTAGGCTGGGATGATCCACTTCCCACAGAATTAGCTGCAAGGTGGACACGCTACCAAGAAGAACTGCACTACTTTGAACAAATACAAGTGCCTCGAGCGATTTTCTCTTCGCATGACATCGAACTTCATGGATTCTCGGATGCTTCGCTATTGGCCTACTCTGCTGTGGTCTACGCTCGGTGTCAAATCGCTCCCAATCAATTCAAGATTGTCATAGTTGCCGCCAAGACCAAGGTTGCACCTCTCAAACCTATCTCGATACCTCGGTTAGAGCTCTGTGGTGCCCTTCTTCTCAGTCGCCTAATAACCTCAATTAAATCGTCGATTCCCCGAAACTTGAAAGTTTTTGCATGGTGCGATTCACAAATCGTGCTCCATTGGCTGTCTTCCTCACCTCGTCGTTGGACTACATTCGTCGCTAATCGTACAGCTGCCATTCTAGAACGGATTCCACGATATGCGTGGAAGCATATCGCATCGGAGTCCAATCCCGCAGATTGTGCGTCACGGGGCTTATTACCATCTGTTCTTCCTACGCATCCTCTATGGTGGACCGGTCCTCCATGGTTATCGCTGCCACAGGAACATTGGCCAGTTTCAACGTTCTCAGTGCCACAACAGGATGAAGTGTCAGCGGAAGAACACAAACAACCAAAGCAAACCCTCACGACCACAGCAGAAGCAGATAACTTCAAGCTATTAATCGCCAAAATTTCGTCGTGGACTCAGTTAGTTCGAATAGTAGCGTTCTGTGTTCGCTTTACAAAAAATTGTCGACCTAAACACTTTGATAAGACTGTGCTCGGTTTAAAGGTCTCAGAATTGCACTCAGCAGAACTTATTATTTTTAAAATTGTGCAGCACGAATCGTTCGGGACTGATATTCGCAATCTACAAACTAGCCGCGACCTTAATCCGAATTCAAAACTACTGAGGTACTCTCCGTTCATTGACCATGAGGGGCTTCTTCGTGTAGGGGGTCGACTGAAGAATACTTCCTTGTCATTCAGCCTTAAACACCCAATACTCCTACCCAATAACCACATTTCTCTACTTATAGTGAGACACATTCATGCAGCCTATCTTCACCCAGGAACAACGGAGACATTCGTCATAGTGCGCCAGAGATACTGGATCTTGGGAAGCCGAAATCTCATTCGCAAGGTCGTGCATCAATGTAAACCCTGCTTTCTACAGAGGAAGACGACAACTACGCAACTCATGGGTGATTTGCCAATTCAACGTGTTCAACGTAGTCGACCATTTTTGAATTCCGGATGCGACTATGCTGGGCCTTTTACCATTAAGCTTTCTCGTGGCCGAAATCCAAGGTTGTCGAAGGCGTATCTTGCGCTGTTTGTATGCATGAGCACCAAAGCTATTCACCTCGAGTTGGTTAGTGATTTGACGACCGATGCATTTCTCGCTGCCTTCAGACGGTTCACTGCACGTCGGGGTAAATGTTCCAACGTTTACTCAGATAATGGGACAAATTTTCAAGGAGCTCGTCGCTGCTTAAACGAAATGCAAAGGTTGGTCTTATCAGAGACTTACAACGATGACATCGCCAGTTCACTTGCCATGGATGGAACCACATGGCACTTCATACCTCCCTCTGCACCACACTTTGGAGGATTGTGGGAGGCCGGCGTGAAGTCCGTAAAACTTCACCTTCGTCGTGTAATTGGAAGTTCAATCTTAACATTTGAGGAGCTGTATACAGTGGTCACTCAAATCGAAGCCCTCCTTAATTCTCGTCCTTTGTGTCCTTTATCCGACGACGATTTAAATCCACTAACCCCTTCTCATTTCCTTATAGGTGAGCCGTACACCGCTGTACCAGAGCCAAGCTGTCTAGATGTACCTGTAAGCCGTTTGTCCCATTGGACACACATTCAAAATATGGTCCAAGGATTTTGGAAGCGATGGCAGATGGAGTACGTCACAAGCCTTCAGGAGCGACCGAAATGGAAGAAGGTTCAGTGTGACTTGAAGCTGAATGACTTAGTCGTGATAAAGGAGCCAAATCTTCCCCCATCAAAGTGGTTACTGGGCAGAATCGAAGCTGTTCATCC
This sequence comes from Volucella zonaria, assembly GCA_963966105.1. Classification (NCBI taxonomy): domain Eukaryota; kingdom Metazoa; phylum Arthropoda; class Insecta; order Diptera; family Syrphidae; genus Volucella; species Volucella zonaria. The sequence continues at coordinate 315,588,006 of OZ014530.1, read as the reverse complement.
TGGACCAGATAATTTATCCCGAGTTGCGACAGTGCGAACCAATCGTGGACAATTTCTTAGGCCTATCACCAAACTTGCGATCCTACCATTGTCCTGAAACTAGCTCCAGGGGGGGCGGGATGTTTGATAATCGTTATTATTTAATTTAAATTCATTTCGTTTATTGTAAATCATTCGTTTTCAATCATTTGTTTCATTCATTCTAATTCATTTATATATTGTGTTAATTGTTTATTATAAAATTATTGTTGCTACATTTGTCGAGTCACTGTGTATTTGTACGAAATTGCTGTTAGTCACTGCACCACAAAATCAGACCATTTTGAATCCTGCCAACAACCACACAGGCAAAATCGGATGATCGGCCAGCAGGATGATCGTACGATTTTTTAAAACAACAACGCTGTGCAGATCGGTGGTGCGTAAACAAGTGCACTATAGGAGAAAGCAAACGATGAGGAGTTTGAACTTCACTTGCAATTGACTCGCCGCAGTGACAAGGTAGTTTATAATTGATTACAACCAATAAATACAAATTATAACGTGGATATTCGTGTGTGTGTATTATTTCAAAAATCCATTCAGGATCATTCGGTTTATTCTTTCGATAGTCCGCACGCAATAATTTCGATCGTCGAATCCAAAACAGCCGTCAAGGCGAGCTCTCTCGTGATACATATAGTTGGGGTAGTAAGCCCCTGAGATCAGGTTGTTCGATGAGGTCATTGCTCTTGCAATGTGCCTTCGAGTCAACTTAATGACGAAATTGTCCACTCTCATCAGGTTCGCCGTATTGTACAAGACCTCATTAGGATAGAATTTTATGTACTCAGACTCTGGTGTTCTGTATAACCGAAGACAAGCCCTAAGGCAAGCCCTCTCAAACACCCGAATCTTTTCCAATAAACTTGCTCTCACGTTGAACCACACAGGACATCCAAATACAAGCATGGGCCGGATAAGGGCCTTGTAGCAGATCACCTTCACCCTCGCATGGAGTTGGCTGTTGTAAAACAGTCTCCTTGTAAGGGCAAAAGCACCTCTGGCTCTGGCCAGAGCAACATCTATATGTTTGTTAAAATACAGATATTCATCTAGCCAGATCCCAAGGTATCTGACTACATTTCGACAAGCAAGTGGCTGTCCACGTTGTCCGACGATAGAGAATTTTCGCCAATTCTTTCTAGTATCCCTAGAGGCCCCAGACAAAGGCGTCCTAAACAGAATGGTTTCCGACTTCTGAAAGTTGATTTTCAACTTCCAGTCATCGCAATATCGCTTAATTTTGTCGAAGTCACGTTGCAAAAGTGTATTAATGACCTCAATCTTTGGACCCGATCTGTACGCGATTAAGTCGTCTGCGTACGCTATGGCATGGTGAAGCGAACCTATCAGATCACTTGTGTAAATGCTGAACAGGATCGGCGAATTTACCGCACCCTGTTGCAGACCGTTTTTAATGTTAAATGTTCCAGAAGAAGCTACATCGCCATTCTTCACGATGAACTGTCTACTGGAGAGCATATCAAAGAGAATATACAGCAGTGGTTTACTAATGCCCAACCTGTCCAGTTTGAAAAAGAGTCCTTCTAACCATACGGTATCGAATGCCTTCTCCAAGTCAATCAGGCAGGCACCAGTGCACTGGTTCTTGCCTTTGTTCCATTGGATATCAGAAACCAGTTTGGACGCAGCATGAATGATATCATGCCCCGCCTTGAACCCGAATTGATTATCCGGAACTATATGTTTGTCCTCAACCCACTTAGTCAGGACTCTATTGATCACCTTCTCAAAAACCTTACTGATGTTTGGAAGAAGACTGATCGAGCGGAGATTCGCCGGATTGGAAATATCTTTATTCCTTTTGGGAATGGGATGTACCACCGCAGTTTTCCAATGCGCTGGATAATGTGCATTATTCATTGCATTATTAAACAGGGTGGTATAAATGTCCACCGCTTCTAGTGGGAGATGTCGAAGCACAATGTTCGGTATTTCATCGGTTCCCGCTGATTTCTTACTTCTAAGCGATTCAAAAATCGATTGGAGCTCTTCCTTCGAAATGAACGGTGGTAATACCCTTTCATTGGTGATGACATTATTTGCCATATTCTCGTCACTGAACTGGATGAAACCCGAGTTCTCGAATCGCCAATTCACAATTTCATTTCGAAGGCAGAAGTTGTGCACAAGGACTTGACTCTCCAGGTCGTGGTTCTGGCCAATGATGTCATTCGCCTTGTACACTTCCTGGAAACTCGCTCCTATAGCCTCTACCTGCTCCTGCGGATCCTCGATCACGAAAGCCAAACAAAATAGATCTCAAGCAAACACACTATCACTGTGCTAATTGGAGCCTAAATCTAAATTGGACAATGTCTTATTTAAGCGAACCACTTCACACTTGTAAGTCGAAAGACGTCTAAACTCCGCGGAGGTCTATGAACGACCGTATGAATAAATTATTTGGCTCAAGGCTTTGACAATATTCTGAGGATTTAGAAGAAGAAGAATGCATTTTCAGATTTTGCTTACAGAGAGAGAGAAGAAGTTAGAGAAAATTAAAGACCGTTTAGGTCTTCTATGCACCTCACTCGAATCGAATTTTCTCCTTGTTACTTGCGCAGAAAAATTGCGTTGCACCTCATCCACTATATTGGAAATGTTCTTCGGCCTTCGTTTTCCTCGCTGCATTGAAAAGCTGTCCTGTGTGCGGCGTCATACTGTCATTGAGATAGATGTTGGTACCGTCGTAATGATTGCCCAGCATTTTCATGTTCAGTTTAATTTAGTTTTTATTAGTTGTCTTTTGTATTTTGACGAGTAGATTTTATAACCAAAACATTTGTTTTACTTTCTTTGTTTACACTGCCTTTATTGTTTATTTTTTTCGTGAAACAAGAGTCTACTCGTATATCAGTCTCATTGATTGGCACACCTACACCATGGCGAATTATTTGCAAGGCTGCGTTTACTGCACTTTGGTTATCAATATTCGGCACATTGACAATTTCTAAGGTGTTAGAGAGATTGGCTTGTTCTAACCATTGAAGTTTTTCTTGCAGTAAATTCACTTTTAATTTCAGTTCGGCATTTTCACCTTGCAATTCGTTTTCAGTTCCAATATTTCTTTGTATATAGCGTTCACAGTGATGTCACTTGTTTCAAGTTCTTTTTTCTATTGCTATTGTGGGGGTTGGAGGGGTTGAAATGGTCTTTTCACTTGTGTTACATTGTTCATCTATTGTTGTTATTGGTGTGACCGGCATAACTATACCACTTGTAGACATAGAACGTCTTCGGAGATGCGTTTTTTCGTTTCGTGCGTACCCCACAACACAACTTACAACACTGGAGGCCCATGCTTAGCAATCCAAAGCTGCTTCGCTTTTCGACCGATGTGCCCCGGCCAACAACAAAAGTCCATAAAAGGCGGGCTCGATAAAAAGCAAAAACGCAGTCACTGGACTGCTGATGTGAGATTTCCCAAATGATGTTGGCCTTGCAAAAATTTCAAATGAAAGCGCCTAAACAAAAAACTCAAAACAAACCTTGACGAGAAGCGAAATCTATTGTCGAGACTGATGTGCATGGTGGCATTGGATCGCGCACATACTGAATTTTCGTGTCGTTCGACTTGAGAGCGTTGTCCGGTTCAGCGGTGATTTCCACACGCATTTCTTGTCCGATAAAATCAGCATCACTCTTGTCACTGTTATAATCTTCGGAGTAACTTTCAGTCTCGCTTGGTGAATAATCTGCATCATCTTCCGAGAATTCGGGCAGATCATCGCTGTCTTCTGTTTGCCGTACAAACTGTTCGCAGAATCGCAGACATAATTCTGAAATGATTCACAGCAAAAGGTTGCACATTCGAATAATAAGAAATAGCGGACGAAGTGTCACAGCACTGGCGATATCAAATTGACATCAAACATCAGATAAGCAACAACTCTTCTACAAGCCTTCAGAGCCCTCTGGCGACAACAATTTTGTTTTTACGGAAATTAGACGAGAGAGTAGCCCGGTGAGCCGCAAGCGTTTGGCAACAGCACTACAATTATTTGGAGTTTTGCTTATTTGACAAAAAAAGTGTGTCAAATTGACTAGTGTTAATTAGAAGATTACAATCATTCAGTTCGCGTATATGAAGGTTGTGATACTATAAACGTTGCTAACGAGGGAACGTAACGATTTTTTCAAATGCCTATAGAAGCTGTTAAGTAAAATCCAATTGGATTTCTAAGATATCATAGTGGTCAGGCATGCCCAAAGCTGATAATAATAGATCAACGATGTACTTATCAGGGTGAAAAGTTTGTAACAAATCCTGGGTATCAGTTTCATGGCTCTTAATGTCTGGTGTTCCAGTGGCTTCATGCCTTATTTTGCTCAGCGAAGGTCATAACAGACCGTCCTTCAAGTGTTGTCTCTCCAGATCCAATAATCTAGTATCTACAATACAAAGAATTGTGTATTGCGATTATCAAATGATGAGAATGAGAATACAATGATGCAACCCTCGGTATACACAGGGCAGTTGCAAAGGAGGTGTGCTACAGATTCCTTTTCCTCTTCATCCTCGCAACTCCTGCAAAGCTATTTGTGAGGAATACTTAATCGAGGCGCTTGGCTTCCAATAACACAGTGTCCCACAATTATATGTGTGAGTTTGAAGATAACTCGTCTTCTGGGGTTGATCAGTTCTCTTGATCGGGTGGGATCGAATATGGATCATATTGGTCTGGATGTCTTACGTTGTTCCGATGATTTCATCTACAACTGGCCTTATAGAATACTTGAAAGTGTGTCACTTGATTCACGTAGGACATTGACGGTATGATGTTGTTAAGCTGTCCACTATTTGTTCCTAAGAATCTCAGTCTTGCCAGCTTGTAAGCGACGCAGTTCGCAGGGACAAAAGACTGTTACATTTAACTGAGGAACGAAGAAGTCAGAAATCATGTTTCTATAGCGCTCTCCATTGACGGTAACATTCTGGCCGACATCGTCCTTAAATAAATATGGTCCGATGATTCCACCAGCCCACAAACACATATTAATTACCGACATGAGTATTGGATTCAGGCTGTCCACGCAGTGGCCTAATGAATAGTTGAGATTGCGGCTTGATGTATACAGAGGTGCACAAAGAAGAGAAGAGCCTTCAGATGTTTTAGAGCAGATGGAAATGGGGTTACTGAGAAAGTCCTCGCTTTGAAAGTCAACGTTGAACTTAATTTCGGCTAATTGCAGGTCAATAGGCAACGATGCAGCCTGAATAGACCGGTATGTCTTACACTTCGCTCCTTCACTGCTGACTGATTCTGAGGGCAATTTTCACGTCGAAAATGCTTGTAGTCAGCAAATGGAATAGAGTTTCGAGACAACGTTCGTTAGAGAAGTTTTCAATTCTAACTATACGAAGTCAAGGGGTTTTTGTACCCTTAAAATGTTCGTACACAGCTCGGGCGAAGGAAATTTAGGGAGAAAGAAAAGACAGGTACCGATTTACGTTGTTTTTGAATGTTTGTACGTTATAACGACCAGGAAACACAGAGATCGGCAGGGCATTCCATAAGCGGGTTGTACGGCTTAGGAAAGAATTACGATATTTTGGAGTACCTCCGAAAATCGGCTGACGAGCATTCATAGCGAGACGGGTGTTACGGTTAAAAGTTTGAAGGCGCAGAATGCTACTGGCGATTTCTATGGAGCACTGGTGGTGGAAATAGCGATAGTTTGAGTGATATTACATAGTATCACCTATGAGTTTTATCGCACTTTTTTGAATCCTATCTAGCAGGTGTAGAGATGTTTTGGGCGCACCCGATCAGATGTAGGAATTGCACTCCAATTTCGGGCGTATAAACGCCTTATATGTATATTGGGGCCAGATCAGAGGGGTGAAGTATTTTTTACATCGCTTAGACATTTTGCAGCATTTTTGGCGACGTCAAATATGTGGTCATTCCAACGTAAGTTGTCATTGACACACATACCGAGAATGGAAAGTTTATCGGTTTCGAAGATGCAAGTGCCATTAAAGGATAATGACTGGATATTTATATTCTGGTTCCCCAATTGGTTATGCTGTTAATATCGGAATTTAATGAGCTTAACATACGCTGCCGTTCCCGTTCTACAGCCGAAGAGCAGAGACTTGAATCCGAAAACGAATATGAGAAAACAGAGAGTGCTGTTGTCAGCAAAGGAGTATATTGGATTAGAAGTAGCAGACTAGAGGTGAAAATTAAAAAGAGTGTCGGAGACAGAACGGAGCTCTGGGGCACACCAGCATTTATTTTATGAATATCAGACTTGAAACCGTCCAAGACAACTTGAATTGAACGTTCCGAAAGGTAATCTCTAATCCATTGAAGAAGAGAGACATCGATCCCAAAAGCACGCATTTTCTACAAAAGAGCCTGACGCCAAACTCTGTCAAATGTCTTAGAAGTAGTCAGTGAAACCATCATGCTCTCGCCAGATTGATGTACGCTTTGGTTCCACTTTTCGGTGAGACATGCCATCAGATCACTAGTGGATCTGTTGCTACGAAACCCTTACTGCCGGTCATTAAGAAGTGTTCGTGCTTCGAGATATTTCATGTCAGTGTGTCCACGACCTTAGAAAGAAGGGACGTAAGTGCAATGGGTCTGTAGGAGGAGAGAGAAGAAGATTCGCCTTTTTTAGGGACGGGCTGGACAAATGCTGTTTTCTGCTCGAAAAGAGTCCTAAAGAGCAGGATCGGTGAGAAAGCTTACGCAGTGGTTTTGCCAGCGTGGAAGAACACCTCTTCAGAAGAAGGGGAGATATACCATCTGGAAGAGCGGATTTATGCATGTTGAGATCTTTAAGTACTCTTGCTACTACACGAGTGCGAAAAGAGATTCGTCCCATTGTAGATTCGACGCACTGAACTGTAGGCGGGGACAAAGCACAATCTGGGAGTGTTGAGCTGGCCGCAAAGTGTGCAGTAAGCAGATTTACCTTATCCAAAGAGCTGACAGCTGGAATGTCATTGTAAATGACCGTTGGGATGAAGGATGAGGCAGAATTTCTAATGTTTTTGACGAATGACCAAAAATTTTTACTGCCTTTGGGACATTGCAGTATTTTTTGCCTCATCTTTTGGTCGTATTGGAATTTCTCATGCTTGAGAAAGGCGTTGCAGTCATTTCTGGCTCGTTTAAACTTTTTTCGGTTTTCCTCTGTCGGGTTGGTCTTGTAGGACTGAAAAAACAATTCTCTAACCCTGACAGCCTCTTTACAGCTCGAGTCGTACCGCGCCTTTTCTTTTGGTTTGATACTCTTCATCCGATGAGGGATAAAGCATCTCATTCCAAGGAGAATAGTTTCTGTGATCATGCAGCGGCATCCACGTCGTTATCGAGGAAATATAACGACCAATTACAATTGGCTTTCTCGTATAGCCATACGGTTCTTTTAGGAATCTGCTCTCTAACTATGTGGTCGGTGTATGAGAAAATAGCGGATATGACACAATGGTCTGACGAGCCTAGAGGGGATAGCACATTGACCTTGTATTTGTCAGGGTGAGAAGTTAGAAACAAGTCCAGGGTGTTGGCGGTATGACTATCAACGTCTGGTATTCATGTGGGCTCATTTACAAGCTGGATTAAGTTATTTTCAGCAGTGAAGATCTCAACACACCATCCTTCGGGTGTTGTATGCCCAGAATGTCGAAGCCACCCAGAATTGCGTATATTGAAATTGCCCGTAATAACGATTTCAGTATGAGTATATACTAAATAGGGACACAATTCTTTGAATGGAGTCAGACAGCGCATCAAACTCGTGCTTACGGAAATGGAATTTTAACCACATGAAATTTAATTCCGGATTGGAACAGTGACTACATTGTGGTGGAACTTTGTAAGTTCCATCACTACGCACAAAGTTGAATCCTAGATGGAAACACGAACAAGCTGAGTCTGAAACTTCAAGGCAGATCGTGACAAAACTAAAGATACGAGTAGGATCTGAACTAATATGATGTATAAAATTTTAATCCGATAAGATTAAGTAAAACACTGAATGAAAGCTAGTGATAAGCAATATTTATTCAAGTGGACTTTGAATTATTCAGATAACTACATTTAGAAATTGTATAGACTACCCTTTCACAGTATTCACTTACCCTCCTGTTTAAAGTACCCAAGCAAACTGAACTGAATGATAATTGTCAAATAAGTCGCAATTATTGAAAACGCCCGTAAACAGAGGTCATTATTGAGTTGAAACCAACCAAATACATCCAGTTTCGAGCCCTCAAGTCGAAGTTGACTCAGAAAGTAGTCCACCTGAAGAGAGACACTTTGTCATAAAGGCTATTCGCATTTATCTAGTCATACTTACACTTCTATCCCATCGATGGTCAATGTCCGAGCAAAAGATATCCCAATCCAAATAACTAGGAATCCGGGATCTATGCACTGCCAAATTAATCACAAATATTAGAAATGAAAAATCCAAAATATGTACGATGCTCAGAAAGATACTGTGAAGCAGGTACGCAAAGTAGAGTGGAACAAACAACGCGAAAATCAAACTACACGTTTAAAGGATTATTTAGATTTTAATAGATTTGAATCTTCTGAATCCAATGAACCTCCAAGAAAGGAATAAAGAATAAAATAAAAAAAGGTTATGTCCGGATGAGAGATGAAAATTAGATGAGAGATGAATGTGTTTATATGTTGGTATGCGTGATCACGAATTGTCAGGGATGTCCAACACGCCCCCTCAATGAGATGATACTCAAACCTTCGTAACTCCAAGTTTGGACAAACAGCGAAAATGCTTCGGTCCAGGTAGTGCCTTGGTTAAGACATCCGCAGGTATTTGTTCTGTTGGTAGGTGTTCCAGCTTAATGTATCCTTGAGATAAAATGTCCCGAATGAAATGATGTCGTATATCAATGTGTTTAGTCCTTTGGTGGAATACGTGATTTTGAGCAAGAAGTCCTGCACCTCAGTTAACGTTATATAAGGTAATGTCACCTAAATTTTGAAGACCAATTTCCTTTAGGAATGTCCTAAGATGAATGGCTTCTTTCATATTGTAGCTTCTGAAATCCCCATGTAATCAGCTTCCGTGGAAGACAAAGCCACTGTTCCTTGTTTTTGGGACTTCAGTGAACGTCAGTGAAACAATTATTAAATTGGGCAAGTATGCTTGTAGCATGAGCTATATCAGGGCGGCAACAAACAGCAGCATACATTAGTCCTCCAATCAATTCTTTATACGGGCGCTTTTGCTGTTCAGTCGAATTTCCATCCTTCGCGAGCCTCGAATCAGGTTGCATGGGTATAGTTAGCGGCTTCGCATGCTCCATATTAAATTTCTGCAATAAATTACGAATATACCCCTTTTGACTTATAGATATACGCTTCGAATCTTGAGTTATCTCAATTCAGAGACAATATTTTGCCTCCCCAAGATCCCTAATTTCGAAGTCTTCCTTTAAACTATTTTTAACATGATCTATCCAGTTAATATCCTTGGAACACAGTAAAACATCATCAACGTAGATAGAGAGAATTAAGATACGTCCATCTTTCCAGGCAACGTATATACAAGGATCTGCGTTAGTCGCCTTAAGACCCATTTGTCGCAATTTATGGTCAAATCTGACATTCCACTCATGTCCTGCTTGTTTTAAGTCATACAGAGCCTTTTGTAAACAACATACCTGCTTTCCATCGCGAAAATCTTCCAGCATTACTTTTTCCCTTTTTGCAATGACTCTGTCTATTGGCTCCCATTGAATGATTTCCTCTAAAGAATGTTCCAATAAAGGCGGCGTCTTCATATAAATTCGTTCATTCAAATATCCATTTAAATAAGCTGAGGTTATATCAACTTGATGAACCTTGAGTTGATATTTAGCAGCAATCGCAAGCATAAAGCGTATAGACTCTAGGCGAGCTACGGGAGGAAAATTTGTAGTGTAGTCTACACCCGGTTGTTGACTAAGTCCTTGTGCTACCAGGCGTGCCTTTCTTCGCGTTACTACACCCTCCACATTGTATTCGTTCGTTAGCACAAATCTGTACCTTATTTTGATCTTCCTGTTCACGATCCAATTTCCAAGTGTCATTTTTAATTAAGCTCTTGACCTCATCTAAAATAGCGTTCTTCCACTCAACACAGTACTGTCCTTGTAAGGCTTCCTTGAAAATAACTTTTGAATAGTAGCTTGAATCGGCTTGGATTTTTCAACAGAATTTTGATCGCCATCATTACCACCAAATAGTTCAGCAGAATTTTGTTCACCTGCAGCAGCATCACATGGAATATCCATCAATTGGACAACACCAGATTTTGTCTCGTTTGAGATGATATCATCCACAAACCTAACATCTCTTGTGACGTAGATTTTTCTCTCTGACGGCATCCAAATTCGATAAGCCTTAAATTCATTGGAGTAGCCAACAAATATTCCCTCAGATGAACGAGCTCCAAATTTGTCTTTGTTGGGTTGTTTGCTCAAAACAAATGCTCTACAACCGAATATTTGAAGATGCTTTAAATTTGGAATCCTTCTGTCCTGCCATTAAGACTTCTCGATGGACAACGATTTCTCAAATAATTCGCAGAACATATTGCTTCTGCCCAAAATGAAGGAGAAAGTCTAGCTTGTAGAACCATACATCTGGTCATTTCGACCAAGGTTCGGTTCTTTCTTTCGCTTACACCATTCTGTTGTGGCATGTATGGTGCGGAAAACCTTCTTCTGATTCCTTCTGATTTTAGATATTCATCAAAAGAGTTTAAACAATACTCCATACCATTATCCGTCTGAAGCGCTTTTATTTTACGCCCGGTTTATTTTTCGACGAGACTTTTATATGACAAGAACATTTTAAATACATCGCTTTAGTAGTCATCTATAAAAGTGACAAAATATTTGCCTCCACTATGGGACTGTGTCCGCATAGGCCCGTAAACGTCATAGTGGACAATCAGTAAGGGTTCATCGCTTTTTATTTCGTTCGTAGAAAATGGCTTCGCCGACATCTTTCCTTTTATACAAGTAGCGCATGGTGGTAACTGCTGACCAGATTTTAAATCGATTCCCTTTGTAATCCTATTTTTAGCCATGTCGATCAAGCCCTTTGAGTTTAAATGGCCTAGACGTTCATGACACACCTGAATTAAAGACTTTATCGGTGTATCTATTGATTCAGCAACGCGGGCAGTTTCCGTTGTTTGCCGAAGGTAGTACAAATCACCAATTCGGTCTGCTAAAAGTTTGACCTGTCCATTTTTATCACGAACTAGTGCACCGTTGCGCTTGAAAACCACTTCGCGGCCCTTATCTGTGATTTTGGAAACTGAAAGTAAATTTGTGCGCAGATCAGAAACTAGCAAGGTATTATCAAAATCTACTGACCTTGACTCGATTCCAACGGCTGTTTGGAGTCTTACAGTTATAAAAGCCTTGACTTTGGTAGATTGATTGCTTTCTAAGTTGAGTTTTCCACGGTCGGTAGGTGACAGCCTCTCTAAGATGTCTTCTTCACGGCACAAGTGGGAAGTGCAACCGCTATCTAAACACCAGCTGTGTTTTAAGTCCATAGGCTCCGTGATCATGTTCGGAAACTGATTTTATGTAAAATGAATCTTTTACACACTCACGTTGTGAATTTTGACGTTTAACGCGACAGTCGGCAGCTTTATGTCCATGTTTATTGCATTTGCCACATCGAAATGGGAACTTTTTCATGTCACTTGCGGGACTAACTTTATCTGCCCGGTTCGAATTGAAATTTGTTTGTTTTTTAAGAAAACTCTTTGTTGTTAGCATAGATCCGGATTCGCACTCCTTGAATTTCTGCTTCCGCGCTTCTGCTTCTTCTAGGATTTTGACTTTAAGCATTTCGGCATTAGGCATTTCAACAGCACAACGAAAGTTCTCGATGGACTCTGGTAAACTGTACAAAAGCATTATGCTCAATAAGTCTTTGTTAATTTTAACATCCATTGAATCAAGCTTATCCACAGCATCAAAGAATTTCTTCACATGCTCACGTACATCGTCACCATCATTCATCTTTTGAAGAGTTAGCTGTTTCAATAAAGTGGCCTTCCTAGCTGGACCTGATGAGGCGTAGATGGACTCCAGTTTCTTCCAAACATCGTTAGATGTTTCACACCCACGGATTTGTTTCAGCTCAGATTGACTGATAGACAAAATGAGATCAGCTTTAGCTTTCTTGCACGTTCCCAGGCTGTTAGAGCCTTCTGCATTTTTGCATCATTTTCCGTAGGTACCGGAGGTTTGGGTATTGCGCCAGTCACATAGTTCCACGTGTCATTTTTAATAAGCAGCACTTCTGCTTGTAAACACCATGTGTCATAGTTGTCTTTGGACAACATTTCAAGCCTTAACGTATTGGAAGGATTTGCCAATATTCAATATCCTGGGCCCATAACCTGTGAAGCAGGTACGCAAAGTAGAGCGGAACAAACAACGCGAAAATCAAACTACACCTTTCAAAGATTATTTCAATTTTAATAGATTTGATTTGAATCTTCTGAATCCAATGAACCTCCAAGAAAGGAATAAAGAATAAAATGAAAAAAGGTTATGTCAGGATGACAGATGAAAATTAGATGAGAGATGAATGTGTTTATATGTTGGTATGCGTGATCACGAATTGTCAGGGATGTCCAACAGATACAATGCCAACCTGTAAATCCGTTGCTGAGATATGATAAGTAGGCGAACTGAACATTACCGATAATCAAGGTTACTACAATGGATGGAGTGAAAAGTGACCTCCTTGGGAATTAAATTTTTTTTTTTTTTAAATGTTTTTTTATTTTATTCAATATAGTCCCCTTTTAGTTTTAAACACTCATTCCAGCGATTTTCCAACTTCTTGATCCCGTCCGAAAAGTAATTTTTCGGAAGGTCTGCAAAATACTTCTACGTGGCGTCGATGATTTCCTCGCGTGAGCTGAATTTTTTATTGATGAGCCATCTTTTGAGGTTTGGGAAGAGGTAATAGTCCGAGGGAGCCAAATCGGGCGAATACGGTGGATGCGATAGCAATTGGAGTCGTAAGTCATTGATTTTAGCCGTGGTTGCGATGCTTTTGTGCGCCGGCGCTTTGTCTTTCAAAAACAAAATTTTTTTTCGGTTCATATGAGGCCGTTTTGCAGCGATTTCGGCCTTCAATCGCTCCAATAATGCACAGTAATACTCGCTGTTGATAGTTTTTCCTTTTTCAAGGTAGTCCACGAAAAGTATGCCATGACAATACCAGAAAACCGACGCCATAGCCTTTCCGACCCATCGAGACTCGCTCGGCCGCTTCGGAGCACTCGTGCTGGCTTCAGTCCATTGCCGGGCACTCATTCTGTTGTGTAATAGTGGATCCAAGTTACCAGTCGACGCCAAAAGTCCGCTCGATTCCGTATCAGCAAGTCCAAACACTGCCGCGGCACCCAGCGGCAGGATAACTTTTTCATATGCAGAATATTGCCCAAAATATGGCGTGTGCACTCAGTACTAATCTTTGTGGTATCTTGTTGCAATTTGTAATAATTGTTCTAATTATTCAGTAGTCGGTCTGCCGGCAGGAATCAAACTTCAAAAATAAAAACAACAAAGCGATGGCGAGCCACACAGGTGGTGGTTATTTCGGTAATGGCGGACTGCAACGCCAACAACGAAAAAAAATCAAAAAGGGGAAATTTGCAACAGGCAGCAGGTTGAGTGCTGCCACTTTCGGCTGCTCAGCTGGGGGTGGGTTTATGCTTAAAAAAAAAAACGGAAATAAAAGTATACGGGGGTAGCAGATATCAAAAAAATCAAAATACACAAATGTGTCCGTAGGCGCGACGCAATCTTTCTAGCGAGGAATTGCGAAACCTTAAAACTATGAAAAAAAACACAACAAAACTCGAAAGTCACGTTACAACGGGTATTTTATTGATCGGACTTTTGTTTTTTTTTTTTGGACAAAGGAATTGAGCGGTATAAACGGTTTACGGAACAAGACAAGCGGCAATTAAAGCTACCGTAGTAGAAACCGCTTAAGAGTGAGCGGACGATAGTCCGCCTTCCCGAACGATTGAAAATAATTTTTTTTTCTAGCGGGTCGCGTGAAAGGCAAACGGAGTAATAATTTTTTTTTCACGTTGGCGAAAGCCTACCGGGATCTCACTATACACTCTTACTACACGATACTTAGCTTTGCGTGGTATCCTTCTTTCCTCGTCCTCCCTGTAGTTCCCAGATCCTGTCCTCTTTTCTTCGACTTTGCACTTAAATGTGTTTTTCTTTTGTTTTGTTGTTTAAATTTTCCTTTCTCTACTTCCTTTCTTTGTCACTTGGACCTAGATCTCTTTATTTTTTTTTTCTTTTTAAAACCTCTATACAGCGTTTAGAGGTTAACCAAGAATTGGCTGCCCTGATTCGACTTATGTCCACTCAGACCATTTTTCACTCACCCACACATTCGTGCATTGCATCTACTCGGTTAGCGGGCCCGATGTCTGGTATATGTGAACAGCGCTCCGCTACCTAGCTGGGCACTGCTAAACCGCTCTTTCATACACTCAAGTGTGCCACTTTGACTACCCAAATCCTCGGGGAAATTTCCGAATTTTAGGAATTTCCTTTGGCCTGAGTGAACATTTCTCCTGAGTTGTCTTGGGTTCAAATAACCCCTTCTTTCCCCGAATTTGGTCCCTGAAGTAAGTGGAAGTGACGAACAAAGTTCCTTTTCCATTCATTTGCGATTACGAAAGGGGAACTAAGTCAGGATCTGGGGATCTTAGATTAAACTTTTGAAAAGTGTCGGAGAAAGAAGAAAATTTTTCTCGAACTAGATTCCCTTATGAAAGGTGGACCCGGTGGGCCTCTATGCAAATGTTGTGCAGGGGGGGGGGGGGGGGGAAAGGGAATGTCAGATAGCGTCCCACTCTTTTTTTTTTTTTTTTTTTATGAGTGTCTTGTGTGGTGTGTGTGGCAGAGAGTTGAAAGCAGTCCGCCTGGCTCTATGCAACGTGTGTGGGTTGTAGATGTTTCATTTACACAGAGGGTTCCAGACCGCCCATCTGGCTCTAGGTGTATAGTCCAAATAATATGGCCGTCCACCATATGTTCAGAGTGTTCCAGGCCGGTCGCCTGGCTCTGTCTTTCCCGTGTGGACCTACTGGTTGTCACTTCCGAGGAGCGTAAAGGAAGAAGTCCGGGATTGGAAGAATCCACAGGTACCTTTCGCAAATACGTTCCTCCCAAGCGACAACGGACATATCAGACAACGCGGGTCAAAAGGTGAAGGGGTTAGGAGCTGGAAGGATGGAGCGGATGCCTTAGCTGTACTTAAGGCTGGAGACTACCCATTGGGGGAGACAAAACAACATTTGGGACAAGGGTCGGCTATTTCGTGTTGGACTCTTACACAAAAACCAAAGCCTACAGCGCTTTCCTTGCGCTCTTGTGGCAAAACGTCCACCTGCTCTGCGGGGTTCTTCCTCGAGTTTTATTTTTTTTTTTTGACCGTCCGTCGTACTTATTTATGTTGTCCTTCCAAGATGCTGAGAAAGTGCACCGATGGCTGATGCGCCCATGGCTGCCCATCACTCTCTCAGAATTTTGGACGAACAACTGTTACAAAGGGAAAGATTCGAAGGAGTGAAGTGAAGGTTTCAAGGAAAAAGCGTCCAGCATGTTGTGGTAAATTTTACCGCAACAATCTGCTAGCTTGCGCACCTTCACTTTCCGGTCAGCCAACACCATTTCATGTATTTTTTTGACATTGTCCTCTGTAACCGCATCGGAGGGCCTGCCGCTGCGGACTAAATCGGTAGTGGAGTTGCGGCCACCACGAAGCTCTCGAAACCAATATTTGACGGTGTAATCTGACGGAGCATTATCCCGTCCAACTTTTCTTTTGTTTCCTTCGCCGTTTTGCCTCTCAAAAAAATATACTCAACATGATGCCAAACACGTCAACAACAATCAGCTGTCAAAACAAAACTAAAGGCAGTATCGCACTGAAATTTGGCATATCTGCCTAAATATGAACGGACTTCAAGGCACCATAACCTTTTTTGCAGTAGCAGCGCATTCTGGCTCAAGACCGTGTTTGTTGTTGCAATAACCTTGTAGGGTCCATTGGAGAATGAGTAACTCCATGGTTAACCGAGTCATTGTAGTGTTTAAGAGAGCAGGTTTTGTGTTGATAACGGACTTGAGTGGATGACGCAGAGCCTGAGCAGAGTACTCAGAGCCAGCTTCCATGTTACCATCCTTAGTCGTCATTGATAGATCTGATTTGCCTTTGGTTCCATTGTTGTCGATGCTTGAGCAAGATGGTGTGGAGGACGATTCAGATGTTTACACTTTTGTCAAGCTGTTATTTGTTACTTGGGTGTTGTTTTGATTATGTGTTGTGCATGATTTAGTTTCAGTTTCAACATTTTGTTTTGAACTATTAGGGTTGTATGTTTTTTGTGGTTTTGAAATAAACTGATTGGATTGCTGCGATTTCTTATGTTCGTTGCTGTGTTCTGTGTTCGTGTTCTTCTTAGATTTGTTTAGATGGGCGTGCAGCGCAATTGGTTTTTCTACTCGGGCTTTTATGATTTCTGCCATGGTTGGACCTCTGATATTTTGTTTTCTTGGAGCCGGGAGCTGGTGTAGAGAGGAGTTATTATTAAATATCTGCCAAGCATCACCAACGGTACACCGACGATCAATTTTGATCTTGATGACCGATTTGTATCGAAGGAAGGTTTGATGTGTGGCCCTCGGTATTGCAATTAATACAGTAAACACGCGTTCAATCATTATGTGGGCAAGGAAGACAGTAGTTTTTGAACAGAGGAGTCCCAGTGCATCGATTTTTTGTGTGACCAAGTTTCTGGCAAAATATACACCGCATAGTATGTACTCGTCTACCTTGCAGTTTACCTCGTTTGCTCGTCGAATTAAGTCGAAGGTTAATATAGCCGCACCTGTGGGAACAAAAAGATCATTTTTCTTTTCACCTCTATGACTTTGAATTTTTTCAATTCTTGTAAAAGTTCTTCTTCCGTGATTTCAGTAGTGTGCTTTGAGAAGATTCTTCCTTGTATAGAATTAAGGCTTAAATGGTTTGATACCTTGACGGGAATTGAATCAACGAATTTAGTTTTTAGGAATTTGTTAGGTACTTCCACGTTCAGCACTTTGAGAAGTAAGTCGCCTGACCTCATGGCTTTAACTTCTAGGATATCTTTAGAAATAAATTCAAGACCTCGGTTGATTTGAATTGGGTTGTAGGCAGCGAGAGGCCGTTACAACTATATAACGTGGGACATTGTTGTCGTTGTTAATGATAGGTAGCTCAGGATACTCTTCGCCTGAATGCTTGCGTTTCGTTTTTTTAATTCGGTTATCGTTACGGCTTACGTCTGGCGATAAGCCTTTGAACCAGTTTTATCAAGGGGGATCCGTTCCTCCGTCCATAGACTTTTATTCAGTTGTACACTTGTTGTTTTATTTGTGAAGGTATTAAAAAGCAAACAAAAAAGGAATTACACTTACTACCGGGAGTAAGTAAATAAGTAACAAGAAAAGGTTACACAACACAACAGTTGTAACAAGAGTTGTCCCCCGTCACGACGCCTGTGAGTTTACAATCTTTCCCACTGAGGGGCATCAGAAAAGTTGGTGACCTCTTGGATACGTCGGGAAGCATTCGTTTGGCCTGCCGCCGACTCAAGCCATCTGTAGTTATGCGCAGATGAAACACTAGTATCAATGAAAGAACTAACCGAGAATGCAGGCAGTCATAGTGCAAGTTCGACAGCATTCAGAGAAGCTTTGTATTCTTGAACTACAGTAGATTGGAAATCATGAGAGGGTTTACAATTATATAAGCGCAGCTTGGCTGTTTCCACAAATGCAGAAACTTCGCCACTCCACCGATTGTAGTTGATTGCCATCAAGGTTGAGTATATCCCGGCTCTGAAGGCAGAAGCAAGTTTTCCTAATGAGAAAATTGAACGCTGCCGTTTATACGTACGTTCCTCTCCAATATTAGGGAAGGTCGATTTTGCATTTTCGCTGTAATAAGAATTCTGGCGTCAGCCCAGGAACGCTTGGGAAAGCCTCCATGCTACCTAGATAGATCATTCTTTTGAGTCTGACAAAAGAAAGCTTGTATCACCAGGCAACCGACGAATAGGATATAATTATTCTTATCATGGCCGAAGAGGAGCCTTTTCGGTTAGAAGCCCCAGAAATACCCTTTATACTGGCAGAAGGTAGATAGCGCCTTGGAGGTTTTCGAGTCGACCTGCAAGTAGTTTATTATGCAGGACGGTATCCAAATACTTAACTTTGTTGGTCAATCTTAACTAGATAAGTCAGAACAACCAACTTCGTACTCCTCATACACAGAAGAACAACAATTTTAAGAGGATTGATTGGAAGCCCATTTTTAGTGCATCAATTGTCGATCACAGAAGCTTGTAAGATCAATCTTCACCATAGGATTTACTCATGCTGTTACCGGCGACCACCACTGGGATGTATGACAAGCTCTAAGCTACAAACTCGGTTGGTTGCTGTGCTGTGCTGTTGGTCCAATCCAGGTTATAAGGCATTCGGCAGTCTCCCGATCAATAGCCATGCAGATCCGCCATTACGAGTACTAAAGCTACTTGTTTCAAAAGGAATTGAAATTTTCTATCATTTGTTGCTCTAGCTATCCATAATTAGAAGAAAAAAAAACGCTTCGCATTGTGATCGATTCAAAATTATATTAAATTCTTTGAGTTCTCATTTAGGACTCTTATTGGAATTATCTGTACATGGCGTATTGAATAATTATTGTCAAGTATGAAACTACTACTGACAGTGCTCGTAGACAAAGTCCATTGTTGAGTTCGAACAAACCAAAAACGCCAAGTTTCAGATCCGCAAAACGAAGTTGATTCAGAAAGTAGTCGACCTGTAAAGGAAAGTAAATATTTGACGTACTCATACTCGCAACTGTAAGATATACTTACACTTCTATCCCAACGACTGTCAATGTCCGAGCACATGGTATCCCAATTCAAATGATTTGGAATGTGAGATCTTCGAACCATCAAATCCATCAGAAGTATCAAAACCAAGGAATCCAAAGTTTCAACGACGGGCCAGAAAATGCAATTCCATTCTACACTCCTATTTGAAATATATGTCAAGAAGCCATGGTGCACATTACCGATGACTATGAAAAAGTCCATGCAAATCTTTAAAAGGATTTGCACTTGAACTATCGATTGAAACTCGTGGGTTAGCTTAAAAATTTGCGAATAAATCTCTGAACATTGGTCTAGTTCATCGGAGAAGTCGCATAGGGTCTGCATCCTTCGAAATTTCGACATTGTACAGACTTCACTCGTTTCGATGCGTTTCGCAAAAGAAATCATATGATTGCCGATATTTTTGTACATCGTAGCCAATGTCATGTATCCTAGAAATAAGAAATTCACCAGAGTGAAGACTGAGTGTAACAGTATATATCCGCCAATATTTTGCATCAAGCATGGGAAATCCCTTGAAATTAAAGCCGGCCATGTCTCATCTATGTTAAATAAAATCTCCAATGAAGTAACCGTAAGTCGAATGAACATAATTATGTAAAATTCGTGGCCGAAAATGTGCGAGTTTCTGGAGAAAATTGATATGTGCTTGAGGATGTCTATGCTCCTGTTAATGACATTGATGTATCGGTTGTGGTAAACTATCTCAAATACGATGAACACCACATAGAACACACCAATTGATGCCATCTGCGCGGAAACTAATAAATGCAGCTCGGGTTTTTCAGATATTTTCCTCAAGTTTTGCGGTAAATAGACGCAGAATGCGGTCAGGAACATCAGTCGGAGTATGACCGAGCAAATATGAGAATTTGCGGAGTAGGTGATGCGATTTTGCTTACTTAAATTAAAGCACACCGCTCCGAATACTTTCGAAAAGTAGTACGTACACTTTAGACACAATATGGAATAGTAATTTGCTGTATCAGTCTTTTCCACCATTTTATCAAGGACTGACTGAGCACAATGAGGACAGTCATTTGGATAGTATGACCATGAAGTGCATTACAATCGATACATGTACTCGCATTGCACATCAATCTTTTTAATCGTGTTTCATTAAAATGTTGTCATGGTCCTCATTATTGTTAATGGGTTAAAACCGTGGAGTTCGAACTGTGTTTGTTTAAGTGATTGTGAGGATGCTTTTTTTCATATACGAGTAGTATTCAGAGTATAAGTCAATCGCGTTGATGGGGATACACGCATTGGGAATTAGTCCACTTAAATGTATTTTTTATAACTTAAAATCTAAGTAAAAAGTAGTTTTTATCTTTTCATTTAACTGTGTAATTCAATTGGCCTGCTGTAACAACTGGTGCGAAAATGAAGTGCGGTTTGTGCTATTTAAAAATCGACAGACATGAACTTAAGATTCAGTGTACTCGTATTATTTGTCATGAATACTATCATGGAAAGTGCGTCAAAATTGAGAAAAAAGAAATAGAGTTTTATGACAAAGGTAGTCAAGGATACAAGTGTGATATATAGTTGTGTCACTCAGCGGAGAAAGTCAATATTGGGATATGCTACCATTGCTACCATCTGCAAACATCATCTCTTCTTTGAGTACTACTTCTTTTACCTCTACTAGTTGTAGTATCTCTAAAAACAAAAAAAAAACTGAGAGTCCGTCTACAGGAATCAAAAGTCCATCAGCTGTTATCCCAAATATTGCTGCCCATGATGATAACAATACGGATCAAGAAACCATAACATTGCAAATGCTGTACAGCGAAATTATTCAGCTAAAGCAAGTTACTCGTAACACCGAGGCGCTTACTAAAATCAAAGTTCTTGAGGATTGTAATGCTTCTCTTAATATTATTTGGAGTCGAAGCTGAATCTACTAGAGCAGAGGGAGAAATATTGTGCAGTTGACATTATTGGCATTCCCGACGTTAGCAACTCTAACGTAAAAGAGAGACTCAACAAATTGCTGGGTACTGTCCTTGGTGAAGAGGTGAACTCCAACGACATTGACTCATGCTTTGTTAAGAGTGTTGTCGAAGGATAAGGCGTGAAATTGTAGGTTTTTTTGGGATGATTGGCTTGATTTTTTTAGATAATTACTTTAAATTGAAAAGCTAATAAAACGCACCCGATGTAATTCAAAATCGAGGAGAAGTGACAATCGTACTTTATTATGTATGTACTCATACAATGTTTCATATTAGTGTACAAAAAAGGTGTTCTGAAACCAAAACTGGTAATGAACGAATCCAGATCTCTAGTATATTACATTTTTTTTTTTTTTTTTTTTCCGGCGAGGGCAGGTGAAAATCTTCCATCAGACACTATGAGGATCAGAAGCGCGTGCTCATAGTAGTGTGAGATTCTTACTCACTAAAAACACCTCCCTTCATTGTTGATTTTAATACCGCAACTAAGTAGAACTTATCAAGCAGTTTTTATTTCATAAGTTAGTCACGATTGGTAGGACACTTTCCAATGGAAGACCCTACATATTCCGCTTTCTTAATGCGGTTTCAATTTATCGCGCAAGGTCCAACGGTTTAGTTCGTTGAAGACGGCGTAGTATGTTTCGTTCGTCCAAGACTTCTAGGACTGTATTGTTGATATGGCCGCTTAACCGGACTTTATGTTTTCGTGCGCAGTTCCTGACTTCATCTTCCACGAAAGGAACTCCGAGGTCTCGATGCAGGTCATTATTTCTTATAAAACATGGGGCACGCACAAATTGTCGTAGCACTTTATTTTCAAAAGTTTGTATTATATTTACATTTGATTTCTTAGTACAACCCCAGAGTTGTATACCATAGGTCCACACCGGCTTTAGCACTTGCTTATAAAGAAGCAGCTTGTTTTCTAAGCTTAGCTTGGAATATTTACCAAGTAGCCAGTACATTTCTCTGTATTTGGCCTCTAGTTCTTTTCGTTTCTTTCTAACATTCGTTTTCCATTTAAGCTTCGCGTCAAGTGTCATTCCCAAATACTTAGCCTCGTTTGCAAAGGGGATACACACCGAGTTTATAGAAATGGGCAAGTGATTTATCTTTCTGTAGGTGAAGTCAACATGTACAGATTTTGTCTCATTAAGGGTAATTCGCCAGATCTTTGTCCACTCGTAGACTTTATTTAAAGCAGTCTGAAGTTTCGCTGTTGAGTCTTCTATTGATTCTCCAACCGCTAAGATAGCGGTGTCGTCAGCAAAAGTAGCGAGAACAGTATCCTCGACGTGTGGTATATCTCTTGTATATAAAAGGTACAAAAGTGGGCCCAGTACGCTTCCCTGCGGTACTCCGGCTAGGATATCTTTAAATTTCGAAACATCATTTCCGTATCGAACGCGAAAAATTCTATTTTCAAAATAGCTTGTCAATATATTATAAAGCTTTAATGGCAAAATTCGTCGCAGTTTGAACTTCAAACCTTCATGCCATACTTTGTCAAAAGCTTGTGAGACGTCAAGAAATACGCTCGAACAAATCTTTTTTTCTTCCAGGGATCTTTCAATTACATCAGTAATTCTATGCACCTGATCAATTGTTGAATGCTTAGTCCGAAATCCAAATTGATGGCTGGGAATAAGATTTTGGTTTTCGATAATTGGGAGAAGACGTTTTAGCAAAATCCTCTCAAAGATTTTCGACAGGATCGGTAGAAGAGAAATGGGTCTGTATGATTTTTTATCGTTTGGAGGTTTTCCTGGTTTTAGTACCATAATGACTTCTGCAACTTTCCACTGGCTTGGCACGTATTCAAGCCTCAGAGCCGCGTTAATAATGTGTAAGAGATTTATTAGTGCTTTTTGAGGTAGCATTTTCAGAACTTCTCCGGTAATAAGGTCATACCCCGGAGCCTTCTTTGGTTTTAATTTCCTTATTACAGTTTTGATTTCAGCAAGAGTTGCATTTGTCATTACAAAATTACTATATGCTATTTCTAAAGAACTGGTGCCGGGTGCCAGTGTCGGGCCGTCGGAGGGCTTGAAAATTTCTTCAAGATAGTCGGCAAAAACCTCCGCTTTTTCCTTATCCCCCTTAGCCCATTCGTTATTGCCGACCTTGATTGGTGGCGCGGGGTTTTTGGGCCTTTTTAAGCATTTTAAAGCTTTCCAAAGTGAGTAATTTGTTTCTTTTCCTGACGTCAGGTTTTGAACATATGTATTTACTTCGGAATTTCTGTAACTTTTAAGAGTCTCCTTGAGCAGATTACAGAGCCTGTTTAAGCGTGTTTTATCCTGCGGCGCTCGAGTTGTTTGCCATCTTTTGCGAGCTTTTCTTTTTTCTCTTATCATATCTTTTACCTCAGGCGGGTAGTTTAAGTTACGTTTAGCCGTGTTTTTTCGTTGACAAGGTGTATTGTTCCACGCAGCACATTGGACTATTTCAACGAAAGAATCCACTTCGATTTCGAGTTCAAGTGCTGCTTTAAGTGAAACGTCTAGTTCTAGGTTATTATTAATCTCATTTCTGAATCCTTCCCAATTAGTATTTCGTCCAGTTAGTCTTAATGGTCCTTGTTTTTTAAT
The DNA here is from genome assembly GCA_963966105.1 of Volucella zonaria. Lineage (NCBI taxonomy): Eukaryota > Metazoa > Arthropoda > Insecta > Diptera > Syrphidae > Volucella > Volucella zonaria. The sequence goes on along the minus strand of OZ014530.1, from coordinate 315,564,383 downwards.
AAACGTGTCGTTCATTGTCAGTATGACTGGAGAATGATCGGAGGAAAGATCGAAGCTTTCATCAACGTTTATATCCGAGTTACGAATTCCTTTAACAACGAAGAAATCGACAAGATCGGGTATTTTCGTTGTGTCTGTTGGCCAATAAGTCGGCTTGCCCGTTGAATAGAAGTCACAATTGTGTTCCATACATGCTTTATAGAGTATTTTACCCTTTTGGGAGACACATCTTGATCCCCAAAAAGTGTGTTTGGCATTAAAATCACCGCCAATCATAAAAGCCGATCCAAGAGAATTGAATATATTTTTAAATATATGTTTTGAAGGCGTAAATCGTGGAGGACAGTAGATGGCTGAAATAGTAAAGGAGTTCCGTACCAATTTTACGCGCACCGCAATTAGTTGTACAGACTCGAGCTCTACTTTTATATCTTCGTTGTGCTCAAGAGACTCTTTAATGTATACAGAGGATCCGCCTCTCGCGTTTCCCGAAGGGTGATACGCGTAGTAATCTTTAAAACCTCTAATTTTTGCAGATGACCCATTTTTCAAGTGGGTTTCGGAAACCAAACAAGCGTCAATGTCGTTTTTCCTTAGGAATAACTCAAGTTCATAAAGTTTTTCTAAGATTCCGTTTGCATTCCAGGTGAGTACGTTTAATTTTTCCCTTTTCATTTTTTAGGCGAAGGACGTTTTTTATTGAACCTATTTTCAAACTTCTTTAGCTTATCTAAAATAAGTTCATTGATTTTGTTTTGCTGCTCAAGCTGCGCGAGAATAACGGAAAATACTTGGGAAGCAGGATCTCCGGAATCTTTTGCCTTTAGCTTGGTAGCTTCAGCGTATGTAAGTTTTTCCGATGCTTTCTTTACAACACTGGAATCAATCACTTTCGCCTTGGCGTTTTTAACGATATTTTGAGCAGATCCCGATGTTTTTTCTTTAGTTTTGGGATTCTCTTTTTGTGGCTTAAACAACTTGTCACGTCTGTTTTGCAACTCCTTTGCTACTTCACAGCCACGGAAATTTGCTACGTGTTTACCCCTGCAGTTGACACAAGTCGGAGGGGTTTGTTTGCTTACGTTGCATTCTTTGGACAGGTGTTTACCTGCGCATTTTACGCACCGAGGCTCTTTTTGGCAGTAAGCTTGCGTATGGTTAAATTCCTGGCATCGCTTACACTGCGGGATCAGTTTCGAGTTTTTGCGGATTGACTTAATATCGTATATTTTTTGGGTATGTTCAGTGTTCTCAAAGGTTAGCATAAAGAGGGGAAGGCTACGTTTAACTGTCATATCCTTTCCTTCAATTTTTTGTTTCTCTCGCTTTTCGATGTTGACGACATCAATGATTTTAAAACCCTTGTTTTTTAAATCACTTACGATATCTTCTTTTGGGCAAGACGGATGCAGTCCTCTGGCGACGACACGAATAGGTCTTTCGCACTTGTTCTCGTATGTGAACCATTGGATTTTTTCGACGCTTAACTTGCGAGAAAGAATGCGATAGTTGTCAGCGTCCTTGACGTTGACTTTCCATACATTATTATTGCGCGATGTTACTATATAGTCCGATCTCGGCAGGGTCATCAATATGTTTTGGAGTTTCTTGTAATCTGAAACTCCAGTGACATTGATTGGCGGGGGTGTTCGTTGTTTTTCCGCTTTGATTTTTTCAGGACTCATGTTATTGTTGACATTTTTCTTCGATTCATCTCCCTTTGCTTCACGTTGAGAGACGATTTTGGGAGAAGACGCAGCTTTACAGAGAAGACGTAGCTTTTTTCCGGGACGTTTTTGCAAGATCCAGTCGGTTTCTCGACCTAGCTCTTCTTCATCTGTTTCGTAGATATTTTTAACAGATTCAATAGACATAACGTCGCTGTTTGACTTTTCCTTGGTTTTCAGTTTTTCCAGTTCTTTTTTAAGATCTTCGCATGTCGCTTCCATTTTGGTTAGCCTAGTACGAAGTTCGGTATTTTCGTCTTTCAGGCTATTTATTTTCGCTGAGGTCCATTCTTCGCAAGACGACGTTTTTGGTGTCGTTGGACTTCTTTTGTTATCTTCTTGTTTTGGAGATCTAGGTGGTGGAGATCTCGAAACCCGTGAACTTTTTCTGAACGGGTTGATAAGATGCAATAATTGGCTCGCCCCAGAATCCATCGAGCCGACCTCCGTAGAGGGTGGATTTTCCAGCATAGCTGGTCTGCCACCTGGGGTAATAATTCCATTTGTTTTACTCATTGCATGATTAGTATACACTTCGCGCTCGGTATACGGAGGGTGCATTTTAGTCGCCTCTTACGACAGGCATGCATACCTCGGGTATATTCTAACCCCTACCCGAAGGGCACATATTACATGAGTTGTTTTGTATTATTGACAGGTTGAGTATATATGAATCAATTCGAGTATATGTACAGTGTTCAGTTCAATTAACATGCTCCCCACCTTAAAGAATTGAAGATTCTTCAATAGGTAATATACAAACAGTAGAAATAGCTCGTTTAACTATAGAAGAATGTGTCTTAATACTAACCACTCGAACGACATTGTCTTTTCCAGGATGCAATTCGACTATACGACCCATTCTCCATTTTAGGGGTGGAAGGTTGTCGTCTTTCAATACAACAAGACTACCGATGTTCACCCTTCTTGACTGAGAGGTCCATTTATTGCGCCTTTGTAGGCCTTGAAGATATTCAGATGACCATCGATTCCAAAATTGCTGAGTAACCCACTGCAAGCGCTGCCAGCGAGAAAGCCTATTAAGGTTGCCGTTTGTGATATTTTTCTCGATAATAGCCGTCAACGGACCACCTATGAGAAAATGGCCAGAAGTTAATACATTTAAATCATTAGGATCATTAGAAAGAGCAGTAAAAGGTCGCGAATTAAGAATGGCTTCAATTTGAATTAATGCGATGGAGAACTCGTCATGGGTAGGAGTGAACATGCGGAAGAGCCTCTTCATGTGAAACTTTGCAGATTTAACCGACGCCTCCCACAATCTACCCATGTGTGGTGACCTTGGGGGTATAGTTTTCCATTTGATGCCATCAGAAGCGCACAAATCGATGATTGTGTTGTTGGTTTCATGGTGCATAAAGAATTTATAGATGTCATGCAATTCATTTTTCGCTCCCACGAAGTTCAATCCGTTGTCGCTGTATATTATGACGCACAATCCGCGGCGACCGACGAACCATTTCAATGCTGCCATAAATGACGCTGTTGTTAGGTCTTCCACGAGTTCTAAATGTACCGCGCGTGTGACAAAGCAGACAAATACCGCAATATAAGCTTTAGTAGCCGAAACTCCCCTTCTTCGATAGTGAATTCCAAATGGACCACAAAAGTCTACACCAGTTGTTGAAAACGGTCTTGCAGGTAAAACGCGCCTTGATGGAAGATCACCCATAATCTGATTGAATGAAGTCGGTCGGCAACGGAAACAAAGTATGCAGCTATTGACAATCTTTCGGCAAGTGACCTTTCCATTCACAGGCCAGAACATTTGACGGACGATGGCGAGCAAATTTTGAGGACCTGCGTGAGCATGCTTCTCATACAGATACCGACATATGCTTAAAGTAATCACATGCGATTTGGGGAGAAGTATGAGATGTTTAGCACTGAATTCAAGATATGCATTTCCAATTCGACCTCCAACTCTTAGAATGCCGCTATCATCTAAAAAGGGGGACAATGATTTCAAATGGCTCTTTATGGGAATATTCCCATCTTTCCGCAAACAAAAAAGCTCCTGTTCAAATGATTGTTGTTGAAGGATTTTGACTATGGTACATAAAGCTTCCTTAAGTTCGTCAACTGTAATTGGTCCAAATCTTTTTTCTATTTTGCATTTTCCGGTAAGAGCGTTATTTTTAAACCGATTTACATATACGAAGACTCGAAGAAGTTTTCGATAGGAAGTAGGAAATTTTATTCTAGTGATAAAATCGGAATCGAGCGCTGCTAGAAGAACCAAGTTAACCTTTCGACGAAGTGCTTCGTCGACAGAACTAGATGATAGATGGCAAGGCCACAGGTTTTCATTACGTTTAAGGAACTGCGGACCTCGAAACGATTCCTGTGAGTGCAGCAAGATACTCGTAGATGGACGAGCACCGCGGGAAACAATATCGGCTGGATTTAACTTAGATTCAATATGATGCCACTGATCCAATGTCGTTGTGTCTTGAATAGTCGCAACTTGATTCGCTACGTAGGTTTTCCATTTTGAGGATTCAGCTGATATCCACGATAGCACAATACTGGAGTCAGTCCAATAACAAATTTTATTAAATGTTATTTTAAGAATAACAGCCGCGCATAGTTCAAGTCTAGGTAGGCTGGTTTTCTTGACTGGGGCAGCCCTTGACCTTGCAGCTAGAAGATTAACTGAAATTGTACCATCATCATTTAAAGATCTCACATAGATGCAGGTTCCATAAGCTAGCTCAGAGCTGTCGGAAAATGCGTGAATCTGTGCATTTTCCTTGAGATTGGAAATTGCAAGTCTAGGTACTCTGAACTTTTCTAATAGAAGCAATTCCTTTCGATAGCTCAACCATTTGTGGTAGTATTCGCTTGGAAGAGTTTCATCCCAATCAACTTTAGCTTTCCAGAGATGTTGCAGAAATATCTTCGCCAATACGACGACGGGATTGATTAGGCCCAGAGGATCAAACAGCTGTGAAATCTCAGATAATACCGATCTTTTCGTTATCCGTCCATCTTCTAAGTTTTTAACCTTGTACATAAAGACATCGGACTGAGGTTCCCATATTAAGCCAAGTGTTTTGATGACGTTATTCCCCTTAACGTTTAGATATGGCTCTCTTTGATCGACCGGAATATTTGCCAACAGTTCTGGGTCGTTGGCGCACCACTTATTCAACTCAAATCCTCCTCTAATCAAAATCTGTTTAAGCTCATTCTGTAGTTTTAGAACTTCTCCTAAGCTATCTGATCCCGAGAGAACGTCATCAACATAGAAATCGGTGAGCAGGAATTTCGACGCCAGAGGAAAGCTAGCTGCTTCATCACTTGCTAGCTGATTTAGTGTGCGAGTGGAAAGGTAAGAGGCGGAGGCAGTACCATACGTAACTGTGCACAATCGGAGTGTTTTAATGCTCTCTTGCTCCGATTGTCTCCACAAAATCAATTTAAAATTGCGATCAGCTGAATCAATGACCACTTTTCGGTACATCTTCGTGATGTCAGCGCTAAAAACATACCGGTGCAATCGAAAACGAAGAGAAATGGTGAATAAGTCAAGTTGAACAACTGGACCTACCATGAGTACATCATTAAGAGATTTGCCACTGTCTGTGTTGCATGAGCCATCGAAAACCACTCTCAGTTTTATGGTGCTACTGTTGGGCTTGAGGATGCAATGATGTAGTAGGTAAAAGTGAGGTTCTGATTGATTAATGCAGTCTGTGAATTCCATATGACCTAACCATATGTATTCATTCATGAAAGACGTGTATTGGGAGCGTAGTTGATCGTTCATCTTAAACTTACGCTCCAAGTGCAGAAGCCGCCGTACAGCATTGTTGTAGGAGTTACCTAGAATTAATGGATCCTCTTTAAAAAGGAGTCGCACTTGATACCTGCCCCCATCAATTCGTTTAGTGCTTTTCATAAAGTGTTGTTCGCATGCAATTTCATTCTTTGTTAATCTTAAAGGTGGGTAAGAATGTTCTTCAATCTCCCAGAAACGTTTCAGACTTTCTACCAAGTTGTCTTCTTCTTTGTCATTAAGCACTAAATTGCAGAATTTCTTCTGAACACTTGTTCGATATGATCCGGAAATGATCCATCCAAGAGTTGTATTTTGCAGAATGGTAATATCATTCTCAAGTATTAGTTGACCAGGTAAAAGTAATGAAAAGAATAGCTCAGCACCTATTAAAAGATCAATTCGTTGAGGAATTTTAAAGCATGGATCAGCTAAAGACAAGTTCGGAGGGATGATAAGGTCCTGCATAGGAATTATTTCTGAAGGCAAAAACCCGGTTATCTTGGGTAGGATAATAGCTTCGATTGTAGCAGAGACATCAGTTAATCGCGACTGAATTCTAGCAAAGGTCTTGTGACGAGCTTGTCTAGTGAATGAAGAAATGCCTGAATATATTTGATTGACCTTGATGCGTTTTGCTTCGATGCGCTGGGCAAATTGTTCTGTGATAAAATTCATTTGTGACGCTGAGTCCAAAAGGGCACGGCAGGGAATGGGCACATCTTGATGATTGACTACGTAACTATAGCCGTAGCAAGTATTGTAGATGTTTCTTTATGAGCGGAGTGCAAGGAAACAGCAGTAATGCGGTTTGGCACATATTCGTTGACGCTGGGATCAAGTGCCGTGGTTGATGAGTCATTATGAAGCAAAGTGTGATGTCTTGCACCGCATTTATGGCAACTGACAGAAGTGCATTTAGTCTCATTATGGTCACTTTTCAAACAGTTGGTACACAGCTTTAATCGAGACACTTGCTGCCGCCTTTCACTCGGAGAGCATCGAAGTAGCTTGAAGCATTTCATTATGGTGTGACCTTGTTTAGAACAAAGGGCGCACCTTATATCGCTAGTAACGGTTAATGATTTGGACGATTGCCGAGTTCTACTATCTACTCGTACTTTGCATGCTCCACTTACCTTGCTTGTTGTGATTGGGCTCACAATTCCCTCCAGAATTTGACTTCTTTTGTTCAGGAACTTCATCAACTCTTGCAGACTCGGTGATCTGTCCGATGGAGATTCTTCTTGCCATTTCATTAGTGTGGTTGAATCGAGTTTTGATGTCAAGATAAATACGATCATATCATCCCAATGCTGTACAGGCCGTCCCAGTGATGATAGAGATCGAAGGTGAACATTCGTTGAATCAATCAAGTTGCGGAGAGATGAGGCTGAGTTTTTTTGAACGGCTGGCGTTTCAAATATTTGTCTTAGGTGTTCGTTGACAATGAGCTTCTTGTTTTCAAATCGGGCGACAAGCATCTTTAGAGCTACCTCGTAGTTTGCGTCGGTTATCTCTAATGACTTTATGGTCATCGCCACGTTGTCAGTTAGAGCACCAAGCAAATAATGGAACTTGCAGACGTTGCTAAGGTTGGATTTGGAGTGCACGAGAGAGTGAAAGGTCTCATAAAAGGTAAGCCACCCTGTGATTTCACCTGAGAATATTGGAAGGTTAGCTTTTGGAAGTTTTAATTGTTCCGATACCGATCGATGGGTTCCCACAACACTGTCGTCTGATTTTGTTTCCCTTGTGCCCAAGACCGTCTGCATTTTTGGTCGAATAGAATAATACATCTCCTCATACTCGTATGTTGCACGCTCTTCTTTAAGCACCTCTTCTGGATCAGCATCCTCGATCTTAGACTGAATGGCTAAAAATGCAGAGAAAACATTTTCTAGAGCTTCCAGGCGTGTCGTAACTTCTGCAACAGTGGATTTATCAGCTTGTGTTGATACGAATTCCGAGATTCTGTCCAGTTGCTTCAGGATTACACATCTTCGATTTCGAAGTATTTCGACCTTAGACATGGTGGCTTAGAGGTTAAAATGTGAATCAATGAAAAAAAATTAGAGCGAATATTTGCCTATCACGTCGGGGTCACCAGTTTTGTCGAAGGATTAGCCGTGAAATCCAGATCTCTAGTATATTACATGAGTTGTTTTGTATTATTGACAGGTTGAGTATATACTCGTATGAATCAATTAACAAGTGTAAAAGGAAAGAACGCAAAACATGCTTCTAACATCGTATGTGTGAGGTTCTCAACTGTCTTACGGAAGAAGGCTGTAATGAAGAAATTGCGGCAAAACAAAAGCAAAATTTCTTCCAATATTTTTGGTGTTTTGTCATAGCAACAACAATGGCAGCAGCAGCAGCAGAAACAACAGCAACAGCAACAGCAACAACAACAACAACAACAACAACAGCAGCAGCAGAAGAAGAAGGAGAAGGTGCCTCCTATCAACACCTATAAATTGGAGGTAAATGCTACCAAGGACCTGTGTAGGCTGGTCATTGGTAATAATTTTAATATTAAGAGATTGGGGAACGATCGCCATGCCATCCATTGTAATATAGTGGAGGGCTACGCGAAAGTGAAAGAGCTCCTGAAGGAAACGACAACGGAGCACTACTCATTCACACCGAAGTGTGAAAAGCGGCAATCGATGCTGCTGAAGGGGTTGGAGCCATCTTCTGATCCTGAGGAGATCCTGGCACTGCTCAAAGAGAAGGAGTGCGAAGGACTCAAGTTTGTGGGGGTAAAGCCATTTACCACAGCTAGAGCCAGGCGGGAGAAATGGAGTCTGCCATTGTTCCTGGTGCAGCTCAGTCCCGAAAGCCGTCTGGATAGGCTAAGGAGTATCAATGTCCTAGACTACCAGGTGGTTCACTGGGAAAAATTAAAAAGGAGCGAAGGCGTTATACAATGCGTTCGCTGCCAGAGGTTCGGGCACGCCGCGTCGAACTGCCAAATGCAGCCTCGATGCGTGAAGTGCGCAAAGAACCACAGTTCCGAGGAGTGTGCTCTGGGTAGGGACGGAGCATCCGATAGGACGCAGCTCTCGTGCGTGTTATGTGGGAACGTGGGACACACCGCAAACTATCGGGGTTGTTCTAAGTTCGCCGACATTAAAAAAGCAAAACGGGCTCGGCAGCAGAAGGTGGAGGTCAAACGTTCACCTGTTAGGTTTCAAACACAAGCCGTCACGTCCCAAATTTCCTACGCCCAAATGGCGTCAGGTAGGGGTGCTACGGTACAGCAAGCGACTGATGCTTCTCCGGCGCCAATGCCGAGAACAACGGAAGCTGCACCGAACATGCTGGCCATCTTGCTCGCAATCCAAGGGCAGATGGCTCAGCTGCAAAAGCAGGTGCAGGAACAGGCGAAGCGGGTGGACCGGATCTACGCGCTGCTGCCGGGCCTAACGCAACACATGTCGTACGCACATGGTGGAGCAAACTTTGAAGGTCCTTGCAGTGAATGTTAATTCACTGATTAGGATCGAATGAAGAGCCGCGATGTTTAAATTGCTACAAGACCAAACTCCTGATGTGCTTTTCGCTAGCGAAACCAAGCTAACCGATAAGCACAAACTGGAGTACAATAATTATATTGTTAGAAGAAGAAACCGGCCCCGATCCAAATGTGGAGGCGGTGTCACGATCTTCGTTAAACAAGGTATAAAATTTCACAGAGTGTACAAGGGAGTGTTGCGTAGGTTCCGGGTGTTGGAGGCAGTCGTCATTTACATCCCGCTCCGCAGTGGAAAGCGGCTGTACTTGGCTTCTGTTTATGCACCTGAGACTTCACAATCCACTTTATTCATTACAGAGCTCGATACGCTTTTTCGGCTCCTGAGGCTGGAATCGGGGGAGAATTATTTTATAATCGGCGGGGATTTCAACCCTAAGCACAGAGATTGGGGAAATAATTTGCCAAATACTAGAGGGAACCTACTACTCGATTGGTGGGGTCAGCACGATGTCATGTACAGACTCGGCCTTAAAGCGACGGATAACCCGTCGTTTCCCAGAGGCGGGTCTTATTTGGATCTACTGCTGTATGACGAACGTATACGACTGACAGGTACGAATTTACAAACGCTAAACTGTCTGCGCACGTTCGTGTATGACAGTGACCATTGCGGTTTTAGCACCGAAATTACAGTTCCCAACGAAATGGCGGAATTGGAGGAGTTTGTCCAAAGATATTCTTACAACTACAGTAAGACTCGATGGACACGCTTCTCCACAACCATGACAAATGCCCTCTTTTCGAATACGCTCCACCCACCGTCCAATAGGAATTTGTCAAACGAGGAGATCGACAATTACCTAAAACAAATGGACGAGACAATTAAACAAACTATGGCCGCTACAATACCGCGGTATCGACATACGACTAACGAAGACCTGTTCCGCAATCCTACTATTGACGCACTGCACCGACAGAAAAGTAGACTTCTGACAAGACTCAAAAACTTGTACAGACAGTTAACTGACAGACAAGACCCGGAGATTAGGACACTGAAGTCGTCGATTAAAAATATTCAAACGTTAATAAAAGAGAATTACAGAATTTCTGTAAGTTCGTATTGGAACAACAGGGTTCGGGTTGTAAACACCAGCAACCCGAATATGTTCCCGCAAATAAATAAACTATTTCGGAGAAAAAATCAAAACCACCTTCAGTGTCTTAAAATAGCCCGGACAACAGACAACGAACGGTTACTGACAATAGCAGGTATTGATCCAAATGAGGCCGCTGATGATAACGACTTCTTTGTGATCGAGGATCCACAGGAGAAGGTTGAGGCCTTAGGGGCGACTTTCCAGGAAATATACAAGGCCACTGATACCATTGGCCCTAATTATGACCTGGACAATCGCGTCTTGGTGCACGACTTCTACATTCGAAATGAAGTAGAGAACTGGTGATCCGAGGGTTCTGGGTTCACCCGGTTCAGTGACGAAAATATGGCAAATAATGTCATTACCAGAGAGGGTGACCTACCCCCGTTCATTTCGAAGGAAGAGCTCCATGAGATCTTCGACACAATCAGGGCTAAGAAATCAGTGGGGACCGATGGTATTCCGAACATCGTGCTTCGACATCTTCCTCTAGAAGCGGTGGACATTTACACCACCCTGTTTAATAATGCAATGAATAATGCACATTATCCAGCGCATTGGAAAACGGCGGTGGTGCAACCTATCCCCAAAAAGGGAAAGGATATATCCAATCCGGCGAATCTCCGCTCGATAAGTCTCCTTCCGAATATCAGTAAGGTGTTTGAAAAAGTAATCAATAGAGCTCTGTCTAGGTGGGTTGAGGACAAACATATAGTTCCGGATAATCAATTCGGTTTTAAGGTGGGACATGATATCTCACATGCCGCGTCTAAACTGGTGTCCGATATCCAATGGAATAAAGGCAAAAACCAATGCACAGGTGCCTGCCTTATTGACTTGGAGAAGGCCTTCGACACGGTATGGTTAGAGGGTCTTTTCTATAGGCTGACTAGGCTGGGGATCAGTAAACCACTCTTGTACATTCTTTATAATATGCTAACCAACAGACAGTTCATCGTGAAAAATGGTGATGTGACTTCTGTTGGAATATTTCAAATTGAAAATGTTCTGCAGCAAGGCGCGGTCAATTCGCCGATCCTATTCAACATTTATACAAGCGACTTGATAGGTTCACTTCCCCATACTATTGCGTACGCAGACGATTTAATAGCGTACAGAACAGGTCCAAAAATCGAGGTCATTAATACTCTCTTGCAGCGTGACTTCGATAAGATAAGACGATTTTGCGATGACTGGAAATTGAAAATCAACTTTCAGAAGTCGGAAACCATTCTCTTTAGGACGCCGTTGTCTAGAGCCTCTAGGGATACAAGAAAAAATTGGCGAAAGTTCTCGATCATTGGACAACACGGACAGCCTCTTGCCTGTCGAAATGTAGTCAGATACCTTGGGATCTGGCTAGATCAGTCTCTGTATTTTGACAAAAATGTAGATGCTGCTCTGGCCAGAGCTAAAGGCGCTTTTGCCCTTACAAAGAGACTGTTTCATAGCAGCCAACTCGATGCGAGGGTAAAGGTAATCTGCTACATGGCCCTAATCAGGCCCATGCTGGTATTTGGTTGTCCCGTGTGGTTCAATGTGCGAGCAAGCTTAATGGAAAAGATTCGGGTGTTTGAGAGGGCTTGCCTTCGCCTGTACAGAACACCAGAGTCGGAGTACAAAAAATTCTATCTTAATGAGGTCCTTTACAACACGGCGAACCTAATACGAGTGGACAACTTCGTAATTAAGCTGACTCGAAGGCACATTGCAAGAGCAATGGCCTCGACAAATAACCTGATATCTGGGGCTTACTACCCCAATTACCTTTACCACGAGAGTGTGCGCTCTGACGGCTTCGTTCCACCGGAAGCATTCCTCTACCTAGATCAGATAGGGTTGATCCAGGATAGTTCAGCGGTCCCGTTAATCTTCCATGACGCTCGAAAAGCTGGGGACAGGCGACTCAACTACGGCAGAGACGTCGCACACGGCAGTGTTCAGTAGGGCGGTGGGGAATCGCGATAAGAGGGATGTCGTTCGGCAGTACTAGCATTTCTGGTGGTTGAATGATGGAGAAGATGTTTCGTCATCGTTTCCGTCAATTACGGACCAGCCTCACTAATGAGGCAGAGCTGACCAATCTATTTGCTCTGTGAATAGCGATGGCCAGCTTACATAGGTTTAGGTTGGCATTTAAGAAATATATATAATTGTGTATAATATCTATGTGTGTGTATTGTGTATGTAGGTTAGGTAGACTAAGGTTTATTTTAAGTTAGATATTAAGTTTTATAAAAAATTAAGTCCATATGCTCTTGTCCATAAGTTTTTGTTAACAATTTTTTTCTTAGCCTTAAGTATAGAAAATAATTATTCCTAAGTAAAATGAAAATATAGTCGAAAGACATAGATATAAGAATTTAGAGTAGCTTAGAGTGCCTGTGTGGGGCCCGTAAGTTAATATAAGATTGTTAAGTAATTTTAAGCTAGCATTTAAGCATTTTTTGTTAGTATGTAAGAGTTAATGATTAAGATAATAAAATGCATTTAAAACTAAAACTATAATTTATTCATAATTCACCAGAACATTCGAAGCATGAGAGCAAATTTTAATTACTTCGTAACACAGTTAAATGGTTTCGATTTTGAAGCGGACTTTATTATTTTGTCAGAGATATGGATATTTGACAATGAGCTATCTATTTACAATATTCCAGGTTACGAACCTGTTACCAATTGCAATAATACATATAGAGCAGGTGGTTTTGCCGTATTTGTGAAAAATTCCTTAGTAACAAAATGTGAAGTAAAGCGCATAAGTAAGAGTAGTGCTGACATGATGCAAATCAATTTTAAAATAGGAAACAAAAACTCTACTATTCTCAGTGTTTATCGCTTGCACGAGAACAATTTAAACAAAAGCGTATTTAGAAATGAATTTGGTGATTTTCTTTTAGGTATTAAATCAAAGAATTTATTGGTTTTAGGTGACATTAATATAGATATCTTAGAAGCTAACAAAGACTGCAACCATTATATGTTTCTTATGTCTTCATTTGGGCTCGAATAACAGATGAAACTCAGACATGCATAGACTACGTCTTTGTAAGATTTCGTAAGAACTTTTTACATGAAATATACAGTGAAGTTATGGATCAAGTATTACAGATCATTGCTTAATTAAAGTACAAGTAAAGCATTCAATCCAAGAAAAAAGTTATATAGACCGATACATACTCTTCAGGTGACATACCAAAACGTATGCTGAAATCCTACTTGAATATTAACATGGAATAATAGATGGCACTCTGGTAACGTCTCATGTAAACTCCCCAAAATATCCCCAAAAAATTCCCTATTTCCGGTTTTTAACTTAAGCTCAGTGGCTTAATTAAGCACTCGGTCTTTTTCCTTTTCCTTTCTGTTCCTGACTCGCATAGAGGTAAGACGTGCTCTGTAATAAAAATATTGTTCACCGCTAAACACTTGTTTCTTTCCTTACTCATACTTTTTTCTTCGTTTGATTTTCCTCCCATACATTCAATTCTCCAATTGCGCCCGGCAATTGGCGTCCACCGAATTACGACGAAGAAACCAGCGTATTTCCTCCGAAACCAACAACGATCAAGCTAATCTGCAACCCCCCTAACCACAACAATTGATTTTCAAAAATTAAATAATTACTTAAAATTCGAGTTTTTGAAAGAGGTATATGAACAAACCAACCCTTCGTTGGCTTATGATATTTTCTTGAATATTTTAAAATTGCAGATTCGAAAATTCTACAGTATTTCGATCCATGCCACTTAATAGTTCCAAGCTGAAACGACTTAAGCCCTTGATTACAGAGAATCTACTAAAAAAGATTGCCAAAAAAAAAACTCAATGTGGAAAAAATGTAAAAATAACCCTGGGAATCAGATCTTAAAGCAAAAATTTATTAAACTCAGTCAGGACGTTAAAATAGAGGTAAAATCATGTTACGATAAATTTTATTGTAGAAAGTTTTAAAATTGCAGAGGTAATGTAAAAGAGGAATGGATGGTAGTTAACCATATTCTTCAGAAGGACAAAAAAAAAGGGAAACGATACTTGAAATCGAAGATGAGAGTAATACAAAAGTTGGCAACCAAAGGGACATTGTCAATGTCTTAAATAAATATTTTGTTTCTGTTGCCACTAAATCTAAGCCCTACTCACCGCAAACTAATTGCAGATGTGATCTTAATTCAGACTTAGTTGACGATGTCTCTCAAACTAAAAGCTTCCTCTTCGAACAAATTACCTCAAACGAAATTTATAAATGTATTAGGTCTCTTGATAACAAACAATCGTGTACCTCTGGTATTACAAATTGTATTTTAAAACGCATCGCAGAAGTCATTCCTTTGTTTAAAAAAAGGTAACCGAAAAAAAGCGAGCCAATATAGACCAATTTCCCTTCTTCCAACCTTTTCTAAATTGTTTGAAAAGTTAATGAAATCCCGCTTTGGGTCATTCTTAAACAAAACTGGGTTTTTAAGTGGGTTTAGGTTTAAATAGCAATCAAAAAACTTTATAGACATGACCAAGGCATTTGACATGGTCGATCATAACATCTTGCTAAACAAACTCTATAAAGCTGGATTTAGAGGTGCAATCTACGACTGGCTTACTTCATGCCTAAGTGAAAAGTCTCAAAGAGTCAAATTGGACAACATTCACAGTGAGGAAATGAAAATGGTCACTGGTGTACTACAAGGTTCAGTCATGGGGCCATTCTTATTTCTTATTTATGTAAATTCAATATTCGAACAAAATTTTTGTAGTAATATTACGGCTTTTGCGGACGACATGGCTTTTACATACACAAGCAAAAATTTGTTTGAATCCGTAATAAAACTACAAAAGGATTTGCAAATTTTCAGGCAGTAGTTGGCAAAGCATGAACTTCTTATAAGTGAAAAAAGGAAGATTATGGGTTGCAGTCTTTCAAATGTAGAACTGATTGATTATAAAGTTTACTTTCACTCTGTTGCATGTGAAAAACTAAGCATGTGCTTACACACATGTGGGAGAACAAATTTTATAACAGATTCCCCCTGTTCTTCGACCTGCTTTAAATATTTAGGAGTTCTAATTGACAAGACCCTAAATTGGAAGACACATGCAGCAGATTTAAAAAAAATATATGATGTCGGTAACTCGAAACATGTTCTTATTAAAACCATACTGCTCAAGAAATCTGTTGCTAATCATGCTATCACGGCATATCGAGTTGGGGAGGAACATATTTTAGCACCGTTGAGCCTATTGTGATAGCACAGAAGCATATTATTCGAATAATTTGCAACAAAGGAAGACTTGTCAGCAGCTGGCCTCTCTTTCAAGATCTCCATATCTTACCACTTAAACATATTTATGTGTATAAAGTTCTAAAAATTTTCTACATCCGTAGTAGTTTCACATCCACGATCAGAAGCTCTAATGAATACAATTTAAGAGTCAATTCTAAAGTTCTTGTTAATGTGCCAACATCCAAAAAGACTCACTACTCTAATTTTTTTACCATCACAGCACCTAAGCTTTTTAATAAATTGCCACACGACATAAGAGTAACAAATGTATGTAACATATTCCTAAACAAATTAAAGAACAGATAGCTCTGAAGTCAGAAACCTGCTTGCTAGTATTGTTTAGAAAAACTGCAAACTATTGTATTATCAAATTTGTAACATTTTTCGTAAAGTTTTGCTCTTTCGTTATTGATCTTAATTTTATTTTATTAGTTATTATTATTATTATTAATCTTATATTATGAAATTTTTGCGTTTTATCCCACACTAGTAATTAGGTTATTTTTGTAACGATCATTCGCCACTAGTCTTAAATGGCTACAGAATGAAATCGCATTAATCTTTTTCCTTTACAAAATGCATTTTTTTTTTTTAAAAAACTTTGTGATCTATTGAAATTTATAATTATTTTGTAAAAGAATAAAAAAAAAAATTATTAGCTTACGAGTAACATGGTATCAGAATCGAAACCACGCTAAGTAATTACAAAAAAAAAAAAACTGTAAATGTCTATTAAAATAAAAGAAAATAAAAAAACAAATAAATAGAAAATGCCTGGTGCTGCGGTTCCAGACCCAAGTCGTAGTGGAAGCTTCATTAAACCACCGGGCTACTTAGAAATAAGCGATGCCAACATGTCTAGCAAGTGGAAAAATTGGCTGCAATTATGCCGTAGCAGCAGAATTGGGGAAGAGACAGGAAGAGGAGCAAGCAGCAAATTCAGTGAAGCCGATAGAAAGTAGGTAAGCATCATACAATCAAAATACAAATTTCCGTATTTGACCCCAAGATAATCGTAACCTTTGAAAAATTCAAAACCAAGCGTAGAACTGTGAATTTAATTCTCTTCGAAATGAACTAGTTCGAGATAAAATTGTGATTAGCAGTCATAGTGATACAGTCTGGCTGTCACAAAGCGGTGGAACCAAATGCACAAAGAGCAAGAAATAAGTATAGTCAATCGACGAAAGGTAAATAAAAAAATACATAGACCCCAGCAATCAACTGTAAACACTGATCAAAACGCACACAAATATGTATATGGGCTATGAAATCTATCAATAAAAAATCAATCTAGAGCATATAACGCTATTTGTCATTCATGTAGACAAAAAGGTCATTTTGCGAGGTTTTCTACGATAGAAAAAAAGAGTTAGATACATGAATATAGTACAGTTGATGACACCTTAGATTCTAGAAGAAAGCGACAGCGACAGCACTTCGGATTCAAATGATCTTCTTATGATATCGACAGATGAAATGAACAAAGACGACACTGAGAACTGGTTCGAGGAAATATACGTTACGGGTAAAAAAGTTAAAATGAAGCTGGATACAGGAGTGCAGTGCAACGTACTACCCACAAAAAAAAAAAACACGCAACATCCGATCAGGAAATTTAAAATTTAAAGTTGTTGGTGGTAAGGATTCTAAGGACTGAAACGAATAAAATTTGGAAACTTCAACTTCTTTTGCTTTAAAACTCTGCTTTTATTAACTTCATTCACAATTACAAAAAAATAAAAAAAATTATTTGGGTTCGCATTCTTTCCTCACCTTCTTTCGAATGTCCTTCATAAGGTTGGTGACAGTTACATCCGTGATCTTTTTGGACGCTCTTTTCCATTTAGCACTAAAATCTCTTACGTCCTTTGCACACTACTCACTTCTCACTTTTCCTCAATTTAGCTTTGACCAAAGCTCAATACCTTTCAGTGGGACGGCACTGTGGAACATTGGGTGGATTCATGTCTTTTGGGACAAATTCGACATTGTTAGCAACAAGAAAGCTCAACGGCGACGTTGAGCATAGCTGAAGCTAAATCTGGCCAAAATAATGTTGAACCCCCGTGTTTGTTTAAGAAAGGAATCAACTGATTTTTTAGGCACTCGTTAGGAGACTCGGAGGAGTCTCCGTTAATTGTTCCCGTTGTAATAAACGATGAGCTTCTGTGTCCACATTGGCAAATGGCCTGCCAAACGAGATATTTTGACCCGAATTTTTCCATCCCAATCGATGTTGTTGATTGCGGAAGAATCTCAGCTTCAAACGAGCTGTAAAACTGCGCACCTGGAAGAGTAGTAAAGTCGGCTTCGACATAAGTTTCGTCATCCAAAACCAAGTACGCTTTCTTGTAGCCGATCAACTCGTATAGCTTTCGGGCTAGTGTTTTTGTGACTTTGTTTTGCTTGTCAGTAACTTTTGGTATTTTTTGTTTTTAACGTGTTTTTAGATCGTTACGTTTTTTTAGATCTTTGTACCATTGTTTGGCTGGTATTACATTTCCGAGCAACATCTCTGGATGACAGAGTCCGGTTTTTTACTATGGTACCCACTATTTTCCTGTCCAAATTTCTATCATGTCCTCTACTTTTAGCTCCACGTTTCTGTTTTCGCTTAACTGTCAACGTCTCCAAATATCGTTTAATAACAGAATCCAATGTACTGCGCGCTATGTTTAAATTTTTTGCGATGAAATGGTTTGGACGCGAAGTATTTTCGAGCCATTTGTCGATGACCTTTTTACGGCGTTCCTCTTGACTCATATTTTATAAATATTTTAGACCGCACCGAACTAAAATCAATAACAAACTGAAACTAGAGAATATACAGGCTAATTTGGGTACAAAATGGGATTGCAATTTTTACGCATTGGAAGTATAGTCCGTATTAAAATTTACAGATTTTATTCGTTTCAGTCCTTAGAATGGAAATGGATGCAGCCAACCTTATTATTTTCTTTATGGAAGCTGCTTCTTTGCTGATGTTGTCAGATATTGGAGTAGAAACGTTTACTTGTTGGACCTTGTTTGCAAAATTTTTCCAATTGCCTTTGGAATCTATAAACCTGAAGTGAAATATACTTGAAAATTTGCAGGTTGCCGAAGTCTCAAGTAGGATCGGAAAGTGATCGCACAATCATGCGTTTTCCAGTTTGCGTTAATTGCAATCGCAGGTGAGGCAAGTGATAAATCAATGGCAGTAAAGGTGTTCAGGAGTACAAGGTCAGAGTTTTGCAACCAACCTTCTACGACTGTACCAGCATCGTTAGTATATGGGGAGCTCCAAAGAATGTTGTTGGCATTGAAATCACCAAGGATCATGCTGTGGGAAAGATTGTTTGCATTAAGGTTCAGGTATTGCTGTTGGGACACGATATTTTGAGATTGTCGATAAACGCTCTGCAAAGTGATCGGCTGAGGCAGGTTGATTGTTAGCGTTTGAGTTAGGAAGATGTTTTGTGAATACGAGTATGAATGGGGAATACCTGCTTTTATTAACATAGCTGTGCCATCTTTATTGCGATCATGTGGCCTGTTGCGAAAGTATGCAATATAATTCTTATATTTCGTTGGAGCATTTTATGTTAGAATTTTTGTTTCTTGTAGCGCTATAACTGTAGGATTGAATTTCGGGATGGGATATGGGGTGTATACAAATGCCCGGTCTTGCCGTACTCTTCCTTAGCTTCGTGGATAGTGCAGCGTTTCATAGTTTTTATTACCATTATTGTTTTCTCTTTAACAAGAGCTGGACAATTACGGTCCTCTGATGAATGTGCAGCAGTCATGGAGTTAACGCAAAATGTCCGCTTGATGTGGAGCAATTTCAGCGCAGGTAGCGCAGATATTGAGAGTCCCTTTGCAAATGGTTCTTAGTGTGTCCGATACGATGGCATTTCTTGCAGGTCATTGGGTTAGGGTAGTAGGGATCTACCGCCAAAATCTGCCAGTCCATTTTTATTTCTTTAGGTGGCTGTGGTGCATCAAATGTAAGAATTACGACTCCTGTGGCTTTCAGATTTCCATCCTGGTTTTTTAACATTTTCCTGACTTCTATAACGTTAAACTCTTCGAGCGAATCCAAGATTTCGTTTTCGGAGATATCAATGATATTGTAGGAGTATATTCGTCCCTGCCAAGTGTTTAGGGCTTGGTGATATTTTATTTCTACAGGGATTTGGCGTAGAGATTTGCATTTTGCTAATCTATCTGCGATTTCTTTTTTGTTTACCTGGATTAATAAGTTCCCGTTCCTAAGTGCTTTTATGTCCTTGTATTGGGTGGTTACGGAATCTATGGCTTTTCCTATAATAATGGGGGAATTCATAAGTCCACTACTACGTAACTAACATCTATTGTGTCTTTATTGAATTTTTTTTTTTTTGGATAAGTGGTTTGCATTGGATTGTTTGCATCCAATGCACTAAACCGGTTTCTAACGTTCATCGCCATAGCGGCGGGAAGCGAAGGGAACCCTGTTTGCACTTGTTTACAATTTTTTTTTTTTACGTTAAAAAGAACGCGAAAAGAGAAAAAAGAAGAAAACGATATCTCGTTTGCTGTTATCACTGATACAAGTGATTTGTGAAACTTAAGCAATACCGCACTCTACTTCTCGTCTGCTCTGTTCGAGCTGCTGTCGCGTACTGGGGAGCATAGATTGACTCTTTCCACTTAAAACTCATAAATTGTATGTCGGTAAGACTGATGAAACCTGGCTGGCACCTCCATTCTGATTGGTCTTAACTTGAGTAGCGAGTCTTTCGATGTCCTTTCGACTTTCTGCTGTACTGGTTCTGACAAGTTGCACAGACGTTTTCGGAGCAGTTAGGGTAATTTGGGTATTCATACGCAGAATCCACTCGTAAAAAGCATCACGCCATTCCTGGTCACCGGTATGGAGATATTGCACCTTGGTGAAATTGTACGGGTGAAGGACACTTTCTGTGCGAAAGCGATTTATAAGTCGATTAAAACCATGGTCATCAGAGTGGCGTGGATTTGGAAAGCGCCCTTCGACCACATCGTCCCCGTATATTGATGTTTGTCTGCTTTTTCTTCGTGCTCTGTTCTCTGTGTCTACCTCCAACATAGGTGCGTCGAAAAACAGCTCGGAGAAACATTCTTTGGTGGCGCCGTAATTGTCTTCCGCGGGAGTATTAGGATTTATGTTAGTGAATTTAGCCTTGATGCGGATTGCCATAACAGCTACGTATCGGGAGCTTAGGACTTCTTGTCTTAAGACAGACTTTTCATAGTCTGCCGCATATGAAAAACTTGCATTCGAATAAGCGTTATTTCTGTTGCCATTCTCCTTGTTGTTGTTTCATCCTCCTTTTGATTTTCCCACCCCATTGCACCTTCTGGATGGCGCTAATATCTGTGTGATAGTAGTCAAGGACCTCTGCTACTTGTTCGGTTGCGCATGGCCTGAAAGGGTCCAAAAATTCCACGTGCAAATCCGAAGGTCGTTGTCCTCTAATCGTTTTCCAAGGTAGTCAACACTGAATCTGTTATTATCTGAGGCAATTAGCAAGTTCGTCACATTTTGTATCCCTTCAATATAGTGGTGTGAGCCCTATCACAGTGTAGGCCAGTATTGTGCTACTGATCGAATGCGCATTTGCCAATTTATCCTACATGAGTAAGGATTTACGGGAACCACCACTCTTCTGCTACAGGCCCATTCCAAGTCATAGGACGAAGAATAAATAAACCGAAACAAGGGATATCTAAGCATGAACAACTCTAAAAGTGCCTTTATATTTTAAAATCACAATACTCTTTATATTTAAATAATTTCATTTACTGTCCTTCTTTCGAAAAATATCCAAGCACACTGAATTGAATGATGATGGTCAAGTATGTGACTATTATCGAAAAGATTCGCAAGCAAAGTGCATTGTTGAGTCTAAACAGTCCGAAAACATCAAGTTTCAAGTCCTCAAGCTTCAATTGATTCAGAAAGTAGTCCACCTAAGTCCAAAAATAAATTAGTTAATCATGTGTGGCATCTGTGAGAGGCTCTTACACTTCTATCCCATCGACTGTCAATGTCCGAGCACAATATATCCCAATCCAAATAAGTCGGCACATGAGATTCCCGTACTGCCAAATCTATGACAAGCATTAGAAATAGGCAATCCAAAACCTGAATGGCAGCCAAGCCCATCAAATTCCATTGACAGACTCCGCGATCCACATAAGCCAGAAATGCATAATGCACATTTCCAATGATCAAAAGGACATCCATGATGAATTTAAAAAAGATATTGTACTGAAACAGAGAGTGGAACTCATGGGTTATTTTGAAAATTTTCGAATAAATCTCGGAACATTTGTCGAGCTCCTCGGAGAATTCACACAGAGTCTGCATTTTGCGAAATTTCGACATGGCACCGAGTTCAGTCGCTTCGATGCGTCTCACAAACGAAATCATGTGATTGCCGATGTTTCGATACATTGTGGCGGCGGTAATATAGCCCATAAACAAGAAGTTCACCATGGTAAAGGCCGCATTTGCTAAGATGTAACCACTGATACTTACAATCAATTTCAAAAAGTCCACTTTAATTAAGGCAGTCACAAGCTGTTCCCCGCTGGGTGTGAACGCCAGTATGAGTATGTTACAGAGGACACGGAAAAATATAATTATGTAAAATTCGTGGCCGAAGATCTTGGGGTTCCTGGCTAGAGTCGATATATGGTCGAGAATATCGAGGCCGCTGTTCACCATATTGATAACTCGTTCATGACAGATAATTTCGAATACAATAAACACGAGACTAAACGCGGCAAATGTAGCTATATGCGCTAAAATAATTTCTCCGAAAGGATACTTGGACACATCTTCTATGACCTTGGTAATTTGAGAACAGAATACAGTCAACAGAGCGAGGCGGAAGATGATGGAGCAGACGTGAGTCCTTAGAGAATAGGCAATGCGATTTTGGTCGGTTATTTTGAAGTACACCAAACCGAAAATTTTCGAAACGTGGTACATCAGTTTAATGGACAATACTGAAAAGAAGTGTGTCCGGACGTACTTCACCCTCATTGTGACCAGTCGGAACTGAGTTCGAGTGCTTAAAGAAGGTATACTCGTACTCGTACATCCATCCATCACAGTGGGCTTCAATAATTGGAGTATAAGGCGCGCATTAATCAATAAATGCACATTAGTTTTCTTAATCGTGTCATGTTATCATTGAAACATATAATGTCCTTAATCCACTTTCTGTATTCTCTTTCCTCATATTTTCTATGAATTTTTTGTTTAATTGTTTGTTGTTTAGTTGCTCGAACCTCTGGTGGGGCATAGGGTGTTCAGAACATCCGCGCCATCGCGTTCTATGTTCTGCAATGCACTGAATGCACCAAGTTAACCCGGGTACTTGTGATTCCTCCTCAATTATTCGTGTTATTGTTTGGCTTGGGGCAAACGTAGTAAGTGGGTTCCATGGCAGGGCATATTTCACGATGCAACGGTGAGGTGACTAATCCACTGCCATTTTGTCCTTCGTATTTGGATGTGTATAGGTTCCTGGTCGTTCGATAAATGGTTCGGCTGGAAGACTTTGAAGATATTGCATCTATTAATCACCTTCCATGTACAAAGCCCATATGTGAGTAGGACCATGGATTCTACGTTAGGTCGAAACATTCTCAGCTTAGTTTAAGTGTTAAAAACATTGCTTTTCTAGATTTTAGCCATTCTACCGAACGCAGCTTTTGCTTTATTGATATGTTCATCGGCGGCGTTACTACCACGTCATCGGTGTAGTAAAAATATGTCAGATATGATGTCGTTGTCCATCTCAGTTCTGTATTCACTCCCGATAGTGCTGTAATGGCAGGAAGGGTGAAAGAATGCAATCTTGTTTAAGCTTCTCGAAGTCCATGCACAAAAAGTATAGCAGAGTCTTACACACAAGAGGATTCGTTCCGAAAGCCTGCCTGTTCGTGACCGAGTTCTCTAATTCATTTTCGAATTACTCTATCTAATTTATTAGTTTGGCTAGTGCTAGAAGCGCGCGTAGTCCTCACCAGTTTCCCTTCTTAGACAGAATATCAATCATCCCGCTATTCGAATCTTCGAGAACAGCTTTCCTGATCAGTGGTTGTAAGATTTTTGTTGTGTTAATGCCAACTGCCTTGTTTCTCTTTAGGGAACTGAAAGCCCAAATAATTTCAGTGTTATTAAGAGCGGAGATGAATGTTCTGTTTCAAACAAACGCCCATCAGGGTTTGGGACCGAAGCGTTACTTGTTAAATGATTTAGTGAATCAGCAAAGTGATCCCTCAATATGATTAAATCAATAGATTGCCGTCTAAGTCTTCTACAAGGTAAGGTTTAGAACTTTGGCCATCTGAGAGTTCCTTTGTGTTATTGTAGGCCGTATCACTGTCACTCCTACTAGTTCCGTCTTCTGATCTGGTGGAGACAGCGTTATTATACGCTTATTACGTTTTACACTACGCTGCATTTCGTCCAATGCGATATTGAACTACAAACTATAACTAAATGGTCTTTCATTAAGGGCTTCCTCTTTTTAAATTTAATAAAACAAAGTGTGTGTGAGATATCATCGAAATTTTTTATTCGTTTGAGGGGCCTGTCGATGCTATTTATGTATGGAATACAACATCGTTCAAATGTCCGCCGCGGCTGCTCTGGGTGGCGCGCATCCGAAATGTCCAATTTTCCATGACTCTGGCGAAAAAATCAGGCTGAATTTGACGCGACTTTGGAAAACCCGAAAACAAAAAAAAGTCTAACGGGGTCAAATCAAACAATCTCGATGGCCAGTTCACATCACCTCCATGTGAGATGACTATGCCCTTGAATCGTTGGTGTAGAATTTCCAGTATGGCGTGAGCTGTGTGGTACGTAGCGCCGTCCTGTTGGAATTACATGTCATTGGTGTCTATATCATCCAATTCAGGTCAAAAGAAGTTAGTAATCATCGACCTATAGTGCTCAGCGTTGACGGGGATGGCCTGTTCTCAAAGAAATATGGACCGATGACGCCGCCAGTCCATCTGGACCATCTGCATCTCATGTGGATTGGAATCGTCGCGAATTCGACAACTTTTTTTGTTGACGTACCCATTCATCCAGAAATGGGCCTCACCGCTGAAGATGATTTTTCGATGAAAATTAGGGCCAGTTTCCAACTGCTCCAGATCCCATTCAGTGAATACACGTCGTTCTCTACGGCCGTTTACCTTCAGCTCCTGGGTCAGTAGAATTTCGTACGGGTGCAGGCTGAAGTTACGATGCAAAATTCGCCGATTTGTGGTCAGCGAAAAGCCGAGTTCTTGTGAGCGACGCGAGATCGGCTGCCTCGGATTCTCCTGCACACTCTCACGGACAGCGGCGATATTTTCGGCCGATCTTGCGTTTCGTCGACTGAATCAGTGGACTCAAATTTATCCACCACACTGCGAATAGTCCTCTCGGTAGAACGATTATGACGTCCGTAAAATGCGCGAAGCGCGCGGAACGTTGCCCGAACAGAACAGCTATTTTGATAAAAACAATTTTATCATTTGGACGCGTTGTTGAACGCTTTCTCTGTCCACGGTGATTTGGCAAAACCGACTGAATAAGTGACAGCAAACTTGACAGATGTAGCTTCAAAAAAGTGTGGCCGCTATCATCTGTCAAATTTCGGAACGCCCTATTGGAAGACCTACATGCAGGTGTTCGTACTATTCGAAAAATTATATTAGAAAGGAATCCAGATATTGGTGCCCAACATGCAAAGTATCATTATGTGTTCCACCTTGCTGTGAAAAGTATCATGTCCTCAATTGAAATTTTTAGTTTTGTAATTTAAAGTTTTTGAAATTCAGTCGATCCTTGTTTTCCATTTCAAGCATTTATCTTTATATGGTATATTTTTTAACAATGAAATAAATTTTGTTTGTACACAACGAACACGACATATTCACATTTTTTTTAAAAATCGAACAGCCAACGCCTGATTTTTTGTCATAACTACAATAGTTAATTTTACAGCATAAAAATTGTACTCTGGTTTCGTCGAGTATACACGTCTTCACAGAAAAAAGAGATTTTCGAAATAAAATTAAACAGTTAAGGGTTTGGGAAGATTCTTTGACATATTTTGAGAAAAAAATCATTTGTGGAGTGGAGGAAGGCGGAAATACATCCGCCCCGAAATACATTTGATTGGATTGGACTTACATTGCGCTATAACATATTTATTTTACAAGAAAAGGACACCAAAACAGCTGTTGGCTAGCTAGTTCATTTTATAGGGCTGTTGTAAAAGAATACCCCTTTTTTAAGTTTTATAGTGGGGTTCAGAAGATATTTTTCCGAAAAAGATAATGGCAAAGTCGAAATTTTAAGTTTAAAAAAAAAAAAATCACTTTTGATCTTCAATAACCTTTGACACATTAATGTTAGCGCAATATTTGCTTTAGAGCAATTAAAGTTCTTATAAATACGAGTTCAACATATGAGCATATACATAAATATTAATTGCATTGTTAATGTGGAATGCGGTATGAACTGTTTGCTATTTTGTAACATAGGTATCTTGCGCATGGTGGTTCTCAACAAGTTTTCGCCTTTAGCTTCAAAATAGGTCTTAGCACCTTTGCCAACGTCGTATATGAAACTTGTCAGACGTTGTAGGATAAGCTAAACGAAACTTATTTAACACCACCTAGCTTAACTGAATGGGAGAATTTGAAAATCGTTGAAAACTTCCAAACTGCATTGCTGTGATCGATGGAAAATATGTAAACATTATCGGCCCACCCAATGGCTGTTCAATGTTTTACAACTATAAAGAAAGACACAGCACTGTTTTGCTGGCGGTTTGTAATGCACGTTATTCCTTTACCATGGTAGATATAGGAGCATACGGAAGCCAAAGTGATGGAGGCATTTTAGCTGAAAGTTCTGTAGGCAAACTTCTTTTAAGAAATAAATTGGAAATTCCAAAATCGTCTACCTTACCGTCTTCGGATATAAGGTTCCCTTACTATTTTGTGGGATATAATGCCTTTCCTTTGAGGCAAAACCTTATGAGACCTATAACACACAATAGTAATTTTGTTCGTTTTCTGTAGGAAAATTGCAACCAGAAGAAGAAAACTTCAATAAACGTCTCTCTCATGCGCGAGTAACGATTGAGAACGCATTTGGTATTTTGTCTTCGAGATGGAGAATTTTAAAGACCGACATTCATGCTCTCACAGTTCTTCCCCATAACATATTAATATTTCTGAAATGTTCAAGTTACTGTCCTGCCAACTATGCTGACCGAATTGTAGACAACGAAGTTACTCCTGGAAAATGGAGGAACGAATCAGGTTATCAAGATTTGGACGAACTGCCACGTTCACGGTTTCATAACTCAAGTCGGGATGCTTACCATTTAAGACAAACGCTTGTCAATTACCTAAATCATTTTCAGTAAAACGAAAACAAGATGATATTTTTTTAAAATTTTATTGGTTTGCTTCAATTCTATCGATTTCATCTATAACAAAATTGAATAACCTTTTTTTGGATTTGACGAGTTTGTTTTGCGTTTAAGTTAGCTTTATTTACGATGTTGGCTAGACTAATAAAAAATTGTTCGTTATCACCCCTTGGGGTTGAATTGACTTTTATTTCCGTTAACACACCGGCCAAAAAATCCTTGACGTAATCGTCTTCCCTATCACCTTTGCTTCTTTTGGGTGATACTGGTGAAGGACCTGCGCTGGCAATGGGATTCTTCCACACCGACAAAGAAGATTTTGGTTGGTCTTCAAACAAGTCTTCGCAAGAGGCACTCAAAAGTGCCAGTATTTCATTGTTAGTTATTCATATCAATGGATGTGTCGAAGTTACAACTGGTTCTATTGGAATGAAAGTTGTAGAGAAGGATTAATATAACATATGTACGAGTATGTCATTGGGTCTACAAGTAAGCTTCCAGCGTTTTTTTCCAAAATTTGAAGTTTTATTATGAATACATAGCTACAATGCTTTATTCAAAGTATCGTATCGGAAGCTACAACTTTCCCCCATCTTTCTGGCAATTTATGAACTCCGGATCAAAAAAAATTTCTCGTCTTTCGAGCCCAAGAACGTATCGAGCCAATTTTTGATTTCCTCTACTGAGCTGAAGCGTATTCCCGTAAGAGGGTTCTGCATCGAACGAAACAAGTGGTAGTCATATGGTGCCAAGTCTGGACTGTAAGGCGGGTGCGGCAGAATTTCCCATCCACTATTTTCCAAATAGTTTTTCACCGAAACCGCAACATGTGGCCGAGCGTTGTCTGGCCGTTTTTCTTTTAATGCCCGCTTCAAACGAATTAGTTGGGTTCGATCTAATGGTCCTTTGATGGTTTCACCACTCGGAAGCAGTTCGTAGTATACGCCGCTCTTTTGATCCCACCATATGCAGAGCATGACCTTATTCACGTGAATATTTCGTTTCGGCATCGATTGGGCGGGCTTGCCGGGCTTTGTATACGATTTTCTGCGTTTAGGATTATCATAATAAATCCATTTCTCATCACCAGTGACAATACCATGCAAAAATGATTTCTTTTTACACCGCTGCAGTAACATTTCGGACATGCAAAATCGCCGTTCGACGTCTCTTGGCTTCAATTCGTACGGCACCCAGTTTCCAACCTTTTGAATGAATCCCAGTGCTTTTAGGCGCAGGGAAACGGTTTGTTGCGTGACGCCCAATGATGCAGCAAGTTCTTCTTGAATCTGACACAGATCCTCATCCAGTAAAGCGTCCAATTCCTCGTCTTCAAAACTTTTCGGCTTTCCGGGGCGATCTTTGTTTTCAACTCCAAAATCACCACTTTTGAACCGTTTGAACCACTCGCGGCACGTCGATTCACCAATACATTCCGCCCCATAAGTTTCCGAAAGCAAACGATAGGCCTCAGCCGCACTTTTCTTCATATTAAAGAATAAAAGCAGTGCTTCCCGCAAATGACGTTTATTTGGCTGGAAACTTGCCATGATTTTGCTCGATAAAATGTACGACACCGATAGAACGCTGGAAAGTTGTTGACAGATACAAAACCTACAAATAAAACACATGGGTTCTGACATTTCTGCCCGGGATCCACTGGTGGCGCCATCTCTGACAAACGCTGGAAACTTACTTGTAGACCCAATATATATAAAAAAGTATTTTTTCACTTACTTTCTTGGTTCGAGAGTATCTTTTAAGAAGAAAAGCTGGTCGAAATATTTATACGTTTTCTTCTCAAACATCTCCTGTCCAGACTTCCCCTTTGTCTCTTTTAAGGCTTTGACAAATTGGTCCCTTAATAATTTCCGTGCAGTTTTGCAATCATTTTCTGAAAAAGTAAGATTTTATTGGGTATATAATTTATTTCGTGCGGTTTTTTTTTTTTCAAAATTTAAACGTTTATTTAAGAAAAACATGTACAATTATTCAAAGTATTGCCCATCTGAAGCTATGACTTTTTCCCATCTTTCTGGCGATTTGTGGATCCCATCCCAAAAGAACTGCGCCGGCTTGGCAGCCAAGAATGAATCAGTGAGGGCGTTCTGCATCGACCGGAACAAATGGTAGTCAGAAGGGGCAAGGTATGGGCTATAAGGCGGGTGGGGTAAGACTTACCATCCACTTTTTTCCAAATAGTTCTTAACCGGAGTAGCAACGTGGCCACTGCTCTCTTCAAACGGATTAATTGTGTTCGGTAGCGTTGTCCATTGATGGTTTCACCCGGTTTTAGCAGCTCCTAATACAGCACACCCATCTGATCCCACCAAATACAGAGCATTACCTTCGCGCCATGGATATTCGGCTTCGCCGTTGATTTGGCTGGTTGGCCCGGTTTCACATATGATTTTTGTGCGCTTGGGGTTGTCGCAATGGATCCATTTTTCATCACCAGTAATAATCCGATGCAAAAATGACTTCCTTTTGTGGCGTTCCAGCAGCATTTCGGACATGCAAAACCGCCTTTCGACGTCTCTCGGCTTGAGTTTAAGTGGAACCCAATTTCCTTGCTTTCGAATATATCCAGCTGCTTTTAAACATTTTGAAATGGCTGCTTGAGTGACACACAAAGATTCTGCGAGCTCTTCTTGTGTTTGGCAACAATCTTCATAGAGTAATGCTTCCAGTTCTTCATCGTCAAACTTTTTTGCCTGCCCAGGACGTTCATCGTCTTCTAAGCCAAAATCACCACTTTTAAATCGTGCAAACCACTTTTAGCACGTTCGCTCAGCTAGCGCATGTTCACCATAAACTTCCACCAAAATATGATGACTTTCGGCAGCAGTTTTCTTCATATTAAAGTAATGAAGAAGATCTCCCCGCAAAAACACTTTTCAGGCACAAAGCCGATGCTTCAAATGAATGACATATACTGAAATGACGTACAATGACAGTAGCTTTCCAACGTATGTTCCAATGGAATAATTCAAGTTACGCCATCTCTTAGCAAACCGCACGAATTAAGTTATAGACCCAATATTTTAAATAAAATCAAAGTAAAAAAAACTCAACATGGTCTTACCATCGGCTGCAACAGCCACGGATATTTCTTCCCAAATTTTGTCCTTCAAAGTGTTATAAAACTTACTGCTTTTATTGTACAAAATTGGTTGTTCTTTTATTGCTTCTATTAATTTTTCGACTTGTATACTGTTTCGTTTATTCATTTTCTTATCACAAATCTTTCCACAATCTTTCAATATCACAAATTCTTTTCACATTCAAAGATTCAAAATACGAGTAAAGCGCATTATTGCGCTTTTTTAATTAAAATGAAAATCGAACACTAGCTGTCTCTTTCTTACATCTTGTTAACGTTCACATTCAAACTGTCTGTCTCATCGCTAGTTTGTCCAATTTTTCGAAAAGAACACGTTGCCATAGAACTGGTGTCGCGTCATTGTGTGCTGTTTCATTCATTTGCATTCACCGAAACTTTTTTTGACAAATCGCGCGAGACTTGTCTCACTCTCATGATGCATTGTGAATCAGGCTTGAAGGAAGTCAAAGGTTTTTACCAATTTTTTTTAGAATTTTGAAGATCTGTAAGTTCTTTGGTTTCGTTTCTCCCTACTGCCACTGGAGCTCTTTGAATGTTTTGCTAAGAAAACCTGGTGCTCTGCCTTTCTTGCTATTGTATCTTCTGATAATGTATTTCTGCCACAGGTCTCTTCAATTTCCACAGATAAGTTACCTTCGTCGTGTTTATCGCTGATCACGTGAGCTAGTAATTTTGGTGTCATTAAAACGCTGGATTTTGCTCGTCGACTGGGGCTTGAGACCAACCAAAAATGCGCTTTTTACGAGTATCTGATACAGAAACAATGTTTCTTCCTTTTCAGCCCTTATTTTCACAGCCTTGCTACCTTTAGTCTAAAGAATCTTAGAAATCGTTGGTATCTACAGATGTTGAGTTGGTAATACGAGTAAACAAACAAGTTTCTCACAACTCCCCGAGTACCAGATTGTTCGTGTTTGCTTAGTCCCGCTCTCAAAATTCCGGAATGCATTTAAAATTCCATCTTTTAACTGGAGTATAACTAATTACCACTTGCGCTTTAAGTACATACAAGATATTTTTTTTTTTTTACCAACGAGTGTTCATTGAATTGTTTAAGAGTCATTCATTGTAGTTTTTAACAACAGTAATGACGTGTGCTTTTCATTTTAATGGTACATGAGCGTGATGGAGATTAGTACAAATTTCAATTCAGATGAGAGTAAGTGTTGCTTGATTAATGTGTTGGTTCTAGAACTACGCTTCGTTAAGCAGGCCAACACAGAGGAAATGCATCTGGCATACAGTTGATTAACAAGTTATAAGACAAGTAAAGTAAGCTGGCCGTGATGGTCATTCACGCATCAACAATATGCGCTCTAGAAATCCTCATTCAAACTTCAGCTCAGAATATACACAATAAGGGCAAGAGTGCTAAGGAAACCAGATATGTTTACAACGCAGATCGGTATATATTGTACTTGGAAGTATCTCAATTTGCTTTTAGTTACAATTTTTCTGAAGACGAATGGCAGATAAGCCACTGCGACTCGTACTGTTAAAGTTTGTCAACGTTTTCTATTAAAACTGTGATTAGGTGTTGTATGGTTAGGGTGCACACTGGGCAGTATCAAGCTGACGATATTGTCGTTTCAGCAATACTAGACTTCTTTTGCTCAAGGGGCCCCAAAAATGGTAGGACCATCCAGGTTGGGGTCTGTACATGGCCGAACCAATAAAGACTCTCGGAAATGGACGGACAATTGGCGATCCCGCAAAACGGAAAAGGACAAGAATGTTTGGATACAAAATGTTCGAACGTACAAAAAGCATCGTCTGAACAATGAACTCGGACCCTAAGCTGCTATAAAGCAAGTTTCACCGTCAAGCATAAAAAGAGATGGACTGGACATACAATGTATTATAGTAACTGCTGCAGAGAATGGAAGTAGCTTCTATTTGGGAGCGGTTTCCTAACCTCAATAGTCACAAAAAGACATGGCCATCACTTCCAAGACTCGAACTACTAATTATTGTAATTGCTCTCAATGTAAAACCGGGAGTAACAGTGAGGAGATTTAACGCATTTTTGGATGTTGTGCCTGAGTATTTCGTAGTTAGTGGACTTGGCTTTGTAAAAAAAAAGATTTTGAGTGATGGAAATCTTTATCTGGACCTCCACAGTTGTTTCTGTTAAGTGGAAAAGAACGATATCCGCCAAGTGGCTGCGCTAGTTTTGATACACATTTGTGCCCGTTTTATGGCATTTTCCATGACTTTCCGCAAGATTTCCGGGGATGACTGTTCGCATTTTTGTCGAATATTCTCCTTAAGGGCTGCGATTGTCTGAGGCTTGTTGCCATAAACCCGCGACTTCAAGTAGCTCCAAAGAAAGAAATCTGCGATGGTTAAATCGGGCAATCTTGCTGGAGATGCCAAATCGCCAAAACGGGAGATTATGCGACCAGAAAACGCTTCCTTCACAATATCCATTGTGTCTCGTGCTGTGTGTGAGGTTGTACCGTCGTGCTGAAACCACATGTTCACCAAGTAGCGCTCATTCAATTCCGGTAGTAAGAAGTCGTTTATCGTGGCCCTGTGGCGCGTAATAGAATGTGAGAGGAAAGTTTTTGTATGACTTGTTGTACACTACATTGCTATGATATGGTACCTGGAGGGTGACCAACTGACCAACACTATCACGAGGAAGCTGCAAACGTTTGTCATAGGTGCCTACGCTAAATCTTAAGAATATTCTGGCCAAGCCGTATCCCTAAAGAACAGCTTTATCAGAGAACGGACCATGAACCTATAGGCACAAACATACGACGACGAAAGTAGCAGTGAATTGGTCACACTCTCCGATGCGATGCAATGGAACCCGCTTATTCAGGACGGCAGGATGCGCGGCGGTCCTAGGAGTACGTGGTGCAGAACAGTTGAGAAGGAAGCACGGCAACTGGGAAAAAGTTGGAGAGAGCTGAGGCACATTTCCAGAAACCGCACTCGATGGCGCGTAGACGTAGTAGAGGCAGTCGCTTCCGAACTCTCAGTGAGGAAAGTTGATTTACTAGTGGTGTTATCAAGTACAAGTGTTTTAACAAATTATCTAAGTGAAAGACTCAGGAACAATCGTTTGGCTCAATGGAGCGCCTACCAAATCCAGGAGTGGGGAACCCAGGTTCGAATACACCCGGAGTACAAGCTCTTTTTTGTCTTTTTTCTTTTCATTTCGTTAAACGAAAAAACTAATTGTGAAACGGGTCCCGAAAGACAGCAAAGTAATGGATTCCGTCCAGCCGGAGATCCCGCAAAACCAATCATTGCCCAAAAGAGTGACGAGAACAAATGAAAACCAGCAGCATTCGAAGACGAGGTGACGAGGAGGCTAGAGAGCTTGATAAGCTGATTAAAGAGTTGATAGAAAAAGGGAGAAGTTGCGAAACAAAAGGCAGCAAGAGCAACAGAAACAACAAGAATTGCCTCAGCACCAAAAACAACAACTAAAACAGAAACAACAGAACCAACAACAGAAACCTTTGCAATACAACATATAACAAAGACAAACAGAACAGAAAGAGAAACAGCAAGAGCAACAACAGCAACAACAACAACAGAAGAAGCAACAACAACGGCCACGACAACAGAAACAGCAACAACAACAACAACAAGAACAACAGCAGCAGAAGCAACAGCAAAAGAAGAGAGAAAAAATACCACCAATTAACGTAAGTGATTTAGAAATAAGTGATAGCATAAGGTTATGTAGATTAGTAAGTAAAGACTTTTACGTCAAAAGATTGAGTGCAAGTAAGCACATTGTAATATGTAGTAGCCTGGAGGAACACAAAAAAGTACGCACCGCCCTAGGTAAGGCAGAAACCGAATACTCCCAAAAGTGAAAAATTACAGACGATGCTGTTGAAAGGCATCGATCCTTCAATAAATACAGAAGAGCTCGGAACAGAACTTAAGAGGTTTGAGAGCGACGACCTTAAGTTCGTGGGGGTCAAGCCGTTTACCACGGCAGCGGCAAGGGGTGGTAACCGAAAATTACCATTCTTTTTAGTGCAGCTAACGGCCAACAGTAAAATTGATAGTTTACGAAGTATCAAGTTTCTTTACTATCATGCTGTTAGTTGGGAAAAATTAAAAAGGGTAGATCACGTACTACATGTATGCGCCGCCAGAGATTCGGGCACGCCGCAGCTAACTGTAACATGCAGTTCAGACGCGTGAAGTGCGATAAGGACCACAAAAATGGAGAGTGTCCACTCGGTAATGAAAAGGTAAAAGATAGGAGTCAACTCTTCTGCGTACTCTGCAGGAACTCGGGACATCCCACCAATTATTGAGGTTGTTCTAGGTTCCAGGAGCTGAAAAAGAAAGTTCAGGCTAGAAAACAGTTAATAATAGAAGAAAAACGTCTAAAGAGTCGCGCATTCTCTAATTTTGTAGCGCCCAATGTGTCCTTCGCCCAAATGGCAGCTGGATCGAGTGGTGCCACAATGACATTAAAAAATACGTCGAAAGCATTTGATTTGAAAGCAATCCTTCTATTTCTGCATGGAAAGATCGAACACTTCCAGAAACAACTTAATGAACAAACAGCTCGAATAGACGTTATCTATTCGACACTGTTTGATAAGACTGGCGCGCCGATATAATGTCTAATACGCTGAATGAGGTTAATCTGAAGATCCTTGCAGTGAATGTAAATTCCCTGAACAGAATTGAGAGAAGGATCAATTTTTCTAACTTGTTGGTAAGGGAATGCCCAGATGTTATTTTGGTAAGCGAAACGAAGCTTAACCAGAATCACAAAATTGGCTACAGGGGTTACAATATTTATAGAAGGAATCGGCCTAACTTCACAAGAGGGGGTGGGGTTGGTATACTTCTACGTAAAGGATTGCGCCATAAAATCATATATAGCAGGATCGATGCATGCAGGTGTTGGAAGCATGCATCGTATGCATTCGTGTCCGTAGTGAAAGACGGTTGTATGTGGTGTCGCTTTACGCACCTGATGCACTTCTTCCCACTCAATTTGTAATAGAACTCGAAAAACTTTTTCGCTGTCTGCAGCTACAGTCGGAAGAAAATTTTTACTTTTTGGCCGGAGATCTTAACGCTGGACATGCTGCATGGGGAAATAATCTACCAAATACCAGGGGTAACCAGTTATTTAACTGGTGGGGTTCACATAGGATAGAAAACTCGAGTTGTACGCGACGGATATCCCATCTTTCCCATCTGCCGGTTTCTTTCTGGACCTGGCATTAATAGACAATAGGATAGAGCTAACGAACATAGAACGACCCACTAGGAACTGTTTGCGAGCGTTTGAGTACGATAGCGACCACTACGGACTCGCCGCCACAGTACGAATCCAGAACGAGCAAATACTGCTGGAACAATACGATCATGTGTTCTCATATGATTACCGTAGAGTTCGTTGGTCACGCTTCGCCAAAACTTTAAAGCGACGACAAACGACGAGATTGACCGACATTTAACAGAAATGGACATTGTAATTAAACAAATTATGGAGCAAACTATCCCTCGGATACAACACTCCGAAGACAATCAGACTAACAAATACCGAAATCCCACAATCGACGCGTATAGCACACAAAAGTAGAGTGCTCTCGAGACTGAAACAGCTATACAGACGGTTTACTAACAAGAACACTAAAGTCAGTGATAAAAAACCCCGAAACAATTAATAAAAGAAAATTTCAGTAAATCCATAAGTCTGTATTGGGGCAATAAAATCCAGTAGTCCGAATATGTTTCCGCAGATAAATAAATTATTCAGGCGGAAAGATCACAAGAATAATTCACATTATCCAGCGCACTGGAAAATAGCAGTGGTACACCCTATCTCAAAGAGGGATAAAAATAGGACCAACCCTGTTGATCTTCGGTCAATTAGTCTACTTCCGAACATTGGCAAAGTATTCGAAAAGGTGGTCAACAGAGCTCTGTTGAAATGGGTGGGGGATAACAATATAATCCCGGACAATCAGTTTGGTTTTAGGGCGAGGCACAACACCATTCATGCGGCGTCAAAACTGATCTCCGACATACAGTAGAACAAAGGCAAGAACCAATGTACGGGTGCTTGTCTGGTTGACTTGGAGAAGGCCTTTAACACCGTATGGTTAGAGGGGCTTTTCTACAAGCTAACCAGAATGGGCATGAGGAAACCTTTGCTACGAGTATATATGATTTACAACATGCTTATGGAAAAAAAAGTTCGTTGTCAAATGTGGCAACGTGATTTCGAGTACTGTTTTCAACATTAAAAATGGCTTACAGCAGGGGTCGGTTATTTCTCCGATACTGTTCAATATTTACACAAGTGATCTAATACGAGTAGGTACCCTCAATCACGCTATAGCGTATGCAGATGATTTAGTGGCGTACAGATCAGGACCGAAAATCGAAACCATTAACACCCTTTTGCAACGTGACTTCGATCGTATTAAGGAGTATTGCGATGATTGGAAATTGAAAATTAATTTCCAAAAATCAGAAACAATTTTATTTAGAACTCCATTGAGAAGGGCCTCTTGGGATACCAGAAATAACTGGCGAAATTTGGCCATAATTGGACAGCATGGACTACCACTAGCGATGAGAAGCGCAGTTAGGTATCTTGGTATCTGGCTTGATAAATATCTATATTTTGATAAACATATTGTCTGGCTTTGACAAGAAAACTGTTTCAAAACAGTCAACTTGATTCCAGGATGAAAGTCGTATGCTACGTGGCTCTAATCAGGTCAATCATCGCTTATGGTTGTCCGGTGTGGTTTAATGTAGCACCGTCTTACATGGAAATGATTCGTGTGTTTGAGAGACAGTGTCTTAGAACCTGTCTTCGATTGTACCGAACACCAGAGTCTGAGTACATTAATTATTATCCCAACAAAGTCCTTTACAAGGGAGCTGGACTAAATAGGATTGACAATTTTCTAATTAAGGTGACTCGAAGGCACATCGCAAGAGCAATGACGATCGATAATAGCCTGATCTTTGGGGCATATTACCCCAATATAATGTACCACGAGAGTACACTTCAATCTGACTATATCCCGCCTGAAGCATTTCTCCATATAGACGCTAAAGGCTTAGTGCAAAGTAGGGATGGTATTCCGGTATTATACCACCGCCACCGCGGTGCGAGGGAAAAGCGGCTCAACTACGACGGGTACGTCGCCAGTGCTCAGGAGCTCTTCCGTTTTAACCCTGCAATCGCGGACAGGGATAGGATCGATGCCGAAAAGCAGTACTCCGAATACTGGTGGCTTAAAGAAGGGGAGAGAAGAGATACGCTCTCCTAGGTCGGTGTGTTACTTACATAGCTTCTCCTAGGTATAAGTAGATTAGGGTTAGCTAGGGGGTTTTCGTGTAGAGGCTTGTTATCACGTAGCGGTACCTCCGAGAGTTGACCGACACTAGACGGTCTCGATCAAGTTTCGGAGGAGCATGTGCACCGTGATGGCGACTGCCAGGCGTCCGAAAACGCAATCGAAATGGTGACCACTCGGAGCAAAAGAAAACGAGTGCTCGCCATCTGGATTATAGTTAAGTTAAATTAAGAAGCATAGGTAGGTTAAGTAGATAGGTACGAGTAGCTTAAGTTTTAAATAAAATTTAAAAAGAGATAAAACATCTAAGTTTATTTTGGCAATAATTTTCTTAGAGAATCATATATGTAAATATGTTGGTTATATAAGCTAAGTCCTAGGATAGATTTAAGGTCGAAAGACACTAATTATAGTAATATCATTAAGCTTAGAGCGCTCGGTAAGAGCCAGTAAGCTAAATTCAGAAACGGACGCTGTCAAATTAGATTTAATCATTTTTGTCTAGTATGTAAGTTAGCATATAGAAAAAAATAATAAAAATGAATTTAAAAGTAAGGAAAAAATGCATAGTAGAGGACCTAGGACCCACAAGGGGATACAGGAACGAATGAATGAAAATGAAATGTGAGAACGGAAATTGAGTTCCTTATCACAGATAACACCTTAATCACACAACTCATTCACTAAGGGAACAGGCAGATGAAAGATTAGATAGCAGCGAGGTGAAGTAGGGGGCCGCTTACGGGTATACGTTATGACACCAAGTACAAAATCTGTCAAGATCTTCTTGTAATGGTAGGCTGTCTGAGGAAGAAGTTATATATCTAAAGATTTTCATATCGTCTGCGTAAACAGATATGTATGAATTTTTAATGATGCAATCAACACCATTAATGGCCAGAATAAATAATAAGGGACCAAGGTGGTTGCCTTGAGGGATACCAGGGGAGGCTTTAATTGAGTCAGAAACCATGGACCTAAATAGAACATAGTAATGTCGTTCATTTAAATATGATTGAACCCATGTTATAAAGTTTATTTGGAAACCAAGAACCTCTAATTTCAGAAGGATTATATCATGTGAAAGTTTTACTGAAATCGGTGGCAATCACATCAACTTCAATTCCAGATTCCAGTGCACATAAAGTGCTTGATACGAATTCCATTAAGTTGGTGTTCGTAGATCTGCCTTTGAGAAATTCGTGCTGATTTTGGGAAACAATAGGTTTACAATGGAAAAGTATTATGTCATAAATAATGCTCTCGAAAAGCTTAGGTATACAGGACAGCTTAGCAATTGGTAGATAGTTGGAAATATCATCTTTTCGGCCTTTTTTATGTAGGAAAATAGGAAAAGACTTTTCCCAGGTTGAGGGAAATAATCCCTGGGTGATAGAAAGCTGAAAGAGAGCTGTACGAGTTGGGGCTAGGTGCATTTCACACTTCTTTAAAAAATATAGAGGGAAGATTGATGAGATTTATTATTTTATCTCTAACCCGCTCTAAAGTTATAGACACAGATTCCACAGTTGTTTGTGGGCAGCTATTTAAGTAGGAAAAGTAAGAGTGGCGAACGCTTGGCTAAAAAAAATTGCGAAGAGGTTTGAATTCTTGAATTTGGGGATCGCCCGAGGACTTATCAAGAAAATTCAGAGATGACGGAGAGTTATCCGATTTACTTTTAGTTTTGATGAACTGAAAGAATCGTTTAGGGTCAGAACTGAGTGTGTGGTCCATTTGGTTTTAATAGGTGTCATATACTCGTAAAGTTTGACAAAATACAGAAAAATTTATTTGGGCAGACTAGGTGAGTATACCAGAGCTTATTTCTCTTATTACGAAGTGTTACGGGCAGTAGAAACAAGCCCTAAAACCGACGATGTGAACGCGCCTTTAAAAAAAGGAATGGTGAAACCAGCAGCCATTTTGGAAGGCGGCTTTCCTTGAACTTCCATCTTGGAAAACTAATATTCAGACAAAAAATAAATAATAAAGTAAAATTTCGGTAGATTAACAAAAATGAGTTTCAGTTGCGCCAATTATTCGCCAT
Organism: Volucella zonaria; assembly: GCA_963966105.1. Lineage (NCBI taxonomy): Eukaryota > Metazoa > Arthropoda > Insecta > Diptera > Syrphidae > Volucella > Volucella zonaria. Next base: position 315,524,979 of record OZ014530.1, on the reverse strand, counting down.
TGAAGATGCCGCCAAAGAAGGGAAAATTGCCACCGCTGCCGTCACACTTTGTTCCTTCCAACAGCTGCAGACGATCGCCAGTCAAGGTTCACCTCCATAGGAGTTTAATTGTCGCTTGTGCACTGCACCATCTTCAGCTGGTAATATGGTATGCTGCGATTGCTGCCATGGATGGCACCACTACGCCTGCGTCGGCGTTAATAGTTTTGTAAGTGAAGAAGAATAGATGTGTTCCACTTGCCAAGGCAAGATTTCTGTAACTTGTTCTCCAGAAGTAACGTCCGCCTTTGCCGGTAAACCTTCTACTAGCAAAACCAAGCTGTCGCAAATTGCTAGCGTTGTAGACACTGGGTGGTGTGAATAAAAACTGAGGGAACACTCCGAGTAAACCCTCTTAAGAGAAATGTTTTCCTAAAAGGTAACACTCATCCATGAACTCACTCATGAACTCAGGTTCATCCCCTCAAGTTGAAGTTTTAAAAATTGAGTGTAGCACTGTCAAATTGAACTGTGAAGTTGCTTATAAATGGCCAAGTGAAAGTGAAATATTAATATGTTTTTAAACGTACAAACGCGAAAAATAAAAAATTATAGTTCTCGGCGTTTCGGTCACACGGGTGATAACTTTAAGAGCCTGTATAGGTTCGAGTTTCACAATGTGGAGTGGTTAAGCACTCATTTCCTTTCCGGGATTACTGAGGAAACCCGTGGTGGTGCCATACCAAACTTTGAAAAAATAAAAATCTTTTTAAGATACATTGGGGACCCGGGTTTCCAATTTGGAGTTGGTGAGGATATTGGAATTCGTAAATCCACCGTATCGAAAATAGTGTGGCAGGTGTGTTGCGCTATATGTGCAAAAGCAGATTTATGGATCAAATTTCTATCGTCGATGGAGGAAATGAGAGAAGTAAAACAAGAATGGCAATCCAAATACTATTTTCTTCCTCCATGCCAAATCTCTTTTTTTTTGTTGGTTTTTCACTAATTTCGTCCAAGTACTCCTCGTCCGAATGATTGTCCATATTCTCTTGTTTAAAAAAGTTCCTCTCAAGCATCCTCAACTTTTACGAGTGTGCCCTCAATAAAATGCAATTTTATTCACACCACAAACAAGGGAACCCTCAACTGTCAAAATGTGTGAGGGGAGTGTTTTCGTTAAGTTTAACGAAAAACATTTTTATTCACCTCAAATGGAGTGTTCCCTCTAAAAACTTGAGGGAACACTCACACTCAGTTTTTATTCACCCCACCCACTACCTGCCAAACTATAGTTGGCTCTACGACTGCCAATTCTTTCGTCAACGCGGTGACAAATACTTGCATCCTAGCCTCAAAACACCCTGCAACAAACATAGCAACGCATTTACCACAACATCTACGGCTCCTACAACGACTCCAATTTCCTTTAGTGTTGCGAACATGCTGAACCCGGAGCCGAACGCAGTAGTCATCTGGGCAAAAAATATAGCTGCCAACCCTTTGTTCACAAATGGAACTGTTGCGTCAAACGCTCTCCCTCTGCAAGTTAGCTCAATCAATGGTGCATCTCTTGCGACAACTGCATTGCGTACGACTGTTGCTGTCCTAGGACCCACAAGGGGACGCAGGAACGAATGACATTGCTACGAAAGTAATAATGATGCAAGTAACAGTGATGAGACTTTGAATGCAGGGAATAAATGGTTTCTGCCATTACATGTACACAGTTCCTCGCGAAGCAACAAATGCCGGTGCCGTGACATAACGCCATAAGTGACATAAGACCAAATTCTACCTTTTTGGCAGTATGTTTCTACCACTTTCACAAAGCGACATAAGACCAAATTCTTTTGAGACATAAGACCAAGTACGCATTAAGATATAGGCGCCTGCCAGACATATTTCGTTCAACGATAGAAGTGAAATAAGAATACCCCACAGACTCGCTCATAGGCGCTTGCCTGACAGTTGTTGACATACACTTAGCGGAGCGGCGAAGTCGCGTGAGTGGCTAAATCATGCGGAGAAAAGGGTGAAGAGAGTCACCCAACCCAAACTTGAAATACGCCAGACTCGCCAGGCGCCTGCCTGACAGTTGTTGGCATACACTTAGCGGAGCGGCGAAGTCGCGTGAGCGGCTAAATCATGCGGGGAAAAGGGTGAAATCCTGTTAGCAAACGAAGAGAGTCATCCAAACCAAACTTGAAATACGCCAGACTCGGTTATAGGCGCCTGCCTGACAGTTGAGTGTTACAGTTACAAGGATTTCGCACTATGGGCGTCTCCTCGACTCATACGCCGGACGGCCTTCGGCCTCACATGCAGGTTCCCAGGGCGCCGCAACTCGGCGTGCAGTATACTAGTCTTTGAATGCAATATTGTCGACCTTTTTTGTGGACAATACGTTAACGATAGCATTGAAGTGTTCACCTATATTATGTAAGAAAAACAACTTACAGCTGTCGGGGAGATATATGAAAAATAATAATGAAACGTATTGTACGTACCAGGAAAGCATAATCTAATACGCGTTCGAGAGTGACATAAAACCAAATTGGCCTTATGTCGCTTTTGGAAAAAAAACAACAACAACAACCCACGAGTGCAGTGAAACCGAAATCCACATCCACAGTGCGGGCATCACAGCCTTCCTGCCCCTGGTCGTAAGTACTGTTGCTTGTACTCGGCCACTGCCGTTGCTGTATTACATTGTGATACAGCGCGTGCAGTGTCAGAGTATGTAACAACCAATGGATAGCGGGCTGTGGGTATAAATTTTGTTGGTGTGCTATTTCGTATTGTTGTAAGGGCATAACACGTACAACAATTTGATTCGGTAAACCAACTCTGAATTTGTACTTCACATCTGCGCTTAGTAACGTCGGTGTTTGTGTTTTTTGTGTTTGTCTGTCTTTATAATGACTCGGGAATTTAGAGTGGATATTGGGAATATACGCGGGCTAAAAAGTAATCACTTTTCTGCGCACGGCCACGTCTGTAAATACAGACCAGTATTTTGGCACTTAGTGAAACACAGGTAGATCCCCGCCCACACCTCTCAGATCACTCTGATCTGAAGCTACCTGACTACGAACCAGTGCCTTTATACTTCTATCATCGCGGTCTCGCCATTTACGTGCGTAGTGATGTAGCTTACCAAACTCCACCACAATGTAATCCCTGTTCCAATCCGGAATTCAATTTCATGTGGTTAAAATTCCATCTCCGTAAGCAAATTATCCACTACTGCTTTATTTACAGAAGCCCCAAACCGGACAGCAACTCGACCTTTAACGAGTTTGATGCGCTGTCTGACTCCATTCAAAGAATTGTATCCCTGTATCCTCATACGGGCGATTTCAATACACACAATCCTGGGTGGCTTCGATTTTCTGGGCAGATAACACCCGAAGGACGGTGTGTTAAGAACTTCGCTGCGGAAAATAACTTAACCCAGCTTGTAAACGAGCCCACACGAATACCAGACGTTGAGAGTCATACCGCCAACATCCTGAACTTGTTTTTAACTTCTCACCCTGACAAATACAAGGTCAATGTGCTATCCCCTTTAGGCTCGTCGGACCATTGTGTCATATCAGCTAATTTCTCGTACACCCACCACGCTGTTAGAGAAAAGATTCCTAAAAGAACCGTATGGCCATACGAGAAAGCCAACTGGAGCGGTCTTAACAACTTCTTTAGGAATTTCAACTGGTCGTTATGTTTCCCGATCACAGAAACTATTCTCACTGGAATGAGATGCTTTATCTCTCATGGGATGAAGAGTACGAGTATCAAACCAAAAGAAAAGGCGCGGTACGACTCGAGCTGTAAAGAGGCTGTCAGCGTTGGAGAAAGGTTTTTTCGGTCCTTCAAGACCAGCTCAACTTATGGGGTGGCCGTGGTGTAGTGGTACTAGCAATCGCTTCTCACTCGGAGGGTCAAGGTTCGAATCCTAGCCACGACAACGTTTTCATTTGTGTAATTGGAACTCATTCAGAAAAATCTGCGTGTGAAGGCATAAAACTGACATGTAGACTTGGCTGTTTCAGCACAAAACAACCGTTAAAATTCACAAACTGAATCATTCCGAGTGAAGAAAATTCTCTCCGTCCTATTCGGACTCCCGCCCCTGGAGAGTCAATATCGAAACCAAACACACCTGAGTTTCAAACCACTACATCACAACAATGCTTTCCTTACTCCTCCTTCTATCTTTCCGCCCACGCACAGACAACAGTAAAAGGGTATCATAACACCTTAGGCGCGTGTAAATTATAAAAAAAAAAAAAAACAAACTGAGGAAAATCGAAAAAAGTTAAAACGATCCAGAAATGACTGCAACGCTTTTTCCAAGCGCGTAAAATTCCAATACGACCAAAAGCTGAGGCAAAAAATACTACAATGTCCCAAAGGTAGTAAACATTTTTGGTCGTTCGTAAAAAACATCAGAAATTCTGCCTCATCCTCCATCCCAACGCTCATTTGCAATGATATTCTAGCTGTCAGCTCTTTGGACAAGGCCAATCTGCTTGCTGCACACTTTGCGGCCAGCTCAACACTCCCAGATTGGGCTTTGTCTTCGCCTACACTTGAGTGCGTCGAATCTTCAATAAGCAAAATCCACTTTCGCACTCGTGTAGTAGCAAGAGTACTTAAAGAGCTCAACATGCACAAATCCGCTGGTCCAGACGGTATATCTCCCCTTCTTCTGAAGAGGTGTTCTTCCACGCTGGCAAAACAACAGCGTAAGCTTTTTCATCAATCCTACTCTTTAGGACTCTTTTCGAGCAGATGGAAAACAGCATTTGTCCAGCCCGTCCCTAAGAAAGGCGAATCTTCCTCTCTCCCTCCATGCAGACCCATTGCATCCAAGATCATGGAAACGCTGATAAACCGTCAGCTCATGAAAGATCTCGAAACACGAAAACTTTTTAATGACCGGCAGTATGGTTTTCGTAGCAGCAGGTCCACTGGTGATTTGATGGCATGTGTCACCGAAAAGTGGAACCAAAGCGTACATCATTCCGGCGAAAGCAAGATAGTTGCACTTGATATTTCTTAGGCATTCGACAGAGTTTGGCATCAGGCTCTTTTGTCGAAAATGCGTACTTTTGGAATCGATGGCTCTCTTCTTCAATGGATTAGAAACTACCTTTCGGAACGTTGAATTCAAGTTGTTTTGGATGGTTTCAAGTCTGAATTCACAAAATAAATGCTGGTGTGCCCCAGGGCTCCGTTCTGTCACCGACACTCTTTTTAATTTTCATCAACGATCTCTTGTCTGCTATTTCTAATCCAATACATTCCCTTGCTGATGACATCACTCTCTGCTTTTCAAATTCGTTTTCGGATTCACGTCCCTGCTCTTCGGCTGTAGAACGGGAACGGCAGCGTATGTTAACCTCATTAAATTCCGATATTAACAGCATAACTAATTGGGGAAACACTAACAGAGTAGAATTTATTGCTTGCAAAACACAATGGTGCCTTCTATCATTAAAGCGAAATTTAAACACCCAGCCATTATCCATGGATGGAACTTGCATCGTCGAAACTGATAAACTTTCCATTCTCGGTATGTGTGTCAATGAAAACTTACGTTGGAATGAACACATATTCGGTGTCGTTAAAAATGCTGCGAAATGTCTAGGTTTCCTCAAGTGATGTAAGAAATATTTCACCACTTCTGATCTGGCCTCAATACACATATAAGGCATACAGCCGCCTAAAATTGGAATACAAATCTGGTCAGGTGCGCCTAAAACATCTATGCACCTGCTAGATAGAGTAAAAACCGTGCGATAAAACTCGTAGGTGATACGAATATCACTCCAACAATGGACACCCTCGAACACCGACGTAAGGTCTCGTATCCCACTCTGTTTTATCGCTATTTCCACCACCAGTGCTCCATAGAAATCGGCAGTAGCATTCCGCCCCTTCAAACCTTTAACCGTAACACACGTCTCGCTATGAATACTCATCAGATTCGTTCCTAAGCCGTACAACTCGCTTATGGAATGCCCTGCCTAGCTCCGTATTTCCCAGTCATTATAACCTTCAAACATTTAAAACCAACGTTCACCGGTACCTCTCTTTCCATCCTCCCTGATTTTCCTTCGCCCGCGCTGCGTGCAAACAGTTTAAGGGTACTAAAACAAATAATCCCTTAAGCGCGCGCAAATTACAAAAAAGACATAGGGTCAAATGGTAGAATTTGGCCTTATGTGGCTTGGCCTTATGTCATGGCACCACAAATGCCACTTATTTGTCTTCATTCGTTTTCATTTTAACGTCTAACTAGGTAGCTCCGTTCGACTGGATAGCTAGCTAAGTCCCCCATTACATTTGGTCAATTCTTCGATACGCCGTTTACCATCATTAAATACATGTTGACTTACTCGTATGTTACCATTTTCACACAAAAAGTTTGACGTCAGAAGCTGTCTCATTGGGTCGTTGTTTTTTTGCGCTAATAGTGTTACAAAATTTTGTTCTGGTAAAGTATTTCCTGGCAATTCTGAATCGATGGAAAAGAAAGGTTTCGGTTTTCTAATTACATAAAAGGGTTTCTTTGCCAATTCCTACAGATAAAACACACACCCTCAATTAATTAATTAGGGTGATGGAAAATTCAAAGAAGCGCTTAATCAAATCGAGTGCTGTTTTTTATTGAACGCTTTTAAAATGCCTGTACAAGTATATATACCTTTTCTGATACGTAGAGCATTAGTATGAATATATTCTATCCACTGCACTTAGTTCACATTCCGCAACATGGATGCGAAGGCCGCCCGGTTGAACTACTATTCCGTATTGTCTCTCAAATTTATGTACTTCTATTCGAAATTATTTGGCATGGTGTACTTCCGAATAACCCAACAAAATCGCATCGCATATTCTCTAAAGACTCACATTTTCTCAATCATTTTCCGGATTATCCTATTGCTGGTGTACTCTATCCAAGTGCCTAAAATTCTAGTCTATCTACACAAGACTCCCTATCTCCGGGAAATCATTTTCGGACAGGCTCTGACAATTTTTCTATTCTTTAGTATATTTATTGTTTTTGAAATATTGAATCATGAACGATTTATCGGTATGGTTAACAGGAGTATAGAAGTCCTCAAACGGATATCGATATTAGCTGAAAATCCCTACATTTTGGGACACGACTTCTACATTGTGATACTTGCTCGAATTGTCGAAAATTTAATGGCGCTACTTACAAGTATGGAACATTTTGTTAGTTCCATGGTTTCAATGAATTACTTGCCCATTTGTGAATTTTTACTGGTACATGGCCTCATTACCATGGTGAATCTCTTATTTTTGGGATACATAACATCGGCAGTGATGTACCAGAATATTGGCAATCACATGATATCGTTGGCGAAACGAATCGAAAGGACTAAGATCTGCACAATGTCAAAGTTTCGGAGAATGCAAGCTCTGTGTGATTTCGCGGACGAACTCGATGAATGTTCAGAGATTTATTCCGATATTTTCAAACTAACTCATGAATTCCACTCGTTGTTTCAGTTTAGTATTCTTTTTAAATTTTATTTAGACATGTTCTTGATCATAAGTAACGTACATTTGGTTTTCTTGATATATGTGGGCAGTGGAATTATCTATTGGAACGGTGTTATTCGCAGTGTTGTAATTATTTCGGATTTTTCATTTTTAATATTTGTGATTAATTTGGCGGTACGTAGATCTCAGATTCCTACTTACTTAGATTGGGATGTATTTTGTTCCGATATTGACAGTCGATTCGATAGAAGTGTAAGTACAGACCACATAGGACTATCAGATTTGTCTCATTACGTTTTATTTTTAAGGTGGACTACTTTCTAAGTCAGCTCAGATTTCAGGATTTGAAATTGAATGTGTTTGGTTTATTCCAACTTAACAATGAACTGTGCTTACGGGCGTTTTCAATAGTTGTGGCTTATTTGACAATAATCATTCAATCCAGCATGATGGGATACTTTAAGAATAATGTCTAGTAAATTAATAAATTGGTTCTATATTAAGTTTGCAAATATTTAAATAGATACAACTAGCAACTGTTTGAATATTGTCTATTACATTTGAATAAAAGTTGTATTTTCTCCCTCTTCAATAGAGTTCTTAGTTTTGTCAGACTTCAAAGGTTGAGGTTCCTACTCGTATATCGTATATCATATTGGGACCCTTTCTGACTGCAAGTCAAGGACAAGGACAGATTAACAGATAAATAATGATGACTATCTCCGACAGCAGTTATCATAGCAAAATTTGACACTTTCTGACAGCAACACATAGCAGCTCTAAATATACCACCTTGATCAAAAATTTTTCGGAATTAATTCAGAAAATTTAAAATACAAGTTTATTCATCTAAATCTATATTGTCCCCTTCAAAGTAATCGCTATTGACTGTAACACACTCATGCCAGAGCTTGATCCAATCCTTGAAACATTTTTTATATTCGCTTTTCGGTATGTCCATTAGTGCTTCCTGCGATTTTTCCATTACTTCCTCTCGGCGCGGCTGCTGAAACGCGTTCCCCGTAGTAGTTTTTAACTCGATTGAACAGCAAGAAGTCACAGGAATTCGGTGGCTGTCGGATGGTATTTGTTGCATTTTTCGTCAAAAAATTACGAATAATGATGGCACTGTGCGACGCATATTTAGCGGGATTTAATTCAAAAATTGACATGCACAAATGTAAACAAAAAACGGTTAAACCTCCCACTGAATGACGGCAAAAAAAAGTTATTTTAAAAGCATGTGCAACAACAAAAAATTACATCAAAGATCAAGTTGTGTACAATTATTCATAAGAAGGTCAGCTTTAAGAGCAAGCGGTAAAGTTTTTTTTTTTTCAAGTGGTTCGCGTGGCTTTAAGTAAAAGTTTAATTTTTTTTTAATAAATATAATATTGCTGAATATTTAGGTAAGTTGTTTTGGGATAAAAAGTGTTTTCGTAAAAATTAGGGATGCTTGAGAGTAAAAAATTAGTGATAAATTATGTGTTCATTTTGGTCTAAAGTGTAATTGTTCAGTGTTTTTCAAGGTTGAGACCATTTTTGCTTTAAAACCTTATATATGTGGAACCAAAAAGTGTTTTGACTTTCTGCGTACAGGTGCGACACCCATACTAAATTTTTCATATTTTAGGATGGCAACCGAAATTACGGAAAAAACAAATTTTTGATGTTTGGATTTCCAAAATCAAAATTAAGCGCTTCGATGCTGTATTTGCTTTCGTAATGGATTGTTTTCATAATTTTTCATTTTCCGAAAAGGCAATTAAGTCATTAAAGGCAACCTTGAAAAATTTATGTTTGAGGTTTGACGAAAAAATGGCCAAAAATGGTGGCCATAGAGAACGCTTCGAGAGCAATAATTGTGCCTGGTTAAATGAAACTTTAACAGTATCACAAACTGTTTTAGATGGAATTCCCTCTTCATCATGGTATTAGGAAGACCAAGAAGAGAAAAGTACAAACATTCTAGATTTATTTAGCGCTGAAGAAATCAGAACTGCGAATGAAATAAACCTTAGAAAAGCTGAAAAGAGAAATACTGCTATTGCAGTTAAGCAATTATCAATATGTTCTCCAAAAAGAGGTTAGTTTTTTGCTTTTTTTCTTATAAATTTCATCATTTATACCTAAAGTTCAATGGTAAAGAAAACACTGGAAACACATACATCTTTCCAATATCTGCAGATGATGCATTAGCGATGTTAACAGACGCACAGCTATCCACTCATCACTACGATATAATACGAGTACGTCAAAAAAATTAATATAAATGTTCCAAATCTACTACCTTCGTACCACAAAATTAAAGAGTCTAAGGCAAAATGCTATCCCGATAGCAGAACTGTGAGTGAGTCTTCTGCTGAACGCGGCTTACAAAGCTTGGTAAATCATAGCATTGAACGTTTATGCTCAGCTCAAAAAGATGTTTTAGATTCTGTTTCGGATTTTAAAACTGGGCTTAAAGAATTGTTCCTGCTCATAAAATGGGGTTGCGATGGTGCTCAACAAAAACAATACAAACAAAAATCTTCATCAGGTCATCATTTCGATGAAAACCTCTTTAGTATTTCCATGATGCCAATTCAGCTATATTTCTTACAGGAAGAAAATAAAAAAGTGGTTTGGCAAAATCCAGCTCCATCATCCACAAGATACTGCCGGCCTATTAAATTGAACTTTGCAAAAGAAACGACAGAATTGATCAAGTTGGAAGTAGATTCAATACAAGAACAAATTAAAATGTTACAGCCAGTTGAGATAAATAATGACAGCTTTCATATCCAAATAAAACCAATTTTCTTACTTACCATGATCGACGGCAAAATATTGGGTCTACAAGTAAGTTTCCAGCGTTTGTCAGAGAGTGCGCCACCAGTGGATCCCGGGCAGAAATGTCAGACCCCATGTGTTTTATTTGTAGGTTTTGTATCTGTCAACAACTTTGCAGCGTTCTATCGGTGTCGTACATTTTATCGAGCAAAATCATGGCAAGTTTCCAGCCAAATAAACGTCATTTGCGGGAAGCGCTGCTTTTATTCTTTAATATGAAGAAAAGTGCGGCTGAGGCCTATCGTTTGCTTTCGGAAACTTATGGGGCGGAATGTATTGGTGAATCGACGTGCCGCGAGTGGTTCAAACGGTTCAAAAGTGGTGATTTTATAGTTAAAGACAAAGATCGCCCCGGAAATCCGAAAAGTTTTGAAGACGAGGAATTGGACGCTTTACTGGATGAGGATCCGTGTCAGATTCAAGAAGAACTTGCTGCATCATTGGGCGTCACGCAACAAGCCGTTTCCCTGCGCCTAAAAGCACTGGGATTCATTCAAAAGGTTGGAAACTGGGTGCCGTACGAATTGAAGCCAAGAGATGTCGAACGGCGATTTTGCATGTCCGAAATGTTACTGCAGCGGTATAAAAATAAATCATTTTTGCATCGTATTGTCACTGGTGATGAGAAATGGATTTATTATGATAATCCTAAACGCAGAAAATCGTATACAAAGCCCGGCAAGCCCGCCCAATCGATGCCGAAACGAAATATTCACGTGAATAAGGTCATGCTCTGCATATGGTGGGATCAAAAGAGCGGCGTATACTACGAACTGCTTCCGAGTGGTGAAACCATCAAAGGACCATTAGATCGAACCCAACTAATTCGTTTGAAGTGGGAATTAAAAGAAAAACGGCCAAAATATGAGACCAGGCATGAGTCCGTCATTTTTCATCACGACAACGCTCGGCCACATGTTGCGGTTTCGGTGAAAAACTATTTGGAAAATAGTGGATGGGAAATTCTGCCTCACCCGCCTTACAGTCCAGACTTGGCACCATCTGACTACCACTTGTTTCGTTCGATGCAGAACGCTCTTACGGGAATACGCTTCAGCTCAGTAGAGGAAATCAGAAATTGGCTCGATACGTTCTTGGGCTCGAAAGACGAGAAATTTTTTTGGTCCGGAATTCATAAATTGCCAGAAAGATGGGGGAAAGTTGTTGCTTCCGATGGACGATACTTTGAATAAAGCATTGTAACTATGTTTTCATAATAAAAACTTCAAATTTTAGAAAAAAAAAAGCTGGAAACTTACTTGTAAACCCAATATGTACTGCTTTATCACCTATAACTTCTTCGTCACAAACCTGTTATATTTGCGCAGCAAAACCATCTGAAATGAACAATTCAACCAAACTTTCAGAAAAGCAAGTGGACCAACAAGCAATGTCCCATGGGCTAAGTCCCCTTCACTCTTGGATCCGATTTATGGAATGTATCCTACATATCGCTTATAGACTGGAGATGTTAAAGTTTGGCAGGTTAGAGACCAAGAGAGTAAAGAAAATGTTAAAGCAAGAAAAAAGTTGATTCAGGATAGATTTAGAGCGGAAACTGGGTTATTGGTTGATACGCCAACTCAACAGTCAGGCAATACGAATGACGGAAACACAGCCAGAAGATTTTTCAGAGATGAGGAAAAAACTGCTGAAATAACAGGGATAGATAAGGAAATTATCAAAAAATTTCACATAATTTTAGAAGCGATTCGGTCTAGGTTTCCAATTGACATACGAGTAGATGCCTTCGAAACATTTGCAAGAGAAACGAGAGAGCTATATGTCAGAAAGTATGGCTGGTTTTGTATGCCAGTAAGTGTACATAAGGTATTATTTCATGGGAAACAAATAATTTCTACTCGTATACTTCCAATTGGAAAACTTTCCGAGGAAGCTCAAGAAGTTAGAAACAAGGAAAACCTCGCGAGTAGATACGAATACTGACCTTCTTAATAGGTTGCTAGTATTCACAGATCCATTTTTGGTAAGTCTTCGATGCATTCCAAAAACAAAAACAAACATTAATTGAACACGAAGTTCTACAATTGTTAAATATACCAACTGAGTAATAAAATGTAAATTATTGGCTGTTGTATGTTTTTTTTTCATCACAACTGTTATAGATATGTTTACAAAATTTACTACATTTCATTCTATAAACAATTCTCATAAAAGTAAGTAAAAAACATTTCACAAAAACATTAAAATCTAAGCGCTATTAATTTAATCCCGCTAAATGAGCGAATTGTCACACTGTGTGACGGTGCGCTATCATGGTGCAAAATCCACGAGTTTTCTGCTCACAATTCTGGCCTCTTTCGGCGAATTGCTTCACGCAAACGTCTTATACAGCCCAAATAATACGAGTACTCTTTGCTTAGTGTCTGGCCTTCTGGCAAAAATTCATGATGCACTACACCGTTGTAATCCATGAAAACCGTGAGCATTGCCTTCTTTTTTGACTGAAAACGACGTGGTTTTTTTAGTCTCGGCTCGGCTCATTTGGTGAACGTCATTCACTTGCCTGATGTCTGGGTTGCGTGTCGTATTCATAAAAACACGTCTCGTCTCCAGTATGATCCTTTTGATGAATGTGTAATCGGATTCAGCCTGACAAATCATCTCTTTTGCGACGCCAACACGGTCCCTTTTTTGCATGAAATTGAGGTCTTTTGGCACTAACTTTGCTGCTACATGACGGAAACCCAAATCATTAACTAAAATGTCTTGGACGGATCCATAGGCAATGTTCAAGTTCTTCGCTATCTCTCTGATGGTTAATTTGCGATCATTGACCAACATTTCTTTTGCTCGTACTTCATCAATGTTTTCGTCGCCTTTCGATGTCGATGGTCTGCCACTGCGTTCATAATTTTCGATTGACTCACGACCACTTTTGAACCGCTCGTACCACTGGTAAACGACCGTTTTCTTTAGAGAATCGTTGCCGAAACACTTTTCCAACATCTGGAATACAAGTTCGTTGTTGCAAATTTAAGACAATTTCTAAAATGGTAAAAAATCGCCAACACACACAGAGATAGATGTAACATACTCTTGGCTACGTAACTTTTGCAAATGTCAAGCTATAATGCTAAGATTCAGAGGGAATGTCAACAATAGATTTACCAACTTAACAAAAAAAACAGAACTCAAATCGGAACAATGGGAGCGCCACACGGTGGTGTGGTGCGGGAACTTTCTGACCAAGTAGTATATCATATATTTTGGAGTGTACCATAATTGTTGTACCTCACTGTGTTGTACTACGTGTAAAGAAAAGAGTTGCACGGTTCCTTTATTTGTTATGAGATGGTGTACGTGGCTTATTTATGGGCGAATTGACGTAAGGCGAATCTGCGACTTTTGGACAGCCGTTGCGAGAAGACCGCACCACAGAATCGATTCTAATTTGAACAGTTTTGTGTAGTCGCTATTATCAGAAGTGGAATAAATTATCCAGTGTCTAAAGACAAGTTTGTTTAAAAACGAAAAAAGAAACAGAACAGAAAAAGTAAAGAAAACAAAGCAAAAACTAAAGCTGATACGTACGCTTTTGTATTTGGTGAGCATCAAAGCAAAAAAACAGCATGGTGAGCAATTATTGATAGAGGTTGATGCCATCAATCAAATTTTAAACGCCGACTCTGTAAGTTTTCCTTGCTTTGACCCTGATCCCTCCAGAGTAGACATTAATAAATGGTGTTGTTGCGGTAAAATTTACCACAACAAGCTGGACTCTTTTCCCGTGAAAACTTTCACCTCATCCCATCGAACTTTTTCCCTCTGAATAGTTGCTCCTCCACTTTGTGCACTTTCTCAGTATCTTGGAAGGACAACATAAACAGGTAGGACGGACGGTCAAAGCCACCAAAAGAGCAGGCGGACGGCTCCCTACAAGAGCGTGAAGATGGCTCTATATGGGATAATTTTTTTTGCAAGGGTCCAACGTGAAATAGACAACCCTTGACCTCCGTGTTGTTCCGATGGGTAGTCCCCAGCCTCGAGTAGAGCCACGGCATTCCGATCCATCCATCCTTCACTCTCTTGACCCGCCTTGTCTGTTATGTCCGTTTTCGCTTTGGAGAAACGTATTTGTAGAAGGTACCTATGGATTCTTCCAATCCCGGACTTCTCCTCGGAGATGACAACCAGTAGGTCCACCCTGGAAAGATAGAGCCAGGCTGACGGCCTGGAAAACTCTGAACATATGACTGGCGGTCATGTTATTTGGACTATACGCCTAGAGCCAGATGGACCGTCTGAAGCCCCCGTGTAAATGAATCTGTTGTATTGGCATCACCCATGCTATTAGAACTTGGCATAACCAATAAAATTATAGAATGCTGTGTTGCAGGAGCAGATAATAATAGGCCAATAGATTTAAAGCTGAATGCGGTTCATTTAACGCCAACAATCATTAAGAAAAGTCTTCAGCAGTGTTGTGCCCCGGGTATACTAAAGTCATCGTTAATCCAATATATAAAAGCGGACTTACACACGAAATCGTTAATTATAGGCCAATGGCAGTTATTGAAAAGTTAGGGAGGAGATCGTTTTAAAGCGCTTAACTAATTCTATAACAAAACACATGGTTCTAAGACCAAATCAACATGGATTCCAAAAGGAAAAGACCACTGGAAGGCTCTTGGGAGAGCTTTCGAACTTAGTCACTCACGTATTGGTTATGTTCATAGATTTTAGCAAGGCCGTTGACACACTCACACATGAGTGTGTAGAGAATTGGAGTATGAGCAAAGTCGCTACTTAGTTGGGAGAACTTCAGGGGTGAAAGTATCTAACGCAATAAGCAATGAAAAACAGAACCCCTATGGTATACCACAAGGCTCTAAGCTAGGCCCAATACTGTTTATTTTGTTTATCAACGAACTGTTATGTGTATTCAAAAGAAGTACAGCATTTGGCTATGCAGACGATATCGCACAAAAGTCTGGATGTCGCAAAATCAGTAACGCAGGATGAATTTGATAACGCTACGCGATGGTGCCATGATCATAGTTTGGTAACAACCTCTGAAAAAACCAAAGTCACGCGCATACGCACACCAAATCAACCATAAATATTTTTCACAGAAACTAGGACTGTCCAACCACGAGAAGAAGCGAATCTATCAAAGTTGTCAAGAGCATTAAGTATCTGAGAATCGTGATAGACGATCACGTTATTTGGCGAGCGCATATATATCGTTAGCGGCTCCAATTGAAGAGTGATGTGATTGCAGTGTTATACCTTAAAAGATAAACTATCGTGGGTGTTCAGAAATTGGTTTACTCAAGGGGTATGTGTACCCTTAAAATGTTCGCACACAGCGCGGGCTAAGGAAATTTAAGGAGGAGGAAAAGACAGGTACCGATGTACGTTGTTTTTAAATGTTTGTAAATTATTACGATACACAGAGATCGGCAGGGCATTCCATAAGGAAAGAATCACGACATTTTAGAGTACGTCCGAAAATGGGCTTGAGGGTATACTGATGAGCACTCATAGCGAGACGGGTGTTACGGTTGAAAGTTTGAATGGGCGGAATGCTATTGGCGATTTCAATGGAGCACTGGTGGTGGAAATAGCGATAAAACAAAGTGAGACAGGAGACATTACGTCGGTGTTCGAGGGTGTCAATTGGTTGACTGATATTAGTATCACCTATGAGTTTTATCGCACGGTTTTGAAGCCTATCTAACAGGTGCAGAGATGTTTTGTGAGTAGCTGACCAATACGTGGTCGTTCGAACGTAACTTGTCATGACACACATACCGAGAATGGAAAGTTTATCGGTTTCGACGATGCAAGTGCCATTCATGGATAATGGCTTCGCGTTTAAATTTCGCTTTAACGACAGCAGACAGCATTGTGTTTTGGAAGCATTAAATTGTACTCTGCTAGTGGTTCCCCAATTGGTTATGCTGTTAATATCGGAATTTAATGAGCTTAACATACGCTGCAGTTCCCGTTCTACAGCTGAAGAGCAGGGACGTGAGTTCGGGAACGAATATAAACAGCAGAGAGTACTGTCATCAGCGAAGGAATATATTGGATTAGAATTCGCAGACAAGATATCTTTGACGAAAATTAAAAAGAGTATCGGAGACAGAACGAAGCCCTGCGGCACACCAGCATTTATTTTGTGAATATCAGACTTGAAACCGTCCCAGAGAAATTGAATTGAACGGTCCGAAAGGTAATTTCTAATCCACTGAAGAAGAGAGTCATCAATCCCAAAAACACGCATTTTCGATAAAAGAGCCTGATGCCAAACTCTGTCAAATGCATTAGAGATATCAAGTGCAACTATCTTGCTTTCGCCAGGTTGATGTACGTTTTGGTTCCACTTTTCGGTGAGACATGCCATCAAATCACCGGTTTGCTATGAAAACCGAACTGCCGGTCGTTGAAAAGCTTTCGTGTTTCGAGATATTTCATGATCTGACGGTTTATCATTGTGTCCATGACCTTAGAAAGAGGATACGTAAGTGCAATGGGTCTGTAGGGGGAGAGAGAAGAAGATTCGCCTTTTTTGGGGACGGGCTGAACAAATTCTGTTTTCTGCTCGGAAAGAGTCCTAAAGAGTAGGATTGATGGAAAAGCTTACGCAGTGGTTTTGCCAGTGAGGAATAAAACCTCTTCAGAAGAAGGGGAGATATACCGTTTGGACCAGCGGATTTGTGAATGTTAAGATCTTTAAGAACTCTTGCTACTACACGAGTGCGAAAGACTCGACGCACTCAAGTGTAGATGTAGACAAAGCACAATCTGAATCTGAAAGCAGCGGCATCCACTATTTAAAAAAATAATAATAAAAGCACAGGAAAGCTTTTGGGTGAATTCGCCAACATGATCTATGAAAGCTGAGATGACAATCATCACGTTCTGATCGTATTTAAGCACCTCAGTAAAGCTTTTGACACTTTTGAACCACTTTTCTTAGCCTTAGAAAAAATTGGTATACGGCGTTCCCTAAGTAACTGAGTACGTAACTATCTGAACTAAAAGAGCTTTTATGTGAAAATTGATAACACAGAGTTCCACAGGGATCGAAATTGGGACCATTGCTATTTATTTTCTATACAAAGGAGCTGTTATGTATTTTCAAAAACGACACAGAAATAGTCCTTCAATGCATCTAAAGCAAAAATGATGCACATTCGTGGAACGTATCTCCCAATTACAACGAATTATATATTTTTCCAAAATGCTGCATGTTCAAGTTCGTAATCGACTCAACCAATAGAGATCATCGAAAAGTACAAGTATCTGGAGGTGATAATCGGTAGTCGGTTATCGAACGTATTCGAACGTAGGCTCGAACCTAAGAAGAACTCTAAATGTTGTACCTTATTCACGGTTTTATTCGACGCCACATGCCCTAAGACAGGCTTAGGACGCCCTGTTTGAATCAAAGCTGCTCGTTAGATACGGAATACATACACTTACCAAAACTGCAGCGACTGCAAATTTCGGCACTGACGCGAAAGTCACCGTATTTTCAAAATTGTTAATGTTCAAAATATATATGGAGTATCATGATGACGCACGTTTGAAGAAGACCAATAACCATGAACAGAACACCAGAAGACGGGCTCAGAGACTACTTTAAATCCAAAGATAGTACAACACATACGGAAGAGACAACTAGCGTACAAATTCCCAATGTTATTTAACGAGCTTCCAGCTAATCTTAGAGGCACCGTATATTTCAAAACAAGTCAAAACCTCGATTACTTTTTACTTCAAGCTTAAACCAATTTAAAATTAAAACTAAGAATTCTTGTCAGTTAAATTTAAAAATATGCTGACACTAAAATAATTATTCCACTTTCGAGATCTAACCTCCTGCAGAAAAGCCAATACGGCTTCATGGAAAACATAATTAGTATATACAATATTTTATTTTCTAAAAATACGAATAAATGGAAAAATACAAAATTGATCGTTTAACCGTCACTTACTAAGCTTGCTACTGGACAAAATTGCCACGAACTAAGCTCTCTACTTTGTCTGTCATATTCGACAGAAATAAAAGTCTAAAGCCCGAATCACATAAAAATCCAGAGCTAGCCTTCCTCAAAAGCAAGTACGAAACGATAGTCTTTATCTCAAACTTTCCACCATACATTCGAGGATACAACTAATTGTAATGCTCCGCAAATAGATTGAGCCACTCACAACACTCTTTTGCTGTTTTTCTTTTCTTTTTTTTTCTTTTTTATTTCCAATAAATGGTTAAGAAACCTGTTGCTCAAATGGCAATCAATTTGCCAAGAACATTAATAACCTCAGGCATTATCCAGTGCCTCCAACTGACCAAACGGTAGCAGAATGCATCTCACAATGGGCATGTGTTGGCAACACACCTCACCAAAAGCGCAAAAGGTAATAATTCTATGTTTTGTTGCCAATTTTTATTTTACTCTCTGTCCAACATAAATTGCTTCTCAGTCGACAAAAGCTAATTATTTAAGATTGCTATGCAAAAAACAAAGACTTTGAGGCGGGGAAAATGACAAAAGGAAAGAACCAGGTGATCCTCTCCAGCTTCAAACCGGTACGCAGTTAATTTTCTTTTCAAATCACCTATAATGTATTTTAGTCCATAATACTTGCAATCTTGACTGCCGTGTTACATTAGGCATGATGAGTGCTGTTTGAGGCAAGGACAATCCATGTTGGAACTGATTGCAATATCAAGACAAAACGAAAGATTCCAAATCCGAGACGAATTGTGCACGCAATGCAACCCCATTGAAATGAGTGAGAATCACGGAACTTCGATATGGTCCCAGCTCTTACTGCCACTATGAATCTGAAGGCAAATTAACTTATCATTACCACAAACGAATGACTTCTGTTCTGCGTAAGCCAATTTTGATATTGTCCAGATATCATGTACCTCTACAGCCTACGGTCTAAATACAAATTGAATTTCAAGACAAATTAAAAAAAAAAATTAAAAATCAGTCTCGTGCCTGTAATTAGTTTAAACCGTTGTAAGGTGAAGTTTTACCAATTTCAGTTTTAATTGTGCTGCATTTTTTTGAATCTCGATGAAATTGGTTCCAAGAAGAGCATTGGCATATGAGTCGTTGTTTGCAGAACACACATTTTGACTCACTGTCTTTGCAATTGTCCATGAGTAGTGAAGGACTTAATGTAAGTGAGTCATCCGTATCGTACCTAGGGCAACATCTGATGTGTCTTTTGATTCTATAAGTAAACGGTGGACCTCGATACCAGGCCAAGTGTGGTTTAAATAAATAATCTTTTACAGGCCGTAAGGGTATTGCCATTAAACCAGTCACTAGTAATATAAAGTCCAACTGTGAACAGTTTTAAATTTGGAACTGAATACTCCACTTAGTGCGCAAGGTCATTTACAACCTTTGCTTCCACAAGGATCTTAACAGCCCACTTGGCTATATGGTTGAGGTTGATCTGTTTGATTTGAACACTCCTTGAGTGAGATACGAGAAAAGTTTCCAACCGAACAGTAATACAAGATATTTTTTCTAAAATTTTTTTTTCTCTCAACGATGCTCCTATCTCTCTAACCCGTCCAAATAGTACTTGGCGTTTTGCTCTGCAAAATAATTGCTCACGAAGGTGATTGCCTCCTCATTTGTCGAAAATCTCGGTCCTCCAAGCGCAGTTTTTAGATGAGGGAACAAAAAAAGTCGCTTTGGGGCTATATCTGGTGAATAAGGCGGATGGTCAATCAGTTCAAACCGTAACTCATGGATTTTCGCCATGGCAACCGCTGAGGTGTGAAATGGCGCGTTGTCTTGGTGAAACAGGATTTTCTTTTTCTGCAAATGTGGCCGTTTTTCCACAATTTCTGCCTTCAGCTTGCCAAGTTATGATGCGGAGTACGCTCCTGTAATGGTTTTTCCTTTTTGGAGATAATCGATTAAGATAACTCCTTTCCCAGCCGAAAAAACAGTTTTTGCTTTTTTTGGAGCCGGCTCGCCCTTTGCAGTCCACTGTTTTGACTGAATTTTTGTTTCGGGCGTATAATGGTGTATCCAAGTTTCATCTACAGTAATTAAACGGCGCCAAAACTCGGATTTATTGCTCCTAAATTGCGCCAACAGAGCGTTGGAAATGTTCATTGGAACACGTTTCTGGTCTAATGTAAGCAAACGCGGCACCCAACGCGCGGACAGCTTTCTCGTGCTTAAATCTTGATTTAATGTGTAACAAACACGTTCTTTGGACACTTTCATAACCTCTACTATCTCTCTCACTTTGATTCGGCGGTCGTCTAACACCATTTGGTGAACTTTAGCAATGTTATCGTCAGTGGTTGCAGTTTTTAGATGTTTGGACGTCCCGAATGTTGATCATCTCCCAAGCTCTTACGGCCACATTTAAATTCAGCTGCCCAAAATTTCACTGTGGTAAATGATGGTGCAGAGTCCCCATACACAGAGTCCAACTCATTTTTCATTTGCGTAGGCGTATTGCCTTTCAAAAACCAGAATTCAATAACAGCTCGATATTCAATTTTTTGCATTTTCACAAAAAACACTCACATCGACTCACTCAAATGACTGTCAACCAAAATGACTGAAACTGCGGTAAGTAACTGTCAAAAGATGCACAACTAGCATTCACTAGCTTCTACATATTGAAGTGCCGCTATCTTTACATTGCGGTCGGAAACTTTTCAGCCAACCCTCGTACACTAAAATCGGAAAAGATAGGTTTGTTATACTGTTAACTTCTGCAATTATACAGGGTGTCCATTAATTCGTCAACGATAATTTGAAAAATGATTCCTGGGTTTATTCTATGAAAAAACAACGTTCTACAGTAAGGGTTGTTGACATAATTTTTCGAGGATTTAAGAAAAGGCTTACTTTGGTGTATCCTGACCCATGTTAACAGAAATTGCTTTGCTAGTACTAACGGTAAAGGACTTTGTTTTTAGAAGAAATACTAAACTTTGTAATGGCGTTGAAATAAAGTTGATATCTTGTTTGAGTCTTTAGATATCCAATTTCTAAGCCTGTTCCATTTTCATTGCCCATGCTAAGTTTTGACTTTGAGGCCACTTTACTCCACAAAATGCCTAATTGACATGAGTTTTTACTATTTTTTTTTATGAACATAACAATAATAATAAAGAAAATCATCATCAAGTTTGCACAAAAACTTATTGCTTTTATGATACTTGGGAAAACATGCAGCCGGTAACACCAGTTGACAATCCAAGTAAGAGTGGTTTTCTGGAATTACTAATTTTTCAATAATTTTCTTTAAAATTGCATGCCAAAACCTTCATTTCCGTACACTGTTCTTTAAAAGTTCTTAAAACGAATTATGTTGCGGAATAAAACTGCGCTGGTTCAAGTACAAAAGATAAGTCGATGTGTATTTCACTGTACAAGTTAACAAAAAGAAGAAAGAAAAAAAGGCGGGGAAAAAAGCGGGAAAAAAACTAAATGTCACAAAAGGCAGAAGAGAATGAAAAAAAAACGCGTGGTGCCAAATCACTTAAAATTGCAATTCAATCATTGAACACATCGACGTCGTCTTTTAAGTTCAAAAGCGGCGCATTAGTGTCCTGTCTGCAGTTTTTAAGGTTACCACCTGAACTCTGCCATCAGCTCCTGCGTGGACTTCTGCTACTCTTTCCATCCTCCATTTGCCAGGTGGGATATTGTCTCCCACATTGAAATTCGGAAATGACTTGGTCCACTTGGCGCATTGCTGGAGTTGAATCAGATACTCGCTGTGCCACCTTTCCCAGAAGTTCTGGTGCAGTTGACTAATTAAGCTTCACCGGTTGATCTTGGTAACTGTCATCTCAGGTTCCGGAATAGATTTAAGCGGCTGCCCAAGCAGGAAATGTCCGGATGTTAGAGCTTGAAGATCGTCGACGTCAGTTGATGCCGAGCACAGTGGCCTAGAATTTACAGAGGCTTCTATTTCCGTCAATAGGGTTGTAAACTCTTCGAACGTGAGAAGATGATCATCAAGGGTCCGTAGCGGATGGAACTTCACACGTTTAACGGCAGCTTCCCAGTACCCGTCCATATAAGGTGCTGCTGGCGGGTTGAAATGCGATACCATGCCGTCCTCTCTCAGGTATCTTGCCAAGCGATCGTCTTGAGTTGCTTTAACGAAGAGAATTTTTAGCTCCTTTTTGGCGCCCACAAAATTTGTTCCGTTGTCACTGAACAACTCTCTGCAATGTCCGAGACACGAATCGCTTCAGCACAGCGATGAAGGTAGCAGACGCTTGTTATTTATACATATTATACTATTGGCCCGGGTCTACCCCGGACAACTTTATTAAGCTTATTAACAAACAAAAACTTAAAGCTAGAGTTAAAACTAACAAAGGGGCGAGCAGAAATGGCGGACGAGGGAGATGTTAAGGGAGTGGCATATTGAGCAGTGCTTTTTTTATTTCGTGTTTGCTGCTATTTAGGTCAAAGACTTCGGCGTAGTTGTTCGTTATACGCAACATTCTAGATATGGCTTCAAAGTGACCGTAGCTGGTGAGGTGAGTTCGGATCAGGAAGAGTGGGACAGATCTTAGATTACGGGGATTGGGAGTGAATGCAATATTTTGCGTTATTCTCGACCACTCGATGTTTCCAGTCAGTAACTGGTGGATAAAAAGCGAATATCAGCGACTTCACGACTTTTTTTTAGGGTATGCATGCTAATTAGTTTTAGCCTATTTTCATAGCGGGGTAATCCATATGGGTCGGCCCAGTGCGAAACGGATAAACCTGCGTTGGACTGCTTCTATTCTTTGAATGTGGATTAGTTTATAGGGTGACCAAACTTGGCTGCAATATTCGAGAAGAGACCTTACAAAAGTAATGTACAGGGACTTTGTAACGTAAGGGTTGGAAAAATTCTTTCGACCAGCGTTTGATAAAACCAAGTGTAGAGTTAGCTTTATGCTTTATGCTTTGACATGCTGTCAATATGTGAGTCGAAATTCAATTCTCTATCAGAAGTTATTCCTAGATCCCGTACTTGGGTAGTGGAAGGAATAGGCTCATCGCAGATGAAGTAGCTTCTTGGAGAGGGAGGTAGACGTTTGCTGGAGTATGTTATCGTTTGGCATTTGCTGACATTAAGCTCCAAAAAGTTTTGCTTGCACCATACCGAAAACTTATTTAAGTCATCTTGCAGGCAATGGGCGTCAGAAGGCAATGAAATATATTTGGAAATTCTCATGTCATCAGCGAAAATACATACACTTGCGGTCATAAAAACCGCACCACCTAATGAGTTCTCAAAAAATGACTAATTACATCAGATCGTAAGGGTTTTTCTCATACTAATGAAGGGTATTCCCGATAGCGGAGTTCGGCCTCGTATTTAGTGCAAAAAAAAAATCAGTCTGAATTGAGTTGTGACGGTGACAAGTAAAAAACAAGTGAAATGTCTGGTAAATATCATCAACTGACTCGGGACGAAAAAGTTCAAATATTGACTATAGTCGAAGAAGAGCTTGCCTATCGTGAGATTGCGGTTAAAATAGGATGCTGTCATTCAACTATCGTACCACTGATGAAGAAAAAGGAAAATTTGGATCCACTGGAAAGGAAAAAAGGCTCGGGACGAAAACGTAAAACAACCCAGAAGACGGACAATGTACTCGTATTACAACGAATTAGCATGAAAGATCGCTTTAAAAGTGCTGTCCGTATAAGAGCAGAGCTGAGTGAATTTCATCAAGTTGATCTAAGCGCGAAACCATACGCCGACGGCTACGGGAGATAGGTTTATATGGAAGACGACCAACGAAAAAACCTCTCCTAACCACAAAAATGAAAAAAGCTCCCTTGACGTGGGCAAAAAACTACGAAGATTGGACGCAGGATGATTGGCGATGTGTGATATGGTCCGATGAAAGTAAATTTAATTTGTTGTGTGCCGACAATTTACCATACGTACCACGGTCAGCAGGTGAAAGGTTCAAGGACGAGTGCATAGTCAAAACAGTGAAGTTTCCTCAAAGCCAGATGTTAATGGAACTATGAACGCTCAAAAGTATGGAGAAGTATTAAGAGAGTTTTTGGTACCAGCAATTGAACAGCACAATTCGTATACTGACAAGTGCATTTTTCAAGATGATTCTGCACCTTCCCACCGCGCCAAATCCGTAAGTAAAGTGTTATATATCAACTTCTAGATGTCCACTTTATAAATAATAAACAGACAAGTAACTAGAGTCTTTCAATAATTTTCAGCTCAAGACAACGTTTGATGACCTCGGAATTACCAGATTAGACTGGCCAGCTAATTCGCCCAATTTAAACCCAATCGTACACTTGTGGCATGTAATGAAACGTAAGGTGGCTGAGCATAAACCAGAGAGTAAAAAAAAGCTAAATGAAGTTCTGGAACATGTATGGAATACTGAAATTTCAAGGGATATTACTGAACTTCTAGTAAACTCGATGCCTTCTAGAATAAAAGCGGTTATAACCGCCAAAGGAGGAGCAACTCGGTATTGATAATTTTTTGATAAAAGCGGCATATCTAAACATCTTATATACACTACATAAAAAATGTATCGTTTGATTTCGTTAACCAATGACTGTATTAAAATATTTTAAAAAAATAAGAAAATTAACTGGTTTTTCTTTCTTTGTTAATATCTTTTTTCAAACATTCAATGAACAGATGGAAATTAGATAGAAATACTTATAAACTACTGCGGAGTACTCAACAAAAATTTCATTTCATTATAAAAATTATTATCGTAGTTAATCTATGTATTCAATTATTTTGATGTGGTGCGGTTTTTATGACCGCAAGTGTAGAAAGATTACAATTCGTTAAAGTGAGATTTATGTCGTTAATCGTTAGGATAAAGATGATTGGTCCAAGGTGACTACCCTGAGGGACACCAGATGTTGCTTTAATGGGATCGGATATTGAAGATCTGAAGATGACCCTGTATTCTCGGTCTTCTAAATAGGATTTGGTCCATGCCACAAAATGAGGGGAAAAGCCAAGTTTTTTTTAGTTTAACAATGAGAAGTTGGTGAGAAATTGCTAAAATCAGTGGAAATTGAATCGACTTCATCACCGTTTTCTCAAGCATGAAACGTCCTAGAGACGAACTCTGTTATGTTAGTGGTCGTTGACTTACCTTTCATGAAACCGTGCTGATTTGTACAGATAGTTGGCCTACAGGACGGAAGCAGTTGTTGATAGACTATGCTTTAAAAAAGTTTGGGTATGCAAGAGAGTTTTGCTATGGGCCTATAATTATCGACTTCGGCCTTACTTCCTTTTTTATGAATAGGGATGATGTAAGATTCCTTCCATAGGAAAGGGAAAGTACCTGTTGAGACAGACAAGTTAAATAGGGCAGCAAGGGCAGGACCGAGATGGTTAACACACTCTTTTATTACAATAGCCGGAAGGCCATCAGGGCCGGACGAAAAATCATCTTTAAGTTTGGTAATGTTATCAGATACCAAAGATGTTGTTATATTTAGCGAAACGGATGATGTCTGCGGATAGTTTCTCATATAGCTAAAGTAACTAGGATTAGGTTCAGCTGTTTTCTTAGAAAAGGATTTATTAAAATGACAGGCAAAGAAATTTGCAATCGTTTTCGGATCGGCAGAAGATTCACTAAGAAATTTGAGAGTAGATGGATAGCCGTCTGACTTTCTTTTGGTATTAACAAACTGGTAGAAGCATTTAGGGTCTGAGACTAAGTTAAATTGCATGGGGTAGAGGTACTCAAGGTAAAGAGACTCACAAAGTTCAAAAAAACGATTGTACTCGTATACCAATCGATAAATACTGTAGTCGGAATCAGATGGAGTCCTTAAGAATTTAGGGTAGAAAGAAGATGATCACTCCTATAAACGACACAGTTATCTGAATTGGATGTGAAGACAAGGTCGAGTTGTCTGTTCATTGTGTTAGGTATTCCACTAATCTGATATAGACTTGAGTTGGTTAGGCCGTCCACCATCAATATTTCTATTTCTGAGGACGAAATGAAATGAAATGAGAGGATGTTGTTATTTGGTTTTCATCAGATATTGTTTTCAGGTGCTCATGAATTGCAGTAAGGCTAGGACAGTTGCTACAACGTTCGTTTGACGGTTATTTTTGTGTCATCAAATGGCACGTTGGTGTAGGCTGTGGACAATGGGATCGCTGACTCTGACGTAAGAGATGGAATGTCTCCCCGTTTAACATCAATTTCACATTTGGATGATAAATACACACGCAGACTACATGTGTGGCCGAGTCTCCAGCAAAAATGCATTGCTTAGGTCCCAATGTGAAGAATTTCGTAAGGCCTACCATTGTATCTGGATATTCCAATTTGAACTGTTCACTACTGAGACGACGTTTGCGCATATACAAACGCTAATGCCTTTGACAATTTTCTTAAGTTTTTATGTTTTTTTTATGAAACGTTAATCGAAATGAACTAAAACACCGATCACCATAGGGAGCCATAGTAATGATAAAAAAACAACATGTCTCTGAAACTTCATTTTTTGCATTCTCATCTCAATTTCTTTCCTGAAAATATGGGTGATGTAAGCGATGAGCACGGCGAGAGATTCCACCAAGACATTTCTGCAATAGAGCAACGGTACCAAGCAAAATGGGAGCCATCAATATTGGTAGATTACTGCTGGTCGCTTATAAGAAAGACTCCGAGGTGTTCTTATAAACGGAATGCAGATGCTTCCAAAAAAACAACAAAATTTTACAAGAAATAACAATTTTCAGTAATATTTTTGGTTAAATTCTTAAATTAAGAAAAAGCGTTTTCTCACAAAATCCCGATGTGAGCTGGCTATTTTATATAGTTTTCCTGATTCTATAAACTCCAACGATTACGAATCACATAATTTTATCTCCGAGTAAAAAATAAGTGTAATTAGATAAATGTTGACCAGTGTAATTAGAAGAAAAACAAAAACACTTCGCATTGTGATCGATTCAAAATTATATTAAATGCTTCGAGTTCTCATTTAGGACTCTCATTGGGATTGTCTGTGCATGGCGTACTGAATAATTATTGTCAAGTATGAAACTACTACTGACAGGGCTCGTAGACAAAGTCCATTGTTGAGTTCGAACAAACCAAAAACGTCAAGTCTCAGATCCGCAAAACGAAGTTGATTCAGAAAGTAGTCGACCTGTAAAGGAAAGTACATATTTGACGTACTAATACTCGCAATTGTAAGATATACTTACACTTCTATCCCAACGACTGTCAATGTCCGAGCACATGGTATCCCAATTCAAATGATTGGGAATGTGGGATCTTCGAATCATCAAATCCATCATAAGTATCAAAGCCAGGGAATCCAAAGTTTCAACGACGGCCCAGGAAATGAAATTCCATTCTACACTCCCATTTGAAATATATGTCAAGAAGCCATGGTGCACATTACAGATGACCATGAAAAAGTCCATGCAAATCTTTAAAAGGATTTGCACTTGAACTGTCGATTGAAACTCGTGGGTTAGCTTAAAAATTTGCGAATAAATCTCCGAACATTGGTCTAGTTCATCGGAGAAATCGCATAGGGTCTGCATCCTTCGAAATTTCGACATTGTACAGACTTCACTCGTTTCGATGCGTTTGGCAAAAGATTTCATATGATTGCCGATATTTTTGTACATCGTAGCCAACGTCATGTATCCTAGAAATAAGAAATTCACCAGAGTGAAAACTGAGTGTAACAATATATATCCGCCAAAATTTTGCATCAACCATTGCAAATCCTTTGAAATTAAAGCTCGCCATGTATCATCTATGTTAGATAAAATCATCAATGAAGTAACAATAAGTCGGATGAACATAATTATGTAAAATTCGTGGCCGAAAATGTGTGAGTTTCTGGAAAAAATTGATATGTGCTTGAGGATGTCTATGCTCCTATTAATGACATTGATGAATCGGTCGTGGTAAACTATCTCAAATACGATGAACACCACATAGAACACACAAACTGATGCAAACTGCGTGGAAACTAATAAATACAGCTCGGGTTTTTTAGATATTTTCCTCAAGTTTTGCGGTAAATGGACGCAAAATGCGGTCAGGAACATCAGTCGGAGTATGACCGAGCAAATATGAGAATTTGCGGAGTAGGTGATGCGATTTTGCTTACTTAAATTAAAGCACACCGCTCCGAATACTTTCGAATAGTAGTACGTACACTTTAGACACAATATGGAATAGTAATTTGCTGTATTAGTCTTCTTCACCATTTTGTTCAGTATTGACTGAGCACAATGAGGACACTCATTTGGATAGTACGACCCTGAAGTGCATTACAATCGATACATGTACTCGTATTGCACATCAATCTTTTTAATCGTGTGTCATTAAAATGTTGTCATCATTGTCATCATTGTTAATGGGTTAAAACCGTAGAGTTCGAACTGCGATTGTTTAAGTGATTATGAGGATGCTTGTGCATATCCTTGAATAGAATTACGTACGATACCGAGAAGGTGCTAATATATTTAACGCAAGGCGAGTCCGACAAATGACAGAATAAAGTCCTTAAATGGATTTTTTTGGCTACACCAGGGAAGAACAAAACAACCCACGTGAGCCTTTGTACTAAGTGTCAAGAACGCCCAAATTTGGCATTACATGGTTAAACAGTATAACATGAAGGTGACCCCAAGAGATTATGCTCCAGTTGGTGGTTGCAATGTCAACAATCCAGTCGTTGTGTTCTCGACGGCAGCCGAGTCACTGATTCTAGAGGCCCCAACCAAGATACTAAAAAAAGACCGCAGATCGCAGGATTTTCCGCTTTGGGAGGCTTGTTGCATCTTGGACAGAAGATGCACGCTCATTGCAACTTTGCAAACATGGCACTCACCTTGGCCATTATGTAGTCACGTTGTACTCTTACTATTCGACAGATGTTCATGATGAAGATGAATGGCAAAAAAACGGGAAATTCAATGTGGTTTAGCGCCCTGTCAAAATAACAGTGTCAACATTCGAATGTCAAAATTGCCAGTAGTTACGCTAATGTTACATTCGTCTCTAATTTATTTTACGACTTCTCACCTCCCGTGAGGCGACCGAGCCTATAGGCAAGTCTCCCTGCCCGCAGTGAGAAGAATTCCGGATCCACTGGCTCCTTGCCGCATCGACGTCGCACAGTAAGACTAGGTTTCCAACTTCCAGTGGCGGCATCATCTCAAACCATTTGCATCTTTTGGTAAGGACACGGAGATACTCATGAATCCATCATTTCTAGAAACGATCCTTCAGTTGCTGGCTAATTCTCCATTGTTTCCGAAGGCATAGGACACCTTGTTCAACCGGGCCAGGAGCCTGAGTAGAATTTGGGACTCCCAAGATAACGTGGTTAGGTGTGAGGGGCTCCTCTTCCTCTACCGGCAGGTTAATCAATGGCTGGCTATTGATGATATTTTCTGTTTCTATTAAGGCGCTTTGAAGAGTCTCAATTTTGGCCATCGTCGAATGGAGCGCGTGTGACAATGCCCGTTTGACAGATTGAACGAGTCACTCCCAGCATCCACCGCCGTGTGTGTTTACGGAATAGTTAAACACTCACTCGATCCCAGCTGAGGAGAGCTCTACTTTGATGGCTTTGATGTCGAATATGTCGTTGATCACCAACTCTTTACTGGCTTCAAGGAAGTTTGTCCCGTTGTCGCTTTTTATTTGCAATGGGGTCGGTTTACAAAATTCCGATTCACAGGGTACACGCATCAGTTGACGAATTCGCCGCTACCTCCAGGCCAGTATAAGTAAACGGCCTCACATAAGGCGTTAATCGGTCCTCCAGGAGCTGACCCATTAACGGCGCCAGTGGTTTGGCACGCCGGATTCAACATAACTGGCATTCACTCTTACACCTTTTGTGGGCACCCAGAATCGTTGCCGTATCTCGCTCACGATGGTATCGTCATTCTGATGACGAAGGCGGCTAAGGTACTCCATCACACGCAGCTTTGTCACCACGTGGTTCCTCGGCGTCATTTAGTTTCGGAGGCACCGTCGTGGCAGCTTCAATTCGTCCAAATGCACGAACAAGCCTGATCTCATCCAGATATGGTGTCATCTTGACTGGCAGATGGTTGGTACTGGTAGATTTCGACGTATGTAGAAGCCCCTCTGTGTATGACGGTACACCAATCGAGTCATCCAAGCCATAGTTCGTCGCAGCTTCAGAAGGCTTAAGAATCTCGATGCGTCATAGAATGGTTCGCTAGACAGAATTACAAGCAACACGTACTTAGGACGAATCTCCTCACTCTGTTCATGGTCAGCAATATCATTAGACGGTTTAGGCCACCCCGATTTCGGCAACCTTAAGAATGCGGATCCCTTTATCAATCTGTTGTCATTCCGGAACTGCAACTAACTGGCATGAGTGTCATCATCGGCAGGATTCGTCTTGGATGGCACTCAGCGCCACTGACTGACACGGCTACTCTGCGGGATTTCCGCTATACGAAAGGTCACGAATTCTTCTAAAAGATTCATGTCACCGTTTTTCGACACCACAGGAAATTTTTACTTCAAAAAGTTCATGGTTTGACACGCAGTGTGGCATGGCCAGAAGTGCTGTAGACTTTTGTGTCAACAATTACCGATACCGATTGCCATCGACGGTCTCTCCAACTTTAGGAAAAAATGGTCCAGTGATGGTTTTGGAGCAAATACCGCCCCAAACAGGCACTTGCTACAAAATCCCTCTTAAAGTAGTCCGATCGATGTTTAATGACGCATTTGGACGCATTCCTGGCGGCTCGCTATAGACCCGTAGTCAATACAATTTGAAGCCAAACGTCGAATTGCGTTTTCGGAAGGCGCGCAACCACCACGATATATACGCTGAGATCTCACAACTGGCCGATTATTTTCGATGTAAGGCGCCACTACCAGTATTTCGGTGCGTTCTTTCGGTGTAAAGTTATTCATGGTTGAAATTGTACTAAATTGACGTTTCCACATCGTGCTTGTGAATTGTCAAATTTCTATACCGGAGCTCCAGATGGCGAATCTTCAGATTGAAGCTTCGGCCTTTTATTGTAAGTGAACCTAAAGTTTTGCTGTTTTTTGTTATAGATACGAGTATATGCCAGGCAGCACCTTGTATACACTTTTTTGTAGCGCAACTAGATATATGGTATTCCATCAGGGCCATGCGATTTGAAGAAACAATAACAATGCCTCATCCGTTACCACAACCGATGACTGCTGATACCAGCTAGAGCATTTTGTGTTACTCAGCTCGCTTGCAGCTTCTGTGATAGCGTTGTGAGCTGGTTCTGATTAGGTTACCTTGGAAGTGAACAGACAGACAGTCTCTGCTTTCGTCTCAGTATACCTTAAAATTCTTTTGCGGACTTTGACTATCCTACTGGTTTCACCGACAGTTTCGATCTTTTCACAAAAGTCTTTATAGAAGGCACGCTTTGAAATTCAAATCAGCTTCTATCTGTAAAGAATCCAATCTTGTTCCAAGTCAGTCTTAACTGATTTACTTTGTAGTTTACTTACGTAATCGCTGCAAATCTGCGTTCCACCATTGAACAGGCGCTTTTGCAGAATTGATAGCTCAGCTCAAAACGCTTAATTAGGACAGCTAAAGTTCTGAACATTTTCTTCTACGTTTTGTTCTCTTCCACTTTAAGAACGATGTCTCCAATCTAAATTAGTTTAGCAGGTTCAAACCATTTAGAACGCCGAGAAGGTATTCACGTACCCAGCGTTTCCAAAAGCTGTCAGCATACTTTTGACTAAGTTTCCAATTTTTTTCTGATTGCTGTTGGATCGCTGTTAAATAAACCTAGTTTGGCGTTAAGGCATCATCGGTTTGATCACTCAGAGCTAAATGTGTTAAAGGCCGTGAATTTACTATATCCCCCACTTCAGCTAACATGCTCCGTAGCGTTTCATCCGAAGGGTTGTGACATGTCATAATCTGACTCAGCGGTATCTTGACGGATCCGACAAGTCTTTCCCTCCCATATGTGGGGATCCCGGTGGAATAAATATCCATTTAGTTGAAGTCGTGGTGAAGGTTTGCATTAGGACATCCTTATCCTTGCCAGGCTTCCTTCAGTTCCCGTTCAGCGCCATGGAAGTTAGTCCCATTGTCATTATGGATTTCGATGGGTGTTTCTCTTCTAGCGGCAACGTTTCGGAAAGATAAAATGCACCAATCCGTAGATAAAGAGTGTGCGACCTCGAGATGAACTGCTCGTGTAGTGAGACATGACAGCTAAATGATCCAACGCTTTTCAGTTCTTCGCAGATTCGATATGGTCAAGGGCCTAAAACAATCAACACAGGAAGCTAATAGGGCTTCCGGTAATTGAGCCATTATTGGTGGTCGAGGCTGTGCTTTAGCATTTTTGCAGTGCTGGCAGGATCGTCGGATAGAATTCAGGGCAGCCCTCATCTTTATGATATGAAATCTCTGTCGAAGCAAATGATGCACCTTAGCTGCGGCATCCCATATGATTTTTATTTCGATTTTGCACTGGGAAAATGAGAAGATACCACGAGCGATGTTTTCTCTCCTTAGCCCTTTGGTGTGTCAATTTACGGACATATCCTTGCAAGATGTAATGTGGGATTTTCTTCCGGAGGGCTTCGGCCAATTCAGGGTCGCGTTTTATGCGACTTTGTGGGTTTAAATGACGTTTGACTGCCATTGGAAGGCTATCGGACAACGCTATTTCCTCATATTTCCAAAGAAGCCCAGTTTCAAAACGTCCCTCCTTGCGGTGTGTTAGATCCTGCAATAATTTAAGAGCGCGCTCATCGTCGGCCGATAGTAGAAGCTGTCCAGGTGCCGATACACCTAAGTTGTCGTTGTACAGAAATCATTTAACTAGTCCTT
The DNA here is from genome assembly GCA_963966105.1 of Volucella zonaria. Classification (NCBI taxonomy): domain Eukaryota; kingdom Metazoa; phylum Arthropoda; class Insecta; order Diptera; family Syrphidae; genus Volucella; species Volucella zonaria. The sequence goes on along the minus strand of OZ014530.1, from coordinate 315,491,734 downwards.
CTAGGTTTACATCATCGCAAGCATGCAAACTGTAGCCCTGGCTTTGGGGATTCGGACTTATTTTCGTTGTCCCATTTTCCGTGAATAGTTCAACCAAGTCTAGTTTTTGTAGCAACAAGATCTTTGAATTTTTCCTCTTTGTACTTTAAGGGTAGTCCCAGCTTCCAATTATTAATTCCAATAAGTAACCGAGGACTCTGTTTGGGAAACGCTCTTATCGGTAGGCCTCGTAATCTATGTTCGGTGGTGGTAGCTGTGAACTCTTAACGGTGCGCACTGCTTTGAGAGGAAATTTCTCGTCCTTAAATCCTATGCCAGAGACCTTTAGATCCATGACTTTGGATTCTTGCACGAATCGATGTGTTTCGGTTGTCCACTTCAAACATAAGGGCGATGCTGTACCCTGGACATTCAATTGCCTTGCTACTTCCTCGTCTATCAGCATCAACGAAGACCCTTCGTCGAAAACGGAAAGGATCTCTATTTGCACGTTGTTACCATATAGGATTACTGGCAGCACACGGAACAAAGTTGAATCGCAAATCTGATGAAAGTTGACATTTGTGTGGGCCGGAACAACTTGTGTGCCACTGGCTTGTCATTTGTATGACTATTATGCAGCAGGCGGTGATACTTAAACTGGCAACTTTTTATGCCACATTCATCATCAAACTTTCTACACTTCGAAACTGACTTACAGTCGCCGCAGCATATGTGTTCTCGTGGTTCTGTTCCTCCGCTTTCAGTATTATGTGTCCCTTCAGAATGGGAATTCACAAAACCGCTTTCCCTACCATATCTGCTATTCTACTTACCGGTGGCCGTCTGTATGGGCGGTTTCGGCAATATAACACAATTTGCAGCCTCAGCCACTTGGTACAGCCACGAGCTAAAATGGGAAAGTGTGCACACGCCTGCGTCAGGCGAATAGCTGGTGGCAGTTTCTCCATTAGCTCCTGAAGTAGAGTTGGGTTGCTCAAATGTGAAACGAGGTCAGATGCTTCCATTGTCGCACATAAATCCTGTACTGCTATGGCGAAGTTAACAATTGTTTCCAATTTGTCTGCTCTTGGTGGTGACGTGTCGTGGATTTTGTGGAGCAAGGTATAAATAATTAAGTCGGGTCTTCCAAACTGCATTCTAAGTGCTTCCCCTTTAAGGGCTCTTTGAAGATGAATCATGTTGTCTTCATGGGAAAACGCGCAAAGTTCGGTCGTACGTTCAAAGCTTGATATGAACAAAGGCCAGTCTTCCAGATTCCCACTGAAGCTATTCAATTCCTTCGATAAATGCCGGGCAGCAAGATAGGTCCTCGTCAAACTTCGATTCTCATGAGTGGAAAAGGATGAATGCGCAATAGGCGACGATGAGAAATGTTGAGGTGGTAGCACGGTAACAGTCTGCTGGCGATTATTCGACACATGGTTGAAAGCATGTCCTCTTGATTGAAATTGATATACCTGTGGTTGGCTTTCTCTGTGCTGCTCTTGGTTCACGACGGAAGCTCCAAGCCAAGTTCTGTTTACATTGGTGTTATTGCTAGCTAGTTTTAATCCGGGTCCTGGTAAGTCTGCTTTGCCTGTGGAGTTATGCACAACTGTGTTAGCAACCCAATTATGTGCCCTTACCTGAGATTGACGTGCGTTTTCGTCTTCAGACCCCGAGCACGTTTCATCTTCCATCATACTGAGGAGAGAGTATTTTTTATGTAGGTGGTCCTGATCACGCTTTTCTCTACACTCACGATCCTCCTCTTCTCGTTTCACTGAAAGCTGTCTTACTTCTTCCAATTTCTGCAGTTGAACTTGGATCCGTTTAGCAGCTGACGCTTTAGAAGACTATGAACTTCGGGCAGTGCTGGTGTTCTTCTTTCTGGTTGGCAAGGTTGTTAACTGCATCGATGTACTGGGCTCTCTATGCACACATGTCTGACATAATCAATCCTTATGAGCTATAAGGCTATCAACTCCCACACAACCGAAGTGAAACCAACCATCGCAGTCATCGCACTGCACCATCCTTCCGGCAGAATCAGGTGCAGCACAAACTGCTCTTCCGTTGGCTTTCTAGTGCTTTGCTGAAAGTTGGAACTTCTCGGTGGTGACCTGGGGAGGGTGTTGGCAGGAACAAATTGTTTCTCAGAGTTGGACATTGTGGTTTGAATGTAAAAGAAATTTGTAAAATGTTGCAATCAAGGGCAACGGCTTCAGAATTTGTAACGAACGGCAAAGAAACAGAAATGACATTTTTAAATTGCGGCTTTCTTTGACAGGAGAGTGCTTGACATTTCGTCTGGTTGCTTATTGACAACTGGCTGTAAGTGCTGCCAATAAGTTTGGTTTTTAAACTGGCAATAATGTTTCTGCAGATTGTCAATTTGACAGTTGAAAGTTGATTTGTGGTTAGTACGTTTTGCCATTTTACGATGAATAGATTAACGCCAGAACAACGCGTGCAAATTGTGCAAACACATTTTAAAAACTATGGTCCAGTTCGCCAAATTTATTGTGCACTATGTCAATTTGACGATCGACATAATCGCCTATATGAGCAAGCTATTCAGAACACTTACGCATCCTCAAAGGCGACAAACACTGCGAACAGAAGAAGTTAATGTCGTTGTGGAACGCAGTGTTGAGGAGAATCCGAATGAGTCGATTTGCCATCGTGCACAGATATTGGAGCTATGCCCATCTACTTTGTGGAAGATTTTACGGAAAGGTCTTGGCCTAAAAGCTTATAAGATCCAGCTTGTGCAAGAGTTGAACCCGTGTGACCATTGTACGCGTCGTATGTTCGGTGAATGGGCCGAAAACATGATTCAGCTTCATCATCATTTTCAACGCAAAATTTTATTCTCCGATGAGGCCCATTTTTGGTTAAATGGCTATGTAAACAAATAAAATTGCCGAATTTGGAGTGGAGAAAACCCAGAAGCCTTTGTTGAGATGCCTTATGGGCTGGTGGATTCATCGGCTCATATGTCTTTAAGGACGATGCCGCCCAGAATGTTACCGTCAATAGAGAGCACTGAAAAGTTTCCGACGTAAAGATAGCGGCACTAGTCAATAAAGGCTAGCGAATGCTAGTTGTGCATCTTTTGACAGTTTCTTACCGAAGTTTCAGTCATTTTGGACGAGCAGTTTTTAGTTGACAGTCGTTTGAGTGAGTCGATGTGAGTGTTTTTTGTGAAAATGGAGAAAAAATTAGTATCGAGCTGTTTTTAAATTCTTGTTTTTGAAAGGCAATACGCCTACGCAAATGAAAAATGAGTTGGACTCTGCGTATGGGGACTCTGCACCATCATTTACCACAGTGAAATTTTGGGCAGCTGAATTTAAACGTGGCCGTAAGAGCTTGGGAGATGATGAACGTTCGGGACGTCCAAACGTCCAAAAACTGCAACCACTGACGATAACATTGCTAAAGTTCACCAAATGGTGTTAGACGACCACTGGATTAAAGGAGAGAGATAATAGAGGTTTTAAAAATGTCCAAAGAACGTGTTTGTTACATATTAAATCAAGATATAGGCACGAGAAAGCTGTCCGCGCGTTGGGTGCGGCGTTTGCTTACGTTAGACCAAAAACGTGTTCGAATGCATATTTCCAAAGCTCTGTTGGCGCAGTTTAGGCGCAATAAATCCGAGTTTTGGCGCCGATTAATCACTGTGGATGAAACTTGGATACACAATTATACGGCCGAAACAAAAATTCTGTCAAAACAGTGGACTGCAAAGGGCGAGCCGGCTCCAAAAAAAGCAAAAACTGTTTTTTCGGCTGGGAAAGGAGTCATCTTAATCGTTTATCTTCAAAAAGGGAAAACCATTGCAGGAGCATACTATGCATCATTACTTGCCAAGCTGAAGGCAGAAATTGCGGAAAAATTAGCAAAAAAAGAAAATCCTGTTTCACCAAGACAACGCGCCGTCTCACACCTCAGCGGTTGCCATGGCGAAAATCCATGAATTACGGTTTGAACTGCTTGACCATCCGCCTTATTCACCAGATCTAGCCCCAAGCGACTTCTTTTTGTTCCCTCATCGCCAAATGAGGAGGCAATCACCTTCGTGAACAATTATTTTGCAGAGAAAAACGCCAAGTACTATTTGGACGGGTTAGAGAGATGGAAGCATCGCTGGGAGAAGTGTGTAGAGTTACAAGGAGACTATGTAGAAAAATAAAAAAATGTTTAGAGAAAATATGTCTTGTATGACTGTTCGGAAACTTTTCAGACAACCCTCGTACATATATTTTTCTCTCTTTCGTAGTTCGTATTGTACCATACCAGCACTAACATATCAGCGCCGAGTGCTTGCATAGTTCATAGACATTCACAGAGATAATGCCCTCATTACTCTCATAGCAACCGTAGCAAGATGTTGTGTCTTTTATGCACATCACAATTATGTGTAGAGCAAAAGCGTTGTGCCCCTTTACGATGCCAGTAAGAAGTGTAAAGTCAGTCCCACTGCTTTCCCACTAAGGGACAGCAGAAAACAAATGACCTTTTAGAGACGTCCAGAAACATTTATTTGGTCTGCCGGGATACTAGCACCCAAATGCTTAACTTTGTTGGTTCCTTCCTCCTCCTTCTAGTGAAAAGAACTACCTCAGCTTTAAAAAAGTTGACTGTGATCTCATTTCTTGTACACCAATCATCGATCATGTCTAGTCCTGCCAGCGCACATAGGAGCATTTACACTAAAAACCTGGCCAAAATTATTTTGTGAATTTTTTCATTCAGATACTCGTATGTTTGGTTGTAGTCAATTCCCTTTTACTGGCAAAAACCTTTGACCACCAACCTTACCTTCGGGCACTATGCGTTTGCTCAACACATAAGCGTGCTAGCCATAAGTGACATCGATGACATCGTGATGACTGTAGACAGTCACCTGACTATTCTGCGCAGAACCGGATGTGTTGGTTAAAAATTCGCCCGCTCGAGGATGGAAGACTGTTACGCTGAAAGGATTTCAGCATACGGATGTTGAACCCTTTGTAGCTTGTACAAGATTTCCTCTATCCTTCGCAAAAATAAAGTTTACGATGATGGATGCGGTGACGTCTTCCAAATAGTTTGATCTCAAGATAAGTATTGTCCCGATGACCCGATGAAATATCACTGTCACTCTCAGAATCGCTTTCACCAGATTCATTTTGGGTTTCGATTACGTTTTGTTCTGTATTCATTTCTGCAACGTCTTCTACGTCAGAATCTTGATTATTTGGAGGCAACCATTCTGCATCACCGTCAGTGTCATCCACGAACTCTTCCTCGTCTGAGCAAGCCTCAAAAAGTAAGTCAGTAAGCCTCCTCAGTTAATCTAAAATAATTGAAAATTGTAATTAGAAGCCTAACTTGTTCGCACTTACACAATTTATAATAAATTACCGATCTAAGCGAATATATCCTCTGGAATTGCAAGGTATTTGCGCCATAATTATGACCTTAACACGCTCACTTCTATGCCTCAAATAAAAAGAAACGATGCTTACACATGCACCCTGAGTTTGGCACACTTATTACACGGAAAAAAACCGTTATCCAACATAACTGTAAAATGCAACGAACGTGAACAATACTCCGAACTCAACTGAGTACCCGGGTACTCTATGTGGGAGACACAAGGTGTCAATTTGAATGTCACCATAAGGGTTACGATTTTGGCTGTGTGTCAAGGAGCATTGTTTTGTTGAAAAACGAACCTACAAGTGTCATCAAAAAGCTATAGTTCGCTAGGATCTAATTCATTTCCAAGGACCCGTAGATTAACTGCTGAAGACTTTCGACTTTAAAAATACAACTCTACGTGCTTCATTTCCATTTGGTTTTGGAGGCATCCCTAAGAGGCATTCAGAGCTCAGTAATTCTTTTCGCATGTACCTTAAGCATGGATTCATTGGAAAAGATAACATTGCTCCACATGTATTGGGTTCAATTATCGCTTTTCACCGACTCTTGTTGAAAAATCGGGCTTTATGAGCATCTTAAATGCTCTAAGTTATTTTTATCCAGCCGTTTTCTAACTGAGCTTGCCTCATTCATTTCCTGTGCCTTGAATCAGGTCATTTTTTAAATCCACTGAAGGCTTTAACTGATGCTAAAGACTTTCGAGCATATACCATATATATACAATTGGTGTCGTCGTTTTCTAAGACCTACTCTCTAAAGAAAGGGATTGAGTACAATTTTTCAAAGATTACTGTATCAAATCTGGATAACCCTTTAGGATGATTTTTAGTTCTGATAAAGGCATGTCGAGATTTTTGGAAACATGGCACAAAATACACTATCTGGTTACTTATTTGCTTAGGTGGCGCTATAGCGCGATATGAACCAGGCCTTCAACTAATAAGCCTCTCCAGTTAGTACAATGTCAAAACTCGCGCTACTTAAGATAAGGTATTAATCTATTGCGTTGTCCCTCCGGGTTGATGTCCATTTGATCCACATGTCCCAGATATCTCAGACGACTTATGCACAATTTTCTGACCAGGACGATGTCGTTATATAGTTCGTATAGTTGGTCTTTGAGTCTTCTCTTCCAAAACCCGTCGACGCAAACGTTATATTACGAAAGATTTTTTTCATCCGCTTACGATAGGGTTCATGCTTCTGCGCTATAATGTAGTACCAAGATGATCAAGGTCTTACACGGAGTCTTTTCAGTTTTTCGCCTTCTTAGCCCAAAGAAACAGCGACTGACAAGAGTGATTCTTCGTTTTATTTCTGCTGTGGCGTTGTTGGCAGAATTCATAGCAGATCTAAGGTAGACAAAGTCCTTCACTACCTTGAAATTATAGCTGTCGATTAGATGTTCTGTCCAATTCATCGATGTTGTGTGCCCCTTTTTATTGACGGCATATACTTGGTTTTTGGCTCATTCAGAGCTATACACATTTTGGCAACTTCCGTTTCAATACTCGTACTAATGACAGCCCGCTGAGCTCTCCCAATTATGTCGATAAAATCGGAATACGCTAGTAGTTGCGTAGTTGCACAGACTATTATATGATTGTACCTCCAGTGTTCACTTATGGTTCTCCACAATTCTTTCAAGAAGAATGTCAAAGAAGTGACATGACAGCGAGTCGCCTTGTTTGGCTACTTACATGAGTACCAGAATGGAGCCTCGCCAGATTTGAAAATGAGTTTGGCTTACGACGTTCACACGAATCTAGAATTTTTGGAAAACTCATTGCACTTTGTTTGTTCAGTTAAGAACACGTCTGGTTTGCTTTTCAACTCTTGCAAATAAATCAAACGCTGCTGGGCTGTTTTTTTTTTTTTTTTTTTATTGAAAAACTGCAATAAAACTGACGTCAAGGAGCTATGCGCTATGGTGGTACAATATATTCTTTTTTAGCCGTCAACCCTACGTAGATAAAATTTAAATCCAAGCACCACTAAGTGAGCACAGTAGTGGATGAAACTTTTTTTTCCTTTTTTTCTTTAATTTAATTGCACCATGTATCACCATTAATGTCATCGCCAAACTCTGCCCTGAACATGTCTTAAGACATTAAAAGCAAATATTCGCCATAGGGGGATGTTGTACGGTTGATTCAGGATTTATGGTATTGTTTGTGATCAGAACAGGACAGAACAGAACAGAACAGAAGTCTTGCCTGAGGAAAATTATACGCATTTCGAAAGATATACGATTCTTTACCTATACAGCGTACGCATTCGATTACACAAAGGAAAGGAACAAAATTAAATGGTAGATTGAGTGGAAAAATAAATTGCATGCGCTAAAATTAGTGTCTACTGAAATTGTTTTGGAAGAACTCAGAAATCTGTTCAGAAGGAACTAAATACATGTTTTTTGGAGAGTAATCGTGGTTTATAGGGGTCTTTCATTAAGCGCTTGCTATCTTAAAATTTAAATAAAACAAAGTGTGTGTGAGATATCATCGAAATTTTTTATTCGTTTGAAAGGCCTATCGATGCCATTATGTATGGAATATAACATCATTCGCATATATCCAATATATCCAATATATCCGATTTTCCATGACTCGGGTGCATAAATCACCATGACCGATGGCATGGATTATGTTGGCTTTGAGGGTCACTGTGGTTTGTGGCTTATTCGTATAGACCTGCGACTTCGGAAAACCCCAAAAGAAAAAGTCTAACGAAGTCAAATCGCTCGATCTCGGTGGCCAGTTCATATTATCTCCACGTGAGATGACCACCTCCACGAATCGCTCGTGCAGAATTTCCAATGTGGCATGAGCTGTTTGGCACGTAGCGTCGTCCTGTTGAAACCACATGTCGTTGATGTCCATATCATCGAATTCGGGCCAAAAGAAGTTGGTAGTCATAGACTTAAATCTCTCGCCCTTTGACGATGATGGCCTGGCCAACGTTGTTCTCAAAGAAATATGGACCGATGACGCCGCCCGCCAGCTCAAAATCCAAGCCAAACAGTAATTTTTTGGGATGTATTGGACGTTCTTGGATTTCATGTGGATTGGTATCGTCCCAAATTCGAAAATTTTGTTTGTTGGCGTATCCATTCATCCAGAAATGGGCCTCATCCCTGAAGATGATTTTTCGATTAAAATTAGGGTCAGTTTCCAACTGTTCTAGAGCCCCTTCAGCGAATACACCTCGTTGTCTATGGCCGTTTACCTTCAGCTCATGGGTCAGTTGAATTTTGTACGGGTGCAGGCCCAAGTCACGACGCAAAATTCGCCAAGTTGTGGTCTGCGAAAGGCCGAGTTCGTGTGAGTGACGCGAAATCGACTGCCTCGGATTCTCCTGCACACTCTCACGCACAGCGGCGATGTTTTCGTCTGATCTTGCGTTTCGTCGACGTACCGGTGTTGGTTTATCGTTTACTGAACCAGTGGATACAAATTTATCCACCACACTGCGAATAGTCCTCTCGGTAGGACGATTATGGCGACCGTAAAATGGGCGAAGCGCGCGAAACTTTGCCCACACGTATTGTTGAACTCTATGTCCATCCATGGTGATTTGGCAAAACAGATTTAATAAATGACAGCCAATTTGACAACAATATGGCCGCTATAAACAGTCAAAATTCGGGAGTCCCTATTGGAAGACCCCGTATAAGTCCTGGTCTAACAATATTTCTTCCACTCGTACTACCAGCCTCAATTGTGCACATGCGTTTCTGCCTAGAATACATTACCACCACCGTCCAATAGAAATCTGTCAAACGAGGAGATTGGCAGGTATCTAAGACTAATGGAGAGAATCAAACGAACAATGGACAAAACGATACCTCGGTATCAACACACTGACAACGAAGATTTATTCCTCAACGCAATTATGACTGCACCGACATAAGAGTAGACTGCTGTCAAGGCTAAAAACCTTGTACAGACAGTTTACTGACAGACATAACCTGGAGATCATGACATTGAAGTCGTCGATTAAAAACCTCCAGATATAAATAAAGGAATATTACGGAAATTCTGTAAGTCTGTATTGGAACAACAAAATTCGAACTGTAAACACCAGCAACCCGAATATGTTCCCGCAAATAAATAAAATATTTCGGAGAAAAAATCAAAACGACCGTCTATGTCTCAAAATCGCCCGAACGACGAACGACGAACAACGAACAAATACTTGTAGCAGCAGGTATAGTTCCAACTGAGGCTGTTGATGATGACAACTTCTTTGTGATCGAGAATCCGCAGGAGAAGGTAGAGGCTATAGGACCGACTTTCCAGGATGTGTACAAAGCGAATGACATCATTGGCCCTTCGAAATGAAATTGTGAATTGGCGAATCGAGAGATCGGGTTTCAAGAAGTTCAGTGACCAGAATATGGCACATAATGTCATCACCAACTAAAGATTACTACCACCTTTCATTTTGAAGGAAGAGCTCCAAACGATCTTTGAATCGCTTAGAAGTAAGAAATCAGTGGGAACCGATGAACTACCGAACATTGTGTTTCGACATCTCCCACTAGAAGCGGTGAACGTTTATACCACCCGGATAATCACTTCGGTTTCAAGGCAGGGCATGCCTATAAACTGGTTTCTGATATCCAATGGAATAAAGGCAAGAACCAGTGCACTGGTGCCTGCCTGATTGACTTGGAAAAGGCCTTCGATACCGTATGGTTAGAGGAACTCTTCTTCAAGTTGGACAGGTCGGGCATTAGTTATATTCTTTTTGATATGCTCTCCAGTAGACAGTTCATCGTGAAGAATGGCGATGTGACTTCTGCTGGGACATTTAACATTAAAAACGGCCTGCAACAGGGTGCGGTAAATTCGCCGATCCTGTTCAGCATTTACACAAGTGATCTGATAGGTTCACCATGCCATAGCGTACGCAGACGACTTAATCGCTTGCAGATCAGGTCCAACGATTGAGGTCATTAACATACTTTTGCAACGCGACTTCGATGAAATTAAGCGATATTGCGACGACTGGAAGTTGAAAATCAACTTTCAGAAGTCGGAAGCTATTCTGTTTAGGACGCCTTTGTATGGGGCCTCTAGGGATACCAGAAAGAATTGGCGAAAGTTCTCTATCGTCGGACAACGTGGACAGCTACTTGCTTGTCGAAATTTAGTCAGATACCTTGGGATCTGTATAGATGTTGCTCTGGCCAGAGCCAGAGGTGCTTTTGTCCTTACAAAGAGACGGTTTTATAGCAGCCAACTCGATGCGAGGGTGAAGGTGATCTGCTGCATGACCCTTATCCGGCCTATGCTTGTATTTGGATGTGGTTCAACGTGAGAGCAAGTTTATTGCAAAGGATTCGGGTATTTGAGAGAGCTTGTCTTAGAATTTGTCTTCGCTTATACAGAACACCAGAATCTGACTACATAGCATTCTATCGTAATGAGGTCTTGTTCAATAGCGCGAACTTAATAAGAGTGGACAATTTCGTCATTAAGTTGACTCGAAGGCACATTGCAAGAACAATGGCCTTGTCGAACAATCTGATCTCCGTGGCTTACTACCCCAATTATATGTATCACGAGAGAGTTCGCTTTGACGACTTTATTCCTCCAGAAGCATTCCTCTACCTAGATAGTAAAGGTCTGCTCCAGGACAGATTGGCTGTGCCGCTAATCTTCCACATCGCTAGTACAGCTGCGGACAGGCGACTCAACTACGACAGAGACGTTGAACACAGCAGTGCGGAGCGTCTCCGGTTCAGAAGGGCGATAGGGAGTCGCGACATGAGGGATGTTGCTCGGCAGCACCAACAATTTTGGTGGCTTTATGAGGGAGAGGATGCTACGTCGTCGAATTCCTCCCATACTTGGTAGCTTCTTGTGAAGCAAAGTGGGCCGCCTAATATTTTTAGCCATGGCCGGCCTACATAGTTTTAGGTAGAAGTAAGTAGGATTTAAGAAAAAAAATATATAAAAACAAAACAAAAATTAATAAAAATATTCGTATATACTCGTGTATATTAATCTTTATTGTTGCTGAATAGAAAAATGCCTAAATATTGAAGTTTTAAAACTTGCGGCATTGCTAATACCCTCGCTATTCAAGGGCAGAGAGTTCCATAACCTCACGGCGTGAACGAAAAAGAACCTTGATGAGTTGAGATATTTAAATTTTGGTAGGTTTATATTGAGTTTTCTGCGAGAAGAAGAAAACTCAAGTTTGCAAGACAGATAATTTGGCGTTTTTGTCATTATAAGTTTGTGTAAGAATATACAATAAACTTTTCACATGGACCGATATCCGATCGTATCTGCATAGTCCATGAATGTATTTAACTGCATCATTGAAGGCTACCTATAACTTATTACGTCACAACGAATCCATGCTACTAAAAACAACATGGGAAGTATAAGGGCTTGGACGAGCTTCCGTCGAGTTTCAGAGGGTGGGAAGTTTGCAGCCAACCACAGGCTACACATTTATGGTTGTTTAAATGCGACCAATGACGTAGTTTATGTGGTTGTTGCCGGACAGATTGCCGTTTATTACGAATCCAAGGCTAGTAGCCGACTCCACTATCGCCAATTTCGATTCCGATATGCATATACGAGACTTTGGCACCAGACTCAGTCCGAAATTGCTTTTTGATATGGCTAGAACCTGACACTTAGAACGATTTAGCAGCAGCCCGTCTTTGTCTGCCCAGTCATTAATAGCTGACAAATTCCTGTGTAAGCAAAAAACTAATTCATCAAGCCGATTCATAGGCATAGACATGTACAATACGAGTGTGCACACATACCAAAGGCAAATCGTTGACAAACATTGGAAAATAAAATCGGTCCAAAGATGGAACCTTGAGGAACACCTTGTAATAAGGGCAAAACAGAATAAATCCTTCCACCAACAACGACCCTTCGAAATCGGTTCGACAAGTAGCTTTGCAAAAGTTTAACAGCTCTTTCGCCAAACCGGAAAAAGTGTTTACGCTTCCATAAAAGAATTTTGTGATTCACTTTGTCAAAAGCTTTCGAAAAATCGAGAAATCAAAGTAATGTCGCGAGCCCTTTGTCATAGTCTTGCCTTACATCATCCACAATCTTCACCATTGCCCACTGACAACTATGCCCTTCTCGAAAGCCTGACTGAGAAGAAGTCAATAGAGAGTTGAAGGATAAGTGGCATTTGATTTGGCGGGATAAGACTCTCTCAAATACTTTTGATAGGCATGGGAGAATGCTTATTGGCAATCGGAATAACCCGTGCATGTTTCCAAGCCTGGACAATGGTAGATGTTATAATACACGAATTAATTATGTGGGTTACAATACTGGGTAAAATTATTTTTAGAAATTTGACTGGTATACCATCTTCAGCGATTGCATTTGACTTAATGGTGGCAAGGATTGAAATTACATCAGTCTCAGTTGTTACCTCAAAATCGGCTTGCCTTTGCACTGATGTAAAAGTGTTCGGATGAAAATCAAACATACCACCAGCCTTTAGCATTTAGCCCATTTGGATTGAACGAACAGTTATCTTTGCTAACACCAATTTGTCGAAGGTTCCTCCACAGTTCCTTTGGGGGCAAAGGCATACTAAGTTTAGAGGAATAGTAATTTCGTTTCGAGTCACGCACCATGCTAGTGGCTGTATTACGAGCGTTTTTATAAGCGACCCAATTAAAAGAAGGACGAGTTCGCTTCCATTTGCTGTATAGTTTATTCCTGACTTTTAGCGCATTTAAAACTTCCACAGTAAACAAAGGGAAAGTCTTATTGCGAACAAAAACAGTCTTAACAGGCACGAAATCTTCATAGAGTTGGGCAGCACATGACTGAAAACGATTAATTTGTACATTTGGTTCTGGACTCTGTCTATAAAGAAACCAGAGAGTCGTTGTTTGTGCGGGTACAGGCCCAAGTCATGACGCAAAATTCGCCAAGTTGTGGTCTGTGGGCGACGCGAAATCGACTGCCTCGGATTCTCCTGCACACTCTCACGCACAGCGGCGATATTTTCTGCAGATCTTGCGTTTCGTCGACGTACCGGTGTTGATTTATCGTTTACTGAACCAGTGGACACAAATTTATCCACCACACTGCGAGTAGTCCTCTCGGTAGGACGATTATGGCGACCGTAAAATGGGCGAAGCGCGCGAAACTTTGCCCACACGTATTGTTGAACTCTATGTCCATCCATGGTGATTTGGCAAAACAGATTTAATAAATGACAGCCAATTTGACAACAATATGGCCGCTATAAACAGTCAAAATTCGGGAGTCCCTATTGGAAGACCCCGTATAAGTCCTGGTCTATGTTAGCAATATATCTTCCACTTGTACTAGCAGCCTCAATTGTGCACATGCCTTTCTGCCTAAGGAGATATTTGGAGACGTTGACAGTTAAGCGAAAACAGAAACGTGGAGCTAAAAGTGGAGGACATGATAGAAATTTGGACAGGAAAATAGTGGGTACCATCGTAAAAAACCGGACTCTGTCATCCAGAGATGTTGCTCGGAAATGTAATATCAGCCAAACAATGGTACAAAGATCTAAAAAACGTAACGGTCTAAAAACACGTCAAAAACAAAAAATACCAAAAGTTACTGACAAGCAAAAAAAAGTCACAAAAACACGAGCCCGAAAACTATACGAGTTGATCGGCAACAAGAAAGCGTGCTTGGTTTTGGATGACGAAACTTATGTCGAAGCCGACTTTACTGCTCTTCCAGGTGCGCAGTTTTACAACTCGTTTGAAGCTGAGATTCTTCCGCAATCAACAACATCGATTGGGATGGAAAAATTCGGGTCAAAATATCTCGTTTGGCAGGCCATTTGCCAATGTGGACACAGAAGCTCATCGGAGGAGTGTACATTAACGAGTGCCTAAAAATCAGTTGATTCCTTTCTTAAACAAACACGGGGGTTCAACATTATTTTGGCCAGATTTAGCTTCAGCTATGCTCAACGTCGCCGTTGAGCTTTCTTGTTGCTAACAATGTCGAATTTGTCCCAAAAGACATGAATCCATCCAATGTTCCACAGTGCCGTCCCATTGAAAGGTATTGAGCTTTGGTCAAAGCTAAATTGAGGAAAAGTGAGCAGTGTACAAAAGACGTAAAAGATTTCAGTGCTAAATGGAAAAGAGCGTCCAAAAAGATCACGGATGTATTGGGTCTACAAGTAAGTTTCCAGCGTTTGTCAGAGATGGCGCCACCAATGGATCCCGGGCAGAAATGTCAGACCCCATGTGTTTTATTTGTAGGTTTTGTATCTGTCAACAACTTTGCAGCGTTCTATCGGTGTCGTACATTTTATCGAGCAAAATCATGGCAAGTTTCCAGCCAAATAAACGTCATTTGCGGGAAGCGCTGCTTTTATTCTTTAATATAGTGCGGCTGAGGCCTATCGTTTGCTTTCGGAAACTTATGGGACGGAATGTATTAGTGAATCGACGTGCCGTGAGTGGTTCAAACGGTTCAAAAGTGGTGATTTTGGAGTTGAAGACAAAGATCGCCCCGGAAAGCCGAACAATTTTGAAGACGAGGAATTGGACGCTTTACTGGATGAGGATCCGTGTCAGATTCAAGAAGAACTTGCTGCATCATTGGGCGTCACGCAAC
This sequence comes from Volucella zonaria, assembly GCA_963966105.1. Lineage (NCBI taxonomy): Eukaryota > Metazoa > Arthropoda > Insecta > Diptera > Syrphidae > Volucella > Volucella zonaria. The sequence goes on along the minus strand of OZ014530.1, from coordinate 315,476,699 downwards.
AAGCCGTTTTCCTGCGCCTAAAAGCACTGGGATTCATCCAAGAGGTTGGAAACTAGGTGCCATACGAATTGAAGCCAAGAGACGTCGAACGGCAATTTTGCATGTCCGAAATGTTACTACAGCGGTATAAAAATAAATCATTTTTGCATCGTATTGTCACTGGTGATGAGAAATGGATTTATTATGATAATCCTAAAGGCAGAAAATCGTATACAAAGCCCGGCGAGCCCGCCCAATCGACGCCGAAACGAAATATTCACGTGAATAAGGTCATGCTCTGCATATGGTGGGATCAAAAGGGTGTCGTATACTACGAACTGCTTCCGAGTGGTGAAACCATCAAAGGACCATTATATCGAACCCAACTAATTCGTTTGAAGCAGGCATTAAAAGAAAAACGGCCAGAATATGAGACCAGGCATGAGTCCGTCATTTTTCATCACGACAACGCTCGGCCACATGTTGCGGTTTCGGTGAAAAACTATTTGGAGAATAGTGGATGGGAAATTCTGCCTCACCCGCCTTACAGTCCAGACTTGGCACCATCTGACTACCACTTGTTTCGTTCGATGCAGAACGCTCTTACGGGAATACGCTTCAGCTCAGTAGAGGAAATCAAAAATTGGCTCGATACGTTCTTGGGCTCGAAAGACGAGAAATTTTTTTGGTCCGGAATTCATAAATTGCCAGAAAGATGGGGGAAAGTTGTAGCTTCCTATGGACGATACTTTGAATAAAGCATTGTAACTATGTTTTCATAATAAAACTTCAAATTTTGGAAAAAAAACGCTGGAAACTTACTTGTAGACCCAATAACTGTCACCAACCTTATGAAGGACATTCGAAAGAAGTTGAGGAAAGAATGGGAACCCAAATAATTTTTTTTATTTTTTGTAATTGTGAATGAATTTAATAAAAACAGAGTTTTAAAGCAAATAAAAAAAATCTACATGAATTATGAAAATATTTTTCTTTTTACTTCGAAGTTTCCAAATTTTATTCGTTTCAGTCCTTAGAATCCTTACCACCAACAACTTTAAATTTTAAATTTCCTGATCGGATGTTGCGTGTTTTTTTTTTTTTGTGGGTAGTACGTTGCACTGCACTCCTGTATCCAGCTTCATTTTAACTTTTTTACCCGTAACGTATATTTCCTCGAACCAGTTCTCAGTGTCGTCTTTGTTCGTTTCATCTGTTGATCCGAAGTGCTGTCGCTGTCGCTGTCGCTTTCTTCTAGAATCTAAGGTGTCATGAACTGTATTTATGTATCTAACTCTTTTTTCTATCGTAGAAAACCTCGCAAAATGACCTTTTTGTCTACATGAATGACAAATAGCGTTATATGCTCTAGATTGATTTTTTGTTGATAGATTTTATAGGCCATATACATATTTGTGTGCGTTTTGATCAGTGTTTACAGTTGATTGCTGGGGTCTATGTATTTTGTTATTTACCTTTCGTCGATTGACTATACTTATTTCTTGCTCTTTGTGCATTTGGTTCCACCGCTTTGTGACAGTCAGACTGTATCGCTATGACTGCTAATCACAATTTTATCTCGAACTAGTTCATTTCGAAGAGAATTAAATTCACAGTTCTACGCTTGGTTTTGAATTTTTCAAAGGTTACGATTATCTTGGGGTCAAATACGGAAATTTGTATTTTGATTGTATGATGCTTACCTACTTTCTATCGGCTTCACTGAATTTGCTGCTTGCTCCTCTTCCTGTCTCTTCCCCAATTCTGCTGCTACGACATAATTGCAGCCAATTTTTCCACTTGCTAGACATGTTGGCATCGCTTAGTTCTAAGTAGCCCGGTGGTTTAATGAAGCTTCCACTACGACTTGGGTCTGGAACCGCAGCACCAGGCATTTTCTATTTATTTGTTTTTTTATTTTCTTTTATTTTAATAGACATTTACAGTTTTTTTTTTTTGTAATTACTTAGCGTGGTTTCGATTCTGATACCATGTTAAGCTAATAATTTTTTTTTTTATTCTTTTACAAAATAATTATAAATTTCAATAGATCACGAAGTTTTTTTTTAAAAAAAAAATGCATTTTGTAAAGGAAAAAGATTAATGCGATTTCATTCTGTAGCCATTTAAGACTAGTGGCGAATGATCGTTACAAAAATAACCTAATTACTAGTGTGGGATAAAACGCAAAAATTTCATAATATAAGATTAATAATAATAATAATAACTAATTAAATAAAATTAAGATCAATAACGAAAGAGCAAAACTTTACGAAAAATGTTACAATTTTGATAATACAATAGTTTGTAGTTTTTCTAAACAATACTAGCAAGCAGGTTTCTGACTTCAGAGCTATCTGTTTTGAAAAGCCAGTTCTTTAATTTGTTTAGGAATATGTTACATACATTTGTTACTCTTATGTCGTGTGGCAATTTATTAAAAAGCTTAGGCGCTGTGATGGTAAAAAAATTAGAGTAGTGAGTCTTTTTGGAAGTTGGCACATTAGCAAGAGCTTTAGAATTGACTCTTAAATTGTATTCATTAGAGCTTCTGATCGTGGATGTGAAATTACTACGGATGTAGAAAATTTTTAGAACTTTATGCACATAAATATGTTTAAGTAGTAAGATATGGAGATCTTGAAAGAGAGGCCAGCTGCTGACAAGTCTTCCTTCTGTTCTGTGCTATCACAATAGGCTCAACGGTGCTAAAATATGTTCCTCCCCAACTCGATATGCCGTATTGCAGTTTCGAGTGTACGAGTAGCATGATTTCTTGAGCAGTATGGTTTTAGTAAGACCATGTTTCGAGTTACCGACATCATATATTTTTTTTAAATCTGCTGCATGTGTCTTCCAATTTAGGGTCTTGTCAATTATAACTCCTAAATATTTAGAGCAGGTCGAAGAACAGGGGGAATCTGTTATAAAATTTTTTCTCCCACATGTGTGTAAGCACATGCTTAGTTTTTCACACGCAGCAGAGTGAAAGTAAACTTTATAATCAATCAGTTCTACATTTGAAAGACTGCAACCCATAATCTTCGTTTTTTCACTTATAAGAAGTTCATGCTTTGCCAACCACTGCCTTAAAATTTGCAAATCCTTTTGTAGTTTTATTACAGATTCAAACAGATTTTTGCTTGTGTACAAAAATTTTGTTCGAATATTGAATTTACATAAATAAGAAATAAGAATGGCCCCATGACTGAACCTTGTGGTACACCAGTGACCATTTTCATTTCCTCACTGTGAATGTTGTCTAATTTGACTCTTTGAGACCTTTCACTTAGACATGAAGTAAGCCAGTCGTAGATTGCAACTCTAAATCCAGCTTTATAGAGTTTGTTTAGCAAGATGTTATGATCGACCATGTCAAATGCCTTGGTCATGTCTATAAATAACGCTAAAGTTTTTTGATTGCTATTTAAACCTGAATATAATTCACCACTTAATTTTAAGATTGCATCTTCGGTTGACATACCTTCCCGAAATCCGAATTGTTTTTCACTTAAAAACCCAGTTTTGTTTAAGAAAGACCCAAAGGGGGGTTTCATTAACTTTTCAAACAATTTAGAAAAGGTTGGAAGAAGGGAAATTGGTCTATATTGGCTCGCTTTTTTTCGGTTTCCTTTTTTAAACAAAGGAATGAGTTCTGCATTTTTCAGTGCTATAACACGACTAGTCAACGGTCACAGCGATACTGCGAGATGATCTTTTTTGCGATACGCTCAAAGCATGAACATTGTGAACCTCAGCATATTTGTATTGTATTATATAAATGTACAATATGCAGGATTGCGTATATTCCGCTTGGAAGACAGAGCGATGAGTGAAATCTAACAATGTTGTCCTGCAGGAAGACATCACCGCCGCCGCATCTAAAATCGATTTTGGAGCTATCCGTGAAGACCAAACTATTCATCTCCAGGCTCAGGTTCTGGCCGTTTTTCAGCAGCAGAAGTTCCGATGTCATTGCAGTCTGATGTCATGCATGTCCATAAAGTCATCCAGTCCGTGTTGTACCAAAGACTACTTCTTTTTAAATTGAAATTGGCTTTGAGTGTACAGCCCATGATATGAATATCAAAGGAGGGAGATTCATCACTGCGTCTAGAACGGAGTTAGCCGTGTAATGGAAAACCCTCATGCAGATGGACAGACCGTTCTTTGCAGTCTGTTAAAAGCAGCAGTGACATATTTTCGTGAAAGCTTGTTCCACCAGACAGACAACACATAGGATATCATTGGCCTTGCCATAGGTCCAAATGACCTTTCTCAGTAACAAACCCCATGAGTTATATTATGTATTTGTAGCCACTGGTTTGGATTTATTTGTACCTTCTATTACAAAGTTTCGCTTATCCCTGCTCTAAAATTAACCTAGACTTACAAAATAGACTTAGAGCTAAGTGTAAATACCACGAGCGATAAACAAACAGAAACAGAGACAGTCAACGGTTACAGTGACTGTTTCTGGTACGCAAAGCGCTGGAAACAAACATGGATTTGATCCACAACAATTGTCTACCTCATTCCTACATACATATGCACATATTTGACCAATGCATTACATGAAGTATACAGTATTCACTATTCATAGTCATGTAACCTGTGTCTTGCCGTCAACTCCTTCGCACTGCCAGAAGGCCGGCAGCGTCTTGGAGCCTATCGGCGTATCATGTTTAATCCAGAGAAGTTTGCTACCCAGGATGACACCCAAGTACTTAGCATCTTTGTAGAATGGGATGGTGATGCTTTAAGCACTAGCTGACTCAGACCAGGTAGCATCCCCCTTCTCGTAAAGAGAACAATCTCGGTTTTGATTACATTTAGGGCTGATTGTGCTTTATAGCGAATATTTATAAAACTAGAGCTGCAATTGATTATGTATCGCAGCGAAGGACATCTAATCCAGATAGATTACCATTTTTGCTGAAATAACGCGGAATGACGAGAAATATTCTATAATTAATATATAAATAAGCGTTTGACTTGGTTGATCACGATATACTACTCGTACTAGTCAAATTATATAGTGCAGGGTTTAGAGGGGTGATTTTTCAATGGTTGAAATCTTATTTAAAACAGAGAGTTCAAAAAGTTATTATAAACGGCACACAAAGTGAAACTCGGCTTTTAAAAAAATGGAGTACCACAGGGATCTGTCCTCGGCCCTTTGTTTTTTTTAGTATACATCAATTCAATCTTCGAACTCCCGTTAAACGGTCTTTCGACGGCATTTGCAAATGATATATCATTTATATATCAGTCAAAATCTGATTTTAATTGTTTTTTACTAATTGAAGAGGACTTAGAAATTCTAAGAACTTGGTTTTCGAACCATAAACTAATAATTAGTGAAAAAACTAAATTCATGGCTTTTAAAACCTCTGGTCATCCAGTTTGTAATTACAACCTGCTTTTTCATGCTTCGAATTGTAGGCAATTTAGCATTCCAATTCATGATTGTGGTATATGTAACTTTCATAATAAAAATACTTGTTCTGATTCATGTTTCAAAATCAATTTAGTGAAGAATTTCAAATGTTTAGGTGTTACAATTGATTCCAACATTAATTGGAAAGACCATAGTAAAAATATTAAAAATCATTTGATGCTTATAACACGAAAAATGTATCTCTTAAAGAGATTTTGCTCTAAAAAGATTCTCAAAACAATATATTATGGCCTTGCGCACTCTAAACTACAGTATGGGTTATCTAGTTGGGGTGGTTCCTATGCAAATACTTTTAGACCTCTAATAATTGCTCAAAAGCATTGTATTCGAATAATCTGCAACAAAAATCGTTATAACGAAAGTTGGCCGTTATACAAGGAATTGCAAATTCTACCTATGAGACATCTTTATATTTTTAAAGTATTTAAAGAATTTTTTAAACGAAGTGGCAATATTCCCAGCAGAAATTCGCAATTATATTACCTGTCACTGTACTCATTACTCACAAAACTCATTTCTCTAACTTTTATACTGTCGTGAAAGACTTAGGGTTTCAATAAATTACCTCTGTCTATAAGGCAAAGTCTTAATTTTAAATCTTTCTTCAAAATGGTGAAAGACTGGCTATTCACGATTGACTTAAATTGTATTGATAACTATTGTTGAAAATTTATTATTAATAGAATATGTATCATTTTCTTGCTATCCTTTTGCTTTCTTCTCTCTCAAACATTGATATGCTAGGTATTATATATTGCTGATTGCCACCCCACAATAGTTTACAGTTTATTATTAGTGGAAATTTTTATTTACAAATGTACTCGTACCATTCAACACTAACTTCCTAGTTACAGAATGATAGCTATTATTTATTCCTTAAAAATTGTAATTGTTCTTATTTTAAGTTGAAAATGAAAACTGAATAAATAAACTAAATAAACTAAACTAAAACTAAAAAAACTAATTATTTTGAGCGAACCACCACTCATTCAGAACCGACTTTTGCCGACCGAATTTTTCATGAAAAAAATCAGAAAATTACCAACTAAAACGGTCACCAGTCGAGAAAATACAGAACACACCTTTGGGCGGAGAAAATGATAGCTAAACCTAGAACGATTGTAGAAGAAGTATTGTATCTGGAATTAGAAGATGTACCCTCACAACCTAAAAACAGGGTATACACAGTAGAAGAAGTTCAACACCGAAGCATGGTCTAGCGAGCTTATAGGTTGTAGTAGCCCCCTTATAAAAAAAAAAACTGGAAATGGAAATAAAATTTTTCCAATCTTACGAAAAAAAAACTTGGCATATACGATATCCATTCGACCAATAATTTGGTCAGTGAAATTTTTACGATATTGATGGTACGATGGTGATTTCCGCAAAGTACTCTTCCTCTTTGCTAATCAAGTCGTTACAGTGATAGGTCGCACCGACCTTAACCTCTGCACTTTAAAGAGCAGGCCATTTGAGCCACCGCGTACACAAATGTGTAATACGTAAGAAATACGACGAATCGTAATTAAAAGTAATTTATAAAGTAAACGCGGAATGCAATATTCGATCGCAAGCTGTGCAACAAATAAACACGTAAAAATCCAACTGGGGAAAGCCTATACGCCGAATCGCACCATACGCAAACTCACTGTCAAAACGTGGTCCAATGATTTTTGCAAACACATAATTAAGTACATTTGTACAATACATACGTACAAAAGTGTTGCGCATTGAATTGTCACCCACACTTCTACTCATCGATTCTCTTTGGAGGAACGCATTTTGGATAAATACTCGTAACCTCATGGCAGATCATCGTACTGGTAAGCAATCCGCTGCAACCTTTAATGCCTCGCAGTGCTAAGCCATCAACTATAAATCGATGTTCGTGGTGATCCACGATCATTAATTGATTGAACCTTTTTTTTTTTAACAACATTTGTTCATATGAATAATGTTCGCCCACAAATTTTGATGTAAACAGATATTCGAGGGTTGTCTGAAAAGTTTCCGACCGCAACGTGAAGATAGGGGCACTCGTCAATAAAAGCTAGTGAATACTAGTTGTGCGTCTTTTGACAATTGCTTACCGAAGTTTCAGTCATTTTGGTTGCGCAGTTTTTAGTTGACAGCACTTTAAGTGAGTCGATGTGAGTGTTTTTTTGTGAAAATGGAAATGAAAATTGAGTATGGAGCTGTTATTGAATTCTTGTTTTTGAAAGGCAATACGCCTACGCAAATGAAAAATGAGTTGGACTCTGTGTATAGGGACTCTGCACCATTATTTACCACAGTGAAATTTTGGGAAGCTGAATTTAAACGTGGCCGTAAGAGCTTGGGAGATGATGAACGTTCGGGACGTCCAAACGTCCAAAAACTGCTAAATATAATATTGCTAAAGTTCGCCAAATGGTGTTAGACGACCGCCGAATCAAAGTGAGAGAGATAGTAGAGGTTATGAAAATGTCCAAAGAACGTGCTTGTTAAATATTAAATTAAGATTTCGGCACGAGAAAGCTGTCCGCGCGTTGGGTGCTGCGTTTGCTTACGTTAGACCAGAAACGTGTTCGAATGAACATTTCCAACGCTCTGTTGGAGCAGTTTAGGCGCAATAAATCCGAGTTTTGGGGCCGATTAATTGCCGTAGATGAAACTTGGATACTCCGTTATACGCCCGAAACAAAAATTCAGTCAAAACAGTCGACTGCAAAGGGCGAGCCAAAAACTGTTTTTTCGGCTGGGAAAGTGATGGCGACTGTTTTTTGGGATAGTAAAGGAGTTATCTTAATCGATTATCTTCAAAAAGGAAAAACTAATAGAGGAGCATACTACTTGCCAAGCTGAAGGAAGAAATTGCGGAAAAACTGCCACATTTGCAGAAAAAGAAAATCCTGCTTCACCAAGACAACGCACCGTCTCACACCTCAGCGGTTGCCATGGCTAAAATCTATGAATTACGGTTTGAACTGCTTGACCATCCGCCTTATTCACCAAGCGACTTCTTTTTGTTCCCTCATCTAAAAACTACGTTCGAAGGACAGGGATTTTCGCCAAATGAGGAGGCAATCACCTTCGTGAATAATTATTTTGCAGAGCAAAACGCCAAGTACTATTTGGACGGGTTAGAGAGATGGCAGTATCGCTGGGAGAAGTGTGTAGAGTTACAAAGAGACTCCATATGTAGAAAAATAAAAAAAAATTTTGAGAAAAAATGTCTTGTATCATTGTTCGGTCGGAAATTGTAACATCTGAAGAATTAAGATAATATCGCGGATTTTGATTCCTATCACAGATCATTTGTACTTTTGTAAAATCAATGCTGAATATACAGCTTGTCCCAGTTTAGGTTTTCATCCTGATAGCTGAAGATTCCTGAAGTTATGGCATAGAAAAAATTGTATTGCTGGGGCGGGTCTATTTTTATCCCCCTCCAAGTTATAGGCCGTTAAACTGAGGAACCTCTGATTTCGAGGCAAAACTTCTTAAAAGGCCGTAGCTTTCTAACCGATTCAGCTTCAGAATCCGTTGTGCACATTTTCGAAGTCGAGTACGATGAACGCCAGCCAAAATTGTGGCATTTTAAAGTTAACATTTTGAAAAATCGTTGGACCAATTTCATCAGAAAAATGCGTTTATCTCGAAATTTTCAGCCTTTAGGTTAACTTTTTCTATCAAAACTTTTGTCTACTCTTCGTTATCTACGATTTTTATGTATGACTTTTCCACCTACAAACAACGGAAGTTATTGCAAACCACTATTTTATTCAGGCAAATGGGTCACAAAATAAATACCACCTTGATCAAAAAGTTCGCGGCCACACCGACCGTGTAGCGCTCCCATTGCTCCGATTTGAGTTCTGTTTTTTTTGTTAAGTTGGTAAATCTGTTGTTGACATTTTCTCTAAATCTTACTGTCATAGCTTGACATTTGCAAAAGTTACGTAGCCAAGAGTACATCTATCTCTGTTTGTGTTGGTGATTTTTTATAATTTTAGAAATGGATTTCAGTCTGCAACAACGAATTTGTACTCGTATTAAATTTTGCGTCAAAAACGGATTTAATGGTGAGCGAACGTTGGAAATGTTGGAAAAGTGTTTCGGCAATGATTCTCTAAAGAAAACGGTCGTTTTTCAGGTGTGCAGTTTTACAGCTCGTTTGAAGCTGAGATTCTTCCGAAATCAACAACATCGATTGGGATGGAAAAATTCGGGTCAAAATACCTCGTTTGGCAGGCCATTTGCCAATGTGGACACAGTAGCTCATCGTTTATTACAACGGGAACAATTAACGGAGAAGTGTACTTTAACGAGTGCCTAAAAAACGGTTGATTCCTTTCTTAAACAAACACGAGGGGTCAACATTATTTTGGCCAGATTTAGCTTCAGCTCACTATGCTGTTGACTTTGTCCCAAAAAACATGAATGCACCCAATGTTCCATACTGCCGTCCCATTGAAAGGTATTGGGCTTTGGTCAAAGCTAAATTGAGGAAGAGTGAGCAGTGTGCAAAGGACGTAAGAGATTTTAGTGCTAAATGGAAAAGAGCGTCCAAAAAGATCACGGATGTAACTGTCACCAACCTTATGAAGGACATTCGAAAGAGGGTGAGGAAAGATGGGAAGCCAAATAATTTTTTTTATTTTTTGTAATTGTGAATGAATTTAATAAAAACAAAATTTTAAAGCAAATAAAAAAAATTTACATGAATTAAGAAAATATTTTTTTTTTTTTTACTTTGAAGTTTCCAAATTTTATTCGTTTCAGTCCTTAATCCCAAACCTAATAAATGAAGTATTGGGTCTACAAGTAAGTTTCCAGCGTTTGTCAGAGATGGCGCCACCAATGGATCCCGGGCAGAAATGTCAGACCCCATGTGTTTTATTTGTAGGTTTTGAATCTGTCAACAACTTTGCAGCTTCAGCTCAGTAGAGGAAATCAAAAATTGCCTCGATACGCTCTTGGGCTCGAAAGACGAGAAATTTTTTTGGTCCGGAATTCATAAATTGCCAGAAAGATTGGGGAAAGTTCCGATGGACGATACTTTGAATAAAGCATTGTAACTATGTTTTCATAATAAAAACTTCAAATTTTAGAAAAAAAAAACGCTGGAAACTTACTTGTAGACCCAATAAATAAAAGTCATATTAGAGGAAGTGTCTTTTTTTTCTTTGTCTTTTTCCTTTTCCTTCTGTGTGTGTGTGACACAAGATGCAACAAGCCTACTAAAGCGAAAAATCTTGCGATTCAACTTCTCGATCAGGGTCTAAATCGGCGAGGTGTTTTTTTTTTTAGTATTTTGGTTGGGGCCTCTGGAATCAGTGAATCGGCTGCCGTCGAGAAGTCCACGACTGGATTGTTGATATTGCAACCACCAACTGGAATCTTAGGAACTTTCTTACTTGGTGTAGCCAAAAAAAATCCATTTAAGGACTTTATTCTGTCATTTGTCGGACTCGCATTGCGTTAAATATATTAGCACCTCCTCGGTATCGTACGTAATTCTATTCAAGGGTATGTATAAGCATCCCCATAATCACTTAAACGAACACAGCTCGAACTCTACAGTTTTAACCCATTAACAATGATGAGGACGATGACAACATTTTAATGACACGATTAAAAAGATTGATGTGCAATACGAGTACATGTATCGATTGTAATGCACTTCAGGGTCGTACTATCCAAATGAGTGTCCTCATTGTGCTCAGTCAATACCGAACAAAATGGTGAAGAAGACTAATACAGCAAATTACTATTCCATATTGTGTCTAAAGTGTACGTACTACTTTTCGAAAGTATTCGGAGCGGTGTGCTTTAATTTAAGTAAGCAAAATCGCATCACCTACTCCGCAAATTCTCATATTTGCTCGGTCATACTCCGACTGATGTTCCTGACCGCATTCTGTGTCCATTTACCGCAAAACTTGAGGAAAATATCTAAAAAACCAGAGCTGTATTTATTAATTTCCACGCAGTTTGCATCAGTTTGTGTGTTCTATGTGGTGTTCATCGTATTTGAGATAGTTTACCACGACCGATTCATCAATGTCATTAATAGGAGCATAGACATCCTCAAGCACATATCAATTTTCTCCAGAAACTCACACATTTTCGGCCACGAATTTTACATAATTATGTTCATCCGACTTATTGTTACTTCATTGATGATTTTATCTAACATAGATGATACATGGCGAGCTTTAATTTCAAAGGATTTGCAATGGTTGATGCAAAATTTTGGCGGATATATATTGTTACACTCAGTTTTCACTCTGGTGAATTTCTTATTTCTAGGATACATGACGTTGGCTACGATGTACAAAAATATCGGCAATCATATGAAATCTTTTGCCAAACGCATCGAAACGAGTGAAGTCTGTACAATGTCGAAATTTCGAAGGATGCAGACCCTATGCGATTTCTCCGATGAACTAGACCAATGTTCAGAGATTTATTCGCAAATTTTTAAGCTAACCCACGAGTTTCAATCGACAGTTCAAGTGCAAATCCTTTTAAAGATTTGCATGGACTTTTTCATGGTCATCTGTAATGTGCACCATGGCTTCTTGACATATATTTCAAATGGGAGTGTAGAATGGAATTTCATTTCCTGGGCCTTCGTTGAAACTTTGGATTCCCTGGCTTTGATACTTATGATGGATTTGATGATTCGAAGATCCCACATTCCCAATCATTTGAATTGGGATACCATGTGCTCGGACATTGACAGTCGTTGGGATAGAAGTGTAAGTATATCTTACAGTTGCGAGTATGAGTACGTCAAATATGTACTTTCCTTTACAGGTCGACTACTTTCTGAATCAACTTCGTTTTGCGGATCTGAAACTTGGCGTTTTTGGTTTGTTCGAACTCAACAATGGACTTTGTCTACGAGCCCTGTCAGTAGTAGTTTCATACTTGACAATAATTATTCAGTACGCCATGCACAGACAATCCCAATGAGAGTCCTAAATGAGAACTCGAAGCATTTAATATAATTTTGAATCGATCACAATGCGAAGCGTTTCTTCTAATTACACTGGTCAACATTTATCTAATTACACTTATTTTTTACTCGGAGATAAAATTATGTGATTCGTAATCGTTGGAGTTTATAGAATCAGGAAAACTATATAAAATAGCCAGGTCATATCGGGATTTTGTGAGAAAACGCTTTTAATTTAAGAATTTAACCAAAAATATTACCGAAAAATGTTATTTCTTGTAAAATTTTGTTGTTTTTTGGAAGCATCTGCATTCCGTTTATAAGACCACCTCGGAGTCTTTCTTATAAGCGACCAGCAGTAATCTACCAATATTGATGGCTCCCATTTTGCTTGGTACCGTTGCTCTATTGCAGAAATGTCTTGGTGGAATCTCTCGCCGTGCTCATCGCTTACATCACCCATATTTTCAGGAAAGAAATTGAAATGAGAATGCAAAAAATGAAGTTTCAGCGACATGTTGTATCCCGTTTTATGATAAGCATCCAGCATTTTCTTTACATCGTCTGCATAACCTGGAGTCTTATTGTTACCTAGGAAGTTTTCTGCTACTTTCACAAATGAACACCAGGGCTGTTTTTCTATTTCTTAGTGATGGGAACTTTTGTTTCAAAAAATTGAAACCAGGTTGGTCTTTCTTCATCGCCTTTACAAAGTTTTTTATAAGACCCAATTTGATATGTAATGGTGGTAGAATAACACGCTGTGGTTCGATCAATGAAGGATTCCTTATATTTTTTTCTCCACAAATAAAGTTTGTTCTTATAGGCCAATCTACTCTCACAAAGTGCTCCGATCGTGCTCTACTATCCCACTCACATAAAAAGCAATAAAATTTGGTGTAACCTCGTTGTAGTCCAAGAAGTAGAGCAACAACTTTTAAATCCGAACATATCGACCAGTTATATTGTATTTTTTATATTAAATTTTTTCCAATATAAATTTCATAAGATTGTAGGTTTCTTTTAAATTCACACCATGCGCTAGAGGTATTGAAGGAAACTTATTACCATTATGAAGCAATATAGCTTTCAAACTAGCCTTTGATGCGTCGATGAATAGCCGCCATTCTTCGGTTTTGTGCTCATAACCCAGTGACAGCATTGCAATACACTAAGTTATCGGCTTTCGAAAAATAAGGAACAAATTCACTTTGTCGCGTACGGTACTCTGTAAATTTTACCTCAGGCTTGAGCAGATTCCACTGCTTTAACCTTGAGCCCAGTATTTCAGACTTTTGTTTTGACAAATCCAAGTCTCTGACGAGGTCATTAAGCTCAATCTGACTGATGAGATGTGGTGCATCAGAAGATGTAGGGAGCTCAAATTCGGGATCATCCATGATTTCTTCTGAACAATATGACGAACTTATTTCTGTGTCCGAAAGGCGTCCGGAAGGTGGCTTTGGAACTGGCAGAATTTCTGTATCAGGTGCTGGTCTTGTTACAGAAGAGACATCTGCATATTTTATGGAATGCTTTGATCTTCGAGAAAATCCCTTCACATTGGTGCAACAAAAGTAACAATCTGTGTGACTCTGGGGCTCTCTCCATATCATAGGCATTCCAAAAGGCATTGCAGAAAATGACCCGTTAAACCAACCAGTTAGCTGTCGGGGACACCTAAGGCAGCAAATGTGTGGTGCCCAGAGTTTATCCTGATGGTTTATTTTAAATTTAAAATAAGAAAAGTAACACTTTCCAATAAATGGTGTTATTTTCTTTTTTCGGAAACTTGGTGTAATTTCTGCACAAATATAGCAGAATAAATCTGGACAATTAACACAAGATCGTGTCATTTTATCACTTTAATGCACTTCTAATATTCTTCTTACGCAAATTAGTTTATTTTTTTAAATTACTAACAGAAAAACCGATTTAAACGGTGTGCGATTCTATTAGAACTGACCTCGTTCGATAACGATGTAAAAGTGTATGCCGTTAGGTTGCTGTACGTGACCTGAGCAAAATATTATTTTTCCCGTTATCTACAGGTCGAGTACTATAAGAAACACTATTCAGTATGTCCGAGTATATTTCATTGTTGCGCAGTGTTATGGATAGCTAGAGCAACGAATGATAGAAAATTTCAATTCTGATTGAAACAAGTAGCTTTAGTACTCGTAATGGGGGATCTGCATGGCTATTGATCGGGAAACTACTGAATGTCTTATAACCTGGATTGGACCAACAGCACAGCACAGCAACCAACCGAGTTTGTAGCTTAGAGCTTGTCATACATCCCAGTGGTGGTCGCCGGTAACAGCATGAGTAAATCCTATGGTGAAGACTGATCTTACAAGCTTCTGTGATCGACAATTGATGCACTAAAAATGGGCTTCCAATCAATCCTCTTAAAATTATTGCTGTTCTGTGTATGAGGAGTATGAAGTTGGTTGTTCTGACTTATATAGTTAAGATTGACCAACAAAGTTAAGTATTTGGAGATCGTCCTGCATAACAAACTACTTTTGCCTATACAGGTCGACTCGAAAAGCCCGAAGGCGCTATCGACCTTCTGCCAGTATAAAGGGGATTTCTGGGGCTTCTAACCGAAAAGGCTCCTCTTCGGCCATGATAAGAATAATTATATCCAATTCGTCGGTTGCCTGGTGATACAAGCTTTCTTTTAGCAGCGAAGATGCAAAATCGACTTTCCCTAATATTGGAGAGGAACGTACGTAGGAATGACAGCGTTCAATGTTCTCATTAGGAACACTTGCGTCTGCCCTCAGAGCGAGGATATACGCAACCTTGAAGGCAATCAACTATCGTGAACAATGGGTGGAGGGGCGAAGTTTCTGCATTTGTGGAAACAGCCAAGCTGCGCTTATATCTCATGACTTCCAATCTATTGCAGTTCAAGAATACGAAGCCTCTCTGAATGCTGTCGGAGCGCTTTTTCGCAGAGTCTTGTTTGGGTTCCAGGTCATAATGGGATCACGTATCCGAACCTGCACTAGGACCTGCCTGCGTTCTCGGTTAGGGCTTTCATTGATACTAGTGTTTCATCTGCGCATAACTACAGATAGATAGAGTCGGCGGCAGACCAACGAATGCTTCCGGACATATCTAAGAGGTCACTAATTTTTCTGATGGCCGTCAGTGGCTCACAGGCGTCGTGGAGGGGCATAACTCTTGTTACGCCCCTAAGTGTGTTGGGCATAAGTGACACAACATACTTCCATACCTGCTGTGACAGTGATAACGACACCGTAAAGAACTATTTCTGCGGGTGTTCGGCCTAAGCTCGTATCAGGTTGCAAGTACACGACGCTGATGTGGTGGGTGCATCGCTATGTCCACGTGACAAATTGTCTAGAAAAGGCTCCTCATAGAAATAAAATCTTAAATTGACCAAAGCGTGAAACGGACAGGGAAAACAAGGTTCAGGTTTCCGATTTCAGTTAATTGGAGTATGTTATAGGTGTGCATTTCCTCGACACAGGTGTAACATATTTTTTACAGTCGCAAGCTTGGTTCACTTCATATCATTATACGAGTAATGCCGAAGCGCAGCGGCAGCCCTGTTCTCGCGGAACTTATTAGCATGTAAATTTAGTTTGCCTGATTGAGACATCTTGAGACATTTAAATTTTTAAGTCTAGCGCGTGACAAGTGTTTTTTTTATCATTACTATGGCTCCCTATGGTGATCGGTGTTTTAGTCCATTTCGATTAACGTTTCATAAAAAAACATAAAAACTTAAGAAAATTATCAAAGGCATTAGCCTTTGTATATGCGCAGACATCGTCTCAGTAGTGAATTGCCGACAAAAATTAGTCAAGATGTCATCTCGAGTAGGCAATCATCAATCGAATTTTCACAACGATCACAAGGCATGTCTTTTATTCCTGAAAATAGTAAGTTTACTAATATTTCGACTCAGAGAGACAATACGAATGAAAATGAAATTCTTCTGCTGTTAAAGGAAAAGTTTAACGACCCTTCGACATCTACTTCCGTGAAAACAATGATCCTCACTTGCTTGCTTGCTTACTGAGAAATTTCATACATTTAGACAAAAGACAAAGGAACTGGTCAAGAAGAACGGTATTTTATCATCACATAATCCACGTCGAGGTCGGAAATTGTCACCTTAAGGACATTTTACCTGAGAGAATGCCGGAGAATGCCTGGAATAAAAAGACTTTGTGTCTGTCAAATTAGATGACGGAAAAATAGTGCGTTTATAGCTCTTAATGTACAACATCGATGAGTTATACCAACAGTTCAAATTAGAATATCCAGATACAAAGGTAGGCCTGACGAAATTCTTCACATTGCGACCTAAGCAATGCATTTTTGCTAGAGACTCGGGCACACATGTAGTCTGCGTGTGTATTTATCATCAAAATGTGAAATTGATGTTAAACGGGGAGACATTCCATCTCTTACGTCAGAGTCAGCGATCTCATTGCCCACAGCCTGCACCAACGTGCCATTTGATGACACAAAAATAACCGTCAAACGAACGTTGTAGCAACAGTCCTGGCCTTACTGCAATTCGTGAGCAACTGAAAACAATATTTGATGAAAACCAAATAACAAGTGTGCAATCTAGTACATGGATTAGTATAGGTCGCTTCACAGTTACTACTCAAGTTCTTCCTTTAGATGATTTTGTAGATAGCCTGTGCACTGCTCTAGATATTTTGAAACCACGTGCCTACATCGCAGACCAACAAGCTTAATATTTCGAATCATTGAAAGACAATATTGTCGAAGGTGATGTTACGTTTTCATGAGCAATTAGATATGACTCTTGATGACGGGGCTAATGATCGCTCTTCTTTTGTGTCCCAGGTAAGTTCCAAACGCATACTACATCTCCAGAGAACACGGTCTAGTTTCGAAAACTACCATCGCTCCTAACCCAACTTTCTGCTATACCACCTTGATCAAACAGTTCCCGAGGGACGCCACCGTGTGGCGCTCCCATTGTTCCTGTTTGAGTTCTGTTTCTTTTGTTAAATTGATAAATCTGTTGTTGACATTCCCTCTAAATCTTAGCATCATAGCTTGACATTTGCAAAAGTTACGTAGCCAAGAGTACATCCAAATCTCTGTGTGTTGGCGATATTTTACAATTTCAGAAATGGATTTAAATTTGCAACAACGAACTTGTATTCCAGATGTTGGAAAAGTGTTTCGGCAACGATTTTCTAAAGAAAACGGTCGTTTACCAGTGGCTCGAGCGGTTCAAAACTGGTCGTGAGTCAATCGAAGGTGATGAACGCAGTGTCAGACCATCGACATCGAAAACCGACGAAAACATTGATGAAGTACTCGTAAAAGAAATGTTGGTCAATAATCGTAAATTAACCATCAGAGAGGTAGCGGAGGACTTGAACATTGCCTATGGATCCGTCCAATACATTTTGGTTAATGATTTGGGTTTCCGTCGTGTAGCAGCAAAGTTGGTGCCAAAAGATCTCAATTTCATGCAAAAAAGAGACCGTGTTGACGTCGCAAAAGAAATGATTTGCGAAGCTGAATCCGATCCCACATTCATCAAAAGGATCATTACTGGAGACGAGACGTGGGTTTATGAGTACGACACGCAATCCAGACATCATGCAAGTGAATGGCGTTCACCAGATGAGCCGAGCCGAGACCAAAAAAACCACGTCGTTTTCAGTCGAAAAAAAAGGCAATGCTCACGGTTTTCATGGATTACAACGGTGTAGTGCATTATGAATTTTTGCCAGAAGGCCAGACAGTAAACAAAGAGTACTCGTATTATTTGGGCGTTACGAGACGTTTGCGTGAAGCAATTCGCCGAAAGAGACCAGAATTGTGAACAGAAAACTCGATTTTGCGCCATGATAACGCACCGTCGCGCAGTGCCATCATTATTCGTAATTTTTTGACGAAAAATGCAACAAATACCATCCAACAGCCACCGAATTCACCTGTTTTGGCTCCCTGTGACTTCTTTCTATTCAATCGAGTTAAAAAACCACTACGGGAACGCGTTTCAGCAGCCGAGAGGAAGTAATGGAAAAATCGCAGGAAGCACTGATGGGCATACCGAAAACCGAATATAAAAAATGTTTCGAGGATTAGATCAAGCGCTGGCATAAGTGTGTTGCAGTCGATGGGGATTACTTTGAAGGGGCAAGATATGTGAATTTCGATGAATAAATTCAGGAAAATTTTTGATCAAGGTGGTATATAGGGCATTCATCTGCCCGAAATTGGTGTACAATGCCCACATTTGGTCAGGTGCTCCTAAAACATCTTTGCACCTGTTAGATAGGCTTCAAAACCGTGCGATAAAGCTCGTAGGTGATACTAATATTAGTCAATCAATTGACACCCTCGAACACCGACGTAATGTCTCCTGTCTCACTTTGTTTTATCGCTATTTCCACCACCAATATTCCAATGAAATCACCCGTAGCATTCCCCCTATTCAAACTCTCAACCGTAAAATCCGTCTCGCTATGAATGCTCATCAGTATACCCTCAAGCCAACTTTCGGACATACTCTAAAATATCGTGATGCGTTCCTAAGCCGGACAACTCGCTTATGGAATACCCTGCCGATCTCTGTGTTTCCTGGTCGTTATAACTTGCAAACATTTAAAAACAATGTACATCGGTACCTCTCTTTTCTTCCTCCCTAATTTTCTTCGGCGGCGCTGTGTACAAACACTTTGAGGGTACACCAACCCGTTGAGTGAAAATTAAACCGATTTCTAGACAGCCCCGAGAGTTTATCGGTATAACATTGTAAGCACAACACTCTAACCGCTAACGATATACGAGTATATGCTCTCGTCAAATAACATGGTCATCTATGACGATTCTCAGATACTTGATGCTCTTGACAACTTTGATAGATTCGCTTCTTCTCGTGGTTGGACAGTCCTAGTTTCTGTGACAAATATTTATGGTTGATTTGGTGTGCGTATGCGCGTGACTTTGGTTTTTTCAGAGGTTGTTACCAAACTATGATCATGGTACCATCGCGTAGCGCTATCAAATTCATCCTGCATTACTGATTTTGCGACATCCAGACTTTTGAGCGATATTGTCTGCTGAGGCAAATGCTGTTCTGCTTTTGAATACACGTAACAGTTCGTTGATAAACAAAATAAACAGTATTGGGCCTAGCTTAGAGCCTTGTGGTATACCATAGGGGTTCTTTTTCATTTGATTATTGCGTTAGATACTTTCACGCCTAAAGTTCTCCCAACTAACTAGCGACTTTGATCATACTCCAATTCTCTACAGACTCATGTGTGAGTGTGTCAAAGGCCTTGCTAAGATCTATGAACATAACCAATACGGGAGTGACCAAGTTCGAAAGCTCTCTCAAGAGCTTTCCAGTGGTCTTTTCCTTTTGGAAACCATGTTGATTTGGTCTTAGAACCATGTGTTTTGTTATAGGATTAGTTAAGCGCTTTAAAACGAGCTCCTCCTTAAACTTTTCAACAACAGATACAACTGCCATTGGCCTATAATTAACGATTTCGTGTGTAAGTCCGCTTTTATATATTGGCCGGATTTACGATGACTTTAGTATTCCTGGGGCACAACACCGCTGAACACTTATGTTAATTCATAAACATCAACCTGGCTGGCTTTTTCTAAATAGATGAACTGGACAATGTACAATTTTAAGCTCCTGGCTTAAAATTCGACAAATTCGTCTACCATGGTCGTCAGCTGTTCGCTGCTATCAAAATTTGTCAGGTTTACTTCATCTATACTCGCAGATCGTTTTTCCTCTGTAGGATTTCATTCGAGACATTCCACGTCTTTCTAGGATCGTTGCTACGAGTAGCGTTGGAGAATTGGGTCTTATAGAAATTTGACTTCATTGTAAGAATATTTTTATTCACACAGCTTCGGAAGTGTTTGTATTCGTTCTCATGGCTTTGGCTGTACGGGTTGTTTTTCCATTTTCCCAAGAGCTCGTCTCTTCTCATACACATTCGATCTACTGCATATCAGGTGTTATCCACGGTTTACTTTGGCGTTGTTTACTGTTTATTGCTTTCTTTGTCGGTTTAGTGTATACGAGTATACCCTAGTGTATAAGGCCGATCGACATCGGGTTATTCGCAAAGATTTTGCCAGTTAGTCGGTTGAATCAATTGGTTAACTCTGTTTGCGACTGAACATTTCACAGGTGTCTTACTCTTCGTAGTATTTATTGTAGCATACATCGTGGCGTAGTGATCAGATACAATATATCAGTTTGAATGACTGCGGATACGATGTCTCGAGTTGTAATGCTAACAGATGTACTATATGATCTAGCAGGGTAGCAGTATTTGTACTTAGATGTACACGTGTGCATTCTCTAATGACGTTCGTCAGCCCTTTTGCTGTCATCATTTCAAAGTATGTAATCACTTGTGAATCACATGTACGAGGGTTGGCTGAAAAGTTTCCGACCGCAACGTAAAGCTAGCGGCACTCGTCAATAAAGGCTAGTGAATGCTAGTTGTGCATCTTACCGAAGTTCCAGTCATTTTGGAAGCGCAGTTTTTAGTTGACAGTCCTTTGAGTGAGTCGATGGGAGTGTTTTTTGTGAAAATGGAAAAAATCGAGTATCGAGCTGTTACTAAATTCTTGTTTTTGAAAGGCAATACGCCTACGCAAATCAAAAATGAGTTGGACTCTGTGTATGGGGACTCTGCACCATCATTTACCACAGTGAAATTTTGGGCAGCTGAATTTATACGTGGCCGTAAGAGCCTGGGAGATGATGAACGTTCGGGACGTCCAAACGTTCAAAAACTGCAACCACTGACGATAACATTGCTAAAGTTCACCAAATGGTGTTAGACGACCGCCGAATCAAAGTGAGCGAGATAGTAGAGGTTATGAAAATGTCCAAAGAACGTGTTTGCTACATATTAAATCAAGATTTAAGCACGAGAAAGCTGTCCGCGCGTTGGGTGCTGCGTTTGCTTACATTAGACCAGAAACGTGTTCGAATGAACATTTCCAACGCTCTGTTGGCGTAGTTTAGGCGCAATAAATCCGAGTTTTGGCGCCGTTTAATTACTGTAGATGAAGCTTGGATACACCATTATACGCCCGAAACAAAAATTCGGTCAAAACAGTGGACTGCAAAGGGCGAGCCGGCTCCAAAAAAACAAAAACTGTTTTTTCGGCTGGGAAAGTGATGGCGACTGTGTTTTGGGATAGTACAGGAGTTATCTTAATCGATTATCTTCAAAAAGGAAAAACCATTACAGGAGCATACTATGCAACATTACTTGCCAAGCTGAAGGCAGAAATTGCGGAAAAACGGCCACATTTGCAGAAAAAGAAAATCCTGTTCAACCAAGGCAACGCGCCGTCTCACACCTCAGCGGTTGCCATGGCGAAAATCCATGGATTGCGATTTGAACTGCTTGACCATCCGCCTTGTTCACCAGATCTAGCAACAAGCGACTTCTTTTTGTTCCCTCATCTAAAAACTGCGCTTGAAGGACCGAGATTTTCGACAAATGAGCAGGCAGACCTTCGTGAACAATTATTTTGCAGAGCAAAACGCCAAGTACTATTTGGACGGGTTAGAGAGATGGCAGTATCGCTGGGCGAAGTGTGTAGAGCTACAAGGAGACTACATATGTAGAAAAATAAAAAAAAATTCAGAAAAAGTGTCTTGTATCATTGTTCGGTCTTCAAGACAGCCCTCGTATTTCACTCATAACAATTACTTCCTCTGATATGCAAAAGGTGTTTTTTTTTTAGAGGTATACAAATTCAATATAATATAAAATACTTAAGCCTAATTTTAATGTCCATGATATTAGCTTTGTTTAATAGATAATTTTATGCCATTAGAGCTTAAATATGACATCGGGCATATACATGCCATGGCTTGCTCGAATGAAGCACAATCTTGAGGTCCAATTTTCGCCAACTTTATCGAGCAACTGGGGCCGTATATCAACAATAAGACGGCGAATATTGACTTCCAAATCGTCCAACGTATCTGGTTTATCGGCATAGACTAGTGACTTCACATGCCCCCAAAGAAAGTAATCTAAAGGTGTGAGATCACAGGATCCCGCAATAAATTGATGGTGTCGCGCGCTGTGTGTCATATTGCGCCAGCTTGTTGAACAAAGCTCTGTCACGTCAATGCCATTCAACTGAGGAACGAAATGATGTTACTATAGCGCTCTCCATTGACGGTAACATTCTGGCCGGCATCGTCCTTAAAGAAATATGGGCCGATGATTCCACCAGCCCATAAAGCACACCAAACAGTGAGTTTTAATGGTTGTAAGGGCGTCTCAACAAAGGCTTCTGGGTTTTCTACACTCCAAATTCGGCAATTTTGCTTGTTTACATATTCATTCAACCAAAAATGGGCCTCATCGGGGAACAAAATTTTGCGTTGAAAATAAGCATCAAGCTGAATCATGTTTTCGGCCCATTCACCGAACCTACGACGCGTATAATGGTCACGCTGGTTCAACTCTTGCTCAAGCTGAATCTTATAAGCTTTTAGGCCAAGACCTTTCCGTAAAATTTTCCACAAAGTGGATGGGGATAGCTCGAATAGCTGTGCACGATGGCAAATCGATTCATTCGGATTCTGCTCAACATTGCGCTCCACAACGACAATAACTTCTTTTGTTCGCAGTGTTTGTCGTCTTTGAGGATGCGTAAGTGTTCTGAATAGCTTGCTCAGATAGGCGATTATGTCGATCGTCAAATGGACATAGTGCACAATAAGTTTGGCGAAATATACCATGGTTTTTAAAATGTGTTTGCACAATTTGCACGCGTTGTTCTGGCGTTAATCTATTCATCGTAAAATGGCAAAACGTACTAACCACAAATCATTTTTCAACTGTCAAATTGACTATCTGTAGAAACACGGTTGTCAGTTTAAAAAGCAAACCTCTACAAAGAACACCCTTTAGTAAAGAGAAAAAGTCAAAGAAAAACCACGATTATCGCCTCGCCTGGCAATTCTCTTTCCACGAAACAAAAGGATGGTGCTTAGTTGTCAAGTTGACAATTGATGGGCTGTTAGGCTGTTGAGTCGGTAAGTTGTTGGTTGGTGAATTTAGGGCCTGATTACTTGTGTCACATGTAACATTCCCCCCTACCTAGACGGAAACGCACGGTAACCGCTTTGCCTCGGTGGTTCGCAAGTCTGTCCATGAACACGATCTTCGGTTTCATCCTTGGTGTGCTTTGAATCTTATTAGTGACGTCAGTCAACGCCATTACAGTCCTGTACGGACTCTCCCAATCCGATTGTAACCTCGGTGGTCTGCCCACTCTTTTTCTTTAAGTTCCTTTGCGTAGCCAATAGCGGAAGTACCAGTTTCTGGGGTCACTTCAAATAGCAAATCGGGTGGTAGCCGCATATCTCGCCCGAAAATCACTTTTTAATAGAATCTTGACACGCTGCTCTATAGGCCATAGCGAACAAAGGTAGCAGCTCAGCCCAATTCGATTGACGTTCATCTATAATCTTTGCTAGAAGGTCGAGTATGGTCCTTTCGACCAACCCATCTGATTGGGGATGGAGCGGTGTCGTTCTGGTTTTGTGTATTCCTAGGATTTCCATACGCTTTTAAATATCTCGGATTCAAAGTTGCGTCCCTGGTCGGAGTGCAACTCACGAGGAGTTCCGAAACGAGAAAACGCCTGAGACATCAATGCCTTTATCACCGTATCTCCGGTTTGGTCCGGGATCGGCAACATTTCAGCGCACTTGGTTAAATAGTCCATGAGCACTAAGATGTATTTGTTGCCATTTGCTGTTGGCAGAAGAGGGCCCAAAATGTCAACTGCTACGAGCTGAAACGGCTCGCCAGATAACGACTCACATTCCCCACAATAATCTGTCACATCACGTCTAGCACCAATCCAATAGCAGCGTCTCCTAAGCTTATCGTAGATCTTGCTAATGCCAAAGTGGCCACCAAACACGCTGTTATGGAACAACCTCAGCACATCTTCTCTCATCGCAATAGGAATAATCGGCAACCATTGCTCGTTCTGAAGAAAGAAGTAAATGGAACCCAGCGTTTGCATAGTACGAGTATATCGTCTACTAAGCCAAACGCAGCAAACTGTGCCCAATACGCCTTGAGTTCGCCTGGTTCGCTTGAAATCTCTGACTAGTCCCGTCGCTCATCGGCAAGTACCCAAGACCTAACTACACTCGTTACTTCTTCTTCTTTTTGATGCTCTATCAAATCTGTAAGATTGAACTCAGAATTAAGAAGGGCAATAACATTTACCTGCTCCGTCTGAAATTGAGACTCCTTTGCATCACAATGGCTGCAATCTTGTTCCAAACAAGGACGTCTTGACAGGGCATCAGCATTTGAATGAAGGCGACCTGCACGATGCTGTCCGATATAGTCGTATTGTTGCAGTCTTTCTATCCAGCGAGCGTCCTTCTGGGTTCAATGCTGCATGATCCGTTCGCACTAGAAACTTCCGCCTAAACAAGTAAGTATGGAAGTGTTCAATAGCCTTTATTACGGCGAGCAGCTCCTTTCTGGTGATACAGTAGCTTCGCTACGCTTTACTTAAAGACTTGCTAAAGTAGGCGATGACCACTTGTTTGCCATTCTGCTTCATTACTTGGTCAGCTTTTCTTTAAGGGTCTCAAAAGCGCAAGCGGCTTGCTCACTCCACTGGAATGGAAAATCCTTCTCTATTAACCGGTGAAGAAAGCGTGCAATTTGAGCAAACTCTGGAACAAACTGCCTGTAGTAGGTACAAAGCCAAAAAAAACTCCGAAGTTTCTTTAAACTCCTTGGTGAAGGCCAGCTTCGGATAGCTTCCATTTTACTGGGATTTGGTTGAATGCCTTTTACAGAAATTAGGTATCCCAAGAATGGAACTTCCTTTTGAAACAACTTACACTTGCTTGGTGAAATTTTTAAGTTCGCGTCTTTGAATCGTTGAAAAATTGTACGCAACTTACACAGCATCTCATCAAATCTTTTGGCGTGAACGACTAAATGGACTAAACAGATTTGTAAGAGTAAGTCCGTGGAGAAGTTTCGTCATCAGCCGTTTAAAAGTCGCAGGGGCGTTCGTAAGACCGAAACTCATGACATTAAAATTCCATAGGCCATCTTTCGCAACAAACGCCGTTTTGTCTTTATCCGCGGGCAGACCTCGTCGTCCGTCCTTTTTTTGTACCATGACTACTGAGGAAGCCCATGGGCTTTCGGATGGCTCTATAATGTCACTTCGTAGCATCTCATTTACAATCCGCCGGCACTCATCTAGCTTGGCCAGTGGCAATCGATCAATTCGATGCTTAGTTAATATTGTTGGTCCTATATTGCTAGAAGATCTCGAGAACACATCCATAAACTTAATCAAAAAATCCTTCAACTGTCTACATTCAGGCTCATTGGAATCTTCTGAAGATAATTTAAAAAGATCGCCCATATGCTCTGGAAGTTCAATGGCATTAACCTTCTGTTCATTTGACTTAGGCACTCCTGCGCTCTGAGATTTCTTCGATAGAAGCTAACTTTCTATCTCTGGGGACCTCGACGGGAAAGTCCGCAATATTGGCAACACGAACAAATGTCCTACCATTAACCAAAGTGTTTATAGACTTGGCGAATAAAATTCCCTTCGGCAAACTGCAATACTCCGGTTCTATTACAACATGTCCTGACCATGGGATAGTAGATGTAGCGAGTACGAACTGCTCATGCTGCAAAGGAACGGTCACACCTTTCGTAGTCGACATGTTAGCTACCATACATTCGTCTTGAATGGGATCCACTGTTTGACCGACGGCAGTGCTATCCGTATTCTGCTCTGGAATCAGTCAAATTTTACAATTACCTGCAAAGAGCATATTAGATCCGAAATTTATCACGCATTCCAGTGGGACCAGTAAATCAGTTTCTATGATTCCATGGCCTTTACCTGGAAGTTGGAAGTCTACGAGTGCCACCATTATTGTTAGGCGACGAGAAATTCTATCCAATCGAACGTACGTGCTCTACCTATTTCTCCACCAAGTGTGTCAATTTTATAATTCGTTGGTTGCAGACGGATATTCGGTGGTATACGACTTCGGTGTACTAGCGTTATAGAGGAACCAGTATCCACCAAAAGTTCGCATTTGTTACCACCCGCGATGGCCGACATTTTGATGCCGTCGCTGCGATCATCAGTGTAAGCATTGAAAAGAAACGTAGGGCTTGTGATCTTCGCCAGTGGTTGCCCTTCAACACTGACACCTACTCGTTTCCCGAATGGTTGAGGTGTTGTTGATTGCTGTCCAACTCGGTTCTCGCGTAATCACCCTCTTTACGCTTCCATCGTCGTCGCGTTTTCCACTGCGGTTGTGCCGGGATACCTTTACTCACCTCTGCTGCACTTGTTGTGTGGTTTGCAAGTGTACTTAGGCGTGCTTAGGCAATAGCTTTGGTCAAGGCTTCTGACAAAGTTTTGGGTTCAGAAATGCGCATCATGACTTGCATGTACTTATCCGAAACTCCGCTAATAAATTGAATTGTGGATATTTTATCTTGGGCTTCTCGCGGACACTTTTCAAAAATGGTTCGAACTAATCGTTCTTCGTCCGTAGCGAAAGCGGTTAACTCCTCCCTTGGGCGCTGTACTCCGCACGCATTTGTGCATGGGATTCTTGCTTTACTTGACCTAAAAATCGAAGCTCTAATGCTTTAACTAATGCCGAGTCTTGTTCCCGATCTGTTGCACTTAGGTTGGAAAGCACAGCTACAGCGTCTCCTCTCAACATGGAACCCAGAATGCGCGCTTTTTGGCGATCAGTCCACCCATTAGTGGAGGTCACAATATCAAATTGGATTCTGTAGTGCTCCCAGCTAGTAACAGTTCCATCAAGTTGCTGAGGCTTTAGCTTTATTGGACTTTCAACTGGCGATACTTGGCAATTCACAGGGATGGGGCTTAGGAGACCGGCTTCACCTTCTGCTGAATTCGGCGACAATTCGCGAGACAATCATAACCTATTTGCTGAGCCTCTTATAATTGTTGAACTTCAACCTTCTCCTGTCCTCCGAGGCGTTGAACTATCCATGAGTCTCGCAGCAAATGTTGTACCCCCCATTGTCCGCAGTTCTTCCGTAGTCTGCTGTTGCATATTACGAAGCAATTCGAGTTCTTTGGGCTGTTTCACCACGGCCAGAATAGACTCTGGTTTCTCTTTAAATTCGCTTACTTTTTAATTCCAAATCCCACTTCTGACGCCAATGTTGCAAATGTGTAGCAAACTGGACTGGGATTCTATCCGACCCTGGTGCCTTTCCATCTTTCAGTTCTCCCATGGTCAAGCGTATTTCCTCATGTGTTATACTGTATACGAGTACATGGGATTTAAGAAAGTGATCTAGAAGTACATTGGCGCTGATTTGTAATTTCTTTTCGCTGATTATTTTTATTGCTCTCCAAAATTCTTTCGAATCATTCCAGCACGCAAGCTTATTTAGCTAAATGGGGCGATGATGCAATATGATAGATGAAATGGTCGGAACATTTCGGTGCAAGAAAAGAGTGAATAGATGGCCTTGAATGCATTTGTTGTATTCATCGATGTGAGTTCCCATTGGAATAGAGAAAAAATTAGCGTCGTCGTGTGTTGGTCATCCCCTCGCATTGCCGAATATAGAACAACTTGAACGTGTACTAGTCCCAAGAAGTGAACATTCTCTCATTCTCATTATACAAATACATCGAATTCGATCAATTGTTATCAAATGAAAAGCCTGGAACATCAGCTAATCGTTTGAGTCATCACACATCATCAAAAAAAAAAACATGCTAAATCTCACATATGTCCACAAACATGACATGCTACTTAATGTTTATTCTGTGACAAACGCAAGGAAAAAAATTAACCCATTCACCGATTTATGTTGTGTGAAAAATGTGAAGCCAAATACTCGTACACATCCTAACATGAATTAGCTCTGTAGTCGCAATTGTGATAAAACTTTTACGGATAGGTACGAGTACTTCCTATTGTAGCTAAAGTGTTTTTGTTGTTCTTGCATGCAATCCAGATATTGTCTTTGTATCTGAAATTTGGATTTATAACTTTGAAGTAAAAAAAAAATTGGTTTATTGTTGCCGGGCTTAATTTTTATGTGAATGCTAATGACGATTATGCCGCAGGCGGTGTTGGCTGTTTTGTAAAAGATAAATATGAGCCTCTCCAGGTTGTGTGTCTACATTTTGTATGTGTTTACGTTCTAAAAGTTTCCATAAAAATTAAATCACGAAGTATTTGCATTTGTTTGTATCTATGGACTACATACTCGTAGGTATGTTTAATGTTTTGACGTTTATTGAAGAGTTTTCTGGTCTCTTAAATGAGGAAAAGTCAAGAAATTTAATTATCACTGAGCCAACTAGAACTACTCGTATATCAGGAAAATGTTAGGATCACATTTATGGTCACTTTAGTAATGTGTTTGTTTTTAGTTACAATTTCTAACAGCAAGAGCAGAAAAAATTCGACCCTACCTTATAAATTATTGACTACACTATGCTCCAACTAGTAGATGTGCTTTGGGAAGATGTCTATATTGGCTCAACTTACCTTACAATCTTTACTGATTGTCTTAAATTGTAAATTGATTCTCCTCCCTCCTCCACTGCCCCTATTCTTGATCCTCTTTTTCCCCCCACAGTTAAACTAACCCAGCAAACCAATGGAACTACAGAAAGTCGCTATGCACTCTCTAGGCTTAGAGAGAGAAAGATATATGAAAATATTCGTCCCTTTCTCGCCTATCTACATGACAAATCGAACTCGGTCTGCTACGAAGGGAAGTCCAAAACCAGCGTTTTGGTATCCATCCAGCAGAAAGGCCTCTCTACCGACCCTATCAGTCTCAGGAACCTTTATGTCAGGTACCACGAGATTTTCAGCATGTCCCCTGAGAAAGTAGCAGACGACCTTCACTCTAAACGAGTCTCACACCTACAGCGAAGCCGAGCTGACCACGATAAATTTTTTCGTCCATAACGTGCCTCAATTTTCAGCGCTTGAACCATCCCGCCATACATTTCCACCCCACAACATCCCTCTTACATTTTACTACCAGAATGTAAGAGGTCTTCGCTCTAAAACCAATGTTGTCCTACGTCAATCGCATTCTCTTCCCTTTGATATTTACGCCTTGACTGAAACCAATTTGATTCCTGACATAAAGAACCAGGAATTGTTCCTCCCTACTTTTAATATAATTCGCGACGACGTTCCTACCCGCCCACATGATGATTCAACCTGTCGAGGCATCCAACTCGCGATCCACAACAGCCTTAACTCTTCTCTCATTACCATCTCTTCATCCTCTAAAGTCGACTTTGTCGCTATAAAAATATCACTCCCCTTCAAGTCCCTTTACGTTTTATGTTGCTACATCCTACCAGCTCAACCTATCGAATCTTACCAACTTGTTGTCGATGCGATCGACCATTTAATTGACCTGTCTGACTCTACTGACGTTATCTTTATTTTCGGCGACTTTAATCTTCCTCAGCTACAGTGGACTCCATCAGACGATCAATCGGTCTTCATCGCTTCAAATGCCAACTCAGCTAAGGAATGTCTCTTCTTAGATCGCTTAACAGACTCAAGTCTATGCCAAATCAGTAGTGTATCCAACTATATGGGCAGGCAATTGGACCTTATTTTCACAACAGATTCAATTAACTCCTCAGTCTCACTTTGTCCCTATCTCTCTCAACAATCGACAACTACCACCCCCCCCCCCCCTTCTACCTTTATTTTTTCATAACTCTTCATTCCAGTCCACTCCCCTCACAACTCTCTCATCCTACGTCACAAAATCAGTGACTATCTTAGCAGATCCCTCTTTGACTTTCACAACCTAAGTATAAATGACGTCTTATCCATCTTTTATAGAGAAATATTTAATTCTTTTAGCCTTTACGTTCCGTTTTCCCACCTTAAAACATCATCACTAGTCCTCCTTGGTATAATCGCAAGCTTCGTTCCGTACGGAATAAGAGAAACAAGCTATGGGCTGTTTTCCTGCGTACCAGATCCTTTTCCGACTATTCCAACTACCTTGGTGCTTATCTTCATTTCACCGAACTTTACGATTCCCTTTACCAGCGTTACCTTAATAATGCGCAAGTCAACCTTATAAATGACCCTAAGTCCTTTTACCAATTTGTTAACTACAAAAGAAAGTCCGATGGTTACCCTCCTTCCCTCTGTTTCATCAAAAAGTCATCAACCGATCCACTCACCATTGCCAACCTTTTTAAACAATCCTTCCCAACGACTCCTTTGTACCAGATCCATCCTATTTTAGTTCCCTACTGAACTTCTCCAATGGGCCACTTCTCTTTCACATCTTGGACCCCTATTATATCGAATATAAATTACACCAACTCAATGACGAATTTACACCCGGTCCAGATGGCCTCCCTGCCATATTTCTTAAAAAATCTTCTTCGTCTCTTTCCCTTGCCCTTTCTGATCTCTTTCGTCTATCCCTTTCACAAGGAGAATTTCCTCAGGTTTGGAAAACCTCCTTCATAACCCCGATCCACAAAAAAGGATCAACGAACGAAATAACAAACTATCGTTCAATCGCTAAACTCTCCGATATACTCAAACTCCTCGAAAGTATTTTGTATGAAGCTCTAAGTTTCCAATGCAAATCACTTATTTCCCCTAGACAACATGGCTTCCTAAAGGGTAGGTCAACCACCACAAATCTCGCTGAATTCGTATCCTTTGCCATCTCTGCCCTAGAGAACGGCAACGAAGTCGATGTAGTTACAACCGATTTTAGCAAAGCCTTTGATAAAATCTCTCATCGATTAATACTCTTCAAATTGTCTGCCCTCGGCTGTTAAAATGGACATCCTCTAGCATCGAAAACCGTTTTTACAGTGTTCGCTTTAGGTCAGCCCACTCGGCTGCATTATCGGCCACCTCTGGAGTTCCTCAAGGCAGCCATCTCGGTCCCATTCTTTTTATATTAACCATAAATGATCTCGATAGGATCATCAAACACTCGTCCGTCTCCCTTTACGCCGACGATACCAAATTTTTCAAAACCATTTCCTCTCCCCATGACTCCTTCCTCCTTCAACAAGACCTTGATAGCTTTTCGATCTGGTGACTCAAAAATTGTTTGAAACTTAATATCACCAAATGCCAATCCATCACCTTTTCACATAAGCGGCACCAATCTCCTCCCCGACTCTAGCTTCTCCACAACCAACCTATCTCCTCCGTTGAATCTCTTCGCGACCTCGGCATTTTGTGTGATAGGGAGCTCAACTTCCGTTCACATATGGATGGGATAATCCTTAAAGCCAACTCTGCACTAGGTCTTGTAAAACGGTGGTCCGAAGACTTCACCAACCCATACGTGGCCAAGTCCCTCTATATTACCTTTGTTCGCCCCCTCCTAGAGTACGTAAGTCAAGTATGGTCCTCATATCATCGCCGTTTTCTTCGATTTGCTCTTCGAGGTTTGCCCTGGGACGATCCTTTTCATCTGCCGCCCTATCAAAACCGTTTCAACCTTATTAACCTAAACATTCTTGAAGAACGCAGAGGTGCAGCCGACTTTCTCTTCATTCATCGACTCCTTTCAGGTCACGTTGAATGCGCGCCCCTTCTATTTTCCTCAACACTCGTAATCTACGTACCCCTCGTCTCTTCTATCTCCCAACCCACCACAGCTCCTATGGCGCATACGAAATAATCTCCCGTATGCTACGAAAAATTAATTCAAACCCTAGCGGCTTCCTACCTCAGATAAATCCGACTCGGTGTGCTACGAGGGTAAAACAAAAACAAGCGTCATGGTTTCTATCCAGCAGGAAGGCCTCCCTACAGACGTTACCAGTCTCAGGAAACTTTATATAAAGTATCACGAGATTTTCAATACGCCCCCCCAAAAAGTTGCAGACGATCTTGCCGCTCTTCGCCAATATGTACACTCTAAAAGAGTCTCACACCTCCAACGCAGTCGCCTTGACCATGATAAATTTTTTCGACCCTAAAAAGTCATGCAAAAACCTCCCTCTCACCTTCTATTACCAGAACGTAAGAGGACTCCGTTCTAAAACCCACGCTGTTTTCCGCCAATCTCATGCTCTCCCATTTGATATCTATGCTCTGACCGAAACTAATCTTATCCCCAACATAAAAAACCAGGAGTTATTCCCTCCTTCTTTTAATGTTTTTCGGGATGATGATCGCGCACCCCCCTTGATTGAATCCCCTTGTCGAGGTGTCCTACTGGCTATTCACAACAGCTTGGACTCCTCTCTCGTTGCAACATCATCCTCTCCTAAGCTCGACTTTGTGTCGGTTAAAATAACCCTCACTCGCAGATGCTTGTACGTTATGTGTTGTTACATTCTTCCGGCGCAACCTATCGAATCCTACCATCTTGTTATTGCAGCAATTGACAATTTGATCGACTTATCAGACTCGCTTGATGATATCATTATCTTCGGCGATTTTAATCTGCCTCAGCTGAAATGGATTCCATCTGAAGACCTATCTTTTTTCATCGCTTCCAATCCCATTTCTACTAAGGAATGCCTCTTCTTAGATCGGCTAACAGACTCTAGTCTATGCCAAGTCAGTGGCGTTTCCAACTATATAGAAAGGGAATTAGACCTTATCTTCACAACTGATCCCATCAACTCCTCAGTATCGTGTTGTTCCCTATCTCTTTCAGCTATTGATAACTTTCATCCTCCACTTCTTCTCTCATTTTTCCACAACTCTCCCCTTCAGTCGCCTCCCCCCGCAGTTCTATTTTCTTACAATTTTCACAAAGCTAATTTCCGTAAAATCAATACCTATCTAAGCAAGGCTTCTTCTGAGTTTACCAAACTATCTCTGGTTGATGCCCTCTCCAATTTTTACAGAGAAATATTCAAATCCATCTCCATAAAACTTCTTCTACATCCCCTCTTTGGTATAATCGTAGACTTCGCTCTCTACGAAACAAAAGAAACAAGTTATGGGCCGTATTCCTTCGCACCCACTCTTCTTCCGACTATTCAAATTATCTAGGTACATATCTTCATTTCATTGAACTCTATAACTCTCTCTATCAGCGCTACCTGAATAGTGCGCAAACCAATCTCATAAATGACCCCAAGTCCTTTTTTCAATTTGTCAATTGCAAAAGTAAGACCGATGGTTATCCTTCCTCCCTCGCTTTCGAAACCAAAACTTCATGTGATCCTCCTACCATCGCCAACTTTTTTGCCACATTTTTCAAACAATCATTTGCCAACAACTCCTTCGTACCAGATCCCTCTTACTTCAATGATCTACCAAATTTCTCTATTGGTCCCTTTCTCACTCAAAATTTCGATCCTGCAGTTATTGAAGAAAAGTTACAAAATCTTAAGGATGAATTTATACCTGGCCCAGACGGACTCCCCGCCATGTTTCTTAAGAAATGCTCTTCCAACCTGTCTCTACCCCTTTCCTACCTTTTTCGTCTATCGCTCACACAGGGTGAATTTCCCCAGATTTGGAAGACCTCTTTTATAATCCCAATACACAAAAAGGGATCTAAGCATGAAGTTACCAATTATCGTCCCATTGCTAAACTCTCTCATATACCCAAACTCTTTGAAAGCATTTTATACGAAGCGTTAAGCTTCAAATGCAAGCCTTTTATTTCACCCCGACAACATGGTTTTCTAAAAGGTAGATCAACTACCACAAATCTAGTTGAATTCGTGTCTTTTGCACTCTCAGCCTTAGAAAATGGCAAAGAAATCGATGTTATAGCAACAGATTTCACTAAAGCATTTGATAAGATATCTCATAAATTGATCCTTTTCAAATTGTCTGCTCTCGGCTTTGAGCCGCTCTTTTTAAAATGGATTTCTTCTTACCTGGTAAACCGATATTATAGTGTTCGGTTTAGATCCGCCCTTTCTGTTCCATTCCTGGCCTCATCTGGAGTTCCACAAGGCAGTCATCTTGGCCCTCTTCTCTTCATTCTTACTATCAACGATGTTGAGAGTGTCATTAAGCACTCCTCCCTCTCCCTTTACGCTGACGACACAAAATTTTTTAAATCTATTTCCTCTCCCCAGGACTCTGCCCTTCTTCAAGAAGACCTTGATCGGTTTTCAATCTGGTGCCTCTAAAACTGCCTAGAACTTAATATAGCCAAATGTCAATTTATAACCTTCTCACGTAAATAAAACCCGTCTCCCCCCCGACTTTATTTTCTCCATGGTCAACCAATTCCCCTGGTTCAGTCTTTTCAAGACCTTGGCATATTATTCGACTGTGAGCTTAATTTCCGTTCACATATCGATAAGATGATCCTCAAAGCCAACTCATCGTTTGGCTTTATTAAACGGTGGTCCAAGGAATTTTCCAACCCGTATGTAACCAGATCTCTCTATATTACCTTTGTTCGCCCCCTGCTTGAGTATGC
Organism: Volucella zonaria; assembly: GCA_963966105.1. Lineage (NCBI taxonomy): Eukaryota > Metazoa > Arthropoda > Insecta > Diptera > Syrphidae > Volucella > Volucella zonaria. The sequence goes on along the minus strand of OZ014530.1, from coordinate 315,441,811 downwards.
CAGTCAAGCTTGGTCCCCCTTTCACCGGGTTCATGTTTCCCGAATCGAGGGTATTCAACGTCGATTCCTCCGATTTGCCCTCCGTGGCCTGCCATGGAACGACCCTTTAATCTTACCTCCCTATCAAGACCGCCTCAAACTTCTAAATATGAATTCGTTAGAAGAACGTAGGAATATTGCTGACGTTGTTTTCATTCATCGTCTTCTCTCAGGTTCCATCGACTGTGCATCCATTTTGAACTCCATTTCCTTCAATACCAACCCCCGCAATCTACGTTGTCCTCGTCTCTTCTATCTACCGGTCCACCGCACCTCTTATGGCTTCAACGAACCTATTTCCCGAATGCTCCGAAAGGTCAACTCGAACCTCTCCCTTTTTCATTTCCACCTGAGCACTCCTCGTCTCAAACAAGATCTCCTCCATCACTTCCTTGGTCACTAGCTCTTAAGTCTTTCTGTTAGTTTTTAAGTTAGATTAAGGTTGTATTAAGCCGAATAAATGGGGCATTCGCCCCCACCAAAATTTAAATTTAAATCTAAGCAATAGTTTTGCCTTTGAATCTATTACTGCTTCAGAAATACTTAAGACTATTGGTTCCCTAAAAAATTCAATTTCTATCGGTTACGATGGTATCTTGATGTGCTAGCAATTATCTTTAACCGTAGCATTTTTTCAGGAACTTTTCCTGAAGCTATAAAACGCGCTGAAGTGGTTCCACTATATAAAAAAGGCTCAGACGAGGATCTGTGCAACTATAGACCAGTATTTGAAAAAGTTATAAAGAAGAGATTATTGGCTTTCCTGAAAGTTACCAAGTTTTTCAGTTCGCTGTGGATTTCGTGGCTTTATTTTAAATTGGTTTAAATCTTATCTTACAAATACAACTCAAAGAGTAAAATTTGAGGAAACCAGAAGTGATATACAATTTTTAAATTTAGGAGGACCCCAGAGTTCTGTTTGGAGGCCTATTTTGTTTCTCATTTACATTAATTCACTTTTCGAACAGAATTTTAAAAGATCACTTACTGCCTTCGCGGATGACATAGGATGTGTATAGGGTGAGGAAAATGTTTTGAACTTGACTGCTGCAATAAACTGGGACCTTAATATATTCAGAATCTGATTTACCGAACATAAACTAATTATCAGCTCTAAAACTAAAATTATGTTTTTTAGTTTATCACCTGCAACTGGTCCACATGTTGAGCTATATTTTCATGGACCTGATTGTCAACGATTTCAACTGTCAGGTTGCACTTGGGTTTCAGCAGCGGAGTTACAATAGAGCCGGAAGCCTTCGCAGCTGGCGCTCATATACTGTTAGCACATCTAATTTTAATTATATGTTAATAAATAATAATAATAATAATACAGGCTTAACTATTGATCCAAAAGAAGTAATTTGTTCGATTACCAAAGCTCCAAACATTTGTTAATCCAATGAATTTAAACATTTTGCTTTGTAGACACATCCGACAATTGAATCATGCAAGCGCCCTTGCCTCAATGAGCCACGATCAAGTTTCAGCATTATCTGAGCACAAAACTGTAGTAGTGAACGAGTATCTTTAGTAGATTTGCCTTTTTGGAAGCCAAATTCAATTTTATTCAAAAAATTTACTATTCCGGTTTTCATAAGTTTTTCAAAGATCTTAATCAAAACTGAACGAAGTGAGATGGGCCTACAATTACCGATTCCAGTCGCAGTACCCTTTTAAGTAAAGCCAAAAGCTCTGCACATTTTAAAGCTTCTCCTTTAGCGCGCAGTTGGTAATATATATTTTTTCTTTAACGATATACAGGGTGTCCCAGCCTAGCAGTACAATCCTTGAAGGACATATTCCTGAAGTTCCGCCGAACAAGGGAGGGTCTATTCTCACTTCATTTCAAGTTACAGCCCATCAAAATGGCTGACTTATAATTTGTAGGTGTAACCACCATAAAGGCTATAATTTCTAAACTAGTACAGGTACAAAAATAGTTTTGATCATTTTGGAAAGATTATTTAGTAGTGCATACAAGTCTTAAATGCCTTGGGTACATCTGTACAGCAACAAAAAAGTTATGGCTCGTTAAACTCAAAATTATGAAAATTTGCTGTTCCATTTTTTTACTTAAAATGCTTGTTGAATAATCCGCTGCACATCAAGATGAGTTTTTAAATACTTCATTTACAGTTTTTGAAGTGCAAAATGTTATCATAAAATCTAAAGTTGGTAAAGCACCAGGAGACGACCGAGTACCAGCAGAATTCAGTTCAATGTCTGTCCGCATTAACCAACGACTACAATAGAATATTTGAAACAGCGAGTGTTCCAGAAAGCTTTAAAAGGACAATAATTTTTCCTCTACACAAGAAAGGATCGTACGACAACCCGGAAAATTATCGAGGTATTTCTTTCCTGAATACGTCAGTTAATCTGTTTAGTACATTAATCTTCAATAGACTTATTATACTGAATGAATTTCAAGCTAGATTTAGGAGAAACTATTCGATCTTAGACCAAATATTCACCCTGACAAATATTGCGGAGAGCTTCAAAAGAAGGAACAAGAAGTTATATGCTTTCTTCGTCGACTTTCGTGCTGCCTTTGATTCTATTGCACGTGAAGCACTTTTTTACAGGCTGTATAAGATGGGACTCTCTAGTAAAATTGTTATTTTATTGAAAGCGATGTACGAAAGCAACGTCTGTTGGTGAACTTGTATCTGAGGTCTTTGAAACGCAAATGGGAGTCAAACAAGGTTGTGTTCTGAGCACGCTACTTTTTATATTATTCATAAATGATATTGTAGAGGCAATTGGAGGAGGAATTCAGTTTGGAAGTATGCAGATACCAGGACTAGTTTTCGCCGACGGTATAGTTTTTCTTTCGGATTCAGTTGAAGGATTGCAGCGAATGATTAAGCGACTGGAGAGCTATAGTATTGTGAACTTTGGAATCTGCCTGTTAACTTGGAGAAATCCAAAATTATGATATTCAGAGCTGGTGGCGGTTGATATGCTCGTAATGAAAAATAGACCTACAAAGGAGAGATAGTTTCAATAGTTCGGGAGTATTAATTACGGCGAATCTTAGTCTGAGAAAGCATTTCCAACTTAAACTGGCTGAGGCGAAAAGAGCTGTTTCTTCAGTATGGGACCAATACATCAATAATAAATATACATATTGAGCACAGCTCTAAGATTAAATTATTTTTTCGTGGGACTTCTGCCTCTATATTACTATATGGTGCTCAAGTTTGGGGTTACTGCCAGTTTGAAGAGATTGAAAGATTCCTGAGATATTTTCTGAAACGAATTTTCCGGTTCCCAAAGTCCACTCCAAATGACATGCTTCATTTGGAAACAACAGTGCCACCCCTAGTTTTAGATACGCTTAAACTGCACTTTGAATATATTATAAAAGTATTGGAGATGAAACAAGAACGGCTTCCTAGACTAGTGTTCAGGAGAGCTATTTCGACAAGGTGAAATCTTATCAAGAAGTGGGAGGAGTTGGGGGATAACATTGGTGAAAATGTGCGCATTGCCACAGACATTAGTATTGCTCATTTCAGGAAGATTTTTACAAAACTACTCGTATTAAAGAGAGCAAATTCCACTTTGTATGATAAATGTAAAACGGAAGCAGTAACTCCACAACATACGAGTAGAATACTTTACAGTCAACTGAATTATAATCTTCAAGAGCACACGTACTTTCTCAATCGCTTTCAGTTGAAGATGATTAATTTAATATTTAAAGTAAGAGGTGAAGTAATCAATTTAAACTACGAGTACATCCCACATCGTCCTGCCCTGCCAATTCTATGTGACCTGTGTAACCTACAAGAAAGGGAGGATGTATACCATTTTATTGCCAGATGTCCTATCTTAAGCGAATTTCGTGTGAGATACTTTGGTGTAAACAAAATGGATATGAATGATGTTCTGAACATTTTAAACGGTGAACTTGGTTGAGAAGCTTTGTATAAATACACTTCAATCGCACTTGATTACAGAACACGTATTATTGAAGGAGACTTCTAAATAAACATATGTATTAAATTTTATTTAACGAATTGCCAATCTGGTAGACGGCCTTGGGCCAAACCATAGTAAACTTAAGTTTATCAAATTGTAATAGTTACTTTAAGTACTTTTTCTTTTAAAAAAAAATTTTCAATACTACAACTAGTTTTCAATACTACTATTTAAAACGCATTTTTCTTGAAATTTTTACTTAACAAATTCTCTGAAATTGCCTTGCAAAATTGCCTAAAAATTGTGTTTAGCAACTTTCTTACGTACGATCAACAGATTTTGTAATAAAAGACATTTTTCGTCAAAAAAGAATGGCCAAAAAGAAGTGTACCTATCGATTTACTCAAAAAATCTCTTAGATATTTTTCTGTAGTCCTGAGAAGGACCTTTTTGGAACAGTTTATGGAATGTTTATAGCAATTGTTCGGAATGCCTTCCATCCATTTGAATACACTTTCGGGCGCGTTTAACCATTTCGGATGACAGATTAACGGTCATCAAAATTATTTTCATCTCTTCTGAAGCAACACTAATATTTTCTTAGAGCTCTACCAGACTCGACATTTCCCTAAAATAAACCTTTCCTTTCATAGCACCCCAGAAGAAAAAAATCCATGGGTGTTATGTCAGGAGATCTGGGGGGCCAAGGGTTGGGGCCAAATCGACCAATCCATCGTTCATTAAAAGTATGGTTGAGGTCAACAGCCTCGCCACACTGAAAGCATCAGTTCCCACTAAATCAAGCAGTGTTGGGCTCAGTAAGTACGTAGTAGATGGGTTACCACATGGGAATTCGGTACTCCACGTGCTGTTGACAAAATGCCACATGGGCATAGTACCCCAGCGTTAAATCCCAGACCTTACAAATTAATTCGTATCGTTCCCTTGACAATAAAATAAAAAATAAATAGGTATGATTGAGGAACGAAGTTACCCCGCTGCTACTGTGACAAGGTGCTCCATCTTGTTGAAAGAACATCGCTCTTCTCTGAACAAGAGGAACATCTTTAAGCAGCTACGGCAATCGTTCTCGGAAAAATTCCAGGTAGTAATTGGAATAAACTATTTGTGGAAGAATGTTCGAGCCTACTAAAGTGTTTCCTATTAATCCAGCCCAAACATTTACGCTAAACCTCCTTTAAAATATACAATACATTTTGAAGAAGTTGTTTACAATAATTAAATTCTTACCTTTGAAAGGATGTTGTGCGTATTAAATGGGGACTGGAGTCTGACCAGTGGTGCAAAATCTGGTGGTTCGTAACCCCATCTCTTGTGAACTGCGCTTCGTCAGTCCACAGAATGTTCTTGAGGAATTGCCCGTCTTCTGCATGTTTGCGCAGTAGCCATTGGCAAAATTTCACTCTTCTTTGCGCATCACCTGGTAGTAAATCCTGTACCGGTGTCAAATGGAAAGGGCGTAATCTATTTATCTGTAGAGCCCTGTGAGTTCTGGTTCCGGGAAGTTCCAACTGCACAGCTAGCCTACAGACGCTGACTGTAGGCTGAACTTCCACAGCACGCAAAATCCCATTCCCAACTTCTGCCACCGCTGCGTCTGAATGTCCTTCTCATTTTTTTGGTGCAGTTAACCCAGTATCAACGAGGCGCTGATACGTATCAGGTGTTCTACGATTCGGGTATAGTCGTTGGTACTCCAATCTAGCCAACGAAGTCTTTCCATTGCAGAACCCGTATGCAAACACTATTCGCGAATTCACGTTTTGAATACATTTTGTGGAGATCAGTTTATTAATCGGCTGTTCACTTACAGAGCAAAATGTCGATTGTAGATCAGTTGAAACAATGTCAAATAGAAAAAAAAAGATTAACAAAGAATTATTCTTTGTTACGATTTTTTTTTCCTATTCGACAATTAACTGTTAACTGCGTTGCTCATAGGTACGTTAGTTTATTATTCTCACTTAATTTTGTTTGACCATTTTTCTTTGACGAAAAATGTCTTTTACTACAAAATCCGTTAATCGTACTTAAAAAAGTTTCTAAACACAGGCAGCAGTCCCACGAAATAATTTAATCTTAGAGCTGTGCTCAATATGTATATTTATTATTGATGCATCGGCCGCATACTGAAGAAACAGCTGTTTTCGCCTCAGCCAGTTTAAGTTGGAAATGCTTTCTCAGACTAAGATTCGCCGTAATTAATACTCCCGAACTATTGAAACTATCTCTCCTTTGTAGGTCTATTTTTCATTACGAGCATATCAACCGCCACCAGCTCTGAATATCATAATTTTGGATTTCTCCAAGTTAACAGGCAGATTCCAAAGTTCACAATACTATAGCTCTCCAGTCGCTTAATCATTCGCTGCAATCCTTCAACTGAATCCGAAAGAAAAACTATACCGTCGGCGAAAACTAGTCCTGGTATCTGCATACTTCCAAACTGAATTCCTCCTCCAATTGCCTCTACAATATCATTTATGAATAATATAAAAAGTAGCGTGCTCAGAACACAACCTTGTTTGACTCCCATTTGCGTTTCAAAGACCTCAGATACAAGTTCACCAACAGACGTTGCTTTCGTACATCGCTTTCAATAAAATAACAATTTTACTAGAGAGTCCCATCTTATACAGCCTGTAAAAAAGTGCTTCACGTGCAATAGAATCAAAGGCAGCACGAAAGTCGACGAAGAAAGCATATAACTTCTTGTTCCTTCTTTTGAAGCTCTCCGCAATATTTGTCAGGGTGAATATTTGGTCTAAGATCGAATAGTTTCTCCTAAATCTAGCTTGAAATTCATTCAGTATAATAAGTCTATTGAAGATTAATGTACTAAACAGATTAACTGACGTATTCAGGAAAGAAATACCTCGATAATTTTCCGGGTTGTCGTACGATCCTTTCTTGTGTAGAGGAAAAATTATTGTCCTTTTAAAGCTTTCTGGAACACTCGCTGTTTCAAATATTCTATTGTAGTCGTTGGTTAATGCGGACAGACATTGAACTGAATTCTGGTGGTACTCGTCGTCTCCTGGTGCTTTACCAACTTTAGATTTTATGATAACATTTTGCACTTCAAAAACTGTAAATGAAGTATCTAAAAACTGATCTTCATGTGCAGCGGATTATTCAACAAGCATTTTAAGCAAAAAAATGGAACAGCAAGTTTTCATAATTTTGAGTTTAACGAGCCATAACTTTTTTGTTGCTGTACAGATGTACCCAAGGCATTTAAGACTTGTATGCACTACTAAATTATCTTTCCAAAATGATCAAAACTATTTTTGTACCTGTACTAGTTTAGAAATTATAGCCTTTATGGTGGTTACACCTACAAATTAGAGGTCAGCCACTTTGATGGGCTGTAACTTGAAATGAAGTGAGAATAGACCCTCCCTTGTTCGGCGGAACTTCAGGAATATGTCCTTAAAGGATTGTACTGCTAAACTAGGACACCCTGTATATCGTTAAAGAAAAAATATATATTACCAACTGCGCGCTAAGGGAGAAGCTTTAAAATGTGCAGAGCTTTTGGCTTTACTTAAAAGGGTACTGCGACTCTAATCGGTAATTGCAGGCCCATCTCACTTCGTTCAGTTTTGAGTAGGATCTTTGAAAAACTTATGAAAACCGGAATAGTAAATTTTTGGAATAAAATTGAATTTGGCTTCCAAAAAGGCAAATCTACTAAAGACACTCATACACTACTCCAGTTTTGTGCTCAGATAATGCTGAAACTTGATCGTGGCTCATTGAGGCAAGGGCGCTTGCATGATTCAATTACCGGGTGTGTCTACAATGCAAAATGTTTAAATTCATTGGATTAATAAATGTTTGGAGCTTTGGTAACCGAACAAATTACGAGTACTTCTTTTGGATCAATAGTTAAACCTGTATTATTATTGTTATTATTATTATAATTTATTAACATATAATTAAAATTAGATATGCTAACAGTATATGAGCGCTAGCTGCGAAGGCTTCCGGTTCTATTGTAACTAAAAAATTACATTTTTACTACTATCATACATTAGTGCTTCTAACTAGATAATAGATTTTTTTTTCAGATTTTGAAATTCAAGGTTTTTATGAATTTGTTAGTTTTAAGGATATTTTCGAAAGTAGGGCTCCGTAACAGATTGTGGACTGATGAGTGAGAAAGATTTAATAGCTGATTTATACATCTATGCCTAGAATATTTTTAATGTGCATGAAGGAATTGCAGTCTTGACACGATACAAGGGTTTTCCTTTATGATCTAACTTTTTCTTTTTTTTATATATGTACATATATTAAGCGCGCGCTCAAAAAGTTTGTATACCCTTACACAGCGCGGACGAAGGAAATTAGGGAGGAAGAAAAGACAGGCACCAATGTACGTTGTTTTTAAATGTTTGCAAGTTATAACGACCAGGAAACACAGAGATCGGCAGGGTATTCCATAAGCGAGTTGTCCGGCTTAGGAACGCATCACGATATTTTAGAGTATGTCCGAAAATGGACTTGAGGGTATACTGATGAGAAAATTTGAATGGACGGAATGCTACTGGCGATTTCAATTGAGCACTGGTGGCGGAAATAGCGATAAAACAAAGTGAAACAGGAGACATTACGTCGGTGTTCGAGGGTTTCAATTGACTGACTGGAATTAGTATCACCTATGTGTTTTATCGCACGGTTTTGAATCCTACATATATAGCAGGTTCAGAGATGGTTTAGGGGCTCCTGACCAGATGTGGCCATTGTACTACAATTTTGGGCGAATGAATGCCTTATATGTAGATTGAGGCCAGTTCAGAGTGGGTGAAATATTTCCCCTAGATATTTCGCAGTATTTTTGACGACATCGAATGTGTGGTCAATACAACGTAGGTTATCATTGACATATACGCTGAGACTAGAAAGTGTTTTGTTTGTGAAAATGCAAGTGCTATCTATGGATAATGGCTGAGTATTTAGATTTCGCTTTAATGACAGCGGACAGCATTGAGTTTTGGAAGCATTAAATTTCACTCGGTTGATAGTTCCGCAATTGGTTATGCTGTTAATATCAGAATTTAATGAGCTTAACATACGTTGCCGTTCCCATTCTACAGCCGAAGAGCAGGGTCGTGAGTCCGGTAACGAATATGAAAAGCAAAGAGTACTGTCGCCAGCAAAGGAATACCACCTTGATCAAAAAATTCCCGCAACACACCACCGAGTGGCGCTCCCATTGTTCCGATTTAAGTTCCGTTTTTTTTTTGTTAGGTTGGTACATCTGTTGTTGACATTTCGTCTAAGTCTTAGCATCATTGCTTGACATTTGCAAAAGTTACGTAGCCAAGAGTATATCTATCCCTGAGTGTGTTGGCGATTTTTAAAGTTTTAGAAATGGATTTAAATTTGCAACAACGAACTTGTACTCATATTAACGGATTTAATGGTGCGCGAATGTTGGAAAAGTGTTTCAGCAACGATTCTCTAAAGAGCGCGAGCGGTTCAAAAGTGGTCGTGAGTCAATCGAAGATGATGAACGCAGTGGCAGACATTGAAAACCGACGAAAACATTGATGAAGTACTCGTAAAAGAAATGTTGGTCAATGACCGCAAATTAACCATCAGAGAGATTACGGACGACTTGAACATTGCCTATGGATCCGTCCAAGACATTTTGGTTAATGATTTGGGTTTCCGTCGTGTAGCAGCAAAGTTGGTGCCAAAAGACCTCAATTTCATGCAAAAAAGAGACCGTGTTGACGCCGCAAAATAGATGATTTGCGAGGCTGAATCCGATCCCACATTCATCAAAAGGATCATTACTGGAGATGAGACGTGGGTTTATGTGTACGACATGCATTCCAGACATCAGGCAAGTGAATGGCGTTCACCAAATGAGCCGAGACCAAAACAACGACGTCGTTTTCAGTCAAAAGGAAGGCAATGCTCACGGTTTTCATGGATTACAACGGTGTAGTGCATCATGAATTTTTGCCAGAAGACCAGACAGTAAACAAAGAGTATGAGTATTATTTGGGCATTATGAGACGTTTGTGTGAAGCAATGAAGCACCATGATAACGCACCGTCGCACAGTTCCATCATTATTCGTAATTTTTGGACGAAAAATGCAACAAATACCATCCAACAGCCACCGAATTCACCTGATTTGGCTCCCTGTGACTTCTTCCTGTTCAATCGAGTTAAAAAACCACTACGGGGAACGCGTTTCAGCAGCCGAGAGGAGAGGAAGTAATGGAAAAATCGCAGGAAGCACTGATGGATATACCGAAAACCGAATATAAAAAATGTTTCGAGGATTGGATCAAGAGCTGGCATAAGTGCGTTGCAGTCGATGGGGATTATACTGAAGGGTACAATGTAGATTTAGATGAATAAATTTGTATTTTTAATTTTCTGAATAAATTCCGGAAACTTTTTGACCCAGGTGGTATATTGGATTAGAGGTACTATAGCAGACAAGAGATCGTTAATAAAAATCAAAAACAGTGTTGTAGACAGATCGGAGCCCTGGGGCACACCAGCATTTATTTTGTGAATATCTGACTTGAAGCCACCCAAGACAACTTGAATTGAACTTTCCGAAAGGTAATTTCTAATCCATTGAAGAAGAGAGTCATCGATCCCAAAAGCACGCATTTTCGACAAAAGAGCCTGATGCCAAACTCTGTCAAATGCCTTAGAAATACCAGGTGCAACTATCTTGCTTTCGACAGATTGATGTACGATTTGGTTCCACTTTTCGGTGAGGCCTGCCATCAAATCTACGAAAAGCATATTGCCGGTCATTGAGAAATTTTCGTGTTTCGAGATATTTCATGAGCTGACGGTTTATCATTGCATTGGATCTGTATGAGGAGAGAGAAGAAGATTTGCCTTTTTAAGGGACGAACTGGACAAATGCTATTTTCCATCTGCTCGGAAAGAGTCCTAAAGAGTAGGTTTGATGAAAAAGCTTACGCAGTGGTTTTTCCAGTGAAGAAGAACACCTCATCAGAAGATGGGCGGATCATATCAAGATCTGGAAGAACATCTGGAAGAACATTTGCTACTATACGAATGCGAAAGTGTATTCATCCCATAGAAGATTCGACGCACCCAAATGTGGGCGGGTACAATTTGTTATGAAATTATTCAGTCGTGGCTGCAATAGGGAATTGTTTGCTGGAGAGGCATGTACCTCAACAAAATCATGGCTCTATTAGTTTTTGCAGAAAATATATATCATATATGTATGTAGCTTATATGTCAGAGGAAAACTAATAACGTTAAATCCCTGTATAATATGAAATGTGCGGTTACAGTGCGAATGTGATATATTAATCGAAATAAAGATGGATTGTATATATGTATCTTAAAAAAAATGTGCCAGAAGCCCGCTTCACATCCCAGTTTTCCTTTGCTGCGTGACCTGTAAATTTTATGAGGTATGCTGATCAAAATTTTCGTTTAATTATGACCTATAATCTGCCTGGGAACTTATTATATTTATCCATATTGTCAGGATCACCCCACCCAAAAGCTAATTGAATTCCTTAACCCTTTATATTTTTACTTATAAGGATCATGAGGACGAAATAAGGGAACTTCTTTTAGATATCGGTAGCGATACTGACGATGAAGAAGAAGCTTGCTCAAATGATGTAGAGAGAGATTCTGAGGAGGACGATGAAATTTCTGCCAGTCACTGTGAAGATAATGAAAATCCAGAAGAACAGCATCACTTAGGAGTTCTGTTAGGGTTTCGTTGGACCACACAGCCTCCGTTATCAAGTGGTCGGGCAGCAGCGGAAAACATTGTTTTGAAAATGTCGGTATGCAAAGATACGGCTAAATTTATAAAATCTACGGTTCAAGCATGGAATCTTCCTTTCGATAATGTTGCACTAGAGGCATTGATAAGAAATACTAACATCGAGATCAACAACCAATAGCAAAAACGTATTCCACCATCTGATTCTGCATCGCCCTCAACTTCAACTACAGGAATCATGATTGACACAAACAAAGAAGAAAAATGTGCCGTTATTGGACTGGTCTACATTGCTGGAAAGCACACGTGAAACGTGGTCCACAAAGTGCTCACCCATCTTCCAGGCTATAATTGGAGTCAAGAGGTTTGAGTTCCTTATGAATTGTATCCAATTCGATGCTTAGTACCGATTCACCGATATTATCAAAAAACGAACAACGGCAATCCAATGGAGTTGCAACTTACATACGAAAAGTAACTATTAAAAGCATTGGCAATTTCAAGTTTATCGCTGACTAAACAATCGTTTACACGAGTAACTGCTAGCAGTTCTGCTTCCTAGCAGAAAACTGGTTCAAAATGTTATTAATCACTAGCCATTCATTCTTTAATTTGCCTTTAGCATGAATAAATCGACTTTTATAATAACTATCGCGGTAAATAAGTATTTTTTCAACCTTTGGTTGTTAGGATTTTTTGATAATTTTAATCTCAACTTGTTTTTTAGCTTAATTTTTTTTAAGAAGAGAACTTGTAATCCAAGGCTTAAGCCTTTTCGAAGTTTTTTCAAAGGCACATTAGAGGTGAGGTGAGAGGTGAGAATAAGAAAAAGATACATCATCCCAAGACTCATAAAAATTGTTGATATTAAGTTTTACATAATCAATTATTGCCATCTGGTTAGTAACATTCAAAACAGCATTATTTCTTTTATTAGCACCAATAGTTACTAACAGACCTATCATGGAGTGGTCGGTGATATTGTAATCAAAAACGCGTTTTCTCGCAGGAACGTACGGAACAATTGAACAATGTTCCACAAAAATGAGCTGAGCACTTTCCCGAAACCATCCCAGTTGGCTCATTAATAAAACATGTTAGACCATGCGATGCCAGAAGAGCCAAGTATTTCGAACTCATATCGTTGCTTTCAAGTAAATTAAAGTTGAAATCACCTGATATAATTAGATTGCCTGAAAATTCTTCCAGAAACGTCATGATATTATGCCTGTGTAGTCTATAAAAACATAAAAAAAAACATAGTCAACACAGTTAACGTCAATAGAAATTTTGAGAACATCAGCGCTAAGGAAATCGTCACTTTTCACTTCATTAAATTTATACTCCTTTTTAATAAAGCAACCTACGATCTCTCTTAAACATCTTACGTTCTGATGAATCACAAAGAACTTCATAAAAATAAGGATATTGATTCGGAGACAAAAAAAAAACCAGAGATCTTAGAATTTTATAACCATAGCTTATTTGTTTTATGCAAAAGCGGTTGGGACAACATATCAATAGGCATTTGAGAGGTAACATTGAAAAAGTGCTTAGAGATTTAGCGGAAGGGGATTCAGACCATTGCCTAAGAGAACCCCAAAAAAAGATTCCAAAGCAGTGAAGACGCCTCTTATGTCCTAGTACATGCGACAAAACGTCCAAAATAACGTATGTTACTTGCCAAAGGCACATCTGCCTCGACCACCGCGGCGAAGTATGTAACGGTTGCCTTTATATGTGCAAACAACAAAATTAAAAATATACCGGTGATATTTAGAAAAATAATACAATACATGTAATATACTGTCATGTTGCCTTACATCACGACCCCGATTATAACCGTTGCCAGACTAGAGACTGCCAAAGGCTCCTACTGGCTGGCATCGCCATACCTTGGCCACGATCACGTGGGTCCTCTCCCTGATGATAACTTAGAAAGGGAGGTACTGGAGGCTGGAAGGCAAAAACCTTGCCTCATCATCGGATGCGACGCCAACGCTCATCACACCGTATGGGGCAGTACCGGCATCAACGATAGAGGTGAGCCACTTTTCGATTGTATTATAAGTAAGCACTAAACTCAATTTTATAACAAGAAACCGACAGGAAGTGCTAGACATCACTCTTGTCTCCGACAACATCACTCAAATATTAACAAACTAGATGCTATTGTCTGAACACTTTTTTCAGACCACAGATACATCCAATTCAGCCTGAATGATGCTACCCCCAGTCAACCATCATTCTGGAACTACCACAAAACTGATTGGCCAAAATACAGAGGAATACTGTAAGAAACGCTATCCTCTGAACTATCAAGTCCCCCTCGTAACACCAATGAGCTTGACATGAAAGTCAGAAAATTCTATCTGGCTCACAATCAGGCTATGGCCGCTTCTTGCCCTCTTATTCAAGCTAGAGGCAAGAAAAAGCCACATTTATGGACATCAGCAGTCCCAGTGACTGCTCAGAAACACATGCAGAAAACTTTTCAATTTAGGAAAAAGCACAAGAAAAGTGACTGACTTGAGACCCATACAAAGAATTCCTTAAAATATATAAAAAAGAACTGAGGAAAGCAAGGCGACAATCCAGGAGATCGTTTTGGGACAAAATCATGGAAACCTCTGGGGCACCGCGACTAAGTATAATCATCTCTACAAATTCTATGAAGCCTAGCTGTTTGAAAAAAAAAACCGATGGCTCTTGGCCAACCTCAAGTGGTGAATCACTCAACCTGCTACTGGACACCCACTTTCCAGGTAGCTGCCAATTCGCACACAGTAGCAACCCAAACAGGCCTACTGTAACCGAGACCAAAATTAATGGTCTGATCACAAGAAACAAACTACTCTGGGCGCTGCATAGCTTCAAGCCATACAAGTCTGCTGGTCTGGACGGTATAATACTTGCCGAGCTACAAATGTTCTCAAATATTATTCTGCCTTCGCTAGAAAATATTATGAGGAGTTGTGTAGAATTGATCCACATTCCACTGTCATGGAAAGAAGTCAATGTAGTTTTCATTCCTAAAGCCGGAAATACTCTCATGCTGCCCTAAAGGGCCTCACACCTATAAGTCTATCATCTTTGCTTCTGAAAACTATAGAACGACTGATTTGATATACATATACGAGCTAAAATTGATCCAAGACTTCTGTCAACGGCTCAACATGCCTACTGTAAAGGAAAGACGGTGGAAACGGCTCTGCACTTACTGACTAACCATGTCGAACAATCCCTACAATATAGAGAGTACACTTTCCTGGACATAGTGGGTGCCTTTGACATCCGCAATCACGACTGTCCTCTCTCCCCTTCTCTGGAAGTTAGTGGTTAATGAACTGCTGATATACCACGAAGCGGGTGGAAGCAGGGTGATTGCCCATGCGAATGACGTTGCTATAGTCATCTCAGGTAAGTTTCTTAATACCATTAAAGAACTGCTTCAAGTAAATCTTAACAAATTAACCCGCTGGCAGATCACTGTCGATTGGGAGTAAACCCCTATAAAACTGATCTTGTATTCTTTTCCAGGAAATGCAAAATTCCAACTATAGACCCTCCTTCAATAAACGGTACCAGTTTAGTGTTTTCCGATACAGCAAAATATCTGGGTCTCATTTTTGACAGGAAACGAAACTGGAAACCTAACATTCAAGAAAGAGTCAAGAAAGCTACAATACGAGTAGCTTTATTCTCTTGCAAATAAGTCATTGGGAATAAATGGGGCTCTCAACCTCGGATAACCCACTGGCTATACATCTCGGTCGTAAGACCGATACTCACCTATGGGGTTGCTGTCTTGTGGACTGCCTTACGCAATGCAGCCAACTTCAGCAAACTAAGCAGAGTCCAAAGAACAGCATGTCTATGCATAAGCGGAGCCTTACGCACTACTCCCTCTGCGGCATTACACATTCTGTTTCATTTGACACCCCTCGATATTTTCAGCAGTAGAGTAGCTGTGACTGCAGCTATTCGCCTTAAAGAGACTACACAGTGGACAAATAATCCATTTGGCCAAGCTAATATTCTTTACAATCCTCACAGAGAACATCGATTATACCATACCTGAACTTTTGTTTGACAAAGAGTTCCATGTAAGCTTCCCCTCTAGATCCTTTTGGAAGGAGGACAAGTCACTCCATCTCTACACAGACGGATCTATAGCAGATAGCGGAGTTGGTGGCGGTGTTTTCTCAGATAAGCTAAATCTAAGCCTCGCCTTCCGCCTTCCAAATCACTGTAGCGTATTCCAGGCGGAAATTTTGACGATTAACGAAGCTCTGCTCTGGCTGAAGAAAAACGAGATATCTGCTAAGGATATCCGCATCTTTTCGGACAGTCAGGCAGCTATCAAATAACTGGAGTCAGTGTCACTAAATTCGAAAACCGTCCTTGAATGCCGATCATCTCTTATGGAGATGGCAGAGCAGTTCAACCTTCACCTTTGTTGGGTGCCGGGCCACAAAGACATTCCAGGGAACTGTAGGACCGATGAACTCGCCAAAAATTGGAACCACTCTACCTATTCTACCGGAAAAGGCTAGCATAGGTATACCAATCGCTACGTTCAAATTTATATTAAAGCTGGATGCCAATAAAAGAACCGACCTTAAGTGGACTGCTGGACCAACATGTCTAGCGACCAAACAGATCTGGCCAAAACTGGATCTGTATTGCTCTAAGTGTCATCATAGGTGCCATCACTAGATGCTGTCTCATAGGCAAGCACGCAAGAAGGCTTGGCGCCTTTACAAACGATTTCTGCAGAAGCTGCATGGACGAGGAAGAGGAGGAGACAATCCTCCACTACTCTGTATATGTCCAGCTCTCTCCCAGAGAAGAAAACTTCACTTAGGAGCTTTCTTCTATAACGACCTAAACGATCTAAAAAATATAGACGTAAACAGTCTCCTACGCTTCATCATAAGCCCAAACTGGTTCCATCAGTAGGAGAATCATAGATCCACGTGGCATCACAATGGGCCAATAGGCCTAAGTGGGTTGGTATTTCCAACAGCCACTCTTACCTAGGTCTTCTTTCAGAAACACGAAACATTTTGGAATTATGGAATTCGGAAAGCTGTATTTTCTTAAATTTTTTGAAGCAGCTTATAGTCGCACTACTTCAGTTCAGCCTTGTTTAACGTTTTTTTTTTCATTACTACGGCTGTGAATTACTTATAAAGTAAATAAATTAATTTCATTAAAATTGTGTCTTAAGATGCCGATTTTTTCAACCCAGTGTTGGGGTGCTAAGGCACCCCCTATGTGTTAACGTACAGAAAAAAAACACGTTTGCATTCTAGTGCTAAGTATAAAAAGTGTTTGCCGAAATAACAGCTGCGGTGTTTAACTTTTTCTGGGTTTGATTTGATGTATTGGCCGTTGTCGTCAGATTGACACAAAAGCAACTCTTTTGTTGTTTTTTTTTTGTTCTTAGCGACGAATGCATGTTAAGCAACAGTATAGCGTTTTCTTTTTATACTTCTTTATAATTATATCTCACCTAAATGGATTCTGTCATCCAGAAGTAGCACGGTGTATAAATCCTCAAACAACATAATTTGAGGCGCAACCAGTAAGCGGTATTTAGGTTCGCCGCGACAAGACTTTAAGACTCACCAGAGCTGCCGTATTGTGTAATTACGTCGTCAAAAAGTTGACGTTCTTAATGTTCTTTTTGATGTGAACAACTTTTTAACTGTTCATCGTTGCTCTCATTCCGTGTACCTATCTATGTAAATTAAAATTTCCAGCGACCGTAGAAAAGATACGCATGCGTTAGCGTTAACGTTAACGTTAAAGCTACTATGATTCGAGTACATGTAGGCGAACAACAATTTTGTTTTTTTTTTTGTCTTTTGTAGAGAATATACCTATAGAGAAAATTGCTCTCGGATTATGTAGCTAAGGCGACCTGCAGTGCACCTAGTTACATGAGAATTTCTACTGAAATGTCTTTTATAATTTGTCAGAGCCAACTGGGTCCCGTTTGCTTTAGGAAAACCAAAAGAAAAATTTGGAAATAATCTCATTGAATCGTAAGGTCGTAGTTACGAATCTGTGTAAGGAATACGCCTAAAGTGCTTGCAACAGCAGCAGCAGCAGCAGCAGCAGTATCAAAAAGTTTTCGCTTAAGCAAATCTGGTAGCTTTATCTACCATCTGAAGTAGACGTAAACAGAGCAGAACACTGGATGATGGCGATGATGATGATGATGATGATGATGATGATGAGGACGACAATTACGACAACGAAAACGACAACGAAATCAACGAAAACGACGAAGCTAAAGACGAAGACGACAACGATTACGATGGTGAAATACGCTGTAAGTAGATGGAGATGTGGACTGAAAAGTACAGTCTACGTTTTCTTTTGTATCTTTATCAGGCTATGGGATGTTGACGGGGTTTCTACACAAAACACGCGCTCTCTCGCGCACCTCTATTGCATGTCAAAGAGGTAAAACCTGTTTCCCAGTAAAGTAGTGGATTGGATACATGCTGGGATAGGTTACTACAGCTCCAGCATCGAAGGCAGTCAGCAAGAGCAACAGCACCACCACCACCACCGAGTGCCTTCTTGGCTCCAAACAAGTTTTTAGCTTCATTTTCCGCCACAATCCATGCACTAGGGCAATTGATGTCGCACTGTGGTTTGCAAATAAGAAGACTACCACACAGTTAAAAATAAAAAGAAACCTTAAGGAGCAGCAGTACTAGTTACCAGCAACAACAAAAAGGGTTTTTTTTTTTTTTTCTTCTATACCACGCCACAATAAAGCTGCCCACTCTTGGAGATGGGAGTTGGAACTGAAGTTAAAGTCATAGGAAATGCTGCCTAAACTTAGCAGTAAGTACGAGCATATATCTGAAAACGAATCAATCTGGAGGCTGGAGGCACAGATGTGGGCAATGCCCTATCAAACTACGTACAAGTTGTATTTTTTTGGATGGATAAACTCGGAACATGTAGACTTCAGTTACCGCCTTTTCTGTTTAACCTGTGCATTTGTAGGCATGAAATTATGTACCAGCGTATACTCGTATGTAGGTATCTCTAGACCGGGACTGGATTAGGAGAGGTTTTTTTTAATAACATGTGAGTATTTTTAGCGTACGCTACTATCATACGCGGACATAATCTCCTGCCTGCATTTTGTAGATCATGTTCATAAAAAAAAAAAAAAATTAAATACGTCCCATGGCCCCGGGGATATCTTTTCATATGCGCCATTCATTTAACCTGCCCACCGTGCAACAACAGGCTTGACATGACTGTTGCTAGAGGCTACAATTAGTCTTGAGTCTTGAAAATCCAAAAATTCTTATGAACCAGAGCTCCGAACCTGTCATGGTAACTCCTCATAGGAACACTATGATAAATTGTCTGAAACTTTATGGGGTGATCCGTTGACAAGTCCGTTTAGGGCAATGCTATTGGTTGTCCTGTTTTGACTCCAAAATATCTTTGAAATATATATATGTGCCTATGCTTGTGCGATGACAATTTAACTCATAATTATGAGCGCTCTGCTCTAGTGTCATCGTTCTACAGGCAACGCAAGGCTAAATGTGAATTAGTTTTCTGGAATCTGTATCTGTACGTACGTGCAAAGAATATCTACTAAAGACTTAGCCAACAGATGGTGTGGATTGTAATGGCTTTTACTGAATTCATCATGGCTGGTTTTATGGCATAGTCTCTGGTTTTTAACGTAAACACCTGTAGTGTAGACCTAAGTTTACTGGATGCCCATACCTCCATTGGTGCATCGCTTTGCCGCCTTCCTGATACCAAAGCAGAACTTGTGTTGGAGGCACGAGCTCCACGCTTGATATATGTAGGTCGAGGCCGATCTAAAACCTCTTGCTGTTCTTAGGGTCACAGCATCCAGTACTTATTGCAACTCTACATTGGGTCGACCCTTCCCGCGACTTTGGGTTTAAACCACAGCCACCATGACGCACCCTCAAGGGGGCCTACCTCAACAAGTCAGGCCCGCACCGAGATCCGGGGGGCTTCTGACTCCCATAGTACCGTGATTTAAATCCTGGTAGGGAATACCGGCGGTCCTGCCGCCAACAAGACCTATGACTGGCAACATGTAACTGGCCAAATCGTAGCAACCTTTGGTGGCGTCATCTGAAGATGTTTACGATAAGACCAGTAATATGCTCTGCCCCCGCTTTTTATTAGACAACGTCATTGATGGCCGAAGCCTTGATAATTGGGCGGGGGCCCGGTTGGTCTATATGACAGACAGGTACAAGCTAAGGCAATTTAAACATGGAGCCGTTTAGCACATAGCAATGCATTCAACAATGGTTGAATCTTCTCCTCCAAAGCCCGCCAACGAAAAGAGAAAATATTGTTCGAAGCGTTTTTCTTTCGATACGGCTATGCTTCAGCGCCATAAATTAGCACTGGGATGATCTCCTGAGTCTGCTTAGCTGTTCAGGATGATTCTTCGTTTTGTTTTTCAGAATTTATAGCAGAGCCAGGGTAGACAAAGTCCTTCACCACATCGAAATAATAGCTGTCGACTGAGAGGTTTTGTCCAATTCGTCGGTGTTGTATGTCTCTTCTTGTTGATAGCATATGCACACTTGGTTTTGCCTTATTTACCCGTAAACCCATTTTGGTAGCTTCCGTTTCAGTACTAGCGGTGACAGCAAGCTGAGTTCTCCCAATTATGTCGATATCATCGGCCCGCTAGTAGTTGCACAGACTTTAGAAAGATTGTGCGTCCAGTGTTCACTTGTGAGTTCCGCACAATTCTTTCAAGTATGGTGTTAGGTAAGAGTGGCTGTTGGAAACTTAAACCCACTTAGGCCTATTGGCCCATTGTGATGCCACGTGGATTTATGATCCTTTTACTAATGGAATCAGTTTGAGCTTACGATGAGGCGTACAAGACTGTTTACGTATATTTTTTCATTGTAGAAGAAAGCTCCTAAGTGAAGTTTTCTTCTCTAAGAGAGAGCTGGACATGTACAGAGAAGGTGGAGGATGGTCTCTCCTTCCACCTCGTCCAAGCAGCTTCTACAGAAATCATTTGTAAAGGCACCAAGCCTTCTTAGGTGCGTACCTATGAGGCAGTGTCCAGTGATGACTCCTATGATGGCCTTCCTATTTAGAAGAATCAGACTCTTAGAACGATTCGGATCTAGCTTTGGCCGGATCTGTTTAGTCGCTAGACATGTCGGTCCAACAGTCCACCTATTCCTTTATTGGCACCCAGCTTTAATATTGGTTTGCACGTAGCGATTGTTACCCTTTTCCGGTAGAATAGTAGAGTGGTTCCAATTTTGGCGAGTTCAGCGGCCCTACAGTTCCCTGGAATGTCTCTGTGGACCGGCACCCAGCAAAGGTGAAGGTTGAACTGCTCAGCTATCTCCATAAGAAATGATCGATATTCGAGGGCGGCTCTAGAATTTAATGAGACTGAGTCTAATGACTTGATAGCTGCCTGACTATCCGAAAAGATGCGGATATCCTTTGCAGATATCACGTTTTTCTTCAGCCAGGACAGAGCTTCGTTAATCGCCAAAATTTCCGCCTGGAACACGTTACAGTAATTTGGAAGACGGAAAGAGAGGCTTAGATTTAGCTTATCTGAGAAAAAATTGCCACCAACTCCGCTATCGGTTTTAGATCCATCTGTGTAGAGATGGATTGACTTATCCTCCATGAAAGCATCTTCCTTCCAAAAGGATCTAGAGGGGTGTCAAATGAAACAGAATGTCTAATGCCGCAGAGGGGGTAGACCACAATGCTCCGCTTATGCATAGACATGCTGTTCTTTGGACTCTGCTTAGTTTGCTGCAGTTGGCTGCATTGCGTAAAACCGTCCACAAGACAGCAACCCCATAGGTGAGCATCGGTCTTATGATGGTGGGTTATGCAAAGTTGAAGGGCCCATTTGGCTTGTATACAGATATCAAACAATCGTTCTAGAGTTTTCAGAAGGAAAGGTGATAGACCTATAGGTCTGAGGTCCTTTAGGACAGCATGAGAATATTTCCGGCTTTAGGAATGAAAACTACATTGACTTCTCTCCATGCCAGTGGAATGTGGATCAGTTCTACACAGCTCCCCATAATACGAGGGCGTGACTTTTTGAATTTCTGACCTCTTTACTGAAACAGCAACACTGCTCCTGTCAACAGGCATCTGTCAGTTGACTCCTGTCAAAATTTAAACTTGCTGCGTCAGTTAGTTTGTGTTTGACAGCTATTTTTATCAGACTACTCACTAATTTGAGGAGAAAATGGAAAAAAGTGAATTTCGTGTGCTTATTAAGCATTATTTCTTGCGAAAAAAAACCATTACCGAGACCAAGGCTAAGCTTGATAAATACTATGGGGACTCTGCACCATCGATTTCAATGGTAAAAAAGTGGTTTACTGAATTTCGTTGTGGCCGTACAAGCACTGAAGATGCCGAACCTCCTGGACGCCCAGTTGAGGTCTCTACACCCGAAACAATCGAAAAAATTCACGATATGGTGTTGGCCGACCGAAGATTGAAAGTGCGAGAGATTGTGGAAGCCGTAGGGATCTCGCATGGCTCAGTGGTTTCAATTTTGAATGATCACTTGGGCATGAGAAAGCTTTCCGCAAGATGGGTGCCGCGTTTGCTCACAGTCGACCACAAACGCAATCGTGTAACAACTTCACAGGAAGGTTTGGCGTTGTTTAATCGCAATATGGAGGAGTTTTTGCGCCGTTTTGTAACCGTGGACGAAATATGGATCCATCACAACAAACAACAGTCAAAACAGTGGGTTTCTAAGGGTGAATCGGCGCCAAAGAAGGCCAAAGTGGGTTTGTCAGCCAATAAAGTTATGGCGACTGTTTTTTGGGATGCACGCGGGATAATCCACATTGACTACCTTCAAAAGGGAAGAACAATCAATGGGGAATATTATGCCAACTTATTGGACCGATTCAATGACGATTTGAAAAAAAAAACGACCTCATTTGGCCAAGAAAAAAGTTCTTTTCCACCAAGACAATGCAAGGGTGCACACATGTGCAGTTGCCATGGCAAAAATCCATGAATTGGGCTATGAATTGCTCCCTCATCCACCCTATTCTCCAGATTTGGCTCCGAGCGACTACTTCTTGTTCCCAAACCTGAAGAAATGGCTTGGTGGAAAAAGATTTGACTCCAATGATGAAGTCATCTCGCAAACAAAGGTCTATTTTGAGGACCTCGACAAATCATTTTTTTTGGAAGAGATAAAAAAATTGGAGAAGCGTTGGACAAAGTGTATAGAGCTCAAGGGAGACTACGTTGAAAAACAAAATTATTTTTTTATCAAAAAATCTGTGTTTTAATCCAAAAGTCACGTACTTATTGACCCGCCCTCGTATCTGAGCATCTCTGTAGTTCAGCAAGTATTATACCGTCCGGACCAGCAGACTTGTATGGTTGAAGCTATGCAGCGTTCAGAGCAGTTTGTCTCTTGTAATCAGACCATGAGTTTTGGTCCCGGTTGCAGTAGGCCTGTGTGGGTTGCTACTGGCCGTAAATTGGGAGCTACCTGGAAAGTGGGTGTCCAGTAGCAGGTTGAGTGATTCGTCCTTTAAGGTTGTCCAAGAGCCATCGGTTTTTCTGAAAAACCTAAGCAACCTAGAATTTGTAGAGAGGATATTTCTTAGCCGCGATGCCTCAGAGGTTTCTATAATTTTGTCACAAAATGAACTCCAGCATTGTCCCTTTGCCTTCCACAGTTCTTTTTTATATATTTTGAGGGATTCTTTTTATGAGTCTCAAGTCACTTTTCTTGTGCTTTTTGCTAAGTTGGAATGTTTTCTGCAAGCGTTCCTAAGCTGATGTCCTTCTGTGCGGCTTTTTTTTGCCTCTAAGTTCAATAAGAGGGCAGGAGGCGGCCATAGCCTGATTGAGAGCCAGAGTGAAATCCCTGACCTTCATGCCAAGCTCGTTGGTGTCACGCGGGGGACTTGAGAGTTCAGAGAATAGCGTTTCTGACAGCATTCCTCTGTAATTAGGCCAATTAGTTTTCCAATAATTCCGGAATGCTGGTAACCTGGGAGGAGCATCACTAAGACTGAATTGGATGTATCTGTGATCTGTAAAAGACTGTTTAGACGATACTATCCAGTTCGTTAGCATTTGAGTGATGTTGTCGGAGACAAGAGTGATGTCTAGCACTTCCTGTCGGTTTTTTGTTATAAAATTGGGCTCATTGCCAATGTTGCAGAAGTAACTCACCTCTATCGTTGATGTCGATACTGCCCCATACGATGAGATGAGCGTTAGCGTCGCATTCGATGATGAGGCCAGTTTTTTGCCTTCCAGCTTCTAGTACCACCCTTTCTAGGTTATCACCAGGGAGAGGCCGATGCCAGCCAGTAGGAGCCTTTGACAGTCTCTAGTCTGACAGGGATTAAGTCGGGGTTGCTGAGATTAGGAAGTAAAAATGCATTAAGGCTACGTTTCGCTAATATACAAGTTTTAATCTTACCTTTGTCTACTGTATAGAGCGGAGCGTATACAGGTGTCCTAAGTGTACAAACTACGCCTTCTACAATCCATGATTAGGATAATGCCTTCTGCGTTTTTAGAGAGACCCAGAATGAGTGCGGCCGAAGTCTCTTTTGAGTAATGGAGATTTATCTGAGGGAACTGTATCATTTCTACAATTTACCAGAGTAGCCTCCACCACGGTGTTGTTGAAGTTCTCCGATTCTGAAGATGTGCTCAAGAGCTCATCTTCTTCCTCTGATCGTATAGAACCTCTTTTTGCTTCGTCATCGCTTTCCAGAAGTCAAAAAGAGGAGCCCGATGGCTTAATTGTCACCTCGGATAGATTGGAGTCGTCGCTAACCATTTTTGGAAAGGATATCGACGCTCCGATATCTAAGGTTGTATTTAGTGGTGTCTCCGTTAAAGGAGGAGGAGGTTGCTTATCAGCGTCCAGCTCATCATTTTTATAAACCCTTAGGAGTACGTATTTTGTCTGGGCTTGCGGGTTAAGGGATTCCTTATTGATCATGATCAACGAGCATCTATAAGAGCCCCTGGAGAGGAACTCTCCAGTTTCGCGACTTTCCAGTCATGAGTCGGACGGGTTGCTGAGCCTGATAATTTCCAGAATGCTTTCTGGGTAGGAGGGTGCACCATGGCTTGCCACAGTTTTACCTCCGCTCGACAATGCAGGAGCCTTGCCGGTACTCGGTGTAGTCACCGTTCATAGCCCGGTAATAAAAAAGTACCGGCCCCGGGTTTGGCTTTTTTTTTTGAGATATTATCAATGATATATGGGCGAGAGGAAGCATTCTTTAGTTTCAGGAATCGTCTGGAGAATTTCTCGAGATTCATTGACCCTACTCAGCCTCTACAACTCGTCAAGTTCCATGCTCAGGGTAGAAACAAGTATGGCTTTATAGAAGTCACTTAACCGCGCATCACTTTGTCTAAAATCTTTTTTGAGATCAAAGGTCTCGGTTAATTCGTTACCGACCTTGACGGAGCAGCGAGCGTTCTTAATCATCATTCTTCGCAGGCGGACGGGTTTGACATAGCTCTATATAGCTCGTCTCTATAAATGCTATCATTTGCAGCCTTAAAATCAATGAAGTGGGTATCGATTTGGGCTTCTTGAGTTTTTTCCAGTGTGAAGATTTGGTCGATTGTGGATTTTCCTGGTCTGAAACCGCAGGGATAGGGACCAATCGGATTGTCGGCGAAGGGTTTCCGATGTTCTCAAAATAAGACGAAAGAGATAAGTATGCAATGCTGAGGGGACTTATACCTCTATAGTTGGCGTAATAGAGTGGGCTCCTTATTTGTGGATCGGGCAAACGGTGTTGAGATTCCATTCAGCAGGCATACGCTCTTCTGACCAGACCTGAGAAATGAGTTGGAGCATGTTCTTCACAAAGTTATTTCCAGCAGCTTTGAATGCTTCGGCAGGTAAGCCGTCAGGTTAAGCAGCTTTCTTGGGTTTAAGATTAGATATTGCTATCCTTACTTCGTTTGGGTCAGGAGGACGAAGTTTTGGCTTTCATCATCTAAGTTGAATGGTATGTTGTAATTGAGGACGGGATGTTAGACTTCATCCTCGCTATAGAGCACCGACTGGGACTCTACTCCAAGGTTCCTATATGGATAATATGTTGATATTTTCGGCCTTTACGGGCGTAGCTCATCCGTTATGTGTTCACTGTTTTCACGGAGGTATCATAGCTAGCTCAAATGGATACTGTCTGACGGTCTAATGTCTTAGAATTTTTGAAACCTACAGTTTACAACTGCAATTGAGGTAATCTAGTGTTCCAATGTATGTATTCTTTTTGAAATGAGTCCCGTATACGGAAAAGTGCTCGCAGCAGTGGGTCTTGCATTAAAAATTTTTCACATTTTTCACACGAAAAAACATCGAGTCTTCGAAGGATCTGTATATCGCCTTCATCGAAAAAGCGTTCTACAAAGTTCGCAGAGATCTTGTATGGGCGGTACCCGCGACGTATGTAAGAATGATACGTGATATGTACTGGTCTCGTCCAGCCATACGTGGCCTGCCTAACTTATAAGCGCGATTGTTAAGCAAGAGAAAATAGAAACACTATAATTCACTATCGGAAATAATTGAATATCAGAAGGAGGACGTACGGCGGATGAATTCACATATTTGCATCAACGGTGGGTTCAACGGTCAGCATGGCAGATACCTTATATGGGCTATTTCAACGTATTTTATTTGGATCTCAGCCCAATAAGATTTTTCAGGGATGAACCCTAAATAGGTTAATGGTAGCCTTCATACCAGAAGTGAGCTACACAAAGGACCTGGACCTCCAGGTCAGGGGAAGCAACCTCGAATATGAACGGTTCAACTGTTGACGACTCCTCAAAATGAAAAAAGGGCAACGGCATTCACATCCGCACGTGGTAAGTTCGAACCTAGAACAGACCGCGTGTTCAGGCGAGCAACTACCGGAGGTCCTCAACAGCAATAAAGCGGATTTCATCGCCATTCAGAAAATGCGATGGGATAGGGCGAGCAAAAGACATGTAACATATACTTCGAAACGTAAGCGAACGTCTTATGACAATACGTATCAAGGCTCTATTGGCCAACATCACATGAGGAAAACGACGACGCTACCAAAGAATGTTCCTACGAGCTCCTCGACAAAACTTACGAGCAAAGTCCGAAGTATGATCTTGATATCGTCTTTCGCGGCAAAATAAGAAAGGAGAACATTTTTTGCAGCGCAGCTGGGAAGCATATCCTGCATGGCACTACGTCCGGAAACGAACTTACGCTAATTGACTTTGATGCAGATAGGAACGTTGCTACAGCTAGCATACGGTTTCCCCACAAGGGACATGCCGATCATGTTACGATCGACACAAGACACTACTTCAGTATTATAGATGTCCGCGAACATAGACTCTGTTCAATCAAGGCACGTCTACGAATATCTTAAACAGCACAAAACGAAGTAATAATACTGGAGATCGCGCACACCTTAATCTCTCGACACGTCTTATGCAATCTACATCAAGTGCTGAAAAGCATTTGCGTCGATACCAAGAAGCTGTCAAATATGCCACAGCTCGTGTGCTGGGATTTGATTCAGAATGGAAACTAGCACACGTAGAGAATCAACTCGCCTACGAAATGGCACTGCATAGAACCGTGAACTCTACGAGCAAAAGAGAAATCGACTTCTCCGGAGGAAAATGAACGATCCGAACAGAGGTGTGTAGAGATGAATAAGGAAACATAGTACTAGAGCTACAATCGGTAACTCTGCAGACTGTGCAACAGCAAGTGTAATCCAAATTCTACTGTCAGGCGAAATGAGCCGGTCAAACTGGACGGTAAAAGTCAAGAGATCCATTCATCCGACCAAAATGAAATATGGACAGTAAACCTTAGGCTTAAGAATAACAAGGCTGCTGGGCAGGACGGCTAAACTGGCAAGCTATTTGAGGTAGCAGATTATGACCTGGCAGAGAGAATGGGTGTTTTCAAAAACGTCATACCAACAAAGAACTGCATTAGTTGCGTTCAATAATGCAGATATTCTGCAGAACTAACTTAGCCAAACAGTATTACCCTTGTGTTCATAAACGTCGACATATCATTGCGCAGATTAGTTAGGTATTTCGATTGTTGCTGCAGAAAAGTTTAGAAAATTTTACTGCGAAATAGGTTTGTGTTTCTTGATGAGAAAAGATGTAAGAACTATTGAAATAATATGTGAAAAAAATAAATAAGCTTTTTGGCTGAATACTACCATTTTTTTGCACTGACATGACGTTTTCGAACGCAAAACGTACAAAGATGTGCCTGCGCAGTAAATGCCTTCAATAGCACACTAGCAAAGATCTACGATTGGACTAAAATAAAAATGCGGACGTTCATGAACTCAGCCTATAAACCAACTCATTTCCAAGATTTGATCGGCAGGAAGCATGCCTGAAGGACGGAACGTGGACATCGTTTGCTCGATCCGCAAGAAAGGAGACCCTATAAATTCCTCGGGTTTTAATCGCATAAAGTATCTCATCTTCCGTCTTGTGTGAAAGCCTGATGGCATTTATCAACGATCTGATTGACCTTTATCAGTGCGGTTTCAAATCCCGTAAGTCCAGACCAAATATGGACACACGAGAAATTCAAATCGATACGCACCACATCTTCATCGTTTTTAAGGCAGCAAATTACAGCATCTATAGCGACGAGTTACATGTGGCTAGACTTGATATTCCTTCCAAACCTGTCAGAGTGCAGAATCACGATGGAGAACGCTCACTGCTCGTAAAAGCCGGAAACATTCTACCCGAGACCCTTGATATCAATTTAGTCAAGATGGTGCGGTGTCCTATAACTTTTTACCATCGTACTTGATAGCCCGGACAACAGACAACGAACGGTTACTGACAATAGCAGCTATTGATCCAAATGAGGCCGCTGATGATGCCGACTTCTTTGTGATCGAGGATCCACAGGGGAAGGTTGAGGCCATAGGGGCGACTTTCCAGGAAATATACAAGGCCACTGATACCATTGGCCCTAATTATGACCTGAACAATCGCGTCTTGGTGCACGACTTCTACATTCGAAATGAAGTAGCGAACTGGCGATCTGAGGGCTCTAGTTTCACTCGGTTCAGCGACAAAAATATGGCAAATAGTGTCATTACCAGAGAGGGTGACCTTCCCCCGTTCATTTCGAAGGAAGAGCTCCATGAGATCTTCGACACAATCAGAGCTAAGAAATCAGTGGGGACCGATGGTATTCCGAACATTGTGCTTCGACATCTTCCTCTAGAAGCGGTTGACATTTACACCACCCTGTTTAATAATGCAATGAATAATGCACATTATCCAGCGCATTGAAAAACGGCGGTGGTTCAACCTATCCCCAAAAAGGGAAAGGATATATCCAATCCGGCGAAGCTCCGCTCGATAAGTCTCCTTCCGAATATCAGTAAGGTGTTTGAAAAAGTAATCAATAGAGCTCTGTCTAGGTGGGTTGAGGACAAACATATAGTTCCGGATAATCAATTCGGTTTTAAGGCGGGACATGATATCTCACATGCCGCGTCTAAACTGGTGTCCGATATCCAAAGGAATAAAGGCAAAAACCAATGTACTGGTGCCTGCCTTGTGGATTTGGAGAAGGCCTTCGACACCGTATGGTTAGAGGGTCTTTTCTATAAGCTGACTAGGCTGGGGATCAGTAAACCACTCTTGTACATTCTTTATAATATGCTAACCAACAGACAGTTCATCGTGAAAAATGGTGATGTGACTTCTGTTGGAATATTTCAAATTGAAAATGGTCTGCAGCAAGGCGCGGTCAATTCGCCGATCCTATTCAATATTTATACAAGCGACTTGATAGGTTCACTTCCCCATACTATTGCGTACGCAGACGATTTGATAGCGTACAGAACAGGTCCAAAAATCGAGGTCATTAATACTCTCTTGCAGCGTGACTTCGATAAGATAAGACGATTTTGCGATGACTGGAAGTTGAAAATCAACTTTCAGAAGTCGGAAACCATTCTCTTTAGGACGCCGTTGTCTGGAGCCTCTAGGGATACCAGGAAAAATTGGCGAAAGTTCTCGATCATTGGACAAAGCGGGCAGCTCTTTCCTGCCGAAATGTAGTCAGATATCTTGGGATCTGGCTAGATCGGTTTCTGTATTTTGATAAAAATGTAGATGCTGCTCTGGCCAGAGCTAAAGGCGCTTTTGCCCTTACAAAGAGACTGTTTTATAGCAGCCAACTCGATACGAGGGTAAAGGTAATCTGCTGCATGGCCCTAATCAGGCCCATGCTGGTATTCGGGTACCCCGTGTGGTTCAATGTACGAGCAAGCTTAATGGAAAAGATTCGGGTGTTTGAGAGGGCTTGCCTTAGGGCTTGCCTTCGCTTGTACAGAACACCAGATTCGGAGTACAAAAAATTCTATCGTAATGAGGTCCTTTACAACAGGGCGAACCTAATACGAGTGGACAACTTCGTAATTAAGCTGACTCGAAGGCACATTGCAAGAGCAAAGGCCTCGACGAATAACCTGATATCTGGGGCTGAGTACTCCAACTACCTTCACCACGAGAGTGTGCGCTCTGACGGCTTCGTTCCACCGGAAGCATTCGTCTACCTAGATCAGATAGGGTTGATCCAGGACAGATCAGCGGTCCCGTTAATCTACCATGTCGCTCGGACAGCTGGGGACAGGCGACTCAACTACAACAGAGACGTCGCACACGGCAATGTGGATCGTCTCAGATTCAGTAGGGCGGTGGGGAATCGCGATAAGAGGGATGTCGTAATTCTTTTCTTAGCCTTAAGCATAGAAAATAAGTATATATAAGTATAAAATGTAAACAAAGTCGAAAGACATAGATATAAGAGTTTAGAGTAGCTTAGAGTGCCTGTGTGGGGCCAGTAAGTTAAAATTAAGTAATTTTAAGCTAGCATTTAAGTATTTTTTGTTAGTATGTAAGAGTTAATGATTTAGAAAATAAAATGCATTTAAAACTAAAACTAAAAAAAACCATCGTACTTGAGAAAATTGTGCTAAATTGGCAAGACAACATCACAGGTACAATTTTCCGAATGTCTATACAAATACTCTTTCATACTCTGATGACATTGACATCATTGGCAGAACTCAGCGGGTTGTCCCTAAAGGGGTCTGCAAGTATTGGAATGGAAGGGGGAACAATGAGTTTAGTCGTAAATCAGTGAAAAACTAGGTATACCAGCTTGATCAAAAAGTTCCCGCACCACACCACCGTGTGGCGCTCCCATTATTTTTGTTAAGTTGGTAAGTCTGTTGTTGACATTCTCTCTAAATCTTAGCGTCATAGCTGAACATTTGCAAAAGTTACGTAGCCAAGAATACATCTATCTCCGTGTGTTGGCGATTTTTTACAATTTCACAAATGGATTTAAATTTGCAACAACGAACTTGTACTCGTCTTAGATTGTGCGTAACAAACGGATTTAATGGTGCGCGAACGTTGGAAATGTTGGAAAAGTGTTTCGGCAACGAGCGAGCGGTTCAAAAGTGGTCGTGAGTCAATCGAAGATGATGAACGCAGTGGCAGACCATCGACATCGACATCGAAAACCGACGAAAATATTGATGAAGCACGAGTAAAAGAAATGTTGGTCAATAACCGCAAATTAACCATCAGAGAGATTACGGACGACTTGAACATTGCCTATGGATCCGTCCAAGACATTTTGGTTAATGATTTGGGTTTCCGTCGTGTAGCAGCAAAGTTGGTGCCAAAAGATCTCAATTTCATGCAAAAAAGAGACCGTGTTGACGTCGCAAAAGAGACGATTTGCGAGGCTGAATCCGATCCCACATTCATCATAAGGAAAGGATCATTACTGCAGATGAGACGTGGGTTTATGAGTACGACACGCAATCCAGACATCAGGCAAGTGAATGGCGTTCACCAAATGAGCCGAGCTGAGACCAAAAAAAACACGTCGTTTTCAGTCAAAAGGAAGGCAATGCTCACGGTTTTCATGGATTACAACGCGAAGGTGTAGTGCGTCATGAATTTTTGACAGAAGGCCAGACAGTCAACAAAGAGTACTCGTATTATTTGGGCGTTATGAGACATTTGCGTGAAGCAATTCGCCGAAAGAGACCAGAATTGTGGGCAGAAAACTCTTGGATTTTGCACCATGATAACGCACCGTCGCACAGTGTCATCATTATTCGTAATTTTTTGACGAAAAATGCAACAAATACCATCCAACAGCCACCGAATTCACCTGATTTGGCTCCCTGTGACTTCTTTCTGTTCAATCAAGTTAAAAACGCGTTTCAGCAGCCGAGAGGAAGTACGAGTGATGGAAAAATCGCAGGAAGCACTGATGGACATACCGAAAAGCGTTTCGAGGATTGGATCAAGCGCTGGCATAAGTGTGTTGCAGTCGATTGGGATTACTTTGAAGGGGACAATATAGATTTAGATGAATAAACTTGTATTTTTAATTTTCTGAATAAATTTTTGAATTTTGATCAAGCTGATATACGGGTCAGATGAATAAAGGAGAGCGTGAAACAAATCTTCCATGGTACTTTTTCGGTTGATTTTCCTTGTGTTTCCTCTTCTGAATCTTCTCAAATCCTTATTTCTCGCTTCGGGTGCTTCTTCGGACATCATTCCAATTACTATGGAACACGAGTCAATTATTTCATGTGCGTGGATTAATAGCTTATGTGCACTTGCTGGCATTGGGTACCAGTTATAAAGGGACACATATAGTTCTGCAGTCTCTCTCGTGTATGCTGAAAAACGCTCTAACAATTATGTGAAATCCACTAGAAACAGCCTGAAAAATGATGTTGAACCACTTCAGCAATTCTTCGTTAAATCCAGTTATCGCTGCGACTAGAGTATATTGTTCAAAAAACCGAGCTGCAGTGGTTTCATCGGTACTTGTTCCAAACCCTTATTTTACCACATCGACAATGTTTTCGTTTTCTCGAAAATTTCCAAATCGTAGTGAATTCTATGAGTTGAGTTATCCCCATCTACATAAATAACTGTGGGCTGTAAACCTTTTATTTGGGATTCAATAGCTGCAATTTCCCTCCATGTCTGAAGTGTGGACTTTTTTTCAAAGACAATTTTAATTGGCCTAGAAAACCGAGGGGTTTTTAATTGCAGAGGCACAAGGCAAATGGAATAGAGAGCTGAATCGGTCGGATTCTTGTCTGTGACTTCGTCTTCTTGGTTCTCGTCTTCGCCATCATCTTCCACATAATATCGCTGCTTATAGTTGGAATGACCGGAACTACCATCGCAGCTCCATTTGCTAAACAATGTTAAATCGGTACAAAAAGCATTACTCTTCAGAAGATTTTCCAAATTCAAAGCCAGCTGTTGACTGGTATGGTCCAGAAGGCTTTGCAAAGTTACACTCTCATCGATTGGGTAACATGGTTTCTTTGCCCCCAAAATTAACGCGTAGCAGGGATAAATGGGGGCTGATCGATTTTTGGCTCCCGTTTGCATGGTGGTATATGAAAATTTGGTAAAACGTCCCTGAATAAAAAGTGCAAGTGCTTCTTCAGGCGAAAAACGTTTGGGCAAACAAAGAGGAGTTTTGTAGGCTTTTTTAACTGCAGTAAAAAACACCTGTGGAATTTTCTGTAATTTCTTTTACCAATGCAGAAGTATCTCGCTGTCCTGCTGTGTATAAGCTGAGGCGTGCAGCATATGACAGTTCCTCATGTGAATTCGTCGTTTTTTTTTTTTGTTTTCAAGATCGACTGCTACTTTGGCCAAGGGCCAAGGACAAGTGCCTCGGTAACTACTAAATTTCCCTTCAGCCCATCGGAACTTTTTTTCAAAAAATTTTGACGGCTCCATCGACTTTGGACCCATCGTCAACGAATATGAGTCAAAAATATGTCCACTTTTTTCATTACCAATTCTTGAGTGTACTCATCAGTAATGCCATTTAAAGTTAACTGCTCCGCGACGTACCGTTTGACCTCAGACAATTTTTCTTTTTCGCCAGAGAATGCCACCCACACATCAAATAGAGCACTTTTAAGCAGGAGCATTATTCTAAAAAAAACAATAAATAGCTTAGCCCTATGGGTCTGGATGGGTTGGATTTCAAGTGTTGCATATTCTGTAGATGTTGTGCTTCAAAACCATGCCACCCAGAAGGGGGAGAAACTTGGAGAAAAATAACTACATCATTTCAAATACGAAAATCTGTTAACTTGCTAAATATGCTTACCTCCTTCAACTAAGTACACCCAGAAGGATAAAATTTAAAATATGAATCACTCACACTGAAACGTTTTAATTTTGGTGGGGGCTGAGGCCCCCATTTATTGGCTTAATACAAGCTTAATCGAACTTAAAAACTAGGACTAAAAACTAACAGAAAGACTTAAGAGCTAGGGACCAGGGAAATGATGGAGGAGATCTTGTTTGAGACGAGAAGCGCTCAGGTGGAAATCAAAAAGAAAGAGGTTTGAGTTGACCTTTCGGAGCATTCGGGAGATTGGTTCGTTGGAGCCATAAGAGTTGCGGTGGGCCGGTAGATAGAAGAGTCGTGGACAACGTAGATTGCGGGGGTTGGTATTGAAGGAAATGGAGTTCAAAATGGATGCACAGTCGATGGAACCTGAGAGAAGTCGATGAATGAAAAGAATGTCAGCAGTGTTCCTACGTTCTTCTAACGAATTCGTATTTAGAAAT
Organism: Volucella zonaria; assembly: GCA_963966105.1. NCBI lineage: Eukaryota > Metazoa > Arthropoda > Insecta > Diptera > Syrphidae > Volucella > Volucella zonaria. The sequence goes on along the minus strand of OZ014530.1, from coordinate 315,407,296 downwards.
TTGGGGCGGTCCTGATAGGGAGGTAAAATTAAACGGTCTTTCCATGGCAGGCCACGGAGGGCAAATCGGAGGAATCGACGTTGAATACCCTCGATTCGGGACACATGAACCCGGTGAAAGGGGGACCAAGCTTGACGGGCATACTCAAGCAGGGGGCGAACAAAGGTAACATAGAGAGATCTGGTTACATACGGGTTGGAAAATTCCTTGGACCACCGTTTAATAAAGCCAAACGATGAGTTGGCTTTGAGGATCATCTTGTCCATATGAGAACGGAAATTAAGCTCACAGTCGAATAATATGCCTAGGTCTTGAGAAGACTGAACCAGGGGAATTGGTTGACCATGGAGAAAATAAAGTCGGGGAGGAGATGGATTGCATTTACGTGAGAAGGTTATAGATTGACATTTGGCTATATTAAGTTCTAGGCAGTTTTTAAGGCATTAGATTGAAAACCGATCAAGGTCTTCTTGAAGAAGGGCAGAGTCATGGGGAGAGGAAATAGATTTAAAAAATTTTGTGTCGTCAACGAGAGAGGGAGGAGTGCTTAATGACACTCCCAACATCGTTGATAGTAAGAATGTAGAGAAGAGGGCCAAGATGACTGCCTTGTGGAACTCCAGATGAGGCCAGGAATGGAACAGAAAGGGCGGATCTAAACCGAACACTATAATATCGGTTTACTAGGTAAGAAGAAGTCCATTTTAATAAGAGAGGCTCAAAGCCGAGAGCAGACAATTTGAAGAGGATCAATTGATGAGATAACTTATGAAACACTTTAGTGAAATCAGTTGCGATAACATCGATTTCTTTGCCATTATCTAAGGCTGAGAGAGCAAAAGACGCGAATTCAACTAGGTTTGTGGTAGTTGATCTACCTTTTAGAAAACCATGTTGTCGGGGCGAAATAAAAGGCTTGCATTTGAAGCTTAAGGCTTCGTATAAAATGCTTTCAAAGAGTTTGGGTATATGAGAGAATTTAGCAATGGGACGATAATTGGTAACTTCATGCTTAGATACGTTTTTGTGTATCGGGATTATAAAAGAGGCCTTCCAAATCTGAGGAAATTCTCCCTGTGTTATGGATAGATGAAAAAGGTAGGAAAGGGATAGGTAGAGATAGGTTGGAAGAGTATTTTTGAAGAAACATGGCGGGGAGTCCGGCTGGGCCAGGTACAAATTCACATTTAAGATTTTGTAACTTTTCTTCAATAACTGCAGGATCGAAATTTTGAGTGAGAAAGGGACCAATAGAGAAATTTGGTAGATCATTGAAGTAAGAGGGATCTGGTACGAAGGAGTTGTTGGCAAATGATTGTTTGAAAAATGTGGCAAAAAAGTTGGCGCTGGTAGGAGGATCACTTGAAGATTTGGTTTCAAAAGCGAGGGAGGAAGGATAACCATCAGTCTTACTTTTGCAATTGTCAAATTGAAAAAAGGACTTGGGGTCATTTATGAGATTGGTTTGTGCACTATTCAGGTAGTGCTGATAGAGAGAGTTATAGAGTTCAATGAAATGAAGATATGTACCTAGATAAGTTGAATAGTCGGAAGAAGAGTGGGTGCGAAGGAATACCGCCCATAACTTGTTTCTTTTGTTTCGTAGAGAGCGAAGTCTACGATTATACCAAGGAGGGGATGTAGAAGAAGTTTTATGGCGGGAGTAAGGCACATAAAGGAAGATGGATTTGAATGTTTCTCTGTAAAAAGTGGAGAGGGCATCAACCAGAGATAGATTGGTAAACTCAGAAGAAGCCTTGCTTAGATGGGTATTGATTTTACGGAAATTAGCTTTGTGAAAATTGTAAGAAAATAGAACTGCGGGGGGAGGCGACTGAAAGGGAGAGTTGTGGAAAAATGGAGGATGAAAGTTATCAACAGCTGAAAGAGATAGGGAACAACACGATACTGAGGAGTTGATGGGATCAGTTGTGAAGATAAGGTCTAATTGCCTTTCTATATAGTTGGAAACGCCACTGACTTGGCATAGACTAGAGTCTGTTAGCCGATTTAAGAAGAGGCATTCCTTAGTAGAAATGGGATTGCAAGCGATGAAAAAAGATAGGTCTTCAGATGGAATCCATTTCAGCTGAGGCAGATTAAAATCGCCGAAGATAATGATATCATCAAGCGAGTCTGATAAGTCGATCAAATTGTCAATTGCTGCAATAGCAAGTTCGTAGGATTCGATAGGTTGCGCCGGAAGAATGATTATTGATTATTTAAAAAAAACTATTCTATTCTATTCCAAACCGTCTTATATCGAAAAATGGCGGGCATACTAATTATTAGTGTATTGTAGAAAAACATAATAAATATAGTAAATGTTTTAAAACCATAAAATGTAAACATTTTATTCATTTTTTCCTTTCTTTCGAAGATATTGCATGTGGCCTTATCCTAGTGACGCATCTTTTTATACGCTTTTCAAGAAGTTCATTGTTTAATCTTGGGAAATTCCAACGGTCGTTTCTTATTGACGCTTTAATTTTATGACATCCTGTTGAGAAAATACGAGGGTTGGCTGAAAAGTTTCCGACCGCAACGTAAAGATAGCGGCACTCGTCAATAAAAACTAGTGAATGCTAGTTGTGCATCTTCTGACAGTTACTTACCGAAGTTTTAGTCACTTTGGACACGCAGTTTTTAGTTGACAGTCCTTTGAGTGACTCGATGTGAGTGTTTTTTGTGAAAATGGAAAAAATTTAGTATCGAGCTGTTATTAAATTCTTGTTTTTGAAAGGCAATACGCCTACGCAAATCAAAAATGAGTTGGACTCTGTGTATGGGAACTCTGCAAAATCATTTGCCACAGTGAAATTTTGGGCAGCTGAATTTAAACGTGGCCGTAAGAGATTGGGAGATGATGAACGTTCGGGACGTCCAAAAACTGCAACCACTGACGATAACATTGCTAAAGACGACCACCGAATTAAACTGAGATAGATAGTAGAGGTTATGAAAATGTCTGAAGGACGTGTTTGTTATATATTAAATCAAGATTTAGGCATGAGAAGGTTGTCCGCGCGTTGGGTGCCGCGTTTGCTTACGTTAGATCAAAAACGTGTTCGAATGAACATTTCCAACGCTCTGTTGGCGCAGTTTAGACGCAATAAATCCTAGTTTTGGCGCCGATTAATTACTGTAGATGAAACTTGGATACACCATTATATGCCCGAAACAAAAATTCAGTCAAAACAGTGGACTGCAAAGGGCGAGCCGGCTCCAAAAAAAGCAAAAACTGTTTTTTCGGCTGGAAAAGGAGTTATCTTAATCGATTATCTCCAAAAAGGAAAACCATTACAGGAGCGTACTCCGCATCATAACTTGCCAAGCTGAAGGCAGAAATTGTGGAAAAACGGCCACATTTGCAGAAAAAGAAAATCCTGTTTCACCAAGACAACGCGCCGTCTCACACCTCAGCGGTTGCCATGGCGAAAATCCATGAATTACGGTTTGAACTGCTTGACCATCCGCCTTATTCACCAGATCTAGCCCCAAGCGACTTCTTTTTGTTCCCTCATCTAAAAACTGCGCTCGGAGGACAGAGATTTTCGTCAAATGAGCAGGCAATCACCTTCGTGATCAATTATTTTGCAGAGAAAAATGCCAAGTACTACATATTTGGACGGGTTAGAGAGATGGGAGCATCTCTGGGAAAAATAAAAAAAAAAATTGAGAAAAAATGTCTTGTATCATTGTTCATCGTATATTAGTATATTTTATCGTTTCGTGTTGTCTTGATCACTATCCAAACTGCCACTGGATCGGTCAACCAAACTTCTCCCTGAGGGAAATGAGTACATGCTGGTAGAAATCTTTTGGCGCCAACAAATCTCTCAAGCCCAGATTTTGGCGCTGAACTTTATCTGCCATATTGAAATTGATTTCCCCATAATGGCTTCTTGTTGTTGCCGATGATAATAAAGATGTGGGCATTTTGATGTTGTTAGAGATGTGACGTGCTGTCCAGTGGTGTGCACGTAACTCGCTCACCGTTGACAGTGATGGCCTGGCCAACGTCGTTCTCAAAGAAATATGGACCGATGACGCCGCCAGCCCATAATCCACACCAAATAGTGACTTTTCCGGGATGCATTGGGCGCTCTTGGATCTTATGTGGATTGGTATCGTCCCAAATTCGGCAATTTTGTTTGTTGACGTACCATTCATCCAGAAATGGGTCTCATCGCTGAAGATGATTTTTCGATGGAAATTAGGGTCAGTCGTTGTCTATGGTAGTTTACCTTCAGCTCCTGGGTCAGTTGAATTTTGTGCAGGTGCAGGCAAAAATCGCCAAGTTGTGGTCTGCGAAAGGCCGAGTTCTTGTGAGCAACGCGAAATCGACTGCCTCGGATTCCCCTGCACACTCTCACGGACAGCGGCTATGTTTACGGCAAATCTTGCGTTTTGTCGGCGTACGGGTGTTGGTTTATCATTTACTGAACCAGTGGACTCAAATTTATCCACAACACTGCGAATGGTTCTCTCGGTAGGACGATTATGGCGACCGTAAAATGGGTGAAGCGAGCGGAACGTTGCCCGAACAGAACACCCATTTTGATAAAACAATATGTCCGTCCATGGTGATTTGGCAAATTATGGAATAAATGACAGCCAATTTGACAGATGTATGTTAGCTTCAAGAATATGGCCGCTATCAACTGTTGAAGGTCGGAGTCCCTATTGGAAGACACTCATCATCCCAGTCCTGCTCTATGGTGCAAAATAAAAAGATCCTTGGACGTGTTCAGCTCAAAATTCTTGGAGTAATTTTTTTGGTATAGCTGACGAACTCTTCAAGCTGTACAGTCACATTGACCTGGTCAGAAAGGTGCACATTAGTCACCTATGATGGCTAGGACATATAGACCAAATGAACACCAATGGTTTAGCCCGAAGTGTCTTCGATTCTTTCGAGACAACGCAGTAGAGATAACCGCGCCTTGGCTGTTACGTGTAAGTAGAAGGAGTACCCAAATGGAGACAGTTAGCCAGAGGCCGTGCTAACTACAGAGGACTTTTGGTTGAAGCCTAACGTAAGTAATTTGTTTGGCCTGCCTGCAGTTTTCTCAAGCGTTTAACAATGCCGGAAGAGTGACTTAAACTGCAAATACCACCAACTCCTTTCCTTGAATAAAAAAAACTCACATCTTACGAACAAGTTTACTTTTTTTTATTTTCCGCTCTTTCGGTTTTTTGTATTTGTTTTTTTTTTTTGTTTTTAATTTATATTTTATATTGCAAATAAACGTTGTTGTTTTTTTGTTTTTTTGTTTTTTTGTTTTTTTAATTTATACTGGGTATTGCAAATAAATGTTTTGTTTTATATTATTTTCGTTTTCATAAATTATAATAAAGATATAATATTGTATATATAAAACATTTTTTTCTCAGCGATTGTGTGTCACTCGTTTAGATAGAACTACAAAGTAAATACATATTTAAAAATAAATTTATATTTTTTGTTTTTTTTTTTGTTTGTTTTTTTCTTTAACATTGTGTGTTTAAATATAAAAAAAAACATGAATATATTTAAACAATTATTTATAACCAATTGAGATCAATTAAATTTTTTTTATTTTTATCATTATTATTTATAGTATTTATATTTCTCTCTCTTTTTAATTGTTTTATTGTTTTTATTAAATGAAAATCACTTCATCGTGTGAAGCGATATTTCCTCCTGAGATTGTTGATGATCGCGAGGTGGTGTCGGGAATTCGGTTACTTCATTGGAGATGCCAACGACGGTGGTGGTGGTGTTATTGGAAGCAGAAATATTTGGTTCAGTGTTGTTAATTATGATGTTGGTGTTTGAGTTAGGGTTTGAATTTGAGTCATTTCCAACACGTTCTACTAGACCTTGATCTGGCATGGTTTGATTCGGTATCTTATTCGCTAGCATTTCATCGATTTCCTTAGCGAAATTCTCCTCTGACGGTGTTAGGATATTATTGTTGTTTCGCGAAGCCCTTCTTCGTTGGCCAAAATAATCTGTAAGAAAACAAAATATATAAAGAAGCTCTTAGTCACTTGATAGGAATGAAAATTTAACAACTGTGACGCATTAACTTTCACAATGCTTGGTGATAGATAGATTAGTTTTTCTTTAGTAAATACAACACATATAGCTTAACTGGTACAATTTAATACAAGATTGTATCTTACTTTTACAATGAATTTTTATAATGAATATATGGTACACAATGTACAATACAATACAATGTATACTCTTACTTGTGCGTTAGGTTAGTGCTATTTAATTTTGAGTTTAATAGACGTTCGTCTACTTATCTTCATCAGTTAGATAGTCTTATCTTTGGTTTTTTAAAAAAAAAAAAAAAGGCTGAGCTTTGTCGATGAAATTCATGCCACAGTGTCTGAGATTTAACGACAATCATTTTGACACAATTTCAATAACTAACAATAATAATAAGAAAAATTATTTTGCTTTTACAAAACATCACAATGTCGCATGTTGGAGAGAGCGTTTGTTGCTATAAAAGTATTTTCGAGTTATACTCACTCAACTATTAAAGATTGGTGTCAAAGTTCATCTGGGGGTGAGTAAATTTTTCATTTCATCTTCCTCTACTTTGAAGCTTCTTCTTTGAACTTCTTAACATTTTCTTTATGATATTTTCCATCTTATCAAAGTTTATGTACAGACTCGTATGTGATCTGCGTACCTCGGCAAGAACACCATTTACGAGTATGGACAAGTTACCTTTCAAAGCATCGGACTTAATAAGCAGCCTTGCTTCACACCCACATGGGTAGAAAAGTACTCGTATTGAGACGGATATGCATACCCCATACTGCTACAGTTGTGTTTGATTATGAGCCTTTTTAACAGTGAAACTTCCACACTGCTTATTTTAAAGAATAATGTAAATAGGTCGATCTCATTCAAGACAACGTCCCTTAAATCAACAAAGAAGCCTCATGTGTAACATTATGTTTCTTAAAAATTTTCTAAACCAAGTATACCCTTTCAGCTGAAGACATTGTAGAATTCTGCTATTTGAATCCTGCTTGTACTCATTTTATATTTTTCGTTTCTTTTCTTATTGAACCTTAATATTTTTCCCACCGTTCAAGTTCATAACCGGGATTGTTTGGTTGAGGTGGTTCACAACGTTAGTTTTGACTCGTTTCTCCCAAAAATTAAGATCCGTAAGGATATCCTAGATGGGGAATTATGACCACATTCGACTCCCGAAATGAGTTCTGATGCCTCTGCTGATGATGGAGCTTACTCTCTACCGTGGTTTATGGAAAGAATTCGTAGGCGAGCGTCCCTCGCGTATCGGCTAGGCAGAGTTTTCGATTTCCGTTCACGACTTTGCTTCAATGCAACTGTTAGAAAGTGTCCAGTGCATTTTTTATATGCTTGAGTGTCAAATTTTCTGTTTTCTCAGCGGTTTTCATCTAATTTTTTTAAGAACCCTTAAAATGCTTGCACACAGCGCGGACGAAGGAAAATCAGAGAGGATAAAAAGAGAGGTACCGGTGAACGTTGGTTTTAAATGTTTGAAGGTTATAATGCCTGGGAAATAAAGAGCTAGGCAGGCTTATGAACGAATCACGATATTTTAGAGTACGTCCGAAAGTGGGCCTGCGGGTATACTGATGAGCATTCATAGCAAGACGGGTGTTACGGTTGAAAGTTTGAACGGGCAGAATGCTACTGGCTATTTCAATGGAGCACCGGTGGTGAAAATAGCGATAAAACAAAGTAAGACAGGAGACATTACGTCGGCGTTCGAGGGTGTCAATTGATTGACTGATAGCAGTATCACAAATGAGTTTTATCGCACGGTTTTGAATCCTATCTAGCAGGTGCAGAGATGTTTTAGGAGCACCTGACCAGATGTGGGCATTGTACTCAAAATTATATATTGTGGCCAGATCAGAGGGGGTAAAATATTTCTTCCATCGCTTGAGGAAACCTAGACATTTCGCAGCATTTTTGACGACACCGAATATGTGGTCATTCCAACGTAAGTCGTCACTAACACACATACCGAGAATGGAAAGTTTATCGGTTTCGACGATGCAAGTGCCATTCATGGATCACGGCTGGGTGTTTAAATTTCGCTCTAATGACAGCAGACAGCATTGAGTTTTGGAAGCATTAAATTCCACTCGGTTGATAGTTCCCCAATTGGTTATGCTGTTGATATCGGAAATTAATGAGCTTAACATACGCTGCCGTTCCCGTTCTACAGCCGAAGAGCAGGGTCGTGAGTCCGGAAACGAATATGAAAAGCAGAGACTACTGTCATCAGCCAAAGAATATGGTATATTGGATTAGAAGTAGCAGACAAGAGATCGTTAATGAAAATTAAAAAGAGTGTCGGAGACAGAACGGAGCCCTGGGGTACACCAGCATTTATTTTGTGAATTCAGACTTGAAACCATCCAAAACTACTTGAATTCAACGTTCCGAAAGGTAGTTTCTAAACCATTGAAGAAGAGAGCCATCGATTCCAAAAGCACGCATTTTCGACAAAAGAGCCTGATGCCAAACTCTGTCGAATGCCTTAGAAATATCAAGTGATATTTCGGTGAGACATGCCATCAGATCACCAGTGGACCTGTTCCTACGAAAACCGGTCATTGAGAAGTTTGCGTGTTTCGAGATATTTCATGAGCTGACGGTTTATCAGCGTTTCCATGACCTTGGATAGAAGGGACGTAAGTGCAATGGGTCAGTAGGAGGAGAGGGAAGAAGATTCGCCTTTTTTAGGGACGGACTGGACAAATGCTGTTTTCTATCTGCTCGGAAAGATTCTTAAAGAGTAGGGCTGATGAAAAAGTTTACGCAGTGGTTTTGCCAGCGTGGAAGAACACCTCTTCAGAACACCTTCTTGGACCAGCGGATTTATGTATGTTAAGATCTTTAATTACTCTTGCTACTACACGAGTGCGAAAGTGGATGCGTCCCATTGTATATTCGACGCACTCAAGTGTAGGCGGAGACAGACCACAATCCGGGAGTGTTGAGCTGGCCGCAAAGTGTGCAGCAAGCAGATTGGCCTTGTCCAAAGAGCTGACAGCTGGAATGTCATTGTAAATGAGCGTTGGGATGGAGGATGAGGCAGAATTTCTAATATTTTTGGCGAACGAACAACAATTTTTACAGCCTTCGGGACATTGAAGTATTTTTTGCCTCTGGTTTTGGTCGTATTGGAATTTCACACGCTTAAGAAAGACGTTGCAGTCATCTGTTGGGTTGGTCTTGTAGGACCGAAAAAACAATTCTCTAACCCTGACAGCCTCTTTACAGCTCGAGTCGTACTATGCCTTTTTTACTGGTTTGATACTCTTCATCCGATGAGGGATAAAGCATCTCATTCCAAAGAGAATGGTGTCTATGATCATGAAGCGGCATCCACGTCGTTATCGAGGAAGCATAATGACCAGTAAAAATTCCTAAGTAAGTTGTTAAGCCCGCTCCTATTGGCTTTCTCGTATTGCCATACGGTTCTTTTCGGAATCTTTTCTCTAACTGTGTGGTGGGTGTACGAGAAATTAGCTGATATGACACAATGGTCCGACGAGCCTAGAGGGGAGAGCACATCAACGCAGAACTTATCAGGGTGAGAAGTTAAAAACAAGTCCAGGGTGTTGGCAGTATGACTGTCAAGGTCTGGTATTCGCGTGGGCTCATTTACTAGTTTCGTTAAGTTGTTTTCCGCAACGAAGATCTCAGAACACCCTCCTTCGGGTGTTGTCTGTCCAGAAAGTCGAAGCCAACCAAAATTGTGTATGTTAAAAGCGCCCGTAATAACACGATTTCAGTATGAAGATACAGGGATGCAATTCTTTGAATGGAGTCAGACAGCGCATCAAACTCGTGAAAGGCCGAGTTGCTATCAAGTTTGGGGCTTCTGTAAATAAATTCGCCATTCTGCACAACAATTGGAGCTATACCCATCCACTTTGTGGAAGATTTTACGGAAAGATCTTGACTTAAAAGCTTATAAGATCCATATAAGGTTATAAGATCATATTGAATTTGTATACCTCTAAAAAAAAACATCCTTTACATACAGCTAATTTGTTCAGCTAGGTGTCCAGATATTACGCAGACATCGTTTAGAGTGTCTCCCCATACTGGTAAAAAAGTTCATTTCGCCAAGGAATTGTATGAAATGCCTTCACGATTCCAACGCGCCCTTTTTTTTTTTTGTTGTTGAAAGTATTGAGCAAATAGAAAGGGAAATTGCAAAGTAAATTAACAAGAACATCAAAATAAGAAATACTCGTACTACACCGCAACGTATTCACGTTTAATCGTCAGCGAATAAGGACCCTAAAAAAAAAGTCCGATTGGAAGATAATGACTTGATTTCGATTTCGATTTCATTTCGCTCCAACAGCGACAACACCGACACAGTGATGACGACTCAAACAGCAATTTTTTGGCGCGTAATTTTTGCTTTATTTCCACGCAGAACAAAAAAAGCAAAAAACAGAAAAAACAGAAACAAAAAACATCTATAGGTATAAAGATACAAGTAACGTATGGAAGAAAGTAAAACATAAAACAAGTGTAGCCAGTTGATACTTAATTTATAAATTTACATAAAAGTAAATTGCTCTGGAATCTCCTTATGCTCTGAGAGAGGACGTACGACAAAAAGAGAGAAATAGACAGAGAAAGAGAATGAGAACGGCAAGGTGTCGTACTCATATGGCCTTGAAACACCAATGATGAAATCAATCACGCATTAACTTGGCAAAAATTTGCTAACAAAAAGATCGCTTAATAATTTGTAAGACATTTAGGCTTCAATTGAGCGTGATATTTGTACGAGTATGTATGTATTTGTTATTACTCTTCTACGACCTAAAAACATCGAGTACGAAACATATTGTACACCACATGTTGCTTAACGTTCTAAAAAGCGACATGCGATATCTGTTGTTGAAAATGTACATACTCGTCATACATATGTATGCCCATGATTGTGTATTGACTGTTGCAGCTACTGGCCCTAACTACTCGGGTTACAGATATGCACTGATGTGTCACAGTGACATAAGCTCATCCACCAGATGATAGACTTCTCAACAAGGGGAAACAAAACAAAAAAAAAAAAAACCAAGATGGGGGTGGTTTAGTATCAGTATCAGCATCACTCACGAATAACGATCGACGATCTAATGACAGCTGTCATGTTTTGAATAATTTTTGAGCTTGGTATCCCTGGCCAGAGTCGGATCAAGTCATGCGTGCGGTCATTTACGAAGATCATATTGCATTATAGCATATCGAATTCTTTCACAGATCATTTGGAAATACTTCTAGAAAGAGTTGGCTGTAGGACAAGTTACCATATCTTCATGGTTGAACTAAAGCGGTCCAGTGGATCTGATGGTGTTAGTAGACTGCTTATAAACAAAACAAATGTTCCACTCACAGTCCTACTTAAAAGTCATTTCTAAACTGATCATTTTCTTGAGTGCCCTAGATTGTGCAAAAAAGGTGATAGATTTGACCCTCACAATGGTAGCTAGTAGGGACATAAATACTGTTACACAGAAAAGTCGAAATGGCTTCCATTTGCCTTCCAGCACGACTTAAGACGATGTGGCCACTCATCGATTGCGAGACGCACTTCTTGCATGGGGAAAATGTCCACTGCACGGACAAGGGCTCGCTTCAACGACTCAATATTTGAATGTCGAATAGAGCAAGCTATGCCCTCTAATACGGACCAAAACTTGTAATCCAACGGGTTGAGGTCTGGCCAATCATCCGTTGATATGAAGTCCGGAACGTTGTTTTTGAGCCATAGTTGGATCATTTGGCTTTGTAAGCTGGAGCAGAGTCTTGCTGGAAAGTCCATGGCTTGTTGTTGAATATTGATTGGTTGAGAGACATCCGTCTGGTCGATTGATATATACTTTGGCCGATGTTTTCACTTCTAGTGAAACTATACCATTACAAACGCGGGATGGTGGCCTCTTTGAACCCTCCGGATGAGTTGGGATGCTTCTCTGGATGACCGAGCATACACACGATCGTTCTGCTTATTGAACGATTCTTCTACAGTGAAGATTTTCTCGTCAGTAAACAGAATCTGTCTGTGAGCATTCTTCGCGTACCAGCTGAGTAACGCTTTCGATCTTCGCTTGCCTTTTTCCTTCAATGCGGCCGTGAGCAGGTGTCCAGTGTGTTGCTTGTACGCGCTGAGTCCAAAATCTTCTTTGATAATGCGAGACATGGATTTTTGCGAAATATGCATTACCCGCGACAATATTTTCTGTTTTCGCAGTGGTTTTAGGTCGATCGCATTTGGAGTTTTCACAGTGCGCGAACGGCCGGATCTTTGACGGTCTCGTACTCCACCAGTATCCTCAAACAACTTCACAGTACGCTACACAAAATTGCGAGTGATTTCAAGCGGTCGCAACGTTCCATGTTGCATTTAAGTAGGCCAACTACAACAATACGATTTTCGATGTCGCCCCATTCTATTGTAAGCAATTAATGTCAAAAACTTTTTACGTCACAATGAAGCATAAATATCAACTGTCAAATCGCAATCAATACGAAATGGATGCGCTCAGTGTTGCATTCGTAATGAGTGAGTTCAGTTGTGTACCAGTATTTATGACTTGACTTGGTAGACATTTACCTATGCTCCCTGTTTTTTTTTTTTGTAATTTTTCAAAAAACTAGTCACTTGTACTACAATAGCTTCTCTGTGGATAAGCAAATCAAGAGAAAATACAATCCTCTGTTTGCTTTCATCCCATCTGGATAATAAAATGCAGCATCTTTGTGTTAATTCATTTTACTACTGGAGCTGACGTCTCGCAAGAATCAATACTTGGACCTCCTCTTTTTATGCTAAAAAAAACCATATTCTATCTTTAGGTTATCTTAAAGAGCTTGTACTGACTAGTTATCTAACTTCGATATAAAGGGTGAGTGTTTGCTGTTTTGTTTTTGACAGCTCATCCGTGATTCGTGACATGTGTCAATCAAAGTCAAACATGGTCAGTTGGCATTATCATTTCATCATAGAAAGACTTACACCGGAACAATACGTGCTCTGTGAGAAATGTTTTGCGCGCACTTCGACCATTTTATGGTAGCCATAATCGACCTACTGAGCAGGCACTTCAAGCCATAGTGACCAAATTTCGTGCTAATTTCACGCTATTGGGTATCAAGACACCTATCCGTATGCTTAGAGTGCGTACAGAGGAAACAGAGGATTTGTTCATTTCTCGCCGTTCGCAACAACTGGGATTGTGTTACTCGATTTCGGTGAGTGGGCCTTAGAAAGGCTAGAGGAAGATCCGCTTTTTTATCGAAAAATTGTCTTCAGCGACGAAGCTCCTTTCTGGTTGAATTGTTATTGTTGTTTGCCATATTTGGTCCGATGAGCACCCTCAGGCAATACAAGAGCTGCCAATGCACCTGGAAAAATGCACTGTTTGGTACGGTTTATGATCCGGCGGAATCATTTGCCGTATTCTATCAAAGATGGCCGTGAGAACAACGTTACCGTCAATGACGCCCGCTATCGTTCAATGTTTTCTAACTTTTTTTTGCCCAAAATGCACGAGTTGAACCTGATCATCATGTCGTTCCAGCAAGATGGCGCTACATACCACACAGTACGCAAATCGACGAACCAACTGGGAAATGAGTTCGGTGAGCTATTTATCTCTCGTTTTGAACTGGTGAATAAGCCAGCTAGATTCTGCGATTTGACGCCTTTAGACCATTTTTTTTGTAGAGATACGTCAAATCACGTCTATGCCGATAAACCGACGTCAATTGCAGCCTTGAAAGACAACATTACACGTGTTATTAATGAGAAACCAGCCAATATGTTCGAAAAACCTATTCAAAATTGAACTCTCCCTATGGAGCACCTAGCACGGTGATCAACATTTATAGGAAATACTCTTCAAAAAGTAGATGGCAATTTTGCCAGTGTTGCCTTGGTTGATTCTCACTTGGAGTGCGGACATTCTCATTGGTGTTGCGTATTTATAAGCAACTTACAACGACTCATTATTGATCAAAAGAAAATTGCCTGGTCAGTACTATTCAAGACTAATTATTCCATATGTGAGGTATTTAGGTTTTCCTATCTTCGAGATGATCAACCGGATATAAGCAGAAATGTAGTGTAAACAAATTCTTCGTCAGTCCATAGAAAAAAAAGGCTCATTGACGGTCGTTTTGCTACCAACAGAGCTCTCTTCATTTATGGCAGATTAATTAGAGATAAACGGAGTCTTTCGTTCCTTAAAGCAGTTGCTACTATTTTTTCGTCCTCCACAAACATTTTGGAATTTTTCAGACTTCTTCAGGCTATAACCCAGGGTATAACCCATCTTAACCCCCATACCATTGCTCATGACACAGTTAAGTGGGGTGTTCATCGTTATTCGGCAAGCAGGTATACTTGCAAGAAAATATCGCAACTCAGAAACAATGGAAGTGTTGTAAACGGAATTTACTTGAATTTAAGTTGAATATCTAGTCCATATCAATGAACCAATGTCTGGTTCTTCTAAGGCATAAACACTTGAATCTAGCGTTCATGGAGATACATTTCTGTTCCCATTCAGGATGCCTCTAAATAAAAGCCAAGCCCAAACTCAACATAGCACAGATGTTTTACTAATACAACCAACCCAAGAAAGGTCTACGAAAATTTGTATGTTTAAATGAAACCTAATACATTTTAACAGCTTGAAATTAAAACCGAAATTGTTCAATCGATTGCGAAATAATTTCTTCTGACATCCCATCGCCCTGGAAGCAGTACATCGACGTTTGGGATACAATTTGAGTGATTGGACTTCACGTGTTTCATCAATCTTTTGAAAAAGATATTTATAAACAGATGGTCAAGGATAGTGTGACCAGGGTATGGTATCTGGTTTGTTCATCTTTGACTATGGGGTAGGTGAAGTGTACGATAAAAAGCACGTGTTACTCTTTTAATTCGTGGACTACACATACTCTATGTGTGCTTATTTGTTTGCTCTAAGAAGAACTTTTGAACGGGTTTATGTATGGTATATTGGATAACTAGATTATGATCGGTGCTTCACAGAATATGCCACTCATCAGTAAAAAAAAAAATAAAACTTGGTGAAGAAACGATGTAATAAGCAGGTCTGTAAGGCTTGACTTATTTTAGAGAAAACACGGTGAAAATAAGAAGAAAAGAAAGGATTTATGTGGAGAAGTTCTAGTAGAAATCCAAGGTTCGAGACAAGCACAGCACGATGTGACAAATAGTTCTGCTATTCCGCATGAAAAAGAAACTGCATATTTTGCGGCAAGAATAAGCCGATCAGATCACATATATTGTACCTATATATGATAAATTTTGAATTTAAAAATTGTTTAATGAAAATTTATAGAGGCAAAAGCGTCACAAAAAACTGTAACAACTGCTGATTGATGAAAATTCTGTGGCACTATGCAAATTGCACAGTGTAATGCAATTATACTTAATGGGAGACAATGGGATAATTCAAAGTACGACGCAACTCCAATTTAAAGATTGAGAAGTTTAAAGAAAAAATGGAAGAGATAGAGATGAAACGGCGAATGTAAACATCCCTTAAGCGGACATTGACGGTGAACAGCTCAAGATATGTACATGTCCACAGCGGAATGTTTCCTGATTCTCGTATTTACGAAAATCGCTATGCTAAGAAACCAATAGTGGAACACTTCTGATTTCACATTGGCATGTACTAGAATATTTTTGGCTTGCCTCACGAAAAAGAAGAGGAAGAAACGTAAAACCATCACACACGAAATAGTGCATAACTATAATGTAAAGCTTTAGCGGCATTCTTAGGCCCCATAATCTAAAAAAACTGATGATTTGCCGCTTCATTCTACTCACCTCCCGCTAATTCTATGTATCACATCGTCATCGCAATTCCACTGATCGTATACGACTTCAACCAATTTCAACTTCTTCTATAAAGATGTCGGGAATCAGGTTCAGAAAAGCGGAAAAGCGGAAATGCGGATAATCGCTATTTACTATAAACGATTGATCTTCTAACAATTAAAGTGTGGAACATTGTTTTTTAACCAATCTTGGTTGACGCGCACTTTGCGAGACGGTGCCGAGTCTTGTTGAAATGTCCACGGTCTCCGACCGAAATGATTGTTTGCCCAAGGCTTCAATACTGCCTCTAAGATAGTTTCACGGTATACGATCGCATTAATTTTGGCGCAACGGTCCAAAAATACGAGCGGTCCAAACCATAACCATCGGTGCTGCCTGCTTTCTGGTGGCCGTCCGAAGGTGTAAATTTTCGCAGGTCCTCTCTGGCAAGTGAACTCGGTCATTTTGTTTGTTGACATATTGCTCGATAACAAATGGCAACTCATCGGAAAAAACCAAATTCGGCAACACACCACTTTTGTGCAAGCGTAGCAACTCCTTCGCTCTCTCGACTCTAACTTTTTTCTGTTGCGGTGTAACATCGTGTGCTTTTTGGAATTTCAATGGCTTGAGCCCAAGCTCATTTTTCAGTATGTGTTGCATCCGTTCCAACGATATGTTGAGCTCATGAGCCATTTTTCTTCCACTTCGACGCGGATTTCCCTCAATTCGAGCCGAAAGTGATTCCGAACCATTTCTGCCGATGTTACTGTTTTTTTATGACCACCTCCATGGCGTTTTGTAACGCTCCCAGTATCACGGTAACGAGCTATGGTTCGAGATGATTTATTCACGTCGAGGTGCTGGAGGGCTCTAACGATAGCTACTTGTGGTTTTCCAGCCAAATATAAAGCAATCACACTATCACGTTTGAATTCCATCGCGGATAAAAATTTTTCAACACAACTGAGACGCAAATCGTTTAAAAGGCTTGTAAATAATAAAATTATCTGTCATGTGTCAAAATTTGAGCTCACTGTAGTGAACGGTTTGGAAATTATAGCAGTCTGAAGTCGGTTGCCGTTCGAGTCATTCAGGGTGTATATTGTCCCCTTCAAAGTAATCCTCATCGACTGCAACACACATATGCCAGCGTTTGATCCAATCCTCGAAACATTTTTTATATTCGGTTTTCGGTATGTCCATCAGTGCTTCCTGCGATTTTTCCATTACTTCCTCTTGGCGCGGCTGCTGAAACGCGTTCCCCGTAGTGGTTTTTTAACTCGGTTGAACAGAAAGAAGTCACAGGGAGCCAAATCAGGTGAATTCGGTGGCTGTTGGATGGTATTTGTTGCATTTTTCGTCAAAAAATTACGAATAATGATGGCACTGTGCGACGGTGCGTTATCATGGTGCAAAATCCACGAGTTTTCTGCCCACAATTCTGGTCTCCTTCGGCGAATTGCTTCACGCAAATGTCTCATAACGCCCAAATAATACGAGTACTCTTTGTTTACTGTCTGGCCTTCTGGCAAAAATTCATGATGCACTACACCGTTGTAATCCATGAAAACCGTGAGCATTGTCTTCTTTTTTGACTGAAAAGGACGTGGTTTTTTGGTCTCGGCTCATTTAGTGAACGCCATTCACTTGCCTGATGTCTGGATTGCATGTCGTACACATAAACCCACGTCTCGTCTCCAGTAATGATCCTTTGGTTGAATGTGGGATCGGATTCAGCCTCGCAAATCATCTCTTTTGCGACGTCAACACGGTCTCTTTTTTGCATGAAATTGAGATCTTTTGGCACCAACTTTGCTGCTACACGACGGAAACCCAAATCATTAACCAAAATGTCTTGGACGGATCCATAGGCAATGTTCAAGTCGTCCGTAATCTCTCTGATGGTTAATTTGCGGTTATTGACCAACATTTCTTTTACTCGTACTTCATCAATGTTTTCGTCGGTTTTCGATGTCGATGTCGATGGTCTGCCACTGCGTTCATCATCTTCGATTGACTCACGACTACTTTTGAACCGCTCGCTCGTTGCCGAAACACTTTTCCAACATTTCCAACGTTCGCGCACCATTAAATCCGTTTATACGCAAACTTTACGAGTAATACAAGTTGTTGCAAATTGAAATCCATTTCTAAAATTGTAAAAAATCGCCAACACACACAGAGATAGATGTACTCTTGGCTACGTAACTTTTGCAAATTTCAAGCTATGACTCCAAGATTTAGAGGGAATGTCAACAACAGATTTACCAACTTAACAAAAAAGCAGAACTCAAATCGGAATAATGGAAGCGCCACACGGTGATTATTCCGGGATCAAGGTGGTATACTTGTTTTTCTTGTTATTTCCTTACATACGAGTTGTTATTGTTTTGGAAAATACACTATTATGTTTCTTTTTCTTCATTACAAAAATCTACATTTAATTTTTATTAGAAAGTTCATTAGGAAAAAAATTATTTCCATTTATACAATACGTTCGAACTAAATTTGTTGCTTAGGTTTTGCACAATACTGTATACTATTTAGGAGCTATTAAAACTTGTCGGCATAAATTTCGCAAGACAACGATCTGAAGTGTTGGAATTTTTTCTACCGCCGCCGCCTGATAAATCATTCCAAACCCTGTATATGTTAACTCCTCCCAGATACTCGTAGCTAAAAGCGTACTGATTGTACTTTTGTTTTCTATTTCAAATGTAGTGTGCCCAGTTTGTCTACCGTTAAGGCGATTAACTGAAGCTTTTTTTCCCAAACAATGACTAAATTTGATTGACCCTCCATTGTGATTTGTTTGCTATCAATTATTTTCATTTCAATAAAATAAAACAATTTTTATTTGTTTAAAAAAGCAAACAATACTCGTATATGTCCATTGTATTGTGTATCTCATGTATAATCCTCATTTAAACGATAAAAAAAAAAAATAAATAAATAAATAGCAGAATATCGGGGTGAGCAAAATACAAGTAAATACTGAGTAGCCCCCGATAAGCAGATTATACGAATACTACGATTATCTAAGGTAACAAAGAATGTATCTGTGATGATCTCATGCCGTCATTCGGTGTCACACAGATAACAAAAAAAATAAATATAAAATGCATTCTCTGTGTTTCCAAATTCGTTGTAACCTTGCATTTTATTCTATTCAAGGTTGTGCAACTTGTGCAACTGACTTTCTTTTCTTTTGTGTTCTCATTAAAAGAGACAAGTCTAGAGCAACAAGTCAGTCATATAACAAAATGTTTCTCATTCTCTCTCAGTTGTCTCTCGAAAAACTCTCACAGCAAAAACTTTATTACGAGTTCATATAGTTATAGGGGGGTGGAGGGGGGAATGGCTCTTCAATGAAATGAAATCTAGCGGCAGAAGTAGCCAAATGAAGTCTTGAATAGGGGCCGCGTCTATTTATTAAATGTAAGTAATAAACTTTAAATTAAATACTCTCCATCTTGCCTCCATACTCGTACTCGTAAATTGTTAAGAAACCATTTGCGCGCCCAAATTACATAACCCCACCAAACTAAACCAGCCGACCAGTCGACCAGTCCGCCAGCCGACCGACCGATCGCACATGTTACTCGTATCTCAACGTACAATGAAACGAAAAAAAAAAAATTGATTTTCCCTCCTCCGAAGAAACTGAATAGATAAATGTTTTTTTTTTTTGTTTTTTTTTTTGTTTTTTTTTTTTGTTTAATAAAATACCAAAGTTGACCTCAGTAAATATGTACACACATATGTGTGTAGTTTTCGGTTATATTTAGATTAAAATCAAGTTTCCCGCCAAAATAAAATTACAAAAATCACAACCAAAAAACAAATTTGAAAAACAGAAAACAACTTTTTTTTTTTTTGTTTTTTTTTTTTTGGTGGAAAAAAAGCCCCACAGAAAAACGAAAACAACTTTTGGGCGTGGCGGCCGAGGAAAGAGCCGGAGAAGCAGCAAAATATGTACGATACAGTGCCGGGAAAAAGTTTGGAAACATACTCGTAGCCTATAGATTCATACTCGTAATTTCCAGTTGAGTTCGTATTTGCTATCAACGCTTAAAAGAGCAATATTCAACTCAATTTCAATTCAATTTTATTTATTTGAAATGATTGGAGAAGGTCAAGTTACGGAGGATCTTGAAAAACATTATAGGATAATTGATTTCTCACTCACTCACTCACCAAAACACTTGAGTGGAATCTCTGTCTTCGCTGAAATTGCAGCTTAACATATGTGGCAGCCAGTGTCTTCAATGAAGGTTCTTTTGCCTTACTAACCTTCATGCAAGACATGGGAATCAGTAGTGGATCAAGTGCTCATGACTTGGCGCGATTAACTGATTCCATACGTATAAGCCGAGCAGAGCAGGAAACTGAAAGACAAACTAAAGAAGGTAGGATTCGTCGTAGACAGGAGCAAAAAGGTGCTTTAGACATCATGGATGATAGCAACATTCTTTATGGACCCGGCATTGATGATTCAGTGTGAGGTAAGCCGATAAAATTCGCTTATGAACGTTTTATAGCACATTTTTTAGTGTTGAAAACTTTAAAGCGTTTTCCCCACAACTCACGTTTTCAAAGTCGGTGCCCCTCATAACTTCAAAACTACTGCACCGATCTATTTAAAATTTTCAACACTATTTCTGTACATAATTTACGAGGTAACGCTGCTTATTTTTTATTTTGCAATAACAAATTAGACGATTTTTTTCGCAAAAAATTGCGTTTTTCCTTTCAAAGTGTTGTAAAAACATGAAAAATTTAAATTTCGAGAAACCCTCCCAGCGTTTCCTGGGGTAAACTATCATCTAACGAATAAACTTTGATTTTTTGATTTCAGATGATCCAGCGCCAAGTTATAAGGGGCACCGTAATTCTACTATTTTCTGAGACACGTCCGAATCATTGCTGCCATTGCCGTATTTTTTAATATTTCTTCGTGAAAATTTTATACAATATTCTTCGAATGTCATACTTTAATGTACTATTGGTTTTAATAAAGACATTTTAACTGTGCCGTCCCAAAAAATTCAATGTACGAATTAACCTTAGCCCACCCATCATAAGAAAACTGGCAATATTCTAATGCTACGTACATATACCACCTTGAGCAAAAAGTTCCCGCACCACACCACCGTGTGGCGCTCCCATTGTTCCGATTTGAGCTCTGCTTTTTTTTTTGTTAAGTTGGTAAATCTGTTGTTGACATTCCCTCTAAATCTTAGCGTCATAGCTTGAAATTTGCAAAAGTTACGTAGCCAAAAGTACATCTATCTCTGTGTGTGTTGGTGATTTTTTACAATTTTATAAATGGATTTCAATTTGCAACAACGAAGTTGTACTCGTATTAACGAATTTAATGGTGCGCGAACGTTGGAAATGTTGGAAAAGTGTTTCGGCAACGATTCTCTAAAGAAAACGGTCGTTTACCAGTGGCACGAGCGATTCAAAAGTGCTCGTGAGTCAATCGAAGATGATGAACGCAGTGGCAGACCATCGACATCGAAAACCGACGAAAACATTGACGAAGTGCTCGTAAAAGTAATGTCGGTCAATAAGCGGAAATTAACCATCAGAGAGATAGCGGAGGACTTGAACATTGCCTATGGATCCGTCCAAGACATTTGGGTTTCCGTCGTGTAGCAGCAAAGTTGGTGCCAAAAGACCTCAATTTCATGCAAAAAAGAGACCGTGTTGACGTCGGAAAATTGATGATATGCGAGGCTGAATCCGATCCCACATTCATCAAAAGGATCATTACTGGAGACGAGACGTGGGTTTATAAGTACGACACGCATTCCCGACATCAGGCAAGTGAATGGCGTTCACCAAATGAGCCGAGACCAAAACAACGACGTCGTTTTCAGTCAAAAGGAAGGCAATGCTCACGGTTTTCATGGATTACAACGGTGTAGTGCATCATGAATTTTTGCCAGAAGATCAGACAGTAAACAAAGAGTACTCGTATTATTTGGGCATTATGAGACGTTTGTGTGAAGCAATGAAGCACCATGATAACGCACCGTCGCACAGTTCCATCATTATTCGTAATTTTTGGACGAAAAATGCAACAAAAACCATCCAACAGCCGCCGAATTCACCTGATTTGGCTTCCTGTGACTTCTTTCTGTTCAATCAAGTTACAAACGCGTTTCAGCAGCCGAGAGGAGAGGAAGTAATGGAAAAATCGCAGGAAGTACTGATGGATATACCGAAAACCGAATATAAAAAATGTTTCGAGGATTGGATCAAGCGCTGGCATAAGTGTCTTCCAGTCGATGGGGATTACTTTGAAGGGGGCAATATAGATTTAGATGAATAAACTAGTATTTTTAATTTTCTGAATACATTCCGGGAACCTTTTGATTTTTGGTAGTATGTACCAAATATCTATTGATTAATGTTAGTCCCATGTATGACTCAAAGATCCCTAAAACCGCCGAATAGAAAGACACTGAAATTTGTTGTTCCGACCAAACGCCGGATTTCCCATGGAAGTGAGTTCCACAGCCTAACAGAGTGAACAAAAAACAGACGGCTCCTTTCTAAGTAAAAGAAATTAGGAGAAATTAGGAAATACTGTAATAATGAGCACCCTAATATTGACATTCGAAACCTGGAAATGTGGTCGAACTTACGCAAGTGGAACACAAACCTTATCATGGAGCTAAAAGCGAGTTCGAATTTTCTGAATGATGCCGAGTCCAGTGAGCATTACAACTGTAAGCCAATGTAATTTTTTTTTTTAATTAATGCGTTTATATGATCATTAGCATTAAGAGAGTTGTTAAGGATAACACCGAGGTTTTTGACATTATTAGAATGACTAATTTTATCTCCAGACAGGTAAACATATGGGTATTCTTCAACATGCCCTAATTTCTTTCCAATTGGCAAACATAAGGTTTTAAATTGAAGTCCATTACAAGAAGCCCAAAGTCGAACTGCCCCTAAGTCTTCGTTCAATTGACTGACTATCAGTTTTAGCTCGCGGGCTGGAAACATATAATTGGGCATCATCAGCGTATAGATGTACGTTGGCATGTTTACAAACAAGGGGTAGGTCATTGATGAATAGGACAAAAAGCAATGGACCGAGAATTGACCCCTGAGGAACGCCATGATATATGTAGTCTCAGCCTACTTGACATTTTTCCGTTCAATGAAACCTGCTGATACCTACCGCTAAGATAGTTTAGAATAAGCTCAGCAGCTCTATTACCCAAACCAAAGCTATTGATAAGTTTCCAATACAGTTTTTCATGATTCACTGAATCAAATGCCTTTGAGAAATCTAAAAGGCATAGTAGGGTTGTATAAGATTTATTAAAGTTCAGAACGAATATCATCTACTATTTTCAAAAGTACAGTAGTACAACTATGACTTGCATGATACGCAGATTGATGTGGGCTACGTGCGTCTGAAGTTGATTCTTAATGATAAATTCCAGAACCTTTGACAAATTCGAGAGAATGCTTATTGGGCGAAAGTCAGCGTATCCGGACCGATTGGAATTCTTTGGAATAGGCGTTACTTTTGCAAGTTTCCAGGCGGAGGGAAAGCAGGATTTAACAAGACAGCAGTTATAAATATGAGTTAGCGTATCTACCACATGTAAAAGAATTATTTTAATAAATTTTAGAGATATTCCATCTAGACCTATAGCATTCGATTTTATAAATTTAATGGCAAAAATGACATCGACGCTATTTATAGTGTGGAAAGAAAATGTTGGGCCTGAGAAGTCTGACGAACTACGGTGGAAGGAGTAAAACTCTCTGAAACAGATGTGATCGCAAAAAACTTGTTAAACAGATCGGGATTAGTGTCCGCATAGTTGGAAAAAGCGTTTTTAGTGGGAATAACGCCCAACTGGCACAGATTTTTCCAAAGATCTCGAGTCTTAGAACTGGTTTTAAGTTTAGATATGTAATAAAACTGCTTTTGTTTGCGAGTCTCCGCGGTTGTTATGTTTCTCAACTTAAAAAATGCGGTCCTATTTGTAGTTGAAGGATAGTTCTTCTATCTGCGGTAGGCTTTGTCTCGAAGTCTCATGAGCTTTTTTATACTTAAGGTAAACCAAGGGCGCCCCGGATCCTTAACTACCACTTGCTTAATTGATTCATATTTGTTGAAGAGTTCCAACACCATTAACTCAAATAAAGCAACTTTGTTATCAACGTCTGGGAGATTCCAACACAAATCCCAAGGGTAGAATGAGGATTCATTGTACAGAGCTACTAAGTTGATATTATTGAAATCTCTAAATAGCACTTTATTGGGGGAAGGTTGCACAGTCATTTGAAGATCGTAAGTTAAAAATATAAGACCATGAGAAGAGTTAAAACCTGGCACAGATATCTGATCGTGTGATAACACTAACTTCATGTCCGATATTAAAAAAAAATCTAAAAGCAAAGGTCGGCAACCTACTCGGAAATGTGAGGGAACAGAGTTATGAATAATATTAAAGCCACAATTACCAGCGAAACTCCTAATGGAATTTGAATGAAGAACATCGTTTCTCAACATGTTTTTATTGAAGTTTCCGCACAGAATTATATTTAGATACTGTAAGACATAGGTGGATAATTCGGTTTAAACCTCTGTGAGAGCAAAGTTTCGATTTGGTACGTAAATGCAACCAATAAGACACTTTTGATAACTGTCGGATATTTCAACAAACAAAAAAAAATTCAATACCAGTCGAACTTTCATTTCTTTTAATAACTTCGCATTTTAACACAGATCTATAATTTGTAATGCTTGCCTGACAAAACGTTATGTTTTAAAAATGATAAAAATGTCATGGAGGAAAACATAGCAAACAGCGAATTATAGTACATTACTGTTGGCGGCACATATGAATGGTACAGAGAAACTTAATGGAAAAAGTAATCGCCCCCGCTGCTTTCGTGGAGTTAAGCATTTACCTGTTTTTTTATAAATCTAACTCTAAAGCGTGGATGACTGGACAACTCTTTGAAGAGTGGTTTACTAAGTTAGATAAACAGTTTCTAAAAGCAGGTAGAAATTGTTGATAATTGTCCAGCACATCCAAAGGTAAATTTGGTAAAGAAATTAAAATCCATTGAGTTGGTATTTTTTCCACCAAATACGACTTCTAAACTGCAACCACTGGATCAAGGGGTATTTTAAAGCTTGAAATCTCATTATCGAAGGCTTTTTTTGAGATTGATTAAAAAAGCTTATTTCTCTACGAAATTCGAAGCCTAAAGATTGAATAAATTTTATGATAAGAGTCAAAAATCTAAATTTACTTAACATGTTTCCGAACTTTTTCCCGACACTGTATGCTCCCAACGCCGATGTGTGGGGATTGGTATGCTTATTGAATTTGCCTGGCATATACACATACATGCGTACATACTTTGAGAAACATATAACAAAAAAAAAAACAAAAAAAACCCCCGTCAAACTGTACACATTAGCGGATGGAATAAGAAAGAGAATTAGAAGTATAATAGAAAAAAAATCCATACACACATACGTAGGTGCCTATAAATTTACATACATACACGAATATATATACGCATATATATATATATATGTATATTTAAAAAAAAAAAAAAAAAAAAAGCCGAAAAAACAAATAAATATCGCTGACGTAAGTTGTTTTTGTCGAAAATCCAACAGCAGTATGCAGAGTTTTTCTGCGTTTTTTTGGCGGTTCAATTTCTTTTTTCTGCTTTTTTCTGATTCTGTTTAGCTTTATGTTAGTATCTCTTACTATAGTGATTATATAATGCAAATAATTATCTTTATTTTTTTGGTTGTTTGTCAAAAAAATTGTCATCAGTTGTACGAGCCGTTTGAATTTCGGCGTTGATATAGATTGTGTTTGCTGTTTTAGCCTTTTGTTATGTACGAGTATGTATCTGCTCGTACTCGTACTCGTATTTGGTTGTTCGTTTTATTTTTATTTTTATTTTTATTTTATTTTATTTTATTTTAGTAAAGATCTTTGTCTAAATCCGTTTGTGTGGCGCATTCTCAATCTCAATGAACCAAAAGATAACAACAAAGGTACCTACGTTTGGATATCTCATTGGGATTTTTCGCTTTTTTGGCGGGACACGTACACATGTATTCGTACCTATCTCGGATGCGTCGAATTCGAATACAAATTTGATTGGAATTGTAGCTCCATTCGCGCGCGAAAATACCATTGTTTTGTTTTTGTTTTCTTTCTTACTATGATACGAGTACTTGCCTTGTGGAATGCTCCTCACTCTAGTCATTTTGCAATCAGATTCCGGTCTACCTCCCTTCATGGTCTTATTGGAAAAGGTATACTCGTATCTTTTGAATGGCCACCTTTTCCCGAGGTTGGGTACCTCCTCTTCGAAATGAATCAGCAATTTCGGGGGACTTTCTTGGTCATGATATTTCACGTTTAATCTTGTCCACTGCTTCTGGAACGTCTTCAACCTTAGAGGACTGCAATCCAGGAATTTAAAATTTCTGTAGAGGCTCTTCGTTGTTATTTGGAGATCGATGTATGTATGTCAGTTCTTACAAGAACGTTTGTCATCAGAGAAGGCAGATTCAATCTTTAATCCCTTGCGGACCGGAGTTTTCCTCCTCTTTTTCATCTCTCATTCATACTCACTGATTCAAATTTTACGTCTGCTCTTAGGAGTACGACACGAAATGTCCGATTTTGGAGTAAAAGTTTAAAAGCCAATTTGTTTATAAATTTTTACTTGTTCAAAATAACATCTGCAGCCATTTATGACTCTCTTCCAACCTGATTCAAGGTAGCTAAATGAATCTAGACTGCGGAAAAAGTTAATTTCAAATCCCAAGTGTATCAGTTTTTGCATAAAGACGTAAAGCGTGTTTTTTTTTAGAGGTACACAAATTCAATATGAAATAAAGCACTTGAAGCTAATGTTAATATCTATGATAGTAGCTTTATTTAATAGATAATTTTATGCCATTAGTGTTTAAATATGATATCGGGCATATGCGCGCCACGGCTAGCTCGAATGAAGCGCAATCCTGAAGATCAATTTTCGACAACTTTATCGAGCAACTGGGGCCATATATCAGCAATAACACGACGAATGTTGACTTCCAAATCGTCCATCTTCTTTTTTTTTATAATTTCCGCGAGCTCAAGCTATTTAAGTACCCTTAAAATGCTTGCACACAGCGCGGCCGAAGGAAAATCAAGGAGGATGGAAAGAGAGGTACCGGTGAACGTTGGTTTTAAATGTTTGAAGGTTATAATGACTGGGAAATAAGGAGCTAGGCAGGGCCCCCCATTGTACAGCTTAGGAACAAATCACGATATTTTAGAGTACGTCCGAAAGTGGGCTTGCGGATATACTGATGAGCATTCATAGCGAGACGGGTGTTACGGTTGAAAGTTTCAATGGGTGGAATGCTACTAGCGATTTCAATGGGGCACTGGTGGTGGAAATAGCGATAAAACAAAGTGAGACAGGAGAAATTACGTCGGTGTTCGAGGATGTCACTTGATTGAATGAGTTTTATCGCACGGTTTTGAATCCTATCTAGCAGGTGCAGAGATGTTTTAGGAGCACCTGACCAGATGTGGGCATTGTACTCCAGTTTTGAGCGGATAAATGCCTTATATATTGTGGACAGATCAGAGGGGCTAAAATATCCATCGCTTAAGGAAACCTAGACATTTCGCAGCGTTTTTGACGACACCGAATGTGTGGTCATTCCAACGTAAGTTGTCACAAACACACATACCGATGCAAGTGCCATTTATGGATAACGGCTGGGTGTTTAAATTTCTCTTTAACGACAGCAGACAGCATTGTGTTTGGGAAGCATTAAATTCTACTCGGTTGATAGTTCCCCAATTAGTTATGCTGCTGATATCGGAATTTAATGAGCTTAACATACGCTGCCGTTTCCGTTCTACAGGCGAAGAGCAGGGACGTGAATCCAGGAACGATAATGAAAAGCAGAGAGTACTGTCATCAGCAAAGGAATATGGTATATTGGATTAGAAGTAGCAAACAAGAGATCGTTGATGAAAATTAAAAAGAGTGTCGGAGACAGAACGGAGCCCTGGGGCACACCAGCATTTATTTTGTGAAAATTAGATTTGAAGCCGTCCAAGACAACTTGAATTAAAGGTTCCGAAAGGTAATTTCTAGTCCATTGAAGAAGAGAGTCGTCATCCCAAAAACACGCATTTTCGACAAAAGAGCCTGATGCCAAACTCTGTCAAATGGCTTAGAAATATCAAGTGCAACTATCTTGCTTTCACTAGAATGGTGTGCGCTTTGGTTACACTTTTCGGTGAGACATGCCATCAGATCACCAGTGGACCTGTTGCTACGAAAACCGTACTGCCGGTCATTAGGAAGTTTTCGTGTTTCAAGATATTTCATGAGCTGACGGTTTATCAGCGTTTCCGTGACCTTGGAAAGAAGGGACGTAAGTGCAATGGGCCTGTAGGAAGAGAGAGAGGAAGATTCGCCTTTATTAGGGACGGGCTGGACAAATGCGGTTTTGCATCTGCTCGGAAAGAGTCCTAAAGAGTAGGAAAGATGAAAAAGCTTACGCAGTGGTTTTGCCAGCGGTGAAGAACACCTCTTCAGAAGAAGGAGAGCTATACCATCTGGACCAGCGAATTTATGTATGTTACGATGCGTAAGTACTCTTGCTACTACACGAGTGCCAAAGTAGATTCGTCCCATTGAGGATTCAAGACGCTCCAGTGTAGGCGGAAACAAAGCACAATCTAGAAGTGCTGAACTGGTTGCAAAGTGTGCAGCAAGCAGATTGGCCTTGTCCAAAGAGCTGACAGCTGGAATGCCATTGTGAATGAGCGTTGGAATGGAAGATGAGACAGAGTTTCTTTGAGATTTTACTACCTTTGGGGCATTGTAGTGTTTTTTTCATCAACTTTTGGTCGTATTGGAACTTTACACTCTTAAGAAAGGCGTTGCAGTCATTCTTGGATCGCTTAAACTTTTTTCGGTTTTCCTTTGTCGGGTTGGTCTTGTAGGACCAGAAATCATGTTTCAATAGCGCTCTCCATTGCCAGTAACATTCTGGCTGGCATCGTCCTTAAAGAAATATGAGCCAATGACTCCACCAGCCCATAAAGCATCCCATTAAACAGTGAGTTTTAATGGGTTTTCTCCACTCCAAATTCGGCAATTTTGCTTGTTTACATATCCATTTAACCAAAAATTTTACATTGAAAATGAGGATCAAGCTGAATCATGTTTTCGGCCCACAACGTGGATGGGCATAGCTCCAATTTCTGTGCACGATGGCGAATCGACTCATTCGGATTCTCCTCAATACTGAGCTCCATAACGGCAATAACTCCTTCTATTCGCACTGTTTGTCGTGTTTGGAGAGGCGTATTATCCACTAGAGTGTATGTGGTGCGAAAACGATTCATCGTGTTCCGAATAACTTGCTCAGATGGACAATTATGTCGACCATAAAATGGACGTAACGCACGATAAGTTTGGCGAACTGAATCATGGTTTGCACAATTTGCACGAGTTGTTCTGGCGTTAATCGTAATAACCACAAATCAACTTTCAACTGTCAAATTGTCAGTCTGTAAAAACAGTGTTGCCAGTTTGAAAACCGAACCTCTAAAAAAAAAACACCCTTTATAAGACGCAGCATTGTTATGTTATATTCTTAAGTGGACAATTGACTTCAAACGAATTATTGAATATGAATATGAATATTGTCATTGATAAGCAATGCACAAATTTCTAGCTAGAGAGTAGTTTTTGGGACTCGTATAGTTCATGGGATACCCACTTGTTTGGTTACTTGAACCTTTCATGTGAGAGCGAAGTTTCAACGTACATATTTCCTCATGTTGTGTGCAATGTCCCGCACTGATTTCGTTGGGTCTGCCGATGCACTTCAGACATCGATGTCAATTACCGTTTCCGGTTTCTCGCGCGATTTGTTTTCGACGCTGAAATCTTCGGAGTAGAATTTTTCAAATCAACGTCTAACGATGCGTTCGTTTTCCGCTACATTCTCAAATGCGTCAGTAATCTTTCTCGCTGCAAGAGACGCAACGAGAGAAAAATAACCGTACATGCAACGAACCAGAAAAGCCTTAGGCGTCAAAGACAACTACCACTTTAGTTTATAAAAAAAAAAAAAAAATCGCACATTCTGACATATGTAGATGTTCACACGAAAGCTTCTTATTTCGAACTGGAGCGACATAATATTTTAAGGTCAGAACGGAAACCTTTAAATAGTAGATAAGTGCGACATTACCTAGCCAAAAGCAAACGGTTATTCCTATAAATGACGTCAGTTAACAACTCAAGTCATGTTTAGTTCCTTCAAATGCAACTACAGTGGTAGAAAAAAATTTAAGGACAAACTTCAATTTTTATTTTCATTTCTTAAATTCCTTTCCTTTAACCTTCTCAAAAAATAAAAATTCCATTATGCTATCAGAGGACAATATTAGACCGAAACTCGTGGCACATCAACAATAAAACGCTAGCAGTTATTGAGAATGGAGAATTATTAAAGGCAACCAAGAAGGAACAGACCTCGGTCTGTGGTCAAAGAGATCGAAACAGATACACAAGAAAAGTTCCTCATTTGAATGCAGCAAACACATAGAAAAGGATTTGCGAAATGAAATCAGCGCCGTCAGATAAGCTTTTTTAGGTCTAATGATAAAATGTATGTCCGACAGACAGTGTGTTGCACTCGTATAAATTTCTGGAAACTTACTCGTATACTCGTATGTATTAGAAATCTGCAAATTTGGTAATGACATCATGTTTACAAAAATTTACTCGACTCAACGGACGGCTAATGACAGCAAACATTGAAGATACTATCAAATACTGATCTATATAAAAGGGAAGGTGCAAACTTGATGAGGCTCAACAAAGAATACAGCTTTTTTAAAAAAAAAAAGCAAACCACGGCAATACGGTCGTTTTAAATGAAAACCGAACAACATACGCCGGCGAACAATGCAACTTAAGATCACTTCAATTTCTGAGCATCCCTTCGAGACGTCATACTTTTTGTATCTTTATTCTGGAGCGCAGTTGGCAATCGCGTTTCGATTCATGACCAATTCTGTTGAATTGCTTATCTCTCTTTGTCTGGGTTGTAAAAATGGTGATAGACAAGACACTGCAGTCGCTAGCCTCTTAAATAATTACTCCTGAACTATCATACTCTGATTGTGATCGTAATCCTCATCTCAGCTACAAATAGTAGAACACATTATTTGAAATGGCCATCGTTTGCCTCTGAGCATGACCTGCAACAGACATTGGTTGCAGTGCGTACCACATGCAATGGAAAAGACTAAATATTTCGGTGCCAAGTAACGCCATGCTCTCTAAAACGATCCAAACGTCCACCATGTTACCATCTGCACTGGCTCCTAATCAATCATCCAGTTACGAGTATATAATGTGGGGAACAATGCTTTTTAGCCACTGTTCAGTGGTGTTCGCCTCATGAGCTAGAGTGAAATCGAACTGGAATGTCCAAGCCTTGTTTGTGAATACAGTGAACGTTGTTGATTGCGCTTGAATGCGGCTGTGCATAAATGCGCGCTCAGGCTTTTTTATGCATCGTGCGCACGAAATTGTACGATTTTGATTGCATTCAGAGTCCTTATACGAGTATATACGTAGTGCCCCTATCAACCCCTGTTGAAAATAGCAGTCAACATAAAATGTATGCGGTCCATACTTCATCTCGTTGGTTGAATCATTATTTTCTGAAAACAACTCCGAAAGTGTGATTCTTTGAAATTCTCAATCCAACTACTGCGGGTGATTTCTTGTTATCACAATTTTACTTGTGCTGACTAAGTACCTTACATCACAACATGCACTATTTTGGGATTTTCAAGGCGTCCATATTATTATTTTCCAACGTCCAGTACACGTGATCCTTGAAACAATACCAAATGACTCAAACTCGAAACAAAGAAAACGAAAAGTTTCCCCTTGATTGTGGCGCTTTGTTTTTATGTTGTGCATTGTAGCAGTGACGCTTCAAAAATGAAATCGCTGTGTTTCAATGAAAAGTATAGCAGTCCTGACATCAACGGACGTAAAATATGGATAAAAGAGTCGAGCTCCAAGATGACTAATACAAAATGTTATCTGAAATGATGGAAGTCAAGTTTTCAAACGTAAAGCTCAAAAATGAAAACAGTGTTTCATTATTAAAACAGTTTTGGACATCAGGGTCCTAATCCCGAAGGGTGGCAGCGGTTCAGTAGATTTTAAACCAATTTCTATCTTACCCTTTTTGTTAAAGGTTTTTGAAAAAGCAATTTCAAGACAGTTACAAAGGTTTCTCGATGCCAATAATCTCCTTAATTGTGCTCAGTCCAGATTCAGAGGTAATCGAAGCTGTAAGACCGTACTACTTAATATTGTTGATGAGATACGCATAGCAATGGATAGGAAAGAAGTAAGTTTGCTTACTCTTCTCGACTTCTCCAAGACTTTTGACTCAGTCGATCATGCTATCCTCTGTTCTAAACTAAAAAGCTTGTTTCGCTTCTCTTCAACCGCAACCAATCAATCATACATTACAGGGAGAGATCAATGTGTGGTTGTTGGAGATAAGACGTCAGGTCTTCTCCCAGTGTGTAGTGATGTACTACAGGGATCAATTGTTGGCCCTCTTTTTTTCGTACTTTACATTAACGATCTTCCCCAGGCGGTCAGACACTCCACTGTCCTCATGTTCGCTGATGATTTATTTGTAGCCCACCTGTTGAATTTGCCCAGGCATCAGAAGCAATGAACAACGATTTGTATTGCATACAGCAGTGGCCACAGAGTAATAATCTGAATCTGAATCCAGCTAAATATAAAACGATTGCCATAAACCGCATCAAATTAGATAGATCGCTGCTTCCGCACATCAAACTAGGTGACTCCGTGATCACCTACGTTGAAAAAGTAAGGAATCTTGGAATCATCTTTAATGACACGCTTACTTGATCCGACCATATAAACGCTACCATTGGTAAAGTTTATGCTGCAATTCGCATTTTATGGGCCTCAGAACACTTCGTCCCTTCGACGTTATGACCACGTATCACAACACTCAATAAAAATCTTTGGCTGTTCCTTAGTTAACTTTTTGATATTCAAAACTTTTTGTTGCATCCACCAAGTCATGCGAACTGGCCAACCAGATTATCTCTATCGAAAATTGGACTTTCCAGTTTCGCAGCGATCGCATGTGATTATCCAACCAAGATACTCCTGCTTGGCATCCGAACGCACTGTCTTTGTTTATGCCACACGTCAGTGGAATTCTCTACCAATCGAAATAAGAAGCATCGCAAATCACCGCACTTTTAGAACCCCCCTCCTGAAATTCCTTTCATCGTCCTAGTCTCCCTGTGAACATTAGCTATAAATATAAATTTTTATACATCAATAGAATTTCGATAACCTATGAATTATAAATTCATTTTCTTACTTCTATCCTTCTATCTATGTACACGTTTACAATACTTTAAATACTCTTTTGAATTTTGTTAAGCCTTACGCTAACTACAAGAAATTATTCTTTTTTTGTAAGTTATGTTTAATAAATAATAATAAATAAATAAAAATAATCCCTTATATATTCAGTGACTGATCAGGTTATGATCAAAAGATACTCTATTTGAGCGTTAGAGCAGAATACCAGTTAAACCCTTTTGCACTGAGCATTAAGAAAAAAATTTGAATAATAAGACGTTAGAAGCACTGTAGGCAACCTATGTCAGTTTTCAAGTGCTTATACATTTCATTGTAGACAGAGTGAGAGGCAAATATTGCTATCTTCCATGTACTGTACATTTCTATTGAACAGGGTATACCTAGCAAAGTTGTACAAAACTTGAATTCTGTGCGAGAGGCAAAATTTTCGACCACTTTTTCAACGGTTTGTGGTCGTATGTCCTCAATAACTTGAATAATATTGGCTTCCAATGCGTCGATTGTTGTTGGTATTTCAAAGTAGACTTTTTGTATCCCCAAAGAAAATAACCAAGAAGCGTCAAATTGCAAGATTTTGAAGGGCAATTTACAAGTCCATTACGTGAAATTATGCGTTCATCGATTGTCTCATTCAATAAGTTGATTGTTTCGTATGCTGTATAGCACGTAGCGCTTTCTTGCTGGCACCGCATTTCGCTCACATTCATGCCATTCAATCGTGGAACGAGAAAGTCATTAATCATGGTTCTATAGCGAATACCGTTGACCATAACACCCTGATTAGGCTCATTTAAAAAAAAACAAAAAAAAAAAATTGACTCAGATGACTTCACCAGCCCATAGACCGCACCAAACTGTGCATTTTTCGAGCGATTCAATATCTATAATCTCATGTGGATTATCTTCGCGCTCCAAATGTGACAATTTTGCTTATTGACATACCCATCGACCTAGCATGGTCGAAAAATTGATTTTTTTTTTTTTTTGGTTTTTACATTTTCTTGAAGCTTGAGGTTTCAAGAATATCTGTTGAAAACGTCAAGTCAATATTTCGATAAATAAGCCAGTTACAGCCGAAAAAGTGAAACGGATTTTGCGGCGGCGAACCGAGAGTCAGGTAGCGGCAAGCGACACCTCGAACAGAGCGTCCCTAGACCTATTTTATGATTCTATTGTGTTTTTGGGGCGTGCTTGGCTCCAGGTATAATGAAAATAACATACGACTGTTATTATTTGCCAGAAATAGACACGTTTTGTGAGTAGCTTGCCGTTCGTGCAACTATGCGTTATAGTTAGCCCCCGCCCTATTACCGAGGCTTCGCCCATCAATGACGTTGCCTAATAAAAAGTCGGGGCAGAGCATACTCGTATTACTGGTCTTGTCGTAAACATTTTCAAATGACGCCTCTGAAGGTTGCTACGATTTGTGCTAGTTACAAGTTGCCGGTCATAGGTCTTGTTGGTGGCAAGATCACCGGTAGTCCCTACCAGGGCTTAAATCACGGTACCATGGGAGTTGAGGTAGGCCCCCTTGTAGGAGCGTCATAGTGGCTGTGGTTTAAACTCAAATCGCGGGTAGGGTCTTCCTGTTGGTTTGACCCATTGTAGAGTAGAAAATAAGTACTGGGTGCTGTGACCCTAAGAGCAGCAAGAGGTTTTAGCTCGGCCTCGACCCATACCAAGGGTGGAACTTGTGCCTCCAACACAAGTTCTGCTTTGGTATCTCAGGAAGGCGGCAGAGCGATGGCAAAGCGTATCCATGCTCCCATGGATGTATGTGAATAAATACACTTGCGGTCATAAAAACCGCACCACCTAATGAGTTCTCAAAAAATGCCTAATTACATCAGATCGTAAGGGTTTTCCCCATAGCGGAGTTCGGCCTCGTATTCTGTGCAAAAAAAATCTGTTTCAATTGAGTTGTGACGGTGACAAGTAAAAAAAAGTGAAATGTCTGGAAAATATCATCAACTGACTCGGGACGAAAAAGTTCAAATATTGACTTTAGTCGAAGAAGGGCTTGGCTATCGTGAGATTGCGGTTAAAATATGATTCTGTCATTCAACTATAATACGAAGAAAAAAGAAAATTTGGATCCACTGGAAAGGAAAAAAGGCTCGGGACGAAAAAGTAAAACCCCCCAGAAAACGGACAATGTATTACAACGAATTAGCATGAAAGATCGCTTTAAAAGTGCTGTCCGTATAAGAGCAGAGCTAAGTGAATTTCATCTAGTTGATCTAAGCGCTGAAACCATACGCCGACGGCTACGGGAGATAGGTTTATATGGAAGACGACCAGCGAAAAAACCTCTCCTAACCACAAAAATGAAAAAAGCTCCTTTGACGTGGGCAAAAAACTACGAAGGTTGGACGCAGTATGATTGGCGATGTGTGATATGGTCCGATGAAAGTAAATTTAATTTGTTATGTGCCGACAATTTGCCATACGTACCACGGTCAGTAGGTGAAAGGTTCAAGGACGAGTGCATAGTCAAAACAGTGAAGTTTCCTCAAAGCTAGATGGTTTGGGGATGTTCTCCTTTTTACGTTTTGGGCCCTTTGCACTTTGTTAATGGAACTATGAACGCTCAAAAGTATAGAGAAGTAGTAAGGGAGTTTTTGGTACCAGCAATTGAACAGCACAATTCGTATACTGACAAGTGCATTCTTCAAGATGATTCTGCACCTTGCCACCGCGCCAAATCCGTAAGTAAAGTGATATAAATCAACTTCTAGATGTCTACTTTATAAATAATAAACAGACAAGTAACTAGAGTCTTTCAATAATTTTCAGCTCAAGACAACGTTTGATGACCTCGGAATTAACAGACTAGACTGGCCAGCTAATTCGCTCGATATAAACCCAATCGAACACTTGTGGCATGTAATGAAACGTAAGGTGGCTGAACATAAACCAGAGAGTAAAAAAAAAAACTAAATGAAGTTCTGGAACAAGTATAGAATACTGAAATTTCAAGGGATATTACTGAACTTCTAGTAAACTCGAAGCCTTCTAGAATAAAAGCGGTTATAACCGCCAAAGGAGGAGCAACTCGGTATTGATAATTTTTTGGTAAAAGCGGCATATTTAAACATCTTATATACACATACATAAAAAATGTATCGTTTGATTTTTTTAACCAATGACTGCATTAAAATATTTTAAAAAAATAAGAAAATTAACTGGTTTTTCTTTCTTTGTTAATATCTTTTTTCAAACATTCAATAAACAGATGGAAATTAGATAGAAATACTTATAAACTACTGCGGAGTACTCAACAAAAATTTCATTTCATTATAAAAATTATTATCGTAGTTATTAACAATTTTTCAATCATTTTGATGTGGTGCGGTTTTTATGACCGCAAGTGTACGTATTCCGAAGAAAATGGATATCATAAATAAAGGTTCTCGAGAAGGTCATCGAACTGGATCAGAGCAAGATGAAAATACCGCCCAAAAGTCGGCATATTGCCGAAAAACTTTCCAACGAGAATATTTGTTCCAGTGACAAAAATTTGAAGACTGATCATGAGAAATCCGGATCAACCCAACATCGGGTATCGAATTTTCTGATTGCGTTTTCTGTCCTATCGGAATGTGGAAAATGTAGAAAGTGAGTTCGATTCTCAATAGAAAGCACTCGAGGACTCGGTTTGATTCCTTCGTGTCCGGACATCAACACAGCTTACGAAATAAATACAGGATTCTTTTTTTGTAATGCGCTTATTGGGGATTGGTTTGCGTGGAGCTATGAAATTTTGTGGACTCATGGATTTACCGCCTTCGCTTCAACAAACGACGTACGCTATAATAATTAATAACATTCATTCTGCTGCTTCAAGTATTGTTCGATTGATGTTAGATTGCAAAACGTCGAGTGCTGATACAACAAAACTGACCGTTTCAGGAGATTGTACGTGTCGAAAACGTGCTTTTACCTCATTGTATGCAGTTGCGGCTCTCATTGGTGAGTTTAACTCTTTGTCGTCCGACGGTACTTAAAAGTACCACCATGAGATAATCAAGGTCGACTCTCTTCAAGCTTCGTCCAATGATTAATTTTTTGAATGAGAAATTCAACTCTTCCAACCATGGGACAAGACAGCTTTCTGTTGATGAATTCATGATTCTTTTTAAAGGCAGAAACTTAATGAAACAGTATAACCCAATGAAGCCCATTAAAAGGTGCTATAAACTATGATACTTATCTGATCAACACGGATATATCAAGAAATTTCCACTTTATCAGGGAAACGATGAGCAGTTTGAAACCTAATATGAAAATTATGGTCTTGGTGAAATAATTGTCTTATCAATGACTGAAAAAGACAATGACTGAGAAGAACTTAAAGATGATGAAAAAATGAATAGAAGCGATTTTGACTATCAATCTTTGGAGGATGGGATCAGTTTTTTCAAATGGAAAGATACCAAAACTGTGCTTTTGGCTTCAAACTACCATGGCAACGAGACATCAATTGTTTTTAGAAGAGACAAGAGACAATTGTCCTACAGTTGTTAAAGTCTATAACGCATTTATGGGAGGAATAGATCATGCTGATCAACTAAGGTCTGGATCGTAAGTTAAAGAAGTGGTGGGATCGCCTTTTTTGGGGAATGATAGAAATATTATTCGTTAATTCGTTCAACGTTTACACCCAAATGCATGAAGAGATACCACTTCTCGAGTATAAAAGACGTGTAACTTTAGAACTTTTATCACAAAAGGATTTGGCTGTTGACGACAGACGAAAGCCTAAAAGGACAGCATTGAGTGAATCCCCATAATGCAGCAAAAAAAAGGAGAGCAAAAAGAGAGTCCGTTTCAAAGGACGTTCAACTGGGAAACGTGGGAGTTCACTGGCCAAAATTTGTTGAGTCACGACGAAGGTGCGAACTATGCAGCATCAACAAAATTCAATCGAAGCCCTATTCAAAATGCAGTCATTGCAATATACATATTGGCTCTACAAGTAAGTTTCCAGCGTTTGTCAGAGATGGCGCCACCAGTGGATCCCGGGCAGAAATGTCAGACCCCATGTGTTTTATTTGTAGGTTTTGTATCTGTCAACAACTTTGCAGCGTTATATTTGAGCAGTTCTATCGGTGTCGTACATTTTATCAAGCAAAATCATGGCAAGTTTCCAGCCAAATAAACGTCATTTGCGGGAAGCGCTGCTTTTATTCTTTAATATGAAGAAAAGTGCGGCTGAGGCCTATCGTTTGCTTTCGGAAACTTATGGGGCGGAATGTATTGGTGAATCGACGTGCTGCGAGTGGTTCAAACGGTTCAAATGGTTCAAAAGTGGTGATTTTGGAGTTGAAGACAAAGATCGCCCCGGAAAGCCGAAAAGTTTTGAAGACGAGGAATTGGACGCTTTACTGGATGAGGATCCATGTCAGATTCAAAAAGAACTTGCTGCCGTTTCCCTGCGCCTAAAAGCACTGGGATTCATTCAAAAGGTTGGAAACTGGGTGCCATACGAATTGAAGCCAAGAGACGTCGAATGGCGATTTTGCATGTCCGAAATTTTACTGCAGCAGTATAAAAATAAATCATTTTTGCATCGTATTGTCACTGGTGATGAGAAATGGACTTATTATGATAATCCTAAACGCAGAAAATCGTATACAAAGCCCGGCAAGCCCGCTCAATCGACGCCGAAACGAAATATTCACGTGAATAAGGTCATGCTCTGCATATGGTGAGATCAAAAGGGTGTCGTATACTACGAACTGCTTCCGAGTGGTGAAACCATCAAAGGACCATTATATCGAACCCAACTAATTCGTTTGAAGCGGACATCAAAAGAAAAACGGCCAGAATATGAGACCAGGCATGAGTCCGTCATTTTTCATCACGACAACGCTCGGCCACATGTTGCGGTTTCGGTGAAAAACTATTTGGATTATAGTGGATGGGAAATTCTGCCTCACCCGCCTTACAGTCCAGACTTGGCACCATCTGACTACCACTTGTTTCGTTCGATGCAGAACGCTCTTACGGGAATACGCTTCAGCTCAGTAGAGGAAATCAAAAATTGGCTCGGTATGTTCTTGGGCTCGAAAGACGAGAAATTTTTTTAGTCTGGAATTCATAAATTGCCAGAAAGATGGGGGAAAGTTATAGCTTCCGATGGACGATACTTTGAATAAAGCATTGTAACTATGTTTTCATAATAAAAACTTCAAATTTTGGAAAAACAAAACGCTGGAAACTTACTTGTAGACCCAATAGTATCTAATTTAATAATCTTTTTGGTTTTTTTTTTTTAGATGATTTTTGAAGAAACCCCAGCCAGTGGGTAGAGTTTACGCAGATTTTTTTTACGACACTTCAAAAATCATACAATATCCTTGTATAATTAAACATATTTGTTAATGTGTATACTTTTAGATAATTAAACTCCCAATCCGAAATTTCAAATAGTTTTCCTTAAAAAAAATACACAAAAATGACCTTTTTTCCGGCTCCTAGGTGTATATATCCCCCCCCTTAAGCCAAAAATTAGCTTCATCGCTAAACAAAAATTTTCGATAAATTCCAATTGATTTTGGGTCTATTATTCACCGCAATGTCGACGCAAAGAATGGTCATTTGGACTCAAATTTCACGTAAAAATTGCAAGCGACTTCAAAATGATTTCAAGGAATGTCTTCAATACACTGAATTTACAAAATGATTGCTGATTTTAGGAGATCCTTTGAAAGTCTTTTGGATTCTCTGAAGTGTTTAGAACAGTGGACTCAATTAAAAGAGAGTTGCGCACACTACGGACTCTAAAAAGTTGAAGAAAATTGGAACTGGTGCCGATGACATATATGAGCCTAAACTCTGGTGCTATGACCAGCTTTTTTTTTTTAACTCACTGCAGATCTAGAACATCCTGTTTCTAATATATTAAAATACCCAACGTGTTTTTTTTTTCTTCAACATTTGTTTTTAGAACGAGCAAGACCTGTTGTCCGGTCTTTCCATCCGTGAAAATGCTCAAGATGGCTGGGATTTTAAAAGTGTAAATACCCCAAAATGAAAAGTACGTATAATATTTTATTTAGATCTGTTTATTTTGCGTTTCAACTTTTCCTTCGTTACAAAAAACATTCAGCAAAAATATGGCGTATTGCCCGTGGTGCTCCTTTACGGGGATTATCAACTGTTTTACCTCGTATGTGGTAGGCTTGTTGTGCCAGAAGAGGAAATTGATGAATTCATTTCATGATACAAGATGCAACAAGCTTTCGCGACAACTTCAACATGTTCGACTCGTAGATTCATAGTTGACTGTTGGACAGTATTCCAATGGCTCTGCTTAAACTTGAAACTTATTAGATGTGTTTTGTTTTTTTTTAAAGAGCTTTGCAATATCCCTCCAGCGTCATTTGTTCGTCCATTGCATCCTATGTCCACATAAATCAATCTACAATTTGCATCTGCCAAAGCCAGTAAAATTGTGCTGTTAGTTCCTTTATAATTGTGATAATATGCACCGTCTTTCTTTAAACTTCTGAAAGCAACATGCTTGCCGTCAAGAGCACCAAGACAATTTGGAAACTGCCAACGTATTGCGAATTCATCAGCGATTCGTTCCCATTCCGATTTCGAATCTGGAAACTAAAAATATCCTTATAAATAATAATAGTAGTAGCAGTGTAAAGTAGAAAAGTAGAGAAAAGCAACTACACCAGTTCTGGGGCAAACAAAAATCAATACATTCAAGGAGCCCCACCACAAAAAAAAATGGACAACATACAAAACGAAGGAATAAGACGCAACACATCTTGGGCCATATAAAAAAAATCTCCGCAAAAGCGCCGAGGAGGATATGGCCCTCCGAAATAATAGGCGTGTTTTATTCGAAAGTGCTTAGCCACTTTTCCACACGAAACAAAAACAAAATCAAAAGTGGGTATAATTTAGTTGACTTTCAGAAGTGAATATAGATTTACGAATGATTTGAATTATAGATGTCGCAACATACAACTAGAGGGCATTTATTCGTTTCCTGATGGTTGGCAGCATCCCGTTTCTCCCTATTCTGGGATGTGTTCATGGATCAACTTATGTTTTGGAAGAGCAAGTCAATACTGAACGTTCTTTTGGGCTTTTTACACTTGGAGAAAATACTTATTTTTCTTCTACCCAAAAAGGAACTTGAACCTTTTTTAAAAATAGTGTGTGCAAAGGTGCTTATTTGCTTTCAAAATGCCACCAAAGCTCAAGTTTATCGGAAAAAATATTAAGGAAATAGCAACTTTGAAACCAACACTGCGAACACAGCCGGGAGATAAAAGTGAATATAGAATTGGAGGTTTTTTTTTTTGGAAAAGTGGATACGCACTTTTGAATAAAACACGCCTAATATTTCTCAGTGAAATGAAACTATGTCCACACCAGAAGGAACATGGGAGTCATTTGTCTCATTTCTATCCACATCGAGGAGCAGTTCTAAAGT
Source organism: Volucella zonaria (assembly GCA_963966105.1). NCBI lineage: Eukaryota > Metazoa > Arthropoda > Insecta > Diptera > Syrphidae > Volucella > Volucella zonaria. Next base: position 315,365,416 of record OZ014530.1, on the reverse strand, counting down.
TCAAATTTTAAGTGTGAGCGAGATAAGACCACCATCTTCACAATCGAATGCTGCTAGTAGTTGCGTAACTCCAGACTTACTTGAGCAGTCAATGGCTGGACTAGTTTTTTAGTAATTCTAAAATCAAAATATATTTCATTTTATACCAACCCTTAAATACACATGTGTTTTTTTTTAAGTTCTTTCCTTTACAAAGAAAAGGTTGTGATAGTCTGAATGATTCACAAGTTGCTAAGAATCTCAGAGTTGCTATCATTTTTTTTTTTTTAATGTAAATTTCAATAAGTGACAAAAGTAAGTCAAAAGTGCTTTTGTTCATCCTTAAATAATTTAAAATTGATGCTTTATCCATTCACTTTTAGCTCTGGAGGGGTCTTTTTTTCCACACTTTAACTCAATTTTTTTTTTTCGTCCGAACTGCAGTCGGTATCCATACAATCCAGCATCATTTCTGGAGAGTCCAATAACTTATTTAAGTCTTGACATGACATTTTTATTTTTACAATTAATTTCACTATAAATTTTTACACTTTCAACACAACAGCACGAAAGATTAGATAAAATACAGACGTCAAGCAACATGCAACACTAAAGAAGGAGAAAAAGGCTTCGCGTTTTAGTGCGAAAAGATGCGCGTTAAATTCATGCGCCGTGTATCTAATACCCGTCTATCTGATGCTTGTAGGAAACGCTTTTTTAAGATTTTTAAAAAAACAGCCAACAACCACCGAAAATCAAACGGCGAAGTTTGACAAAAATTCCATTTCCTACGTCGCCATAGAATTGCGAGTTTAGATTATTATTTCGTTTCACCAAAGCTTAACAAATGAAAAGGGACGAACAAAAAGCTTTAATTCGGATAATAATTTTCGAAACTATTTTCCCGATCTGAGGAAACTACAGCGTCCCATCATCACGCGTAAGCCTAATCAACTCAACAATATGAGCGACATCGCTTTGTCAGCGAACTTAATAGTTACATCCTAGGATACCCATTTGAAGACTTAAATATTTGAGGATGCAATAACATGTGCATTATCGTCACTGACAAAAACAACCAAAATAAGAGAGAAGTGCGCGGAATGGTTTAATTTTGAATTGCGAGGCGTAAACGGGCAAAAGTATGTTTAGAAAGCGTGGTTTTTTTTAGAGATATACAAATTCAATATCAAATAAAGCACTTGAAGTTAATGTTAATGTCTATGATAGTAGCTTTTATTAATACATAATTTTATGCCATTAGTACCTAAATATGATATCGGGCATATGCGTGCCACTCCGGCCGTATATCAGCAATAACACGCCGAATGTTGACTTCCAAATCGTCCAACGTCTCTGGTTTATCGGCATGGACTAGTGACTTCACATACCCCCAAAGGGAGTTTGGCATCAGACTCTTTTGTCGAAAATGCGTGCTTTTGGGATCGATGACTCTCTTCTTCAATGGATTAGAAATTACCTTTCAGACCGTTCAATTCAAGTTGTCTTGGACGGTTTCAAGTCTGATATTCACAAAATAAATGCTGGTGTGCCCCAGGGCTCCGTTCTGTCTCCGACACTCTTTTTCATTTTCATGAACGATCTCTTGTCTGCTACTTCTAATCCAATATATTCCTTTGCTGACGACAGTACTCTCTGCTTTTTATATTCGTTCCCGGACTCACGCCCCTGCTCTTCGGCTGTAGAACGGGAACGGCAGCGTATGTTAAGCTCATTAATTTCCGATATCAACAGCATAACCAATTGGGGAACTATCAACCGAGTGGAATTTAATGCTTCCAAAACTCAATGCTGGCTGCTGTCATTAAAGCGAAATTTAAACACCCAGCCATTGTCCGTTAATAGCACTTGCATCGTCGAAACCGATAAACTTTCCATTCTCGGTATGTGTGTCAGTGACAACTTACGTCGGAATGACCACATATTCGATGTCGCCAAAAATGCTGCGAAATGTCTAGGTATCCTCAAGCGATGGAAGAAATATTTTACCCCCTCTGATCTGGCCACAATATATAAGGCTTTCATCCGTCTAAAATTGGAGTACAATGCCTACATCTGGTCAGGTGCTCCTAAAACATCTCTGCACCTGCTAGATAGGATTGAAAACCGTGCGATAAAACTCATTTGTGATACTGCTATCAGTCAATCAATTGACACCCTCGAACGCCGACGTAATGTCTCCTGTCTTACTTTGTTTTATCGCTATTTTCACCACCAGTGCTCCATTGAAATCGCCAGTAGCATTCTGCCCGTTAAAACTTTCAACCGTAACACCCGTCTTGCTATGAATGCTCATCAGTATACCCGCAAGCCCACTTTCGGACGTACTCTAAAATATCGTAATTCGTGCCTAAGCCGTACAACTCGCTTATGGAATGCCCTGCCTAATTCTTTATTTCCTAGTCATTATAACCTTCAAACATTTAAAACCAACGTTCACCGGTATCTGTCTTTGTATCCTCCTTGATTTTCCTTCGACCGCGCTGTGTACAAACTTTATAGAAAAAAAAAAAACAAAAAGGTGTGAGGTCACAGCATCTTGGAGGCCAGTTCACAGATCCATTACGCGAAATTATGCGCTCAGCAAATTGATGGTTTCGCGCGCCGTGTGGCATGTTGCGCCATTTTGTTGAAACCAAAGCTATGTCACGTCAATGTCATTCGACTGAGGAAAGAAGAATTCAGAAATCATGTTTCTATAGAGCTCTCCATTGACGGTAACATTCTGGCCGGTATCGTCCTTAAAGAAATATGGGCCGATGATTCCGGCAGCCCATACAGCACACCAAACAGTGAGTTGTAATGGTTGTAAGGGCGTCTCGAAAAAGGCTTCTGGGTTTTCTCCACTCCAAATTCGGCAATTTTGCTTGTTTACATATCCATTTAACCAAAACTGGGCCTCATCGGAAAACAAAATTTTGCGGCCCATTCACCGAATCTACGACGCGTATAATGGTCACGCGGTTTCAACTCTTGCACAAGCTGGATCTTATAAGCTTTCAAGCCAAGATATGTCCTTAAATCTTCCACAAAGTGCATGGGCATAGCTCCAATTGCTGTGCACGATGGCGAATCGACTCATTCGGATTCTCCTCAATACTGCGCTCCTCAACTTCACTGTTTGTCGTGTTTGGAGAGGCGTATTATCCACTAGAGTGTATGTGGTGGGAAAACGATTCATAGTGTTCCGAATAACTTGCTCAGATGGACGATTATGTCGACCGTAAAATGGACGTAGCGCACGATAAATTTGGCGAACCGAACCATGGTTTTCAAAATAAGTTTGCACAATTTGCCTGCGTTATTCTGGCGTTAGTCTATTCATTGTCAACTACAAATCAACTTTCAACTGACAATTTGTAGAAAAAAATAGTAAAACGTTATGTTAATTAGGCAATTTGTGGAGAAAAGTGACGTCAAAGTCGAAAATTAGCATGGGCATAGCATGAAAATGGAACAGGCTTTGGAAATTGGATATCTAAAGATTCAAACAAGATATCAATTTAATTTAAACGCCGTTACAAAGGAAGTCCTACACGAAATTTCTGCCATTAGTGCTAACAGAGCAATTTCTGTTAACATGGATCAGGGTACACCAAAGTAAGTTTTTTCTTAAATCCTCGATAAATGCTGTCAACATTGGAGATAGATCCTTACTGTAGAACGTTTTTTTTTTCATAGAATATACCCAGGAATCATTTCCCAAATTATCGTTGACGAATTATGGGGGGACACCCTGTATAAAGGTCTTCGATTATTCAACCGATTTCCAAGTGAAATTAAGAATTGTTTGAACCTGAATGTTTTCAAAGTTAGAGTAAAGTTTAATTAGCATTAAGAGTTTCTTTACGAACTAATAAAACCTCTAACGGTATGGGCTACAGTTTTCATTTTCAATTAAATTCAGCGGACCACATTGACCTCTTAGAAATCCAGAACATTTATTTCCACGAGATGTTCGACACTGGGCGATGGATTCCTCCGCACATAAGCTCTAGCAAACCCTGGCGTAGATCACATAATGTGGACAGTTTAGAATGGCCAGCTCTTTCTCGTGACCTTAGCATAATGGAAAATATCTGCGGATAGCTTTCAAAAGGAAAAAAGTCCTGCGAAAACCTGTCAAAGTCATTAAAGATACATTTGAAAAAATCCCCAGCAGCTACTTAATAAATTTGCGCAGCTTTTCTGTAGAAAAGGCCGTACATCGGTTATTTTTATACATTTCCATACATTTGTTGTATTGCCTTTTGACCGCTCAAAAATATGACTTTTTTTCACTTAAATTCCGGCTCCGGGATAGCAGGTTATAATCCGCAAAAACTCTTAGACTGTGTCCTATTTGAATCTTTCAAAATTAGGATAAGCCAGTGAGCGGCAGTGCATTTGAACCAGACCACCTCGTCTTGAACAAGAAATTGGCTCAAAACAAAATCAGGTTCGCCCTAAGTACAGAGACGTTAGACAAACTGCAACGTCCATCTACCAGATAGATCAATTCCCGTTTACTCATCACAATTGCACTATATACTATGTGCATATACTCTCGTATCCAGATACATAAAGAAAATGAGAAATGAAGATAAATTACCTGTAACTGAGGCCTGATGTTTGGAGTAGGGTTCCACTCGTTCAGCTCGACAACTACTATTCCCAATTTTGCGGCAATATTCCTCGCGCAACAGAGAATACTTCAATATGAAACTTTTCAATAAATTGGGCTGGTTAAGTTTTTCATTATATTCTCGCTCTTCCTTCTCGATAAGGCTTTCCTCTGCGTCGTCGTTTGGTGGAGGCGACAAATTATTTTCCGATTTGGTGAATTCGAATTTCCTTTCAACCTCTTCCAATCGTCTTTTTTCCTCCCTTCGGTACAATTCGGAAACTTCGCCAGATTTGGGCCCTCCAAATAGATTGCGTTTGGCCGAATCCGTATTGCGCGGACTAATAACTAATTTCGCACTCGGGACCGGAAGAGGGAAGTGTTCTGAGCGTGGACGAGTTGGATCGACTAGGATTGCACTCATTTTAAGATTTCTTCTTTGTTTTCTCACAGAATATTTATAAAAAAATAAAACAATTTCACAATTTCACAATTTTTTTTGTCTAAAACACACGAAATTTGGTTTTTTTTTTTTGTTCTAAGTTTGGGTTCACTTTTGTTGAAATTTGTTTTTGCGGCGAATGTTTTTTTTATGAGAGACGAAAATATATGACAACGACGACCAAGAACAAAACTTGAATAAACGACGAAAGGGACTGCGCTACACCCAACCTCGGCGACTACTCGAAAGCGAATGAATTGGATTCTCTCTGCTGTTCTCTTTTCGATTCGAGTAATTTTGGTTCGTTGTGTCAGGGAAGACTCATTACGGACTACTCTGCACAATTCGTCAAGTTGTGGTGTTCTCTCTTTGGCACGTTTACATGACGTTGTGCGGGTTGAGTTCAATCAATGTTTTTTCACTGGAAATCTTTTGTGGTTATTTTCATAAGATAATAACAGTAATGTGATTTGTGGGTTGATGGGGTATTCGATTTAGGAAATTTAGGGAGGAAAAAGGACAGGTACCGCTCTACATTGTTTTTAAATGTTTGTAAGTTATAACGACCAGGAAACACAGAGATCGGCAGGGCATTCCATAAGCGAGTTGTACGGCTTAGGAAAGGATCGCGATATTTTAGAGTACGTCCGAAAGTGGGCTTGAGGGTACACTGATGAGAATTCATAGCGAGACGGGTGTTACGGTTGAAAGTTTGAATGGGCGGAATGCTATTGGCGATTTCTATGGAGCACTGGTGGTGGAAATAGCGATAAAACAAAGTGAAACAGGAGACATTACGTCGGTGTTCGAGGGTGTCCATTGTTTGAGTGATATTAGTATCACCTATGACTTTTATCGCACGGTTTTGAATCTACCTATCTAGCAGGTGCAGAGATATTTTAGGAGCATCTGACCAGATGTGGCCATTGTACTCCAATTTTAGACGGATGAAAGCCTTATATATTGTGGCCAGGTCAGAGGGGGTAAAGTATTTCTTACATCGCTTGAGGAAAGCTAGATATTTTGCAGCATTTTTGACGACACCGAATATGTGGTCATTCCAACGTAAGTTGTCATCGACACACATACCGAGAATGGACAGTTTATCGGTTTCGACGATGCAAGTGCCATCCATGGATAATAGCTGGGCGTTTATATTCTGCTTTAACGACAGCTGACAGCATTGTGTTTTGGAAGTATTAAATTCTACTCTGTTAGTGTTTACCCAATTAGTTATGCGCTGTTAATATCGGAATTTAATGAGCTTAACATACGCTGGCGTTCCCGTTCTACAGCCGAAGAGCAGCGACGTGAGTCCGGGAACGAATATGAAAAGCAGAGAGTACAGTCGTCAGCAAAGGAGTATATTGGATTAGAAGTAGCAGACAAGAGATCATTAATGAAAATTAAAAAGAGTGTCGGAGACAGAACGGAGCCCTGGGGCACACCAGCATTTATTTTGTGAATATCAGACTTGTAACCGTCCAAGGCAACTTGAATTGAACGGTCCGAAAGGTAATTTCTAATCCATTGAAGAAGAGAGTCATCGATCCCAAAAGCACGCATTTTCAACAAGAGAGCCTCATGCCAAACTCTGTCAAATGCCTTAGAAATGTCAAGTGCAACTATCTTGCTTTCGCTAGATTGATTTACGCTTTGATTCCACTTTTCGGTAATGCCTGCCATCAAATCTACGAAAGCCATATTGCCGGTCATTGAGAAGTTTTCATGTTACCACATATTTCATGAGCTGATGATTTATCAGCGTTTCCATGACTTTAGAAAGAAGGGACCTAAGTGCAATGGGTCTGTAGGAGGAGAGTGAAGAAGATTCGCCTTTTTTAGGGACGGGCTGGACAAATGCTGTTTTCCATCTGCTCGGAATGAGTCCTAAAGAGTAGGATTGATGAAAAAGCTTACGCAGCGGTTTTGCCAGCGTGGAAGAACACCTCTTCAGAAGAAGGGAAGATATGCCATCTGCACCAGCGGATTTATGTACGTTAAGATTTTTAAGTAGGTACTATTGCTACTACACGAGTGCGAAAATGGATTTGTCCCATTGAAGATTCGACGCACTCGAGTGTAGGCGGAGACAAAGCACAATCTGGGAGTGTTGAGTTGGCCACAAAGTGTGCAGCAAGCAGATTGCCCTCGTCCAAAGAGCTGACAGCTGGAATCTCATTATGAATGAGCGTTGGGATGGAGGATGAGACAGATTTTCTTTGAGCTTTTACTACCTTTGGGGCATTGTGGTATTTGTTGCGTCAACTTTTGGTCGTATTGGAATTTCACGCGCTTGAGAGAGACGTTGCAGTCATTTCTGGCTCGTTTAAACTTTTTTCGGTTTTTCTCTGTCGGGCTGGTCTTGTAGGACTGAAAAACGTTTCTCTAACCCTGACAGCCTTTTTACAGCTCGAGTCGTACCATGCCTTTTCTTTTGGTTTGATACTCTTCATCCGAGGGGGGATAAAGCATCTCATTCCAAAGTGAATAGTTTCTGTGACCATGTCAGCAGCAGCATCCACGTCGTTATCGAGGAAACATAACGACCAGTTAAAATTCCTAAAGAAGTTGTTAAGTCCGGTCCAATTGGCTTTCTCGTATTGCCATACGGTTTTTTCAGGAATCATTTCTCTAACTGTGTGGTGACTGTACGCGAATTTAGCTGATATGACGCAATGGTCCGACGAGCCTAGAGGAGAGAGCACATCAACGCAGTACTTGCCAGGGTGAGAAGTTAAACACAAGTCCAGGGTTTTGGCGGTATGACTATCAACGTCTGGTATTCGCGTGGGCTCAGCGAAGATCTCAACGCACCGTCCTTCGGGTGTTGTCTGTCCAGAATGTCGAAGCCACCCAGAATTGCGTGTATTGAAATCGCCCGTAATAACGATTTCAGTATGAGGATACAGGGATACAATTCTTTGAATGGAGTCAGACAGCTCATCAAACTCGTGAAAGGTCGAGTTGCTGTCCAGTTTGAGGCTTCTGTAAATAAAGCAGTAGTGGATAATTTGCTTACGAAGATGGAATTTTAACCACATTAAATTGAATTCCGGATTGAAATAGGGACTACATTGTGGTGGAATTTGGTAAGCAACATGTGCGTAGACATAAATGGCAAGACCGCGATGAGGAAAGAATAGTGGCACTAGTTCATAGCCAGGTAGCTTCAGATCTGAGTGATCTGAAAGGTGTGGACGGATTTGCAGATTTGCTAAAATTACAAGCGTGATTGTTGAAATGGGGGAAAAGGTCAAAACTCTCAGGAATGACTGACCATCAGAAGGAGGACTTACGACGAATGATTTCACGTGACCGAATCAACGGTGGCGTCATTAGCAAGCATGGTGGATTCCTCACACAAGCTACTTTAACGTTTTGGTACTGAGTTCAACAAGGATTTTTCTGGCCAACGGCTGCTCTCATATCTTCGAAGTGGGTTAATTAATCTGAACTACCCAGCCTCTTGCGAATATGGGGTCATTGATAGGGCCCGTGGCGATAGGAGATCCAATTACATAAAACAAAAACATGCCAGTATGTGTGGAAAGGCACATCGTTCAAATGGCCGCCTCGGCTTCACAGGCAGTGCTTCAAGCGGTCAGTCCAATTTTTGATGACTCGGTCCAATATGTGAGGCGTTATCCCGGCAATAGCGTGTCGAATGTTGGCCCCGAGCTTATCCAAAGTGGTTGGCTAGTTAGCGTAGACTAAGGATTTGATGTAACCCCAGAGAAAATAATCGAGTGGTGTCAAATCGAAAATATTCTACAGACAAAAATACACTGTACAATCGCAAGAGATCAACCGAGAATTTCCTGATCGCATGCCATTTAATCTTACAAAAGCTTTTGTGCTGCCAACATTAAGTAGCAAAAAGCAATCAGCGTTACTGGCTATATTATACTGCAATTGTCTTGACCACTACAAAGAAGGAACATCAGATGCGTTCACAAGAGTGTCAAACTTTCCAAATCTTAACCGAAGACTACAAAAGGGAAGAACATAATAATGAAATCATTGTCAATATTGAGGATACTGATGTGCCATTTATGTAGGTCTTATAACCTTTACAATGATCCACTGTCAGTCAGAAGCATTCAATCTGGAAAATATGGCCGATGAAAGGAGTCATAGCATGGTTTATCATATCCTTAAGGACGGAGGTTCTTAAACGGCGTTCAATGTTGAAGTCTAAGTCCCTTCGACATCACCAATGAAATTCTTCCTGCTGTACTGCGTCCGGGGGTGCAATCTCTTGCCAACGATTACTCGTATATGTCAACAATATTGACAACATCGCTCCGGAAAGGGTAATGATGGTTCTGGGGTTTCACATAGATGCCTTGACCTCCTAGACTCGGCTATTCTGAAATTCGGAAAACAACACGAACGCTGAAATTAGACGAAGTATAACCTTTGCTAAAAGCTACATATTGATTTCGTTTAAGAAAGTAATTGTGTAGTCAGGGCTTCTCTCGGACAATTAAAGTGATTCTTTGTATATACAGCTTTTAACATCCCAGCCTTTTTGTATGGCAAAGCATCATGAGTTTTTCCGAGTATGGACTAGACCTATCTCTGAGCTGTTTTCGGAAGTATATCAACGAGACGATAAACTTTACGAGCTCTATAGCAGCATTGACCTGGGCAATGAATGCAAATAAAACGACTACTACCATGTCTGGCACATATATAGTGAATGAACACTAGGCTTCCGACTCGGAGGATCTTCGAATCGACCTTGGAAAGGCGGAGGAATGGCACAGAAGAGAATATGAGACTGCGATTTTAGATATCTGGAGGGCATTTCCAAACAGCTTCGCTGATCTACTGAAGCTTTTAATAGTATTGTGCAGGATTGTATTTGTGTTCCTTGAAAGGAACTTGTTGGCGGCCATAAGAACCACCCGCATACCCAGTGAGCTCTAGGAAGGAAAGCCTTTCGCACTGTGCTACGCAAAGTTGCATTGATTTGTTGTTGGTAAGCATAGTCAATAGGTTCGTTAGTTCTTTTCTTCTTCGTGTTGCGTGGAGTGATTACATTGTTAAAGACCGCTTCAATATCTAGGAAGCCAATGTGTACAGATACTTTTAATCGTTTAATCGTGCTGACAGGATGATGCTGAGTCTTTTCTGTAATAAGTAGGCATGTTGCATCGGAGCTAGGTGCCCTGAATCCAGCTTACTGCGAATATGACAGTCAGTCAATTTTTCAAATGTTTTTAAGATAAACGATGTGTGGCTTAAGGCCCACAGCCATTTGCATTAGAATGGCCAGGCTTATCTGCCCAATGTTTTCAAAGGAAGATTCCTTCCAGGAACAGTACCGTCTTTAGAAGAACGAATCGATGGATCACCCGAGCCAGTTTTTCTTCCTTTTTTTCTGGTTAAGGAGGGAGGTTATTGTCACTACCTGCAAACGATTAAATGATGCATTAGTTGAGGGCATCTCAACAATACATTTTCATCTCTAAGAAACAGATAGGATCAATTCAACTCGATTACACTAGTTTTATGGGTTCAGTGTGCATTTAACGAAGCTCAACTAATTTCAACTTTCATAATAAGTAACTCGGATCGGAGTCGAATTCGATTCGAGTGGATAGAAGCAATTTTTGAAGTTTTACTTTTCTTATGATCTTAGGGAATACTCTTTTGCGCAGAGATTTTCTCTTTAATTGAAAAAAATATATCTAGTTGATTCAGAGAGGAGAGAGAATTTAGTCCAACTGCTCGAACCTTCGATAAGTTTACTCTCGCCTCTCGGATTCAAAACTCTGACACACACTACACAACACACACTTTATTCCTCTGCCAATTGGTGAGAGAAGTATTCTCTCGTCTATGGTTGGGTCAGCCACATGACATGAATCGCATTTGAGCAGTTTGATGGTGTGTGTGCAGATTTTTGTTGGATTTGTTTACAGTACGCAATAAAACAAATTCACAGATTCAGATACTCTCGTATAATTTATCGCCATAAATAAAGTGTGGTTTTCAATATTTTCTATTTCAATAAAAAAAAGAGAAAAACGAGAAAATGGATTGCTTATGCAATGTTCTGTTAGAAATGAAAATCGATCGAAGTCGAAAACTCGTAGAAAGCTCAAAAATCGAAAAATATATTTTGAACTGGTGGGAACGGAGAACGAATGACGACGGGTTGGTGAGAGCGTACGTAAACTGCAGACGAAAATCTAACACATTCATACTCTTAAACTCTTGGAATGGGCGACTGTAGAGTCTTCCCCTATGTAAACGACAGTCCATCTGATATCACTTACGAATATACAGATGCTGGAAGGGACATAGTGCAAAGCGCCTTGTATAGTCCCTTCGAGATTGTGGGCTGAAGTCTGAACTAGGTAATTTAAAATCCTACTGTCAGCTCTTTAAACGAGGTCAATCTGATTGCTGCACACTGCGACCAGTTCAGCACTTCCACGCTGTGCTTTGCCTCCGCCTACATTTGAGTGCCTTAAATCTTCATTGGGACGTACACTAGTGCGAATCTACTTTCGAATCTACTTTCGCACTAGTGTAGTAGCAAGAGTACGTACAGATCGCAACATACAAAAATTCGCTGGTCTGGATGGCATATCTCCCCTTCTTCTGAATAGGTGTTCTTCACCGCTGGCAAAACCACTGCATAAGCTTTTTCATCAGTCCTACTCTTTAGGACTCATTCCGAGCAGATGGAAAACAGCATTTGTCCAGCCCGTCCCTAAAAAAGGTGAATTTTCTTCACTCTCCTCCTACAGACCCATAGCACTTAGGTCCCTTCTTTCTAAAGTCATGGAAACGCTGATAAATCATCAGCTCATGAAATATGTGGTAACACGAAAACTTCTCAATGATCGGCAATATGGCTTTCGTAGATTTGATGGCAGGCCTCACCGAAAAGTGGAATCAAAGCGTAAATCAATCTAGCGAAAACAAGATAGTTGCACTTGATATTTCTAAGGCATTTGACAGAGTTTGACATCAGGCTCTTTTGTCGAAAATGCGTGCTCTTGGGATCGACGACTCTCTTCTTCAATGGATTGGAAATTACCTTTCGGAACGTTCAATTCGAGTTGTCTTGGACGGTTTCAAGTCTGATATCTACAAAATAAATGCTGGTGTGCCCCAGGACTCCGTTTTGTCTCCTATACTCTTTTTATTCTTCACCAACGATCTCTTGTCTGCTACTTCTAATCCAATATATTCCTTCCCTGGCGACAGTACTTTTGCCTTTCCTATTCGTTCTCGGACTCGACTCACGTCCCTGATCATCGGCCGTAGAACGGGAATCCCAGCGTATGTTAAGTTAAGCTCATCAAATTCCGATATAAACGACATCACTAAATGGTGATTCTTTCTAAAGCCGTACAAATCGCTTACAGAATGCCCTGCAGAGCTCTTTATTTTCTAGTCATTGTAACTTGCCAACATTTAAGACCAAAGCACAATAGTTTCACATCTAATGGCAGTAAAGCTACGTCAATGGATATTTCAAAGCACAACAAGAGAAAAAAATTACAACAAACCGGCAGAACCTTTGACGATCGCGTATTTCTAGCCTGTGGGAGAAACTCGAACTCGTCGTATGTGGTGTATAGCGCTGTTCAAAACAGTTGGCCAATCTAACACGCAGGTCTCTTAAATTTGTCAAATTTAAAAAAAAAAGGAACTTTTCAACAAGAAATATACGAAAATGATCGGTGAAAGGGGGAAAAATATGGAAGAGAATGTGCACACCCATGCATTTCCATTCTCTTACTCTCTCTGCGCATGTGGCCGTCTGTCCGATTGCCGGCAAGATCATTTAACAAAACATTCCACCAATAAAGCAGCGAAGCATAATAGATTAGAGTCCTCTGCAAACAAAAGTTCAGGGAAACTAGGTTTCTCTTGATGTCAAAATGGAGCATGAGGCGCATGAACGGAGGTATGGAGAGGTGCTTCAACAAGAACAAGCAAAGAAAGAAAGCTCGGCAATAATTAGAATCACAGTCGGTGCCAAGGGTATAGAAAATTTCGCCTGCAGACAGTTTAATGGTGCAGACGACGATGAAAGGAAAGACTTCTTGATCTAAAGTTAGTGATAGCAATATCTAAATTCTTGTACAAGCATATATTAACCTACTTTCAAGATTTTGGGGGGGGGGGGGGGAAAGAATGTCCAATGAATATCATCTCTGCACTGTTTTCCCGATTCACAACAAAACGTTCGATGAAGCACATGAAGATATCCTTCGGTCGAACACAACATTCTTTGAGCGATCTTTGGGAATGGGAACTATGCGGATCCATCTCCCGAAATGGATAGGACATGTAAAGCAAATGAATATTAACACCCCGGTCTAAATAATCCTCGATTCCTGATTGAAGGGACAGTGCAGTAGACAGTTCACAAGTGAAAGCAGACCACGACCAATTTAAAACGATCAAACAATGAAGCCAGTTGTTCAGAAACAACGCTAATTACAAAGCCCTACGGACTGTTGCGCCTTCTAATAAGTAAGACACTTAATTAGTCCTGCAAAATGTTTGCTCTTGTATTGATGACAATTCTATCCCACTAAACATACATCTATTGCCATTTGTTATTGTTGACTTTTAGAGCATCAATCGTCTCCGGATTGTTATCTATCCAAATGCGCCAATTCTGGTTGTTGACATAGTCATTCAGCCAAAAATGGCCCTTCTCGCTGGAGATGATTCTTGTTCGAAATCAGAGTCCACTTCTAACTGTTCTAGAGCCCAGTCAGTGAATATTCAACCCTACCTTCAGTTCCTGCGTCAATTAAATTTTGTATGGGTTGAGGCCCAAATCCTGGCGCGGAATATCTAAATTTGAGGCCAAGTACTTGGGCGCGACCAGGAATTGACTGTCTCCGGTTATCATGTACACTCTTGTACTCTGCAGCAATATTTTATGCAAGCCATACGTTTTGATTGTTCGAGTTTGCAAATCAAACGACGAATAGTCGTCTCAACAGAACGGTTAAGTGCACGATAAAATTCACGTAGCGTTACGGAACGTGGCTCGAACTCAGCATTAATCTGAGAATAATGATTTGCACGCGTTGCTCAACACTGTACTTTTCATGATGATTTGACAGCTGGAGCTTCTCTAACATGGCCTCTATACGCTGTCAAAATTCGAACACCCCTACTGGAAAACCTGATACTAACTTAATCAAGATGAGGATCGTTGAAATCATTTGCTTTATAAAGGCTTCACCAGCTGGCAATTTGGTATGATGTAATTGGCAAGATGTATTAGTAAATCACTTTTTTAAGACTCCCTGATCTCCCAGGTCTGCCACGTTTAGCCAAAAACAAACAATAGGAGGCATTATTGTCCGTCTTGGGTTTACTGGAGCCTGTGGTAGTGACATGGACCTAAGGGCTGCCTTAGATGTTGAAGCCAGATGTGGTGTCGGGTTGTTTTGTGTTGCTTTTGGTGCTGGGGCTGGTTTAAGTTGTGGTTTGGCACTTGGGGGTGGGGATCCTGAAGTCTTTCGCTTCTTCGCCCGAATAGGCGGAAAGTCCTGGTCCTCTTGTGAAGATTTAGATGGTTCTTCTTCCTCGGATGACGTGTATCTGAGTCATCCTCTTCCTCGGATAACATCTCTTCCTCAATGCTGCTTTCATCTTCTGTTTGGGTATCCGCCATTGCATCGTACAAAATAGCGCAGTCCGCCAATTTTAAGTGCATGACTGTAGTAAAGCTCGGTCCAAAAATTGCTACTGCGCTACGTAGGTAGATCTTACCGCCGTGTTTCCCAGTGATGAATAAGTTTGATTTTCGTCCTTCGGGGTAGAAATTCCTTTCTTTAGTTTTGATATTTTAGGTATGATCCTTAATTAAACCGATCGTCTCGAATGTCCGTGATGACTGATGATGGTAATCAGAAGTGAGTTCTTCTGCTCCCGGCACGTCTGTTATATTGTTTTTGCAAAGCTTTTACGAAAGCTTTTCATAGGAACCACCTGTATTGAGCTTTTCCACATATTGTACAGTAAGAACGAAATCTTTGTTTAATTCAATATTGAAACTTAAAACTAATTTACAAAATTCTTAATATAAGATTCATTGGTTATAATTCAAAGCGAATAGTTCAAACAAATTGTGGGTGCGGTGTTTGGTGTCTTCGGTGGCCGTGCTCGTCTTCTTAGGGTTTAAACTGATTTTTCATCTTCATCTTGGTTTGGGGACGTGTACTTCGTAAGAGAAAAGACGTGGTAGGTTCCCAATGTTAACTTTAGCAGCAACCTGGTACGTGGATGACTCAAGTTGTTGAACAATTACATGGGACCCATCTCGTCGTGGTACGAATTTTGATGCGACGTGCTTCGGTGTTTTGCAGAGTACATGAGTGGCGACGAGTACTAAACCTCCCACCTGAAGCTTTTGTTGTGGTCGCCTTTTCTTGTCTGCATACTTTTTTATTACTATTATTATGGGCCTGCGTTTTTTCTGTTGTTTGTCTAGCTTCCTACATGACCTCCGATAGTCGGATAAGTTTTGGGGTGATTTGAGGAATGAAATTCTCTGATTGCATAATCGCTCTAAGATCGTGTTGTATTTTACATCGTCAATGATCCTTAGATCTCGTCCAAATGTTAAATAGGATGCACTCTGCATCCAGTGAATTGGCACTTGGTGGTGTTCATGGCAAACCTTATTAATGGTAGATCGTCAGCCCATGTTGAATGGTTGCTACCTACTAGAATAGTGAGCTCAGTTTTGATGCCCCTATTCTAACGCTCAACGGGATTGGCTTGCGGGTGATATACTGGAGTAAGTGTTGTTGAATTCTAAGGCAATGTGCTAGTTGTTGCATTAGCGCGGATATAAATTGGGAGCCATTATCTGTCAGTAGGCGTCACGGTGTTCCGTACCAAAGAAATACTTCATTCAATAGAGTGACTGCTCAATTTTTGACTGTAGCTTCTTTTAGAGCGAATAACTCAATCCATCTACCAGCGAGATCTGCGGCCAGAGGTATCCACTTGAAACCGTCTTCAGTTGCAGGCAATGGCCCAAATAGATCATCTGACAATATCTCGAAGCGTTGATTGCTTGTAACCGTTTGAACTAATCCTGCGGGCTTACCATATATCTTAAGCAAGCGGGACATTTGCTTATATGCTTGGTAACATCATTTCGCATTCCTGGCCAGTAGTAGCGAGAAGCGATTCTGGACAACGTTCGGTCGATTCCATAATGTCCTGCGGTAGCAGCATCATGGTATTTATTCAGAATCGTCTGTCGTTCCTATAGTGGTACTACCAGTTGGGCTTTTTCGGAATCGGATTCGGGAGAAAACCCACAGAGTATCATTATTTTGAAACGATTCGATAATTATTTTCAACTTGTCATCTTGAAGTTGCTCCTGACGGACTCTTGACTATCACAGAAACCCCTTGATAGCATATCAGCGACTGTGTTTGTCCTTCCTGGTGTGTATTCGATTTTGAAATCGTAAGGTTGGAGTTGGTGTGCCCACCGAGCAAGTTGACGATCGGTGATCAGGGTTACTTCTCCTCCTTCGATGTATCCGCGAAATTTATCTACTGCCCAGACCATAGCAAGTGCTTCACGTTCTGTCGTTGAAAACATAGTTACGTTCGACAGCAGTAAGGTGTCTAGTAGCGTATTGGATGGAATGTTCGTCTCCTCTCTCACCCGGACCAAAACAGCACCGATGGCGCCGTTCCTGGCGTTTGTCTTAAGGCAAAAAGGTTGGTCATCCACAGCTTCTTGGAGTATTGGAGCGCTCATGAGTAAGGATTTCAGGGTGTCGAATGACGTCTGCTCCTCCTTACCCCATTTCCACAGAAAATTTCTCTTCGTGACGACACGTCGACAAAGTTTATTATGAAACGTCGGTACCATGAACTAGTTTGAAGAAAAGATAGAAATTGTTTAGCATTTTTAGGTTTTGATTTAATTGAAATTGCAGCAGTCTTATCTGGATCTATCTGTATTCCCTGGTTTGTAATAAGGTGGCAGAGATATTTTACCTCAGAGCAACAGAAGTTAGTCTTTTTCCTGTAAACCTTGAGCTTGAACAGGTTCAGGCGCTCGAAGATTTGGTCTAAGTGAATCAGATGCTTGTCAAAGGTGCTGGAATATATGATGACGTTGTCCAGGTATGTCAGAAGCAGCATGCTTGTGAGTCCATTCCAGAATCTATCCATTAGCCTCTGAAAAGTGGCTGGGGCGCTTCGTAGGCCGCTAAAAGTGAAACATTCCATAGAGCGTGATAAACCAGGTTTTGCACATATCTTCATCTGCTATCTTAATTTGTTAGTAACCGTCGAGCGTGCTTTTGTACAACGTTTTCTTGGTGGCTAGACGAAGGTCATCAATCCTTGACAATGGATACGGATTGGGCACTGTAAGACTGTCGAGCTGTCTATAGTCATCGCAGGCACATATGCTTCTATCTTTTTTAGGCACTAGGAAAACAGGTGCAGCCCAAGGTGATTCGCATTCTTCAATAATGTCCGCTTCAAGCATCTTCTCTAATTCGGTTTTTAACTAAGTTCTCCTAGGGGGTGTGAGTCGATATGGCTTTGTTGCTACTGGGGTGTGATCACCAGTGTTTATGCGATGTATTGCAAATGGTATAGGTCCAGCTATGATCTCATACACACTTTTTGTTTTGACCAATAGCTGATTCAAGCGTTCTCTATCTATAGGTGTTAGCTCAATTGCTTCACCTTCACGGAGGCGGATATCTGTGAGTAGGGTCTCCGTGAAAAACGGCTCAAGTTCAACTTCTTCTTCAACGTGGACTAAAACGCTTTCGTTCAGGCGTTACTTTGTCGTTCCTCAGTGAACTCCGGAAAATATGCTGGATTGAATGTGGCGAATAGTGGTTGGTTGAGTTCGTACGTTTTCTCTTTTGAGGTGGCTCAGGTCCAATATATTCTCCTGGCATTGGTGTTGCAGCAATCGGGGAGATGATCTTCTAGCTATCAAACCATGTAAGAAAAGCAGAGTTCTGGTGTTTGACCTCTTTTTCCAGTTGTAGGGAGTCTGATGTTATTAAGCACTGGTGTCCTCGCAGGTGGAGAGATAGGTTGGAACGTTGTGATAACCTAGTGTTAGATGTTTCGTAGAAATCAAAAACTTTGCTCTTTTCATCTGCAGAATACCACATTCGCTGACCTAAGTCTAGCACTATTTTATTTTCCTCAAGGAAGTCGATGCCGATCAAGGTTCGATTATCGGTTGCTTTTGGAAGTGCAGTGAACCTTATTGGTCGCAATCAATTACTCGTACTAATTATGATGGTAGTATCTGCAACGTAGATATCTTGCAGTTTCGCGTTACCATCTGCCAGTGTGACATCCGCATTGACTTGGGAAATTCAATAAATAAATCTCTTCCGGCGACACTGGTTCGAGCTGCGGAGTCAAGGTAGGCCAAACCTGTTTCTTCATGCGAGGTAATCGGTATGGAAGTCCGTACCTATGGTAGTTCCTTGCAATTTTGGCAGTTTGATCGAACAAACCCCAGAGCTTTGCATTTGTAGTAGTGAACATTTGGTTTTACTGCACTATGATGGGACTTAGCTTGCTCTTGCCTTTCCTTTTTGCAGCAGCAAAAGAAAACAAAAGTTGCATCTTGCCTTAGTAAGCAATTCTTTAAAGTGTTTCACCTGGTCTCGTATGTGCAGGCTCAGAAGACCATAGGTCATGTTGATCAACATACCTTCTATTGCGTTTAGTGAAGATGAAGTCATCTGTAGACTCACTGGGCTTTTGCTTTCGCTCGAATATGTCTGGGAAGATTCGGTAGTCTGGTTTCGCTGGAGCATTAGGATTTCGAAGGAGCGTAAGAACATCCTCCCACGTCTTTGCCTCCTTTTGGGCGCCTTGCCACCAAATGACAGCGCTATCCTGTAACAGCAATGGAAAGAAGCTTTTTACCGCATCAGGATCCCTTTCGCCTCGAAAACGCTCTGTTCAGTGACTGAAGCTGCCTTTATTTCTAGCGTTGGTGGTAATATCGGCGACGAGTTCTTTTAGTTGGTCGGCGGTAAGCGCCATTTCGTCCTCAGGTTTGCTCAATGGATCTCGAAGTGCGGCAATACGATGGCTTCGTCATAGCTGATCCGTTGTTGGAAAAAATGTTGCCTTAATGAATCGGCCTAGTAGTTGGGTGCCAATGTAGCGATCAGGCGCTGGTAGAGCGGGTTCACGGCCGATTGAGAAGTCCAGTATTCTTTTCTTTGTTCTTTATTTAATTAATCAAAAGGATATCTACAATGCGTGTTTAAGAAAATAAAACTTCTGTCTAACGTCTTTTGTCACACGACTATGCAGTCCAGACTCCGGAGTCCGTAGTGCTCGTTAAAGACCGCTGTTAAAAAGAAAGGGAAATCGCGCACAAAGTGTGGCAGATCGCTTGGCAGGCGGTAGTTTGCCTTCGTACTGCCGGCCAATGAAACTTCCGATTGACACAGAAGTGAGTTCTTCTGCCCTCGGCACGTCTTTATATTATTTTTGCAAAGCTTTTATGAAAGCTTTTCATAGGAACCACCTATATTGAGCTTTTTCACATATTGTACAGTAAGAACAAAATCTTTGTTTAATTCAATATTGAAGCTTAAAGTAATTTACTAATTATCAGCGAATAGTCGATACAAATTGTGGGTTTGTTACAGCAGTACTTTACTAATGCCCAGCCTGTTCAGCTTGAAGAAGACCCCCTCTAACCATACGGTATCAAATTCCTTCTCCAAGTCGATCAGGCTGGAACCAATGCAAGAACCAGAGCACTGGTTCCATTGGATATCAGAAAGCAGTTTAGACGCGGCGTGAATGACATCATGTCTCGCTTTGTAACCGAATTGATTATCCGGAACTACTCGTATATTTTTGTGCTCAACCCACTTATTGCAGTTAGGACTCTGTTTTGAACACCTCACTGATATTTGGAAGAAGACTGATCGCCCGGATATTCACCGGATTCGAAGTGTCGTTATCTGCTTTGGGGATAGGCTGTACAACCGCACTTTTCCAATGCGCTGGTTGATGGGGATTATTCATTGCATTATTAAGCAGGGTGCTATAAACGTTCGGTATTCCAATGGTTCCAACTGATTTATTACTTCTTATTCTGACGAAAATTGTTTGGAGCTCTTCGTTCGACATGAACGAGCTCGAATTGCCGGTTCACTATTTCATTTCGAAGGTAGAAATTGTGCACACGGGCTAGATTTTCCAGGTCGTGGTTCGGCCCAATGATTTCATTCGCCTTGTACACTTCCCGGAAAGTCGCTATTATAGCCTCTACCTTCTCCTGCGGATGCGCGATCATAAAGAAGTTGTTCTCATCAATGAATCTATGCCTGCTGCTAAAAGAATGCGTTCGTTGTCAGTCGTTCGGGCGATTTTAAGACACGAAAGGTCGTTTTGATCTTTCCTCCGAAATATTTTATTTATTTACGGGAGCATGTTCAGGTTGCTCGTGTTTACAGCTCGGCTTTTATTGTTCCAATACAAACGCACAGAGGTCCTTTAATTTTCTTTTTATAATGTTTGGAGATTTTTAATCGACCTCACCTCCATCTGTAAACTGTCGGTACAAGGTTTTTAGTGTTAAGGGCACTCACATGCCGTGCGTCAGTAGTATCGTTTTGTCCATTGTTCGTTTAATTGTCTCGTCCATTGGTTTTAGATACAGGTCTGCCTCCTCGTTTGACAGGTTTCTGTTGGACGGTGCGTGGGCGAATTCGAGGAGACTGCTCTCGTCAGTGCTCTGGAGAAGTGTGTCCAACACACCTTACGATAGTTGTAGGAATTCCTTTGAACAAACTTATCCAATTCCGCAGTTTCGATCGGAATGGTTATTTCGGTATTGAGACCGCAATGGTCACTGCTATACACGAAAGTTCGTAGACAGTTTGTGGTGTGTTGGTTAGTGCCTGTCAGTTCTATTCGTGTATCGAACAGCAGGAGATCGAGATAGGAGCTGTGTCTAGGACAAGACGGACTATCCGTCGCCGTTAAGCCGAGCTTGCATGTTACACTGTGCAGGTTCCATCTAGTATTTGGTGTATTATTTCCCCATCTCTACATATGTTTGGCGTTGAAACTCCGCTGATAATAAAATAGTTCTTCTCCAAATCCTGTCTTAGGAATTGTGTTGAGTTCTGAGATATTTGTATAAGCTCGATTGAGTAGCCTCAGGCTCATAAACAGACGCCATGCACAACTCTTTTAAAACGCAGTCCTTTTCTTACAAAGATCGCAACGCCTCCTCCTTTTATGGAGTTGGGTCAGTCCCTTTTGGTAAGCTTAATTTCACTAAACAAGAGTATATCAGGGGCTTGGTCTTTGAGCAACTTAAATAGTGCTGCTCTTCGATCGAACCTAATCAGTGAATCCGGTTTTACTCCGCCATGTGCATACGTACCCATTACGACTAGAGGAAGCAGTGCGTAGGCTTGGTCAACCCGCGTAGCGTAGATAAAGCTGAGCCATCTGCCCTTGAATAGAGCGCAAGATAGCCAGCATGTCTTGTACAGGTTCCGGCGCTCTAGGCGCGGGGGCCTGAGAAGCAACCTTTATTTGCTGCAACGTACTTCTTCTATCTGTAGCCATTTGCGCGTAGGTAACTTGGAGAACTCTGTGGTCGTATCCTTCAGTATACTTTTAGTTTTCTGGTAGCGCTCCAATGTATTGCACCGCGTGCCTACCTAAACCAAGTATTTTAAAGTGAGATTTATTGCACATGGCCAAATTACATAATTCTACTGTGTCCTTTAGCTCCATCTTAAATGTGTTAATTGGAGGTGTTATTATTGTTGCCCCTGCGATTGTTGTGATTGATGTTCCTGCTGTTATTGATTTTGTTGTTATTTTTCAGATGCTGTTGTGTATGTTGTTGTTTTCATTTGGACTGATTTGGTTGCTGCTTTTGTAGCTGCTTAAGAGGTAGCTGTTGCTGCTGATGTTCTTGTTCTTATCGTTCAGTATTCTGAGAGTCTTGTTGCTCTCTCGCCCTTCTTGCCATATGTTTGGTTGTGATGGCTAGCATTCATTCTTGCAACAGAACGTTCCTGGATTTTTAAGGTAAACCACCTGTCATAAGACCTTATGTTTACGAGACGCCCATACATCTATAGGGAGCAAGGATACGCCTTGCCATCGCTCGCCACAAATATTTTGAAACCAATTCGGAGCTGTGTTGGAGGCACAAGTTCCACCCTTGGTATGAGTCGAGGCCGACCTAAAACCTCTTACTGTTATTAGGGTCACAGCACCCAGTACTTATTTGCTACTCTACAATGGGTCAAACCAAAAGAAAAACCCGTACCCGCGATTTGGGTTTAAACCACAGCCACCATGACCTCAACAAGTCAGGCCCGGACCGAAATCCGTGATGCTCCTGACTCCCATGGTACCGTGTTTTAAGTCCTGGTATGGACTACCGGTGGTCCAGCCGCCAACAAGACCTATGACCGGCAACTTGTAACTGGTCAAATCGTAGCATCCATTCATGCAATAAATCTGGATGTTTTCGATAAGACCAGTTATAGAATAATCTACCCCCGCTTTTTATTAGACAACGTCATTGATGGGCGAAGCCTTGATAATTGGGCGGGGGCCCGTTCTTGCAACAGCTGGATGCTTCGTTTTCGCCTTCGAACTCTGGTGCCATCACAGAGGCGAAGCTATTGTTTGACCCCCATTTAGGAGCCTTCCCCGCCATCGGAGACTTATGGGAAGTCGTCCATGTTTACGTTTTGTTTTTCTGCTGCTCATATGACCGGCGCTCCTTGTTCGACTCTACCTGGCAGCCTTTGGGATGCAGCTGACAGAGAGCGGCGTTTTATTTGTTTAGGAGGTTGCTTAATTTTCTTCCTTCTCTTTGTGGTACTACGCCTTTCCACTGTTGGTTGATGGTTAGACGGTAAAGTCGCCTTATCAGCTGATCCCGTTGATCCTGCTTTTGCCGTGGTAGTCTGCTCATTTGCTTCCGTTTTCGTCAGTTGTTTTGATTTTTTTGTCAGTTAATAAATAAAGAAGCAAAATAGTTACTCGCGCTTGCTGGGGTTTTTACTTTTACCTAGGATTTACGAACTGGACAACACGACCTATCTTGGTTCCAAAAAGGGATGCGTCAAAAATAAATATAACACTATAGCTTCAATTCTCAAGAGAAAATTCGAAACACATATAAAAGATGTTTTTTATACTGGCAACACTGTTTCTAAAGATTGTCAATTTGACAATTGGAAGTTGATTTGTGGTTAGTTCGTTTTGCCATTTTACGATGAATAGATTAACGCCAGAACAACCCGTGCAAATTTATTTTGAAAACCATGGTTCGGTTCGCCAAACTTATCATGCGTTACGTCCATTTTACGGTCGACATAATCGTCCATCTGAGCAAACATGACAAACAGTGCGAATAGAAGAAGTTATTGCTGTTGTGGAGCTCAGTATTGAGGAGAGTCCAAATGAGTCGATTCGCCATCGTGCAGAGCAGTTTTAGCTATGCCCATCCACTTTGTGGAAGATTTTACGGAAAGATCTTGGCTTGAAAGCTTATAAGATCCAGCTTGTGCAAGAGTTGAGACCGTGTGACCATAATACGCGTCGTAGGTTCGGTGAATGGACCGAAAACATGATTCAGTTTGATCCTCATTTTCAACGCAAAATTTTATTCTCCGATGAGGCCCATTTTTGGTTAAATGGATATGTAAACAGCAAAATTGCCGAATTTGGAGTGGAGAAAACCCAGAAGCCTCTGACAAGACGCCCTTACAACCATTAAAACTCACTGTTCGGTGTGATTTATCTGCTGGTGGAATCATCGGCCCATATTTCTTTAAGTCGATGCCGGCCAGAATGTTACCGTCAATGGAGAGCGCTATAAGAGCATGATTTCTGACTTCCTTATTCTTCAGTGGAATGGCATTGACGTAACAGAGCTTTGGTTTCAACAAGATGGGGCAACATGCAACACGGCGCGCAACACCATCAACTTATTGCGGGAAACATTTGCCGATCGCGTAATGGACCTGTGAACTGGCCTCCACGATCCTGTGATCTCACACCTTTAGATTCTTTTATTTGGTCGTATGTGAAGTCACTAGTCTATGCCGATCAAGTAGAGACGTTGGACGATTTGGAAGTCAACATTCGCCGTGTTATTGCTGATATTCATATACAGCCCCAGTTGCCCGATAAAGTTGTCGAAAATTCAACTTCACGATTGCGCTTCATTCCTATGTATGAATATATGTATCATATTTAGGCGCTAATGGCATAAAATTATCTATTAAATAAATCTATTATCATAGACATTAACATGAGTTTCAAATGTTTTATTTTATATTGAATTTATATAACTCTGAAAAAACATCCTTTACATTTTATGAAAATCAGTGATCTACTGATGTCAACAGCTGTTAGGTGGGGACCTACCAACTTGATCCCGGAATTTATTCAGAAAATTAAAAATACAAGTTTATTCGTCTAAATCTATATTGTCCCCTTCAAAGTCATCCCCATCGACTGCAAGACACTTATGCCAGCGCTTGATCCAATCCTCGAAATATTTTTTATATTCGGTTTTCGGTATGTCCATCAGTGCTTCCTGCGATTTTTCCATTACTTCCTCTCCTCTCGGCTGCTGAAACGCGTTTTTAACTCGATTGAACAGAAAGAAGTCACAGGGAGCCAAATCAGGTGAATTCGATGGCTGTTGGATGGTACTCATAATGATGGCACTGTGCGACGGTGCGTTATCATGGTGCAAAATCCACGAGTTTTCTGCCCACAATTCTGGTCTCTTTCGGCGAATTGCTTCACGCAAATGTCTCATAACGCCCAAATAATACGAATACTCTTTGTTTACTGTCTGGCCTTCTGGCAAAAATTCATGATGCACTACACCGTTGTAATCCATGAAAACCGTAAGCATTGCCTTCTTTTTTGACTGAAAATGACGTTTTTTTTTGGTCTCGGCTCATTTGGTGAACGTCATTCACTTGCCTGATGTCTGGATTGCGTGTCGTATTCATAAACCCACGTCTCGTCTTCAGTAATTGTCCTTTTGATGAATGTGGGATCGGATTCAGCCTCGCAAATCATCTCTTTTGCGACGTCAACACGGTCTCTTTTTTGCATGAAATTGAGGTCTTTTGGCACCAACTTTGCTGCTACACGACGGAAACCCAAATCATTAACCAAAATGTCTTGGACGGATCCATAGGCAATGTTCAAATCCTCCTGATGGTTAATTTGCGGTTATTGACCAACATTTCTTTTTCGAGTACTTCATCAATGTTTTCATCGGTTTTCGATGTCGATGGTCTGCCACTGCGTTCATCATCTTCGATTGACCCACGACCACTTTTGAATCGCTCGTGCCACCGGTAAGCGACCGTTTTCTTTAGAGAATCGTTGCCGAAACACTTTTCCAACATTTCCAACGTTCGCGCACCATTAAATCCGTTTGTTACGCACAATCTAAGACGAGTACAAGTTCGTTGTTGCAAATTGAAATCCATTTGTAAAATTCTAAAAAATCGCCAGCACACGGAGATAGATGTACTCTTGGCTACGTAACTTTTGCAAATGTCAAGGTATGACGCTAAGATTTAGAGGGAATGTCAAGAACATATTTACCAACTTAACAAAAAAAAAACAGAACTCAAATCGGAACAATGGGAACGCCACACGGTGGTGTGGTGCGGGAACTTTTTGATGAAGGTGGTATGTGTTATCTACGTGCCCCGCTTCGCGGGTTCAACTCCTTTCCGCATGGTTTAGACGCTCACGCGACTTCGTCACTCCGCTAAGGGGGAGTCCTAACTATTGAAAATATTCACTTTTTCTAATTTCTGTGATTTTTATCATAAATCCACTTCAAATCTAAAGAACTAACCGTTTGGTGGGCACTGTCCTACTTTCTTTTTTTGTTTCACTGCTTCTGCTTCTCTCAGTTCGAGTATGGCTGAACTGGGCCGTAGCTTCCCTCTGATTCCTCGATCCTGTCACTAGAGTCGTAAATGCTCATTGTACAAGGCATTGGCTTAAATGTTTGTAACACCTGTTAAATGCATCTCTAGAATTGACTAGAGCACGGGTCATAAACGTCGTCTTTCTAAACGCCCTCTCTGTAGAGCTAGCAACATTCGTTTAGTTTAGTACTCGTGAGTATTTTCGTTCCTTCTCCATTTTAACGTTCAGAATTCTCGCATGTGCTCCACTCCAATATAAAATAAGAGAAAAATTTCCCTACCAGAGTTGCACCACAGTGCCAGTGGGTAGTCGGTGGCGGTGGCCCCAAGTGGCCTCTTTCGTTCGGTGAGCAGTGCAACAATAGAGAGCACTCTTAACAGTATACTGAGCCCACATACACACTAGCAAACTTTCAAAGTTCTGCAAATCACAGCGTCTCTCATGAATTCGCCTCAAACATGTTGAAGATCGCATAGCGTGCGTCGTCGGTTTGTTTTTGTTTACGCACTTCAAGTGCACGAAAAGCAGCACGGCGTGGTGGTGGCGTCCTTAACGTTCTGCTTTTTTTCTCATTTTTTTTTTGTTTTTTTCAGCTTTCGTGTTTTGGAAAACGTGCTGCTCACGCTTGCTACTGTTTCGTGAGGTTCTACTGGCGTGGTGTTGCTGCTTCTCCCTTTACTCCTACTTTTCAGCATGACTCGAACCATTATCGACCATTCGTCTGCCCCTTGAGCCGATGTTGTACGAACTGCTTGTTTTGTATTTTGTTATTTCCACTTTTGTAGTTCTAACGGATCGTGGAGAAATTTGCAATGTTTTTGTTTGGCTTGTCCTCTTTTGGCCTGGTTCGCGTGTTCTGCTATCTCCCTCGAGCGTGCTTACTCCGTTCAGATTATTTACTCTTGTTGTTTTTGGTTCGTTTTCCCCTTTCTTCCTTTTCTCCATCGGCGCGTCGCGTTGTGTTCTTAGTCGCGTGAGATTTTTTTTATTCGTGTCATACTTTTGTCTGATGTTTACGTAGAGTTTGTTTTTATCGTAAAAAGAAAAGTCGGTCGGTCGTTAACTCTGCAGCGTCAGCTCGAGCGTTAGCTAAAGTGTTGTGGTGTTGTGGCCTTCGAGGTTAATGGCGTAGTATCGTTTTTTGTTTTTCCTCCGCTTTGTGCTATTTTTCTGCAATTTGTTGTTATCGTTTAGCGCGCTTTTGAGATTTGTGATTTTGTTTTGATTGAGAATAAGCCTGGCAAGCGTAAACGGGTCGACGTGTGGTAGGGCGGACCGGGCGCTAAATGACGGTATCGGATGGGTCGATGACGAATTTTTATTCTGCGCTTAGCGCTTAGCGGTAATGTACATACTCAGAATCGGCCTTGCGAATGAATGAAGCTCGTACTCCACTATCGTACTACCTACCTATAGGTACCTACTTTTGGAAATTGTTATTATTTATTTGTTGTTCCTCTTTCTTTTAGTTTGCGTATTTTTTATTGTTGTTTTTGCGACGTTCCCCTTTCTGTTTGCTGGTTGTTTTCCTTTTTTGTATTTTTACCTGGCGGCGTACGGAATAGGGAAAGACAGTCAGGTAGTTTGGAGTTGATTGTGGTTTCTCTCGAAGTAGGTCAACGAAATTTTGTTTGGATTCGTGCGAAGTGGTGGCCGGAATTCAAGAGAATGGATTAAATTTGTAGGTGTTTCGTGGTTTGTTATGTTTACATTTTTCATAAAAGAGCTTCGTCGTTCTTTGGCTGGAGATGAGGTGACGTTTTAAATAGAGATTCTTCTAGATGCTTCCACGAGGGGGGAACGTATAGAAGATTAGTGCCCGAATTTTCCAGTCCACCCACTACTGTCACTTCACTATATGATATTCTTAGCCATACATACATACAGTGTGGTGCAAAACATACCGGATTTTCAAAAGTACCTTATTTCTGGGCTCTTTAACTTGCTGATAATAGTTTTGGCTGTCATTTGAATTGAGTTATAGACACAATCAAGTGTCTCCAATTAGTTTACTAATAAAACGGCTAAAAATAAATACAGTGGTGTGGTTAAAAATCAGGTGGTAGCGGATTTCAGGGCAGGGCTGAAACAAAAATCTATAGCGAAAACGTATAAAATGCCATTATTGACAGTGTGTGACATTATAAAAAAGTTTCGGAATGGAAAACCGGTCGAAACCATTCACTGTGTAGGACGTTCCAGAAAAAGTACACTCCGAACCGATCGGCAAATTAAGAAAATGATTCTTAACGATCCTTTCTTGCCTTCAAGAAAGATTGTTAGTGAGCTCAATCTTTCAATTGAAGCAAGCGCCGTAGGCAGGCGTTAAATAGAAGCTGATTTTTGTTCTTTTCGACCAGCGAAAGAGCCTCTACTTACTGCTAAGCATAGACAAAAAAGATACCATTTTATTCTTCTAGTAAGTCTTTGATTACTTTGCTAACGCTAATCGTATCTTAGACTGGAATTCGCAAGAAACCATTTAAATTGTTCAGCAACGAATTGGAAAACTCTACTCTTTAGCGACGAGAGTAGGTTTAACTCGAGTGCTTTCGATGAAAGTATTCATGTTAGAAGAAAAAAGGTTACACGTCTTCAGCCACGACATTGTCGTCCATCCAAGAAGCATGGAGAAGGCTCAATTATGGTGTGGGGATATTTTTCTGGTGCGGGATGTGGACCAATACATGAGATTAGTAGTATTATGGATCGTTTTCAGTATAGGGATATACTGGAATCCGTAATGCTACCATACGCTGAGGAGGAGATGCCACTGCGTTGGGTTTATCAACATAAGAATGACGCAAAACATTCATCAAAGTTGGTTAAGGAGTGGTTTGCGTAGAAAAATGTTGTTGTTTTGGAATGGCCCTATCGAGAATTTGTTGAACATTTTAAAAAGACGGTAGGGTCAAAGACGCACATATGCAAAAACGCACTTATGATGTCACTAAAGAATGAACGGGAAAACATTTCAAGATACATTTTTGAGAGTCTAGTGTCATCCATGCCTAAAAGATGCGAAGAGGTCTTTAAAAACAACGTTTATTGGACAAAAGGTCTTAAAAAACAATGGCTACTGGACAAAATATTAAGTATAACAAAAAACCGGTATGTTTTGCATAGGCCGTTACCGAGTTAAGTTAAGTTTTTTTTCTATAAGGTATATAACTTAATTGTGCGATTTTTTTTTCCAAATTTGAACGTTTATTTGAGAAAAATATGTACATGTACAATAGTATTATTCAAAGTATTGCCCATCTGAAGCTATGACTTTTTCCCATCTTTCTGGCAATTTGTAGATGCCATCCCAAAAGAACTGCGCCGGCTTGGCAGCCAAGAATGAATCAAGCCTGCTCTGATGTGAACCGTATTTCAGTGAGGGCGTTCTGCATCGATCGGAACAAATGGTAGTCAGAAGGGGCAAGGTCTCGGCTATAAGGCGGGTGGGGTAAGACTTCCCATCCACTGTTTCCCAAATAGTTCTTAACCGGAATAGCAACGTGGGACCGAGCGTTGTCATGATGGAAAATTATTGCCTCGTGTCTGGTCGCATATTCCGGGCGTTGTTCGGATTTATTGTGTTTGGCAGCGTTATCCAATGATGGTTTCACCCGGTTTTAGCAGCTCATAATACAGCACACAAATCTGATCCCACCAAATACAGAGCATTACCTTCGCGCAATGGATATTCGGCTTTGCCGTTGATTTGACTGGTTGGCCGGGTTTCACATATGATTTTTGTGCGCTTGGGGTTGTCGTAATCCATTTTTCATCACCAGTAACAATCCGATGCAAAAATGACTTCCTTTTGTGGCGGTCCAGCAGCATTTCGGACATGCAAAACCACCTTTCGACGTCTCTCGGCTTGAGTTCATGTGGAACCCAATTTCCTTGCTTTTGAATATATCCAAAGATTCTGCGAGCTCTTCTTGTGTTTGGCAACAATCTTCATAGAGTAATGCTTCCAGTTCTTCATCTTCAAACTTTTTTGGCTGCCCAGGACGTAGTGGTTTTTTAACTCGATTGAACAGAAAGCACTGTGCGACGGTGCGTTATCATTGTGCAAAATTCACGAGTTTTCTGCCCACAATTCTGGTCTCTTTCGGCCAAATAATACTCTTTGTTTAATGTCTTTGTTTGTGGAAGCACTACACCGTTGTAATCCGTGAAAACCGTGAACATTGCCTTCTTTTTTGACTGAAAACGACGTGTTTTTTTTGGTCTCGGCTCATTTGGTGAACGCCATTCACTTGCCTGATGTCTGGTTTGCGTGTCGTACTCATAAACCCACGTCTCGTCTCCAGTAATGATCCTTTTGATGAATGTGGGATCGGATTCAGCCTCACAAATCATCGCTTTTGCGACGTCAACACGGTCTCTTTTTTGCATGAAATTGAGGTCTTTTGGCACCAACTTTACTGCTACACGACGGAAACCCAAATCATTAACCAAAATGTCTTGGACGGATCCATAGGCAATGTTCAAGTCCTCCGCTATCTCTCCGATGGTTAATTTGCGGTTATTGACCAACATTTCTTTTGCTTCATCAATGTTTTCGTCGGTTTTCGATGTCGATGGTCTGCCACTGCGTTCATCGCAGTTTTGCGCAAAATTTAATATGAGTACAAGTTCGTTGTTGCAAATTGAAATCCATTTATAAAATTGTAAAAAATCATAAAACAATTTATAAAAAAACGCTAAGTTGGCACCAAGTTGGTATCAAATCATACTATACTTATTTTTCTTTTTGCTTATTAAGTAATAAGTTAAATAATTGCTATTAATCTAAAAAAAAAACCTATTGAATAGCTTAAGAGATTAACATCGTAGTTAAGCAAAAAATGAACTTAAAAAATTTCTACATAGAGCGTATAGTTATAGCTAAATTTTAAATAAAAAATAATTTAAATTGCACATTGCTGGCAGATAAAATCTGAGTTTGATGCTTCTGCATAACTGAGTTCTTTCAAGGAAGTACATTTGGGGTGGAACCACGAAGGACAAGAATGAAAGCCTATATTTTTCAGAGTATCATCCTCATCAACATCACTTATAAGTTCTTCAAAACAATGATTGCAGATTTGTGTAGCTTCCGAGGCTGTTGTTGAACTTTGTTTGGGTATAATTCTTCTTTTCGGCTTCCCTCTATGTTGTTTCTGTTTAAGAAGTCTCTTGGCCAGTTGTTCTTCCTTCCGCTGTAATAGAGCTTCCTGTTCCAGTTGTTTTTTCCACCCTTTGTTTAAAAAAAAAAGTTTCTCCAACCTTGTGAGGATATAGCACTTGGAGATCTTGCAGAGTCTTTGGATTTGCTTTTGCTTTCAAAGCCAATCGGCTTAGGATAAAATAGGTGGGTCGTTATTGCATGTTATACGTCTGACCGTGCGCTTAGTGATGAAATTACAGTGACATCTGAAGTTGAACAGGACGGTATTTTGTTTATTTCTAAATCTTCTTTTCGAGTTGTTGACGTTTCAGCTATGTGTAATACTCCTTCGTCGTTTATATCAAAGATGCCTGATGGTATTTCATTATCACCTAGTCTAACGTTCAAAAGCGAGATTGTTGATTTGACATTTTCGTCCTCTTCACTGTCAGGTCCTTCTTCTGGAATGCAGTCTGGTCCTCCTTGTATATATTCTTCTGAGGTGTGGGTTAATTCCATTTGAGCAGGTATGATTTCCTTCGGATCGCCTATTGGCTCTGCTGGCAAATGAGGTTGAGCTTCTGGAACATTAGATGAACTTTCCGGGTTGCGGGCCAAATCTTGTGTCAATGTTTCTTCTCGAAAGCCTACTAGATCTCCCGGCAAATGAGCTCGCTCTACTAAAATATTGGATGCCTCCTCCAGGATACGGGCCAATTTGTAGTCAGATATGTTTTTTGGAGGGCAAAATGATACATTTGGTATGGTTGATGCTTCAGTTATAACTTTAACTATGTCATCAGGATTCAGTCCGCATTCACGAAATTTCGAGGACGTCTCCAAAATAACTTCAGCAGCAATTTATACCTATCAGACAAACACATTTCAGACTGAATGCTACTACAAACGTTGATTGCAGTCGTCTTTACACACCTGGTATAATCCACAGCATTCGGATCCAAAGGTTATATGCCACACTTACGGAATCCGCTTTTAACTGTCTCATTTATATTTTTATTACCGAGAAGCGCTTTTTGTAAAAGCGGACAAATATTTTCTTGGTAAGGATAATACCAGGATTCTTGTTTTGCCAGGAATGCACTGTTTGTTTATAATTAGACTTTAAAGTCTTGAAGAGGCTAACATCGGCAGGTTGCATAATGTGAGTGGTATTAGGTGGTAAGGCAAAGAGTATGATGTTTTTCTCACTGCAAAATTGGCTTAACTTATTGTAAGATGGGACTTATGCCCATCTACGAGTAATATAATTGGCCTTTTGACATTTTCCTGTTCAAGCCACTTATCGACACAATTAGCCACGTATTCAAAAAAGGTCTCACTCTTCATCCACCCACTTTCGGTTCGATCCAAAAACCAGTGTTCTATTGACAATATATTTTGGTGGTCTAAGATATGGAAAAATTACCATAGGTGGAAGCATCTTTCTATCCGCGGAAAAAACAATAAGAACAGTGGTCGTGTCTTTTTCGTGAGCAGCACTTATTTGATACACATATTTGTATCCTTTGTCTGTTTTGGACAAAGACAAAAGCTAGTTTCATCCCCATTTAGTATCCGAGTCGGATCTTGCATCATATCTTCGCGTCCTGTATTCTTAAGATATTATGTGAGCTCCAGATTCCTCAGAAATATTTGCTCTGGCTTTGGTTATTCCTTCAGCTTCCCTTGAAGCAAGTACAGGATTTCGTTTTAAAAATAAAGATAACCAAGTTTTTCCAGGTCTGCAATCTTTGAAGGGGGTTTTTCTTTTACTGTCTTTAATTATCTTCTGCACAGTGATAAGAAAATCGTCTCTTTTCAGAGGGAAACCACACTTACTTAGATTAATTATCCATTCTGTAATTTTCTTTTCTTCATCTGCTGAAAGATAAGATTCTGGTCCAAACCTCGAAACGTCTTCAGAAATTCTGCCATGAAGGCGATCTTGAATTGTTGTCCTAGGAATTCCGTAGATTGCGGCGGCTTTTCTTATGCTCAAAGTATTGTTTCTTATGTCACGAAGAGCCAAGGCCATTTTCTCTTTATCTGGAACTTTATTCGACCTACTTGTTGTTTTTATTTGGCAAGATGTTTGATTTGTTTCCTCCCTTAGTTCGTTTTCCATTTTTTGAATTCTAAACGAAGTTTGAAATCGAAGTAAATTAGACAAGTAGGGCGATACCAATCGAAATAAGCTTCAGCGGCCGAACATTAGCTTCGTAATTTCAATAATCGGCCGGCAGTGCGCCGACAACTTTAGTACCTGGGCGAGCACTAAAATTTCACAAACATTTGTTTGCTTAACGATGAAATCAGAGCAATTCATTAATAAACTTTCAATATTGTACGTCAAAAGATAAATTTAAGCTATAGTGCATTTCTTTAATGCTCGGCCATCCCAGGCCGAGGACTGAAATTCGCATTAAATTGGGTACTAATTGTCGGCCACCCCATTATTTACACCGATATTAATATTTTGAAATCTTTGGATGACTAAATACATACCTTATGCTTTTAAGAACAATACAAATTCGTTAAAATGTTATCTTCCCAACAAATTGTAACATAAATTAACACTTTTGTAAATACGCACAACTAAAAACAAAAAACAGGCAATCACCACTTTCTTACACTTTCACCAGCTGCGGTATTTGCGTAATAACATCAAATTTGAGGATTGATGTGTATCCTACACATGTATCTGCTTGTATCTGCATCTTCACATTAAGAAAATTCCTAATGGTATTTATATTAAATGAATAAAAGGGTTGAAGTGGCCGATCACTAGAGAGTAGCCGACTATTAGTACCATTACCCTATTCCTACACCCTTTCTTCGCGCTTCTTCTGGCATAAAGCAAGTTCTGTTCGTTTTGAATTCCAAGCAAAAGTCATCGCCGCCGTAAGGCTCAGTTTATACACACTTAAATTAATTTAACATCCCACTCTCCGTGAGGCACCCGGTTATACCGAAGTCTTACTAGAAACCTTTAAAACGACCAAATTTACTGCCGGCATTTGAAGGATTCCCGTGGACGTCTTGATATCAGCTGAGCGGACTTGGCCATCGAGTGCAACAAATACTTCGATGATTCTTCCTCGCATCCATTGGCTTCTTGGAGCATTGCCGTCATAGATGAGAACTAGAACTCTAACTTTACGATATGAGACTTGGGCAAACCATTTGCTTCTCGTTGTCAGCTCTGATAAATATTCCTTGATCCATCAATGTCAAAAACGATCCTTTATCTGCTGATTTATTCGCCACTGCTTTCGTAGGCATAGGGCCCCTTCTTTGATGGGTCCAAGAGTCTGTAGCTTTGTTCAGTGAGGAAAAACTAGATTCGTGAAAAATGTCAGATCAAAGTTAGGAGAGAAAAGTACAGCCCCTATGTTAGCTGTCAAAAATGTTGACATTCGGCATTTGTCATTTCTCGTGAAGTTGTTGAAAAGTTGAAAAGATTCTCAAAGTGGAATACAAGATTGAATAAATAACCATTACTGCATCTATTTCTGATATGAGTGAAACCGTTTGCTGCTACTCGTGCATGCCCCTGTTTGCCAGCTAGGTATAAAAACCACCTTAACTTCCCTCAAAAGTATTGGCATGTACCCTATGTACCCTATTTTTAGACTGCTTTCGGTGCTTGCTGTAGCATGATCGGTAGAATACCATCCGGACCGGGGGATTTGTACGTCGTAAGGGACTGAATTGCACACCGTAATTTTTTCCTCTTAATAAGAACACCTATTTCCTCTTCAGAGAGAGAGAGAGAGAGATCAACGTTCTCAGTGTGCTGTATCATGCCAGGGTCGTCTGATACTGTGGATCTCGGAAAGTGGTTTTCCGCCCGTGTTGCCAGAACCTCTTGGCAACTTTCCTGAGGTAGCTAGAAGTGCTCGCTCGCTTTGAAAGCATTTTGCATAACCTCGAAACCGTGTACATTGACGGGATAGATTCGCAGTACTTCTGCCATGAAGCCCTTTTTGACTTTCTAACTTCTAACTAGGTACTTGGATTGTTTCTTACATTCGTACTACTCATTCCACGTACTGTCGCTTCTGAAAAGCTTATCCCTAATTACTAATATAAAGTTTCCTGACCCCTTTCCTTTTTCAACCTATCTCCCTATTCCACCATTTTGGTTGAGCCTCTCTGCAGCTGCTACATAGGATTCAAAATCTTGCGATAAGACTCATAGGTGATGCTAATATCACCCAGTCAACCAACAACCTGGAGAACCGACACCTTGCTCTATTGCTATTTTCACCATCAGTGCTCCATTGAAATTGCCAGTATCATTGCGTCCCTTCAAATCTTTAACCGTAACACCCGTCTCGCTATGAATGCTCATCATTGAACCTCAAGCCCACTTTCGGACGTACATTGAAACATCCTGATTCTTTCCTAAGCCGTATATCTCGCTTATGGAATGACCTGCCGAGCTCTTTATTTGCTGCCCATTATAATGAACGTACTCGTACATCGGTATCTTTCTTTCCTCCTTAGCTTGCCTTCGCCTGCGCTGTGTGCAAACACTTTAAGGACGCGCTAAGTGACGAGCCATATTCCGCTACAAGGTAAAAGGAAAGAGAAGTCATTCAACTTGTGCGACAAGCTGCCTACCTACAGAGCCACTTAAGGCAGCAGGATATGACTTGACCACCAAAAAATTCCCGGAATCCCCATTGACTTCAACGCATTTGCAAAGAGTCCTTCATTAAGCGCTTGCTATCTTTAAATTTAAATAAAACAAAGTGTGTGTGAGATGTCATCGAAATTTTTTATTCGTTTGAAGGGCCTATCGATGCCATTATGTATGGAATATAACATCGTTTAAATGTCCGCCGCGGCTTCTCTGGGTGACGCGCATTCAAAATGTCCAATTTTCCATGATTCTGGCTCATAAAGCAAGCTGAATTTGACCGATGGCATGGGTTGTGTTGACTTTGAGGGCCGCTCGGTGGCCAGTTCACATCACCTCTTTGTGAGATGACCATGCCCTCGAATCGCTCGTGCAGAATTTCCAATGTGAGTGAGCTGTGTGGTACGTAGCGCCGTCCTGTTGAAACCACATGTCATTGTTGTCCATATCATCCAATTCAGGCCAAAAGAAGTTGGTAATCATCGACCTATAGCGCTCGCCGTTGACGGTGATGACCTGGGCAACGTAGTTCTCAAAAAAATATGCACCGATGACCCCGCCAGCCCAAAATTCACACCAAACAGTGACTTTTTCGGGATGCATTGAACGCTCTTGGATCTCATGTGGATTGGTATCGTCCCAAATTCGACAATTTTGTTTGTTGACGTACCCATTCATCCGAAAATGGGTTTTATCGCTGAAGATGATTTTTCGATGAAAATTAGGGCTAGTTTCCAACTGCTCCAGAGCACATTCAGCGACACGCGCCAAGGTCGTGTACCTTCAATTCCTGGGTCAGTTGAATTTTGTACGGGTGCAACGGTCCAAGTCACGACGCAAAATTCGCCAAGTTATGGTCTGTGAAAGGCCGAGTTCTTGTGAGCGACGCGAAATCGACTACCTCGGATTCTCCTTCACACTCTCACGGACAGCGACGATGTTTTTGTCAGATCTTGCGTTTCGTCGACGTGCGGAGTTGGATTGGTTGCTTTATCGTTTACAGAATCAGTGGACTCAAATTTATCCACCGCACTGCGAATAGTCCTCTCGGTAGGGCGATTATGACGACAGTAAAATGGGCGAAACGCGCGGAATGTTGCCCGAACAGAACACCCGTTTTGATAAAATCGACTTTATCCATTTGCACGTGTTGTTGAACGCTATGTCCGCCCATGATGATTTGGCAAAACAGACTGAATAAATGACAGCCAATTTGACAGATGTAGCTTCAACAATATGGCCGCTATCAACTGTCAAATTTCGGAAGTCCCTATTGGGTGATCCTGTACAACCTTTTGAGCCAGTCCTCGAAACATCTCTGGCCCTCGATCTTCGGTATGAACTCACCGATTTTTCCACTACGTCCTCTCGATTGTTTCTTGAATTGGATGGTAGACGTGTTTTTTTTTTGGGCAAGAAATGCACTAAGCAATGCATTGGGAGATGGGTTGTCGTTATCGTGATGCAAAATTGACGAATTGCCTTTCCACAATTGAGGTCCAAATAATAATCCTTATTGACAGTCTGACCTTCAGGAAGAAATTCACTATGCAGAGCAGAATTTTAGTCCATAAAAACTGTCATGATATTCACTGGCTTGATGTCTTATCGGCGTGTCGTATTAATAAATCCACGTTTCGTCCCCAGTGATGATAGGTTTTATGAATGATTGGTCTTGGAGCCTTGGAGATGTGCGTGTTTTTTTGCAGGAAATTCAAACTCTTCATTACCAACTTTGCAACGACACGTCTCAAGCCCATTTGAATGCACTCAAATCAAACGAGAGCGTATACGTTTGCTATTCCGGTGCTTCCTGATCAAGGTGGTCCACCAACTCGTTTTCATGACTGAGCACCGTTTCTCCTATTCACAGGAAAGTAGGTCTTCTTGATTACGCCAGATAACGATGCTTAGTTGAATCTTCTACTCTCAATCGTCTCTAAAGAACTTCCAAAATGTCACAGACAGTTCGGTGAACTATGGAATTTCATATGGGGCCAGTTGCAAGCGTCCTACATTCAGTGTGCCATATGAAGTTGCACACATTGCAGGCATATTTTTATTTATATCCGAATTTTTAATTAGACATGCTGGCATAAAAAATAATGCAGTGTCAGATGAAAACACTTCCATGGACGTAGTTTTTTTTTTTTTTTTATCCCCGTGTCAGTGAACTGGGCACGCGTGCGCAATCAGCTTTAATTTTAGTTTGTGTGCTAACACAAGCACTCGGGGATGTGGTACATGTTTCACAAAAAGGAGATTCCATTTCGAATGCCAATGTCATTTCAACCCCCTGACTTTGAACATTCACTGGAAATTGTGCAGCTGTTCAATGAATTCATTAAGGGCACGCATACACGAGTAGTATGATAAATAAATAAAAGAAAGGAAACCCCGGGTGGAAGTGCAAACTGCATTTCCCGAATAAAAGTTAAGTTCTGTCCTTTAACGTAGGAAATAGAATCTTAATTTTGTACATATGTGTGTATACTCGTTTGTTCGTACTGCGTATTGCACCCTGCGTCACGTCCAAATTAGTACACCCTAGGTATCTATAGTATAATACGTAGAATTACCACTGGCAGAGGTATAATTGTAAGACAATGACTTTTAGAAGAACTCTCTACAGTCAAAAGTTTGCCGCACAATTGGCAAGCAATCGGAACAGAAATTGTGCCCTACTATGCAACCTCATCTGTGCTGTGCTATTGTCCTTTTTTGTAAAGACACATACCGGAGTGACTTAATTCAAGGTGCGCGCCACTGTTTAAAATTGCGTCTAGCACTGAGACAAACAAGAACGACATCATAATCGAAGTTCTTAAGGTCCACTTCCGCAGCAGTAGTCGTATCAGTTGGATATCCGGAAGACAAGATGCTAAATGCCCCGCTGTCACGCAATTTCCATGGACACTCATTAGAGGTTTTACGGAGGCTTCAGTTCTCATTTGAAAAATTGCATAGATACTGTATGCCACATCAAATGGTAGAAATGTATCTGTTCAGTCCGGATGATCAGATGTGTCCTTCAAGGGATGCAACTTGACATTCCCTTTATGCAGACAAAATGCAGGAGTAGCACCATTCGATTCGAATACACAAAAACACAAATGTGGTGTGTTGAAAAAGTGTATCTATTGAATAGCGAGCGGGTTGTATGGTGATAGAACTAAAAGAGAATCAATATTTGAGTTCGAAAACATATGCGTTTCCCCGGAAAGGTGTGGTTAAGAGGGACAAACTTGCTGCTTTCATCTATGAACAATACTCGTACATACGAGTACGTATCTGATCGATCCGGTCGTCGGCTGTCATTTATAATACTTTTCATTTCATTTCTACTTTTGCGATCCTTTTGGTGAGAAATTCCAATTTTTATGAATAATTTCAAAGAAAATCCGTACGATTTTTGCATCTGCATCTGCTT
Organism: Volucella zonaria; assembly: GCA_963966105.1. Taxonomy (NCBI): domain Eukaryota; kingdom Metazoa; phylum Arthropoda; class Insecta; order Diptera; family Syrphidae; genus Volucella; species Volucella zonaria. The sequence goes on along the minus strand of OZ014530.1, from coordinate 315,326,156 downwards.
ATCGATTGACCCTTTCATTTGGTATGATGAGTGTATCGAAATCGAGATTTCCATTGTCAACAAAGAAATCCGCTCGATTGTTAGTTTAGAAGAGTTGCAATGAAAGAAAAAGTGATGAGTAATTTGTGTATCCAGGTGTAACTTGTATAGCGTGTGTACCTATCCATACTCGTATGTATGTATCTTTTTACTTCCATTGGCCTAATGTCTATTTGTGCCATGGTTAAAACAAAAAATCGTGGTCACCGGAAATGTGTAAAAAAAAAACCTCATTAGTTATGATACTTGATCGAGTGTCTACATAGGATTCCAACATGATACGCGACTCTTCGTAATTTATGGCAAACGACAGGGAAACAGGTAGGTACACATAGAAACATACAAATATGTCCCTAATTATGTCTCAAGGTTTTGAAAGGGTCTGGAACGGAACTAAGAGAGGAAGTAGGTACATACCAGTATCTTACTCCGTAATTGCTTTGATTACTTTAGCCAAGAATGTGTCATGCTCGTCTTAGTTTCCTGTCGATTTTATTTCTTCCGTCACTTGGTATGCTACACATTCGGGGAACGATATGAGGATCCCGGCGCAATATGTACGTACATATGGAAGTAAAAATAACCACTGAAGTGCTGATAGGAGTATCAATGAGCATACAGTATTTAAATGCCATACTGAAGCGGATTTCTTTTTAATTAGGTATTCGGCCTATTATTGAAGAAACAACTGAACAATGCTTGGCTTGGTTTATTACTATCCTGTATCGCCGTTGCGGCTCTAAGGCCCCCATTATGCCTACGCGCCTTAAAATGTTTGCACACAGCGCGGCCGAAGGAAACTCTAGCAGGATAGAATTTGAGGTACCGGTGAACGTTGGTTTTAAATGTTTGAAGGTTATAATGACTAGGAAATAAAGAGTTAGGCAGGGCATTCCATAAGCGAGTTGTACGGCTTGGGAACGAATCACGATATTTTAGAGTGCGTCCGAAAGTGGGCTTGAAGGTATACTGATGAGCATTCATAGCGAGACGGGTGTTACGGTTAAAAGTTTGAAGGGGCGGAATGCTACTGACGATTTCGGAGGAGCACTGGTAGTGGAAATAGCGATGAAACAGAGTAAGACACAAGACATTACGTCGGTGTTCGAGGATGTCCATTGTTTGGTGAATTTAGTATCACCTATGAGCTTTATCGCACTGTTTTCGATCAAATATAGCAGGTGCAGAGAAGTTTTGGGCGCACCCGACCAGATGTGGGCATTGTACTCCAATTTCGGGAGCGTAAATGAGGCCAGATCAGAGGGGGTAAAGTATTTCTTACATCGCTTGAGGAAACCTAGACATTTCGCAGCATTTTTGACGACATCGAATATGTGGTCATTCCAACGTAAGTTGTCATTGACACACATACCGAAAATGGAAAGTTTATTGGTTTCGACGATGTAGGTGCCATCTATGGATAATGGCTGGGTGTTTAAATTTCGCTTTAATGACAGCAGACAGCATTGTGTTTTGGAAGCATTAAATTCTACTCTGTTAGTGGTTCCCCAATTAGTTATGCTGGTAATATCAGAATTTAATGAGCTTAACATACCCTGCCGTTCCCGTTCCACAGCCGAAGAGCAGGAACGTGAGTCCGGGAACGAATATGAAAAGCAGAGAGTACTGTCGTCAGCAAAGGAATATATTGGATTAGAAGTAGCAGACAAGAGATCATTGATGAAAATTAAAAAGAGTGTCGAAGACAGAACAGAGCCCTAAGGCATACCAGGGCTTGAAAAAATCCAAGACAACTTGAATTGAACGTTCCGAAAAATTTCTAATCCATTGAAGAAAAGAGTCGTCGATCCCAAAAGCACGCATTTTCGACAAAAGAGCCTGATGCCAAACTCTGTCAAATGCCTTAGAAATATCAAATATCATTCTTGCTTTCGCCAGAATGGTTCCACTTTTAGGTGAGACATGCCGTCAAATCACCAGCGGACCTGTTGATACGAAAACCGTACTGCTGGTCATTAAGAAGTTTTCGTGTTTCGAGATATTTCATTAGCTGACGGTTTATTAGCGTTTCCATGACCATGGGAAGAAGGGACATAAGTACAATGGGTCTGTAGGTGGAGAGAGAAGAAGATTTACTTTTTTTACGGACGGGCTGGACAAATGCTGTTTTTTATCTTCTGGGAAAGTGTCCAAAGAGTATGATTGCTTACGCAATGGTTTTACCAGCGAGGAAGAAGACCTCTTCAGAAGGAGGGGAGATATACCATCTGGACCAGCGGATTTGTGAATGTTAAGATCTTTAAGAACTCTTGCTATTACACGAGTGCGAAAGTGGATTTGTCCCATTGAAGATTCGATGCACTCGAGTGTAGTCGGAGACAAAGCACAATCTGGGAGTGTTGAGTTGGCCGCAAAGTGTGAAGCAATCAGATTGGCCTTGTCCAAAAGGCTGACAGCTGGTATGTCATTGTAAATGAGCGTTGGGATGGAGGATGAGGCAGAATTTCTAATATTTTTGACTAACAACCAACAATTTTTACTGCCTTTAGGACATTGCAGTATTTTTTGCCTCTGGTTTTGGTCGTATTGGAATTTTACACGCTTAAGAAAGACGTTGCAGTCATTTCTGGCTCGTTTAAAGTTTTTTCGGTTTTCCTCTGTCGGGTTCTCTAACCCTGACAGCTTCTTTACAGCTCGAGTCGTACCACGCCTTTTCTTTTGGTTTGATACTCTTCATCCGATGAGGGATAAAGTATCTCATTCCAAAGGGGATGGTGTCTGTGATCATATCAGCAGCGGCATCCACGTAGTTATCGAGGAAACATAACGACCAGTTAAAGTTCCTAAAGAAGCTGTTAAGACCGCTCCAGTTAGCCTTCTCGTATTGCCATACGATTCTTTTGAGAATCTTTTCTCTAACTGTGGGTTCGGTGTACGAGAAATTAGCTGATATGACACAATGGTCCGACGAGCCTAGAGGGGAGAGCACATTAACGGTGTACTTATCAGGGTGGGAAGTTAAAAAAAAGTCCAGGGTATTGGCGGTATGACTGTCAACATCTGGTATTCGTGTGGGCTCATTTGCAAGCTGGGTTAAGTTATTTCCCGCAGATCTCAACACATCGTCTTTCGGGTGTTGTCTGTCCAGAACGTCGAGGCCACTCAGAATTGTGTATATCGAAATCGTCCATAATGATGGAATACAATTCTTTGTATGGAGTCAGGCAGCGCATCAACCTCATTAAAGGTCGAGTTGCTGTCCAATTTGGTGCTTCTGTAAATGGAATTTACGGAGAAGGAATTTTAACCACATGAAATTGAATTCCGGATTGGAACAGGGACTACATTGTGATGGAGTTTGGTGAGTTGCGAGTTGCGTTCAATATATTCTCGGTATCGATATGAAGGAAAATGCGAATTCAATTTAAGTTGTTTTTATTTTTCAATATAATCTCCCCTAACATCAATGCATTTGTTACATCTTGAGATAAGCTTTTTTAAACCCTCAAAAAAATTAATTTCCTCTTTCTCTGCAAAATACCCATTTATTGCCGACTTGAGTTCTTCATCATCCGAAAATCTTTTTCCACGAAGACATTTTTTCAAATCCGGAAACAGGAAATAATCACTAGGGGCAAGGTCTGGACTATAGGGTGGGTGTTGGATTTCTTCGAAACCACAATCTCGCGCAGCAGCCTTGGAAACTCGCCCCGTGTGAACAGGAGCGTTGTCATGAAGAAGCAACACACCCGCTGCGAGTTTACCCCGTCTTTTCTTTTTAATTTCCTCCCGCAAATTATGCAAAGTGGAAGCGTAGGATGTGGCGTTGATGGTTTCACCTTTTTTTTTGTACTCAATGAGCAAGATTCCCTTTGAGTCCCAAAAAACTGTAACCATGAGCTTCCCGGCAGACGGAGTGACTTTGAACTTCTTCGGGGGGTCTGTTCCTTTTTTATGCCACTGCATGGACTCTTGTTTGCTTTCAGGGTCATAGTGGTGGACCCATGTTTCGTCCCCAGTAACAATTCGATCTATAACACCGTCCGCGTTCTCACTACACATCTCCAAAAGCTCTCTACAGCATGCGATTCTCACTTTTTTCTGAGGCGCTGTGAGCATTCGTGGCACCCACCTTGCACTGGCCTTTGAAAGGTTAAGATGGTCATGAAGAATGGTGTGAATGGTACCAATTGAAAGCTTGGTGATCTCTGCCATCATTTTCACCTTTATTTGGGCATCCTCAAGAACAAGTTTTTCGACTTCTTTGATGCTTTCTCCCGTACAAGCAGTAGCCGGGGCGCCGGAGCGGGGGTCGTCCTCAATGCTCTCTCTGCCTCTCTTGAACTCACTTGACCACTTTTGCACAGTTGATAATGAAGGTGCGGAACCCTGGTAAACAGCCACCATCTCTTCATGAATAGTTTCTTGACTTTTTCCTTGCTTAGTGAGAAATTTAATTACAGCGCGATGCTCAATTTTCACCATCATCGCCTCAGTTGCCATTATGATTCTGTTTAACTAGAGATAAAACGCGAATTAATAATCACATTTATATGAAATTTTACATGAATGCACTAAAATAATAGTATTACTTGATAAATAAGTCAATTTATATATACAACCACAGCTTCACCCCGATACCGAGAATAGTTTGAACTCCCCTCGTATATACAGTGTTGTCCAAAACATACCGGATTTTTCTTGAACATTTTTCATTGAAGAATTCTAGGGGACAGGAATACAGTAGAGGTACACTGGGTTTGGCAATTTAAGAAAACCTATTGAATAAATTTATAAAAAGAAAAAAAGAAAACAAACATTGCTATTATTATTTTTAGAGTTTTATCAAAAACTATAGCTCAACCCAATGTCGTGTCTGTGCAAAACATACCGGATTTTCGAAAGTGCCTTATCCCGGATTATCCCACTGTACCGTATACGGTACAATCCATGAAAAAAAAAAAATGTCTCTTAAACTCAGTTTTTGAATTAATTGTTTTCTTAGCAGTAAAGTTCTTATCAAAGTGGGTTATGGAATTTTCCTGTTAATTTCCAAATATTTGTTATCGTTTTGTGTTAGCAAGTAGTTAAAGTTCTGTTTTCTTATTCATTACAAAACATGTCAAAACAAAAGTAAGTAAAAATATCTATATTACTATCAACAGAGAACAAACTTTGGATTTAGACGGTTCAATAGTCAACAATTGTTGAGCAATTCACTGTATGTAAAAGAATGTATGAAAATAGCTTTATTTTTTGCCTTTTAGTTATACAGGCTCTCGTATGTCCACTTAATTGCTTCAATGAAACGGATTTTTTTTAAATTTCATGAAAATTAAATAACGTTTATATAATTTCAAAAGATATCAAATCGAATTTTTTTTAGAATTTTTCTTGTATTAAATTAGGCACATTGGCATCACTCTCTTCTTTAATGTCATATTTAAAAACTTTCACATGACTTTCTCTACATTAAAATTTAACTCCATGCTAACACTAAAGCGGACTGTTAAATTCGTTATTGGTACACACATTTTGGAAAGTGTGGAGATTATACGAGTACTTAAGCTGTATACTTAATTTGGTTGTTAGTAAGGCCCAGTATAATGGAGAATAAAGTAAGAATAAGACTATCGTATGTCAATATATTGACAAGACAAACGGCTGTTGATATCCATAGATCACGCTGTTTTTACATTGCTTTGGGAGTCGAGTCCTTCCACTGTGAGAACAAGATCTAATATTATAATCACTGCAGTCACACATTCGATATGTAAAAATCACTCTTATACTCGTACATACCTGTATCTGCAGCTGTTCACCTTTTCTAAAAAAAATTCAATTGGGAATGGGTTATAAATCAAACAAAGTCTAGATGGACATTACCAATTAAAAGGAAAATATGAGAACCCTTTCGTGGGCTTAGAAAGTGAAAACATCGCGTAGAATTTAACGGGAGCGTACATTTCACATCGGACCACTTACATAAGTGGTAACATACTCGTAAATTTAAAAATTTCAACACCCCTCAACCGAATGGTCAGCGATGGTGATTTATTTGACTGACCATCGCGTTTCGACTTCGAGTGAGAGGATAATGTTCCTCTGGGGATTACCCGCGAAGAGATTTAAAAAAAAAAAAATAAAAATAACAAATTAATCTATGCGTTTTTGTTTACGAGGCAGCTGCATCTCGTATTACGTTAGCCTTTAGCCGTTAAAAATAATTCATTTTGTTTTTTTTTGTTTTTTAATTAATGTTTTAAATTTTGATTTCGTGCGTGTAAAACCAGATATGAATTGAGGAATTGGAAGTAGGGTCGTTAAAAAACCTTGTTTTTCTGTCCGGTCTCTAGGATATTCGATATAGCATTATCTGGTCTTATAATGGACTCTTCTTCGTGCGCCTTATCATCTAAGTAACGAGAGTATCTATATATCATCGAAATCTATTTTCTTATCTTCGTGAGCAGCTACCTTAAGTGCGCTCCTTGTGCATGATCGTCAATTACTGTATCTCTTAGGATTCCGCTTCTGGTTAATCTCTTCTCGTTAGCATCTATGCGTAGACAGGAATTTTAATAAGTAAAAGTTTACCTCTTCATGTTCCCTTTTAATAAATTCGTCTACGCTTGGAGGAAAATATCTGTTCACTTTACTTTGATTGCAATAATCGATCGATCCTCTTATTCACTTAGGGCAGCCAGAACCCGGCTGAAGGAGACGCTATGTAATGACACATGATCTAAAGGGCCGTTGGAAATATTATCATAGCTAGTACACGTTTCCCACATCTCAACAAAGGGCCGTGCAATTGATATAAGGCACAGGTGCAGTATTCTATCTAGATGCCCGAGCAAACATTGCCTTGGACCACCTCCTTGTTCTAGCCTAGGTGTGAATTCGAGTCTCTGACGCCAATGCGTATTATATGTCAATTCGACTTCGATAACAAGCTGGTAAAGCTATTTTAAATTAAGCCTTGCAATTTCGAGTAGTCTTATGCCTGCATCAAGCGCCGAGATCAGTGAAGACTCAAATATGATATTTTAACCTTTCATCTGATCAACTGAAAGAAACTCCTGGCTTGATGAAGATAAGCGGATGTAGCGAAACAAGAGACGTCCGAGGCTTCAAAGGTAAGCGGTGGGAGGAACAGAAGGAAAGGAAAACATGCCAAAGGAGCTCCTACAGTGCTGAAAAGGCTACTGATACAGATTATTTAACAGCGTTCACTCGATCAAGACGAGCTTTTGGCAGCGATATCTGAACTAGGGCTATTGAAGCAGACGAAGCCCGAATCGGGATTAAAAACATTCACAAATTTAGCCGTAAAATATTGCCAGCTGAAAGCATGCCAGATATATGGAATTTCAGAATTGGAGACCCCCAAGGTGCTGAAATAACATACAAGATCGATGCTATACCTTTGAGGTGAAAACGATCTTTTTTCTAACTTTCCTCCACTTTAAGCGAAGAAATGTTCTTCAAGTGATTTGCAGTTCCGTTAGGATAAACGAAGGTTGGAGGAGAAGATGCATATGCCATGAAGCGAAATTCACCTTGTCAGAAGAGCTGAAATATTTCCCAGCCATAATCTTTTGTGATAACACTTTGGAGGTCCTAAGGGACCATTGAAAGCAATAAAAAAAAATTGATTCTTTTAAAATCTTTGAGCGGCCTAATCTCTTATGTCCAGTACACTTAGGAGCCTACCAAAAGCGTAGTGTACCATCATGATGCAAATAACATAAGTAGCCTGCAGTCTTTCCTCCTGTTTCCTTTTAAGGCCAGCAGGAAAGTGGCTAACCTCTTAGAGACGAGGGGAAGATTTCGTTCAGTCTGCCGGTAACCTGCAAAGTCATGAAGTTATTCTCATATCAGACTCAAATATAAATGGAAGGCAGTCCTGACGTAGGTTCGGGTCCACAAAAAACTCTCTTCTGAGCCTTTTGATCTAGAACTCAAAAAATACTCACTGATTCTAGCCTTCAGTAAAGTTTTGCATTCTCGAACCAGCTTGGAAAGAGTTCCACGGCTCGACTGTCTCTACAGATGCAAATGCTTTGTCCTCTCCACCGATTCCTTACAATGCAGTTGATTGCAATCAGGTTTGTGTATATCCTCTTGGAAGTTTTCCTTTGAAATCAAAGGTCGTCGTCGTATCCTAAATCGGCTTTGTTGACCTAAATTCTAGCCGACACCATTCCTCTGCATAGGGAAACTCGATTTCGTATTTTTTTCAGCAACAAAGGTTCCGGTGTAATTTCATTAGAGAGGATGTCCATAGGACCTGAGTGCTTGTTGTACCAAAGACCACTTCCCTTTAAATTGAAGACGGCTTTGAGCATTCCGCCCATGATATGAATATGAAGAGAAGGGCGTCTATAGTGGCTCCAAGTCAGCTAGGAAAAAACCTCCATGGACCCTAGATGAACCGTTTCTACCGTTCTTACTGTTCCTTAAAGTCTGGTAGAAGTAGAAGTGACCAATTTTCGGGAAAGCTTGTTCTACCAGATAATCGACACATAGGATAATTTTAATTTTAATTTTGATGGGGGCTGAGGCCCCCATTTATTGGCTTAATACAAGCTTAATCTAACTTAAAAACTAACAGAAAGACTCCAGAGCTAGGGACCAAGGAAGTGATGGAGGAGTTTTTGTTTGAGACGAGGAGTGCTCAGGTGGAAATCAAAAAGGGAGAGGTTTGAGTTGATTATTCCGTGCATTCGGGAGATTGGTTTGTTGGAGCCATAAGAGGTGCTGTGGACCGGTAGATAGAAGAGACGAGGATAACGTAGATTGCGGGGGTTGGTATTGAAGGAAATGGAGTTCAAAACGGATGCACAGTCGATGGAATCTGAGAGAAGTCGATGAATGAAAAGAATGTCAGCAGTATTCCTACGTTCTTCTAACGAATTCATATTTAGAAGTTTGGGGCGATCCTGATAGGGAGGTAAGATTAAAGGGTCGTTCCACGACAGACCACGGAGAACAAATCGGAAGAATCGACGTTGAATACCCTCGATTCGGGAAACATGAACCCGATGAAATGGGGACCAAGCTTGACTGGCATACTCAAGCAGGCGGCCAACAAAGGTAATATAGAGACCACCGTTTAATAAAGCCAAGTGATGAGTTGGCTTTGAAGATCATCTTATCGATATGCGAACGGAAATTAAGCTCACAGTCGAATAATATGCCAAGGTCTTGAAATCACTGAACCTGGGGAATTGGTTGACCATGGAGAAAATAAAATCGGGGAGGAGATGGGTTGCATTTACGTGAGAAGGTTATAGATTGACATTTGGCTATATTAAGTTCCAGGCAGTTTTTGAGGCACCAGATTGAAAACCGATCAAGGTCTTCTTGAAGAAGGGCAGAGTCATGGGGAGAGGAAGTAGTTTTAAAAAAAATTTATGTCGTCAGCGTAAAGGGAAAGGGAGGAGTGCTTAATGACACTCCCAACATCGTTGATAGTAAGAATGTAGAGAAGAGGGCCAAGATGACTGCCTTGTGGAACTCCAAATGAGGCCAGGAATGGAACAGAAAGGGCGGATCTAAACCGAACACTATAATATCGGTTTACCAAGTAAGAAGAAATCCATTTTAATAAGAGAGGCTCAAAGCCGAGAGCAGACAATTTGAAGAGGATCAATTGATGAGATATCTTATCAAACGCTTTAGTGAAATCAGTTGCGATAACATCGATTTGCCATTTTCTAAGGCTGAGAGAGCAAAAGACGCGAATTCAACTAGATTTGTGGTAGTTGATCGACCTTTTAGAAAACCATGTTGTCGGGGTGAAATAAAAGGCTTGAATTTGAAGCTTAAGCCTTCTTATCATTCTCCGATAACTCCCCTCGATGACAAAACCCAGGTGTTTTCGAACGTATCTTTACGCTGGGCGATGGCCGGGATGCATCTTCATTGATAGATGCATCTGTCTGATTTCTCACTTTCGAGGACTTTGACTAGACTGCTGGTTCCACTGGGTGTTCTGGTCTATTCTAAAACGTTTTTATAAGAGGCGCTCTTCCGATTAGCTTCTAATATTCTATTTACTTCGATTTGTAAAGATTTCAGTCTATCTCCAAATTGGTCCTAAGTGACTCATTTAAAAGTTTTCTGGTTTCTTTGGGTAGTCGGTGCAGATTTGTTTTCCACCATGGATCCGTCGATCTGCAGGATTGTTCCAAAAGAAAATTCAATTAATTTTAAACGAAAATTCAAGAAACAGATCCCTATACATTTGTTCTAGAAATGAAGTTATTTGTTACAAGAGTCCTTGCGTTTTTATTTTGATAACTCATCGGCTTATTTCGCGGCAGCACTGCCAATTTTTAGAAATTTTACCCTTTCGCTCTAGCAAGTATATAGTACTCAGAATTCGTGAAAGTTTGACTGCTCTGATCACTCGAATATGGATTAATGTACCTAGATGCTTTAGGATGATCAACGATCGAAATGGACCGCTGTCCTGTAGGCAGTAGAAATTAGCCATAAAAGCATTAGCTAAAATGTCAAGGAAGAATTGTAAGAGAATTGGATATCAGGCGGCTGGAATCGCAGGAGAAGCTATTAGACTATCGTCCTATGAAGTCACCCAAATGGAGTCCAATGGTGCCAACAACAAGCGCTAAGATCAGTTGTCAGTGATAACAAGTGATAACAAGCCACATTCGATGCCGCATAGGATGAATTGGTTTCAAGGAACCACAAATGTACAAGAGTGCCTAGCGAATTCCTCAAGCAAACGATTCAGGACTAAGATGAACTCCTCCGACATAAATTTGAGTCGTAAAGAACGGGTACAAATTGTGGCCGAAGGTATTACAATTTACATAGTAAAATAGGTCTCATAGAAACTACTTCTACTTCTACTATGGAGACAGGTGTTGATTTGCTTATAAATCTTCGTTATGGTTACCAGACTACATGGGTTGAAACAGGGCGACTCTAAGTGACTTCACATACATATGTGGTAGTGGCTCCCAAGGATATCCGAGAAAGTTGAGCGCTTGCCTAGTTACGTTTAAAGCTTACCGAAGTCTTGAAGCTTCGGTAGCTTCGAAGTCTAACACGAGTAAGACATTGCTTAGGAACAAAAGACGCTGCGGAAAACGAGCTTGACAGTGGCCGCTCTTGGTATTTACCTGCAGTGTCTTTAGCTCAGTCTGATAATATTTTTATTTATGTTTCCTAGCTGAAGAAGAAAAGGCATCTTTTGGTGTTCCTTGAAGCAGGTTTGATGTGCAAAACTTAGCAGTCAACTTCTGAAGAGCAGGCCCGTGTAGATTTTTGGGAGAGACATGGGAGCCTTCTGTCGCCTTCGATCCCTAGTACGTTGTTTACAATTCTCTAGAAACGGCGCTCTAACATTCGTGATCAATAAAAAACGCAGGTTCGGCTTTCCTTTTCATCTCGAACCAGGGAGATAAGATTCGAAGATTCGTTTGACTGAATCATTGTTGTTCATATGCTACATGTGGCCGACTCAGTATAGTTGACGTATTTGGATTTTTGAACTACCTCTGCACCTTAATACAGCTCCATTTGCCCTTCTTGCATATGGAACGGACGATAAAGATTGTTCCTCTTGAAAGTCTTCACTATGTAATCTGCTTTCCTGTCTAGCGTTCGGCACCTGGATCCGCGTTGTAGTGAATAGTGCTTGCTCTATTGTCATTCAAGTTAGAAAATTTGAAACAACGTCTGTTGCGAATCATATTTCCAGTGGGTCATTCGTTAAGTTTATGTATACACCGAGTTAGGAAAACTCTTGAACTAACTGAAAATAGTGAATTTTTGTCCTAAACGGTGCAAAAACGCTTCTTCTTTTGTAAACAACATCTGCACCTACTTTGAGGCCAGATCGTTTTACCTGTTTCTTAATTCTCACAGAAGCCCCCATGACAGCATCCAATATACTCGTATCAGCAGCTAGACAGATTTTTTGTAGATAGGAGGGGCTATCTGGAAATATCTGCCCAATACACTACAGGATCGCAAATCCCGGTGACTCTTTGAGCTGGAAGACTACGTACTTGAGCTATTTTCTATGTGAATACCTCCGGTTTTTGCAATCATCAGCATGCTACTGGAAACTTTTTATAGCTCGCTGGTAATCTAATGCAGATACGGTTACCTCCTTCATGATATTGGAATACTGAATCCAAGTAGAGAGTGTCTCTCTCAGCTGCTCTTTGTAGTCTCTGGCTATTCCATGCAAGCTAAAAGAACTATGTAGAAATAGATGTGGCAATTGCTTCTTTTTTGTGTACTTGATAAAGTATCTATCGTTGCCCTGGATCGTAGTCTTACATCATCTTATACCGCTTGAAGAGGGTTTCAAGTTTTTTGAGTAGAGCCTGGACTGTCTCCGTAAATCTAGTTGGCAGTACTGGCAGGTCATAGTCCGCAAACGTATTTGCCCTATCCTTATAAAAGTTATTCGTTTGTATAGAGGTCAGTGCCCTTCTATTAACTAGCATAGCAAGGAGCTACACAGATGCCACAACGCCCAATCTGAAACCCAGTTTCCTTATAGAAACCAATAGAACTATGGTTTAACTGAAATCAATGCAAGTAACAAACTTCGATGAAGTGGAGCTCATCCGCCACTCACTATTTTTTGAGGCCTTGGATGGGTCTGTTGTGGTCTGTTACGAAGGGAAGACCAAAACCAGAGCCATGGTTCCCATCCAGCAGGAAAGCCTCCCTACCGACCCTATCAGTCTCAGGAACCTTTATGTCAGATACCAAGAGATTTTTAGCATGCCCCTTCTGAAAGTGGCAGACAACCTCGCTGCATTCGGCCACCACATACACTCTAAGCGAGTCTCACACCTACAGCGAATCGGAGCCAACCACGATTAACCTTTTCGTCCATAACTTGCCCCCCTTGCCAGCACTTAAACCATCCCGCCTCACACATCCACTCCACAACATCCCTCTTACTTTTTACTACCAGAATGTAAGAGGTCTTCGCTCTAAAACCAATGCTGTTCTACGCTAATCCCAGGCTCTTCCCTTTGATATTTACGCCCTGTCTTAAGCCAATCTGATTCCCGACATAAAGAGTCAGGAATGGTTTCCTCCTACTTTTAATGTTTTTCGCGACGATGATCCTACCCGGCCAAATGATGATTCCCCCTGTCGAGGGGTCCTACTGGCGATCCACAACAGCCTTAACTCTTCTCCCATTACCATTTCTTCATCCTCTAAAGTCGACTTTGGACTCCATCAGATGGTCACTCGTTTTTCATCGCTTCAAATGCCAATTCACCAAAGGAATGCCTCTTCTCAGATCGCTTAACAGACTCAAGTCTATGCCAAGTCAGCGGTATATCCAACTATATGGGTAGGCAATTAGACCTTATTCTCACAACAAATTCAATTAACTGCTCAGTCTCACTTAGTCCATCTCTCTCAACAATCGATAACTACTAGTCTCCACTTTTTCTCTCGTTTTTTCATAACTTTTCTGTCCGGTCCACTATCATCCTACGATTTTCATTAAGCAAACTTTCACAAAGTCAGTGACTATCTCAGCAGATCCCTCTTTAACTTTCACAACCTAAGTATCCAGACGCCTTATCCATCTTTTATAGAGAAATATTTAATTCTTTTTCCCTTTACGTTCCATTTTCCTGCCTTAAAACATGATCTACTAGTCCTCTCTGGTATATTCGCAAGCTTCGTTCCTTACGGATTAAGAGAAACTACATAGTTATGATCTGTTTTCCTTCGCACCAGATCCTTTTGCGACTATTCCAACTATCTTGGTGCTTATCTTCATTTTACCGAACTTTACGATTCCATTTACCAGCGCAAGTCAGCCTTATAAACAACCCTAAGTCCTTTTTCCAATTTGTTAACTACAAAATAAAGTCCGATGGCTAACCTCCTTCCCTCTCTTTCAACAACAAGTCATGATCCGATCCACTCACCATTGCCAACCTATTTGCCACCTTTTCAAACAATCCTTCACCAACGACTCATTTGTACCGGATCCATCCTTTTTCTTTAATGTTCTTTAAAAATTTTCTTTCGTTCTTTCTCTTGCCCTTTCTAATCTTTTTCGTCTATCCCTTTCACAAGGAGAATTTCCTCAGGCTTGGAAAACCTCCTTCATAAACCCGATCCACAAAAAAGGATCAAAAAACGAAATAACAATCGCTAAACTCCCCCATATACCCAAACTCTTTGAAACTATTTTGTATGAATCTCTCAGCTTCCAATGCAAATTACTTATTTCCCCTAGACAACACGGCTTCCTGAAGAGTAGGTTCAACCACCACAAATCTCGTTGACTTCGTATCCTTTGCCCTCTCTGCCCTAGAGAATGGCAACGAAGTCGATGTAGTTGCAACCGATTTTAGCAAGGCCTTCGATAAAATCTCTCATCGATTAATACTCTTCAAATCGTCTGCTCTCGGCTTTAAATCCATACTGTTAAAATGGATATCCTCTTACCTGGAAAACCGTTTATACCGTGTTCGTTTTAGGTCAGCCCACTAGTCTCCATTTTTGGCCACCTCCGGAGTTCCACAAGGCAGCCATCTCGGTCCCCTTCTTTTTATATTAACCATAAATGATCTCGATAAGATCATCAAACACTCGTCTATCTCCCTTTACGCCGACGATACCAAGTTTTTCAAAACCATTTTCTCTCCCCATGACTCCTTCCTCCTTTAACAAGACTTTGATACTTGTTTGATCTGGTGCTTCAAAAATTGTTTGGAACTTCATATCCCCAAATGCCAATCTATCACATTTTCACATAAGCGGCACCAAGCTCCTCCTCGACTCTACCTTCTCCACAATCAACCTACATATCTCCTCCATTTAATCTTTTCGCGACCTCGGCATTTTGTGTGATAGGGAGCTTAGCTTCCGTTTACATATGGATGGGATAATCCTTAAAGCCAACTCTGCAATTCGGTGGTCCGAAGAATTCACCAACCCATACGTGACCAGGTCCCTCTATATTACCTTTGTTCGCCCCTTCCTAGGGTACGCCAGTCAAGTGTGGTCCCCATATCATCGTGTTCATATCTAGAGAATCAAAAGCATCCAGCGCCGTTTTCTTCGATTTGCTCTTCGAGGTATGCCCTGGAACGATTATTTTTAATTAAGGTCCTTATTGGTCCCAACTCTAAATACACGAAAGCATCCCTCCGGGATCCGTTGTTGAAGGTTTGACATCACTCTTTACTCCAGTTTAGGGGTAGAATAAGCACTATTGGTGTATAATACTGAGGATACGTCAAGATGATGCTATCCATACAGAACCCAATCATCTCACACTGCTTTATCGACCTCTATATTCCACAGAGCAGAGCCTAGAATCGGCCGTCACGGAACTGCTGTTTTGAGGTTTCTACTTTCCCAACCATTATGACCCACTCTACTGCCATGAAGTCTCAGGCTACGCAATTGGTGATTATCTTCGTGCATCGAAGATGGGTTTTAGTCCAGCACAAGATATGTATACACGCGCCCGGCTGGGTTCTTGTACTGCATATTGCTCTCAAGTTAAATCTAAGAACTCTCTAAACAACGAAAATGTATTGTAAACATATTAAATATCTAAAACTTAAATTCTAACTTTCAAAAAAGATTTAACCAAATTTTCGTATTTGATGGTGAATCAAAATCAATCGCATAGGGTTGTGTTTGTATGTTGCATCTGTTGTACGAGCATCATTACCAAAACACCGTCTGTTATCGACGATACTAATTATTTGATAGTAACGCTTCTACCGCCCGGCCATTGTTCGAACATTTCAATTATCTAAAACAACAAAACACACATAATGACTGCTAAACCGTGCATTTATCACATTTTGTTTTGTCGCTCCCTTACATCAGAAACAAGCTATGACACATGCACAATGTAACCAGCCATCATCCTGCCTAATATGCATGACGAACTGACAGATAATATTCAATGGCAATGGATTGAATGCTTGTTCGCGATATTAATGGCGCTGATGACGACAAGCCATGACAGGAGAGCCATAGACTCTTTTCGTATCAATTACAAAATATGCGTGCATATCCGCTGCCAGTCTTCGCTTCAATAAAAACCCTGGTGCGGTGACATTGCTTTCAAAACTAATGGTTGTGCGGTGCTGGTGCCTAAGGTGAGCGAATACTACGAATACCATGAATACGATATCCTGCTGATAGCCAGTCATAAACGCTATATGGTATTTCGAAACATATGAGAAATTGTTCACCCTAAACTAAACCCGCTGTTGCGTATCGGTTTTGCCATCGTACTCATCCATACCGCACCGCAGCCTATCAATACATGCAATATAGGCTGGAACATAGATTGCATGTGTCCTTTTCGTCATCGAATTTAAGTGTACCTGCATTTTTGAGCTTCATAGCCAGGGAACGACAAAACAGAGTGTCCTCATATATTTTCTAAAGATGCTGGTAGTACTCGAAGTATGAGGCAATATTTTGTTGTGTTCTTTTGGTGATGGATTTTCAAGTTGATTGCGATAGCTAGTCAACAAATTTGCAATTGTAATCGGATTGACAGGATAACAGGGAAACGATTTTGAAGAACGGCAATTTAACCACTTTTATGGTCGTAAGCCCAAATTGTAAGTTTACCCGTAGATGTTCAGCGAAGTGACAGTCATACGAGTATATAACGAGTTTGATCCTGATATTCACTTGGATTTTTGCTCTCCACAGTTTATAGAGTAAGCAGTTTGCCTGCAGCCCAGTTTTTCACAAGGAACGACAAAGTACATACGAGTACATACATTAAGCGCTTCCTATCTTTAAATTTAAATAAAACAAAGTGTGTGTGAGATATCATCAAATTTTTTTATTCGTTTGAAAGGCCTATCGATGCTATTATGTATGGAATACCTATAACATCGTTCACATGTCCGCCGCGGCTTCTCTGGGTGGCGCGCATCCGAAATGTCTAATTTTCCATAAATCAGTCTGAATTTGGCCAATAGCATGGGGTATGTTGGCTTTGAGGGCCGCTGTGATATATGGCTTTTCCCCAGAGACCTGCGACTTCAGAACACCCCACAAGAAAAAGTCTAACGGGGTCAAATCGCACGATCTCGGTGGCCAGTTGATGTCCTCCACGTGAGATGACTATGCCCTTAAATTGCTCGTGTAGAATTTCCAATGTGGCGTGAGCTGTGTTGCACGTAGGGCCTGTTGAAACCACGTGTCGTTGGTGTCCATAGTCATATCATCCAATTCAAGCCAAAAGAAGTTGGTAATCATCGACCTACAAACATACCATCTTGAATATTGTCCCCTTCAAAGTAATCCCCATCGACTGCAACACACTTATGCCAGCGCTTGATCCAATCCTCGAAACATTTTTTATATTCGGTTTTCGGTATGTTCATCAGTGCTTCCTGCGATTTTTCCATTACTTCCTCTCCTCTCGGCTGCTGAAACGCGTTTTTAACTTGATTGAACAGAAAGAAGTCACAGGGAGCCAAATCAGGTGAATTCGGCGGCTGTTGGATGGTATTTGTTGCATTTTTCGTCAAAAAAATACGAATAATGACGGTGCGTTATCATGGTGCTTCATTGCTTCACACAAACGTCTCATAATGCCCAAATAATACGAGTACTCTTTGTTTACTGTCTGGTCTTCTGACAAAAATTCATGATGCACTACACCGTTGTAATCCATGAAAACCGTGAGCATTCTTCTTTTTTGAAAACGACGTGGTTTTTTTTGGTCTCGGCTCATTTGGTGAACGCCATTCACTTGCCTGATGTCTGGTTTGCGTGTCGTACTCATAAACCCACGTCTCGTCTCCAGTAATGATCCTTTTGATGAATGTGGGATTGGATTCAGCCTCGCAAATCATCTCTTTTGCGACGCCAACACGGTCTCTTTTTTGCATGAAATTGAGGTCTTTTGGCACCAACTTTGCTGCTACACGACGGAAACCCAAATGTCTTGGACGAATCCATAGGCAATGTTCAAGTCCTCTGCTATCTCTCTGATGGTTAATTTGCGGTCATTGACCAACATTTCTTTTACGAGTACTTCATCAATGTTTTCGTCGGTTTTCGATGTCGATGTCGATGGTCTGCCACTGCGTTCATCATCTTCGACTGAGTCACGACCACTTTTGAACCGCTTGCGCTCGTGCCACTGGTAAACGACCGTTTTCTTTAGAGAATCGTTGCCGAAACACCTTTCCAACATTTCCAAAGTTTGCGCACCATTAAATCCGTTTTTTACGCAAAATTTAATACGAGTACAAGTTCGTTGTTGCAAATTGAAATCCATTTCTAAAATTGTAAAAAATCGCCAACACACATAGAGATAGATGTACTCAACAACAGATTTACGAACTTAACGAAAAAAACAGGACTGAAATCGGAACAATGGGAGCGCTACACGGTGGTGTCCCCCGCGAACTTTTTGATCAAGGTGGTATACCCGATATCATATTTAGATACTAATGGCATAAAATTATCTATTAAATAAAGCTAACATCATAGACATTAACATTAGCTTCAAGTATTTTATTTCATATTGAATTTGTATAACTCTAACAAAAACAGCCTTTACAAAGAAAACAGGAGAGGTTCTAATATTCAACCTTGTGGAACCCCTCTTGTAATCAGAAGAAAACCAGACATTCTGTTTGCTATTAATTCGTGCGGTTTTTTTTTCAAGATTTGAACGTTTATTTAAGAAAAACCTGTACAATAGTATTATTCAAAGTATTGCCCATCTGAAGCTATGACTTTTTCCCATCTTTCTGGCAATTTGTGGATCCCATCCCAAAAGAACTGCGCCGGCTTTGCAGCCAAGAATGAATCAAGCCAATTTTTGATATTCTGCTCTGATGTGAATCGTATTTCAGTGAGGGCGTTCTGCATCGACCGGAACAAATGGTAGTCAGAAGGGGCAAGGTCTGGGCTATAAGGCGGGTGGGGTAAGACTTCCCATCCACTGTTTTCCAAATAGTTCTTAACCGGAATAGCAACGTGGGGCCGAGCGTTGTCATGATGGAAAATTATTGCCTCGTGTCTGGTCGCATATTCCGGGCGTTTTTCGGCCACTGCTCTCTTCAAACAGATTAATTGTGTTCGGTAGCGTCCATTGATGGTTTCACCCGGTTTTAGCAGCTCCTAATACAGCACACCCATCTAATCCCACCAAATACAGAGCATTACCTTCGCGCAATGGATATTCGGCTTTGCCGTTGATTTGACTGGTTGGCCGGGTTTCACATATGATTTTTGTGCGCTTGGGGTTGTCGTAATGGATCCATTTTTCATCACCAGTAACAATCCGATGCAAAAATGACTTCCTTTTGTGGCGTTCCAGCAGCATTTCGGACATGCAAAACCGCCTTTCGACGTTTCTCGGCTTGAGTTCATGTGGAACCCAATTTCCTTGCTTTTGAATATATCCAGCTGCTTTTAAACGTTTTGAAATAGCTGCTTTAGTGACACCCAAAGATTCTGCGAGTTCTTCTTGTGTTTGGCAACAATCTTCATAGAATAATGCTTCCAGTTCTTCATCTTCAAACTTTTTTGGCTGCCCAGGACGTTCATCGTCTTCCAAGCCAAAATAAACCACTTTTAAATCGTGCAAACCACCATAAACTTCCACCAAAATACGATGACTTTCGGCAGCAGTAATGAAGAAGAACTCCCCGCAAAAACACTTTTTCAGGCACAAAGTTCGACATATTTGAGTGAAAAAAAATTATTGTTGTTTACGCTTCAAATGAATGACATATACTGAAATGACGTACAATGACAGTAGCTTTCCAACGCATGTTCCAATGGAACAATAATACAAGTTACGCCATCTCTTAGCAAACCGCACGAATTAAGTTATAGACCCAATATTTTATTTCATATTGAATTTGTATACCCCTAACGAAAACAGCCTTTACAAAGAAAACAGGAGAAGTTTGAATATTCAACCTTGTGGAACCCCTCTTGTGATCAGAAGAAAATCAGACATTCTGTTTGCTACTTCAACCGATTGTTTCTTTAGCCGAGGATACGAAAACATTTATCTCACGGGGCTGTATCTATACAACAACAAAAGTTTATTACACAAATTGTCTTTTTGGTACGGTTACAAAAATCTAAAAATACTAAAAAGGCAACATGATCTGTGTCCAAGGGCTGGCGAATATCTTCTGTCACATTTAAAATAGCTCACAAGCAACTGTGTTGGACGCGGAAACCAAATTGTTTGAGGCATAGACTCATTAGTCTTTCGTTAAGATAAGCATTCACTTGTTTCTGCATTGTCCTTTCGAATGCTTAGACATAATATAGTGAATGGGAGTACAGATATGGGCCTGAAATCATTATTGTCAGCGCTTCCAGGGACAGGTAATATTTTGCCTAATTTCCCATTCGTCAAGATTGTATGTATTAAAAATGTTTGTAACGTACTCGTATGGCAGGATTATGGGCAAGATTGCGTTTATGAAAACGGGATGAATGCTATCTACACGTCACGTTGGACCTAACATCCAACAACGTCAGGGCCATCGATACGTGAGAACTGGAAGTGCTCTTCAGAAGAGTTAGGCGGTTCTGCGAAATGTTCATCCATATTAACAATATTGTTAGACGGGTTTGAAAGGGTCGGAAACGGAAGTCAAGCGAAGGTTTTGTTTAATGCGTCAATGTTAATATTATGGTTGGCGTTGTTTACCAATCCCGAGTATTTTAGATCCTCGAAAGCATTTTCACAATTTGCTACGAGATTTCTGTCATAACCAAGTCATCCGCACTATCCTACCTGCTCAACTTGTATCCCAAAGAAACAAAGTCGAGCTCGACTAGGAGCCAGAACATTAGCCATGGAAAATGTTTTTGAATCAAAAAATCAATCAAAAAACTAACGGTGCGCCATCTAAATATTGTAGTTGAGAGCCTTAAGTTAATTTATTAACTTCCCTAATGAAACAGTTAGAATAAGACTGGATGTTAGTGGCCTTTACGATCATCGCATACGCTTCGCATATGGACTAATGTTTTTTTCTTTGTTTTCAACATTCTTGAGTTCTGGACTATGAGTAATTTTTTAATGTTTAGCGCCTTCTTTTTAGATCAGCTTGGTTATACGATGACATGAATCTGTGCCTTTGGATGAAATAACATGTCTTCCTCTTCCACTAACATTTCATAAGGTAATTGAGGCAGGTTTAGCCATGTACGTCACAATAGCTTTTCGGAAACCCAAATTAAATTAAAGCGGACATCTTCCCTAGCAAATTTTTAGGGTCTTGACCCAGAGACTTTCGAATTGTATCCTCTGTGTGATAAAACCGGGCTTGAAATAAATAATCACCGCAAGGAAAGCAAGACGCAAAATTCGTCCTTCATAAATAGGTTAAAAAGGGCAAATAACATTTCTTTAAAATGCCATACTTGATTTTGAAGGAAAGACTTCAGTCCTAAGAACACACAGAGAACCCCATCCTGTACAATTGGATTTTCAAAAATAATCCCGCGTGCATGTAAGTCCTAAATAACTTGTTACCGAATTTGGCGGCATTTTTAAACACTTCGCGATCCATTGTTATGCAAAGCAAAGCAAAAGTAATATAAAGGAAAAATCGATGCGTAAATTGTTACGCAATAACAATTCTACATTTTTAAGGGATGCATTCTTCCCTCTTGTTTTCATTGTGCAACTCACCAACTTTCACCACCCCATTCAGTTTTTTTTTATTTATGAGCCAGAGGAACCCTTTCTACTTACGTCAACTGAAGATAATGAATCTTACAATTTTATTTTACATTGAAATCTGAGCGGCGGATTAAGTAGGTTAGAGGGTTTTGCATTCACATGATGTAGCTATGTGCTCGTATTCGATGGCAGGACTCGGTTTTATGGAATTGGAATTACAAGGAGCTATTAATGTTGTGTTACTAATTGGGGAATATTCGCAACAAATGTTGCATTTGCAATCATGCCTTATGGATATTCAAATTTGACAAGACTAATAGGTGGAATAAATTGAAATCTGCTGTATGTATAAAAAATTAATGGCGATAACATTTCCCGAAATGTGCAGCCCATATTCAGACTAGAAGTTAACTAGAAGTTTTTTTTTTAAGCTCACGGTAAGAAATAAGCCGTGCTTGTGATAAAAACGCATCAGCATATGAGATGCTGGTTGAGCTGTTGGATAGTGCCCTTCAACTTGGTGGTCTACGAATTTAAAAAATCGGATTTCCAGGAGAGTCCTTTTGGGTTAGCCCAGGGCATCTAAACAATCTCACAGCTTTAGCACAGGTAGATCACTTACTTTCAAGATGACACTACAGTCTGGGCGGGCCTTAGTAAATCTCTGTGTTCCACCTAAGGCTAGATTTTTCTTTACTGCGTTATCCCTTTGGGTCGCAGGAGAATGATACGTATAAAGACATAGAGGATAGTTTCATACTACTTCGGTAACGTCCATGCTCCTGGCCCACAGAGCGCAGTCCTGCTCTTACTTAGAGTTTACTTAGTATTTCTTGACAAAGCGTTATTACTAAATTGCCTTCTTAGGCATAAGAAACAACAATTGGCAAATGAAATTCTTCGATGGATTTCTGATGATGTGTTTTAGGTCCGTCCTTGTTGACAGTTTACTCCTCTTTATGTACTTGCTTTTGCGCTCAAGGATACATAACATGTGGAAATTATTGTCGGTTCCGTTTCAATACTTGCAAACCACCAATGACAGCCCACTGCGTTCTGTCAATGATCCTAGTTTCATCATCGTATGCACATGCAGAGCTTTGGGAAGTTGTTCTTCAAGTGATGGCTTTCATGTTTCGCATAATTTTGTCAAGAATGATGCCGAAGGAGTCACATGACGGACACACGACTTATGTAAATGCATTCTTGAACTAAATGGAGCAGCAGAGTTCTCCATTCTGCAAAACTTCCTAAGTTTGGTGGTAATCTCAAAACTGCCTTAAAATCGACAAAGCAGTGATGAGTATCGGTTTGGATTGCCTGAGTTTCCTTCAGGACTGTGATTCTAATATTAAAGGTTCTTGTTCATCTCTATACGCAGCTGTTTCAGTATTTTTGACTGAATTTGTTTTGTCTACCCTTTCGTATAGCTTCCGAACATTGTCCCTGAAGTGGCACTTTTCCATTTCCTCGATGCCCAATCTTTTTCTTCTGGAAAGCTGATCTCCTACCTCCAATCTCATACTTCCATCCATCCATCCGCCGCTTCGTAGACGAGTTGTTACTATAACTGCTTGCCTGTGCTCTTCATTACATCAGATAAAACTCATCTCATCAGTTGTAGCGTTTCTCGAGGCTTCATGATATTGATGCCATTGGTCGTCATTACTTGATAGAAATTGCACAGGATTTGTTGAGAGGTTGACAGATACTTGGTTGATAAAGGTTTCGAGGACTTGTTGCCGTTTAAAGTCAAATCCTCATATAGTATTTCTTCGATGTTGTTGGGTCCGAAATTTCCGTAGGCAGACTGTGGCTGTAACCAGATAGTGGTCCGATGATATACAATATATTGGTTATATTGTTAGGTTAGACATCTTTAGTATGGGGGGATGTCTTGCGTCGTCGCCATTCTCCTCAAAATCACCTGCTAGATCGTCTCGGCCGTACTATGTAATCCCTTTTGTCAATCAAGTAAGAGTGTGGTTTCAGGCCTGGAAACTTCACCATAGACCAGATCTCTACATTATGGAAGGTCTTTAAAAGGACCCTCGAGCTCCCAATTAATAACCACCAATTTTAGGGCTACCTACCACAGCGTATATCAGGGAAACGTGTACGACATTCCTACTAAACTTGCCGGCTCTGCAGGAGGACGATCTTCCTTGAGGATCGGTAACGATTTTACAGAGACCTTAAACGGCTTCCCACAAGGCGATTTATCTAAACTCGTACTTGAGAGTTGTTGTGAGTTTCACAACAAATTCGACTAATTTATCGTCAAAAACATTAGAAATTCTGACTCATCCTCCATTCCAACGCTCATTTACAATGATATTCTAGCTGTCAGCTCTTTGAACAAGGCCAATCTGCTTGCTGCGCACTTTGCGGCCAGCTCAACACTCCCAGATTGGGCCTACACTTGAGTGAGTCGAATCTACAATGGGACGAATCCACTTTCGCGCTCGTGTAGTAGCAAGAGTACTTAAAGATCTCAACATATATAAATCCGATGGTCCAGATGGCATATCTCCCCTTCTTCTGAAGAGGTGTTCTTCCACGCTGGCAAAACCACCGCATAAGCTTTTTTATCAATCGTACTCTTTAGGAGACTTTCCGAGCTGATGGAAAACAGAATTTGTCCAGCCCGTCCCTAAAAAAGGCGAATCTTCCTCTCTCTCCTCCTACAGACCCCCTCTTTTAAGGGTCATGGAAACGCTGATAATCCGTCAGCTAATGAAATATCTCGAAACACGAAAACTTCTTAATGACCGGCAGTACGGTTTTCGTAGCAACCGGTGATCTGATGGCCTGTCTCACCGGAAAGTGAATCTGGCGAAAACAAGGTAGTTGCACTTGATATATCTAAGGCATTTGACAGAGTTTGGCATCAGGCTCTTTTGTCGAAAATGCATGCTTTTGGGATCGATGACTCTCTTCTTCAGTGGATTAGAAATTACCTTTCGGAACGTTCAATTCAAGTTGTCTTGGACGGTTTCAAGTCTGATATTCATAAAATAAATGCTGGTGTGCCCCAGGGCTCCGTTCTGTCTCCGACACTCTTTTTAATTTTCATTAATGATCTCTTGTCTGCTACTTCTAATCCAATATACTCCCTTGCTGACGACTGTACTCTCTACTTTTCATATTCGTTCCCGAACTCACTCCCCTTCTCTTCGGCTGTAGAACGGGAATGGCAGCGTATGTTAAGCTCATTAAATTCTGATATTAACAGGTAGGATTCAAAACCGTGCGATAAAACTCATTTGTGATATTGATTTCAGTCAATCAATTGACACCCTCGAACACCGACGTAATGTCTCCTGTTTCACTTTGTTTTATCGCTATTTCCACCACCAGTGCTCCATTGAAATCGCCAGTAGCATTCCGCCCATTCAAACTTTCAACCGTAGCACCCGTCTCGCTATGAATCAGCATACCCTCAAGCCTATTTTCGGACGTACTCTAAAATATCGTGATTCTTTCCTAACCCGTACAACTCGCTTATGGAATGCCCTGTCGATCTCTGTGTTTCCTGGTCGTTATAACTTACAAACATTTAAAAACAATGTACATGGGTACCTGTCCTTTCTTCCTCCCTAAATTTCCTTCGCCGGCGCTGTGTACGAATATTTTAATGCACATTTCGATGTTAGAAGGTGGTGTCAACGTTTTTGCATTCAATCAAAAGGAATGGCTGGAAAAATGTTTATTTTGTCTCTTCAGCAACGGTAATGGACGAAAAATATAAAATGAAGAGGGAAAGTGTGAAATATTTCAAGATCATCGCACTGTAGCAGTGGGAGTACGATGTCGTAGGCTCTGCAAGATGATGTTTCGTGTATTGCAAAATGATGAAGATGATAATGCTTGGCGGTGACCATGGAGGTGCAGATGGTGCGATCGGAAAAGCAAATGCTGCAATGAAAGTTGAAACTTTAGAACTGTGGCGTCAGAGTAAACCAAGTAAGATCCGTGCTTAAGGAAAAGAGTACTTTATTGAGTTTGTGAAGAACAAAAAATTGTTCTGTGACGCTTGTGTCTATGGAAAGCAGGGCAGGTTGCCCTTAATTTATTCGTATAAAAGTTCTATACTTCAGAATTTTCTGCATTCGGTGAAGCTCGGCGTTGATCGAACCATAGTCACACTTCGGTCTAATAATGGGCTGGAATTCAAGAACAAGCTTGTAGCGGCGATCTTGAGGCAGGGCAACATACGGCATCAAACCAGTCTTTCATAGAATTTCGACCAAAATGGAGGTGCTGAGCGTGACATTTTGGTTAAAATCGCTCGAACCATGTCGCACGCAAAGTCTTCCAATTAAGGTGTGAGCAGAACCGAAGTATTTATTCATGTTCATAATAAAAGGCGCAACATGGGTACTTCGTTGGGTATCCTCAAAATCAAAAGGATTATCATCTGGTCTGGTTATCTGGAACGATATTTCTCGTAATATAGTTTTAAAAGTGACTGAGCTATTTTTGGAGATGCAGAGCCCTCAGCCAGGTTGATCATCAGCACGGGACGTATGCCAAATTGACCGAGCCCAGGGGAAAAAGGAGTGGTTGCGAAGGTTGCCAGAATTGGAGAGGGAAGCATCCTTTGGTTTCAGGACTCGTCTGCGGAATTTTTCGAGATTAATTTACCCTACTCAGCCTCTATAACTCGACAAGTTCGATGCTCGCGGTAGAGGCTATTCAGATTATGATGATTAACAATGCCTGGCTTCGCAGCACTGTATTCCATTAGTGATCTTATTTCTGTATCAGGATTGCTGGATTGCATGTCGTACTAATAAACCCACGTCTCGTCTCCAGTAATGATCCTTTTGATGAATGTGGGATCGGATTCAGCCTCGCAAATCATCTCTTTTGCGACATCAACACGGTCTCTTTTTTGCATGGAATTGAGGTCTTTTGGCACCAACTTTGCTGCTACACGACGGAAACCCAAATCATTAACCAAAATGTCTTGGACGGATCCATAGGCAATGTTCAAATCCTCCTGATGGTTAATTTGCGGTTATTGACCAATATTTCTTTTACGAGTACTTCATCAATGTTTTCGTCGGTTTTCGATGTCGATGGTCTGCCACTGCGTTCATCATCTTCGATTGACTCACGAACACTTTTGAACCGCTCGTGCCACTGGTAAACGACCGTGTTCTTTAGAGAATCGTTGCCGAAACACTTTTCCAACATTTCCAACGTTCGCGCACCATTAAATCCGTTTGTTACTCAAAATTTAAGACGAGTACAAGTTCGTTGTTGCAAATTTGAAATCCATTTCTAAAATTGTAAAAAAATTGTCAACACACACGGAGATAGATGTACTCTTGGCTACGTAACTTTTGCAAATGTCAAGCTATGACGCTAAGATTTAGACGAAATGTCAACAACAGATGTACCAACTTAACAAAAAAAAAAAAAACGGAACTTAAATCGGAACAATGGGAGCGCCACACGGTGGTGTGGTGCGGGAACTTTTTGATCAAGGTGGTATATGGTATACAGGCAGAAAAACAGAAACATCAAAAATATGTCTAAAGTGCAAAGGTTGACCTATAGCGACCATAGGATAGGTATTGCGGAAAACTTATTAGAAAATATTACGCTACCACCATACAAGAGGAGAGGAAAGGCATCTGGAGGAGCATGCCCATTACGATTACAGGCTGCACAATGGGCACATTTCCCTAGACAAATTCCTCCAAATCCTGTCAAACAAAACCCGTCCAGGCTTTGTAAAATGTGTTCATTACTGAAAAAGAAAAGCGAATCACACCCTTCCAAAACTGCCTGGAGATGAAGATTCAACACATATCCAAATAACAAAAAAAAATTACACATAGTTCTATGTTGCACCGTTTTGATGGTATGTGAAGTTTAGTGTTAAGGTTTCTTTGGAATAAAAGTTGCATAATTAAATAGTGTTTTTAATTAACAAATTATGTCATATTATTATTACTCTATCGTAACGAAAAAGATAGAAGCTGACAGACAACTGGACAACCGGCGTCCAATACAATTTTGGCGAATGACAACCAAAATCAGCAGTATCTGGAAACCTCAAAAAAAAAGTTCTGCCTGCTCTGGCAACATCTGAAATGAATTAATTTTTGAAAGATAGGCCTAATAAATTTCTCATTTAACAACCGGCCGCAAGCCAGAGAAATAAAACTCAAGCGCACCATAAATGAATGTTTCCTTTCTCCTCGTAGTTCTCCTGACAGCAAGCCTTTTCCAACTAAAAATAGTCTCCCCACAACCCTTTTTTTTTTGTTTTGTTTTTGTAAAAGTACTCCTCACATGACTCCACGCTCTAACGACGATAATAAAGAAAATTCTTAACAATTTCAGGATAATCTTGTCATTGTCGCATGCAGCGAGATTCATAATTTTCTCTGTTTCAAAAACTCATCCCAGCAAGGGGATTGCATGGTCTATTTTCGTCACTTTCATTTGGGATTTTGGAGGTCTACACGTACATTTTGCCAACTAACCCTGTCAGGCAAAAATGCCTCTGAAACATTGCGCAGAGTGCCATACCATGTCATGCCACCATGACTACAAATAAAAGAATATAAGAACTCACTACAGGGCTCTGACCTGTTTCATGTAAAATAATTTTAAAAATTACCTCCCCAAACATGCAACAGCAACAGCAGCAGTAGCAGTAGCAGCAGCAGCAGCAGCAGCAATACCAAAGACACCCACAGCTGCAAGCGTGCATCTGTCCTTGGTACTTAACGTTTTTCCCCCAGCTCGGGAATCTGGATAAATTTAGAATTTTTCAGAATCGCATAATGAGTACGTTGAGAGGATTTTCCGATCGCCTATACGTTGATTTGGCACTTGTCTGCTGCATAATTAATGCAACTGCGTGTGCACAAAATTTTAAATTTAGTACGCGTTCGAAAATTGCAATGCGCTTTCAATTGAATACGAAAGATCAGGCGAAATCTTACTTTCTTTGATTTTATTCCTAGATTTTTGAAACATGGAAACGTGTCAGTTTCGAATCGCTTGCTTGAGTGATGATGCAGGAAATGTTGAAGCATATTTTTAATTTACAAAATTTTAGCTATTCACGAGTACACTGGGGCTGGCATACTTAAATCTAGCACTGAAATCATCCGTTAAGGGAGCAGAGAAATGGAATCGGTATTCAACAACCCACCTATCCCCCTATCCATCATTAGCGTATGCCTTTCGGAAACCAAATAGTTGCTTTTTGACGAGCTCACCGATGGAATAAGCGAAGTAAGCAAGAGCAGTATGTGTAGTGTAAGTAGGGTACGTAGGTAAGGAACCAGTTTGAGTTTGAGAGTAGCAGACTGTTTACGTCCATATTTTTTCGATCGTTTAGGTCATTGTAGAAGAAAGCTCCTAAGTGACGTTTTCTTCTCTGGGAGAGAGCTGGGCATGTACAGAGTAGGTGGAGGATTGTCTCCTCGTCCAAGCAGCTTCAACGGAAATCGTTTGTAAAAGCGCAAAGCCTTCTTGCATGCTTGGCAGTGCCCAGTTATGACACCTATGATGGCGCTGAGATGTTCCTTGTTTAGAAGGATCAGACTCTTAGAGTGATTCGGATCTAGTTTTGGCCAAATCTGTTTAATCGCCAGACATGTTGGTTCAACTGTCCACCTAAGGTCTGTTCTTTTATTGGCATCCAGCTTTAATATTAATTTGCACGTAGCGATTGGTATACCTATGCTAGCCTTTTCTGGTAGAATAGGTAGAGTGGTTCTAGCGAGTTCATTGGCCCTACATTTCGCTGGAATGTCTCTGTGGCCCAACACCCAGCAAAGGTAAACGTTGAACTGCTCGGCCATCTCCGTAAGAGATGATTGGCATTCAAGGGCGGTTTTAGAATTTAATGAGACTGACTCCAGGGGCTTGATAGGTACCTCGTATTTCTTCGGCCAGGACAGAGCTTCTTTAATCGCTACGCTACAGTGATTTGGAAGACGGAAAGAGAGGTTTAGATTTAGCTTATCTGAGAAAACACTGCCACCAACCCCGCTATCGGTTATAGATCCATCTGTGTAAAAGTAGATTGACTTGTCCTCCATGAAAGCATCTTCCTCCCAGAAGGATTTAGAGGGGAACATTACATGGAAGTCTTGTCAAACCAAAGTTCAGGTATGGTGTAATCGGTTTTTTTGCAAGAGAATAAAGCTACTCGTACTGTAGCTTTCTTTACACATTCAAGGTTTAGCTTCCTAACAAGGCGTTTTTGTACCCTTAAAATGTTTGTATACAGCACGGGCGAAGGAAATTTAGGGAGGAAGAAAAGATACGTACCGGTGGATACCTGTTTTTGAATGTTTGTAAGTTATAACGACTAGGAAACACAGAGATCGGCAGGACACTCCATAAGCGAGTTGTACAGCTTGGGAAAGAATCCCGATATTTTAGAGTACGTCCGAAAATGGGCTTGAGGGTACACTGATGACCATTCATAGCAAGAGGGTTGTTACGGTTGAAAGTTTGAATGGGCGGAATGATACTGTCGATTTCAATGGAGCACTGGTGGTGGAAATAGCGATAAAACAAAGTGAGCCAGGAGACATTACGTCGGTGTTCGAGGGTGTCAATTTATTGACTAATATCAGTATCACAAATGAGTTTTATCGCACGGTTTTGAATCCTATCTAGCAGGAGCAGAGATGTTTTAGGAGCACCTGACCAGATGTGGGCATTGCACTCCAATTTTGGGCGGATGAATGCCTTATACATATATTGTGGCCAGATCAGAAGGGCTAAAATATTTCTTACATCGCTTGAGGAAACCTAGACATTTCGCAGCATTTTTGGCGACATCGAATATGTGGTTATTCCAACGTAAGTTGTCACTGACACACATACCGAGAATGGAAAGTTTATCGGTTTCGACGATGCAAGTGCCATTCATGGTTAATGGCTGGGTATTTGAATTTCGGTTTAATGACAGCAGGCAGCATTGAGTTTTGGAAGCATTAAATCCCACTCGGTGGAACATGAGACCCAGATATTTTGCTCCGATACAGCAAGACTAAACTGGTACCGTTTATTGAGAGAGGGCCTATAATTGGAGTTTACTCCCAACCACAGCGATCTGCCAGCGGGTTAATCTGTTAAGATTTAGTTGAAGCAGTTCTTTAATGGTATTAAGAAGCATACCTGAGACGGCTATAGCAACGTCACCCACATATACAATCACCCTGCTACCACCCGCTTCCAGGTATATCAGCAGTTCATTAACCATTAAGTTCCAGAGAAGGGAAGAGAGGACACCTTCCGGCGTACCTCTGCTGACACATCTTTTAGCAGAAGTCCCACCCAGTTTGGAGTTGATTATCCTGCTATTTAGCGTAAGACTGACCAAGTGAGTCGTCTACCTGCAGAGTTGACAGCGCAGTCCTAACGTTATTAAAGGCACCCTGTATGTCAAGGAAAGCAACAATTTTGCACTCTCTATATTGTAGGGATCGTTCGATGTGACTAGTCAGTGAATGCAGAACCGTTTTCACCGACTTTCCTTTACAGTAGGCATGCTGAGCCGTTGACAGAAGTCTTGGATCAATTTTAGCTCGCATATGGACATCAATCAGTCGTTCTAGAGTTTTCAGAAGGACAGATGATAGACTTATAGGTCTGAGGTGCTTTAGGACAACGTGAGAACATTTTCTAGCTTTGGAAATGAAAACTACATTGACTTCTCTTCATGACAGTGGAATGTGGATCAATTCTACACAGCTCCTCATGATATTCTCTAGTGTAGGCAGGATGATATCTGAGGACCTTTGTAGCTCGCCAGGTATTATACCGTCCGGACCAGCAGACTTGTGTGGTTTGAAGCTATGCAGCGCCCAGAGCAGCTCATCTCTTGTGACCAGACCATGAATTTTGGTCTCGGTTGCAGTATGCCTGTTTGGGTTGCTACTGACCGCGAATTGAGAGCTACCTGGAAAGTGGGTGTCCAGTAGCAGGTTGACTGATTCATCACTTGAGGTTGTCCAAGAGCCATCGGTTTTTTTCAAACAGCTAGGCATCATAGGATTTGTAGAGGTTGAAAAGTTTTCTGCAAGCATTACTCTGTATTTTGACCAATCGGTTTTCCGATAATTCCGGGATGCCGGTTGGCTGCGAGAAGCATCACTCAGGCTGAATTGGATGTATCTGTGGTCTGAAACAAGCGGTCAGACGATACCATCCAGTTCGTTAGCATTTGAGTGGGATATCTAGCACTTCCTGTTGTTTTCTAGTTATAAAAAGTGGGCTCATTGCTAATGTTGCAAACAATGAGGTTAGTACTTATAATACAATGAAAAAGTGACTCACCTCTATCGTTGATGTTGGTACTGTCCCATACCGTGTGATGACCTCAAGTTCCATGCGCGCGAGGACTGCTTCAACCCATAGAGACTTATTTTTAACCGACAAATTTGACCCTTTTCGTGCAAAATTCCATCTGGAACCTTCATAAAAATCATCTCGTTAAGGCTTCCATTTAAAAAAGCCGTCTTGACATCTAACTGGACGATATCCATGTCATACGCAGCGCCAAAACACATCTAACTGAATCGTAGCGTACCACGCACCAGGGAGAAAATTTCGGTATAATCGACTGCCGATCTTTTGCGAATAGCCTACAAATCGTGCCTTGTACGAGGGCGGGTCAATAAGTCCCGACCTCTTACTGAAACAGCAACACTGCTCCTGTCAACAGGCATCTGTCAGTTGACTCCTGTCAAAATTTAAACTTGCTGCGTCAGTTAGTTTGTGTTTGACAGCTATTTTTATCAGACTACTCACTAATTTGAGGAGAAAATGGAAAAAAGTGAATTTCGTGTGCTTACGAGTATTAAGCATTATTTCTTGCGAAAAAAAACCATTACCGAGACCAAGGCTAAGCTTGACTCTGCACCATCGATTTCAATGGTAAAAAAGTGGTTTACTGAATTTCGTTGTGGCCGCACAAGGACTGAAGATGCCGAACGTCCTGGACGCCCAGTTGAGGTCTCTACACCCGAAACAATCGAAAAAATTCACGATATGGTGTTGGCCGACCGAAGATTGAAAGTGCGAGAGATTGTGGAAGCCGTAGGGATCTCGCATGGCTCAGTGGTTTCAATTTTGAATGATCACTTGGGCATGAGAAAGCTTTCCGCAAGATGGGTGCCGCGTTTGCTCACAGTCGACCACAAACGCAATCGTGTAACAACTTCACAGGAAGGTTTGGCGTTGTTTAATCGCAATATGGAGGAGTTTTTGCGCCGTTTTGTAACCGTGGACGAAACATGGATCCATCACAACACACCAGAGAACAAACAACAGTCAAAACAGTGGGTTTCTAAGGGTGAATCGGCGCCAAAGAAGGCCAAGGTGGGTTTGTCAGCCAATAAAGTTATGGCGACTGTTTTTTGGGATGCACGCGGGATAATCCACATTGACTACCTTCAAAAGGGAAGAACAATCAATGGGGAATATTATGCCAACTTATTGGACCGATTCAATGACGATTTGAAAAAAAAACGACCTCATTTGGCCAAGAAAAAAGTTCTTTTCCACCAAGACAATGTAAGGGTGCACACATGTGCAGTTGCCATGGCACAAATCCATGAATTGGGCTATGAATTGCTCCCTCATCCACCCTATTCTCCAGATTTGGCTCCGAGCGACTACTTCTTGTTCCCAAACCTGAAGAAATGGCTTGGTAGAAAAAGATTTGACTCCAATGATGAAGTCATCTCGCAAACAAAGGCCTATTTTGCAGACCTCGACAAATCATTTTTTTTGGAAGGGATAAAAAAATTGGAGAAGCGTTGGACAAAGTGTATAGAGCTCAAGGGAGACTACGTTGAAAAACAAAATTATTTTTTTATCAAAAAATCTGCGTTTTAATCCAAAAGTCACGGACTTATTGACCCGCCCTCGTAGTATTATAAAAACTTAAAACTAAAAACCTACAGACTACCTAAAAATAAATCTTAATCTACTTAATCTACTTACATCTAATACATTATATATACATACATGATATATATATACCTAATATATAGATATATGTATATATATATGTTTTTTTTTTTCAATTTTTTATTTTTGGTTTTTAAATTTTTTTTTTCTTAAATCTAACTTACTCCTACTTAAAACTATGTAAGCCAGCCATGGCTAAAAAAATTAGGCGACCCACTTTGCTTCACAAGAAGCTACCAAGTATTGAAGGAATTCGACGACGAAGCATCCTCTCCTTCAAAAAGCCACCAAAATTGTTGGTGCTGCCGAGCAACATGTCCCTCATGTCGCGACTCCCTACCGACCTACTGAACCGGAGACGCTCCGCACTGTCGTGTGCGACGTCTCTGCCGTAGTTTAGTCGCCTGTCCGCAGCTGTGCGAGCAACGTGGAAGATTAGCGGCACCGCCAATCTGTCCTGGATCAGAGAGGAACGCTTCTGGAGGGACAAAACCGTCAAAGCAAACTCTCTCATGATACATATAATTGTGGTAGTAAACCCCGGAGATCAGGTTGTTTGACGAACTCATTGCTCTTGCAATGTGCCTTCGAGTCATCTTAATGACGAAATTGTCCACTCTTATTAGGTTCGCCCTATTGTACAAGACCTCATGGGGATAGAATTTTATGTACTCAGACTCTGGTATTCTGTATAAGCGAAGACAAGCCCTAA
Source organism: Volucella zonaria (assembly GCA_963966105.1). Taxonomy (NCBI): domain Eukaryota; kingdom Metazoa; phylum Arthropoda; class Insecta; order Diptera; family Syrphidae; genus Volucella; species Volucella zonaria. The sequence goes on along the minus strand of OZ014530.1, from coordinate 315,291,789 downwards.
GACAAGCCCTCTCAAACACCCGAATCTTTTCCAATAAACTTGCTCTCACGTTGAACCACACAGGACATCCAAATATCCATGGCCGGATAAGGGCCATGTAGCAGATCACCTTCACCCTCGCATCGAGTTGGCTGTTATAAAACAGTCTCTTTGTAAGGACTAAAGCACCTCTGGCTCTGGCCAGAGCAACATCTATATGTTTGTTAAAATACAGATATTGATCTACCCTAGAGGTCCCAGACAAAAGCGTCCTAAACAGAATGGTTTCCGACTTCTGAAAGTTGATTTTCAACTTCCAGTCGTCGCAATAACGCTTAATTTTGTCGAAGCCACGTTGCAAAAGTGTATTAATGACCTCAATCTTTGGACCTGATCTGTACGCGATTAAGTCGTCTGCGTACGCTATGGCATGGTGAAGTGAAGCTATCAGATCACTTGTGTAAATGTTGAATAGGATCGGCGAATTTACCGCACCTTGTTGCAGACCGTTTTTAATGTTAAATGTTCCAGCAGAAGTCACATCGCCATTTTTCACAATGAACTGTCTACTGGAGAGCATATCAAAAAAATATACAGCAGTGGTTTACTAATGCCCAACCTGTCCAGCTTGAAAAAGAGCCCGTCTAACCAAACGGTATCGAAGGCTTTTTCCAAGCGAATCAGGCAGGCACCAGTGCACTGTTTCTTGCCTTTGTTCCATTGGATATCAGAAACAGCATGAATGATGTCATGCCCCGCCTTGAAACCGAATTGATTATCTGGAACTATATGTTTGTCCTCAACCCACTTAGTCAGGGCTCTATTGATCACCTTCTCGAAAACCTTACTGATGTTTGGAAGGAGACTGATCGACGGGAGATTCGCCGGATTGGATGTGTCTTTATCCTTTTTAGGTATGGGATGTACCACCGCAGTTTTCCAATGCGCTGGATAATGTGCATTATTCATTGCATTATTAAACAGGGTGGTATAAATGTCCATCACTTCTAGCGGGAGATGTCGAAGCACAATCTTCGGTATTTCATCGGTTCCCACTGATTTCTTACTTCTAAGCGATTCGAAGAACGTTTGGAGCTCTTCCTTCGAAATGAAAGGGGGTAGTACCCTATCGTTGGTGATGACGTTATTTGATATATTCTCGTCACTAAACTGGGTGAAACCCGAGCTCTCGAATCGCCAATTCACTATTTCATTTCGAAGGCGGAAGTTGTGCACAAGGACTCGACTCTCCAGGTCGTAGTTCGGGCCAATGAAGTCATTCGCTTGTATACTTCCTGGAAAGCCGCTCCTATAGCCTCTACCTTCTCCTGCGGATCCTCGATCACAAAGAAGTTATCATCATCAACTGCCTCATTTGGATCGATACCTGCTGCTACAAGTATTTGTTCGTTGTTCGTCGTTCGGGCGATTCTAAGACACGAAAGGTCGTTTTGATTATTTCTCCGAAATATTTTATTTATTTTCGGGAACATATTCGGGTTGCTGGTGTTTACAGCCCGAATTTTGTTGTTCCAATACAAACTTACAGAATTTCTGTAATTTTCTTTTATTAATGTTTGGAGGTTTTTAATCGACGACTTCAATGTCATGATCTCCGGGTTATGTCTGTCCGTAAACTGTCTGTATAAGGTTTTTAGCCTTGACAGCAGTCTACTTTTATGTCGATGCAGTGCGTCAATAGTTGCGTTGCGGAATAAGTCTTCGTTGTCAGTGTGTTGATACCGAGGTATCGTTTTGTCCATTGTTCGTTTGATTGTCTCGTCCATTAGTCTAAGATACCTGTCAATATCCTCGTTTGACAGATTTCTGTTTATCGGTGGATTGAGCGCATTCGAGGAGTGTGCTCTTGTCAGTATTCTTGAGAAGTGTGTCCAACGCACCCTACTATAATTGTAGGAATGCTTTTGAACAAACTCTTCCAATTCCGCAGTTTTGTTGGGAACAGTTATTTCGGTGCTGAGACCGCATGGTCACTGTCATACACGAAAGTGCGTAGACAGTTTGTAGTTTGTTGGTTAGTGCACGTCAGTTGTATTCGTGAGTCGAACAGCAGGAGATTCAAATAGGACCCGTGTCTGGGAAACAACGAACTATCGGTCGCCTTAAGCCCGAGTCGATACATTATACTGTGCTGACTCTACCAATTGAATAGTAGGTTCCCTCTAGTATTTGGTGTATCATTTCCCCAATCTCTATGTTTAGCGTTGAAATCTCCGCCGATAATAAAATAGTTGTCTTCCAATTCCAGCCTCAGGAGTCGAAAAAGTGTCTCGAGCTCTGAGATGAATAAGGTGGATTGAGTAGCCTTAGGTGCATTGACAGACACCATGTACAACCGCTTTCCACTACGGAGAGGGAGTACAGCACCCGAAACCTTCGTACCGCATAAGTCTCTAAGTGTTAACCTGCTTGTGATCCGATACCAACAAACCTATACTAACGAGAGGCACAAAGGGAGTTACTTGAAAAGTATAACAAGTAAGAGTTCTGTTTTGTGGAAGACTATGGCCATGCTAAATTTGTCGTCAGCGAATTTGGTACCCACTATACGCCACGATACGACAACAGACGCTGACTACTTTTCTAACATTCTTCTGTCCAAACCTTTTGAATTTGGTGCGGTATTCAAACTCGGGCCGGCAAAAAAAACTGTTGAAGCACCCGGGCCTACTCCCGAGCTATTTGAAGTAAAAGGAGTTGATTACGTTAGGAGATAACATACACCAGCTTTTCTTCCTCATATGTATATACACTTTCACCTTCCGGTTTATACATATGTACATACCAACAGGCTATCCTAAATTAGATTTTCATATCACACTTGTACAAGTGCCTGCACATTACTCGTATTTTCCCAGTTCAAAGATCCAGAACAGTTGCATATGTACGAGTATTTCAAGTGTTGGAACAACACCACTCCCAATCCATTTCGAATTTCTCGAATTTTTCCATTCCCCGATTCCATCTGATAGATCCATATTTGTTTGTCAAACGGATTTTCCAATTGCATGCACGTGCAAGGTACCTCTGAAAATAGAATCCATCTTACCATTAGGTAGTCGTAGATCCTAGAATCCCGCGCGCAAGGTGCGTCCAAGATGCAACTGTGAAAGAAGCGCCAAATTCACTTCCACTCTACCACAGTATATTGTACATATGTACAAGTAGTAGGGCATTATCCTTGTTTGCGTTTTGGCGCGTAATTCACGTCTAATAAATCTGATCAGGACAAAAGGCAATTGTCAGCTACAGATGCTCGTATGTTTGTTGAGAAAGTTACTGGTGCTGGTGCTGGTCCTAGTGCTGGTGCTGGCTGGTGCCTTATACTCGTAATCCCTTGCCCTGATTACAACTGCATGAGTTAGAGCAGAGCGCACGTACATAATGACGTTACACTTGGATTTAAAATAAGCAAGGGATCATGATTTCCTTTTGTTAACATCCGTGAATGGTTGGTTCCTTGTGTTGGTGTTTTTATTTTCTGTTCCTTCCCTTTCACTGCACTGTTCTTGTATGATACTTCATCATAACGATTCAGGCTCAATGGACTCAATGAACCCTAAGAATTGTCCTGCAAAATGTACTCGTATAATCCCGAGGTGCATGCGAGGTGCGTGTGTCGAGCAAGGTGCGATCGCTTTTCTCTTCTTCGTCGTGGGAAAAATACCTCAAGGGTCTTTCTCAATTCTCGAAAATGTGAGCGAGCATATTATGCGCCAGTTTTGGTTGCCGCCAAAATACGGAACTGATTGTTGCATAGCCGAATGGATAATTGGCGGGAAAAGGAAAATTATTACGTAGAAAGGAGCAATTAAGGTCAAGAGGTTTAAGACAATAAAATTTCAAATTGAAATTGTTCTGCGGTCTCCTTTTATGACTCTCACAATCACAGCGACTTCTTAGGTAATCGTAAATTGGTACCCATTAACGAATTGCTTCTGTTCAATTGTGAGAATGTCTGAAAGGATTGAGTGGCAATGCATTTTAATTGAGCTAGACAGGATATGAGATTAATATCTGAAGGACTATGTTAGTACCGTGGTTTCTGCAAATGTAATATGTTATGATTTAAAATGCTGCAATAAACCATTGAGTAGCTCAACAGCAGCTCAACGTTGGTGGATTCGGTTCTTCTTTTGTCCATCGCATAAAACAGATGGTAAGGATGTTTGCTCAATATAAAAACCAGTCTGCTAAATTGTTGATCTGATTCGCGGTGTGGGATTTTTAGTATGGTAACCGAAACTCAATTTTATGGAGCGCATATGAAGTTGGTATCAATTACAAAGGAGAGCTCAAAAAATATTAAACATCTGCTTTTTCGTGAAATTTTCATATCCTTTTCGGTCGTTCAATACGGTTTTTTTTTACTCCTAACTCAATGCGAATTTTATATCTTGATCCTTCTCATACTCGTAGAGTTAACCTCAAGGAAACGAGGTTCTAGTTGGGGTTCATGTTTACGTATACATACATGGCCTCATAATTTTGATTGACGTTTAATTGCAAGGCTCGATTAACTCTGTCAAGTATAATTTTGGAATTTTTAATTAAAGAATGAGCGGATCAATATAAATATCACGTAAACAATAAAAAAAAAAAAATCTATCGAGGATCATAATTTTTGTAATACCTAATCGAGAAAAACGGCCAGGTGACCGCTTCCTAGGAGACTTTGTTGCTAAAATCGGTAATAAAGATATCTATGGCGGAGTAGTGAAGAAGTCTGTATACTCTCTACGAACCGATAACGGATTTTAAGTCGGAGCATTGGTGTTCATTCGCTCGATATGTCCTATCTATCCAAATAATTCGTAGGACTATCAGGACTTAAATTTCACTGATAAGGAGCTCTCGGTTTGTCGAAGAGAGATATTCATACGTTCACACAATTTCGCTATCCATAGTTCTTCCAAGTCCAGCGGACGGAATTGCTGTCGATTGTCATTCTAGTTGCCACAAGAATGTTAGCCATCATGGGATATTCATCAACGATCATGACTCTAGAACTGCGGTAAATAGCACCTCTCTCAGCCTACGAATGAGCACTAGTACGAGTATAGCGCTGTTTGTTTCCTGCTGTTTATTTTGACCAAATAAAGGGTGTTTTTTTAGAGGTATACAAATTCAATATAAAATAAAGCATTTGAAGCTAATTTTAATGTCTATGATATTAGATTTATTTAATAGAAAATTATATGCCATTAGTGTTTCAATATGATGTCGGGCATACGCGCGCCACGGCTAGCGCGAATGAAGCGCAATCGTAAAGTCCAATTTTCGACAAGTTTATCGAGCAACTGGGGCGGTATATCCGCAATAACACGGCGAATGTTGACTTCCAAATCGTCCAATGTCTCTGGTTTATCGGCATAGACTAGTTACTTCACACACCTCCAAAGAAAGTAATCTGAGGGTGTGAAGTCACAGGATCGTGGGGGGCCAGTTCGCCGGTCCATTGATGGTAACATCCTAGTCGGCATTGTCCTTAAAGAAATATGAGCCAATGATTCCACCAGCTCATAAAACACACCAAACAGTGAGTTTTAATGGTCGTAAGGGCGTCGTGACAAAGGCTTCTGGGTTTTCTCCACTCTAAATTCGGCAATTTTGCTTGTTTACATAGCCATTTAACCAAAAATGGGCCTCATCGGAGAACAAAATTTTGCATTGAAAATGAGGATCAAGCTGAATCATGTTTTCGGCCCATTCACCAAACCTACGGCGCGTATAATGGTCACGCAGTTTCAACTCTTGCACAAGCTGGAGCTTATAAGCTTCCAAGCCAAGATCTTTCCGTAAAATCTTCCACAAAGTGGATGGGCATAGCTCCAATTGCTGTGCACGATGGTGAATCGACTCATTCGGATTCTCTTGAACACTGCGCCCCACAACGGCTATAACTTGTCGTGTTTGGGAATGCGTACCTACTAATCATAAATCAACTTTTAACTGTCAAATTGACATTCTGTAGAAACAGTGCTGCCAGTTTATAAACCAAACCTCCACAAAAAAAATTATCAATAAGCCAATGAACAATATCCCAGATCTGAACTCGAAGAACTTAAATCAGCTGAACCGGGTAATACCGCATATGAGAAAGATATGTAGTAGGGAACATGGAATGCTTTTTCTCCGCCTGATTTTTATTAACACTTTGCTCTGCGAAAACCGTTGAAAAAAAAGGAAAGTAGCCACGCATCTCAAGCCAATCTTATCTCCTTCCATGATTGCTCATTAAAATGTGAGAATTTTTTTTTCTGGAAATTTGATATGCAGTACGCAGCTACAAATGCATCGCATCTTACTCTATAAGGGTTGGTTTTTATTGTTTGTGTTTTTCTTTTCGGTTTTTATCGCATAACAACAAGCTATAAAATTTAATATTTTTTCTTAACGCCACGGTGGGCACAATCTGGAAAACCCTTTGCACCTTTTCGACGGAAAAACTTGAATTTTCTCCCTTAAATGAAATGCTGAACCGCGGATATTCGTACGTATCTGATTCAAATCAGTCGGCACTATTATCTCTGTATCCATTGGTCCCCGTCAAATGTCGATCGTGATGAAGATTGAACATGAACATGTTTTCTCAAAAAATTCGAGTGCATAAAAGAAAGGAGGAAAACGCGTTTTCCAACGTTTGTTATGAGTAGGTACCTTATCCCCTTTTCCACGGGGAAAATCTTTTTGAAAAATTTCTTGAATTTTCACATTTAACCGAATATGAAAACGGCAAACTCGTTTACCATTGTTTTCTGAATCTGAAATGCGCTTTATGGCCACGAAGTAATAGTGGTGCAATATGTCGTTTTGATTGAGCAAACTGACCAGGGAACAATAGGAGTTACAATACTCACCCGGGTGTCCTTTGTTTGGAAAAATGTTTTGGGAAATTATGGAACGAATAAGATCCTTGAAGTGGCTTTCTTCTTCTTTTTTTTTTCTCTCAAAAGTGGATGGAGTTTCATATTTCTGCTTCGATTATTACGGGTACACCATGTCATATGGAGTCATTTCGGTTTTCTTTTGACTTCTGATGGTATGACATCGAATGTTGTAGTCGTACTTGAATATGATCATCAGCAAAAGGTTACTAAACTCATTGCTCTTCTGGAGGCAAAAGTCAAGTTCGAGAGGAGACATAAATTAAGCAGAATTTTTGAACCGGAACACCATTGAATCGGAGGGATTTTTGTTTTTTTTTTTTTTTTTTTAGAAAACAATGAAATGCTCATCAGGTGCTCAGCGAAGCGTTAATAAGTAAGCAAGACACCTACGAAATTGTAAGAAGACTAATAGAGTAATTGTTTTGCAGGAAATTACAAATAATTGCAAAGTGTCAGGGATTTGGCAGCGAATATGTATAAAAATAATTTTGGGCTAAATTACGAAATGAACATTTACCAACATCATGAAGCGTTAAATCATTATGGGCGCAGATTTTTCCAGTCCTCTGTGTTCCACGAGGTTGCCTTTGTTTTTGCAAAGTCTTCGTAGCACTTTCATGAGCATTTATTTAAATTTGTCTCTATTAAATATTCGGAGTAAGGTTATGGCTTGATATGGTCACATGCGAAAGGATGCGAAAGAACAGCAATTTAGTGTGACGACATTTTGTTCAGCAGGAACAAAGGCAGAACTTAAATTTGCGACATAAATTCGAATAAATTAATTCTACAATAGTAGCACTAAATAAAGCGGCCAGCGTGTTAGTGATGCGATTACATGAGAGCACAAGCGTTCACACTTTAGCATCCCACTACCAACTCCTGCTCTCACCTCCACGTTGGTGACTAGTGGGTGCCTAGTACCTCGACTGGAGATTGGGTAACCAACCCCTTTGGAAGGTCGTTGGGGGCAGCGAACGAGAGAGGGAGAGGAATGGCCTCCCACTAGGGCATTTCCTCTTGTTCTTGGCGTCTACAGTTCTAGTTCCAGTCAGGCTGAACTATTAAGTGTAATCCCTATATGAGCTGCTTCGACGTATTCGGATACCAGGTCTATAGGGATCTGAATCAGGGTGTTGGAAAAGAGTTGGTGGCGAATGAACCCTTAATGGGTAATCCCGAAGTGGATTACTGGCACCGGAATATCCGGCCTGCTGTCCTAAGGTCAAATCTAGGGCCTGGCCCTCCAAGTTGGGGGTTGTGCCGTCGGGGTAACTTTCCGACCATGGAAAAAAAGAATAGTTATGAGAGAGACACAACCAGCCCCGGATAATGGAACTCCTCAAATGGCGAATAGATCCGGAACGTCAATGGACTACGATATGAGAGTATGTACTGGAATGTGCGAACGCTGTACACCCCAGGTGCTACTCAAAAACTTGAGTCTGTCCCCGAGCGGTATAAGGCAGATATTATCGCCATCCAGGAGATACGATGGATAGGATCAGGTATGATGAAAAGAAAAAAATGCGATATTTATTACAGCTACCATAAAAGATTGCACGTATTAGGGTGCGGACTCGTCGTGTCAAATCGAGTCAGGTGAAAAGTCGTTGACTTCAAGCCAATAAGTGATCGCCTGTCTGTGATCCGCATCAAAGCTACCTTTCAAAACATAAGTCTAATATGTGCACACGCCCCTACCGACGAGGCTGAAGAGCCCATCAAGGAGGAGTTCTATGAGCTCCTGGATAGAGCCTACGGAGCCTGTCCGGAGTCTGATGTCAAAGTTGTACTCGGGGACATCAATGCTAAAGTCGGAAAGGAAAACATCTTTGGCGGGTTAGTTGGTAAGCACAGAATCCACGAAACGACAACAGACAACGGCTACCGACTAATCGATTTTGCAACAACTCGTAACACGGTGATAAGTAGCACTACGTTTCCAAGATTAAGGATCCACACAGCAACCTGGCTCCCTTCAGGCGATCGAACCGCATCCAACATCCTCGACGTGCTCACATTCCGAGGGGCAAATGTTGACTCTGTCCACTCACCTACCACAGACGTTAACTATCAGTGGTGCCGGTATCGCGACATCATCAAGGAGGTAGGCGAAACCATCTTAGGGTACCAGCCACCCCAGAGAAAGAGCCCGTGATATGATGATGAATACGTTTACAGGAAAAAGGTGACAGAAGATGCACACAAGAAAATGCTGCAGCGCAAAACAAGGGCAGCAAGGGAAGAGTATCGAGCCAGGAGGAGGGCAGAGAAGAAGATCCTTCGTAGAAAAAAAGAGGGTCTACGCAGCATCTCAGCTCAGGGAGATCGAAGAGTCTCGTGATCGATACAACATCCGGAGGTTTTATAAGAAAGTCAAGCAACTGGCTGCTGGCTTCAAAACCGGAACACAAGCTCTTCGAAACACCAAAAGAAACCTAGTCACCGTAGCACAGGGAATAGTAGATGTGTTTAATGGGCATCATGTAGAGAGAGTAATAGGGCAAGAAGGGAACCCACGTCCAGTCAATGAAGAACCAGTTCCACCACTCAGTATAGAAGAAGTTGGCTTAGCTATAAAAAAGCTTAAGAACAACAAGGGTGCAGGCTCTGATGGTTTACCAGCCGAGCTCTTCAAATACGGTGGCGATGTTTTGGTAGGGCGCATACACCAAATCATCATCCAAGTATGGGTGGAAGAAAGCATGCCCGACGACTGGACTGTCAGCTCCATATGCCCCATCTACAAAAAAGGCGACCCTATGTCTTGCAAGAACTATCGTGGTATATCCCTGCCTAATGTCGCATATAAGATCCTATCCAACGTACTGTGTGAACGTCTCAAATCGTTCTGTTCGGCACGTACCAGTGCGGCTTCCGGCCCGGCAGATCGACTATAGACCAAATTTTCACACTGGAAAAGACCAACGAATTTCAAGTCGAGACTCACCACCTTTTCATCGACTTCAAGGCCGCATATGACAGCATTAATCGTCAGGAGTTTTATATGGTGATGGCCGAATTCGGCAAAACTGATCCAGTTGTTTCGCGTGACACTGGAAAACACGCACTGCAACGTGCAGTTTGGAAGTAGCTCCTCCGAACTATTTCAAACATACACCGGATTTCGGCAAGGTGATGCGCTATCATGTGATTTCTTCAATCTCGTCTTAGAGCAGGTAGTGCGCAGGGTAGGCGTCAACACGGAAGGCACTATCTTCAACAAGTTCGTCTAGATCCTGGGATATGCGGACGATATTGATATCATCGGGCGCTCGCAGCGTTCCGTGATAGAGGCTTTCACGGCGATTGAAGAACGAGGACAAGACCAAGTACATGCTATCAACAAACAAAGAATCATCTGTATACTGCCTAGGACAAAACGTCACTATTGATAGCAACGATTTCGAGGCAGTTAAAGAGTTCATCTATCTCGGAGTAAACATGAACTCCACGAATGAGATCCTAGTGGAGATCCGACGAAGAATTACCATAGGAAACCCCTGCTACTTCTTACTCGAAGGACGAAATGTACGCGTTACAAAACCCTTATCCTGCCAGTTCTACTGTATGGCGCCGAGTGCTGGACGATAAACAGGAAGGGAGAGCTAATTCTGGGCTCCTTCGAAAGAAAAATTCTTCGACGGATTTTTGGTCGTGTGTGCGAGGAGGGCGAATGGAGGAGAAGATACAACCGCGAACTCTATGAGCTATACCAAGATGTAGATGTAGTCCAAAAAGCCAAAATACGTCGACTACATTGGCTCGGCCACATCGAGCGAATGGACAACAATCTTCGAATCTCAGCCCTCAGGTTCGAGACGACAAGGAAGACCGAACCTACGTTTCAAAGACCAAGCTATCGCGGATGCCAGAGCGCTTGGTGCCCGGGATCGTAGAGGATGGAAGGCTGACGTGTCTCAGGCAGAGACTCGCCACGGGTCGGGAGCCCGTTAAGTAAGTAAGTGTATAGATATCTCAGGTAATTCACCTACGACCAAACGTCTTCGACCTCCGTTGATAGTGTAATGCATTTAAATTCTCCCTATTTCCTTCCAGGTGTCCTCCACTCTCCCACAACTGTTCTGGCCCACATTCACGATCCACTTTTCTGCCTGATTTTCTACGTGCATTCCATAGTATGCTTTTACAATAGAGTAAAAGCGATGGTAACTTCCTAGTTATTTTATCCGTACAAAATTTCTGAGCCCACGATGGAGTTGAACAGTCGCAAATTAGTTTTCGTGTCTAAAACATAATTATTCTAGATCTTGGGCAACCAACTGATTCAACTGTCTTTATCAAGTTTGATACCACCACCAGCCGAAACCATATTTCTGCGATAAGGAAAGTTGACCTCAATGATTGAAAAGCTCAGATAATTTGCCTCTTTCTTCTCTATGTCGGAACAGAGCACTCAGACAAAGAACAAGTCCATTGTAATCTACATGCTCCTCTTAATGAAATTTCTCAGTCTTTCAGAGGAAGATGAGTAAGCACTTCATTGATAAAGTGCCTACAGTACCAGCACACACAATGTCAGCTACTCGGCGCTGCGGCGAGCATAGGCCGGGTTATTCAAAGAAATAGTGTTCCGTAGCGTCGTCATCGGGTTCATATTAAACGTCGCCGTATCACTTATTTTCAGTAAACTTAAATTCTTAGCAAAAGCGTAATGTCCCGTCACGAGTGCAGTAAGCAGCTTGCAGTCTTCCCATTGAGGGACAGTAGGAAAGCCGCTGTCGGCTTTATAGACGTCGGGAAGTATTTGCTTGATTTACGGGTCTGGAGAGTCATGCCATCTGCAGTTATATTCATATGAAATCCATCTGTCAATATCAACCCTAACTTATGGCACAGGCAAACCTAACGAAGGTGTTCCGGTCCTGAAAAACAAACCTCTACCTGAGCAAGTTCGTATGCCATTTCCCATTACCCCATTGTGACCTGGGACCCACACAGGGCTCAGTGAATTTAGCCATCCGACTGTGTTCAGTGAAGTCTTCCATTCTTGAACTGGTTCGGGGGTCGTGTGATGTTTCGGCAAAGCTTTAAATGCAGCATGGCTGTCGCTACAGATGCGAATGCTTCGTTTCGTCCACCTATTCTTCACAATATAATTTGTTGCCATCAAATTCTAGCTGGATCCATTCCTGGGCACAGGGAAAATCGATTTCGAATTTTTTCGGTTACTTGAATTCTGGTGTCATTGCATCAGACGGTATATCCATAAGACCAGACTTAAAATGCAGTTGCCGCGAAAGTTCCAGTCGGTATTGTACGAAAGACCATTTATCTTCAAACGGAAGATGGCTTTGAAATCAATATCAATGGGGGGGGAGATTCATCAATGCGTCTAGAACAGAGCTAGAGAAAGCTCTCATCCAGCCGAGACAGACCGTTCTTTGGAGTCCCGTAAAAGCAGTAATGACGTACTTTCGTGAAAGCTTGTTCCACCAGACAACCGAGGCATAGGATATAATTGAACTTATCAAAGCAGTGTAGATGCAAAACACCCACCTCGGCGACAATACATCTACATCATCTGCATATGGTTGGGCATAGACGTCAGAACTATTGGAATCGTTGAGGAATGAGTCGACCAACGTGCACTATAGCTTCCGGGCAACACCTGTTTATACCCGCCATCAGTATCCACGACCGGCATCCAATTCACAGCATCGCCGTTATCCATAAATCTGGTGATTCGTCTACGGCGAGTTGTCTGGCCGAATTACACATGCCGTCAAAAGTTGCGTTGTCGGAAGCGCCCTCAATGTCGATGAAAATGCTGAGCGCGTATTCCTTCTTATCAAGAGGATGCATTTGCCTAGTATTTTGTGCACATCCTTCAAGACCAACTCAATGGAGGAAAACCGCAAAAAGTTTAAAGTCCATGCCTATATTTGAGTGCGTCGAATTGGACAATGGGACACATCCACTTTCGCACTAGTGTATTAGCAAGAGTTCTTAAAATCTTAAAATTCACAAATCCGCTGGTCCAGATGGTATATTTCCCCTCCTTCCAAAGAGGTCTTCTTCCTCGCTGGTAAAACCATTGCGTAAGCTTTTTCATCAATCCTACTTTTTAGGAATTTTTCCGAGCAGATGGAAAACAGCATTTGTCCAGCCGGTCCCTAAAAAGGCGAATCTTCTTCTCTCTCCTCGTACAGACCCATTGCACTTACGTCCCTTTTCTCCAAGGTCATTGAAACGCTGATAAACCGTCAGCTTATGAAATATCTCGAAACACGAAAACTTCCTAATGACCGGCAGTACGGTTTTCGTAGCAACAGGTCCACTGGTGATCTGATGGCATGTCTCACCGAAAAGTGGAACCAAAGCGCACACCATTCTGGCGAAAGCAATATAGTTGCACTTGATATTTCTAAGGCATTTGACAGAGTTTGGCATCAGGCTCTTTTGACGAAAATGCGTGCTTCTGGGATCGATGTCTCTCTTTTTCAATGGATTAGAAATTACCTTTCGGAACGTTCAATTCAAGTTGTCTTGGACGGTTTCAAGTCTGATATTCACAAAATAAATTCTGGTGTGCCTCAGGGCTGCGTTCTGTCTCCGACACTCTTTTTCATTTTCATCAACGATCTCTTGTCTGCTACTTCTAATCCAATATATTCCTTTGCTGACGACAGTACTCTCTGCTTTTCATATTCATTCCCGGACTCACGTCCCTGCTCTTCGGCTGTAGAACGGGAACGGCAGCGTATGTTAAGCTCATTAAATTCCGATATCAGCAGCATAACCAATTGGGAAACTATCAACAGAGTGGAATTTAATTCTTCCAAAACTCAATGCTGTCTGCTGTCATTAAAGCGAAATTTAAACACTCAGCCATTATCCATGAATGGCACTTGCATCGTCGAAACCGATAAACTTTCCATTCTCGGTATGTGTATCAGTGACAACTTACGAGTACGTTGGAATGACCACATATTCGATGTCGCCAAAAATGCTGCGAAATGTCTAGGTTTCCTCAAGCGATGGAAGAAATATTTTACCTCCTCTGATCTGGCCACAATATATTATACATTCATCCGCCCAAAATTGGAGTACAATGCCCACATCTGGTCAGGTGCTCCCAAAACATCTCTGCACGTGCTAGATAGGATCCAAAACCGTGCGATAAAAGTCATGGATGATACTAATATCAGTCAATCAATTGACACCCTCGAACACCGACGTAATGTCTCGGGTCTCTGTTCTATCGTTATTTCCACCGCCAGTGCTCCATTGAAATCGGCAGTAGCATTCCGCCCCATCAAACTTTTAACCGTAACACCCGTCTCGCTATGAATGCTCATCAGTATACCCTCAAGCCCACGTTCGGACGTACTCTAAAATATCGTGATTCGTTCCTAATCCGTACAATGGAGTGCCCTGCCTAGCTCTTTAGTCCTAGTCATTACAACCTTCAAACATTCTCCCTAAGTTTCTTTCGCCCGCTCTGTGTGCAAACATTTTAAGGGTACACAAATCCATTGAGCGCATAAAAAGACAAGTTTTCGGTCTTTCCGATTTCGGTCGCTCGTCATACAGTAGTAGGAAACGCCTTAAACATCGGAAACCAGATGTGGAAAGCTTGACAATTTTGGTGTCATCTTTTCGCAGGGCAGAACATACGCGTATACTAAAATTGGAACCATACATCAGTTGTCTTGGTCTCATTTACCCACAGTCCTGCTCTGAACCTATAAAAGTTGTCGTTTCATCCTCTGTCGCGTCATCTCGCCATGAACGTCGTATCGCTGTGTATTTTCAAGGCCAGGTATCTTGTTTCCGTGAGTAGGCTTCTACAGTATTTTGAGTATTCCACAAGTTAACACCTCCAAGGTGTCTATCTGATAGTATTTTCGTTGCAGTAAGTTCAATCTGACGTTCTAGAGACCCTATTTCCTCAGGTTGAAAGCAATCATAATGTTTCACAATCCTAGCATTACCTTTAATCGTATGCCAAAGGTCGGCAACAAAGTACCAGTTCCGCTGCAGTTCTGGCTCGCAACCGAAATTCGTCCTATTTTGTGGCGCTGAAAGCCATAATATTACACATCCTCATTTTGTCGGATTAAATGCAGTGCGAAAATGGTGCAGTATTGCATGTTCGTTGCAATTCCAAAACTTATCCGTACTGATTCCAGAAACAATAAAACCAATGTAACCAGAGGTTGGACATTGATTTATTGTAATGTAACATGCCACACCCCAAATAGTGTCTTTTGACAAACTAATGGAGGAAATTCTTTATCACCGCTGTCATGAATACATCCCAAATTGATTAAGTTGAGATAGATGTTTGGTCACATCTGGAGTCTCAGTTCACATGTGGGATACATACTAATTAGGTTTTAACTACAATATTTGTATGAACCATTTGTAGTTGCACTTTGGGTCCAAAGACCGGAATCGTCTCGAGTGGTATGCGCCTTGTTGTTTTGTATTTCAAGATTCACTTATGAGATCATCATGCATGAAAACACAAGTCAATATGAGTGCAGCATTGTAGTAAAGGAAAATCATAAAATCGTTCATGGCACATTAAACGGCAGATGGACAGAGGACGGGCAGTTGTGCCAAACCAAAAGGATTGTCAACAGACACCGAGTGGAGTACGTCACGGTCTATGGAACTTAAGTGATTGCGGTTACCCGTCATCAGACTTCCAAACCTGCAAACTGAGTGCTGGGTTGCTCTTGAAGATGACTAATATTAGCAAAATCATGAGATCTTTGTCAAAAAAAAAAAAAAATTAAGACAACAGCAGTCCAAAATTAATACTACTCCGGGGCTCTGATCAATATTTTGTGCGATGTACTCGTTTTTGGCGCACAACATCATTGCGCTTTGTTGGCAAAGATTTTTGATTCGTATTCCCACCATTAGTGGTGTTCCCCTTTCACATGAGCGCTAGCCAGAGATGTGTGTTTCAATGTGAATCACATGATCCATGCGAATGCACTTCTCCATATGACGAGGTAGACAGCCCAGAGACTCACCTTGGTTCAGTTTTCCGCTTCGGTGGCTAGACGTCGTCGTTGTCGTTGTACGTACGAGTAGTCGGTTTTTTTTTTTTTTTTTTTTTTTAATTTTTTATGGATTCATTTGAGTTTGCCGTTTGCCCACATACGAAGTCTTTCCCATCTCATTCTGTTGAGTCTTGAAATCAGAGTGCGCGATTCCGTGGTAGCACATACGCTGACACACCGACATGTTGCCGACATAACACCGTCCGACATGACACCGGTCCCTTTACATCGCTTTAAAGCTGGCTTTACCCGAATCTATGCTATGGGAACAAGTTACAAAGGTGTTTGGCCGTTTGTCCAATGGAACCGACAGTGCATAATTACATCTCATGCGCACCACTAGTTATACGAGTGGGAACATTCCGCTTTAATTGTTGTGCCAACAAATTCAAACGCATTTTTGTCCCAGTCTATTTCCATATTTGAAATGCTTCAAGTGATTTCACTTTTATCGGTCAGGCGATTTAATGTGTACGAGTACTCGTCTAAGGTTCGAGGAGTACTTTCTAATGAATTAATGGTGCGGATGTTGACGTTCCAGGTAGGTATACGGTGTAGGATGATAAATCGGTTTTTTTTTTTTTTTATTGCAAAAATCCGGTTGGATAGGTACTCGTAATTGGTCTATTGGTTGCGTTGCGTTGCGTTGCGTATTGCGTAGGCACACTGTTTTCCAGCTACCTAATTAAACTACATCCTGGCAACATGGGTTTAGTAAGTAATGTGACAGAGGTTTATAGGCTTGTTGCGCCACCAGTGGCGGATTTCTTCAGAAATCCCGAAGTTAAAAGAACAAACGAGGAAGCAATTGTACAGGTTGGTCTGGAACCTGCCTTACCGGATGGCAAGATTAAAGAACGTTAAAATGTTCATCGACGTACGAGAGAAAGGTCCCCATGGAACTACATAGTTGTTAGAGGTTTAGATGATATTACAACAAATGACAAAGTTGCGTTCACACATTTAGTGACGTTTCATGGCCCTGAAATTAGTAATCACAAATGCAAGCGGTTTCTTGATTTTTGTATTTCAAATGTCCAGGGTGTTTGAAAATAAAACTAGCAAACTGGTCATCCGACTCTTTTCTGATTTAGAGAAAACCTCTTGCCTGATAGACATGGGGGTGCTAACCCGCCAATTGCGGTTGGTACTGCGACCCAAAAAATCTATTGTGTCACAAAGTTAGTTTAAGATACCAGATGAGCTTCAACTTTCTTTAAGAGCTGCTTTACAGCTCCTTATTCGCTGAAACTTCTATGAGAAAGTAATGCCTCCTTACGGCGCGTAGATCCCTAGTATGTGTTCTGATATACCATATTCTAAATTTATATAAGTGATATCGGGGATGGCAGTTTCAGTCTTTTAATATCATCCGTTTTGAAGTTTAGACATAGTTTGGATTTATAGGTCTTTTAGCCTACGGAGGAACCGGTATATTCTCGCAATAGAATAGACACACTTTGTTTTCCCAAATTTTGATTATTGAGAATGTAGGATTCCGCTGAAAAGTTGTGGGCCAGTTCACGGGCTTTTTCATTATCTTCAATACTCTTATGTCCTGGTACTCACCAGAGCTTGATTTCGTTTCTTTTAAGTTCTAAAAAATATTGAAGCATTGTATTGGGTATTGGTTTGGTTTATTTAAAAAAATCATGTACAATAGTATTATTCAAAGTATTGCCCATCTGAAGCTATGACTTTTTGCCATCTTTCTGGCAATTTGTGGATCCCATCCCAAAAGAACTGCGCCGGCTTGCCAGCCAAGAATGAATCAAGCCAATTTTTGATATTCTGCTCTGATGTGAACCGTATTTCAGTGAGGGCGTTCTGCATCGACCGGAACAAATGGTAGTCAGAAGGGCCAAGGTCTGGGCTATAAGGCGGGTGGGGTAAGACTTCCCATATACTGTTTTCCAAATAGTTCTTAACCGGAATAGCAACGTGGGGCCTAGCGTTGTCATGATGGAAAATTATTGCCTCGTGTCTGGTCGCATATTCCGGGCATTTTTCGGCCACTGCTCTCTTCAAACGGATTAATTGTGTTCGGTAGCGTTGTCCATTGATGGTTTGACCCGGTTTTAGCAGCTCCTAATACAGCACACCCATCTGATCCCACCAAATACAGAGCATTACCTTCGCGCCATGGATATTCGGCTTTGCAGTTGATTTGGCTGGTTGGCCGGGTTCACATATGATTTTTTGCGCTTGGGGTTGTCGTAATGGATCCATTTTTCATCACCAGTAGCAATCCGATGCAAAAATGACTTCCTTTTGTGGCGTTCCAGCAGCATTTCGGACATGAAAAACCGCCTTTCGACGTCTCTCGGCTTGAGTTCGTGTGGAACCCAATTTCCTTGCTTTTGAATATATCCAGCTGCTTTTAAACGTTTTGAAATGGCTGCTTGAGTGACACCCAAAGATTCTGCGAGCTCTTCTTGTGTTTGGCAACAATCTTCATAGAGTAATGCTTCCAGTTCTTCATCTTCAAACTTTTTTGGCTGCCTAGGACGTTCATCGTCTTCCAAGCCAAAATCACCACATGTTCACCATAAACTTCCACCAAAATACGATGACTTTCGGCAGCGGTAATGAAGAAGAGCTCCCCGCAAAAACACTTTTTCAGGCACAAAGTTCGACATATTTGAGTGAAAAAAATTATTATTGTTTACGCTTCAAATGAATGACATATACTGAAATGACGTACAATGACAGTAGCTTTCCAACGCATGTTCCAATGGAATAATACAAGTTATAGACCCAATAGCACCGATTCAAATAAAACGTCAAACAAATTATTTGAGTTTAACGCTGTCTGTTAATGTCTGCCTCAATTCGAACTGCTTGAGTGTTTGCCGAAAAATGATTGCGCCACTAGAACTCCTCGAAAACCGATTCGATAGGGAGAAACCTGAAGATTCCTAACAGCAATCTTCAATCCAGCTGCCTATGCATTAACTGGCTTCGGCCTTAGTATATTCCTAAAGGCCATTTGGTCAGGTATCCAGAAGCACATAGCCTTTACCCTGATTGGCGGTAGCCTTGGCTCATTCGTGGACAAGAAGCGTGACCAACATGTAGCTGATCGTGATGCTGTGCTTCGTCACTACATCCAACTGCATCTCGAAGATTTCCCAACCCCACAACGCCAAATGTATGACGAGGTTCTGGAGACATGGGTTCCAATCCGCTGATTTCCTAGGAGTTTAGCGCTTTTAGACCAAATTAAATGCAACAACCGGTGGATGTGCAGTCGTTCATGAAGCTAATAAATAAGAATGTAAATGTAAACGCTATATGGATGTGAGCGCCTTTCTTTCCTGTTTCAAGAATAGTACTGGCACATGCTTAGATGGCATAAAGCTCAACTTGGAACTCGTTGGAACTTTTCCCATAGAGCTAACAACGTTTGTATTTGGGCTATGAATACTTGCACATACTCCGGTGTCCATTTTGGATCCATCCGGGTTTGATGTTAGATTTTGCAAGCCTATGTTGAATCTCTTATCGAAGCATACAGTTTTTTCATGCGGTCATTTCCCTCAGTTCAGGAATTTCTGAGATAAAACTTGCGGGGTCTGATTGTGGGGCGAGTTTCACCTCTCCTGTTTGTAATAACCTGACTGTTTCTGTCGAATTGTCACTTTTTTAACATATCTGTGAAACGGGGTAATGCCAATTAATCCTTCAATGGCCTGTGGGGCAGATAGCATCGGAGATATCTATGCATGCGTGCGAAACAACTGCAACTCCAAGTAGAGAATGGAGTACGTCCAATGGGATCCACACCATAAAAATCGATGAGACGATCAGATAAATCATAGACCATGGACGTCCTTAGTCATCTGATCGTAGATTTAATTTCAATTTAATTCTGGGAAGCGGCATCCTCAACGAAACACTGTTGGTAATTATAAAATAACTTGTGCAACTCAGTAATTAGAAGTGGCTCTAGATCTCCACAAAGCGGATATCACTGCAATCTAAGGAGTGCAAGTGAAGTAAATGCTCTAGCAGAGCCTTGTTGAATGCAAAGTATTGAGCTTCCTGAGTTAAATTCGATTAATGAAACGGAATAAGGACTAATACTCCAAGCAGACGCGAAGTACCCCTTTGCCAGAAATTGGTTACTTTAACGATCACCTACAAGAATATGTCATATTTGGTAGCACATTTGGCAGACATATGTCCTACGACGCAACTTCCGAAAATGAACTCAAGATGAAACGCTTAACCCCGATCGAAAAATCAATAACCACATAGATTCCGCAGTGGTTGGGGGATGACACAAATCCAAGTTTCTGGATATCAGAGGGCTCCTAGAAGTCAATATTAATTCAATATCATCCAATACGTACTACGGGAAGAACTACTGTATTGCTCGGGAGTTAACAACTGCAATCGTAAAAGGATTTCCAATTGATTCTTGCAACATTGGAACACTGGCTTCTTCGAAAGGAAAAAAAAGAGCTAAAGTAGTCTTGGTCATGGAGAAGTACTACCGTAGAAATGATATAAAAAAAATGAAGTGGAAAGAATCATGTCGTGGACACAAAACTCGGAGGATATGAGTTTATGCGTCAGACGATAAATGGCTCAGAGATTAAAATATGTGACGAACCAACTAACGGCCTCGGACAAAAATGGACTCACTGTTGACGACCCTATCAAACTTTTAAAACACACCGACCTTTGGATCTGGACATGGAATGTTCGAACCCTTAATAGGCCACTTACAGTCGAATAATTAGCAGAGGCGTTGACAGCTACCATGCAGATATCACCGTCATCCAGAAAGTGCGATGGGATGGGCCGGACATAAGGAGGATGAAAAACTGTGAGATACGCTATGGTGCTTGCTAGGGAATGGAAACAGCACTTATTCAGATGCAGATTTGCAATATGCGGCAAACTTAGGCAAGAAGTCTTGAGCTTTCGTCTTATGACAATCCGCATCAAGCCTAAATTCCCTAATATAAGCCTATATGCGCCCATGCCCATACGGGACTAAAGAATGTTTCTCTGAGCTCCTCGACAACACATATGAGCAATATAGAAAGGAGAACAGTTGGTACATATAGCCTACACGACACCACGTCTGGTAACGGAGGATTTAGGCTTATTAACGTTGGGATGAAATATCATTATAGCAAGCACACTGCTTCCTCATCTCAATATACACTAGAGGGCATGGCGGTCTCCGGATCACCAAACGCTAGATCAAATTGATCATTTTGCTATAGACGTGAGGCATGCCTCCAGTAATCTCGATGTCCAAACATTCTGGGCAGCCAACATTGACTTGGATCTCCATCTTGTTGCAAGAATGCGGATTTCCCAACCGTCACAACAAAGAAGAACTACTCTGAAAAGATATAACGTAGAACAGTTGCAATGCTAGAGGCCGCCACAATCTTCGTCGAATGCGTTCCGAAATCTCTCAACATCTCTTCTGCCACCAGCATTAAGACCGAAGACCAGTGGCAACGCCGCAACTGATGTGTTGGTTTCCATCTGACCATCAACAAGAAATCCCTGATTTGATGAAGAATTCTGGCAACCACATGCAGCTTAACAAGAAGCCTACAAAGCGGCGTTGCAACGAAGGACGAGAGCTGCTCATGAGGTCTACGAGCAGAAGAAATGTGAAGAACATCAGCTTCTCCAGAAGAAGAAAAAATGTAAGTGTAGCGCGCAATCGATGAGGCTGTACTCCAGGAATAACGTATGGAAGTTTTACCAAAAGTTAAAAAAAAACGTGTCAACGCAAGAAGACCCGTACGCCTGTAGAGGTGTAGGTGTTGAGAATATGGAAAAACTTTTTCTGCGGTCTGTATAACGGTGAAGAAGTCTAATATCCCGCCATTCCATTCAACCTAGGCGATGATAGCTAAAACTTTTGTCCACCTGACCAGAACGAAGTAAGGATAGCAATAACTAAGCTAAAATACAACAAATCATCTAGACCTGACGGCTTACCGGCCGTGGTATTCAAAGCTCCTGGAAATTACTTTGTGGAGAGCATGCACCAATTCATTTCTCAGATCTGGTCAGAAGAGTGTACGCCTGATGAATGGAATCTCAGTATCATTCGCCCGTTCCACTAAAAAGGAGGCCCTCTCAACTGAGCCAACTATGGAAGTATAAGTTTCCTTAACATCTGATACAAGATCGTATCTGCCATATTGTGTAGACGTCTGGAACCCTTCTTCAACAACGTGATTGGTCCCTATTTTTGCGGTTTCAGACCAGGAAAGCCCACAAATGACAAACTCATGAAGTTTACATAAATCGATATCCACCATCTTTTCAGCGATAAAAATTGTTATTTTTATAATCAACTCGCACTCAAGGGGTTTTTGCACTCTAAAAATGTAGGCACCGATGTACATTGTTTTTAAATGTTTGCAAGTTATAACGACCAGGAAACACAGAGATCGGCAGGGCATTCCATAAGCGAGTTGTACGGCGAGGTGTATGACAGCATTTATAGAGACGTCTGTCTCAGAACGACGATTGAGAACGCTCAGTGTTCCATAAAGGTCGGTAAGGATTTAACCGAGACCTTTGATGTCAAAAAAGATTTCAGACAAGGTGACACTATCATGTGACTTCTTTAAGATCATACTTGAAAGAATTGTGCGGAACTTAGAATTGAGCCTCCGAGGCACAGTCTTCCAAAAGTCTGTGTAACTACTAGCGTACGGCGATGATATTGACATATGTAATTGGAAGAACCGGCTGTCAACAGGGCGTTCATTGGTATTGAAACGGAAGCTGTCAAAATGGTTTTAGCCCTAAATGAAGGCGAAACCAACAATATGCTGTCAACAAGAAGGAACACACAACATGGACGAAATGGACAAAACGTCACAATCGACAACTATAATTTCGAGGTAGTTAAGGACTTCGTCTACTTTCGATCTGCTATGGATTCTGTCAACAACAACGACAGAAATGAAACGAAAAATCACTCTGGCTAATCGCTGTTTCTTCGGCTAAGAAGTCAATTGAGTAGTAATGCCCTATCCTGCAAAACTAAGGGGAGCCTACATAAAATCTTGATCATCCCTGTCCTATTTTATTGCGCAGAAGCATGGACTCTGTCGAAGGCGGACCCTCAGCCCTTCCAGAGAAAAATCTTTCGGAAAATATTTGGTCCCGTTTGCGTTGAAGGGCTTTGGAGGAGAAGATTCAACGACGAGTTATACGAACTTTACAAAGACATCCACCTAATCAGAGAACTGCGCATTAGCCGCCTGAGATGGCTGGGGCATGTAGAACGGATGGACACTAATGCTCCGGCCTGAAGAGTCTTCGATTCCAACTCGAAGAGACAATATAGTAGAAGAAGACCTCACCTTAAGTGGCACACACAAGTTGTTGTGTTTTAATCAATCAAACTCGTGACTCCGTTCTGATAATTAGGACGTCTACATATATTCAGACAAAGAAGAACAAAGAGTGAATATGAGTTTTTTAAAACCACATGATGATGGCTGATGACAGTTGACAAGTTAGTCCTGTTGGTTTACTCATCCACAACAGGGACCTCAACTGACTTGGAGTGTGAAAGCAGTTAGCTACGACTAACTGGAGAGGCTTGTTAGTTGCGGCCCAGGTTCACCCCGAACTGTAGCGCCACCTACATATGTAAGCAAGTATTACCAAAATTTCATTGCCTGTTCAATGCAGACGATGATAAACAGCAATTCTGTATACTTGACCGAAATGTAGCCTGTGGATGGGTGTATTCAGACTTAAAATCAAAACTCATCCCAGCATCGTGTGTCCAGTCCTTTACTCTTCAGAAGGGAGGCTTATGTGGTTAGCAAAAGCGTAGTGGTTGATTAAGACGCCACTACAGTCCTTTTTGTCGAGGAAAAGAGATCGCAAGATCTACTGTTGTGCCTATAAGAGATCAAACTGTCAACGGAAGTATGTACTTATTGAGAATCCAGGCAATCCCAACGCTAGTTCAGGTTCTGAGAAGTCCAATGTCAATGGCGATCTATAAAAGACTAAGTAAAGTCAGCCTTTCAAACGCGTTCAAAGAAAAAAACGTTGCATTCCGACTACATTCAACTTCGTATTCTATACGAACAGGGGCCCCCGCCCAATTATCAAGGCTTCGCCCATTAATGACGTTGTCTAAAAAAAAGCGGGGGCAGAGCATATTACTGGTCTTATCGTAAACATCTTCAGATAACAGCCTCTGAATGGTTGCTACGATTTGACCAGTTACAAGTTGCCGGTCATAGGTCTTCTTGGCGACTTGACCACCGGTAGTCCATACCAGGACTTAAATCACGGTACCATGGGAGTCAGGAGCCCCCCGGACTTCGGTCCGGGCCTGACTTGTTAGAGGTAGGCCCCCTTGGGGGAGCGTCATGGTGGCTGTGGTTTAAACCCAAATCGCGGGTACGGGTTTCCTTTTTGGTTTGACCCATTGTAGAGTAGCAAATAAGTACTGGGTGCTGTGACCCTAAGAACAGTAGGAGGTTTTAGGTCGGCCTCGATTCATACCAAGGGTGGAACTTGTGCCTCCAACACAGTTCCGAATTGGTATCAAAATATTTGTGGCGAGCGATGGCAAGGCGTATCCTTGCTCCCTATGGATGTATGGGCATCTCGTGTACATAAGGTCCCATGACAGGTGGTTTACGTTAAAAATCATGGAACGTTCTATATGAACAGATTTAGAGTCCACGACACCAGAAGTCTCGTCCAACGGAGTTTGCTATCCAGCATTGCACCCAAATACTTAACTTCGTTGGAGAAACAGATTGCGAAATCAGCCCGTTTTTTCCTTCTCCTGATGAAATTAACCTCAGTTTTTAGAAGTTGCTGGCTATTTTCGGTGCACTTATCGCCGATTATGGTCATGAACGTTGACGTTAAAATTGTTCAAAGATGACCACGGTTGACCAACATACACCATAGCAGTGGAGATAGGAAGTCGCCTTTGGGAGAACCACTGTTCAACCACGCCATTACATATTGGCCGGAGCCAATATCCGTTCACCAGAATTGCTTTGATCCAAAAAAGAGTACAGATTCGTCGACACCGTGTTTTATGGGCGAATCAGTGCTGTTTATGTTTAAGGCATGACGACACTACAGAATACAAACTGTGTGGTTGTACATTTTTTGACCTTTTAGGGAGCGTATCTTGCTCAAGTATATCTAAGGACATACCGATGAATTAGTCATTGATCTTCTGAAATTCTTAAGGAAGAGTTCGGAGTCTGAATGCCATCCAGCACAAAAGATTCCACAAAAGAACGAGGCAATCGCAACAAAGTTGAGAATAAATGCAGTCGGTTGATGGTTGTACCAAGTTTAAGCATAGGAGTCAGGAGACCGAATGTTGCCCTCGGAATGCCATTCATAACCAAAAACCAAAAGATATAATTTGTTAGGGCAGAATTAAAAGTACATCTGCCATAGGTTTAGACGGGAACAACTCTCAAATAAATTGTCGAACGGCAGCTCCTTTCCAATCCGAGCAGAACAACCGGATCTCAGCATCTGAAATAATTAAACGTCTTCCTCCAAGATCTGCCATACCACTGATCTCACTGTTTTATTTGATGCATTTTCCAGGGACAAGTCTATTTATATATTCTAGAGTCATTATACTATATGTAAAACCTAACCAAAGTCACACACACCCAAGCTGTGTTCTAGTTGAGCAAGGATCTCCATCTCATCACATCACATCACACGTCTGACTCCGGAAATGCAAAATAAACAAAAAATAAAAAAATACTGTTCGCCGGAAACTAATATCCCCGCTTGCCGTACTGTTTGCTTACTAGACGGAAACGTAAATTTAAAATTGGAATACTAAAACATAAGACAGAGGGATGCCTTCTATACTAGGTAGCAGATACTAGCGTTCCCTCCCTGATTGTTCACAGCACACTGATGCCGGTGCTGTTCCTATTTCTGAAGCTGCAGTGCTCCTTCAGCACATGCCACCTTACGTTGACACAGCACTATCCATATAAAAAAGTACACATAGTCATTTTTCTATCACCACCGAGACCATATGGACCAATGCGCTGACTGCTCTGTGATGGCATGTGCCACATGGGCTATATTTGAATAAAAAATCTGAAGGAGGCACGGCGTGCATGTTCGGCACTCAAATAATTACACTCCGATACATCACACAACAGCTGTACCGATGTAAACATAATATCTTGTTGCCTGCGCCAGCATTAGATTATGGATTCCATGGAATCCGAAGTCGAGGTCCGCCAACAACCATATTCATCTAATGTCGTACTCGTATCGTATAGCTCTGTCTGGGACCCGATCATTAATTTGTGGTCACTGCACTTTTCCCCCTTCATTATCTTTTTCACGGTACGACGAAATAGGAAAATTACACAACAAAGATACTCGTACATACTCGTGAATAGAGGAGAAGTCTTCCTTGCAGCCAGTTACAGGAAAGGCAAATACTCGTACACAAGAAGAAAACAGATTCGAAATCAGTTTTTCTTGAGTGGTTTCGAATTACCAATTTAGTGGAACACCTTTTCAAGTTGTCCTCTTTACAGCCGACAATATACGAGTACGACATGGAAAGGTACGAGTATGGACATAGTCTTTACCAATCGGATCGGCCAATCCGCTAAAGGGCATGACTCTATGGATTACAAGTAAGCGGTATACATACGAGTATGTATGAATGTACATACTATGGAATCGTATTGGACGATGGTTTACCGTGGCATTTGGTCACGAGATAGCCCATTTTTAGATAATGGTTAATTTCATTAGAAGAAAACATCATCTTGAGTGATGGGCAGTTGGCATGCCAGATTACCGAAAGGTGATGGACACACCACGATGATAGACATCGGCGGGTATTCGTATCGATGTTTGGAAACAATTTTAATAGAAAGTAGCAAATGGTTGATGGAATTCTTTGTAAACATTTATGCCTATCTGATCTGACCTGATGATTGTTAAAATGATTAATATGTTATGATATTATAGTTTTGCTTGGATGTACAAAAGTCGTTTGATTTCTGATTAACAACGATGCAGCTCGCGCATCGTTAATAAAATAAATTGATCGGTTCAGGCTCATCGATTTATTTATTGACGTTTTGAAACGATGTACGTATACCCTGGTCCTCAAATTAATTCTGTCAACCATACAGGTCGGTTAAATCAATCAAAGGAAGGCGGGTATTCATGTTAGTCTTCCAAATATCTGAAGCTCCTAGGAATTCAATTTTGACACGAAACAACTTTAGCACTCTGACAAAGTTCTTGGTCCTATTTACTACCAGACAAAGTGCTTTGAATCTTGGATCTAAGAGACTGCCAAAGGCTCCTACTTGCTAGCATCGGCATACCTTGGCCACGATCATGTGGGCCCTCTCCCTGGTGATAACCTAGAAAGGGTGGTACTGGAGGCTGGAAGGCAAAAAACTGGCCTCATCGACCGACGAACGCTCATCACACGGTATAGGGCAGTACTATCCTCTTTATTTGCAATATTGGCAATGAGCCCACTTGTATAACTAGAAACCGACAGGAAGTGCTCGATGTAGCTCTTGTCTCCGACAACATCACTCAAATACTAATGAACTGGATGGTATCGTCTGAACACTCTTTTTCAGACCACAGGTACATCCAATTCAGTCTGAATGATGCTCCTCCCAGTCAACCATCATTCCGGAACTACCGGAAAACTGATTGGCCAAAATACAGAGGAATACTGTCAGAAACGCTATCCTCTGAACTGTCAAGTCCCCCGAGTGACACCAATGAGCTTGGCATGAAGATCAGGGGTTTCACGCTGCCTCTCAATCAGGCTATGGCCGCTTCCTGCCCTCTTATTCAACCTAGAGGCAAGAAAAAGCCACATTGGTGGACATCAGCACTGGGACTGCTCAGAAACACTTGCAGAAATCTTTTCAACTTAGCAAAAAGCACAAGAAAAGTGACTGCCTGGGACTCATACAAAGAATCCCTCAAATTATACAAAAAAGGCAAAGGAAGGCAAAGCGACAATCCTGGAGGTCATTCTGTGACAAATTCACGGAAACCTCTGAGGCATCACGGCTAAAAATAATCCTCTCTACAAATCCTATGACGCCTAGCTGTTTGAAAAAAAACGATGGCCCTTAGACAACCTCAAGTGATGAATCACTCAACCTGCTACTAGACACCCACTTTCCAGGCAGCTCTCAATTCGCGGTCAGTAGCAACCCAAACAGGCATACTGCAACCGGGACCAAGATTCATGGTCTGATCACAAGAGATGAGCTGCTCTGGGCGCTGCATAGCTTCAAACCACACAAGTCTGCTGGTCCGGACGGTATAATACCTAGCGAGCTACAAAGGTCCTTAGATATTATCCTACCTACACTAGAGAATATCATGAGGAGCTGTGTAGAATTGATCCACATTCCACTGTCATGGAGAGAAGTCAATGTAGTTTTCATTCCCAAAGCCGGTAAATGTTCTCATGCTGTCCTTAAAGACCTCAGACCTGTAAGTCTATCATCTTTCCTTCTGAAAACTCTAGAACGACTGATTGATATCCATGTATGGGCTAAAATTGATCCAAGGTTTCTGTCAACGGCTCAACATGCCTTCTGTAAAGGAAAGTCGGTGGAAACGGTTCTGCATTCACTGATTAGCCACATCGAACGATCCCTACAATATAAAGAGTCCACAATGGTTGCTTTCCTGGACATAGAGGGTGCATTTAACAACGTCAACACATCCGTAATCACGACTGCGCTGTCAACTCTGCAGGTAGACGACGCACTTGGGGAACTGATCAGTCTTATGATAAAAAGCAGGATAATCAACTCCAAACTGGGTGAGGCTTCTGCTAAAAGATGTGTTAGCAGAGGTACGCCGCAAGGCGGTGTCCTTTCCCCCTTTGTCTGGAACTTAGTGGTTAATGAACTGCAGATATACCTCGAAGCGGGTGGTAGCAGGGTGATTGCCTATGTGAATGACGTTGCTATAGCCGTCTCAGGTAAGCTTCTTCTTAAGAACTCCTTCAAGTAAATCTTAACAGATTAACCCGTTGGGCAGATCACTGTGGATTGGGAGTAAACCCCTATAAAACTGATCTTGTCCTCTTTTCCAGGAAATACAAAATTCCAACTATAGACCCTCCTTCAATAAACGGTACCAGTTTAGTGTTTTCATTTTTGACAGAAAACTAAACTGGAAACCTAACATTCAAGAAAGAGTCAATAAAGCTACAGTAGCTCTATTCTCTTGCAAAAAAGCCATTGGGAATAAATGGGGCTTTCAACCCCGGATAATCCACTGGCTGTACATCTCGGGTGGTAGTCTGGTGCAGTTAACTGCAGTAAACCAAGCAAAGTGCAAAGAACAACATGTCTATGCATAAGCGGAGCATTGCGGTCTACCCCCTCTGCAGCATTAGACATTCTGTTTCGTTTGACACCTCTCGATATCTTCAGCAGGCAAGTGAGTGCTAACGCATCTATTCGCCTTAAAGCTACTACACAGTGGACAAATAATTTATTTGGCCACGCAACATTCTTAATACATTAGGAATCCTCACAGAGAACATCGATTACACCATACCTGAACTTTGGTTTGACAAAGACTTCCATGTAAGCTTCCCCTCTAGATCCTTCTGGGAGGAAGATGCTTTCAAGTCAATCCATTTCTTCACAGATAGATCTAAAACCGATAGCGAAGTTGGTGGTGGCGTTTTCTCAGATACGCTAAATCTAAGCCTCTCTTTCCGTCTTCCAAATCACTGTACCGTAGTCCAGGCGGAAATTTTGGCGATTAAAGAAGCTCTGTCCTGGATGAAGAAAAACGTCATATCTGCGAAGGATATTCGCATCTTTTCGGATAATCAGGCCGCTATCAAATCCCTAGGCTCGGTCTCACTAAATTCTAAAACCGCCTTTGAATGCCGATCATCTCTTATGAAGATGGCAGAGCAGTTCAACCTTCACCTTTGTTGGGAGCCGGGCCACAAATACATTCCAGGGAACTCTAGAGCCAATGAACTCGCCAAAATTGGATGCCAGTAAAAGAACAGACCTTAGGTGGACTGTTGGACCAACATGTCTAGCGATCAAACAGATCTGGCCAAAATTGGATCTGTATCGCTCTAAGTGTCTGATCCTTCTAAACAAGGAACATCTCAGCGCCATCATAGGTGTCATAACTGGGCACTGCCTCATAGGCAAGCACGTAAGAAGGAGGAGGAGACACCTACTCTGTACATGTCCAGCTCTCTCCCAGAGAAGAAAACTTCACTTAGAAGCTATCTTCTACAACAACCTAAACGATCTAAAAAATATAGACGTAAACAGTCTCCTACGCTTCGTCAGAAGCTCAAACTGGTTCCATCAGTAAGAGGATCATATATCCACGTGACATCATAGGCCTAAGTGCGTTGGTATTTCCAACAGCGACTCTTACCTACCCTACCTACCCTTGGACCTAAAATCCTTGTGCCCAAAGTTAAGCGATGATCATATTTCCAATGACTACAGCGGGTTTCGAAACCCAAACAGGACTTAATGCATTAATCTACTCGTGTGGCCAATATTTTATTATCAAATAAAAAAGGGCAGCACCGAATGGAGATCATGTCCTCGTGATGGTAGATTTGTATGTTTAGGTATGCATCTACAGCCACAGACTCAAATGTAAATGTTAACAGCGCATCGGACTACGAGAGCAAAATGGAGAACAAAGCATCGGTTTCTACGTGGCACTATCTATGTCATGGAAATTACTATGTTTAAGCACAAGCACAGCACTAGCCATTGAAACGGCTGGGTGTTATCTTAGAGCAGGAATAATTAAAGGCAGATCTTTTATCCGGTAAAAAGTTGCGGTTTTAGAACTTTCTGCCGGACGCCTTACCTTAATGAATAAAGTAGCGGAATAGATAAAAACTTACAAGAGAATAGACCAGAGGATATCCAGTAAAATTATTATTTCCAAACTGTCGATAGCTTCCAAACAGGATACTTCCAGAAGACCAGAACACAGATGTATAGATCCTTAAATTATTCAATCCAGCAAGAAGACTTTGCCGCCATAGGTTGACTAGAGACATCGCCAACTTCACTAGGTTGACTAGAGACATCGCCAACATCTGTTACAATCACAAGATCTGGCAGACTTTTATTATACAAAAAATCGATCCTACCCTAGTAATAATGGAAGTACGTAATATCCTTACATTTTCGTT
The DNA here is from genome assembly GCA_963966105.1 of Volucella zonaria. Lineage (NCBI taxonomy): Eukaryota > Metazoa > Arthropoda > Insecta > Diptera > Syrphidae > Volucella > Volucella zonaria. The sequence goes on along the minus strand of OZ014530.1, from coordinate 315,260,620 downwards.
CCTAGTCTGGTGCCTCGCATCAATCAAAACCCACAAAAACGCAAAGCTGAAAAGAGAGTTCGTACTGTTCATCAGGTCGGACTGAAGTACGCAACGTAATCCTGAACATACTGCCTATTGACCTGCAGATAACAAGATGCTACGGAACACCAAGATTTTATCCTAACTTCTCAGTAATTTGGGATTACCTTACACCCGTACTTAACTTCCATCCATTAACACTTGTCAGTACGATTTTCATCGGATGGGAATAGGAATGAGACGCAATAAAATATTTTTGTTTCTGGCCAGAGTTACTGGTAATCGGTTTTTCGACAGTTTCTAATATTTTGCCGGTACTCTTTATTATGAGCCTTAGCTTTCCGAATCGGTAGTTAACGTGACCCTTAAGGTCATTCCACCGCTTCATGGAACTACCATTTATGGCAAAGGCCATGTGGAAAAGATTTTTCTCTTCCACACTTTGCAGAAAGCGGAAATCTTCTCATTTGTTTACCCGATAATTTGCGGAAAGAACCCTCTGATGATATATAGTATATGCATGGTTTCGAAAATCAATCTTCTTCCATTAACATCACAAACTCGCACAGACCGCATTTCTTTTTGACTTTAGAAAAGATGTCCATCAGCTTCTTGGGGGAGGCTTTTTTGGAATATACGAACAGGAGCCATCCTGCTTTGTGACTGGAACTTTTGAATGATGGTTTGATCTCACCATCACGGAGCTCAATCAATACATCGATGACTCCTTTATTATGCAGGTTATTTGCTCGTTACTAAATCGCTATAGGAACTATTGTCGATTACTGTGTTTCCGGTCGCGGTACTCTTAACTTCCTATGTTGGTGAGGTTGAGACCTCGGGTTGCATACAATTTACGGTGGCATGGTCTACGGCCATTCCTTAACGTAACTTTGCTTTAAAGCTTATTTGGATCGCTTCCGACGATCCTAGTTTCACATGTGCAACATATTGCTGTGATTTATTCTCAACTACCGAGGTGTCAACCAGTCTGCAGAGACCTCGTCCGATACCTTCTGTGTCGACACATAATATTTTCGAATTCGGAGGGGACAGATTCTCTTCTTCGCCTCTCATCTCGGTGTCAGAAACTGCAGGGCCAGTACATTTTACATAAGGGTCCACAGTATTGACAGGGAGCGCAATTGCATCCCTGGAAGTTGATTGACTCGTATCTATAGAGGCTTCGGTGTATGTTGCAAGTTTTATTGTTTGATCAATTTTGATTCCCAGCAGAGCCCGATTTGCTAAGAGGAAGGCTGGAATTGAAATCGCAGATCACCTGGTAACCGAAGTTCGTACACTAGTGATTTAGAATCTTCTAAGCCATGCATCCCCCGGCGTATGCTGTTCCACTTTATACTCGTATTAAGATTAATTTAAATTTCGCATGTTGATTACTTCATATTGCCCAACTCCAGTTTCCCGAAAGAGAAGTTCCCAGAATGTCCAAAAAAGAATATAAAGTGAAACAATATCAGAACTGCTTCGGCGAGGCAAGTTTTTGGCTGCAACACAGCTACCGTTAACCAGTGTCCGCCGCGTCGAGTCCATATTCTTGCGCCGGTTACTCGTAGAGATTGTTTTTCAATTTTATCCAACACCTGGAACATCTAAAAACAAATTGGTAAGTCTTTTATGTAGCACCAACAATATCCCCGCTACGAATATCGTGATTCGTTCCTAAGCCGTACAACTCACTTACGGAATGCCCTGCCGAGCTCTCCATTCCCTAGTCGTTATACCTTGCAAACATTTAAGACCAATGTACATCAGTATCTTTCTTTTTCTTTTCTTTCTCCCTAAGTTTCCTTCACCCACCCTGTGTGCAATCGATTTAAAGGTATAATAAGGGGTTATTAGGAGCGCGCTCTAATTTAAAAAAAAAAATCCAAATCATTACGCCTTCCCAAATTAATTAAGTGTTCGTCCAGGTAAAAGTTTTGGCAATTATTAACAAGCTTGTAGGCAAATTCGACGCAGTTTTAGTTTTAAATACAGTCAAACGGTGATTGAGGTCTTCTGCTTGATCATAACTTAGCCTATCCGTCACTTCAAGATTCCTCCCCCCTGAGTTCCCAGCCACAGAAACATAAAGGGAAATGGAAAGAAGTTTCATAAAGAGGCAATCGCATCCCCCCTCCCATCACCACCACACCCTTCACGAGCAAGCGCCAGATGGTCGAATTTATCATAATAGAAGGCCCTCTTACCAAGAAACCATACAGACAAATCCGTAACTGACTGGTGGTCTACTTTTCCACTACATCAACACAGGTCCGCCATACGACCAAGACCAAACCAAAAAAGGTAGTCCAACCACCTCAACTAGGTCCATATACAAAAAATCTGTCAGGCGCTCAACATAAACGCGTGAGTGGCTTGCCCACCGATTCGAGTAAGCTGATAAATGGTGAAGGGTTGCTATTCTTATCAGTAAAATAATTAACTTTCTCCCTATTCCATAGTTAACAGCGGTTGACGTAATGATGTATCCATCCATCCAAAAATAAAGGTCGTTGCCTAAGAATCTAAGAATACTTTCCCGGCCACCGCTCTGCTTGAAAATATCACAAAATCAATTGAATGTGGCAAAACGTGGGGGAAACTCACTCACTCACTCCACCGACGTAAATTGAACAGCTGAGTCCATACTAAATTTCTTCATTTCATCAAACCTTGAAATAAAAATATTAAGCAACCTAATCTCTTTCAACAGGATGCCCAAACGAACCAACTGAAACCACTGTCAGTCCTGAACAAACATAGATTCTTAAAACACTCGTGATGAACCACTCTCAAAGTCCAGCTCTCAAACCAATTCCGCAAGACTATTATTCTCCATATGTCTTAGTGGACAAATGAGCTCGAAACCGATGAGAAAGGTTGCTAAGCTAAGCTTAACAAAGGTAAAAGCTCCACCTAACGAAGTGAGTACTCGTATGTATAAAAGTTTCTATCCTCCTACTACCTTTAACTCTGTTGAAAAGAAATTGAAAAGACTCACACTACTTATCTATGTCTTCCTAATAGGAAGACGATGTTTACGCTATCGAGCTCCCTGCCAGAGACCACATTAGAAGAAGTGTCCGATTATTAAGCTGATTTGGAACTGCTTACGAATTCTGTTGCAGCTTATTACACACAATGAAGTCACTGTAATATACGTTCTTCGACACGGATGCAGCACTGGCGATGAAACCACTGCGGTCTGTGTAATCGAACAGGCCCGGGACCTTTCTGTAGCCCAAATATCTGGCAACTAAGTAAACATAGAGCTAACACATTCCTAAGATATTAATTGAATTTTCAAAAGTAGCAAGAGTAGGTACTTAAAGATTCTAACGTTCACAAATCCGCTGGCCCAGATTATATATCTCCCCTCCTTCTGTGTTCTTCCACGCTGGTAAAACCATTATGTAAGTTTTTTCATCAATCCTACTCTTTATGACACTTTCCGAGCAGATTGACAACAGTCTTTGTCCAGGCCGTCCCTAAAAAAGACGAATCTTCTTCTCCCTACGCCTACGGACACATTGCACATAGGTTCCTTCTTTCCAAGACCACGGAAAGTCTGATAAAACGTCAGCTCATGACACGATAACTTTTCCATGACGGGCTGTACGGTATTCGCGGTAGCAGGTCCACAACTGATTAGATGACATATCTCACCGAAAAGGGGAACCAAAGCGTACATCAATCTGGCGAAAGCAAAATAGTAGCACTTGACATTTCTAAGGCATTTGGTAGAGTTTGGCATAAGAGTTTGACATAACGCTCTTTTGTCAAAAATGCGTGCATATAGGATCGACGACTCTCTTCTTCAATGGATTAGAAATTACCTTTCGGACCGTTCAATTCAAGTTGTCCTAGACAGTTTCAAATCTTATACTCACAAAATAAATGCCCCAGGGAGTGCCCCAGGACTCCGTTCTGTTTCCGATACTCTTTTTATTCTTCATCAACGATCTCTTGTCTGCTACTTCTAATCCAATATATTCCTTTGCTGACGACAGTACTCTTTGCTTTTCGTACTCGTTCCCGGATTTACATTGCGGCAGAGTGGAATTTAATGCTTCCAAAACACAATGCTATCGGCTGTCATTAAAACGAAATTTCAATACTCAGTCATTATCCATGAATAGCATTTGCATCGTCAAAACCGAAAAACTTTCCATTCTCGGTATATGTGTCAAAGACAATTTACGTGAGAATGACCACATATTTGATGTCGTCAAAAAGGCTGCGAAATGTCTAGGTTTCCTCAAACGATGTAAGAAATACTTTACCTCTCTAATCTGACCTCAATATCTAAGGCATTTATTCGGCCAAGATAGGAGTACAATGCCAACATCTTGTCAGGTGACCCCAAAACCTCTTCGCACTTCCTATATAAGATTCAAAACCGTGCGATAAAACTAATAGGTGACGCCAGTATTGCACAGTCAATTGGCACGCTTGAACACTGACATAACGTCTTTTGCCGCACCTTGTTCTATCGGTATTTTCGCCACCAGTGCTCCACCGAAATTGCCAGTAGCATTCCGCCCCTTCAAACTTTTACCCGTAACATGGGCCTTGCTTTGAATGATCATCAGTATACCCTCAAGCCCACCTTCGGACGTACTTTCCTTCCTAAGGTTTACAACTCGCTTATGGAATGCCCTGCCGGTCTCTCTAATTCCAAGTCATTGTAACTTGCGAACATTTAAGACCAAAGTTTCCGACCGCAACGTAAAGATAGCGGCACTCGTCAATAAAAGCTAGTGAATGCTAGTTGTGCATCTTTTGACAGTTACTTATCGAAGTTTCAGTCATTTTGGAAGCGCAGTTTTTAGTTGACAGCCCTTTGAGTGAGTCGATGTGAGTGTTTTTTGTGAAAATGGAAAAAACTGAGTATGGAGCTGTTTTTAAATTCTTGTTTTTGAAAGGCAATACGCCTACGCAAATCAAAAAATTAGTTGGACTCTGTATATGGGGACTCTGCACCATCATTTACCATAGTGAAATTTTGGGCAGCTGAATTTAAACGTGGCCGTAAGAGCTTGCGAGATGATGAATGTTCGGGACGTCCAAACGTCCAAAAACTGGAACCACTGATGATAACATTGCTAAAGTTCACCAAATGGTGTTAGACGACCGCCGAATTAAAGTGAGAGAGATAGTAGGCGTTATGGAAATGTCCAAAGAACGTGTTTGTTACATATTAAATCAAGATTTAGGCATGAGAAAGCTGTCCGAGCGTTGGGCGCCGCGTTTGCTTACGTTAAACCAAAAACGTGTTCGAATGAACATTTCCAACGCTCTGTTGGCGCAGCTTAGGCGCAATAAATGCGAGTATACTTGGATACACCATTATACGCCCGGAACAAAAATTCAGTCAAAACAGTGGACTGCAAAGGGCGAGCCGGCTCCAAAAAAGCAAAAACTGTTTTTTCGGCTGGGAAAGTGATGGTGACTGGTTCTTGGGATAGTAAAGGAGTTATCTTAATCGATTATCTTCAAAAAGGAAAAACCATTACAGGAGCACACTACGCATCATAACTTGCCAAGCTGAAGGCGGAAAAACGGCCACATTTGCTGAAAAAGAAAATCCTGTTTCACGAAGACAACGCGCCGTCTCACACCTTAGCGGTTGCCATGGCGAAAATCCATGAATTACGGTTTGAACTGTTTGACCATCCGCCTTATTCACCAGATCTAGCCCCAAGCGACTTCTTTTTGTTCCCTCATCTAAAAACTAAGCTCGGAGGATAGAGATTTTCGTCAAATGAGCAGGCAATCTCCTTTGTGAACAATTATTTTGCTGAGAAAAACGCCAAGTACTATTTGGACGGGTTAGAGAGATGGGAGCATTGCTGCGAGAAGTGTTAGTAGAGTTACAAGGAGACTATGTAGAAAAATAAAAACAACCCTCGTATATGGGTACCCCTCTTTTCTTCTCCCCTAAGTTTCCTTCTCCCGTAAACATTTTAAGCGTTCGAACAACCACATGATCGTACGCTAATTATAAAAAAAAAAAAACAATAGACTTATTTGGAGGAAGCCAATGCGGATTGCACAGAGTGCCTTTTATAAATTGTGTTGCAAAAACCAACAGTATGGTTAAAATCCCCAAAAGGGGTAAATCAACCAGACTCGAAACATTCATAAGATCTAATGGCACTAGTGCCGGGTCGAAAGCAGAGACTCTCTGTCTAATGTTTTCTACTCATTTCCCAGGTTACCTGATCAGAACCGTCTCACAACAAGCTCCTCCATCTCACAATGAAGCTGAAAGTGAGCTGGATAACACAGCACCCTGTATCTGGTACCCATCAGCGGTTGTGGTGACGGAAGAGTACATCAAATACACTACTACGTATTATGCTTCCTTTGATGGCTACAATTCACTTCGAACCGATGGCAAATATCCAGTTATACTACAGAAAGATATAAATCTGCTGCTGGCAACTCTGAATTTAATATTTATTGCTAACGTGGCATTGGCATGTATACCAAACCCTTGGCGATCACTTGCTCGCTAAGAGCTTCAGGCCAATCAGTCTTATTTCCTTTATATTGCAGATCATGGACAGAATGGTCGAGCTTCACTTGTGTAAAATTTTCCTGGCAGCTTAAAGGAACTTTCAGCAAGACATGGGCCTTGTAATCGATTAGAAACCTATAGATTTACTTGGCTGTCATAACACCAATTTTATCATACGATTATGCGTCGTCATAAAAATACGTCTTTTACCAGACTCAAAAGAACGTTCTGTCCCCGTTGCATTGGGGGTTTCCCTAGCATGTCTGACTCTGCCCTAGACACTCTGATGAATACCCCTCCAGTTGATATTCATGTCATGAACTGCACTCACAAACCAAACCAACATGTGGTCTTTGGTACAACACCCACTGGAGTGTTGATGACCCTATGAGCCGAGTGTCGTTTAACTCTGGTTTTATAGACATGTAGTCCGATACAATGACACGTTGCTGGGAAAATGCAGTATGAAATGTAAATGGATCGGATCAGTTAAACTTTCTTCTGTCTTCCAAGCGGGCATATACGCAATACTGATGGCATTAAAAAACCGGTGAAGAGAGAGAGCAGTTGGTAAGTGCATCTTTACCGACAGTCAAGCTGTGCTTAAAGGTTGAAGCTTTCCATGCATTCCAAGCATGCAACCCTTCTCTGAAGACTGAATTCACTGTGTATTGTCTTGGTCCCAGCTCGCAGTTGAATCGCGGGAAATGTGGTCGCCAATTAACTTGCTAGGCGGCAAGTCTCAGAGGAGACCGAACGTGCATTAGGGATACCTGCGTCGTTGGCTAGGTTTTCATATGAGCGTAACAACAGATGGTTTATGTTTGCGGAAAGCGAATGTAGGAAAAACTGAAGACTGCTTACTGGCGTTGTAACGAGGCACAACGCTTTGGTAACCATTTAAGCGTACTACTATAGACATATGTGGCACAAAAAACACCCTACGACGCATGCTGTGAGAGTATTGGCAACTCCGCGGACCTCTTTTTCTATGAGTCTCCAGCCTAGGCTGCAGGTACTCGATTATATGTATGTCTTACTTCCTTGACTAGTTGCTTGGCTCACTTACAGTGGTAGTGCTAATATATATTGATAAGACGCCGCAGGGCTGCTATAAGCACACGTCTATTTCTCTTCAAATTATTAGCATGTTATGTACGAGTAGCATACCATATGTACAACCATAACTTCCACTGTGGTCTGTTGGGTCAGCTGGGTCCTTGACCTTGCCTCTTCAGATTAAGTGTGTGGAAGGTGGTTACTTATTCACTTTTACACTTGCTGCCACTTGAATACGAGTATACTCGTATGCTTACGAGTAACCCAACTAGCAAAGTCTCATTATGAATCGATTTCCTCTAAGTGGTCTACAAACTACTTCATTAAATCAAACCCTTGTGTCACTTTCCCTAATGATAGTCGACGGTGCATTGAATTTGTGATTCGTATCATATTGACTTCCTCCAACAATTTAAACATCATGACCTCATAGGTCATTAGCTTCCGGAATTCTCTGGGAAATCTTAAGGAAACAAGAAAAAGAAGAGAAACAAACATACAAATGTGATTACCTGGGCTCAGGTATATCAACAAACAGTAGGAAACCCTGTTTACCTGATGATATTGTAGTTTGCCACTGCCACTGTAACCGCAATTCCTTCAAACGCCTCATAGCCGGCCGGAGTCTTAATTTATTGAGACATTTATGGTATTGACTTTTTCTTGCGGTGCGGTGTGGCACATCCCTTTTACGTGACGAATCATTGCATCTCATTATGGGAAGATGTTTTTCTTTCGTTTTTTACCCTTCCACGTTTATCTCCAGTCAATCAAATCGATGCGTTTCGAATTTTTTACTCGTCATTACGTGAGAAGTTCGATTTTGTTTTTGTTCGTAAAATCTGCGGGTTATTCGTTTTAGTTTACGATTTTTGTTTTTTATTGCAAAATACTACATATGATAGTTACCCCTCAGAAAGGGTGAAATTGTGACCATTAGAAACAGGAGGTAAAGGAAATATGTTTGCGAAAAAAGGGACAAGGGAAATGTCAATCTTCCCATATGGGAACTGGCGAAAATAAAATTATTTTGCACCGCATAGGGAAAGTACAAGTAAGTTGTATTCCATGGCCCGTTGCCTGACCTCACCAACAAAGAATACTCGTATCATAAAGGCAGTTCATCAAAAGCAAAGCCAAATCAATACTAGTATCAAAAACAGCCAGGCTACAGGATTACAACCCGAAAAACATGCTCAACAACTTACAATGTGCTTCACGCGAGCATGCAATACATCCATGGTACGAGAAAAAAGTGGAAACGGAAGGGCACCGGTGTACGTCGAAAATGTCAGCAACGCGCAAAATAAGGTAACACAAAAAACTGCGAAGAAATATGGGAAGCATTCTTAAAAAACTTATGAGAACTTCGAAAGCTTCCAAAGAAGAGTAAAAGGACAGCCTTCCATACATTGAAAATCGGAATAAACAAGCTTACAAGTGTTATCGATAACGGCGCTGGCATACCCACACACGATTCAAAGTCAGCGGTCCCTAAAAATGAGAATGTCAAACTTCCATGAATGGCAATAGAAGATGAGGAAGTACCTATTATCAAACGTCACAAGGGCAGAAGTCCTGTCACCAGGCTTCCTGGTGATGGAGTCCCTAATTTTGTGCTAAAGCGGGCAATCCCAACAAAAAAAACACGCCTGCGAGAACCTTTATACGAGATGCCTAACTGGAGGATATGAGTATATCCCAGAATAACGGAAAAGAGAAAAAGACACCAAAAAGGTGGCAAGCCTTTTGTAGTTGTATGGACCCCTATGTAGGGAAAGTGCTTGAAAAATTCGCCCGCGAGGGGCTGGACCAGTTCCCCAAAGGAGATACTAGTCTCTCCAACCAACAGTATTGGTTCTGGAAAACCGAAGCACCACCCATGCCATACAAGCAGTGTGCGATATTGTCTACGAAGCAATATGTGAAACTAGATGAAAAGGCGATAAAAAACAGTACTGCATGGTCGTGAAGCTCGGTTTTAACTCGGCCAGCTGTTACGAAATATCTAAATGCTGAGTTACTACTCATTGCGAAAAATTGGAGAATGTTTTGAAAATGGGATCCTGTTTTACAATACAGACGAAAGGCCAAAGAAATACAATACAATGTGAGAAGTTCCGTCAACGCTAGGCCCTGTCTTGAGGAATAAAATATACTGTGAATGTGCAAACCAAGAGTAGTGAACATAATTTTATAAGCAGCAGTAGTGACGTTACCAAAATCATAGAGGAAGTGACACAACTCTCCAACGACACAATCAAAAATATAAAGACATGGCTTCGCTCATCAGGTCTAGAACTGGCAGACCAAAAACAAAAGATGCGCTTGGCCATGCAGGTTATAGAGCACAGCATCGAGTCAAAGCTCCACATAAAGACCTTAGGAGTGTTTTTGGAACAGAGCATGCATTAATAAAATGTGAGCACTACGCAGCAACTAGAGCCATCTTGGAAAATGTAGTAAGTGGCACAGTGACTACAAAGAGCATGTTTATGCATCCACGAGCAAAGCCTAAGAGATTGCAAATGATGTCACAACGACGGTGATGCAGAAAGACCATTGTCTTAAGAATGAGATCCTTTATCTCTCATTGGATGGAGGTTATAAAAACCAAAAGAAAAGAAGCGGCGTATGACTCGAGCTGTAAACAGGCTTTTAGAGGTTAAAGACCTGTTTTTCTATTTTCTGGGGAAAATCGAAAAAAATTCGAATGAGCCAGGAAAGATTGCCCTTCTGAAGCGAGCGACGTTTCAATACCACCAAAAACAGAGACAAATAATACTACAAGTATAGTAGCCCTAAAATAGTAAAAGTTTGTTTTTTTTTTTGTTAAAAACGTTACAAAATCTGCTTCACTGTTCATTCTTGTCCAAAAGCTGTCAGCTTCAGATCAATCTACTTGCTGTGATTGGATGATGACACTATCGCATCAAACATTCTATGGAATGACTCCATTTTCATACTCGTGTACTAGCAAGAGTACTCAAAGATCTCAATATACACAAATCAGCTGGTCCATCTGGTATATCTTCCTTTCTTCTGAAGAAATGTTCTTCCACGCCGGTAAAACCACTGCGTAAGCTTTATCATCATCCCTCCATCGAAAACAGCGTTTTTCCAGAATTTGTTTGTCTTATTTCCTACACCTCCATTGTCAGGTCATGAAATATATTGTGACTAGAAAGCATTTCAATGGAGTACGCAATAGGTCCATTGGTGATTTAATGGCCCTTCTTACCGAAAAGTAGAACCATAGTCTACACAAATTCGACGAAAGCAAAATAATTTCTCTTGATATTTCGAAGGCATTGGACGGAATTTTATATCAAGCTCTTTTCTTCATTTAGAGTCAATGAATCTCTTCTTTAATAAATTAGATGTTACTTTTCGAAACGTGTAATTCAAGCTGTCTTTAACGACTTCGGCTCTGGTATCAACTGCTGTGCCGTAGGGTTCCGTTTTGTCTCCGATACTTTTTCTAATTTTGGTTGATGATCTCTTGTTTGCTACTTCTAATACAGTATTTTTCTTTGCAGACGACAGTACTCTCTGCTTTTCATATTCGTTCCCGGACTCACCCAGCTATTATCCATAAATTGCGCTTGCATCGCCTCGATTTGTGTTTCAATGACAACCTATGTTGAAATGACCACGTATTCGACATCGCCAAAATGCGAAATGTCTAGGTTTCCTCAAGCGATGAATAAAATAACTTCACACCTACGATCTGACCTCAATACACGAGTACTATATATGCAATTATCCGCTAAAAATTGGAGTAAAACGCGCACATCTGGTCAGATGCTCCTTAGACCTCTGTGTACTTGCTACATAGGATTCAAAATTATGCGATTAAGCACATGTGTTACCTTTAAATGCCGATCTAATGAATCCTGCCTTGGGTTGTTCCTTGGCTTTTTCACCACTAGTGCTTCTAGGAAATTCCCAGTGGCATTCCGGCCCTTCAAACCTTCAAACGTAACACCAGTCTCGCAATGAATACTCATCAGTTTATTCTCAAACCCACTTTCGGATGTACTCTGATATACTTTATTACCAAAATGAAAGGTATCTGGCAGTAAGTTGCACTACAGTAGTAAGTAGAATAAATGTAAGATTATACCATGGCTTATGATTCGGATAATGGCGGCGGTATATAATAGTCATCGCTAGTAAACAATTTGGCGTGCCTATGCCAATCTACTTACTATATATCCAACATTCCAACAATTCGCGTCTGTGGCAGTACACTACTGTGAACATTATGCCCTGTCAAAAGATTCCGTCTCGTCACCATTATACAGTCTTACGCCCCCACGGATGGTTCGTCTGAGGAAGAAAAGGAGACCTTCTACAACCAGTTTGGGAGCTGTTTATAATGCAACACTCAACGGCGACATTGTCATTGCCAATATAGGCAGCGACAACGAAGGGCTCAATCATGTTATGGTACGGCACGGCAAAAGATTTGTTGATTTTTACAACGCAAGTCTTGTCATAGGTGGCACCATGTCCTGCCACAAGGCCTGCCATAAAATCAGTTAGGTGTCAACCGACAGGCAAGCAACCTCCAACCAAATCGACCATTTTGCCATCAGTCGCCGTTTTAGAAATAGTCTTCTAGACGTCCGAAACAGACGAGGAGCGGACATGGAATTGGTACGAGATCACCATCTTGTGATGGCTACTGTCCAATTACCCACTGCTGCCGTTCGAAGATCTAACGACATAAGAATACATAGGTTCAACGTAGACCGACTGAGAGTTCCCACAGTGCGCCAAGAACCAAGGGACCATCTCTCACGAGGAGTGGAAATAATCAGCAGCTCACTGCCCGCCACCATCCAAGACCATTGGTGTGCTGTGGAAACTGTTTTCACATCAGGTGCTGAAAGGATTGTCGGTCGATCGCAGGGAAGCCATAGGGCATGGCAGGGAGGATCGAGCTAGAGTCCCTATATCGCATGAAGATGAGAGAAGTGCAGCGTAGCGTGAGAAGTAACAAGAAATTCCCGAATTCGCACCACAACCCCCAGTAAAGAAGAGATTATTGCCGCGATCAAAGCAGTGGAAACCAATAACGCGGTAGGACTTGACGGCTGCACCAACGGCATCAGCTGAGCTACTGTTCCCACTTATCGGGAGAACATGGGAAGCCGAGAGTTTTCCGGACGAGTGGAAGAAGGGAATGATCGTTAAGCTCCCTAAAAAAGGCAATCTAATGCAGTGCGAAAACTGGAGATGTATCTGCGTGCTGCCTGCTATGGCCAAGATAATAGCTAAAATTATCCTGGAGCGAATCAAAGAACACCTCGCAGACACACTCGACTCTGAATAACCAGGTTTCCGCTCTGGATCCCCCTGTGTCGACCACATCAACACCTTGCGGATCATCATCGAGCAGTGTGGTGAGTACCGATCACCACTTCACTTCAAAAGGCGTTTGATAGTGTCAATCGGGAATTTATCTGGCGTGCCTTGCCCAGGAGAGGCATTCCTGATAAATTAATAGCAATTATCAAGGCTACATATGATGGGTTCACATGTCACGTCTTACACAGAGGAAGACTGTCTGAGGAATTCGAAGTCCAAAGCGGGGTTAGGCAAGGCTGCATATTTTCACCAATACTGTTTCTATTGGTGATTAGCGACGTGCTGAATGCGGCCTTGTTAACAGGAAATGGAGGAATTCGATGGACCCTTACATCTGAACTCATACATCTTGACTATGACGACGATGTATGCCTTCTGTCTCACAGAATAATGGACCTTCACCAAATGACAACAACGTCGTTGGGCTGAAAATTAATTCTGCAAAAACAAAAATGATTAGCCTAAGACCAAACTCATCAACTCATAAATGTATTGCTGGACAGGCGGTTGAGAAAGTAGAGAGTTTTCAATACCTTGGGAGTATTGTCTCAACCGATGGCGGAACCGACCTGGATATAGCCAACCGCATAGGCAAAGCAAAATCTGCGTTTGAGATGCTATCCACAGTTTGGCGAAGTAATGCCATTAGCTTAAACATCAAGCTACGACTGTTCCGTTGCAACGTTGAATCCGTGCTACTATATGGATGTGGTACCTGAAGGGTGACCACCACTATCACGAGGAAGCTGCAAACTTTTGTCAACAGGTGCGTGCCTAGTTTAATTTAATTTTGGTGGGGCGAAAGCCCATATTTATTCGGCTTAATACAAGCTATAACTTCAAATTAAGGTTGGTTAGAGTGGTGAAGGAGAACGGATTTGAGGTAGGAAGTGGTGCGGTGGAAGTCAAAGACGGTAGGGTTTGAATTGATTTTACGTAGCATACGGGAGATTGGTTCGTACACGCCATAGGAGCTGTGATGGGTTGGGAGATGGAAGTGACGAGGGGTACGTAGATTACGAGGGTTAGTGTTGAGGAAAATAGAGTTGTGAAGGGACGCGCATTCAACGTGACCTGAAAGGAGTCGATGAATGAAGAGAAAGTCGGCTGCATCTCTGCGTTCCTCAAGGGTGTTTACGTTAATAAGGTTGAGACGGTTTTGATAGGGGGGCAGAGTAAAAGGATCATCCCAGGGCAAACCTCGAAGAGCAAATCGATGAAAACGGCGCTGGATGCGTTCGATTCTCGAGATATGAACGCGATGATATGGGGACCATACTTGACTGGCGTACTCTAGGAGGGGGCGAACAAAGGTAATATAGAGGGACCTGGCCACGTATAGGTTGGTGACTTCTTTGGACCACCGTTTTACAAAACCTAGAGCAGAGTTGGCTTTAAGGATTATCCCATCCATATGTGAACGGAAGTTGGGTTCCCTATCACACAAAGTGCCGAGGTCGCGAAGAGATTGAACGGAGGAGATAGGTTGGTTGTGGAGAAGGTAGAGTCGGGGAGGAGATTGGTGCCGCTTATGTGAAGTGAAAAAGTGATGGATTGGCATTTGGCGATACTAAGTTCCAAACAATTTTTGAGGCACCAGATCGAAAAACTATCAAGGTCTTGTTGAAGAAGGAAGAAGTCATGGGGAGAGGAAATGGTTTTGAAAAATTTGGAATCGTCGGCGTACAGGGAGGCGGACGAGTGTTTGATGATCCTATCGAGATCATTTATGGTTAATATAAAAAGAAGGGGCCCGAGATGGCTGCCTTGAGGAACTCCAGAGGTGGCCGAAAATGCAGCCGAGTGGGCTGACCTGTAAAAACGGTTTTCGAGGCTAGAGGATGTCCATTTTAACAGCCGAGGGCAGACAATTAGAAGAGTATTAATCGATGAGAGATTTTATCGAAGGCCTTGCTAAAATCGGTTGCAACAACGTCGACTTCGTTGCCGTTCTCTAGGGCAGAGATGGCAAAGGTTATGAATTCAACGAGATTTGTGGTGGTTGACCTACCCTTTAGGAAGCCCTGTTGTCTAGGGGAAATAAGGGATTTGCATTGGAAGTTTAGAGCTTCATAAAAAATACTTTCGAGGAGTTTGGATATATGGGAGAGTCTAGCGATTGGACGATAGTTTTTTATTTCGTTCTTTGATCCTTTTTTGTGGATCGGGGTTATAAAGGAGATTTTCCAAACCTGAGGAAATTCTCCTTGTCAAAGGGATAGACGAAAGAGATCAGAAACGACAAGGAAAAGAGACGAAGAACATTTTTTAAGAAATATGGCAGGGAGGCCATCTGGACCGGGTGGAAATTCGTTGTTGAGTTGGTGTAATTTATATTCGATATGAGAGGGATCCAAGATGTGAGAGAGAAGTGGGCCATTGGAGAAGTTCAGTAGGTAACGAAAATAGGATGGATCTGGTACAAAGTAGTCGTTGGTGAAGGATTGTTTGAAAAAGTTGGCAAATAGGTTGGCAATGATGAGTAGATCGGATCATGATTTGTTGTTGAAAGAGAGGGAAGGAGGGTAGTCATCGGACTTTATTTTGTAGTTAACAAATTGGAAAAAGGACTTAGGCTCGTTTATAAGGCTGACTTGCGCTGGTAAATGGAATCGTTAAGTTCGGTGAAATGAAGATAAGCGCCAAGATAGTTGGAATAGTCGGAAAAGGATCTGGTGCGAAGGAAAGCAGCCCATAGCTTGTTTCTCTTATTTCGTAAGGAACGAAGCTTGCGATTATACCAGGGAGGACTAGTAGATGATGTTTCAAGGCGGGAAAACGGAACGTAAAGGCTAAAAGAATTAAATATTTCTCTATAAAAGATGGGTAAGGCGACATTTATTCTTAGATTGTGGCATCTGCTGAGATAGTCACTGATTTCGTGAAAGTTTGCTTTATGAAAGTCGTAGGATGAGAGAGTTGTGGGAGGAGTGGACTGGAAAGAAGAGTTATGAAAAAATGAAAGTAGAAGGGGGGTAGTTGTCGATTGTAGAGAGAGATAGGGGACAAAGTGAGACTGAGGAGTTAATTGAATCTGTTGTGAAAATAAGGTCCAATTGCCTGCCCATATAGTTGGATACACCACTAACTTGGCATACACTTGAGTCTGTTAAGCGATCTAAGAAGTGACATTCCTTAGCTAAGTTGGCATTTGAAGCGATGAAGACCGATTGATCGTCTGATGGAGTCCACTGTAGCTGAGGAAGATTAAAGTCGCCGAAAATAAAGATATCGTCAGTAGAGTCAGACAGGTCAATTAAATGGTCGATCGTATCGACAACAAGTTGGTAAGATTCGATAGGTTGAGCTGGCAGGATGTAGCAACATAAAATAAAACGTAAAGGGACTTGAAGGGGAGTGATATTTTTATAGCGACAAAGTCGACTTTAGAGAATGAAGAGGTGGTAATGGGAGAAGAGTTAAGGCTGTTGTGGATCGCCAGTAGTACGCCTCGACAGGGGGAATCATCATGTGGGCGGGTAGGATCGTCGTCGCGAAATACATTAAAAGTACGCTACATCTTAAGGATATTCTGGCCAAGCCGTATCTCTAACGAACAGCTTTATCAGAGAACGGACCATGAACCTATAGGCACAACTATACGACGACGAAAGTGGCTGTGGATTGGTCACACTCTCCGAAAGGATGACAGGTCCATAGCTAACCAGACGATGCAATGGAACCCGCTTACTCAGGACGGCAGGATGCGCGGCGGTCCTAGGAGTACATGGCGCAGAGCAGTTGAGAAAGAAGCACGGCAACTGGGAAAAAGTTGGGGAGAGCTGAAGCACATTTCCAGAAACCGCACTCGATGGCGCGTAGGCATAGTAGAGGCCCTAGGACCCACAAGGGGATACAGGAACGAATGATGATGAGCCCTGTCTTTCTTGGGGTCGTGCTAAGTTTCAGGATGTCGGTGTCAACGCAAGTGAAGTAGCTTTCGTTCCTTTTTTTTCGCAGATTTGACTTATTCCTCACATTTCTTCCTCCTAAATCTATGCTATTCGAAGTGCTTATCAGCTAGTTAGAAACTGGATATCCTATCTGCATGAAGATCTGCATGGCAGCCCTTGGTACCAACAAATACCAAATGCGTATGTCGACGCAATGCACAATATCATATAGATCTATGGAAATCCAGCGCATAAAACAGAATTCGACTGGCCTCTAAAGAGTTCCTGCTGTCAATATCTATTAGACAAGAATACAGAATGCATGTAGTCCTAAATGGAAAAGCAACCCAAAGTTGCAATCCAACTAGAAACAAAAAGTAAATGCATCGACGACTGTTAAACAATTCTATTTATTCGTTATAGTTTACAACCTCTATTTGATCGTTTTCTTATAATTTTTAAAGACATTTCTTAAAACTAAAAAGAGATTCGTAACTCCCTTTTAATAAATGGCATAGGGCAATATGAAATATTCATAAGCATCAATGGCGACAATTGGGTCAACTTAATTCTTAATTCTACCGTTGTACTAGTGCTAGGACATAGATTCTTACAAAAGTATCTCTCAATGGCTATTTACAATGAAAAAAAAAAAACGAAATGTCACTTTTCACAAGTTAGATCGAATAAAATTAGAAATAAAGAATGCAAAGTTAAATGAAAATGAAAGAAAAGAAAAGCTAATTCAAAGGTACACGAGTCCTTTATGAAAGTCAGTCGAAACTATTTTCATCACTATCAACCGGTGGAAGTTGATTTAGTAGAGTAACTCTGGTTTCTGAATCTTCATCGTCTTCCAAGTCATCCTTTCCGCAGTGTTGCTCCTGCATTTCGATGTCAAGTGTACCATGCTGTCGCTGAAATGTTATCAGGTATATCGCAACTGAGAATGAAATAAATATCACCGCGGAAGCAGTGCAGAGGACTATTAAAGTCGTGGTGTTACTCTCTGATGAGTAGGAAGAGGTGGAAGGTTCATCTCCTACACTACGAGTTGGCAGAGGTTTGCCCAAACCTTCAGCAACGATCGCATTAAAAGTCCGTCCCGCAGCAGCAGAAGATACAATTTCGTCAGAAATCGCAGCAGTCTCGTCCCTAGTAGTACGAAAGGATTCTACTTGTCGTGTAAGTTCAGTTGTTAGTTCGGCTGCTTCAATTAGAGTGTTGACCAATGCGGGAGTTGTCAGTTCATCATCGTTCCGTGGCAAGGGACTTTCTGTAGATGTTTCATGCGAAGCTAAGCTTTCGGCTGGCAAATGTGTTGGCATTTCATCATCGTATTTGGATATTTCGTTTGCATTAGGAGATTTGGTTTCTTCAAAATCGATTGGATTCAGTTTCGTATTCTTTGGAGTCGGAGTATTATTTATATCAAGCACTTTAGTTGATGTCTCATGATCGTCGTTAGTTGTTGTGGAAGTATGCTCAGCAGAAGGAGTCTGATGAGACTTTTCTTTTTCAACGTAAGACGGTTCATTTGTGAATGGCTTTTCAGCAATTTCTAAAGTTGAAGCTTGAGTTTCACTGTTCGTCACATCGGAAGAGGTCGAATTCAGTGAATCGGACCGATTTGTAGGGCCCTCTTCAGTCAACAAAATCGATTTACTGGCTCTCTCAACATTTTCGTGAATAACTTCAGGGGCTGTGGTTTCGTTGAATTGCTGTTTGGGCTCTAGTGCCGAAATTCCTTCCTTTTCAGTTACTAACATCTGTTCGTCGTCAGTTTCGGTTAGAGTTTTAGGTGAATTGTCCAAGGTACTATCTGTGTCTAACGGATGGACATCAGTGATTTCGTCTAGATTTTCTGGGATTTCTGGGTCTAGTAAATGATTCTCCGTTACCAACGTGTCTTCGATATTGTCTTCGGAACTCTTAATGAACAAATTTGTCTCACCATGTAATTCTGGAAGTGTAGACACATAGCCTTCATTATCAGCCACAGTTGAATTTTCAATCACTGGCGATTTGGATTCCATGCTGACGATGACTTCACGTTCAGCTGGATCTATATGTTCATCATCCACGTTGATCTGATCAGCAACATCGTTCTCTAAGGGCACACTTTCAGTAGAATTTGAAAAAGTCTCATCATTGACTCCGGGCTTCCTTATAATGATGTGTTTTCCATCACCAGGTGTCACTTCACTTTCATTTAAATCTTCTCCAGTGGATTCAGTGACCTCTTCTATCTCAATTGTATCGACGCTCTCAGAACTGATGTAATTGACAGTGGACGACTCCAAGGAAGTGTCCGTCATTGGCGCAATTATTGGTATCGGAGTTGGTTCAGCCTCTTTTGATTCTGTCTCCTTTCCTGTCGGCGTGGTTACATTTTCTTGACTAAAACTGCCCTCAACAGATGCATCTTTGGGAATATCTACAACGGCTTCTGTAGATGAATCTTCGGCGGAAATATTTTCCTCTTCGTTAGATTCGGTTTTCGAGTCCGACGAATTAGAATCGGATAAATTAGATGACGATGACGAATTGGAGTCAGATGATTCAGTTTCGGAACTTTTTTTGTCTTCGGACGCGTCGTTATTTTCTGATTGACTTTCATTTGAGTTTGAGGATGAGCTGAAGCCACGCATTTGACGAGTTAAGTGATGTTTATCGACATCCTGATCTTCGAGATTGTGAATAATTTCTTCAGGTGGAACCAAAGTGATTTCTCGAATGATTTCAGGTGCTGGAGTGGTGCTTTCGATGTCTAAGGTCTCGATCTCAATTGTTGTGGTGGCTTCATTTTCTTGAGTCACACTCCGAACTGCACCATTCTCTGTCGAATTTGACGCTTCGAGGTTAAGGAGTGTTTCATTTACGCCAACAACCAAAACATTTTCTGAAGATGCACTTCGGGTTTGATCTGTCTCCACCGACACGGCATTTGTGCTTGTTGCAACTGGAGTTTCTGTTGTAAAGATGACATCTAAAACAAAAGAAAAATTAACATTTGTATGCACTTTAACAAGGAACCATTCAACCTACCTTCCTTCTTAGCAACGGGCAACTCCGAATCCCCGCTCGTATCGTCATCTTGTTTCACACTTTGTGGATATTCAATAGCCATCAAGTCTTCGGTGAGAGTCTGACGCACTTCTGGATCTGGGATATCATCAATCACATCAATGGCTGGAGATTCAAAATTCTGCTCAAGTTGGATTTCGTCTTTGACGGCACTTCTAATGTTTTCTTCCAAAGCTCTGGCTATGTCATCATTATCTGATTCCGGTATTTTCACAATATTTAGTTCCGTATCAGTGGATTGATGGTCACGATTCGTCACAAGTGCTTCTGGGTTTGGAATGACACTATTGCCTTCAGGTGTTGCATCGATGTGATTATTTTCTTCCTGAGATTTGGTTTCCGTTTGGCTTTCGACGATGCTACGGCTCTCTGGTAAAGGAATTGTTTTATTGGCGTCAAGAGCTTCGTCGATGTTATTGTCTTGTTCAAGTGATCTGACTTTTGTTTGGTTTTTTGAAATGTGCTTCTCAACAGCTTCATTAACGATGTCCTTGACTGAGTTTATGATTTGCGTAGATTCGTCCAAGTTGGAGACTTGATTTTGAATTTTAATGATTTCATTTGGGTTTGTGTCTTCGGTTATGCTATCGCTGGATGTGGTTGTGGTAGAAACATCTGTTTCCTCTACCTTCGCCTCGGAAGGGGAATTTTTCAGGAAAAATCCCTCGGATTGTCCTAAAATTAAAAAGTGGGAAATTTATTCTTAATATATGGTTGAAGAATGAGATGTCAAGAAACAAAAAAAAAAATTTGAAGTATACTTTCAGGCACAGACAGAATATCACCAACAGGTGCTAGCTATCGTAGGAATTAGATTTTCAAAGCAATCTTCGAAAAGAATCGACGGACTTGGGGCAAATTTTACAAAAGATTTTCTCAGAAACCTATTGTACAATATTTATGTGGGTACAAATGATAGAACTTATACAATATCCTTGAACACAATCGCTTTATTCAATACAATTACAATACAACTGATGAACTATCTTGGATATTTTGGGATATGCTGATATTTATACTACACTGACCTCTTTTAAGAATATTCTGTACCATCCAGCCTGCCATACAAATTTCTACTTTGCTAGAAATCTTCTGCTATGGAAATATAGATGACGCTGCTATTCATCGTTTCGTCAACATGACGCATTCTATGCAAATGGTCCACCTTCAATTTTCCTCGATCCCCTGGATCCCGTAGCAACGTCATTAATGCGGGTTATCATCTTGTATTGACCTGGTGCAGCCAGACCAGATCTCCTTCGTTAAAGCCAGAAGATTTCGCCTTGATATTGTACCGAGTCTTCATGCGGTTGCTAGCTAGCTTCATCTTTTCCCTGGTGTTTTCATGCAATTTATGAATCCTGCTGCGCAAGACATCCACATAGTCGTTCACCTGCTTGGGCTCCGTAGGTAGGGATCCAAATTTTGTTTCATAGACAGATGCTCGGTCAAGATCCTATTGAATCGCTCGACCATTCCATCAGATTGACGGCGTAGTGGAGTTGTCCTTGTCTTCCTTATTCCCAGATAATGGCACACTTCCTGGAAGGCTTTTGATTTAAAGTTTCGCCCTTGATCGGAGTGTAGCTGCATTGGGACCACAAATCTTCTCACCCAGTTGTTGACTATCTGTTCGGCTACGGTCTTAGCCTCTTGATTTGGCATGGCAAACACTTCCGGCCACTTACTGAAGTAATGCATGACCACAAGGCTATATCGGTTGCCATTAAATGTCTCTGGAAACGGCCCAGCGATGTCGATGGCTTTTCGTTCGAATGATGTTCCGACATTGTATTGTTGCATTCGTCCCTGTAGCCGCACACTTAACCCACTGTTTGCACCAATTCTCGACATCTTGTTTTGCACTTAGCCAATAGAAGCATTCCCTTACCTTCTTCAACGTCTTGTTTATTCCGAAATGACCTCCTGAGATGCCGTCATGTATTTCATAGAGTGCTTGGCTGACTCTGGACCGTGGCACGATTAGCTGCATACAAGTTGTTGTTCCCTCTGCACTATCCCATTTTCTCTTCAGCAAACCATCTTGCACACAAAGCGAGTCCCACTGTGCCCAATATGCCTTCAGAGTTTGGCTCCGGTACACGATATCTCCTCCCACCTTCGTCTTTCCTCGTGTTCCTTCCAGGCCAATATTGGTTCGATGTCATTATATGCTTGTTGGGAGGAATGGATTTCGTTTGTACTCTAACCCTCTATTGGCTCAGTTATGATCATTCGGATAGTGGCCTGTTCTTTCGCTTCTTTACGGTTGCAGTGCTCACATTTAACTCCACACGGTCCACGAGAGAGAAGCATCAGCGTTTGAGTGGAGTTTGCGGTGTAGCATTTTAAAATCGTAGCCCTGCAACTGTTCGATCCATCTCGCAACTTGGCCTTCAGGATTCTTAAATTGTAGCAGCCATTTCAGAGCTACGCGGTCTGTACGAAGAATAAACTTTTGTCCATAAAGGTACTTATGGAAATACTTTGTAGCTAGAATTAAAGCCAGGAGCTCGCGCCGGGTTACGCAGTAGTTCCTTTCAGGGGTGGATGGTACCTTGCTGTAATATGCAACCACTTTCTCTTGACCATCATGAACTTGAGAGATCACTGCTCCGACGACAACATTGCTAGCGTCCACGATGAAAGATGGGGGCATTGCACAACTGCCGCTTTTGAGTTCTTCGAATGCTTTCTCACACTCTCCAAACCACCTGATCTGTTGGCGTTTTTCCATAAGTTGGTGCAGGTTCTTCGCAATACCCGCAAAATCCTGTAGTACGTGGCAAATCCCAAGAAGCTTCTCAGTTGGTGTTTATCTTTGGAGGCAGGCCAAATTTTTACGGCTTCGAATTTGTCAGAATCCGTCCTTACTCCTTGCGCTGATATAATGTGACCCAGATATTTCACTTCCGAACGGGGCAAGGCACTCTTTTCTGGGTTTATCTTCAAATAAGCACTTCGCAGCCTCTCAAACACTTCTTTTAGATTTCCGCGATGCTCCTCGAACACCTTGCCTATGACGATGACATCGTCCAAATACACTAGGCAGGTTTTCCATATGAGTTCTTGCAATGCTCGTTCCATTATCTATGTGATCCTTAGTCCCCTCTGTGCTAGCAGAATAAACGAAGAACTATGCCAACTGCCAGTCATAAAGACATTCAAGAAGCAGGCTTGGATGAACCATTGCCATTCAATAGAAACCTTCAAGAGCTCCGCCAGGTTTAGCAAAATTCTGTCAAAAGAACACCACAACCATTTCTTTCTCGGAAGGTCAGATAGAAGATGGACAAAATCCTCTGCGGAGACACTGCAACTCCTGGTGAACACACACTTTCCCGGATGCAGTGATGTTAGTATGGAACCCGGCAGGTCTCGGCAAGTATATCCTGCATCACACAGCTAAATCAATTCAATCATTTCCGAGGAAAAGATTTCTATATTAGCAGCTTCTCCCCGTTCACGTCCCGGGCCCTGAGGGCATGCTACCTGCCATGCTACAGAGAATGTAAAACCTAACAATACCTTGGCTAGCGTCAATCTTCAGAAGCTGTTTAATACTGAACTACGTACCCTACTCTTAGAGATGCGATCGAATGCTGTTTAATACCGAAGGTAGGTAAACGCGTCAAAGGATTTATGGCCAATTAGTTTTGCGAAGCACTCTAGAAGAATCATCTCTATCCACATCGTACACTAAAAAGAATACACCCTAGCCTCCTTCCTAGACATAGATTGAGTCTTTCATATCGTAAACACTGAAGCTATTCACAAATCTCTGATCAAAGTTGGGCATAGAGGACTTTATTAATCAATAGGGACTTCCCTCTCCTCGGAACCAGAATTATGCAGGCAACACTACGTAACAGTCCCTTAACCAAAATCACCCATAAAGGAACGCCACAGGGCGGCGTTATTTCTCCTTTACACTTGCTAATGGTTATGAACAAAATGCTTGTAAGACTAGACAGAGAAGGGGTCAAAGTGGTCGCGTATGCGGATACGTGGTGATACTAGTGTCAGTGAAGTTTGCCTCCGTGAAAATTGAAACCATAGAGGCTGTTCTAGAGAAGGTAAATACCAGGGGCCCAAAAGAACTAATACTATTCACTACCAAAACGAAAATACCTGGTCTTACCCTTCTGTCTTAATCGTCAATCACTTACACTATCCCCCAGCGCGAGGTATCTGTGTATCGTGGTCGACCCAAAACTTAACTGGAAGCAAAACATTGAACACAGGTGTCGCTTTCTACGCCAGAAGCAAAAGCAAATGAGTGGGGATTTCAATCAAAGATGACCTTGTGGATGTACACAGCTGCAGTGCGTCCAATTCTCACCTACGGGCCACTAGTATGGTGGCCCACTTTGAGGAAATGCTACAACCTCACGTAACTAAAAAGGCTCCAAAGAACAGCCAGTATAGGCAGCGCGCATCTTTTGCCCTTCGACCTACACACAAAAAATACCACACTTCGCAGCGCAGTCAGACGCAAATAATCAGACTGCTGGACTGGCCACAGCAATATCCTGGACTCGTTACCAAACGGCATGGTTACGTTTCCAGCCGACTACATCACACCCAAATTAAACTTCAAGAAAAGCTTGTACATAGGATTTCCCACCAGAGCTCAGTGCAAAAAAGATGAAGTAGTAAAGGACTTCGATACGCTCATCTACACTCACGGATCAAAGATGTACTATAGTTTGGGGGTCGTTGTCTAATCCTCGCAGGCCTTACCACTCAAAAACAAAAATCGGATCACGGGGCGATACTGCTCTTTTTCCATGGTAGCAAAAAACACTAATACGATATTTTGAAATTGGTGTCAAAATAAAACTAAGCGTCGGGTTGGCACCAAATTTTGACAGGCGGGCTAAAGGAGAGTATAACCACGGTGAATGACTCGAACTCCAACTTTTTAAAATGCTATAATTTTTTTATTTTTTGATAAATTTTATTGTGCCAAAGCAAAAAATGTTGGAAAATACATCAATTTTCAAATTGTGTCAGTAGTTTTCAATATGTCCACCTTTGGTGCGAATAATGGCCTTGAGACGGCCGAAGAAAGCATCGCACGCTGCACGTAAGTGGCTCTGCAGTATTTTGGCCCATTATCGGCCAAGTGCTTGTTTGAGGTGGTCCAAACTTTGGTATTTTTTAGTGCCAACCTTCGCCTTCAAAATAACCCAGACAGAGAAATCCAACGGATTTGCATCCGAAGAATTTGCAATCCATTGTGTCGAAGAAATGAAGTGTGGAACATTGATTTTCAACCAATCTTGGTTGACGCGCGCTTTGTGACACGGTGCCGCATCTTGTTGAAATGTCCACGGTCTCCGACCGAAATGATTGGGCTTCAATACTGTCTCTAAGACAATTTCACGATATACGATCACATTAATTTTCACGCCACGGTCCAAAAATACGAGCGGAGAGCGACCATCGGCGGTTATGGTGGCCCAAACCATCACCATCGTGCTGCCTGCTTTCTGGTGGCCGTCCGAAGGTGTAAATTTTCGAAGGACCTCTCTGGCAAGTAAACTCGGTCATCTTGTTTGTTGACATATTGCTCGATAACAAATGGCGACTTATTGGAAAAACCAAATTCGGCAACTCACCACTTTCGTGCAAACGTAGCAATTCCTTCGCTCTTTCAACTGTAACTTTTTTCTGTTGCGGTGTAAGATCGTGTGCTTTTTGGAACTGCAATGGCTTGAGCCCAAGCTCATTTTTCAGTATGGGTTGCATCCGTTCCAACGATATGTTGAGCTCACGAGCCATTTTTCTTCCACTTCGACGCGGATTTCGCTCAATTCGAGCCTTCACTTTCCGAACCATTTCTGCCGATGTTGCGGATAAAATTTTTTCAACACATCTGAGACACAAATCGTTTAAAAGACTTGTAAATAATAAAATTATCTGTCATGTGTCAAAATTTGAGCTCACTGTCATGAACGGTTTAGAAATTATAGCAGTCTGAAGTTGGTTGCAGTTCGAGTCATTCGGGGTGTAAATGATGGTACACTCATTTTGGCTCAGTAGCACCACCTATCTTCCAATCCGGGTACTCATCAAACAGCCCTCGTATGGACTAGATGGAGTGAAACGTGACCTCCTTGACCGCCAGAATGCGCTGTTACTGCAAAAAAGGTTATGGTGCCTTGAAGTCCGTTCATATTTAGGCAGACATGCCAAATTTCAGTGCGATACTGTCTTTAGTTTTGTTTTGACAGCTGATTGTTGTTGACGTGTTTAGCATCATGTTGAGTACGGACAAAAATGATTTTCGTTCTCTCATAAAACATTATTTTTTGAGAGGCAAAACGGCGAAGGAAACAAAAGAAAAGTTGGGTAAATATTATGCGGCTAATGCTCCGTCAGATTACACCGTCAAATATTGGTTTCGGGAGTTTCGTGGTGGCCGCAACTCCACTACAGATCAAGTCCGCAGCAGCAGGTCCTCCGATGCGGTTACAAAGGACAATGTTAAAAAAATCCATCAAATGGTGTTGGCTGACCGGAAAGTGAGGGTGCGCGAGCTAGCAGATACCACAAAGATTAGTACTGAGCGCACACGCCATATTTTGGGCAATATTCTGCATATGAAAAAGTTATCCTGCCGCTGGGTGCCGCGCATGCTCACTCCTGACCAAAAACACGAACTCGAGAGCACTTCGAAAGAGTGTTTGGACTTGCTGATGCGGAATCGGGCGGACTTTTGGCGTCGATTGTTAACTGGATTTGGATCCCTCGGACTATTATCTCTTCCCAAACCTCAAAAGATGGCTCATCAATAAAAAATTCAGCTCACGCGAGGAAATCATCGACGCCACAGAGGAGTAATTTGCAGACCAGAAAATTACTTTTCGGACGGGATCAAGAAGTTGGAAAATCGCTGGAATAAGTATATCAAACTAAAAGGGGACTATATTGAATAATATAAAAATTTTTTTAACTCCCAAGGAGGTCACCATTCACTCCATCTACTACATCCCTTGTAGTCTTTGTAGCATTCTAAATTTTTTTCTTAAACTTTTATAAATAAATTTTTCTTGTGCTACACATTGTACTTTACCTTACATAAATAGCACATTGTACACTGTACATATCTCTCACGCTCTTACTGAGTGTGCCTACTACTTGCAACTAAGATAAATGTTATCAAACGGCGTCAGTGAGTTAATTTTAATTGCATTAATCTCTCCCGATTATCTTCTAATCATTCTTCAATTGGTTTAAGTTGACGCAGTGCCGTTTCATTCGACCTTAGCACTTTGAGTTTCCAATGACTCATTTTTGTTGCCATGTACTCGTATGTTGGAAAATATGCCCGTGTGTTCATGCCTACGTGAACAGATGATTACAAGGATTCAATTCGATGGACGGTTAGTTCCACGAATGTATAGAAATTAAAGTGTCAACTTTTGGTTTATTCTACAGGTACGAGTAGGTACATCCCTCAAAACACGGCACACTTTAATGTTTTGTGTTCTTTTATTCGGATAATGCCAGTCGAAGAAGGTTTCCTGAGTAATCCAAGTTAAACACCCCTTTGTCAGGTGAATATATTAAATATTACTCATACTTACGTAGATACAGAATTAAGAAAAGGAAAATAGATTTCCGCCTTTTCTTGATCTAGGAACCAGAAAAAACCAAAACCACTTTATTGGGCAAAATTACGAGTGTCTTCATTTATTAAGAGATAAGTCTCTCACTACGTGTCGAGACTCACAAAGGACGCCTTTCATAAATCGACAATGTGAAGGAATTTAATCGATAAATCAGTTAGATGAAATATTTCATCCCACAAATATTTACATTTTTCCCATAAACAAAAAAAAAGAATTAAAATAAAAACCGAGAGACCATCAAATGCACAAATAGGCTTATCAAGATTCTTTTGAATTTCGGGAGCGACACCCGTCTCGGAGGCGTAGTGTAGCTCATTATACACATGTGTGAGTCATTTTCCCATTTTCTATCGTTTTTCTTAAAGGTCATGAACTATGGATCTTGCCGCACTAATCCATCTGAGAGAATTACAATGAAAAAATTCCCTCCCTAGTTTTTCTGGGAAGAGGAATTAAACCTTTATCTAGCCATAAAAGGCGACAGGACATACTCTTTTTATGGACGATTTGTCGTAGCAAGTGTCGTAAAATCGATCCCCTGCGCTGCGATGCTATCTGTGAATTTCATATTTTCCTTACACTTTACTTAAGTTTTGAATCCAAGATGATTCTTGAATTTGATGAGCGCACTAGGACCTAAAAACAAATACATAAATATGTACGAGTATATGCAGACATCGCTGCCAGAATGATTGATATGAATGGTGGTTAGACCGAAGGGAACTAATTCCATATGCTCTCGATGCTGTTTCTGTATCAAAACATGGGAACTAAGTCCAGAGAATGAACTATGAAAAGCATAGATTAGCGCTGCCACAACTGAATAATCCCAGCTTTAAAGTAAACGAAAACGGATTTCCAGGACGGGATTTTTATGAACATTTATTAACGATGTATCATTATATTTACTACTCGGTTAACAGTGTAGCTCGATTTAGCGTAGACTCGTTTCACCAAAAGTTTATCAACCATCAGTAAAGGTTAAGTGCTGAGTCAGAAGGAGAGAGGAGAAAAAGATCCTGCATTTCTGATTCAGTCAAGATAAGTGGATTCAATTACAAGGACCATCATCTAATGTAAGCTACCATACCTCTCCGTACTGCATATGTCAATAGCCAACGATCTAACTTACAAAGAATAGCCAGGTATAACTCCTGAGGGCGCCGACGCCAACTGGAACGCTGTAAAAAATGTTTTCGAGTCGTGGGTAGATACCATTGTCGACAAAGGGTGAAAAGGCCAAGGCACTTGGGTGACAGCAGCCACCTGGAGATGGTTTGATGATTGTGTTGAACTCAAAGACCTTATTGCAGCAGTAAAACACCCTTAGTTAGAAGTTAACATGAACAGACGAAACGTGCATCAATCGGGTGAAAGCAAGATAGTTGCACTTGATATTTCTAAAACATTTGTCAGAGTTCGGCATCCGGCTCTTTTTCCAAAAATGCGTGCTTTAGGAATCGACGACTCTCTTCTTCAATGAATTAGAAATTACCTTTCCGAACGTTCATGGATAGTTTCGAGTTGCCCCAGGGCTCCGTTCTGTCTCCAACACTTTTTTCAATCTTCATCAATGATCTCTGATCTACTACTTCTAACCCAATATATTCCTTTGCTGACGGCAGTACTCTCTGCTTTTCATATTCGTTCCCTCCTCTTCGGCTGTAGAACGGCAATGGTAGCATATGTTAAGCTCATTAAATTCCGATATTAACATAATAGTAAATAGCATAACCAATTGGAGAACTATCAACAGAGTGGAATTTAATGCTTCTAAAACATAATGCTGTCTGCTGTCGTTAAAGTGGAATTTAAATACCCGGCCATTATCCATGAAAGGTACATATTTGCATCGTCGAAACCGAAAAGTTTTAAATTCACGATATATGTGTCAAAGACAACTTGACTTGGAATGACCATAATAAGATTCAAAACCGTGCGATAAAACTCATAGACGACGCGAATATTGCAGTCAAGTGACATGGTTCAACACCGACGCAACGTCTCTTGCCTCTCCTTGTTCTATTGCTATTTTGACCACCACTGCTCCACCGAAATTTCCAGTAGCGTTCAGCTTATTCAAACCTTTAACCGCAACACCTGTCTTGCTGTGAATGCTCATCAGTATACTCTCAGGCCCACTTTCGGACATATTCTGAACTATCGTAATTCTTTGTACAACTCGCTTATGGAATACCCTGCCGATCTCTTTATTGCCTAGTCATTATAACCTCCTAACATTTAAAACCAATGTACATCAGTATCTCTCCCTAAGTTGCCTTCGTCCGCGTTGTGTGCAAACGTTTTAAGGGTACTAATAACGCATTGAGCGCGCGCTAATTATAGCAAAATATAGCGTTGCTTGATCAACGCACTAGCCACCAAGACCGAAAAAGCAGCAAATATGCAGGTGGGACAGCAGTTTGTAAATTAGTAAGGAAGTCACTGGTTCCAAACAACGCTAACTTCGGATAAGGAAAAGCTTGCCAGAAAGCGGGAATATTTTGCTGTGGTGGTAATCCACTGTGATTTGAACACGAGCTCAGGTGAGGCTTCCAGCAACATACACGAGGACTATCCGATGAGTACCCGGTTTGGAAGATACGTGGCGCCACTGAGCCAAGAAGAGTGCACCACCATTTAGTATAACCTTTTTTTGTCCGTTTGTCAAAATTTAGTTTTGTTTTGACACACATTTCAAAACATCGTGTAGGGCAGTATCTCTTCGTGATCCGATTCTTGTTTTTGAGTGACAAAACTTGAGAGGAAATCAAGCCGATTCTCGATGGTGTGTATGGGATCCATTCACCTTCCCGTACTACCGTGTACCATTGGTTCGCAGAGTTTCGCCGTGGCCGCACATCGGTTTTTGATGAACCGCGCCCAGGTGGCCAAAAACGGTTACTACATTGGAAACCGTGACAAAATCCATGATCTCATATTGGCGGAACGCGGGGTTAAAATTTGCGAGTTGGCTGAGATAGCAGGGATCTCAACTGAACTCGTTAGCCATACCCTGCACGAGGTTTTGGACACGTGAAATCTGTCCGCCCGATGGGTGCCGCTTTTGCTCACACCGGAGAACAAGCGCAATCGTGAGACCACTTCAAAAACGTGCTTGACACTGTTTAATCGAAATTCGGAGGAGTTATTGCACAGTTTCGTGACCGTTGGTGAGACATGGATTCATTGGTAAACACAAGAGATCAAAGAACAATCGAAACAATGGGTTTTACCCGGTAGACGTGCTCCAAAGAAGGCGAAGACCGTGCCTTCGGCCGGAAAGGTGTCAAAACGAAACTAAGCGTCGGATTGTCGCCAAATTTTGACAGGCGGGCTAAAAGAGGTTATACTAAATGATGGCACACTCATTTTGACTCAGTAGCGCCAACTCTCCCAATCCGGGTACTCATCAAACAGCCCTTTTATCCGTATTCGAACCTCTTCACCGGTAAAGCTGAAACATCATCTGGGGGTCCTGAAGAAAAACAAAGCATCCCGGCGGAAGTCAGCCAAGCCGCACCTAACACTTTCAAGGAAATCCCACAGCCACTAATTAGGAAAGTAAAAGAAACCAAACCTTTCCTGCTTAAGAAGGGGAGGGGAATTTTATGTTGGAGAAGTCTTTCAACAGCTTGAATCGATATGCTATATAGCGATCCTTGTGAAGAAAAGGTACACCAAAAAATCTAGCCACTATTATAAAGGCAACCTACGATAGCAGTAAATCTCATCCTCTACGCAACGGTAGGGTATCAGAGCAATCTCAAGTTCACAGTGGCGTACCACAAGGTTGTATTCTTTCGCCACTACAATTTTTTGTACTAATCACTGATGTGATCCGGGCAACCTTGTCTGGAGAAAACACGTGGCTGAGGTGGTTAATGACTTCATATATTACATATATTGACTACGCTAGTGATGTTTAGCTGCTCTTATACGATGGCCCATAACTTAGAGTCAGAAGCAAACCATACGACCATAGAAACTCATCATTACACCAACGTTGTTCAACTCAACAGTGCCGGACAGCAAGTCGAGAATGTTTTTTATATATCTTGAATGCAGCTTTTTACCAAAAGGTATGGTCCCGAAAGATGTGGCACCTCGAAAGTGACCAAAAGCTCAACAAAAAAGCTGCAAATCTTCATAAATCGATGTTTTCGCAACTTCTTATGGATCTTTTGGCTAGACGCGACCGGTAGACAGAGGGCTGTCCCAGGCAGACATAGAAAAGAACAGTCACGTAGGAATTCGAATTCAGAATCTTTAGGGATGACAACACAGACACGATAATGTCCAGGAGTTATTGACACCCTATGCCCCACATGGGGTCTGAAGACCTAAGTATGTAAAGTAAATGTGTATTGCGAAACGAGTTTTGTAATAGATTGTCCTCGCGCCTTAAAATGTGAACAATATACTGTACCTCCTGTTCAAAGTTTCTTTCCCAATTAGACTCGTAGCTGCCGAAAACTGAGATCTATACGTCATATTTTGTTCCGTAAACTGTTTCTCTGGTCATTACAGGAAAATTTAGAGCAGAATTAAATCCTAATGTCGCTACTGTTTTAACCAGAGCCGGAAAAACTTGGCCGCTTTTACCTCTAAACCAATGAAATATGTAGCTCCCCAGTTTCCCAAACCCATAGGATCGCCCTTTTTCGACAACTTGTCTATATATTCTGGTTCCTCTACCTCTTAACGATATATTGGTAGTTCAAACCTACTGGTGCAGAATCATTTTTTACAGATTTCCAACGGTAGCCCAAAGATGTTGTTTTTTGAATTACAGATAAACTCCGGGTTTCCGAAGCCTGTCGGTATTGTACCTAGGTATTGTTAGCATTTGGGTAACTACTAACGTGTCCAGTGTGAGGGCATATTTAAATAATCAGAGTAATACGAGTAACTCGTTTCGATATTGGTTCCCCGCTTGTCTCGGGTATTGAAAAGGCAAATTCTAATCGAAACTAGTTCGACGTTTAATAGCTAACAGACGTCACTCACCTAATCTTGTGGAAGGTCCGGCGTTTAAACAATGTGTCCGAATATCCGATGACTAGGCGATTTGAATTGTAAAAGTCAATAAAATACCTGCCGTTCGTATTCCCAACTCACGGGATCCGTTGGCCTCAGTATTATCGCATTCCATTGCACTTTTGCATTGATATCTTCTATCAAAATCATGAGTGACTCCGTTAGGCGTTAGGATATGGGTGGCACTTTGGTGATCATATTTCATATTTCCAGTCTTGGCTTCCAGTACATTGCATTGTAGAACGTGGATCTTTCTTAATTCTAGCCATCATAAGCCCTACGTTGGAATCACTTCCTAGAGTACAGTAAAACTGTGCTCCCGGATGGTAAAGGCTACCATCTGGCATTCGAACATCTTATTCCACTCAGCTTCAAGAGGTCCATTGACAGTAAACCACTAGTTCTAAGAATCTGGCGTTCTAAGGACTTTCTTTTCGTGAGTCAAGGAAGATCCTCACTGTTATCTGTATACAATGGACAAACGTCAACAACAAATTGTCTGTCCATATCCTAGGCGGGCTCAATTATCAAGGCTTCGCCCATCAATGACGTTGTCTAATAAAAAGCGGGGGCAGAGCATATTACTGGTCTTATCGTAAACATCTTCAGATGACGCCTCTGAAGGTTGCTACGATTTGACCAGTTACAAGTTGCCGGTCATAGGTCTTGTTGGCGGGAAGACCACCGGTAGTCCCTACCAGGACTTAAATCACGTCATGGTGGCTGTGGTTTAAACCGAAATCGCGGGAAAGGGTCTTCCTGTTGGTTTGACCCATTGTAGAGTTGCAAATAAGTACTGGGTGCTGTGACCCTAAGAGCAGTAAGAGGTTTTAGATCGGCCTCGACTCATACCAAGGGTGGAACTTGTGCCTCCAACGCAGTTCCGAATTGGTATCAAAGGATTGAAGGAGAGCGATGGCAAGGCGTATCCCTGCTCTCATAGATGTATGGGCATCCCGCAAACATAAGACTACATGACAGGTGGTTTATGTTAAAAAACCAGAGACTAATGTCCATATCCTAGGCGTGTTGTTACTTCTCAGAGCACTGTACGTCTTACAAGTAGAGTTGCAAGGATTTCGGCTATTTCTGGTATTTCTCCTTACTTTGATGCTGGTTGTTTCTGCATATAGCGACGAGTTCTGGACGACAATGAAAAAAGAAGTGTTGCCGCCGAAGAAGAATACATCTTTTTCACTGGTTGAGCCACATTGATCACATTGAAGAAGATGAAAGTCTATCTAATGTGTTTGAGGCAGAGGTTCTGGATTCTTCGTTTCTTGGCAATAGGTTTTACTAAGGGTAGACAAAAACTACGTCCATACCGAGAGTTCAATTTTGAATCACTTTTTCGAGCATATTTTCTGGTATCTCGTTAATAACACTTGTAATGTTGTCCTCCAAGGCTGCAATTGACGCTGCCTTATCGGCATAGAGGAGTGATTTAACGTATCACTATAAAATATAGTCTAAAGGCGTCAAATCGAACGATCAAACCGAACTCATTTTTCAATTGGTGCACCGACTCGCGTGCTGTGTGGTATGTAACGCCGTCTTGCCGGAAACACACATCGACCAGGTTTAGCTCGTGCATTTTGGGTAAAAAAAAATTCGCAATCATTAAACGGTAGCGGCCGGTATTGACGGGAAAATGATTCCGCCGGACGATAAACCGCACTCAATAGTGCGTTTTTCCATATGCATTGACAGATCTTTTATTACCTGTGGTTGCTCATCGGACCAAATACGACAGTTTTTTTTAATTAACATACCCATTCAACCAGAAATGAGCTTCGTCGCTGAAGACAAATTTTCTTTCAAAAAAAAGCGAATCTTCCTCCAGCTGTTCTAAGGCTCACTCACTGAAAATTCGACGTTGTGGCAGATCGTTCGGCTCCAGCACGAGCTGTATTTTGTATGGTTTTAGACCAAGATCCTTGCATAAGATCTTTTACGTAGTTCGAGTAACACAATCCCAATTGCTGCGAACGGCGACGAATGAACAAATTACGGTCTTCATTAACAGTGGCGGATACCGCAGCAATATTTTCTTCTCTACGCACTCTACGGATACGGATAGGTAGCTCGAAGTCAACTAGCGTAAAATAGGTGCGAAATTTGGTCACTATGGCTTCAATTGCTTCCTCAGTGGGTCGATTATGACGCCCGTAAAATGGTCGAAGTGCGCAAAAAACATTTTTCACAGAGCACGAATTCTGATAATAAAATTCAATAATTTGTAAGCGTTCCCATGATGTAAGGTTTAAGTCTCTCCATAATGAAATGGCAATGCTTACTGAGCATGTATGACTTGACACATGTCACGAATCACGTGTGATCTGTCAAAAATAGAGCACTGAAAAACCAAACAGCAAAAAAATCACCCTTTATGTATTGCACAATAATTGCTACTTACCACAGCGATAAAGTTTAAGACTGACCGTAAGCTCGATTAGAACCGTTGAGATACGGAGATACTAAATATGCAGGCAGAAAGTGTATTTTTTTTTGCTTTTTATAATCAGCGCGCGCTCAAGAGGTTTTTGTACCCTTAAAATGTTCATACAAAAGAAAAGACAGGTACCGATGTACATTGTTTTTAAATCTTTGTAAATTATAACGACTAGGAAACACAGAAATCGGCAGGGCATTCCATAAGCGAGGTGTATGGCTTAGGAAAGAATCACGATATTTTAGAGTACGTCCGAAAATGGGTTTTAGGGTATACTGATGAGCATTCATAGCAAGACGGGTGTTACGGTTGAAAGTTTGAATGGGCGGAATGCTACTGGCGATTTCAATGGAGCACTGGTGGTGGAAATAGCGATAAAACAAAGTGAGACAGGAGACATTACATCAGTGTTCGAGGGTGTCAATTGGATGACTGATATCATCTCCAATGAGTTTTATCGCACGGTTTTGAATCTTATCTAGCAGGTGCAGAGATGTTTTAGGAGCACCTGACCAGATGTGGGCATTGTACTCCAATTTTGGGCGGATGAATGCCTTATATATTGTGGCCAGATCAGAGGGAGTAAAATATTTCTTACATCGCTTGAGGAAACCTAGACATTTCGCAGCATTTTTGGCGACATCGAATATGTGGTCATTCCAACGTACCCGTAAGTTGTCACTGATACACATACCGAGAATGGAAAGTTTATCGGTTTCGACGATGCAAGTTCCATCCATGGATAATGGCTGGGTGTTTAAATTAAGCTTAATGGCAGCAGACAGCATTGAGTTTTGGAAGAATTAAATTCCACTCTGTTGATAGTTTCCCAATTGGTTATGCTGCTGATATCGGAATTTAATGAACTTAACATACGCTGCCGCTCCCGCTCTACAGCCGAAGAGCAGGGGCATGAGTCCGGGAACGAATATGAATGAAAAGCAGAGAGCACTGTCATCAGCAAAGGAATATATTGGATTAGAAGTAGCAGACAAGAGATCGTTGATGATCGGAGTGTCGGAGACAGAACGGAGCCCTGGGGCACACCAGAATTTATTTTGTGAATATCAGACTTGAAACCGTCCAAGACAACTTGAATTGAACGTTCTGAATGGTAATCTCTAATCCATCGAAGAAGAAAGACATCGATCCCAGAAGCACGCATTTTCGACAAAAGAGCCTGATGCCAAACTCTGTCAAATGCCTTAGAAATATCAAGTGCAACTATCTTGCCTTCGCCAGATTGATGTACGCTTTGGTTCCATTTTTCGGTGAGACATGCCATCAAATCACCAGTGGACCTGTTGCTACGAAAACCTTATTGCCGGCCATTGAGAAGTTTTCGTGTTTCGAGATATTTCATGAGCTGACGGTTTATCAGCGTTTCCATGACCTTTAAAAGAGGGGGTCTGTAGGAGGAGGGAGAGGAAGATTCACCTTTTCTAGGGACGCCCTGGACAAATGCTGTTTTACATCTTCTCGAAAAGAGTCCTAAAGTGAAGGATTGATGAAAAAGCTTACGCAGTGGTTTTGCCAGCGTGGAAGAACACCTCTTCAGAGGTGGGAAGATATACCATTTGGGCCAGCGGATTTATGCATGTTGAGATATTTAAGTACTCTTAATACTACACGAGTGCGAAAGTGGATTCGCCCCATTATAGATTCGACGCACTCAAGTGTAGGCGGGGACAAAGCACAATCTGGCAGTGTTGAGCTAGCCGCAAAGTGTGCAGCAAGCAGATTGGCGTTGTCCAAACAGCTGACAGCTGGAATGTCGTTGTAAATGAGCGCTGGGATGGAGGATGAGGCGGAATTTCTAATGTTTTTGACGAATGACCAACAATTTTTACTGCCTTTATGCAGCATAATGACTTCAAACGCCCACAATGATGGAATGGTGATAATGAAAGCAGAAGACAACCTTCAAGGTATGAATTCACATGAATTGCTTTGCCTCTAAGAACTGATGCAGTGAAAATCCTGTAAATTGTCGAAGGAGTCTGGCTAGAAAATGAATACATCAGCGTATGAACAGATCATTTGCCGATTTGCCACCAAAAAGGCTGAAAATAGTTTCATACCGAACTTGCCGGCTCTTTACAAGGCTGTTTATCGTATCATCGACAACAATATCGACCAATAGACTTGAGGTGCTTAGACAAATTTTCCAAAGATGCTATTATCTTGGGTAACCCTGAGAAAATGCGTCTGGAGAGAAGAGCTTAAGTAGTTTCCTGCTACACCTGATAAGCCAAAAGAATCACGCCAAATTTCAATGAAAAACTATCAGCGAAAGACTGAGACGTCATCAAGCAAGATAAGCTCCAGCCACAGGTGCTTAGAAACTCTTTAGAGAACTTATCTTGAAAGCAGTTTTGAAATTCGGTTTCCCAAACCAAAAATCATCATCTATCTGTATAAATATTCGTAGACACCAATATCTGGCGTCAGCGGTGGAAGCTTAGAAATGCGTTGGCTTTTGAGTGCATTGTAAATTGTGCCTTACACAGGTGGTGCTATCCACCACCTTTCTGTGCCAGATCGTTTAACGAATAGAAGAAGATACTCGATTGCACTCGATTAATGCCAGCAAACTGAATCATCTGCACAAAAATGTAAGGGTCCGTCTGCTCAAGAAAAAAAAAACCTAACTAATAGTTTTCAGGCAAACCTTTGCGGCAACACTGTCTTTCACTAAGTTAAACATAAACTCACAGAAAACCCGATGGACATGTGATTAAACATGCAACTGACAGCAACGTGAAGGATGATGTGTCTGGTACACAAAATAGGGGTACAACATACACCAAAACCCTAACCAAAGCATGTATCGATTGATAAGATGGAAAGCGCAAAGATGACGCCGACTACGCATAGGTCGTGTCCAAAGTAGAAAAAAAAAAAAAAAAAAAACATGTGTTGCCTACGTGCCCTGATGATCACCAGCACACGGTCCAGCTGTTAATCGGCATGTTTACTTTTGATCCCCGCAGAAGGGTCCTATCCGAGTACCATATCAATTTTCTGGATAAAAATCCCATATTTTATGGTTTATGAATGAGGCAAAACCAGTTGCTGTTTAATTCATTCACTGTCGACCATAAATATGTGGCGGAGATTCTATAAAATTCTCTCCCCCAAAATCCAGAAACCAGAAACCGAAAATTTATTCCAAAAGCATTCTTATTCTTTGTCTCCTTCTGCAGAGCATCATCATCACAAAGACCAATGGACCAATGAATGGAAGTTAAAAATAAATTATAACAAGGGCATTAGGGGACTACGAAGCGATACGGACCACCTATTGAAAAAAAAAAAAAAAAAAAAACTTAAAAATCTTTCTCATGTTGGGGCATAGTCCTGCTTACCGATTTGTAGTAGACTTCTCTACTAAATTAAATTTAAGTGTCTTCTGGTCGACCAAGTATCCATATGCCTTTGGAAGTGCTTCGTCTATTTCCGTATTCTACAGAGACCGACCGAATACACCTACCAGTGCCCTGACTTGAGCTAGTAGATTAATTTTCATCAAATGAGTTATGTCTTCAAGGTGTTGATAGTTTTCGAAGATTTGAGGTGGAACTCGAACGACAATATTGAGAGAATCCATTTTACTTAAAATTCCTTAAACTCTTTATATCGGGAGAAAAGTGTTTGCTATCTGTCTGTTTTGGATTTTTATCCACAAAATCGGAGAAAAATGGGGACCGGGAATCCATTCCAGATGCGCACTCAGACCGAAGAGATTATTTTTAAAGAAGTGCTCGGGGCATACCATACATACTCGTACGCACATTTGAAGTCGAAGAACTCGCGCTTATGCTCTTGCGGACTGGAAAATAATCAAGAGGAAGCTGTTTAAGAATGAAAAGAGATTATATAAATTATCAGAGTGAATGATGGTTCAGGATTATAGAAATAAATAAAAATAAAAAGTAGTGGTGCATCGTTTTTGAAATGAAGCAGGTTTTGGAACGAACTCTTTTTGAATTATTCTGAATCTATTTTGTGAAGTTTAGATATGGTGGTCGTTTGTCAGAAGGGTCATATTCATCTTTAAAAGAAAAGACCACAAAGCCTGTAAATGGGGAATTTGTCAAGATATAATAGAAATATTTGGTTGCAATTAGTTAGTTAAAACGGCCGCCACCTATGATCCCTATTATTCTTAAGTTAATCTCAAAATCCCTGTCAGATATACGTACATGCACACATTTGATATTTTTCATGTTAATGAAGATTTAGAGAAGATACCAATACACTTATATAGTAAATCATTTCGGAAACTTTGTTTTGATCCAGAACGGGCTAATCTTATGAAGTAGAGTTCGCTGTGATATCTTTTAATATATTCGCCCACCTCACAGGGCAAATCAGATGAAATATTTCGCGTACGTTATGATTATCTTTTCTGCTTCTTGCTTATTGTCAGGACTATACTTGTAATCGGACTGCAAAGGTCAGAAGATAATTTTGAGAAGAGTTTTAAAATTCTGCCTTTTTTGACGAATTGAAGATGGCAGTGACTGACTATAATTCTTCGAATTTAAACTCCTCAAAGTTGGAAGGTTATTCGCGAAGAGCTAATAATTTGTTAGTTGACTTTACTGATAGCGCTACAGCCCGATAGGACCTGAATTTTAAACAACATCAAGCTTGATCGTAAATTAGCTATTCTTGGTTGTACCACATGAAATGCCCGATTTTCGCTCAGTCGGAAATAAGAAGTTCTCGAGTGAACATCTGTGCTAGAACGTTCAATTTTCTTTTTTTTTTAAATTAAATGGTATGTGTTCTTGACGTATGAGAATTTTAGGGTTCGTTACAAGTACCGTTATTTTTTCCTGGGACTCACTTACCATGCTGTCCGCAGTTCAAATTCAAACCCTCTTCCTTGGCACATCACATAGTGCGTCATTGGCAATGAAAAACATTAATGACGCCATTGAGGATGTAGCGGTAAACGTACGAACTATACGACGTTGGTTTCGAAAGTTCCACTCGAGAGATTTCAGCCTCGAAAATGTGAGAAGCCGGAAACGTTATTTGGCGACGATGTTCTAAGAGCAACGGTGGATGCGGACCCAACGAAATCGGTGCTGGAGATTGCACAAAGCATAGGAGTATACCCAATGGCAATAAATCGACACCTTTCTCCCATAGGAAAGGTAAAGAAATTCGATAAGTGGGTACCCCATGAACTGAACGAGTCCCAAAAACTACGGCGCCTTTACGCTTATATTAAGAAACCAAACTGAACCGTTTTTGCATTAGATAGTCACCTAATCGTAAAAGATCTGGGCAGTGATTGCATGCAGATGAAAAACCAAAACACACCCCCAAGCCCGATATTCACCCAAAAAAGTTTATGCTGACAATTTAGTGGACATCGAATAGACCAATCCACTTTTGATTTCTTCAACCAGGAGAAACGATAAACGCTATCAAATATTGTGAGGAAGTCGACATGCCACCTTCCCGGAAATTATTCAGAAAATTAAAAATACAAGTTTATTCATCTAAATCTATATTGTCCCCTTCAAAGTAATCCCCATCGACTGCAACACACTTATGCCAGCGCTTGATCCAATCCTCGAAACATTTTTTATATTCGGTCTTCGGTATGTCCATCAGTGCTTCCTGCGATTTTTTCATTACTTCCTCTCGGCGCGGCTGCTGAAACGCGTTCCCCGTATTGGTTTTTTTAACTCGATTGAACAGAAAGAAGTCACATTTGTTGCATTTTTCGTCCACAAATTACGAATAATGATGGCAATGTGCGACGGTGTGTTATCATGGTGCAAAATCCACGAGTTTTCTGCCCACAATTCTGGTCTCTTTCGGCGAATTGCTTCCCGCAAACGTCTCATAACGCCCAATTAATACTCTTTGTTTACTGTCTGGCCTTCTGGCAAAAATTCATGATGCACTACACAGTTGTAATCCATGAAGACCGTGAGCATTGCCTTCTTTTTTGACTGAAAACGACGTGTTTTTTTTGGTCTCGGCTCATTTGGTGAACGCCATTCACTTGCCTGATGTCTGGATTGCGTGTCGTACTCATAAACCCACGTCTCGTCTCCAGTAATGATCCTTTTGAAGAATGTAGGATGGGATTCAGCCTGGCAAATCATCTCTTTTGCGACGTCAACACGGTCTCTTTTTTGCATGAAATTGAGGTCTTTTGGCACCAATTTTGCTGCTACACGACGGAAACCCAAATTATTAACCAAAATGTCTTGGACGGATCCATAGACAGTGTTCAAGTCCTCCGCTATCTCTCTGATGGTTAATTTGTGTTGTTGACCAACATTTCAACCAAAACATCAATGTTTTCGTCGATGGTCTGCCACTGCGTTCATCATCTTCGATTGACTCACGACCACTTTTGAACCGCTCGTACCACTGGTAAACGACCGTTTTCTTTAGAGAATCGTTGCCGAAACACTTTCCCAACATTTCCAACGTTCGCGTACCATTAAATCCGTTTTTTACGCAAAATTTAATACTCGTACAAGTTCGTTGTTGCAAATTTAAATCCATTTCTAAAATTGTAAAAAATCGCCAACACACACAGAGATGGATGTACTCTTGGCTACGTAACTTTTGCAAATGTCAAGCTATGGCGCTAAGATTTAGAGGGAATGTCAACAACAGATTTACCAACTTAACAAAAAAAAAAACAGAACTCAAGTCGGAACAATGGAAGCGCCACACGGAGGTGTGGTAAATCATTTCAATACAAATTCAACGTCAATATTTGGACAGGTGTACTTGGAAACAAGTTAATCGGCCCGTTCAAACTACCACCTAGGCTCAATTCTACAAACTATCTGGAGTTTTTGCGAAATGATTTACCAGAACTATTGGAGGACATTCCACTGATTCAACTAGCTTCATCATATCATCAACAGGATGGTGCTCCAGCCCACTATGGTCGTGAGGTTAAGAATTGGCTAGAAGAAATGGACCAGTTGACTAGCCCGCAAGATCTTCTGACCTTACAGTATTGGATTTTTTTGTATGAGAAAGAATGAAAGAACTTGTTTATTCAACCGAGGTAGCAACTTTAATCGAATTGGAAGATCGTGTTCTCGAAGCGTCATCAAAAGTGAGGAAGCAGTTAGCATCAATAAACATTCGCAGTGCAATCCAAAAACGGGTTCTAGCATGCATACAAAACCAAGGAGGACACTTTGAGCACCTGTTATAATTGTTTTAGTATACACATAAAATAAAAACTACCTAAGACCACACAAAATCATTTTTTATTCATAGCCTTTGGAACTTAAAGAAAAAACACTTTTTTATAAATTTTAACTGCTGCAGATTTTTCCAACTATC
The DNA here is from genome assembly GCA_963966105.1 of Volucella zonaria. Classification (NCBI taxonomy): domain Eukaryota; kingdom Metazoa; phylum Arthropoda; class Insecta; order Diptera; family Syrphidae; genus Volucella; species Volucella zonaria. Next base: position 315,218,179 of record OZ014530.1, on the reverse strand, counting down.
ATAAAATCTGTGGGTTTTCCTGCAAACTCATTGATGATTTTTTGTTTTATTATTGTTACTTTCATAAGAAAAAAATAGTAAAACGTTATGTTAAGTAGGCATTTTCTGGAGAAAAGTGACCTCAAAGTCGAAAATTAGCATGGGCAATGCAAATGGAACAGGCTTTGAAATCTGATATCTAAAGACTCAAACAAGATATCCACTTTATTTAACCGCCTTTATAAAGGCTGGTATCTCTTCTAAAAATAAAGTCCTACACGAAGTTTTTACCATTAGTACTAACAGAGCAATTTCCGTTAACATGGGTCCGGGTACACCAAAGTAAGCCTTTTCTTAAATCCTCGATAAATGATGTCAACATTGGAGATAGACCCTTGTAATGGTCATCGCAAAATAATTAGAATAAATAAAATAATAAAATCCGATTTTCTATGTTTTGTCCCAAACATTCACAACGTTAACACCCTGTACTTGGTTTTACCAATTAAAATGACACTGAACTATGTTGGCAGCAGTACTGAGCTGCAAGCCGCAATGATTTAACATGAATCTTGGGCATTATGTCTGGTTTCCGCGATCGATTGCGCTCTCTTGGTTTTTGCCCGCGCAGAAGAAAGGTAGTGAAGTAAATTTCAGTGGCTTGAGTATGGCCAAATTATTGTCAAATATACTCGTAGTTTTCTAAAACCACGGCATATAATACTCGTTACCATAAAATTTAAGTTTCTTTTTACGCTCATTAAACGCATAACAAAGACTTAATAGTCTCCACCTCCCTGGACCGATGGTCACGATCGCCGAAGATAGCCAAATCCGGCAAAAGCAGCATTGAAGAAATTTACGCTATCGAATTAATTTAATCCCAGCAGACGATCACTTATCGCTATCATAAGTTTGAATAATACCAAGTATCGTCACACCTTCCACGTGGGATTTACTGTACATACAGACAGATTTGAAGACACTCAGCACTAGCTACCATGAGGAGCAGAGCACCAGAACAGAAGAGCTTACAGTTTTCGTACTTTTTTTCTAACATATTACTCAATGATCTGTAATACCAGATTTTAATTAATTTTTGTTTGATAAGTCATTTGTATTGATTAAAAGTTACTAAAGCCAATCTTAAAATAATTTTTGTAAATATCACAGTCAGTGTCATTATCACAGTAAATTTATTATCACAGATCGAATATATATGTACATACATGTGAATTAATATTAGATTCTTTTCATGCATTAAGTTCTTGTGAATGTAACTTAATCAATTTAATAAAAGCTCTATAAAAGTTCCAGTTTTTGTGCGCACAACAACTGCTGAGGAGAACAATATCAAGGTATGTTACATTTTCATTTATTCAGACGTTTTCAAGAACTTTATATGTATCACCATTTGAATTTAAATTTGTATGATTAAACTTTCTTTGATTAATTTGATTTGAATTAAAATTAAGTTCTAAATATGAAAATATTAACTTCGACTTGTTAGTGTTAATAAATTTGTTGAAACATGATAAAAGTGAATGTTTTGTTCTGACAAAATGAAGAACTAGTGAGATGTAACGAGAACATGTGTGGGTAGATTGAATTGAACGTAGGTTGAAGTAGAGAAGAAAAGATATATAGAAATAGGGGGTTATTCCTAAGAAACCTGGACAAGGAATAACCATGGTGAGGAGCTCTTTTATAAGATGCTAGAGGTACTATCCAAGGCAGTGGTAACATCTCATTCTGCCATTATTTAATAGTGCGGTAAGATAATAAGGCACGTTTTATTTATTTCTTTGTGCGGTCATGTGGAGTGAAAGATCCCCCCCTAATCCGACGAGTTCTAGCTAGGCGTCGATAACGTGCCGAAACTCACTCCATCACAAGGGACTACAACTTCTTGTCCCAGCCGTTACACCCTTACTGTAGAACGATTTTTTTCTTATAATATGCGCAGGAATTATTTCCCAAATTATCATCATCGAATTAGGGGACACCCTGTATAGTAAATCATTTATGAAACCTCGTTTTGATCCAGGCTAATCTTATGAAGTAGTGTTCGCTGTGATATCTTTTAATATATTCGCCCACCTCACAGTGCAAATCAGATGAAATATTTCGCGTACGTTATGATTATATTTACTGCTTCTTGCTTATTGCCAGGACTATACCCGTATTAGGACTGGTCATATAATCGGACTGAAAGGGTCAGAAGATAATTTTGAGAAGATTTTTAAAATTCTGCCTTTTTTGATAAATTGAAGGTGGCAGTGATTGACTATAATTCTTCGAATTTAAACTCCTCAAAGTTGGAAGGTTATTCGCGAAGAGCTAATAATTTATTAGTTGACTTTACTGATAGCGCTACAGCCCGATAGGACCTGGATTTTAAACAACATCTAACTTGATCGTAAACTAGCTACAGTGCTGTGAAAGATTATAGACTCAAACCAAAATTAAAATTTTTTTTTACACTCTTTTTTTTAATTTTTTTTTTTATATTTCTTTTTTGTACTAAAATATTGCCAAACAATACCAATTAAGGCAAAACCCTTTAATTGTATATTTCTAAAGTCGCAATGCAATGAAGTCCAACAAAGGAAGCCAAAGTTGTAAGAACGAAAACAACACGAATAGAGAATAATGCGCTGTAAGCGAAGGAGCGTAACGTGCTGCAGTATTGAACGATGTGCCTATTCGTCACTGCCTGACAAGGGTGGCATCTCTATCTCTTTCACTCACACTAGTCGAAATGGCGTCTTTATCCGTCTCAAACGCAGCGTCTCTGTCTGCCTCGCACACACTTGGTACTCATTTTAACATATTAAAAAGAATCAACTATGAATCGGGTTTCTTTCACAAAATATTTTTTTTGTCCTTAATTTAGCGTTAGTCTAGCAAGTGTCATACCATTTTGGAATCCAGACTAAATACGCCATCTTTTAAAGTTATTTGCCAAAATGGCATAGTACATGTTTTTGTCAGTACAGTCAGTTTGAATTGGGTGATTAATGATTTTCAGATACATGGATGGACAAAAAAGCAATATTTTAGTTAAATCTGATACAGTTATGTTTCAATTTTGGGCCGTAATTTCCAGAAGAGTTACGTGGAAAAAAAAATTTAAGAAAAGCAAAGATTTGCGGTCACAGTACTTGAAAGATCGTCACAGGGTGTCTGATTTCTCGATTTTTTTTTGAATGATAATAATTTTAAAAGTACATGATTTTGATTTTTTTTTTTATAATTTTGTGATAACCGTCACATCCGTTTTCGGATGGACGTTGATTTTTGGGACACCCTGTATATATTTAAGCTAAATTACATGATAGTACGACTGCTTTATTAAAGGTAGTGGATGCCATAAGAGATAAACTAGATAGTGACTATATTACGTTTTCAATACTCCTGGACTTTTTCAAGGCTTTTAATATGGTAGAACACTCTATCCTTATAAACAAATTAAGACATTACTTCTCTATTTCCCCTTCCGCTATCAAATTAATTACGTCATACTGGAAGGGATCTTATCTGATGATATTCCAGATACTCGTATATCTTGAGCTATATTAAGTTCATCGTTTGCGCTGATGATATTCAAATTTATCGAAATTGTGATTTGGGACTTACTGAAGACTGCGTTAGTGGTTAAATGAAGAGCTTGAACGAATCTCAAATTGGTCATCAAAAAGTGGTTTGGATTGATAAACATCCAGCAAAACGTATTGGGTCTACAAGTAAGTTTCCGGCGTTTTTTTCCAAAACTTGAAGTTTTATTATAAAAACATAGTTACAATGCTTTATTCAAAGTATCGTCCATCGGAAGCTACAACTTTCCCTCATCTTTCCGGCAATTTATGAATTCCGGACCAAAAAAAATTTCTCGTCTTTCGAGCCCAAGAACGTATCGAGCCAATTTTTGATTTCCTCTGCTGAGCTGAAGCGTATTCCCGTAAGAGCATTCTTCATCGAAAGAAACATGTGGTAGTCAGATGGTGCCAAGTCTGGACTGTAAGGCGGGTAAGGCAGAATTTCCCATCCACTATTTTCCAAATAGTTTTTCACCGAAACCGCAACATGTGGCCGAGCTTTGTCGTGATGAAAAATGACGGACTCATGCCTGGTCTCATATTCTGGCCGTTTTTCTTTTAATGCCCGCTTCAAACGAATTAGTTGGGTTCGATGGTTTCACCACTCGGAAGCAGTTCGTAGTATACGACACCCTTTTGATCCCACCATATGCAGAGCATGACCTTATTCACGTGAATATTTCGTTTCGGCGTCGATTGGGCGGGCTCGCCGGGCTTTGTATACGATTTTCTGCGTTTAGGATTATCATAATAAATCCATTTCTCATCACCAGTGACAATACGATACAAAAATGATTTATTTTTATACCGTTGCAGTTCGACATCTCTTGGCTTCAATTCGTACGGCACCCAGTTTCCAACCTTTTGAATGAATCCCAGTGCTTTTAGGCGCAGGGAAACGGCTTGTTGCGTGACGCCCAATGATTCAGCAAGTTCTTCTTGAATCTGATACGGATCCTCATCCAGTAAAGCGTCCAATTCCTCGTCTTCAAAACTTTTCGGCTTTCCGGGGCGATCTTTGTCTTCAACTCCAAAATCACCACTTTTGGACCGTTTGAACCACTCGCGGCACGTCGATTCACCAATACATTCCGCCCCATAAGTTTCCGAAAGCAAACGATAGGCCTCAGCCGCACTTTTCTTCATATTAAAGAATAAAAGCAGCGCTTCCCGCAAATGACGCTTATTTGGCTGGAAACTTGCCACGATTTTGCTCGATAAAATGTACGACACCGATAGAACTGCTCAAATATAACGCTGCAAATTTGTTGACAGATACAAAACCTACAAATAAAACACATGGGGTCTGACATTTCTGCCCGGGATCCACTGGTGGCGCCATCTCTGACAAACGCTGGAAACATACTTGTAGACCCAATAACATTTGCTAAAACAAAATAGACCTTTCCTGTTTTCCGTTTTTAATGTTAAATGGTTCAAAGATTGAATCGTGGGGAGGATATATGGCATTCTACGAACTTCTTGGCCTGGCCGTTCCCCAGTGATGATGGTTTTGTTGGGTTTCAACAGTTCATAATAAATAACACCGACCTGGTCCCACCAAATACACAGCATAACTTTCGCAGCGTGCATATTCGGCCGAGCCGACGACGTAGAAGTATGACCGGCAGTTCCCATGACTTGCTTCTCTTTAAGTTGTTGGGTGATGAATCCATTTTCATCACCCGTCACGATGCGATGAAGAAAACCCTTCCTATTTTTCCGCTGGAGCATTTGTTTACAGGCGAAAAAAGACGCTCAACATCCCTTGGTTCCAATTCATAAGGAACCCATGTTCATGGTTTTTGAATCATTCCCAATGCAATCGCTTGGAAATGGCTTGGCGGGTAACTCCTAATTCTGAAGCAAGCTCTTCTTGCGTTTGGCATGAATCCTCATCAAGCAATGCCTCCAATTCAGCGTCTTCGAAGGATTTTGGTCTTCCTTCACGCGGACGGTCGTCAACATTGAAATCACTGTCTTTGAAGTGACGAAACCAATCACGGCACGTTGTTTCACGTAGAGCAGCATCGCTGTAAACTTTTTGGAGCTCTCGATGCGCTTTTCAGCCGCCGTTTTCTTCGAATTAGAGAAGAATATCAACACTTTCCGCAAATGACGATTATTTGGCACAAAATCAGACAATAAAATCACTAATGAGTCAAAACGGTTTGTTTACCATATGTCTAAGCTTGGTTCATGACGTTTTGGATATGTCAAAATCGACAACTTAGTTACGTACCTAATATAATAATTGTACATATGTAGTACTGTAAATATATCACAAACTAATAAGTGAATTTTTACTGTATTAGCATGTACAATATAAACAAATAAATAAATAGTTTCAAATCGAATGGCACATTATAGGGTAAGCGACAACTTGTGACAGTATCCCAAGAGAACCTTGAGCGTCAATTATACTAGGATCTATCGACAAAATACGAGAAGTACCACTCTGAATAGTATGCAGATCATCCATCTATTTCTAAAACTGAATACGACAAAATGCCAGATCATCAGAATTTTACATGATCATGGGAAACTAGACTCAGTTGGTGTTGGTTTTGAGTTGACTTCTACATCTTAATTGGTTTTTTTGTTTATTCAAAAAATCTGTCAGTATTTCTGGTGGCAGGCAAAATCCAAAAACGACGAGCAGCTATAATCACGCTCAACAAAGTCAGAAAAATATGGCGACAGATGATTTTTCGGTTCTAAATTAGATCAAATGAATAGATTTCACTGTTACTACTCATGCATGTGCATACTATTTACGAGCAGCTATCAATTTTCCTTTAATTGTGGCGTTATCTTGTAGGCATGCATGACAGGAGTCTTACAGTGTTATAGTAACTCATAAAAGTGTCATTAAATACCAATCATACGCATGCTTGTTACATATCTGATTAGATGATCAAAGGGTTACGGACATCCTATCAATTCGTTTTTATATTCTCGTAGGAAGAAATAAGGACTAGTGAAACATGTTGTCTTTATTGCACAAATAGTGCGCCTTTATTGCTTTGATCTTGGTCAAAAGGGCTGTTGTTATCAGAATACTGACCCTTACAAACATTCGGCATTGACTAACTTGTAAAAAGTACGCAGACTATGGGAAACAACGACTGATAAGACAAAAACATCGCACTAGCAATGATTTACTTTCCTTTTTTTTTCTTTTTCAAATTTATGGTTGAAAAGAACTCATTGAGCAATACTAATCGATGTGCACAACATTCCACATATTGCCGGTTCTTTCGTTTATCTTTTACACTTCAATCTTGAGTTTCATAAGACTGCAACCAACACCATCCAAAGTGTTGGCAAATCAGATTTATAAATATAGCAACCACAGAAATAAAATGTAATTTACTGATTTGAAGTATTTAAGAAAGGAAGTGTTGATTTTCTGTTTTTAGATTTCTGCATGTAATGGGCTACAAACGCAAGTCTTATAGATCTTAACCAATCGAATGGTGTTAATCTTTTTTAAAAACACTCTTACTCACGGTCTTAACCTTAGAACCCTACCCAGGGTGATGTATCACTCTGTGCTAAATTAAATAGACAACATGTTTTTAAACATTGGCAGCAATGATAAAAACCATCCTCCATTTTGTGCTAGTTGTCAGTTGGCTGTTGGATCGATAAATAATAGAAATACTTAATGCGGGGTGTTTTTTTTAGCGGTGTACAAATTCAATATGAAATACAACACTTGAAGCTAATGTTAATGTCTATGATGTTAGCTTTATTTAATAGATAATTTTATGCCATTTGATATTTTGTGGTTGATATCGGACATCGTGAGGTCCAATTTTCGACAACTTTATAGAGCAACTGGGGCCGTATATCAGCAATAACATGGCCAATGTTGACTTCCAAATCGTCCAACGTCTCTGGTTTATCGGCATAGACTAGTGACTTCACATACCGACAAAGAAAGTAATCTAAAGGTGTGAGATCACAGGATCATGGAGGCCAGTTCACAGGTCCATTACGCGGAATTCTGCGCTCAGCTAATGTTTCCCGTAATAAATTGATGGTTTCGCGCGCCGTGTGGCATGTTGCGCCATATTGTTGAAACCAAAGCTCTGTCACGTCAATGCCATTCAACTGAGGAACGAAGAAGTCACAAATCATGGTTCTATAGCGCTCTCCATTGACGGTAACATTCTGGCCGTCATCGTCCTTAAAGAAATATGGGCCGCTGATTCCACCAGCCCATAAAGCACACCAAACAGTGAGTTCTAATGGTTGTAAGGGAGTTTCGATAAAGGCTTCTGGGTTTTCCCCACTCCAAATTCAGCAATTTTGCTTGTTTACACATCCAATTAATCAGAAATGGGCCTCATCGGAGAACAAAATTTTGCGTTGAAAATAAGGATCAAGCTTAATCATGTTTTCGGCCCATTCACCGAACCTACGATGCGTATACTAGATGGAGTGAAAAGTGATCTCCTTGAGAATTAAAAAATTTTTTTTTTAAATGTTATTATTCAATATAGTCATCTTTTAGTTTGATACACTTATTTCAGCGATTTTCCAACTTCTTGATCCCGTCCGAAAAGTAATTTTTCGAAAGGTCTGCAAAATACTTCTCCGTGGCGTCGGTGATTTCCTCGCGTGAGCTGAATTTTTTATTGATGAGCTATCTTTTGAGGGTTGGGAAGAGATAATAGTCCGAGGGAGCCAAATCTGGCGAATACGGTGGATGCGACAGCAATTGGAGCCGTAAGTCATTGATTTTAACCGTGGTTGCTCTTATGCGCCGGTACATTGTCTTGCAAAAACAAAATGTTTTTTTCGCTTCATGTGAGGCCGTTTTGCAGCCTCCCTCGGCCGCTTCGGAGCACTCGTGCCGGCTTCAGTCCATCCCCGAGCACTCATTCTGTTCCAGTGGATCCAAGTTTCATCAACAGTTATCAAAAGTCCGCCCGATTCCGCATCAGCAAGTCCAAACACTCTTTCGAAATGCTGTCGCATTCGTGTTTTTGTTCGCGGCACCCAGCGGCAGGATAACTTTTTCATATGCAGAATATTGCCCAAAATATGGCGTGTGCGCTCAGTACTAATCTTTATGCTATCTGCTAGCTGGCGCACCTTCACTTTCCGGTCAGCCAACACTATTTCATGTATTTTTTTGACATTGTCCTTTGTAACCGCATCGGAGGGCCTGCCGCTGCGGACTTGATCGGTAGTGGAGTTTCAGCCACCACGAAACTCTCGAAACCAATATTTGATGGTGTAATCTGACGGAGCATTAGCCCCATAATATTCACCCAACTTTTCTTGTTTTCTTCGCCGTTTTGCCTCTCAAAAAATAATGTTTTATGAGGAAACGAAAATCGTTTTTGTCCATACTCAACATGATGCCAAACACGTCAACAACAATCAGCTGTCAAAACAAAACTAAAGACAGTATCGCACTGAAATTTGGCATGTCTGCCTAAATATGAACGGACTTCAAGGCACCATAACCTTTTTTGCAGTTGCAGCGCATTCTAGTGGTCAAGGAGGTTACTTTTCACTCCATCTAGTAATGGTCACGCGGTTTCAACTCTTGCACAAGCTGGATCTTATAAGCTTTTAAGCCAAGATCTTTCCGTAAAATCTTTCACAAAGTGGATGGGCACAGCTCCAATTGCTGTGCACGATGGCGAATCGACTCATTCGGATTCCCCTCAACACTGCGCTCCACAACGGCAATAACTTCTAGTCGCACTGTTTGTCGTGTTTCGGGATGTGTACAAGTATTATTCAGTAGAGTATACGTGGTGCGAAAACGATTCATCGTGTTCCGAATAACTTGCTCAGATGAACGATTATGTCAACCGTAAAATGGACATAGCGCACGATAAGTTTGACGAACCGAAGCACGGTTTTCAAAATAAGTTTGCACAATTTCATCGTAAAATGGCAATGGCAATATGGTACAATACTAACCAAAAATCAACTTTCAACTGTCAAATTGACAATCTGTAGAAACAGTGTTGCCAGTATAAAAACTAAACCTCTAAAAAAAACACCCTTTAAAATCGGTAGTAATTAGAAAATTGTTTCGCGTTTATTTGCAAGTCTTTATTCCCAGGGATGTTCTGTTTTGTTATTAGAAATGCGTTGCTTTTAGGTTATTCAGTATTTGTGACAAAATGGCGAGTACTAGTCGAAGTGTAACGATTGAAGACGAATCTATTGAGGTCTTACTGCTCGATAAAGATAACGAAAATGAACTTTACATTGGAGGTGATACATCTGACAACGCATTAGATCAACTTATCGAGGACTCTCATGACACTGCATCATCTGACTCCGAAGATGACATACCTCTGTCGACTTTCCGTAGTAATACACAGGATTTACTGAAACTATTGAAAGTGCCGACAAGATTATACGGTGCAAATAGGTACAAATGGAGTGGACAAGAACCTCTTTTGTCACGGATTCCAAGAAGAAACAGGATATTGCATCCACTAGGTTGTAAGGGACCGCGAAAAATATTTGTATGGTAGCAGAGGCTTGGTGACTGTTCTTTGATTCAACGACAATTGATGGGATTGCATCGTACTAGTATACGTACAAGAAAATAAGCCTCCAAAGGGAAAAATATAAAGGAGATCGAAACAATTTCGACCAGGATCAAGCCTAGGGCTCTATACGACCATCATTTACACGTTATACAACGACAAATGAATTACGAGCCTTTCTTGGTTTGCACTACTTGTCTGGTGTATTGAACATGAATCGCTGTAAAAATGGCCGTCTTACCTTAGTCAGAGAACTGTTCGACATGTATTGTACAGCAGTACAGTAGACTCCCGTTAGCGTGAAAACCGGATAACGTGAACAGATTTTTTTTTTGCTTGACATCTCTAAAACGTGAACAAATCATGAACACTCTAAAACGTGAACAACAATTTTTGCTTCAGGTTAACAGTCAGCTGTTTGAGCGAGCTGTATTTTAGCTTGAAATTTCTTAATAATACTTAATACTTCGTCTTATACTGTTTCCGGTTTGTTGCACGTCAGTTCGTGTCAGTTTGTTCCTCGTTGTTCCTTACAATAATTGTTTTTGATTGCCTTGTCTGCTCGATTTTTGCGGTTTTCTTTGTTTTTTGTCATCATAAATTTTGTACGCGTTACGGTTTTAGTTTTTTAGTTCTTTGCGTCAACATGTCCTCAAAGAAACCAAAGTTTATGTCACTTAAGGACAAATGCGCGATAATTGAGCAATTCCGTAATGGTTCCAGTGTAGCAAGTTTGGTAAAAAAAATACGACGTTGCAAAGTCTACTATTTGTGCCGTTAACAAAAAGAGTGAAACAATTTTAAAGTGTGTAAACAACATATTTTCGGGGCCAGGGAAAAGAAAAACACTTCGATCATCGGAACTTCCCAAAACGGAAAAGGCGCTATACCGGTGGTTTCTCGAACAACGTAAAAAAAATTATCCGATTAATGGCCTGCTGATAAAGGCAAAGGCTTTGTCACTGCATTCGCAAATTAAGGAGAACCAAAGCAGCTTCAATACTAGCGAAGGGTAGATGCAGAGAGCTGGTAGACTCATTCAAACGTAAGCTGCAGGAAACGATTTATACGATGGGGGTGACCATCGACCAACTTTATAACGCAGACGAAACCGGGCTGTTTTGGAAGCTTTTGCCAGACAAAACATATGTCTCGTCGTTAGAAAAAAACGCCCCTCGCAGAAAAACCGACAAACAGCGAATAACTTTCCTCGCCTGTACAAATGCAACAGGATTGCGTAAGCCGAAGCCATTGGAAAGGCGAAAAATCCTTGTTCATTCAAAAATTTTAACTGCCCAGTAGACTACAAGAATTCGAAATCATCCTGGATGATCGCGGCTATATTCATGATGCGTTTGTGCCACAAGTATATATGACGAAAATTAGCCAAATGCATATAGACTTCAATACTAAACTTTATTAGGTAACATCATTTATGAAAAATCAGGGTCTACCAGTGAAGGCCCTTCTGCTGTTAGACAACACTCCATCCACCAGATATGGTCACTCTATTACAGTCATGTTTATGACTCCAAATGTGACGTCACTGATCCAACCCATGGATCAAAATGCGATCAGAATAACAAAGCTTTACTATAGAACTAGCGGATATTCCAGAATCACTGAAAAAGTTAACTTTAAGAGATTCCATTTTATTTTTAAAATCAGCTTGGGTTCGATTGGAAATGGACACAATCGCAAAGTGTTGGAAAAATATTTTAAGTTTCGTAGATAATGAAAATGATCCAGAAGATGATATTCCACCAAGTATTTTGAAAGAGAAGTTGTATCTAGAAATCAATTTTGAAGTGGAGAATGCAATGAAACTGCTCGATGCTATAAATCCTGAGGTTTGATTTCTACTTTTTTAGGATTCCTGTCTTTAATCAAATCATTTGAGGAGGTGAACTGAACAGCTGAAGACATCCATAAATGGAACGAAGACGAAGAAGAGCATAATGTCGCTCAGAGTACCAACATCATAAGTGATGAGGAAAGTGAAGATGACGGTGTGCTAGAATTGCCAAAAGAAAAAATTAAGCCTAATGAAGCCATTTCCATTTTTAACAAAGCTTTGGAATGGGCTGAAGGTGAGCTGGTTAGCCAAAATGACATTAGTGTCTTAAGGCGCCTTAGGGAAAAAGCAGTGAGAATGCTTTTGGAGAAGAAGAAGGTGCAAAAACAAATGACTGATTTTTTCCATTAAATTTCGTATCGGGTAATGCCCGGGCTCAGTCAATATTTAATGTCACTTTTTATGCCATAACCTTTTTATTTTATATGTTCCTATGCAATAGCTTTTTGTTTAAAATTAAATAAATGAATTAGATATACTGTTATGTAATAGTAAAAACGCATTATTTTTAATTTTTTAAATTGTTAATTGCTATATTCTTTTATTAAAATTTGACCTTCCCAAATGTGAACTCTCCCGCAAAGGTGAACTCTCTTGGTTTTCAATTATTCACGTTATCGAGAATCTACTGTAATTCCAAAATATAAAGAATTATATCCTCCGACTGATTGTTGTACCACTTCGTATGTACATTCCAAATAAGCCTGACAAAAATATATTGGGTCTACAAGTAAGTTTCCAGCGTTTGTCAGAGATGGCGCCACCAGTGGATCCCGGGCAGAAATGTCAGACCCCATGTATTTTATTTGTAGGTTTTGTATCTGTCAACAACTTTGCAGCGTTATATTTGAGCAGTTCTATCGGTGTCGTACATTTTATCGAGCAAAATCATGGCAAGTTTCCAGCCAAATAAACGTCATTTGCGGGAAGCGCTGCTTTTATTCTTTAATATGAAGAAAAGTGCGGCTGAGGCCTATCGTTTGCTTTCGAAAACTTATGGGGCGGAATGTATTGGTGAATCGACGTGCCGCGAGTGGTTCAAACGGTTCAAAAGTGGTGATTTTGGAGTTGAAGACAAAGGTCCCCCCCGGAAAGCCGAAAAGTTTTGAAGACGAGGAATTGGACGCTTTACTGGATGAGGATCCGTGTCTGATTCAAGAAGAACTTGCTGCATCATTGGTCGTCACGCAACAAGCCGTTTCCCTGAGCCTAAAAGCACTGGGATTCACTCAAAAGGTTGGAAACTGGGTGCCGTACCAATTGAAGCCAAGAAACGTCGAACGGCGATTTTGCATGTCCGAAATGTTACTGCAGCGGTATAAAAATAAATCATTTTTGCATCGTATTGTCACTGGTGATGAGAAATGGATTTATTATGATAATCCTAAATGCAGAAAATCGTATACAAAGCCCGGCGAGCCCGCCTAATCGACGCCGAAACGAAATATTCACGTGAGCACGGTCATGCTCTGCATATGGTGGGATCAAAAGGGTGTCGTATACTGCGAACTGCTTCCGAGTGGTGAAACCATCAAAGGACCATTATATTGAACCCAACTAATTCGTTTGAAGCGGGTATTAAAAGAAAAACGGCCAGAATATGAGACCAGGCATGGGTCCGTCATTTTTCATCACGACAACGCTCGGCCACATGTTGCGGTTTCGGTGAAAAACTGTTTGGTAAATAGTGGATGGGAAATTCTGCCTCACCCGCCTTACAGTCCAGACTTACCACCATCTGACTACCACTTGTTTGGTTCGATGCAAAACGCTTTTACGGGAATACGCTTCAGCTCAGTAGAGGAAATCAAAAATTGGCTCGATACGATCTTGGGCTCGAAAGACGAGAAATTTTTTTGGTCCGGAATTCATAAATTGCCGGAAAGATGGGGGAAAGTTGTAGCTTCCGATGGACGATACTTTGAATAAAGCATTGTAACTATGTTTTCATAATAAAATTTCAAATTTTGGAAAAAAAACGCTGGAAACTTACTTGTAGACCCAATAGTTTTACTTTGTGACGCTAAAACATCTTACATGATCAATGGTGAAGTGTATTTGGGAAAAGAATCAACGCCGAGGAACCAACCTGTTGCAGAATATTATACTCAGATCCTGAATCAACGTATTCTGTAATGTTTGCTTTTAGTGGACCCCTAACTTTACTTTCATACTGTACACTTAAATGTACTAAAAAAAGGGACATTTCTCTTTAACGTCTATATCAATGACATTGGAAGTGTAGTTAATAATAGTGAATACGCTTTGTTTGCAGATGATGGTCTATTTTATGAAAATTGTGATAATTTAGACGAAGGTATTTTAAAAATGCAAGAGAATAATCTAAACGTATGACTCAAAGCAAATACGGTTGAGTTGAATGTTTCTAAAACAAAAATGATGGTAGTCAGCAAGAAGGCAATAAATGATAGTTCGATAAACATTAGGATAGATAACGAAAGCCTTGAAATCGTTTCGGAAATTAAGTACCTGGGAATAGTGATAGACAACAAATTAAAATTCAGTAAACACATAGACAACAATAAGTACAATAAACATTTTCAATTCAATAATAAAACCACATTTTGAATACTGCTCCTCAATCCTATTTTTGTGCAATCAAGACATGATTAACAAGCTTCAACTCTTTCAGAATATCCGTTTCATGTTAAATGTGCTGATGTGGCTTAGTGTTAAACAACGAATTTTGATGAATGTTTTACTGTTCGTCTTTAAAATAAAAAAAAAAATAATCTAATACCTCATTATCTGTCACGTTTAGTAAACTATGTAAGAAATGTTCAACCATTTACGTTGAGAAATGATCAAGACTTCCGCCTTCTTTTTGCAAGAACAAATACAGCTCAAAACACTTTCTACAAAGGACTCCGGCTTTTCAACACTTTGCCGAATGAAATAAAATCAGAAAACAACTTCAACAGGTTTAAACGTCAAATCGTGAATTTTGTTAAACTTCAAAATTGATTTTGAGAAGTAAATTCATGCTACTAAATTATTTTAATAATATTATTTATATCCTTTTTTGTTTAACTTAATTATTTATTGCACTATATTATATTTTATACATTTCTATAAATTTTTGAAGCTCCTTTTAATACGTAATCATAAATCAAAAATTGTTATTTAGCATTATTATAAAAGTTAAAAATACTAAATAAACAAACAAATTTAAACAACAGTTCTAGTTGAAGTAGTTTTATTAATAGCAACGCGGACATGCTTCTCAGATATACCGTGCATACTGTAATATGCTTTACGCCACACACTGTATTTCTCATTGCTTATCGCCACAGTGTATTCAAGACGCCGTAAAGTACGAATCGGCCTTCCCTTAGGCTTATAACAAACTCTGATAAGTAGGAATTTTGTAGGTTTTAACTACCCAGTTCCCAAAAAGCACTAAAAATCTGCT
Source organism: Volucella zonaria (assembly GCA_963966105.1). NCBI lineage: Eukaryota > Metazoa > Arthropoda > Insecta > Diptera > Syrphidae > Volucella > Volucella zonaria. Next base: position 315,202,783 of record OZ014530.1, on the reverse strand, counting down.
GAACATTATCTTGACAACTACACGGCTGACCGATTTGACGAGCTGGTATTACTGCATTCGTGTGTCTCGATATGTACCTATTCTTCGCCAAAGTTCCTTTTCTCTTTTGCCACCACAGTCTTGCAAGTATCCTCCTTTTTCACTCGTTTCCTGGAGTATCCAGTAAACGCACTATTATCGTCAACATACATTTTTGCTCACACAATAGGATCGCGATAAAGTTAACAACAAAATAAATACTGCATCAGACAAGGGTTATGAGCAAACTAAACTAAAGACTGCATCAAGCAGCGGAGCAGTAAGGTGTTGAGTTCGCCCTTCTTCCAACTACCTTCCAATCAGCATAGTATCATTCTGTGCGTATTTTGAGACGGAAACAAGGGCGAACTCAACATGAGAGCTATACCTGTAGATTCTCTGAAGGGTCTAAATTCGGATGGTGAAAAAAAAAAGTTCGCCCTTCGTATTCGCAACGCCTCATATGTCTAAGGTTAGGCGCGGTAAGTTTCTTAGTACTTTTGGCTTTAACTAGTGGCTACTACTTACAATGACTTCTTACAATCCTTCACTAAAAAAAATATAAATAAAAAAACCCAGCATAGAATCATAAAACCTAATTGCGTTAACCATTCTTAATTAACCAATAAAATCAAAACCCTAAACGCCATCGAAGAGGACTTGAAGGGGTCACTCAATTACAGACATCTTACCCGTAGTATGAAGCCCATTGGGAATAGTTAATCCAAAACCGTCAAGGTGGTGTACGGCGCCTTATGATGAATAAATGAAAGTGCACATCATGGTAAGCAACGCATGTGTTTTACATGCATACATGCGCCATTTAGAAAGTCGAAAGTAACCTTTACTCGGTTATGATCTATTCAAAGTATTTTTTTTTTTGTATTTCCAACACATGAAAAATGTTTCTTTTCTTTTATTTAGAGTGAACCGCTTTTTATTTTCGTGTAAAGGTTTGTTTCCAGGTACAAGCAATTTTCATATTTTGTGGAAAAAGAGCTATTTTCAAATCTGCAGATTCATTTGCATAAGGCAACTGTTCACATTTTTGTTGGTACTTGGTACTTTGATGGAAGGTTCCTTTGGGTGCTCGATGTTGTTCTCTTACCCAAAGTGCAATACAAGAAAAAACATTCGAGCATTTCAAATTTTCTGTTTTTAAAAATTCTTCCTCCCCATAATGAATTTTTAATTAAGAAATGTGACCTTGGGACAAATAATCACGCACGTTATCGAATCGAGGTGATTTCAAAAAAAAAAGATGTGCAGATAAATTAGAAAGCATTCTTTGCTTCACAGAATAACTATGATAACAATATTTGAAAAATTTTGTCTATCTTTTCCAAGAGTAGTATTAACCAAAAATTCGTTTTAATTAATAAATAAACAAATTAATTGCAACTAAAACTACAGGCAAATAATTTCAGCAGTTAAATTAGTTGTAGCTGCAATCTGTTATAAATGATTAAAGACCAAAGTTAACAACTAATTAGTTTAATTGTAGCGTGCGATTAACAATTAATTGGTTTAATTGTAGTGTACGATTAACAACTAACAAATAAACAGTTTTTTATGGAGAAAAATAATATTCGATACAAGCATAGCTATAAACGAAACAAACTAACATTCTTGTATTAACGTACTGAATCAAAATAATAATCGGGTGATTGGTTGCCATATTCATAGGAAGGTCAGGTGGTAGACCATTTGATCGATTATTGATTGATCAGGTAGTTGGGCGGATAAATTTGCCATTGAATGTTAGCATTATGATCCCATTTCTGAAGCAAATAGCAAAATACACACAAGATAAACTATTTTCAAACGCGTAACGCACTGTATATTGCGTAAAAAATAATTAACCATGCATAGTGGGATGGGAAATTTTATTTTTCCGCAGTTATCCAAAAATTAACAAAATGAAATCGTTATATTAACTATCGGCAATATGTAGAATACCACCTTGATCAAAAAGTTCCCGCACCACACCACCGTGTGGCGGGATTTGAGTTCTGTTTTTTTTTTGTTAAGTTGGTAAATCTGTTATTGACATTCCCTCTAAATCTTAGCGCCATAGCTTGACATTTGCAAAAGTTACGTAGCCAAGAGTACATCCATCTCTGTGTGTGTTGGCGATTTTTTACAATTTTAGAAATGGATTTAAATTTGCAACAACGAACTTGTACGAGTATTAAATTTTGCGTAAAAAACGGATTTAATGGTGCGCGAACGTTGGAAATGTTGGGAAAGTGTCTCGGCAACAATTCTCTAAAGAAAACGGTCGTTTACCAGTGGCACGAGCGATTCAAAAGTGGTCGTGAGTCAATCGAAGATGATGAACGCAGTGGCAGACCATCGACATCGAAAACCGATGGTCAATAACCGCAAATTAACCATCACAGAGATAGCGGAGGACTTGAACATGATTTGGGTTTCCGTCGTAAAGCAGTAAAGTTGGGGTCCCAAAAGACCTCAATTTCATGTAAAAAAGGGACCGTGTTGACGTCGCAAAAGAGATGATTTACGAGGCTGAATCCGATCCCACATTCATCAAAAGGATCATTACTGGAGACGAGACGTGGGTTTATGAGTACGGCGCGCAATCCAGACATCAGGCAAGAGAATGGCGTTCACCAAATGAGCCGAGACGAGACCAAAAAAAACCACGTCGTTTTCAGTCAAAAAAGAAGGCAATGCTCACGGTTTTCATGGATTACAACGGTGTAGTGCATCATGAATTTTTGTCAGAAGGCCAGACAGTAAACAAAGAGTAATCGTATTATTTGGGCGTTATGAGACATTTGCGTGAAGCAATTCGCCGAAAGAGACCAGAATTGTGGGCAGAAAACTCGTGGATTTTGCACCATGATAACGCATCGTCGCACAGTGTCATCATTATTCGTAATTTTGACGAAAAATGCAACAAATACCATCAAACAGCCACCGAATTCACCTGATTTGGCCCCCTGTGACTTCTTTCTGTTCAATCGAGTTAAAAAAAACACTACGGGGAACGCGTTTCAGCAGCCGAGAGGAAGTAATGGAAAAATCGCAGGAAGCACTGATGGACATACCGAAAACCGAATATAAAAAATGTTTCGAGGATTAGTTGAAGCGCTGGCATAAGTGTGTTACAGTCGATGGGGATTACTTTGAAGGGGACAATATAGATTTAGATGAATAAACTTGTATTTTTAATTTTCTGAATAAATTTGGGAAAAAATGTTTATTTCTATGATTAGTCTCCTTTTAGCACAATACACTTTTCCCAGAGATATTTAATAGCTTCGATACCCTCTTTATAGTGGGAATCTTAAGGGGCTCGACGATTCCCACTATCAAACGTAGACTCAACTTCTTTACTGTTGGCAACTCTTTTACCACCGAGCCATTTTTTGAAATTCGGAAAAAGAAAATAATCCGAGGGAGTTATTTAAATAACGGACGCCATCTATACTTTTGTCACTACTCTCATATTTGCACTAAAACGCATGGAAGCATGAGATGTGGCAGAAAAAACCTCTGAAATTGTATTTTCGACCTCTTATCGAACACCGAGCACATAGTCCATCGATCCAGAGTTATCAACAAAAGAGCTACAGTCTCAATTCTTCCTAAAAAAATGAGTAATCGTTTCAGCGATAAATAAGCTACAGCATCAGAGCAGCCTTATGAGAGCTTAAGCATTGTATCGCCCACTGTGTCGTCATCATTCTTACAGAAATCTTCGTGGGATATTCACGAAAGAAGTGTTTGGCAGTGTCATCATCATTCTCACAACAATCTTCGAAGGATACGAGTATAATGTCACTTGTGCCTAACAAAAGCTCATTGCTCTTTAGACGCCAGTAAGCAGTCTACAGACTTTACTAATCAAGGACAGCAGAAACTAATGTTTACCTTTAAGTGATTATGAGAAGCATTCGTTTGGTCACCTTGTAGTCTGGGGAGCCATGAAACTTTGTTTTCAAGGGACCTGTTGTATTCGTAACCTTAAAGTAAATTTTGGTTATGAATGTACTTGTAACTAACTTTAACTTTCTTGATAGGTATTACTGAATTTGACTTGACATTAAAGTTGTTTTTGATCTGAATTACAAAGCCGAGGGTTCACCTCATCTCATCAATTGACGACGAGGACTTTTTCTTAATCTCGGATCATAAAGTGCCATAATCCAAGCAAATTATCGAAGGGTAGTATACGCAATGGATAAAGAAATGTTGGAAGGGATTTTGAAATCGCAACGTGAGTGGATGGCACAGATTTTGGCGAAACAGAAAACATGGATGGAGACAAACACGCGGAGTAGCACGGTTGTGAGCTCAGGTATGTGGGTTATCCAGCCAATTCCTGCTTACAAGAAAGACGAAAACTGGAAGACCTACTTGAAGCAGCTGGAGAAACATTTTGAGGCGTGTGGAGTTTCATAGGACGATCAAAAGCGCGCATTTTTCAAGTAATATATTGGAGCGGATAACTTTGAATCTCTTCAGACGCTCTATGATGGAAAAGACTTATCTACAAAGACTTTCAAGGAGTAAACAGATAAGCTTAGTGAGCACTTCGTATCTAAAATCCATGTACTGGCAGCCAGATATCAATTCCACAAAACATCGATGAAGTCAGGACAAATTTAATTGTCCAACGGAAACGTGTTCAGAATCATATGTTGATAATATGATTCGTGACATAATTGTTCTTTACACTCCGCATGACACTGTTCGAACCCAAGCTCTTCAAAAGATTGACTTAGCTTTAAAAGATGTCGTGGATATAGCCACTGTGTATGAGACTACGGAAAAAACATTTTCTGCAATTAAAGAGAATAGCAACGAGATAGAGGTAAATTTGTTATCTGTATCTAATGATTCTTCTCAGTCTCACACGCACTCACAAACGTTGAGGAAATCTTGCTATCAACTATCAATGAGACGCAGGCAGTCCTAACACGAATTTAAGTCCTGAGAAAATCCGACCAAAGTCATTCTCAAACCGAAGTTTTGGTCTCTGGAATCGCCACCATGGAAAATTTTGTGCGATATATACCAGACTATTTTTTTTATCAAAATGCAGTTGGCTATGATATGCTATCATATAATATGAGAGAGATTCTTCAGCTTAGGAAAATCGCAAGTAGCCAAAACAACCATTTCTTTATAGTCTGCTGAAAGCAGCAGTTACGTATTATATTTACTAGACTAGAGATTTGTCTACTTCGAGCTGTCTGGGCGGGTTACACATTCCGTTAAAAGTTGTGTTCTCGAAGACACCCTCAGTAACGATGAAAAAAAGTAACGCATACGCATATTAAAGAGCAGTCTCATAAGAACTTTCGCTTTGGTAAACCATTCTTCCTATTGTCAACAGCAGGAAGGAAGTCAGAATGATAGCTCTCAAACTTTTATCGATTAAATAGTCATCCTTACAGATTTCGATGCACATATAAGGTACTCTCACTTTTCGACATGGGTTTGTTGCGTTTACCTTGTGGCTGGACAATGAAGATTCTATCAGAGTTAGTAGTAGCTGGTTCAAAAGTGTTTTCTTTGCAGCATAACCAGATATACATATGACATCAATGCTAACGATTTTGAATCAAATGAACTTTTAGCGTTTTGAAAGGTCTCCACTATGGATTACAGCTGTATTACTTAGGACACTTGCATTTCCAGTCAGAGCAGCTGGTGATGAGTCGGTTATGACCTAGTTATATGGACATTGAATTTCGATTCCATTTGCTTCGATCCGTAAAGATTTTAATCTTCGTCAAAATAAAACTTAAGTGACTCATTTAGAGGTTTTCTGGTTCCCCTACGAAGTCAATGTAGATTTGTGTTTCACCATGATACTGGTGCTCTGCAAAGCTTTTTAAGGAAGGACATGTCAGTTCCAAACATTTGGTAAGCGAACTTAATCAACTTTCTGTTTTGTTCGGAGTTTAAGCGGGAAATCAACTGCGAATGCACTAATTAGTTATTTATTATAAATTCAATTTTAATCGGAAATCATCTTATTCAACTTAAACAAATTTAGCTATCCGAATTAATTGTACCAAAAAGACTCAAAGCTTAAGTTTGAATTAATTCAATAGTGATTAAATTTTTGATTTAAAAATGTAGTGAACTGACAAATTACCTAACACTGCCCTAGAGTCAGACTCGATTAAAGGACTACGACGTTTTTGAGACCTTTATGTGGCAATGCATAGAACAGCACCGATCTCTCAGCATAAAGAAGTCGAAGGTTCGCAACATTCGACATCGAACATCCGAATGCAGTTCTCTAGGAAAGACAAACAGCTAGTACCCGTCAGCGATGTGCATAAAATTGTAGATGTATTTTAACAACATGGTCAGCAGTTGCTGAATCGGAAAAATGTTGATAGGGCAATTAACGTCCACTCTGGTGGAAAATCTTTCTGCAGTATGAAATCTCGCAAAGAAAAGAAGCCATAGAGTAGTCCACTGACAAAGTGAGTGTCAAATCACTTAAAAGACGGAGATTTGAATCGCCGGGAGTCTAGCGAAACAATCAGTGGAGTGCCTCATCTTAGAAAAATTCGACATTCAGTATAAGCTATGAGCGATGGCTCCTGGACTAATTCACATTAAGACACTCTTACGAATACTCATTCTCCCAACCACATCCCATCTACGAAGCTAGCCTTTACTTCTTTACTGGAAAATATAGCTGGCATGGATATGAACGATAGCCTACTCGTAGGAATTGGGCAATAAAATCATTTTCTTCTTTTAATTGCTTGAAGCCAGTATATGATTCTAAATCTTGATTGGAAGACAACCACACGACTTCAAAAGGCTACAGGACAATAAGTTTATCATATTTTCTACTAAAGATTCTGAAACGGAAGATAGATGTGTACGTAAGAGATGTGATTGACGACATTTATCTTTTTAAATAAAGTGCTTGTATCGACAATAGATAGATACTTAAAAAAATATTCACCTTTAGGCTTTCTTTGATATCATATAAGTATGTATTCAACAATATAAGTGTAAATGTGATTCTATATGACCTTCAAAGAGCTCAGCTGAACAAAAGTATTCGTAACTGGATCGCCATGGCGCTTAAAATGCGTAAAATCAACTTAGATTTGAGGAACGTAAAGTGCAAAGTGACATAGGTGTGCAAAGGAGCGCCCTTCCATTTTCTACAGCTCATTATGGTTGACTCCTTGTGGTGAGTGAGGTCTTGGTAATATTGAAGGATAATGGCTTTAACTCGACAGCTTATTTTAACAATGTGGCAATCCTCAATTACGGCTCAATTACGCACTAAGTAGTACTGGTGACAAATTGGGCTTGTTGCAGAGAGCTTAAAGTCAGACAGTATTCCCTTCACCAACAAGAGGTCGATCTCACCCTTCAAATAGCCGAAGGTCAGTGTAGCTTAGTCTGAACTAATCTTATAAATATGCGTTCAGCATTACCTTGCACTTTAAACCGATTTCGGGACATATCCTTACATATAGCTCATTATCCTGGTGAAAGGCATAAGGGAACCATCACCAGCAAAAGTTTCAGAGAAGCTGCATCGGAATTCTGGAAAACTTATGACACCCCAGCGGGATTGGAGACCATGCTCAGTTCCATTTCTTATTAATAATGCGCCAGTTCAGAGGACAAAGCTGCTATTAGGCACCGGGAGGGACAACTTTTGCCTATGGCCATGTCTCCGCAGCGCCTGCAGGGGATTTGTCAAGAACTGAACACATGATACTAATGGCACTTTTTGACAACAGATTGTGTGACAGAATTCTTAAAAGGAATTAGTGAAGAGGAATAGTATTATAAAATCACCACTGCCAAAGTTGATATGAGTACGAGTGCCGAAGTTTTCTACAAAATCCTAGAAACTGGCCCCTTTTTCAGAGTAAAATATCCATGCAGTTTTTTCCAAAACGAAGTAACTCCATTGTCACGACAACAATCATTTTGAAAATGATAGCACAAAGTTGCATCAACCGACTGAAATTTCCTGAATGATACTGGGTACTAGGGCAAATGGATATCCCTAGCATAAGACGGCTAATGAGTTGGTTAATAAGGGGTCGGAGGGTCAGGGGTCTCTCCGTTGAAGTATCAATTCTGTATGGTCAATAGAGGCATACAATGACATCATATATTGCTTCCTCAAGTAAATGCAGGCAGGATCTACAATATCTTGACACGTGCACAAAAGATAAAACCCTTTGAAGTGTCATACATATCACACTCAGGGTCAACTTAGATACATGAGTTGCCTAGAGTACCATTACAGGTAACTTCATCATCGGAATCTACTATACTGAGACCGGTGTTTATATCACAACAACTTCTGCAGAAGCTACAAAGACGAGAAAATGATTGAGTCTATACATCACTTGCTGTGTTACTGTCACTGTCCAGTTCTTTGACTCTGAGAATTACCCGCACGTCTTCACAGAGCTGAATGACATATGTAAACCTGAGCTAAGGCGCTTCCTGGGACTCATAACTCTATCTGGATAGTTCCAGTCTAGCGGTTTTTCTTTATAGGTTTCCGGTTTCCTATCGTCTAACGGGTACAATGGACCTTTCACTGATCTGTTACTGTACAGTTACTCTGAAAATATAAAATAAAACGCTCATCGATTTGCCTAGCCTGGAATCACTCTTTATACACTTAATCCCTTATACGGGTGGTAGGTATGTAAGTACCTACTTTTACTTTTTACAGGCGAAATAGAAACCTTTCACTAATTACTATTTTACAACCCTAGAATTTCTCTTAATTTTAGAACTTTCTCTAAACCATTAGACATACATACTCGTACATACATAGTCGTATCTACCCTGAAACATGACAAACAACGATAACGTAAATATTATTTCCACGTCTGTGATAGCGAGAATTTATACACCTTGAGCTCTTTGCAAACAAGTTTTTTTTTTTCTTATTTCTGCAAAAATAGATCAACTGTTTTGGAAAAGAAAGAAAAGAAACTGTCCAAAAACTTACCAAGAAAACATGTCACTAAGATCGTAATTCCAAAAAGGATGCTGCGGTGAGTCACTCTGCACCGATCACAGGATCTCATTTTTCCCGTTCTTCTCTGTATTCCCTCTCGATTAACTCGGCGAGTCCTGCAATTCTCCAGTCACTTCGTCCAATACTTGTTGTATGTATGTAGATACCGAGCCGATCGTGTTCGTCGGTCGTGTCGTCTGAAAGTCACCGCTAATATCTGTTTAACTGAATTTAATCGCCAAATTTTTTCATAAACAATTTTTTTACGAGCAGTAGCCGTCGATTACGAAATTCGCAGAGAATTGGAATAAAAAAAATCCAAATTCAAAACAAGAGCCTCCTCGATCAAACACACGCCGATAAGAATGTTACTGCGATTATCTGGACGCGCGTAAAAATCGCTTTTGCCACACTAGAAAATGACTGAACTGTGATAACAGTTTTTTTCTTTTTTATGGAATGAAGACGATCATGATCATGAAGGCAGTTGGTGTTCGCACAGTGGTGGCACTTTTTCTTTTACAAAAATAACAACAACAAAAAAAACAGAAACACTCTACAGTACAGCAAAAAAAACTCACAGAGGGTATCTGTTCTGGTTTGGATTGGTCACGATTAAAAACGACACTACCATGCGGATCGCTTCTCGAAAGTAAACTGAATTTTGATGGGTGCAGCGAAGAGGCTACAAGTCTGTTTCTGTTCTTCTTTTCTTTTTTTTTTCTTTTAATTCTGGTTCAATAATTATGCACTTCTAGTGTGTCCCGCTTGCTTGCTAGCTGCTGGTGTTTTGGCTCCTTGTCTTCGTCGTGGCTGGATTTGTCTGAATTGTAGTCTGTCAGCTGAATCTGAATCTGTAGAAGAGAAATGGCGGGGGAGGACAAGGAGTAGGTAGAAAACGTAAGAACGTAGAAGCGCAAAAACACGCTGCTCGAGGTTATCCTCTTGAGTTGTGCCAGTATAAGGGACAGGCTGATGGATGTATTGTAGGCGCATGCACTGTTGTTGGTTGGTTTTTGTTGTTTTTTAATGATCAGCACAGTAGAGGAGTGAAATAAATAACCATCGTCCATCATCATTTTGAGGATGAATCTTTTTATGATAACTAAATCGATTGCATTTAGAAGGGTTTTCTTTTGTTTTTCTACTGATAAAGGATAACTTTCAAACCTTGCAAACTTTCAAACCTTTGACAGTGTTTTGATATTTATATTAGACCTGTTCCCTCGAGATTTTTGTAACAATTTGTAAAAGAGAATTTTTTGCTTAGTTTCTGGAGTAGGAATAAATTCTTTCTTTAACCCAAAATTTCGCGTGAACACGTTTTTGTAAAATGTGTTCGAAACGTCAAAAGTAACAATAAAAAAACAAAACAAAAGGGAAATTATAAAACAGGAGGAAGATTCTTACATTGGTTATTACGAGGACAGTACCAGAAGTACCCGACCTAACAAAGAAAATACAAAAAAAATGGAGAAAAATACACCCTGAATGACTCGAATTGCAACCAACTTCAGACTGCTATAATTTTCAAACCATTCATGACAGTGAGCTCAAATTTTGGCACATGACAGATAATTTTATTATTTACAAGCCTTTTAAACGATTTACGTCTCAGATGTGTTCAAATTCAAACGGGATAGTGTGATTGCTTTATATTTGGCTGGAAAACCACAAGTAGCTATCGTTAGAGCCCTCCAGCACCTCAACGTGAATAAACCATTTGTGTCTCGAACCATAGCTCGTTACCGTCATACTGGCAGCGTTGCAAAACGCCATGGAGGTGGTCATAAAAAAACAGCAACATCGGCAGAAATGGTTCGGAAAGAGAAGGCTCGAATTGAGCTAAATCCGCGTCGAAGTGGAAGAAAAATGGTTCATGAGCTCAACATATCGTTGGAACGGATGCAACACATACTGAAAAATGAGCTTGGGCTCAAGCCATTGAAGTTCCAAAAAGCACACGATCTTACACCGCAACAGAAAAAGGTTAGAGTCGAAAGAGCGAAGGAGTTGCTATGCTTGCACGAAAGTGGTGAGTTGCCGAATTTGGTTTTTTCCGATGAGTCGCCATTTGTTATGAGCAATATGTCAACAAACAAAATGACCGAGTTTACTTGCCAGAGAAGTCCTTCGAAAATTTCACCTTCGGACGGCCACCAGAAAGCAGACAGCACAGATAGTGACGGTTTGGGCCGCCATAACCGCCGATGGTCGCTCTCCGCTCGTATTTTTGGACCGTGGCGTCAAAATTAATGCAGTGCGATCATATACCGTGAAACTGTCTTATAGGCAGTATTGAAGCCTTGGGCGAACAATCATTTTGGTCGGAGACCGTGGACATTTCAACAAGACTCGGCACCGTCTCACAAAGCGCGCGTCAACCAAGATTGGTTAAAAAACAATGTTCCACACTTCATTTCTTCGACACAATGGATTGCAAATTCTCCGGATGCGAATCCGTTTGATTTCTCTGTCTGGGGTATTTTGAAGGCGAAGGTTGGCACTAAAAAATACCAAAGTCTGGTCCACCTCAAACAAGCACTTTATCGGGAATGGGTCAAAATACCGCAGAGCCATTTGCGTGCAGCGTTCGATACTTTTTTCGGCCGTCTCAAGGCCATTATTCGCGACAAATGTGGACATATTGAAAACTACTGATACAATTTGAAAATTGATGTATTTTCCAACATTTTTTGCTTTGGCACAATAAAATTTATCAAAAAATAAAAAAATTACAGCATTTTAAAAAGTTGGAGTTAGGGTCATTCACCTGTATGTTTATTTCTCTACGTAGTCTCCTTTTAGTTCAATACACTTTTCCAAGAGATGTTCAATAGCTTCGATAGCCTGTTTTTTGTGAAAATCGTCGAGCACCTTAAATAGTAATCAACCGTAGGTTCAACCTCTTTACAGTTGGCAAATCTTTTACCATCGACCCATTTTTTCAAATTTGGAAATAGAAAATATTCCGAGGGTGCTAAATCTGGTGAATAGGGTGCAGGAGGAAAAAATTCAAACTTTAACTCATTGATTTTGGCCATCGCGATGACGGATAAGTGAACTGCTACATTATCTTGATGAAACAAAAATTTTTTCTTCGCCAAATGTGGCCTTTTTTCTTGATTTCGTCTTTTCAAACTCTGCAACAAGTTCGCATAATTCACGCCGTAGATTGCTTTTCCTTTCTGAAGATAATCAATGAAACATGGAACTGTCTTCGCCTTCTTTGGAGCAGATTCTCCCCATTGAATCCATTGTTTTGGCGGTTCCTTCATCTCGGGTGTGAAGTGATGGACCCATGCTTCATCCATGGTTATGAATCGACACAAAAACTCGGTTTTATTGCTGTGAGAATTCGCCAAACACTCGATTGAAACATCCTCACGACGCTGTTTTTGTTCCATTGTGAATAATCGCGGCACCCATCTTGCGCACAGCTTTCACATGTCCAGTTTTTCAGTCAACATGTGATGTACAGCGCTTTCTAAAATGCCTACCATATCTGTTAGTTCACGCACTTCCAATCGACCGTCAGCCAATACCATTTTCTGGATTTTTTTCAACATTTCTGGTGAACTCATCTCGTTTGGTCGACCACTACGATGTTCGTCTTGGCAACTCGTACGACCTCGCTTAAACTCTGCCACCCAATATTTTATTGTTCTAAACGAAGGACCACACTCCCGCAGAGTAGAATCCAGTTCCATAGTTAAAAATTCATTGAGAGCGTTCACTATTGATGGCTGCCGAATAAGTACTAAACAACATAGCGTCGTCAAACTTCAAATCTAAGCTTTAAAAGTTGGTACTTTCTATAATAGTCATTATTTTTACACAACAACCGCCATCTATACGTCAAGTTGGGAACGTCTGGGCCTACCCTCGTATTACTATTTAATTGATGTAATGTGCGTTTAATGAGTTCTATTGTATTAGGCTAACAATTCGCTTCAATATGAAGCTCTTTTTCGCCTCTTTGTCCATATCCAAGTCACCTTTTGAGTTAATTTGCATAAAATTGTCGCAATTTACCCAAATTCTAATTTTTACGAATTGATTTGACGTTTTTTACAATTCTTGCCCAAACAAAAATCTCGCGTAGAAATTTGTAAGAATTGGCGGGGATAATGCGTTCTCTTTTACAAATTTTTTCCCGGGTTTAGTACAAATTTCAAATTCCTACAAATTTGGAGTCATGGAACAGACCTATTCAGTATTGCTTGAAAAATCATCATGAGTAGACTTACAAGCGAAGAACGCCTCAAACTTAGTTTCAATATCAGTCCTCAATTCGAGAAGCGTGCTCATAGTTGACCAACTAAGCTCGGTAATGGTCGTGTTGTGAATAAATTTTGTAACAGCTACACTCATACAAACTGTAGGCGTTGTGAGTGAAAGTGTGGCAGAAGAATTGTAAATTCTGCGTCGATCGCAACAATTTGGCCTTTGTGCTCTCATTATATGGAAAATTCCACGAAAAGATTTCGGCTTGCACCCGTATTAGACCTAGTTGATGCAAAAACTTTTGGGTCAATGAGTTTGTGAATAAGTAAAATTGCGGTCTCTGAAGTGAGGCAAATCCAGAAGAGACTCATGGGGCTTAAATACATCTACAAAAGTATACTATTAGGTGGGGTGAAAAGTAACCTCCTTGCCCGCCAGAATGCGTTGCTACTGCAAAAGAGGTTATGGTGCCTTGAAGTCCGTTCATATTTAGGCAGACATGCCAAATTTCAGTGCGATACTGTCTTTAGTTTTGTTTTGACAGCTGATTGTTGTTGACGTGTTTGGCATCATGTTGAGTACGGACAAAAACGATTTTCGTTCTCTCATAAAACATTATTTTTTGAGAGACAAAACGACGAAGGAAACAAAAGAAAAGTTGGATAAATATTATGGGGCTAATGCTCCGTCAGATTGCACCATTAAATATTGGTTTCGAGAGCCGATGTGGTTACAGAGGACAATGTCAAAAAAATACATGAAATGGTGTTGGCTGACCGGAAAGTGAAGGTGCGCCAGCTAGCAGATACCACAAATATTAGTACTGAGCTCACACGCCATATTTTGGACAACATTCTTCATATGAAAAAGTTATCCTACCTCTGGGTGCCGCGAATGACCAAAAACACAAACGCGACAGCACTTCGAAAGAGTGTTTGGACTTGCTGATGCGGAATCGGGCGGACTTTTGGCGTCGATTGGTAACTGGATTTGGATCCCTAGGACTATTATCTCTTCCCCAACCTCAAATAAAAAATTCAGCTCACGCGAGGAAATCATCGACGCCACGGAGGAGTATTTTGCAGACCTTCCGAAAAATTATTTTTCGGACGGGATCAAGAAGTTGGAAAATCGTTGGAATAAGTGTATCAAACTAAAAGGGAACTATATTGAATTATATAAAAAAACACTTAAAAAAAAAAATTGTTAATTCCCAAGGAGGTCACTTTTCACTCCATCTAGTATATGGTCTGGTTTGTATTCTATTGGCCTCATAGGACCTTACTTTTTGAAATATGAAGACGGCATTGCATGACCAACGTTACCAAAAAAAATCAGTAGTTATTTCTTTGAAAACATTGATCCGGACGATACGTGGTTCCATCGTGATGCCACTACTTGCCATACCATTGACTAACTGAGGACTTGATTCAACGCCACGAAATGAACCAGCAATTTGGACTCCGAAATCGTGCGATTTGATGCCACTCGATTAGTTGGACTATATAAAGTCTTTGATATATACTGATAAACCGCAAACTATAAAGGGTGTTATTAATGAGATACAGCCCTAAATCTATAAAAGAGTGGCCCCAAATTGGACCGACAGGACTTGCTTCGTCAAAAAACAGTCAAGAAAGCCATATGCTTTAGGCATATTATAAATCGAAAATTCTAGGAATTATTACTCCAAATATCAATTAAAATTTTAAGATAGTCGTTGTCGCCACAGTTATTGAAAAATCGTGGGATAGTTTGTCCTAAATATAATCTCCATAGTCGTTTTTGGCAACCCTTAATTACAAGAAACAGCGATTGGCAAGTGAAACGCTCCGTTTGATGTCTGGCTGGAACTGAGGTATACAAAATTCAATGAATCTCATTGGTATAACCAAATATTGTAGTTGCACTGACTTTTGAAAAATTATTCATCTGGAGTTTCACACAATCTGCTCGAGCATAATGCTAAAGAACTCACTTGACATCTATCTACTAAGTCATCTCCTACTTCCCTAATTAGCTGAATAGGTACGAATATTGTTATCTTTACCTTATTTAGTTTGGATAGACGAAACTCTTGATTTTCATCGCCCTTATTGAATGATACTTTCTGACTGACATCTTAATTAAGCCGTTAAATAGTGTTCGGTAGTAAGTTTTTCATATCCTTAGCACCGACTCTGATTCCAGTACTAAATTTTATTGCTCACTTCTACAGGTTTCTCTTTCATAGTAGGATTTTCAATTGAAAGCCATTACAGCTTTTTAACATCGATGACAATGGTGAGTTTGCGGGATTCGGAGTAGTTATATTTCCAATTCACCGGTCCCGCAGATGAAAACTGAAAAGACTTCGGCATTCCGCTGGTCCAGATGGTATATTTCTGCTTCTTTTGGAGAGGTATACCTTCTCATAAAATCCCTGCGTACGTTAACCCATTAATCCTACATTTTCAAAGGTGAAAATGTCACGAAAACATTGACACATCGACAGATCAGGTGGTACAGTTTTCATAGCAACAAATCAACAAGTGATTTGATGACATGTCTCCACGAAAAGTTTACCCAAAATCTTCATCAATATGACGGGATCTAAATAATTGCTCTTGATACTTAAAACACGCTTAATAGAATCTATCTCTCTGTCGTTCACTGTAAAAGAACGGCCCGTCTAGTTTCGTCTTCCGATAACATAAGGTAAAATGGTTGAAGAAGTAACTTCTTTCTTCTCTACAGTCCGATGTGGACCCGGGCCTTGACCAACACCTCTTTCCATTTAGAGCGATCTTGCGCTAATGGTCTCCAGCTGCGCACACTAAGTTGTATTAGATCCTTTTCCAGACAAGGTTTTCTTTTAACGCATTGTACCTTGGTGATGGATTCGAAGACTCGTCGGGCCGGAGCGTTGATGTCCATTCGCTCAATGTGAGCAACGATTTGTCCTCCTCTGACAAGGTCAATGTCCCTGTATAGCCCATACAATTCGTTGTTGTATCTTCTTCTCCAATTTCCGTTTATGCAAACGGGACCGGAAATCACTGGAAGCAACCAAGAGCATTTTCAACCCATTTTAATGAAGTTAATGCCTCTGTGCCATACAGAAGGACTGGGATGATGAGGGTTTTATACAGTGCTTTCTTCGTTGTTCCTGAAAGGGACTTATTTTTCAATTTCTTTCTTAGTCTAAAGAAACTTTGATTGGTAAGAATTATTCTATGCTTTACCGGAGATGGGTTGTTTCATTATACCAGTTTGGAGATCACATTCAACGAAACCAAATCTGTTCATGGTTGCTAATATTTATGAATCCAGTCCGCATTCCCTTAGAAAATGAGTCTCGACGTAAGGGAATGACATTCGACGCAGTTGAAAAAGCAAACATAGAAACTCGAGAACAAGTATAGGGTGACCAGATAAGTGCAATTGGAAAAATTTTAAATAAAACAACAACGATGTGTCATATAAAATTACTCTGGCTTTATTTTGAAGCTACGCTCATGCCATTATGTGTGAAATAGTACATCATTCAACAGGCCGCCTCGGCTTCGCTGACAGTGGTTCGAGTGGTGCTTTTTAGCGCAGTCTAAGGACTTGACGTAGCCGAAGATAGGTGTCAAATCGCTTGATCGCGGCGGCCAATTGATGAATGCTCGCCATGAAATGACCCAGTCGCCAAATTTCTCCTTCACAACTTCAAGCGTTGCGTCGCTTGTATGGCATATAGTGTCGTTTTATTGGAAATGCAGCTCGTATATATCGATGTTGCCGAGCTCTAACCACAGAAGGTAGGTTAACATCGCTCAATACCGGAGGCCATTGACGGTAACGGTGTTTCCTTCCTCATTTCACAAGAAATAAGGTCCGATGATGCTACCATGCCATAAACCGCTCCAAACAGTCAATTTTTGTGGATGCAATGTTGCTTGGCCGAACACATGTGGATTGTGTGTGCTCTAATAATGGCAATTTTGCTTGTTGACATAGCCGCTGAGCCAAAAATGAGCCTCCTCCGAGAAGATGATTTTTTAGCCAAAATCCGGATGTTCGACTCACTTATTCAGCGCCCAATTAACGAACTCTCGGCGTTGTCTGTGGTCGTCCGGCTTCAATTCTTGCGTCAGCATAATCTTATACAGATGTAGCCCAAAATCCAACCGCAAAATAAGCCGGGTTGACTCTCTGGCGATGCCCAATTCAGCTGATCGGCGCCGAATCGACATTTCTGTGTCTTCTTCGATACTGGCCGCTACGGCGGCTATGTTTTCTTCATTTCACACCAATATCTGTCCGGTTGGTGGCTTAAGATCCAAAAGAGTGTACTCACGCTCCAACCTTTCCACGGTGCGACGAAGTGCCTGCACACTGAAGTCATGATGACGACCGACCTCCCGACGAAGTTCACGTTGCGTATTTATAACTGATCCGTAATTTCGATAATATTTTAATAACTTCAGCACGTTTGGCAAGCATAAAAGGATGCATGAGGAAACGGCAAACCTTACTGAATATTTTGGCCGCTGAATATCGTTGGTAAATTTGACACCTGCTGAAACATAACAATTGGAAAAACCATCATTGCAATCTGGTCACCCTTGGAAAATATTCCAAGCTTAACAGTGAGAATGAGTTTCTCTTGTATGTATGCACAAGTAAGCGCTAAGGCTGGTGTACAGAATACAACTCAGGGGATATAGCAAGAAAACCAACACCAATGTTTAACCAACTTTTAAAGGAATAAGAAGAAGATTTGTTCACGTACCGTGGTACAGATGTGTTAATAGTGAATATATCATGATTCAGTATTCGCCTACGGTACTCATAAGTACTCGTAGTTTCATATTTCAGAAAACGAACTTTGTTCTATTGTTGTATCAAGCGCCAGTAACTACCTTTTCAAGCCTTTAATCGTCTTGTTATTTAATTTTTATTTTTTTTTTTCTGTAGAAACAGAGCGCTCAAACAAAGTCCACCGTAGGTTACTCGTACTCACACTCCTTTTTATAAAATTTTTTAGTCTGTGAGTGGTTCAGTGGCAGTGCCTACAGTACCAGCACCCTCCACGTTAGCGCCGAGTACCTGGAACTTGAGGCGAGCGTAGGTTGAACACTCACAGAGGTTGTGCCGTCATCACTTTCAGAGCAAGCATCGCAGGATGTTGTCTTACATATGACCAGAACACCTTAGTGCGCCATCACGACGTCAGTAAGCAGCCTCCAGTCTTTCCTACTGAAGGACGGTAGGAAAGTCGTTGGCCTCTGAGAATTCGTTTGGTCTACCAACAACCTGGAGAATCATGCCATCTGCAGTTATGCTAATACGAAACCCAAGCTGAGCATGACCTATCAAGTTCATCGGCGTTTTCATTTCCCGTCAGTCCATTGGGACCTAGGACCCAGACAAGATTCCGTGCATTTAGCCTTAGGCTCTAAGCGCAGCTTGGCTATCGTTACAAATGCAAATGCTTCGCCTCTTTCACTAATTCTTCACAATATATTTACATAGTTTATTGACATCAGGCTTGCAATACAGATGCAAGTTTTCCTAACGAGGAGTGAAAGCTGACATTGTCATCCTCCAGAAAGACACTAGCGACTCGTCCTAAATCGGTTTTGGGGCTATCCATGAAGACCCGACTACATTCCTGTTCTATCTCAGAATCTGGCCGAAAACAGCCCTGAGTACAGGGAAAGTCGATTTCGAAAGCGGGAGTTCTGGTGTCATTGCGTCAGACGGCTTGTCCATATGTCTAGTGTCAAAAGACAGCTCCAGTGCGTGTTGAACCAAAAACCACTTCTATTTAAACATAATTTGGCGCTGAGAGTGCAGCCCATGATATTAATATCAAGGGGAGAGAGATTCATCAATACGTCTATGCAGCCGAGACAGACCGTTCTTTGGAGTCTGGTAAAAAAAATAATGACGTATTTTCGTAAGAGCTTGTTCCACTAGACAATCAATGCATAGGATATAATGGGCCTTATCATAGCCGTGTAGTTATCAAAGACCCATGTTTTGCTAACAGCGCCTTAGAGCTTTCGACGTAACATATGTAGCCCAGAGAAGTTTGTTACCCAGGATGACACTCAAATACTTAAGTCTTACTATTAATGCTCATCAATTTGTTCCATACTGTTCACTTTTTCTCGCCCCTACTGTTTATCGGAAAACAAAATAAAACACTCAAAGAAAACATGCTCAACGCATCCATTCATGGAAAAAGAATCACAACGAGTCGGTTCGAGTCTTTTGTTTATATTATAAACAGGAATTACAATATAAAGGAAAACGAAAAAAGGGATTTGGAAACCATCTCGACAATAGGTCATAAAGCCTTTCAGGATGTCCACTCACACATTTATTTATGACAAATACAATCTCTATCATAATGTCGTTCTATTCAAATCAAAAGCATAGTTGAAGTTGAGTCATTTGTTCTAAGAGCCTGGTTGAGGCTTACCATAAAAACAGAACAACACTTAAGTGGCACTGGAATTACGGAATTTGCCTCGATAAGTCGGAACTGACTGCTTGACTGGTGACACATTAAGCTATCAAGCCATAGACAAGTAGATGCCTTAATTGCAACCAATCATCCCCTGTCGCAACCCTCTGCTGTGTAATCAAATAATTTTAACACACGGAAATGTACGAGTATAGTACTCGTACGTTATGAGGACAAGTTGAAGTGGTTTTGCACATAAACATAAATGTAAGTGGCATTGGCAACTTTTTCTCTGTTGAGAAACATGTTGCCCAATTCAATTTATGAATTTGTAGTTTCTTCAGCGAATAAATTCCGCAGACCTTCCGCCATAGAGTTCTTTGGTAATAGTCGGCTTTTAAAAGATTATCATGCAGGAAAGAGTAGGTAAGGTAATTTATCTTGAAAAAGTATGACACAAAAGGAATTTCCATTAGCAGCAGGATATCCGCAATCTAAGTTCTCTAGCGTGTTTTGCAGGCTGATCCTTATTGTAACTAATTGATCGCTGTTACTTGTAGATGGGTGTAGCTTATCTGGATGAGCAACATGAAGGAAACCACGCATTTCCGCTGTTATCGAAATCATTTCGGGTGAGGGCACTGACGCGACTTCGTAAATTTGAAAAAAAAAGTATTTAGAGAAGATAAATTTCGGAAAACTTAAAACCATGGGCAATATAAATTCTGGTGAATTTTTTAATTGATAATCCCACTGAGTCATTCTTATCGTAAAAAGAAAGTAGCTGCAGGGCCGGAAAACATTGGAATTTTCTATGGAATTGCAATGTTTAAAAGAATTAGCATGCACTTCCAGATTATGCAGGATTTTTCACCAACAGATTTCAGTTTAATTGGAATTGATAAAGTTTCCTTTTAATTAACATTAAAATAGTAAAGAGTCTTTCATTAAGCGCTTCCTATCTTTAAATTTATATAAAACAAAGTGTGTGTGGGATATATTCGTTTGAAAGCCTATCGATGCCATTCTGTATGGAATATAACATCTTCCTCAGCTACAGTGGACTTAATCAGATGATTCATTGCTTCAAATGCCAACTCAGCTAAGGAATACCTCTTCTTAGACCGCTTAACAGACCCAAGTCTATGCCAAGCCAGTGATGTATCCAACTATATGGGCAGGCAATTGGACCTTATTTTCACAACAGATTCAATTAGCTCCTCAGTCTCACTTTGTACCCTGTCCCTCTCAACAATCGATAACTACCACCCTCCCCTTCTGCTCTGGTTTTTTCATAACCCTTCTGTCCAGTCCACTACCCCCACAACTCTCTCATCCTACGATTTTCATTAAGCAAACTTTCGCAAAATCAGTAACTATCTCAGCAGATCCCCTTTTAACTGCCACAATCTAAGAATAAATGTCGCCTTACCCATTTTTTATAGAGAAATACTTAATTCTTTTTCTCTTTACGTTCCGTTTTCCCGCCTTAAAACATCATCTACTAGTCCTCCCTGGTATAATCGCAAGCTTCGTTCCTTACGAAATAAGAGAAACAAGTTATGGGCTGCTTTCCTTCGCACCAGATCCTTTTCCGACTATTCCAACTATCTTGGCGCTTATATTCATTTCACCGAACTTTACGATTCCCTTTACAAGCGCTACCTTAACAATGCGCAGTTCAACCTTATAAATGACCCTAAGTCCTTTTTCTAATTTGTTAACTACATAAGACTACATGACTAATCTCCTTCCCTCTCTTTCAACAACAAGTCATGATCCGATCCACTCACCATTGCCAACCTATTTGCCACCTTTTTCAAACAATCCTTCACCAACGACTCCTTTGTATCGGATCCATCCTATTTTAATTACCTACTAAATTTCTCTATTGGTCCACTACTCTCTCACACTCTGGACCCGTCATATATCGAATATAAGTCGCATGAATTCACACCCGATCCAGATGGCCTCCCTGCATATTCCTTAAAAAATGTTGTTCTTCTCTTTCCCTTCCCCTTTATAATCTCTTTCGTCTATCCCTTTCACAAGGAGAAATTCCTCAGGCTTGGAAAACCTCTTTCATAACCTCTATCCACGAAAAAGGATCAAAGAACGAAATTACAAACTATCGCCCAATCGGTAACCTCTCCCATATACCCAAACTCTTCGAAAGTACACTTTGTATGAAGCTCTAAGTTTCCAATGGAAATCATTTATTTCCTCTAGACAACACGGCTTCCTGAAGGGTAGATCAGCCACCACAAATCTCTGTCTGCCCTAGAAAATAGCAACGAAGTCAATGTAGTTACAACCGATTTTAACCCATTTGAACCCATACTGTTAAAATGTTAAAATGGATATCCTCTTACCTCGAAAACCGTTTTTGCAGTGTTCGTTTTAGGTCAACCCACTCGACTCTATTTTTGGCCACCTATGGAGTTCCGCAAGGCAGCCATCTCGGTCCCCTTCTTTTTATATTAACCATAAATAATCCCGATAGGATCATCAAACACTCGTCTGTCTCCCTTTACGCCGACGATATCAAATTTTTCAAAACCATTTCCTCTCCCCATGACTCCTTCCTCCTTCAACCAGACTTTGATAGTTTTTCGATCTGGTGCCTCAAAAACTGTTTGGAACTTAATATCCCCAAATGCCAATCCATCGCATTTTCACATAAGCGGCACCAACCTCCTCCCCGAATCTACCTTCTCCACAACCAACCTATCTCCTCCGTTCAATGTCTTCGCGACCTCGGCATTTTGTGTGATAGGGAGCTCGACTTCCGTTCACATATGGATGGGATAACCCTTAAAGCCAACTCTGCTCTAGGTTTTGTAAAACGGTGGTCCAAAGAATTCACCTACCCATACGTGACCAGGCCCCTCTATATTACCTTTGTTCGCCCCCTCCAAGAGTATGCCAGTCCAGTGTGGCCCACATATCATCATGTTCATATCTCGAGAATCGCAGGCATCCAGCGCCGTTTTCTTCGATTTGCTCTTCGAGGTATGCCTTGGAACGATTCTTTTATTCTATCCCCCTATTAAAACCGTCTCAACCTTAGCAACTTAAACACCCTTGAGGAACGCAGAGATGCAGCCGACTTTCTCTTCATTCATCGACTCCTTTTAGGTCACGTTGAATGCGCATCCCTTTACAACTCTATCGTCCTCAACACTAATCCTAGAAATCTACGTACCCCTCGTCCCTTCTATCACAACCCACCACACCTCCTATGGCGCGAACGAACCAATCTCCCGTATGATACGAAAAATCAATTCAAACCCTACCGTCTTTGACTTCCACCGCACCACTTTCTACCTCAAATCCGTTTTCCTTCACCACTCCAACCAACTTTAGTTCTAAGTTTAAGCTGCAGCTTAATTTTAAGTTATAGCTTTTATTAAGCCGAATAAATGGGGGGCCTTCGCCCCCACCAAAACTCAAATGTCCGCCGCGGCTTCTCTGGGTGGCGCGCATCCGAAATGTCCAATTTTCCATGACTCTGGCGCATAAATCAGGCTGAATTTGACCGATGGCATGGACTATGTTGGCTTTGAGGGCCGCTGTGGTTTGTGGATTATTCGCATAGACCTACAACTTCAGAAAACGCCACAAGAAAAAGTCTAACGGGTTCAAATCGCTTGATATCGGTGGCCAGTTCACATCATCTCCACGGTCGTGCAGATTGAATTTCCAATATGGCGTGAGCTGTGTGGCACGTAGCACCGTTCTGTTGAAACCACATGTCGTTGGTGTCCATATCATCCACTTCAGACCAAAAGAAGTTGGTAATCATCGACCTATAGCGCTCGCCGTTGACGGTGATGGCCTGGCCAACGTCGTTCTTAAAGAAACAGGCACCGATGACGCCGCCAGCCCAAAATCCACACCAAACAGTGACTTTTTTGGGATGCATTGGACGCTCTTTGATCTCATGTGGATTGGTATCGTCCCAAATTCGACAATTTTGTTTGTTGACGTAACCATTCATCCAGAAATGGGCCTCACCGCTGAAGATGATTTTTCGATGAAAATTAGGGCCAGTTTCCAACTGCTCCAGAGCCCATTCAGCGAACACACGTCGTTGTCTATGGTCGTTTACCTTCAGCTCCTGAGTCAGTTGAATTTTGTACGGGTGCAGGCCCAAGTTACCACCTAAAATTCGCCAAGTTGTGGTGTACGAAACGCCGAGTTCTTGTGAGCAACGCGAAGTCGACTGCCTCGGATTCTCCTGCACACTCTCACGGACAGCGGCGATGTTTTCGGCAGATCTTGCGTTTAGTCGACGTACGGGCGTTGGTTTATTGTTTACTGAACCAGTGGACTCAAATTTATGCATCACACTGCGAATAGTCCTCTCGGTAGGACGATTATGGCGACCGTAAAATTGGCGAAGTGCGCGGAACGTTGCCCGAACAGAACACCCATTATGTCATTTGGGCGTGTTATTGAACGCTATGTTCGTCAATGGTGATTTGGCAAAACAGACTAAATAAATGACAGCCAATTTGACAGATACCATATGGCTTCAACAACATGGCCGCTATCAACTGTCAAAGTTCGGAAGTTCCTACTGGAAGACCCTGTATGATACCATGAACAGAGTTAAGAGCTTTCAGAGAAAATGCCCCGAAATTCGTCTGCAATCTGTCGTCGTTTGCAATGTTTTCACCTGAAAAACAGGAACAAAATAAAGATAAAGCCCCTGTGATCCATCAAGTTGCAATCCTATTTCTTAGAAAAATAAAACATAACCAGATACAGACGGATAGTTTGTTAACCGCTTTGACGAAAAAAACGCGATCATCATCTGATGTCAGCTTTTATAAGCCTTCTTACTGCTTTTGGTAATAGCAACCGCCCAAACTTGTTCAACTCTCCCATGCCCGATACCGACAGGGATCCCTGGCTCCCCCCAACAATTCAGAAATCATTTTGCCTTAAAACGCAGAAACAATCAGCAGCATAACGCAGGAAAAGCAAATAGAATACTACGGTAGAATGCTTCTGTAACTGGGACACGTATTTACGTTGTTAAAAGGCAGAAAAGCCACCGCATCCGTGAACCCCAGAGACCCCTGTACCACGTTAAAACCAGAGAACTGCAACGTAGCGTTAGACGTAATAAACATCAGTATATCGACTTACATGCCTTAAGGGCCGAGGAAGCATACAGACAGTGGGTCAGTAGAACTTTCTAAAACATCACCAAAGAGCTAATTGGTGGATATGACGAGTACGGGTCTATACACTCTTTTGAGGACATTTTGATAGTAACCTTCAGATGAGGATCAACTCACCAGATGCAGAGAACATTCATCAAAGTCCTTAACCAATTAGACAATGAAATATGATCTCGAATTGTAGTGAGTCTTCCAAAAAAAACATCCCGAATTCGCGCCTCGAAACCGAAATATAAGCAATCAGGTTTCTCTAGGAAAACCAGGAAAAGGGTATTGACTATTGTAGACAGCCCCCAATATTATACATGAGCAGATCTGCTGCACCCTCTCGTACGTGAAAAAATTAGCTATTTTCTAACTGAATGGAGAGATGATCATACAGCTTACGAAAAAGGGAAATCTTATAGATTGTGGAAACTGAAGACGTGTATGCATATGTTCTCTCGTTCATATTAGAACGGATTAACGAACATTTACAGATTCATTTACGTCTTTAAAGACGTAAAGATTAAGATCGCCGCTACATCTACTGTTTATCGACTTTAAGAAGACTTCCCACAGCTTGAATCGAAATGCTCACTGGTCTTGGGTAGGAGCGGGACGACAAACAAAAATGTATAACTACATACGAGAGTAGTAGTTACTAAGGTGTCGGAACTAACGAAGGCAAAGTGACAATCCTGGAGGTCATTCTGTGACAAAATAACAGACTCCTCTGAGGCATCGCGGTTAAGAAAAATCCGCTCTACAAATCCTATGATGCCTAGCTGTTTGAACCGATGGCTCTTGGACAACCAGGTAGCTCCCTATTCCAGTAGCAACCAAAACAGGACTACAGCAACCTTGACAAAAATTCATGGTTTGATTACAAGAGACAAGCTGATTTGGGCGCTGCATAGCTTCAAACCATACAAGTCTGCCGGTCCGGACGACATAATACCTGCCGAGCTACAAAGGTCCTCAGATATTATCCTGCCGACGCTAGAAAATATCATGAGGAGCTATGTAGAACTGATCCACATTCCACTGTCATGGAGAAAAGTCAATGTAGTTTTCATTCCCAAAGCCGGAAAATGCTCTCATGTTGTCCCAAAGGACCTTAGACCTATAAGTCTATCATCTCTCCTTCTGAAAACTCTAGAACGACTGATTGATATCCACATACGAGCTAAAATTGATCCAAAACTTCTGTCAACGGCTCAGCATGCCTACTGTAAAGGAAAGTCAGTGGAAACAGCTCTGCATTCACTGACTAGCCACATCGAATGATCCCTACAAAGTCGAGTACCTGGACTCAGTTTCATTAAATTCTTGAATGCCGATCACTTTTTACGGAGATGGCAGAGCAGTTCAACCTTAACCTATGTTGGAATTATAGGGCCAACGAAGTCACCAAAATTGGAAAGACTCTGACTATTCTACCGGAAAAGGGTAGCATCGGTATACCAATCGCTACGTGCGAATGAATCAACATGTCTAGCGACCAAACAGATCTGGCCAAAGCTGGATCTGAATCGCTCTAAGAGTTTGATCCTTTTCGATAGGAAACATCTCAGCGTCATCATAGGTGTTATCACTGAACAGTGCCTTATAGGCAAGCATGCAAAAAGGCTTGACGCCTTTACAAACGATTTCTGTATAAGCTGCATGGACGAGGAGGAGGAAGAGACAATCCTCCGCCTACTGTGTGCATGCCCAGCTCTCTCTCTCTCCAAGAAGAAAACTTCACTTGGGAGCTTTCTTCTACAGCGACTTAAGCGATGTAAAGAATATAGACGTTAACAGTCGCCTACGTTTTATCATAAGCTCAAATTGGTTCCCCGATTAGGAGGATCATAGATCCACGTGGCATCACAATGGGCCAAATAAGCCTAAGTGGATTGGTCTTTCCAACAGCCACTTTAACCTAACCTACCCTAAGCTGTCGTAGATTTTGATGTTAAAACTAGAGTACGCCATGGATGCACACGGTCACCTCTGTTGTTCTTGGTAGTTATCAGCGATGTACCTTTTGATGTATGACATTATACTTTATACACGTCTGCCTACTTGAATCTTCAGCTGATGCCCTTAAATCTAGAAATTTGAGGAAACAAGGTAAGGCTTCAATTTAACGTAGCTAAAACAAAAGCATTAATCATTTGTTGCGCTCGCGTTGAGCTCAACATTCCCGAACAAGAAGTCAAGAAAGTGGAAAACTTTTTATATCTAGGGAGTATGATCTCTGTTAATCACGGCCCAAGCATACGAGTATCTCCAAAGAACAATTTTCAGAATCAAGAACCGGGTCAAGAATCTGCAGACGCTACTAGACGAGAGAGAAAGTGGCAATGGATTGAAGACACTCTATGCTCAGTTGCGAAATATGCCATCAGGCAGGCAGAGGTGCGTGACGACCTAGGCCTACATGGTGCAGAAAAGTTGAAGGGAAATCAATTTCTTTAGGAACGAATTGGAAACAGTTCAAAGGTGTTTCAGTAATCTCAATAAGATGGAGCGCAAGCGTTGTTGACGCCCCTCCAAGAGTTTTTCTGTATTGAGAAACAGCTTTGGCCAGAATCTAGACAGGAAGGAAATGTAGTTGATAGTGCATGTGACACTAGCAGCTTCGTATAGGACAACGCTTAGACTTCACTCCCCATCAGATTAACTTTGTCATCCAAGATTTATGCAGTCCTAATGGCAATAGAACTATATTTAAAAGAACAGGCAGCATATCAGCACTTCTTAAGGATGAATTCATGGAATCATGTCTGGATTCCAGGTCACAAGGGAATCGCGTGAAATGAGATCGCCGATTAACTTTCTAGGCAAGATTCTGAGGCAGACTTCTTAAGACCTGAACACGCGTTAGAATAGCCTGCGTCTCCGATTAAGGGTCCCATTAACAGTTGGATTTCATGTGTGACTGGTATTTCAATGGGGCACTGCTTTTTTGTTAAGTAGTGTAGTAGTAGTGGGCATAAGTGACACTACAGAAGTACTTGCTCTGTAAATGTCCGGCTCACGCTCGCATTATACTACAGTGGAGTATTGCCTGTAAATATGAAGTCCTGGTGTAGTGGTCGAGTATCTAAACCACTACACACACCACCACGATCAGGTGAACTGCAAGTGATGTTGGTAGCTAGACACTCAGATCAAAACACATGAGCAGCTTTCTATTTCGTTCTTTAGCAGAATATTGGCTTCAGATAAAATTACCATTAATTCGTATCGCAACATTTGTAAACGCGCCAATAACCACTCACTGGGTTCTGCCAATGATCTAATTCATCTATTATATGTTAGCGAACAATCAGATCGCTGATGAATGCTTTCAACAGTTTACAAGATATGCAGACAAGATTTTGTAAACGCATTGACACTTAAATACTAGTTGGAGTAGTTTAGAATATCTCCTTTCTTGTGGATCGGGCATTCATCAGGCACACTTTCACACGATGGAATCTTGAAAATAATTTGGTGTATGCTAATACCTTAAATAGCTAGGCCGTCTTTCCGGCTTCTGTGCAATGCTTTGATTTAGATATTGCTATTTGGTCGGGCGGGCGGAGCTCCTGCCTTTCATCCTCCAGATCGAACCTTTCGTTCTGCTGAATTAAAGTCGTCGCGACCATGTCCTAGTCTGCAGAAGTGTTTTGTCATGCTTTCAACACCGACTGCGATTCTACTGCTAAATTTCTTTGCTCATCTCTAACTCTAGCCAGTTACTTGTTGTTGGCTTGGCACATTTTTTTTTTATCTTTTGGTAAAACCCATAAAAGTTCAGAAAGTTGTTCTGAAGTAGCACTGCTTTATTTTGTAGATTGTGCGATATTTTTCCCTCCAGCTTTGTTCGTAGAGCACACGGGGCACTCTTGACCTTCGTGTAGGGTTCTGCTGTATGCGTTTGACAGAACTCCTCATCAAATCAGCGGTATTTAGTACTGGTAGGATGTAACCCAGTAGATCAGTTGCGGTTTTTCCGATGGTTTCTTACCATGCAGATGATGCAAGTTTAGGGAGATGGATGTGATGTTACATGATACGATATTCCTAAAGCTTTAAGCGGTTTGCTGCGATTGCAACCGTTCAACATTAAATCGCCTTACAGTACTTATAGGTTCAAATATACTGAAATATTCATAGACGTACCTTGGCACCAATTAAGTAGTAGTGTGAGTCTACATTAGACACGCGGAAATCTAAGCTGAGGAAACTGTGTGCTATCTACGAGTATATTGATATTACGGCTCGCAGAAAATTCGGTTAGATTAAGGTTGTTTCCAGACGTGATTTCGTGTAGAGAACGTTTCCGATTGTGGTACCATGTCCTTTTTTTCATTTATGAAACAATTTTAACACGCAGACCCTTCTTCTTCTTCTATGTGAAGAACCGGACATTATTTCGTTTTGCAGTGTCGTCAACAATTGACTTCATGCGATGCTCTTGGTTGCATCGCATCAGTAGGGTTTTTACGTGATCGGGTATTAAACCCCACGCATAACACCCAAATTAAAGGACCAGATCCATTTTGGGACCACTTTTCCAAAAGGAAACGAATTTCCCGAAACCAATAACCCGCCTTGATAGCATAATAACTGCTGTTGACCCAAAAAGGTTTATTTACAGTCATCTCTATTTTAGCATCCCGATTGGTCCTGAAAAATCCTTATCGACCTCAATTCAGAATAAGTTGAAGTAGCTCATAGCCAAAATCTCTAATGCTGATTGTAAGCGACACCTTTGAATCAGCCACGTAGTTTAAAAACTACAAACGATGTTCATTTTTGCCAGGACATTACAGCGTTTCTATTTTCTGTTATTTAAACTCAAGCTTATAGGTTTGGTAAGTCAAGCGCGGTTGAATGAGACCAGTACTAAGGTAATTCCAAAAGGAATTAAAATAAGCACAATTGGTTTGTAGTCATAGTTAGCGACGTTGTCAGGTTAACTCCACTCAGTGTCTACCCTAATCGTACAACAACCAACTGTAATTGCAAACTGTAATTTTAATCACATTTCCAGAAAAAAAAAATAAAAGATTAAATCGTCTTGAATCTCTAAAAATCGGCATAAACGTCGTTATTTTTGGAAGACGACATGCTTCTAAAAATATTTATATCGTAAAGCCCTTAGTTCCATCACAACACCTTATACTGTTGCGGAAAATTTTCCCGCAACAAGTTTGGCTCTCGTTTTCCTTGTGAAGCCTCTTCGGTCCCTCTTTTTGTTGGGCGGGAAACCGAGCTCTGGCGGAGGTGGAGGGCAGCCATGATCCCATCAGCCAGTGGCCCACTAACCCCAGAGCTTGCTAGTGTGGTAGCTAAAAGTCCCGTCGTTGAGTCCGCTAGAGCCAAATGAAGGTGTGAGATGTGTGTGTGAGTCTGGCGGGAAGCCAGCCATTGTGAAAAGCAGTTTTTTTTCTCTTGTAACCAAAAATTTCTAAAGTAGAGTAATTTTATAAAATTCGCGAGCTTCGGGCTTTGGTCAAATAAAACACAAAGGGAAGAGGAAAAGGAGAGAAAGGGGAAGAAGAAGGATAACGGAACAGGACGCTAGGTTGTGCCAGATAGGGGCACACCACCGCCAGGAGTAAAGATAAGTATAGTGTAGTGCAGTGTAGTGAAAATAGGTTATACTCGTTTGTTGAAATTTGGAAAATTGAGACTCTGGTGGGCCGCGCGTGCGTTAAAACTCTCGAGATTAGACGAGACACGCGACCCGTTAACTAGCATTTTATCTTTTCCGGGACTGTGGAAATAGCGGGTCACTCCATCGAAGAGTGTACCGCTAAGAGAAAAAAAAATAAAATAATTCGTAGAGCCCCAACGGTGCTTTATAACGTTGAGGAAATTTAGTTTTTTTTTTCCTGTTTTTCTTTTCGTTCGTTTTTTAATTCGGGCAAGATTGTCCTTTTGCGTCTTTCTGTTCTAAAGGTTTCGTTGTTCGGGAGAAAAATAACGTGGCGCCCGTTTTATTTTACCCAGGTTTTGCTGCCGTCCAAGCGCTACCTGGAAGACCCCACAGCTCGGATAGCGGGAAATAGTTATTGTTTGGCTCGGAACATCGCGCTATCGGTGCCGGGAACAAAACATAGCAATACGAGTATATCAACTTACTTAGGTTTACTTAACAAGCTCCAGAGCCGTTAAGTCTCTGCCTGAGGCACAACAGCCTTACACACTCTTCGATCCCGCGCATACTATTTCAAGTTGTCTGGCGGGCTCTAGCGTTCGCGATGGCCTTCATTAAAACGGAGGTTCAGTCTCCCTTGTCGCCTCAAACCTGGGCTCTGTGATTCGAAGATCTTCTTTCCTGGGGCATTATTGTCCCTTCGCTCGATGTGGCCGAGCCAAGTCGACGTGTTTTAGCTTTTAGAACTACATCCACATCTTAATACAGCTCATAGAGTTCGCGGTTGTATCTCCTTCTTCATTCACCCTGTTCGCATACGGAAGCAAATATTCAACGAAGAATTTTCCTCTCGAAAGTGATCAATATCTGCTCTGCTTTTCTGCTTATCGCCCAGCACTCGGCTCCATAGTGTAGAACTGACAGAATCAAGATTTCCTAGGGTAGGCAGGTAGGTAAAAGTGGCTGCTTGGAAAGACCAACCCACTTAGGCCTATTGGCCCATTATGATGCCACAGCCTTTCCTAAGGTAAGTCTTCGCCGAATCTCCACTAGGATGTCATTCGTGAAGATGATGTTTATTCTGAGGTAGGTAAACTCCTTAATCACCCTGAAGTTATTAGGTTTGTTCCAGGACGGTTCTCGCGAGAAAAAATTTGTAAAATAGAACGCATTTTAGGGAGTAACTGATTTCCCCACTCTCCTAACTCTTACAAATTTCTACTCTTGGGCAGGAATTGAAAAAAAGTTAAATCAATTAAATCTTAAAAGAACTACCAAATTCGTAAAAGCTTAAATTTGAGTGAATTGCGACAATTGTATGCAAATTAACAAAGATGACTTGGATATGGACAGAAAAAAGGGCTTCATATTGAAGCGAATTGTTCGCCTAATACTATAGAACTCATTAAACGCATATTACACCAATAATATAGTAATAATAACCAAACTAGAAATCTTCCTCCTGTTTTACAATTTCTTTTTTGTTTTGTTTTTACTTGTTACTTTTCTTTACGTTTCAAACACATTTAACAAAAAAGTGCTCCCGCGAGATTTTGGATTTAAGAGAGGATCTATTTTTACTCCTCAAATTTAAGCAAAAAATTCTCTTTTACAAATTGATACAAAAATCTCGCGGAAACAGACTGCATGTTTTCCAGTGTTATGCGAATCCCGAATGCGCCCATCGCCGTGTAAAGCTCAATACGGTGAATGCGCCTTGTTTTGCGCTGCAGTGTTTGCAGGTGTGTATTTTCGGTTGCGGCTGGTAGCCTATGATGGTCTCGGCTACCTCTTTGATGATGTCGCAATACTGGTTTCGCAAGTTGTTAGCATTAGTGTTTGGTGAATACACAGCGGAGGGTCTCTGTATATGACATTCTCTTAAGGCTCTGGTTACTCCAGTCGTGCTAAGGCTTCCAATGTTGAATTGCTTTTTCTGGGCGGTTCACAGCGTCTTCTCGTTGGATAGTCGAGTTCTGGATTTAGCTGCAACAAGAAATTGGTCAGTCGACGTTTGCCTCTCTGAATATCTGTACATTCAGAATGTCTGATGCATGCCTCCCATCTACAATATGTATTACTACGTGGTCGGACTGGTTGGCGCTTCGACCATCTGAACTGTGCCAAGTTGCTGTGTGGATTCGTAGTCTTTGAAACTTAGTGGTGGTGTTGGCATATAGTGCAGGCTGTGCTTTCCGACTAATCCACCGAAGATGTTTCCTTATCGTTTTTGGCAACAACGTCCCCGTGTATAATTTTGACATTATACTCTGGACAGGCTACGTCTAGGAGGTCATAGAACTCATCCTTGATAGAGTCTTCAGATCTAGCGGTAGGGTTGTGTGCGAGGTTGGTGTCTCTCTGAAAAGTAACTTTTCCAAGTACCCGACTTGTTCCTGGAAATCTTTATCGGTCTGGACTCCAAAATGTCGAAGTAGCCCAGATAAAGTTTATTTTCTGCTTCCACTTAAAGGGAATTCATCCGCTGTTGGGCTTATGGTGCTTCTATTGTATTTTGTCTCGTGTTCAACACTCGCAATTATAAGTTCAGCATGTCGAGTTCGGATGGTTATCTTTTGCATGTAAAATAAGCACAATTGATGTGTAGTAACAGTTACAACAAAGGGTATCGAGTACAATATCAAAGGTGTTTTAAATTCCACAAGTTACATTGCAAAGCACTGTAATTATTATATCAAGTACAGTAGCGAAGGGTTTATTTGCACATTCAAGCAATAGTCAGCTTCTACAAGTTCCTTAACTGCAAAAGCTCTTAAAGTAGTCAAAGGTCTTAGAAATGTCGTCGAAATATGGTGTACATAAATAAGTTTCCTTTTGCACTTTTATTTTAAAACACCCTTCTATATTCGTACAATAAATTTTGCTTCTTGATACCCAGATTGAATTCAAGCTAATAAATTCTGACGCGGTCGAAATTAACAAGTTGTAAGCATTGTTTTTGTTTTTTTTTTTTACAATTGATTCATTTTTATAGCATCTTTATAAACAGTACTGATTAGATAAAACTGTGACAAAGAATTTCTTGAGCCAACCAGCAACTGAAACCTTACTTTGAACTTAATCATGCAATTCTCTAACCTTCCCAGTTGATACCACCATGACATCACACACTTAACCCACTTCCGATCGCTAAAAAAGGTAACCAAAAAAGTCTACGAGTATAACCAAAAACAAAAACACACGTAACCAATCCCTTTTAAGTACGTGATAACCGAAACTCTTTTATCTTTACCAAGATAATACGAGTAGTATACATACGCAGTTCAAAACATTTGCAAAAATGTTACACAAACTTTTACAGGTTCTCCTATCCTATCCATACATTCCGTTTTCATTTCACTTTCACATTCTAATAGGTCTTGTCCTTTAGTAAAAATGTAATTCACTTTTGAAAAATTATCTTTTCTGTTACTGGAAAGGCACCCCTATCGTTCAAGGCATCACTACTAGTACGCAACGTCTATGGAATTCCATTAGATATGAGACATTTGTTTTAAAATAATTATTTGTTTGTTTCTGAAATCTAATCAATAAGCGTTTATCGTATTCCTTTGGCTCTGTTTGCACACTTATCCATCATACTCGTATTTAGGTTCCTTCATTTCGTGCTTGTATCACTGCAATCAGTACAATTTAGAACGTCGTCGAATTAAAAGTAATTTTAATTTTCCAACTTTTCGACACCTTCAAAAGTCGCACCCACTTATAAGCCTTTGAACATGTTTGGTTGTTGTGGTAAGTAGATTTTTTTTTTCTTTCTTTTAATTGATAAAGTTAGTCGGAAATTGTAACTATTTATATGTGTTTTGTCTTAGGTACCAGTAGATCAGTAGATCTTCAACCTGTCCCACCGGCTAAACAACCTTCAACCATCAGCACAGTGATAACAGCTGAACCATCTCCTAATTTACCGTCTAGTGAACGTCGAGTTTCTTAGCATAAGTTATACTTACTTGTACAATTAGTTCTAAGATGTGTATAGCAGAACAGTAGAATTCATCAGTGCTTAGGAATAAAAGAAAAAAAAATATATTTTAATATTACATAGCCAAAAAAAAAATATCACAATTGTTATAATTTTTTTTAATTTTTGCTTATCTACCTGTGATTAGATGCTTGTGCACGCACATATCTCCTTCAGTGACTATCTAAATCGAGCTGGGAAAGTTTTCTACCAAAACTAGCATGCACGAGTATGTTGGGTGGCAAAGAGATATGTGCAATAGCAATAGCAATAAAAAACAGTTTATAACTAATAAATTACTTATTGCTTTATTACTTAAGTGTGAATGTTGAATCACGAGAATATGAATATGATGCATGTGCGGATACCTACCGTTTGGGATTCAAATTGACTGATAGGCTGTAAGACCTTCGATTTCACCAATCAGTTAACGTTAACTTGAATAGCCCTTGCGGTGTAACCTATTTTAAAACACAGATTAGTTCATCAACTTTTAAGGGCATTTTATTTAAGTGCCAACGATGACGTTTTTATTAAGAACAAACGATAATAATAGTAATATAAAAACAACTTCAAGTTTAAACTTAATCGAAATCACTTAATACTACCCAAGGTAAAGGTACAGTTTTGTATTCTTTCCTTTATTTTTATTCCATGGCCTTGAAATAAAAAGATACAATCAAATAAGTTTGGAAAAAGGCGTAATTATCATTCTTACTTCTCTGTCATAACACTTTAATTTCACAAAAGGCTGCTTAACACCTAGAAAGAGGGAAAAGCAGAATACACCGTAGAGCACATCGGCGGTCCTTTCTGAAAGAAAAACATTTTATCAAATTTAAAACGATGTCTGTAAACTTATAAGGAGAGGAGAATTAAATTCTTTAGATTCGTAGAAATTGAAAACAATTATTATGAGAGAGAGTTGTGATTGCTCATTTAATCAGTCAGCTTTCTGTCATCTTGTAAAATTCAAAGAAGGACTACTATAAAATGAATGCATAAGATCATTGCACTTTTTTTGTATTTCTTATTCACGAAGGTACCAAGGAAGAAGAAGGAATTACAAATTTCCTAGAGAAAATATTGAATTTACTTCATTATTGTTTTCTTATACAAACCAAGTTGAGGTCAGGCGTTTGAAATTATATTTCCCACCAAATCTAAACTTACTACGTAAGTAAAAGGTCTTTCCTTAAGCGCTGCCTATCTTTAAATTTAAATAAAACAAAGTGTGCGAGATATCATCGAAACTTTTTACGTTTAAAAGGCCTATCGATGCCATTATGTATGGAATATAACATCGTTCAAATGTCCGCTGCGGCTTCTGCCATGACACTGGCGCATAAATCAGGCTGAACTTGACCGATGGCATGGGTTATGTTGGCTTTGAGAGCCGCTGTGGTATGTTTATTTGCACAGACCTGCGACTTCAGAAAACCCCACAAGAAAAGTCTAACGGGGTCAAATCGCACGATCTCGGTGGCCAGTTTACATAACCTCCACGTGAGATGACCATGGCCTCGAATCGCTCGTGCAGAATTTCCAATGTGGCGTGAGCTTTGTGGGACATAGCGCCATTATGTTGAAACCACATGTCGTGGGTGTCCATATCATCCAATTCAGGCCAAAAGAAGTTTGTAATCATCAACCTATAGCGCTCACCGTTGACGGTGATGGCCTGGCCAACGTCGTTTTCAAAGAAATATGGACCGATGACGCCGCCAGCCCAAAATTCACACCAAACAGTGACTTTTTCGGGATGCATTGGACGCTCTTGGATCTCATGTAGATTGGTATCGTCCCAAATTCGACAATTTTTTTTTGTTGAAGTACCCTCATCGCTGAAGATGATTTTTCGATGAACATTAGGGCCAGTTTCCAACTGCTCCAGAGCCCATTCAGCGAACACACGTCGTTGTCTATGGTCGTTTACCTTCAGGCCCTAGGTCAATTGAATTTTGTACGGGTGCAAGCTCAAGTCACGACGCAAAATTGGCCAAGTTGTGGTCTGCGAAAGGCCGAGTTCTTTTGAGCGACGCGAAATCAGCTACCTCGGATTCTCCTGCACACTCTCACGTACAGCGGCGATGTTTTCGGCAGATCTTGCTTTTCTTCGACATACGGGTGTTGGTTTATTGTTTACTCAACCAGTGGACTCAAATTTATCCACTACACTGCGAATAGTCCTCACGATAGTACGATTATGACGGCCGTAAAATGGACGAAGCATAAAACAATTTTATAATTTATACGTGTTGTTGAAGGCTATGTGCGTCCATGGTAATTTAGCAAAACAGACTGAATAAATGACAGCCAATTTGACAGATATAGCTTCAACAATATGGCCGCTATCAACTGTCAAAGTTCGGAAGTCTTTATTGGATGACCCTGTATATATGATTCCGCACGCTGCAACGCATGAAAACGAAAATTATTCTTATATAGGAAGTCTGTGCACCTGAGGCTACTGAATCCACTTTATTTCGATTCCCAAGGATAAGTCGAAGGAGCATAGGATGCACAGCATTAAATACCGAAGCGACGTATAGTCCGCCGTTTTCCAGACACTTCTCTTATCTGGACTTCCCCTTGTTCAATACACGTATACAGACTTCGATCTTAGTACCGAAATAACCGTTCCCATCGAATTTGCGCAACTGGAAGAAGACTATAGTAGAGTACGGTGGACATACTACATAAACCCGCATTACCCATCGTCCAACGAGAATCTCCCGGGTGAAGAAATTGTTATGTAGGTTAAACAAATGAACGAGACCGTAAAAATAACAATAAAAAGTGCGATACGTTGATTTCAACAGGTAGTTTCCTGACAGACATAGATTGGAGGTCATGACACTGAAGTTTTCGATGAGAAGTCTTGAAATATTGATAAAAGAGATGAGAGCTTATGTGAACTTGTATCGGGATTTATTTGTATTGGGATGTCAATCAATACCAGCAACCTAAATGTGTTCCCACAAATATTGGGTTGTTCAAAAAGTAATTTTTTCATTTGATTTTCAGATTCGTTTATTTAATATACGTAACGGACATTAATCAATAATGTATTGGCCGTTTTTTTTTTCGATGATGTTCTGCCATCTCTCGGGCAATTTCATAATACCGCGTTCGTAAAACTTTCAATTTTTCTCTGCCAGAAACTTGTCAAGATGCTGCTTGATCAGGTCTTCAGAAGCAAACGTTCTACCATTCAAGGAGTTTTGAAGGAGTGAAAAAAGTGGAAGTTCGATGGCGCAAGACCTGGGCTATACTTTGGATGTGGCAACCATCCTAACAAAGCTTCAACAATTTTTTCCGATTGACCAAACATGAATGTGCTCTCGCATTGTCGTGGTGAAACAACACACCCTTACGATCACTTAATTTCTGTAGCTGCTAACAGTAGACATCAGAATTAATCGTTTTGCTCTTTGGAAGCAGCTCATAGAAGACTGGTCCTTCTAATCCCTTTGGTTGCCTTTCCGATGCTTCTTCTCGCCAACTCTACATTGTTGTAGACAACCCATTTTTCGTCGCCCGTTGCTTCAAGAATGAATCCGTTTCCTCGCGTTTGGTGAATTGATCGCAGACGTTTATGCGCTTCAACAGATAAATTTCTTTCAATTCATGTGGTACCCAAATATCGAGCTTCTTTTCGAAGCCAAGCGATTTCAAATGGCCATGAACGCTTCCAATGGACAATTTTAGAGTGATAGCAAGCTTAATTGCTTGCACAAGTGCGTTGATTT
Source organism: Volucella zonaria (assembly GCA_963966105.1). Classification (NCBI taxonomy): domain Eukaryota; kingdom Metazoa; phylum Arthropoda; class Insecta; order Diptera; family Syrphidae; genus Volucella; species Volucella zonaria. Next base: position 315,164,537 of record OZ014530.1, on the reverse strand, counting down.
TATCATCGTCATTCTCAGAAGACTTATCCTAGCGATGAGTTCCCTGAACTGAAAAATCACCATCACGGAATCAGGTGAACCAATTATGCCACTGGCGTTTTTATATGATATTTCTTTACCTAACTTTTCCCTTGACTCAGTTGTTTTGCTCCATCTTTTGAAGAAATAAAGCATGCTATGGAGAATATGCTCTTAGAAAATCCTCCATGTTCGAACCAAAATCGTGCCAAATGTTTTTTTTGTTTTTAGGTTAAGTGTTAACAACAAAACGCGCACAAACATTTGACATATCAGGCTCAGATACAAATAAAAAACACAATGACTTTTTGAATAACCCAATAAATAAAGTATTTCGGCGGAAAGATCATTCACTATCCTGCTAACAGCTGGATAAACTGTCGATGAGGACAACTTCTTTGTGATGGTCTTTCCTGGAAGAGTACAAGGAGAATAGTTTCATTGACCCGAATCAAGACCTGAAAAATCAAACCAAAATTTCTATCTTCGAAATGAAATGGAGAACTAGCGATTCGAGAACTTAGGTACCACTGAGTTCAATAACGAAAATATGGCAAATATCGCCGAGGAGAGGGAACTGCTCCCCTTCATTTCGAAGGAAGAACTTCAAACGTTCTTCGAATCGCTGAGAAGTAAAAAATCAATAGGGACCTATGGCATACCGAAAATAGTGCTTCGACATTACCCGCTAGAAGTGGTAGACATTTACACGACTAAGACTGCGGTGGTGAATCCAATTCCGATAAGTAATGAAGACACGTATTTGAAAATGTGATCGATAAGGATAGGCGCCTGACTAAGTGGGTTGAGAACAAAAATGTAGCTCCCTTGATGTCGTATTTGACATCCAGTGAAACAAAAACAAGAAATAATGCAAGGCTGCCTGCTTCATTGGCTTGGAGAAGGCTTTTGACTTCGTATGACAAGAAGGACTCTTCATAAAGGCTGGGTATAAGTAATGGTGATGTAGCTTCTCCTGGAATGTTTTGCATTAAAAATGTTCTGCAACAGGGTGCGGTTAATTCCCCGATCTCATTCAACATCTACAAACGCGGGTTTCATCATGCCATAACGTAGGCGACTTGATGAAATCTTTGGACCTGATAAAGATCGGGGTCAATAATTACTCGTACCCTTGCAACGTGATTGAGGCTGGACAAACGTATGTATATAACAAACCTTTAAGTTTCCGGAGTTTTCGAGCGATTTACACTATCTACCACACTGATTCTATGTGCGACGTGGTCACTGCAATTTCCTTAATGGTTAATGACAGAGCCTAAGTATTAAAGGAGTTGGATTTGCGGGTTCGACAATACAGATATTCGGTATTATTTCAGTTTGTCTGATTCGTAATCTGTTATTTTCTATCATCTTTGTCCAATTATTGTATTAACAATTACTGAAGAACTGTCATGTCGTTCCTTTGATTGTGCTATCATCTGCGAAAGGAAGAGTTGTTCCGGACTCGTTAATGTACAACTTCAATAGAAAATCTTGCTCAACATTAAAAAGCAATGGACTTTGTATACTGATTTCATGTTCTCAACTTTAAACGAAGTTCTACGGTTATTCCCGCTGTGCATATTGCTTTCGTTTTAACATCAGCGTACATTTCGCATATTATTCTTATACGAATATACGTCTCGGGTAGATTTTGAAATCTTAGCGCCGCACAGAGCGTTACGCACAAACTGTCCAAAATCTAAAGACTACGAGCTATATGAAAAAATAGGTGGTCAAGTTCCTAAAAACTGAAAGACAGATTTTTTGCCTTAAATAGGCTTTCCAAATTAAAAAACAAAATATTGTGCGGAGGCCTAAAGTGAACTTCGTTCACTCTTCCGACAGGTCAAAACAGGTGTAAGTATTCGACTGCTGAATTGCGTTACGCAGAAAAAATGAGCCTGCGCTCGTCAGATAATGTCGTTGCAACAAAACTAGTAAATAATGTTACCAGTCCACTACTAAGCAGTGCAAACGGCAGTCGTTAAGCGTAAATCCACCGAAAGGGGCTTTCGCCGGAACAAGCTTTAACAATATTTGTAGATGTCCAACTTACAATGCACCAATACGCTATTAACATATTGGGAGTACTTCGTACAAAGTAATTCAGCGTATTAAGGACGATTACTAGCCTGATAAGACATGTATTTCGATCACTGACACATCGGTAGAGGTTAAACTACAAGCACTTTACGTCTAACGCATGTTCAACATGAAGTCATTCAAAATCAAAGAAGTTTACAACATTTAGTTTTGAAAACTAAATCGGGTTTCGATGGTTCATCTGGTCATTCAGAATTCAAGCAGAGGTTTAGTGGTGAAGTGCCTAGTGGCACAAGTATGTTTTTGTCTTCATTAGTTCCTTTGAGACAAATACATGGTGACCCTGAAGAACCAGTGCAACAACAACTTGTACTTTACAACAATAACGGATCATCATCAACGAGATATTGTCGTCCGATTAAATTTCAATTTGGTCGTGAAACAGTTGACCTTGCAAGGAGATCGTGATCACATCACGAGTCAAACAATGAATTTAATACCAACAATGTATGAAATTGAAAGCCGAAGAATTGAAATTCAGCATAAATTTACATTGATGTGATTCTTTGACAGATCAACTTCAACTATGAAATGCTTTATATGCTGGCTCACATCAAAGCAATTCAATAATATTTATATTGTTACAAAAGCCAACATAATATGCGAGTCTAGATTAGAATTTGGGATGTCAATACTTCATGCTTGGATACGATTTTTTGAATGCTCATTAAACTTATCTTCCAAATTGCCTTTAAAGCAATGGCAAGCGCGTGGTGAAGATATGAAACCGATCGTCGAATCTACGAGGAAAATAATTAAAGATGAATTTAAGTCTCAACTTGGGTTGATTGTGGACAAACCTAAGCCCGCCTTGTACGTCCCCGGTTCATTCTTTTCAATTATTCGCTTACTTCGGCTTCGATACTCAGGAAATGGTATGGCGCGGGAATTTTTCATTTAGTATGGCGTCTTTTTCATTATTCCCCATTAGAAAGTGTTCCTGCTTGGATTTCGTGAGATTTATTTCTTCTTTATCCCGCAACCCTAAAAATATTAGCTCGTTTTCCCGTGCTTCTATGTTCCACTTTCTCTATTGATTGTCCCATGATTATGGGTTATGTTGGTACTTCTTGTTATTCCCGATATACGTTCGCCGCAGATCACTTTACAAAAGTAAAAGATACTACTCGCCGTTTCGCGTTATTTCCGCATAGATGGTAATCTATCTGGGATATCAATCCACCGTTGTAGTGCGTAATTAATTAAGTGGCGCTCTTGCTTAATAAGTAGCGTAAATGTTATCTCACACAAGGACGACTTTAATAATACACACCTAACTTACTAAAACTAAATAAACGGGAAGTTCAGGTTCGGAAGAGGTGATTAAGCTGCAATGAAAATCGAACACGTGGTGTATTCTATTAGCATCAAGTACTATACGACACAACCGCTCGGTAAAACCATATGATTGTCGTTCGGTGATTATTGGGTCGAATAAGAGGAACAGACTCCAAATTGCGTGGGTAAGTATTAAACATAAGCTGATATAGTATTGTGGGACAGTCGATGTTGCCGGTTAAGAGTTGGAGGATAAAGAGAATATCTGCGAAATCGCAACGTTTATCTAAATTAATTAGACAACACATAGTGTCCAGCCCATTGCAGTCCTCGCATGGCGAGCCCTAGGAATCTGCGCTGGGTAGCTTCGTTACATGGAACATGGTTTTCATAGTAGAAAGACCATACCTGGAAAGCATACACAATAAGTGCCCTAAGTTATGTAAACAGATTTCTTGACGTAAATGTCAGAGAATTCTTTTGACAATTGTTTAGGAATACCGGCCGCAGAGTTAGCTTTGCTAATTGTGGAATTAATATGGATGTGCTAATTGATTTCTGTATCACAAATTAGGGTCAGTCTGGATATATAGATGGTTCCGGTATTATAAGATGACTTGGCATTTCTTTGTGTTAAGCCCTTGAAGATGCAGATGATTAGCTACAATGAGCCGGTAGTTGATAATATCCTCATTTTATTATTTTTTATGATTAAGTTCTAAATAAGCGCTTTCTTGAAGCGAGGAAAAGCTCCTGGAAAATCGAAAATCTGAAAATACTTGCGGAGGGTTGAACAAAATTATTAACACATTTTTTTTTTCAGAACAACGGCGGGCAAACCATCAGAACCAAGAGAAAATTCATCTTTAAGTTTATTTATCTTTCTAGACAGTCGACAATTGAATATTATTAAACTCCATGGCAGTCATTGCAGCTTTGGGGGAGCCTGGGTGACGTATGACGCGGTTCAAAGCTTACGAATGATGATGGAACAACTTCAAATGATCTGCATATCGTCTTCATCGATTAAGAAAAAGCATTCGACAGAGTTCTTAGATCTTATGTCTTATCTCAAAATCTACCCCAGACGTATATGTCTAAGAACGATACGCGATATGTACGATGATGTTAAAATGAAAGTTAATTGCATAGATGAGAATTCAAAGTTAAAGTTGGAGTACACCAAGACGCTATACAGTGTGTGTTGCTTTTTAATGTTGTACAAAATGTTCTATTAAAGCAGCATAAGGACTGAAACGAATAAAATTTGGAAACTTCAAAATAAAAAAAAAAATATTTTCATAATTCAAGTAAATTATTTTTATTTGCTTTAAAACTCAGTTTTTATTAAATTCATTCACAATTATAAAAAATAAAAAAAATTATTTGGGTTCCCATTCGTTCCTCAACTTTTTCGAACGTCCTTCATAAGGTTGGTGACAGTTACATCCGTGATCGTTTTGGACGCTCTTTTCCATTTAGCACTAAAATCTTTTACGTCCTTTGCACACTGCTCACTTTTCCTCAATTTAGCTTTGACCAAAGAACAATACCTTTCAATGGAACGGCACTGTGGAATATTGGGTGGATTCATGTCTTTTGGGACAAAGTCGACATTTTTAGCAACAAGAAAGTTCCACTTCGCATGAGCATAGTGAGCTGAAGCTAAATCTAGCCAAAATAATTCTGAACCCTCGTGTTTGCTTAAGAAAGGAATCAACCGTTTTTTTAGGCACTCGTTAATGTACACTTCTCCGTTAATTGTTCCCATTGTAATAAACGATGAGCTTCTGTGTCCACATTGGCAAATGTCCTGCCAAACCAGATATTTTGTCCCGAATTTTTCCATCCCAATCGATGTTGTTGATTGCGGAAGAATCTCAGCTTCAAACGAGTTGTAAAACTGCGCACCTGGAAGAGTAGTAAAGTCTGCTTTGACATAAGTTTCGTCATCCAAAACCAAGCACGCTTTCTTGTTGCCGATCAACCCGTATAGCTTTCGGGCTCGTGTTTTTGCTTTTCAGTAACTTTTGGTATTTTTTTGTTTTTTTCTTGTTTTTAGACCGTTACGTTTTTTAGATCTTTGTACCATTGTTTGGTTGGTATTACATTTCCGAGCAATATCTCTGGATGAAATAGTCCGGTTTTTTACGATGGTACCCACTATTTTCCTGTCCAAATTTGTATCATGTGCTCCACTTTTAGCTCCACTTTTCTATTTTCGCTTAACTGTCAACGTCTCCAAATATCGTTTAATAACAGAATGCACTGTACTGGGTGCTATGTTTAATTTTTTTGCGATGAAACGGTTTGGACGCGAAGTATTTTCGAGCCATTTGTCGATGATCTTTTTACGGTGTTCCGCTTGACTTATTTTTTTGATATTTTATAAATATTTTAAACCGCACCGAACTAAAATCAATAACAAACTGAAACTAGAGAATATACAGGCTAATTTGGGTACAAAATGGGATTGCAATTTTTACGCATTGGAAGTATAGCTCGTATTAAAATTTACAGATTTTATTGGTTTCAGTCCTTATCAATGAGTTCGGAACAACTTCTCTTCTTTTCGCCGATGATAGCGCTATCTTCGACGATGTGACAGCTCTTCAAGCAATTCTTAATAATCGGAGAAAGGTACTATATAGAAGATAACGGGTTATAAATCAGTCGTACTTAGACAGTATATCTGCATTTTCCGAAGTGGCAGACCATCTATTTAGAAGGAGTCATCGTGACAAAGTGCGAAAAATTTAAGTACTTAGGCTCTGTCGTTAACTATCAAGAATAACGATATCCCACATAGTCTATCCGCAACACCCACTAAATTAGAGGATGTTTAAAAAAGAAGTTCCTTCAGAGAAGTAGTTACCAACAATTATTTAGTAATAACTTCTAGTATATTTAACCTACGAGTAGATCAACCAAGCTGGGCTCGTTCGGTCGCCAATTAATTAATGGTTAATTCACACTTAATCACTATTACCATCCGTGCCTTCATTTTTGAGATATTGGTCTTCAAACGCAATTTTTTTGAATTTCTTTCCTTTTTATTATTTTTTTGCGCCGTAATGGTACCTACAAATTCACTATATTGTACTGGGCAGTGGCTGGATGCAGATGGAAAACCAAAACATACCCCCAAGCCAGATATTCACCCAAAAAAGGTTATTGCGTTGGTCAATAGGCACGGTCCGATCCTTTTGCATGAAAATGCTAGACCCCATACCTCACAAGTAACGGTGTGAAAACTGTTGCAGTTCGGATCTGAAATTCGTCCGCATTCACCGTACTCTCCTGAAATTTTCCCAACGGATTACCATCTTTACCGCGATCTGGATTCATTTTGGCGACAGAAGAACTTCCGGAAACGAGCAGAGGTCATAAAGATTTGAAGATTTCATTGCCTCAAAAAGTGCTGACTTCTACGAAAAAGGTATTTTTGACCTTGTATCACGTTGGAAGAATGTCATAAATGCCAACGTATTCTATTTTGATTGAATAAAAATTTACGGAAAAATAATATTGGCTTTTAGATTTTTACTATAAAATCGGGCACAACCCAATACTAAAAAATCACTCTAAAATTTTCTGATATTGAAGAATGTACGAACAAGTTAAAGGAAAAGTGACAGCAAACGAATTTAAAAATGTCAGCGGCTGCAACAAAACGTGATTTTATAAGAAGTACGCACATCCGAGGAAATCTTCCCCTTAAAAAACCGATAAAAGGAAACTGCAGCTTAACAACTCAACTGGTTTTACCATGGTCAAAGAAGGTCGTCGCAAAATCCGCCCCAAAAAGTAATAGAGGCGTAAGTTCCAGAAATAAAAATAATTGGATGACATCAGCAAGTTCTTAGCCTCACTAACGAGGCGATTCTAAATAGAATGGCCTCTAGAATAGTTGTAGTAAAGTCAGTAAATTTAGTCAACCCTAGTTAGGCATAGTAGCAATGAAGATACGTGGGAGAACTATGTAACATTAGGTGCAAACATACGCCTTATATATGTATTTCAACGGTGGCCGTAGCTCAAGTGGTAGTGAACTGGCTTCCAAATCGGGAGGTTCGGTGTTTTTTTGATTTGCGGCCCGGGTCAACCCCGGACAGATTTATTAACTCTTATTGCAAGCTTATTCTTAAAACTGACAATTTTCACTCAAAACTAAAGATAAAAACTAAAGGTTGGAAGCGGTTAAAAAAATTTAGCACGTGAAGCATAGGTGGAAATAAGAATGTTCTTAAAAGAGAGTTTGCTGAGATGGTAGTCGAAGAGAGGCAGAATATCGTTAACTTCACGAAGCATTCTAGACATTGGCTCCAAGTGTCCGTAATTCGATCTGTGAAGATTGAGCCGGAAAAGTGGCACAGGTCTAAGATTGCGTGGGTTGGTGTTAAAAGAAATAAGTTGAAGTAAAGAAGTACAATCGATATTACCAACTAAAATTTGATGAATCAAGAGAATGTCGGCAACGTTTCGACGTATAGAAAGGGGTTGTAAATTTATAGGTTTCAGTCGGTCAGTATAAGGTGGTAAGTTTTGACTATCATCCCAGGGAAGGCCACGTAAAGCAAATCGTTAAAACCTGCGTTGAACAGCTTCTATCCGGAGGATGTGAGTTCTGTAGTAGGGTGACCAAACTTGGCTTCCATATTCAAGAAGAACAAATGTTATGTAAAGGGATTTGGTAACATAAGGATTGGAAAACTCCTTAGACCAACGCTTGATGAAGCCAAGGGCAGAGCTGGCTTCTTTTATTATATTATCAATGTGAGAACGGAAATTGAGTTCCTTATCACAGATAACACCTAAATCACGCAACCCATTCACTAAGGGAACGATTAGATAGCAGCGAGGTTAAGTAGGGGGCCGCTTACGGGTATAAGTCATAGCCTGACACTTCTTGACGTTAAGCTCAAGAAAATTCCTCTGACACCAAGTACAAAATCTGTCTAGATCTTCCTGCAGTGGTAGGCTGTCTGAGGAAGACGATATATATCCAAAGATGTTCATATCGCCTGCGTAAACAGATATGTATGAATTTTTAATGATGCCATCAACATCATTAATGGCCAGAATAAATAATAAGGGACCTAGGTGGCTGCCTTGAGGGACACCATAGGAGGCTTTAATTGGACCAGAAACCATGGACCTAAATAGAACATAGTAATGTCTTTCGTTTAAATATGATTGAACCCATGCTATAAAGTTTATTTGGAAACCAAGAGCTTTTAATTTCAGAAATATTATATCATGTGAAATCCTATCAAAGGCTTTGATGAAATCGGTGGCAATCACATCATAATAGAGCCATTCGAATTATTATAAAATGCAATCGTTATACCAATGTGATATTAATGTTAGATATGCTGTTATGGTTAAGTGTAAAACAGAGGATTCTTGTTAATGTATTGTGCTTGGTTTTTAAAATTAAACACTTAATGCTACCAAATTATTTAAAAAAAATATCTAAGATATGTGGGTGAATCCCAACCCTATCAATTAAGAAACAGAGAGGATTTCAGATTACCACATTATGTTAGTAATTTAACGCAAAATAGTTTAATGTTCAAAGGTTGCCACTTATTTAATACGCTTCCGAACTTTATAAAAACTGAATCAAATTTTAAAATTTTTAAAAGAAATGTAATTGCATTCATAAAGCTAAAATACCCTTATAATAGAAATTAAAATATTGTATATTATACCTTATACTTAAGCTTAAGTCCAAATTGTAAAATCAAAAAAAATGAATTAATCTTAATGAATCAACTTCATTTCTAGATTCCAGTGCACATAAAGTTGGTGGTCGTAGATCTACCTTTGAGAAATCCGTGCTGGTTTTGGGAAACAGTAGATTTACAATGGAAAAGCATTATGTCATAAATAATGCTCTCGAAAAGCTTAGGTATGGAGGACAGTTTAGCAATTGGTCGATAGTTCGAAATATCGTCTTTTCGGGCTTTTTTATGCAGGGGAATAATAAAAGGTCGAGGGAACTAATCCCTGGGTGATAGAAAGCTGAAATAGAGCTGTAAGAGGTTGGGCTAGGTGCATTTCACATTTCTTTAAAAATATAGGGGGAAGATCATCAGGGGCAGCAGAATAATCATCTTTGAGGTTTATTATTTTATCTTTAACCTGCTCTAAAGTTATAGACATAGACACAGTTATTTATGGGCAGCTACTTAAGTAGGAAAAGTAAGAGTGGTCTGGCTCTTGGGAATAGGTGGGGAACGCTTGGCTAAAAAAAAATTGCAAAGAGATTTGCAATAATTTGGGGATCGCCCGAGGACTTATCTGGAAAATTTAGACATGATAGAGAGTTATCCGATTTACTTTTAGTTTTGATGAACTGAAAAATCGTGTGGGATCGGAAATGAGTGTGTGTTGGCAAAGTACAGAGAAATTTATTTGGGCAGACTGGTAGCAAAAGAAATCGGTGTCGGAACGCGATTTTAAGTAAATATACCAGAGCTTATTTCTCTTATTACGAAGATCATCAGGGCCAGCAGAATAATTATCTTTGAGCTTTATTATTTTATCTTTAACCTGCTGCTCTAAAGTTATAGACACAGATTCCGAAGTTATTTTTGGGCAGCTATATTTACGTAGCAAAAGCAAGAGTGGTCTGGCTCTTAGGAATGGGTGGCGAACGCTTGGCTAAAAAAAATTGCAAAGAGATTTGCAACAATTTGGGGATCGCCCGAGGACTTATCTAGAAAATTCAGAGATAATGGATAGCTATCCATTGAGTGTGTAGTCTATTTGGTTTAAATAGTTGTCATATAGAGGCAAAGTACAGAGAAATTTATTTGGGCGAACTGGTAGTAAAAGAAATCGGTGTCGGAACGCGATTTTAAGTAAATATACCAGAGCTTATTTCTCTTATTATGAAGAGATCGCAGGGTGGTGATGACGACGTATTCTTTTTGGGTAAAAAAGGTACAGATTGGGAGAGACATTTGAAAATTTCGGTGTAAAAGGATGCGAGAGAATCCAAACCTCGCCGGAAAGACATATCCATTTTTTCAGTTAACGAAAATCAAGTAAGATGAGTAGTTGACTAGAAATCAACATCAAGCCTACTTCCACTAAGAATTTAGTCTCCCCTTTAAATGTTAAATGCCACCCATTGAGCGAAATAACCACTGAGCCCAAATATCTTTCTTTCTCTCTCCATCCCATTTTCCAAAAATTTAACACATGCTGAGGCATTATAAATGCATTCATACCCACTTAAGTGTAAAGTTCTTTAAAAAAAAAAAAAAAAAAAAGGTTTAGTTATCTTTTCTAGTAGCTGTGATGGTGTTATGTCAATTGAAATTAGAGATGTCTGAGCACAGTCGCTTAGGTAACCGAAGTATACGGGATCCGGGCTTCCAGTTTGGACCGAAAACTATAAGAAAAAAGTTGGCGACGTTTTTTATTCCAGACGATGGCATATTAGAGAATTTGAGACTAGACGGATGACTATTGGAAGGAAGTTTGAGATGGAGAAAATCTAATTTGGAGAGAAGAAGTTCACCTTCCAAGGCAAAACAATAATTAAAAAACCAGATAAAGACCTGATAGTCCAGTATGAACATGGTCTAGGCTTTCAATGCATTGTTCTGTTCGTCTGAACGTTGACGTGTAGGTTTGATTTCCTCAGAATTTTCGGATACTAATATATGCGTCGATATATTTTGAGAGTCCTTTGAATCGTTTTGTTTGCTAGGTTTTGGAAAATTTACCAAGGAATGATGCGTTTCTCGATCCACCAGGACTCGGTTTCAACTCTCAAATTGCTAATAGCATGCCTACTTTCTTGTGTTATGTCATGCATTTGTTTTATCAAATACGCCGATTCCCCTGATATGTTCGGTTGAACATATGTCAAGATATGCCGAAAATAGTATTCTTTTATTATTATATCTGCTGTTTAACATTTTCCATGCTGCGTCATAATTGTTATCAGACAAAGTAAGATGTTGAATTAGTTTTGCAGCCTCACCTTTATTGAGCTTTTAAGATAGTGCATTTTTTCCACTTTTTCCAGTTTATTATTATCATGGATAATCTTTTCGTAAATTTCCCTAAAAGCCATTAAGTTCTTATATTCCCCGTCAAATATTGGAATATTTATTCGGGGCAGTTTAACATCATAACTTTCGTTGCGATCGTCTTCGTTTTTCTTAGTTGCTTTTCTTTCAATGCTGTGCAACTTTATCGTGAAGCTGCGGTATTCTTCTTCCAGCAATTGTCGGCAACGTATGTGTCATCTTCGCTAGCGTGCAGTAAGATTTCTTCATGCAAGTGGGATATGTTCTTCCACATATCTGTGGCTTCATTTATCTTAAACTGACAATAATAGTCTCACATTCTCTTTCAATGTATTTCCTTAGTATGGACATTCTTATGCCCGGCTTCTTAATACGTAATAATTGTTCGTTTGAACAAAAATTTTACTTCTGTATTGAGGTTGAAATCTTGCTTGCTAGTTAACTTATCTTCTTGATTTTCTTCAATTGTATATTTCTCAATTATTGTAATCCGATATCGTTGATCATTTTGTCTACAACCGCCTGAACCTGTTGCTTGAAATTATTTGCAAAATAATTATGGTCAGGAAGCCTTTCTTTCAAGTCCTGGATTTTTACGTCATTATCCAGAAACTTTTTCCAATTTTCCTGCAGTGTCTCTTTTCCCGTTATTAAATATTTGATTGTCTTCCTAGATTCCCTATCTTTCTTAAAATTTACATACTCAGTTTGGATCGACTTACCGAGTTCAAGTTGAATGCTGAATTCTTATCCATTTTAAAATATCAACTTGAGTTTAATTAGTTTAAAGTTTTTTCACAACACTATTCCAGTTAAAGTCCAATAAACATTTCAAAGTTCGGCTAGGGTTCGCAGTTAATGTCCAGTAAGCAGTTCAAAGTTCGAGAATAGGTAAAAAGACATGGGAAGAAAACGCACCGTTTGATAGAGTCGCGATTAAAATAATTGTTTATTTTATATTTTTTTCACTTCTTCACTATAGAGCCGCTAGTTTTACTTTAATTTCTCTCAAAGGACTAATGCTCAAAGCACAGAAAAAGGCACTTGATTTCACGGTTGTAAAATAGATAATGAATATTTATTTCATTCCAACTTAAAATGTAACATATAATACAAAACAAAAATTGTGATGCAATCTGATATGCGAGACGCGCATTCAGCTAATTTTGGTTTGGGAAAGTGAATTTTAACAAAAGTGTGTACGGCAACCTGAGATGCGAGACGCGCACTCAGCAAAATTAAGTGTGAGAAATATAATGTAATTTAAGTTGTTTGCATACTTTGTAGACATGCTCTTTGACGCACAGATGACTGTTGGACGTTTGTTATTCCTTCACAAGGAAGGTAGCAAAAAAGAATTTTTCGAGCAGATAGATTGAAAGTAATAGCATATCAACTAGCTTATAGTTGAAAAGAGCAATTTTTAAACAAATCAACAAAGTCCCAATTGTTGTAACAGATGCATTGGATGTGAAATTTTTTCTCATAAGCAATTATATAACGACGCGCTGAATGATCCAAAATCTGCTTTGCTTAGTTCTTTATGTAAAGAGGTAATTTGAACTTACCGTTTAGCTTGACGACAATGGCAGTTTATCCCCAATAGCGCCAAATAATTCAAATTTCTTCCTGACTTCATCCCACATGTCACTGCATTCTGCCAAGAGAGTCATATTTCCCACAACATAAAGCCCCATCTTTGCCCTTGACAATGCAACACATATTCGATTCGATTCCCTCAGATATCCAATCTGATGTTTCTTATTACTCCGAACAAGAGATAAAAGTACAATGTTTGCTTCTCTTCCTTGAAAGCTGTCTATAGTTGAAATCTGAATACCCTGCAGGTCGGGACAATTTCGACTTATCTGAAAGAAATAAAAAAAAAAAACTTTAAAAACGGTTTACTGGTGTTACTATCACTACCTACATGACTACTTAGTCGGTCCTTCTGCTTAATATACGCAGCGAGCATTACAATATCCGAACGTCTGTAATTTTGCTTCAGCAAGTATGAAGCTACATCACACATCCAGGATTTTTCAAAATCATTAAATTTGCTTATTTCTAATGCATTCTGGAAGGCAACAAATAAGAGATCTAAATTTGCTGTAAGTTAATATACTTACAGTGCTGTTTTCTTTGTGTTGATGTGTAACGAAGAATATGTTACTCTTCATACCTCTGATGTCTGGATAAGATAGAACGGTAGGGCCATCGTCCAGATCTTTGTATATCATCGGTCGGATGAGATCAGCGATTTCTTTGCGCATTCGATATTGTGTATTGAGACAAACTACATTGATGTTATTATTTACCATTCTCTCAAATAGTGAAATATTCATTTTGTATTCTCTGCTCATTTTATAAACACTTGTTTGTGGTCGCAGCTGGTGATGATCACCAACGAGAATAACCTGCTGCGTGTACTTAGTTATCGATGATAAAATGTGTGATTCTAGAACTTCAGCAGCTTCTTCGAAAAGGACTATTCCGGACAAATAATAAAATACAATTTTAAGGATAACTTTAAAAGGTCATACCAATCGAATCCTTAAGAAATTTAAACATTAGATTATGTTTTGCAGCACACGTTGTGGTCAATGCTATCACACGTTTCTCTTTAACAGCCAAATAAGTCGAGATCATTTTAATACACTCCAACTTCTTTGAGATCTTATTCAGTTCTTTCTGCAAATTTATACAATTGCCTTCAAAGACATCCGATTTACGTGAAGGAAAACCGTACCTGTGCTGCAATGATTTTGTGATACTCTTCATCTGTGCCATCAAAGTTAATTTGAAGTTTCTGCAGTGCTTCAAACTTCTCCGTGTACTCTAGTTTTGTGATATAGTTTAAACGCTTACAACGATTATCACCCCTAATTGTGTTAAAAATCTCCTTTATGTTGAACTTATTAAGATCTTCAGTCTTGGATTGATGGCCTAATCGTACAATACTGTCTGTGTGGGGGAGAATTCGAAGAAGAAACTTATCTAATGCTTCATTTGTATATGCAATGACCACAATCGGGAGTGTTGTGTTTGCCAAAAGTGTTGCTGCTATTTTTGATGATATTTCTGTTTTTCCGGTTCCGGGAGGACCTAAAATCAAGGAAAACTCACTGCTCAGAGCCAAGTGAAAAGCTTTGACTTGAGCTCCAGTCATATCTTCACGAACTGTGCCTGGATATGTGCCCAACACTAGTGGATTGAAAGAGCTCTTTTTGTAAACGTAACTCGGTGTGGGATTATTTAGCAGATACAACGGTGGTTTTTGTTTGTTCTAATAAAATAAATTGTTGAATCAATTATTTTTGTTATAAGAAAAAAAAACATTACTTACATCGGCGTAAACAATATAATTAGCCATTGGAAAGTTGTTCTCATTATAAGTGTTTAAAACGTTGAACGCATTGTTGTACGGTTCAAAGAAAACTGGGCACACCAGCATTTGCAAGTCAACGTTGCAAAGTCGTCCAACATTGTGCTGGTTTATTATTTCAATATTAATCTTAAATAAAAAATAAAAACAAACGATTTTTCATTCAGAATCTAAAAGAGCGGACATGAAATTAAAGTCATTAACAGGCTCTGGTTATACTCGTATGTTACCATAGGTTCAATTAATTGCTTCACGTGGTGGCGATACGAGAATGACAGTAATTTCCTTACAGTTACCCGAAGCAGCTAGTGAAATCAGAACAAGAATCATGAGGATGGCTGCTAAATGACCAATAGATTCTTATTGATATTTTAAAGAACCGGCTTCATATAAACGAAGACGTGGTGTGAAAAATCTGAGAGACAGGTGATATTTCCAATAAAATGATGAAATATGTAGATGCTTTCGCAACATCTTCAGGATGTTCTTGCCAAATCGTAAAGCAAACGACCAATTACACGCGATAACGTGGCAAGAATTTTTCATTGCAATTTAATTTAATTTTGGTGGGTGTTGAAACCCCCATTTATTGGACTTAATGCACGCTTAATCTACCTTAAAAACTAACTATGCAGAAAAAAGATGTAAGCGGAAAAATTATAAATTTATATGGTTCAAGGACAATCGAATACTTTTGAGGAAGGTGGAGGGTGGAAAAATCATCTCTATTAGATCGTTTAATGATCTTGCATTTATTTGTTTAGTGCTTTATAATTTTTATTTAATTTTCTTTAAATGAACTTTGATTATGATGTAAACTAGATGTAGCCAAATTACTGTAAAAATCCAATCTCTCCAATCCATATAAAAAATTCAGTGTGATGGGTGAACCTGGTGACTTTCTACCAATCTAGCTAAATCCTCTTCAATATTGGTGAGTTGCAGCCTTAAATCTCCGCGTTCGTTGATTTTCAAATGGTTTCTTTGTTTTGTCAACATGTTTGTAACCACATTGAAGCTTTTTTCGACTAGATATGATGATGGAAAATCGATAAGGTATTTTTCAGCAATGTTCCACAATGCAGGATACTGTGTTTCAATGTTGGGTTGCAACCAGAACTTTTGATAGCCTTGGTTGAAATTCTGCTTAAGTTCCTCATCTGTGCTGATGGCAATCAACTCTTCTTGGATTATCACATTGGCTTCTTCCATGGCTGTGATATTGTACGGATTTATTATCCATTGAGGAATTTCTAAATTTAAGAGATCCTCAAACCTTTTAGGAAAATCCTTGTGTATAGTAATGCGCCCAAGTGAGTGACATATGATAAAATTGAACGTCGTCTTGAAGCATTTCTGATAATTTTGACAATGCGGAAATGTGAATATTCTTTTCTTCTTAAATTTTGTTTATAAAGGATGAGTTTAGGCCGATATTATTGATTTTGTTTTAATCAAGTTGAGATCGTCACCCTGCAGCTGCAAATTAACTTTGTTGAACATACCAAACATATCAGACAAGTAATAAATATCTGTTTTACAATTGTTCACATTTTCTTTCAAATTCGGATCTTTTTCTTGTAAAAACTCCAACACAGATTCAAAAAAAGCTGAAAATCTTGCTAAGCAAGAGCCTCTTGATAACCAGCGAACTTCAGCGTGCAGAAATAACCGAGTAAAGACTTCGCCGTTTTCCTCACATAGCTAAACAAATAACCAAGAGTTCAAAGAAATGCTTCGAATCTTGTTGACAGCATTTATAAAATATTGTAAAGACTGATGCAATCTAGGACTCAAATTTTTTGCTACTAAATGCTGTCTGTGAATCATGCAGTGAATGACCAGTATCTCAGGCAGTTGTCGCTTTAACCCTTATCCTGTACTTTAAAAAAAAAACTCACATGGTATTTGTGGGTCAAATTTGCCCAATGTACTTTTCATTTAGCAATCACGATTTTTGCATGTAATTTTTTGTTCAGAATGATTTTTACAAATAAATTTTGAACATTTTGGGCATTTTGTTGAATATGTCGTGCTGTTGAAGCGACTTGGGCACAAGTAGCAGCGAGATCTCTTTAATGTTGACATTGTAGCTTGTTCTGGATTTTTTCATGTTTGAGCAATTTTGACCCATGTGTACAGGATAAGGGTTAAGTGGGCTATAAAACCACGATGACGACCACCCACAGATGGTGGCATAAGAAACAATGTTCTTCCATGGAATAGCATAGTCGATAAAAAAAAACGTTCCACGGCCTGAAAAATCGATTCTCCTCTGGTATCAGTCTCTAAATAAGTAGCAAAAAGCAGTTCTTAGCACATACCATATTTTCATCTTTAGTATATCGAACATATCCTAACAACAGAGCTTCATTGCCGGGTAATGTAGACTCGTCCAACTGGAGAGATAATCTGTTGGTCTGTAAGAAATTGCATAAAATATTTTATACGTCGCGACCCATCTCGTCTATTCGTCTCTGAACGGTGTCATTGTTCAAACGAATCCTCTTAATAATACCATGTGCGAGCTTGTTCAATACATTGTTGAGGACCTCCACAATGGCTGGTAAAATAAGCTACTCTCCAATTGTTTGGGGTTTCCCCGACCTCGCTATTAGTAAAGATCTATATAGGACGCTCGTAAACCATCGACGTCTTGCATAGATGATGACGCAAACATCGATCTTATGGATGGCCTTTTCTCTAGTTTTTCATTAAGTGCTTGAAAGAAAGAAAATTTTTTTGTCAGCATGTACTCTTGATACGAGTAAGTAGTCCTAAATTTTTGAAGGCTTCATGGCATCATTACTGAATACTTTTTCACGTATAAGACACATCGGCAAGTGTTGATTTGATAGAGATGAAATAAATCCAAACTTCAAGTAGTAAAAACTGTATTGTCTGCATTTTTTTTTATGTCTGCCATCATAAAACTGAATAATTTTAGGTAACAACTTTTCGAAAGTAATTTCAAAAAATACTTAGAAAAGTATTAAAATGTTTTTTTAGTACATAAACTGCAGAAATGTATGGTTACGCTATTAACGCTCGTAGGTAACTAAGGATTTTGAAAAATTTTTTCAATCACTTTATTTTAATTCACTTTATTTAGCTATGTAATCACTTTGTAATCTCTTGAAATAAATTAGTAGATGAGTGTATTATCATTGATATTCAAGTTCCGACGAATTTCAAAGCGCACATTAACTTTCAACCTAAGTGCAAGCTATACATACTAAGTATAGTAAAATATCAGGAGCATGTTTGGACTTGAACTTGATCATAATTTCGTTCGTGTTAAATCGCGTATATGCGTCAAATACAGAGCAAGTCAAAACGTGTCTGGAAGACTCTGCACTCGAACATGTTATCTTGCACGAACGTATCCGCGCATATTGACTTGCAGAGTTTTTTATCTTGTTCGAACTTGTGCACGCTTATCAACTTGTTGAGTTTTTTAAAAGTACAACAATAATATTTCCTACTAAAATATGAGTCATTCTTATAAAAAGTTGGTACACGTAACACAACTCATTCAGTATCTTGAATGTTTCAAATAAGAACTTGTGTTAATTAATAGGGGTCGATTTTTAGACCTCGTCGGCCCCCAAAATCAGTTTACCCCAAGGGGTCGATATCGACCTCTTTGGGAATCCCTGATGTAAACGATGACTTTTCTATTCTGGATCTCACTAGCTCAAACGGTGATAAATGTTATCACGAATAGCACATACTGCAATAACAAACTGTTTACTGTCCAACAGAATGTCAGAAGTTTGAGAGAAAATTGTTCATCTCTTGCCACCCACCTTAATTCCTTTTTAAGCATTCTAGATATTATTTTTGTGTCTGAAATCAAAGGACGCCTTTGAAAAAAACAATTATCTGCCAGGTTTCAATTTCTTTGTGAACCCTAATGAAAGTTACGCTGCAGGTGGTGTCGGGTGCTTTGTTAAAGAGGAGTATGTAGTTAGTGCTGATATTCTAAAGGTTTCAAATCATATAGAATATGTATTTTTGTATTTAGTGTTTTAGTATTTATTCATATATGATAACATCTTTACACAATAAGATACAGTATCCTTTAAGTAGTGTGAGGTTCAAATGTGTTCTTATTGAGAGATATGCAAAAAAGAAATTTATACTTAAGTTTGATAAAATTGATAATTTGATTTAAGTTTAATCCTTAACTTGCAATTATAATTTTACCTTCAAACATTTAAGTTTTAATTTTTATCATAGACACTATAAAACTTTAGTATGTTACATTATTCTATTTGAAAAGAAAAGTACTGTTTTATAGGTTGCAAAAGTAAAGCGACAAACTCCTTTGAAACGCGTAAATGTTGTTTATTCCGCGCAAGTTACTGGGCAACGAGTTCCATAAACGAATAGCATTGATGAAAAACTGACGTTCAGATGAAAGGCAGGTGAAGCGTTGGTTATTAATCATGTTTGTGCGATTGAAAGAAGTGAAAACCAATCGTTCATATAAATAAGAAGGCTGTTGCGATTGAATTATCCGACCTAGCAAGACCAAAGTTATATATTTTAAGAAATTATTAAACGACATGCCAAAAATACGTCTTGAGAAACTTAAAATGTGATCAAATCGTCTCAAACCGAATATGTATCGAGCCATGTTGTTAAAAGTCACATTCAGTTTCCTCCGGCTACTTGCGTCGCAGCGACAAAAGATTTCGCATCCATAAGTTAGGATTGGGATAACTAGAGTTTTCGCCAGCATAAGTCGAGTTTTCATTGGTGTAAGGCGGTGGGACTGCACCAAAACTTTTTCCAACGATGGAGTTTATGTGATCATTCCAACCAAGTGTCCTATTAAAAACGACATCAAGGTTTTTTGCTGAGTCAGCATAGTTTATAGTTCTATCGTTAAGATAGAGACTGGGAAAGTTAGACAAATCAAGGCTTATCTTATGTATTACAATGCACTTTGATTTCTCAGGGTTTAGTACTAGACCATTAAGTTTAGACCACATCAATAGTCGATTAAGCGTCTCATTCAAGTATTGAACACATTGTTCAATAAAATCAACAGTACAAACCTTGTGCAGCTGCACGTCATCTGCATACATGTGACCCTGTGAGTGAACAATTACGGTTGTAAGATCATTTATGTAAAGAGAGAACAACAATGGACCCAGGATCGAGCCTTGTGGTACACCCTTTAGTAATAATAGCAAGTCCGACATTTTACTGTTAACTTCAGTTAGGTATGAAGATAACAACTTGATTGCGGATGATGAAAAGTGATATAAATTTAGTAATTTTCTTAATAGAACTTTGTGGATTACACTATCAAAGGCCTTGGAGAAATCAAGCAGAATAAGAAAAGTTAGCATGTTCTGATCAATGGATTGCCTTATTTCATCCACTACCTTTATAAAAGCTGTTATGCAACTATGCTTTGGTATAGACCCGGACTGATTTGCGCATTATTTTCTCGATGACTTTAGAAAGGAATGGTAGAATAGAAATCGGTTTAAAATCGCCACCACCGAAGCCTTTGGGTAAAGGAATAACTTTTGCCAGTTTTCAGATCTTAGCGAATTCCCCAGTGGTCAAAATAGTGTTGAACAAGTGTGTAATGTAAGGCAAAATTAAACACAAAACTGCCCTAATGAACACAGGGTTTATGTCATCGATGCCTGTAGCGTTCGACTTGACGGATAAAAAAGTCTCGACCACATTATTATCGTCAATACGAGAAAATTCAAATGATTGCACAATAGAACTATCTGGATTTATGGCTTCACTATCACTGGTAAATGTACAGACCTGTGCGTCCGATTGTAACATGGATGAGACGAATTTTTTATTTAGCTCATTTGCATCGATATTCTGCACAGAAACGCAGATTGTTCCATAAGTGACGGCTATTTAAGGAGAGGTCGAGTCGTTCGCCAAATACCCTAGCTTATTTTACTAACAACTCAATTACGAAGGGTGCAAAAACGTTTGTGGTGCTCTTCCAGACGAAATCTTTTCCATGTTTTATACGCCCCATTCTCTGAGCTAAAAACAATTTGATTTCATTTGTAAACCAAGGCCTAGATGCATTAGTAATGGTTTTAGTTTTAAGCGGTACAAATCTATCAAAGAGGAAATCTATCTTGGAATGTAAGAATTCAGCTTGAGTATCGGGCGAGGTCATGTAATACATTTGGTTCCAATCGATTGCGCGTATACTGTTTTCGAGGCCAGATTGATCGATATTTTGAAAATCACGAAACTGGAATGTGGTAGTTGTTTTAGGTTTTTGTTTTTTTATATGAACTAACGCGCGCTCAAGGGGTTAAGGTACCCTTAAAATGTTTGCACACAGCGCGGGCGAAGGAAATTTTGGGCGGATGAATACCTTATATATTGTGGCCAGATGAGAGGAAGTAAAATATTTCTTACATCGCTTGAGGAAACTCAGACATTTCGCAGCATTTTTGACGACATCGAATATGTGGTCATTCTAATGTAAGTTGTAATTGACACACATACCGAGAATGGAAAGTTTTTAGGTTTCAACGATGCAAGTGCTATTCATAGATAATGGCTGGCTATTTAAATTTCGCTTTAACGACAGCAGATAGCATTGTGTTTTGGAAGCATTAAATTCTACTCTGTTAGTAGTTCCCCAATTAGCTATGCTGTTAATATCAGAATTTAATGAGCTTAATATACGCCGACCTTCCCCTTCTACAGCCGAAGAGCAGGGAGGTGACTCCGGGAACGAATATATGAAAAGCAGAGAGTACTGTCGTCAGCAAAGGAATATATTGGATTAGAGGTAACAGACAAAATTAAAAATTAAAAAGTGTATCGGAGACAGAACGGAGCCCTGGGGCACACCAGCATTTATTTTGTGAATATCAGATTTGAAACCATCCAAGACAACTTGAATTGAACGTTCCGAAAGGTAATTTCTAATCCATTGAAGAAGAGAGTCGTCGATCACAAAAGCACGCATTTTCGACAAAAGAGCCTGATGCCAAACTCTGTCGAATGTCTTAGAAATATCAAGGGTAAGTATCTTGCTTTCGCCAGATTGATGTACGCTTTGGTTCCACTTTTCGGTAAGACATGCAGATTAGCAGTGGACCTGTTGCTACGAAAACCGTACTGCCGGTCATTAAGAAGTTTTCGTGTTTCGAGATATTTCATTAGCTGACGGTTTATCAGCGTTTCCATGATCTAGGAAAGAAGGGACGTAAGTGCAATGGGTCTGTAAGAGGAGAGAGAGGAAGATTCGACTTTTTCAGCGACGGGCTGAACAAATTTTCTTTTCCATCTTCTCAGAAAGAGTCCTAAGGAGTAGAATTGGTGAAAAAGCTTACGCAGTGCTTTTGCTAGCGTGGAAGAACACCTCTTCAGAAGGGGAAATATACCATCTGGACCAGCGGATTTATGTATGTTGAGATCTTTAAGAACTCTTGCTACTACACGAGTGCGAAAGAAGATTCGCCCCATTGAAGATTCAACGCACTCAAGTGTAGGCGGAGACAAAGCACGATCTGAGAGTTTTGAGCTGGTCGCAAAGTATGTAGCAAGTAAATTGGCCTTGTCCAAAGACCTGACAGCTGGAATGTCATTATAAATCAGCGTTGGGATGCCTCAGTTTTTGGTCGTATTGGAATTTCACACGCTTGAGAAAGACGTTGCAGTCATTTCTGGCTCGTTTAAACTTTTTTCAGTTTTCATCTACTGGGTGGGTATTGAAGGACCGAAAAAACATTTCTCTAAGTCTGACAGCCTCTTTACAGCTCGAGTGTTGCCATGCCTTTTCTTTTGGTTTGATACTCTTCATCCGATGAGGGATAAAGTTTCTCATTCCAATGAGAATGGTGTCTGTGACCATATCAGCAGCGGCGTCCATGTCGTTATCGAGGAACCATAACATAACATTCATAAAGTATCTGTTAAGACCGCTCCAGTTAACTTTCTCGTATTGCCATACGGTTCTTTTAGGAATCTTTTCTCTAACTGTGTGGTCAGCGTACGAGAAATTAGTTGATATAACTCAATGGTCCGACGAGCCTAGAGGGGAGAGAACATCAACGATGTATTTAAGAGGGTAAGAAGTTAAAAACAAGTCCAGGGTGTTGGCGGTTGATAGGCATCAACGTCCGGTAATCGTGTGCGCTCATTTACAAGCTGCGTTAAGTTGTTTTCTACAGCGAAGATCTCAAAACACCGTCCTTCGGGTGTAGTCTGTCCAGAATATCGAAGAATTGTGTATATTGAAATCGCCCGTAATCACGATTTCAGTATGAGGATACAGGGATACAATTCTTTGAATGGAGTCAGACAGCGCATCAAACTCGTTAAAGGTCGAGTTGCTGTACAGTTTGGGGCTTCTGTAAATAAAGCAGTAGTGGATAATTTGCTTACGAAGATGGAATTTTAACAGCATGAAATTGAATTCCAGATTGGAACACGAATCACATTGTGGTGGAGTTTGGTAAGCTACATCACTACGCACGTAAATGGTGAGAGAAGAATAATGGGACTAGTTCGTAGCCAGGTAGCTTCAGATCAGAGTGATCTGGGAGGTGTGGGTGGGGATCTACCTGTGTTTCACTAAGTGCCAAAATAGCTGGTCTATATTTACAAACGTGGACGTACGCAGAAAAGTGCCTACTTTTTATCCCGCGTATATTGGCAATATCCACTTTGAATTCCCGAGTTATTATAAAGAAAAACAAACACAAAAACACAAACAGAATTGCTTTACCGAATAAAATTGTTGTAGGTATTATGCCCTTACAACAATGGGTATCAGCGCACCAACAAAATTCAAACCCACAGTTCGTTATCCATCGGTTGTTACATACACTCAGTCACTCTACGCGCTGTGCCCGCACAATGAATTTTTTTTGGTTTCTTGTTCACTCGGGCGCGGCGTAGTCGATAGTCAGTTCGGCACTCAAGGAATCCAGAAATCCAGAAACAAGGACGCAGTCTTAGGCATAATGAGATTTTGAATCTTTGAACCACAAGGTCAATGTTGAGAGCTTCAAAGTATTTGATGACATCTACATGAACCTACCTGGAAGTGAATGTTTACTTCACAAATGAAAATTTTGTGGATAATCCGAAGACTCCAAACTTTTAACTTGGAAGAACAATCATACGGCTTTGCAAAACCCTGATGCTGCTACGAGTAGTAAGACTGTACAACAGTGAGTGTTTGATAATAAAAAAGAAACAAGCTTATATTTGTGTCCTTCGAAAATAAGATATTCCGTCGGATATCAAGTCTTGAAAACGACGAATGAAAGAGAATAAAAAACATTATCTGCCAACTTGCCTACCAAAAATCAAGAGATAACTATCACGTGCAGGGTCCAGTAAGTAAGAAACTTATTTACTTAGTTGAATTGTTCGGATAACATGCCTCCCCAACTAGCGCGGTCATTTACCAGCTGCTTCCAGTTACGCACGAAATTGTTTGAGGTCTAGTTCCGCTTGTGTGTGCCACAGAAGGCGAGGTCATTCTCTACTTCTTGACCCTCTGGGTTGGAGTCGATAATGTCCCGAGCTGGGGCGTTAGTGTCCATGAGTTAATGCTGACCCCACCATTTAAGCCGGGATATCTGAGGTTTTCTGATGGATCGGGTGTTAAAACATCTACCCCACTCCCCATTGATGCTCATGCTCTCCATGAACTTTGACGTTTTTTCCTAGGCGACGAAGTTGTATGTCTCCCTTTGTTGACAGCGTATTCTTTGTTTTTCGTTTGTTAACCGCTAAGCCCACATTTGCCGGTTCTGCTTCAATAGTCGCAAACGATCCATTGACACCTCGCTATATTCTTCCCATTATGTCGTAATGTCGTTTGCGTATTGGAGTAACTGAACAAGCTTTTGAAAGGTGGTATGTTGGCTCTGGAGTTGGCTTGCGAATTTTGGACAACAAGACAATGCGATACTTTTTTTTAAACCGAGTACCGCTTAAACTTTAGCAAGTCCTATTTCCCGAGCAACAAAACTAGAGTACCACCAGCAAACTATCAAGAATACGCCATTAGATGTGAGAGACCCAAGTTTTTTTTCCTAAAAACTTAACACATGCTGAGGCGTTACAAGTGTATTCTAACCCACTTGATTGTTAAGTTCTTTAAAAAAAAAAGTTTATCACTTTTTCCAAGCTCAAAAATTATTAACGGAGCTCTGGAAACTGCAATATTAGTAGAGTAATACCTCTTTCTACAGATTGACAGACTTACAATCAACTAATCAATCACCAGAAAGTAAAAACAAAGCCAAAATCTACTTACATAACCCTGGCTTAACGTCGTCGGATGTGAGTTCGAAACAACAGCCAATATCAAATTATCAAAGCGCTCATTTGTAGAAAAACATACTAACGAACCACAAATGAGGTATTTCAACTCATCGGCTAGTCTCGCAAATGCCATGGTGTCATAGTTGTCCTTAGCACTTGCAAACACATCAACTAATAACATTTCCGACTTCGAAACGTTCACTACATCATTTGATAGGATTTGAACATTCTTGTATAATTTAACATCTGACATATTCTCCGTATCCTGCAGATCATCCAAACTTTGAACGGCATTCCTTAATGGAGCAATAAAGTCCTCCCTCAACAAATTCTTTTGAATGTTCAGGTATTCCGTAATTGAGGAATAGCGACCTGTGTGTAAAACACCATATTTTTTATGTACTTACAAATCTATGAAAGGAAAATATGAATTACCATTAACTATGTTTGGTTTGAGCATCACAGCTTTGTCCGATTTAAGATCATCTAAAGTGGGAAGAAGCTGAAAGACACAACATTAATCATCAACCAAACGTAATTATTAACTGCATTAGCTTTACCTCAATGTCGTGCTGTGCATTCTCACACAGAGGCTTATTTATGTTGTTCTTTAAATGCAAAATCTTTTCATTTACCAACGCAAACCTCTTGTCGTCCTTGGCACCATCCAATGCAACACTTGTCTGCTCAAGCAGCTGCTTAATCATGTCGTTTTCAAGCCTATACTCGAAAATAGCTTCAAAAATGCAAATCACATCATTTGCCACTTTTTGAACGTCGATTTTCTTTTCTTTCCACGTTTTCGAGTGCAATGGTGAAAAGAGTTTCTTAGTCAAATTAACCAGGTCGTGATTGAGGCGATCATTCTCCACGAAAGCAGTTAAATACTCCACGGTGTATTCTGGTAATTGAAGGGAGGCGATATTACTGAATATCGTTACTATGGCAACTATTGCATCCAATCTGGTGGTACCGCTCAAGCATTGAAGAAAATTATTAACATTGGCTTCAAGAAATGATTCCAGCGGGTCCATGTTTGCCACCAGATTGAGCTTCTTATACGGAATAATTGACGATGACGATGTATTCGAAGACGCATAATCATCTATTCAAAAGAAATGATGTATAGTTTAATAAATGTGACGAGAAAAATCCGATAAGAAATATTTTATTTTTCTGCTATTTCACTAACAAGTGGGGTGATTGTTTGCAACGCATTTTATGTATTCGACCTCAGATACATCGTCAGACTTCTTCTGAATACTCCTGACAATTTCGTCTTCATCTTTATTGAACCAGTCTTCTTCGGAATCGGACATGTTAGCAACAGATATTTTATATTTTTTTTCTGTTTAATTAAAGATTATATATAAAAAATAGAAATAAAACTGCCGGCAAAAATGAGCGACTTTGACTTAACCACTGAACTACGACCATAAATGAATTTAATGAACAAGTTCATTTATGACTACGACTTTTGCTGACGGTTGGTGTTCGCGAAATAATTTCCCCATTCGAATGTTTGTTTACATCTTTTTCGTGGAATGTCACTACGAAGTGGGAAGAAAAATTGCCCCTGTAGGCCTGTGCGTTTGAAAATAAGCATTAAACGCAGAATTGAATCTGAACTATATGATAATAGGAGCAGCCATTATTTATTTCTATCATAGAATTTATAATATTGTTATGGAAAGTACACTTCGTTTTCTTCTGTCTTTATTCCCTTATTTAAAAAAAAGGGACCTAAAACGAGCTTATGATGTGCCTGAAGCGCACTATAACTAATCAGACTACCTATTGATATGCAGGATCGGGTTCAAACATCTGAAGGAGGTCGGATATACATTTAATATTCAAAATAGGTAGTGAATTCACTACCCCTATGGGCTGTTCTTCTGTTCGGTGGAGAAATAACGAAATATTAACATCAAAAGTAGTTGGTATCCCGAGGCAAGCACATGAAGTTTACATTAGGTATTGTCTGCTAAAAACTTGCCACAACAACAGGAAAAGTTTGGGACAAGGAAACGTATTAACTTACGTTAGGTAGCTTTATAGTCAGGTGAGGAACTGGAGCTCAGCCAACAACTCTTTCCATTTAGAGCGCACTTGCAGTATTTGCGCGTCTTGCAGTAGCAACGTATACAAAAAACGTATTAAGGCAACGAAAAATCTGTATTACACATTCATTTATTGAACTTGAAAACGAATGCATAGAAAATGTATTATAACAACTTGACGGCGGAACTCCTAGATTAAAAATTAGAGTACACCGTAAGCAATCTGAATAGTAAATATTTCGTGGGAATTTCAACGGATAGGTCGGAGAATCAAACTGCGAAAACAAAGACAGCGATTGGGGAAATAGTTTCGATGTCAGCGGGAGAAATAATACAAATATACTCTTGGTGGACCACAGACCCAGAGAGATTACCATTTATTTTAGAATAACGGGGAACGGCGAGTAAAAGGTTCCTAAATGATCTTGGACGAACCACTAGTAAGTCAGCAACGACTTTTATTTACAGAATCTATAGTAAAAAAGCCGAAGAAAAACAAACGAAAGTTCCCATCAGTCGAGAAAATAAACTGACACAATTTTAAAAAGCAAAGATGACAGCTGTTTGGGGTTAATTGCTTCAGAATTCAATAAACCAAGAAGAAGAACTGAGCACACGAGGTATATGAAACCAGTTTTACCAGTAGTCCACAAACTCTGCTCGGAATTGCCGGTTCCATATAAATACAGAAACATAATGGTGGATCGATCAGACAAAAATGGCGGTAAAGGATGAAAAGCGAGTCTTAGACGTTATGAAATGACGCGAAAAAAGCGAAATACAGATCACGTGCCGGCTACAATTATTAGAAGAAATTCATCGTCGAAGACCAGGTAAATGAGCTAATGCTTTTAAGGTGACGGTACGACAAAGAAAAAACTCGGCAGAGACCCAGACGCCGAAATTTTTTGACTATGAGGAGGGCTACTTGTCAACGGAGACCAGCGGCATTGCAAAAGAAGAATAGACGAAAATACGCTTCACTAAATGACGAATTCCTATGCAGTATCATTCCCTGGGTTATAACCCATGTTTGTGCATGAAGAGCAAACTGCAGATTTTACGGATCCTTTATGTATGAATGGCGCTAAGATCTCAAAATGTGCCTGAGACGTATAAAATAATGACACGCAATAGCATATTTCAGCGCACCAAATCTGTTGCTTTTTTACGTCGTGCAAGGTTTTCTCCTAAAATTGGGATTGAATTATTTACGCTCTGTCTTTATCCACCAAATAAATTGCGATATTGATGTGGTGACTCTATGTGTCATGGCGTAAATGACGGGAAAATTCCGTATAATTCTGTTCGTCCAGATTAAACATATGCTTCGTAAAGTTAGATGTGGTCCAATAAGAAGTTCTAAACCGATTGTGGACAAACTAGTAGAGTTGCGAGCAAGAGGAATAATAATTGCATCGCTTAAGTGCAAAAACTTCAGCAAACTCTTGGCTTCACTAACGAGATGACCGAATATGGAGCGGCCTATAGAATAGTTCTTAAGCCCTCAAATTTACCCACACCCACAAGCAGCGTCGTATCAAATCAGTACGATCTGTAGCATTTGATGTAAATACAAGATTTACACATTTCAGCAATATACGAGTATTTGTATACATATATTAAAAAAAGATGAAAAAAGGAGGTCTAAAGACAAGAATTTTGTTTAAAATAAAGGTTTTCATTGATTGATTGAATGTCGAGTATGTTATCTAATATCATCTAAAAGATGATATGTCCAATGTTAACTGCAGCAGCAAACCTAAAGCAAGCAAAAAATTTTGGATTGTGGTTAATCATTGCCGTTGCATTATTTCTACTGACTTCAAGACACTTGCACGTTATAATAAACACAACGAGAAAGTTTAATATTGTTGAGGATTACAACAAACATCGTTGAAAAGTCTCTCAAGATTTTTGAAGTTATTCCGAAGGCAGAAAGTAGCGTGGAGGTAAAAGAGAAGCTAGAATGAGCTAAAAACCTTTAAAACCGACTGTTTCGTAGTGCTTCGGTTTCCAAAACACCAAAGATACAAGACAAAGGAACCATTCTAAAGCCTCCCAACTTCACGTGTCAAAGCTCTTTCAGTGACGTTATCAAAAACAGGATCATCTTCGCTGTAATTGATAGAAGCCATGTCGACGGTGCGATCTTTTCGGAACGGTGACTGATTTTCGAGCTCAAACTATCACGAAGCTTCTTGATCATCTTGAAGGACAACTATGGGCCATTTACAATTATATTCGGCGGATGGAATTAAGGTCGTGCTCATCTAAAGATTCTGCGACCTAAGCCATAAGCTGCCGAGGGGAAATTTATCGCAGTTCGAAACTTAAGGTTGTGAGTAAGAAAGACATTCTAAACAGACCGAGAGCTTACATCGGGATTCCACGCAAACACTCTTCGATAGACGAAATACTCCGGATCCCTTCGCGTATAAATCACCGATTCGTTCAATTCAGTATAGACATTGTCGCTCTCCGCCTATCGGCTTTTGGGAAGCATCAGGAAACAGATTGGTTCAAATCCATAGAAGTACTAAAGCAATTATTGTAGTTGCCTCTGAAATGTTGAGTCCTTCCTGTAGCACGATTTCTATAAATATGTTTTATTATATTTATGTTTCTTACAAATAAGAAGTATTTCGGACTTTGTGTATGAAATAATAGAGCCTGAGTATTCATGTCAACTTAGCGGGGCTTCAAAAACGCACGATAAAGTATTACCGAATACCTGCAGGTTTTTGCAGTTGGGAAAAATAATAAGATCATCGGCGTAGATCTAATTATCTGATTTAATTAAAAGTTATAGTAAACAAAACCACTGGTAACAGTGATCTGTGGAGTTATCGTTTTTTTTTTAGTTTGTAAGCTTTGGAGTAGGTCTTGTTTTATTTTAAATATTTTTGGGCGATTTTCCATTTTAAAAGATGTTTCAAGACAACATGTGCAGCGATCCTGTTGAGAAGCATGCTTTCTGTTAGGCACTGTTAATGAAATGAAATGGTTAAGGTGAAGGAGGGCATAAGAAAGGTCGGTCTACCGTTTTTTGAATGCGATAATGTATTAAGATGGCTTTTTCAAGGTATCAAAACAGACGCTTGACAATGATTATATCCATCTTCCCAGGGTTTTTAGTGTACAAGAAAAAAGTGAGATTGGCTAGTAACCTTTCTTGGGGGAACGTTCTTTATTTGATGGATGATATTTGCGACTTTTCGAGCATGCAGAATCGTTTCAGTGTTAAAAATGATAATAGGCCAGTTTTTTTTTTTAAGAAGGAGGAGATTTTATTAGCATTTCATAGGACATGCAGTCGACACCCGGTGTTTTATCTCTTACTATATATAAACAGGAAACGAGCTCTGGCATGTTTAAATGGGACTAAATTGCTAAACCTAAATTGCAGGAATGAAAAGATTGATTGTTAAAAGAAAAGTTAAAACTCGGGTCATCCACAAATTGTTCACAGGTCTGAGCAAAAATTTCAACTATTCTCTATCTGAGTATAAGTACATTATAAGGATTTTTCTAAATCCGACTTAGGGTTTCCTCGGCTGTTTTTGACGATGTGCATTTATCGGTCCAATTTTGGCCCTCTTTCGAACATTTGGGGCTCTATCTCACCAATAAATCGCTGAATATTCACTTTCTAAGCCCCAAAAAGAAATCGAGCGTGGATCAAATCGCAAGAACGCAATGAACAATCCACTGGTCTCTTTCGCAATATCAGCTTGTATTTGAATCGATTACACAGTAAGTCAATGGTGCTCTGGGTAATATATGTAACACGTAGGGCCATAGGACGCTCGAAAGTCTCCAATTCGAGGAATATTGTTCTGTAGCACCAGGAATCCTGGCGGCTTACTGAAGGAGAGGAAACTGCGAAGACGTTGTCTTATAAGATAATAAGATTGGACAGTTTATCGTTTTGTTTTTTTTCTAAAATCACCCTTTTTAAAAAAAACGTGATAACATAACATTAAATTTAGAAACGCTTTTGGAGCCCCCTGTCATTCAATTTACACGCTCTCTTTTTCATACTGCTCTTCCAAAGTCAACAAATCAAACAGACTGAGAAACGTCACAGTAATCGTCTGGGAACGAAGCCCTAAACTTTGGTGCAAATTGCTGATTAAAAAAGTTTCCATTTGATGCCGTCTAATAATTTGGGATTAACTGAATAAAATATGCCCAAACATACAACACCCTACGAAATCTACATATAATTGTGTCTTGTCACTGCATAAACTAGTGTATGACAACTGTTATTCTAGCTGATAAGCCGGCAAATCATAAAGGAATCAAAACGAAAACGAGAAAAGCCAACCAAAGACGACGTGTGCCCAACGAACAAACGGCTATTTTGCTTACAAGTTCCACCATCCAATCCAATCAGTTCTATTTGAGCAGCAAATCAGTGTTGACGTAGGCACGTGTGGGTTATTTCTTTCAATTCAAAGTGAAATTCAAGAAATTTTTGCGTTGTTAGTCCCTCGAACAAAAAGTTGAAGAATTTTACAATGGCAGGTAGGTTTCCAACTAAATTACACACCATTGCATAATCATGATCTTGAATTTTTCCTCTTAATCAACCAACAAATGAAAAAAAAGGGGCTAATCCGTACGCTCATTTTCAAAAGTCATTCAACTATGATGGAGTCACCTACAAGTACTTTGACCTGGCCTCCCTTGATTCCAAATATGGTAAGTACATTGTAAATGAGTAATTTTATTTTGTAAAGAAAAACTTTCACTAAAACCGCAACGCAAATTATGTCATTCCAAACGATGATAGTGTTCATGAGATTTAACGTTCATCAAAAGAAACGAATACAATTGAGCAAATCTACAGTAGAGCAGAAATAAATACGTATCTGTTATTTCGCAATTGATAAATCACTATCTATCGCTTGTCGTACCACACTTGGAACAAGGAGTAGTAGGAGAAACACTTGCTGCTTTGTTTAGCTTATCAAAGCATAGATTTGATTTACGATTTGTGGCGATGGTGCGACTTTTGGCTTAAGCCAAATATAAAAAAATTGAAACGTGCCGTAAGTGCGGCTTCAACCTCAGCCAATGGAGACGATAAACCGTAGGCTAACTTATGAATATTTAAGTTTCTATTTGTGGTATTGCACTTTGGTCGTATGTCAATTGTATGTGGTAATTATCATAGAGGTGACTACAGAGCCATCATAAGTGCATTTGGATTGAGAGAATGTACTCGTATATATCTATAATCTTGATCTGGATATACACTGATTAGAGTGTTGATTTAGATGAATTGTGTAAATGCGTAGTTGAACCTGTTGTTTGTAATGACTTTTACGGGGAATGAACCTCCCGGTGAGGTTGGCACTTTTTGAGTATGGACTTGTGAAGGCAGAGTTGAGGGTCGTTGTTAGTTGGGTTGTTAAGCGGATTCGTGTTTGTTTTTTGGTTTCTAGAATTTTGTTCGTTTTCGTTTTCTTTTGCAACTCAAGTTAATATTCAGTTTGAGGGTAATGGAATATCTGCTTGGTGTCTTCTATGGAAACGATTCAGTTCCATATTCCGGGGTCGTAGGTTATTTTTGCTTATTAATCTCTAAGCCAATTGGAAATAACATTGTTTCAGAAGTTGTTGGTCATTTGTTTAACATAAACCATTAAGACAGTGGGGAAGGATGCTCATACAACACAGAACTCTATATACCTATTGTTCCTTTACTGAGGCGAAATATAAAGTTTGTTTCTTTTTGATTGATAAGTCTTCCAATAGGGATAGCTTTTAAACCGTTTTTTTTTTTCATTTTTGACAGTTCATTGAGATTTGTGTTGTGTAACAAATCATCATGAATAGAGCTACAGCATGAGAGCGCTTTTGTTTCATTCAAATTTATTTGTCAATTTTCGAAACGTTTACAAATTGAGCTTACTGTTGTATTATTACGTGTTGTAGATAAATTTCGTCCATAAACACAGCGTGATGCAAAGCCAATAATAGGTTAACGTAACCCGCATACCACGAAGCCATGACGAGCGAGTTCGTAGGCGACGGACTCTTGAGCAGCTTGAAGTCGGGTCTTATTTTTATTAAAAAAAAAGCTCACTTTTGGCTCAATTTGCTTGTTAACCTATTTACACTGTTCGGGATTATCTTCACGCAGGTGCCATAATAGGTACTTATTTTTGCAAAAATTAGACTGTAGCACGCATTATAGTCAATGCCTAATATAACCGGACACTGATCAGTGATTATTTCTTCAAAAATATGGATAACATTGATACAGACGATATGTACTTCCAGCAGGTAGCCCCTGCCATACTGGCCATGTAACCATTGACTTACATGGCCACAAAATTATAAAGCTAAACGGAGTGGGTAATTGGCCAAAGAGAACGTGATATTTGAAGGTCTTTGACAGATAGAGTCCTAAATGTGCTCCAGCCTGCTGGTGTTTAAAACATAAGTGAAGTGATCAAAATGAATGACAATTCTTGACTCAAACCTAATTCATGTCTTAAGCAAAAAGTATTCTTTACATTGAGCATCGGACCTGTCATCTTCTTTCTACGTATTCTTCATTGTAAAACAGGCGCGTTTGTTTGCTGCTTCTTCCACTCTTGAAATATGTCGATGTACTGACGCTTGTCACGTCTTACACTAGGCTGCACTTCTTCTTCACATAATATTGAACTTCTAGCTCTTTTCTTTCTACTGCTGAGGCGGCTGTAATTCGACCTTTGATTGCTGTACGCTCATCGATCCGTCTCCTGGTTTCAGCCGAAAGCCATGTGCCCTGACTTTTCTGCCTTTTACCAACATAGGTGCTTGCCCCAGCTGCAAACACATATTTCACAGCATTCCAGTGGTCGTCCACGCTATTCTGCGTTGTGCTGCTGATTGCTTCTGCTTCTAAGGCAAGGTGGTCGCTGAACGCTGAACTGTTGGCGCATCCCTGAGCCTGTCGGTATTCACCCTGGTTGTTTTGAGCAAGTTTGAGCGGTTTCTGTTGACGGCTACAGTACGAAGGCGTATATGAGCTAACATAAGATGGTGATCACGTTCTTGTACAATGTCTGCTCCGCACCTATTAAGGACGTCTAGAAGCCAATTCCTAAAGCGACGGCTGACCGCAATGTGATCTATCTGGTTGGATGTTCGCTGTCTGTAAGGCGTTCCCTGTTACCTTCAAGTTATTTCTCCCTGTTTTCTTTCTCGTTACTTGGTTCAAACACAAATTTTGTTTGCCGTCCAGGTAAAATCAGGACAATGTATATTTAATGCTAATGTTTACAAATTGCGACTTGCGGCTGTGCAGTTAGAAAAAAGTGGGACTTGTTGAAGTGCACTCAGACAAGTTGTAAGTCCATTAATCCTGGAACCAAAGAAATTTGATAAACCTGTTAACATCGGATCGTATTCGTAGAGCAGGAAATATTTAGATCACGGAATTGGTAACGGATTGTGTATTGATACGTGCCAATGCAGGGCAGTTGCAAGGGAAGTGTCCCACAGATTCAGGATTTGCTGTAAGGAATATTCGGTTTTCCAAAGACGTAATGTCACATGGATATGTTTCTGAGTTAAAAGAAGTCTCTTCCCCTGAGATTGATC
The DNA here is from genome assembly GCA_963966105.1 of Volucella zonaria. Lineage (NCBI taxonomy): Eukaryota > Metazoa > Arthropoda > Insecta > Diptera > Syrphidae > Volucella > Volucella zonaria. The sequence goes on along the minus strand of OZ014530.1, from coordinate 315,129,732 downwards.
AGATCTCTTGATCGTTTGGGCTCGAGTCTGGACTGTATCAGTCTATTTTAGATGAGACCACCTGTGACTGGACTTAGAGAGCACTGGAAAGTGTGTCACTTGTTTGGTGGAAAACATTGATGGCTCGAAGTTGTTGAACTGCTTACTATTTGCTCTCAGGTATCCGAGTTAGGCCAGTCCACCAGCCACGGCGTTCACTGAGACGTTCTAGTATTCAGGAACCCAAATGAGTGTGATCTTGTAATACTTACCCATCTCATCGATAGAGGTTTGGAGTTTGGGGCATAATCACTGCTTGACTGTCTTTATACTATATGTTGCAATATCCGGAGCAGATTTTGTATTCAGGCTGAGCCAAGGCTAGACCTAGTAAATAGCTAAGACTTTGGTGTGGAAGAAGATACAATACAATACAATACATCTACCGTACATGCAGTCCGCGATGAAGTAGGTTCTCAATAAACTTTTCCGTTCATTTGGGGAGATCTTGCGATCATCGCCTCCAGTTGCATACACCAATTTGGTACCTTTGCCTCCTTTTTCACTTAACACAACATCTGTCATGGTCCTGCTTTACCACGCTGTTTATAACGAATGGATTCGATGGCATTAAGTCAGATTGATGACCTTTTGTACAAACATCTCTCCATTTTTGTACAAAAGGTCATCAATCTGACAGGGGAAAACCGAAAAAAGTTTAAACGAATCAGAAATGGCTGCAACGTCTTTCTCAAGCGTGTGAAATTCCAATACGACCAAAAACTGAGGCAAAAAATACTGCAATGTCCCAAAGGCAGTAAATATTTTTGGTCATTCGTCAAAAAACATTAGAAATTCTGTCTCATCCATCCCAACGCTCATTTACAATGACATTCCAGCTGTAAGCTCTTTGGACAAGGTCAATCTGCTTGCTGCACACTACCAGATTGTGCTTTGTCCCCGATTACACTTGAGTGCGTCGAATCTTCAATGGGACGAATCAACTTTCGCACTCGTGTAGTAGCAACAGTACTTAAAGATCTCAACATACATAAATCCGCTGGTCCAGATGGTATATCTCCCCTTCTTCAGAAGAAGTGTTCTTCCACGCTGGCAAAACCACGGCGTACTCTTTAGGACTCTTTCCGAGCAGATTGAACACAGCATTTCTCCAGCCCGTCCCTAAAAAAAGGTGAATCTTCTTCTCTCTCCTCCTACAGACCCATTGCACGTACGTCCCTTCTCTCCAAGGTCATGGAAACGCTTATAAACCGTCAGCTCATGAAATATCTCGAAACACGAAAACTTCTCAATGACCGGCAGTACGGTTTTCGTAGCAACAGGTCCACTGGTGATCTGACGGCATGTCTCACCGAAAAGTGGAACCAAAGCGTACATCAATCTGGCGAAAGCAAGTTAGTTGCATTTGATATTTCTAAGGCATTTGACAGAGTTTGGCATCAGTCTCTTTTGTCGAAAATGCGTGCTTTTGTGATCGACAATACTCTTCTTCAATGGATTAAAAATTACCTTTCGGAACGTTCAATTCAAGTTGTCTTGGATGGTTTCAAGTCTGATATTCACAAAATAAATGCTGGTGTGCTCCAGGGCTCCGTTCTCTCTCCGACACTCTTTTTTAATTTTCATTAATGATCTCTTGTCTACTACTTCTAATCCAATATATACTCTCTGCTTTTCATATTCGTTCCCGGACTCACGCCCCTGCTCTTCGGCTGTAGAACGGGAACGGCAGCGTATGTCATTAAATTCCGATATTACCCGTAGCAGCATAATCAAATTGGGCAACTATCAACAGAGTGGAATTTAATGCTTCCAAAACACAATGCTGTCCGCTGTCATTAAAGCGAAATTCAAATACCCAGCCATTATCCATGAATAGCACTTACATCGTCGAAACCGATAAACTTTACACTGTGTGTCAGTGAAAACTTACTTTGGAATGACCTCATATTCGACGTCGCCAAAAATGCTGCGAAATGTCTAGGTTTCCTCAAGCGATGTAAGAACTATTTTACCCCCTCTGATCTGGCCACAATATATAAGGTATTCATCAGCCCAAAATTGGAGTACAATGCCCACATCTTGTCAGGTGCTCCTAAAACATCTCTGCACTCATTGGTGATACTAATATCAGTCAATCAATTGACACCCTCGAACACCGACGTAATGTCTCGTGTCTCACTTTGTTTTATCGCTATTTCCACCACCAGTGCTCCATTGAAATCGCCAGTAGCATTCTATGAATGCTCATCAGTATACCCTCAAGCCCATTGTCGGACGTACTCTAAAATATTGTGATTCTTTCCTAAGCCGTACAACTCGCTTATGGAATGCCCTGCCGATCTCTGTGTTTCCTGGTCGTTATAACTTACAAACACTTAAAAACAATGTACATCGGTACCTGTCTTTTCTTCCTCCCTAAATTTCCTTCGCCCGCACTGTGTACGAACATTTAAAAAAAAAAATGTAAACAAAAATCGAAGAAGCAAGTAGACAAGCTCTTACCACCTCCAAACTTCGATTTGTGTGGCTTTTGTAGTGTACACTACTGAGCCTTCTCCACTGTTTTTGCATACAACCGTACTAGTCTGACAGATATGTGAAAACATTACAAGACTCATTTTGAAATTCCTGGGGCTTTCCCAACATCTGTCATAAGGTCATCAGACCTAAAACTATAATTAGATTGGTAACAGGCATCAACAGAGTAAGGCAGATAGTAGGATCTTGTATGCGATTATGAGATTCACCGATTCAGCGGCATTCTTTCAACCGAAAATAGTTTACCGATGGATTAGAGTGTTCTACTTACTCAATCCCCGCTGCTCTAAATACTTTGGCAAGTGAATTATCGTTTTATTAGTTTATATATCGATAACCAGACGTCTTCTTAGCCTTGTGGATGGATTTTTCTGTCCATAGTCTGCAGACGTAAAACTTTCAGATCTTCAGCATCGACTATTACGTTATCATCCTTATCTCGGCATGCATCTGTTCAGGACTTGTTCTTATCACTTCAGACCATCTTTTCCACAGAGTTTTCTACTTAATTTGTTTGCTTTCTGAGAAATTGATCTTTGTGCTTCTTTTTTGTTCATGGACTCCTGGTCCTTCTTTTCAGAGCAAATCGTATAACCTTGTACATCTCTTTTGCCGCATGCGCTTGTCAGCGATCCTTATTAAAACGGAGGTTTCGTGATAGTGATACAATGGAGCGTTTTTTATACCTTACTGAAAGCGTCCCTATTGGAGTTCTTCGTTCGACTTCTGAGAAGCTTTGAGAGGAAAGCCGACCGAAGTCAAATCTTCTCAAAGTACTTCTTTTGTGTTTTACTTTTCAGAATATCTGATATCAGGCTGCAACTGCTCGTAGGTAGTGTTCCTGGTCGGTATTGGCTGCTGGAATTGTCAATTGCAATCTGATCCATTTGATTGAATGTTTTTCGAATGCTTTAATATCTCTACGTGGAAAGCTCATGGTAGCTTTAATGATATTTCAATCCGCCGCGAAATCGATTGGAATGGCTCCGGTATCAGAGCTACTGTCATCCAGGCTATGTTTTTCAACCGTAAGGACCTAAGTAAAGAAGCTCTCCTTTATTGACTTGGTGTAATCACCAAAGACAATCTAACGTAATGTTTGGAACATTGCTTATAAACTACCCAAAACAAAATAGGGACCACTAAGTTTTTAGTCTCTCATTTGAAAAAATGAGTGATTATCAACGATCAGTCGGTAAAACATTCACCTTGTCTTTTCCATACGCGTACTCGTTTATCGTCACTAAAAAACTTCACCTTACGTTCGTCTGTGAAGAGTACAGGCCTCCAGTTGCGCAGTAGATTGCCGCTGTTGATTTTGTAACACCCGGGCGGTTACGGTACGCTCCCGACGTGCAATTATTCTTACGTAACGGTTTTCTTGCGCAGTTGTGATTCTGATTCTTCTTGATCCAGGTCTCATTGCTACACTCCCGGTTAATTAGAATCGTTTCCAGACGTTTCGGGTAGCTCGCCGCGATACACCGATACGAATTCCGACAGATCTTCGAGGATCTCCCTCCTGAAGCAAATTTACCGCTCTTACTGCGTTTTCGATATCCATATGATGCCGAGAACCGGGAGTGGTAATCACAGTTAATAACGCTTACAAAAATTACAGAAAGTAACAATTAGTGACAGGAAATTTTGCATTAGTTGTTTTTCAGAGCAATGCGCGTTCTCTGCCTACTTAGTTGGAGGCAACGGTAAAATTGTCGCTCAAAGTATTGATAAATACTCATAGACATACAAAAGCTATATAGTTAAATACATCGCTTCGATAATGTTTACTAATAGAGTAATTTTTAGAAAAAATTAAAATAAATCTTTGCTTTGGCATATTTTGTTTTGAGTAGTATATATATTCGTATGTCTGATCGAGAAGGTCGTAGAATAAACCATTTAAAAAACCATCTTCTCTTTGGAAGCGTACTGAAACTTCAGGCTTATAATGGCGAATTGAGCCTTAATACGGCTCGTAATCAGAGCTCAGCTGATGCCTGAAGTTCAAGACAAATAAGTTCTGAAGACAAACTAAAAAAAAATGATTTCTAGGTGGCCCCCCTGGCAAGAATCAGGACAAATGGCACGTCCAACTAGGACTGCCGTTTGCTGAAGTCTTTTTGCTAAGACGTAGAACGGAAAATGTCATTGGATATTTAGAGTCATCCGAAAAGTGTCGCTTTTTCGTCGTAGAGCCATGAAGCTTTTACCTTGACGAAGCCTCAAAAACCTGTGATTAGGTTTAATTACAATAAATTATTGTACATATTAATAAAATACTAAGTTAGTATTTTTTCTGTAAGCTATTCACATTTTGATTAGTCTTTTTATAGAACTGATCAACAGATGTTGTGATATGATGAGAACTGCATGGCTTTAACGATAAGTTTAGCGCTTTGTAGTGCTATTGAAATTCAGATAAGTTGGCTAAGATTAAAGAAATTGTTTTGTTTTTTTTTATATTAAATGGATAATAACGTTGAATAAATAATAAAAACAAAAATAATAGTCAAGAAAACGACCAACAATTGATAATTTCGTTGTTGTTACTTTCAATAAGATGTTGTGGTTGAGGATACTGTTGATAAGATTGTATTTATAGTTTACTATCATAATTTAGTTAACCTGAGATATATATGTCGTATACTCGTATAATTCTTATCTAGAAGTTTTTTTTTATCGATCTTAAAACACTTTTCGGTGTCGTGATTTTACTGTGACTGTGCTTATTGATAGAACTTCTAGTTAAGCGCCATCAAAGTTAGGTTTTGTTAAGCTTATAATAGATTACGAAGATTTGTGTTAGACAAGAACAAATAATATAATTTCAATTTATTATTAGAAAGTTTTAAGTATAATTTCTTTTTACAGGGAAATAATAGTTCACATTTACAGATACCTATCTAAGAAAAAATATAAAATGTATACGTGGGGATCTAATATGCATGACTCGGGCTCTTATAAATCATCTTAATAACCCTTGCATATATCGCATTGAATCAGTAAGGGTTATTATGCATAATTACATTCAGCTTCTCTCGAGCTTAAATTGTATAAAGCTAGCTGTAAGTCAAAGCTTTCGTAAGCATTCATTAATGAGGCCACTGACAAGATTTGTATGATTGTAACCAGATAAGTTTCTACTTGTAACAAAACATATGCCTATTACTGATTCTACGAATTGAAGCCTTGATTCCAAACATCCTAAGGTCTAAGTCATCTGTAGTTATGGGCATATGAAACCTAACTATGAATGGAAGGCCTAACCGATGACGCAGGCAGTCCCAACGCAGGTTTGTGTCTTGAGAAACTTTCTGGTGAGCCTTGCTTTCATTTCCCGTGATCTAGGACCTAAGCAAGACACAGCGAATTCAGTTTCCGTCCTCAAAAACGACCCCAGAATCGCATCCGTGGAACCATTTGTAAAGATCCGACCACATTGCTTTCGTGGTTCAGATTCTGGTCGTATTTTCGGAGTAAGAAGAGTTGTGGTATTGTTGCATAAGACGGCATGCCCATAAGATCAGAGTCAAAAGACAGTCAACGCGCAAGTCCATCAAAACTCCGGTGTGTGTTGTACCAAAGACCTATTTTTTTAACGGAAGGTGGCTTTGAAAGAACAGCCCATGATGTGAACATTAAGGGGAGGGAGATTCATTAGTGTCTCTAGAGCAGAATCAAGCATTGTAGAGAAAGCAGCCCCATGCAACAAAAGATTATTCTAACTTCTCTTTCGGTCTGAGTTTATTCGGATCATTGACGGAATTGCCGAGCTCCTTACAGCGTGTCTAGTAAGTTTTTCACGAATTTCTCCCCTTCAACAAGGCAAATACCTCGCATCAAATTCTGAATTCGATGTATCTATGGTCTGACATGGAAGCCTTCTTCAGTACTTTCCAGGTGGTGGTTAACTATTGGAAAGCATTTAGTCCATTAGTTTCTGTTTTATTTTCGTAACAAATGTTTGGTGAGCACACAGCGTCGTTCAGACTGCTGTCATTATCAACCTTCTAAGTACGAAGAGTTAGAGAGGTCATAGCAGCATCCTTATAGGGAAGCTACTTTCTTAGAGGTGGGTTTCTCCTCGTTATCCAAATTACGTCCACCCCAAATGCAATCTTTGCTGGTTTCAGATGGACCTTGTGAACTGCAATCATACCAGGGAATAGACCGAATTGCGGTCACTAAAGCTGGAAAATCGATAGCGTTTGCAGTCGAAAATAAATTGCTAAGCAGAATTTATTTGAAATGTTGACTAAATGAACATAATGATTCTGAAATAGAACTCTAACACTGCTGGCAGTAACAAGACGTTATATTTGGAAACCACAAATAATCAGAGTTTAACCCCTGGGTTACACAATAAGTGCAAAAAACTAAATTTGACATCTTACCACCAAGTTTTGGTGGAAGTACAGACCTCTGACTGATACTGACACTAACCTTAGCTGTAGTCAAGGTCATGGTGTTTCCCAATTGATAAGCCTCCAATCATCTGATGTGTGGCTGGTTTGTTTACTTTTAGTTAAGTAATCGTCTTCGCATAACCGCTGATTAAAGATGAATAAAAACAACGTTGAGTCGTTGGGAAATGAATAGACCGCACACTGATAACCACGCACTTATGAATATGATAATTAAGAAAGATGAAGTTCGTAACATTTTTGTTTGACCTAACTGATAATAGTGGGCATACATAGTTGTACGTAATCGTAATTACTACGGCAAACACGTGCGTTGTGTTGTAATAAACAAAGCCAATCAAAAAAGTCAGGAATATTACCAAGAGAAGATCTGTAGGTAAACCCTCGAATCGACCATCCAGAGTTTGTTTCCATTTCATTGAATAGTGGTTTAGAATGAAGTCAATGCTGATGAGATAATATTTACCATTCCCTCATCACTGAGGTATATTGTTTTTTTTTTAAAGCCAAGGCAAGGCACTATTGGTGATTGCCAAGAGTTTTGACAACTCTTTTTTGATACAACTATAGTTTCTAAATTACGAATTCGTCACGAATTCATGTCCATGAAATAAGAATTTGGTATCTGTACTATGTGGCATAGCTCACAAACTTTACATAAACTGATGGACCTTATGACCTCCAGCTTTGTTCACTTATCAACTGAAATTCGACAAATGCTGAATAAAATGTAGGAAATAATAAAAGAAGATAGAAAACACTAAGTAAGTCGTTTGAATTTAGTTATTCCGCAATTCACTTTGGGTTAAGGCCTTGTTTCTTAACCCCCATGGTAATATTGGAGAAGCTTTCTCATAGTCTGTTGGAGTTAATCCAATAAGTGAATAGCGAATAATAACAATTCAGCACTTTGTTGGAAGATTTGTTTGGTTCTACGTTCTAATCAACTGCTTTTGCAATAGCTCAAACTAGTTTTATCTAATGTGCCCGTAGGTAATTTCTAGATTTTCGATTTAAAATAAAGCTATAACATAAGTTTTGGGATTTTAATGTTCACTTTGAACACCTTAAAAATGTTGTTTGAATGAGATATTTGCTCGAGCAAAGTAACTGCAAAAGTTAAGCATCTACTATGCACTCCATGCAGAAGTATGTATGTATTCGTAGTTACTTAATCTATCCGGTCAATGAGACATCCTCATAAGTGGCTGCAATGAATGATAATGGATTTTGGCAAATAAAAAGATGTGAAGAAAAATTGCGCATACCACACAGGTGGTGGTTGATGAGCGAATGAAGAGGACTGTACAAAAGCGAATATGAGTTCAAGAGGGAATCGCAAAAACCGGAATTGCAACAAGCAGCTGTTGGTTAGCTGCACACTCAACAGCAGATCGCTCAACACAAAAACTGCTAACAAACACAACAGGTAGGCGCCACCCAATTTTTAATGCAAAATTGGGAAAACAACTGAGCAAAAAAACCCACAAATTATCCTTTCCCTGATGGGGAATTTATGGTCGTATATTTGATTTTTCTTTCTTTTTTTTTTGGGATCACAGGGTATGCCGAAAGTATTTTTTCAGAAAAAAAGTTACTTAAAAATTTTAAATTAATTTTACTTTAACGAGTCGGCTAACGGAAGGTCCACAGTTCCGCGTTGTCGTACCGTTACAGCTAGCGGGTCGAGCAATTAATGGAATCTAACTGTCTTTCAAAATAATGGGAAGGAGGCTTACGGACGCGGTTTTATCGCAAAGATGTTCTATACTAATTGGTTTATGGGGTTTATGGGGTTTTCCTGCCTATGCGGGGTCGCTCTATAGCTGGGGTTTCTGCTGGTGGAGGAGGGTAAGCCGTCTCCGCTACAATCACCCACTTTCGTCCGGTCGTATCCGTTGGATGTGTAGTTTCCTTTTTAGCTTTTTATATTATTCTCGTTCGTGTTCTTTTTATCTTTATCCTCTTATGTTTTCCGGTTGTTTTTTTTGTTCATTGTCATCGTTTTTTTTTTTTTTTTGGTTTTTGTTCCTTTTTTTTCGGTTGGCTCTTGCCAATAAGACGATAAGCTATCGAATGAGCATATCCGCTTTTTATGGCCATCGCAGCCACTTATACACACACACACACACACACACACACACATGGGGTTCCGTCAGTTCAGCTGTTAGAGCAAAGGGAATCACATCCAGAGCTACAACAGCTTCTCACGAATCCCCAGCCAATCACACCAGTCGATGTTCTATGTTTTGTGGGTCATGTTAGTTAGCTCTGTTTGTTTTGTCATCCCAATGATTGCTTTAGTTCAAAGCCAGCCCTCTGAGCCGAAACCAAAGCTAAGGTTGAGAGCTTCAATTGAGACCGCCGGATAGGGAGGAAAACTTATTTTACCAGGGGTACAATGGGGGTCAGTAAGCCTTCTTGCAGACATAGGGAACCGAGGATCGACCGCGGGTAATTGTGGGTTTTCCTTTACAATTTCGTTTTAACTTTTGGAGGGTGGGAGGTTATACAAATTTATAATGCTGGGGCAAACAATATCATGTATGGTGGGCTCGCGGCCATTGCTGATTGTGTTGACCTCTCCGGGCATCAAGGGGCGGATCGTCCGTCCGCTAGAGTCTCCAGGCCGCCTGCTTGGCTCTTTCAGGGGTACCTATGTGGTCACCTCTGGAGCGGTAGGCCAGAGGAAGGAACTGAATTCAGAGGATCCAGTGAATCCCACCTGTACCGTGGCATCCAGAGCATGACGGGAAGAAAGAAAAGAAGGGACAATACAAGAAGGGGGAGGAGAAAAGAAGAGGTCAACAGACAACACATAAAACATTATGTTTTATTAGTTTTACATAAACGTTTCAAGTAAATTAAATGAAATGCTAAATGAGATTTGTTGTCGACCATTTATGAATAAAACGTGCCTTGATGTAGTCACGATTGCCTTTGATTAACCACCGCTTTAGCTTGCCGAATGCGGAATGTACAATGTTTCCATTATACAAATACTGTTGTCTTTTGGCGAAAAGCATTTGATCGCCATTGTCAAATCAGTAGTATATAACACATGGGCCGTTTTATAGTAAAACACAAAATTTTTGCAAAATTCAACTTTATTTATCAATATAGTTGCCTTCGAGGGCGATACACTGATTGAAACGATTTTTCAATCTTTCGATACCAGTTTTGTAGTACGATTTCGATTTAGCCTCAAAATAGGCCTCTGTTTCGGCGATTACTTCTTCATCGGTCTTAAATCTCTTTCCGGCGAGCATTCTTTTGAGGTCTGCGAACAGGAAATAGTCGAATTCATTCAATTTTGCCATCGTTTTCATCGGCTTGTGACACGGTGCATTGTCTTGATGAAACAGCACTTTGTTTTTCTTCAAATGCGGCCGTTTTTCTGCGATTTCGTCCTTCAAACGCTCCAACTCAGCTGACTGCCGACTTGACTCTGGTGTGAAGTGATGGAGCCAAGTTTCATCCATTGTCACATACCGATGCAAAAATTCGGCTTTATTGCGGTTGAACAGCTTTAAACACTCCTCTGAATCATCAACACGTTGTTGTTTTTGGTCGACTGTGAGCAAACGCTGCACCAACTTTGAACACAGCTTTCGCATGTCCAAATATTCGTGTATCTTCAGAGCCTCAGCTATCTCGATCAACTTAACTTTACGGTCATTCGTAATCATTTTGTGGACTTTTTTGATGTTTTCATCTGAAATAGCCTCTTTTGGACGTCCACTGCGTACATCATCTTCGGTGCTTGACTACTTTTAAATTTTTCAATCCACTTGGGAATGGTTCGTTCGGCTGGTGCAGAGTCCGGGTAACACTTATCAAGCCATTTCTTTGCATCGGCTGCATTTTTTCCCATCGTGTGTTGATTACACACGAAATTGCTTTGAATCCATTTTTTTTCACAATAACAAAAGTTGCTTCACTCACAACGCCATATCTCGAGAACTAATCGTCCGACAGCTGTCAAATTTATACACGTATCTTTCGAAGGTTGGTACTAACTGAAAATTTAATTCAAGTGATGCCCTCTCTTAGAAACCCATGTGTTATTATATAGAGTCTCTCGAATGGCTATTTGCGATTTCACAGTAGTATTCCAATGAAAACAGTTAATTTGAATGCTGGGATAAAGCTTTGCACTCCCAATTATAAGGTCTACAACCTCTTCATCAAACAGCTTTTCAAAAAATTGTGCGGAATTTAAGTTTTTAAGCCCATTTGCTAATTGAGTCATTCTTGAATGAATTGCTTCTGAGTTTGGAAAGCCCAGCGGTGTATGATGGAGTATACTTCTTCTACCCCATCGACAATTGGTTGAGACACCACCGCTGATTTCGGCGTTCCTCGATAACAGCATTTACCCCTTTCATTATACGCCCGTACATGAACTTTTGCCTGGTGACTTCCAAAAAAGGCTTGAATTTTGCCAATGGCTGCTGCATCAACAAGATGAGAATGAGCAGTTTATTCAAAAGAATTTATAGACTGACGAAGCCTAGTTGACGAGAATGGGCATTACCAACCAACGAAATTCCCAGTATTGGGCAGTGTCTAATTCTCACGAACAACATCTTCTCAAAAGTAGAGATTCAGTTGAAATGCAGATGTTTTTCTTAATTGTATACCATTTTACAGAACATATAGCGTGAATGTTTGGGCCGGCATATTAGGCAGTATTTTAATTGGGCCATTCATACTTCCACATGTCCTAAATTCAACATTCTATTTAGAATTTTTTAGAGACCAGTTGCCGGAACTCCTGGAAAATGTTCCTCTGGCTCAGAGGCAAAGAATTGTTTTGCAACACGATGGAGCTCCTTGCCATTGTAGCAATAATGTAACTTCGTTTTTAAATAAAAAAATTAATGGACGGTGGATTGGCCGATTTGGTTCTTTCCCTTGGCCACCTAGATCTCCTGACCTAACGGCAATGGGTTTTTTTTTCTGGGGAGAGGGTTTATTTGACTGAGATTTCATGTCAGGAAGAGCTCTAAGAGAGAATAAATACGGTGGCAGTGGAGCTAAAAGGCATTTTACCAAACATTAATTTGCAGTCTGAAATCATCAAAAACGTTAGAACGTGCATCCAAAGGCAAGGGCAATGTCCAAAGCGTTTTTTGGACTTTCAACTTTTTAAAAAAGAAATATGTCAACTATAATAAATGCGGCAACGAATAAAAGATTTTAACCAGATTTTCGAATCAAAAAAGAAGAAGAGTTTTATTTCGCTGTTACTTCGCTCTTTTATACTGTTTACATACAGCTTAGGTTCCACAATATTCAAACATAGAAAATTCATCGAAAAAAAGTGATTATAATCTTAAATAATGAAATTATAGCAAATATTTGATAACATAAATAGATAATTAATAAGTATGATGCAAAGCATCAACAGGCAACGTTTCGAAAATTTACTAAAAAAACGTTTTGAAATCTTAAAGCGTAACAGTCCTATTTAGGACCACAAAAACTATTTAAAGGGATATTAAATTTATTTTGTGATAGTGGTTTGCAATAACTTCCGTTGTTGATAGGTGGAAAAGTCATACATAAAAATCGTAGATAATGAAGAGAAGACAAAAGTTTTGATAAAAAAGTGAACCTAAACCTTTCTGATGAAATTGGTCCAGCGATTTTTCAGAATGTTAGCTTTAAAATGTCATGGCGTTCATCGAACTCGACGAAATTTTAGTATTTTATTCATACTGAAATTCTCTTTCAAAAATATGCACAATGGTTTCTTAAGCTGAATCCGTTAGAAAGCTAGGGCCTTTTAAGAAGTTTTACCTCGAAATCAGAGGTTCCTCACTTTAACGACCTATAACTTGGTGGGGGGGGTGAAAATAGGCCTCCCTGCAATACAATTTTTTGTTTGCCATAACTTCAGGAATCTTCAGCTCTCAGGACGAAAACCTATACTAGGACACCCTGTATGTAAATATATTATATACATATGTATGTATTATTGTATTATGATATAACGGGTTTTCCAAATATAAGTTTCTTTTTGAATCGTATGTTATTTTGACACTGACAGCTCTTTCCCGCTTGAAATCTTGACCTTTTTGCGGGGTGCCCTTAAAGGTCGATGTTATGGGAACAATCCAGAAAGGATTCAAGCCGTTCGACCGATCTATTCGTGAGATAGAGCCAGAAACAGTCGACAAGGTTTTGTAGTATGATTGTGTGAAATACTGACTAAACCTTAAATCAATAGTGATAGCTCGCAAAACGGCTGACGTATTTCTCTAAACAGTTCTAACACATAAAATTAGGCATATTCTGATGACGTTAGTATTATTACAATTACAAATTATACACAAATTATGTTGGTTCTCAAAATCATACAGCTTAGACGTAGCCGACAATTGGTGTACTAGTAATGGGTAATCAGGCAATCCACCTAAAACTAAGGTAATCCGCTTCTTCAGACTAGTCTGATTCCATAGTACTAAAAGATGTAACCATATGTTTTTTCGAACGAAACATAAGGCGTGTTTTATTCAAAAGTGCGTCTCCACTTTTCCAAAAAACTCACTTTTATCTCGCGGCTATGTTTGCAGTGTTGGTTTCAAAGTTGCTTTTTCCTTAATATTTTCTCCGATAAACTTTAGCTTTGGTGGCATTTTGAAAGCAAATAAGCACCTTCGCACACACTAATTTTAAAAAAGGTTCAAGTTCCTTTTTGGGTACAAGAAAAATAACTATTTTTTTCCAAATGTAAAAAGCCCAAAAGAACGTTCATTATTGACTTGCTCTTCCAAAAGATAAGCTGATCCACGAACACATCCCAGAATAGGGAGAAACGGGATGCTGCCAACCTTCAGGAAACGAATAAATGCCCTCTAGTTGTAAGTTGCTACATCTATAATTCAAATCTTTCGTAAATCTATCCTCACTTCTGAAAGTGAACTAAATTATACCCACTTTTAATTTTGTTTTTGTTTCGTGTGGAAAAGTGGCTAAGCCCTTTTGAATAAAACTAGCCTATAATATCTGCGTGTTATACTCTGGATAAAAAATTTCGATTTGATTCCCGATTTGTCGGGTTTGTCTGCCTGACTATTATTATGTCTTGTTGTTCTATCGTATGCCTTATTTGTTTGATGGATTTCACATAAATACCATATATCTGAAGTAATTACACTGAAAATCCAGCAAAAATACTACGTCGACTTTGTTTGTGGGTTTTGAACATTTTATGAACTCGGAATGTGGTTAAATCTTCACAGATGGTTTCAAAACCGACGCTGAGGTCTTCATAGAGGCAACCACCTTAGACTTCAGTTCTTGCCTTTCGCCTGTTTCTTAAGCGAGAACAGTCGTAAACTATCGTGTGAAAAACTGATTATAAGGGGCAACGAATTTAGATCTGCGGTGACATTCAAGTTTTGCTTCGGCCTTGCTCAACTCTGTAACTAGAGTCGGACTATTATGAAAACTCAGGACTGCAGGTCACAATCGAATTGCAGCAAAGGAGATCGCCAATGAGATATAGAGGAGGATATTGAACATGCGCAGTTCCATTCGCGTCCTCGACCAGGGTTTCCTAATTAATGGTTGGGTTTCTTATGGAGCAACTGTACAAACAAACATTTCATAAATCAAGGGAACGAACTTATTGCTCAAGGTATTATTCGATGAAAAACGTGCTCGTACATAAGTATGGTGCCAGCTCCATTTAAATAAAGAAACGTGATAGTGAACGATGAGACGAACGCACGTGTGATAGATTAGATACATTTTATTGGGGATTGGAAGAGCTATCCTCACAACCCACAAGCGGGCGACAAGGAACAGAAGAAGCGCATTTTTAAGATTAAGGCACAAACAAGAAAAAATTCGCAAGAGCTTCAACCACCGAAATATATTGAAGACGAGCAGAAACACGAACTGGACTAGACTTTGACGTGTTACTTAAGAAAGTCTTCATGCACAGTGTTATAATGCAGATTTTATGTAAGCCCCAATTAGCAAATCAGTAAAAAGAATGTAAAGGGGGCTTGTTCTCTAGGATTTAAATAGCTCGCGGCTTTTTTTGAATAATATGTTAGACGCGATAACCCAGTGAAAGGTAAGCTTCCTTTATCTTTCTTAGCAGGCTTATATATGAAGGAAAGGGTTACGTTTCTTAGCATTGATACGTTTTTTTGGTTATTTACGAATTGTATACAATTATAGTTTGTGTGATAAAAACAAAAAATTGTTCTCTAACTTATTGTATTTACGCATTCACAGATCAACTACCATACTCCATTCGGGTTCTCCTGGAATCAGCAGTACGCAATTGTGACAACTTTCATATTTTAGAAAAGGATGTTCAAAGCATCCTGAAATGGTCGCCAACATCTAAGCAAGGAGAAAACGATGTGGAAGTATCCTTTAAGCCAGCTCGAGTTATTCTGCAGGTGAGCAAAACCTTTCGATTTTTTCTTTTATTTATTTATTTTTTTTTCTTTCTGTAAAGGATTTCACTGGTGTACCAGCTGTAGTCGATTTCGCTGCTATGCGTGATGCTGTTCTTAGTTTGAAGGGAAATCCAGAGAAAATTAATCCAATCTGCCCTGCTGATTTGGTTATTGATCATTCAGTTCAAGTTGATTTTGCGCGCACGTAAGAAAGATTTCATCACATGACTGTTGATTTGAGATTTAATTAAAAATTTTCCTTTGTAGGCCTGATGCTTTGACCAAAAATCAAAACCTGGAATTTGAACGCAACAAGGAGAGATTTACTTTCCTTAAGGTAGGTCTCAGTAGTGTAATGTTAGTGATGATGGATTTCTAATGACTAGAGTGTTCATATTGTTTCTAGTGGGGAGCTCGAGCCTTTAATAACATGTTGATTGTACCGCCTGGCTCTGGTATTGTTCATCAAGTGAATTTAGAATATTTGGCTCGTGTTGTTTTCGAGGATAAGACTGATGGTGGCAAGATTTTGTATCCTGATAGCGTTGTTGGAACTGATTCTCATACCACAATGATAAACGGACTTGGCGTTCTTGGTTGGGGTGTTGGAGGTAAGTAATTTTCTTTTTATTTCACGCATCAAAAATATATTCCGATATGAGTAGAGTAAGAAAAATCTGAATACCACTAGTATGGTGGAAAGCAACAAACAAGAAAACGATTTACGGAAAATTAGCGGCGGTTCAAAGATGCGCTCCTTACCACTCTTACGGCAGAATTGGACACCTTTTTGCACCTAACACCGCTTGATCTACAGATCAATAAACTTGCTGGCAACAGTGCGATACGACTCACTAATCTGGGTTACTTCAGGAGCAGTAGTTTCGGACATGGCATGGTCTTAATGGAGCTACTGTTAGGCAATCCAATCCTAACGAATGAAATTTCTTCCCTGGTCGACTTCGACATCATGTATGATATAATATATCCGGAGTTGGAGGACTGGAAAAAAATGCAATAATCAGGTCAAATGAAATTGCAATTTTCACAGATGGCTCAAAAACAGAGGAAGAAACAGGTTCTGATATCTTCTCAGAAGACCCAGAACTAAGAGTGTCCATAAGACTACCGGACGCAAGCAGTGTCTTCCAAGCAGAGGTTCTGGATGTTCTCAGGGCGGCTGAGCTAATGCAGATGAGATCGGTATCTGAAAGAGATACCGCTATCTTCATCGATAGCCAGGGCGCACTCAAGGCAATGGACCAACCAACGCCAACTCTGATATAGTCAGGGGCTGTTGCACAGTGCTCAAGGCACTATGCAGTCAGAACCGGGTAAGGCTGTGCTGGGTGCCAGAACACTGCGGTATTAAAGGCACTGAACAAGCGGACGAGCTTGCAAGAAAAGGAGGGCTACTCGACAAAAGTGACATTGCCAACATCAAACCACCCTTTTGCATAGTGAGGGGCACTATCCAGGAAAAAATCACAAAGACAGCCAACCTAAGGTGGTCAAGTCTTGAAGGACACAGGGTATCCAAGGCTCTTTGGCCGCTCTTTGACGGCAGAAGAACTAGGAAGTTAATAAAATTAAACAGGGATAAGCTTAGGACAACTTGAGGTGATCTGCAAGCTGTTGAGGACATAACCCACATACTTTGTGAATGCGAGGCAATATCGCGTAATCGAAGAACATTTTTAGGGAAATACTTTTTGAAAACCTAGAGGATATAGACGGCACGAATTTCAAAGGCCTTCCTGGCTTTTGCAAGAAAATTGGGCGATTTTTTAGGTTTTTGCCATTTGAAAACAAATTCAATTGGTTCCACAGGGACCCCAATGGGCCCGTTTTGGTGCCTAGTGTCTGTGTGATGGCATATCCATCACACCCCTGTTTAACCTAACTCTAACCCTTTGTTTTAACATCCATTAGGATCAACATTTAACCAAGATTAAGAAACCCTCACTTCTGAATTTTAACGAGAAGCTTGTCTAGCGGTGTAATTTTGTAGGAAACTAGTTTCACTTATCCTTTGTCGAGCATAGATTTCCAAAGTTATGGGATATATCGGTGTTTTACATTCATAGTGAAGAGATAAGTTCCCGTCTTTATGCGTATTATCTTTTAAAATTCGATTAACCAGTAAATACTTCAGATTTGTGTAATATTGGCACATTATTCAATATGTTTTGCACATTGGTGGGATTTAATTCTGTCAGATTGGATAGATCTGCTATGAACGCTGTATGTGTGTATGTAAGCACTAAGCCATTTTGTTTTTCTCTGCTCGTTTTAAGACTACCTTTACGGTCGATTCTTGTAGCCACTATTTGGGCTATGACCTTTTAAATTTGATCTAGGAATTAGTCTAAATTGAATAAAGTCATGCGATGTTTGCTCTGATGTGCCAGGTCTATTTGGAGAGTAAGGAGTCCTTGAAGCAATAGATAATAACTTTTGGTTAGCAGAACTCGCTGTTACAAGAAGGATGGTGATAAGTAGGACACGATTTTGACACAATAGAATGGACCTAAGACCTAAGACCTAAGTCAGAATCGACAGATAAAATTCCTCCGTAAACGCGAAGTAGAACGACGAAAGATGCGTGTATGTTCAATGCAAAACATTTTAAAATTGGTACCGAGAAGCCACTACAACGAAATACTAGAGTAGCAAGGGAAGAGTACTGAACCAGGAGAAGGCAAACAAAGGACTAAATCATTTTTTTCCGAAAAAAAAAGTCCAACCTGCATTCCAGCACATTTAGGGAAACACATCTTTAGTTTGTGTAATAGAGCTAATCAGTTGACAGGTGGAGCTCAGCCTCATCGTGATTTTAATGGAGTTGAAATGATATACAAAAAGTTGCAGAGGTGACCGCGTTCCGCGTTTCCTGCAGCTCCCCAATTACATGATGTATAGAGAATGAAAGTATGTAAAAAAAAAAAACCTAGATCCTGTCAGAAATCAAATAGTTCCTCTCCCTAAACGAAGAGAGTTAAGAACAGCGAGGACAATGCTGCAAAGCAACTATTCCGCCGGGTCTTGAGGTTTACTCCCCAAATTATAAAACGTGTATTCGAGTAAATTGAATACATATCCGGAACCTGAGATATCAACCATATTGTAATAAGAGCTGGCCATAACCATGTTGAATGCTCCATTAAAAATCCTTTCCAGTGAAGATAATATATCTAAGTTCTTATGATTAGTCTGAGAAGACCAATAAATGGTGTTGTACAATTTTTCTCAACTTAGCATTGAAGCCCTTAAAGTTATGGATGCCTGTTTCCGAGATACAGCTATGTTACACGTCGGGCTGCTGGTGACATTGATATCATCGACCACGCCTTACTCGCCGTTGTACAAGCTTTTAAAACAACTGAAGAGAAAACGAAAAGAATTTAAATGTGAAAAAGACAAAACACAAGCTGGAACAAATAAATAATCAACTATTGCAGGGTTTTCCAACAAAAGACTTGTTAAGACTCACCGCAAAAATGGTGAAAATTTCGTTGAAACAGTTAGAAAAGTTAAAAGTTTTCTCGGTAAACGCTGAACATCTTTTCGCTCAGCTATTGTTAAATTGATTCAGGAATTTGGGACGAGTTAGTGATGTGAAGAATCAAAAATTGTGCTCATCGGGCAAAGAGAACTGGGAATATTACGAGTACTTCTGTAGATCGAAGTGTAGTCTCGATCTCACGAATTGGTCATATTACAAACAATACTAAACCGAATTCTGCACAAAGACTTGGGTCTTTAGTCCGATTACCAGGAGCATCGTTACTTAGGAAATAGGGTATTAGAAATGAAAATAAATTATAACTAAACCGAAAAATTATTTTGAGCTATGAGACACATTCCCATCTGTAAAGACTTTGTTAACAAGCAGAGTTGCCGTATTTCAGGCTAAGAAAATCCATGAACGACTGTCGAAAAGCCTCTTTCTATTCAGAATGTGTTGCTGTTTGATACGGTTTTGTGCAGGAAGGATCACTGTATCTTATTTCTTTAAAAATGAAGCGAGTGTGGCTATTACAGCAAATGGATAACGTTATCGAACTAAGATCAATGAATTGTTATAGCCAGAACTTGATGACGTGTATGCTGGCTATGTTTATTTCCAACAAGTCAGCTTGCCACATAAGTGGTAAAGTCATTGCTCTTTTGAAGAAATGTTTCCAAGCCGAGTTATTTCTCTAAATAATGATCAAAATTGGACGCCGAAATCATGTGGTTGAACACCGAGTTATTCTTTCTCTGGCGCCATGTGAAGGAAAAGGTTTCTGCCAAAGTTTCCCAGTCAATTGAATTACTCAAAGCCAACATACATGCTGTTATCGATAATATGCGAAAATGTGATAAAAAATCTTATTAGAAGAGCCTGGATGTGGAATATAAGTCTTACAATTTCTTTGGCAGATATTAATTTTTTTTATTAGTAAAAAAATACTAAAATTTGTTTATAAATCAAAATGGAACATATCATGGAAAAGCCTTTAGTAAAACTTTAAACTAGCTAGGGGATTCACTCTCAGAACAAATGTTAAGCCCACAAAAGACGAGAACCCAACGGACATGGACAATAGCAAACCGTTTTTACTTGGCAAAATTATTGGGTTGATATCAGACCAAAATAATGCATTACAGAAAAACTGTTCTACAATAGTTCGACTCTGAGAGTATTGAACTATAATAATCAGTAAAAGTGAGCTGATATTGGTGTCTTTTCCAATAAAGAAGAACGAATGGATGAAAGGTGCAACCGCGAATATGAAGACTATATTGACGAATAGATGACAACCTTCCATCTACAGGGTTTTCGATTACCAACTCCCTGGTTCTCCGGTTTAACGATCAGTTGATGCCATATGCCAGAACGAACTCATGTTGTGACTTATTGGAAGTGTCTCAGATAACGGGTGCTCAATTCCTTTGAGTCAGTAATTTGGCCTATAGATAAACAGTTTTTATCTTAAGGCTTTATGAGGGTGAGCTGTTGGTACTACAATTTAAAACCACATTGGCAACACGTGTTTGTATATATATATATCTATCTTTGTATCTTTTACTTTGTAAAAGGATTCATACATTATATCTGTCTCCTTCTTTTATCCTTCTTTGTTATGCTATCCCGTATATTGAATTAACTGTTTACTTCGAATAAAACATTCAAAGATAGCTGACGCGTTTTACTTGTCCAGAGTTTTCAGCTAATAAAAGTACAATAGGTTATGAGCCCAGATCCTAACTGCAAGTGTAATAGTAGAAATTATCTTTTTCAAAAAAAAAAAAAACAATTTGTTTCGTAAAGAAATTCAGATAAACAATTGTGTCGTAGATTTCTCTAGAAGAGCGCTATGTCTGGAAACGTAGTATTAAATTGAAAAACTGAGCAAGGATAATTTCGATACATGGAAACTATAAATATGTGCTGTGTTCATCAAGAACGATCATTGAGACTACGTCAACGGGTCAAAGCAGAAACCGGAGCCAGTGATTGCTCAGGACGGCAGTGTAAGTAACACTATTCAAATAAATTCTTGGGAGAAATCCGATCAAAAGGCCAGAGCGGATATTATACTTTCCATGTCACCATCGGAACTTTGTCACATAAAGCATTGCAGTACAGCAAATGATGTTTGGACAAAGCTAGATGAAGTGTACCATTCGAAAGGACCCACTCGTAAAGCTACTCTGCTAAAACAGTTACTCTTCACAAAGATGAGAGAAGGTGAGAGTATGATGGAATACCTCAACAATTTTTTCGGCGCAATCGATAAGTTAGCGCAGATGGACATTGGCATTGCTGAAGACTTGCTTGCCATCCTTCTATTATATGTATAGGATTCCAGAGAGCTATGAAAATGTTCGATGTGCCACAGAAGCTCGAGATGACTTACCAACACCAGAAGCTCTCAAAATTAAATTTCTGGAAGAAGCACGTAAAGAAAAATCAGTTCAGACCAAACAACATCAGTAGGATGCAGAAGCATTTTATGTAAAATACGGTAAACAATAATGATACCTTCACCGAAAAAACGAACCACAAACATTTACAAACAAGCCAGCTGGAAGTGCAAGTAACAGAAAAATATACAAATGCAATTTCTGAAAAAAGATTGGGCACAAAGCATCTGATTGTTGGAGTAAGGGCAAATTGAATAAACAGAGTACGTCCAATGCTGAAGAAGATGCTTTTCTAGCAGTCGAAAATAAAAACCAGACTAATAAAGAATCTCCAGGAACCGCTCTTCAAGCGTGATCAGTTTCGATGGAGCCTGATTGGTGCATCGACAGTGGGGCAACATCCCACATGTGTAACAACAGAGAACAATTTTTAGAGTTCAGTGAAATACAAAATCAAATCGACTTGCCGTAGACAAAACTATCGTTCAACAAAACAGAACTGTTCGAACGACACAAAAACTATTAAGTTGAATAATGTACTATATGTTCCTGAATTAAAAACGAATCTATTGTCTATTGCCAAAACTGTTACACAGAGTTACAAGATTCATTTTGGTGAAAAGAATGCGGTCTTTAAGAACGGTGTAAATAAAACAATTTTAACTGCAGCAAGAAGAGGAGATCTTTACTTCATCGAATTAAGACCGGGATCATCATTAGCTGTAAATGACAAACCTCATAAGCTAGACGAATGGCATCAAAGGTTTGGTCATCTAAACGAAAAAGATTTGAAGATGATTATCGCCAAAGATATGGTAAAAGGTAATGCTGATCAGAAGTCCTTTTGCGAAGATCGCATTCGAGGAAAGCAAAGTGCAGAACCCTTTCAAAAACAATCACAGACAAGAAATAAACAATTATTAGAGTTGATTCATTCGGACGTCTGCGGTCCCATGCGAATAAAATCAATCGGCGGTGCTTCATACTTCGCAACATTTGTGGACGACGAATTTGTGGATTTTTCGATGTTCGCTTTCTGAAGGCAAAAAGTGATGCCAGAGAAGCATTTATAACGTTCAAGAATCTAGTAGAAAATCAGACGGAAGTGGAACGTAAGATTAAATCATTACGAACAGACAATGGGTTAGATTATTGTGGTCAAGATTTTACTCACCTAATATCTAAAGCTGGAATCATAAGAGAACACACCGTAGCGTACACTCCGCAGCAGAACGAATGAATAAGACCCTGGTCGAGATGGCCAGATATATTATGCTGCAATCAAATCTTCCACCAAGTTTCCGGGGTGAAGCCATTGCTACAGCCGCCTATATTCGAAATAGACGTCCGACGAAAAAGTTGAACAACATGACACCTTTCGAAGTGAGGTATGGGTGGAAGCCGGATGTGTCGCATTTCAAAATTTTCGGTTGTAAGGCGTTTGCTCTTGATAAAAAGCAAGGTAAAGGCAAATTCGAATATATGTAGATCAATCGAATGCGTATTTGTTGGATATTCAACCACATCAAAAGCTTACCGTCTATGGGATCCGGAAGCGAAAAAGATAATTTTAAGCAGAGATGTCAAATTTATTGAAAATTCAACATGTAATGCCTTTAAAGAAGAAAATGATTTCATAAAATTTGAAACAATTTTTGAATTAAAGATACCGGAAGAAAGTAAAACAAAAATTTGTGAGAACGAAGACAAAACTAAAAATATCGTTCAAATTGACATAAAGAGCAACGAAAATATAACTAACAATGAAACTATTACAAGTAATAAAATCATTGAAGCATCGAACCAACCAAAATTTGAGATAAATGAAACGCCACTGGCGTTTGGGCCTGGAAGACGAAAATTTGAGAAATCTGGAAAAAGGTTCAGGCCACGGAAACTATTCAACGTGCTTGAGGCGAAACTGTAACCAAAAGACGGAAAAGCAGAAGATGCAATGAATATTCGCCATCACTACATCAGAGAAGTTATCCAGAAGGGTGAAATTGAAGTTAAGTATTTGCCGACAACTGAGATGATTGCTGACGTCCTCACTAAAAGCTTATACCAGGAACCATCACATCAAAAGTGCATCAAAAGACTTGGCGTAGAAGAACAACACGCGTTGACAGGGGGTGTTGGTACTACAATTTAAACCCACATTGGCAACACGTGTTTATGTATATATGTACTTATCTTTGTATCCTTTTTCCATACATTATATCTGTCTCTTCCTTTTATTTTTCTTTGTTATGTTATCCCGTATATTGAATTAACTGTTCACTTCCAATAAACCATTTAAAGATAACCGACGCGTCTTACTTGTCCGGAGTTTCCAGTTAATAAAAGTACAACATGAGCTCTGACTATAATTATACAGTTATTACACACACACACCGATGGAAGATGGAATCCATAGAATCAAATTTGTTGCGCGAAGGGGATTTACATATGTAAAGGTTTTCTATATTATCCACACACATTTTTTTTCCAATGGCTAGGTTCGTTTTCTCATTTAAATGACCTGGCTGTAGTTGGTTTAGTTAGAAATCAGAGAAAGCACCGATTTAAATCACCATCAACCCATAAATGATTTCTTTCGTGAATTGCATGTTTTCGCACGATGACTTAGGCCTCCTTTCAACATGTTCAGATCGTGCTTTAGTATTTTAGTCAATATGCATCTCTGCTGGAGCACAAATCTTACTCGAAATAGCTTTGTCTAGATTTGCACATACATTTTCTTATGAGTTACAGTATTAATTCAGTAAAACATCGAGAAACGAAAGAAACTTGATTATTGATTTTGAAAGTCTAAAACCGTGAGCTCTCTTTATAGGTATTGAAGCTGAAGCTGTTATGTTGGGACAATCAATTTCCATGTTGTTGCCCGAAGTTATCGGTTACAAATTAGTTGGCAAACTTAATCCTCTAGTAACATCCACCGATTTGGTCCTCACTATCACAAAGAACTTGCGTCAATTGGGTGTTGTTGGTAAATTTGTTGAATTCTATGGTCCTGGAGTAGCTGAATTGAGTATAGCAGATCGTGCTACGATCAGTAACATGTGTCCCGAATACGGCGCTACTGTTGGGTATTTCCCAATCGATTTGAACACCTTGAATTACATGAGGCAGACAAGTAAGTTTTTTTTATTAATATTGTTGTTATAAAACCAATTTCTAATTATATTTGCTCTTGCTCTTTCATCATAATAGATCGTTCCGAAAAGAAGATTACCATTATTCAACAGTACCTAGAGGCATCGCGTCAATTGCGAAACTTTTCTGACGAATCACAGGATCCCAATTTTACACAGGTATAACACATCAACCATTATTAAATTCAATAAACATTTTCACTGATGAAAAATTGTTTCCTCTCTTAACAGACAATCACTCTGGATCTGGGAAATGTTGTAACATCTGTTTCTGGACCAAAACGTCCTCACGATCGCGTTTCTGTAAGCGATATGAAGAACGACTTCCATTCCTGTTTGACTAACAAGGTATGTACGTTCACACTACGATGAGAATGATGATGATGATGATGATTTATGTTTCTATTATGAGATAAACAAAAGCCCAGTGATGAATTCGTTATCCATGTGACATCAACTAGGCTTAGTTTATCCCATAATTTAAATTTACTTAAAGGTTGCTTAGGAATCCATTTTAGAAATATTTATAAATGTTCGTACACTAAACCGTTTAAAGCTGATTGTAGTGCACAAAAGAGCTATCTAAAGGAAACAGCAACTGTGATATGTAAATTAAAATCAAATCACGGCTACTATTTCCTTAGATAACTCGATACAAGTACATTTTTTTTTTATAATCCGGCTTATGATGGAGAAGATATGTATGCACGATATGTTTTGTTCTACCAACGAATTGCATTGATGTTCTAGCTTTATGATTGCTTAAGAACATGACCATCATAAACTAGTACACCAAAGCAACTAATTGCAGAAACTCAATTTGGCGTTACAAAAATGAATAGGGCACAATAGTTATACACAAAATTGGTGAACGTGTTCACAAGCGATCGGAGAAATCCAAACTGTTGACTAAAATTCTGGGTAGAGGTCTTATAAAGCAATATGCTGATCGATTTCGTGTTCGCGTGAAATTGAAGTGTTTTGTAACCTAAATAATTTTTTGTCAATTCGGCTAGTTTCCATAAGCATTGGCTGGAAGAAATGTCGAATGGCAAATCATCATTTCCTATTTGTTTACATAGTATTGGGTTTATTGCTTGTTAGTGGAAATAAGATAAATCGTTATTGAGTGCGTAAGACAAGGATGCCTTTTAAATCTCAATTGAAGTTTATTTATGGGATGTTGAGGTTATTTTGTATAGATTACACAGATGCATTGGGTGTCAGTTATCATAAGTGATATCATCAATTCTTTAAATAATTAGGATCATAAAAGGATCCATCATTATAGGATTTTCCTTTTACAAGCCACAATACCTGTGTGGCTTCTTTTAATATATCCTGCAAGTGTTTTCTTTGAAGTAATGTTCTAGTTAATTCAACTCCCTTTTACCTAAAATTTGTTAATCTCTAGCAGTAAGACAAATAACCGCTTTGAGTGTACTATTTACTTGGTCATCAACAACGCTGACCTATTAGAGATAGTTGATCTGTCTGTATAATTGAAAATCGAGTTATCAATGAAGATATTCACGTATGTACTCGTAAGTTCAAAATCTTTTGAGAACGTTTTCATATCCTGTGGTCTTGTAGTCTGCCAGTTTTTTTTTCTGTTGAATTATAGCCCCCAAGGAGTTCGCTCTCATTGTTTGTTTCGTTCAATGGAATTTCTCACTTCTTCATGGAAAGATGAGTTATCTCTTTAAGTGATATACAAGTACACTTACCACATCAGCGTATAGAATCTGCTGACTTATGCGGAAATTACATGACGTTGAGTCTCTTATGCTTAGCATAAGCGCAGCCTTTCCCACTAAGAAATAACTGGGATGTTGCTGAGAGATATCGGGAATCATTCCTCTGGTATGCCCTTAATCTGGAGAATAACGCCACCAAGGGTTAGGCTCGCAATTGCTAAAGCAAACTCTGACTAAACACAGAAAATTCCTTAAGACGGTTCTGGTCCTGAGAAGTGGTTCTCTGGACTTTACTTAGCAAGATCATAGCAATCACATTTCCCGAGACTTAGCTCCAAGGGAATTCCGTCTGCATCTTCTATCTCGGAATAGAATGGCTTGGAAGTGGTGAGAGGGTTCACCAAGGCCTAGACGTAGTTTGGTTGTCGTTTTATATGCAGACAATTCTCCTCTACTTATTCTTTACAACAATTAATTGCCATCAACATTGCATGTGTCTTCGCTTAGAAGAAAAGATACACTCGAGTTTACCTAATGATATATTCGTCTAGGTCGGACTCAAATCAAAGGCTGTCGTGAGTAAAGGGAAAATTCTTTTCGTGTCATTGCATTAGATGGCATGTCCAAAAGACAGTCAGCTCGCAAAGTTGTCGAAGCTCCAGTGTGAGTTGTATTAAAGACCACATCTTTCTAAACGAAAGCTTGAGAGCTAGGCGCAGGATTTAAATATCAAGGGGAGGTAGATTTAAAGTGTAGAGTGGAGACAGGTATGTCCGGTGAAAGCGGCAATGACATATTTCAGCAGACTTATTACAGCAGAGCATTCAGCTCTCTTACACTGACTAGGGCTGCCCGAGTTTTAAGTCCAACAGCCGATAGTTTGTTCCGACAGGCAGTGTGCTCCCTGCATCTAGTCAAGTCAAGGGCACATTTAGCTTTGCCCCACGAATTCAAGTACTGGCAGGAGCACCGATCAGATTTTGAACAACTTCCTTTATCTTCTGTCTACCTCTGAGCATAGGCGAATTTTTGATGGATTAGACAAGTTCCTTCTTTAAGCGTGTTCAGCTATTTTTTTTGGGGTTCCTCCTCTTCATGCATCTGACTTGAAATTCAATGTGCCTATGGTTTGAAACCTTTGAGAATGCTTACCTGGTGGCCGATTACGTGCGATCGTGGCTCAAGTGGTAGTATATTGGCTTCCCAATCGGACGGTTCAAATTACAACATTAATTTGGTCTCTCTATGAAATGTTGGGTGCCACCTTGGAATAAATTAATCACTGTGTCCACACAGCTTCCTTTCTCCTTCTTACCAAAAAAACTGTAAACGTGATCAGGCAGTGTTAGGTTGTTTAAAAACAAAAAATATTTGAGACTAGTATAAAGTCCAGGAGATGGGAGGCAGTAATATTGCACTTGTTCTGAGCATAAGCATTACAAGATAAATAAGTTACAACTTCCTGGAATTTGTAGCGACTTTGTTGTTTGCAGTACCGGCTTCATTCAGACCTTGTTAGCGATGAAGGCAACTGCTAAAGTTGGTTTTTCTGGGTTAATTTGACCGCTTCAACTGATTTCGTCCGTCAGGATTAACAGGAAGAATATTACAATATGAATCTTTTTCTTGTTAGAATCGCTCGGGAAGGAAGAAAATGAGGTAGGTTTAGCTGCGAGAGTTTAATCAGTGATAGTTCGTATGAATTCCACCAATCTATTTCTTTTTGCATTTTTTGTAGGAGTGTAGCTTTCAGAACTTACCCCTTCGTCTAAACTAGCAGTTTTATTTTTGCGCGATATATCTGCCTCTTCTTTTCCATCTGATTGGGGCGACGTGCTTATGTACCTGAAGTGGTATACAAAATTTAGAGTTCTATGAGTTAAGGTTTTCCATTTATTCACTTCACACATGAGACCAGATGTCGGTCGACAAGTAGTAACTTCTCTGCCCTTTTAGCTACAGTATTTTCCATCCCTCGATGCTGTATAGTAATAGCAACCGGAATTCTGTTTTCTAGAGATGTTATTTCCTAAAATATGTTAAGCCTTCGGTGTATACTCACTTGCGTATTTTCGAGCGGATATTTACTGGTCAATTTCTGTTGTCAACGGTAATGTTCGATTTAGGCTATGTGAAGATGTTTCTTTGTTCATTAAAAATGTGTAATTGTGTTCTTCTTTAAAAGTCTGTGATTAGCACGTGCAGATCAAAGACAACACATGTCAGCACATCTTCTGCCGAATTCCGGAATAAGTTAAAATGAATTGCAAAGGTTGGAAATAAAGATATAAAGTCTGAACAGCATGTCAAATGTTCGCCTGCAAGTCGTCTAACATTTCTAGTTTGTCGGTATACATCAGAAACTTAATCTAGCTCCAAAAAAGAGAGCCTAAGGGTATTAAATCAAACGGCCAGATGACCAATGAGATAGCTATTTCTAAGAGTTAAGACGGTTACCGAACTTTTCAATAAGTCACTGGATGTGTGGGAAGTCGCATCGTCCTGTTCAAACCGTATATGAGTGGTTCAGAAATAAAGTGGACCAAGTCCTGCCGAATTTTTTGAGAACATGTGACACTCAAGTTTTGTTTTTACAGAAAATACAATTCAAAACTTCAAAATTGTAATGTATTTTCAATTAGTTTAACCAACATCTTGTTGTAAGTAGGACAACAATCAATCTGATTAATTGGTTAGCTGAATCTCCTGTTAACTAACATAAAGAAAAAGTAGTGGACTTGGTTCACTTTATTTCTGAGCCACTCCTAGCCTTCTAGTTACAATTTATTCAAAGAAAAATTGGTTAACATGGAGCGATAGTGGTCTCTCTACTGGCTGTAATTGACTCGCCATCATCATCTTAGAAGAAATATGGGCCAGTCAAACCTCCGGCGTAAAAACCACACTACACAGTTATTTTTTTTGTATAAAATGATTGCTATTGGAACACCTCCAGCTGTTTGTTTGACTTAATTCTGACATTTGTAAACAAAAATGTGTCGCGTTACTGATGGCGATTTTTGAGTGAAAATCCGAATGTTATTCCCTCTTTATAGAGCTCAATCAGCAAAAGTTAGGCGTGCACTATGATTATTTGGCTTTAGCTTTTGAATGAATACGATCTTTAGTGGGCGTGCAAATGCAAATGATATGCCCAACTTTTGTTGTTTCGCTGTCTCACTGGCATGAATTATGAATACAGGAATACCTCGATTTACGTCGCCAATTGGTGCCATCACTCCTGAAGCAAATCGAAACAATATTAGTAAAACAAGTACATTTACATTTCGCCATACTTTGTTCATGTTTGTAACAACATTCCAATGCAGGTGAGCAAAACTCTGCTTTAAACCACTCAGTGAAAAGTGATGTTGTTATCCACGCTTTCTTATTTGATTTCTTTTTAGGGGTTCTTGGATTTTCAGAATTGTAGATAAGTACAGGTTTTAATTTGAAATCCCCAAAAGCATTTCCTCCTAGAAGAAGTGTCAGCCTTTCTTTTGCAGTTTTGAAGCTGGGTGTTGTATCCATGGCTTTCGAAATAAAAATTCTGCTTGGTAATCGCTTCCAATATACGAGGGTTTCCGACCGCAACGTAAAGATAGCGGCAATCGTCAATAAAAGCTAGTGAACACTAGTTGTGCATCTTTTGACGGTTACTTACCGAAGTTTCAGTCATTTTGGACGCGCAGTTTTTAGTTGACAGTCCTCTGAGTGAGTCGATGTGAGTGTTTTTTGTGAAAATGGAAAAAATTGAGTATCGAGCTGTTATTAAATTCTTGTTTTTGAAAGGCAATACGCCGCAAATCAAAAATGAGTCGGACTCTGCGTATGGGGACTCTGCACCATCATTTACCACAGTGAAATTTTGGGCAGCTGAATTTAAACGTGGCCGTAAGAGCTTGGGAGATAATGAACGTTGGGGACGTCCAAAAACTGCAACCACTGACGATAACATTGCTAAAGTTCACCAAATGGTGTTAGATGATCGCCGAAGTAAAGTGAGAGAGATAGTAGAGGTTATGAAAATGTCCAAAGAACGTTTTTCTTACCTATTAAATCAAGATTTAGGCATGAGAAAACTGTCGGCGCCTTGATTGCCGCGTATGCTTGCGTTAGACCAAAAACGTGTTCGAATGAACATTTCCAACTGCTCTGTTGGCGCAGTTTAGGCGCAATAAATGCGAGTTTTGGCGCCGATTAATTACCGTAGATGAAGCGTGGAAACAAAAATTCAGTCAAAACAGCCCTTTCAGACTGCAAAGGGCGAGCCGGCTCCAAAAAAAGCAAAAACTGTTTTTTCGGCTGGGAAAGTGATGGCGACTGTTTTTTGGGATAGTAAAGGAGTTATCTTAATCGATTATCTTCAAAAAGGAAAAAACATTACAGGAGCATACTCGGAAAAACGGCCACATTTGCTGAAAAAGAAAATCCTGTTCCGCCAAGACAAAGCGCCGTCTCACACCTCAGTGGTTGCCATGGCGAAAATCCATGAATTACGGTTTGAATTGCTTGACCACCCGCCTTATTCATCAGATCTAGCCCCAAGCGACTTCTTTTTGTTCCCTCATCTAAAAACTGCGTTCGGAGGACAGTAATTTTCGTCAAATGAGGAGGCAATCACCTTCGTGAACAATTATTTTGCAGAGAAAAACGCCAAGTACTATTTGAACGGGTTAGAAAGATGGGAGCATCGCTGGGAGAAGTGTGTAGAGTTACAAGAAGACTATGTAGAAAAATAAAAATGAAAATTTGGAGAAAAAATGTCTTGTATCATTGTTCGGTCGAAAACTTTTCAGCCAACCAGTAAGCCATTGAATTTTTTTTTTTAATTTTCTGCTGCTTCGTTATCGGCGCTTGCAGCTTCTCCGCTCAACTTGACATTCTGTACTTCTTCTTAAATTTTTCAAACCATCCTCGGCTAGCGTGAAAATCATTAACCTCTCCATGATCTTTAACAGTATTAAACAAGCTCTGCCCTTTAGCCTGAACTATAAGCGTTGTAACGGGAATTTTCTTCTGGTTTAAGTCTTGTATCCAGGTATACAAAAGTCTTTCCATTCTTTCCATTACAGGGGGTCTACTTTTGGTTATAATTGCATCTCTCGTGTTTCAGCACAAGTGCGTAACTTTTGTTTGTTGGCTTTTACATAACGGACAGTCGATGGAGGAAGTTTGAGAGATCGAGCGATGTTAGCACATTTTTCCCCTTTCTCTAAACGTTCTAAAATTTGCATTGGATTACTCAGAAGATGGTCTTTTTGTGCTCATATTTGAATTGTTTATCCAAAAATTAATATACCTTTAACATTGCTTATATTAAATATGAAATATTGACTTTATATAGGCGTACATATGTACCAAAACGGGTTACGAAAATATATTTTTGATTATTCGCAAATTTGTTGTAGCTAGTTTAAACCTCTACACAATTTTTAAAATAAAACTTAGAAATCTTAATTACTATATATCCGAAAGTACTATCAACAAACTAAAAAAATATAACGAGTAGGTATGTGCATCTGTATTTAATTTCTGAACTAAAAGGCACAGCATACTCAAATAAAAAAAAAACGTTAAAAAATTCAATTCAAAATATGACGTAAATAGAGGTACTTTCCGTACTTTTTTTGGCGTCGTAAGTCGAAATGACGTAAATCGAAACGTTGTAAATCGAGGTATTCCGTACACCAATTCGATTTTTTTTTTACTAAACACTTAATTTTCTTATCGGGACCGTTATGACGGTCGGAAATTAAATTTAACGCACGTAACGTATTCATACATGACCCCAAATTTTGATAGGAAAATTTGGATGATTTGGTTTGCATACCCTTTACAAAATTAAATGGTAGACAACCCGGAACACAAATACTCGTATGATATCTGTCAAAAGATGGTATGCATGAGTTCGGAGAATCCCTAATAGAAAAATAAAAAACTCGTTATTTAGGAAATATTTTCCAAGTTACTCAACCAGTTTATAGCTGTTTGTATAATATCAGCGCTTAGGGATCTGACTATTTGTTGCGATTGCAGTAGTTCAATGTGAAATCTTGTCATAGTATTTCTTGAGTGTTATGGTATCTGAGATATACTTAGAGGTACGTTGATTGTAACTAGGTTGTCTATAAAGGCCATTTGGAATTTTCGGACATCTATAATAATGGAGGAGTGTCCTGCGTTTATTCTTTAGGAGCATCATATTTTACTGCGCATATCAGGCAGATATTGAGGAATCTATCCTTAATACAGTGTGTTACAAGGCGTTCGCTTACGTGCCTTAGTGTGAACACTTCTTGCCTAAGCCTGAGGGTTTACTACAAACCCACATCCAAAAAGACACTGCTTCTTTAACAGTCAACGGAGGGGTCCATGTCAAAGTTATCCAACCTCGTTTTGTCCGGCCTATCCCACCACACTTACTCGGTAGCTGCTTTTACGAGTACATTCCATGAAAAGTGCATTCCTTTTTGTCTACTTAAAAAACAATTCTCTTGTCTTTTGAAATCTTCTTAGGTTTGCTTTGACCCAAAGTTGG
The DNA here is from genome assembly GCA_963966105.1 of Volucella zonaria. Taxonomy (NCBI): domain Eukaryota; kingdom Metazoa; phylum Arthropoda; class Insecta; order Diptera; family Syrphidae; genus Volucella; species Volucella zonaria. Next base: position 315,097,029 of record OZ014530.1, on the reverse strand, counting down.
TATGAAATCTCTTTTACATTGTCTTTGCTCCTCAGTTAAATTCTTGGCTTAGAGCTTGTGCTGGATTGAATGTAATGTACAGAAATGCTGCTGTAAGAACGAACACCGTAATCAATCAATTTTAGATTCAAAGATAAGCGACTCTGCGCCAAGGCAATATCAGCCAAATGCTCCGCAAGAAATCTAGTCATCGTTGTTGATGTTGGTGTTATGATCTGATCAGTATTCAATTGGACAAACTTAAGGATATCTCAATACAGTTAGGACTTACGTCGTTTTGATAGTATGCAGTTTTTAGTATATGCTGAAGATCGGTCTATAATTCAGAAACCAGATCGTCGGCATCTCTTTCCCGAGCTGACCGTATATTTAAGAAGTGTCCTTCACAGAAAATTTATCTACTTTAACATGACATCTAAGTACTTCACCAGATATTATTTTCAAGTTGTTTTACTCTCATGGGATGGTCATCCATCCGACCTTCCTTCGCTTTATCAGTTTTTCTAATGGGGCAGAATGAATGACGGTGCTTCATTTGAGTTCTGTTTAAGTTTGAGTATTGAGATCTGTTTAAGTTCTCTCTAATGCCGAGTTCTATTGCGTGTATCTCAGCTTGAAATACAGAGGCGCTGCTGTCTATTTAGGAGTTATTCTTAGCCACTGAGATAAGCATGTGAAAATGAAGAGAGGTTCAACAGAACCTCTAATGCTTTGGTGGGTGTTGTTTTCATTGCACCCGTAATACACACACAGGAAAGTGTTTGACGTTTATTCAGTCTAGCTTTTCTTTAGTTTTATGCTACCATATTGGAGATGAATAAGGGATGCTGTGTAGATCCACAGTGTAATTTTTTTCGGTTAAGGCCCCAGTTTTTACTCAGTATACTTTGCTGGTCCATAGTGAAGTCCTGGTTTTTTCTATGGTTTTTTTGATATGTGTTTTCTAAGTGAATCTTCGATCCAGACTAAACCCAGGAGTTTCACTTCACTTGAAAACTATATGGTTCCACTAAAAAGTGTTATATCTTTAAGTTTGTCTAATTTTTTTCTTTTGGTGAAGGCAACTGTGGAGCTCTTTTTGTGGTTTACGTTCAGGCTAAGCTTCTTCTGCCAGTTAGCAACAAGGTTGAGTGCCCCCTGGAGGAGTTCCGAGATAGTTAGATAGTTACCTCTGTTAAGGGTCACAATGTCATCAGCGTATCCTTGAACATAGACAACGTCGTTGTTGTATGTTTAGCAGTTAATTTACTAGCAGGGGGGAGAGAACACCGAACTGGGGGCAATTTTTCGCAGCTGCAACGTTGATTCTGTGACTGTCTAATGTAGCGTTGATATTTCTACCGTGAAGCATGTTCTTTGCCCAGTTACATGTAGTATCACCTACTCCTGCATTTTGGATGCATCTTTATATCTAGGCTTGTTAGGTATTGTTGAAAGCTCTTTCAATGGCAATTTCTTTATCTCTGAGGGATTTCTCAATCTTTGTGGTGAATTCCTGAAGATCATTCGTTGTCGATTTTCCTGGATGATAGGCATATTGGTTTTTATATAGTGGATCATCCCTGATATGTATGTCTATCAAGTATTATTTTCCATTGTTTTTAGGAAAAACCAGATGAAACTTATGGGTCTGTATGATTTGGGTAAATCAGTTAGTCTACTACCTGCTTTGGGTATAAACTTAACCGTTACCTCTTTCCAACTTTTTGGTATATAACCCCACACATAACTGGTTCTGAATAAGTTTGTGAGGTAGGGTTATTAGCGTAATACCTTTTTCGAGAATTGCTGGGAAGACTCCATCTTACCAGGGGCTTTGAATGGATCAAAAGAATCGATGGCCCATTTTATTTTGCCGTCATACAAAAATTTCCCTTGACTTCTTCTAGTCCTCTCTGGTTGGTTTATTGGTCTTTCTATGGAGAGGATTATCGAGACCGATGGATATATTTCCACATAGGTGCCATTCGGTTTTTTCATTAGTCCGTCTATTGTGTGTCTTTTGACAGCAAAATTATTTTGGCTCAAGTCAGCTCAAAGAGTACCTTGTAACAGAACATGGGGCTTTTAAATATAGAGAATGGTAGTTTGCATCTGTACGGCTATGAAGTGTCCAAATTTATCCCACATGCCATTTATTAGGTACAATAAACTTTCACGTTAATAAATCAATGCTGCGTTCTTTAGATTGAAAAGATTAGTTTAGCTTGGTCGCATAGAGACCTTTCTTGGCTCATTTGGCTCTACAAGATTCATATCATGGACAGCACTTCAAAATCATAAAATCATTAATTAAGAAGAACTGTTCTTTGGTGCAACTTGTATTGATGTTTTGATAAGTTTGCTCGCTGACGATTAAACCTTAAATTGACTGGGAAATTTTGTATGAAATTTTGACAGAAGCTTAAATTGTGCAGCTGAGCTAAGCGATTACAAATTTAGGAATGAAACGTTATGTGCATTTCTTATTGAATTTCTCGTTTGTTTAGTTTTCCGGTGAATTAATCGACTTGAAATTCCCGTGAATGACTGTTTGCCGGTAACATACTTAAATTTGTTCAAATAAAAGTTCCAGATGGAGAGAAGCATTACCACCCAGCCATATAAAATTCAGACTTTGAGTTGTGTTCAGTGGACTGATTACCAACGTGACAAATACATCTTTTCTATCGATACATTATTAATTGTCTGTGGTCTCATAAATCTAAAACTAATACACGACAAAGTTCAATTACTATCATACCTAATTCGGAAAGTATTACCTTTCATAACAAAACCATCACAAATGCTTAATGTAGGCCATTGTGCAATGATCGCATTACTCAAACTGACCTAGTATAACATATTTCATTTATTTATGTCACTGCATTTTTGTCGCAGCGATTTGCAATAACCTTATCTGCTGAATAATAAGGAAAAAAAACAAAAAAATGCAATGTTAGCTTAAAGACAAGCCCCTATTGAATTCTACATAAACCAGTACCAAAGGTTATGCGCAAGGTAAGCTACTTGACTTGTGATGTAAATGAATTCTATACAATCATACAAACAAACAAACAAATTGATAATCATAATTCTGGGGAAATAGATCACGTTTCTAAAAAAAAAAAAAAATATTAGGTTATACAAGCGATATCAAATACGAGTATCAAACAAATAAAGACGGTACTTTAAATAGTGTATTTTATGAAAAGTTTAATGACTAATAGTACCATATATAATATTTTTTAAAACTACTGAAGATGGGCACTGATCAGGAGCCGAATGAGCTCGTTGAATTCCGACTGCGACCGAAAAGAAAAACCAAATTTGTTTGAATATGAATTTTTCACTAGAAGTAGACCTAGATAAGAAAACTTGAGTTTCCGGCATGTGAGCGTTTTCTTCAGGAGTATCTCGCATTAAAACTTAATTCATCTATTTAGGCTTAATATGTTTACTTCTATGCCCCTATAGATGAAATAGATGATACTACCAAAGATACAGAGTTTCTAGGAGCTTCTAGACATTGTATAAGAATTTCCCAATTGCGGTGTGAAAATCATTCTCGGTGACTTTCATGTATATGATACCAAAACAAATTAAGGCTACTCGACTTCGCGGCTACAGTCATTCAGAACCAGAACCAAACAATCCCTTCGCAAAGCTGGGGTACGGTCCAGAAAATTATCTCGTTGTAGTAGTTCAGTGCGAATGTAGATGTCTAAAGCATCATGAAAGTGGGAAAAAGGTAGAAGGATTACAATGACTTTTACTTACAAAGCCCAAGTGCCGCTGCGCCAAATTAATATAGAGAATCATTCGCACTTACTTATTTAGGTGGCGCTACAGTTCAGGGTGAACCTGGGCCTCATCTAACAAGCCTCTCCAGTTGGTCCGGCTTTTAGTTAACTGCTTCCAGTTGCGCACTCCAAGATGGTTAAGGTTCCCTTCAACTTGTGCGCATTACCTAAGGTGAGCTCTCTCAATACTGCGTTTTCCCCCCGGGTTTAATTCGAAGAGTCTCCGGCCGCAGCATTGGCGCCCATTCGCTCTACATGTTCTTGACATCTCGGGCGACTGATGATACGCAATTTTTTGACTAGGTCGATATCGCTGTACAGCTCGTGTAGTTCGTCGTTTAATCTTCTCTTCCAAAGCGCGTCAACGCAAACAGGACCGAATATTTTTCGAGAGCTTTTTGTCTCTGAGGATATCTTTATCCGCTTTCGATAGATTCCATACTTCAGCGCCATAAAGTAGGACTGGGATGATCAAGGTCTTATATAAATTCTCCTTAGTCGTTCGGGATAGGGTCTTACTACTCAATTGTCCCCTTAGTCCAAAGAAACGGCGATTGGTAAGAGTCGACTGTTTGCCTTAAAGCGCTTTATTGAATTGATGCAATAGAAATGGGCACTACAGTTTGCCATAGATATTAAAATATTTTGGTCGTTCTTCAAAAACACTGAAAACTTTTGTTCGTCCTATATTACAACCCTCACGTAAAGACAGCATTGAAGCCCATTGAATTCCTATAATTAACAGCATAACTAATTGGAGAACCACCAACAGAGTGGAATTTTATGCTTCCAAAACACAATGCTGTTTTCTGGTTGTCAAAATAAAATTGAGACAGCCAACCACTATTCATGAATGACACTTTGCACTGCTGAAACCGAAAAAAGTTTAATTTCTCGGTATTTGTATTAATGACAATCTACGTTGGAATGATATTGGATATTACCAAAAATGCTAGTGAACATTGCGCAGTCAATTGACGTTGTCCAACAGTGAGGTAAAGTCGGTTGCGTTAATTTGTTCTATTGATATTTTCACCAGCGCTCCAACGAAAATGCAAGAAGCATTCAGCCCATTCAAGATTAACATCCGTCTGAAATATTGTGATCCATCCGAAAGACCTACAATTCTCTTATGCAATGCATTGCTGTGTTCTTTATTTTTTTTTTTTTTTAACAAGGGGTTAAGATACCCTTAAAATGTTTGCACACAGCGCGGGCGAAGGAAATTTAGGGAGCGAAGAAGGATTGGCACCGATGTACGTTGGTTTTATATGTCTGAATGTTATAATGACTAGGACATAGAGAGCTCGGCAGGGCATTCCACAAGCGAGTTGTTCGGTTTAGGAATGAATCGAATATTTCAGAGTACCCCCGGTAGTGGGCTTGAGCGTATACTGATGAGCATTCATAGCGAGACGTGTGTTACGGTTAAAGGTTTGAAGGGGCGGAATGCTACTGGCGATTTTTATGGAGCACTGGTGGTGAAAATAGCGATAAAACAAGGTGAGACACGAGACATTTCGTCAGTGTTCGAGTGTGTACATTGCCTGAGTGATATTGGTATCAGCTATGAGTTTTATCGCACGGTTTTGAATCTGGTCTAGCAGATGTATGCGGATGAATGCCTTATGTATTGAGACCAGATCAGAGGGGGAAAAGTATTTCTTACATCGTTTGAAGAAATCTAGACATTTCGCAGTGTTTTTGACGACACCGAATATGTGGTCATTTCAACATAAGTATTCACTGACACACATACTGAGAATGGAAAGTGTATCGGTTTCGGCGATGCAAGTGCCATTCATGGATAATAGCCGGGTATTTAAATTTCGCTTTGACGACAGCAGACAGCATTGTGTTTTGGAAGCATTAAATTCTACTGTGTTGGTGGTTCCCCAATTAGTTATGCTGTTAATATCAGAATTCAATGAGCTTAACATACGCTGCCGTTTCCGTTCTACAGCCGAAGAGCAGGCACGTGAGTCCGGGAACGAATATGAAAAGCAGAGAGTACTGTCGTCAGCAATGGAATATATTGGATTAGAAGTAGCAGAGATCGTTGATGAAAATTAAAAAGAGCGTCGGAGACAGAACGGAGCCCTGGGGCACACCAGCATTTATTTTGTGAATATCAGACTTGAAACCTTTTGGCATCGATGACTCTCTTCTTCAATGGATTAGAAATTGCCTTTCGGAACGTTCCTGGTGTGCCCCAGGGCTCCGTTCTGTCTCCCACACTCTTTTTGATTTTCATGAACTATCTCTTGTCTGCTACTTCTAATCCAACATATTCCTCTGCTGACGACAGTACTCTCTGCTTTTGATATTCATTCCCGGACTCACGTCCCTGCTCTTCGACTGTAGAACGGGAATGGCAGCGTATGTTAAGCTCATTAAATTCTGATATTAACAGCATAACTCAACAGAGTGGAATGCTTCCAAAACACAATGCTGTCTGCTGTCGTCAAAGCGAAATTTAAATACCCGGCTATTATCCATGAATGGCACTTACATCGTTGAAACCGAAAAACTTTCCATTCTCGGTATGTGTGTCAATGACAACTTACGTTGGAATGACCACATATCCGATGTCGCCAAAAATGCTGCGAAATGTCTAGGTTTCCTCAAGCAATGTAAAAAATATTTCACCCCCTCTAATCTGGCCCCAATATATAAGGCGTTTATACGCCCGAAATTGGAGTACAATGCTCACATCTGGTCAGGTGCTCCTAAAACCTTATTGCACTTGCTAGATGGGATCCAAAACCGTGCGGTAAAACTCATAGGTGATGACAGTATCACACAGTCATTCAACACCCTAGAACACAGACGTTATATCTCCTGCCTCACCTTGTTGTATCGCTATTTTCACCACCAGTGCTCCTCCGAAATTGCCAGTAGCATTCCACCCCTTCTAACTTTTAACCGTAAAACCCGCCTCGCTATGAATGCTCATTAGTGTGCCCTCAAGCCCACCTTCGGACGTACTCTGAAATATCGTGATTCATTCCTAAGCCGTACAACTCGCTTATGGAATGCCCTGCCGAGCTCTTTATTCCCTAGTCACTATAACTTGTAAACATTTAAGACCAACGCACATCGGTATCTCTCTCTTGTCCCTCCCTAACTTACCCTCGCCCGCGCTATATGCAAACATCTTAATAAGGGTGCACAAAATCCTTTGTGCGCGCCCCAATTATAAAAAAAAAGGAAATTGATCGAAGTCTGCCATCTATTCATTCGACTCAGCATATGGTTGGAACATTTTTAAGTTCCTTTTCTCATTGTGGTTAAATTTTCCTTCTGAAAAAAGTTTGAATTCTATTGGAAATTAAAAAAAAAATTATCGAAGTGCTCTGCACAACTCACAATCATCCTAATCCATCTATGCCTGATGTACGGAAAGATAATCCACATTACAACCGACCAACGATTGAAATCACTATCCACCTCCTCTATTTAAATTCTTATGCGCCAAGGCATGGATTCTTCTTTATAGGTATTTCTTGTGAACGTAGAATTACTCATGCGTAAGCTGATGAATGATATTGCAACATTGACCTAGTCAGGATGGAGCCGGAAAGCATTGCGTCTTGTGAAACTCCCAGTAGACAAGATTTTAAAATGTTTCAAACAGTGTAAATCGAACCCGCTGTAAAGACAATCTCAGCAGAAACCTCACCGTAAATAAAACGCTAAAGCAGTCAACTATTTGAAAGAACCATAACGAAAAAATCATGAATCAGTTCGATTAATAGAGAAAGAGGGTTTAACATATTTGGCGAAGGGTGACGTAAATTAGACAAGACAGACAGGCTAAACTTGAAATATTTATTGTGCTTTAAAGTTACGAACTCTTGAACTATGATCCTCGTATATTATTTCCTCTGAACCTTAATACACGTAAAAATATTGTATTATTTCGTAATCCTATTTTCCATTACGAATTTGAACGCAGGCCAAGATTTGTGGTAATAGTCGATATGTGCATTTTCCCTTATCTCAAGCATTGTTCCTTTTGGGCTATTGAAAACTACTCGTATTTGTGGTCTTGATATCCATAATAGTACATCCATTGATGTCCTGCGATCATCCCATTCGTTAGGCTCCATCTACAATTGCTTTTTGTATTGCACAATGTTGTCAAGTTCTGAATTATTGAAAGCCTTTTTCTCCCGATCCGGTTGGGTATTGTCCATTTTATGTGCCAAATTTCCAGTAATAACTCATCATCGAGAATATTGCTTTTCTGCACAATAAAATGAAAGTTTCATTCGAATTATATCTATTTGTTCTATTTGCAGGTTGGTTTTAAAGGATTCGAAATCGCTCCGCAAGCTCTTTCCGCCTCGGGCGCATTCCAATGGGATGATGGGAAAACTTACAACATAACTCATGGCTCTGTAGTTATTGCCGCAATCACATCGTGTACAAACACAAGTAATCCATCAGTGATGTTGGGAGCTGGTATGCTTGCAAAGAAAGCTATTAATAAGGGGCTTTCAATTGCTCCCTACATTAAGACTTCACTTTCGCCTGGTTCTGGAGTAGTCACATATTATCTACGAGAATCTGGAGTTATTCCTTACTTGGAGAAACTAGGTTTCGATATCGTCGGCTACGGTTGTATGACGTGTATCGGCAACTCTGGACCTCTAGATGAAAATGTCGTAAATACCATCGAAAAGAACGGTCTTGTGTGCTGTGGTGTTTTGTCTGGTAACAGAAACTTTGAGGGTCGTATTCATCCCAACACAAGAGCCAACTATTTGGCAAGTCCATTGTTGGTAATTGCATACGCTATTGCTGGACGTGTAGATATTGATTTCGAAACAGAGCCCATCGGTGTAAATGCCAATGGAGATAAAGTATTCCTCCGGGAAATTTGGCCAACCAGGTCTGAAATCCAAGAAGTGGAAAACAAACATGTCATCCCAGCTATGTTCCAAGAAGTTTACAGTAAGAAACTCAAATCAAATTTCATTAAATCTTTCAATCACAAAACTTAATTTTGTTTTCTTCTTAGGCAAAATTGAATTAGGCTCAGAAGACTGGCAGAAATTACAGGTTTCTGATGGTCAGCTGTACCCATGGAGCGCTGAATCAACTTACATTAAGAAACCACCATTCTTTGATGGAATGACTCGTCAACTTCCTGCTATCAAATCTTTGGAAAATGCTCGATGCTTGTTATTCTTAGGAGATTCCGTGACAACTGATCACATTTCTCCAGCCGGTTCAATTGCAAGGAACAGCCCAGCAGCTAGATATTTGTCGGAGCGCAATCTTACACCACGTGATTTTAATTCATATGGATCCCGTCGTGGTAATGATGCTGTCATGGCACGTGGCACATTTGCTAATATTCGATTGGTCAATAAATTGGTTACGAAGACTGGTCCAAGAACATTGCACATTCCAAGCCAAGAGGAAATGGATGTTTTCGATTGCGCTGAGAGGTTTGTAATTTAAATCATTTGTTTCTTAAGGAGAGACACAATTTAATTTTTAATTTTTGTTTTTAGGTACAAGGAAGAGGGCACACCCTTGATTGCTGTTGTTGGTAAAGAGTATGGCAGCGGATCAAGTCGCGATTGGGCTGCTAAGGGCCCTTTCCTCTTGGGCATTAAGGCTGTCATTGCTGAATCATTTGAACGTATTCATCGATCAAATTTAGTTGGCATGGGTATTATTCCTTTGCAATTCTTACCCGGTCAAAGTGCTGAAACTTTAAATCTGAACGGAAGTGAAGTGTACAACATTAGTCTACCAGATGACATTAAACCGCTTCAAAAGATCAAAGTTAAGGTAAGTGATTTACATAAATCTTAGCACGTTTTGGGTGTCACATAAATCATTCTTTAAATATGGCCTCTTCTCGTCTTGTCGAACAGATCAGATATAATAACATATTTCTCGAAGTTTGTATTGTGCTTTAGGACAAATGCTATCAGCCATCTGTTGACGCATCTGTTGACAATGGTGTAGCTCAACTCATTAGTGCTTTTTCTTATTTTTCAACAAAAACTCGAACTTCGTTGGTGAATAAAAGAGTTGTTATCCGGCATGAAAAAGAAACGGGCTTTGAGTAGTATTTTGATAGTACTTTTACCTCAAATACAGTTATTTATACTGTGCATTTTGCTTTTACTTTGACTTCATCGTACGTATCGCCCAAAAATGTTTTTTTTTTTTGTTAAGTCTAAACGGCGCTCTAATTGCATCTATCTCAGCTTTGTCGAACGCTTTCTATAGAACGATGAAGACGACGTGTAGACCTTTTTGCCGCTTTGCAATATTTTTCCATAATTACCTGAAAGTCGTCATACATACAGTGTTGTGCAAAACATACCGGATTGTTCTTGAACATCTTTCATTGAAGAATTCTAGATGACAGGATTACAGTAGGTACACTTGTTTGGCAATTTAAGAAAACCTATTGAATGAGTTTACAAATAGGAAAAAAAACAAGGCATTGCTATCATTATTTTTAGAGTTTTATCAAAAACTGTAGCTCAACTTAATGCCATGCTGGTGCAAAAGATATCGAATTTTCAAAAGTACCGTATTTTCTTGCTCTTTAACTTGCTGATAATGGTTTTGCCTATCATTTGAATTGAGTTATAGACATAACAAAACTTGAAAGGTCAGGTGTCTCCAATTTGTTTACTAATAAAACGGCTAAAAATAAATACAGTGGTGTGGTTAAAAATCAGGTGGTAGCGGATTTCAGGGCAGGGCTAAAACAAAGATCTATAGCCAAAAAATATAAAATGTCATCATTGCCAGTGTGTGACATTATAAAAACGTTTCGGAATGAAAAACCGAAACCATTCACTGTGGAGGGCGTCCCAGAAAAACTACACTCTGAACCGATCGGCAAATTAAGAAAATGATTCTTAACGATCTAACGACTAACGATTGTTAGCGTGCTCAATCTTTCAATTGAAGCAAGCACCGTACCCAGACGTTAAAGGGAAGCTCATTTTTGTTCTTTTCGACCAGCGAAGCATAGACAAAAAAGGTACCATTTTATTCCTCTAGTAAGCCTTTGATTACTTTGCTAACGCCAATCGTTTCTTAGGCTGTTATTCGCAAGAAACCATTTCAATTAGCCAGCAAAAAAGTGGAAATCTCTACTGTTTAACAACGAGAGTAAGTCCAGTTTGATTGCTCCCGATGGAAGTATTCATGTTGACGACAGCCACGACATTGTCGTAAATCCGTTAAGCATGGAGGAGGCTCAGGAACAATACATGAGATTAGTGGTATTTTGGATCATTTCCAGTATAGGGATATACTGGAATCGGTAATGCTACCATGCGCTAAGGAGGAGATGCCACTGTGTTGGATTTATCAACTTGATAATGACCGAAAACATTCATCAAAGGTTAAGGAGTGGTATGCGCAGAAAAATGTTGTTATGTTGGAATGGCTCTCTAAATCGCTCGATCTAAACTCTATCGACAACTTGTGGGCCATTTTAAAAAGACGGGTAGGTTCAAAGACGCATGCATCTACTGTACGCAGATCTGCCTTCGAGAAAGCCGCATTAACTGTCATGACGTTTATTAATATTGCGTTGTCGATTGTCCAAAATTTGCTCATATTTATATTTTCCTAGTATACAAGCTTAGTTAAACCGATCGGCAATTGTTGTAGTTTCTCATGTCGCCTTTGCCCTTTTTACAGTGGAACAAGAAAGCTCTCCTTCCATTCGCTGGGTATCCAATCGCCCTTCAATTGAATAAAATTGAGAGCTGTTTGCTTTCATATTGCGTAAGGTATGTGATATGGTCTGAGCGCCCATCTTCGGTTTATCCTTTTCACAGTTTCGCTGACTTCATATTCCGTAACGTCTGATGTGTGCTTCTCATGCGCGCCAAATAAACAAGAAAATAAGACTACGCGGAAACTATTCGTTAAGTAACGCGTTACCTCTCCACCTATAGCAATTTTTGTTTGTTGTTCGTAAACGTCCGTGCTAGTCTCTAGTAAATTTCGGCTAAATCTCCTACTAATTTTTTCTCCGTTTAGCCCTAATTAAAAAAAAAATATTAGTCCTTTTGCTGGTGTTTGGTAGCACTTCTTGTAAAATGCCTGTTTATTGGTTGTGAAGGAAAATCTTCTAAATTCTTTGCCCACTGAGGTCCAGCTACTGTGGTTCTTTTTGCACTGATCATATTCTCACTCGACGCACTTGATCGATTTCACAATTTCCATCATACTTATTCCACGTTTGAAAGGGTTCCCTTTACTGCCTTTTTGGTTTCATCTTACCTTGCATATTTCTTCGAAATTTATCCACATATGATGGTGGTGGTGGAATAACGCCGACTACTTCGCAAGGGGGTTCGGGTTCAAAGTTCGGCCAAAACCAAAAAAGCAGGAAACCCAATCTATTATTTTGTGTCATCGCGTTTTTGGTGGGCAATGGCAAAACATTTAAACATTTAAAGAGAGAACTATTGTCTAGTAAGTAAGGAGTAAGCAAAAAATCATACCCAAAGAACACAATGAGTGCATAATTTTGAGCAATTCAGGCAAAATTTACTGCCCAGACCTGGCATCTTTTCTTATCTTAGTTATGTTAGCTTACCACCTTGATCAAAAAGTTCTCGGAATTTATTCAGAAAATTAAAAAAGTTTATTCATCTAAATGTATATTGTCCCCTTCAAAGTAATCCCCGTCGACTGCAACACACTTATGCCAGCGCTTGATCCAATCCTCGAAACATTTTTTATATTCGGTTTTCGGTATGTCCATCAATGCTTCCTGCGATTTTTCCATTACTTCCTCTCGGCTGCTGAAACGCGTTCCTCGTAGTGGTTTTTTAACTCGATTGAAGAGAAAGAAGTCACAGGGAGCCAAATCAGGTGAATTCGGTGGCTGTTGGATGGTATTTGTTGCATTTTTCGTCAAAAAATTACGAATAATGATGGCACTGTGCGACGGTGCGTTATCATGGCGCAAATTCTGGTCTCTTTCGGCGAATTGCTTCACGCAAACGTCTCATAACGCCCAAATGATACTCTTTGTTTACTGTCTGGGCTTCTGGCAAAAATTCATGATGCACTGCACCGTTGTAATCCGTGAAAACCTTCTTTTTTGACTGAAAACGACGTGTTTTTTTGGTATCGGCTCATTTGCTGAACGCCATTCACTTGCCTGATGTCTGGATTGCGCGTCGTACTCATAAACCCACGTCTCGTCTCCAGTAATGATCATTTTGATGAATGTGAGATCGGATTCAGCCTCGCAAATCATCTTATTTGCGACGTCAACACGGTCTCTTTTTTTTGTCACCAACTTTGCTGCTACACGACGGAAACCCAAATCATTACCAAAATGCCTTGGACGGATCCATAGGCAATGTTCAAGTCCTCCGCTATCTCTTTGATGGTTAATTTGCGGTTATTGACCAACATTTCTTTTACGAGCACTTCATCAATGTTTTCGTCGGTTTTCGATCTCGATGGTCTGCTACACTGCGTTCATCATCTTCGATTGACTCACGACCACTTTTGAACCGCTCGCGCTCGTGCCACTGTTAAACGACCGTTTTCTTTAGAGAATCGTTGCCGAAACACTTTTCCAACATTTCCAACCTTCGCGCACCATTACATCCGTTTTTTACGCAAAATTTGATACGAGTACAAGTTCGTTGTTCCAAATTTAAATCCATTTCTAAAATTGCAAAAAATCGCCGACACACACAACTCTTGTCTACGTAACTTTTGCAAATGTTAAGCTATGACGCTAAGATTTAGAGGGAATGTCAACACCAGATTTATCAACTTAACAAAAAAAAAACAAAACTCAAATCGGAAGACTGGGAGCCCCACACCGTGGAGTGGTGCGGGAACTTTTTGATCAAGGTGGTATTTTCTTGACTAGCTGACGACTATAGAATGTTTTTCTTAACGAAAATCCTGGCAGCTGGCTTGCTAGTGGTTTGCCTAATATCATTTTTAATCTTTTATTCGCGTTATTCCAGCATGGAATACGCCACTACATAAGGTGCCACTTTTATTTAAGGGACACTCCTAGTGTGACCGCCAAAATAAAGGTAATTTTTGGGAATTTTTTTTAAAGAAAAATACTGCATCAAATGTTTTAAAATTTGGAGGATATATTTATGCATAAATATTCTGAAATTTTCAAAGAAAAAAATTAAATTTTCAACGAGTTATTCGCTATCTCCCAAGTCACAAAAAAAGGTCCTCCACTGCCTTCACGGTGGCTGAAATAAAAAAAAAAAAACAAAAAAGATTACTAAACAAAAGATATTGCCTATATAATGACCCACGATTGTGAAAAAAAAATTGAAATTTGACGAAATGGCAGAGTTTTGGAAAAAAAATAGAATTTTACCCGAAAATTTGATGACTTTAGGCCCGCCAAAAATTACATTTTTCATATAATCGAGAAACTGGAGGGGTCATTAAAAATAAAAAGACATATACGAAATAAGCAAAAAAAAATCAAAGCGATCGAATGATTTGTCTTCGAATTATGACTACAGCAAATTTTAAAAATTTAGTTTCGAGAAAAACGCGTTCAAAGATAAAATGATTGATTTCGAACTCAAATGATAAAATGTAGCCCAGATTGTTTTATACATTCCATCCAATTTATCTTGATGTCTCATGATCGCTAGGCCGTATTACTTTTGAAGTTTAGTTAAGTTGACAGTTAATTTTAGCATGGTCTTACTTTTTCCTCCTAAGCTCTTATCGACTTTTTTCAACCTACGGCATCGTGATCCCATTCTTTTTTTAACATGTACTCGTAGATAGCACTCTAGTTTTTCTAAAGGAATATCATATGGATTCAAATCTAATAATCCTTGGCACTATCACCATCACCAATACTCGTATACCGCGAATATTTCATCCCGTATTTACTAATCGAGCGACCAAACCTGTCTTTTACACTGTCGACTTCCATTTTTGAGGCCGATCCTTTATGATTTATTTCGCAATCGTCTTCGTGTAGTGAGAGCCATTCTTCGTAAGCTTTACCAACGCTGTCTTTATTATTTTCTCAAAAGACACAACTCCGACAGTAAGTAAACTTTACACACGAATCGCCGATTTTTTTACAATATTTTCCTGCCAGAGTTACTACACCAAAATGTGAAGTATAACCACGTTTTTTCTACCTACCATCTCCCGAAACTGTCAAATTTGTCTCTGAATTTTATTTCTCTAATGTCTGCTTCTTCTCTTCTTCAACAGAACTTTCCATACTAAATTTGCAAACTGATTCTGCTGTTATCCACTAATTCGTGAAACATCCAGAGAAAGTTTGCCGATAAAAAATGTACTTACTATATCCATCAAACCGCTAAAAAGATTAATTCCGTTTATTCCGATACCCGAAAGACGCATCACAGCCACTAAACGTCTATTTATTTCAAATGCATTTTCAATCATAGACCCGGAATTAATGTACGAAACACTGCATTCACCCATGACAGCAATTTTGAACCGAAACAAACTGAATAATGCAGTATCCATGAGTTGGATCAACCACAATATTATCATCATTATTTTGTGATGGTTTTTCAGCTGACATACTGGTATTCGCGGTAGACTGCTCGAAAGTTTGTTGATTTCCTGTAAACTTTCGTTTTCTTGAAACTGGTCTATGCCTGGGAATGTCGGAGTATCTTTTTGGTTTGAATACGAGGTTGATCACTCATTTTCACTAAAATAACTTACGAAGTGCTCAGTACAATGGCCACAGTATAATCCCTTAAGGATAGACCTATTCATGCATTTCTGTATACCTGAAAGTCAACAATAGAAACAGGAATCGTATTATAATGGTATACGATGACAACAGAGCCCGAACAATAACTCTGGTAGACCCCGTAGCAAACATAACTTTCTGACCGCTGAGCAGCTACTCTTTAGAAGGCAGTAATTCAAAAACTATTTGAGATATTGGTTTGAAATTTTGGTGTGTTATAGACCGGTGGCCAATAACAGGCGGACCGCGGTCCGGAAACTGAAGATTAGCCGTTGGACCTTCAAATATTTTTAAATATGCCGACTATCTATTCAATTCAATTATGTACATACATATGGTATATTTTTTTATAACTAGCCCACCATTCATACATTCAACACCCATACCTGCACCAAACAATACAATGCATGTTTGCTTTTCGTCGTAACCTGGATGTTTTTGAAAAAGATATTGCTAGACAAGAATTTATTCATTTCCCAACAATTCTGGCAGGTGAAAAGGAGAACTCTGAAGAAAAAGACATTGCAGTGTTTTCGAAGTTTCTATTCGATCTTAAAAACGAATTTGCTGTAAGATTCCAAGACTTTGCAGAGAATGGGAAGGTATCTCAATTCCTTAAATTACCTTATGAAGTCGCTGCAGTAGCAGAATGGACTGACGTGGATGCGAAGTTATTCGGTCTTTCAAATGCTTAACTGCAAATGGAATTAATTGACCTGCAAGAAGATATTTCCTTGCAAAAGTATAAAACTGCATCCGTTGAAGAATTTTGGGGCAAACATGTTCCAGAAAAAATATCAAAATTGCAAAAAACTAGCTATCAACTTGGCTACTATGTTTGGCTCAACATATATATGCGAATCGTCTTTCTCAAAAATGAATTTTTTGAAGAACAAATATCGTTCGACACACTCTTCGCATTTCCTGTTCCTCGCATGAACCAAATTTAAAAAAAAAACTGGCTCAAGACTGTCATTGTAATTTCCCCCATTAATTTTACCTATTGTGTTTTCTACAGTTACTTAAATGAAGCAATATAAAAAAAAAATACAAAACATTATGAGTTTTTTTTTGTGGACCTCGATAAAAGTTTTCAACCGTATCTGGACCCCACTTAAAATTACTTGCCGACCCCTGGTATACACCCTGAATGCCTCGAACTGCAACCAACTTCAGACTGCTATAATGGCCGTTCATGATAGTGAGCTTAAATTTTGACACATGACAGATAATTTTATTATTTGCAAGCCTTTTTAAACGATTTGCGTCTCAGTTGTGTTGAAAAATTTTTATCCGCGATGGAATTCAAACGTAATAGTGTGATTGCCTTATATTTGGCTGGAAAACTACAAGTAGCTATCGTTATAGCCCTCCAACACCTCAACGTGAATAAACCATTTGTGTCTCGAACCATAGCTCGTTACCGTGATACTGGCAGCATTGCAAAACGCCATGGAGGTGGTCATAAAAAAATAGCAACATCAGCAGAAATGGTTCGGAAAGTGAAGGCTCGAATTAAGCAAAATCCGCGTCGTTGTTTAAGAAAAATGGCTCGTGAGCTCAACATATCGTTGGAACGGATGCAACACATACTGAAAAATAAGCTTGGGCTCAAGCCATTGCAGTTCCAAAAAGCACACGATCTTACACCGCAACAGAAAAAAGTTACAGTTGAAAGAGCGAAGGAATTGCTACGTTTGCACGAAAGTGGTGAGTTGCCGAATTTGGATTTTCCGATGAGTCGCCATTTGTTATCGAGCAATATGTCAACTAACAAAATGACCGAGTTGACTTACCAGAGAGGTCATTCGAAAATTTACACCTTCGGACGGCCACCAGAAAGCAGGCAGCACCGATGATGATGATTTGGGCCGCCATAACCGCCGATGGTCGCCCTCCGCTCGTATTTTTGGACCGTGGTTGGCGGTAAAAAATACCAAAGTTTGGACCACCTCAAACAAGCACTTCGCCGGGAAAGGGCCAAAATACCGCAGAGCCACTTGCGTGCAGCGTGCGATGCTTTCTTCGGCCGTCTCAAGGCCATTATTCGCGCCAAAGGTGGACATATTGAAAACTACTGACACAATTTGAAAATTGATGTATTTTCCAACATTTTTTGCTTTGGCACAATAAAATTTATCAAAAGATAAAAAAATTATAGCATTTTAAAAAGTTATAGTTCGAGTAAGTCGCCCTGTAGATTATCGAAATACGGAAAAAAAATTTGAGATTTTTTCAAAATTTCACACTAGGTGTGTCCCTTAATAAATGTGTTTAGAATGTATAAACCACGTGATTTGCACGAGTTTAGTAAGTCTTGTCCCGCTTAATTCCTTGTTCCGAAACTTGTTCCTCCATACAGCCTTAATATTAAAACACCTCTTTGCATGATTATGAGTAATAGCCTTTCCGGAAAGTAAATTTTGATATGAGTGCATATCACATGGGAATGCATAAATTAGAGCTGAAGCAACATACTCCTTCCATCACTTTAAGCAGTCTTAAGCTTTGTTTCCTTCTATTGAAGTCAAAGGGTTGATTAAGTTACCCTAATCACATTGAATGCCATAAGTAACAAACCCATATTAAGCTAAGCTTGAATACGTTTTTACTGAAAATGCATAAGGATTGTATTGTAGAACAATTAGGTTTCTGTAAGGTAGGAATAAAATAAAACACTTCCGTTCACGCTTGCTATTTTAATTGTATTTGGTAAGGTGTTTTCTAAAAAAAATGTTCTTTGGTTTTTTTTTTTTCAGGCTGATGAACGCGTCTTCGAAGCTATCGTACGCTTTGATACCGAAGTCGATATTACATACTTCAAAAATGGAGGCATTCTCAACTACATGATCAGGAAGATGTTAGATTGAGATCCGTTGAGGCCCAAAACTGTATAAAACTAAGCATTTTTTTTTTTTACTTTTAATTTGTATCCTCGGTAATGGTTTCGTTATGAAATCAGTAAATAAAAGATTTTTATGATATTATTTTTTGTTTTTGTTTATTTTTTTTATTAATTTTCGTTTTTCTTTTCTTTTTTATTTTTATTTTAATATAATAAAAAAACGATTTCAAAAAAGAAAATACTAAAGTGTTTTATTTTCTTTCCATTGCACATTACAAATACAGTTTACTCTATTTATAATAATTTTTTATGATTTTTTATAAAACTTTTTTTTTCTAAAACAAAAACAGAACAGGAAGAATTAACAAAATAAAACCAACAATTGTTTTAGCCAACGTATGTATTGTATAATAAATTCATAGTTAACATTTTCAATTTTAGGCCTATAATCTATTGTAATAAATAACAGTTATTTAGAATTAGAATTTGCTAAACACTTACTTATAAATAACGCTTCGATTATTATGTACAATGGCGTTGTTATTTTTTTGTGTTAATCCTTAAAAAAAAAAAAACACTTTCTTTTTGTTATAACATTTGTATACAAAATCTTTTTATCATTTTTATTATTATTTTTTTCTTTTTTTCTCCAAATTTAATAATTTCTTTTGCCTTCCTCGAAGTGGGTTATTAATTTGTAATATTTGAAAATATTTTAATGATTGCACAGAGCTTGGAGGGAAACATGATAAAACAAAGAGTTTTCAGTTTCTCGGGAACACATAACAGCACGACGTATAATGATACCACAAAGGTTAATCATTTAGCAGAATTTAGCAAAGCGTCTGACAAAAACTTCTACAATTAGATTTTTGCTGTGATTAATAATGTAAGACACTGTTTACTTAAAAGAAAGAAAAAAAGTTTTCATTTAAAAATGGTTTGCATTTTAAAACTACATACACGTACATTGTGTAATTTTTCCGACATTTATCTATCAATTGGGCATCTTTACTTGTTAACGACGCTGATGCATTGCATTATCAGCATCGGCAATAAGGATTAAAGATTTTCATTGATATTTGCGCATCAGCTTATGCAAATTTGTAGTATCAATTGAAGTAAAGCGTTTTAAAACCTATCCAAAGTTTTAAAGTGAAAATATAAACTCCAAATTTGTAAACAGATAAATGAACAAAGCTACATACTACGCAAAACAAAATAGTGCCCACCAAAGATTTATTTTGGTTTTTGTCTAAAAATTACACTATTGGTAAATATCGAAGCGAAGTATTTAACTATAGCTTGCATGTCTATGAGTATTTATAAATACTTTGAGCCACAATTTTATCGTTGCCTCCAACTAAGTAGGCAGAGAAAGCGCATTGCTCTGAAAAAACAACTAATGTAAAATTTCCTGTCGCTAAGTGTTACTTTCTGTAATTCTTTATTATTACTTGTGATTACCATTCCCGGTTATCGACATCATATGGATATCGAAAACGCAGAAAGAGCGGTGAATTTGCTTCAGGAGGGAGAGTCTCAAGGTCTATCGCAATTCGTATCGGTGTATCGCGGCGAGCTATCCGAAACGTCGGGGAACAATTCCAAGAAACCGGGAATGTAGCAAGGAGACCTGGATCGCAACTCCGAAAAGAGGCCGGTACGCAAGAATAATTGCACGTCGGGAGTGTACCGTAACCGCCCAGGCGCTACAAAATCAACTCCGGCAATCTATTTGCACTCAAGTAAGTGATCAAACCGTACGTAATCGACTCCACGAAGATGGTCAACGGTATAGAGTGAGCGCCATTCGACCGAAACTGACAAGGGCACATCGGACTGCGCGCTTAAGTTACGCCCGTGAGCATTCGAATTGGACTATGGACAACTTGAGGCCTGTACTCTTTACAGGCGAATGTAAGGTCAAGTTTTTTAGTGACGATAAACGAGTACGCGTGTGGAGAAGACAAGGTGAGCGTTTTACCGACCAATGTATTTACGGAACTGACCGTTTATAATCACTCACTTTTAAAAATGAGAGCCTAAAAACTTAGTGCGCCCTATTTTATTTTGAGTAGTTTAGATATCCAAAAGAAATTGGAGGAACTGCTATTAGCTTCGCGAATTCGACGTAGACGGTTAATCACCAGATTCAAAAATATTAGTCATAACTGCAATAATAAGTTACTAGTGATAAGTTGTTACGCTACCGAGTATTTTACAGGTGATACGGCGATTTCAAAACAATTCAGCTAAAACAGATTTTCTTAACAGCATGTTGTGCTGCTGTGCCAAAACTAGTGAAGTAACTGCAGAAATTACTCGGCGTTGAGCAAACAGATGAAATGTAGTGATCTATGGTAGATGAAAGTCGTCAGAATTCTAAAGTGACGCAAGATAAGGCTCGTTCTTATCAACGATACTATTTTTTTGTAACATGCGATGTGCATATTTAACGTCGCTCCCTCCATCAACGAGAGATGGAGGAATTTAACAGAGTCAAAACTCAGAAGCAGAAGCTTCGACGTCCTTTATTCATTTAAAATTTGAACTGAAAATTTAACTGACAAGGTTCGCTTACTGGCATAAAGTATAATGAATCGCCATCAAATGGTAACTGACGTGGAGAGAGATGCAAACGCACGCCGGGTGACAGAGTAAATACACTGGTGGTCACATAGTTAGCACGTTTTGCCTTACTCATATAAAATCCGTTATTTGTCTGTTCTTATTTAAAATTGAGGGCGAAATTTTTCGTCTGAAAACTTTGCTGTTGCGGCAAAGCGTTCATTGCTATAACAAGCAACAATTGTCTCCTGTCGCCTCTTAAGTGTGGACATATAACTAGCACACTTTAAGAATTGATCATTTGTCTTAAGTTATTTTCGAAAATTTCCTGTTATTTGATTAGTAAGTCCTCATTTGAAAATTTAAAGACAGACTTACAATAAATTTTATTAATCAGATATGGGAAAAGGTGTAAGCTGCTCCGAAGAAAAGAGGGAGCTTATAATCAAACTTAAAGCTGATGATCTGACAGTTACAGAGATTTCAGACACATTAGGATGCTCCAGGAAAATGATACATAATGCTTTTAAGCATATGGAACCATATGGGTCAACAAAAAAAGGTCAAGGAGCTCCAAGACCTCGCAAACGTCTTTTAAAGAAGATTAAATAATAGCTAAGGCTGCGAAAATGGCTCCATTTAAAAGTTCAAGCCAAATAAAAAAACGAAATGGAGTTATATCATGGTATTTGTGTATCCTCAAAAACAATCAGGCGCTGCGCCGTTTGAATTAGAAAAAGTTTTGTGTCGGAAAAAAATATAAGATTAAGAATATCGTTTGCTAAGGAGAATAATAGCGGCCCTTACACGATCAATAGTAATGTCTTACTGCAAAATATTGACATTAATAATGATCGTGTGTGGTCGATAGTATTGTCATTACTTGGAATGATGTACGGCATTGACGAAAATCCGGAACTTCTGATTTCGAGCCATCATTACCTTCAGTATTGTCCTTTGTAACGACGGTGTAAGGTGTTTACGTCAATACCGCGTCATTACTCATTGCGATTTATGGAGCCGGTGCAGCAACACGTATATGTATTATCATGACTGATAACGCGGAATCTTTTAGTTTAGTGTTGAAGATAGTGAAGTGCTGCGTACCTTGATAGAAGCCTATGAAGCCCATTAAGAATTGTGGAGCAAGTAATGACAATATTATTGATTGTGTAAGGTTCAAAAGTAATGATGAATTTAATTTATCTGTAATGACAATACTATTGATCGTGTAAGGGCCGCTATTGAAAAACCACTTATTTTTTGGAAAAACGTGCTTTGGAGTCGAAGTTTTGTCAATGGGGTTCAGATGGTAAACGGTATGTTTGACGTCCTGTTAATCAACAGCACAACCCGAAGTACACCCTCAAAACGGTGGAAGAAACATCATGGTTTGGGGAGCTTTTTCATGGCATGGTGTAGGCCCGATCGTGTGGAATAACATCAGAAATGGATCAACAGGTGTACAAAAATATCTTAGTGAATCATATGATATGATATGCGGCGATTTATGCATGACAACGATCCGAAGCACACTTCGCCTCTAGGCATGGCAAGCTCAAAACTCTGATCTCAATCCGATTGAGAATTTGTGGAATTACATCGAACGAAGTATTGAAGGAAAAAAACCAAAGACTTTGGATGAATTATGGGATAATATTCAGAGAGCCTGCTCGGCTATAACTCCGGAACACTGCCGACGTTTGGTGGAGAGTTTGCCACTTAGATGCTCTGAAGTCATTAAAAATAAGGGTTTTCCAACGAAATGTTAAAAAAAGAAAAGGAAATTATGTAAGTAATTACCGAATTTTATGACTTTTACAATTTATGTAGGAAATGTGCTAACTATGTATATGTCAAAGCTAAAAATACTTTTTCTCTTGTTTTTTCTTTATAGGACAGTTTTTTATTATTGTATTTCTTCTTTATAAATTGTATACTCCTAAATATAAGATGTAAAAACACGTCAATAAATTTTGATATTGATTAACAACTAATTGTACTGCGATTTTTGTTCTAAACAATGCGAGTGTTAATTATGTGACCCCCATCAAACAGATCACTTTTTAACACAGCGTTTTAAGGTCGATGTTGGTAAAAATAGAAGTAAGAACGGTAAACACATTGCACTCCTTTATGTTTAATGATTATTGAAGATTCAAAATGTTCGCTAGTTTGAAACACAGCAGTGGTAAACCGTCAGTTTACTGGAATATTTGTATAGGTACAGTAAAGGCAGTTCCTGTTTGACTTCCTTTAATCGGTAAAAACCTGAGTGTAAAATAATCTTTCCGCCGCATGAAAAACGTGCTTTGCTTGGCATAGTCAAGACGAGGCATTTTCGAGTTTGTCATACAATGTAATGGAACTCACTAACGCAGTACAAAAGCAGAGAGGGCCGACCGAAATATATCGCGCTAAACAGTGGCTGCAAAGATAACAGCGTACTATGTTTGTCCACTTAAACCTTGAATAACGTGTCGGATTTGGTAGCACCTCATTGATTTCCACAGAGCGTTTTACTGTGAAGATAGAATACTCATGATCTTTGTTCGCATAACCTTTGACAAGAAAGATAATTCAGTACAATGAAACTGTCTGGGTCAGAACTACTCTTTTCAGCCGACTCTCATTGATGGTTTGTAGAACAAAGGTTCTTCAGTTGGTTTAGTTTATGATGGCGTCGTAGAAAAAAAAAAACATATTTAACCCATTTACCATCACTGTACCCGGTTGGGTACAGAAAATTGAACAACTTTATGGTTTAACCGTTGTCCCATTTCAAATTTGTTTTGATGAGATTTGATTTTTTGTTGTTCGTTGACATTTTTACAACAAGTATGAACGCCTACTTATATGGATTAAAAGTTAATTTTGATTTCTTTTTTAAAATATGTTTTTATGTTTTTTAGTTACAAGTAAAATAAAGAATTTAACAAAAAAACTTCATTGCGATAACTATATTTTTAAGGATTTTACAGTCACCCAAAATCTGATTTGACTTGTATATCAGACAAAAGTGAAAAATAAAGTGTTCATTTATTTTTACGCTAGGTAAGTAGGCGAAAAGTTAGGTGTGCCCGCTTGGGTACAATGGGAAAATATGACAATGTTTTTTTAGAACGAACTTCAAAGCATTCTCTCATTTTATGGAAGGAGATCCGATAATCTTCCAAATGCAATAAATGCGATCGAAGAAGATGATCGAAACACTGTGTTTGACATTGCAGTTATACCACCGGACGCAGATTTCAATACAGACCAATATGACATAGACACGGAAAATTTAGATAATGATCACATGCCCAATGATGTTGCAGGTAACATTGAACTTTTCATTAGGGACGAGGATTTCGACAGCGAGGACGAAGTTCCTTTATCAAAGATAAGAGCCTCAGTACGTAGGGAATCTCAAACCCAACCACGCTGATCCAAAAGAGGTGTCGATATGATGATGAATTGTTCCAACTATTGTGATGTAAACTAGAAAAATATAAAAACTGCTTTGGAAAACAAGTCTCTAGCCGAAATATTTAAGACGTTTTGCGATAATGAGGTAATGGAATTGATTTTGAATCCAAGTCTCCCTTACGCTTCTCAACATAATCATCATAACCTCAACTTCAAAAAAGAAGAACTGGACATTTTCATAGGCATTATGTTTTACAGTGCTAAGGGAGTCAATATATTGGAAATTAGATGAGGATATACAAGAACCGCATTGGTTGTAAACAACATGCCGCAAAATCGTTTTTATGAAATCAAAAAATACATTCACTTCACAGGTAATTATCGTTTAGATGCTCAAGACAAAATGGCAAAGCTCAGACCGCTCATGAATTTATTGTGTCAAAAATATCGGCAGTAGGAATTCATGCACGATAAATTATTCATTGATGAAGTTATGATCAAATATTTTGGTCACCATTATTCGAAACAGTTCATAAGAGGTAAACGTGTTCGTTTTGGTTTCAAGAACTGGATGCTAACGAGTTGTTGTGGTTACTTGTATAACTTCGATACTTATTGTGGTGCAAAAAATATGAACGTTGATGTGGGTCATATGCCTTTGGGATCTCGAGTTGTACTTGAGCTTTTGGAAATAATTCCATTTCCTTCTGACCATGTTATATATTTTGACAACTTTTTTTACCTCTCATGAGCTTTTGCGATTGTTGAGAGAGAAGGGCTTCAGGGCTACCAGGACAGCAAGAAAAACGCGAATAAAAAAGTGCCCATTGAAGCTAAAAAAAGATTTCAAGAAAGAGAAGTTAACAATGATATATACTGGCATTATAATAGTGTTGTCATCATGGGTACAAACTTCGATGCTATTCCGCCAATGCATTATGTCAAACGTTGGCCATCAGCAGAGAAAAAAAGTTTTCATTCAGCAGCCAAACCTTATTGCAGATTATAGTGTTGACCTACACTATTGACAGACTATGTTTATAAAATCAAAATTCGAGACAAAAAGTGGTGGTGGCCGCTGTTTACCTCAATGCTAAGCTCGACATTGGTGAACGCGTGCTTGGAAACTTTATAAATTCACAGCTGATTCCGGAGATGACTTGTTATCGTTCCAAAGAAATATTGCGCAACATTATCTTAGAGAATATACAATTCTCCAACCTGCAACAAAACGCTCCATTTCTGCAAGCGCCGCTTATATTGAGGGTCCCCATTTTCCGAAGAGAATTGAAAAGCCTCTTAGATGCAGAGTATGTCACATGCAAGTCAGATGATTTTTCTGAGCTTTGTGCTATAGTTTTGTGTGTGGAAAAAGAATGCTTCAACAAATTTCATGTAACAAATTATACCTGAGTGGGTACAGCTTAAAAAACACTGTTCGTACTTTTTTTTTAAAAAAATAAAAAAGATATTTTTGTATTCCTTTGACGCTATTTAATAAAGTAATGTAACCAAAAATTCGAAATATTAGCTTCGAAGGTCTCCTGCAATCAATGGGTTAAGGTGATATTGTACATTGAAACGAAGCCCCAGCTGATATTTTGAAACCGAATTAGGCTTGCTAATTGCAATTAACTTAGGGCGCTAAAAAAAAGTAAGAGGTTTGACAAACAGCAAGTGTAAGCATCAATTTGTTTGGATTAACCCCAATTGGGTCCACTCACACTTGAATATTACGAGTATTATGCGCTTATGGGTTTCTTTTGTATGGTCCGTTTTGTAAGAAAATACACCTATGATCTATCTACCACTTTCTACTATCTACTTTCCGCAAAAAAACAGCAGTTGAACAGTAATGCGAATGAATTTTGCAAACTATCAGCCAAGATAAGTCATTGTTTCATATCCTCAGCCCATGAATGACATAAATTTGAATGTCAGGTGTATGTGCGTGTCATTTACGTAGGAACATGGTGTTTCTCTTTGAAAAAAAAAATAAAATCTTTTTTTAGATTAAGGAGAACTATAGATAAATCTTAACAACTAATAACAGCAGCAGAGTCAATTCGAGACTGTTAAATTCCAACGCATCATTAAATGGGCAGAGCTTTTCAAGACAATCTACAAACTGTCTACAAATCGATGTGAGTAATCATTGCATACAAAACTTAGATAAATTTGGCTTTTGATAGCATTTGTGGGCAACACGCGTCTCGGATAAGGACGGATACTCTGTTGACGACCATTGGCCATCGACTACGAGTGAGTAAAATATTGAAAAAAAAAAAAAAAATTATATAAATTTGGCTTATGATTAAATTCGACAAAATTTGGTGACAAGGAGTTTAAATAGGTTGTCTCTTGTTTCTTTTGAATGACTTAAACGAAATCTTATTGAAGCTGGTTATTTAAGACGCTTCGTCATTTTAAACCAATGATATAACAAAAAATTCAACGAATGTGCGTATTAATCTATACAATTACCCGACAATAGTCCCCCATATATCCAATTCCAATTTTAATTTAATTTAATTTCGACTTTTATGGCCTGTACTTACAATGGAATGCTAATAATAATCAATTATAAAGTTTTTAATTCGAATGAGACGAACATTGCACTAATTATTTTTCTACGCCCACTCTCTTCTTAAAACTTAATCCCCCCTTCGAAACTTTGTTTCCTTTTTTAGCTTATTATTTGAATTTGTTAAAAATTATTTTTTGTTTATAGTACATATGTTCCTTGTAAAGATAAAGACATTTATCTATGATAAATACCGGTGGCTGAATGTTCAATTAGTATAATGTTCTGATTCATCTTTGGTAAGTAATCTTGCCCCAGAGTATGCTTGGTTGGCGGTATCTATGTTGGTTGATTTATTAAATTTGTTTTATTGTTCTTTGTCGTAAATGCAAAATATATACATATATATACTGATGTACATATGTATAGTCGTATATTTTTGTGCTCGGGTTGTTAGTGGCTTCTTAATTGTGAATCAGACAGATGAAAGAACCTACCAGCGTATTAGATGTCTGTACTTATCGTCTATTGCTACACGTTTAATTGTTTCATAACCTAAAATTATGCTAAATGAGAATGCTGCCGATTGAACTAAACGTGCAGAAAGTCCCTTAAAGAACATGTTCCATCTTTCTTCAGCCCACAATTGGTGGAAGGCGGCCTTCATTGAATCCAGACGTTGCACCTGAAATAAAGTATGCATTTTTTAATACAATAACAAATAGAGCAAAGTTTTCATATATTGTATATATTTTAATTTTTTTTTTAAATCTTTATACAAATATGAGGGGCGTTCAAACTATTCTCGGTATCGGGGTGAAGCTGTGGTTGTATATATAAATTTATCAAGTAATACTATTATTTTAGTGCATTCATGTAAAATTTCATATAAATGTGATTATTAATTAGCGTTTTATCTATAGTTAAACAGAATCATAATGGCAACTGAGACGATGATTGTGAAAATTGAGCATCGCGCTGTAATTAAATTTCTCACTAAGCAAGGAAAAAGTCAAAAAACTATTCATGAAGAGATAGTGGCTGTTTACCAGGGTTCCGCACCTTCATTATCAACTGTGCAAAAGTGGTCAAGTGAGTTCAAGAGAGGCAGAGAGAGCATTGAGGACGACCCCCGCTCCGGCGCCCCGGCTACTGCTTGTACGGGAGAAAGCATCAAAGAAGTCGAAAAACTTGTTCTTGAGGATGCCCGAATAAAGGTGAAAATGATGGCAGAGATCACCAAGCTTTCAATTGGTACCATTCACACCATTCTTCATGACCATCTTAACCTTTCAAAGGTCAGTGCAAGGTGGGTGCCACGAATGCTCACAGCGCCTCAGATAAAAAGTGAGAATCGCATGCTGTAGAGAGCTTTTGGAGATGTGTAGTGAGAACGCGGACGGTGTTATGGATCGAATTGTTACTGGGGACGAAACATGGGTCCACCACTATGACCCTGAAAGCAAACAAGAGTCCATGCAGTGGCATAAAAAAGGAACAGACCCCCCGAAGAAGTTCAAAGTCACTCCGTCTGCCGGGAAGCTCATGGCCACAGTTTTTTGGGACTCAAAGGGAATCTTGCTCATTGAGTACAAAAAAAAAGGTGAAACCATCAACGCCACATCCTACGCTTCCACTTTGCATAATTTGCGGGAGGAAATTAAAAAGAAAAGACGGGGTAAACTCGCAGCGGGTGTGTTGCTTCTTCATGACAACGCTCCTGTTCACACGGCGCGAGTTTCCAAGGCTGCTGCGCGAGATTGTGGTTTCGAAGAAATCCAACATCCACCCTATAGTCCAGACCTTGCCCCTAGTGATTATTTCCTGTTTCCGGATTTGAAAAAATGTCTTCGTGGAAAAAGATTTTCGGATGATGAAGAACTCAAGTCGGTATTTTGCAGAGAAAGAGGAAATTTATTTTTTTGAGGGTTTAAAAAAAGCTTATCTCAAGATGTAACAAATGCATTGATGTTAGGGGAGATTATATTGAAAAATAAAAACAATTTAAATTGAATTCGCATTTTTCTTCATATCGATACCGAGAATATATTGAACGCCCCTCGTAAGTTGTTCAAAAAGTCATTACGTTTATTTCATTTGATTTTGGGGTGCGCTTATTTCAATGATGTATTGACGGTTTGGTTCGATGACCTTCTGTCATCCCTCGGGCAATACCACGTTTATAAAATTTCCTATCTTTCTCTGCAAGAAACTTGTCAAAATGTTGTTCCAAGTTCTACCACACAAAGAGTTTTGCAAGGAGTGAAGTAAGTGGAAGTCTGATTTCGCAAGATCTAGCCTATAAAGTGAATGTGGTAACATCTCAATCAAGCTGCAACAATTTTTTCCGAGTGACCGAACTTATGTGTGGTCTCGCATTGCCGTGGTGAAAGAACACACCCTTACGATCACTTATTTTCTATAGCTGCTCACAGTAGACATCGGAATTAATCGTTTTGTACTTTGGAAGCAGCTCATAGAAGACTGGTCCTTCTAATCCCTTTACTTGTCTTTCTGATGCTTCCTCTCGCCTACTCCAACTTTTTTTTCCACTGACATTGTTGGAGACTATCCATTTTTCGTCGCCCGTTGCTTCAAGAATAGATCGTTTTCCTCGCGTTTGGTGAATTGATCGCAGACGTTTATGCGCTTCATCAGATGAATTTCTTTCAATTCATGCGGTACCCAAATATCGAGCTTTTTACGAAGCCAAGCGATTTCAAATTGCCATGACACTTTTAGAGCGGTAGCAAGCTCCCGAACACCAATGCTTTGATTTTATCATCGTCAATCTCGAAAGGCCTCAACTGAAAAATACCATCATGGAATCGAGCGAACCTGTTCTGCCACTGGCATTTTTCTATTACATTTCTGCCGTAAACTTTAGACAACTTTTCCCTTACCTCACTTGCTTTCTTCCCCATTTTGAAACAATAGACCTAAATATGGCGAATATGCTCTTCATGTGGGCAAACCGCATTTGCAAAAAAAACGCAATTATTATGTTCCATAAAAGGAGAGAAAGATCACGCCTCTACTGTCAGATCTGACAGTGCTGCTATTATCGCCTCTGTTTTGAGATTGTTGAAGGCGTTTAGCCAAACTATTCATTGCAGGGCTTTTTGTTTTACTGATTTACTCTTGCGGTATGCAAAAGGCGAAGTTAAAATCAGGGTTGAGATGGGTGTTAATGAGTCTTATTAGAATTATGAAATGCTGATAGGTTTAAAACCGAATCTAGACAATCATTTTGAATTATTCTAGCCATGACAGCCTTCCACATATGTGCGTTGCATCTTGGACAGAGCATCCATTCGCTAAGCACTTTTGTGCATATGAAGTCTACTATTTTCACCATGCTCTTCAACGTAAAGGAAATCATACTAATAGGTCTGAAGCTCTTGACGAACGTGTAGTCATCTTTTTCGATTTTCGGTTCGGGAATTTGAAATTTATGCTAGTGACAGCCTAGCAGTGAAATTCTCTTCTGGGTTGCCAACAGGTGGTTTGTAACTTCTTTTTAGCATAACTGGATACAAGGGTAGACCCAGAAGTACCCGACCTGATGGATAAATGGCGGTTGTTGTTTAAAAAGAATGGCCAACCTTATAAAGCTTAAATTTGAAGTGAATAGCCAATAGTGAATGCTCTTAATGAATTTTTAATGGAAAAAATTGGTCAATCCTTTAATTTGAAAGGCCTCAACCCAACCAACATCAAAACGGAACTGGATTCTACTCTGGTGGAGTCTGCTCCTTCGTTTACAACAATAAAATATTGGGTAGCAGAGTCTAAGCGAGGCCGTACGAGTTGCCAAGACGAACATCGCAGTGGTCGACCAAATGAGGTGAGTTTACCAGAAATGTTGAAAAAAATCTATAAAATGGTATTGGCTGACGGTGAATTGAAAGTGCGTGAACTAACAGAAATGATAGACATTTCAAAAAGCGCTGTACATCGCTTGTTGACTGAAAAATTGGACATGAGAAAGCTGTGCCCAAGATGGGTGCCGCGATTACTTACAATGGAACAAAAACAGCGTCATAAGGGTGTTTCAATCGAGTGTTTGGCGAAGTTTCACATCAATAAAGCCAAGTTTATGCGTCGATTCATAACCATGGATGAAGCATGGGTCCATCACTTCACACCCGAGACGAAGGAACCGCCAAAACAATGGATTCAAAGGGGAGAATCGGCTCCAAAGAAGGCGAAGACAGTTCCATGTACAGGCAAGGTCATGGCATCAGTTTTTTTGGGGTGCACGTGGGATAATTTTCATTGATTGTCTTCAGAAAGGAAAAACAATCAACGGCGTGTATTATGCGGACTTATTGCAGCGTTTGAAAGATGAAATCAGGAAAAACCGGTCGCATTTGGCGAAGAAAGTTCAGTTCACTCATCCATTATCGCGATGGCCAAAATCAATGAGTTAAAGTTCGAATTGCTGCCTCATGCTCTCTATTCGCTTGATGTAGACCCCTCTGATTATTTTCTATTTCCGAATTTGAAAAAATGGCTCGGTGGTAAAAGATTTGCCAACAGTAAAGAGGTGGAGTGTGCGGTTGATAGCTATTTTAAGGAGCTCGACGATTCTCATTATAAACAGGGTATCGAACATGGGAAAAGTGTATTGACCTGAAAGGAGACTACGCTGAGAAATAAACATATTTTTCCCCAATTTTTTTGTGTTTTCTTTGTAGGTCGGCTACTTCTGGGACTACCCCCGTCAAGTTAATTGAACCCATCAAAAGAAGCAACCGTATGTTACTTAACTCATTTGCAGCTTTAGTGAGAGGATCTAGTTATGAGCCGGTTCTGAACGAGTTACCTGTGAAGTAAGTTTCGAGCATAAGGCAGAGAGTTTTTTCTTTCGACTCAATGAAGGTGCCATTGATTTGCCTCTTTTTAGGATTTTGACCAACTTGCCTCCGATTCTTACTGTAAGCTAGTCATCCGTTTAGAGATTCTCTGGTTTCCTTACGTAGCCGCCACAAAAAGTTTAAGGACGATCTATAAAGTATTTTCTAGTAGAGTACGCCACCTAAAGATATTTGTTAAGTGCATGTTTTGAACAGTTTCCTCCAACTTCTGTTTTATTCTGATTAAATTCTGGATCAGATTTTTTTCCGATCAATCCTTTTTAATAAGCTCGAGACCTAATATTTGATTCTAGACTCGAGTCTGATATGGAAACCTTCCTTTTTATCCAATAATCTTAGCGAATATGTTGGATAGCCTTAAGTCGATACGATGACTGCATGTCAAGCATTCGTAAAAAATGCTTTTTACAACCATGTCAGACTATAAACCCCATAAAGTATTCTGAGCACTAGCAGAGGCATATGACAAGTTCCACCTTACTGGAATTACAATGTTCAATGAGTTCGGCTATTGCTTTTGCTGGTTGCGATGGTTCTGAAAATAAGCTGATGTAAGGACGAATTTTTGATAACCTCCTTTCGTTTAGTAGCTTATGTCTGCAGCAACTGAATCTTAGTTGTAGAATGCGCCCAATTCAAATGGTGAGAAGAGTCTTTCCGATCGCCCTTCATAGACTGGTGTGAAAATATCCGAAACCATAAATGCGTGCTTTCCACACCCATGATTGGTGTATTTTGTGAGGAAGTTTGTGAAACTTAGAGATTCATGGGCTATAGGGCGTTTCCATGTGATATACCCTTAAATTCAAATTTCTTTTGCTGCTGACAACCAGAGGACCTTCGCATCAGATGTGAAAACAAATTGCAAAAGTTAAAAAAAAGTAAAAAGTATACATTTTCAATAAAAAAATTGTTTTTGTCGTGAAAATGTCTTTAAACCGTCACATTTTACCGTTACGGAACATGTGCAACACAACAATTGCTATATTCCATGACGATTAGCTTCATTAGCGAGCGTTTCAAACCCTACTAACTGATAAGCTAACATTTTCCGGTTTTGTAGAGTTGATTCAGTAAAGTGGAAGAAAAGTACACATGTGTATCAACCTTGCATAATCGAAAGAGGCAAAGATAACGTATCTAAATGGCCGAAGTTCTTCACATTTAAATCACTTCATGTGCTCCTAATATTTACAGCTCCATCAATTTTCAAAAAAAAAGAAACACTGACTGCGAATTATCTAATCTTTTCAAAAAGTCCGAGCCTATCGCGTCTACATATCATGTGGTTAAACGCTTTTTACAGTCAAACAGCCGTGTCGACGACGATATGACGTAACAGACTACAGTCTGATTCAGACATCTCAAATTGGTATCAATGTCCCTGTTTATGAGTGTAATACAATGCTTTGCATAGAGATAATAATAAAAACATTTCCACTCTGCCGGATTTCGTTTTAACCTATAGGCTTATCACCTCTCTATGTGAATACATATCATCAACTTACTTGTAATCTTGCACGCACAATATCAAGCGGATTCGTTATAACTGTTGTGGTAAACCCTCCTAAACTACCAGCTACACATTGTAACAGCAAATGTGACACATTATTTGGAAAGATTCGACAAAGTTCATCTACAAATAAAAACAAAATTAAAAAACCGGTTGACAATTGCAAAAATAAACCCAACTCACCTTGATAGAGATGATAAAACACCCACCACAGAGCTGAATTTGGAACATATGCCATAAGACTCGCTGTATAACCACGATAGAAACCCTTAAATCCGTCTCTTCGAAATATCTCTTTGGCAATATCTAGAGAAATGTTAAATCTATTTCGATCCGGACTAGTATTAATGCCCAATGGGTTCATGTGAGCTTTTCCCATGCCGAGCACCATTGCATGCTGCGAAATTACATCAAAAGGTACAATAAGTGTCTGACCCACCAACGAAGCACATCCACCGCCGATTAACGACTTTGTTTGATGACCAGCACCGAAACCATTAAGAATGTGCCTCACACCTTCATATGTGCTAATATAAAACACACCCGAAACAATTTGTACAGATGATATCCAAAAGCCTCGATACAATCCTGGCGGCCCTTCTGATTTGTAAATTTTTAAGGCACAATCAAACATGCCCTTATATACATCACTTCTATGCTGTACCTGCAACTGAGTCTTTATCACAGTCAACGGAAAGAGGCAGCATCGCACTGAAAACGAACTCAACATAGACAGTGGGAAAAACTTGCTCTTGTCCATCATGTCCCATTCGATGGTCTTCAAATAGTTCTCTCCTTCCTCCAGTTTATCGACTAAATTCAAATTGCTCATTTTCACAATGGTCTTTCTTTTTCAATTTCAATTACAGCAACAAATCTGATGATGAAACGTATAAAACAGGAACTTAGGTCATCCTTGGGAGTTGATGTGCTTAAATACTACTTGTAGCCAAGTGTGTTTTTGTATCCGCGAATTTGTGATCGCCCTTGTAATCCGCATTACTTATACCTTCGAAAAAGAGAGAAAAAAAAAAGAAAGAAAAGAGAATAGATGTTAGAGAGATCATTTCTATTATAATTGCGCGTTGACAAGAGGAACCAAAGTACGGCCCGTTGGAATGACAATTTGATTTCTAAACATTTCTTATATACACAGGATGGGAATGGGTGCATGGTTACCAATCGGCTTTTGAGTTCTGTTGCTCTCTATGAGCACCTGATTTACAATATTTTTTGATAATTATATAATTCTTTAATGCGTAAACATGATGCTGGTGCAAATTGACTGCGCGAAATTCTTTGCTGAGATAAAAATAATATTTTGGAATGTGAAAACGTTCGTTTGAGTGGAATTGTTGTGTGGGTTTCAGTGTATTCTCACCATTTAGTTGAATTATTATATTTAAATGACTCGACAATAATAAATACCCTTATTTATCTTGAAGTAAACTTTACGATCGAAAGAAAATTTTGCACTGACACTGACAGCTTGACGTTTGTGACGTTTCATGTGACCTTTGATAATAGACTGAATTTCGAAAAGTTCTCAAGGGCTAAATCTTTTCAAAGCATTAGGAATTGAATTGGTGTGTCATATGAATTATATTTCGTGTTTTTTTGTTTTTATGGTTTAGTACATAATAAAGGGTGTTTTTTTTTAGAGGTATACAAATTCAATATGAAATAAAACACTTGAAGCTAATGTTAATGTCTATGATATTAGATTTTGTATAATAGCGTTTAATGGGCTCCATGAATGAAGCGCAATCGTGAGGTCGAATTTTCGACAAATTTATCGAACGACTAGGGCCATATATCAGCAATAGCATGGCGAATGTTTACTTCCCAATAGTCCAACGTGTCTGGTTTATCGGCATATATTAATGACTTCACATATCCCCAAAGAAAGTAATCTAAAGGTGTGAGATCACAGGATCGTGGAGGCCAGTTCACAGGTCCATTACGCGAAATTATGCGCTCTGCAAATGTTTCCTGCAATAAATTGATGGTGTCGCATGCCGTGTGGCATTTTGCGCCATCTTGTTGAAACCAAAGCTCTGTTATGTGAATGCCCTTCAACTGAGGAACAAAGAAGTCAGAAATCATGTTTCTATAGCGCTCTCCATTGACGGTAACATTCTGGCTGGCATCGCCCTTGAAGAAATATGATTCCACCAGCCAATAAAGCACACCAAGCAGTGAGTTTTAATGGTTGTAAAGGCGTCTCGATAAAGGTTTCTGGGTTTTCTCCACTCCAAATACGGCAATTTTGCTTGTTTACATATCCATTTAACCAAAAATGGGCCTCATCGGAGAGCAAAATTTTACGTTGAAAATGAGGATCAAACTGAATCATGTTTACGGCCCATACACCGAACCTACGACGCGTATAATGGTCACGCGGTTTCAACTCTTGCACAAGCTGGATCTTATAAGCTTTTAAGCCAAGATCTTTCCGTAAAAACTTCCCCAAAGTGGGTGAGCATACCTTCAATTACTGTACACGATGGCGAATCGACTCATTTGGATTCTCCTCAATACTGCGCTCCACAACGCAATAACTTCTTGTCGTTTGTCGCACTAACCACAATCAACTTTCAACTGTCAAATGGACAATATGTAGAAATAGTGTTGCCAGTTTAAAAACCAAACCTCTAAAAAAAACACCCTTTAGAAAAAAAAAGAGAAATTTATAATCTACCACACGGAAGTTAGGGAGATAGGTAAAATTTAATGTTTTGTTATATCATGACTACTTATGTGATAAGCCCGAGTCTATATGCATCGATGCAACTACGATTTATGCAGAAAGAAGGTTTTCCCATAAATCCCAAAGGTCTTCGCCAAACCTTCGTGCGTTTTCATGAAAT
This sequence comes from Volucella zonaria, assembly GCA_963966105.1. Taxonomy (NCBI): domain Eukaryota; kingdom Metazoa; phylum Arthropoda; class Insecta; order Diptera; family Syrphidae; genus Volucella; species Volucella zonaria. Next base: position 315,060,875 of record OZ014530.1, on the reverse strand, counting down.
TTTTAATATTACTCCAGCTGATGTTGCAATATATATATATATTTTGTCATATCTCGCTCACGTAAGTTGTAAGGGCATTTGGCACCTTCAAAAAACGCCTTCCAGTTTTCAATACTGTATCGTTCCTATCCCATCCAGCAATTCCGCGCTTGCTTCACAGAAACCTTAAAGAATACTTCCTAAATGTTTAACTATTTATTAACAAAACGCTAGATGCTACTAACTGTTCTCTATAATATTTTCACCTTAGCGGAGACCAAGCTGTTACCAGATTATTTAAAAATTTTGAGTTATTCACCCATGACTATGATGTCTACTGTAACAATGGTATAGAGATTGACAATGGATCAACTTGTAGCGCAGTCATTTTAATCGTATACTTCCGGTTTTTGACGGAAAAAATCTTATCCCTGATCACCAGTTTGGGATCAGAGACAAGCATTCAACTATCGATCATGTGCGTAGAATTACCGGCGGAATTTAGAAAGCTCTTGAAGATATAAAGACTTGGCTAGGCATACGTCTTGATATCTAGCAAGCCTTTGACAAGTTTTGACATACATTTTAGCTGGCGTACCAAAACGAAGTGTTCTCGTTCCATTTCTATACCTCCTAGATAGCTGTTACGTTACGTTTACTGATGACATTGCTGTACTAGCAGTAGGTAAAACGATTGAAGTAACAAACTACAAAGGGCTCGTTAAACAATTTCCAGCGCTTATCGTTCAAAACTTCTTGCGGGAATAGAACCGTTAACTTTTTTTTCAAAACACATGCACTGATGAGTGAAGAATACTAGTCAGTTTGGTTTCAGTTTGCAAACTATGTATTAACATGGAGTGGGGCGTTAAAGAGAATCGAGTCACGGTAATAGCGTTGCATAAATGCGGAAAGAGTGCTGGCCAAATTTTCGAGTTGCTAAAACTACTCGGAATATCGAGAATATTCGTTCGGGGAATTGTCTGGAGTAGAGGACAGGCCAAGAAGTGGTCGCCCGTGCGTAGACCGTACGAATGCGATAGTAAAGGCAGTGCGTGAACGAATTCGGATAAATCCCCTTAGGAAGCAGAAGATCATGTCAGGAATTGGATATATCAACTAGATCCAAGTCTAGGCTGATTCAGGATGATCTGCATATGAAAGCTTATCGTCGGTCCACGGGTCTACTTCTAACTCCTCAACTAAAAAAAATTACACGGACCAAGGCCATGAAAACATTCAGATTACGGATGAGAAGTTTTCAACAAACAAAATGACAAAATGTATACCACTTCATCTAAGGAAGCGAAAAAAGTTGTTCCAAGGGTTCAACATGGACATCATCCCGCTTCCTTAATGGTTTGGTTGGGGGTCTCTCACCATGGTGTCGCATCCGTCCATTTCTGTGAAAAAGGCGTAAAAACTGGTGCAAAGGTTTACCAACAAGTTGTGCCAGAGGGTGTTGTGAAGGGCTTGATCAATACCTTTTTCAATGGATACAGATGGATCTTCTGCTCCAGCGCACAATGCCAAAACCACGCAGGAGCGGCTCATAGTCAATATCCCTAGCTTTATAACAGCAGAAGATTAGCCGTCGAGGAGTCCAGATCTGGATCCACTGGATTATGGTTTGTGGTCAGAATTGGAGAACATGGCCTGCAAGACCTTTCAAACTTTTTAACGGATTGTAATGGTTAATATCTCAAATAAAAACCTTCAATTGTAGCTTTAATTTGAGATATAGTTTACCTTACGGTTTAAAAGGTATTTGAATCTTTGCTTAAAAGGATTTTCAATTTTCAAATGTCCTTTTCGTCCTTTCCAGTGGTCGGCGTCAAAAAACGTTCCTGAGTGGTAGACTATGTATAGAAAAAATTTCAATCAAATCGAAGGTGAGCACTTTTCGGAACTTTATCCTATATTTGTAACGGAACTTATGGCAGGACTACGTACATTTTTGTTTTTTTATAATTTCCGCGCGCTCAAGGGATTTAAGTACCCTTAAAATGCTTGCACACAGCGCGGGCGAAGGAAAATCAGGGAGGATAGAAAGAGAGGCACCGGTGAACGTTGGTTTTAAATGTTTGAAGGTTATAATGACTAGGAAATAAAGAGCTAAGCAGGGCATTCCATAAGTGAGTTGTACGGTTTAGGAACGAATCACGATATTTTAGAGTACATCCGAAAGTGGGCTTGAGGGTATACTGATGACCATTCATAGCGGGGCGGGTGTTACTGTTAAAAGTTTGAATGGGCGGAATGCTACTGGCGATTTCTATGGAGCACTTGTGGTGGAAATACCAATAAAACAGAGTGAGACACAAGACATTACATCAGTGTTCGAGGGTGTCAATTGGTTGACTGTTATCATCTCCAATGAGTTTTATCACACGGTTTTGAATCCTATGTAGCAGGTTCAAAGATGTTTTGGGCGCACCTGACCAGATATGGGCATTGTACTCCAATTTTTGGTGGCCTTATATATTGAGGCCAGATCAGAGGGTAAAATATTTCTTAGATCCTTTGAGGAAACCCAGACATTTTGCAGCATTTTTGACGACATTGAATATGTGGCCATTCCAACGTAAGTTGTCACTGACACTAATACCGAGAATGGAAAGTTTATCGGTTTCGACGAAGCAAGTTCCATTCATGGATAATGGCTGAGTGTTTAAATTCCGCTTTAACGACACCAGACAGCATTGTGTTTTGGAAGCATTAAATTCTACTCTGTTAGTGGTTCCCCAATTAGCTATGCTGTTAATATCAGAATTTAATGAGCTTAATATACGCCGACCTTCCCCTTCTACAGCCGAAGAGCAGGGAGGTGAGTCCGGGAACGAATATATGAAAAGCAGAGAGTACTGTCGTCAGCAAAGGAATACATTGGATTAGAGGTAGCAGACAAGAGATCATTAATGAAAATTAAAAAGTGTATCGGAGACAGAACGGAGCCCTGGGGCACACCAGCATTTATTTTGTGAATATCAGACTTGAAACCATCCAAGACAACTTGAATTGAACGTTCCGAAAGGTAATTTCTAATCCATTGGAGAATAGTGTCGTCATATCAAGTGCAACTATCTTGCTTTCGCCAGATTGATGTACGCTTTGGTTCCACTTTTCGGTAAGGCATGCGATCAGATCACCAGTGGACCTGTACCTACGAAAACCGTACTGCCGGCCATTAAGAAGTTTTCGTGTTTCGAGATATTTCATGAGCTGACGGTTTCTCAGCGTTTCCATGACCCTGGAAAGAAGGGACGTAAGTCCAGTGGTTCTGTAGGAGGAGAGAGAGGAAGATTCGCGGTTTTTAGGGACGGGCTAGACAAATGTTGTTTTCCATCTGCTCGGAAAAAGTCCTAAAGAATAGGATTGATGAAAAGGCTTACGCAGTGGTTTTGCTAGCATGGAAGAACACCTCTTCAGAAGGGGAAATATACCATCTGGACCAGCGGATTTATGTATGTTGAGATCTTTAAGAACTCTTACTACTACACGAGTGCGAAAGAGGACTCGTTCCACTGAAGATTCGACGCACTCAAGTGTAGGCGGAGACAAAGCACAATCTGGGAGTGATGAGCTGGCCGCAAAGTGTGCAGCAAGCAGATTGGCCTTGTCCAAAGAGCTGACAGCTGGAATGTCATTACAAATGAGCGTTGGGTTGGAGGATGAGGCAGAATTTCTAATATTTTTGATGAACGACCACAAATTGTTACTACCTTTGGGACATTGTAGTATTTTTTGCCTCAGTTTTTGATCGTATTGGAATTTTACACGTTTGAGAAAGATGTTGCAGTCATTTCTAGCTCATTTAAACTTTTTTCGGTTTTCCTCTGTCGGGTTGGACCGAAAAAACAATCCTCTAACCCTAACAGCCTCTACAGTTCGAGTCATACCATGCCTTTTCTTTTGGTTTGATACTCTTCATCCGATGAGGGATAAAGCATCTCATCCCAAAGAGAACAGTTTCTGTGATCATGTCAGCAGCGGCATCCACGTTATTATCGAGGAAACATAACGACCAGTTAAAATTCCTAAAGAAGTTGTTAAGTCCGCTCCAATTGGCTTTCTCGTATTGCCATACGGTTCTTTTAGGAATCTTTTCTCCAACTGTGTGGTGGGTGTACGAGAATTTAGCTGATATGACACAATGGTCCGACGAGCCTAGAGGGGAGAGCACATCAATGCAGTACTTGTCAGGCTGAGAAGTTAGAAACAAGTCCAGGGTTTTGGCGGTATGACTATCAACGTCTGGTATTCGTGTGGGCTCATTTACAAGCTGGGTTAAATTATTTTCCGCAGCGAAGATCTCAACACACCGTCCTTCGGGTGTTGTCTGTCCAGAATGTCGAAGCCAACCAGAATTGTGTATATTGAAATCGCCCGTAATCATGATTTCAGTATGAGGATACAGGGAAACAATTCTTTGTATGGAGTCAGACAGCGCATCAAACTCGTTAAAAGTAGAATTGCTGTCCAGTTTGGGGCTTCTGTAAATAAAGCAGTAGTAGATAAATTTCTTACGGATATGGAATTTTAACCACATGAAATTGAATTCCGGATTGAAACAGGGACTACACTGTGGTGAAGTTTGATAAGCTACATCACTACGCACGTAAATGGCGAGACCGCGTTGAGAGAAGAATAATGGCACTAGTTCGTAGCCAGGTAGCTTCAGACCAGAGTGATCTGAGAGGTGTGGGCGGGGATCTACCTGTGTTTCACTAAGTGCCAAAACAGCTGGTCTGTATTTACAGACGTGGACGTACGCAGAAAAGTGATTACTTTTTAGCCCGCGTATATTGGCTACGTCCACCCTGAATTCCCTAATCATAACTACAAACAAACACAATAAACAAGCAAGGCTGCGAAGTGAAAATTCTGACGTTGGTTTACCGACTCAGATTGTTGCAACAAAATTAAACAGTGCACCAACAGAATTCACACTCGCAACCCGCTATTCATCAGTTGTTACATGAGTCACTGCCTCTGCTGCATACAACAGTACTCTGACCAGGGGCAGGAGATGTGGGAGTGCCCGCACTAATTTATTTATTTATTTTTTTCTCCCGATTCATCGTTTGGACAAAAATCCTTAATACAAATTCATATGTACAGATTTTATTTTTTCTGTTTAAATATTATAATTTATTATAATATTATAATTTCCTTAAATATAAAATATAAAATCAAGAAAACAATTGAGTTAAGCTATAATTATTCTGAAACTAAACTACTGTCATCGCTATCTTCAAGCTTCAATTTCATCAAATGAGGAAGCACTTATATTTTGTGAATTATTTGACAAATCTTCAATTTGTAAGTAGGTACATAGTTATTTCTGAGATATTCTATGTGTCGAAATTAAAGGATCGGATTTAAGTAATAAAACGCAAATAAGATTCGTGTTTGATCAATACTCATCTTACCCGTGTGATTTAATCGATTTTTTCTTATTTCCTTATGTCCAGTCTCTAAAGAAGGGATGTCCAAAGTGGTCAATATCGACCCCTTGGGGTCGAAATCGGTTTCCCTGGAGTCAACATAAACGAAAACTGATTTTGGGGGTCGACGGGGTCTAAAAATCGACCCCTATTAATTAACACAAGTTCTTATTTGAAACGTTCAAGATACTATATAAGTTGTGTTACGTGTACCAACTTGATATAAGAATGACTAATATTTTGGTAGGAAGTATCATTATTGTACTTTTAAAAAAACTCAACAAGTCGATAAGCGTGCACAAGTTCGAACAAGATAAAAAACTCGGCAACTCAATATGAGTGGATACGTTCGTGCAAGATAATATGTTCGAGCGTACAAGTCTTTCAAATACTTGCTCTGTATTTGACGCATATACGCGATTTAAGACGAACGAAACCATGATCAAGTTGAAGTCCAAACAGGCTCCTGATATTTTACTATACATACTAAGCTTGCACTAAGGTTGAAAGTTAATTTGCGTTTTGAAATTCGTTGGAACTTGAATATCAATGATAATACATTCATCTAATAATTTATTTCAAGAGATTACAAAGTGATTACATAGCTAAATAAAGTGAATTAAAATAAAGTGATTGAAAATTTTTTTCAAAATCCTTAGTTACCTACGAGCGTTAATAGCGTAACCATACATTTCTGCAGTTTATGTACCAAAAAACATTTTAATATTTTTCTACGTATTTTTTTGAAATTACTTTAGAAAAGTTATTACCTAAAATTATAAATGTTCAGTTTAATGATGGCAGACACAAAAAAATGCAGACAATACAGTTTGGACTACTTGAAGTTTGGATTTATTTCATTTCTATCAAATCAACACTTGTCGATGTGTCTCATATGTAAAAAAAGTATTCAGTAACGATGCCATGAAGCCTTCAGAAATGGAGGACCACTTATCAAGAGTACATGCTGAAAAAAAAAGTAAGCCATTGTCCTTCTTTCAAGCACTTAAAGGAAAATTAGAGAAAAGGCCATCCATAAGATCGATGTTTGCATCGTCATCTATACAAGACGTCAATGGTTTAGGAGCGTGCTATAATATATCTTTACTACTAGCGAAGTCGGGGAAAGCCCACACAATTGGAGCGTAGCTTATTTTACCAGCCATTGCGGAGGTCCTCAACACTGTATTGCTCAAGAACGAACATGATACTATTAAGAGAATTCCTTTGAGCAATGACACCGTTCAGAGACGAATAGACGAGATGGGTCGCGACGTGGAAAATATTTTATGCAATTTCTTACAGACCAACAGATTCTCTCTCCAGTTGGACGAGTCTACATTACCCGGCAATGAAGCTCTGTTGTTAGGATATGTTCGATATATTAAAGATGAAAATATGATATGTGCTAAGAACTGATTTTTGCTACTTATTTAGAGACTGATACCAGAGGAGAATCAATTTTTCAGGCCGTGGAACGTTTTTTTTTATCGACAAAGCTATTCCATGGAAGAACATTGTTTCTTATGCCACTATCTATGGGTGGTCGTCATCGTGGTTTTATAGCCCACTTAAAGCGACAACTGCCTGAGGTACTGGTCATTCACTGCATGATTCACAGACAGCATTTAGTAGCAAAAAACCTGAGTCCTAGATTGCATTAGTCTTTACAATATGTAATAAATGCTGTAACAAGATTCGAAGCAGTTCTTTGAACTCTCGGTTACTTCTGCACACTGAAGTTCGATGGTTATCAAGAGGCTCTTGCTTAGCAAGATTTTCAGCTATTTTTGAATCTGTGTTGGAGTTTTTACAAGAAAAAGATCCGAATTTGAAAGAAAATCTGAACAATGGTAAAATACGAGGACTATTCCAAAATCAACCTCCGATGTGTTACAATTCATTACATACGTGCACTTCGGTGACGTGTTTCTGCATGTCACAGCCAGTACATTATTCTCTAATAATATGCCAAGTTTCAACCGTTTACGTTCAGTATTTTTCCGATAGTTGCCGTTTTAACATGGAGAATACAATTTTATCTCCCGCCGCCTGTGAGGTACGAAGTGTAATTAGTTTTTTGCAAGCCGAAGGAAATGGAATCGTCGGTTATGTGCTGTTTACGGCAATACAGTGGTGAGTGACGGTTCGGTACGGGATTGGTGTAGACAATTTAAAAAAGGACGCACAGATGTGCATAATGAATAAGGCCAAGGGCGCAAATCGATCATGAACCAAGACCTGGTTCACCAAGTTGACCAATTTGTTCGAGAAAATAGGCGTTTTACGATTTCAGATCTTGCGACAAGATTTTCTGAAATTTCTCGAACTACTACCACAAGTTCTGTACCCAAAACAGCTCACAGATGTCCACAAGACCCAATGTGTCAAATCAGGAAAAGCATCTCTCGAACGTTTAAAAATGGAAGGTGACGAATTCTTACAGCAAATTGTGACTGGAGATGAGACTTGGGTCCACTATATATAAACTTAGAAAGCAAAGATCAGTTAAAGCAATGGATTCACACTCATTCCCCAAACAAGCCAAAAAATTCAAACAAATTATGGGCTCAGTTTTTTGGGACAGTAAAGGCATATTGTTGACCGAGTTTATGGAACCTGCAAATACAAATGCAGCGGTTTACTGTGAAACTCTACGTAATTTGAGAAGAGTAATCCAGAATAAAAGACGAGGAATGCTTACCAAAGGTGTGGTGCTTCTGCGTGACAACGCACGACCACACACTTCTGCACGCATAAAATCTTTAGTGGAGGAGTTCAATTGGGATATTTTTGATCACCCTCCCTACAGTCCTTATTTGGCACCAAGTGATTATCACCTTTTCCCAAAATTGAAATCATCCATTGCATCTTAACATTTTGGAAGTAATGAGGAACTTGTAAACGGTATGAATCAATGCCTCAATGCACTGGCGGTGCCATTTTTTAAGGACGTTATACAAAAGCTCGTCCCACGTTACCAAAAATGTATACATTTAAACGGAGACTATGTGGAAAAATAATTTAGATGTTAATAAAACTATTTTGGGCAAAAAATTAATGTTTTTGGTTTTTTTAAAAAAATATTTTTCACTTCGGAGGTTGTTTCTGGAATAGCCCTCGTAGATATTTATTACTTGTCTGATATCTTTGGTATGTTCAACAAAGTTAATTTACAGCTGCAGGGTGACGATCTCAACTTGATTAAAACAAAATCAATAATATCGGCCTTAATGGGTAAACTCATCCTTTATAAACAAAATTTAAGAAGAAAAGCATATTCACATTTCCGCATTTGTCAAATTACCAGAAATGCTTCAGGCTGACGTTCAATTTTATCATATGTCACTCACTTGGGCGTATTACTATACACAAGGATTTTACTAAAGGGTTTGAGGATCTCTTAAATTTAGAAATTCCTCAATGGATAATAAATCTGTACAATATCACAGCCATGAAAGAAGCCTATGTGATAATCCAAGAAGAGTTGATTACCTTCAGCACAGAATTTAAGCAGAATTTGAACCAAGGCTGTCAGAAGTTGTGGTTGCAACGCAACATTATCCTGCATTGCGGAACATTGCTGAAAAATACATTATCGGTTTTCCATCATCATACCTAGTCGAAAAAGGCTTCAGTGTGGTTACAAATATTTTGACAAAAGAAACCGTTTTAAAATCAACGAACACAGAGATTTAAGGCTGTAGCTCACCGGTATTGAACCGGATTTAGCTAGATTGGTAGAAAGTCACCAGGTTCATCCATAACACTGAATTTTTAATATTTTTTTTTTTACTTTACTATTTTAATGGATTGGAGAGATTGGATTTGTAAAGTAATTTGGCTATGGGGGTCTGAGGTTTCAGTTCATTTTGGAAAAGGGGTCTCTTGCCCAAAATAGTTTGGGAATCCCTGCTCTAAAGCCTCTTCTGACAGAAAACCTATAGGTAGGTCGAAAGAAGTGATGACATCACAACCATGAATCAAGGTCTTATGGACACTACTTGGCATGCAATACCAATTACACATACCACCTTGATCAAAAAGTTTCTGGAATTTATTCAGAAAATTTGCAACAAAAGTTTATTCATCTAAATCTATATTGTCCCCTTTAAAGCAATCCCCATCGACTGTAACACACTTATACCAGCGCTTGATCCAATCCTCGAAACATTTTTTATATTCGGTTTTCGGTATGTCCTTCAGTGCTTCCTGCGATTTGTCCATTACTTCCTCTCGTTCCCCGTAGTGGTTTGTTAACTCGATTGAACAGAAAGAAGTCACAGGAAGCCAAATCAGGTGAATTCGGTGGCTGTTGGATGGTATTTGTTGCATTTTTTTGGTCAAAAAATTACGAATAATGATGGCACTGTGCGACGGTGCGTTATCATGGTGCAAAATCCACGAGTTTTCTGCCCACAATTCTGGTCCCTTTCGGGGAATTGCTTCACGCAAACGTCTCATAACGTCCAAATAATACTGTTCTGGCAAAAATTCATGATGCACTACACCGTTGTAATCCATGAAAATCGTGAGCATTGCCTTCTTTTTTGACTGAAAACGACGTGGTTTTTTTTGGTCTCGTCTCGGCTCATTTGGTGAACGCCATTCACTTGCCTGATGTTGGATTGCGTGTCGTACTCATAAACCCACGTCTCGTCTCCAGTAATGATCCTTTCCTTTTGATGAATGTGGGATCGGATTCAGCCTCGCAAATCGTCTCTTTTGCGACGTCAACACGGTCTCTTTTTTGCATAAAATTGAGGTCTTTTGGCATCAACTTTGCTGCTACACGACGGAAACCCAAATCATTAACCAAAATGTCTTGAACGGATCCATAGGCAATGTTCAAGTCCTCCGCTATCTCTCTGATGGTCAATTTGCGGTTATTGACCAACATTTCTTTTACTTCATCAATGTTTTCGTCGATGTCGATGGTCTACCACTGCGTTCATCATCCTCGATTGACTCACGACCACTTTTGAACCGCTCGTGCCACTGGTAAACGACCGTTTTCTTTAGAGAATCGTTGCCGAAACACTTTTCCAATATTTCCAACGTTCGCGCACCATTAAATCTGTTTTTTACGCAAAATGTAATACGAGGACAAGTTCGTTGTTGCAAATTTAAATCCATTTCTAAAATTGTAAAAAATCGCCAACACACACAGAGATAGATGTACTGTTGGCTACGTAACTTTTGCAAATGTCAAGCTATGACGCTAAGATTTAGAGGGAATGTCAACAACAGATTTACCAACTTAACAAAAAAAAAAACAAAACTCAAATCGAAATAATGGGAGCGCCACACGGTGGTGTCCCCCGGGAACTTTTTGATCAAGGTGGTATATAAATCTTTTGTTTCTTTTAGTAAAATTTTAAACTGCTGAACATTTTATTTTACGCCTGACGATAAAACTTTTAAAATCGTGTGAAAGTTTTTTATTTAATTTGTATCCATTCCTGTGATTTCTGAACTGAACGATAAGAAATGTGAAGAAGGCATTCAGAACACCTTATCCACGTGTGCAGAGTGGATAAACCAAAACGGTAATGATCGGGATTAGGAAGCCTTTCAGAAACCCAGGGTGTTCCAGTTTAGCAGTATAATCCTTTAACCCTAGAAGCCCAATCATATTTTTACGGTTGTAAAGCCCAATTATACGTAAAAATGACGTGTAATAATGAAATCGATATATGTTATCGTTTTATATTGTATATATTCTAGTTTTTGTATTATTTATTTAATATATGGTCTAATGAAATAAAACAATATCAATGCTTTTTTGCATTTGGAGCACTGTGTTTTGCTCATCCTCCTTTTTTTATACGAGCTAGACCCATAATAGCATCGTTTCTTTGGTTCTGGCTCATCACATGAAGTATCTGTTTCTGCCTGTGGGACAGTTTTCAATATATTTGTTATATTATCACGTAAGTTCCGCTTCAATGTAGGTGCCTCCAGACGTTTTTGCATCCACGGCGTTGTCAAGTCTGTGCTCAACTTTTTCGTAAAATATTTTCGGCTTAGTGGTTTTTCTTTTATAGCCAGTTTATTGTGACAGTATATAGTATAATACAAGAATTCACGAAGGCCATATTCAGCATGTCGTAAAATACAGCCATTGGCCACCTATTAGTCTTCCTGTTAGAAGACATAGATGAATACATTTGGTCGAAAGAATTGACACCTCCTTTTGTTTTGTTATAAAACAATATCATGTCCGGCTTTCCACTACTTTGATTAATTACGGCATCTTCTTCGCATGATGATAATAAGAATACCATCTTGGATGACCTGGGTTTATAGGATACAAATGTCAAAGATCCATCAAAACAAATTATTTTGTAAAACCCACCGGCCGCGAACGTGAGTTCTTTACTTCTTCTTGAATTTCTTTCTTATTTGGCCTGATGGTTCCCACTAAAACTAGATTGTACGGAGTCTTTAGGAAACTCTTAGCTAATGGAACAGACATAAACCAGTTGTCACAGGTAATATTTCTATTTGTTCCGTGTACTGTTTTAGTTAACTCCTTTACATAAAGCTCTCCTAATAGCGGACCATTTGTCTTTGTGCTTTTACCGAGGCAAGATATAGCATCTACCATGTACTTTGTGGAAGCTTCACATATCATTGGAAATTTTATTCCATATCTATCCGGTTTATTCGGTATGTACATGCGGAAAGGACAACGACCGCGAAAACCCAACAGCTGTTCATCTACAGTCAAGTTGGTGCCACGTACGTAGGATAGTCTACATTGGTTGATAAAAATCTCCCATATTTGTCTCACAGGTATGAATGCGTTTTCTCAGCTCAGTCGCGAACAGAGTATCCGGATACCTGGCGACCTCGGGATTAGCTAGTCTTATCTGTATACAGCGGATCTCTGTACAGATGGACCATCTTTTCTCCGACACTTGTGGGACCATATTATGGATGATATCTCAAAAAAAAAACAACTACCGGCAAGGCTCCTGCATTGTCCAGCGGGGGTAAAACTGGTGCATCATCCTTTAAAGGCAAGCGCAACGAGCCTAAAAAGAAATTTTCAAAGAGTGTTAAGACTACTCGTACAACAAGCCATGGTCCTATCACTTCCTCCACCCCTAGCAGCAGCAAGTTTGTGGCAGGTCACTGACTTGTCGCTGCTACTAGAGCTCCTCCCCTAAGAAGGAATCTGGGGCTTAGCCGCATCGGCAAGCTCCACCTAAGGCACTCTACCTAAGACTTCGAAATGCTTTACGCATCATCAAAACCTTCGGATCCATTCCGGAGTTTGAGAGAAGTGCGGATATAAAGAGCAAGATTAAGTGGGTTAACAACATCCTAAAAGACGGATTACCCACTGCTTCCACTACTCCCAGAACAACAAAAGACGCTTTCAAGCGCCAGAGATCGGCGGAGGAAACCGGGCCGGTTCCCAAGAGGCCCAAAACGTATAACATCAAAACCCCTGGGCCATCCAACAGCACATCTCTGAGGTTTTTTAACGAAGTCCTGAAGGACGCAATAATGATCACGGTAATCGACAGGAACAACACCGATGGATCAATAACACCTGAACGGTGGCAGTTGGTCAAGTTAAAGCTTTCGAGCAGCTTCTTGGCCAACATGCGGGAAAACCACCTCCCATCACAAGCGACGCTGGCTGACACCAATGCCACGTCAAGCTTATCGCATGTGCCAATCAGAGATCTCTTGATCTCTTCACAAAAGCCATAGCCATAGACTAGGACATCCCTAGCAGACCTCGAACTCGCACCTGGATCCCAGCCGAACCCTCCTCGCCAGAAAGCGCATTCTGGAAATCATCAGGCTCAGCAACCCGACCCTTCCGACTCATAACTGGAAAATTGCGAAGCTGGAGGAACTAAGGGGCTCTTATAGATACGGTTTGATCGTGATCAATAATCAATCCCTTAACCCTCTGGCTCAGACAAAAGGCATGATTCGGTTCGGCTTCGAGTCAATACTCCTAAGGGTCTATAAAAATGATGGAGCTTGATACTGATAAGCAACCTCCTCCTCCTTTAACGAAGACACCACCCAATACAACCTTAGATCTTGAAACGTCGATATCCTTTCCAGAAATCGATGGCGGCGACTCTTGGATAGATTCAAGGTGACAGTTACGACGTCGGTCTCTTTTTTTGAGATCCTGTCGGAAATGGAAACTGATGACGAAGCAAAAAGAGCACATTTTCAGAATCGGAGAACTTCAACAACACCGTGGTGGAGGCCACTCTGGGAGACTGTAGCAATGATACGGTTTCTCCAAATTAATCTCCATCACTCAAAAAAGACTTCGGCAGCACTCATTCTGCGTCTTTCAAAAGCCGCAGAAGATATTGTCCTAATCCAGGAACCATGAATTGTAGAAAGCGTGGTACGTGGACTTAGGACACCTATATACGCTCCGCTCTATACAAGTGACAAAGGTAAGATTAGAACTTGTATATTAGTGAAACGTAGCCTCAGCGACTCCAACTTAACAGTTGCCAGACTAGAGACTACCAAAGGCTCCTACTGGCTGGCATCGACATACCTTGGCCACGATCATGAGGGCCCTCTCCTTGGTGATAACCTAGAAAGGGTGGTACTGGAAGCTGGAAGGCAAAAAACTTGCCTCATCATTGGATGCGACGCTAACGCTCGTCAAACGGTATGGGGCAGTACCGACATCAACAATAGGGGTGAGTTACTTTTTGATTATATTATAAGTACAAACTTCCTTGTTTGCAACATTGGCAATGAGCCCACTTTTTATAACAAGAAGTGCTAAATATCACCCTTGTCTCCGACAGCTTCACTCAAATGCTAACGTGTCGTCTGAACACTCTTTTTCACACCACAGATACATCAAATTCAGCCTGAGTAATGCTCCTCCCAGCCAACTAGCATTCCGGAATTATCGGAAAACTGATTGGCCAAAATAGGAGTACAGAGGAATACTGCCAGAAATAATATCTTCTGAAATCTCACACCAATGAGCTTGACATGAAAGTCAGGGAATTCACCCTGGATCTCAATCAGGCTATGGCCGCTTCCTGCCCTTTTCTTCAGCCTAGAGGCAAGAAAAGGCCGCACTGTTGGACATCAGCACTGCGACTGCTTAGAAACACTTGCAGAAAACTTTTCAACTTAGCAAAAGAGCACAAGAAAAGTGACTGACTGGGACTCATACAAAGAATTCCTCAAATTATGTATACAAAAAAAAAACTGAGGAAGGCAAAGCGACTATCCTAGAGATCATTCTGTGACAAAATCGCAGAAACCTCTGAGGCCCCGGGGCTAAAAAAAATCCACTCTACAAATCCTATGACGCCTAGCTGTTTGAAAAAAACCGATGGCTCTTGGACAGCCTCAAGTGCTGAATCACTCAACCTGCTACTGGACACCCACTTTCCAGGCAGCTCCCAATTAGCGGCCAGTAGCAACCCAAACAGGACACAGTAGCTTGCGACTGCAGCTCTTCGCCTTACAGCGACACACAATGGACAAACAATTCATTTGGCCACGCTAACATTCTTAATACATTAGGAATCCTCACAGACAACATCGATTACACCATATCTGAACTTTGGTTTGACAAAGATTTCCATGTAAGCTTCCTCTCTAAATCCTTCTGGGATGAAGATGCTTTCATGGAGAACAGGTCAATTCGGAGAGCTGGGCCGCTATCAAGTCTCACTAAATTCGAAAACCGCCCTCGAATGCCGATCATCTCTTATGGAGATGGCAGAGCAGTTCAACCTTCACCTTTGTTGGGTGCCGGGCCACAGAGACATTCCAGGGAACTGCAGGGCCGAGGAACGCGCCGAAATTGGAACCACTCTACCTATTCTACGGGAAAAGGTAGCATAGGTATATCAATCGCTACGTGCAAATCAATATTAAAGCTGAATGCTAATAAAAGAACAGATCTTAGATGGACTGTTGGACCAAAATGTCTAGTGACTAAACAGACCTGGCTAGACCCGAATCGCTCTAAGAGTCTGATTCTTCTAAATAGGAAGTATCTCAGCGCCATCACTGGACACTGCCTTATAGGCAAGCACGCAAGACGGCCTGGCGCATTTTCAAACGATTTCTGTAGAAGCAGCATGGACGAGGAGGAAGAGGAGAAAATCCTCCACCTACTCTGTACATGTCCAGCTCTCTCCCAAAGAAGAAAACTTCACTTAGGAGCTTTCTTCCACAATGACCTAAACGATCTAAAGAACAGGCTCCTACGCTCCATAGTAAGCTCAAACTGGTGCCATTAGTAAGAGGATCATAGATCCACGTAGCATCACAATGGACCAATAAGCTTTAGTGGGTTGGTGCTTCCAACAGCCACTCTTACCTACCTTCATTCTTCTGAGCCAATCCGCAGTTACCAGCTACCTTTTGAAGCGTTTGACTCACTTTTTAATCACGTCGACTCTAGCGACGTCATATTTAATTGAGGGACTTTAATACACTAAGCTGATATGGATTCAGATTGATAAAATACATTTTGCCGCTGTTAATGCGATGTCCGACAAAGATGCCGACTGTCTTGCGGACTCCGGTCTTTTTTATTTAAGTGATATCACCAACAATCTTGGAAGACAGCTAGATCTCATATTTTCTTCTGATCCAGATAATTGCATTGTTTCAGCGATAAATAACCATCTCCCTAATCTAAATCATTGTCACCTACCTCTACCCTTGAGGTTTTCGTATGATACCGGTCTCAAAACTCTGTCCTATGAACACGCCTATACCTTTAACTTTTGTAGAGCAGATTACGTGTAACTAAACAACTTACTAAGTACAGCCAATTTAAACTTTCTCTATGATAAGCCTTCCCTTTCTATGGATAATGCTCTTGCTACTTTTTATGCTAACAATTTGAACCGTTTTTCATAATCTGTTCCATTTTTGTCTCAAAAAACTCCTCTTCATCTCCACCCTTTTTTGAGATCACGCTCTCATTTAGATTTTCGTAACTACCATCAATTTTCTAAACTTTGTGAACCACTATACGAGTATATGGTATATTTAAATTGTTTAAACTGTATGAATCACAGTTTAATCTCTAACCCCAAATGCTTTTTTCAATTTATTAATGTAAAAAAAGCGGATAACTAGTCTTCCAAATCAAAGCTCACCAATACTACCTTTGACTTGTCTCAAATAATCGCAGAACTATTTGCTCAATTCTTTAGCCAGCCATTTGCTAACAACCCCAAGGACCCCGATCAGCTACCTTCTCCCTCTCGGGCAGTTGTCCTCAAACATCTTTGATTTCGGTGTACATTCAGAATTAGTTAAAGAAAAGATCATAAAACTTAAGGACGAATAACTCTGCTGGTCCAAATGGTCTACCCGTCATCATTTTAAATTGATGTGTAAATTACTTGGCACAACCTCTCATTGCTCTTCAGTTTCCCTAACTCCTGGGAAAATGCATACATAACCCCTTTCCATAAAAAAAGGTCAACAGTCCCAACGCGAAACTGTCCTCAATTTCAAAACCCTTCGAGAGCA
The DNA here is from genome assembly GCA_963966105.1 of Volucella zonaria. Lineage (NCBI taxonomy): Eukaryota > Metazoa > Arthropoda > Insecta > Diptera > Syrphidae > Volucella > Volucella zonaria. Next base: position 315,043,929 of record OZ014530.1, on the reverse strand, counting down.
TCGTATGGTACGAGGGTTGTCTGAAAAGTTTCCGACCGATACAATGATACCAAGACATTTTTTTCTCAATTTTTATTTTTATTTTTCTACATAGTCTCCTTGTAACTCTACACACTTCTCCCAACGATGCTCCCATCTCTCTAACCCGTCCAAATAGTACTTGGCGTTTTTCTTTGTAAAATAATTGTTCACGAAGGTGATTACCTCCTCATTTGACGAAAATCTCTGTCCTCCGAGCGCAGTTTTTAGATGAGGCAACAGAAAGAAGTCATTTGGGGCTAGATCTGGTAAATAAGGCGGATGGTCAAGCAGTTCAAACCGTAATTCATGGATTTTCGCCATGGCAACCGGTGAGGTGTGAGACGGCGCGTTGTCTTGGTAAAACAGGCTTTTCTTTTTCTGCAAATATGGCCGTTTTTTCGCAATTTCTGCCTTCAGCTTGGCAAGTAATGATGCGTAGTATGCTCCTGTAATGGTTTTTCCTTTTTGAAGGTGATCGATTAAGATAACTCCTTTACTATCCCAAAAAACAGTCGCCATCAATTTCCCAGCCGAAAAAACAATTTTTGCTTGTTTTGGACCTGGCTCGCCCTTTGCAGTCCACTGTTTTGACTGAATTTTTATTTTGGGCGTATAATGCTGTATCGGCACCAAAACTCGGATTTATTGCTCCTAAACTGCGCCAACAGAGCGTTGGAAATGTTCATTCGAACACGCGACACCCAACGCGCGGACGGCTTTCTCATGCCTAAATCTTGATTTAATATATAACAAACACGTTCTTTGGACATTTTCATAACCTCTACTATCTCTTTCACCATCACCATTTGGTGAACTTTAGCAATGTTATCGTCAGTGGTTGCAGTTTTTGGACGTCCCGAACGTTCATCATCTCCCAAGCTGTTACGGACACGTTTAAATTCAGCTGCCCAAAATTTCACTGTGGTAAATGATGGTGCAGAGTCCCCATACACAGAGTCCAACTCATTTTTGATTTGCGAAGGCGTATTGCCTTTCAAAAACAAGAATTTAATAACAGCTCGATACTCAATTTTTTCCATTTTCACAAAAAACACTCACATCGACTCACTCAAAGGACTATCAACTAAAAACTGCGCGTCCAAAATGACTGAAACTTCGGTAAGTAACTGTCAAAAGATGCAAAACTAGCACTCACTAGCTTTTACTGACAAGTGCCGCTATCTTTACGTTGCGGTCGGAAACTTTTCAGGAAACCTTCGTATGTATGTAAAGGGTGTTTTTTTTTAGGTGTTTGGTTTTTAAACTGGCAACACTGTTTCTACAGATCGTTAATTTGACAGTTGAAAGTTGATTTGTGGTTAGTACGTTTTCCCATTTTACGACGAATAGATTAGTGCTAGAACAACGCGTGCAAATTGTGCAAACTTATTTTGAAAACCACGATTCCGTTCGCAAACTTATCGTGCGCTACGTCCATTTTACGGTCGACATAATCGTCCATCTGAGCAAGTTATTCGGAACACCATGAATAGTTTCCGCACCACGTACACTCTAGTACATAATACGCATCCCCAAAGACGACAAGCAGTGCGAACAGAAGAAGTTATTGCCGTTGTGAGGTGCAGTCTTGAGGAGAATCCGAATGAGTCGATTAGCCATCTTGGCTTAAAAGCTTATAAGATCCAGATTGTGCAAGAGTTGAAACCGCGTGACCGTTATACGCGTCATAAGTTCGGTAAATGGGCCGAAAACATGATTCAGCTTGATCCTCATTTTGAACGCAAAATTTTGTTCTCCGATGAGGCCTATTAGTTAAATGGTGGTATATCCATTTTTGATCAAAAAGTTCCCGCACCACACAGCCGTGTGGCGCTCCCATTGTTCCGATTTGAGTTCTGTTTTTTTTGTTAAGTTGACATTCCCTTTAAATCTTAGCGTCATAGCTTGATATTTGCGAAAGTTACGTAGCCAAGAGTACATCTATCTCTGTGTGTGTTGGCGATTTTTTACAATTTTAAAAATGGATTTAAATTTGCAGCAACGAACTTGTATTAAATTTTGCGTAAAAAACGGATTTAATGGTGCGCGAACATTTCAAATGTTGGAAAAGTGTTTCGGCAACGATTCTCTAAAGAAAACGGTCGTTTACCAGTAGCACGAGCGGTTCGAAAGTGGTCGTGAGTCAATCGAAGATGATGAACGCAGTGGCAGACCATCGATATCGAAAACCGACGAAAACATTGATGAAGTAAAAGAAATGTTGGTCAATAACCGCAAATTAACTATCAGAGAGATAGCGGAGGTCTTGAACATTGCCTATGTATCCGTCCAAGACATTTTGCAAAAAAGAGACCGTGTTGACGTAGCATTCACATTCACCAAAAGGAAAGGATCATTACTGGAGACGAGACGTGGATTTATGAGTACGACACGCAATCCAGACATCAGGCAAGTGAATGGCGTTCACCAATGAGTCGAGACCAAAACAACCACGTCGTTTTCAGTCAAAAAAGAAGGCAATGCTCACGGTCTTCATGGATTACAACGGTGTAGTGCATCATGAATTTTTGCCAGAAGGCCAGACAGTAAACAAAGAGTACTCGTATTATTTGGGCGTTATGAAGCAATTCGCCGAAAGAGACCAGAATTGTGGGCAGAAAACTCGTGGATTTTGCACCATGATAACGCACCGTCGCACAGTGCCATCATTATTCGTAATTTTTTGACGAAAAATGCAACAAATACCATCCAACAGCCACCGAATTCACCTGATTTGGCTCGCTGTGACTTCTTTCTATTCAATCGAGTTAACAAACCACTACGGGGAACGCGTTTCAGCAGCCGAGAGGCCCATATTTCTTTAAGGATGATGTCAGTGATGGTAACATCACTGGCGAGCGCTATATAAACATGGTTTCAGACTTCTTCGTTCCTCAGTTGAATGGTATTGAGTTGACAAAGCTTTGGTTTCAACAAGATGGCGCAACATACCACACGGTGCGTGACACCATCATTTTATTGCGGGAAGCATTTGCTGAGCGCATAATTTCGCATAATGGACATGTGAACTGGCCTCCACGATCCAGTGATCTCACACCTTTAGATTACTTTCTATGGGGGTATGTGAAGCCACTAGTCTATGCCGATAAACCAGAGATGGTGGAAGTCAACATTCGCCGTGTTATTGCCGATATACGGTCCCAGTTGCTCGATAAAGTTGTGGAGCTAGCCGTGGCACGCATATGCGCGATATAATATTGAAACACTAATGGTATAAAATTATCAATTAAATAAAGCTAATATCATAGACATCAACATTAGCTTCAAATCTTTTATTCCATATTGAATTTGTATACCTCTAAAAAAAACACCCTTGAAAATCGAATGAATAACACCAATATTGACATACGGTCAGCACGTTAGCCCAAACTTGCTTTCCGAATTTTACAATTATTTTTTGTAGGAAATAAAAATAAATTTAATACTTATGTGTATGTTAGTATTGTAATTAAATAATTCCTGTAACAGAGAGCTTTAAATTATATATTTCAATGTAAGTATACTCATACATTATCTTTCAAATAAATAAATCACTTTGTTAGTTTTAAACATTAACACAATCTATGTAGGTATTTATTTATTTAATACAAAAAAAAACTACGCCAAATGTGAAGGAATTCAACTACAAAACTATTCTCGTAGGTCATTTAAATGTAATTTATTTTCTACATAATATTTAAAATTAAATAAAAGTTTGAAAACCAAAAATGAAAATAAAAGTCTAAAAGTGTTTTGTTTTGTAACACAAAAGCCAATTAAAGAAAACTAGCAAATAATTTAAATAAATATTTCGCATCTTTAAGCCGTCTACACATACACATACACATGTAACCAAACCATACTCTGAAAAGGTAACCAGGTATATACAAATTTATACGATTAAAAAAAAATAATAATGATAATATAGAAAAACGGACGATTCAAAAGCAATGGCGTGTTTTTGAAAATCATTTAATTGGAGAGGTTGTTACGTTCCTGCGCATTGTCCAGATTTATCTTTACAACTCCGCCCACAGAGAAATCACACGCCAGGACATTGGTGTTTAACGGCATCTTATCAAAGCATCCCCCAGGACTTGATGTCTCAGTTCGTATCGTGTGCTCGTGAACAGAAGTTCGAAACGGTACGGTGGTCCTTACAAGTGAAAAGTTCCTTTGTTCTGTTTCAATTTATATTATGGATAGCCTTAAGGATTATCACAGTCATCATCATCATCTTACAATAGATACAACAAAAATTGTAAGAGAGTTTATTTTTTTTATTTCAAAATATGTAGTGCACAAGAATCGCTTAGACAATAAATTAGATCGAAAAAAAAACACTAGAAATCACTGTTTTTGAATCGCGCCATTAACCGTAGCTCAAAGTGTAGCCCATGTTTTCCATTAAAGTTTCTTTGATTGCTGGTTGAAGTGCTCTTTGCATGTATGTAGTTAGTAAGCCCTTTACTCCCATTGAGAAGAGCTGTTCTAGTTCTTTGGTTAGTGCATTGTTTATGTCATCATTGGAAGTGCTATAGGTGTTGCTATATCCCCCTGTGTTGTGCCACCTTGGGTTATTTCTATCCGTGTTTAGATTTTCGGAAAATATTTCAGCAAAAGCTCGAGCATCCGGTTCAAGTTGATTTAGATCGTCATTGAAATTTAGAATGTCATCCTCGAAATGAATGAGATCTTCGAAATGTTCCGCAGGTGATGTCTGACGTGTGAACCGACGCCTGTATATCGAATCATCTCGGTAGATAAGTGCATCATTCCGTGGATCGTAGGGGGGTCGAATATGAGTATTATGAAGTTTACCCCATCGGCGATGATTAGTTCCATCAGCATACATATCAGAACTAGTCGCGGTGTTAGTTTCGAAACCAAATCGTCTTTTGGAGTTTTGACGAAGTTTGATACCCGTTGGACCTTGGCAGCCATGCGCGAAGACCGATATAAATCCCGGCTCGGCGAAATGTGAATCCGTTCGAACAGAAGCAATCGGTCTACTATTCCGAGATTCATCCATTCCTGTTGCCATTGGTACTGTTCGAAATTCTATACCTGCATGGCGTAGCCTCAAGATCATATTGCATTTGCCGCCAGTCGGATGAAGAACCACTTTTCCGCTTAGAGTTAGATCGGGGAAAATAAGCCGCGTATCCAAAGTTCGATTTATTGTACTAAATCGGCACTTATCCACTTCAACCCATCGAATGGCTTTTTGGGGTAAACGAACCTTCATATCTTCGACTTCTACACGGGATATCGGCAAACTATGGGGTTTCCGGTGTCCAGTTGCTTCAAAATCAGCTTGAGAAATTGGTCGTTGTCTCTGCCTATCGTAGGGCTTGTCTCGTACATCATCATCTCTGTCGTCCTCCTTGCTGTTTCCATAAATCGACTGATAGACCGAATAAGGGGTCAATTCCAGAGATCTTAATTTGTTTGGACCACTTCGCCGTCGCATATGCTCGAGAGCGCTTTCCAATCGAACTGAACATTGTTGCGAATACTGCGGTGCTCCTGCAGATACTAAATACGAAAAAATTATTCAAGAGTTTTTAAAAAAAAAAAAAAAAAATTAAAATCACTTAACATACCAAAAACACTGCAGAGATGGATAATAAAAATTGTTAAAAATATCTTCTTAGTCCTGATCTGCACCATGAGATGCATTTTCATTGAATGGAGAGAGTTTCTTATTTCAAGTATCCAAAGACTTGTCGTTGCTTGAAGATCTACTTATCCGTTCACACCAGAATAAAAAAAAAAAAAATAAAAAATAAGAAGATACGAAAAGTGATGCGCTCTGGTTAAGGTCACAAAATGAAATGATCAAAGAAGTAATGGAACTGTGGAGAAAGTGTTTTCCATGCAACTTCCATAAGTACTATGGGAATGGCAACGACAAACCAACAACCAACAACTAACAACCGACAACCGACAACCAGCAACGGCAGTCTCATCATAATCGCAGTCTTCGAGACCGTAAAGAGTGCGCGCCCTAAGACAATTACGAAATGCTTCGTTGAGTGGGAAAATGTATCTCTGGAGCAGAGCGACTGACTAAACATGAAGAAAACTTTGCATGAGTTCAAATAGATTTTTTATTTTTTTTTTATTCGATTACCTTGTACGAGTATACATAGTATGTACGTGTGGTGCAGTTAATTTGTATCTCAAAAATTAATGCACTTTACTGTACTTTAAGCCAATTTGGGAGTACCTCCATGTAGATTACTGCGGTCGGCTTGGATTTGCGGCGAATTCGGTAATCGGTTCGGATCTTTTTTTCTTTTACAAATAATTAAGATTTGCTAACGACACATTTTATGGTCTAGTTAATACTACGACGATAGGCAGTGGAAATGAATTATGAATTTCTCTGGAGATTTATACAATCAAGCAAAAGACGGATTTTTGCGTAATTAAAAAAAAAAAAAACTAAATTTTTCGCATAGACAACAAAATTGCAACCTCTTTTATTTTGTTGGGTTTTAGGCGAATTCGTATGTGCACTGGTGATTTTATGAGTTGGTTTGGTATAGATGCGAGATAAGAGGTATGTTCTCAGTTTGTATAGAATATCTTAAATCTTTTTGGCAGAACTTCTTGGCATTTTCCTTTCTAATTTTCTGTATCTTGATCTTATTTCTCCATAGTTGATGGAAAAAGATTGCCATCAATATAGGAGACTACATAAGTCAAATTACCTCCACAGCATCTGTTGCACATCCAGGCTCTCTTGTTCATCACATTTTCGGCTCTATTTCATCGATAGTAGAACGGATGTTGCTTTTAAGCACTTCAATTATCTGGGGCGCGTATGGCCTATACCTCTCTTCCATGGCACCAAACAAATAAGCCGCACAGCGCTAACCGCCATTTTAATAACCATTTCGAGAAATGAGTCGGCCAGACAACATTTCTCGCAAAAGAGCAATGGCTTTGTCACTTCTGTGGTACCTAGCGCTGTGGAAGTTGACAACACCCACATCCATACTTTCAAAAATCCGCTATACAGCTCGTATAGTTCGCCGTTGAATCTACTCCTGCAAAGCCCGTCGGGACCGAATATTGCATGAACGATTTTTCTCTCGAAACGACTGAGGATATCTTCATTCGGTTTCAATATGGTCCATGCTTTTCCGCCACAAAGTAGGATTGGGGTGATCAAGGTCTTATATAGATTCTACTTAGTTTTTCGGGATACGGCCTTATTACTCAACTGCCTTCTTATCCCAGAGAAACATGGCACGAGTGATTCTTCGTCATATATCTGCTGAGGTGTTGTTGGTAGAATTCATAGTAGAGCCCAGGTAGACGAAGTCCTTTGCTACCTCGAAATTATAGCTGTCGATTTTGACGTTTTGTCCAATTCGTCGATGTTGTGTGTCCCTTCTTGTTGACAGCAGACACTTGGTTTTTCCCTCATTTACCGCTAAGCCCATTTTTACAGCTTCCGTTTCAATACTAGCGAAAGCAATTTTGAAAGATTGTGCCTCCTGTGTTCATTTGTGAGTTCCACACAATTCTTTCAAGTATAATGATAAAGAAGTCATATGACATCACGTCACCTTGTCTAAAATCCTTTTTGACGGAGCAGCGAGCGTTTTCAACTCTCATTCTGCACATGGATAGATGGGAGAGTTTGGCAGGGTTGGCAAAAGTAGACATGGCTCCATATGGCTAATCTCTATAAATGCTGTCATATGCGGCCTTAAAATCGATGAAAAGATGGTCTGCATCGATTTGGACTTGCTGCGTTTTTTCCACGATCTGCCGGAGTGTGAAGATTTGGTCGATTGTGAATTTTCCCGGTCTAAAACAACACTGATAGGAGCCAATCAGGTTGTTGACGAAGGGTTTTAGACGTTCATACAATAAGGTAGATAAGATCTTGTTTGTGATGTCGAGGAGACTTAAGTATGCCTCTATAGTAGGACTCCTTTTTCGTGGATCGGGCAAACGATACTGAGCTTCCATTCATCAGGCGCGCATTCTTCTGACTAGATCTGAGAAATGTATGCAGGCTCTCCACAAAATCATTTTCAGCAGCTTTGAATACCTCGGCCGATAAGCTGTTAGGTCCAGCTGATTTCTTGGATTTTAGCTTAGATATTGCTATCCTCACTTCGTTTTGGTCAGGTGGATGGAAGTTTTGATTACATTCGCCTTTCGCAGGATATTGGCCTTTTTCGCCGTAAGACAGTCTGTAGAAAAAGTTTTTTCATATTCGCATTCTTTCTTTATCACCACAGGTTTCTCTATGAAGGTTTCTTGACATGTTCTTTTTCCTGTTGGTAAAACTTCCGTACGTTATTCCTGGAGTACAACCAGTCTTCGATCGCGTGCTTCTTGCGATCTTTCTTCTTGTTCAGATGATGTTTTTCCAGTTTTTTCTGCTCGTAAAGCTCACAAGCAGCTCTTGTTCTTCGTTGCAGTGCTTTGTAGACTACTTGTTTAACTCTTCATAAAACGACGGATTTCTTGTGCTCGGGTGAAACGCAACACGTCAGTTGCTGGTACCTGCTAACGTTGCCACTGGTCTTCGGTACTTGATGCATAGGCATAGGAATTGTTGAAAGATTTTGGAATTTCGGAGAAAATTCTGGCGGTCTTTTGCTATTGCAACTTTTCTACGTTATATCTTCTCACAGTAATTCTTCTTTGGTGTGATGCTTGGGAAATCCGTATTCGCACCTTGGCTGCAACAAGTTGGCGATAAGAGTCAATGTCCGGAACATCCGGAATACTGGGGGCATGCCTTACGTCTATCGAAAACGATCAATTTGGTTTAACGTTTCATGATCCAGTGATCATGAAACCGTGTGCTTGCTAAAGTAATATTTCTTCCCGTCACAAAGTTAATTAACCTAAATACGTTGCCAGTCCTGGTGTCATATCGGGTATGCTTACCAACTGTCCTTCCAAAGATGCCCTCCTTTCCTATGGTGTTAAAATCGCCTAGTATGAGTTTACTGAGGACATTGCTCATATATCTTGCCGAGGAGTTCGTAGAAACATTATCTGGTGGCGTCGTTCTTGTCTTCCGTAGGGGCATGGACACGTATTGAGCTTATGTTAGTCAATTTAATCGGAAGCTCAAGACTTCTTGCCTAAGTCTGCAGCATACCATATGGCAAATCCGCAACAGAAAAAGCGCTGTCTCTTTTCCTTATAGAATCACAGTTTTTCTTCCTCCTGATAACTATCTGCGTGAGATCAGTCAAGGACCTCTACTAATTGTTCGGCTGCACGTGGCCTATTAAGGGTCTAAACATTCCACGTGTAGATCCGAAGGTCATTGTCCTTTGAACGTTTGGCATGGATCATCGACAGTGAGTCGTTTTTTATTCGAGGCCATTAGCTGGTTAGTCACATATTTTTAATTTCCTCCGTATAGGGCTGGGAGCAATATGATGGCTTATTCCAGTATAATGCTATTTGTCGGGCATGTCTTGCTATTTTAGTCTACAAGAGTAAACCCTTAGTCATGCAGTTACCAGAGACCACCACTGGGAGGTAAGACAAGCGCTTCGGTCAGAATTTGATAGTTGCGCTACTGACCCACTCCAAGTCATAGAACACTCAGCAGTTGTCCGATCAGTCGCCACAGAGAAATGGTGTGTTACAACTGTTCTTTCGGTTTTACAAGACTATCCTAAAGAAGGAAGGTGATAAAAAATTCACAACAACTTGGAATGACTTAAACAGCTTTTTTAAATGTTTGAAATTCCAATACAACAAATGGAGGGAAAAGATAGTACAGTGTTCTTAAATTATATCATATCTCTACCTACACTAGAGCGCTTCGAATGTTGTACACAAATCCGCTGGTCCAGATGGTATATCATCTCTTCTTCCGAAGATGCGTTCTTCTATGCTGTCAAGACCACTGCATAAGCATTTCCATTAATCCTACTCCTTTGGACTCTTTCGGAATAGATGGAAAACAGCATTTAGCCGGCGCGTCTTCCCTTTCCTCCTACAGATCCATTGCACTTACGTCCCTCTTTTGCAAAGTCATGGAAACACTGATAGACAATCAGCTCACAAAATAAATGAAAGCTTCTCAATAACCGGTAGTACGGTTTCCATATCAGTCCACTAATGATTTCGTGGCATATCTCACCGAAAAATGGAAGTTAAGTCCACACAAATCTGTTGAAAGCAAGATAGTCGCATTTGATATTCAAAGGCATTTGACAGGCCCATTCGTCAGAATGTTCTATTTAAGTGGTCTTGGGCAGTTTCAAGTTTGAAATCCACAATGGTGCCCCTCAGGGCTCCGTTCTATTTCCAATGCTCTAATTTTCATTAATTATCTCTTGTTTGCCACTTCTAATCCAGTATATTCCTTTGATAACTACAGTATTCTCTGCTTTTCATATTCGTTCCTGAATCCACTCCGGTGTTATGTTCAGCTATTGGTGCTTATAAAATGAGAAGGTACTTCAACGTCGATCAAGAAAATTTTTAACTTTTCGAACTTTATATTAATTACGTATTTTTAACTGTCATCTCTCAAAAAATAGCAGGACATTCAAAATGAATAGAGGGTTATTCCTGCAATAGAGGGTTATTCGAAGTCATCTTCAGCAACTCTTTCTGAAGAATCATCTATTTCTTGTTCGGATTCCGCGTTTAGCCTTACTGACTTCAAAATTTTTGTGGCTTTACGCTAGGTGCCAATTATGCCTGCAAGTTTTGATATTGGCCGCATTTATCTAAAGTCCAAGCAACTTGCCACAAATTCGAATATCTGGATAAACAGGTGAAGGTTTTAAACCCTATTATAAAGTAGGCAACCAACAATGTAGTGTTTCAGGTAAAATGTCATGTTCCTTGGATTCTTTCGCTTTCGGAAGAATCTGCACGGATAGCATCCCTTATTATTGAAGTAAAAAGAACAAATAATGCAGTTACAATATTCAGCATACTTCGGTTCAATTGACGTTCTCGAAAGTCAGTTAGAGTGAAGATCCCTACTCGACACATTACTCTATGTACATATGCTGATTCTCTAGGAGAATACATAGAGTGGAAGCTCGTTTGTTCGCCGTTGAAAGTTGAATCCATGCGCTCTTCGATCATGTCCAACATTATCTCTGTTTCCTTTTGTTTCTGTCTTATAGTCGCACTGATTTCATGCTTTTTTATTATATTAAGCTGCACTTTCTTTCTTTTCACGTTCCAGTAGTATTAAACTTAAAGTGTCGGAGACCGCTGCAATTTGATCTTTAAATGAGATACGTTCCTCGATCCATCTCCAATTGAAGGTAGCTACTAGTCTAGTGATGTGTCTTTTACTGACCTAGTATCCTGAAGGAGTTCTTGATATTACGTTGTACCGAATTCTATTAGTGTAATATTTTAACTGGGTATAGCAAATATGTTGACGCGGTTACTAATGAAGACCGATGCTTAAGGTGATGATCAAGTTAGGCGTTGGATTGTAGGCTCCAACTAGTTGACTACAGGTGTACGTATTAGACCCACGTCGGACTGAGGCAGCAGACTAAGGCTGTTATCTCGGTTGGGTACTCACAAACATCAAATCTTATTAGGTGCGTAACTACGTTATCGCTGTTTTTTTTTGATGAAAATGCACCTTTATTGTGAAAAAATGGTCAAAAACGAAGCATTCAAAGTATTGCCCATCGCTAGCTACAACTTTTTCCCATCTTTCTAGCAGAACTCGAATACCGTTACTGTGAAAGTGCTCATCTTTTGAGGCTATCCATGACTCAAGCCATTTTTGTTGTCTTCATATGAGCGGAACTGCTGATCAGCCAGACCATGTGCCATCGAACGGACCAAGTAATAATCGGACGGCGCAATATCTGCAGAATATTGCAGGTGGGGTAGGACTTCTCATTTGGGTAGGCTTTAACGGGTTTAGCAACGTGAGGATAAGCGTAGAATCACTTTTTCGTGCTTCTGCTCGTATTGTTGCCGTTTTTCGCATACAATCGCTTGGAAATGGCTCGACGGGTAACTCCTAATACTGAAGCAAGCTCTTCTTGCATTTGACACGGATCCTTATCGAGCAATGCCTCCAATTCAGCGTATTCACGCAGACGGTCGTCAACATCAAAATCGCCACCTTTGAAGCAACGCACGGAACCAATCACGACACGTTGTTTCACTTAGAGCAGCTTCTCCGTAAACTTTTTGAAGATTCCGATGCGCTTCAACCGGTGTTTTCTTCGAATATTTGGCACAAAATCAGACATTTTCACACAACCAAAAGTATGGTATATGACGCCAAAACAAAATCACTAATGTCTCAAAACGGTTTGTTTACCATATGTCTAAGCTTGGTTCATGACTTTGTGGATATGTCAAAATCCACCAGCACTTACTGCTGGAGCCATCTCTATCTCTATCTATTCTCTATCCGAGAACTTAGTTGCGCACCTAATATTATTTGTTTTTAGTTATAGGAATAGTTGGCTTTCTGATGTTTTTCAGCAATCGGAAGGATGTTTCACGTTATAGGACTCGATCTCTGTCCGTATATGATAGCCAAACATCATCCAACAAATTATCCGTCCAAAGCCGATGCGTTTCGCCACTACCAGTTGCAATTTATCAGGTGCCACATGAGTCTCACCGTCTCACAAAATTTCAAATTTCTGGGTAACAAGATACCAACGGCTGCAGAGAATTTTCTCATTGTTAAGCGGACTAACATCCGCCGGTAGATGTTACTTTTGCAAAACCTTATATAAGTCGTTATCATTGAAGGGTACATCTTGCTGGATTTTAATTGATATTTGAAATCTTACATGATAAATGTATGTAGAGTATGCCCTTAAGATATACCCAACCGCAAACTGGTCTTGAAGTATACGATTATAAGTATCTTAACATGTTACAGCTTTTGGCAGCTTGTATTTAAGCCCATATTACAAGCAATACAGGCAGCACATTATGTTTAGTATGCTAAATTCCCAGATGCCTAGAGAAAATACATAAGAAACTATGGGCTGACAAAATATCAGTTAAGCGGTTTTAAGAATAATGGCCTTGGTTCATTTACGAAATGCAAAAAAGACTGAAATGACTTGGAGATAAATTATCCTACCATCGTTTTCGGTCCGATCAACCTGCGTTCAGTTATCCAGAACAACCGGCTCCGGATTAGCCATGGCTTGGTTTCACAAACAGAAATTCGCTGTTCCTTGTAGTCTCGAAGTTAGAGGCTCTGACTCAAAAATCCTTGTTGTAGGCGAACTAATTTTGTAGATATGCGTTTTGTGTTTCAACTATTTTCACATCTATCATAAGCACTTTTCATACAGTTATCCTCCTTAGCTAATCCTCATTCGCCTGCCGGTTTTAGTTTGTTTAATATTGAATGTGAACTCCGAGAAGCTCTAATTCTGTATATCGAACAAAACCTGTTTTGGCTGTGATTACAGTGGATACCTTTTATCTGAAGGGTTCGCCAGCGTCAGGTTGGGCAGACTACGTAACCTTAGCTTTAAAGAACCAAATCTGGAAAAGTTAATTAATTTTTGCTATGCGAATACGAGTATATTGCTTCCTACTTCTCACTTAGATATTGGACACTTTAAAGCAAATCCATCTAAACTGTTATTCAATTGCCACTGTGACAGTCCTATTACTAACAAGATTTTGCCTTTCTTGTAAACACCAAGCCACGATTAAATTAACATGGCATCGTCGGATGTATCACTTAGCGTAGCTACTTTCTCGAAATTCGGAATTCATTTATCGACTTGTAGACCTCAGATGAATATATTATGATATTCGGTTTTAAAGACGGTTAAAAGTCCCTCACTTTCAGGCTTCTATAATAGTTCACTTGAATTTTTCAGAATTCGTTAATGCGTAAAGATTTTATTTATTGTAACATACTGACGTGTGTTGCAGAAGAACTTTTGCTAATTACATATTTACTTTCGCGGTTTCTTGGTATTTTGGCCATAAAAAATCGAGAAATTTATAAATTTAATTTTTTTTTAAATGTCCCTTTTTACGGTAAATATATATGTGATAAAAAAAAATTAAGATTCAGGTGACCGCGAAAGTAAATAATTACCGTACTTTTAAATTTTATACTATATGTGGTAAAGGGTATAATATACAACGTTTAGCAAAGTATCTAAGTAACACATATGGATTTCGTCTTATTTTCCTTCTCTTAACGGTCGTAATATGTGACGTCAGCCGATTCGCTCTTCCTGAAGTTTTTTACTAGCGGTTGCTTGATATGGAGACTTCTAAGAATACGCATATTTTTTTTTAAATCATTCTTAACATTTTCATTATTCCGGAATTATCGGAAAACTGACTGGCCAAAATATAGAGGAATACTGTCGGAAACGCTATCCTCTGAACTCTCAAGTACATCGCGTGACACCAACGAGCTTGAAATGAAAGTGAAGGAATCCACCCTGACTCTCAATCAGGCTATGGCCGCTTCCTGCCCTTTTTTGGACATCAGCACTGGGACTGCTTAGAAACACTTGCACAAAACATTTAAACCTAACGAAAAGCACGACTGAGACTCATACAAAGAATACCCCAAAATATATAAAAAAAAAGATCTGAGGAAGGCAAAGCGACAATCCTGGAGATCATTCTGTGACAAAATCACAGAAACCTCCGAGGCATCGCGGCTAAGAAAAATCCTCTCTACCAATCCTATGACGCCTAGCTGTTTGAAAAAAACCGATGGCTCTTGGACAGCCTCAAATGATGAATCACTCAACCTGCTACTGGACACCCACTTTCCAGGTAGCTCCCAATTCGCGGCCAGTAGCAACCCAAACAGCCATACTGCAGCCTGTTTGGGTTGCTACTGCTCTGGGCGCTGCACAGCTTCAAACCATACAAGTCTGCTGGTCCGGACGGTATAATACCTGCCAAGCTACAGAGGTCCTCAGATATTATTCTACCTGCGCTAGAAAATATTATGAGAAGCTGTGTAAAACTTATCCACATTCCACTGTCATGGAGAGAAGTAAATGTAGTTTTCATCCTCAAAGCCGGAAAATGATCTCATGCTGTCCTAAAGGATCTCACTTGGGGAGTTGATCAATCTTATGCTAAACAAATAGCAAGATAATCAACTAAAAATTGAGTGGTGCTTCTGCTAAAAGATGTGTCAGCAGAGGCTCGCCGCAAGGCGGACAATTAATTCATTTGGCCACGATAACATTCTTAATACATTAGGAATCCTCACAGAGAACATCGATTACACCATATCTGAACTTTGGTTTGACAAAGACTTCCATGTAAGCTTCCCCTCAAGGTCCTTCTGGGAGGAAGATGATTTCATGTAGGACAAGTCAATCCATTTCTACACAGATGGATCTAAAACCGATAGCGGGGTTTGTGGCGGTGTTTTCTCAGATAAGCTCTCTTTCCGTCTTCCAAATCACTGTAGCGTGTTCCAGGCGGAAATTTTGGGAATTAAAGAAGATCTGTCCTGGCTGAAGAAAAACATGATGCCTGCAAAGGATATCCGCATCTTTTCGGATAGTTATACGCCTACGCAAATCAAAAATGAGTTGGACTCTGTGTATGGGAACTTTGCACCATCATTTGCCACAATGAAATTTTGGGCAGCTGAATTTAAACGTAGCCGTAAGAGCTTGGGAGAAGATGAACGTTCGAGACGTCCAAAAACTGCAACCACTGACGATAAAATTGCTAAAGTTCACCAAATGTTGTTAGACGACCGCCCAATTAAAGTGTGAGAGATAGTAGATGCTATGAAAATGTCCAAAAAACGTGTTTGTTACATATCAAATCAAGATTTAGGCATGAGAAAGCTGTCCGCGCGTTGGGTGCCGCGTTTGCTTACGTTAGACCAAGAACGTGTTCGAATGAACATTTCCAACGCTCCGTTGGCGCTGTTTAGGCGCAATTAATCCAAGTTTTGGCGCCGATTAATTACTGTAGATGAAACTTGGATACACCAATATATGCCCGAAACAAAAATTCAGTCAAAACAGTGGACTGCAAAGGGCGAGCGGGCTCCAAAAAAAGCAAAAACTGTTTTTTCCGTTGGGACAGTGATGGCGACTGTTTTTTTGGGATAGTAAAAGAGTTATAAGATAAAAGAGTTATAAGATTATCTTCAAAAAGGAAAAACCATTACAGGAGTATACTACGCATCATTACTTGCCAATCTGAAGGCAGAAATTATGGAAAAACGGCCATATTTGCAGAAAAAGAAAATCCTGTTTCACCAAGACAACGCGCCGTCTCACACCCCACCGGTTGCCATGGCGAAAATCCATGAATTGCTTGACCATCCGCCTTATTCACCAGATCTAGGCCCAAGCGACTTCTGTTTGTTCCCTTATCTAAAAACTGTGCTCGGAGGACAGAGATTTTCGTTAAATGAGGAGGCAATCACCTTCGTGAACAATTATTTTGCAGAGAAAAACCTCAAGCACTATTTGGACGGGTTAGAGAGATGGGAGCATCGGTGGGAGAAGTGTGTAGACTTACAAGGAGACTATGTAGAAAAATAAAAAAAAAATTTGAGAAAAAATTTCTTGTATCATCGTTCGGTCGGAAACTTTTCAGACAACATTCGTATTTCTTAACTACTTACTGCTTTGTTGGCCCTGGCTTCGGTAATATCTGCCATTTCCTTTTCGTACCGGATAGCAGAGAGGATGCGCTTTAAAAGACTCTCGTTGTTTACCATTAGTAAAGGTCCTTTCTCGTCTTCAATGTATATCGGCCATCTTCGATGCTGACTGACAATATTAACACTGTAGGAAGAATTTCGATTTTGCCTACGTATATACTCGTAGTACTCTGTTGTTAACGCAAACAATGACAACAACGTAAAAATCAAGCGAAGAATCACTCTTGTGCATCGCTGTTTTTTTTGGATTAAACAGACAACTGAAAAAAAAGTCTACTTTACGAACAACGAAGAAAGCATCCTTACTGTCGCAGTCCCACTGCACTTTCTCTAAAGCGCTTGGCTCCTTCGATTAAAAAAGATTTTTAGGGATTGAACACTATGGGCTAAACAGCAACATTGACCTGCGTAGAAGGGTTAGAATTCATCGGATTCAATAGCCAGGGCATGTTGACCGGATGAACAGAGTCACTTAAGAATTCATTCTGAAGGGACAACGCGGTAAAGGAGAACCTCGCCTTAGGTCGGGCCTTCAAGTGGACTGGGACTTCAGCAAACTTGGTCTGCGCAAATGAAAGCGATTATACGTATATAAAGATTGTGTAATTGTGTACAGGAACAGAGTTTTGGTTGAAATCCAGATCGCCTGAATCTATAGCGCCGCTTAGAGCAAAATTTTAGCCCGTTTACCTGTATTTTGCTCTACACATCTTCTATTTCTTATCGCCTTAAGCCCCAATACAAAGCTTTTACCACCCTTTTTTCGTTTCGTTTTGTATGGTTCACATGCCTTTTGTATAGGGTGACCAGATAGCAATGATAGCTTTTCCAATTGTTATGTTTCAGTAGCTATCAAAGCTACCAATACTTCCAGCTGTCAAAATAATCTGTAAGATTTCCTATTTCATCATGCATCGTTTTACGCTTGCCGAACGTGCGGAAATTGTTAAAAGTATTATCGAGATTGCGGCTCAGTTATAAATACACAACGTGAATTTCGTAATGAGGTCAGTCGTCATCAGTGTGCAGGCAATTCGTAGCACAGTGGCAAGGTTTGAGCCTGAGTCCACTCTATTGGATCTAAAGCCACCAAGCAGACAGAGATTGGTGCGAAATGAAGAAAGTCTAGCCTGCGTAGCGGCCAGTATCGAAGAAGGCCCAAAAATGTCGATTCGGCGTCGATCAGCTGAACTGTGCATCGCTATTGAGTCAACCCGGTTTATTTTGCGGTTAAGTTTGGGCCTACATCCGCATATGATTGTGATGACGTGAGAATTGAAGCCGCATGACCATAGACAACACCGTGAGTTCACTAACTGGATCCTGGAAATGTTGGCCGGAGATCCGGATTTTGGCCAAAAAGTCATCTTTTCGGACGCGGCTCATTTTTGTCTCAGCGGCTATGTCAACAAGCAAAATTGCCGTTATTGGAGCGAACACAATTCACAAGTGTTCAGCCATGCATCAATGCATCCACAAAATTTGACTGTTTGGTGCGATTTATGGCATGGTGGCATCATCTGACCTTATTTCTTTCGAAATGAGGAAGGAGACATCGTTACCGTCAATCGTCTCAGGTATAGAGCGATTTTAACCAACTTTTTGTGGTCAGCGCTTCACAACATCGATATATCCGAGCCGTGGTTTCAACAAGACGGCGCTACATGTGATACAAGAGGCGCAACGCTCGAAGTGGTGAAGGAGATTGGGTCATCTCACGGCTCATCATGCGATTTGACACCACTCGATTATTTTCTCTTTGGTTACGTCAAGACCTTAGTCTACGCTAACAAACCAACCACTATGGACGAGTTCGTGGCCAGCATTCGACACGGTATTGCCAGAATAACGCCGCATATATTCGACAGAGTCATCAAAAATTAGGCCGACGGCTTGAAGCACTGCCAGCGAAGCCGAGGCGGCTATTTGAATGATGTGTTATTCCATACATAATGGCATGCACGTAGCTTCAAAATAAAGCCAGAATCGTTTTTTTTTTCAATCGTTCTTATCTGGTCACCCTATACTTTACTGATATTTTCATCTCATTATTTCACCATAACGTCTCTATAGAGTAGAGTAGAATCTTTATACTGCTTTTGCATTTTCCATCGAATTTTTCCATATACAATAACCTTGCGAGCACTTTGGAACCATTCTTTTCTGGGCTTTCCTTTCCTTTCCTCTTCTTAACTGCCGATTTTCGTTGATTTTTCTCTGGTTTCTCTGGTCGTTGCGCATTCTATAATCGAATGTAGTCAATGTGGGTTAGGTCTCCACCGCTGCGGTATGTAATTAAGTGCGTTCTTGTTTAATGAATAGCATTCGCAGATTTACGAGTATATGATATGTTTGAGTTAAGACTTAGTAGTAGCCTTCGTATTCGTGGTTCGATTGCTCGACGTGTCCGTTTAAGTCCTTATCGTTTGAAAGCATTTTCTCTCTTGATCGATGAAGCTCCAAAATACTTCTTGTTGTCCACTTGCAAATGTCAAAACCTTCGGTTTTATTGGACCTGTTTCAGCAAAAATTGGTTTCCTCTCATACACATTAGTTACAACTGTCAATTTTGACGTATAGCCTAAACCATATTTTTTTATGGTGGTGCACTAGTTAGGAACATTAAGTTTGACGGAAGTGACCATGTTTTCCCAATGGCATTGAATGACATATGGTATTTTAGCTGTATTCTGATTATTATGAATTAATTTTATTTTATTGGCATGAAGAAGTTATGCAAACCTGCATAACATAACTCTAATTGGCGTGACATTTGGTGGATAGACACATTTGAATTTTGTCAGGAATACGCACATTTACGCAGAGGGACATTTCCACGTTCTCCTCAAATCTCTGCACCATTCGTGTAATTGTTCGCCTATTTGGCCTCCTATAGACACCGGAGACTTCAAGTAAAGCACGAAATGTTGACACTCGTGAAAAGTTTTTGCTATAACCATGCGTTCAGCTAATAAGCACAATGCCATGGTTAAAATTGTAACAAATTAAGCTATCAAAATATGACAAAAGATAAACCTGAAGCTTGTCAAAAAACAAAACTAAGGCTTATTTACATGTGTATACGTCTCATTAATCACCATTTACTCGTATTATTAAACGGTATATGAACGCAGTTATACCCCGGGTTCCGGACGAGATAAGATTCAACCTTCCAACTTCCAATAGAAAAGTTTTACTGTCTTATACTAGCTGGAAAGTTGGAACACGTTGATGAATCCTTTAAATGCTTTTACCACGCAAGCCGATTATCAAAACTTCAACGATAATAATGACAGATGGCTACTTTGTTACTCATAAATCGAAAGACAATTTTGCTCGTGAAGTGCATGAAATGAATACGAAGAGAAGGTATTTGCTTTAGAGCTTAGTAAAAGAAGCTGAAAAGCACTTATCTGAAAGCTTATCAACGCGAGATACGAGTATATGTAAGACGTCGATTCGGTTCCACTAGAAAATCCCTAGTAATATACCCGTACGTATGCAGATTTCACAGTCACATATTGGTTTTCTTGAACTACTTGAATTAAAAAACACTTTCCATTGAAAGTTTAAGTAAGTTTCATGGCAGACCCTCGTTTGTAAAAGTGTGGATTGCTGTAAAGTGCGTGTGTAAAACAAACACTTACATAATTGTGTAAGTACAATATTAGTCGACTTTCTAACCGGGTTAGATTAAATTAACTGAAAACATTACTCTTTCAAATACTCAACTGACTTTTTGCTTTCTCGATTTTGCTTCCCATTGTTCAGTTGTTCGGTAGCATCATCAGTTGAGACAGGATGTTGCCAACTTTCTCGACTATCAGCTCAGAACCTGGTCTCTTAACTGTATTTATGTCCAGTCTTATTATCTTTGCCTCTACTTCTTGGTCTCCTATTTAGTTTATGAGTTGCTTGTTATACATCCTGAACCGATATCATCGCCTTAGCAAAATTGCTACGTCAGTGCTGCCCGTATTACACAACAAAGAGCAGTGATTAAAGGCCTTGATTACTTCACATATAATTATAAGGCGACACTGTTATAAGTACCTTTAAGTATAGCTCTGTGTTCTTCTACAATGTCTGCTCAACGCTGACTAAATAAAACAACCATTCACATTGTCGAGGATTATGTAAAAGTTGATGAAGGGCATGTGTAGAGTAGACATATTATATACGATGCATGGATCTATAATAATCTGCGAATTGCTAATGTGGGCGACGCAGGAAGATCTTCATGAAAACTTCCTTAGTCGATATGAAGAGATTTATGATTCTGTTTCGAATTACATTGACTAAAAATTTAGCCACCACCGGAAGAGCATATATACGGCGTCAGATCTCACAGTTTGTATTGTTGAAGGATTGATGATCAACCGGCGTTATTCTACTCAGCAGGGAAATATTCGTTTTCTAATGACTAAGCGCGATAGCTTATCAATGTCTGACACGTTGATCTTACAGAAGTTCATAAACCGTAAAACACTGTCCTACGCGATTCAGTGTAGTGTTGGAAAAATCTCCCACCATAATCAAATTGTCATCGTTGTGCATTTATAATAGTAGAATAGTAGGCGGAACTTATATAGTTGACTTCACTTGTAAAAGTTGTCTTCTTCATCCATCGGGTTTTGGCGAGTCAGTGCAATGTGGTAGAATCATGCCATCGATATCCTATGACTTCATGCTCACCATAATATAGGGTGACTAGATAAGAACGATAGGTGTGAGATATAAAATTGATTCTGGCTTTACTTTGAAGCTACGTTCATGCCATTATGTGTGGAATAGCACATCATGCAAATGCCCTCCTCGGCTTCACTGGCGGTGCTTCAAGGAGTGGGTTCAATTTTTGGTGACTCGGTCCAATATGTGCGCTGTTATTTCGGCAATAGCGTATCGAATATTGTCCTCGATCTCATCCAAAGTAGCTGGTTTATTAGCGAAGACTAAAGACTTGACGCAGCCCAGGAGAAAATAGTCGAGCGGCGTCAAATCGCATGAACGCGGCGGACAATTAATAAAGCTCGCCGTAAGATGACCCAGTCGCCAAATTCCTCCTTCAAAACTTCGAGCGTTGCGTCGCTTGTATGGTATATCGCTGTTGTCGAGCTCTGAAAATACGGGGTAACTTACTCGAACTCCAACTTTTTAAAATGCTATAATTTTTTTATTTTTTGATAAATTTTATTGTGCCAAAGCAAAAAATGTTGGAAAATACATCAATTTTCAAATTGTATCAGTAGTTTTCAATATGTCCACCTATGGCACGAATGATGGCCTTGAGACGGCCGAAGAAAGCATCGCACGCTGCATGCAATTGGCTCTGCGGTATTTCGGCCCATTCCCAGCGAAGTGCTTGTTTGAGGTGGTCCAAACTTTGGTATTTTCTAGTGCCAACCTTCGCCTTCAAAATACGGCAGACAGGGAAATCCAACAGATTTGCATCCAGAGAATTTGCAATCCATTATGTCGAAGAAATGAAGTGTGGAACATTGTTTTTTAACCAATCTTGGTTGACGCGCGCTTTGTGAGACGGTGCCGAGCCTTGTTGAAATGTCCACGGTCTCCGACCGAAATGATTGTTTGCCCAAGGCTTCAATACTGCCTCTAAGACAGTTTCACGGAGAGCGACCATCGGCGGTTATGGCGGCCCAAACCATCACCATCGGTGCTGCCTGCTTTCTGGTGGCCGTCCGAAGGTGTAAATTTTCGAAGGACCTCTCTGGTAAGTATGTGTTGCATCCGTTCCAACGATATGTTGAGCTCACAAGCCATTTTTCTTCCACTTCGACGCGGATTTCGCTCAATTCGACCCTTCACTTTCCGAAGCATTTCTGCCGATGTTGTTGTTTTTTTATGACCACCTCCATGGCGTTTTGCAACGCTGCCAGTGTCACGGTAACGAGCAATGGTTCGAGACACAAATGGTTTATTCACGTTGAGGAGCTGGAGGGCTCTAACGATAGCTACTTGTGGTTTTCCAGCCAAATATAAAGCAATCACACTATCACGTTTGAATTCCATCGCGGATAAAAAATTTTCAACACAACTGAGACGCAAATCGTTTAATAGGTTTGTAAATAATAAAATTATCTGCCGTGTGTCAAAATTTGAGCTCACTGTCATGAACGGTTTGGAAATTATAGCAGTTTGAAGTTGGTTGCAGTTCGAGTCATTCAGGGTGTAGAAAGTCGGTTAACATCGCTCTATACCGGAGACCATTAACGGTAACGATGTCTCCTTCCTCATTTCGCAAGAAATAAGGTCCGATGATGCCACCATGCCATAAACCGCACCAAACAGTCAAATTTTGTGGATGCATTGATGTATGGCCGAACACTTGTGAATTGGGTTCGCTCCAATAACGGCAATTTTGCTTGTTGACATAGCCCCTGAGACAAAAATGGGCCGCGTCCGAAAAAATGACTTTTTGGCCAAAATCCTGATCTTCGGCCAACATTTCCAGCATCCAGTTAGCGAACTCACGGCGTTGTCTATGGTCATGCGGCTTCAATTCTTACGTCATCACAATCATATGCGGATGTAGGCCCAAACTTAGCCGCAAAATAAGCCGGGTTGACTCCCTAGCGATGCACAGTTCAGCTGATCGACGCCGAATCGACATTTTTGGGTCTTCTTCGATACTGGCCGCTACGCATGCTATGTTTTTTTAATTTCGCAATAATCTCTGTCTGCTTGGTGGCTTAAGATCCAAAACAGTGCGCTTAGGCTCAAAGTTTTCCGCGGTGCAGCGAATTGCCTGCACACTAAAGCCATGCTGACGACTGACCTCATTACGAAATTCACGTCGCGTATTTACAACTGAGCCGGAATGTCGATAATAGTTTTTAATAATTTCCGCACGTTCGACAAGCGTAAAACGATGCACGATGAAATGGCAAACCTTACTGAATATTTTGACAGCTGGCTGTCGTTGGTAGCTTGTTGATTTATCCAAAAAATTAGCTCGCTTACCTCAAGTTGCTAAATTTGTAAAGCTTGAATTCAGCCAGATTCCTCGTTACAGTTTTAGGAATCAATCAGTACATGAAGCAGCGCTTTCCTAATGATGATTACCAGCGTTTTTATTAATCCTACAAAAGCTAAATGTACAGATTTCAGGTATCACGTTTTATAAATCAGCTCAGTTATTTATCGTTTAATTATTTCTGAAGCGAATTTCATGAATATATCAATAACGATGAATTAAATAACGAAATCTAAATATTTTAAATCATATGAAACTAAAAAACACTATACGATCCACAGAATCAAATCATATAAAAACATTCTCTGAAATACCCCAAGATAGCCCTCTTGATCCTCTATTATTTATTTTGAAAATTCATGGTTTTGACTGTATGTATTATTGCGAACTATTTCGTGCAACAACGGCACATCAAATGTAATATAATTTGTCGTAAAAGGGGGCTAAGTCATATTCAATTGTTTGAATGTCCAAGTTCTAATGAGACTATCATAAGTCAATATGCGTCGTCGGGCTCTAACGCCTGGAGACAAAAGAAAGGTTGGATACACGTTTATATATTTAATATACTAGCGCCATACGGATGAAAGAGAGAAGTACGAAAACCGTCGTCGACGGCGCCCGAGGGCGAGAAGTTCGTATTACTCCCTGGAACGTCGGGAGTAGTCATTAGCCGCCTCCTATCTTTAAATTTAAATAAAACAAAATGTGTGTGAGATATCATCGAAATTTTTTATTCGTTTGAAAGGTCTATCGATGCCATTATGTATGGAATATAACATCGTTCAAATGTCCGCCGCGACTTCTCTGGGTGACGCGCATCCGAAATGTCTAATTTTCCATGACTCTGGCGCATAAATCTGGCTGAATTTGACCGATGGCATGGGTTATGTAAGCTTTGAGGGTCGCTGTGGTTTGTCGCTTATTTGCATAGACCTGCGACTTCAGAATTCCCCATAAGAAAAAGTCTAACGCGGTCATATCGCACGATCTCGGTGGCCATGTGAAACCTCCACGTGAGATGACCATGCCCTCGAATCGCTCGTGCAGAATTTCCGATGTGGCGTGAGTTGTGTGGCACTTAGCGCCGTCCTGTTGAAACTCCATGTCGTTGGTGTCCATATCAGCCACTTCAGGTTAAAAGAAGTTGGTAATCATCAACCTATAGCGCTCGCCGTTGACGGTGATGGCCTGGCCGACGTCGTTCTCAAAGAAATATGAACCGATGACGCCGCCAGTTCAAAACCCACACCAAATAGTGACTTTTTCGGGATGCACTGGACGCTCTTGGATCTCATGTGGATTGATATCGTCCAAAATTTGACAATTTCATTTGTTGACGTACCCATTCATCCAGAAATATGCTTCATCGCTGAAGATGATTTTTCGATGAAAATTAGGGTCAGTTTCCAACCGCTCCAGACCCCATTCAGCGAATACACCTCGTTGTCTATGGTCCTGGGTTAGTTGAATTTTGTGTGGGTGCAGGCCCAAGTCACAACGCAAAATTCGCGAAGTTGTGGTCTGCGAAAGGCCGGGTGCTTGTGAGCGACGCGAAATCGACTGCCTCGGATTCTCCTGCACACTCTCACGGACAGCGGCGATCTTATATATATTTCGTCGACGTACGGGTATTGGTTTATCATTTACTGAACCAGTGGACTCAAATTTATCCAC
The DNA here is from genome assembly GCA_963966105.1 of Volucella zonaria. Lineage (NCBI taxonomy): Eukaryota > Metazoa > Arthropoda > Insecta > Diptera > Syrphidae > Volucella > Volucella zonaria. The sequence continues at coordinate 315,018,589 of OZ014530.1, read as the reverse complement.
CACACTGCGAATATTCCTCTCGGTAGGACGATTATGGCGACCGTAAAATGACGAAGCGCGCAGAACGTTGTTCGAACAGAACACCCATTTTGATAAAACAATTTTATCATTTGCACATGTTGTTGAAAGCTATGTCCGTCCATGGTGATTTGGCAAAACTGACTGAATAAATGACAGCCAATTTGACATATGTAGCTTCAACAATATGGCCGCTATTAACTGTCAAAATTAGGAAGTTCTTATTGGAAGGCCCTGAATATACAAATAATATCGGTTCAAGAAACCAATCAGCGAAAATAATTTCATCTGCAAGCGAAAGCATAGAAAATGGGTTTTAACGGAACGAACGAAATAAGAACGTAGTAGGCATCTTATTAGTACTCCAACATAAAATCGTAATCTTACCGAAAATCGAGGACCGACCGACTAATGATAATAAATCTTGCAATTGAATATGAGGCTTGGAATATTGTTAGTGGGTACGCATCGTAAGTAGGTAGCAAGCGGGAAAAGAAATATTTTAACGCGGCTTCGACGAACTCTTCAATAGAGCACCTAGGGAGGAAATGACTTTCATTGGTATGGATTTAAACAGATAAGTCGGAGAATGGAACTACGAATGCGAAAACCGTCATAAAGGAGAATTTTTCGGAAACAGAAACTCAGCGAGGGAAGTTACTTTGTCGAAAAAATTTCTCGTAAAGTCATCAGAGAAAAACCAGCCAAAACCGAAATTAGATGTCAAATTAGACTGCCACAATATAATAAATAAGGAAAGAAACCAACTCTGGGCTATGGCATAAACTAAGGAAAAAGCTAAATGCGCATGGTATGCGGAATAACTCTGATTAAAAATGAAAGAATAATACGAAAGCTCTACTCGGTGTTTCATAAGGCCAGCTCCAGGAAAATAAAAAAAACATACTCGTAGTTGGAGAACGATGAGAAAAAAGAATAGCGGTAAAGAACAAATGGCAAGCCCTTCAAGTATTGGAGAAATAGTTATAGTGAAGATATATCTGGGATTATGTACAGAAAATATCTTCACAACCTACAAATTGTCAACAGGTAATAGAAGAGCGACAAATCATGTGCAAATGAGGTTTAATTGCCGTTAAAGATTGCGGCAAAAACATCGGGAGTTAATCGAAAATCTTGGATTCGATTTTGTAATAATGAGATGTTCAGACATCTATTGGGTATATAACTAAATTTGTGCGTTTTTTTTTTTCAAAATTTGAATGTTTATTTAAGAAAAACATGTACAATAGTATTATTCAAAGTATTGCCCATCTGAAGCTATGACTTTTTCCCATCTTTCTGGCAATTTGTGGATCCCATCCCAAAAGAACTGCGCCGGCTTGGCAACCAAGAATGAATCAAGCCAATTTTTGATATTCTGCTCTGATGTGAACCGTATTTCAGTGAGGGCGAGGGGCAAGGTCTGGGCTATAAGCCGGGTGGGGTAAGACTTCCCATCCAGTGTTTTCCAAATAGTTCTTAACCGGAATAGCAACGTGGGGACGAGCGTTGTTATGATGGAAAATTATTCCCTCGTGTCTGGTCGCATATTCCGGGCGTTTTTCGGCCACTGCTCTCTTCAAACGGATTAACTGTGTTCGGTAGCGTTGTCCATTGATGGTTTCACCCGGTTTTAGCAGCTCATAATACAGCACACCTATCTGATCCCACCAAATACAGAGCATTACCGTCGCGCCATGGATATTCGGTTGGTTGGCCGGGTTTCACATATGATTTTTTGCGCTTGGGGTTGTCGTAATGGATCCATTTTTCATCACCAGTAACAATCCGATGCAAAAATGGCTTCCTTTTGTGGCGTTCCAGCAGCATTTCGGACATGCAAAACCGCCTTTCGACGTCTCTCGGCTTGAGTTCATGTGGAACCCAATTTCCTTGCTTTTCAATATATCCAGCTGCTTTTAAACGTTTTGAAATGGCTGCTTGAGTGACACGGAAAGATTCTGCGAGCTCTTCTTGTGTTTGGCAACAATCTTCATAGAGTAATGCTTCCAGTTCTTCATCTTCAAACTTTTTTGGCTGCCCAGGACGTTCATCGTCTTCCAAGCCAAAATCACCACTTTTAAATCGTGCAAACTACTTTTGGCAGATTCGCTCAGCTAGCGCATGTTCACCATAAACTTCCGTCGAAATACGATGACTTTCGGCAGCAGTTTGCTTCATATTAAAGTAATGAAGAAGAACTCCCCGCAAAAACACTTTTTCAGGCACAAAGTTCGACATATTTGAGTGAAAAAAAATTATTGTTGTTTACGCTTCAAATGAATGACATATACTGAAATGACGTACAATGACAGTAGCTTTCCATCGCATGTTCCAATGGAATAATACAAGTTACGCCATCTCTTGGCAAACCGCGCTAATTAAGTTATAGCTAGTGTACGGAGAGCTTTTTTCTTTCACCATATAAAGACAAATGCGAAACGAGAAACTGCAACAAAAAACGATCAGTGATTCTAATTCCGAATACTTTGAATACATAAAATACAAGAGATCTCTAGGCAGCCGAAAACCCTATATTATCAAAGTCAATTATTATTAAAGGCAAATACGTTTTGTGGGAAGTCGGGGTCGACATAGTTTCCTTCCTTCCTTCCTTTCAGAAAGAGCTCTTGTGCGGAAATTCGAAAAATATAAATACTCCGCCATTCCTAACGCCAAGAAGTCAGCGAGGATTGTGCATGAAAACTGCAGGTTTTTGTGACAGAAAAATGTCGTTTTAACTTAAAGGTTTGTAATGAACGGCTATAGCTCTTCCAGATTTAACTACGGATCGGGGTGTTGGACGATTTTCAGGAAGTATAAAGGAAAATTGATAGTGACGGAGATAAAAATGTTGCGGGTGTGACAAAATGTGATTTAGTTAGAAGTACCCACTAACCCACTCTATGAACATTTCTACATTAAGACATCAGTAATGGAAAAACTTCAGCCAAAGCTAACCAAATAATTTACCTATGTGCAACGAACCTTATCGAAAAATTGTCTCCAAAAAGGTATAGAGGTTCAATTTCCAGCCGAAGCTCGCAGAAGAGATGTGATCCAAAATAGAGCAGCTTGTAGAATGAGAATGGATCTAAGACCGAAAATTAATCCAAACCCCACAACCGGTGCAGCAGTAATCCAGATACGTGGGAGAAATAGGATTAGATGTAAATAATTGTACGCTTTACATAGCTAATTACTGAAGAAGAAAGAAACACTGCTGAATGCTCAGTTGTAATTGAAGCTTTATATTCAACTATTCAACTACTCGTATTAAGTTAAAAAGACTGGCAGCTCCATCATTCACACTATAAATTAAAAGTAAACAGTGTGCTTAGAACGATATTTCCCAATTCTGAAAATTTTTCCTACACACTCTCCGTAAGAAATGTCAAAACTATCAGTTACAATATGTGTAGTGGCCTTAAGAAGATCGAATTAATTCCCCTGTCAATTTAAAATTTAATCTATGCTTCTGACAGGGAGTTGTTAATATACGAATATTGTACATATGTTAGGTTTAATAGGGTGGTTGAATACATAAGCCTTAATACAAGTTAAGCCACATATTCGTCCTCATGTTAATAAATAGTTTATAAGAAATATAACAACATTTTTGCAGCAACCAATACAAATTATTCTGATTAATTAGCGAGACTGGAAACTAAAAAAACCTCAAAAGTTAACTGACATTTTTCAACCATGAAGATCTAACCACTCAGACGCATACACGAGACAAATTATCCGCATAGATGGTATAAGTATCTATTAGTTCATACTTATGGATGTTTAGATTTAAACTTACAATGAACAAAAGAATGGTTGACCGCATTTTACATATAAAAGCGTGATGAATGTCATAACGGCCTTGCGAAATTATCCACTGACCACGAAGTTAGAAAAAAGATTCCTAAGCGAACCAATTAGAGAAAGACTATTAGAGCGGACTTACATCATCATTTCATTCTGTTTTCACGATAACAATTCTGTTTGGATCCATCGGATGAAGAATGTCAAACCAAAAGAAAAGGCATTTTCTACTGTAAAGTGTTCCACGTTTAGAGAGGTAGGGACCGCAACGCTTTTCTTAAGAGTGTGAGATTTTAATACGATCAAAAACGGAAGCAAACTACTAGTACTACCCAAAGGTACGAAAAGTTGTTAGTCATTCGCTAAAAACTTTAGAATTTCGTTCCAACTGTCACCTCTTTGGACAAGACTACTCTGCTTGACGCGCACTTCGAAGCCATCTCAACGTTCCGAGTGCATCGAGCGCACTTGTTTAGTAGCATGGGTAATTAAAGGTCCTTACATACATCAATCCGTTGGTCCAGTTGGTATATATCTCCTTCTTCTAAACAGGTGTGCTTCTACGTAGCAACAGGCCGACTAGTGATTTGATGGCAGGTCTCAGCGAAAAGTTCAACCAAAGTGTACACAAACCTATCGCAAGATAGTTGCACTTGATATATCTAAGCCGTTTGACATCTCAGACTCTTTTGACGAAAATGCGTGCGTTTGAAATGAACTAATCTCTTCTTCAATGGATTAAAAATTAGCCTTTGGAGAGTTCTATTCATGTTGTCCTGGACGGCTTGATATCAACAAAATGAATTCGGGTATGCCGCAGGGCTCCGTTCTGTTTCTGAGGCTCTTTTTAAATTTAATTAATGATCTCTTGTCTCTTACTTCTAATCCAGAATACTTCTGCTGTAGTCAAAGCGAAATTTAAACACCCATTTATTTCCCAAGAATGGCGCTTGTATCGCAGAAAGCAAAAAAGTTTCCACTATTGGTACGTGTTTCAATGACAACACACGTTGCAATGACTAAATATTCAATGTCGTCAAAAATGTTGCTAAATGTCAAGGTTTCCTAAAGCAATGTAAGAAATATTATACTTAACCTTATTTATCTGTTCAAAATTGGATTACAATGTCAATATCTGGTCAGACATCTCTGCACTTGCTAGATATGATTCAAAACAATGCGATACTACCCAGAAATGGCGCCAATATTGCCCAGTTTTTATATAATACCCTCCAACACCGATGTAATATCTCCTGCCTAGGCTAGTTTGTCTTATCGCTTTTCCATCACCAGTTTAACAAAAAAGTTGTCAGTACCATTTCGCCATCTCAAACCTTCAACCGTAACACCCGTATCGCTATGAATGCTCATCAGCTTGCCCTCGAGCACTTTTTGAGATGTATTTTGAAATATTGTGATTACTTCCTCATGTAAGGCTCTTTTTTACTAATCATCTTAAACAGGAAACATTTAAAACCAGCGTAAATCGCTATCTATTTTTATTTCCTCCCTAAGTTATGCAAACATATTAAGGTAACACAAAACCGCTAGACTGCGCGCCTATTGTAAAAGAAAAATCTAAACATTCAGAGACTTAAAGAAGCTCGTTCTTACACTCAAAACATAACATTGACATTAGCTGCAGATCCTTATAAAAGGAAGAAGTCTGAATTTTTGCGGAATGTTCTTATAAGGCTATAGTTTGTGCTTTCGAAGTACAGGGTCTTCCAATATGGACTTCCGAATTATGACAGCTGATAGCGGCCATATTGTTAAAGATAAATCTGTCAAATTGACTGTCCTTTATTCAGTCTGTTTTGCCAAATCACCATGGACGGACAGCGTTCAACAACACGTGCAAATGATAAAATTGTTTTATCAAAACTGGTGTTCTGTCATGATCGTCAACAAGTCGCAGGGCCCAACGCTAAAGACGGTCTGCGTAGACCCGCGAACGGCCTGCTTCGCCCACGGCCAACTCAAAGTCGCCTGTTCGAGGGTCAGGGGCTCCTCGTATTTCTTCATTTACGCTTCCTAGAACCAATCAAGTAATGCGGTATACAGGGAGGCCTTGATTTAAAGTTAGCTCCATACCGTTCTGTTCGTTTTAATTCCCACCGGCAGAGGACTGAAGTCACTTCACTCCCACCATCTGTGTTCACTGAACATTGTAACCTGGGTGTTACTGACGGAAAACTTGGAACTAACGAATTAAAAATACTAATGCAAATTCAATAAAAATTAGTTAAACATTTACCTTGTTTTTATATTTTTAAAGGCTTCTGGGTTTTCTCCACTCCAAATTCGGCAATTTTGCTTGTTTACAAATTCATTTAACCAAAAATGGGCTCCATCGGAGAATAAAATTTGGCGTTGAAAATGAGGATCAAGCTGAATCATGCTTTCGACCAATTCACCGAACCTACGACGAGTATAATGGTCACGCGGTTTCATCTCTTGCACAAACTGAATCTTATAAGCTTTTAAGCCAAGATCTTTCCGTAAAATCTTTCACAAAGTGGATGGGCATAGCTCCAATTGCTGTGCATGATTGTGAATCGATTCATTCGGATTCTCCTCAACACTGCGCTCCACAACGGCAATAACTTCTTCTGTTCGCACTGTTTGTCGTCTTTCCACACGATTCATAGTGTTCCGAATAACTTGCTCAGATGGACGATTATGTCGACCGTAAAATGGACGTAGCGCACTATAAGTTTGGCGAACCGAATCATGATTTTCAAAATAAGTTTGCACAATTTGCACGCGTTGTTCTGTCGTTAATCTATTCATCGTAAACTGGTAAAATGTACTAACCACGAATCAACTTTCAACTGTCAAATTGATAATCTGTAGAAACAGTGTTGCCAGTTTAAAAACTAAACCTCTAAAAAAAAACACCCTTTATAATATTCTAAAGCTTAAGTAATATTCTATTGTAAGTAATATTCGTCTTCTTGTTGGTATCAGAGGCCTTTTATCAATTATTCACTATACAAACGCGAACAAAGTCGTGGGTCTAAACTATTTCCAAATAAAATTGTTGATTGCCAAAAGTAATCTATGAATGAAGGATATTTTACCAGACCCAAGTATAAAATGATGGTCAAAAACTGCATGATTTCCTTACGATCAGTCTCTCTCTACTTATTCATTCTACTGCCCCTTCGACTTCTGAACCGATATACTCGTACACATGGTATAACTACATATGTACATATCACAGAATTGTTCGCACCTTCATTTGTTTCTTCAACAATAATGTCAAAAATCGTGTCAGTCAAAAATTACTTGAAAAATTCAGATGAAAATCGCACTCCTGTTTACTAATCGGGTGTGGCGTGAATATTTCTGGGAATCACTTTAAAGTATCTCCAAAGAATTCCAATTTCCTGGAATTTCGTTCTGATATCTCTCTGTTGTAATCTCAGGTTCTGTTGCACTGGCTTCACGATTTTCTTGCCTATTTTCATAGGAAATGTCATCGAATGATGTATCACTGTTATAATCCCTGAAATATCGAAGGTGGCAGTGCCCGGTAGAAATCCAACCAGTCTTCTGATATCATCCCTTTTGAGTTGTAGGGCTTCTTTTGATTTTTTGTGGAAAGGTTTGATGGCTCATTTAGCCCGGAGAAGCCCTGGAATATTTTCAGAATGGGATATAAACATTGTGCTCTCCCAACTCTTTGTTGTGAGTTAATTGCTGAATCCGGAATATTACAGAACGACTCAGGGCCGATCAATGATTCATCCGAACCGTTTCTAGCCAGTTCGTCGGCTATTTTATTTCCGACAATACCTTTATGACTAGACACCCACCAAAGTGTCCCTTTGTTCTTATGGGGGAGATCTCGTAGTATATTGAAGCACTGCAAGACTGATTTGGAGTCAATGAGATTAATGGCTTAGTTGTGTATGGATGAAGATACCCTTCGTTTGCGCATACCTGAATGACATGAATTTCGGCTTGAAATACGCTGGCACTTTTTCCCGTTTCCCATTGGTAGCGAAATTCTCGTGTTTTGGCTAAATTAGTATATTAGTACTCACCCCGGTGTCCATCTTTGACACATCCGGATACCACATGACGCGTTTAAAGTTTGAGATGGGACTTTTACAGTTCGATGCTTCTCGCGATCGTTAACCGCACAGATCATGTGTAGCTCGGATATTTCAGGGAAAAGATTCATTTGATCCATGTGATCTGAGTGATTTTTTTTTTTTTGTGGCGTCCAAGGATGTGGCAATCTTCGGAAGATACTAATAGCCCGAGCTATCAGCATGCACGATTTGCAAACCCCAAGTACTCGATTTCGGGGGTGCGCCTACGTACTAACCCACACCCTGCACTCTTTTACCACTCTACTACTACTTCGCGGGGCCTATAAGCACCTTAAGCCATTCTTTCTCCGTTTGCTGGTTCGACATTGTGTATTAGAGATGCTGTCTGGGCTTGATTTTCAATAGTGCTCTCTCTGACTCTTTCCAACCGCCGAAGTTCCTTCATTATTTTTGTCGCAGCCTGTTTCACCGCATCCCATATTATACTTGATGTTAGCACATGGTTTACGATGTTTTCAGGAGTTAGTATCTCTCCAATTTTCTCCTCTAGTTCTCTGCGCTCTATTCTGAAGTGTGGGCACTGTAACAATACGTGCTGTGCATCTTCCCTGGCCGCTCCGCAGTTTAAGCAGAAGGGAGATTCCTTCAGACCAAACCTGTATAGATATGATTGAAAGCAGCCATGTCCAGTTAGGAGCTGACTTATGTAAAAATCTACTTCTCCGTAATTACGTTCTACCCATTTACGAATATCGGGTATAAGTCGGTAGGTCCATCTCCCCTTTGTAGACTGGCTCCATCCCTCTTGCACTTCTCCCAGCTTGATATCTTTGACTGAAACCCCGGGTTCCCGAACTTTTACATCGTAGGTCCTTTGTAGCTCAGTAGTCAGTAGCATTCCTGCAATGACATACTCATATATGGTATACGAGGGGCGTTCAACATATTCTCGGTATCCGGGTGAAGCTGTGGTTGTATATATAAATTGACTTATTTATCAAGTAATACTATTATTTTAGTGCATTCATGTAAAATTTCATATAAATGTGATTATTAATTCGCGTTTTATCTCTAGTTAAACAGAACCATAATGGCAACTGAGACGATGATGGTGAAAATTGAGCATCGCGCTGTAATTAAATTTCTCACTAAGCAAGGAAAAAGTCAAAAAACTATTCATGAAGAGATGGTGGCTGTTTACCAGGGTTCCGCACCTTCATTATCAACTGTGCAAAAGTGGTCAAGTGAGTTCAAGAGAGGCAGAGAGAGCATTGAAGACGACCCCCGCTCCGGCGCCCCGGCTACTGCTTGTACGGGAGAAAGCATCAAAGAAGTCGAAAAACTTGTTCTTGAGGATGCCCGAATAAAGGTGAAAATGATGGCAGAGATCACCAAGCTTTCAATTGGTACCATTCACATCATTCTTCATGACCATCTTAGCCTTTCAAAGGTCAGTGCAAAGTGGGTGCCACGAATGCTCACAGCGCCTCAGAAAAAAGTGAGAATCGCATGCTGTAGAGAGCTTTTGGAGATGTGTAGTGAGAACGCGGACGGTGTTATGGATCGAATTGTTACTGGGGACGAAACATGGGTCCACCACTATGACCCTGAAAGCAAACAAGAGTCCATGCAGTGACATAAAAAAGGTACAGACCCCCCGAAGATGTTCAAAGTCACTCCGTCTGCCGGGAAGCTCATGGCCACAGTTTTTTGGGACTCAAAGGGAGTCTTGCTTATTGAGTACAAAAAAAAAAAAGTGAAACCACCAACGCCACATCCTACGCTTCCACTTTGCATAATTTGCGGGAGGAAATTAAAAAGAAAAGACGGGGTAAACTCGCAGCGGGTGTGTTGCTTCTTCATGACAACGCTCCTGTTCACACGGCGCGAGTTTCCAAGGCTGCTGCGCGAGATTGTGGTTTCGAAGAAATCCAACACCCACCCTATAGTCCAGACCTTGCCCTTAGTGATTATTTCCTGTTTCCGGATTTGAAAAAATGTCTTCGTGGAAAAAGATTTTCGGATGATGAAGAACTCAAGTCGGTATTTTGCAGAGAAAGAAGAAATTTATTTTTTTGAGGGTTTAAAAAAGCTTATCTCAAGATGTAACAAATGCATTGAAGTTAGGGGAGATTATATTGAAAAATAAAAACAATTTAAATTGAATTCGCATTTTCCTTCATATCGATACCGAGAATATATTGAACGCCCCTCGTAGCATCATCTGACACTGTCCGATATGAACAGCAAACTCTCAGAGCAGATAGTCTGTTGACAGAGTTAGTCTTTCTTGCGTGTGACTTAATTTTCAGTGCTTTCGCCCATATTGGTGCCGCGTACATTGTGATTGACTGCACCACCCTTGACAGAACTAGCCTCATTTGTTGTCTGGGTCCTCCTATGTTTGTCATTATTCTGGATAAGGCAGCGCTCACCTTTGCGGCTTTGTCGCACGTTCTTTCGAGGTGTTACTTGTAAGTGAGCCTAGCATCGATCATCATACCTAGGTATCTGACAGCCGGTTTTGATGTTATATCGTGATCGCCCACCCTAATGGTGATTGTTTCTCTTTCCTTGCGACTGGTTACCAGAACTGCTTCCGTTTTAAGTTCTGCCAGCTCTAACCCAACTCTTGCCATCCACCGTCTAACTTTTCGAATACATTCATTGCCAATGTCTTCTATTTCTTCCAGGTGTTTCGCCGCCACAACGATTGCAATATCATCTGCAAAGCCTATGATTTTAGCCTCAATCGGGATTCCGAGTCTTAGAACCCTGGCGTACATAATGTCTGAGTGATTAATCTCTCTTGTTTATAGGAGTCTGACCGTGCTGAGAATTGCCATCCTTTTTATTATATAAAGAGATGGAGTGGCGTTAAACTAACGTAGGCTTCTATAGCTGCTGTGGGAAATGTGTGCATTCCGTCTAGGCATGCTAGTCTTTGTAGCTGCTGCAGCTTTTGTTTGGCATTCTTCTCTATTGTTTTGTTCCACCATACGATTGATGAGTAGATGATGATGGGTCGTATATTGTACCATACATACGACGGCAAGCCCACGTGGCTCTAGACGCTTTGATAATTTTGCTTGCAATATCTGGGTTCCAATTTAGTTTTCTTTATCGATTACCATTTCAAGATATTTTACTTCGGTGGAGTACACAATTTCTGTACCGTTAAGTGGGATCTGGTCAAGGCTTAGATTTACTTTTCTGTTGAAGGGAACAAGTATAGCTTTGATTGATTTGGGATATTCTCCAACACACCAATCGTTTTCTATCCTTTGAGCAGTCTACATCGTATAGCAAACGTTTTTAAGTTATTTAACCTTCACTATTGTGACTAAGTCGTCGGCGTGTCCTATTGTTTGGTAGCCCAGATTATTAAGTTTTACTAGTTGGTCATCAATGACCACTGACCACAAGAGCGGCGAGAGAACACCTCCTTGTGGACAACCTTTGAAGCCTGAGACAAAGATTTCAGTCTCACCGGAGGATTTGATTGATTTTCAGTATTACGAGCATCGCTCGAAACCCTTTTGTACGTGGCTTCCGAAATGGGTTCATATCCGGCATTATCGAAGACATCTTCAATATCTAGGAAAGCACATAGTGGGATTTCCTTTTGTCGGTAGGCCTATTTAATCTGTGTTACCAGATTTAGTAGAGCGCTTTCCGTGGATCTTTCTTTCCTGTATGAAAATTAGTGAGGCTGCAGAGGTGAATTTCTGTTAAGAAGGTCTCTGATGTGTAAATCGATAAGCCTTTCCATGGATTTCAGACTTATGGGTCCGAATAACAACCACGTTTACCTCCGTCCAGGCTTGTGGGATGTATCCCCACTTGAAACTAGACCTAAATAAGGCGGTTAGAGTGGAAAGACCCTGAACCAGACGCTTTTGAAACACCGCTGTGAAGATTCCATCTGATCCAGGTGCTTTATATGATTTAAATGAGTTTATGGCCCATTCATCTTTGTCTATGCTGAACATATTTCGAGATAGGCTGTTAATTTTGCTTTTGTAGGATAAGCTTCTGGCTGCAGAATTTACATAATGTGTGTTATTTAAAAGGGTCGAGTCTGGGAAATGAAGCTTAAGTGGAGTTTTCCCTCGACTAGTTGTGAAAGTAACAAACCTAAGCTATTTGAGATAACTTTCTGGAGACGCCAGATTCCCAGTAGTTTTTCCAAGTTCTCTCAATTCTTTCTCCAGGAAGCTCGCTTGGACTTTCTCAATTTTTTATTGAAGTTGACTAAAGCGGACACGAGCGCATTGTTAAAGTTGAGGGTTCTGCCGTAGTACACACCGTTTGACCATATTACGTTTCAATTTGCAACTGCATTTAAATGATGAGATAATGGCTTCATTTAGTTGATCCGCTACCTCATTCACGTTCCCAATGGAGTCAGTTTTGATAACTCCAGTTCGTGAGATTCTTCATGTGTTTTCCGTGATCTTGTCCGAAATTGCATCCTATAGTGAACCTTATGTGCATATGATCCGATAGGGATGCCTCATCTGCCACATGCCAATCTTTGATAAAAGTTTGAAGAAACGGAAAAGAGCTGGTAAGGTCAAGTATCTCCTCTCTTACTGAATTGTTAAAGATGATTACATTTTTGCTAAAAATATAATTTGTAAGTAACTCGCCCCTTCTGGTATTGTCGCTGATACCCCAGATGCTGTTGCATCCAAGAACGAGATGCTAATTGGGACTGTTAGATCAAATCCCGTACATGAAGAGGAGGAATCGCATCTACATATATCTCTGGGGAAATAGGCCGAGGAGCACACAAACTCTTGCAGTCTATTCCCCTGATTTAGTTCGATAATCACTGCTACTAGATCTCTGGTGTTAAATCCTAAAATGAGACAAAAATTTAATTATGGAACTGATCAGTAAAGCAGCCCTCGGTCAACAATCTCCTCGGACAAATTCTAATATTCGCTCACTATTATTGAGGCCAAACATCTTGAATTAGTCCTAGGGCGATGTTCTCTCTTCCGCATCTTCTCTTGGTTAAAGGTGTACGAGGTACCTTTAGCACGTTTCAGGTTTGCCTGTAAAACCTTTAGTTTTAAGGCAGTGTAGCTACGAGTATCATCATTTGGGACTATACGCGGGGTTCCGTATGTCGCTCGGTTTGTTATCGGCTCTCTGCAGTATGGAAACCTCGCCAATTGAGTGGCTTCTTCGTCTCACTCTCGTAGGACGAGCTGGGTTTCCCTTAAATAGACTTGATGTTATATTTGTCTGTATCATATACTTGTATAGGCATTGTTTCATATGTTTTAAGTCGTATAATGTTATGTTGTTTTAATCACCTCAAGCTTAAGTTGCAATTGTAGCCTTGATGCGTTAAAATCATTGACTGTCGATGTTTTATTTTTTTATATAATTTTCGCGCGCTCAAGGGATTTACGTACCCTTAAAATGCTTGCACACAGCGCGGTCGAAGGAAAATCAGTAAGGTTAGAAAGAGAGGTACCGGTGAACGTTGGTTTTAAATGTTTGAAGTTTATAATGACTCGGAAATAAAGAGCTAGGCAGGGCATTCCATAAGCGAGTTGTACGGCTTAGGAACGAATCACCATATTTTAGAATACATCCGAAAGTGGGCTTAAGGGTACGAGGGGCGTTCAAGATATTCTCGGTATCGGGGTGAAGCTGTGGTTGCATATATAAATTGACTTATTTATCAAGTAATACTATTTTTTTAGTGCATTCATGTAAAATTTCATATAAATGTGATTATTAATTCGCGTTTTATCTCTAGTTAAACAGAATCATAATGGCAACTGAGGCGATGATGGTGAAAATTGAGCATCGCGCTGTAATTAAATTTCTCACTAAGCAAGGAAAAAGTCAAAAAACTATTCATGAAGAGATGGTGGCTGTTTACCAGGGTTCCGCACCTTCATTATCAACTGTGCAAAAGTGGTCAAGTGAGTTCAAGAGAGGCAGAGAGAGCAGTGAGGACGACCCCCGCTCCGGCGCCCCGGCTACTGCTTGTACGGGAGAAAGCATCAAAGAAGTCGAAAAACTTGTTCTTGAGGATGCCCGAATAAAGGTGAAAATGATGGCAGAGATCACCAAGCTTTCAATTGGTACCATTCACACCATTCTTCATGACCATCTTAACCTTTCAAAGGTCAGTGCAAGGTGGGTGCCACGAATGCTCACAGCGCCTCAGATAAAAAGTGAGAATCGCATGCTGTAGAGAGCTTTTGGAGATGTGTAGTGAGAACGCGGACGGTGTTATGGATCGAATTGTTACTGGGGACGAAACATGGGTACACCACTATGACCCTGAAAGCAAACAAGAGTCCATGCAGTGGCATAAAAAAGGAACAGACCCCCCGAAGAAGTTCAAAGTCACTCCGTCTGCCCGAAAGCTCATGGGCACAGTTTTTTGGGACTCAAAGGGAATCTTGCTCGTTGAGTACAAAAAAACAAGGTGAAACCATCAACGCCACATCCTACGCTTCCACTTTGCATAATTTGCGGGAGGAAATTAAAAAGAAAAGACGGGGTAAACTCGCAGCGGGTGTGTTGCTTCTTCATGACAACGCTCCTGTTCACACGGCGCGAGTTTCCAAGGCTGCTGCGCGAGATTGTGGTTTCGAAGAAATCCAACATCCACCCTATAGTCCAGACCTTGCCCCTAGTGATTATTTCCTGTTTCCGGATTTGAAAAAATGTCTTCGTGGAAAAAGATTTTCGGATGATGAAGAACTCAAGTCGGTATTTTGCAGAGAAAGAGGAAATTTATTTTTTTGAGGGTTTAAAAAAGCTTATCTCAAGATGTAACAAATGCATTGATGTTATGGGAGATCATATTGAAAAATAAAAACAATTTAAATTGAATTCGCATTTTCCTTCATATCAATACCGAGAATATATTGAACGCCCCTCGTATACTGATGAGCATTCATAGCGGGGAGGGTGTTACTGTTAAAAGTTTGAATGGGAGGAATGCTACTGACGATTTCTATGGAGCATTGTTGGTGGAAATAGCGATAAAACAGAGTAAGCTACGAGAAATTATGTCGGTGTTCGAGGGTGTCCATTGTTTGAGTGATATTAGTATCACCTATGAATTTATCGCACGGTTTTGAATCCTATCTAGCAGGTGCAGAGATGTTTTGGGCGCGCCCGACCAGATGTGGGCATTGTACTCTAATTGAGGCCAGTGCAGAGATGGTGAAGTATTTCTTACATCGCTTGACGAAACCTAGACAGTTCGCAGCGTTTTTGACGACACCGAATATGTGGTCACTCCAACGTAAGTTTTCAGTGACACGCAAAGCGAGAATGAAAAGTTTATCGGTTTCGACGATGCAAGTGACATTCATGGATAACGGCTGGGTGTTTAAATATCGCTTTAACGACAGCAGACAGCATTGTGTTTTGGAAGCATTAAATTCCATTCTGTTGATATTTCCTCAATTGGTTATGATGATAATATCGAAATTTAATGAGCTTAACATACGCTGCCGTTCCCGTTCTACAGCCGAAGAGCAGGGACTTGAGCCCGGGAACGAATATGAGCAGCAGAGAGTACTGACGTCAGCAAAGGAATATATTGGATTAGAAGTAGCAGACAAGAGATCGTTGATAAAAATTAAAAAGAGTGTCGGAGACAGAATGGAGCCCTGTGGCACATCAGCATTTATTTTGTGAATTTCAGACTTGAAACCATCCAAGACAACTTGAATTGAACGTTCCGAAAGGTAATTTCTAATCCATTGAAGAAGAGAGTCATCAATCCCAAAAGTATGCATTTTCGACAAAAGAGCCTGAGGCCAAACTCTGTCAAATGACTTAGAAATATCAAGTGCAACTATCTTGCTTTCGCCAGATTGATGCACGATGTGGTTACACTTTTCTGTGAGGCCTGCCATCAAATCTACGAAAGCTATATTGTCAATCATTGAGAAGTTTTCGTGTTTCCACATATTCCATGAGCTGACGATTTATCAGCGTTTCCATGACCTTGGAAAGAAGGGACGTAAGTGCAATGGGTCTGTAGGAGGAGAGAGAGGAAGATCCGCCTTTTTTATGGACGGGTTGGACAAATGCTGTTTTCTATCTGCTCGGAAAGAGTCCTAAAGAGTAGGATTGATGAAAAAGTTTACGCAGTGGTTTTGCCAGCGAGGAAGAACACTCTTCAGAAGGAGGGGAGATACACGATCTCGAAAAGCGAATTTGTTAATATTAATATCTTTTCTAGAACTCTTGCTACTACATGAGTGCGAATATGGATTTTTCCCATTTAAGATTCGACGCACTCAAGTGTAGGCGGAGACAAAACACAATCCGGGAGTGTTGAGCTGGCCGCAAAGTCTGCAGCAAGCAAATTGGCCTTGTCGAAAGAGCTGACAGCTGGAATTTCATTGTAAATTAGCGTTGGGATGTAGGATGAGGCAGAATTTCTAATGTTTTTGGCAAATGCCCAAAACCTTTTACTACCTTTGGGACATTGTAGTATTTTTTGCCTCGATTTTTGGTTGTATTGAAATTTCACACGCTTAAGAAGGACGTTGCAGTCATTCCTGACCCGTTTAAACTTTTTTTGGTTTTCCTCTGTTGGGTTGGCCTTGAAGGACCGAAAAACCATTCCTCTAACCCTGACAAACTCTTTACGGTCATACCATGCCTTTTCTTTTGGTTCGATACTCTTCATCCGATGAGAAATAAGGTTTTTCATTCCAAAGAGAATGGTGTCTGTGATCATATCAGCAGCGGCATCCACGTCGTTATCGAGGAAACATAAAGAAACTGTTAAGACATCAAAGATGTACTTATCAGGGTGAGAAGTTAAAAACAAGTCCAGGGTGTTGGCAGTATGACTATCAACGTCTGGTATCCGCGTGGGCTCATTTACAAGCTGCGTTAGGTTGTTTTCCGCAGCAAAGATCTCGACACACCAGCCGTTTTAACAAGAGAAATCCACATCCTTACATGTACAAGTCCTGTGGTGCCATATTCTATTGTACATTCTTTACCGCATATTCCATGAAAGATACTCACGCCTGTAATCCTCATTTGATTTCTATAAAATATCACACAACAAGAGTGACCTAATGATGTTGTTTGTTTTTATTGCATTGTTTTCTCACATGTCACAGGTTCAATGAATTGTCTGCAACGTGATATGTCCAACAATGGCTAACATTTACGCACTCCAAAACAAATGTCCAGTTAGACAAATGATGAAATAACTTCGTCTTCTATTGTCTGCAACACCAGTCCATTATCACCTTGTACTTTTGATCTAATTGCATTTCAAATACATAAGTACGGCTATCTATGAGAGAACACACAATTAGATGTGCTCATACGACTGTAACTCCATCACCTGTTTGAAGTTCGTGCACTAAAGAGTGGATAGATTTCCTCATTAGATAATTGACTCTTTTCCCTGACCAGTTTTTCACTTGAACTTTCACGAAACAGAAACTAAAGAAATATCTACCGCAATTACTTTATAGATACACCAAACGATATATACGTGGATATAAAGATGTACAATAATACCATGAGACGACTTTGAGGGTGGAAAACCACAACTCATTTCTATAGCGCCACTTTATTGGGGTGATTATGGTGGATAAGATGTCGAAGAAATCTTCAGATTTACCTGCCAATTTTGAAAGGTATGAGTGTTGACTTGTTCATCGTCATCATTGCAAATAAATTTACAACGATTTCCTGCTCGGGATTGTGTCATATCCGTTCGAGAATCTTCCTTAATGGAAATTTCTATCGCAATTCGCGAAACTCACTTAACGCGAATTGAAAAGCAATCTATCAATATAAATTTACGTTTTCCAATACTCTGGATATTAAATTTAATTTTTTCCTCTATATTTGATAAGTCTTCCATATAATTTTCTTAAAGTTTTAATATATACTCGTACATGTAGTAAAAAAAAAAAATTATCTTATTCACAGCAGGGGTATACAACCGGCGGTAGCATCCATCAGGTTTCCATTCCCAGCTCTAACCACCTGCTGACAAGTGAGGAATCCTTACATCCTACACCCACAGTGACAATTACGAATTCTCTGAGTAAAAAAGGAACCACTCTAGTGAGTCCAGCCGAAGCACTTACCCCCGCCCAATTATTGCAAAACACCCCAAAAGTTTCATGTTGTAGTTTAATCCCAACAACCTCAACACCACCACCTCCAACGCCAAGTAGTGGTATGTTTCTTTTTTCTTCATTAAAAATCTATCTTTCCTAGACATGTACACATGTCATAAAAACATATGTAGTTAGCAGATATTAGTAGGCCAACTAAAAATTTGTTTACACTTTTACTATTTATTGTATTAGATTTACAACGTGATAGCTGGTTTCATACGCATCATCATCATCCTCATCATCATCCTCATCATCATCTCCATCATCATCCACAATTGGAGGATCTGGTGTACCCGGCTCAAGCTCATCATCATCCTTGCAAGTTTGGATTAGAGAGCCCCGAAGGCTATTTAAACTCAAGGTATAATGGTAAGCGCGTGTGTTTTAATAAAGCGTTAAGCTTTTTATTTTAATTTTGAATTTTGAATTTTGAATTTTGAATTTAAACAATATTTTGATAGGAGCAACACTTAGATACGAGTACTTTGTATTGATACTGTAGAACTAATTTAAAAGTGAAACCAAACAAACCCCAACCCACACGTTATGTTGTATCGTCGTCTTCGTCGTCATCGTCGTTATTTGTTTACTAAATTTAAACAATGAGCTACTCGTACGTATCCGCTTATACATTAGATAAAAATACGAAATACTCATATCGAATATTTCAATGCCGTTGGCTATTTGAAGTGAACACAATTTACTTTTATTATTAATTTCTATTGAAGCTTAATATATGAAATTGGAATCAGTTATTTTGGGAGATTTTCTCCAGAAAGGGGTTATTCGAAGTCTCCTTGTTTGTTTTTGTTGTTTTATTAACTTTTAACCGCCGGTTACATGGATGGTGTTCAAATTTTTGTGTAAATATTCTCGAAATAGTCTTATAATAATTGGAGAAAATGATTTTTATCTAGTTGCCGCTGCAGCGTGGTTTGCCGGTGGACTTGGGCGTCAGCTAATAAATCTCCAGTTTCCAGTTCTGCACTGCATGCTAGTTAAGGTCTACCGCTATTTGAGGGTGCCATCCCTGATCGTGCGATGGTTATGTGGGTCATTTTATTTTTAAAATTCATAAAATTCAAATGCTTAATAATTATTACGAGTACCTTAACAAATTGAATTTACCTAAATCATTTACTGTCCCTATTCTAACTTAGTCTATTTAACTAACCTAAGAAATGCTATAGTTTAAACCTAGAGAATGTACTCTTAATTTTATGAAGAAACTTAGACGCAATAGTTTCCTTCTTTTCTGCTGCTGCTGATCAATATACGAGGTTAGTCCTAGATGTACCCGACCTGAGGTATAGATGGCGGTTGTTGTTTAAAAAGAATGACAACTGAAGAAGGTACCAACCCTACAAAGCTTAAATTTGAAGTTTGACTACGCTATGTTGTTTAGTATTTGTTCGGCAGCCATCAATAGTGAACGAATTTTTAAATATGGAAAAATTTGGTCATTGGCTACAATACTTTCATTTGGAAGGCCGCAATCCAACCAACATCAAAACGGAACTGGATTCAACTCTGGTGGAGTCTGCTCCTTCGTTTACAAAAATAAAATATTGGGTGTCAGAGTTTAATCGAGACCGTACGAATTGCCACGACGAACATCGCAGTAGTCGACCAAATGAGGTGAGTTCACCAGAAATGTTGGAAAAAATTGGCTGACCGTCGATTGAAAGTGCGGGAACTAGCAGATGTGATAGGTATTTCAGAAAGCGCTGTACATCGCATGTTGACTGAGAAATTGGACATGAGAAAGCTGTGCGCAATTACTTACAATGGAACAAAAACACCGTCGTGAGGATGTTTCAATCAAGTGTTTGGCGAAGTTTCACAGCAATAAAGCTGAAGTTTTGCGTCAATTCATAACCATGGATGAAACATGGGTCCGTCACTTCACACCCGAGACGAAGTCAAAACAATGGATTCAAAGTATCGGTTCCAAAGAAGGCGAAGATAGTTCTATCTGCAGGCAAGGTCATGGCGTCAGTTTTTTGGGAAGCATGTGATAATTTTCATTGATTATCTTCAGAAAGGAAAAACAACCAATGACGTGTATTATGCGAACTTATTGCAGCGTTTGAAAAATGAAATCAAGAAAAAACGGCCGCATTTGGCGAAGAAAATAATTTTGTTCATACAACATGATACAACCTTCACATCATATCAGTATTCTCATATCTTGGAAGAGCTTTTTGCTGAATGTCGTCGTTTGAATTGGTGGTCCATTTCTAGCACGAACAATACCAGTTTTCAGGTTGAATATCTGAATAGCATCATCCTATATTTGTTTAATACGAGGGTTGTCTGCAAAATTTCCAACCGAACAATGATACAAGACATTTTTTTCCAATTTTTTTTTTATTTTTCTACGTAGTCTCCTTGTAACTCCACACACTTCTCCCAGCGATGCTCCCATCTCTCTAACCCGTCCAAATAGTACTTGGCGTTTTTCTCTGCAAAATAATAGTTCACGAAGATTGCCGCCTCCTCATTTGACGAAAATCTCTGTCCTCCGAGCGCAGTTTTTAGATGAGGGAACAAAAAGAAGTCGCTTCGAGCTAGATCTCGTGAACAAGGCGGATGGTCAAGCAGTTCAAACCGTAATTCATGGATTTTCGCCATGGCAACCGCTGAGGTGTGAGACGGGGCGTTGTCTTGGTGAAACAGGATTTTCTTTTTCTGCAAAAGTGGTCGTTTTTCCGCAATTTCTGCCTTCAGCTTGGCAAGTAATGATGCGTAGTATGCTCCTCTAATGCTTTTTTCTTTTTGAAGATAATCGATTAAGATAACTCCTTTACTATCCCAAAAATCAGTCGCCATCACTTTTCCAGCCGAAAAAACAGTTTTTGCTTTTTTTGGAGCCGGCTCGCCGGCTCGACTTATTGCGCCTAACCTGCCCCAACAGAGCGTTGGAAATTTTTATTCGAACACGTTTTTGGTCTAACGTAAGCAAACGCGGCACCCAACGCGCGGACAGCTTTCTCATGCCTAAATCTTGATTTAATATGTAACAAACACGTTCTTTGGACATTTTCATAACCTTTATTATCTCTCTCACTTTAATTCGGCGGTCGTCTAACACCATTTGGTGAACTTTAGCAATGTTATCGTCCAGAACGTTCATCATCTCCCAAACTCTTACGGCCACGTTTAAATTCAGCTGCCCAAAATTTCATTGTGGTAAATGATGGTGCACAGTCCCCATACACAGAGTCCAAATCATTTTTGATTTGCGAAGGCGTATTGCCTTTCAAAAACAAGAATTTAATAACAGCTCGATACTCAATTTTTTCCATTTTCACAAAAAACCCTCACATCGACTCACTCAAAGGACTGTCAACAAAAAACTGCGAATCCAAAATGACTGAAACTTCGGGAAGTAATTGCCAAAAGATGCACACCTAGCATTCACTAGCTTTCATTGACGAGTGCCGCTTACTTTAGGTTGCGGTCGGAAACTTTTCAGACAACCCACTTAAATATGTCCTACTTAAAATAAATAGGATTAAAAAAACTAACATTCCATGGTTTACTCAAAATATTCGTGACCTTATAAAAGCATGTAATCTTTTGTACTCCAGGTGGAGGCGATACAAATGCTTATCCCTACATAGGAAATTCAAGGCTGCTCCTTATTCGGGGAAAAAAACGAAACTTCTTCAAACACAAATTCGACTGAAAACTCTTTATGCAGTCCTATGTCATCGTATTTATGTAATCGTTCCCAATTCGTCTCTCACAAAAACAAACATTCGTCTTGTCTTCTTGTTCCCTCAGGTGTCCCACAAGGTTTCGTGTTAGGGCCTCTACTGTTTACATGTTTCATAAATGATATTTCTCAACGACTTAACACCTGTGGACATCAAATATACGCCGATGACCACCAAATATACTCCATGTTTTATGAGCTAGACAAAATTAATAAATGGTCAATCGAAAACAGGCTAAGTCTCAACCCGGCAAAGACAAAAGCTATGGTGATAAGTGGTTCTAGAAGTACGGAGGTTTTTCCCCCTCTTCTCTTTAGCCACGTAGTATGTAGAAACAATTAAGAATCTTGGTATTCATCTCTGTCAACACCTGAACTGGAATATTCATATAAGTGAAATTGTATCAACATGGACTGAGTCCTACGTCAAATTACCTGCCAACTTACATTAAGTTAAAACTTTTTAAGTCCTTTGTATTGCCTATCATCCTTTATGATTGCGAAATATTTTCCAATACTTATGGACCATGAGTCTAGAAGAAAGCTCACAGTAGCCTATAATAGCTTGCGCAAGATACATATTTTGTATCAACAGACATGAACACATTTCTGACCACAGTAAACAAATAAGCGGCTGCAATTTAATGGCGTTCATGAAATACAGAACCACACTATCATTACACAATATTATTACAACCAAAAAACAGTATTATCTTTTCAAGAAAACACGTTTTGCAAGAAATCATAGAGCCATGCAATTAATTACTCCCAGGTGTAAGCACTAGAGGGAGTGAAAATTGACCTCCTTGGGAATTAAAAATTTTTTTTTTAAATGTTTTTCTATAATGTTCAATATAGTCCTCTTTTAGTTTGATACAATTATTCCAGCGATTTTCCAACTTCTTGATCCCGTTCGAAAAGTAATTTTCCGGAAGGACTGCAAAATACTCCTCCGTGGCATCGATGTTTTCCTCGCGTGAGCTGAATTTTTTATTGATGAGCCATCTTTTGAGGTTTGGGAAGAGATAATAGCCCGAGGGATCCAAATCCAGTTACCAATCGACGCCAAAAGTCCGTCCGATTCCGCATCAGCAAGTCCAAACACTCTTTCGAAGTGCTCTCGCCTTCGTGTTTTTGGTCATTCGCCGCACCCAGCGGCAGGATAACTTTTTCATATACAGAATATTGCCCAAAATATGGCGTGTGCGTTCAGTACTAATCCTTGTGGTATGTGCTAGCTCGCGCACCTTCACTTTCCGGGCAGCCAATACCATTTCATGTGTTTTTTTGACATTGCCCTCTGTAACCGCATCGGAGGGCCTGGCGCTGCGGAGTTGATCGGTAGTGGAGTTGGAGTCTCGACCCCAATATTTGACGGTGTAATCTGACAGAGCATTAGCCCCACAATATTCATCCAACTTTTCTTTTGTTTCCTTCGCCGTTTTGCCTCTCAAAAAATAATTTTTTATGAGAGAACGAAAATCGTTTTTGTGCATACTCAACCTGATGCCAAACACGTCAACAACAATCAGCTGTCAAAACAAAACTAAAGACAGAATCGCACTGAAATTTGGCATGTCTGCCTAAATATGAACGGACTTCAAGGCACCATAACCTTTTTTGCATTAGCAGCGCATTCTGGCGGTCAAGGAGGTCACTTTTCTAGTATTTTAATACGTCTCGTCTTTTACCCCTGGAAATTAAGTAGGAAAGTTTCCAGTACTATAAAGAAAATAATTAATTTAATAATGCTCTATTTCTTCATCTTTTCTTCTTTCTTCTTTCTCTTTATCTTATTTTTTCTTCTTTTGTTTTTTTTCTTTATCTCCTATCTTCAAATTATGTACAGATTGCGTAAATCATTATAATTGTAATTATCCTAAGCTTGTTCAATAAGTTAAAAGATGTATATTATATATCTTATATGAATAAGAATACAAATAAATGTAAATGTAAATTTCCGAACTTGAAAAAATGCCTGGGTGGTAAAAGATTTGCCAACAATAACAGTCTGCGGTTGATGGCTATTTTAAGGAGCTTGACGATTCTCATTACAAACAGGGTATCGAAGCTATTGAACATCTCTGGGAAAAATGTATCGAACTGAAAGGAGACTACGTAGAGAAATAAACAATTTTTTTTTGTTTTCTTTGTTAGGTCTTCTGGGATTACCTTCGTACATACCTTATATCGCGATTTCTTACCGTCATTGCGCAGAAGATGCGCACTGTCGTGTGCGATGTCTTTGTCGTAGTTAAGTCGCCTACTCGCAGCTGTTTGAGAGGAGTGGATAATTAGCGGCACCGCTAACCTTTTCTTGGCCAGCCCTTTCATTTTGATTGACGCGATCAATTCGTTTGTATCCGCTATGGCATGATGAACCGAGCACAGAAGATCGCTTGTGTCGATGTTAAATGGGATCAGAAACTAACTAAACCATGATGCAGGCCGTTTTTAATGCGCTTTAAGAGTCGCTGCCAAAAGCCTTCTGCTAGTCAACATATATTGGATGTTAGGCATTATTCAAAGCAATATTTGAAGTCCATGATATCATTCGCCTTACACTGCATGGAAAATCGCTCTCTTAGCCTCTACAGGGTGAATGACTCGAACTCCAACTTTTTAAAATGCTATAATTTTTTTTATTTTTTGATAAAATTTATTGTGCCAACGCAAAAAATGTTGGAAAATACATCAATTTTCAAATTGTATCAGTAGTTTTCAATATGTCCACCTTTGGCGCGAATAATGGCCTTGAGACGGCCGAAGAAAGCATCGCACGCTGCACGCAAATGGCTCTGCGGTATTTTGGCCCATTCCCGGCGAAGTGCTTGTTTGAGGTGGTCCAAACTTTGGTATTTTTTAGCGCCAATCTTCGCCTTCAAAATACCTCAGACAGAGAAATCCAACGGATTTGCATCCGGAGAATTTGCAATCCATTGTGTCGAAGAAATGAAGTGTGGAACATTGTTTTTTAACCAATCTTGGTTGACGCGCGCTTTGTGAGACGGTGCCGAGTCTTGTTGAAATGTCCACGGTCTCCGACCGAAATGATTGTTTGCCCAAGGCTTCAATACTGCATCTAAGACAGTTTCACGGTATACGATCGCATTAATTTTGACGCCACGGTCCAAAAATAGAGAGCGACCATCGGCATTTATATCGGCCCAAATCATCACCATCGGTGCTGCTTTCTTTCTGGTGGCCGTCCGAATGTGTAAATTTTCGAAGGACCTCTCTGGCTAGCAAACTCGGTTATTTTGTTTGTTGACATATTGCTCCATAACAAATGGCGACTCATCGGAAAAAACCAAATT
The DNA here is from genome assembly GCA_963966105.1 of Volucella zonaria. Classification (NCBI taxonomy): domain Eukaryota; kingdom Metazoa; phylum Arthropoda; class Insecta; order Diptera; family Syrphidae; genus Volucella; species Volucella zonaria. The sequence goes on along the minus strand of OZ014530.1, from coordinate 314,993,499 downwards.
CGGCAACTCACCTTTTTCATGCAAGCGTAGCAACTCCTTCGCTCTTTCGACTCTAACTTTTTTCCGTTGCGGTGTAAGATCGTGTGCTTTTTGGAAGTTCAATGGCTTGAGCCCAGGCTCATTTTTCAGTATGTGTTGCATCCGTTCCAACGATATGTTGAGCTCACGAGCCATTTTTCTTCCACTTCGACGCGGATTTCGCTCAATTCGAGCCTTCAATTTCCGAACCATTTCTGCCGATGTTGCTGACCACTTGCAACGCGGCCCGTATCACGGTAACAAGCTATGGTTCGAGACACAAATGATTTATTCACGTTGAGGTGCTGGAGGGCTCTAACGATAGCTACTTGTGGTTTTCCAGCCAAATATAAAGCAATCACACTATCACGTTTGAATTCCATCGCGGTTAAAAATTTTTCAACACAACTGAGACGCAAATCGTTTAATAGGTTTGTAAATAATAAAATTATCTGCCATGTGTCAAAATTTGAGCTCACTGTCATGAACGGTTTGGAAATTATAGCAGTTTGAAATTGATTGCAGCTCGAGTCATTCAGGATGTATATTGCCTTACGGATCTTCAATCACAAGGAAATTGTCATAATCCACAGCATTTCTGTACGATCTTAATTTCGGACAATCTTAAAAATGGAAGGCCGTTTTGATCTTTCCTCCGAAATATCTTTTTTATTCGAAAATATATTCGGACGACTTCAGTGTCATGACATCCGAGTTATGTCTGCCAGTAAACTGAATATACAAATTATTTAGTCTCGAGCGCAGTCTATTTTTGTGTTGGCCCAGTGGGTTAATAGTTGCTTCCAGAACATATTTTTGCTGTCAGTGTATTGTCCATCAGTCGTATTATGATCTCGTCCATTTGTTTAGGTATTTATATTTATCAATCTTCATGTTTGCTAGATTCATGTTGACGATAGCCAGAGCAAGTTGAAAAAGAATGCATTCTTCAATGTTTTGTAAGGATGTATCCAATGTAGCCTTATATATGTTCATGGTAGGAATACCTTTGAACAAACTCCTCCAATTTCGCAATTTCGTGGAGAACTATTATATCGATGACACCGCGGTGGTTATTGCCATACGCGAACATGCGTATACAGTTTATAGTACAAGCCTATCTCATCAAAGTGGACATAGGATTAACTATTTCAGCATTTTTTGTTATTGACAATGGACATAGGATTTAGGATAAAATATGCAAAAAGTTAAATATAGTAAATAAATACGAAATCTTTACTGTTTTAGAGAATTTTATTTTTAATAAATTGTTGTACATACATATTAATGTATGTAGGCATGTTCAGTCTAAACAATTAATGTTTTGAATAGGACAAAAATTAACATTCTTAAAAAAAAAAAATTATAATAATGCATTTATTCTTTGCATTGAAAAGAATTATTAGGAGTAACTTTAACTTTTAAATAACTATCATTTTAACAATTATCAGGTCATAGTGTTCATCATCAGGTCATAATGATATTTGTTTTAAAAAATACAAAAATTAAAATCTTTTCATAAAAAATAAATGAAAGAATTCAGCCACATTTTCTTTAGAAAAAAAGTTAAAATATACATATTTGATTAAAAGCTATTCAGAGTCGTTGTTATCCATCTCCAGGAGATCTTGAGATTTGGACCCTTCTTTAAGATGCTCGTAGAATGGATGATATATTTCAGGATTAACTTTTTCCCAGCAAATATGCATAAGATCCTTATGCTTTAATTTTTGTATTGGAATTTGGTTGTAGGTGTCTAAATTTTGGAGAGTTATTCTTTTTTTTCTCCATTGTGTTGATAATTTTCATTTCACCATCAAATGCGTAATTAAAAAACTTTATTAAATTGGGAGTGTTGATGATATCAACATAAAATATTTATTTTCCTTCATTATTCGCATTTATTGCTTAGGTTAACAATATTTGTGTTTTTATGTATTCTTTTAACTTGCATTTTGTCGCTTCGTTTTTACTACGAGAATCCCGCTACTCGGTGGAGTATTTCGTAAGGAGGCTCGAGCAGTTAGAAGAGCACTGGACCAACTTCCAAATAAATAACGGGTATTTGGAAGATCTACGAAAGACAAATCCGCAACATGAGTACTTTGTGAGAAAGTACTTTACCCAATTTGAAACGAGGTATCTCGACATTAAGGGTACTTTCAAAGCAAAATTTCAAATCAGGAAAAACACACAAACAGCGCCAGTGAAATTACCAAGCGGTGCAGGCATACAGGCTTCACGGTTATCTCCTGCAAATCGAAGTCCAAATCGATGTGAAGTAAGTCAAGAATCAACATCCGACACAGAAAGAATGAACATCAAGAAGTGCCCAGCAAATTTTAAAAAATTTAATGTGATTAAGAACAACTTTACGCGTATTATTGAGAACTTGGAGTTAACTCAGAATACAGTTTACCTAGCATTAAAATTGGATCAGATTAGAGAATACTGGACAAAGCTGGTTACAATGAATAACGCGATCATGTCCCCATTGGAAGAAGCCCATTACGAGCAGGAGTAAGTGTCCAACAACGAATTCGTTGAGCTGGAGCAAATATATCAAGATGCTTACATCCAAATTAAGGAAGCAGAACAACGACAACACCAACCAGAGCAGTAACTCCACAAGCTGCAACACATCGGGAAATCAAACTTCCACCAATAATCATTCCATCATTCAGCGGCAAGTATGAAGAGTGGACATCATTTTAGGAACTGTTCGATCGATTAGTTCACCAGAACGGAACCTTAAGCGATGTTGAACGAATTCAATACTTAAAAGGAAATTTGAAAATTTCTGGGAATATTTGAAACACTTTAACCTTGCTTCATTTAACGCCGTTTCCTTCTTCGTCTTTTTCCCAGATTTTAGTTGTGTCTGCAAGCATTTTTTTTAAGTCAAAAATGTCGCTCGCATACATTTCTTTGACTATATACGGCTTAGTCTTGCAAGCCGTCCGCCCAACATTATACAATACCACTGATCTGGACAGTAAATTGGAATATTTTTGGTGGTTCTTTCGATGACACTATGCATCGAGTCGCCCTCGTTTTGTGTGTGGCCAAGCTCTAGAAAACTGTGCCCGATTTCTGCCTTGAATTTAGCTGTGCGATGCTGGTACAAACAAAACAAGTATCGGTTTCAATTTTGTCTACTGCAGTTGTCGGAATAAAAACTAAAACTTTGGTTTTTATGAAAAAGAACACGCAGCTTCCTATTTCACAAGCCCCTCTCGATGCTATAGCGTTATGCCACATAAAGCAAAAACCTCGACGGGAGCCAATATCATACACGGTCAGATTATAAGTAGATAGCTTGCGCCTGTAATATACATAATTGGGAGATTTCAGCTTTTGGGGATATAAGGGCTTTTTGCAGGTCAAAAGCAGCAATGCAGAAATCAGGAGAGCTTTCAGATCGGATTTTGTTATTGATTTTTCGTTTCTTGCCAGTTCCTTAGCCTTAACGTGATTCGACATAATTTCTTTCATATTATCTTTTTCTTGGCCCTACGAATTTTTAAATTTGTTGCACAGATCACATTGGTCTTTTTTCGGTACATGAAACGACAAATTAAACTCGGTTAAAAAAGCATGTCGATACACGGCGAAGAATACCTTTCGAGTGATGTTTTCATTTTCTTTCATACAATCTCGTTATGTTTAGTCCAGATGGTAGATACTGGATGATGTGAATAAAAATTGAGTGTGAGTGTTCCCTTAGCATTTTGGAGGGAACACTCCATCTGGTGTGAATAAAAATAACTTTCGTTAAGTTTAACGAAAACCCTCCGCACACATGTTTTGACAGTTGAGCGTATCTGAGTGTTCCCTCCATTTTGGTGTGAATAAAGCTGAATAGTATTGAGTAAACCCTTGAAGCAGTTGAGTGTGCATTGGAGAACACTTTTATAATTAAAAAAAGTTTGAAAAATGGAGAATATATTTCGGAAGAGGAATACTTCAATGTATTAGGTGCAAAACCATCAAGAAACAGGAAATCTGGAATGGAAGATGATGATTTCATAAATTGTTTACAATTTTATCCGTGCTTGCTGGACAAAAGCCAAACTCCAGCCATGAAAATTAGAAAGCAAGCTGCGTTGGAAGCTATAGAGGAACAAATTAAAAAAATCCATGGCGTTGATTTGAACATCTCCCAAATTCGGAAAAAAAATTGAAAATATGAAGGCCCGCGTCAAATCAAAAGGAGATAAGAAAAGGACGGGCAATCTTCCCATCAATTTAAAAGGCCACGAAAAACTGCTACTAGATTTGATGGACTTTAAACATATTCCAGTTTTAAATAAAATACCAGGTACATATACATTTATTATGGTTAAATACAATTTTATATACTGCAAAACCCATAAATTTATTACAAGTGCAGACCAATGCGATGTGCTTAGTGCCAGCAAAAATCCCGATGAAAATCTGGAGTATCCTGATGAAGAGCATCTAGCATTTCAGGAGGAAGAACTACCGGCACTATCAAGGAACATTCCACAATTCCGGCAAAAAAGAAATCAAAATAGTTCGATAATTGACCTTAAGAAGGAAGTACTCCTAGAGAAAAAGAAACAAAGAGAAATCTTTCCGTTGCAACAGGAGAAACTTCTTTTAGAAATAGAACTAATAAAGAAAAGACTAAACAACTAAATAAAGATGTTCATACTGTATTTCTGTTTGAACGTAAGAAAAAAAAATAAACAAAATACAAATACTAATAAAAACTTTTATAACATAAAGAAACCTTGAATTATTGATGTTACTTCACTTCTTCTCGATACTCCCCGCTTGTAGATAGTGCTGTTCTTTCTGAAGGTTCAGGAACACCTGCTTTCTGCGACGGTAAGACGTCACTTTCTGGAAAGTCTTCGTCGTTGAGGTGCTTTGCTATATTATGCAATACAAAGCAAACTATTATAATTTTAGGCACTCATTCTGTGGCTAGTCTAACTCGGGAAGCCAATAAAGGAAATCTCCGTTTTACTTGTCCAAACATGCGTTCAATAATTACTCTTTCCCGGGTATGTAACTTGTTATATTTTTTTTTGGCATCTGTGACTGGATTCCTGAAGGGTGTCATAATCCATGGTGTTAAACCATAGCCTTCATCTGCAAGAATAACAGCTTCTGCCGAATTATCATTACATATAAAAAACAGCTAAATTTCGCCAAATTCTTGAATCATGCACAGATCCTGGCCATTGGACATCAACACTTGTGAAACAATCCTTAGCATTGCACGTGGCTTGCACATTCAGTGAAAAAAAAAACACTTGCGACTCAGATACCCATCGCCATGTAAATGAGGCTTTACGATCTGAATATGAGTACAATCCAGAGCTCCAATTGCACTGGGAAAGAATACTTGGCTTGCCATTCTTGTTTAGCTTCTCTCAATTCTGCGGTCGTTGAGGGAAATTTCATCCATACATTTGCTTTTGCACGTATAGAACAACACACTTGCCAAACTGTTTTCGATACAGTGGATCTATGAATCCCAATGTTCTCACCAACTCCAACTCCAACTTGGAATCCCGGGTCACCAATGTATCGAAGGAATATTTTCATTTTCTCAATTCTTGATATGGCACCACCACGCGTTTCTTCAGGGATATCGGAAAGAAACTGATTGCTTAACCATTCCATATTACGAAACTCGAATTTATACAGGTCCTTGAAATTATCCCCTGTGTCCCCGAAACGTCGTGAATTATACATATATCTTTGTTTTTCGCGTTTGTATGTTTAAAAACATTTCTGAAAATGAATATTCCCTGTGTTGTTGATTATCTTAAAAAAACTTTGACAAATAATTTTGACAGCTCTCCGCTCCAGTTTTCAAACTTCAACTTGAGGGGAAGAACCTACTTTGAGGACATTTTTTATTCACTCCAAATTGAGTGTTCCCTTCAACGAAAGCACTTTACTCGTGAGTGTTAACTCGGAGTGTTCCCTCAGTTTTTATTCACACCATCCACTGTCTTTGTGAGTTGGACCTGCAGTAATGGCTTTCTACTCTTTGAATGCTATTAGTATGTCCCCGAACTGAGTTTTTTACGGAACTTGGAAGAAGACAATTCTTTGTGGGCCCCTTCCACAGTGATTCCTTTTTTATAGCATAGTTTTAACCATTTGATGGCTTATAGAGAGTATATTTATAAAAAATGTCTGGCACACTTTAATTTTTTGATCAGTTTGTAGGGTCGGCATGTAGTACTAATACGAGAGATTTCTTCTACTTTCGATATTTTCTTCATTACCAGAAGATCTATTATTTACCGTTGGTCTTACCCGTACTGGTTTTTTTTTTTTGCTGAACTTCAACATATTTCGTTGCCTAGAAGCCTCGTCGATTTTAGGGTTGCATTTCAGTCTGCATTTTTCATGGCAAGGAGGTTTCATTGTTCATTCGCAAACCGTTATTGACGTAGTCCTGCGCACTGTTTCTGAGGACTTTTCTTTAGTTTCGAACCCATTTTCTTGAAAGAATAGAATTAGACTCGGACAAACTGTTGTTTCCAAGGTTATGGTCCAAACCTCCATCATTTGTTTCCAAAAGATCATGGTTTCTTGAAGCATTACGAATAGACTCACAGGATAATGTGGCGTCTTCTCTTGAGATGCCAACTGAGTGATCATCGTTCATTGAAAGACGATGACTTGAATCCTGCTGTTTGAAGGATTATAGTCCATCATCTGTTTCGAAAGGATCGTTTTCGTCCTCTTCACTTAAAACCTCATGAGAGTTATCTAAACAAGAAGTAAAATTTTTCAAAAAGTCTAAAACTGAACTCATCCATTGCAGTTTCTTTAACTGCAAATACTTGTTCTCTTTGGACTTCAAGTGCTTTTTCAGAAAATGAACACAAGTTTTAATTAGCTAGATTGATCACATATTGTGCTAAGAATTATAGATTGTAAAGTAACGGTCATTCGTAATCATTTTGTGGACTTTTTTGATGTTTTCATCTAAAACAGCCGCTTTTGGACGTCCACTGCGTGCATCATCTTCGGTGCTTGTATGACCACTTTTAAATTTTTCAATCCACTTGCGAATGGTTCGTTCGGCTGGCGGAGAGTCCGGGTAAAACCTATCAAGCCATTTCTTTGCATCAGCTGCATTTTTTCCCATCGAAAAGCAATGATAAATCAACACACGAAATTGCTTTGAATCCATTTTTTTTCACAATAACAAAAGTTGCTTCACTCACAACGGTATATCTCGAGAACTAATCGTCCGACAGCTGTCAAATTTATACATGTATCTTTTGAAGGTTGGTACTAACTGAAAATGGTATGGATTTAATGCAAGTGGTGCCCTCTCTTAGAAACGGCACGGACTTTTCAGCCCATTTATATATACAAATTATAATATTTACTGTACTTAATATTTTCATTAGTAATGTTTTCAAAGTTGGACTGATTGATTGAATTTTCTTCTAATGTTCGTGGTTCTGCCAGAACTTTGAAAGAGTCTTCGAACAGTTAAGACAAGTTATAATAAGTTAAAATTGTTATTTACCACCTTGATCAAAAAGTTTATTTAGAAAATTAAAAATTCGAGATTATTCATATAAATCTATGAGGGTTGTCTGAAACGTAAAGATAGCTGCACTCGTCAATAAAAGCTAGTGAATGCTAGTTGTGCATCTTTTGACAGTTACTTACCAAAGTTTCAGTCATTTTGGACTGTTGACAGTCGTTTGAGTGAGTCGATGTGAGTGTTTTTTTGTGAAAATGGAAAAAATTGAGTATCGAGCTGTTAATAAGTTCTTGTTTTTGAAAGGCAATATGCCTACGCAAATCAAAAATGAGTTGGACTCTGTGTATGGGGACTCTGCATCATCATTTACCACAGTGAAATTTTGGGCAGCTGAATTTAAACGTGGCCGTAAGAGCTTGGGAAATGATGAACGCTCGGGACGTCCAAAAACTGCAACCACTGACGATAACATTGTTAAAGTTCACCAAATGGTGTTAGACGACCGCCGAATTAAAGTGAGAGAGATAGTAGAGGTTATGAAAATGTCCAAAGAATGTGTTTATTACATATTAAATCAAGATTTAGGCATGAGAAAGCTGTCCGCGCGTGTTCGAATGAGCATTTCCTACAGCGCAGTTTAGGCCCAATAAATCCGAGTTTTGGCGCCCATTAATTACTGTAGATGAAACTTGGATACACCATTATACGCCCGAAACAAAAATTCAGTCAAAACAGTGGACTGCAAAGGGCGAGCAGGTTCCAAAAAAAGCAAAAACTTTTTTTTCGGGGCTGGGAAAGTGATGATAGTAAAGGAGTTATCTTAATCGATTATCTTCAAAAAGGAAAAACCATTACAGGAGCATACCACACATCATTACTTCCCAAGCTGAAGGCAGAAATTGAAAATCCTGTTTCACCAAGACAACCCGCCGCCTCACACCTCAGCGGTTGCCATGGCGAAAATCCATGAATTACGGTTTGAACTGTTTGACCATCCGCCTTATTCACCAGATCTAGCCCCAAGCGACTTCTTTTTGTTCGCTCATCTAAAAACTGCTCTCGGAGGACAGAGATTTTTGTCAAATGAGGAGGCAATCACCTTCGTGAACAATTATTTTGCAGAGAAAAACGCCAAGTACTATTTTGACGAGTTAGAGTGATGGGAGCTTCGCTGGGAGAAGTGTGTAAAATTACAAGGAGACTATGTAGAAAAATAAAAAAAAATTTGCGAAAAAAATGTCTTGTATCATTGTATCGGTCGGAAACTTTTCAGACAACCCTAGAAACGGCTCAAACATCAGAAGAATTAAATAGAGGCATACAAGAAAACCAAAGCTGTCGCAAACAGACTAATGGATCGGAAAGCGACAGTGAAGACGGTATTAGCTTAGCTGTGTTGAAAAAAGATTGATTTAACAATTGTTGTATTTAAACTTAAATAAAATAAAAAAAAATTTACCGAATTTAATAGTTTTGTTTTTGTAACGGAAGTAACGCGAGTTACCACCTTAATTTTGCATTATTTTTAAAAAAAGTTAGATATGTAAATTTTTTCATAAAATCTAGTTTATTACATATTTTTTTGGAAATTCTGTGTATTGAACTATTAATGAACCAAGCTGAATGTTGCAGAAATTTTCAATGGAACAACCTGCTAAAAACATCGGTAACGCGAGTTACCGATAATTTATAATGCCTTTTTGCAAACAAACAAAATTTTTTTTCAAAATTCTTTTTTTTTATACAGGGTGTCCCAAAAATCAAGCTTACAAAATTATAAAAAAAAATCTAAGTCATGTACTTTTAAAATTATTGGCACTCAAAAAAAAAATCGAGAAATTTGACACCCTGTGACGATCTTTCAAATACTGTAACCGCAAATCTTTGCTTTTCTTCGATTTTTTTGTTGTCACGTAACCCTGAGTAACTGTTTTGTAAATTACGCTCCAAAATTGAAACATAACCATATGTCGGTTTTAAGAAAAATATTGCTTTTTTGTCCATCCATATATCTGAAAATCATTAATCACCTAACTTGAACTGACTGTACTGACAAAAAAATTTACTATACTGTGCCATTTTGGCAAGTAACTTTAAAAGATGGCGTATTTAGTCTGGATTCCAAAATGGTATGATACTTGCCAGACTAACGCTTAATTGAGGACAAAAAAAAAATATATTTTGTTAAAGAAACCCGATTCATAGTTAATTCTTTTTAATAAGTTAAAATGAGTACCAAGTGTGTGCGAGACAGATAGTGACGCTGTGATTGAGACGCCATTTCGACTAGTGTGAGTGAAACAGATAGAGATGCCACCCTTGTCATTTCATTCCATTTTTTTCCCATCACAGGGCACACAGAACACTACGTTCTCTTGGTGTATACTATCAGGATCGCTTTACACAACTGTTGTTTGTTGCGCGACTAAACGCCATCTACCGATCTTGTATCTTACAACAAATGTTCAAACTGTTTGCCTTCAGCGGCAATGCAAGCTCTGCATCTTCTTAGAAATGATCTGGTAATAAGACGGGCATATCTTCTGGAGTTGATGTCTTCCACCGCTTTTGCAATTTTTTGTCGCCGGTCGTTTAACTTTTTCTTTTATTGCTCCCCAGTAAAAAAAATCTAGTGGATTTAAATTTTTATCCGCGATGGAATTCAAACGTGATAGTGTGATTGCTTTATATTTGGCTGGAAAACCACAAGTAGCTCCTCAGCTGAATAAACCATTTGTGTCTCGAACCATAGCTCGTTACCGTGATACTGGCAGCGCGAGCATTGCAAAACGCCATGGAGGTGGTCATAAAAAAACAACAACATCTACAGAAATGGATCGGAAAGTGAAGGCTCGAATTGAGCGAAATCCGCGTCAAAGTAGAAGAAAAATGGTTCGTGAGCTCAACATATCGTTGGAACGCATGCAACACATACTCAAAAATGAGCTTGGGCTCAAGCCATTGAAGTTCTAAAAAGCACACGATCTTACACCGCAACAGAAAAAAGTTAGAGTCGGAAGAGCGAAGGAGTTGCTACGCTTGCACGAAAGTGGTGGGTTGCCGAATTTGGTTTTTTCCGATGAGTCGCCATTTGTTATTGAGCAATATGTCAAGAAACAAAATAACCGAGTTTACTAGCCAGAGAGGTCCTTCGAAAATTTACACATTCGGACGGCCACCAGAAAGCAGGCAGCATCGATGGTGATGGTTTGGGCCGCCATAAATGCCGATGGTCGCTCTCTATTTTTGGACCGTGGCGTCAAAATTAATGCGATCGTATACCATGAAACTGTCTTAGAGGCAGTATTGAAGCCTTGGGTAAACAATCATTTCGGTCGGAGACCGTGAACATTTTAACAAGACTCGGCACCGTCTCACAAAGCGCGCGTCAACCAAGATTGGTTAAAAAACAATGTTCCACACTTCATTTCTTCGACACAATGGATTGCAAATTCTCCGGATGCAAATCCGTTGGATTTCTCTGTCTGGAGTATTTTGAAGGCGAAGGTTGGCACTAGAAAATACCAAAGTTTGGACCACCTCAAACAAGCACTTCGCTGGGAATGGGCCGAAATACCGCAGAGCCAATTGCGTGCAGCGTGCGATGCTTTCTTCGGCCGTCTCAAGGCCATTATTCGCGCCAAAGGTGGACATATTGTAAACTACTGATACAATTTGAAAATTGATGTATTTTCCAACATTTTTTTGCTTTGGCACAATAAAATTTATCAAAAAATAAAAAAATTATAGCATTTTAAAGAGTATTTATGTTTCAATGTTGGACTGTAGTTTACAGAAGAGTTACTCTGGGTTATATGACAAAAAAAAAATCGAAGAAGAGTAAAGATTTGCGGTCACAGTACTTGAAAGATCGTAACAGGGTTTCAGATTTCTCGATTTTTTTTTGAGTGCCAATAATTTTAAAAGTACATGACTTCGATTTTTTTTATAATTTTGTGATAATCGACACCACTTGACCTATCATCTGTCGACCCATCACCTGTTTCCGGCTTGACGTTGATTTTTGGGACACCCTGTATATTTGTAATGGAACACTATTTACTTTTATAATTTTTTTCTTTAATTATTTGCGACCTTTAAAAAGATAATGTCAATCAAAAGGAAATAAATGCATTTGAATATAAAGCGAGTTACCATGGGATTACCTATAAGAATGCGAATCGGAATCTATCTATTCGTCTAATACAGTATAACAACAGAAAACTATACACACAAAATTCTATACCTCCTCATAAGGCATTAAAACACTTTTGTGGCTTATAAAACTTATTAAAGACTTTGTCCGTATATCGAGTTGAAACATCACTCTTATCGAAACCCTTAAATTCCATCGTCAGACAACAAAAGAATCAATCACCCACCTTCCCAAAGTCATCTGTTATTGAGTTGCAATTTACAAAGTATTCATGTCGCTATTAAAATATTCTCATATGTACATTTACTATACGAAGCACGTGCAACTTTTTTAAAGCTAACTTTTGGTTTTCTCTATATTTTCTCATTAATAACAAAAAAAAAAAAAAAATACAAATAATAATAATAACCATAACCAAACACTGTATAGCCAACGTCAAAGGAGTTCGTAATGAAAGAACATCATCTTTTTTCGACATACCTGCTGTGACGCATCCCTATTGCTACAGGTAAGCCATAATAAGATTTTCGGAAGATTTCACGCAGCTTCGGCTTTTTGTATCTGCTAAACGTTTTTTTATGCCCTGATCAAAAAGTACTATCGGCTAAAAATCACATTTATTTTCCTTTACAATATTTGATTATAGATTCCCATCAACAACTCCAACTGGGATGCTAAAGAAGAGTGATGAAGGTAAGATGGATCTGATTTTGAATTTGAATATGAATTTGGATGTTTACGAGTAGCAGGGCAACACAAGTGCCGATAGATTTCAACCTCAGAAACCATGTTTGTGTTTTTTGTTTTAATTTTCCGTGCACGTAATCGTATTCAGTCTCAAAGATACACATCGAAATCAATCGGATTAATAAGAAAGGAAAAAATTGCCAAAAGTAATCCTTAACAGGGGTATGCGGCCTTCTTAGATTAAGTTAAAAAAAAGCGATTTCTGCTGTCGATTCTGACTAATCCACTCGAAAACCGTGGTATCTTAATTTATCAATCAAAAGTGCGTGGTAAATAATTTTTTTCTGGAAAAAGACAAATTCAATTTATGTGGCAATTTTATGAATACAAACAACCGGTTTTTTTTTTTCAATAAGACTTTGAAAGCCTCCAGTTCCAGTACCGCCAGCAAACCACGTCTTAAAATTAAGTTACGAGTATTTTGAATTTTCATCCCTTGCATTTGACGGGCGGTATATCAAAAATTCTGGCATGGCAAGGGTGTATACCTGGCAGAGCAAAAAGCAAAAGAACATCATACAATAGTAAATGCGAGTAGGTAGCGTCGTCTAACAGGTAACAGTAGCAGTAGCAGTAGCAGTAGCAGACATTCCCTTATTACGATACACCAAAGCTAGTAGATTATGCAAGCAACAATCCTTTTTGAATTATTAACAGTTTGTTATGATGATAGATTGTTCGTTTGAGTAAATTTACGAAGAGGGGTTGCTTGCTAGTGATCGCTTAATAATGCAGTACTGCTAAATACCTCGACCTATTAAGCAGACAAAGAGAAAAGTCCTTCGGCATTAGTTCGTATTTTCGTCATGTTTCATTGGCTATCAAGCTTAAATCAAAGCAGAGTTACTCGTAAATTTTAACACAAAAAAAAACTGACTGCTCTTCTGTAGAATCGTTCACTTGTAATGATGATGTTAATTGACATGGGCTATGTACTCCTACTCCTGTTCGTATACTAGAACAACACGGTGATTACGAGTATATTCTCTGGAGAGTTGCTGGTAAATGATATGATCCTGTCTGCTTTTACATAATGTCTACACTCAATTCATTTTTTGGATGAAAAGGGGTGAAATGTTTTAAAAATTGTGAATTATTAACATTGTTGTTGACTTTGAAAACATGAGAAGGGAAATCTATTGTATTTTAAAAGGTGCACTAAAAGGTATCCTGCAGATAGAGATAGAGAAGCTGTAAAATTTTGAATAACCACTTTGATTTAGAAATTCAAAATGCATATTTCCATAAAAATGCAATTTTTTTGTCGATACACTGCTGATGAAAAACGATTTCTGAGACGAGAATATGGCAGACAGGATAGATAAAGAGAAAATTTTCTGGTCTTCACAGGAAGAACTGATACTTGTGTCGCTTTAGCTTAGTACGTTTAAATTGTTCACGTCAGTTTATTGACTCGCAGTGACCCTTGGGATCCATCTGGAGGCAAATCAATTGAAGAAGAAGAAAGCCGCGGATTCCTTACAAATGCCCAGTTTTTAGTTTTCCTAATGATGAATCACTCAACCTATACTGAACACCCACTTTCCAGGTAGCTCCCTATTCGCGGCCAGTGACCAAAATTCATGGTCTGATTACAAGAGGCAAACTGCTCTGGGCGTTGCATAGCTTCAAACCATACAAGTCTTCTGGTCCGGACGGTATAATATCTGCCGAGTTATTGGGTTATACCACATGGAATGTCCGATTTTATAGTAAAAATTTAAAAGCCAAAATTATTTTTCCGTAAATTTTTATTCAATCAAAATATGTCGGATCCGTTGGCATCTATGACATTCTTCTAACGTGATACCTTAGTCCTTCGTAGAAGTGCTGACTTTTTGAGGCAATGAAATCTGCTCGGTTCCAGAAGACCTTCTGCCTTCTGAATCCAGATTGTGGAAAAGATCTGTTGCTCAAATATCAAGATGCGGAAGAATTTCAAATCCCAACTGGAACAGTTTTTATACCTTTACTTGTGCTGTACAAGGTCTAGCATTGTCATGTAAAAAGATCGGACCGTGCCTATTGACCAACGCAGGTTGTTTTTCAGCCAATTTGGCATGCAATATGTCGATTTCCTCACAATATTTGATAGAGTTTATCGTTTCTGCTGGTTGAAGAAATGAAAAGTGGATTGGTCCTTTCGATTTCCACCAAATTGTCACCATAACCTTTTTTTGGGTGAAGATCGGGCTTGGGGGTGTGTTTTGGTTTTTCATCTGCATCCAACCACTGCCTAGATCTTTTACTACTATCATACAGTATCCACTTTTCATCACATCACATCTTAATGTAAGCGATACGCAGATTTCCAGGCGCCGTAGTTTTTAGGATTCGCTCAGTTCATGGGGTACCCACTTATGAGAAAAAGGTGTCGACTTATTTTCATTGGTGATACTCCCATGCTTTGTGCAATTCCCCGCACCAATTTCGTTGGATCCGCATCCACTGTTGCTCTTAAAAAAAACATCGCCGACAGCTAACATTTCCGGCCTCCCACATGGTTTATTTTCGAGGCTGAAATCTGCCTAACGGAACTTTCCAAACCGACATCGTATAGTGGGTTTGTTTAACGCTACATCCTCAAATGCGTCATTAATGTTTTTCATTGCCAATGACGCATTATGTCCCATTTTAAATTCGTAAAGGAAGAGGGTTCAAATTTGAACTGCATACAGCATGATAAATAATTCCTAAAAAAAAAAATAACGGTACTTGGAACGAACCCTAGAATTCGCACACATCAAGCATACGTACCACTTTATTTTATAAAAAAAGAAAATTTAACGTTCTGGCACAGATGTTCACTCAAGAACTTCTTATTTCCGACTTCTTATTTCGGACATTTCATGTGGTAGAACACCATACAAAGGTCTTCAGTTATTATCCTGCCTACGCTAGAGAATATCATGAGGAGCTGTGTAGAACTGATCCTCATTCCAACAAGTCAATGTTGTTTACATTCCCAAAGCCGGAAAATGCTCTCGTGTTGTCTTAAAGGATAAGTCTATCATCTTTCCTTCTAAAATTGATCCTAGACTTCTGTCAACGGCTCAACATGCCTACTGTAAAGGAAAGTCTGTGGAAACGGCTCTGCTTTCACTGACTAGCCACATCGAACGATCCCTACAATATAGAGAGTGCACAATGGTTGCTATCCTGGACTTATTGGTTGATGAACTGCTGATATACCTGGAAGCAGGTGGTAGCAATGTGATTGCCTATGCGAATGACGTTGCTATAGCCGTCACAGGTAAGCATCTTAATACCATTAAAGAACTCCTTCAAGTAAATCTGAACAGATTAACCCGTTGGACTGGGAGTAAACTCCCATAAAACTGATCTTGTCCTCTTTTCCAGGAAATACACAATTCCAATTATAGACCCTCCCTCAATAAATGGTACAATTTTAATCTTTTCCGATACAGCAAAATATCTGGGTCTCATTTTTGACAGGACCCTAAACTGGAAACCTAACATTCAAGAAAGAGTCAAAAAAGCCATTGGAAATAAATGGGGCCTTAACCTCGCATACTCACTTACGGGGTTGCCGTCTGGTGGACGGTCTTAGACAGTGCAGTCAACTATAGTAAACTAAGCACAAACAAAGCATGTCTATGTATAAGCGGAGTATTGCGGTATACCCCCTCTGCGGCACTAGGCATTCTGTTTCATTTGACACCCCTCGATATTTTCAGCAGCTGCAGGTGCGACTGCAGCTATTCGCCTTAAAACGACTACACAGTGGACAAATAATTCATTTGGCCACGCTAACATTCTTAATACATTAGGAATCCTCACAGAGAACATCGATTACACCATATCTGAACTTTGGTTTGGCAAAGACTTCCATGTAAGCTTCCCTTCTACGTCTTTCTGAAAGAAAGATGCTTTCATGGAGAACAAGGCAATCCATTTCTACGCAGATAGATACAAAACCGATAGCGGTGTTGGTGGCGGTGTTTTATCAGATAAGCTAAATCTAAGCGTCTTCGTCCGTCTTCCAAATCACTGCAGAGTGTTTCAGGCGTAAATTCTGGCGATTAAAGAAGCTTTGTCCTGGCTGAAGAAAAACGTGATATCTGCAAAGGATATCCGCATCTTTTCGGATAGTCAGGCCACTGGATTCAGTCTCATTAAATTCTAAGACCACCCTTGAATGCCGATCATCGGAGATTACAGAGATGGCAGAGCAGTTCAACCTTCACCTTTGCTGGTGCCGGGCCACAGAGACATTTCTGGGAATTGTAGGTTCGACGAACTCGCCAAAATTGGATCCACTCTACCTATTCAACCGGAAAAGGGTAGCATTGGTGTACCAATGCTCTGATCTCTCCTTGCCAGTCAAGCTACTAGCCTTCTACGTTCGATGTTTGCCTACTTTGAATTTCCTCACAATGGTTCACTGACTTTGGCCGGTTACGGATATCAGCATCCATATCTTGACCACAACAAAATTATGGTCGTAGTCAATGGTAGCTACTCGGAACGTTCGGACTTAAAAAATGGTTTGCGTGGAGGGCAATATGATCAATTTGGTTGACGGCTTGTTGATCAGGTGTCAGCCAGGACCATATCAATAAGCCTGTATCCATTTCCGGAGGTGATGGCGTGGAAGCTGTACTTCCTCGCTATATTACCAAAGAAGCTCTCCGTGTCTAGCTTGGCATTAAAATCACCAAAGAAGATTTTCCGTTCACAGTTAAGGTTTTGTTCGTAAGTTTTGTAGAGAAGCCCTTGAGTTCGTAGAAGCAGTCCTTCTTCTCTTAGGCTTATGTTGGCGAATATAGGCTATATGGGAATCGCCGCCAAGCGTTTGCTAACATGCCTGAAGCTCAAAACTTGTTCCCTCAGTCTTCCGCTGACTGTGAATCCCCATCCGAATGAACGCTGTGACTGATTTCCTTGTCGCGCTGGTTGTCCTTAATATTACCCATAATAAATATAATAAATATCATAGTTTTGCACCCTCTTTTTGTCCCGTCCATACCAACGCACTTTCGGTATTTGAACTCGACATGCTTTGATCCTGCTCAACTTTTGATGGTAGATGCAGACAGTGGGGTCTCAATCAAAATGTACCTCGAGCAAGCTCGTTCACTAGCTAAGTGACTGCCTACAGTCTTGCGCTTAATTTCTGCGCTGACGTCATTGCTGGAGTTCACAGCAAGGCGTAGGTAGATAAATGTCATCTGCATATGAAGTGATACAGACTTCTAAAGAATTGTGTCTCTTATTGGCTTGTTAGTTGCGCGCAATACTTCCAAGCACGATGTTAAGGAAGATACACAATAGATTGCTGCGTTTTGTAAGAAATTTGTTTGGCATAAAAATGTTTGTTAGTGGAGTTCTTTATCGGCGTCCAGTACACCCGAACAAGTGTTGCAGGAATGCCAAGACCAGAGAAGTTTATGTATTATATGAAAACTATCATAAGCAACCTTAAAATCGATGTATAAATTAAGGGTGTCGATGAGATATTCTTAGGTCTTCTTTAGGAAATGCCTTCAAGGTGAAATCGATTGTGTACTTACCAGATCTAAGGTCACACATACTTGTATATGGGCTTATCAAGTTGTTGACGACCGGTGTTAGATATTAATACAATATCGTAACAAGGATGTATCCGTTTGTTAAGCAAGCTTGTGCCCTCATGTAGTTTTCACAGTTAGTATTTAGGTGACTACTAAATATTAAGATTTATTTCAGAATATGATCCTATGTATAGAACTTTTAGAGTAGGTAATTACCAGAGATTTAACCACTATTCAAAAAGCATAACATTTGGACATTCACTGCTTACTTTTGTATGCCCACAATCCGTTCTATTTACGAGCATTACTCTTTTCCACAAGTTTAATGCTGGATCTACTCCGTGTGTGTGTCGGAATTGCACCTACAGCTAAAAGATGAATTTTCGAAAGCACCCTTAATATCTACAGGGTGCATTGAATATCTTTAAAAATAAACAACCGATTTCTACAATATATGTGAGGTATTTCTTTTTTAATTTAGTCCTTTACAATTTATTTAGACTGATTTTTGAATACAACAACAATCAAATGGCCGCCTTTATTGCCCAAAGCAAAATGTGTCCTTTTTGCTGCATCTTCTATCACTTTTTCGAGCATCTCGGACGGTATAGCGATGATTTCGGCACGAATGTTAGCCTGATGCTTGCTGGCGTGCACCTTGCTTTTCAAATAACCGCACAAAAAGAAGTCTGGAGGGGTCACATCTGGAGATCTGGGTGACCAGCCAATGTCGTCATTTTTTGACAGCACACGTCCATAGAATTTGAAATGAACCTCACGAATACCAGACATTGATAGTCATACCGCCAACACCCTGTTTTTAATTTCTCACCCCGACAAATACAAGGCCAATGTCCTATCCCCTCTAGGCTCGTTGGACCACTGTGTCATATCACCGACCACACAGTTGGAGAAAAGATTCCAAAAAGAACCGTATGGCAATACGAAAAAGCCAACTGGAGCGGTCTTAACAGCTTCTTTAGGCATTTTGACTGGTCGTTAAGTTTCCTCGATAACGACATGGATGCTGATGCTGATATAATCACAGACACCATTCACTTTGGAATGAGAAACTTTATCCCTCATCGGATGAAGAGTATCAAACCAAAAGAAAAGGCATGGTGCGACTCTAGCTGTAAAGAGGCTGTCAGTATTAGAGAAATGTTTTTTCGGTCCTTCCTGTTGGCCAACCCAACAGAGGAAAACCGAAAAAAGTTTAAACGGGTCAGGAATGACTGCAATGTCCTTCTTAAGCGTGTGAAATTTCAATACGACCAAAAATCGAGGCAAAAAATACTGCAACGTCCCAAAGGTAGGAAAAATTTTTGGTCGTTCGTCAAAAATATTAGAAATTCTGCCTCATCCTCCATCTCAACGCTCATTTACAATGACATTCCAGCTGTCAGGTCTTTGCACAAGGCCAATCTGCTTGCTGCACAATTTGCGGCCAGCCAACACTCACAGGTTGTGCTTTGTCTCCGCCTACACTTGAGTGAGTCGATTCTTCAATGCTACGAATCCATATTCGCACTCATGCAATAGCAAGAGTTCTAGAAAAGATATTAATATTAACAAATCCGTTGGTCTAAGACAGAGTTTGGCATCAGGCTCTTTTGTCGAAAATGTGCTTTTGGGATCGATGATTCTGTTCTTCAATGGATTAGAAATTACCTTTCGGAACGTTGAATTCAAGTTGTCTTGGATGGTTTCAAGTCTAAAATTCACAAAATAAATGCTGGTGTGCCCCAGGGCTCCACTCTGTCTCCGACACTCGTCTTAATTTTCATCAACGATCTCTTGTCTGCTACTTCTAATCCAATATATTCCTTTGCTGACGACAGCACTCTCTGTTGCTCATATTCGTTCCCGGGCTCAAGGCTGCTCTTCGGCTGTAGAACGGGAACGGCAGCGTATGTTAAGCTCATTAAATTCCGATATCAACAGCATAACTAATTGGGGAACCACTAATAGAGTTGAATTTAATGCTTCCAAAACACAATGCTGTCTGCTGTCGTTAAAGCGAAATTTAAACACCCAGCCATTACCCAGGGATGGCACTTACATCGTCGAAACCGATAAACTTTGCATTCTCGGTATGTGTGTCAATGACAACTTACGTTGGAATGACAGTGTCGTCAAAAACGCTACGAAATGTCTAGGTTTCCTCAAGCGATGTAAGAAATATTTCACCCCCTCTGATCTGGCCTCAATATATAAGGCGCTTATCCGCCCGAAATTGGAGTACAATGCCCACATCTGGTCGGGCGCGCCCAAAACATCTCTGCACCTGCTAGATAGGATTCAAAGCAGTGCGATAAAACTCATAGGTGATACTAATTTCACTCAAACAATGGACACCCTCGAACACCGCAGTAATGTCTCCTGTCTCACTTTGTTTTATCGCTATTTCCACCAACATTGCTCCATTTAAATCGCCAGTAGCATTCCGCCCATTCAAACTTTAACCGTAAAACCCGTCTTGCTATGAATGCTCATCAGTATGCCCTCAAGCCCACTTTCAGACGAACTCTAAAATATCGTGATTCGTTCTTAAGCCGTACAACTTGCTTATCGAATGCCCTGCCTAGCTCTTTATTTCCGAGTCATTATAACCTTCAAACATTTAAAACCAACGTTCACCGGTACCTATCTTTCCATCCTCCCTGATTCGCCTGCGCTGTGTGCAAGCAGCTTGACGGTACTTAAATCCCTTGAGCGCGCGCAAATTAAAAAAAAAATCTAAATTTGCTTCCAAAAATCGGGTTCAGCGTCAACCATTCAAGCAACTTTTTGGTCGTATTCCAAGCGTCGTGGACGGTCTGTCGGCAATATTCTTTGAGTCAATTGCAAATCGTCCTTAAATGCGCCACAAAGTGGTTGCACTGACGAGAAATGCGTCTTGGGCGTTGATGAACGGCATGTCGGCAATCTCCCACTGTCCCGTGCTAAACTAAATTCGACACCGAATGACGAATAGTGTTGTCAAACAGTGCTTGTTTGGCCACGATATTTTCTACGATATACATGTGGAGTTAACACAACTGAACGACTATTTTCAATGTAAAGCGTCACTGTCTCGGCGCGTTGTTCCGGTGTGAAGCGATTCATTGTTAAAGAATTGGCGTTTCAAAAACGTGTCTACTCAACTCAATCAATTGATAAATGCCAAAGCTATTCAATGTTTAAATACCGACATAAAAGATGGCGCACCCTACGAGTATATTAAATTACTTTAACAGGCAGTTTTTCTTGGGAAGTGCACACCCAATTCTTACTCGATACTAGATTTTGAAGTGCAGGCGCTACTACCGTTGATAGCAGGTGACTTGAGCTAGGAGAACTCGAATTTACCATTCCTGTCAGAGAAAATTATAGCTGGTCGATGGTGATCAGATTTCCCAGAAAGAAAATTCCCACATAAAGCTGAAAGAACGCGATAAAATCTTAGTACCGTCAATGACAGACCTACTAAGGAAGTCTGGCTTGATCATTACGAACCAATCTACTGATTTTAACATCATCTTTACAGAAAAGTCTACAAGACACGTTGAGATCTCAAAAAAAACAGGTTCCAATTCCAAAAATTTACAGACGGGAGTATTTGCTGGACAGGGTTAGATCAAAAACCTGCTGTCGCTTCTAAGCAACAAATATTGGCTTGCAGCTAATATTATTGATAGATAGGTCACATGAGAGTAAAGAGCTTATCAGAGTCTTCCCTGCGATTCCATTTACTCTGTCTGAGTGTACTAAGGATTAAAATCACAAAGACAAGATTCTTTTAGGAAAAAAAAAGACAGATCTTATCGTACATACCAAATGATTGAGATGCCTAATCTAAGAGGGCTTATCGGGCTGCTCATTTTAAAGAGCGTTGTCGGTATTAGAGCACATATGCGATTTATCCACATTCAAGCTTCCTGGATGGACTTTACCCTAGGCTTGCTCTACTTGCTGTCATCCTTCTACTTAGCACATCTGTAGGTGCTTCACAGAGCTTTCGATTTCTGTGCAAATCAAAAAATTGTAAACACAGATTTATGTGCTTTTTATTTACACTGGGTTGCATAGAACCACAAGTGAATCCTGAGAAGAGCCATATGAGGTAGAAAGTTTATTACCAGCGTCTGTTATTCAGATATGGGAATATAAACACGCCTCCGACTTGAGAATAACTTTTTTTATAAAAATTACGTTTACTGCTCTCAAAAAAGACAGTCCACAGGTCAAGTCGAAGGTTTTGTACTCGTAGACCCGTAAACTAAATTCAATTTTTAATTTTTATTGAGATGATGCTTAAGTGCTGGCGTTGATTTTTGACTCATATCACCAGGCTTAACTATTTTTTTGATTATCGCTTTAACATCTAAGAAGTATATATCCACTCATCCATAAATTTCATTTAAGGTACCAATTTAGATGTGTCCTTCGGTAGTAATTCTCCAACTCTTGCGATGTCACATCATTTCCACCATCATGCGAAAATAGAACATCCAGATTCCACCACAGCAACAACTACCGCGGCGTCTGTTAACAATCTCAGCTCCTTACAACCACCTCCTCAACTGACAACCACTACCAAGTCATCCGAAAGTAGTTACTCTCCTTATAACAGCGGATATAATATTCCACGAGTTGGTGAGTCGCCTGCTGTAAGTTCTTCAGAAAGTGAAATTAAATTTGAAAACGCCTACAACCCTTCCGCATACACATTACGTCCAGTGGAATCGTCCCTCGTTAGTTCCACAGAATCCGAGATAAAATTTGAAAATATCTACGCCAGCTGTAATCCAATATCGGGTAATACAATAAATCAGCGCAGAGGTTCTCTACAACTGTGGCAATTTCTTGTCGCCTTACTTGACGAGCCATCCACCAGGTAAGTGTCATCCTTGAAAGAGTTTTTTTTTTTTTTCCAAATTTCTGAATATCCTTGTTTTTTTTTTTTTAAGTTCCAGTTGCATCGCATGGACTGGACGTGGCATGGAGTTCAAGTTAATTGAACCGGAAGAGGTTGCTCGCCGATGGGGAATACAAAAAAATCGGCCAGCAATGAACTATGACAAGTTGTCCAGAAGTCTGCGATATTATTACGAAAAGGGTATAATGCAGAAGGTAAATGGTGAGCGGTATGTTTATAGGTTTGTGTGTGACCCAGAAGCGCTGTTTAACATGGCTTATGGTCATTTAAATGCAAAAGGACAATGCGAGAGTCATTTTTTGTCGGCCGCCAGTGTGAAAACTTCATCAAGTCCGTTGGATCACATGAACTCGGTGAGGGACATCGATCATTCCGAAGGTAAAACCGTTGAATCTTTATACTACGGCGAAGCACTGCAAAATAAATATTAGTTTGCAATTTATGCACTGTGAAATTGTAATTAAAGTTTTATAACAAGAAATGGTATATTAGTTGGAAATAAATGTTAGTGTTAATATCAGAATTGTTTTGAAATGTTTTCTTTAGTTTATGAAACTGTGGATGGAAGGAGTGGCAACCATATAAAGACATCAGCAAATTTTCAGAATTAGTGATCATAGTAATCCTGTGCTCCAAATTGGGGACCTGAAACTCAATAAACTAATTCGCATCGTCATTCCATAACAGGCACTCTTTTGTAAATTTCGGAATAAGGCTTTGAAGCAAGAATTTTTGGAATTGTTCTGTTAAGCATTTCCTGGACTTAGTAGCATTTCGCTGTCTAAATTAATTTTTGGAGCAGCAGTCCAGGGTTGGCCAAGGTCTAATCTCCCCCACTTAGTGTATTATTCGTCTTTGTCGTCCTGTAGATGTTTTTCTAGGTTTCCTGCACTGGGTTGAAGCACGGATTTTGTGATTGGTAATAGCGTCCGTATACGCCTTCCCATTAGGAGTTGTGCTGGTGTGATTTTGCGGGCCGGGTCAACCGCAATGCTCATTGCTTATTCTTAAAACTAACAATTTTCACTTAAAACTAAAGATAAAAACTAAAGGGTGGGAGCGCTTAAAAAAAATTTTGCATGTGAGGCATAGGTGGAAATAAGAATGTTCTTTAACTTTGAGGTAGTAAAGGACTTTATCTACCTCGGCTCCGCTATCAACTCCGACAACGACACGAGCGTGGAAATCATGCAAAGAATCACCCTAGCTAATCGCTGCTTCTTTGGGCTTAGAAAAAAATTGAGAAATAAAGCCCTTTCTCGAGCAACCAACAAGACACTATAGAAGACACTGATCTTTCCAGTCCTGCTTTACGGCGTAGAAGCGTGGACACTGATGAAAGCTCTGGCGCTTCGAGTGAAATATTCTTCGGGTAATTTTCGATCCCGTTTGGATCGAGTCATTTTAACAGCAAACTATATGGGCTGTACAGCGATGCTAACCTCTTCAGAAAAGCTTGGATAATCCGGAGTAGATGACTAGGTCACAGCGTTCCAGGCTGGGAAATTTTTGACTCAAACGAGCTCACCTTAGGTGGTGCACACAAGTGTAAGGGAGCCTCAATAAACTTCATGTGTGCAACTGGAGGTAGCTGGTCGCTGATCGCGCTAGGCCCTCATCCATCCTTGACTGCAGCGCCATCTAAGTAAGTAGATAAGTAAATAGTTGACGGATGAGTTACATTAAATTTTCTGCCCATTTAGTGTCAATTGTGTAGATGATATTCCGCTCATCCGAAAGTGCTGATGCTATGGACAAAAAATGTCCCCATTGTCGTGCGCTCAAATTCAAACAAACTACCAGAAATTGAGACATTACCAGAACCATTAAACGGCTTGCTCATCGGCACGGATCCAGATTCAAACCTATTCCTGAAGTCCATTCGCATGCTTCCAAATGGCATCGTTCGGAGTAACAGACAATAGTCAACAATTCAATTCAACGTTCAAAACCAAAGGGTCATTGCTGTCAATGCGAAACGAACTACATAAAATTTTTACAAATCTATTTCATGAGCGGTGGGGACATCAATCGTGTGGACCCCGAACGCGCACTCGCCAATCGCGTGGATGCAAGTTGCGGCTACAATAACCTCAATTCGCCTGAAGCCAGACGCATCGTCGGCGAGCTGGACGAATGAGCTCAATAAATTATTGAAATTCTTCAAATCACAGATGCACGAATTGCAAAGTGACAATCACGCTATTGTCATCATCCTGATGAAACACCAGCTGTAGAGCACGTGCGTAGATTCAATGCGCCTGTTGTTGACGACGTTGCTGGAATTATGGTTGGCGGCGCACAGTGACGCGAGAGACTGTGATTCGAAAACAATAATCTGGAGTTCGACATTAACAAACAAGATCACGCCACAGGTACTCCATTCATTATGAACATCATGACTCATTTTGAATTAATATTTATGAATATGTTGTTATGGAGCCGAAGCAAGCAAGAAAGTGAGCTCGATGGATTTTTATGTGTATCGTATGGTGAATCGGCGCGATCAGGACAACGTCATTCTGCGATGTCGTGAGCTGTGCCAACAATTCATGGTTGACATGTACGCGAAGGTGGGAAGCGAACGAGTGCGATTCCTACGACACAATCAACAGAAGCTGCATGCGGAAGAATACATTCACTTGCGAGACGCTATCATGACCAACAACGACACCGCCGAAATTGGTAACTCCATCGTTCTACCATCATCGTACATAAGCAGTCCATGTCATATGCAAGAATACATACAGGATGCTGTGACTTTCGTGCGCGAGTGCCGACGACCGTGTTTATTTATCACGTTTACATATAATCCATAGTGGCAGGAGATTATATCTTTGCTATTGCCAGGCCAAAACGCAATTCATCCACACGACATTACAGCACGTGGGTTCAAACAAAAATTGAAGTCTTTAATGAGCTTCATTAGGAAATTACACGTATTCGGTTCCACACATTGCTGGATGTTTTCGGTTGAATGGCAAAAACGAGGATTACATTTTAATGTGGTTAGTTGACAAAATACGCCTTGACGAAATCGATGGTGTAATTTCCGCGGAAATTCCAGATCCGTCTACTGATCAACTACTGTTGATATTGTTACCACAAACATGCGTGGATCTGACTCGTTTATCGCCTTGCATGGCAGGTGGAAAATGTACAAAGCGTTTTTCAAAAAATTTCACCAACGGCAGGATCACAAACGTCGACAGATACCCAATATATCGTCGAAGAAATACTGATAATGGCAGACAATCATTCACGCTAAGTATCAACAACACAGACATTGACATTGACAATCGTTGGGTGGTACCATATTCGCCTCTGCTGAGCAAAACATTCAATGCTCATATTAATGTTAAGTTCTGCAGTTCGGTTAAGTCCATAAAATACATTTGCAAGTATGTGAATAAAGGCAGCGATATCGCTGTGTTTCAAATTCAGAATACCGATATGAATGCTCAGTTCCAATGGAGCTGTCTGGCGTATCTATGGTTTACAAATTCATGAACGGGACCCAGCAGTTATACATTTAGCATCTTGAAAAAGGCCAGCGTGTATTTTTCACCAACGAGACAGCAATTGAGCGTGCCATGAATCTACCAAAAACTACACTCACGAACACTACTCTATTCCGAAGTACCACAATCAAGTCAAACAAAAAAATGTATGCCCCGTAAGGAAAGCACACCAATTGATGTGTGCACCGGCCTATTCAAATCAAACACTTTGGACCGAGCCAATCCAAAGCAAACTGAGTGCTTCTATCTGCGACTGTTTTTGGTTAATGTCGCCGGCCAATTGTCATTTCAAGATATACGCAAAGTGAATAGACAACAGTATCCAACGTATAAAGATGCACGCCTTGCCCGAAGACGACAATCAG
This sequence comes from Volucella zonaria, assembly GCA_963966105.1. NCBI lineage: Eukaryota > Metazoa > Arthropoda > Insecta > Diptera > Syrphidae > Volucella > Volucella zonaria. Next base: position 314,966,742 of record OZ014530.1, on the reverse strand, counting down.
TGGGTCGATATGCTTGCTGAAACAGCATTGGCTGTACAGCAACAAAAATTCGTCTGCTATTCGCTATAGTGTTGACTACATGTTTCCCGGGACGAGCAGACACGTTATGGGGTAAACACAAAGATTAAATGACTGATAATATATTGTATCGAATTCGTACACGGTGCAATGATCTAACGATTACATTCAGCGACGCTATTTACAATGAAGCATTGATTGCTATCGAGGATCTTTGCGTTGTCATTGCAAATTACCACTCAGTCATTTCGGTATGCGTTCGCCAAATCGAAGTGCATCTGATTTAATGGACACCGAAGTGAATCGTGAACTGCAGTACAATACTACAGAAATGGTAGCGATTGCTGCTCGCAATGTCCCACTACTGACTTATGAACAAAAAGTCATTTACGACCGCACTATGCTGACATTTTTGGATGCACCAGGTAGAACTCGCAAAACATTTCGCTAATTCTCGCCGAACGATCAAATAATGGCATCGCATGGGCCGTTGCATCATCTGGCACTGCAGCAACTGTATTGGATGGAGGCAGAACAGCTCATTCAGCATTTAAGCTGCCTCTGAATATTCAAAGTAACGTAGACGCAGTGTACAACATAAAAAAAAACAATCGTCGATGGCCACAGTGCTGAAAAAATCTGGGATGAGTGCACTATGGCACACATCCGTTGAGGCGTTGAACAGAACACTCAAAGATATAAAACACAACGACAAACTATTCGGTGGCACTCTGTTACTCCTTTTAGGTGATTTCAGACAAACACTTCCCGTCATTCCACATTCAACGTACGCCGATGAGATCAACGCTTGCTTGAAATCATCGCCACTGTGGCGTAATGTTGAAAAAGTCCACCTAAAAATAAACCACGTCCAAATGCTACAAACATTCTCGAAACAATTGTTAGATATCGGCGATGGAAATGTTGTTGTCCATGAAAATACTGGCTGCATAAAATTGCCCACGGATTTCTGCACAATCGTTAATTCGCAAAATGCTCTAATTGACCGCATATTCCCCGATGTACGCACACAATACGTTATGAGTGGCTGGCAGAAAAAGCCGCAGCAAAAAATGTGAACGTCGATGATTTAAACTTCAAGTTACAGCAGTCGTTACCAGGTGACTCGGTATCATACAAATCGGTGGATACAGTTTGCGATGCCAACGAAGCTGTAAATTATCCAACAGAGTTTTTGAACTCATTTTGCCAGGCAACCTTCTACAACTGAAATTGGATCTTCGGTTATTTTACTTCGGAATTTGAACCCACCACGGCTGTGCAATGGCACGCGATTGGTCATTAAACAATTGATGAAAAACATTACCGAGGCGAAAATGTTTTGCTGCCATGCATTCCAATGATTCCCACAGACGTGCCAGTTCAATTTCCAATTAGATTGGCATTCGCAATGACAATCAATAGGTCGCAAGGCGAAAAGATGTCCGTTTCCGTTTTAGATTTGGGCACACAATATTTTTCACATGGACGTGGCATGTTCTCGCGTGGACAAACCATCGAGCTTATTAGTGTTGCCTAAAGACGGACTGACAAAAAATATCGTACATTCAATTGCTCTTCGAAATTCATATTAATTTTCTTTATTTCATTTTTCTACTTTACGATAAAACTTTTTTCAGTTTACATTTTAGTAGAAAAACTAAAAAAGCGAATACGTCCACTAATTCCTGAACTGAAATTGCTAGCGATCAACTCCCGGCTGAATGCACCCATTTGGTTGGATGGCGGTCCCTTGTTTTCCGGTGGACAGTGTGCTTTCTTTTTTAGTTAGAGAAGTCATCGAGTGTGGACGTAGAAAAGTAAACAAGTGCAATATAAAAAGAAAAGAATTGTAACTGATTAAATCAGATGGAACCTCACCTATGCCAATATTGATTGGCCGCGATGTTCTTCAAGTTTTTAATGTTTCGTTGCAAATTAATCAAAGAAAAAGTATTATGGACTCTGAGTCCGAAGTTTTAATAAAGATCTTTTATTTAATTACTCTCATTTGTGCACTCTTTTTCCTAGTGATTTAGATAACAAAGCAATTGTTAAATACGACTTTAGTCAAAATGAAATTCGTGGTGAACCATATGTGACTTTAGATCTACTACAGCATGGTGGAAATAAATCTTCCGGTGACGTTTTAGGAATGAATTCGGAACAATCGTCATATGGATGTGGTAGTGTCGTTTCAGGTAGTGCTTGTTCTCCTCAGTTAGAGATTGATAGTTGCAGTGAGTGTTATCTTTTCGAAATAGAACCAGAACCTTCTGATAATATTTGGATAGGTCCAACACTTAATGGAATATCTAGCGATATGGTGCGTCGTGTGATTAAGAATCATTATGTAGATTTTGATAGGTCTAAAGTAGTTCCATAAGATTTTGAAATGCGCATCCAACTGACTACGGATACCCCATTCTTCTGTAGCCCGTGGCGACTATCTATTATGGAAAGGCAAGAAGAAAATAAAATTATAGATGACCTTCTAGCCCGCCAAATTATTATACCCAGTGATTCCATTTATGCCTCACCAATAGTGATAGTGAAGAAAAAATAGGTGAATGCGCCGACTACCACGCACTAAATAAGCATACCGTTCATGACAATTACCCTCTATCGTTAATTGAGGATTGCATCGAATACCTAGCAGGAAAAATGGTTTTTAGTTTACTTGACCTTAAGAGTGGTTTTCACCAGGTAAAGATATATTCTGATTCAACCAAGTTGACCTCTTTTGTCACCCCGACTGGTCAATACGAATTTTTAAGAATGCCCCTAGTATATTTCAACGATTCATAACTCAAGTTTTACGAACTTTTATTAACGCCAAGTTGATTGTTGTGTACATAGCTGACATATTAATTGCCAGTGTTGGGTTGACGGAGCACCTTCAAATATTAACCAAAGTTCTAAAATGTCTCGCAGAAAATGGGTTAGCAAAGTGCTGTTTTGCCTATTCCACAATTGAATATTTTATAATGTTACTAAGCACCGAATCCAACCTAGTGAATCACATTTAAGAACCATCCGGCGTTACGCCGTCTCTCAGAACAGTAAACAGTTGCATTCCTTCCTGGGCCTCAGCTCTTACTTTAGGCGGTTCATGAACTCGTTCTATCGAATTGTACGACCTTTTGAAAAAAAGACAGGCCATTTAATTTTTCCCACAGAGTGTAAAAGTGCCTTCCGGCAGTTAAAAAATTGTTTAACGTCTTCCCCAGTTCTAGCTATTTATGATCCTAAACGGGAGACAGAATTGCACTGCGATGCAAGCTCGCTGGGTTACGGTTCGGGTCTTCTGGAACGTCAAGATGATGGAAAATTTCATCCGGTGGCTTATTTTTCAAAAAGTACAACAGCTCAAGAGTTCAAATATCATGGCTTTGAGCTCGAAATGTTGGCAATTATATCTGCACTCCGTCGCTTTCCAGTCTATTTGCATGGAACCCCGTTTACAGTGGTAACCGACTGTAGTTCACTTACTCTCACTCTAAATAAAAAAAAAAATTAACCTCCGAATAGTCCGGTGGCAATCACATGCCGCACACCAATGCCCTAAGTAGGTGTTACTTAATTTCAGTAGTAAATTCTGATGCTGATTTTCAGCTAATGGTTGCCCAAGACCGTGATCCTGCTATCTACGTATTAAGAGATAAACTAGAGTCAGAAACTTCTAATTCATACGTCTTGGAAAACGGTATAATGTTTAGAAGAGGCAAAACAAACAGGCTTTGTTTTTACGTTCCACCAGAAATGGAAACGAACCTTATAAAACACATTCACGAAAAAATTGGCCATTTGGGCTCAGCAAAGTGCTATGAGTAGATACGAATGCAGTACTGGTTTCCAGAGATGCTCAACAAAGTAAATAAATTTATAAGAAACTGCATTTGTTGCACAATGTACTCTTCTCCAGTTCAGTCATATGAACGTAACCTGTTCAATATCCCTAAAGAGCCTGTTCCGTTTAATAGAATCCATATAGATCACTTCGGGCCTCTTGCGTCAATTGATTCGAAGTGGTTGATGCCTTTTCTAAATTTACAATTTACCCTGTAATTTCCACAAGTACGAAAGAGGTGCGTTCCTCTCTTGTAAGGTACTTTGAGTACTACATTAGATCGTCAAGGATAAATACGGATAAAAGAACTTATTTTACATCGTTAGAATTCAGTGCATTCCTTTTATATTTGAATATTACCCATGTAAAGGTCGCAGTCCACTCACCCCAGGCAAACGGACAAGTTGAAAGAGTTAATCGCGTTCTAGTAGGTATGCTCGGAAAGCTTTGTGAGCCAATATAACACGCCGATTGGATACGAATGCTCTCACAGGTCGAGTAGGCTCTAAACAATACGGTTCACAGATCAATAAGCACAACGCCTAGTAAACTCTTATTCGGAGTTGATCAACGCGTCATTAGAGTCGACAAGATGACCGAATTCCTAGAAAAGAAGGGATTAAGCTCCAAAGAGAGAGACTTGACTGAAGTTAGGCAGCGTGTATCTGACACCATACTCAAGGCTCAAAACTACAATCTCAAACAGTTTGAGCAACGCAATCAGCCTGCACGCACTTACGGAAAAGGCGACTATGTCGTTATTACCAATAAGAAACTAGTCCCAAAGTTCAAGGGACCATACGTCATCCACAAGATTTTGTCCCACGATATAGAGAACTGCCAAATTACGCAGTTGCCCTATGATAGAGTTATTGAAGCGCGAAACCTCCGCTTGTGGAGAGTAATATATGTAGTAACAATTGCTTGTAAAATAAAGCGACGCTTCCATCATTACTTAATCAATTATATCTTATGATTTTAATGTACTCTTAACTACATATTTGTAATCATGTAAATTTAATTATAAATTTAATTGATCGAGATCGATCAAGTTGTCAGGTTGACCGAGATTTAGTAGAATAACTAAAAAAGAGGATACGTTCACTAGTTCCTGAACTGAAATTACTAGCGATCAACTCCCGGCTGAATGCACCCATTTGGTCGAAAGGCGGTCCCTAGTTTTCCGATGGACAGTGTGCTTCCTTTTTTAGTTTGAAAAGTCATCGAGTGTGGACGTAGAAAAGAAAACAAGTGTAACAAAAAAGAAAAGAATTTTAGCTTATTGAAGAAATAAAGAAACACCTATTTCTTTAAAATATTTAACTTTTAAGAGATCAAACAATGGATATATCAATTACGTTAATGAAATACATTGAATTGAGAAAATGAATTGTTGGCGTTTTTTTTTTTATTTTTATTGGCGGTCATCGTCTACAGCGTTCAATTCCTCTTTCAGTCATAGATCCCGTCCCGACATATCCGTTTGATTTTCATCAAAGAATGGACCGTCATCATACTCGGGCTCAGGAAGACACTTTCGTTCAAATCGTTTCATTCGTTCTATTTGATCGATCACATTCGATCAATTTTGTTGATCGTTAAAACATTCAAACACAATGTATTGTAAATTCGTATTTTTTATTTAATAACCAAAATATTCACTAGAAATAATTTATATGGCAGAACAATGTTTGCCGGGTCACCTTGTATACATATACATAGGGGTGGCCGTGGTGTAGTGGTACTAGCAATCGCTTCTCACTCGGAGGGTCAAGGTTCGAATCCTAGCCACGGCAAGTTTTCATTTGTGTAATTGGAACTCAGTCAGAAAAATCTGCGCGCGAAGGCATAACACTGACATGTAGATTTGGCTGTTGTAGGGTTTTCAAGCACAAAACAACATTTAAAATTCTCACAACCTGAATCATTCCGAGTGAAGAAAATCTCTCCGTCCTATTCGGACGCCCACCCCTGGAGAGTCAATATCGAAACCAAACACACCTGAGTTTCAAACCACTACATCACAACAATGCTTTCCTTTCTCCTCCTTCTATCTTTCCGCCCGCGCCCTGGCAACAGTATAAGGGTATTCATAACAATGCAGGACTCGAATTCATGTGACGAAAATATCGCAGTATCATCAGCGTCTATCGAGGTTTCGCATTCCTTTAAATGTGACAAATTCGATGTTTACAAGTTGTACAATATAGGACCAAGAACCGAACCCAGTGGAACACTTGCGCTTATATTACCTATACAAATTCTAATCACTGTTAATAGCATACACTTCAAAACAAGGACTTGACAAAACACTTTGGCCAATTTTACAAATAATGATGGAACATGAAGAAAATGAGCGTTTTTTTCCTTTTCGATATCGAGAAGTATCATTCCGGTGGGGCTTCCCTTGGCACGTAATGAATTACTCATTCTAAGAATTTGATGAAGCCGAATAACTCATAAGGAAAAATATAGGTATGCTAATTTGCTTAGCAATTTGATTGGTTTATAGCTTTCGGGCTTTTCAGTAGCCTTACCTGCACTACCTTAGCAACTTTCCAGGCATGTGTTTATTAAGAATGTCAAATATCATTGGCAATTTTTAGCATATTCTTTAAATATATGTCTTTTATACGAGTATTGTCAAAGCCACTGTCTTCTTTAATCCATCTATAAGTTATATGTATGCTAGCCCTGCCACAGTGAATGAATGAATGCACTTGTCGGTATTTCCACTATGGATAAGTTTAAAACCTGTAAGGAATTATACACAAGTCGACTACTATTTACGTCTAAATTTGCCTTATCAAAACCATATAGTATACTAAATTTATTTTTATTTTTGACAACTTTCACTATGTTTTGTGTAAATCCTCTTGCTGTTCCAGTCATCATTTTATTTGTTTGTGATGAATTTAAAATGTGCCAAATTACAAAAAAACCTAATTTTGTACTTACAAGAATTTATTAAGTAAATAATTTTGTGTAACATTTCTTAACAGTTAAAAAAAAAATAATTAAAAAGTCTGAACAATTTTTCTTTTTAAGAACTTTTTTGCTTCTTCCTTGCAACTTCCTCATCACTATCAGATTCATCACTGTCTGAGCTTGCCCTTGACTTCCGTTTGACTGCCTTTGAGCTTTGTGATTTTTCAACGTAGGCCTTGACCTTATCCGGCTGTGGACTATACGCCCAATGTATCATCTCTAAATGAATCTCCGTTGGTTCTCCAGATTCGTTAAATAATTTTGCATCTTCACTTTTAACTTTTTCGACTAATTTCTTCAAGTTATTATTTCTGATAATATCCCATGATGTAGAGTCATCATCCTTTGGATACATAGTACGTAAATGCTTATAATTACCTTTAGCTTTCGAACCGCCATAAGCGCAAATGAACTCATTAGCCAAATCATCAGTTGGAGCTGGTAAATTTTCAATAACCGAATATGCTAGGTAGGCTTTGTTTTCACGAATCAAATTGTCCCGATCGAATTTTTCGAGGAAATCTTCGAGAATCTTAACACCCTCTTGAATGGATTTGACCTTTTCTTCATTTTTAGTTCCGGAAAGAACACGTTTTGAACTGCCAATTAAACCTTTTACTGCTAATTTTTGATAGTCGGGATCACGACCCTCGAGGATTCTAAAAAAAAATACAAATAAAAAAAATTCTATTGTTATTTTCATTTTCTATTGGAAGAAAAATTAATATTAATGATGTTGCACGATATTTGGGCTATTTTCTATTCTCGAGATAGAGAAGTCTTTCACAAAAAAAAACCGTTAATATATGATAGAATAGACACCAGAGTTTAACGATCTTTGATTAATGCCGCAATCCTTTTACTCCATCAACTTTTATCGCTCTTAACGTATTCGCCAATTTAATGCTCTGCTCCCTAAACTCAAATGAAATGTCTTCCATTAAGACCGCCTATTCGAAAAGGACCAACGTGTGCCATCAGTTACGAGGTGGACATTTATCGGATATCGCGTTCTATACATACCCTCCATGTCAACACTCTTTATTAAGTAAATTGAAAAAATCAAAACTTTTCAAATAAACACTGCGATCTTACTATGACAGCCTATAGATCTTCTTCGCAGGGCTTTCTATCGAGAATAAAGCAGAACGTAATAACCAAGTCAAAGGGCAATAGAAGCCAAAAGACAATGACTCAGATTTATTGAGAAAACTTTCACAGCTCTGTTTCCAAAGATACAAACTCCACAAGGTTCTGCTCGCTGACCTGTTCTCTTGAATGATGACGGTATTTTGAGTGTTTAAACCCTTGATGCATGCTCCATATGCTTCATAGTGTTCATGCGACAGTGGTATTCATCAAACAATAGCTGTATTCAAGTTGCCTGAAACAGCACAGATACGAGATAGTAGTCACAGAACAAAAAACAACGTGAAAGTGAAGCTTGGATCTCAGCGTAGGCAAAATGCTATGCTTCGAATGCTATAGGCAGTATACTTCGAACTATATACGGCGCTTCAGAATACTAACAAATATAGCAGTCGAAGGATACTGCTCGACATCATTCTTATGAACTCAATAATTTTCTACGTACCTCAAATTTGAGAGGATCAGTTAAATGAGAAAAGTAAATAGGATCGAGCGTTGACAGACGATGTTTATGGATTGCGTTTAAAGTTGTATGTGCATGCATATAGAGCAATTTAGGATGTACGTATGGTCAGCGATCTCTAGCCGGCTAAGCAAATAGAATCGTAGAGATCCGAGATTTATGTGACTGGAGAGCTTAGAGCAGAGAGCAAAAATATCAGCAAAAAGAGGTAGCAATGATGGAATATCTCATAGAATTCACATCCAAATTTATTCCAACAACAGAACCTCGGATAAGTAGAAGTCATGCAAAGCCGAATGCAATAGAATTATTGCGAGTCATTTCGGATCTAAGACTCGATTCTATACAACAAATGCCTTATTCTCAAGGATAACGAAATAACTTACTACCGAAAACATAAAATCAGAAAATGATTATCACTTAACATGTTTTAAACCCTAAGCAAATAGAGTTCAGACAGGCAGAATCCAGAGAAGAATGTAGTGGCGCTTGGTGACTGTGCAGGAGAGGAGAAAGAACTTTCTTGTTCCATTGTATAAAGGCACTAGACACGAGGAAATGTAACAGGTCTTGACCGTTTAAACTAATATCGAGTCGTATAACTAGTGAGTTACGCGGGCTTGTAGGCTCCAATGGATTTTTGGCAAAAGAAGCGCGGTTTTTAATATCAAACTCAGCTGACTGCCTGCAGAAAATTTAAGGCTGGTACCCTTAATAGAGAGGGTGTCAGTATGCAGAGAAGATGACAAATTCATTTCTGTTTTCATTCGAGCCACATCCACATCGATCTGTCCACCTCGTTAATTTGTTAAAAGCGTCTGGAAAGAGTTCCTTTATATGGATAAATTCCTAAGACGGCAATAGCAACTTCATGCGAAATTCCGATTCCAGTTAAGTTAGTTTCGAGTTCTAAAGGAGAGTGAAAAGGACACTGCAGACTAATCTTCTGGCAGATGTCCCGCTGATTTTAAAGTGCATTATTAAAAAGAACCTAGCATTTTATACACCTTGTGGCAAGCAAGAATACTCAATAGTTCATAGACGCTTTTTCAGGGCCCTTTAGATCAAATAACCTCCGCAATAAGCATTTTTTATACATATATGATTTGTGGGGGGGTTATTATACGCTTAAAATGTTTGCACACAGCGCGGGTGAAGGGCGAAGAAGAAGCTGATCCCTAGACAAAAGTTGCATATTAATGTTTTAGAATCTTAAGAAAAAATTATGATAAACTTCTGGGTCTGAGATCCTTCGGGCTTACATAAGAACATATATCAGATTAGAGTATGAAAGCTACTTTAACTTCACTCAAAAATCGAATGATGTAAAACAGTATGCTGTCTGTTCTCGCGGATTTTGGTGGCTTAAAACCAAATAGAGCCGAAAGAAGTATATCGCTATTTGATTGGTTGAGCGAATATTTTTCTTAGCCTTGGCACAAAATAGTTCACACGATCGTTTCGCTTTATATACTTTTTTTAATATTTTCTCGTTTCTTGACTAAACTAAAGAGTTTCTTACCTCTTGGTCAAATAAAAATAGGGAGGTAATTATCTACAATCAAACACTCGTAATTAGTCATACGTGAATAATTGTTTCAGTGTTAACAACTAAATGCCGTACCTCCAACTTACTATATTTGCTTTTGTTGAAAAAGTTTGTTTATTTAACAGGCGCGGCGAAGCAGAAGCTCGCGTTATGGTCAATGTTCGATACACAAAGTTGATCAACAAATATTTGTTTCTAAATTTACTGGACGTCGATGTGGACGTTTGTCGTTTGTCGTTTGTGAATAGGACAAAGTGTCATAAAGAGATCACAATGTCTTTAATTTTTTTTAAAAATTTGGTTAGAGACTAATATTAAGTTTGGGATCTGTTAATTGGCCACCAAGATCTTGCGATCTAATGCCGTATAAGAAAAAAATATTTCCGATTTTCTTATAAAGGATGTTTGTTTTAGAGATATACAAATTTAATATGATATAAAACACTTAAAGCTAATGTTAATATCTATCTTATTAACCTTATTTGATAGATAACTTTATGCCATTAGTGTTTAAATATGACATCATATCGTATATGATCGCCATGGCTAGCTCGAATAAAGTGCACTTTTCGTCAACTTTATCAAGCAACTGGTGCCGTATATCAGCAGTAACACGGCGAATGTTGACTCCCAAATCGTCCAATGTCTCTGGTTTATCGGCATAGACTAGTGACTTCACATACCCCCAAAGAAACTAAACTGAAGGTGTGCGATCACAGGATCGTCGAGGCCAGTTCACAGATCCATTATGCGAAATTATGCGCTCAGCAAATGTTTCCCGCAATAAATTGATGGTGTCGCGCGCCGTGTGCTATATTGCGCCATCTTGTTGAAACCAAAGCTCTATCACGTCAATGCCATTCAACTGAGGATCGAAGAAGTCAGAAATCATGTTTTTATAGCGCTCTCCATTGACGGTAACATTCTGGCCGGCATCGTCCTTAGAGAAATATGGGCTGATGATTCCACCAGCATTCCATAAAGCACACCAAACACTAGAGTTTTAATGGTTGTAAGGACATCTCGACAAAGGCTTCCGGATTTCCTCCGGAAACCAATATTCAATTAACCAAAAATGGGCCTCATCGGAGAACAAAATTTTGCATTGAAAATGAGGATCAAGCTGAATCATGTTTTCGGCCCATTCACCGAACCTATGACACGCATAATGGTCACGCGGTTTCAACTCTTGCAAAGCCGGATAAAAGCTTATAAGTTAAACCAAAATCTTCCACAAAGTGGATGGGCATAGCTCTAATTGCTGTGCACGATGGCAAATCGACTCAACACTGCGCTCTACAACGGCAACAACTTCTTCTATTTGCACTGTTTGTCGTCTTTCCACACAATACATAGTGTTCCGAATAACTTGCTCAGATGGACGATTATGTCTACCATAAAATGGACGTAGCGCACTATAAGTTTAGTGAACCGAACTATGGTTTTCAAAATAAGTTTGCACAATTGCACGCGTTGTTCTGGCGTTAATCTATTCATCGTAAAATGGCAAAACGTACTTTCACGAACTGTCAAATTGACAATCTGTAGAAACAGTGTTACCAGTTTAAAAACCAAACTTCTAAAAAAACAACCTTATCTGTCACGCACAATATACAACTCGGCATTTAATGCTCAATATGCTACTTTAAAAGCCTCTAAAATTATTCGCACGCGCTATAATCAGTGCAAAATGATAGGATATCAGAAGCAGCCAGATGCATTTGCGGTTATTGAAACAGAAGCGGCACAGATTTGTTAAGCATCGAATGAAGGCCAAAATTGGAACACCAATATCATCCCATAATCGTGATTCAATTGATAGATGATGCTCTTGTTATTTCTTATCCCGTCGATCACTTTTAAAAGATATTCTTATGATATATACAACCTGAATAACTCGAACTGGAACCAACCTCAGACTGCTATAATTTCCAAACCAGTGACACATGACAGATAATTTTATTATTTACAAGCCTTTTAAACGATTTGCGTCTCAGTTGTGTTGAAAATTTTTTATCCGCGATGAAATTCAAACGTGATAGTGTGATTGCTTTATATGGAGGTGGTCATAAAAAAAACAGCAACATCGGCAGAAATGGTTCGGAAAGTGAAGGCTCGAATTGAGCGAAATCCGTATAGAAGCGGAAGAAAAATGGCTCGTGATCTGAACATATCCTTGGAACGGATGCAACACATACTGAAAAATGAGCTTGGGCTCAAGACATTGAAATTCCAAAAAGCACACGATCTTACACCGCAATAGAAAAAAGTTAGAGTCAGAAGAGCGAAGGAGTTTCTACGCTTGCACGAAAGTGGTGAGCTGCCGAATTTGGTTTTTTCCGATGAGTCGCCATTTGTTATCGAGCAATATGTCAACAAACAAAATGGCCGAGTTTACTTGCCAGAGAGGTCCTTCGAAAATTTACACCTTCGGACGGCCACCAGAAAGCAGGCAGCACCGATGGTGATGGTTTGGGCCGCCATAACCGCCGATGGTCGCTCTCTGCTTGTATTTTTGGACCGTGGCATTAAAATTAATGCGATCGTATACCGTGAAACTGTCTTAGAGGCAGTATTGAAGCCTTGGGCAAACAATCATTTCAGTCCGAGACCGTGGACATTTCAACAAGACTCGGCACCGTCTCACAAAGCGCGCGTCAACCAAGATTAGTTAAAAAACAATGTTCCACACTTCATTTCTTCGACACAATGGATTGCAAATTCTCCGGATGCAAATCTGTTGGATTTCTCTGTCTGCCGTATTTTGAAGGCGAAGGTTCGCACTAAAAAATACCAAAGTTTGGACCACCTCAAACAAGCACTTCGCCGGGAATGGGCCAAAATACCGCAGAGCCAATTGCGTGCAGTGTGCGATGCTTTCTTCGGCCGTCTCAAGGCCATTATTCACGCCAAAGGTGGACATATTGAAAACTACTGATACAATTTGAAAATTGATGTATTTTCCAACATTTTTTGCTTTGGCACAATAAAATTTATCAAAAAATAAAAAAAATTATAGCATTTTAAAAAGTTGGAGTTCGAGTCATTCACCCTGTATATGAAAGGATATTTTTATACACATTTTAGGTATTAGTATACATACGCATGTATTTATTTAATTAGTATACAACATTCGTTAATACACTATATAAGATATAACTTCTTTTTTCCGTCTCCAAGTCCAATTCAATTCAGCGAATTCATAAAACCAAATGAAACCTTGACTGACGCACTCACCTCAGAAATCGTTCTATTTATGAAATAAACGTCATCCACCATGGCCATTAGTGTGTGGCAATCCCATATTACGAAAGCAGAATCTTAAGAGTAAAAATACAATAGTTGGGGGGGTTTCCTTAATAGTGAAATCTGTTTTTTTTTTTTCTTTTGATAGAGTTATATTTTAACCGATCATTTTTAATAAAAATCATGTCGAAAGAGCCAGACTGCGTGATTCATCGTATCTCTACGATTTTAAAGGTTAAATGTTTGTTCGTGATTTTTTCATCGAAAATAGTCAAAAATTCCACAAATACGCTTTTACGTCCTGCATAGGCGACCACTTGACTTACATATATCATATTTCATATATAATGTTAAAGGCTATATGTATAACCAATCAATAAATAATTTAATTGTGTCTCATCTAAATTTTATTTATAGAAACATTGGTCTTAAATATAAGACTCTCCCTGTGTATATGAATAAATTGACCAGAGAGGGAAACTGATTAAATTAAATTATTTGCTGTCAATAGATGTTTTGGGAGCCCAAAAATATCACCTCCAACCAAGATCGTCTGGCACCAATGGATCTATGGTCCAAACATCGGGTGGTCCCACTATGAAGGGAACGTGTAAAATTATAGCATGGAAAACGGAAACAGCGGTCGGTTTGTGGTAATTAAGTGCATTTCACAGGTTCTACTCGGTACTCGTCAAAAGCTAGTGAATGCTAGTTGTGCATTTTTTGACAGTTACTTACCGAAGTTTCAGTCATTTTGAACGGGCAGTTTTTAGTTGACAGTCTTTTGAGAGAGTCGATGTGAGTGTTTTTTTGTGAAAATGGGAAAAATTGAGTATCGAGCTGTTATTAAATCCTTGTTTTTGAAAGCCAATGCACCATCATTTACCACAGTGAAGTTTTGGGCAGCTGAATTTAAACGTGGCCGTAAGAGTTTGGGAGATGATGAACGTTCGGGACGTCCAAAAACTGCAACCACTGACGATAACATTGCTAAAGTTCACCAAATGGTGTTAGACGACCGCCGAATTAAAGTGAGAGAGATAGTAGATGTTATGAAAATGTCCAAAGAACGTGTTTGTTACATATTAAATCAAGATTTAGGCATGAGAAAGCTGTCCGTGCGTTGGGTGCCGCGTTTACTTACGTTAGACCAAAAACGTGTTCGAATGAACATTTCCAACGCTCTGTTGGCGCAGTTTAGGCGCAATAAATCCGAGTTTTGGTGCCGATACAGCATTATATGCCCAAAATAAAAATTCAGTCAAAACAGTGGACTGCAAAGGGCGAGCCGGCTCCAAAACAAGCAAAAATTGTTTTTTCGGCTGGTAAAGTGATGGCGACTGTTTTTTGGGATAGTAAAGGAGTTATCTTAATCGATTATCTTCAAAAATGAAAAACCATTACAGGAGCATACTACGTATCATTACTTGCCAAGCTGAAGGCAGAAATTAAGAAAAAACGGCCACATTTGCAGAAAAAGAAAATCCTGTTTCACCAAGACAACGCACCGTCTCACGCTTCAGCGGTTGCCATGGCGAAAATCCATGAATTACGGTTTGAACTGCTTGATCATCCGCCTTATTCAACAGATCTAGCCCCAAGCGACTTCTTTTTGTTCCCTCATCTAAAAACTGCGCTCGGAAGACAGAGATTTTCGTCAAATGAGGAGGCAATCACCTTCGTGTACAATTATTTTGCAGAGAAAAACGCCAAGTACTATTTGGAGGGGTTAGAGAGATGGGAGCATCTCTGGGAGAAGTGTGTAGACTTACAAGGAGACTATGTAGAAAAATAAAAAAAAAATTGAGAAAAAATGTCTTGTATCATTGTTCGGAAACTTTTCAGACAACCCTCGTATAGTGTCAACGGGAAAAAACATGTAACTGACTAACGTGAAAATGAACTCTTCCCTAACTCTGGCTAAGAAAGAAATTAAGAGGTGCAATCAATTTATATTCCGAATGACTACGGAAACTCTTTATGACACAATTATTGTTCGAGCTCTGCTGTATGATGCGGATTAAAGGATTCAATTGCATCGGCTTGGATGATTACGAATACCAAAACTCTGCATACCCAAATGAGAAGGGATTCCAACTAAATTGGTGTGTATAACTGAAGCCGGTTAGCATAAGATCATTCCAAGTGAAGAGAGCTCAGGTTTCCGCCTCAGTTATATCCCGAACAATAATATAATGCCAACCAAAGTCAAGTGAATAAACTACCATCCGTAACCTCTGTAAACAAATCAATTGTTTTATTGCGGTTCTAACCAAAGTAACACCTTTTTAAATCCATAAGGCTCTGGAACTCAAATTCAATTAAAATCACCGATGACGTCAGAATATGTACATATAACATTAACAAGAAAACCCAAAGATACATATATCAAACTCAAATGTTTGGATTTTGACAAACTAACATGTTGTCATATCCCGGTGTAATATTTTGCCAAGAACGAAAATATAATTCGTTGCAGTTGAGTCATCCCTAGCATTGAAACTTAAGTCACGAGAAATTGACTAAAATAAAATATGAAAATAAAACCATTTTGAAATGAATTTAACTTATATCGGTGTATAACCTTCAACTGAAAAAATTTCTCATTCATATGACAGTAAGCCCAAAAACAGCCTTGATAAATAATTAGTTACAATGTTATGCCCATTTCAGATGGACATATAACAGTCGGTTGGAAAAAAACAAAAAAAAAAAAAAAAAAACACGCACACTCTTGAACCCCCTACACATTAATTATGCGAGACTACATGACCAAAATTTATATATAAAAAGAATAATAATAAATATTTCCTCATGCATGTACATATGTACGAAACGAATATTTACGAGAACCTACCCGTAAAGAAATGAGAATTTCTATTTTAGAAAGGTCATAGCCAAAAAAAAAAAAAAAAAAAAAAAAAAATTGGTATTGTGTACTGGGAATACGAATCATGCAATGACTACGTCATACCAAAACATTTCAAATGAATTTGTTTGTTTTGAAAATAACGACGACCGGGGCATGACTTAATCGCTGAGCTTTTCGGTAACAAAAATCACACACAAGACACCACACAGCATGGCAAGAGTATTAAGTAGGTAGATACGGATACTGTTTGTATCATAGATACAGCACATATGCTAATCGAATAAACCGTTTCGAATATTAGAGAGAATTATTTTGAATACAAGTAGGTATACCGAAACATTCCAGATGCATGAAGTCAATAGTATGAGCTTCCGATACACCGATATACAGATTCACCGACATACCCCCCGATAGACTGATACGTACAGTCCGACAATCAGACAGACCGACCGACCGACAGGTAAACTTTGTACTCACTTCAGAGTCTTCTCCGCAGCCTCCTTGTCTTTGAAACCGAGCCCCGGAACTGTTTCCACTTTGTCGGTATTATCAGTTTTGGCATTTTTATTGGCCGCGCCTCCTCCGTTCTCCTCCAGCCACTTGTCGAACACCTCGATGGCTTCATTTATATTTTTAACTTTGTCCTCAGCTTTTGTCACTGTGGGTAGAAAATACATCAGCGAAAGTGCTACAGTACAGATATTCATTTTTCGATAATCTTCTCGAATGAATAGTACTAATACTATTTTGTAGTAGAGGATTAGTAATCAACATACTTGTGAGGACACGCTTGGCTCTACCCAGAAGACCACGCACTGTCAGCTTCCTATACTGCATGTCATGACTCTCGAGCAATTTTAGAGTCTCTTCAGCCTTCTCCTTATCTTTGAAACCAAATTTCGATTCACCATTTGACTCGGACATTTTGAATTTTTCTGTTTTTTTTTTTTGTTTGTCTTTCTACACTACTTGTTCTAATAACTATGAAGTTTTTCAAAGTTGTACTAATGCTAGCTAGAGTGTTGTAGATACTTCTGATCTGACCTACTTCAGAGACGAAACTAAATTTCTGTCTGAGGACGGAGTGCTTCATTAGTTTCTATCGTCCGGCTTTTCTATTGCTTTGAAAGCTTTTTTTCTTTTTTCTTCTTCTTCTTGTTCTTCTTTTTGTTGTTGTTGTTGTTGTTGTTGTTGTAGTTTTGTTTTTCAACGGTCGAACGAAGTATTGGATACAAAATAATTTATTTTCGTTTCTAGTGCGCGTTGCGAATCGTGATGGTGTATATATGTAAATACATATACATATGTATGTATGTATATTCGTGTGAAGTATAGAAGAGAGGTTAACGCGGGAAAGCTTAAGTTGACTGTGCGATGCGAGGTAGGAAGTTAAGTAAATTCGGCACCAGTATAAATACGTAATGATGTCATTGATAAGGTTAGCATCGTGCAATAAGCTTACATCAAATTCAGAAACAATGGATTTTCGATAAAGCCTTCAAGTGATGGCGGGACTTTATTTATTTATTGATATGAAACTGATGCACCCTGTAAAATTGCGTCAAGTGCAATTACATCCTTAGTTGCACCTGTCAGATGTCATTTTTCTCATGACATTAGAAAAAGGCGCGAAAATCTTCTTTTTCAGGCGCCAATGATTTTATATGTACGAGGGTTATCTGAAAAGTTTCCGACCGAACAATAATACAAGACATTTTTTCTCAATTTTTTTTTTTTATTTTTCTGCATATTCTCCTTGTAACTCTACTCTCTTCTCCCAGCGATGCTCCCATCTCTCTAACCCGTCCAAATAGTACTTGGCGTTTTTCTCTGCAAAATAATTGTTCACGAAGGTGATTGCCTCCTCATTTGACGAAAATCTCTGTCCTCCGACCGCAGTTTTTAGATGAGGGAACAAAAAGAAGTCGCTTGGGGCTAGATCTGGTGAATAAGGCGGATGGTCAAGCAGTTCAAACCGTAATTCATGGATTTTCGCCATGGAAACCGCTGAGGTGTGAGACGGCGCATTGTCTTGGTGAAACAGGATTTTCTTTTTCTGCAAATGTGGCCGTTTTTCCGCAATTTCTGCCTTCAGCTTGGAAAATATTGATGAGTAGTATGCCCCTGTAATGGTTTTTCCTTTTTGAAGATAATCGATTAAGATAACTCCTTTACTATCCCAAAAAAACAGTCGCCATCACTTTCCCAGCCGAAAAAACAGTTTTTGCTTTTTTTGGAGCCGGCTCGTCCTTTACAGTCCACTGTTTTGACAGAGTTTTTGTTTCGGGCGTATAATGCTGTATCCAAGTTTCACCTACAGTAATTAATCGGCGCCAAGACTCGGATTTATTGCGCCTAAACTGCGCCAACAGAGCGTTGGAAATGCTCATTCGAACACGTTTTTGGTCTAACGTAAGCAAACGCGGCACCCAACGCACGGACAGCTTTCTCATGCCTAAATCTTCATTTAATATGTAACAAACACGTTCTTTGGACATTTTCATAACATCTACTATCTCTCTCACTTTAATTCGGCGGTCGTCTAACACCATTTGGTGAACTTTAGCAATGTTATCGTCCCGAACGTTCATCATCTCCCAAGCTCTTACGGCCACGTTTAAATTCAGCTGCCCAAAATTTCACTGTGGATAATGATGGTGCAGAGTCCCCATACACAGACTCCGACTCATTTTTGATTTGTGTAGGCGTATTGCCTTTCAAAAACAAGAATTTAATAACAGCTCGATACTCAATTTTTCCCATTTTCACAAAAAAACACTCACATCGACTCACTCAAACGACTGTCAACTAAAAACTGCGCGTCCAAAACGACTGAAACTTCGGTAAGTAACTATAAAGAGATGCACAGCTAACATTCACTGGCTTTTATTGACGAGTGTCGCTGTCTTTACATTGCGGTCGGAAACAACCCTCTATATGTATAATACTACCTTGATCAAAAAGTTCCCGGGGGACACCACCGTGTGGCGCTCCCATTATTTCGATTTGAGTTTTGTTTTTTTTTTTGTTAAGTTGGTAAATCTGTTGTTGACATTCCCTCTAAATCTTAGCGTCATAGCTTGACATTTGCAAAGCTACGTAACCAAGAGTATATCTATTGGCGATTTTTTACAATTTTAGAAATGGATTTCAATTTGCAACAACGAACTTGTACTCGTATTAAATTTTGCGTAAAAAAGGGATTCAATGGTGCGCGAACGTTCAAAGTGTTTCGGCAACGATTCTCTAAAGAAAACAGTCGTTTACCAGTGGCACGAGCGGTTCAAATGTGGTCGTGAGTCAGTCGAAGATGATGAACGCAATGGCAGACCATCGACATCGAAAACCGACGAAAACATTGATGAAGTAAAAGAAATGTTGGTCAATAACCGCAAATTGACCATCAGAGAGATAGCGGAGGACTTGAACATTGCCTATGGATCCGTCCAAGAGATTTTGGTTAATGATTTGGGCTTTCGTCGTGTAGCAGCAAAGTTGGTGCCAAAAGACCTCAATCTCATGCAAAAAAGAGACCGTGTTGACGTCGCAAAAGAGATGATTTGCGAGGCTGGATCTGATCCCACATTCATCAAAAGGAAAGGATCATTACTGGAGACGAGACCCTGTGACTTCTTCCTGTTCAATCGAGTTAAAAGACCACTAGGGGGAGCGCGTTTCAGCAGCCAAGAGGAAGTAATGGAAAAATCGCAGGTGGCACTGATGGACATACCGAAAACCGAATATAAAAAATGTTTCGAGGATTGGATCAAGCGCTGGCATAAGTGTGTTGCAGTCTATGGGGATTACTCTGAAGGGGACAATATAGATTTAGATGAATAAACTTGTATTTCCAATTTTCTGAATACTTTTTGATCAAGGTAGTATATGAAGTTTTTGTGAAATCTTGAATCGTTAATAACCAGTCGAAGTAAAGAATTTTGAAATCATATCAAGTGGTGATGAAGAATTCTAGGGGACAGGAATACAGTAGGTACGCTTGTTTGGCAATTTAAGAAAACCTATTGAATAAGCTTACAAATTGAAAAAAAACAAGGCATTGCTATCATTATTTTTAGAGTTTTGGTAAAAACTGTAGCTCAACTCAATGACATGCCTGTGCAAAACATACCCGATTTTCGAAAGTACCGTATTTTCTTGCTGTGGTTTTGGCTGTCATTTGAAGTGAGTTATAGACTTAACAAAAGTTAAAAGGTCAGGTGCCTCTAATTTGTTCACTAATAAAATAAATAAAAATAAATACTGTGGTGTGGTTAAAAATCAGGTGGTAGCGGATTTCAGGGCAGGGTTAAAACAAAAATTTATAAAAGTATAAAATGCCATCATTGACAGTGTGTGGGATATTAAAAAAAATTCGGAATGGTAAACTGGTCGAAACCATTTACTGTGGAGGACGTCCCAGAAAAACTACACTCTGAACAAATCGACAAATTAAGAAAATGATTTTTAACGATCCTTTCTTGTCTTCAAGAAAGATTGTTAGTGAGCAGGCGTTTAAGAGACGCTGGTTTTTGTACGTTTCGGACAGCGAAAAAGCGTCTACTTACTGCTAAGCATAGACAAAAAAGTTACCATTTTATTCCTATAGTAAGTCTTTGATTACTTTGCTAATGCCGATCGTTTCGTAGACTGGAATTCGCAAGAAACCATAATACATCTAGACAATTTTTTGTTTACTCGATTCTGCTTTGGAAGAGTTTACCCGTAGATATATAGCGCACGACGAACAGAACCGCCTTTAAGAAAAAATTGTTTCTTCATTATGCTAATAATTCCTAATAGATTTGCCTACTTTCCTACCTCTTCTTTTCCTTATGTTTCTTTTTCTTGGTACTTTCTTTTCCTTATCTCTTTTTTTATTTAAACTTAACTCTTTAAACTAAACTCAAATTAAAGTAATGTACAAAAGCTTGTTCTATTTTTTTAAAAGATGTGTTTTGTACACAAGTCTTATGTGAACAATGAATTCAATATTAATAATAAACTAATAAACTAATAATAATTGGTCAGCTACGAAGTGGAAAGCTGTACTCTTTAGCGACGAGAGTAAGTTCGACTTGATTCATTCATGTTAGACGAAAGAAGGAGGCACGTATTCAGCCACGTCATTATCGCCCATCCGTGAAGCATGGATGTTTTTCTGGGGCGGAATGTGGACCAATACATGAGATTAGTGGTATTATGGATCTTTTTCAGTATAGGGATATACTGGAATCTGTAATGATGCTACCATCCGCTGAGGAGGAGATGCCAATGCGTTGGGTTTATCAACATGACAATGACCCAAAACATTCATCAAAGTTGGATAAAGAGTGTTTTCCGCAGAAAAATGTTGATGGGTTGGAATGGCCCTTTCAATCGCACGATCTAAACCCTATCGAGAACTTGTGGGCCATTTTAAAAAGACGGGTAGGGTCAAAGATGCACACATCCAAAAACGCACTTATGACGTCACTAAAGAATGAATGGGAGAACATTCCAAAAGGAATTCTTGAGAATCTAGTTTCGTGCCTAAAATGCCTAAATATGCAAGGAGGTCTTAAAAAACAACAGTTACTGGACAAGATATTAAGTATAACGGAAATCCGGTATGTTTTGCACAGGCCATTACCGAGTTAAGTTAAGTTTTTTTTTGTATAAGAAAAACATATTAAGCATATTATCGCAAAACCTTTTTTTCTTTTATTTGTACACTTACACAATAAGTTTTCTTAAATTGACAACAGATTTTACTTAAGTTCCTTCCGTTCCCTAAAATTCACCAAAGAAAAATGTTCGATAAAAATCCGGTATGTTTTGCACAACACTGTACATGGATATGGCCCCACAACCTGTGCAGCCAATCCTAGACAAACAAAAGTAATGGATGGAGAAAATGATCAAGTCCAATACAGAATGTATGGAGCGAATTTTGAAAGGATGCTCATCAGCACCCACCACCATTTTCCAATTTCGTCCGTTTGATCCTGAAAAGGAATCGTGGTACGGCTACCTGTTCCAGTTGCAGCACCATTTTTCGGCGAATTCTGTAGAAGACGACAATTTACGGAAGGCGCATTTTTTATCGACGTGTGGAAATCACCTCAATGATCTACTCCGGAAGTTCTTAGGGACAGAAGATGGTAAGTACACATACTTTTAAGGTTCTATCTGCGAAATTGACAAAATATTGCCAATCTGAACTGCATGTACTGGCATCGGGGTGTAAGTTCATGAAGCGAAAAAAGCTCCAGGGACAATCATACGCTGAATGGATCGCAGACCTCAAAGCTCTGGCTAGAGATTGTGTTTTCGTTTGCCCGAAGCAAGATTGCAACAGATCCTACGCTGATGTCATGATCAGAGACATGATCGCTTTCTATACGCCTCATGATTCTGTGAGAAATGCCGCAGCACAGAAAAAGGATCCAACACTGGAGGAAATCGAGGAACTAGCGATGGCCTATGAGTCGACACAGCTGGCATTGAGCATATTTAATCGAAGCAGTACTCCCACCCCATCGGCGTTCACCGAGGTAAATCAGTTGAGCCAAGCAAGTTTCCCGAGATCCGCAAGTAAGTCGCATGAAATCTTTAATGTAAGAAAATCATTCCACGGCTGTTTCACCTTACACAACCGGAATCAGTGCAAACACATGTAGTCAGTGTGTGATATCTATCAACGTCGTAGTCATAGTAGTAGGGTTTTTTTGTCAGCAAAGCGTGTCCCCAACACAGTAATGAATCGCAGACAGGGCAGTCAATCGAATTTTAACTCGCGCTTTAGGCAGACAGAATCTGCTCACTCAATCAACATGGTAGCCGACAGAGAACCCCCTTTTGGAAGAGTTTCTTCGGCAGAGTTAGAGACTGACCAAAATACCAAAAAAATGTTTGTGTTGCTTCACGTTAATCAGCGCCCTTTAAATTTTCAATTAGACACAGGTGCCATATATTCACTAGTAGGTCTTGACGAATACCGTAATCTAGGTAGTCCAAACTGTAAGCCGAACACACGTACCCTTAAAACCTATGGGGAAATGAGCGTACCTATAAAAGGAACAATATGTCAGTGTCTAGTGGAAAACAAAAACATGCATTCTACCACTAATTATTGCCGAGGAGCAAACATAATGAGTTTGGATTGGTTGCAAGCGTTTGGTGTACAGATACATTTTGCGGAAGAGGAAGCCGTACTACAAATTATGTCAGAATCCAGAGAACAGCTGGTATCTGAGGACATATCTCTGTGCAAGAAGCACGAGATAGTTTTCATGCCCGGATTTGGTTGCAGCAAACACTTTGTAACGCATCTTACGTTGAAACCAAACAGCCAACCCAGCTATTTTAAGTACCGCTCTGTACCATTTACTCAAAAGACGACGTTCATTATGAGAACGAGCGATTGCGACAGTTGGATATATTGCGTCCTCTGGAAACGAGCCAATGGGCAGCACCCATCATGGTCGTTAAAAAGGCAAACGGGAATTTGCGCATATGTGGTGATTTTAAAATCACAATTTACCCACAGCTGGAAATAGATCGTCGTCCTGTTCCCCTCATTCAAGAACTCTTTCATAAATTACAAGGAGGACGGTATTTCAAAAAGATTGGTTTGACCGATGTGTACCTTCAGATTCCTTTAGACGAACAGTCGAGAAAGATGTGCGTCGTACATGGAACAACTGACTGCTGAATTGGATTTTTGCGTTTCCTATCTCGATGATGTCATTGTATCCGGACGTACCAACGACGAGCATTTACGTAAACTCCAAACCTTCCTCGAACGACTGGAGCATGGCCGGCGGTGTCAACTTGATAAGTGCAAAATCGCAAAAACCCGAGATCGAGTACTTAGGCCATATCATTGACCAAACTGGTATACGACCATCGAAGTCGCGGGTTAAAGCCATACGAGATTTGCCCACAAAGAAAGACCTCGAGGCTTTCATCAGTAAATTAACTATTATAGTCAATTTATGGAGAATTTTGCCCAGTTAGCAGCTCCTCTGAATAAACTTCGAGCTAATAGTGAGAAATTCGCGTGGGGAAAGGATCAACAGCGCTCTTTCGTTCTACTCAAAACAAAAATTTTGAAAACATCTAGATTGGTTCATTTCCAGAACAACTTACCAATTACCTTGGCTACAGATGCTTCATCGTACGGCATCGGCGCGGTTATCTCCCATATCTAACCGAATGGAACGGAAAAACCGATCGCTTTTGCATCAAAGACTTTAGATGAGGCGCAATGAAGATATAGTCAAATCGAGAAGAAAGCTCTCTCTCTATTATATTTGGCGTAAAAAAGTTCTACCAATACTCATTCGGACTTATATTCGAGCTGATAACCAATCATCGGCCACTGCTAACCATCTTTAGTCCTAATAAGAAACTGCCTCATATGACCATTCAGCGACTTCAAAGATGGATTACACTTACACGATACGCTACCATCAAGCGACCCAGCACAGAAATGCGGATTGCCTTTCTCGTTTGGCAATTGGTCCCGATAACGATTTTGACCAGTCGGAGGAGTCTTGCCACCAATTAGATGAGGAACATTCGTCGATTGTGGAAGATTTCCCCGTCAATGCCGGAGTTATTTCTAGGCTGCCTCAGTAAGATTCCACGATAAAGAAAGTCATTGCGTACATCCAGAATGGTTGGCCAAATCGCTTACCTCCAACTGAAAACTGCCATATTTTCGTAGAAGGCTTTGCCTCAGTGTGTTTAATAACAATCCTCTCTTTCACAGCGAAAGTTTGAGAGTGGTCTTACCCGAACCGCTGCAACAGAAGATATTGTTGGTGGCCCAATGTTGATGAAGTTAAATCGCAAATGCTAGTCGTTCACCCGGAGAGTAAACAAGCTGGCCCTCATCGGAAGAAGTTTGAGAGCGCATCCACATCGATTTTGCGGGACCTTTTTACAAATCTATGTGATTAATTGTAGTAGACTCGAAATCGGAGTTCCCATTCGTGATTCAAATGTTTTCTACGACATCCCAGGCTACGATCCAAGCATTACGCTCAACTTTCGCACTTGAGGGACTACCCAAAACGATAGTGTCTGATAATGGCACTCAATTCACTTCGGGTGAGTTCCAGCAGTTTTGTCGAAATTACTCAATTGGGCATATAACTTCAGCACCTTTCAACCCGGAGTCGAGGCGCGGCGTAGCAGAGAGGATAGTTCAAAACGAGCTTCCTCAAAATCATGGAGGACAACAAGCAAGGAGATGGTGCGTTCTTGTCGACCTACCGTTCAGCACCGGATGATATTGGCATATCTCCAGCGGAAAGATTGCATGGAAGGCAACATCGAGCCTTACTCTCCGCTATTTTTCCGAAATCTCAAAGTAAAGGCGAGATAAAGAAGACCGCGAATTTGAGCTTTTCCGTTGATCAACCGGTGTTCGTGCGACAATACCTACGTGACAAGAAGTGGATTTCTGGAGTGATTAAGAAGACTCTCGGAAGACGTATGTATCTGGTTAAGGCTAGCATCAGTCATCATTGCAGTTCTAATTGTTTTCAAATTCCCAGAGACTCACCGCTAAGCAATCAGCAAGAGCAACTTGATGATTCCGAGGTTTTCTCATACCCAAAATCTAATCCTCAAATCGTGGATTTGGATTCAAGGGTGGTAGCTCGCTCATCAACTCCAGAGGCTGAAATACCCAGAAATGTTTCGTCAGTAATCGACTCATGAGCAGAGCCTTAGGAGATCTGAGCGTCTGCGTAGAAAGTCAAATTCGCCCCCAAATTAAGTGTGGGGGTAATTTCGATGCACCCAGTAAAATTGCGTCAAGTACAATTACATCCTTAGTTGCACCTGTCAGATGTCATTTTTCTAATGACATTAGAAAAAGGCGTGAAAATCTTCTTTTTTCGCGCGCCAATGTTTTTATATAATTATGAAGTTTTTGTGAAATTTTGACTCGTTAATAAATAGTCGAAGTAAGAACATAGAAATCATATCAGAAACAACACTTGTATCAAGTACGGGTATCACAGTTGTCAACGCAGAGTTAGAAAATATTTGTTCGAGCTCTCGGACGTTGTCTATGTACATTTCCATATACCTGTAATGAAAATGAACACATCGAAACGCTTAAAAGTGCCTCAGAATTGATACATTGCATATATCTGCTAAAGACTCTGTAAAGATGTGATTGACCACAAATATCATATATATCTGTCTCAATCTCGACGCGCTTACATGAGAGGGAAATCGGCTGATACGGAACTTCACAGTTCACAGGGTAGTATCCAACTAAAAAAAAACCTCGGCGTTTTCCTCGTCATCGAAGGTGCATTCAGCAATGTATGTGAGGAAGTTTGAAAAGTTTGAAAAAGAGGGGTTGGACAGCGGTCTCTATATCTGTATTTCCACAAGGCGTTTAGGAACCCAAGGTGTAGGAAAAAGGTGTGCTGAGTAACTGCCCATCTGGCTCATTGTGGTACACCAGTTCTTGATAATGTTGAAGGTATAACTTCTTTAACGCGGCGATGTATGCTGATTATATGTCCAAATCCTCTTCAGTTCTCAGCTCAAGCTGCAAAGGATTAACTCGACTTTGAGGAACGCAAGCTAGAAAAAGAAGATTTGTTGAGAAACTTGCCATCTGGCTTCTTGTAGTGATCCATATGATGGCAATATTGAAGGATAATGGCTTTAACTCGACGTCCTACAATAACGGTGTGGTAAATTTCTCTTCAGTCCTAAATTCAAATTAACTCGATTTTAAGTTCCCTACACGTTCCCTACGCGTTCCGCAACACAGAGAAAGAAGATGTGCAAAAGAGCTTCTTATCCGTCTCTTGTGGTGTACCACATCTTGGTTAAATTTAAAAAAATAAATAGTTTTAACTCGACGCTCCAAGCCAGCGAAATGGTCACATTTCTCTTAGTTCAAAGCAGACTATTATTGATGAAAAGTTGTCGTCGTTGTAGAGAGCTTAATCTTTCGAGTTGTACTTTTCATCAACAAGAGATCTACATCCACATTCTATCCATCGGACATTTGGGAAACTGATATTTGACTACACAATTTCTAGGCTGAATCTCGTATAAGTTTTCCGGTCCTCAGAAACGACAATTTTTGTTTATTTACGTACCCATCCATCCAAAAATGAACTTCATAGGAAAAGATCAAATTCGATAACAAATTGTCCTGGCGATCCAACATCCAGTTAACAAATCGGCGACGTCGTAGATGGTTGAAAGGCTTCAATTGTTGTGTAATTTGAATGTAAATGAAGATCAACTTTTAAAATTCGCCCTAAGTGATGCCCAATTGTTGAGTTCGACGACGAATTGAGGTGCCTGATTGGTTTTGAACACTTTCGGTCACAGTGGTGATGTTTTGGCGTGTACGTGCTGGCCGAGCATGCTGATATGGAGGTTGACCCGATACCGAACCAGTTTTTCAAAAACCCCTCACCCTTGCACGAATTTCGGATATGTTGACTGAAAAATCTACGAATTTTACGAAATGTTAGTTTTACAGATCGCCAATTTTTGTAATTAGATTGAATAAAAAAAAGTGCATTGTTGCATGGTAAACAACTCCGTGACTAAAATTGCCAAAGATTGTGTAACATCTGTTAAAAAGATCAACCATATTGAATTCAGTAAATTAGATTAATTGACAGCCAAGATCCACACCATCTGTTGGCTCATCCTTTACTTTCACTTTCTTTTTCACTCCGTTTTCAGACCAAGACCGAGCACAAAAGACTCTGGAAAAATCTCACCAAACGATTAGTTTTCAGAACTTAACGGACTTTTGTCATTGCACCGTGTAGAATTCCTTGACCTTCGATTCCAAGCGCCATACTTTCACACCTTCAGATCAACACGATGTTTTGATGGTGTCCTAGTACCGCCGACACTTCTCAAGCTTTGGATTTGTACCTTCCATGAGTTCCGTCGGGGGATCCTATTATACATATAATATTGTCGTTCTTTTAGAGAGAATGGGCACGAAATAGAAGGACTTGATCTGCCCGAGAAGGATTCTTCTAATTTGTCTAGGTTACCCAATGTTGCCTCAAAACCTTGACAGTCTTGTAGGAGAACTAATAATTTTTCGCGAACCAAGCCTCTTGCATTCAACATGTATATGCCTGAGCAATAACATTATCCTCTCTGCCTCTTCGTGCCTAGTAATATTCCGATCATGGTTCGGTGATCGTGGGATTCCACAACTGGAATTTGGCTTTTTTAGTTCCCGTTGTGGACATGGTCACATGAAATGCGATACCTAATATCGACGATATTTATGCAAACTTCCGGCTCTCGCTTTACGCGTCGCCAGTAATGTAGGTGTTCGCCCAAGAATTCGCTGCGCACTCAACAATCGCTGAAGATGTTAT
Organism: Volucella zonaria; assembly: GCA_963966105.1. NCBI lineage: Eukaryota > Metazoa > Arthropoda > Insecta > Diptera > Syrphidae > Volucella > Volucella zonaria. Next base: position 314,938,227 of record OZ014530.1, on the reverse strand, counting down.
CAGTTATGAGAAACTTAAATAGGTGTCGGTTGAATGCATCAAACCATTTAAATCTGCAGAACTGTAAAGCTGTTCATAGCTTTTATAATTAATAGACACAAAACAAAACTTATATGTGGGATGACGTTAGCACTCTTATCTTCTCGGACGACCTAGACATTAACATACTTCTCATTCATCTTCCCAAGCAATTTCAGCGTGATTCAGATTGGCGTCATCACGATCCGACAAGTCGACGACTAATTGGCTATTAACACTGTAGGTATTGCAAAATGATGTCACCTAGGCAATCAGTTATCAATTCGCTTACATTAAACACTTTGAGTTCAAAGTGGTGGTATACGAGCAGGTAATTGCGAAGTTGGCGCAGCTTTTCGGTACAAATAGGAATGGCACAAGCATAACCAAGATTGAGGCAGTGATGCAGATTGTTAAATGCAACAATATTAAGCTCTGAAAGCATTCAAAGAAGAATTTTCTCTATACTAACACACTTATTACCTAGACTTTGTACGATAGGTGGCCATGCTCAAAGGTTAATCATTTACAATAACTTAAGCAGCAAAACTGGAGGAAAGGTCGAAATCTTTATCAGTAGACAATACTAGAAAGATACTCCAATTCATTGCCTTTTTAATTTTACAATTTCGTTATAAAAAAACAACTGGGTTTAGGAGTAAATAAAGTGACTTATATATTTCTTTTAGTGTACAACGGACCTATTTTGGTATAAGTTTTCTTCACCGAGAGGCACTTGAAGCCAACTTTAACCGTGGAAAAAATTCCAATAAAGTTAGCCCTATTACAATTTTGGTAAAAACAATTTCTAGGCAAGGAAATTTAAAGAAATTATCGCTCCCAAACACGTTTCTTCAGGCTAAAATATCAGCCAATTCTCAGAAATGTTGTTGGTAAGTTTACAATTCCAGTTTAGACTGTTCTCTTTTATAATAACTACTGAAAACTTTCTTTCTTTAAAGATGTTCTAATCTTGGGAGCATATGTTATTATTGCTGTTATCACTTTTCAATAATGATTTTAAAGGGTTTGGTTGCACCATCAATAAGAAAGAGCGCAATACAGTTTTGCCGGAAATCTGTATAGGTAACTACAATGTTGCCCATATTATGCACACAAGGTGACCTAGCCATCTAAGCTGGGTTATCCCAACTCCGTGCATTCTCCTTCTTCTTCCTGTATGGCTCCGTATAATTCAATCGGGGCCCGTCAGACTGTAAACGAATATAACATGATACATAGACATGATTTTATATGCGACATATTTCCTTGTAGTTGACGCAGTTCAGGAAATCTCCACTTTTTAGGATCGGACAAACAATGCTGAGCAACTTACATGGAGATTTATTTATTAGATGATGGTTTATCAGATAGCTATCGTTTCAGCCCGATTGTCAGCGATTCATCTTTAGATATCCAACAAGATATCGTTCTCAAAACTAATAATGGAGCCGAGGAGTTTAAAGTTACATTCGTATGTTGCTGTCAAATGTAGTTTTCTGTCTACTAATCGAAGATTTTGCTAAATCAAAAAATATCATACATATCTTCTTTCGTTTACGTGACAGCTCTTTTTGAACCCACAATCCCAAATCCAGATTTCTACGGATGTATTTATATTTAAGTAAAGCGTTTTTTTTTAGAGGTTTAGTTTTTTTTATACTGGCAACACTGTTTGTGTAGATTTGTGGTTAGTACGTTTTATCATTTTACGATGAATAGATTAACGCCAGAACAACGCGTGCAAATTGTGCAAACTTATTTTCAGAACCATGGTTCGGTTCACCAAACTTATCGTGCCCTACGTCCATTTTACGGTCGAGATAATCGTCCATCTGTGTAAGTTATTCGGAACCCAATGAATCGTTTTAGCACCACGTGTACTCTAGTGGATAATACGCATTCCCAAAGACGACAGACAGTGGGAACAGAAGAAGTTATTGCCGTTGTGGAGTGCAGTGTTGAGGAGAATCCGAATGAGTCGATTCGCCATCGTGCACAGCAATTGGAGCTATGCCCATGCACTTTGTGGAAGATTTAAGGACAGATCTTGGCTTAAAAGCTTATAAGATCCGGCTTTTGCAAGAGTTGAAACCGCGTGACCATTATACACGTTGTAGGTTCGATAAATGGAACGAAAACATGATTCAGCTTGATCCTCATTTTCAACTCAAAATTTTGTTCTCCGATGAGGCCCATTTTTGGTTAAATGGATATGTAAACAAGCAAAATTGCCGAATTTGGAGTGGATAAAACCCAGAAGCCTTTGTCGAGACGCCCTTATAACCATTAAAACTCACTGTTTGGTGTGCGTTATGGCCTGGTGTAATTATCGGCCCATATTTCTCTAAAGATTATGCTGCCTGAATGTTACCGTCAATAGAGAGCGCTATAGAAACATGATTTCTAGCCGTAGCACATATGCCCGATATCATACAATATTTAAACACTAATGGCATAAAATTATCTATTAAATTAACATTAGCTTCAAGTGTTTTATTTCATACTTCATACCTCTACAAAAAAAACACCCTTTTCAAGTTTAAAATGTTAAAAGGTGATATCAAAAGCTCTCTTAAGGCGGTACTCTAAAAATTCTCACAAAAAAATTCTGTTCACCGACGAGAAGATTTTTAACGTCGAAGAAACTTTCAATAAGCATAAGGATCGAGTGTACGTTTGGACTCAAAACATATTCTATGGGTTGAAAGAGGCCACCACCCCGCAAATGTAGTGATATGGTGGGGAGTGAGCTACAATGGCATAGCCAGCATCCATTTTTGTAAAAAATGAGTCAAGACTTCGGCAAAACTTTACCAAACCAGCTGCTAAACCGAGCAATGTTCGCAAACAAGCACTGGACATTCCAACAAGATTCTGCTCCAGTCCACAAGGCTAAAACTACTCAAAATTTGCTAAAAAAAAAAATGTACCCGCCTTCATATCACCTGATGATTGGCCAGCTGGTAGTCCGGACCTCAACCCTTTGGGGTACAAGCTGTGATCCGTTTTGGAGAGAATGGCCTGCTCTACTCATCTCCGAAATATTGCGTCTGTAAAGTGAGCCCTTTTTCGCGTTGTCGACAACTTTCCGATAAATGAGGTCCGTAATGCGATTGGTCGTGTTTTGAGGCAAACGGCGGCCTTTTCGAATGAAGTATAAATTTGTTTTTAAAAATATCAGCGCGTTTTCATTTGGCATTAGTTTTTCTTTGTATCAGTATTTATGACTGGACTAGGTATACACTCGAGTTCTAAACAATCTACAACGGAATATCATCAGGTTATAACGCAACTCCAAGCTCACGAATAATGATTGGAAAACGTCACAAATCTTCAAAGGATCGTCTTCATTGACTTGAAAAAGCATTCGACAAAGTTCTCAGAGATCTTATTTGGGGGGCACCAAGATTTCAAGATTTATCCTAGACGTATATAGGAATGATACGCGATATGTACGATGATGTTTAAACGAAAGGAAGGTGGCCCATAACGACGGATGAAATAGATTTACTGTCTACTTTTTTAGTTCGTTCACACATTCACGCATTGAAGTTCACGCATTCACAAATTGAGAGTAAGCACATTCATTCAGAGAATGAAGAGAAACTGTCGTCACTGGTTAAGAAAACACTTTCAGCAATAACAAAAATTCATCGGCTGTTGTCTTTGAACGTACGAGGGCTGTTTGATGAGTACCCGGATTGGAAGATAGTTGGATCTACTGAGCCAATATAAGTATACCATCATTTAATATATCCTCCTTTAGCCCGCCTGTCAAAATTTGGTGACAATCCGACGCTTAGTTTTCTTTTACCACCCATTTCGAAACATCGTGTTAGTGTTTTTTGCTACTGTATCGCTCAGTGATCCGATTCTTGTTTTTGAGTGGCAAAACCTGCGACGAAATCAAGCCTATTCTCGATGGTGTGTATAGGATCCATTCACCTTCCCGTACAACCATCTACCATTGGTTCGCAGAGTTTCGCCATGGCCGCACGTCGGTTTTTGATGAACCGCGCCCAGGTGGCCCAAAAACGGTTATCACAGAGGAAACCTGGACAACATGGACAAAATCCATGATCTCGTATTAACGGACCGCCGAGTGAAAATTCACGAGTTGCCCGGTGAACGTGCTCCAAAGAAGGCGAATATCGTGCTTTTGGCCGGAAAGGTGTTAAAACAAAACTAAGCGTCGGATTGTTTCCAAATTTTGAAAGGCGAGCTAAAAGAGGTTATACTAGATTATGGTACACTCATTTTAGTTCAGTAGCGCCACCTATCTTCCAATCCGGGTACTCATTAAACAGCCCTCGTAGGTACACGATGAACTTTATTTAACGGTGCTTTCCGTCAATACGTGAACGTCAAAGTCAACCTTCAAATGAACAACGTTGACGGATTCTATGGGTCGGAGCCTTAAATTACCGATAGTAGAGAAACTTCAGGTTGTGCAGATCATCTAGTTTTGCCAAATTCAACAAAGGTCGTCGGAAAGTCAGTTCTAAAAAGCAATAGAGTCTCAAGTTCCAGTCGAGGTTCAAAGAGGTGTTTGAAGGGAAAATAATTATATCACTCAATTGCGAAAAAATCAGCAAACTCTTGGCCTCACTGACGTGGTGATCCAAAATAGAGCAGCTTGTAGAATGGTTCTAAGGACACCAAATTTAACCAAGCCCACAAACGACTGAGTAGCCATGCAGATACGTGGAAGAAATATAATATATCTAAAACATCCTTTTACTAAGTTTTTATTAAAACAATTTATATTTTCTTAGTCCTAAGTTTACTCGTACATATACAATAGTATTATACAAAGTATTGCCCATCTGAAGCTATGACTTTTTCCCATCTTTTTGGCAATTTGTGGATCCCATCCCAAAAGAACTGCGCCGGCTTGGCAGCCAAGAATGAATCAAGCCAATTTTTGATATTCTGCTCTGATGTGAACCGTATTTCAGTGAGGGTGTTCTGCATCGACCGGAACAAATGGTAGTCAGAAGGGGCAAGGTCTGGGCTATAGGGCGGATGGGGTAAGACTTCCCATCCACTGTTTTCCAAATAGTTCTTAACCGGAATAGCAACGTGGAGCCGAGCGTTGTCATGATGGAAAATTATTGCCTCGTGTCTGGTCGCATATTCCGGGCGTTTTTCGGCCACTGCTCTCTTCAAACGGATTAATTGTGTTCGGTAGCGTTGTCCATTGATGGTTTCACCCGGTTTTAGCAGCTCATAATACAGCACACCAATCTAATCCCACCAAATACAGAGCATTACCGTCGCGCCATGGATATTCGGTTGGTTGGCCGGGTTTCACATATGATTTTTTGCGCTTGGGGTTGTCGTAATGGATCCATTTTTCATCACCAGTAACAATCCGATGCAAAAATGACTTCGTTTTGTGGCGTTCCAGCAGCATTTCGGACATGCAAAACCGCCTTTCGACGTCTCTCGGCTTGAGTTCATGTGGAACCCAATTTCCTTGCTTTTGAATATATCCAGCTGCTTTTAAACGTTTTGAAATGGCTGCTTGAGTGACACCCAAAGATTCTGCGAGCTCTTCTTGTGTTTGGCAACAATCTTCATAGAGTAATGCTTCCAGTTCTTCATCTTCAAACTTTTTTGGCTGCCCAGGACGTTCATCGTCTTCCAAGCCAAAATCACCGCTTTTAAATCGTGCAAACCACTTTTGGCACGTTCGCTCAGCTAGCGCATGTTCACCATAAACTTCCACCAAAATACGATGACTTTCGGCAGCAGTTTGCTTCATATTAAAGTAATGAAGAAGAACAGGCACAAAGTTCGACATATTTGAGTGAAAAAAAATTATTGTTGTTTACGCTTCAAATGAATGACATATAAAATGACGTACAATGACAGTAGCTTTCCAACGCATGTTCCAATGGAATAATACAAGTTACGCCATCTCTTAGCAAACCGCACGAATTAAGTTATAGACCCAATAAAATAATGAACAAAAAAAATTAATGTATTAAATCACTTAAGTTACGTCGAAAAGCATAGTTTTAAGTATTAAGTTTAGCTTAGAGTGCCCTCATAGGGACAGTAGGCAAAAATAAGATAAACTGAAGATTAATTAAGCTAGTTTTTAAGCTTTTTTTATTTAGCAGGTAAGATTCAATAAATGAATACCAATAAAAATGCATTAAAAAATTAATAAAAAAACGAGGAAGATATATGTATATACGGCCATAATCACATGTGATTATGTGATTATATACCAATAAACCAGGCACGTTAAACGACACGACGTCTAGAACATCATCGTAGCCAAAATTGATGACACATCGGCCGATTTGTGCGAAAAATTCATAGAAATCTGGGCTCACTCGTACAAGCGTTTTGCTGAGAATATTTAAATAATTTTGTATTTCATAATTTGCATATGTCATCGATGGTACTTTAACAAGAAATTATTTTCTTTATTATCTTAAACACAATCTGTTTTATTTTCCAAAAAAAAAATAACGAATAGCCTATTATAATAAAACCGATGTATATGTATATACTCGTACACCTATCTAGATAAATTTGAAATCTTTAACATCCGACATTTATTCCTAATTGTATCTTTTTATCTACCATATAAAAAACTACAATATAATTCTAATAATGCCCTATGTAATCATCCCATATTAAACACGAAGATTAATTAAACAATACCTACTCCAAAAATATGCATATATCTTCATTAAATGAAAGGAAATGTGTAATATTTTTTTTATTTATAAATTGATCTCATTTAATTTATTTATAGAAACACTACTACAAGACAAGGCACGACACGATTTTTATTCAAGTAAAACTTTCAACCAGGCAAACATGTCTGAGAAGTATAAATTTAGATAACTCGTTATGTCCCATTAGCAAACAATTTATGGTATTTATCGAATATTAAAAGAATACCCTCAGCGGAATAGTTAACAAGTATTTGTCTATAATCTGTAAATAAAAAAACTACACTTTTGTCTTTTACTTTAAGCTAAAACAAAGTGACTTTTTCTTTGTATTTTTTTTTTTTCCTTTATGAGGACTGTCAAAAATATATTTTTTATTTATTACTGGAAGGGTGACGTATTATCAACTTCTAGAGAGCGAAAGTAGAGTCAAATAATTATGCGCTACCAAGTAAAATACAACCGACGAATATGACGTCAGAACAACTGATTGCCGCAAACCACTGCTTTTTAATTTCCTCTTGTTCATACTTAATGAATTATTGCAATTTGCATTGCAACGATAGCCAGGCGGGTCGTCATTATCGCTTTAGTTCTTATGAAACACCCATGAGGTATGAGACCGGACGACTCAGACACTTCGTCAAGGCTGAACTCGCCAATGTAACACTGATATGCGCTTAGCAGAGGAGAAATACTACATCGACAAATATCGCTTTCCTCGATAAAATTATCGCGAAGATCTGAAGGGAGTATAATTTTGCGAACTGTTTCCGCCCATCTGTATTTGAAGAAGAAATATCCAAAATGAAATCAAACAACCTAATGCTTAATAGATGAATTATTTATTATTTTTTATTAAGCACCAGGAAATATAGTAGAATTCCAAAATCTTAAAGATGAATATCTTGTAGAAAGAAGATTCTTTAAATTGTGAATAAGTAAACCTAATATGTGACATTCACAAATTGACAGATCTTGGGAACCCCTTAAAGTTCCAAATTTGTGTATAACCCATCCTTAATGGTACTGCGTCAAAATCGCAAGGAATTCATATTCATTCTGTGAACTCAACGCTTCCAGATTGTGCCATGTCTCCACTTCAAGCTCACAATACCACCTTGATCAAAAAGTTCCCGCACCACACCACCGTGTGGCGCTCCCATTGTTTCGATTTGAGTTCTGTTTTTTTTTTTTGTTAAGTTGGTAAATCTGTTGTTGACATTCCCTCTGAATCTTAGCGTCATAGCTTTACATTTGCAAAAGTTACGTAGCCAACAGTACATCTATTTCTCTCTGTGTTGGTGATTTTTTACAATTTTAGAAATGGATTTCAATTTGCAACAACGAACTTGTACAAGTATTAAATTTTGCATAAAAAACGGATTTAATGGTTCGCGAACGTTGGAAAAGTGCTTCGGCAACGATTCTCTAAAGAAAACAGTCGTTTACCAGTGGCACGAGCGGTTCAAAAGTGGTCGTGAGTCAATCGAAAATGATGAACCCAGTGGCAGACTATCGACATCGACATCGAAAACCGACGAAAACATTGATGAAGTAAAAGAAATGTTGGTCAATAACCCTAAATTGACCATCAGAGAGATAGCGGAGGACTTGAACATTGCCTATGGATCCGTCCAAGAGATTTTGGTTAATGATTTGGGTTTCCGTCGTGTAGCAGCAAAGTTGTTGCCAAAAGACCTCAATTTCATGCAAAAAAGAGACCATGTTGACGTCGCAAAAGAGATGATTTGCGAGGCTGAATCCGATCCCACATTCATCAAAAGGAAAGGATCATTACTGGAGACGAGACGTGCGTTTATGAGTACAACACGCAATCCAGACATCAGGCAAGTGAATGGCGTTCACCAAATGAGCCGAGACCAAAAAAAACACGTCGTTTTCAGTCGAAAAAGAAGGCAATGCTCACGGTTTTCATGGATTACAACGGTGTATTGCATCATGAATTTTTGCCAGAAGGTCAGACAGTAAACAAAGAGTACTCGTATTATTTGGGCGTTATGAGACGTTTGCGTGAAGCAATTCGCCGAAAGAGACCAGAATCGTGGATTTTGCACCATGATAACGCACCATCGCACAGTGCCATCATTACTCGTAATCGTAATACCATCCAACAGCCACCGAATTCACCTGATTTGGCTCCCTGTGACTTCTTCCTGTTCAATCGAGTTAAAAAACCACTAGGGGGAGCGCGTTTCAGCAGCCAAGAGGAAGTAATGGAAAAATCGCAGGTGGCACAATCGAGGATTGGATCAAGCGTGTTGCAATCGATGGGGATTACTTTAAAGGGGGCAATATAGATTTAGACGAATAAACTTGTATTTCCAATTTTCTGAATACACTTTTTGATCAAGGTGGTATACACAAATCTGCTCGTCAAGAGGATACAGTTGTGGCGAACTAATTAAGAACGATCGTAAGTACTGGCAACACCATCGCTTCAATAATAAGACAGATGGCAACCAAAATTAAAAGTACCGCTATCTATTCAGGTATGTCTGTTTTCATGTTAAACTGTGACTATCGATGTTATTGCACGTTATTTAACAGCTTAAATCGGTTTTTAAGCATATTGGTCCAGTATTCGCTTCGCGATATAATTAAGAACGTATCACTAAAACAGGTTTGTTTGTAGAATTTCGCTGCCCACGGAAAAAGTTTTTGGTGAACATTCTAATTCATTTTAAATTAAAAGAGTTAGAGGTATTTTGAGCGTGATATGGTGAAAAAAAGAGCTGCACAACAGGCATGAGGGAAGCCATACTAAAATTTCGCAATGTTGAAAGATAGTCCTATAATGATATCGCAAAAAAACTTGATTACTCGAAAACAATGATTTTTAACGCCGTAACATATGAGTATGTTGAAAAACATTGAACCACCGAAAGCGTAGAAAGACGTAAAAGACCCCCCAAAACGAATGAAGCTCAAGACAGGTTGATAGTTCGCACGGCAAAAATCAAAAATCATTTTTTGAGCTCGAACGGTATTCGGAAAGTAGTTTTCGGCGAGGATCTAAATCCACTTTCTGCACGCTTCATTAGAGAGCGATTGAATGAAAATCAGCTTTTTAGGAGTTCAGGCAAAAAAAAGACATTGCTATTGCTAAAAAAAGCGAAAGGCTAGGTTAGCTTTTGCAAAGGAATACAAAGGTCGGACCATCTCACAATATGGTCCGGAGTGATGAGACTAAAATCAATAGAATGAGTTCCGATGGTAAACAGTATGTTAGACGACCAGAAAATGGAGTATTCAATCCTAAGTACCTACACCACACCACACCTCAAACATGGAGAAGGGAGTATTATGCTATGTGGTTGCATGTCTTTTAAAGGTACCGTACCGTCACACTGAGTGGAAGGTATAATGAACCCTCAAAGCTACATAGGATTACTTCAAAATATAATGCTGCTCCATACAGAGGCAGAATTGCCAGTAACGTGGAAATTTATGCAGGACAACGACCCGAAACATACTGCGAGGTCAACAAAAGCATGGTTTCAGAATAATTCTGTGGATGTCATCGATTGGCCGTCATGCAGTCCGGACCTAAATCTAATCGAAAACTCCAGGTACGAGTTAAAAAAAAAAGTTTGGAAGCATAAAATTAACAATACAAATGAATAGTATGAAATCGCAAGGACATTCCAAGAATGCAATAACACCGAAAAAATGTCAGGACCTAATTTTGTCAATGCCAAGGCGATGTATGACTGTAATTGCAAACAAAGGATTCCCGACAAAATATTGAGGAAAAACCGCAAAATACAATGAAAAGTTTACATATGGTATTCTCTTATTGTTGGTTCCCATCAATATTTCCATCGCTGTGGTGCAAACGTCATGATGGGGTGTCAACACACCTCCACTTCTTGGGCATGGCATTTGGTTGCTGCATCGCGAACGAAATATACGCGGCGCCACAAAATATCTTGCAACGCAAAAAAATATCACAAACCAGAAATGATCTGCCGAACTGTCACAAGAATGACAGGCAGCAGGTCAAAGAACATGCCGACTCACTCACACCTACGCTAAATCCACAAGGGACTGGGAAAGGGTCACTCCAACCACCTTCAATCAAATGGGAGTGCTGTCAACACACGAAGTGAGAGAGCAATCAGCGATGGAGCCATCCCGTTCCCACAATGTAAAGTAGGGGGCATTGTTAACAAATGATTAGTGCATTATAAATAAACAGTATGGCACATAAAATGCAAGACAGGGTCAATGACCATATACGTACCAATGTAAAGAAAAACCAGCTGTTTTACAAGGTACAGAGATTACGAGGTTAGTGCGTAGAGCACTAGATTGAACAGTTGAATTCAGCTCTTCACTCAATAAAGGTCAATAAAATAACAATTTACGTTTTTCATTTTCTAAGCGTTCGGAGACTTCTTCTCCAACTAAGAAAAATTAATTGTCGGCTCATCTAGCCCAGAATAGTTATCGTTCTTAATTAGATCGCCAGCTAATTTCTTGTTAACAAAACATTTTGAATTAAATTTTATGTTTCCTTTATTTTTTTGCTACTCTTTTTGCTATAGTCTGTTTTTAACTGATACAGGGTACAAGAAAAAAATTTAACAACCCAAGATGAATAAAACTTTAAATAAAAATGTTCGAAAAACATGATTCCAGTGTATCGTTCTTAATTAGTTCGCCACAACTGTATATCTTCATTCTTCTGAAAAGTTGTTTTTCTAGGCTGGCAAAACCACTGGGAAAGCTTTTTCGTCAATACTAGTCTTTTGTCCACTTCTACTACAGACCTATTGCATTTACATCCATTCTTTCCAAAGTCATGAAAATGCATATAAGATTTCTTGGTATGTCTCATCGAAAAGTGAAATCAAAGTCCATACCACCAAAGTAAAATAACATAAAAGCATTTCAATGGAATCTGACAGAGTTTGGTATCAGGTTCTTTTGTTGAAAAAACGTGCATTAGGATCGATTAATCTCTTCTTCAATGGATTAGAAATTTCTGGATTGTCTCAAGCGCTGTAAGAAATACTTCGCCGTCTGATCTACAATTTTAACATTGAAATCTCTACGAACCGGACTTAAAGCCGTGTATTCAAAGTGACACAAACTTTCCACTCCACATATTCCATGTCGCCAAAAATGCAGCGAAATTTCTAGGTTTCCTCAAATGGTTTAAGAAGTACCATCCACCCAAAATTGGTGTACAATGCACACATCTGGTCAGATGCGCCTAAAACATCTCTAAGCCGTACATCTCGCTTTATTTCCTAGTCATTATAACCTTCAAACATTTAAAACCAATGTTCACCGGTAACTCTCTTTCTATCCTAGCTGATTTTCCTTAGCCCGCGCTGTGTGCAAGCATTTTAAGGGTACATAAATCCCTTGAGCGCGCGCAAATTGTAAAAAAAAATGGCTATTTCCACTACCAGTCTTCTATGGAAACTGCCTGAGGCATTCCACCCATTCAAACCTTCGGCTGTACGAGTAACATCAGTCTCGCTATGAATGCTTATCAGTTTGGCCATAATCCCATCTTCGAACGCGCTCTGAAATATCGTGATGTTTTAATAAGCCGTACAATGCATAGCGGAAGTCTCTAGTGTTGGTACAAGTACAAGGTGTTGCAAAAGTTGTCACCCGATGTTCTTAGGCTGTAATTTTTTTTATAAATGGAAAACTTTGGTTCTGCTTTTGGATTATGTTTATTCGACGTCTTAAATTTTTTTCCATTAAGTCGAGAAAATGATATCGGCTAAGTGGCCGCCGCCACAATTGATAGCCATTCGGGCTCGATTTGTGGCATTTTCCATCACTCTTTCCAAAACTTCCGGCGCTATGCCCTTTCATTCTTTTCGCATATTCCCTTTGCGGGTTTCAAGAAACAGAAAACCCCACAAAAAGAAGTCCAGAGAGGTTAAATCAGGCGTTTTTCCGGCTAGTGCAAATCGCCAAAACGAGTGAATAGGCATCCTGGAAATGCAGCCTTCAGAATTTCGATTGTGGTTCGTGCAGTATGCCCCGTTGCTCCATTCTGTTGGGACCACATGTTCTTCAGTCCGAATTCTTCCATTTGAGGAAGGAGAAAGCCGTTGAGCAAGGCGCTCGCCGTCCACAATAGTCGTTTGGCTCGCGGCGTTTTCATCTTCAACCACAGCTGCGATATTCTCAGCAGAACGGAATACGCCCCATACTCTTCTAGGCGAGCGGCTAGAAAAGTATGTAGTGCGTAGTGTTTGCCCAGTTGGTGCCGGACGACCGGGAAATTTGCGCCAAAATTCACACTGCGCCAACACCACCGACGAATTATTCTTTAGGGATACTCATGAGGATTCATGTCTTGTCGACGTGTATTTTGTATCTGTTTACTTCATAAATGTCAAAGTAGAATTGACGTTTGCTGCTATTTGCAAAAATTATAGCATTTTCCAAAAGGGGGATGACTTTTGCGCCAACTTGTATATCCATGTTGTGTAACATACTACAATAATGTTTAAGTGTTTAAGGGCTTTACCTGCCTCAGAGAAAATATTAACTCCACAAATTAACTTTGAGGACGAACTGCATGTCTTACAATTCTCTGACCGCACTTAGGGTGTTGAACTCTAGATGATAAATAAGAAAACCGAGCTTTTGGAGAAATATTCTTTGTCACGTTTTTTAATGGCGAGCTTAATCAACTTTGTCAACATGTTGATATAGTTCACGAAGCAACATCAAGGGAATGGACAATAATTTTCCAGGTAAGATTGTTTTCGAATCCCAATCGCAAGGTCCAATTATACTTAAACTGGTATAAAAAGAAAATCGCTACAAATTGATTCAAAGTGAATTTCATTCTGAGTAACAACCATACCATTTAGAGAGGTTTGTTGGTTGTGAGTTTTAACGATACATCGTCATATGATGCAAGATGGTCCATATAGACGAATTGCATGCTTATAGATATAGTTTGGTTGTTTTCCATTGAAGCATTATATACATATGTACGAGTACGTGTGGCTGCATCATTTTCTTCGAAATTTCGGAATTAACCGCTGCCTTATAAAACCGAAGACGGTCGTAGAATCCATGAATTGCGACTACGTTGACTTAACATTTTGTTATCTCTTTCCAATTTGTTTATATTAGTACTTCAATATTTTGCCATTAGTCGACCTTTACAAGTATTTCCTTTTGCTTACTCGATGTCCTCTTGACCGTAATGCGGGTGTTTTCTTGGAGATGGTTTTTAAGCCAATCTATCTCCCCTGCTTTTTTCGAATATACCTGAATCCACTGTTTTATGCATAAACCGCAGGGGCACAGGAAAGGATTGAGCTCAAATGCTCGTTATAGGACCTAGAGATTCTAGACCTAATTTATTTTTTTATTATTTTTAAAGTACTTAACACTGAAGTTGGTAATGCGAGATCATGTTAATTTTCTAAGAAAATGAGATACAAGAGAAAGGACGATGTTTGTTTTAAGTGGCTATTTCGCTCCATGGGTGGCATCCAACATTTAATGAGGAGACTAAATTATTCGTTAGGACTTTTTGCTGTATTCTAGGCAACTACTAATTTTACGTGATTTTAATTGCCTGAAAAAAACGGATGTCACAGTCCGATTCGGAAGTCAATGTACTACCGCTTGAGCCACGGCCACCAGCTGCCTTATACAAAGTTATAATATTGTTCGGTCTTTAAATCTATAGTGACGACCAAAATAAGTAAAACATGGAAAGCATGACATTGTGGTTTTCATTCCGGGTTTCTTCGTTTTACCAGATAGCTTAACAAATCATTTTGTGGCGAACCGCTTGAGCCATCTATCGGGATATATGAGCATATAGCTGCGAAACCAAAAACCATAGTCAAAACGACATGTGGGTGCCATACTATCCGACAAACGCTTCGAATATGTCTTTTTATTGATTTACTACTGAAATGACAATTAAGATTTTGAGGTCACGAAGGCTAGGCAGACTCCATTCAAAGAGTCCAAAAATGTCTTCTTGATTGGGTGTTCAGTTTCGTCATTCATATGCATCCGTATGTACATATCTAGATACAGTTTAAAAAGCTAAAACACATCAACAACAATAGACTTTATTAACCGGGAGAATGGACATCAACGCTCTAGATAGTCTTCGAATCTCAGCCGTCGAATTTTAGATGACTAGGAACATCAAATCTCTATTTTAAGAACAAAAAGAGCAGCCAAAACTTCACTTGGTTTGAAGTACACGCAACGATGACGGTGAAAGACTCAGTTAAAAATTTTCCACGGATCGGGAATATATTAAGTAAGAATAAAGGCTTATAAGTTTAAGTGAGGTGGAAAAGAATCAGACGCAAATGAAGTCATTTTTGTACCAGATGATTGGGACACTTGTTATTTGCTTCTGTTAAGGAAGACTTAGAGTTAAAAGGATTTACTTCGAATACATTCTTAGATAGTTTGGTTCCAAGTTTCTGTTGAAAAGTTGTAGCTAAGATATAAAATAGCTGATTTAAAGACCCTGAGTCTAAATGGGGTGACGAGAAGACAGGTTTATGCCACATGGTAGAAACACATCCTAACACTGCGATTCTAAAGCGAGTTATGAAGTATGTAAATTTTTTTCAAATATGGGGATATATAGGATTTGGTGTTGCGGAACAAACCCCGAAGTGTTTTGAGTTTCTCATAAAAGCAGAAATGAGAAACCCTGGACTGATGGAACGCACGTTGCAATAGTTTCATCATTTTGTAACCTAGTCCCAATCGATCAGTGAAGAAGCGTAAAAAGCCTTATGACTACATTAACCCTAGTAGTTATAAGATTAGATATTCGGACGCCTTCCTTCTAAAAAGTGGGGGGGCGAAATTAATGAGATTTAACCTTAACCTTTTGCTTTTGTTCACGCTACTATTGTGTACTATCAACAGGACTTACAAGTAGATGATGAACGTTCTACACAAATCTTCGAAAAATTTGTAACTACCTTATCATCCCAAAGGATTAGCGATTAATAATAGTGATTTCCCGTTGTATGCATATGCTGGTACGGGCATAATGATCAAGGGAACCGATTATTACAATAGTTTCCTCCTAATAACAATCATTTAATGTCGCTTTAAAGTGACGAAAACGTTGTTTAACAAAATACACAATATCGCATCACCATACGTTAAACCTTTCTGAAATCGAAGAATCACAGATTTCTCCAATCCCGGATGAATTTTGAATAGAGTGGCTGCACTATTAAAGTATAATGCAGCATGAATTATTTGATCAAAAAAACTTTTACTATTGTTGAGGTACTACAAGATGTGGCAAGATAACTTCCTTATTTGAAATAAACGCTCTGAAGCTGATGGGTGTCCGTGGTTTCGCTCGGTAGAGGTGATTCAAAGTTTTGTCAACTTGTGTTTCAGTCGTCATCACGCGTTGGGGTAATGAACAGCGTGCTTTTGCCTTAGAGGCCAATTTTTGCAATGGCCGTTTGGTGGTTTCAACTCAGCGCGCCTTCCGAAATCGCTTCAATATTGCACTATTGGGTCCTGTTCCGGGCCGGAAATCAATTATTTTGTAAGTAACAACGTTCAACGAAACTGGTTCTGTGGAGAAAGGAAGAACTTGGTTTATCGATCTATAGTTTTTCGAGGAAAATGGGCAGACTGGTTTCAACAGAACGAAGCAACGGTCCATACTTCAAGTACATCGATGGCTGTGTTGCGAGAGCGATTCCAAGGGCGCCTCATCTCAATGAGTGGTGTTCAGGCCCGTTCACCCGATTTGACCCCTTGTGACTTCTTTTCGTGGGGTATTTGCAATCCCGTGTCTATACCAACCACCCACAGACTCTGAACGACCTGAAAAGAAACATTCAGCAAGAAACAGCCAACAAATTCATCAATATGCTGGAGAGAGTGATAAGAAACAGCCGAATTCGATTTTCGGAATTCGGAATTCGACTTCTAAAACAACTTTCAATCTTTAACTTTTAAATCAAAAAAAATGTTTAAATATATTTTTACTACTTTTTCTTTTATTATGAAATAAGGAAGTTATCAAGTTGTCTTGCCAGCTTGCCAACTTCCAACTTCCAACTTTCTTCCAAGTTAATGCGATTTTATTGCCGTTGGTGAGAATAGTTCTGTCGATAGACTGCCTACTCCTGCACTCCATTTGCCTTATTTGATTTTGGTTTCTATGTAAAGGGCCTTCCATTAAGCGCTTCCTATCTTTAAATTTAAATAAAACAAAGTGTGTGTGAGATATCATCGACATTTTTTATTCGTTTGAAAGGCCTATCGATGCCATTATGTATGGAATATAACATAGTTCAAATGTCCGCCGCAGCTTATTTTGGGTGGCACGCATCCGAAATGTCCAATTTTCCATGACTCGAGCTGAGTTCACATTACCTCCACGTGGGATGAGCATGCCCTCGAATCGCTCGTGCAGAATTTCCAATGTGGCGTGAGCTGTGTGGCACGTAGCGTCGTCCCATTAAAACCACATATAGTTGGTGTCCATATCATCCAATTCAGGCCAAAAGGAGTTGGTAATCATTCCTCACTAACGCTCACCATTGACGGTGATGGCTTGGTCAACGTCGTTCTCAAAGAAATATGGACCGATGACGTCGCCAGCCCAAAACCCACACCAAACAATGACTTTTTCGGGATGCGTTGAACGCTCTTGGATCTCATGTGGGTTGGTATCGTCCCAAATTCGACAATTTTGTTTGCTGTCGTACCCATTCATACAGAAATGTGCCTCATCGCTTAAGATGATTTGTCGTTGAAAATTAGGGTCAGTTTCCAACTGCTCCAGAGCCCAATCAGTAAACACATGTCGTTGTCTATGGTCGTTTACCTTCGGGTCCTGGGTCAGTCGAATTTTGTACGGGTGCAGGCCCAAGTCACCACGCAAAATTCGCCCAATTGTGGTCTGCGAAAGGGCGAGTTCTTAGGTGCGACGCGAAATCGACTACCTCGAATTCTCCTGCACACCCTTACGGATAACGTTATGTCGGTATACGGGTGTTGGTTTATCGTTTACTGAACCAGTGGACTCAATATCATCCACACTGCGAATAGTCCATTTATGGCGACCGTAAAATGGGCGAACCGCGGAAAATTGCCCGAACAGAACACCTGTATATTTTTACCATACCTACATTGAATATCGAAACCAAGAGCCTCTGATAAGGAAGGATCTGGACATAGGATGTTCGGATTTGAATAGGCTACGTAAAGCTATGAACAACTAGTGATGGCTACAGGCTGCCTAAAGCAAATATGACCGCCATCCAGGAAGTGCGATAAGATAAGTCCTGCAAAAGTAAGATCATTAATTTTGTTGTATACAGATTGTGGTATTTCTGGGTGCGGCAGAGTAACACAATCAGTCTTGAGCTTTCAGCATGTGAGGGAACACCATGTAATAATTCACATAAATGCTAAATTTACTAACATCACCCTAGCATTTTGATAGGCGAACAATGTATGTTTTCATGAGCCCCCTTTTATCTTTTTTTCTTTTTAAACAAAAAACACTTATGATGCCAAAGCATGTGTTAAGTTTTTCGGAAAATGGGACAGAAAGAGAATGAAAGATGTTTGGGCTCAGTGGCCATATCGCTCCATGGGTGGCATCCAACATTTAATGGGGACACTAAATTATTAGTGTAATTGGGCTTGTTTTGTATTCTAGGCAACCACTCATCTCACATGATTTTAGTTGCCTGAAGAAAAAATGATTACTGGCGCAGTTGGGATTGAACACCGAATCTTCCGATTGGGAAGCACATACACTACCACTTGAACCACGGCCACCCACCTCAACGAAAACCTACGAACAATGCCCAAAATATGACGTTAAAATGGCTTCGGGTTCAGTAGTATGGTCTGAAAACATAGCCTACATAGCGTCATGTCTGAAAAGGAACTTATTCTAATTAATTTGGTGATGCTATTAAGTGACTTCTTTTGAAATTCGCAACTCAATACAGGCAAAATTTTCCAGAAGCCAGTGCAACTACTCTCACACGGTGATGACTCTGACATTATTAGTTATATTGGGAATGCATATAAAATGAAAATGGATTGACGTCATAGCAAAATATTTGTAAGCATTGAATCAGAAGCGGTATAAATAGATTAGGTTGTATGAAATGACAAGTGGAAGAAGAGCAAAATGATATTAACGCTCCAAACCGAAAGGTATCTTATTCCTTTCCGGAGTGACAATACTGTAGAGGATGATCTCGTTTAAGGTGGGGCGCACAGGTAGAAAACGACACTAATCATTTTGTTGTACGCCGTTGACAAAAGGACGGGTTTACTGGAGAGACTTTCTGGATGAGACGCAAGGTGCACTCCGGACTGTAGCGCCATTTAAGTAAGTTCTTTTGAATCTAGAATTACCTTACAGTGAATCGTTTTTTATTATCCTTGACTAAAGATTGAGCGAAACGCTGACAACAAAGTTTTTCTTTTCCGATAACGATGAAGCCTGCTTGTATATAACACTAATGCTAGCTTACAGCGCAACAAGTCGATCAGTCTGTGTCCATTTCTGAAGGTGCTATACTTCGGACACTCCTCGTTAAGCTTCACCATAGACGCATAGAAGCACTATTTGGTTCGCATTGAATTCGCCTTATCTTTAGTTCATCATTGGGATTCTCTCTCTCATACGTGAAAGCAAACTTAATTCGTAGATAATGTCACCATTACCATTGTGTTTGATACGACTTTTTGTTTGTCTACAAGTCGTCGAAATTGGAGGTTGTAAGCTGTGAATCGAGCTGGCTGGACAAATTTCTTATTTGAAGCCTTGATTCCAGCCGAACTCTTGTTCAAACTAAATCAAATTTCCTGTTATCGTTGCTCTCGTTAAAGATTGGCGAGTCATGGAAGGAAAATGCTGATGATGATAAAGATGCATTTCTTTGATCACGCAATTTCGCCCTCGATGTAACAGTGCAATAGTTATTTTACTTGATAGGTAGCAGACCAAAATAATATAAAAAATACACAACAACTGAAAAGAATACTTTATAAAGCGCCTCCTTTTTGCGCGGTAGAGATTGTATCAATTGGATAGTCAATGTTAATTTTTTCAACAGTTCCCACAACAGGCCGAACATACTGTTTTAGGAGTGTGTCATCTGACTCTGTCAATTCCAAATTCGTGCGCTTTACCTATGCCAACCATAGACTGCGTCTTCAACGCACATTACCACGGCCAAAGCATTTGGCGAGCGCTTGCATGGACCTTCCTCTAATTTTCGTACTATTGTTTAGTATTAAATCGTTTGTACAAAACCGTTGCATTAACGTCGCCTGTAAAAACCCACAGAGTCTATTATTCCAGGTATACCCAGCCGTGTAGGCTACACGCCCCATTCATTTTTTTAGTTTCATCTTTCTCAAATTGTTTTTACCTTAAGGGTAAATATTGAATAACTATAACCTGGCAGCTCTACTCGTTTAATTTTCTCACCAGATGTCAGTACATCCAATAAGAAGTGCAAATAAATGGATGACATTACAACACCTATTCCCACCAGTCATTATTTATAAATCTCAAATCAGCGCCGTGCTGGATTCATCTTTTACTTTATTTACTTTTTACCTATTTTCCCTCACAAATTTCTTGCCATACCATGTGAAAGCAAATCACTCAAGTGCCAAATAATATGTAAATTCTAATTTTAAGTCACAATTCACTTAGGAAACTTCAAATAAAAACAAATTTCTAGGGCGTACTCCTTCACAAAAAGTAGCAGAAAAAAAAACCAAATCAACTCGCCAGCAATGTAAATGTAAACATTCGCTAGACTCTGCCTACCCTACACCACCCAATTTACTAAAATAAAAGAAGAAACGAAAAAAAAATCTCACCCAAATAAATCAACCTGTCGTCATTATGAGATGGTTTTCTAATTCAATAAACTCTATTCCCAATGGTGTTTAAAATTAAAAAGATTTTATAGACAATCTTGGGTGGAAATCTTTGTCGTGACCAATTATTAATTGAAAAATAAAAGAAAAGTGCAATTCTGGAACGAAAAGTATGGAAATGTGCGCAAAGTTTGGCACCGGCGGCAGTGGTGGTGTCGGTGCTAGTGGAAAAGGCGGTACTCAACCCAAATGCATTGTCATTAGCAATTTAACTAGTGCGGATCATCATCAGGAAGTTTTCAAAGGTTTCAACGATCAGGGATATATTTTTGGAAGTACATCACCTCGTGGAATGTCCACTTCGGATTATGTTGGTAGTGGAGTGGCAGATAGCAGAGGCGGTTCACTACAAAAGGACAACAACGAGAGTGACAACAATATTAGCTCATGCTCAACTTTAGACATTGTTAATAAGGTGAGAAAAATAATTGAACTCATCCACCCACTCCCAGGGGTGGGAGATCATTTACTTTCCCACACTAGCATCAGTGCTTTGCAATTCAATAACAATTTGGAATGTATACAATGAGGCTAGACGTATACAGGGAAGCTGTTGATGTGCTGGTTGAATGAGCCTGTCTACCCTAAAGTGGGGTACACTTGTTAAAGATTTATTTCTCGAAATTCACTTTAATTTTTGGTAAGAATTTCCGGTGATGTCATCTAGAAAGAGAGATAAATTTGCCAATGGAACATAGTCAAATATTTCAAAGAGAATAGTAGTTTTTTTTGGTTGGTTGTGTAGTAAAACGTTCTTTTTAGTTTCTCTCAATCCATTGTCCATATTTTCGACAACATAGTCTTATCTTCTACCAAATCCTTTGCCTGTAATCTATTCATTTGCTGTGCCATCACCATTTATTTCAACAAAGTTGCATGCACCCTAAACAAACTATCAACACACTCTCCTATTGATTGGCAACAAATTACCCTGCAAGGTTTTATTTTACTGCGCAAGTATCCTGAACATATGACGTTAATGCATTTGACATACAGTGTGCCTTGCTCAAAGAAGTGATACACAGAACGAAGACGGAAGACGGAAGAGGACTACAACGACGACGACGACAAGAAAAAGAAGAAAAAAATTTCGATTAAGTGGATTCCATTAATCATTAAATTATAAAGGATATCATGACAGCGCAAAATTTTAACATTAATTGTATCCTGTGATTGGTCTCTATTGAATAACGTCACTCCGAGTGCGATACAATTGTTCGGGTTATGGCTATTTTATTAATTTTATGTTGGAACCATTAAACTAGTGTATAGGTACATGTGTACGAGTAATGTCGATTTCGCAACTACCGAAAAGTTTTAGCTGCTTGTGTTGTACAGAGTTTCAGAAAGAAAACAGTAGCAATCGGTTGCAAAGAAGTGAATTACATCGAAGCTGGGAATACACCCTAATAACGCAACCACCGCAAATACGTCGCATTAACGTGCGTGCTCACTGTGATGATCTTATTATATTGACAAGTTTTTTTTCTCTCTATGCTTTCAAAATTTTTTTGTTTTCTCTTCTTTTTTATTTTTTTAGGTTGAAAATCTATCCATACATGAGTTGGAAACACAACTCAAGGAGTTGTCACAGAAGCTGCAGAAATCAGAAAAATGCCGTG
This sequence comes from Volucella zonaria, assembly GCA_963966105.1. Lineage (NCBI taxonomy): Eukaryota > Metazoa > Arthropoda > Insecta > Diptera > Syrphidae > Volucella > Volucella zonaria. Next base: position 314,915,933 of record OZ014530.1, on the reverse strand, counting down.
ATGACTATAAGCGGAAGCTGGACGAAGCCAATGAAGATAAGGAACGATGTTATCATCGGTTGGAAGTGATAAGTGCTGCGCACGAAAGTCGCATCACCGAAATGCACTGTGTGATTGCAGAGCTGAGTAAAAAGTTGAGAGCAAAGCAGGAGAATACGATTATGGAGGAGCAAGAACCCGATGGAAGTGGTAAGTTTAGGTGCAATTTGATTCATTGTGTGGACTCTATCAGTGCAACTAGAAGTTAACACATGTTTAGTTGACAAGGTCTATGTTAAGTTATATGAGAGAAAACCTGAAGCGGGCTCATTTATTCCGAAGATGACATCTAAAAGTCGAAACCTGAAAAGCTGAAATCTGAAACCATCAGGCTTTGCTGGAGGTCGGTTCATTGGTTCATTTCGTATTCTCACGAGTAACATAGCGTTGGATCCCACCGAACGTTAACCCGGACAAACATCTGGAAAAAAGCTGCTAGAGAAACTTTAAATGAAGTAAAATCCATTCAGATGGCAGCAGTGACCTGTGATGATTCGTACTAGAAAATAAATGTGCAAACGTTTCAAAAATAGAAGATTTTGTAAGCTCCAAAGGAACTGCAAACGTTCTTTGAATATTGATGTTCTAGGCTGTACTTAGAGCGTGTTACCAAATCCACTGTGCCCATCCATAAAACCATTTAGGGTTAAGCCACCTTTTCCCGAACGTTTGGCTGTATAAAAAGCAAGTAATACATCATTATTCAGTAATGTCTTGAATACATCATCACCCCTTGATACTTACCTAGGTAGGTAGGTAGGTAGGTAGGTAAGAGTGGCTGTTGGAAACACCAACCCACTTAGGTCTATTGGCCCATTGTGATGTCACGTGGATGTATGATCCTCTTACTAATGGAACCAGTTTGAGCTTACGATGAAGTGTAGGAGACTGTACGTCTGCATTTTTTAGATCGCTTAAGTCATGGTAGAAGAAAGCTATTAAGTGAAGTTTTCTTCTCTGGGAGAGAGCTGGACATGTACAGAGAATGTGGAAGATTATCTCTTCCTCTTCCTGGCCCATGAGGCAGTGTCCAGTGATGACACCTGGCGCTGAGATGCTTCCTATTAAGAAGGATCAGACTCTTAGAGCGATTCGGATCTAGCTTTGGCCAGATCTGTTTATTGGCTAGACATGTGGTCCAACAGTAAACCTAAGGTCTATTTTTTTGTTGGCATCCAGCTTTAATATTAATTTGCATGTAGCGAATGGTATACCAATGCTACCCTTTTCCGGTAGAATAGGTAGAGTGGTTCCAATTTTGGCGAGTTCATCGGCCCTACAGTTCCCTGGAATGTCTCTGTGGCACGGCACCCAGCAAAAGTAAAGGTTGAACTGTTCTGCCATCTCCGTAAGAGATGATCGGCATTCAAGGGCGGTCTTAGAATTTAATGAGACTCAGGGACTTGATAGCTGCCTGACTATCCGAAAAGATGCGGATATCCTTTGCGATATCATGTTTTTCCTCAACCAGAACAGAGCTTCTTTAATCACCAAAATTTCTGCCTGGAAACGCTACAGTGACGGAAAGAGAAGCTTAGATTTAGCTTATCTGAGAAAACACCGCCACCAACTCCGCTATCGGTTTTACATCCATCTGTGTAGAAATGGATTATCGTGTCCTTCATGAAAGCATCTTCCTTCTAGAAGGATTTAGAGGGGGAGCTTGCATGGAAGTCTTTGTCAAACCAAAGTTCAGGTGTGGTATAATCGATGTTCTCTGTGCGGATTCCTAATGTATTAAGAATGTTAGCGTGGCCAAATGAATTACATTTGCAATCGCAGCTACTTGCCTGGTGAAAATATCGAGGGGTGTCCAATGAAACAGAATGTCTAATGCCGCAAAGGGGTAGTCCATAAGGCTCCGCTTATGCATAGACATGCCGTTCTTTGGACTCAGCCGTCCACCAGACGACAACCCCGTAAGTGAGTGTTGATCTTATGACCGAGATGTATAGCCAGTGGGTTATGCGGGGTTAAAGGCCCCCTTTGTTCCCGATGGCTTTTTTGCAAGAATAAAGCTACTGTAGCTTTATTAAATGTTAGGTTTCCAGTTTAGGTTCCTGTCAAACATGAGACCCAAATATTTTGCTGTATCGGACTAAACTGGGTCTATAATTGGAATTGTGTATTTCCTGGAAAAGAGGACAAGATCAGTTTTATGGATGTTTACTCCCAAATAACAAAATAAGTATTTTGCCCATCGGCAAAATTTTGTTACATGATTCCTTTTTATGACTGAATAATTCATCTTTTAACTCTTTAAGAATCTGCCTTACATTATGTGTTCTGCGATTTTGAAGAAGTTTACCAAATACTTCTAAAGTCTTGTCATGTCCTCGTCTGTCTGTTTTTCTAGTTTAAGTGCTACTTGGATGGATTTAGCGCGGTAGTAGAGCTTATGGAAATCACTGCCAACTGAAGAATTACTTTACTTGTATGCTTCTGAAGCCTCTCGTCAACCTAATGGTTTGTGAGAAAAGAAGCATGTTTATCATTTATGAAATATTTTCTTCCGTTTTGGTCGATTTAATGTCGATACCACGATAGCACAATGCTTTACGCGTAGCGAATTGATGTTGGCGTTTTGGTTACGACATGTCGCGATAATCTTTACAACCAGGGAAGGGGTTTTCGTAGGATTCCATATTGACCCTTCACTTTATTCTGCCTAAAGCAAAGATTCCAAAGTCTTGTTCGCCGATAGAGAAGATGAAACTAGAGACGGTCAATAGGAGGTGTTCCAAGATTGCACCAGATAAATTGATTAAGCTGCAGATATTAATGCTTTTAAGAAATTTATGCTGGCTTGTTGAGGGAAATGCTTATATCCTCCTGGTGCTGCTAAACGTTGTGTTTTTTGAGAGCTATATTATTTTTTATAATTTTTTTTTTTTGAATTGAATTTTTATTATTATGAAAAAATGGATTATGGCATTATGTTTTAACGACCACTCCACAAATTGGATCCTCTCGGTAAAATTTTGGGCCACGCTTTCCAGGATTTAAACCTCTATCCCACGAATAACGGGCGAAATATTGCCTTATAAGACCTGAAAAGTCCACGGCTTATCAGCATATAACAAAGGCTTGACGTAGTCCAACAAATTTCATTGACTGTAACGCGGGCTTCGCTCTTATTTGAAAAAAAAACCGATGATTCCTGTATCATGAAGATAATATCGAACAGTGCACTTTTGTGGGTGTAATTGAGACGAAAACATGAAATGTTGCGGCTACAGTTTCCTCTGTATGCACATTACGCTTACGTGTTGTTGGCTTTGGCGTTGGCGTAATATACAGTGTATTTGGTAGAAAATTTATACTCACAACACAACACAACACAACAAAAAGTGAGTTGTGTTGCTTGATTAAGAGGTTCAATCAAATCACATAATCTTCTATTCCCTGAGTCGAAAACCGACTTTCAAAATAAGGTTGATGTATTCTTTTGGTATAAAATCGATTTATGATGACGCTTTGCTTACTTGGTGTTGGATATTTGACTTCCAATTCCGCTTACTGTTGAGAATTGTTGCGAAAACGTTTGCCTGTTTTACAAACTCTATTTGGATTCCAAATATAGTGAAATTTGAGATTTTATATTTCCTGCTGAAGAAGCCCGATTCGGTTTTTTTTAAGAACTGTTTGCATTAATTTATCTGCATAAACGAATTGCGCACAGATATCCCCTTCAAAAGCCTAAGTGGTTTATCGACTCCCATGTTCCATAGAAGCAGAGAAATGACACTACTTTGTGGTATTCTTCGGCTGACGTGTCTCTGAGCTGAGGATCCTTCTGGCTTTGTGCTGATGATTTTTGTACGAAGTTGATTTATCAACATATTTAGAGGACTCTTTCTAGGCCCGACAGTGCTACTGTTATAGGCTCTGCTATGACATTATTGAAAGCACTTTCAGTGTCGAGGAAGGCACCATAGCATTATTAACTATACTATTGAATGCAGGACGGTTTCCACCAACTTGCCCTTGGCCGTATGGTTATTGAAAAGTCAACACGTGGTTAGGGTTTGTGCTCTGAAAATGGGTCTGAACCGATTTTTCTAATAAAATTCATTGGCATAAAAACTACATTAACCTCTTTATATAAGCTGATGACGTACACCATGTTTGACAGATAAAATAACATCTAGCTTTTGTAAGAGAAGTTTTTTGGAATTTTGGCAAGAATCGAAGCTGATCATCCCCACCTGGCTTTTGCTGTAGTGATCAAACTATTCTGATTGAAATGGGATGTCTCCGTGGGGTTCCATGTAGTTTGTAGAGGTTCCCGAGAATTTCCAAAAAATAAAATTCCAATAGGATGTTGATCGTTTTTTTCTTTCTGAAATTCATTCTACGTTTTTACAAAAGAACCCCAAGGATTTTCTAGCAGCTTCCCTAAGTTCAGTTTTGAATTTGTTGAAGAGCATCGTATGGTACTCTCATCGGGGGCTTTAGACATATTGGAAAGATTTATATGGAACATCTGATGAATAACGGGTTATGTGTGTAGATTTTTTTGGTGGACCGATGCAAATTGTCTTAAAGGTAGGTGTAAACCTACGGAAAATTAATGTTAAATTTACACCTCTCATTACATTGCTCAGAAGTTGCGTCGGAGGTGTCTTTTACATGTCTGTAGTTGTAATGGCAGTGTGTTGAGAGCGGTCGTTAAATTGCTCTGAATTCATTCTTCTGAATTCACATGAAAAACATTATGCACCGGTACTCCTCTTTTCTGCTTTCTTCCTTTTCCCCACGGCGGTGCTGTGCCCAATTTACTTAAATGTTATTTCTACTCCCTTTAACGCCCGCATACTATTAAAAAAAAATTCACCTTATTAGGTAAACGGAACTATGTATATAGTAATTCTACATTAGAGCCTTTTTCAGACCGTTGAGTGTGACATCATTTGCCGGTTGTAAAATTCGTGGCGGACATAGTCCGAGATACCTTTCTACCATATTTTCAAACGACTTGCTGTCAGAACCGATGTCATCAGAACACCGACTGAGGCAGAACTTCAAGTACAAACAAAGGCAATTCACTGACATCTTTATGATGGGCGAGAACTGTCGTTTTCCTTTTAAGGCCTAGACTACATATAGTATATTGCAATGAAGTAGTCAAATGGCACTTAAAAGCATCTCCCTTCTTATAACGAACAAACGATACTTCGGTTCCATCTATCAGGTATGCTCTCTACCAAATCAACATGCGTCTGCCTAGTTGATGGTGCTGCTTAACTTGTGCAAGAGTGCCTTGTGTCGGTCGCCGCATTATCATTTTTTTGACTGTTTTATGATCAGGTGACCGCCATGTTCCTTTGTGAATATTGATATACGAGTAAGAAAACTGTGTCTTCCTACAGTGATATTTCGCCTTCACTAATTTTCCTTCGCATGGGTAAGGGTACTGCAAATCCCTTGAGCGCACCCAAATTATGAGAAAAATCAAGTTGGAGAATGCAGATTTCTGTGAGCACACTCAGTGGACAATATGATCGTAGGAAATGAGATTGCCGATAAACTTGATAGACGAGTCCCAAAGTGCTTCTCATAACATAAACGCCCACTAGAACTGCCCGCATATTCAGTCAGGGCTTCCAATAACAGGTTCCGCCAGCACAGCGGTGAAATCCATGTTCGTCGAACACACATTATAAAACCAGATTATTTCGATATTTCTAACTAGTTAGCAGCTTGTTTAATGTCTGTGCTAAACCTCTTAGCACCACCTGCAATGATTTTCCAAAGGAGACCATAATATCGCCAACATTTTCTCTGTCACTTCCACTTAAAAGTTTTTTTAAGTGTTCCATTCTGAAAGTAAAAAGTTGAAAGTAGAAACTTTGTGGAGTACCAAGCTTTATTCATGATACTAGATGCCTGTGTTACTCGTATGTGTACGTCTTAAAATAGCGGAACAAGAGTACATATTCAATTTGTGTTTGAAGGAAAACATTTTTCTTCAACCTTACGGCGTCGGAATACTTTACCAACAATCTCTTATTTTTATTTTTATTTCTTTTATGACGCTATCAAGTCTTGAACTGATAGTTAACTATTCCTAATATTTTAAATAAAAGTTTTTTGTTTCATCAACTGCATTGTTTTTCTTTCGTTATATAGAAATTAGCTACCAAGAAGGTTCTGTATACAATTCGGAATTGAATCTCACCAACCCTGATGCCGAATGTCAAACAGATCCACTAGATGCTGAGTATTCAATTGAAGAAGATCAGAAGATCTTAAATGACACCGTTGCTAAAACGCAACTAGAAGTAAATTCTTAGCTATATTCTCAGTCATGTGAACAAATTTACGAACATAATCACTGTTTCCTCATTTTAGGCTCTGCAAGAAGAAGTCCTTCATTTAAAATCACAGATCGCACTGCTTCAATCGCAGATTGCTAATCCACCTCAAAATAATACCCTTGTACATGGCGAACCCGAACACGATGACAACCAAGATATTTATGTAGACTATAGCAACGATCATGACAAACAACCGGAAGAGCACAACTTTAAGCGTCAAAGCATGAAAAAGTTAAACACGAGTATATACGATAACGAGTTTTATAAGACTGATGATGATGAAAATGAGTACCATACAAATGAAATGCTTGCCACAATGGATAAATTGCATACGAAAGAAATGTATTTGGAAGATCTAGATGATCGAAATCTATGCTTAGTAAAGGGCAGTCCCAACAATAAGTACGTTTGCAGCAGTAATGTTTTTGTGGAAAAGGGTTTGTTTCATTTAAATAAAATGAGATTCACATTGCAAAACTAAAGCAAGATTTCATTTTCTAGATAACTATGGGCGTCAAGTGAAAAACACAGCAGAAGCTCCAGTACCTAAAATGGCAGAGCGTGTTAAATTACGCAAGACAGCTGACGATCAGAGTATCACCGCAGCTGATTTTATCAAAACAGGAGTATGCTGCCAGTGATACTTGAAAGAACTTTCAATTAACAATCTCTATTCTATTTACAGATAAATAATACAGAAATTGTCGAGCATTTAGTATCAGATTTAATTCAAAATAACAATATGATGGACAGTTTTATCGAGGCCTCACAATTAGACACCGAATTTCAAAGACTGCAACGGAGAATAGAGCATTTAAAAGTTAGGAATTCTGTTTTGGCATTAACATTAGAAGAGTGCAAAGAACATTGTGATCATCTTTATTTGCTTTGTGGGAAGTATGAATCCAATGCGATAGCGTTGCAATCAGCCGTCAATTGCAGTGACCGTGCCATAGAAGCTTATGACGTTATGTTGGCACTTCTCGAGAGCAAGTAAGTATTGATTTTTTTGACAAAGATACATTTGCTTGTGCACATTGAAAATTATTTCGTATTCATATATTAGTTAGACAGTTGACTTGTTTCATTGGAGTTGTTCACGATGAAAAATTATTCAATTTTGGGTGTGAGATTTCAATTTCTAATCATTTGGTATACCTTGTGACCGGAGAAATACTTTTCTTTTTCCCAAAACACTGCCAGTTTCCAAAAATGTTAAAAATACCTTTCGCCATGTTTTCCGTTTTCTTCTTTTAGCGGAATTGTTTGCAAGCTTCTCTTAGAAATAATTTTTTATCTTGGCGTGGGCAACAATTTAGGTCTTATCAACACTGCAATATGTAAACTTTTAGACTCCATTTCCCCATTTCGAAGTATCTGGCCTTTGACTCGTTGTTACATTTATCTTTTATGTAAGTAGCTCATAGAGATCATCAATGAGATTCAATGAGATCAACTAAAGATTTAAAAATTGTTTTAAATACTTGCTGTTGTTGGGGGTATGTACCTGGGCCGTACTGTGAAATCATCAAAAAAGTAGCCGAGAAAACTTAGGCCTACCATCTTCCCTGGTACAGTGATGACAAAGGTGACAGAAGTGGAAATTAATGCTCTTCGATAAAGTGAAGGAGACTTTGTCACCGATGTGCAACGAAATGTAGATGTATTTTAAACATACCATAATATTAATGAAAGTAATGTTGGCAAGTGATTTTGGATGAAGAGCCCACGTTTCCAGCCAACGAAGAATAGGCCTCCTTCCTAGTACTTAGAGATGTTAGCGTAGCTTTCGTAGGAACTTTACTTACCTCAGAGTAAAGATAAACTCCACGAATTACTGCCTGGTGGATATTCGACGAAGATTCACCTGATGAATCGGTTTAACAAATCAAATGGGTTCTAAAAACGCAGGTTCTACTAGTTCTACTTTACGGTTTCTTATCCTGGACGATAAACAAGAAAGCAGAACAGATATTAATTACTGCGGGAGAAAAGTTTTTCGTATATTTGGTATCGTATGCGAGAAGAGGAATATAGAATGTGATTCGAAGACATTCAGAGCCGGAATAGTGTACTTCGATAACGGGGTGGATTCCGCTGCTGATATGATCACAGACACTATTTTCTTTGGAATGAGATTATACCTAATCGGATGAAGAGTATCAAAAAACGTGGTACGACTCTAGCGCTAAAGAGGCTGTCAGCGTTAGAGAACCTTAAAATCAATAAGCAGGATGTACAGTTCGATTTTAAGTTTCTTTTTCCCCAAGATTACGACAGTAAGGTGAATGACTGGTCGATAGTGGACTTACCAGGCCTAAAACCACATTGATAATGACGCATCCGATTGTTGAGATTGGGTTTCAGACGTTTAACTAGTACGATAGACAAAATCCTATACGCGATTTTAATGGGACTAATTCTTCTATAGTTCGCGCAGTGTAAAAAGTCTCACTTTTTGATGATTCAGCAAAGGATTTTGTGATTCCGTTCACCTCACAATTTTCACCTGATTATATTTTACAGATGAGTTGGTGTATGCTCCTTACCAATTCAATCCCGCCTTCTCTTAATAAATCAACAGGTTGTTTGTCTATGTACTTCCACAGGCTTATTGGTCTTTAGTTTAGATATCACTATCTAAACGTCTTCAGAGTCGGATGGATGAAATTTTTATCGGTCATCATTCAAATTGTAAAATTGGAATTCGATGGTTTTCGCTGTTAAATAATCTACAGAAGTAAACCTATCTCTTCATGCTTCTGTTCGATATTGGTGTCCGTTGGCAAGTTATTTTCATATTCTGATACAACTTTTGAACATCACAGAAGAATCTCTCCACAGCCTCGTTACTCCCAACCGTCTTGGTCGTAGAGCTCGTGTGTAGCTGTCATATCTCTTTGCAGCGCCGTAATCGGGTGTAATCTAGCATATCAGAAGCGGCGCCTCTAAAGGCTTGCTGAAAATGTCGCCACTGGGCTTTTACTCTTGATGCTGGCGTATCGAAAAGTTTTGAAAGACTAGATCCAAAAAGACCCTGCAGTCTCTTGCAATTGCAGCCGTTCGACGTCACCTTTCTTTATAACATTTCTTAGGTGTTTTGTACTCCTGGATATTCGCATTCGAATTAGAAAATTGCGTCGATCGCAATGTGATCGATTTGGTTGATGGTGACTATCATGTCCTTTTGTGAATGTTGAGGTGTGGGAATCATATGCTAGCTGCGCCTCCAAATATGCTTTTTTTTCTATCTCAACAGCAAAATCACTAACAAAAATCTTAACCTATTGCTTAGCATATTGCTCATTCTTTGCTCGTAGAAGCAATCTTTGATAAAGTCGTTCCGAAAATACGCATCGAAATGGTTGTCGCTTCTGCTCTCTGTAATAATCACCATAAAAGATGTCACAGTTTTCCATCCTTCTTTTGCCAGCCTATCCCATCGCACTTCTGGACATTCATATCCATTTTGTAGCATTTTAAGAGCTCAACTAATTGTTTGGTTGAATGTGGACCTGCACAATCGAAAGTCGTTGTCAGATTTTCTTTTGCTGTGTTTCATCTATATCAGAAGCTGTTTGTTGCTGTTAGAGGGTCACTTTCTTTGGAGGATGACCCCAGTAACGCACTCCGGAATCAGGAAGTAATTTGTATCTGTAACGCTGGACGTTGTCATTTAAAGACAGCAGTCTCGAGTCATGTTCTTAACCTATATTTGCTTTGTTTTGATTTTCATATTTCTGGTTGAAAACAGTAGTTCGTTATGTAATAGACATAGGGCGATGACCTCAGAGCATTTTCTCGCAACTTTTTCATGAAGGGCCTTTGGGCGCATTTAAGATTATTTGAATTTTGCTCTTAAACATTGACTTGATTTCTCGTTTTTTTTTCAGAATGGCACTTTTAAAAGAGAGCACATCTGCGGCTGAGGAAAGCAGAAGATCTGTTGAAGCAGTAGCAAGACACTTGCTGGATCGCTTAGAAAGTGAGAAGAACCTGTCCGAAAACAGTTTAGGCCCATGGCAAAACACGTAAGAGAAAAACTTGACAACTTTTTTTATTTCTACCGTTTTTGTTCACAATATTGATTTTGTATTAGATTTTGCATATCCGATAAACCATTCGAACCGTGGACACCTGAGGATGACAACCGCCTTAGAAATCATGTTTCCAAACTGAAAGGCCGTCGATCGACTGTACAAAACACAATTGTCAATTTAGAATCTCCCTTTAGTTCGTTCTATGAAAAATCTCGAATGGCTTTAGAAACAAGTAAAGAAGTAAAACAAGAGAAAGGTACACAACTCGATCTAGAAATGGCTGTACTCATGCAGGAGCTGCTAAACTTGCGCGAAGAGAACATCGATTTAAAACAGAAACGCGATGAAGCCGATCGTGATCGACAAATTGCCTTGGAAAAGATTTGTGTTCTGCAGGAAGCCCTTCAGCAACTGCAAACTCAGCTTTCCGACTCCGATGCCCTCTTTAACCTGCACACAGCTGACAGATCATCGTTTTCCGAAGCAGATCATGCAGCTCTAACCGAACGACAACTTGTCGAGGCTCTCACTAGAGAATCGGAACTTAAAATTCGAATACAGTCATTGCTTGGCTCCGTTTCGGCATCACAGAAAACCTCTGACGAAAAGTACGAACTAGTTCAAAGCAACATAAAAGAATTGCAAAAAATGAACCTGTGAGCTTAGACTATGATATATGAGTATCATTTCATAATAAAATTAATCCAATTCTCTTTCTTTATAGAAATTTGTCCCACTCCCTGGAACAGACGAAAAGGAAATATCAAATGAAGGTACGCAAACTTGAGCAGAAAATCCTCGAAATGAGTATTGAATTAGGCCACAACCAGCGAATGATAACACATGACAATGTTCCTGAGACGACCTTGTAGGCGTAAATACCCTTTAATCCATATCCAAAGAGCTAATTCTTAAATTGCTTTTGTATGTGTGTTTTTAGAAAAAAAAAAGTATAACAAAAAACAAAAACAGAAAAATAAGTTACAAGCATTTCTTACACGTTTTAGTTTAACTTATAGAGCCTATAAATAACTATGCGCATAAACCAATAGAAAAACTAAAACAAAATTGAAAGAGGAAAATAAACTTACGTACGCTTCTTTTCTATTTTAAATAGAAAGTAAATAAATCACATCTTTAAAATTGCAAAGAATGTATTTTGTATAGTTATTAAATTAATAACAATGTTTGTCTTGGCGCTAAGCTTTAGTTGTAAGAAATTAGATTCATATACATAAATATATTACCATGAAAGTTTATTACTATGTATGACAATTACTATTAAAATTGCTTGTTAATCAATGTACAAACAAATTATGAAACAATAAAGGTATTTATTATAGAAATGGTTGCCGCGTGTCCAACTTAGGGAATTGAAACTAAGCAAGACGTCTCACTAAAATACACCAACTCTCGAAAAGAGTACCACGGGTGACCGTGACTTAAGTGGTAGTGTATATATAGTATACTGAAAGACATTCTTTTTTTTCAGGCAACTAAAATCTCGTGAGATGAATGGTTGCCTAAAATACAACAACAAGTCAATACACACTAATAATTTGGTCTCCCCATTAAATGTTGGATGCCACCCACAATACTTGCTCGACCTGTACTATCATGTCTAAATAGGCCGAGTTGGTTGAGGTACCTTTCGACTTGCGCGCGACACCTGGGTCGCAGTCTTTCTCTATTATACCCTCCACCGAGGTGGATTCCAAGATTCTTCGAGCCGGAGCGCTTGTGCTCGTCCAACTATCGTGTTCGGTGTATCCATATTCTTCTTGTTAGGTCGAAGTCGCTGGACAGTCGCTCTATCTTCTCTATTGACTACCTAAGCAGACGATACCGAAGATTAACCGCAGAATTTTTCTCTTAAAATGGCCTCATCTATAGCTGACAAAGTACATGCTTCCGCACCACTCAATTTACGATACTCGTAGTTGTACGAAAAACGGCTGTGTTATTGTGTTCTTAGCCCAATGAAATAGCGATTAACAGAAGTTTTTATTGATTTGATCACAGTGCTGACGCCGTTGTTAAAATTATCGGAGCTTCTGCAAATGAAGTCTCTAATTACCTCAAGTCATATCTGTCTGAAGTGGCGCTTGTGTTGAATACCCATTTTTGAAAACGGTTTATGCTTCGTTTTGGCTTTATTGACAGCCAGTTCTGAAGAGTTACTAACATCACGCAGCGATTTTACCATAATATTAATACAGTTTGTGTGTGCGAGTTATTGTACGGACTTTTGAAAAATTGTTGGTGTTGACACGTGGGTTTTCCGCAATTTTTTCAAAATTATGTTAAAGGAATCGCATTAAAGCGATTTGATGATTTGATGTTTTGATGTTCCTTGCTGGTGGGTGCTTACGCTGTTATGAATTATTCAGGTCTTGGGCGCTCACACAGGACACCAGATATGTAAGTTCTTGCTGGTAATATTTGCGGAACTTGTATCCTATAGTTGGCGCAGTTTAAGAAGTATGCTTTCTTGAGGGTCAGGTTAAAAATGCTCCATTCGTCAAAATCCATTCATCGTGCTTACTTACTTATTTACTTAGATGGCGCCACAGTCCAGGGTGGACCCGGGCTTCTCCAGTTAGGGCGGTCTCTGGCTAACTGAAACCGGTTTTGTACTCCAAGTTGGTTGAAGTCCCCTTGCAATCGCGCGCCATCTACTGATTGGGATCGAAGACTTTTCGAGCTGAAGCACTCTACATTTGCTTGCTTTCTTAGGCAACTATCGTAAATTTTGCAGGCCGGATCAATGTTACTGTATAGCTCATGGAGGTCGTCGTTTAATCCCTTCTTGGAAGCCCCATCAACGCAAACGTTCTTAAGTTTTTTCTGGGATTTGTCGCATTGTGAATATTTGCTCGACCGTGGACTAACCGAGCTTAAAACCGTACTGAAAAGGACCAACCAGATTGTTGATAAATGGCTTCAGGCGTTCACACAAGACGGCAGATAAGATCTTAAATGCGATGCTAAAGAAACCGATTTCTCTATAATTAACGCTGTTAAGAGGGTCTCCTTTCTTATGGACTGAACGAACGATTCTAAAGTTCTATTCTTTAGGCATGCTTTCTGCCGAATGAGTTGGTAGCTCTCGATCAACTCATCTCCTGTTGCCTTAAGTAGCTCGGCAGGTGGGCCGCCTGGTGCAGCTGGCTTGTTGTTCCTAAGCTTGGATATTGATGTTCTGAATTCATTTTGGTCGGGTGGAGGGATCTGTTGACTTTTACCGTACATGTTGAATGGTTCATTGCTCCTTACGGCGGAATTTGGGTTGTCCTCGTCGTTTAACAGTCTGCGGCAGTGGTTTTTCCATATCTACAATACCAACAGCGACTCTACTACTATTTTTCCTTGTTCATCTCTACAGTCCTCTATTCGGGCTTTTTAACCTTGACACGTTCTTTTTACTTTTTGGTTAGACTTCCGAACATTACTCGTGGAGTAGCACCTCTCTATTTCCTCAACCGCGCGCTTCTAAGGATCTTTCTTTTTCCTCCGGATGGTCTTCCCTCTGCTCTTGCTCTTATAGCTCACGGGCCAATTGTTTCTCTACGTGAGCCTGTCTGCATTCTTCATCAAACCATGGGTTTCGTAGAGGCGGTCGGACGAAACCCAGCACATCAGTAGCGGCGTTTCTGGTGACTTACTGGCTTCGATGCCACTGGTCTTCACTTGATGTTGGTTGCACAGGACATGTCGATAAGTTGAGGGATATGCGATCAGTAAAGACTCTGTCGGTTTAATGCGATTGCAGTCGTTCAACGTTAAATCTCCTCACACTATTTGTTCATTGTTGTGGAGTTGAACATATCAGTAGATGTACCTTGACGAGGTAGTAGTACGAGTCTATGTTCGCAAGTAAGACATCTAGTATCTCGTGTTGATCGCAACATGATCAATTTGATTTGATGATCGAGTGACCGCCATGTATCTCTGTGGCTATTAAGCTGGGTAAACAATGTGCTAACTACGGTGATGTTGCGCCTCGCAGCAAAGTCAATTAGTCTTATTTCGTTTCCAGACGTGGTGCTCGTCGTCCGTTGAACTTAGATCTTGTACTCCCTATGAAAGGGCTGTTTTGTGTGAGTAAGTTTTTTTCTGACTGCGCTTTCAGGTATTTCGAATGAAGATACCGTTTTCAAACGTTGTATATTTATATAAGTTTAACATTTTAAGGAGTAGGAATGAATTTGGTAGATGTGAAAAACGCGCAACGCAACCCAGACGCATTTGTTTAGGGATGGCACTTACGTTTGCTACTGAGAATTGACATTACGTATATGTTCGAGGGTCCAATTGGGTGTATGAATACCAATTTATCAGGATGGTCAAGCCCTACATGACTCTCTCTCTCTCTCGTCCCTTCCAATTTAAAGACCTCCCACATCTGCATGCCAAGTGAAGACCTTTGAGCCTTAGAGGTCGAGGATATGGGACAGAGCTTTCCCTTTGGTTTGTTGAGCGTCTCCACAGGGGGTCCCGCCTGACCTTTTGGCCTTTAGGAAATCAAACGATATCTGACATTTGTAGCCTAGTTTTCTCCAATACTATCCTATTCTACCGAGCGTGAGAGCTATGTATCAGGGATTCTCCCGACTGCAAACCCAAGACCCTTGCAATAATCTGACCACATTCAGAGGAGTACTGGATACCAGACTTTCCGAAGTCCAATATGTAGCGCACTTCAGTTTCCCGATCTTAGACTATTTTCCTTTTCGAGAGATTCGGGTGGTCCTCCAAAAATCCCATGCTCCTGGACGCGTTCCTTCTATGGGCCTCAAACAAATTAAGCCATTCAGTGCCCTCCACATCGTTGTCAGCTGCTCGACGATTGAATTTCGCTCAGCGGCAGTGAACTTTTTCGAAGATTTACTACCCACGTCGATATATTGTAGATCATTTTCGAGGAAATGTAATGATTGTAACAAATTTTTCAGTTGGCATGACTGCAAGGTCGATGGTATACTTAACAAATGCCTCTCCGCTCCTCTACAAAAAAAACATCAAAATTTATACCCAACCCTTTGAATGGGTTTTACTCTTGCTTTCTCGTTTCAATCAAAATTAAATAAGTTTATTTTATTTATTGTGTCTCCTTTATTAAATGATATTCTAACCTAACGTAGTCTATAAATCGAACACTCCCTATACCTCGCCATTTGTATCAACTTCACCATTTTCCTTACTTTCCAACTCAGCTCTTATATCTGCGATTTGCTTCTCCAACTCCACACACTGCTGTTCAATTTCATAGTTTTTCGAAACCAACATTACCCAGTTTGCCTCCAAGTTTTTAAGTTTCTCCCCAGCTTGCGTTTGAGCCTGCTTTCTTTGCCAGTTTACATCTTGAATCTCCTTCTTAAGCTCTTGTAATTTGTTTTGGGCCTTCGCTTGCAGAGCTGTGAAGATTTCCAAATATGCCTTCCACGACTCGCACCCATAATCAACCATGAGTTCTAAATTCATAGCTCGTGTCCATTGATGCTCTAGTTGTGCCATAGAGTTCTCAATTGATTCATGCCAGGCGGATATTTCTGAAAGTTTCCCCGTCGACGGTGGTGGCAATTCGTATCGTTTCATACTCAATGTTTCCATTGGTTGTCGATTTTGTATTCTCTCGAATTCATAGGCCATCATTTTAGTTTCAAATGCTGTTGTATTCAGAGGTGGTAGGTGGTCCAGGTAATTTTTTGTAGGCCGGTAACGACGACATTCTTCTTCAACCATTGCCAGCGCCTGGCAAAATTCTGTCATTAGTTTTCCTTTATTTGGTTTGAGATTTTTGGCTTACCGATTCTCTGACTCCTGGATCATCGTATCCATGGTCAATATATGGCAACGCATCAACGATAACCTCACCAGCCATTTATTTATTTGTATTTCTATTTAATTATTCTGAATTAAAGGAATACCGTGTACACAAGTTCAAACAAAACGTTGTCAAATCGAATGGTAAAGAATTGTCATTCTGATGACAAGAATGCCGGTTTTCATATTTAAAAGGTCTGCAAAGCATCAAGAAAAGCAGGACAGGAAATTACATAACAACACATTTTACGCAATACTATCGTAGATAATACATCTGTTTGCGGTTTGTTCTAGGCTGCGAAAAACCGCCCGAAACTGTCAAAATAACTATGTAGCTGTTGCAGTTGTTCATAGCTTTTCGTAGTTTTGGACAGCACGAAACTGCAAAAGAAACACGAATGGTTTTGTTGTTGTACTCGAAAAAAAAAAACACAAACTCTCCGTAGATGTATTTTGCGGTGTTGATACATAGTAGCTATATGTCAAGGAGCTTATCAAAATCAGCAAAAATATATTTATGTGATAGGTACTATTACCTTAGAACGAAAGTAAAATGCATAGTAGACGTAAAGGCTGGAATGCAGTCCTTCAGTCCTTAGAGTACAATCCTTTTTAAAGTAATGTTATGTTTACTATTGAATGATCCCACCAATAGGTCTGGAACAATATTTTTTATCTTCGACAACGGCAGCCCTATGTGTTAGTAACAACCTCACTGTCAGTACAAAAATTGTTTGGCTAAAGGCGTTAGAAGATAACGAATCAATAAAACAAATATGTACCAAAAATCAGAACTGACCAACTCCAAAACAAAAAATTGGATGCTTAAATATTTAGAAGTAAACGATCAGAGAGACTGGTATGCTCAATTGTGTAAGTGCAGAAGCATCAGTAAAGCCTCATGCCACGATGTGACCTAAAATAGATGAACCCGATTATAATGACCTAAACAAACAAAGCCTACACCACAAAAGAGGCCGTAGCAATGGAGATAAAAATAAATTTCTGCGACAGTCTAGTGAAGACCATATCTAATCCCTCCTTGTATTGTGTTTTTTTTTTTTTTTTATGTACAGAAGAGCAAATCCTGGAATTGAAACAGATGAAATAGCGAAATAACCTTATACAAGGTGACCAGATAGCAATGATAGTTTTTCAAATTTCAGCAGCTGTCAAAATTACCAATGCCATCCAGTTGTCAAAATATTCAGTAAGGTTTGTCATTTAATCATGCAACGTTTTACGCTTGCCGAACATGCGCATATTGTTAAAAAATATTGTCGAAATTCCGTTGTAAATACGCAACGTAAATTTCGTAGTGAGGTCGGTCGTCATCATGGCTTCAGAGTGCAGGCAATTCGTGGCACCCTGGAAAAGCGTGAGCACACTCCTTTGGATCTTAAGCCACCAACCAGGCAGAGATTGGTGCGAGATGAAGAAAACATAGCGGCCAGTATCGAAGAAGACCCAGAAATGTCGATCCAGTGCTGATCAGCTTAATTGGGCATCGCCAGAGAGTCAACCCAGCTTATTTTGCGATATACGGCCTACATTCGTATAAGATTGTGCCGACGCAAAAATTGAAGCCGGAACCGTAGAAAACGCAGTGAGTTCGCTAATTGAGGGCTCGAAATGCTGGCGGAGATCTGGATTTTGGCCGAAAAATCATCTTCTGGGACGGGGCTCATTTTTAGCTCATCGGCTATATTTACAAGCAAAATTGCCGTTATTGGCGCGAACACAATCCACAAGTGTTCGGCCAAGCATCAATGCTTGTGGGTTGTGTTCGCTCCAATTGACTGTTTGGTGCGATTTATGGCATGGCAGCATCATCGGACCTTATTTCTTTCGAAATGAGGAAGGAGACCCCGTTACCGTCAATGGTCTCGGGTATAGAGCGGTATTAACTGACTTTCTGTGGTCAGAGCTCGACAACATCGATATATCCGAGCTGTGGTTCCAACAAGACAGTACTATATGCCTTACAAGCGACACAACGATCGAAGTTGTGAAAAATTTGGGGACTGGACCATCTCACGTCGAGCGCTCATCAATTGGCCGCCGCGATCATGCGATTTGACCCCACTCGATTATTTTCTCGGGGGCACGTCATGTGCTCAGTCCACGCTAACAAGCCAAACACTTTGGACGAGCTCGAGGCCAAATATCGACACGCTATTGCCGGAATAACGCTGCACATATTGGACCGAGTCATCAAAAATTGGACCGACCGCTTGAAGCACTGCCAGCGGCCATTTGAATGATGTGCTATTCTACACATAATGGCTTTCAGGTCACTTTACCTTACTGTTTTTGAGAAACTTAATCATTGTAGCGATCTCATATTTGCTGGTGATAGCGGATACAACTTGTACAACCCCTTCACCTTCGTTCGCTTGGTTCTTCCAACGTGGGATGGGTCTCGAAGTAGGGGTGTGGAATTCAAAGATCTTATTACCTATAGCATTGTTGCCAATTCTCTCGAGGTAGCCCATATAGGCTAGTTGAAATGTTTCGGTTTTTTGGACTTTTTACACAACTGGTTATAGCCCATAAAATTGACTAAACAACTAAATGTTCAATATCTGTAATGTATAACTGATAGAATCAACGTTTTGTGGAGCTTCTGTTTCGCCTTCGGAGTAGTGAAAAATTACGTTTTGTCATAGACGGTGGGCACATGCTTCTTTATTTTTTGACAGCAAGTACTTGTTTTTATCGTATTTAACTCTATCACCAACTTGTATTGCATCTTTTCTAATCCCCTTAAGACCTCTACGTCAGTAGGTTAAAAACATGTACGTGCATCTTCTTACTGAAATGCTATACTTGTTTGAAATAATTCGGAGAACATGTTCTCAAACTGCACATTGCCTTGAATGTTTATCAATGTTTTGCGATGTATTCCGGACTCTGCAATCACAGCGATGGGGTTCACGGCAATGAATGCTATCATACATATGCGCAAAAAAGTAGGACCGCGTTTTTGAAGATGATGCATTGTCTAGTTATTGGGTGTGCTTTCGCCCGCTCATATTTTACTAATGATTTAATGTATGCACCTTACTATTGTATATTATTGTTTTTCAGCTTTTGAATAACTGCGACGTCTTCTCTTATACTGGGAGGGATGACTAGGCCTTCCTTTATAGTAAGCGAACATTTTTATCTTTGCAAAATTTAATTTTCAAATCAGCAACTTGTTAAAATATTGCTTAAATATATGAGTATTTAAAATTCCTTCGCTTCAGGCGAAAAACTTGGTTTTCAGCCTGAACGCAAGGTGCCAGTTCTTTGGGGTTTCTATAAGATTACTGGGCCGGTTGCCAATTTCTATTGCGTAACTCTTCGATTTGAGCTGGAGGAATTTGCATGCTTCCTTCTCCCAGAATTTTCTTCTTCAGGCTCGATACTCGATACGCCCTTATCTTACGCAGCAGTGCTCTAAAATATGTAGATATCTTCTTCAACTTTCTCCCAGCACTTCTCATCGTTATCATACCAAGTCAGCTGAATTATACATGAACTGTTTCCCCAGCTCTTCGATTTCTAAGTTTTGTATTGAAACCTTTTACGACCTACATTTACCTAGGTGTCGGCAAAGTTTGAAAAGAAGCTTCTCAAGACTTTTTGTGTTTGTTATCTCCATTCATTCATCAAATTTTCGTCATATTTGGTTGGATATTCGGGTCAAATCACGATGAAGCATACTGAAATAGTATTCCTCACCGTTCAAATAAAATATTTGTTTTGCCTTAGCAACAAATAAACAAAAGTTGCTGTAAACGCCACCTAAATTTTCACAACACAAAAAAAAAGAGATTTTATTGCCAAATATTTGAGCGAGCGCTAGACATTCGTTAGGACATTTCTATTTTCTTTTTCCAAACACCAACAAAGCATTGTTTAACTGAGCTTATCACAATCTCTTAGTTAAATTACATCTCCCTGATTGTAATATGGAATTCTACTATCGAGGGTCTTTTAGAAATATTAGTCTTCATTATCAAGTGCTTCCATTCGAAAAATTTGATGGCCAATGCAGAACAATGTGAACAATCCATAAGCCTGCTTTCTACCTCTCTGCGCGTCATCTTCATTTTCAAATTGTAATAAATTTTCCGCCATATTGAATTTCCGGCGAAAAGCTGTCTTTTTCAGTCCGTCATTGTTTAATGGAGGACATTTCTGCAGTTGCAGACAAATATTAATTGAGAATTTGGGATAATTAACCAAATAGAATGGTAAGACAGGTTAAATGTGAACAGTGACAAGTGTAATAAATCGAAATAACCCCAAGTTTCACTCCAAGTACACCGAAAAGTGTCAAAGAAAACAATCGAAAATCTTACACGTGTTACTGTTGGTTCTAGCCTTGTCAATGCTCACTTAGTGATTTTGGTTTTTTTGTTTTAACAGAGTTTAGCTAACGCCAGACCGTTAATCTCCGTTTATTCGGACAAAAATGAGCAAATCAAGGAGAAGAACATCTGCCTTCCAAACGTGTTCAAGGCTCCAATTCGCCCAGACGTCGTCAACGAGGTTCATCAATTGATGCGCCGCAACAAGCGTCAACCATACGCCGTCAGCGAGCAGGCAGGTTTGTATGCAAATTACGATTCGTTATGTGTCTGTGCTAACTTAATTCTTCAATGCAGGTCACCAAACTTCTGCTGAATCGTGGGGTACTGGTCGTGCTGTTGCTCGTATTCCCCGTGTCCGTGGTGGTGGTACTCATCGCTCCGGTCAGGGTGCTTTCGGCAACATGTGTCGTGGAGGTCGTATGTTCGCCCCAACCAAGACTTTCCGCAGGTGGCACCGTAAGATCAATGTGAATCAACGCCGCTACGCTTTGGTGTCGGCTATTGCCGCATCTGGTGTACCAGCTTTGGTTCAATCCAAGGGACATATCATCGATGGTGTCTCCGAGTTCCCATTGGTCGTTTCCGATGAAGTTCAAAAGTTGCAAAAGACCAAGCAAGCTGTTGTTTTCCTCAGGCGCATGAAGATTTGGGCTGACATCCAGAAGGTAAGCGAATTTTCGATTAAGTTTGGCACCATCTACGATTCGGTGGAAGGCCTCTGATGGATTTTTGCCACTGCAGATGGTGCAAGATAAAGTGGATCATATAGGCGTTCCGGTTCAAGCCTTTATGCTTTTGATCTCGGGGTATTTTGGTCCTACACATATCAAGAGCAATCGGTTGATTCCTCCTAACATGCAAAACCTCTTTTCAGGTGTACAAATCACAACGTTTCCGTGCTGGCCGTGGTACAATGCGCGATCGTCGTCGCATTGCTCGTCGTGGACCCTTGATTGTTTACTACAAGGACGAAGGACTCCGTCGTGCATTCCGCAACATCCCCGGTATCGAAACAATGAACGTCGATAAGATGAACCTGTTGAAGTTGGCTCCTGGTGGTCATGTTGGACGTTTCGTCATCTGGACTGAGTCTGCCTTCCAGCGTCTCAATGAATTGTTCGGCTCATGGAAGTCTGCATCCACCCTCAAGAAGGGATACAATTTGCCACAGCCCAAGATGGCCAACACCGATTTGGCTCGTCTTTTGAAATCGGAGGAGATCAGGAAGGTGTTGCGCGACCCCAAGAAGAAGGTCTTCCGTCGTGTGCGTCGTCTCAATCCATTGACCAACACCCGTCAGCTCGTCAAGTTGAATCCATACGCCGAGGTATTGAAACGCCGTGCCCTCTTGGCCGCCGAGAAGAGGAAGATCAACCGAGTGTTGTTGAGTGCTAAGCGTCGCAACATCGAATTGCCCAAGTCTCACTTTGCTGTTGTCGCAACGAAAGCCCAAGCCAATCGCGATAAAATGCTAACCAAGGCTCTCGTCGAAAGGAAGAAGAAGCTGGCCACCAAAAAAGCGGCGCCCAAGAAGAAGTAAACGCAAATTCTTCGTTACTGAGTTTTTATAATTTAAACAGTTATGACTATTCATAATATAAACCTTAAAAATATACGTGCGGTGATATTCCTTTTTTTTTGTATTTACATGATTGTCGCATTTGTTTTCTATTGGCTGGTTTTCGGTGATGAGGTTTGTGCATGCAGCTGATTTAGGTGGTATGGGAACAGGCAGGCTGGCGATATTCACATTGAAAGCGGGTGACTCAGGTACCCTGGTCTTAATCCGTTGTAGACAACAGAAAACTGGGTCAGAGGCAATGAGCGTGTAGGCAAATCGTCGACTATTTTGTTGCAATATCTTTGGAGAAAGTATTGTCTGGCCGAGTTGTCGTCCAACAAAGCCGCTCTACTGCCCAGGGTATGTTGGTTTATAGTTCTATAGCGAGGTTGTAGATTTTTTATGGTCGGTACTTTGTCGTGAAAAGGCTGAGTAGTTTCAGCCGCTCTCTACACTTAAGGTAAATTTGCGGTTGGTATAAAGTTTAGTAATCCACTTGTTGCAAAAACTGAGTGTAAGTAAAAGTTTTTCCAAGGAAGCAGACAGTTTTATGGCAGGTTAAATTCTTATGGTTCCTTAGGGAATCGAGCCATAATCAAGTCTTGACATCTCTGCCACACTTTTTTGTAAGTAGCGCGCGTTTAAGAGGTTTTTAGTACCCTTCAAATATTTGACGCGGGCAAAGAAAAGCGAGGTACGTTGGTCTTAAATGTTTGCAAGTTATAATAAAGTGCACTGGAGGGTAATTGATGAGCATTTATAGCGATACGCCTGTTACGCTGGTGATGAAAATAGCGTTAGAACAAGGTGAGGCAAGAGATGTTGCATGGGTGTCAATTGACTGCAATATTGGCGTCATCTATGAGTTTTATCGCACGGTTTTGAATCTTATCCAGCAGGTGCAGAGATGTTTTAAGAGTACGTGACCAGATGTGGGCATTGTACTCCAATTTTCCGCTGACGAATGCCTTATACGAGTATATTGAGGTCATCTATCTAGACATTTCGTAGCATTTTTGGCGATATTAAATGTGTGGTCATTCCAAGGTAGGTTGTCGTTGACGCACATTCCGAGAATGGAAAGTTTTTGGGTTTCGACGATGCAAGGTGCCGTACATGGATAATGGCTAGCTGTTTAAATTTCGCTATAACGACAGCAGACAGTATTGTGTTTTGGAAACATTCAATTTCACCTTATTGAGATTTCCCCAATTAGTTATGCTCTTAATTTCGGATTTCAATGAGCTTCCCGTTCTACAGACGAAGAGCAGGGACGTGCGTCTGAGAACGAATATGAAAAGCAGAGAGTATTGTCGTCAGCAGAGGAATATATTGGATTAGAAGTAGTAGACAAGAGATTGTTGATGAATTACAAAGTATCGGAGACAGAATGGAGCCCTGGGGCAGACATCATTTATTTGTGAATATCAGACTTGAAACGGTTCAAGACAACTTGAATTGAACGTTCGTAAGGTAATTTCAATCCGTTGAAGAGGAGATTCATCAATCCTAAATGCACGCATTTTCGGAAAAAGAGCCAAATGCCAAACTCCGTCGAATGCTTTAAGAATATCAATTGCAACTATCTTGCTTTCACCTGATTGATGCACGTTTTGATTCCACATTTCAGTGGCATGCTATCAAATCACCAGTAAATCTATTGCTACGAAAACCGTCATTGAGGATTTTCCATGTTTCAAAATATTTTGTGAATTGACTGTTTATCAGCGTTTCCCTGCCCTTGGAAAGACGGGACATAAGTGAAATGTGTCAGTAGGAGGAGAGAGAAGATTCGTCTTTTTTAGAGACGCGTTAGACAAATACTGTTTCCCTTCTGCTTGGAAAGAGTCCTAAGGTATTGGATTAACGAAAAAAGCTTACGCAGTAGTTTTGACATCATGAAAGAACATCTCTTCAGAAGAAGGGAAGATATACCATCTGGACCAGGGCATTTGTGTATGTTAAGATCTTTAAGTACTCTTGCTACTACACGAGTACGAAAGTGGATTCGTCCCATTGAAGATTCGACTCGCTCAAGTGTAGGCGGAGGCACAACACAATCCGAAAATATTGAGCTGGCTGCAAAGTATGCAGCAAACCGTTCTCTAACCCTGACAGCCTCTTTACAGCTCGAGTCGTACTATGCCTTTTTTTGGTTTGATACTCTTAATCCAGTTAGGTATATAGGATCTAATTCCAACGAGAATAGTGTCTGTGATCGTATCAGCAGCGACATCCACGTCGTTATCGAGGAAACATAACGACCAGTTGAAATTCCTAAAGAAGTTGTTAAGTCCGCTCCAATTGACCTGCTCGTATTGCCATACGGTTGTTTTAGGAATCTCTATTCTAACAGTGTGGGCAGCATACGAGAAATTAGTTGATATGACACAATGGTCCGATGAGCCTAGAGAGCCAGTGTACTTATCAGGGTGATGAGTTAAAAACAAGTCTAGGGTGTTGGCGGTAAGACTGTCAACGTCTGGTATTCGAGTGGTTTCATTTACAAGCTGGGTCAAGTTCCACAGAGAAGATCTCAACACACCGTTTATCAGGTGTTGTCTATACAGAATGTCGAAGACACCCAGAATTGCGTATATTGAAATCGCCGGTAATAACGATGTGAGTATGAGGAAGATACAGGGATGCAATTGCTTGTATGGAATCAGTTTAGGGCTTCTGTAAATAAAGCAGTAGTGGATAATTTGCTTACGGAAATGGAATATTAACCACATGGTGTTGAATCTCGGATTGTAACATGGATCATATTGTGGTGGAGTTTGATAAGCTACATTATTACGCAAGTAAATGGCGAGATCGCGGTGAAAAAAGAATAATTGCACTAGTTCGTAGCAAGGTAGTTTCAGATCTGGGTGACACCAGAGAGATCTATCTTTGTTTAACTAAGTGGCAAAACAACTAGATGAAAGATGAGAGCGGTTTGTGAGCTTTACGACAGAACGGGAGAATAACATTGGCTTTTCCAGAGAATAAATTAAGAGCATGAGAAGTAGACCATTTGAGATATGCAAAGGAAAATTGTAGTCATATAGTCATACTCGGCGCTGAGGATACCGCATGAACCATTCAACCCATTATATTCAAGATGTTCATGCATCTGACTGTCCAAAATTAAGTAAAAATATAAATATCTAAAGTTAAGCATAACAAGGCTGCTAGAACGGGCAGCCTACCTACCAAACAGCAGGAGATTACTTTGAAAAGAGTGTACATCTCCTCATTTAATAAATTGAAACTCAGCAATTTGTTGACAAGAAATGAGAGGCCCTAAACTACCACAACTACAGAGATATTAGTCTCCTTGACATCACGCACAAGATCCTGTTAAGACGGCTTTATGCCGAGAAAGTTCCCAATTTTAACACCTATCTTATTAAAATAAAACTAAACAGTTCATCACCCAGAAATATTTTATTTCTTAAGACATCTTTTCTCCTCGACGGTCTATAAAAAACAGAGATCATTCTCAACTTCTTCTTTTCTTTCTTTCGAGTTGTCGTCTTCAGAGGAAGCATTGCAGGTTATGTTTCTGTTATAGATTGGCGTTCTGATATCTTCGATGCCCTCGTCGAGTTCTATCTGCCAAATACTATCCAACGCTTCATCCTACCGGCTGACCATACCGCTGAATAAGGTTGTTGGGATCTCTGAGCAAATGGCATATCGGCTAGTTGAAAACGATTATGAGGATGAACTACTACCACTACGTAGGGTAAGCGATATTTTGAATCTAGTTTGCCTGATAGCAGTTGAGTTTACAACATCGTTTTTGGACGTAACTAAATCATCGACATTATATTGTACTTTCGGACTTTCCATACTGAGCATCATGCCTAAATTTTTGCGTTGATTGGACTTTGTTATATGGTCCAAACCGTCCGATCGAATGTATTCTATATGTTGCTGACGTTGATTAATATAGGTCTCTTGAGCTAATACATCTGGCCATGGGTCTCGAGGTAGATAGTCCATCATCATTTATTGAGCTGTTTTTTCGATTTATTCATTAAACGTATTTTTTATGGCGCATTGTACGGGTCTCACCTATTGGTGCGGTTATATCGCCCGACCTAACCGCTGGCCCTGGGAGTTCTGGTGTCATTTTAAACGTGGATCTTTGATGTGAATGAAGTTGCTCTATCAGATATTATGCGATATGGTGCTCCGAATAAATAAAAACGTTTGCAAAGAATTTCAGCGCGGTTTTCGTCTGTGTGCTTGAAAAAACCTTCATGATGGTGAACGCATCATAAATGGTCCTATGCACCGTATCGAAAGAAATACCTTTTTTTTCTATTAAGTGAAGCTCTCCACGGAGCTAGACTTCGTTTTTATTTTAAGAACATTCTACGCAGGATCGTAGATATTTCTTTGCCACCTGGGTCATTCTCGGTAACACTATCTGCGTCTTAGATGTGCGATGGTTCTCTTTTCAGAAAAGTGTCTCATTAGATCATGACTATTCCTCATCACCCGGTTACGAACGCCTTCCAGTACGTATGTAAGCACAGCATGAGTTCCTTGTCTACTTATCTACTTATATAAACAGTCAGCTTTTCACACGTAATCTGCATGCATCTGCTTTCGTCGTCGTTGCTTCGGTTACAGTCGTATCGCATCGGTGTCAACCTGGCAATACCCAGTGTTGTAACTGTTTCTACATATCAATTGTGCTTATTTTTCTCCCAAGTGGTAACCACCGGGTACTGGTTGATTTTCGTGCAAAAATAGTAGCACTATAAACGGGACAGCAGCTGAATTCCCCAGATGGAGGAGACTTTATCCGGGCTAGTCCGACATAAGATTTTGGGACCAAGTCAAGGTATTGGAAAGAGATGGTGGCGAATGCAACTTTCGCGTCCCCGAACGGGTTATTGGCTTCGGTCTAACCGGTACCCGTCCTACATATAATGGAACTGGCCCTCCGATTTGGAGGTTGTGCTGCCGGGGTAACAGTCGGACATCGAAAAAAAAAAATCCAGTTGCGAAGCAACAACAAGTCTGGGATACGGACGGATCTATTGTTGACAGCCCCTGCAAGCAAAATAAGGACAATGAACTTCGGATCTGTATGTGGAATATTAGTTCCTTTGATAGGCCACATTCAGACGAATAACTAGCGGTTGCCCTGGACCGTCGTAAAGCAGATGCTACTGCCATCTAAGAAGTGCGATGGGATGGGCCGGACAAAAACAGGATGAAAAACTACGACATCTGGACAAGAATTACGTGCAGTGCTCTAGCAATGACAATAAAATTGCCGTCGGTGATTTTAATGCAACAATAGGAAGAGAGGGCAACTTTGGTAGCACCGTCGGAAAGTATAGCCTGCACGACACTACCTCCAATAACGGAATCAGGCTAAACATTGCAATAGCTAAGTAGCACGCGGTTCGCGTATCATGATATTCATAAGGGGACGTGGAGAATTCCTGGTCAATCAAACATCAATTGACCAAATTGTGATCGACGGAAGGCACTCCAATATTACGGATATCCCAACCTTCCGAGGGTCTAACATCGACTAGGACGATTAACTTGTAGCGAAGGTACGGTTGCGGATATCCCGAAAATCGTAAGAGATCGCTAAATGTGTTTCCTATCGAGTTTCCCTTAATCTCTTAAGAGGTCCTATGCCGTCAGCAACAAATATGGAAGACCAGTGTGCAACATTGTACTAAAAAACCCTCAGACGGCATGCCTATGATGTGCTAGGCCACCACAACGAAACCGCTGTTTTGACGAGTGCCGGCAACCCCATGCAGCTAATCCAGATCCATACAAATCGCCACTGCAAAGAAGGACTAGAGCTGCTCAGGAGCTCTATGAGCAGAAGAGGAGAGACGAACACCGATTTCTCAGGAAGGAAACGGAGTATGAGAAGCGCCATGTCGAGGAAATTGAGAGATGCTACTCCAGAAATGTGATTCGGAGGTCTTGCCACATGGTAAAAAAAAAATATTCCACATGCACAAACCCTGAACCGAAGCCTGTAGAGGAAACGTAGTAGTAGAGTCGCAGTCGAAGCTGAGGATTTTTAAAGAACATTTCTGTAGACTATATAACGGCGATGACGAACCAAATACCGCTGCCAGGCAGAATGAAACTTTCAACCTGGATGATGTAGACCAACAATTCCGCCCGCGACCTGGATGAAGTGAAGATAGCAATATCTAAGCTAAAGTCTCACAAAGCGGAAGGCGATGACTTGGTAAGGAGCATACACCAACTTGTTTGTAAAACATGGTCTGACGAATGGAACCTCAGCATTGTTTGCCCGATCCTCAAGAAAAGAAACCTCTGAACTGCGCCAACTACAGAGGCATCGGTCTTCTTAACATCGCCTACAAGATCCTATCTGCCGTATTGTGTGAACGCCTGCAGCCGATCGTCAAGAACAGTAAAGCCACACTGATATGGACCAATCAGGCTCAGGAAATTTCACCACCGACCAAATATTCACACTACGGCAGATCTTAAAATGATATTGACATAATCGGGAAAAAGCAGCGTGATGATTCGGCTAAGATAGGTTTAACCGTTAATGAGGGCAAGACCAAGTATATGCTGTCAACAAGAAAGGGCATCCAACATATAAATATACAGACTCCCAATGGTGTAACAGCAATCCTCATACTGTCTAAGTGGACTACTGGTTCTGGGATATCCGATTCCTTTCCCTAAGGAGTCCCAGGAAAGGTCGCGATCTCTGGACGAATTCACTTTAGCGATCGCATATAATAAAATGTATAGCGACGAGCTGTACAGAGTTTGAGAATCCCTGTCAAACTAATCAAATTGTGCAGAATGAAATTTGTGAATACTAGCTGCTTCGTAAACTTCAAAAGCTACCTAATCAAGACATTTGATGTTAAATGGAGTTTGTACGAAGTGATGATCTTGTCAGGGATGCAATAAAAGCACAACAAGAATGGAAGCGTCGAAATGGGTTAAGTTGTGGATGAATTTTTTTTACCTCGACTTTACTATGAACTCTGAAAGTGACATTTCATTAGATATCAAACGATCAGTTATAATTGCCAATTGATTAGAAGACTCCTACTAGTCTTATACTATTCCGCAAAGGTATGGACATTAGCGAAAACGGATGATCCTTGATCATTTTGAACGCAATATTTTTAAAATGATTTTTAGTACATCGACTTCAGTCGAACAAGATGGTTATGTAAAGCAGAGTAAGTTTAAATGAATAAACGTTGCAGCTCGGTTGGCACCCAGAAGGAATAGGCAATAGAACCTGTTTACAAGAGTAAGTGGATCTCAATCATTTTAAAATGCACAGCTGGATGAGTTGGCCAATGACCGCGGTATTTGGAGGTTTGTTAGAGTTGGAGCGCAGGTACACCCCTGACTCTATGGCCACTTAAATAAGTATTGGACCAAGCATATATCCTTGAGGCACACATCTAGTACAATTACTAACAAAGTTTAAAATTTTGATTAATTGATCGGTCTGGCTTATACATAAATTCGACTCAAATCATTTGAACATAAAACTGCATACATATTGTACATGCATACATATGTACATGTAAGTATGTATGTCCGATTAATTTGCCATTCGTCTTTATCTAAAGTGTGGTCATTCCTTGTAATAACTTTTTTATTAAACATTGATTAGCCTTGAACTTCAAACCGATTTCTAAGTACGTATGCATATGGATCAATCTATTCGATTAATCAAATAGATAGAAATAACTTCAAGTGCAAAAGCACTTGAAAACGTTGAACTCTAGACGGCAGGAACATCAACCGATTGCCCAGGTGCTTCAAATTTTGAATAAAAGACATAATTTATGTAAGTCCAGGCGACCTTTCGAATGCCACTTATGCGTATATAAACAAGGCCTTTGAACTTTGATTACATTAAAGCTGCCTGAATTATTCATAGAGCATATTTATCATATTTGATTGGAGGGAATGAATGTTTCCACAGAGTAGTGCAACGTCCCTCCTTCCAAATGCATGCATGATCGAAGTGATGGAATTTTTTTTTTCTTCGCCAAAGCGACATGACTCAAATGTGATACTTTGTCTTGGCGCATAATATTCGTCATCCGGTGAGAAAAGGTTATGTTCGGACGACCCAAACAGCTTTTACATAAATCACATTGAACTAAACGCGATAATTTGTGAAAAACTGATTGATAATACTCAGAATCTCTAAAAAGTCTGTCAGTCAGTGTTAGTGCTGATAATGAAATTATGACACCTTCGAGCAAATCGACTCAGAAGCACTCCCAAAGAAAACGACAAGTGGAGAGCAATTCGCGATCAACTAAAACAGTGTCGACCACCAAAATAGTCACAATCAATCGGAAACTCAGAGAGTCGGCGAGCAAGTAAAATTTATAAATATACGAGTATTTGTCGTCGTAGATCATTATTTGCGAAGAAAAGCATAAAAGCAGACAAACGCGCAGACTGACTTGCGCTGAGAGCAAGAAAGGAAGGAAAAAGACGCTCAAGTCATCTATGAGTTGAGTACGTACAACGGCGACATACCGTACGTCTGTCTGTACCATATGTTCTTTGCGGTTGTTCAATTTTCAATGTTTATTACTGAGCGTCGCGGACGAGAATGCGAAACGCTAACGCAAAGCGAATTCATTTTACTGCAAGTGGTTGAATTGACCAGATCGGGTCGGTGACTGTGTGACGTTAACAATCGATCATACGATATTTTGTTTTCATCTTCGTGTTCTAAATGTTCGTTTTAACGTGTCAGAGGGAGGAAAACACCGCATCGTTGTACGAGTAGCTACAAAAAAAAAAAACCGCGGAGCACGATTAAATTGCACTCGTATTCGTATCTCTCCGTCGACTGTCGACCGTATTGACAGGCAGAAAAGAATGCGCTTATTACTTAATTGCTGCTTCAGTAGTGACATATACAGTTGAATTAAATTTTAATTAAAACAGAAAATAAATAACATAAACGACGTCGGTTGATCAGTTGTAAAGTGAGGAAATTAGAGAAAAAGAAAAGCGGCCTTTAGGTGGACAATCCACGGTCCAACATCATCGTTCACTTGCGGAGTATTATACCGAAAGACATGAACATAAGATGGAATCGCTAAGTTACATTTTACAAAGCATTGTTGGCTTCTCCCTTGGTTTCTCCTTATTGGGCTTTATAGAGGTCGCATCTGTAGCATTCATCGTTTACTATGTATACACAAAGACAAGGTATGTACAATAATTATTTTCAATCGATCGCTGATCGTTTGCAATGGTGTCCTTCCTGACCCTGAAGCTAAATTTCCCCCTTATCAATTCTTTTTTTCTCATCATTTTTATTTTGGTAGAATTTAAATTGAATAAACTTTAATCTCAGAGTGAATAAAGATGAGGAGCGTGTAATTGAATTGAGTGATCTTCTTGTACAGCAGATCGTTGATTTTTAGAGTGTGTCTCTTTAAAACAAAACGCATGATTAGAAGTGCTGTTGTTGTTCTTAATTTATTGCGATGTTTGAAAATATCTTAGAGATTTCTTAATGAAAAAACAAAACAAAAAAAAATAGTACGAGTGAATCGTTTCGTGAAAGCTTGAGTGCTAATTGGATGAAGTGATCTGAAGTCTACGTTAATTTGAAGTTTACTAGTAGCACCTTTACGCCGACTTGATGTGTTCGCCAGTCATTTTCTCAATTTTACAAATTCGCTCTTATGAAGCCTTTAATTCGATAGAAAATTGTTATCTTTATTGCTCAAAACATGTGTTCTTAAAAGAAAAAGGAGCAGCGAGTTTTGATAAGAAAATGATCATGGTGATTTGAAATGCAATTTACTTTTACTAATGACCCGGATCAATTTTTAAATTTAATTTCAATAAATTCCAAGGTGTTTGGCCCTTGCAATATACATACGCGTATCTGCATATTTTCGTCACTCCTTTCCTTAACATTTTATTTATTTACATATGTATATTCGACCTGAATAATTTGAAACTCTATGTTTTAAGACAGTCAATCTGGCAAGTATTTTCGCATACATTATTGATGCATTGAATATTCGCCCAGCATTACTCAGTGGCTGTTTGGGCTATTAGGCAGACATTTGTGGCCTCTGTTTGATGCACCCCGCACGTTCTTCTGTTCTCTTTATAAGATTTTCTCCATTCGAACAAGATTCTATGACATTCGATTCACTGTTGACAGGCAATTGGTACTGCTTACCTTAAGGGAGTTATCCACATGCAAGCAAGGAGCGCACTCCTAATTATTCTAGGGAAGAGTTAGTCAAATGATTCGGATTAGTCGAGATCCCGAGATCCAATCTAGGTAACATTTCGTGAGGTAGTGCACTGGATTTTAAGGTAAAAAATTTCTTCCTGAAATTTCAGGCAGATGAAGAAACGTCAAAAATCAGCTGATTTGCCGGTTTTATCTTAAGTGAAAGTTATACTTCATTATTTATTTGTTTGATAAGTTGTTTTCTTTTGTAAAAATTAAAATGTTGGTTAACGTAAATTTTGAGGAATTGAATTATGAATTGGATGAACTGGAGGAAATCATGCAATGAAGCTTTCCATTTATTTTTTTTTTCTTTGTAATCAAAATAAATCAAGTTACATAAATGAATTTCTTGAGAAAACAAATAAAAAATAATGGAATACGAAAAACATTTCTTCTCAAATTAAAATATGGAAAGCAAAAAGTTTCAAACCGCGTTGTCCATCTCGTCTTGCACTTCCACTTTCAGGTTCATTTTCGGTGTTATTAGTATCATCTGGAATGGATTCCTCAAGTGTTCACATAATTTTACTTTCGTGATATTTCATCATCTATGTATGTCACCCATTTTATCCTCTTTTATCTTTTTTTACAAATTTGAATTAGTTATTAGCGATTCATCAAAAAGTTTTAAGTATGTAGGGATTGAAAGTAAATATCTAATTATGACGTAGGTGACATGTGTGACATGACCTGCATTTGCCGTTCTGTATGTTAGGTTTAACTGAAATTTCAGTCCCCAGAATTCGAAACGCGCTCAATATCTGTGAACTTGTACTATTCCAGCGCCGAATGTGAGAATTTAAAAAAAAAAAGAATGTAAGTTGACGGTTTTGGTATGTCCCCAGGGGTCACAATACTCTTGTGGAAGTACGCTTCCTTAGGCGGCAACGATCTGGATAATCCTTTTGTTCTAGTCAGCATTCAGTTTTAGGAGAAAGGCTCGTTTTACAGTATCCGGAGAGTGAGCTGACAATTCTGATATCATTCTTCTTTTAAAAACGATAATCTTGAAGTTTTTGTTTAACTAATGTATGTTTCTCTTAGTCTGTCTAATTCTTTACATATTACTCTAGTAAGTTAGACATTGTTACTAATATACTGGAGTAACTGTAACTGATCTTAAAGTTAGTGGAACCGCAGAAAAATCACCTACATAAGTATGGACTTTTTGCGCAGAGCCCCTTTTTAATTCATCACCAACTTCATTACTTTCAATGTGTCAGCGAACTCGTACGCAATATAACTTGGCCTTGTTTTTTTATCAATCGCTTTGAACCAAGCAAGCAGGCATTCAAGTAGCAAAGCTCTGTATCAAACAGCTTAAATTTCTCTACTCTAGTCAACCTGTGACACAGAAGCAAGCCGTTTCGGGTTGTTCTAGGAAGAAAATCCTTCATGTGGTCTTCGGCCTCTTCTGCATAGATTTTAAATGGAGGAATGAATACAACGACGAACCGTCGACAGAGACATAAACTTAATCAGAACGACCTGAATATAACGACTACGATGTCTTAAATATGTAAAGACTATGAAGACCAGAGTTCCGGCAGTAGAGGAAGACTTTGACTTAGATTATGGGCGCAAGTCAAAATGCATTTAAGCCAACCCGGCATGTGTGACTGAAAGGCAACTAGCATATGACTGACTTGAGTGGGGAAGTTTGCTGGTTAAGGCCCAAACTCGACTGCTCCGCCATCTAAACTCAAAAAAAATAAATAATTTACGACCTAAATAGGTCATAAGAAGGGTTCCAGGGTTTTGAAGAAAAATGGTGACAAATTTACAGGTCTATAGCTTGTTGAAAATGTATGATTATAGTTTCCAGTTTTGGGAATAAAAATGTGGCAGCCCAGCTTCAAACAGGCTGTAAAGACTGGAGGTGTAAAATAATAATTTCTGCCGATTCTTGAAGCATCGCAGGTCGAATGTGTGTGAATGAACACTACGGTCATTTACTTACCATTTTACAAGGATTTGCCTATAACTCTGAATTCATACTCGTAGGTACGTAGGTACTAAATTGTAGATCCGTTTTTTATTTCTTAAGCTAAAAATGTATATTAGTATGTATGCGTTTATATAAATTGTAAAATTCTGGAGTTATTTTATCAATATCTAAAGTTCATTTGTAATGCACCCAAATACTTAGCTAATCTGTAATTAAGAAGAAAGCTATAAATTTTGGGTTATAAAGTCATAAAACGAAACGATTAAGCAAAATAATCTTTAAGTAACTATAATCACTTGAAAAATTTAAATAAGTGTTTTATAATGTTGTTTTGAGTGGATCAATGACCTTTGAACAAGTATTAACGATAAATAAACCTACTCTAATCTAGTCCTAAAATGATAAATCTAAAACAATAATAATTTAGATGGAAGATTGACGTTTATCATGTTAGATTTAATCCTGTACTTTCTAAATATAAATAAGGAACTAGGGCTTGGAAATAGCGAAAACGAAATCAGTATAGTCCGTACCAACTGAGTTTGACATTTTACTGCGAAGGTCTCTTAAAATTTCTTTTATCATCTCTTAAATTGGCAAATATAGTATGACCTAAGAAACACGAAAATGGGTGGAGCATAAACAAAAAGGATCTACATCCCAACCTTGCTTTCAAGATCACAGTGTGGTCTTTATTTAGTTTCTTTCTATTAAACTGAAGTTGAGAGCGCACTGATGGGACGGCCATTTTCTACCTGATGTATAATTATTGTGTATATCCAGTTTTCCAAAAAATTATTACACCCCTGGTGGGAGAGGAAATGTAGATCCTTATATGCCAAATTTACTTCGAAAAAATTATATTCTGATAAAATATAAAAAAAAAGTTTTGTGAATCTGTTGGTACTGTATGGGATTTGCGTATGATGACGATTGGATAAATGAAGCAAGGGGTCTCGCATGAATTGATTGTTTGATATGTCTCTATGTAGCTATACGGTTTTTAACTATTTGCTCATTATGCTTTCGCAGATCATTATTGCTGGCAAAGTTTTTGTTTATCTGATTTGATTTGCGCAAGGCATGTAAATGTTATTTTTTTAGAAAAAATTATTTTTTGTGAACGAAAACGGTTGTTATACCCTACTTAGTAACTGAAGGCATGCTTTCTTGTCACAAAAGAAAGAGGGTTGGGTATTAAACGGTTCGTTACAGACGACCTGTTGCACTTTCTTTCTTGTTTAATTTTGGTATGAATTATAGTGACATAAAACTTATGACGAAATGCAAATATCAAACAGATTTAGAGTAAGCAGTAAAAGCAAAAGCGGAACAGTCTGCTAACCGAATATATGGTTAGTTTTGGTTTGAAGTAAAGAAATAAAAACATACATACATATTTAGATACTACATAACTGTAGGTAAAAATTAATATTTGTTTATTAAACTATATCTGTTGTTATATATTGAATTCTATTTGAAGAACTGTCAGTTTTATAATCGCTTGAAGTATCATCTCCTGGATTAATAACTATTGCATCCGATATTGTGTCCCACATCAGCTCATGAGAAAAGTATTCCTCCTCTGTCCTTTTGCATAAACTTTGCGCCATCCAAAAGAAATAGGGATTGGCAAGAGTTATTCTTCGATTTACTTCTGCTGAATTTATAGCAGAGCCAAGATAAACAAAGTCCCTTACTACCTCGAAATTATAGCACCGGTGATAACCCGCGGAGTTCTTCACAATTATGTCGATATCATCGGCGTACGCTAGTAGTTGCACAAACTTTTGAAAGATTGTGCATCCAGTGGATTCCGCATAGTTCTTTTAAGTATTTATGATAATAAAGAAGTCACATGATAGCGCGCCGCCATATCTAAAACCTTTTTTCAAATCAAAGGTCTCGGTGAAATCGTTGCCGACCTTGACGGAACAGCGAGTGTTCTTAATCGTCACTATGCACAAACGGACGAGCTTGGCAGAGATGCCAAAACTAGACATGGCTCTGTATAGCTGGTTTCTTAAGTCTATAAATGCTGTTATATGCGGCCTTAAAATCAATGAAAAGATGGTGGGTATCGATTTGAGTTTTTTCCAGGACCTGCCAGAGTGTGAAGATTTGGCCGATTGCAGACTTCCCTGATCTGAAACCGCACTGATAGGGGCCAATCAGTTTATCGTGGAAGGGTTTCAGTTATTCACACAATATGGCACATAAGATCTTACTTGTGATGTTATGGCGCAGTTGAGGGTCTCATTTTTTGTGGATCGGGGAACGGATACTGAGATTCCATACATAAGTCATACACTCTTCTGACCAGATCTGAGAAATGAGTTGGTGTAAGCTCTCTGCAATGTCATTTCCAGCAGCTTTGAACACCTCTGACGGTAAACCGTCAGGTGCAGCTGCTATCCAAATATTGCTATCCTTACTTCATTTTGATCAGCTAGATGGAAGTCTTGGCTATCATCCTTTAAGTTGACTGGTCTATTCCTCCTGATGACTTAATGTTAGGCTTCTTCGCCGTTATACAGTCTGCAGAAAAAGTTTTTCCATATTCTCAGCACCGACTGTAACTCTACTACAAGGTTGCCTTGTTCATCTCTAAAAACTCTATTCGAGTCTTCTTGCCCTGGCACGTTCTTTTTACCTTTTGGTAAAACATCCGTACGTTATATTGGGTATATAACTTTTTTTTTTTTTTCAAAATTTGAACGTTTATTTAAGAAAAACACATACAATAGTATTATTCAAAGTGTTGCCCATCTGAAGCTATGACTTTTTCCCATCTTTCTGGCAATTTGTGGATCCCATCCCAAAAGAACTGCGCTGGCTTGGCAGCCAAGCCAATTTTTGATATTCTGCTCTGATGTGAACTGTATTTCAGTGAGGGCGTTCTGCATCGACCGGAACAAATGGTAGTCAGAAGGGGCAAGATCTGGGCTATAAGGCGAGTGGGGTAAGACTTCCCATCCACTGTTTTCCAAATAGTTCTTAACCGGAATAGCAACGTGGGGCCGAGCGTTGTCATGATGGAAAATTATTGCCTCGTGTCTGGTCTCATATTCCGGGCGTTTTTCGGCCACTGCTCTTTTCAAACGGATTAATTGTGTTCGGTTGCATTGTCCATTGATGGTTTCACCCGGTTTTAGCAGCTCATAATACAGCACCCCCATCTGATCCCACCAAATACAGAGCATTTCCTTAGCGCCATGGATATTCGGTTTTGCCATTGATTTGGCTGGTTGGCCGGGTTTCACAGTAATGCTTTTAGTTCTTCATCTTCAAACTTTTTTGGCTGCCCAGGACGTTCATCGTCTTCGAAGCCAAAATCACCACTTTTAAATCGAGCAAACCACTTTTGGCACGTTCGCTCAGCTAGCGCATGTTCACCATACACTTCCACCAAAATACGATGACTTTCGGCATCACTTTCCTTCATATTAAAGTAATGAAGAAGAACTCCCCGCAAAAACACTTTTTCAGGCACAAAGTTCGACATATTTGAGTGAAAAAAAATGATTGTTGTTTACGCTTCAAATGAATGACATATACTGAAATGACGTATAATGACAGTAGCTTTCCAACGCATGTTCCAATGGAATAATAACTATGGAATAATACAAGTTACGCCACCTCTTAGCAAACCGCAGGAATAGTTATAGACCCAATACCTGGAGTAAAACTTCTCGATTGCGCTCTTTTCTCTTCATCTGGAGAAGTCGATGTTCTTCCTATCTCTTCTGCTCGTAGAGCTCATGAGCAGCTCTCGTCCTCCATTGAAGCGCAGCTTTATATGCTTCTTATTTAGCTGCATGTGCTTGCCATCATTCTTCATCAAACCAGGGATTTCTTGGTGGTGGTCGGATGAAACCCAGCATATGAGTTGCGGCGTTTCTGATGGCACGTTAGCGACGTTGCTACTGGTCTTCCGTACTTGGTGCTGGTGACATAGTAGTTATTAAGAGACTTCGGCGTACGGATTCGGCAAAGATTCTGGCTGCCCCTTACGATTGCAGCTTTTCTACATTATCCGCATTCGCACTTTGGCTGCAACAAGTTGATGATACGAGTCAATGTTAGCTGCCCGGAACATTTGGACGTCCAGAATACTGGAGGCATGCCGTACGTCTATCGTAAAATTATCAATGTGATTTAGAGTTTCATGATCCGGAGACGACCTGATAAATATATTGAGATAAGGAAGCCGTGTACTTGCTATGGTGATATTTCGTCCCGCCGCAAAGTCAATAAGCCTAAGTAAACTTACTTAGTTGTCGTATAGGCCATGCTTAACAACAATTCTACCAAAGCTGTCCTCCTTTCCTATCCTGGCGTACTAGGCGATTTTAACGTCACACAAATTTCGGATATTGCTCTTACGTCTTGTCGGGTTGTCGGGGAGCTCGTAGAAACATTCTTTGGTGGCGTCGCCCTTGTCTTATGTAGGGGCATGGGCGCATATTAGGCTTTTTTTGCGAGTTTAGCCAGGATATGGATTGTCATAAGACAATCACGCGTACAACTCGACAACGCTTCAGACACTAGAATCAAGGGTTATCTCAAGAAAATTATGAAAGTGATCCAAGCACCCAGTGAATACACAAAAATACATTTTCTTAAAAAGAGAATAAAATAAGTACGAGTATGTATCATCATATTTGAACTCCAAAGCCTTAAGTCAGCACCTCTATTAGCACAGCACAGCTATTAAGAGGAAACATATAAAATTTGAAGTATTTTTACAAGTGAAAACAGTACACGATCTCATGAAATAAAAATAAATAGTCAAAAATCATGTTAAATTTGCATGATTGGAAGCTACAATGGTCCGATTCTATCAACATTTTATTCTGCTCAAATATGCATATCCAACCCTCAATAATAAATATCAATAAACCTGTATATATCTTAAGGATATGTTAGTTTACTGGGTTACTGATACAGATACAAAATTAACCTCATTCCATTATTATTCTCATTTAGAGATTGACCTCAGTTCTGTGGGTCAAAATATTATTCCTTAATGTTGATTGATTTGAATTACTTTTTACTGGAATTGTGATGTCCTTTGATATGAGTACTTAAAAAGTGTGCGGAATACGTATTTGTTGAGTACTGAGGAAATAGTTACTTTCTGATGTTATATTTTTTAAATGACAGAAATCTACCTATACCCTTCAATTACCTACAAGACTGTGGAAGGAACTGAAATCACGGTTCTATTATTTGTGCCTTTTCCTAAGTCGATAGGGCCATAGAACTAGGTAACTCGACTTTTTATATGTATGTTACTTTCGAGAAATCGGAAAAAACAATTTGACCTACTAGACTTTTTTTCGCAAGGTATTTCCGGCATAACTACACGATCGTAAGGAAAATGAAATGTCCAATCCCATTCCTATCGAATACATTTAGCAAAAAACCAAGCTATCTCAAAAATTGAGTTATCTAATTCTTGCACTCAGGTGACGATATTCATAAACGATAAGGTTTGGTGCTGTTTCTATGCTAGTAAAGTTCGTATTTCGGCCCATAATCTTTGAAAATATGGATAGCATTGATCTGTACAAAATAGGGTTAGAAAGATTATGCTACGAGTCAAATAAAGCAACAGTAACTATTATTTCAAGAATGGCACTCTCCTCTAAAACCTCCAAAATATATTTGATATTCCTATGTCAAATGATAAACCAAGAACAAGCCACGTTTTAGGAACCAACATTTATAAATTTAATCTCGGAATGCTGCCTTATGGTTAACACTATCAAAAGCCTTCGAGAAGTCAAGCAAACATAGCACTGTTAAATAATCTCTATCAAAATTAACCCTTATGTCGTCGAGAATTTTGACCATGGCTGTAGAACAACTGTGATTAGTGCGAAAACCGAACTGCAAAGGGGATAACAGACTGTGTTGCTGGATGAGTTTTACAATTTGGTGAGTCACAGCTTGCTCGAAGACTTTTGATAAACATGGTAAAATGCTTATAGGTCGAAAGTCAGTTAATGAAGATGGCTGGGGCTTTTTCGGGACGGGTATGACTGTGGCCAACTTCCAATAATCAGGAAAAGTGGAAGCCGTTATACAAAAGTTAATTATGTGCGTGAGGCAACTTAAAATGTGAGGTAAAATAACCTTCACAAAATGGATAGGTATTCCATCTTCTCCTATAGCATTCGATTTAAGGGTACGTAAATATGCCCTACGTCAAGCTCTGACACAACATCAAAATAGAAGTCAAAACTGGTAGTAAAGCCATAATTTGGAGTGAAACGTGGTTCGGTTATAGCATTGGAAATAAACACATTGTTTAGATCGTCAATATTAGGGATACTATCAACTATTACTTTCTTACCAACCCCAATTGAACGCAAATTATTCCATAGCTTTTTGAGCTTTGTTCAGGTTTTAGTTTAGATAGAAAGAATTAACAAACCTTTTGAGCCGCCTAAAAAGTAACGGGCTGTACACCGATTTCCCACAGCAAGTCAGTTACGAGGCTGATTCCGAAATCGGCGAGCTGAAGCGCTCCTGTTTATAGGCTCTACCTGTCCCAGTCATGTGAGTTATAGTAATTGTACTCTCCTACTTAGGTCCATGTGCTGTGCAGTTCACAACTAAATCTCGTATTCTACTAATAATACAGAAGAGGCTGGTAATTATTTAAAGTACTTTTCTTTCGAAGCAATCAAGTGCATCCTCATCTTAATTAATGGAGCAATTGTCCGATGCGGACCAAGGTCTAATCTATCAATTCACAGTATTGTTTGTTGTGTTATTTTGTGTACAGTGAGAAGGACCTACGGCTTTTTCCCGGTAGAGCGTGAGTCCCTCGAAAGGATGGTGAAATGAAAATTACTTTTCTTACTCTTCGGCGTTGGTCGAGATTGAGCTAAACGTCAGTGTTAAGGGTGTCCTATTTCAAATAAGCATGTTCAAGAGTAATGTTGAAAGAATTGCATGGCAGCACTTTCCTTTATCTTAATTAAACAGTGTTATGAGTATTAATCGTCATTTTGCATAAACCAATGCAAGTGGAATGCAAAAATCGATATGGTTTTATACAGTTCATACGAGTATACTAGCTGGAGAGATGTTGTGTGTCGCTTTGGAATTCCAGTCTATTGCGAATATAATACGATATTTTCTTAAACATTTCTATGGACATACGCCTTTAATTTGTTTTAAAAAAACTGCATTTCTAATAGCTGCTGGTAACACTGTCATCGTGATCATTTTGCAATGCGTTGATTATTAGACCGCCGAGCTCCCTTGTAAGTCAAATTCCAGCGTTTATTCTCGTAGCACATTGCTACTGCATTAACAAAAGAAGCGGCGAAAATGTTAGTAGATATATTATTATTATATTAAACAACAATAATTTTTTTTCACTCAAATATGTCGAACTTTGTGCCTGAAAAAGTGTTTTTGCGGGGAGTTCTTCTTCATTACTTTAATATGAAGAAAACTGCTGCCGAAAGTCATCGTATTTTGGTGGAAGTTTATGGTGAACATGCGCTAGCTGAGCGAATGTGCCAAAAGTGGTTTGCACGATTTAAAAGTGGTGATTTTGGCTTGGAAGACGATGAACGTCCTGGGCAGCCAAAAAAGTTTGCAGATGAAGAACTGGAAGCACTACTCTATGAAGATTGTTGCCAAACACAAGAAGAGCTCGCAGAATCTTTGGGTGTCACTCAAGCAGCCATTTCAAAACGTTTAAAAGCAGCTGGATATATTCAAAAGCAAGGAAATTGGGTTCCACATGAACTCAAGCCGAGAGACGTCGAAAGGCGCTTTTGCATGTCCGAAATGCTGCTGGAACGCCACAAAAGGAAGTCATTTTTGCATCGGATTGATACTGGTGATGAAAAATGGATCCATTACGACAACCCCAAGCGCAAAAAATCATATGTGAAACCCGGCCAACCAGCCCAATCAA
This sequence comes from Volucella zonaria, assembly GCA_963966105.1. Lineage (NCBI taxonomy): Eukaryota > Metazoa > Arthropoda > Insecta > Diptera > Syrphidae > Volucella > Volucella zonaria. The sequence goes on along the minus strand of OZ014530.1, from coordinate 314,873,608 downwards.
TGGCAAAGCCGAATATCCATGGCGCGAAGGTAATGCTCTGTATTTGGTGGGATCAGATGGGTGTGCTGTATTATGAGCTGCTAAAACCGGGTGAAACCATCAATGGACAACGCTACCGAACACAATTAATCCGTTTGATGGATTAAAATTTTTCGCAACAGATCTGGTGATTAGTTAACAGGTTGAAGCATATCAAACGATCCACAGTATTTTCTCTCCCAGGTTTTACAACTTAGACGTCACCCGGATACTGTAAGAGATTTTATGCAAATAACCTTCTCCAAATGGAGGCAAAAGCGTATTTACCCAAGTTAAATTAAAGTAGTTTTTTTTCAGTGAATCCTACATAATCCTACATAAACCTTTGAACAAATTTTCCGGGGACGAGAAACTAAATATTAAGCAGCACGTAAACAAGGCCATGATTACAAACTTCGCATGCAAGAAATCTATTCTCATATGGATAAAAAAGACTGAAACCGCAAATCACCAACTAGCATTACACCTCAATCCTAAGGTTTTATGATATAGCGGTATGGTGGTTACACCTAGAAAGAACATACGAACTGTAAACTTCTAGGGAAGGTACGAAGATTGACCTGCTTATGCTACAGTGGTGCTTTTAAATCTACTCCCATCACTGCATTAAATATGTTTTTAATAACTATTGTGTATCTAGACGTCTAAAATAAGTATGTTTAGGTCTTTATAGCAATCCGTATATAAGCTAGATGACCAATCTCCAAACATCTTTCCACTTGTAAACGGACGTCTTATAACAATATGCATCAAGGCTCTTTTCGTCAAAAATCGGCTTGATATGCGCTCACGTCCCCACAGGGGAAAATGGCGACGCTCCCAAAGAATGTTTCTACGAACTCCTCGACAAAATTTACGAGCAATGTGGACTATGTAATTGTGTTTACTGCGGGGTGGAACATCAGTATAGCTAGCAAACGACATGCCCACCTTAATATCCGCAAAAGAATATGCTAGTTACGTGATCATTAAAACGTCAACCAAATAGATCATATTGCGATCGACGTAAGACACTGCGGCAGTATTAAATATGTCCGAACCCATTCCGAGAGGCGAACATAGACTCAGACTACCGCCTCGTTGCGGCATTACATGTACATATAAGCATCAGTCTGCATAACATCGCATATAAGATCTTATCTGCCATCTTTTATGCACGCTTGAAGCCTTTTATCAATTATCTTATTAGGCCCTATCAGTGCAATTTTGGGCCCTGCAAGTCTACAATCGGCCAAATATTCACACTATGGATCCTGGATCCTGGAAGAAACCCAAGAAGTCCAAATTGATACGCACCACCTCTTTATCGATTTTAAGTCCGTATATGGTAGCATCTATAGAGACGGAGTCATGTCTAGCCTTAGCATTCTTGCCAAACTCGGCAGATATTGCAAAATGAAGATGGAAAGCTCTTACTGTTCTGTAAAGGTTGGAAAAAGTTTCTCCGGGACCTTTGATGTAAAAAAGGATTTAAGCAAGGTGATGCGCAATCATATAACCGTTTCAACATCATACTTGAAAAAAATTAAGCGAAGCACGAAGGTCCATACCGGAGGCGCAATTTTCCAAAAGTATGTACAATTACTTACATACGCTGATAACATGGAGATCATTGGTAGACTTCAGCGAGGCGTCACTGGTGCGTTAGGATGTATTGGAGCAGAAACGGCAAAAATGGGTTTAGTCGTTAATGATGGGAAAACTAAGTACACTCAACATCGACGAATAGGGCAGATGGTGACACTACGTATAGATAGATAGCTATAAATTTGAGGTGGTTAGGGACTTGGGATACCTCTATTCCGTTATTAAATCGAAGAGTTACTCTTGCCAAGCGCTGTTTCTTTGGCCTAAGAAAGCAAATGATTAATAATTAAATTAAACACTAATGAGACTTTATATAAGACCCTCATTATCCCAGTCCTGCTTTATGTTACAGAAGCATGGGCTCTAGCGAAGGTGAGTGAAGATATTCTTTGCCGGTTTGGAACGTAAAATTTTTCGAGTGAATTTTTGTAGCGTTTGCATTGACGAGGTTTGGAGGATGAGATTTAACGACGAACACTGTACAGTGACATTGAGCTGTTTAGAAAAGTGCACTTTAGTCGCTTAAGATGGCTAGGACTTTTAGAGTGAATGAACACCAACGCTCCAGCCCGAAGAGTCTTCGATTCCAACCCATAGAGATAAAGCAGTAGAGGAAGACCTAACCTTAGGTGGCGCGTGTTCTAAGTGTGCAAGCACCGGCAGTTAGCCAGAGACCGCGCCAACTTGAGAGGCCTTTTGGTTGAGGCCCAGATATACCCCGGTCCATTTATTTAAGTAAGTAAGCCCCAGACCATATTGGCTTCTACTTCTAATCTTATATACTACTTTGCTTAGGATGGTATAATCTGTTTTTAGTACCTGTTCACAGATAAACAATTACATTCTTTGGTCGTCCGCTGTAGAACGGCAGCAACGGAGCGTATTTTAGGCTCATAAAATCAATATATTAATAGCATGGGTACCATCAATAGAGTGGTACTCATTCAATGTTTATGTATCCGCCAGTGAAGCTTCATCCTGGCTGATCTCAATTCAATATACATAAAGGCCTTACATCCGATCAAAATTGGAGTACATTGCTCAGTTTTGGTCGACTGATTCTTAAGGCTCATTCAAATAAAATATGATAAGATAAAACTTATAGGTCACACCAATATTATCCAGTCAACTGACACACTGCACCACCGACATGAGACATTAGAAGTATTACTTTGTTTTATCGTGCTTTCACCGCTGTGTTCTAACGAAACTGTCAGTAGCATTCCGCTTTTTAATTCCTTCAATTATCAGACCCGTCTCTTTACGTGTGATCATTAGTTTATCCGTAAAAGGTAAAAAATAAAAGTTCAATGCTTCACTATAACTGATTACCTCATAACTAATTGGTCAGTCGATGTTTTATTTACGAGTTATTACTCCACTTTTCAATTTTACTCCGGAATCTTTAGACAACCGCTGCTAAACCGCAGACCAGATAAGGTGTGAGTCTCAGAGTATTATTAACTCAAATTCCACAAATTTCTTACACCAACGATATGCGGGAAGGTAAACGATTCCAATGTTGTCCCTCACGTTAGTACTAACCATGCCCAAACGCTGCTTGATTTTTCAGTGATTGAGTGGGAACCGATGCATTCTGCGTGACGAGGCCGTTCGACCCAGTTTACCATTAAACCCATTCTTTTCCACAGCCGTACTACCCTCTTATAGAAAATCTAGTCATTATGATCTCCGTACATTCAAAACCAACGTGAATCGATATGGTAGATCTCTATCTTTCCTCCCTATTTTTTATTTCTTTCCCCGCCGCTGTGTGAAAACATTTTGAGGGTATTCACAGTAGCTTGAGGCCGTACTTATATATGTAACAAAGAAGAAAAACTACGTATTTGTTGATATTTATCAGTTGTTGGTTGTTATGATGTGCTTATTTAGCTTAGTAATTGATTTATATCTCAAAGCACAATTTAAATAGATTAAAACCACGAAAAAGTGTACCCCTTATCGTAAATTGATTTGTGACACATTCTTCTGATATTACACATTTTACTTTTGAGCTTAAGGTGCAAAGTTCTTTGTAGAAAATGGTCAGTGGTAACAGAACGAGTCATTTCCATTTTAGGGTACTCACAATGATCAGCAATTAATATTATAAATATAAGTAAATAAAAAAGAAACGATTGATTGATAAACAGATTTGTATCTGTGTACAATCGAATTGATTTCCTTTTATTTTGATTCAATTTCCGATGTGTGGTGACCAACATTCATTTCTGAGGAGACAATTTAACGTGCGTTGGCTTTATTGCTGTTCAAGGGTATTTTACTTAGAGCATACGCTAGGGTTGTCACTATATATTTTGGCAACTTGGTATTTATGTCAGGTTTTTGGTGTTTCTTGTGCTATGACTACGGCTCTTGTGCTATGACTACGACTCTTGTGCTATGACTACGAAATTAACTACTTGATCCACGTCAGTAGTGGGTGATGGAATTGTATGTGATGTATAATAATTTCCACAATAGCACATGGTGGCCTTTGATTTGCATGGTTGCGAATAAAATGGAATAAAATTACGTTATGCAATGTATATGTAGTATATCCGTACAAAATCGAGTTGCTAATTATGTATGCATGTATGTAAGTACATTGGTTTATCTACGCACAAAAAAAGTGAATTTCAAACTTTTTCAGAAGCAAAACTCTTTGCGTATTAAAAAAAATACCAGCGAGAACATAAATCACTAAATCTCTAGAAATGAACGAGGGACCATAGATCTTCTTGTCGGTTCTCTAATAGCGGAGTCTTAGTAGGAATCTAAAAAGCTACTAGATCACGGTTGAAAATCAGCTTTTTCTTTCTTCTTGACCACTGTCAAGCGATGCGAATAACTTTGAAGTTGTTTCTAGAACAGATTTAAAGATGAGAGTTTAGCTCGACAGTGGTACATTCATTCATATGGTTAGAAACGCATGAGTAGAAGAGGCTTATCAGATTTGTTAAGCCATCTGAAGCTTCTTGGAATAAAAATTGAGGCCTGAGGACTGAAACGAATAAAATCTGTAAATTTTAATACGGGCTATACTTCCAATGCGTAAAAATTGCAATCCCATTTTGTACCCAAATTAGCCTGTATATTCTCTAGTTTTAGTTTGTTATTGATTTTAGTTTAAGAGGAACGCCGTAAAAAGATCATCGACAAATGGCTCGAAAATACTTCGCGTCCAAACCAAAAAATTTAAACATAGCGCGCAGTACAGTGGATTCTCTTATTATATGATATTTGGAGACGTTGACAGTTAAGTGAAAACAGAAAAGTGGAGCTAAGAGTGGAGCACATGATACAAATTTGGACAGGAAAATAGTGGGTACCATCGTAAAAACCGGACTATGTCATCCAGAGATGTTGCTCGGAAATGTCTAAAAACACGAAAAAAACAAAAAATACCAAAAGTTAATGAAAAGCAAAAAAAAACTCATAAAAACACGAGCCGGAAAGCTATACGAGTTGATCGGCAATAAGAAAGCGTGCTTGGTTTTGGATGACGAAACTTATGTCAACGCCGACTTTACCAGTCTTCCAGGTGCGCAGTTTTACAACTCGTTTGAAGCTGAGATTCTTCCGCAATCAACAACATCTATTGGGATGGAAAAATTCGGGTCAAAATATCTCGTTTGGCAGGCCATTTGCCAATGTGGACACAGATGCTCAGATTGGCCAGATTTAGCTTCAGCTCACTATGCTCATGCGACGTTGAGCTTTCTTGTTGCTAAAAATGTCGACTTTGTCCCAAAAGACATGAATCCACCCAATGTTCCACAGTGCCGTCCCATTGAAAGGTATTGGGCTTTGGACAAAGCTAAATTGAGGAAAAGTGAGCAGTGTGCAAAAGACGTAAAAGATTTTAGTGCTAAATGGAAAAGAGCGTCCAAAAAGATCACGGATGTAACTGTCACCAGCCTTATGAAGGACATTCGAAAGAAGTTGAGGAAAGATGGGAAACAAAATAATGTTTTTTATTTTTTGTAATTGTGAATGAATTTAATAAAAACAGAGTTTTAAAACAAATTAAAAAAAATTTCCATGATTTATTAAAATATTTTTTTTTTTTACTTTTAAGTTTCCAAATTTTATTCGTTTCAGTTCTTATTGCGTGTTAGACATTTAAGACGTTTGAATATTTGCTTTGTTTCCTGTCGAAGCAGAGCACGCAGATTAAGTTCTAGTCCATTGCACTTCTTGTACGCTACTTTTACTGGAATTTCTCAGTCAGACGAAGAAAGATAAGTGAAAGCTTTAGTGATAAAGTGCCAACAGTACCAGCATTTACCACATTTGCGCCGGTCGTAGGAAGGACGAACATTAACAGAGATAGAGCTGATAAAGATATTAAGAAAGACCTTAAACGCAGCTTGGATGTTGCTACAGACGAAGATAATTCACCCATTTCACTGATTTTTTAAAATATACATAGATTATAGCTATCAGGATTGCGTATATCGTGTATATTCCATATTTCGCAGGAAAAAGAGTTCTGTTGTTAGAACTTTCACATGATGCTTTGATTGATCTGAAGGTCTTTGAGAGCTTGAGAGCTTCTCGATTTTCGATATAAAATCTACTCTTATTGCTCGGCAGGGATTCGTATTGCATCTGAAGATTTTCTTCAGAGTAACCAGCAAACACATATTTGCAGTATAACTGGATTTATGGCATCGTTAATAGAAGCTGGTTGTGAGCCGGTTCTGATCAATTTACCTGCGAAGTGAGTCTCAAGCACGAGACAGAGAATCCCTGCTTTATAGATCTCATTAAATCTTCTAAGTGTTTCCAGTCTGGCTAATTTTTGTTTTTAAGGACTTTGCCCAGCCTTTGATTGTGTGATTTAGTTAATGTCGATGTACGGCTTATATAGTATGTATATCATGTTAAATTCCGTCCCCCAGAACATGTTAAGGCATATGTGGCCAAATATTTTAGACACAAGCTCTCTCTTAAATAGATCGAGGCTCACTTTCCATTTACGAGTACGTTCAAATACTTAATATGTCGTTTTGAGAAAGCCAAAGCTGAGACGGACTTTATGAAAAACTATCGGAATCAACAAACGATTTGTGAGTTCTTTTGACTTTTTTACGACCACCAACTTCTTTGAGAGTCGTCTAATCTTCGCTTTCCGAAGTATGTACCATCCTAAGGTGGATGTACTCAATATTACACTAAAAACCAATGACATTGATTTGCTGGTATAGAACTGGAGAATATCGAAACTAAAATTCTTTGCGGATTAGAAGAAAATACTTCAAGACGAAAGTTTAACTTCCGTACAGAAACTCTTAGTACATCAACTGAAGAAAATTCGATCATGTTTTCAACCATAAACATAGTTTTCTTGAACGGAATCGTTTCTACCATACTGAAACTTTGTGGTGGCATTCCACATGACTTAATACTCAGGCCATTGTTGTTTATACATTGTATAGTATTAATCAATGACCATCCACATGTTTGCTGGCATGATGCAGTACATCTAAAAGCAGATGATATCAAAATATATTTCTCGACATGCGATCGCTAACGGGGAGTCTTGTGTGTGGATTAAAAGGTGACTTAGAGACAAATTAAGTTGTGTTCAACGGTCTTCAATTTATTTCCAAATACACATACGATTTATCGATGATAACTTTATCAATTCCTAAAGACCCAACGGCTTATTCCCTGCAAATTTGATAACCGACCTTATTACCTTTTGCTTGCCTCCCCATATTTGTAACCGTGGCTCCCAATTCAAAAATACCCAAATAGGGCTACTGCGCCGTTTCGATACCACAACTCAATGGACCTCCAAAGTATTGTCCAAATCCTGAAGATATTTCAAATCGTATCTACTATACTCGCATATTCAAGTGTTTGCTTCACATTACTGCGGAGACATATTTAAGTCTATATACAGGGTGTTCCGAAAAATGAGTCGAAGACATTAAGGGGGGATTCCTTGCCATATTTTAAGAAAAAAAAAAAAAACGTATTGAAGGGAGGGAGGGGTTTGCAAATCCATCCCGCCAAGGTACCGAGGTAAGCCTTACGCTTTGAATATAACATCTTTCAAATTTATGCGTGTATGGCACCAAATGGGGCATCATTATGAGTAGTTTTTACTTTGTTTCAAAGTAAACGTTGCTCTAAAATGAATGGGTCAAAAGTTTGAAATGAAAATGGTTTGAAAGAGGTTTATTTTATGGCATAAGTTATTGACGTTTTATTCATAATATCCTCGATGATGGACTGCTCAACACAAGCATACGCAGATATAGTTTATGTCTATGGTTTCTGTAACGGTAACGGCCAACGAGCGAGTTTGGAATATCTGAGCCGATATCCTGGTAGGACTGCCCCAAATGACAGGACATATGTATATTAAAACATTTTCCAGGTTAAAGAAGACAGAAGCAACGCAGAGGGGTTAGCAGCTACGAAGACGTTTTACATTTCGTCAGAAACCATCCATATACCAGTCTTAGGTAATTAAGAAGATATTTTAGTCTAAGCAGGACTTACATCTAGAGAATCTTACATCTAGAAGGCATGCATGCATTTCATTATAGAACATACAACCCGGGGACCCAAAGAAGTGTCTGGAATTCTGCAATAACATTCTGGAAAGGTACTTTGAGGAAGATAACTTTATGGCCTGATTCCATGAACGGATGAGTCCCAATTCGTCAGGGATGGAATCACTAATTTCCACATAATAGGTACCTCGGCAGAAAGTAACCCCAACTCCATGGAAGACAGAGCTTTTCAGCATAAGTTCAACGTCAATGTGGAGGCAGGCATGTTGAACCAAATGATTGACAAGGCAGCTGTGAAAGATCGAGAAGAATTGGAAAGAATGGACATTATTAGGACCTTTCGAACATGAGTTCTGGCATGCACTTATTTGCACTTTGAACAATTGATACGATGCAAGGTTTGGAAAAAAATAAAAATAGATATTATGTGCAATCAATGTTCGTATTTTTTTTCTTAAAATTTAAAAAAAAATTTAATTTAATGTTTAACTTGTTTCAATAAGGTGGGTCGTATTCTGACTTGAGATGAAAGGACCGGACTTTTTTTTTTATTTGTAAATATTAGGTACACGTTTTAAAGTTGCAAAACGTGGAGGTTAATTACATATTTTATCGAAAAAAATTATGACAAAATCGAAATTTTAAGTTAAAAAAAAAAAAAAAAAAAAAAAAAAAACACTTGATCTTCAATAACTTTTGACACATTAATTTAGGGCGGCATTTACTTTGGAACAATATTAAAGTACTCATAATTATTTTTTACGAGTTCAACGATTACCATTAACGCATAAATTTAAAACATGTTATTTTCAGTAGGAGTCAAAACAAGGCAGTGTAAGGCTTTGCTGAAAACCTCTGTATCTCGGAGGGGATGCATTTCTGATCCCTCCGCCAACATATATACGATTTTTTTCTCAAAATATGTCAAGAAATCTCCCATCTTAGCCAGAACACCCTGTATGTATGTTCGGAGCAAAATTGCATTTCTGAGCTAACTCGACAGGCATCACGTGACGATAATACATTGTTCCTCAAAAAATCTTGAAATGAAAAATAATGTTTTTAATAGCTGAGCGTTATCAGCATCACAGAATTACTCAGAAATGCTGTCATCTTAATGGATGACCTTAAACCCAATGTTGATTATCTGCTCATCAATGATGGCCAATTAAGATTTTTGTTGTGGTTTTAAACAGTAATTCGGTAGCGGTGTACAACTATTAAATCAAATGCGTCGACTGAAAATAAAAGAAATCCGCAAGAACTGACGGGTTATCCAGGGTGGGTTTAAAAAAGATTTCACTGTTTTCTTCTTATTTCCATTCAAAGATGTCTGGGCACAGGATTGCTCTATTATTTTTCCGGAACTCGTTATGTTTGGGTAGTTATTATTGTTCAAGTTTGACTTGGGGAACGCTCTTATGGTTACTACAATGTTGTTTGACATGCTTACATATGCAATATACTCGTACGGTTTTGTTTTAATTTAATTTATTGCTGCGGCATTTGTATGATGTGATGTTGAAGTCGATTTCGTGAGTAAATTTTAATTTTTATTAGGTACTCGTATTCTGAACATTCGTAGTCCTCAATAACGCTTGAGTCCTGTCCAATTCGTCCCCAAGGTTTGGATTCCTCCTCGTCTGCGCTTGGTCGAGGTCGTGGGTCCTAGGCGTATTTTACAACGGAATTGTGTTTGCTCCATAAAGTATGGCCAATCCACTCTCACGTTTTCCGCCAAATTTTGAGGTCTATTGGACCTAGGACCGTTATCACGTGTATTTAGTCTTTCAATATAGGGTCTGGCCAGAAGATCCTTAAGATGTTGCGAAGTTATCTATATATGTATGAACGTTTCCATCTTCCTTGTAATGGTTTTGATTGTGAAGTATCACTGCTTCCACATTTTATCGGAACAGTCTCAGCTTGATTTGCATGCTGGAAATATTGCCTCTCCAAATTTTATATGGCATATGAACGCAGTTTTTACTTTGCTTATTATGGTGTCCACATCCAGTTTGGTTCTATAATAACTTGAGAACATATCAGATTGTTTTCAAGTCTTTAGATGATGTATCTGTATGTACAATGTACATATGTATGTATGTACAATATTACTTCATTTGGTACAGCTTCAGAATCCAATGCCTTATGTCCACGAGGGCTTTAATTATCGCTTGATGTCACTTTTGCCTAGTTCTTGAAGGTTGTAAGTATATAAAAGATATAAAATTGGTTCAAAAATATTACCTTGAGGTACCTGTCCTTTAGTTTCCTTAAGTTAGGCAAAAACTCTTTCAGTTTATTCTACAAAATATAGTTGTTTGTGGTGTGAGCTATTTAAACTGATAGTTAATTCCTACGAGATCTATTTCACATATCTCTTTTGACCTTATTGGCAATGAAAAATTTAAGTTATACTATGAGTATATTATGAAACACGTCTTTTGTTTTGCTATGCTATTTAATACTGGGAACGTAACCTGATATTTATACGGAGAACAGGTAACCTTTCACACAACTTCTAAATAGGTCGGATAGCTGGACCTATTTTGTATTCAAAACTGCCGACAGAATTCTATGTTGAACTCTTTATTAAGAAATGGTGAAATACGAGTAGAGCAGTCATCTGCTCAAATTATGTATAAGTTAACCCAAGGGGCAACTAAATGACTACAATCTTGCCAAACGGATAAAAATTGGAAGATTGTAGTTTTCACGCGTATCCATTAACGCGAATTGCACAGACGTAACCTAACTCCTGGCCAGCGGCTCGCCTAACACCTCACGACACCATGCACGAAGCGCAGCGTCAGCAATGTTTGGACTAGGGCTTAGGATAGTTAAGAATATTTTTATGTCTTAGGTTTAGTTTGCTCGAACGAAAAATAATGTTTGAACAAAACGAACATTAAATAATTTGTAGCTACAACAGTGTAAAACTGAATGTGAAATAAAGTAATTTATATAACAAGCCTACTACTCGTATGAAGTAAAATTGGGTGAGCCCTTTAAATCCCTAGCTTTTAACCAATTCACTCTAATGCTTTCTCTACTAATACTTTGCACATAGCAGGTATACTATATATGTATATATGTTAATATGTCCTGCACATTCTCAAAACCAGAGTAACCACTGCTTTGCTTGTAAGCGGCTCTTTGAAAAAAAAAAAAAAAACCCTGGAGGACTACTCTCGACGATCATTTCCTCTTTGTTCTGGAATTCTTTGGAATTCTTTACTCAAAACTCCTCCTGGATATATGGAAAAATCTTATGCAAAATTACTTCTTACGCGGCCAATGTCGCTATGCCTAGAATCAGGGTTGCCGATATTGAACAACGCGCATTAAGCCAATAAGTTGTATTACCTCTCGACCAAAACTTGACTGGTTTCACTAGGAAGTACATATTACGGTACTAGGAGTCTCTATTTAGGATTAAAACAAAACAACTTAACAGGCGAATTAATTAGGACATTGCTACCACTATTATTCTGTAAACGGGCGATAGGTTACTTTTGAGGGGAATACCGATTCTAATTTATCGAGCGATGGTGTAGTACACTGCCCTGGAGACGAATTTCAACCTAAAGTTCTGTTCAGTGAGACTGTTCTGGGCAGAAAACAACAGAAAAGTACAAGGTTTTGTGTTCAGTAAGAAAAATTTCTGTCCGAAACTGTTCTACTTTGTGTTCAGTGAGGTTGTCAGAACAGAAAAGTACAGAAAAACTTGCACCTACTCTTGAGGTAGAGCAGACTGGTGTGCAGATGTCAAAATCAAATTTGGCTGTCATTTTGATTTGTTTCAAGCAATTTATTTGTTTATAGAGACTGCGAGATGTATGTTTATAGAGACTGCGAAATGTATCACAATTGTAAGAAAGAACTATTTCTTTCAAGAAATGTGCGATACAGTTCCTTGAATCTTTCCCGACAGAAAAAGGAATAACGCTCAATAAAGTCTTCATGCATATCTCTAGAATCTGTTGTTCCATTACTCGACAAACTAATATCACTGCCACTATCACCGTCCACTAATTCTTCTAATTCGTAATTTGTTGAATTTTATTTAAAGTCATTTTTATTTATGCTAGCTTGTATTTCACTTTGAGAATCTTTTCAACTTTTCAACAACTTCACAAGAAATGACAAATGCCGAATGTCATCATTTTTGACAGCTAACATATGGACTGTACTTTTCTGTTCTAACTTTGATCTGTCATTTTTCACGAATCTGATTTTCTGTTCTAGTTTTTCCTTACTGAACAAAGCTTAAGACTAATGACGTTTGCGATCGGTTTCTCTACGGAAGTTGGGCAAACACAGTCGATTGTTCGAAAACAAGAAGCTAGTTTGCCATATAATACCATTTGACGTTTATATTTATATTTCTGACATAAAATACGGAAGAGAAATTTTGCTTATGAAATGAAAACCAGAAGCAAAATTTTGCTTCAGAAAAAGTGAAAAGAGTGCCAATGGAACAGTTTTATGTGATTTTTTTCTCTCCGGAGTGCAAAAAAGAGTCTTCAGAATGGCCAGAATAAGTTCCCACTAAAATCTTCTCCAATATGGCATACTAAACACAATTACCATAACTACAAGTAAGTTAAGTGATATAACTCGCCGTACCTGATATCTGGCATCCCTTTTGATAACGGATGAGGTTACTCGTATTAAATCTGCTGCTAAGTTTTTTGATGGCTTTGTGGCAGATGGCTTGCTATACGGGAGAGAAGAACAATTCATTCACCTGGTTGACACTTTTGTAAACTTCACTTTAATTTCTTAATAACTATGGATTGACAATACTTATCGGATTGTGTGGCGGAGGAGTAGGTATGATAAACACGAGATGCAAAAGTCGAGAGACCAACTATGTCTATATTCGGTCGGATGATAAGATGGCGAAAAATGAAAATATCAAATTGACGTATAGTTTGAATGAAAATTAAGCACGGATAATAAATCATCGTAGGAAATGTGCAAGACATATACGAGTACATGATTTCATAAGAATATCAAGTGCTCTTACGAATTGTTACCTTTCATCCGGAACTTATTTTGAACCAAATTTGCTGGTTTATGGACTTGTGCTGGTGTTTTGTTCAATGGTCAGAAATCCTGTCTTCAAACGTTCAACTGAGATTTTTTCTGTACGCTGATTGACTCTCACCTTGAACCATTTCTCGTTTCTGTTGAGAACTTCAAACGGGCCACCATATATTTGTTGTAGGGTGTCGTTCAACACGAAAACATGAGAGGTAGTTTTTAGGCTTGGTTGGATGGAAACATTTGTGTTGTGAGGCGCAAAATCTGGTGCTGGACGTATCTATTATTATACTAATAAATGAATAACTACTATTATTACTACTACGACTACATCTTTGCCATATTCCGCCTAAGTTTCATGACAAACTCGGTCTCGTTGATTATCAAAAAAATCGCCAGGTAAGCGTAATGAAGTACCATACTCGTATAACTTTCTTCGAAGGTCCGCCGTGATACGCAATGGAACCCCGTATCGGAATATTCAACCAAGAACATAAGTGTGTTTGCTACCGTCTCGGCAGTTGTATCCGGTATAGGGAATGCCTCTGGCCATCTCGAAAGCCTATCGATGCACATAAGTATATACGAGGGCGGGTCAATAATTCCGTGCATTTTTGAATTTCTGACCTCTTTACTGAAACAGCAACACTGCTCCTGTCAACAGGCATTTGTCAGTTGACTCCTGTCAAAATTTAAACTTGCTGTGTCAGTTAGTTTGTGTTTGACAGCTATTTTTATCAGACTACTCACTAATTTAAGGAGAAAATGGAAAAAAGTGAATTTCGTGTGCTTATTAAGCATTATTTCTTGCGAAAAAAAACCATTACCGAGACCAAGGCTAAGCTTGATAAATACTATGGGGACTCTGCACCATCGATTTCAATGGTAAAAAAGTGGTTTACTGAATTTCGTTGTGGCCGTACAAGCACTGAAGATGCCGAACCTCCTGGACGCCCAGTTGAGGTCTCTACACCCGAAACAATCGAAAAAATTCACGATATGGTGTTGGCCGACCGAAGATTGAAAGTGCGAGAGATTGTGGAAGCCGTAGGGATCTCGCATGGCTCAGTGGTTTCAATTTTGAATGATCACTTGGGCATGAGAAAGCTTTCCGCAAGGTGGGTGCCGCGTTTGCTCACAGTCGACCACAAACGCAATCGTGTAACAACTTCACAGGAGTTTTTGCGCCGTTTTGTAACCGTGAATATTATGCCAACTTATTGGACCGATTCAATGACGATTTGAAAAAAAAACGACCTCATTTGGCCAAGAAAAAAGTTCTTTTCCACCAAGACAATGCAAGGGTGCACACATGTGCAGTTGCCATGGCAAAAATCCATGAATTGGGCTATGAATTGCTCCCTCATCCACCCTATTCTCCAGATTTGGCTCCGAGCGACTACTTCTTGTTCCCAAATCTGAAGAAATGGCTTGGTGGAAAATGATTTGACTCCAATGATGAAGTCATCTCGTCATTTTGAGGACCTCGACAAATCATTTTTTTTGGAAGGGATAAAAAAATTGGAGAAGCGTTGGACAAAGTGTATAGAGCTCAACTGAGACTACGTTGAAAAATAAAAGTCACGGACTTATTGACCCGCCCTCGTATTAACAACCTAGTGACGTGGATAGTTGCCCCACCAGATCTATGTATATTTATGGGTTCAAACCGTTCGCAGATTTAACCAAGCCTCTGGTTATATGGAATATGTCGAACTGTGCCGCAATTATAGCGTACCAGATCGCTTACTGTGCGCTTTAGTTGTGAGCTGGTGTTATGCATCTTTGTGATAGATAGGAGCGGTTTCCTTGGTTTGGGATCATGTCATCTCCGTCGTTTTGATTGAAGGCTTCAGCGTGAGCTCGGGGTCACCAATAGTGGCGCATGGCACTGCTATACGGGATAGAAGAAAAATTTGGCAATACTTACGGATTATGTTGGAGAGGAGTAGGTGTGATCACCACGAGGTGCAAAAGTCAGTGATGCGGAGATGGCGTAAATTGAAAATGTCACATCAACGTTGAACGAAAATTAATTTAATCAATCCGAGGTTGCCACAACTTCGAGACGCCTGGCACCGGTGGCATTCTTTAAAAAAGAATAGATTAGATGCTACCAACTCTGAAGAGAATCTTTTCTCTTAGCCTGCCACTGGCGTATATATATATCGGATCCCAAATCGAATCCCTGGCGAAAAGTGTGGTAGCTGTTTTTGACTTTTTTTTTTACAAAACCGACAACTAACTTACTCAGACCTAACACCTGACTTCCTTCCTACTGAAGAGCATGCAGAGAGTATTAAGCTTAATGTGCAAAACGGCTTTGCGAATGTTGCATCCTCTCTATAAGATCCAACATGCACACCAATGCAAAGGGTCTTATGAGATTACACTTTAAAACCTGGTATGCAGAGTTGTAAATTTAATTAAAAAAAAAACACAAAAGGATTTCGAATTTTGCAGTAGATTTATTAAAAACGCACAGTAGATTCATATTTGCCGCAGTAGATATTGTAAATTTAAAGAAAATGCAATCATGTTAAAAAATTTGAATTAATGTATTTTTTAAATGATATAAAAGGGGTGACAAGAACAAAATTTTAATACTTCATAATGAAAAAAAATAATACTTCAACGTATTTAAGTTAATCAAAACCTTACATTTATTTTGACAAAGTAACATTTTAAAATACTTTAATTAAGTCAAAACTAAATCTGA
This sequence comes from Volucella zonaria, assembly GCA_963966105.1. NCBI lineage: Eukaryota > Metazoa > Arthropoda > Insecta > Diptera > Syrphidae > Volucella > Volucella zonaria. The sequence goes on along the minus strand of OZ014530.1, from coordinate 314,857,675 downwards.
AAGTAAATGACTTATTTTCGTTGTACTTAAGAAGCAGTAGATTGCTAATAGAACGCGATAGCGCAGTCGATTTTTTTTTCCTGAAAAATCGCTGTAGATCTACTGCCACCGCAGTAAAGATAGCGACATCTCCCGATGTAAACGTAACATCTGCTTATAGAAATTAATTGTATATATTGTACAGATCAGATCGGATACAACACGAGTTCTTATACGTACCTATAACGTTCCAAAACATCTGGGGAAACGTTTCTCTTGCGCCTCTTGAGCTCTTGCAGAGAATTTCATTCAATTCCATTGATGAACTAACTAAAAATGACAAGTTCTACTAATACTTTTCAACACGTCATGACTATTCAACAAGCAGACAATAATGACTTTTGCGGTAGATGTAGAAATTAGGAAGAACGGGATACAATTATGCGGTTCTTGTGCACACGTTCTGCATTCGTTAGGCTTCGAAAGGCTACATTATGTCTAGACAATAATAAAAATGTTTGCAATAATTTACAATTCACTTTTAAAAGCTTAAAGAATCACCAAACTGATTAGGTTTATACTAAATATTTAATAATTCGAACTTTTGATAATAAGATCAGTTTAAGTATAAATCATTTCATTTCCCTTTTAAATGGCATGCTTTTCAATGATTATTCTGAGCGATACAAGCACACTATCTATAGTCTAATCCCAATTGATAATAGAACAAATTAGTGACTTCCATGTTGCACATGCACATATAATTTGAATGCGAAATTAAGCTCGTACATATATTATGTAAATATTTACACAATTTAGTAGAGATCCCTTGCCACCTTTGTACGTGCTTCAATATTTCTTGGCTACAAAAATTACATCCCATTTGAAGTTCAATTTCAGTATGTTTCACATATGACTTTCGAGTTATTTAATCACTATGACTAGTCTCAAGCTACGTTATTTCTCAAAAGTAGGAAATGTTTTTGAAATGTTTTCTAGAGGCTGCGGTCACAATTTGTTTTCCTGTTGTTTTGCAGTTGAACAATTTTCTAAACAAAAGCTGCACTTATTAGTAACTAATTTATAAAACTCATTGTGAGTTCTAATCTCAAGGTACATAGTCTAATTCTAAATGTTTCTTAATCCATCCAAGGTTGACTCTAGGAATATTGCTAATACCACATACTTATGGTATACTGCTATTCAACACAAATCACGTAATATCATACATGCATACATCCATATATACATATATACGAGTATTTATCACATATGCACTATCTACATAATATAAAGTATATTTATATTTCAATTTAATATTCCAGAGCACCCACTATCATCGCTGGACTTTTCCCCAACCTAAATTTGAATCTAAACTATCGGCCGTCTCTGGTTACATTCAATAAAATGGGAAATGAACTTTTAACAACCATTCTGCCGTCTAAGAAACAGGTAAGACAATGATTGAATTTGTTTTATTATTGTGATTAAGATTTTGTGTACTTCCCTGTGTCAACTACTCTCAACTACTTAATTTCCGCTGACGCATTAATACAAGTACTCGTATATTAATTTTTTTTTTTTGCGAACCTAATAAATAAATGGACCCAGAGGTCAATACGCTATAATCTGTTTATGGCAAATCTCTTTATTCAACTAGCGCTGATTATAATGTGGTCTGACTTTCGGGTTCTTATCGCTAATCGTTCTTTTGGATGCGATAGAAAATTAAATGGCAATCGCAACACAAATTGTTTACAGTATATGTACTTGTACATCTCAATGGTTTTGCAAGTGCATAATATTTTTAAAAATGAGCTTACAGAAATGTATAATATGCTACGCAGTTCCAAGCTCTGCGATCTTCATATTTAATAATTCTTATTATACATACTTCAGCAAAACCGTATCACTTGAGTCTTGAAGCTTGCATTTTGTACATTTTGTACATTGTTATGTAAACTTAAGAAAGTGTGAAATAAAGAAATTATAGGTGTCGTCTCTTAACTATTTCGAATAAATTTTGAAATTACATTGCTACTGTGCAGCTTGTAGGATTGGTTAAATTTTCGGACCTTAGAACAACCATTCCATAGGCCACTCTATTCCAGATCACCTCGATAGTGAGGCCAACAGCTTGCTGATGCGATCATTGCAGTGATCTTATTATTTTTTGTCGGCCTGTTCTTTCAACCTCGACTGTAACTTGAGCCTCTGTTGCTTTTTGAATCGGATTTTCCGACGATCTTCCTTGAACATGTCAAAATGACTGATTTACCCAGCCTGAGGGTTCTCTACTATCGGTTCCCTAATATGGAGACTTCCGTCGATGCGCCTACTGCGCTGCTATTGCAAAAAAGGTTATGGTGCCTTGAAGTTCGTTCATATTTAGGCAGACATTCCAAATTTCAGTGCGATACTGTCTTTAGTTTTGTTTTGACAACTGATTGTTGTTGACGTGTTTGACATGTTGAGAATGGACAAAAACGATTTTCGTTCTCTCATAAAACATTATATTTTGAGAGACAAAACGGCGAAGGAAACAAAAGAAAAGTTGGATAAATATTATGGGGCTAATGTTCTGTCAGATTACACCGCCAAATATTGGTTTCGAGAGTTTCGTGGTGGCCGCAACTCCACTACCGATCAAGTCCGCAGCGGCAGGCATCGGAGGGCCTGCAGAGGACAATGTCAAAAAAATACACGAAATGGTGTTGGCTGACCGGAAAGTGAAGGTGCGCCAGCTAGCAGATACCACAAAGACTAGTACTGAGTGCAAACGCCCTATTTTGGGCAATATTCCGCATATGAAAACGTTATCCGAACGCGAGAGCACTTCGAAAGAGTGTTTGGACTTGCTAATGCGGAATCGGGCGGACTTTTGGCTTCGATTGGTAACTGGATTTGGATTCCTCGGACTATTATCTCTTCCCAAACCTCAAAAGATGGCTCATCAATAAAAAAATTCAACTCACGTGAGGAAATCACCGACGCCACGGAGGAGTATTTTGCAGACTTTCCGGAATTAGTGTATCAAACTAAAAGGGGACTACATTGAATAAAATAAAAAAAAAAAAACATTTAAAAAAGTTACCTTTCACTCCATCACTTGCTACACCCGGTGACATTCGTAACATTTTCATTTCCGCCGGTGTAATTTTTTCCAACTTTGCGATGCATATGTTAATGCTGGAAAAACGATTATAGCATTTATCAAACCAGAATTTAAGCCGCATTTTTTTGCCACAAAATACAGCGCAGTGTCCGAGCTACCTCCACACTGACCCAATATGCAACATCGTCATCGCAATTTCCTTGGTGGTTAACGACAAAAACGGAGTATTTAAATCTTTCGCGCTTTAGCACGATGCCTTCGTAGATATCAGGAGATGGATTTACTTCAGGAAGACGACAATGCAGATATTCAGTCTTAGTACGACTGATTCGTAGCTCGTTATCTTCTACAGCCTATTAGGAGTTGTTTGAAGTGCTGTTACGTCACCACCTATAATAGAGCTAGCATCGGCGAAATGCAGACAAGTTGTTGCGGGCTCGTTGACGTGCTACTTCAATAGAAAACCTTACCCGAAAAAGCAGCGAAGTTTGTACACTGTATTGATATGCTCCAACTTTAACTTCAAATTCTCTGTTATTGACGCTGTGCATATAAGTTCCGTTTTATCATCATCGCGCATATCACGCATTATTCTTACAAGTTTACGTCTTGGCTACATGTTGAGATGTTAATGCAACCCAAATAAAATCTCTGGGAACACTGCCGAACATGAAGACGATATGCAGATCCTTTGAAACTTTGTGATGTTTTTCCACTATTCGTTAACCTTGAATCGCACAATACCATTGGGCTTAACAATATTGATGCTTAAATTCAACAGTACCTTAATTATCTAAGGTTTACTACAAGAGTTGAGCTGAAAATGGTTTACCATATTGGATAAATCAGCTCTTTTCTAAAATTTAGTCAGGTTCGTTTGCCCGACCCACAAGAAAGGATAACATTTGAGTCGCGCCAACTAGAGAGGCATCGCCGTCCGAAATCTTTCGTCAATAATCTTATCGGGTTCTGTCAGTGTATTTTGGGTCTATAAAGCCAATGATTGAACATGCGTTAGAGATTTAAACACGGTGACACGCTGTAGTGTAGCTTTTTTAAGAAAACACTTGAAGGAATTGTGCCAAACTCAAGTAACTTCTTTCAGTTGCATTTGTAACACCTTTCCCATTTCGACAATATTAGCGGTATTATAGCTCGAACTAAGCGATCTTGCACCGATTCGTTAGCATGAATGTAAAAAAGGAAACGGGCTAAACACTCAAAATAGGCAATTAGAATTATATACCTTATTTACAGTCAAGAAGAAGAGGCGGCATCTGAAACTTCAGATATCAAATTTGTGCGCTGTCTGCTCTACGGCAGGGAACTGATACGCACTAAAATGTGTTGGTGGCTGTCATTCTTTCACAGTAAATGAAAAAGTGCACAATACTTGCTCTTATTGTCACGTTGCGTCACGTTTTGTTTTGGAAAGAATTATGCAAAATCTCCTCTTTTATTTCAATAAATATATTACATATATAGGACAAGATCATGTCAGCCAATTTGCTAACGATCAAATTGACCTATATGATTTTACAGCCTGTCAGTCCACAATTGACCAAATACATTACGATAGTTTAAATGTGTTTATTGTTTACTAAAATATTCAATTTCCTAGTTTTCGAAAGATTAGTTTCATTTTGAAACCAACATCTCATAACAATACTTTTTAAACGCTTATTCTGACGTTGGAAAACGTTAATCACGCATTTAATTTTTGGTGGAGTGTTACAAAAAAAAGGCTTTAGGTAATAAATTAGGAGAATGTTTTCAAAATTCAAATATTTAATGGCCTGCTGTGCGAAAAATTTAAGCAATTCGTTGATGACTTCCCACAAACAAATTGCTATACGAGTATACCAGTCCGTGTTAACAATTCCTTTCCTAAAGCCATAGTAGCAACATTTACTGAAAAAAACAACCGAAGTGTTTTAAGATTGTTAATTTTCGGTCAGCTTAAGGGTTTATGCCACTCTAAAGGCCGTAAAAATAGGCTTTGTTGTGCTTTTTTTTTCATGAAAAAATGTAAAATAAATCGAGTTTACAAAGGTAGAAGTTTATTGTACGTATAATTGACTATAAAACATAATTTTTATAGAATAATTTATTTAAAAATGGCAGCTGTACAGCGTTTCCCAGATGACCTCTCTTTTTTAGAAGGGTTTACGGCCGTACCAATAGCTCCTGTAAATTTTGAATTATGATGAGTCACTAAATTTTTTTTTATTGTACATAACAACAGCTAGAGAAGCACGTAAGATTTTTTTGATATATTAATTTTTGGATGAATGGTAAACATCCAAATCAAACTTGCAAAATTCGCAGAAAAATCGCCAGAAAATCCTGCGTACTAATTTATATAATATATTTTTAAAGGTCTAGTTAAAATTTGAAGTAGATTGGTTGAAAGTTTTTCCAAATATGGGTGCGGCCAACTAGAAAAATGCAGTTTTGAGATAAACGCGTTTAAAATTCATAAGAGGCTCGCCGCCTACCTGGCGGCCTTGTACTATACTTTGAGAAACAAGTACTTCGAGATATTTCCCGGCCATCATCTTTTGGGATATCATTTTTGAAGTTCTAAGGGACCATTGAAAGCAATAAAAAAAATTCGTTTTTTTGAAAATCTTAGAGTGGCCTAACCCCTTAAAATACCAAGACCGATTGTAGCTTAGATTCGGGCTCACGCGAATTTATCCAAGCTTTGTTTCCTATTGCAATCCTGTATGCATTTTTCAAAGCATCAAAATCCATTTCTTTGCATCATTAGCAGCACGGTTTAATATTTATGCAATATTGATCGAATTCCCGGCCAACATGTTCACAAGCCGGTAGGTTTTAGTCATGTCACGTATGGCATCAATGTTTCTTGAAACAACGCCACTGTTAAGACAACCTTCACGACGCTAGCAGGACCGTGTTATAAATTGTGGCACTGGATGATACGAGTATAATGAGTTAAATGTTTCTAAGCGGGAACTATGTGAAATTGTACGTTCCGCGCATTACATGCATACATATATACAGGATGAAGAATACTATAATACAACATACAAAAATTTCATGAAAATCGGAGCTGTGGGGGTTCAACGACACAATTACTGAAATATCAAGTGCAACCATACAGCTTTCGAGCGATTTGGGTAAACTTTGATTCCACTTTGGTGTAAGACGCACTATCAAAACGCCAATGGACCTGTTGCTATCAAAACTGTACTGCCGGTCATTGAGAAGTTTTACCCGTCTTAAGATATTTCATAAGCTGACGCTTTATCAGCATTCCCATTACCTTCGAAATAGGGGACTAAAGTTTTACACTTCAGTTTGAAGCGATTGCGCATTTGAACTGATGGAATTTTTAATTTCTTTTATGTAGAGGTTATTTGGTTTTATACGTTATTTAAATCTTCAATTTTGTGAAGACCTTGGGAGCATATTAATAAAATAATAATCCCCGACCGACGGACCTTTTTTCATTTCTTTGGAGTCGATATGTTAACGACGTACTGTAAACGTTTACCGGGTTTACTTGAGAAAACCTATACATTTCGGATAGATCTTTCATATGTACATATGTATATACTTATGCATACATACGTATATATGTACATATGAATAACTTTTTATCAATTAAAGTGTCAAAAAGGAAAACAATGAAAAAAACTTAAAAATATGATAAGTCCAAGAAATTTTAGTTGTTGTACAGTCTGGAAAACATAAAATGGCAAGATAACAGATTGCAAATGTAGTACATACATATGTACATGCTTGTTATAAGAATATTTAGATAATTTATTTTATCGTTGTGACTGCACACAAAATAATATGATATTCATTATCAGTTAAATATCACACATTACAATGGCAAAGAATTTTCTGAAATGCTTGCACCATGTACGCATATGTGCATGTATCTGGTCCTAAACATGGTTCTTATACTGGAGTAACATTAAAACCTTACTGCTTTATGAAATTATATTGTTCTGTCGTTTTTAAAAATTGCATATTAATAAAGTATTTACGCTCTACTATTTAATTAAACAGCACGTCCCCCGCTAAATAGGCGGCTCTCATTTGGCTCATATCAACACTGAGGTCGAGTCATTGGTTTGGATTTGAGTGGACACATTTCTTTCTTTTAGCTTCTTCTTCGAATTACAATTACAAAGAAATTATTTTCTAGACGGAATTTTCCGAAGATCTTCTTTGTTGAATTTTATACCGCAATTAGCTTCTTTACACGGAAACTGCCCGCATACTACTCGTATGCTTTGATATTTTTGTTGGTATCTACCATATATTTCGTTAAAAAACTTCGAGCTGTACGCCTAAGCCAAACACACTATTGTCAATACACTTTGTGTTAGATTGTCAATTTCAGACATAGGAGACTAACAACCGTACTTATACCCTATATGCCGCATTCTCGTCATAATTCCCCTGCACTCGTTTGCAACTGATCTAAAGCTTTACAATTTTCCTAACTTTAGGACTTGATGTTGTATATCATAGTTCTAATTAAACGCCAGGAGATGAGCTTGCGGATTCACAAAATCAACAGAACAGGTTTGAAAGTATTGACTTAGACCCATTAAAAGAGCATCAATCGTCGATTACGTCTAAGAAATCAAGCGCTGATCCCAAGCAGTTGATGGTTTGCTTTAATCCCCAAACCAATAGTCCACTTATGTCATGTTTTCTATCCAAGTTATGTACGAGTATTTGTAAATATGCCTTCAAGAGTTAGCTTCATGCATGTCGCATCTTGAACAGAGGAATAATTCATATTCATGGAGTTCAACCATTCAGTCCATGCTCTTCCGTTGGGGAATTATATTTATCTTTATCAAATTCCAGTACCTAAGCTGTCCACCAGCTTTGATATGTAGAGTATAGGTAGATATACACCATCTCCATCAACAGACGTAGCAGGTGCTTCTCCGAAGTTCTTCACCAACCTGTCCCTTCCTCATTCGCTCGTTTTCTTAATTCGCCTGCCCCCGATTCTCGCCCGAAATACCTTGACCCACTCCTTTCACCCACTGTCAACTTGCGCGACTAACCCAACACAATTTGCATTGATGGCATAACCAAAACCAATATTATGGATTCGGTTCAACGAGAAACTCTTCCTATCAGGCCAGAGGAATTGATTCAAATTTTCGTTCGCTACCATGAGAGCTTTGACATCTCTTCCAACGAAGTTCATAATGATCTTTCTACGCTGTCTCCGCATGTCATCTCCAAACGTTTTACCCACTTAGAAAGAACTCATTCAAATTTAAAAAAAAAAACTCTAAAATCTCCGCCGTATATCTCAATTCTCAAGTTTCTAATCGCTGGCATTAAAAACCATGAGCTGTTTCCTCCAAATTTCAACGTGTTCCGAATAGATGGATTTGAAAGAGCTGATAATTACTATTGCCGAGGTATTACTAGCAATTCGGAACTGTTTTCACCCAACTGCTGCTGACATTCCTCCCACTGACAACTTTTAGTTAGTATGTGTCAACATTACGCTCCCCAAAAACTGTCTTTTCGTACTTTGTTGTTACATTCACCCATCTCAGTCTTATCGAAGTTCACGCAGTGGATTCTTTGACTGGTGGCGATTTCAACCTGCCTCACCTTAAGTGGGTACTTTCCGACGATTCGTCTCTCTTAATTTGTCCTCTGAAATAGAAATATTGATGGTGGGCTGACTGCGTAACCAACTCAAGTCTATATCAGATTAGTGGAATACCTAATACAATGAACAGACAACTAGACCTTGTCTTCACTTCCGATCCGGATAACTGTGTCGCTTATAGGAGTGATCATCTTCTTTCCACCCCAGACCGCCTTCATCACTCCTTGCCAATTATATACTCATATGAAAACAGCAACACTTATGTTGATTCGGAAAATTCATTTTGTAACAACCCAATAATTAATTGGCAACATAAAAATATTCTATTTTGTTGAAGTATTTAATGAAATGTAAAAAAATCTGAATTTAAATTAATTTTCAAAATGTTTGCTCTTACTGTAAACCAGGATCAAAAGTATAACAAAAGCTCATAAAGCTTTAACATATCTTTTCATAAAAGCTCTTCCAGCTGTATGTATTCTACTCCACTAAACGGGTATAAATAGCCAGCACCGATCGTGAGATCTTCACTCTTGTTCAATCAGGGGTTTGGTGTGTTGTTCAATGCGACCGTTCTCTACTGTCCTTGGAAGAACACACCACACTTCTTTGCGCGGATTAATAAATTAACATATTTTTGCCCCTTGGTTGACCCTTTTAGAAGCCCGTACTTTAACAGATACTGCAGTCCCCGGACCGCATACATGTGGGTAAGGACTCCTCAAAGGCGGTAACAATTTTTGTATTATTGTTTGCGAAAGAGTTTTAAAAAACAATAAAATTAATAAATAAAGTAACGTCTTTCATTACGCCAACAGAGTCGTATATATCGAGTCACACGCCTGCTCCACCGATTCAAGTTGCCACGACGGTTTCTACGTCAACGCTACAATTTTCATTTAACTTCCAAAGAACCGACTTTAACAAACTTAAAAGCCTCATCAGCAACATTAACTATGACTTTATTACTGAGACAACCAACTTTGATCTTGCACTCTCAACTTTCTATTCATTAATTTTATCCTGCTTTGCCCAATCGGTTCCATATACCTTCCGAAAGGACTGCATATCAGCTCCTCCCTGGTACAATAAGGAGTTGTGCTCTCATCGTACTAACAGAAACAAGTTGTGGCACAAATTCTTAAGAACTCGATCTGATTCCGACTATAGTAATTATCGTACAATCGTTTTTCGGAACTTTGTGAGTCTCTTTATCTTAACTACGTCTACCGCATGTAATTTAGCTTAGCCTCGGAACCTAAACGCTTCCATCAGTTTGTTAATACCAAAAGAAAGTCAGACGGCTACCCATCTACTCTCAAATTTCTTAGTGAATCGTTTGCCGACCTAAAAATAATTGCAAATTTCTTTGCCTGTCATTTTAACAAATCCTTTTCTAAACAAACAGCTGAACCCGATCCTAGTTACTTTAGCTATATGAGAAACTATCCTGAGACGTCATCCATCTCGCTAAATATAACAACATCTTTGGTATCTGAAATTATTACCAAATTTAAAGACGATTTTTCGTCCGGCCCTGATGGCCTTCCGGCTATCGTAATAAAAAAGTGTGTAACCCATTTCGCTGCCCTATTTAACTTATCTGTTTCCTATAGAAGGAATCTTATATTATCTCTATTCAGACGAAATGTCTGAAATTTAGTCTGACATATTTGTGTCTCGCGGAGTTGCGGTGATAGATCTGTTCCCTCGAGATTTCTGTAACAATTTGTGAAAGAGAATTTTTAGCTTATGTTTAAGGAGTAAGAATAAATTCTCTCTTAAATCCAAAATCTCGCGGGGATATGTTTTTGTAAAATGCGTTTGAAACGTCAAAAATAACAAGTAAAAACAAAACAAAACAGAAATTATAAATCAGGAGGAAGATTTTTAGATTGGTTATTATTACTATTTTAGTGGTGTAACATGCTTTTAATGTGTTCGATTGTATTAGGCGAACAATGTCCATGCCGAAGTCATCTTTTGAGTTAATTTGACAGTTCGTTTGGAATTTAATTGATTTGACATTTCCTACAATTCCTGCACAAAGAAAAATCTCGTGTAGAAATTTGTAAGAATTAGCAGGGTGGGGAAATGAATTACTCTCTCAAATGCGTTCTCCTTTACAATTTTTTTCTCGCGGCAACAGGTTTTGTACAAATTTGCAGTCCCGGAACAGACTCACATACTATAAGCGTTAAACTCTTTTTATTTCTTAAGCATCGACGAATAGAACAGAATATGTTAACGATTTTCTCTCGGTTTATAATTAAGTCTTATAATGAAACGTCAGAAATAAAAAGAAATCATAGCCCCTGTTCACATTGATGTGAGCAAGAAGATTGTCCGAAAGAGAGGGTAAGCTTTTTTATTTGAGTGGGGAGAAAAGGGGTTACTTGCACCGAAAATCCACTTTTAAAGCCGATTTTCGGGTGAAGCATGACCAAGGATTTTTAACAATTTTAATTTTAATGTTTTACCTGTTTCAATAACAAAACTACTAACTTGAGATGGAATGAGCTGACATTCTTGTTTGTTTTTCAAAAAAATGACAGACAAAATTTTAAATTAAAAAAAAAACACTTTTGATCTTTAATAGCTTGTGACACATTAATTTTAGAGCAACATTTTACTTTGGAACAAGTAAAATACTCATAATTTCAATTTCAACGATACTCCATTTGTTACGATACATGCATAAATTTGAAAGATGTTATTTTCAATGGAGTCAAAATTAGGACAGTGTAGGGCTTTGCCTAAAACCTCTGTATATCTCAAAATATGTCATGAAATCTCCTCTTAAAGTCTTCGACACATTATCCGGAACACCCTATTTATGAATTTCATTCTTTCATTAGGTAAATAACAATAACAAATTACAAAACACTTCTGTGCGGCAATAAACCAACAGAATTTTTGGGGCCTCAACCAAGATCAGTGAAAGTGATAAAGTTCAGTTTTTTGTAGTACGAAAAAAAAAATTAAATTAACATAAAACAAAGAAACATTGGAAGGTACAGTACAATAATTACGTACCTAAATACAATAATACGCAGTAAAAAGATGTATGATAATAATCATAAATAATAAGAACTGGAAAGACGAAAGACGAAAGGAGGAGAAGTGGTAGACGAAAAAGAAGCGGAGCTGTCAAACGGCAAGCAAACTTGTTTTATTTTGATTTGGAGAACTGAAAAACAAGACGTAGGGTTGGCTTTAACAGGAAACGTAACTGACTTGCAGGGTAGACTTTTAAAAATTCTATGGACATGTTGGTGAAGATAGCTGTTCGAGTACAACGCAGTAAAGGATAGAAGACGAGTCACCAAGGATGTTTCAATTCAGGGATACTGATGAGATTATATGAAACATCATTTTCGGGAAAATCGTGGCAAAATTTCAACAGCTATGTACGTATGTAGATGAATTTGAAAGAATTTGTCGCATTTCCAAATGGAGTACTTTGCAAAGGTACTCATTCGGCCGCAGATTGATGACATAGTGAGACATGCATGAGTATTTATGCAATTTACATCGATGAGGTGTCATTAATAAAATGAATGAAAACATTATGGGCAATGACCATGACGGAGTTAAAGTAAAAATTGAAGATCTACGAGCGTATCCAGGTGGCGACAGATAATTCTCAAAAGTTTTCATCGGCAGCATCAACTGCTAGGAATGAACCTCCAGCTCTTGTGAAGAAGTTTTATAGGACTAGTACACTTTAGAATTTACAACGGTATAAGTGCGCGTATTTCGGCTCTTCGCAGGTGCTCACAGCCATCGGTCCTACTCCGGCAGCTCTTTATTCCCTTTCTCCAAAATTTAGTTTCTGGTACACAAATAATACTGTTGGCTTTCTAACACCATCTCAGTATTAATTCGATAGTTTATAAAATCATTTATATGTCGATAAAATTGGCGCTTATAGAAGAGGCAGGAAATCCTCAGATGCGTTTTAAACGCGGTTTTCACCGGATCCGCTGTTGTGTTTTGTTTATTAAAGTTCTCTAAATGGTAATCTAGCAGGCAAAAAATTAATAAAAAAATTTTTACAAGAAGGCAAGCGTGAAAAAAGATTGATTTTTTCGCACGTTTTTTTTTAACTATCCGCCTTTTTTTTTATCGATTTTTTTTATTAACGGTTGCAAATTACCATGTAAGAAACCTCCCTTTTTAAGACGCTTTTTGACTTTTTTTTGTTTCAGACTTGCCAATCCTGAGATTAGCTCTCGGCAGTGAAACAAGAACTTTTTCGAGGAATCGAGCCCTCTATAAATTAGAAAAAAATTGTTTTTTGTATTCTCAAATAAAGTTTTGTAATAATATCTGATAAAGGAGCTAAGAAAAAATTTGTTTTTTTTTTGTTGGTTTTCTAAAGTGTACTAGCCCTTTAAGTGCGGAGATCCTCATCATTTATCGAGTTCGTGTTCTAGGCCTATGAATGTTTCAAATGCGATATCCTGCGTTGCAAAAAGTCGTCGGTGGTGAAAGAAGAGACCAAAAGCAAAGCGCGTTTTGGAAATAAATCGAACCATCTAATGAAAGATGTATCTAACCGTAAACGGTTTGGAAATGACAGCATTGGTAGGTACGGGATGCGGTTTGTCTTTGTGAAAGTTTGAAGCGTTATAGCATTTCCCAGAGGTGGAATTAGTGAGAGAAACGACAGCACTAATTGGGCTAGGGAACAAAAGCGTTTGTCCATTAGGGTACTCTGACGCAATGATGAAGGTTGACGACATTAAGTTGACAGTGAGCCTACTTGTCGTACGCGAATGTGATATTTTCAATGGTAATTGCGCAGACGTTAAATGAGGCATCTGTAACTATCCAAGATAATAAAATCTAGTTTAGACGGCAAGGTGGGTGACCGAACCAGTGGAAGTATCGGTTAAGGCAGAAGCTAATATAGTGGTGTTGGGTGAAAACAACAAGGGGAAAAACAATGTAAAAATCTGGTAAAAGAAGACGGGGTGGGACAAATCGAGAAGGAAGCTGTGCTGATAGTTGAAGGCAGGCGCCGGGTAGACGAGGGTGAATCCGAAGACTAACAGCAAGACAGAATAGCTATGCTACTGAAGATCTCTAAAAAATGTGTTTGGAACTATGGCGAAGAATGGGTTTTCTATGCTATGCAGTCCTGAACGAGAGAATACGTCCGTCAGATGGGGAGAAGAAGGCTGTAGCAAATAACCCGATTTCAAAAGATAGGAAAACCCTAAAACGGTTTTTGGCTTTACATTCGTATTTCCGTAGATTTGTTGGGGGCCATGCGACGATAACGAAACAACGTAGTGATTTGCTACGGAGGGATGCAAATTTTTCAGTGGGTATATGGAACAACAGGCTTTTTTCTCAGGAATACGGTGATGAAATCATCAGCCCTCAAACTGTTTGATTAAAAACGCCGCCACCGAAACCCATACAGATGCAAGTAAGGATGGATATGGAGGTGTATTTTTGCAGAAGGACAATGACGATCTACAATTCGATACGGTTCAGTTTATAAACTGTACGACGAGTCCGCAGGAAGAGAAGTACTATTCCTACGAATTCGACTGTCATATTGTGCCCATAAGTGGAACGCAGATGCAACATGTTCATGCGATAAGACGTATTGCGATGGTCATCCTTAGAACTTCAAATCACGGATATGCAATAAAACAATATATACGCACTACGTCAGAACATAATACGATCGAAGTATGTACAAAGAAACAAAAGGCGAATGATACACACAGACGAGACGATCATACGACCAGAATAGAAAAAGTTCAATCCTTAATCCATAAGTACCGATTATGGTAAACGGACATCCATACTAATACTCCTTCCTTTGATTTACGCTGAATTTGTTTTTATCAAATAAACCAAACATATATGAATTTAATTTTTTCATTAAATGGACAATAAAAGTGAAGTTGTTTTTTTTATTATTTCATTTAATACTTTCAAACACCAAAATTATTCGTTTGAGCTATAAACCCAAAAAAAATTAGCTGATTCTTGCGTTGATTTTCCTCGACAACGTGGTGTCTCAAGGCTCGGTTGCAGATTTAGCTTTTTGACTTTGAAGAAGTAATTAGAAATTTCAGCTCGAAAATCTAGAGAGTCCAAATTTGTGGACTGAAGCTGAGGCGCAGTCAACTCGATACTCCATCGACATAGTTGAATCAACGAAGTTCTTTATACATAACACGAACACTCACCACTTCGAGGTGCGATCGTTTGATAACATTGAATCAATAGATCCACCCACTCATGCTTTCCTTGTAAAGACGCAAAACTTCCGGACGAGAAATTTCAGTATAGTTCTGCGAAACTTTATCCCAACACCGGTTAACAGCTTTCCTATTCCATATCGTGTAGATAACATCGAACTTGCTCGATCGGCCAGACTTTGAAGAAATGGTCTTTACATCCGCTGGGACGAGTTGAAAGATCAGTGATATGCAAATGAGTTCACAGGGAAAACAACCGATTAACCGTCATGTGAATTTAAAAAGAAATACCAATCGTTGTACGTGCAAACTCGGGGCAATTTGAAACAGCGAATCATAATATGCTTATGAGTAGCAAGCAGAACACGAATTTCATCGACGGTGTATGGCTTAAGCTTTGAATGCCCTGTTGGAATCAGAAAAAGAAATGTAATTGGACCAAAGACATTAATCTTTTGTAAAGTATATATTTTTAACATGAGAAATGAGTATAAATATAGTGTTCCAGTTTGCCCATTGGGTGCAGCATAAACTATTTCATCTTGCCTCTGTTCGCCTGACTATCTAGTTTTCCGCTTGATTTCCTCTTTTTTCGCGTACTGAGTTTGTGGAAACTCTTCAGGTTTTGTGATTGAATCTGTTTGCACAACATCAACTACATCTAACTATTTGACACCCAAAACATGTAGCTAATCAGCAGAAATGACTGACAATTCTAACCCTTCAAACACCATCTGAGCAGCACCGTCTTCATCATTATCTGAATTTAGATTTAGAATAAATAGAGTCAACCTGGAATATAACGATAAAAATTTAATTTACTCAAAGTCAGAACAAATTTTATTTAAAAATGTTAGAAAACAAAATTTCGAACAGCGATTACGTTAGATACTCTTAAAAGATATTCGAAAATTTGTGGCGCATATATGGGACATCGTCCTGCTTCTGGACACCCACTTTCCAGGTAGCTCCCAACTCGCGGCCAGTAGCAGCCCAAACAAGCCTACTGCAACCGTGACCAAAATTCATAGTCTGATTACGAGAGACAAACTGCTCTGGGCGCTACATAGCTTCAAACCATACAAGTCTGCTGGTCCGGACGGTATTATACCTGCCGAGCTACAGAGATCCTCAGATATTATTCTACCAGTGTTGGAAAATATTATGAGGAGCTGTGTAGAACTTATCCACATTCCACTGTTATGGAGAGAAGTCAATGTAGTATTCATTCCCAAAGCTGGAAAATGTTCTCATGTGGTCCCAAAGGACCTCAGACCCATAAGTCTATCGTCATTCCTTCTGAAAACTTTAGAACGACTGATTGATATCCATATTCGAGCTAAAGTTGATCCAAGACTTCTGTCTACGGCTCAACATGCCTACTGTAAAGGAAAGTCGGTGGAAACGGCTTTGCACTCTCTGACTAGCCACATCGAACGATCCCTACAATATAAGGAGTACACAATGGTTGCTTTCCTGGACATAGAGGGCGCCTTTAACAACGTCAACACATCCGCAATCACGACTGCGTTGTCAACTCTGCAGGTAGACGACTCACTTGGGGAGCTGATTAATCTAATGCTAACAAGCAGGATAATCAACTCCAAACTGGGTGAGACTTCTGCTAAAAGATATGTCAGTAGGGGTACGCCGCAAGGCGGTGTCCTCTCCCCCCTTCTTTGGAACTTAGTGGTTAACGAACTACTGATATACCTGGAAGAGGGTGGTAGCAGAGTGATTGCCTATGCGGATGACGTTGCCATAGCCGTCTCAGGAAAACATTTAAATACCATTAAAGAACTCCTCCAAGTAAATCTTAACAGATTAACCTGCTGGGCAGATCGCTGTGGATTGGGAATAAACCCCCATAAAACTGATCTTGTCCTCTTTTCTAGGAAATATAAAATTCCAATCATAGACCCTCCTTCAATAAACGGTACCAGTTTAGCTTTCTCCGATACAGCAAAATATCTGGGTCTCATTTTTGACAGGAAACTAAACTGGAAACCTAACATTCAAGAAAGAGTCAATAAAGCTACAATAGCTTTATTCTCCTGCAAGAAAGCCATTGGGAACAAATGGGGCCTTCAACCTCGCATAACCCACTGGCTATACATCTCGGTCATAAGACCGATACTCACTTACGGGGTGGTTGTCTGGTGGACGGCCTTGGAAAATGCAGTCAACTGCATTAAATTAAGCAGAGTCCAAAGAACAGCATGTCTATGCACAAGCGGAGCCTTGCGGTCTACCCCCTCTGCGGCATTAGATATTCTGCTTCACTTGACACCCCTCGACATTTTTAGCAAGCAAGTAGCTGCGACTGCAGCTATTCGCCTTAAAGCGACTAAACAGTGGACAAATAATTCATTTGGCCACGTCAACATTCTTAATACATTAGGAATCCTCACAGAGAACACCGATTACACCATACCTGAACTTTGGTTTGACAAAAACTTCCATGTAAGCTTCCCCTCTAGATCATTCTGGGAGGAGGATGCTTTCATGGAGGACAAGTCAATCCATCTCTACACAGATGGATCTAAAACCGACAGCGGAGTTGGCGGCGGTGTTTTCTCAGATAAGCTTAACCTAAGCCTCTCTTTCCGCCTTCCAAATCACTGTAGCGTGTTCCAGGCGGAAATTTTGGCGATTAAAGAAGCTCTGTCCTGGCTGAAGAAAAACGTGATATCTGCAAAGGATATCCGCATATTTTCGGATAGTCAGGCCGCCATCAAGTCCCTGGACTCGGTCTCATTGTGTTCTAAAACTGCCCTTGAATGCCGATCATCTCTCATGGAGATGGCAGAGCAGTTCAACATTCACCTCTGTTGGGTGCCGGGCCACAGAGACATTCCAGGGAACTGCAGAGCCGATGAACTCGCCAAAATTGGAACCACTCTACCTATCCTTCCAGACAAAGGTAGTATAGGTATACCAATCGCTACGTGCAAACTAACACTAAAGCTAGATGCCAATAAAAGAACGGACCTTAGGTGGACTGCTGGACAAACATGTCTAGCGACAAAACAGATCTGGCCAAAGCTGGATCTGAGTCGATCTAAGTGTCTGATCCTCTTAGAAAGGAAACATCTCAGCGCCATAATAGGTGTCATTACCGGACACTGCCTCATAGGCAAGCACGCAAGAAGGCTTGGCGCTTTTACTAACGATTTTTGTGGAAGCTGCATAGACGAGGAAGAGGAGGAGACAATCCCCCACCTACTCTGCACATGCCCAGCTCTCTCTCAGAGAAGGAAGCTTCACCTAGGAGCTTTCTTCTACAACGACCTAAACGATCTAGAAAAAATAGACGTTAACAGTCTCCTACGCTTTATTAAAAGCTCAAACTGGTTCCAGTAGTAAGAAGATCATAGATCCACGTGGCATCACAATGGGCCAATAGGCCTAAGTGGGTTGGTATTTCCAACAGCCACTCTTACCTAACCTAACCTAACCTATGGGACATCGTGTCAAAAAGGGTTAAAAAACATTTTCCTGTGCGGCACTAACCCCACATACACATGCCAATCACTGTTTCTGTGGCCTACGAGTCATCATTGCCCAAAACTACCAAGGAGACTCTATAACACCATTATTCCATTATCATCCCAGTGCTGCTCTATGTCGCAGAAGCATGTACTTTGGCACAGACGACATGGAGACATCATTGGAGGAGAAAAACTGCAGCTAGTCTTAAAAACTGGACAGGTCGGTAAAGTGCGCATTAGGGCCTAAAATGATAAGAACGAACAGCTTCGATTCCTATCCGAAGGAACAACGCTTTGTAGGAATATCTCTCCTTAGGTGGTGTGGCTCCACAGTTGGCCAAAGACTGTTCTTACTGGAGAGGTTTAGTGGTTGTGTTGTGGCTCAGGTTGGCCCCTCCTTGTCAGCGTTGCCACTTTTACTACATATGTAGCAAAATTATTACATTGCCAAGTGCTATGTACGTAGCATCATCATTCACTAACTCTACTAAATTTTTCAGTCTACCTTATCAATACTATTTTTTTCTTCTTGGCTGACAAAATATAAATTTACAAGGAGGTGTAATATGTATATTTGACTAAAACTCTAATGAAAAGAAGGTAATTCAATTTTACGATAATTTGGCAGCACTACTCAAAATGAATCAAAACTAATTTGTGTTCATCGCAATTTATTCTTATATGTCGAATTGACATTTCTTTATTTTCAGCCAATTCTAATCGGAATCAAACGAATTTTTGCCTAATTCGGTTCCAGACCAAAATACATTTTTTGCATTCTTTTTCGCTTCAATTTTACTGGTGCTCCTGCACCCGGGTCGTCAGGGTTACAAGGCCTGCTTATTTGCTTTTAATTTACCGCAATGGTTTACCTCTCCACGCCTTGATAAACGCAATATTCAAATTCTTATCTAAGCTGCATCGAAATGGATCAACATTTTCAGATTCGCGGATGGTTCGAGGTTTGGTCATCAAAGAAATTCCAACAACTTACATCATATTTAAAACAAATACATTTTAATTATATGACACACTTATTTTCTTTCTTTCTTCTTTAATTTCTTTGTTAGGAGCCGAAGCAACAGAACAATTTGTCGCATGGCTTTGGGACCCAGAACCTCCTACAAGTCACACCACATGCTGGCCGGAAGCCGTATAATTCAGTCTTCGACTGGGGTGTTTATTTTCCATTTTTGGCTCAAGTAATGCGGATTAAACAGTTTCCCTATCCACAGGTAAAATAAATCGAGAATCTCTCGGACCTAGAAAATGTGGAATGTTGTTATTAAAAATGCATTTTGTCTTCATATTCAGGTTTCAGGTTTGGTGCTAAAAGATCCAATTCTTCAGCTTGCTATTAAACAAGCTTCCACTGACGCTTTAAAGGAGGAAAAGGCGAAATTAAGAAAGAATTCCGAACAGTTTATCACACCCAATGAAGATGAAGCCGATTCCGATCAAGATGATGAGTTGGAGCAGATTGCTTATCAGAAAATCCTTAAGCAACAAGAGAAACGAGGCTACAACATTTTGATGAATATGCGGTCAACTTTAAATGGATGTTTAGTGGCTATTACTTCGTGGATATTGTACAAACTGTTCCCGTGGTTTTTGTCCGGTGTGGTGACACATAGTCAGCAAATTGAGATGCTAAAAATGGCTGCAGAGAAGGCACCGGGAATACCTTTAATTTTCCTTCCATTACATCGCAGTCATTTGGATTATATTATGGTTACGTTTATATTAGCAAACAATGACATCAAGAGTCCACTTGTGGCGGCGGGAAACAATTTACAAATTCCTGTATTTGGTCGTTTATTACGTGGACTTGGGGCGTTCTTCATAAAGAGAAAAATTGATCCAGTTGTTGGCAAGAAGGATGTTCTTTATCGTGCTATACTCCATTTGTACTTGCAGCATGCATTGAAACTTGGCCATAATGTGGAGTTTTTCATCGAAGGTGGTCGAACAAGAACCGGAAAGCCATGTATGCCAAAGGTAAGTAATATATCTGCTGTTAAAGTTCCCGAAACCAAATAGTGAAATTGCCATGAGATTGTGCGATAACGTAATTTGAACATGTATATCTGTCTCTTTCGGCCGTTTTGAAATTGTGGTTTGAAATCAAGATTGTGCCTCGGTTTTGTATTGAATCGTTTGTGTTTGAATATGATTCTCACGGTAAAAATATCAGGAAACTGCCATTTGCAGCGTTGCGTTCTCTCATTTTCTCATTTTATTCATTGAAATACGTAACCTCGAATGCTACATATTTCTACCACGTATCTGCATTGCTTCTGCTTTGCAGAATGCATATCGTCGGCTTTCTTTCAAAATCTCGTAAGTCGAAAATAGCAAATTTTTCAGGAGGCGCAAAAAACCGATTTTAAAAACAAAAAAAGGAAACTGTAAATAACAAACAAGTTAGCTGTTGGAGTTTTCAGGGTTAAAATTTAAGCTTATATCAGTTGAGTAATAAAGAATCATAATATTCGTGGTAGTCTTTGTGTAGAAGAACCTTAAGTTGTTGCAAATACAACCATTTTTCTTTTTTAATTTTTAGCTTTTCACTGTATGATTTTGGTATACAATTACACTGAGGAATTGTTGTTTTTCAGCTGTTTTAAAGTTAAATAGGTACGCTGATTGCAAAACTGTATTTAGGTTTCTTCTATCACGTCAAGTTTTTTCACTACAGAGAAGTTGTGTTTCGATCCACATATTTATAATATCTATTACAGTGAATAAGTGAAGTGGAGTCCGAGTTCTCGGCGGCATAAAGGGAATAAGCAGAGTTAAGTATTTATTTACATATATACTTATTCCCATTCCTTTAGATCATGTCTGCCTCTACTACTTCGCGTCGCAAGTGCTTAAATAGCCCTGATTCATTTTGTTATACCATATATGTGGCAGTTTTACCATTCCCAGTCAAAGAACAACCATCAGCGCATTTGCCAGGGAAGATTACTTTGCTTGTTGGGCACCTCACAAGGTGTGTAAACAGTGTGTTGAGAGTTTACGGATATGAACACAGGGAACACGAAATAAATTGCAATTTGGTATATCTATGATTTGGCGAGAGCCCGAAGATCATTCAAGTGACTTTTGTATATTGAAAACGTCCGGATATAACAAGAAAAACAAATGTAATATAGAGTATCCTAGTTTATCATCAGTCATACGCCCAGTATCACATTCAGCTAAAATCCTAGTGCCAGTTTTCACAGAACTACCTTCCTTATTACAAGAATACGAGTATGGTGGAGATCAAAGTGACACCAACGATGAAGATTTTAAAATGGAAGATGACCCCATTCGTAAGGTATTTGATCAGAAAGAGTTAAATGATTTGGCCAGGGATTTGGGACTTTCTAAAAAGGCTTCAGAGCTCTTAGCATCAAGACTTCACGAGAAAAACTTGCTTGAAAAAGGAGCTAAGGTATCCTACTTTCGATTGCATTTCTGCATTACTTTCGAAGTGACAATAAATTTGTTTTTTGCCATAACATAAATGGTTTAATGGAGGAGTTGGGAATTCTAGCCTATAACAAAACTGAATGGCGACTGTTTAATGATAGCTCAAAGCGGAGCTTGAAGTGTGTCTTCCTCCACAATGGAAACTTATTTGGTGCAGTCCCAATAGGCCATTCAGTTTGTTTGCGTAAAAAATATGAAGACATAAAGAGAGTCACTGATTTGTTGCAATACCACATGCACAAATGGATCATCTGTGTTTATATACCAAATATCCCTGTTTTTTGTGTATGTGGAACAGCAGAGCTAGTGAGAAACATTGGCAACAGTCGAATTGGCTGCCAAGATCTGAACTCAAACCTGGTGATCCGAGCATTCTACATCAGCCGCTTGTTGACAGAAACAGTATTATACAGTGTGACTTACTCGAACTATAACTTTTTAAAATGCTATAATTTTTTTTATTTTTTGATAAATTTTATTGTGCCAAAGCAAAAAATGTTGGAAAATACATCAATTTTCAAATTGTATCAGTAGTTTTCAATATGTCCACCTTTGGCGCGAATAATGGCCCTGAGACGGCCGAAGAAAGCATCGCACTCTGCACGCAAGTGGCTCTGCGGTATTTTGGCCCATTCCCGGCGAAGTGCTTCTTTGAGGTGGTCCAAATTTTGGTATTTTTTAGTGCCAACCTTCGCCTTCAAAATATCCCAGACAGAGAAATCCTACGGATTTGCATCCGGAGAATTTGCAATCCATTGTGTCGAAGAGACGGTGCCATTGCGTTTTGTGAGACGGTGCCGAGTCTTGTTGAAATGTCCACGGTCTCCGACCGAAATGAATGTTTGCCCAAGGCTTCAATACTGCGTCTATGACAGTTTCACGGTATACGATCGCATTAATTTTGACGCCACGGTCCAAAAATACGAGTGGAGAGCGACCATCGGCGGTTATGGCGGCCCAAACTGTCACCATCGGTGCTGCCTGCTTTCTAGTGGCGGTCCGAAGGTGTAAATTTTCGAAGGACCTCTCTGGCAAGTAAACTCGGTCATATTGATTGTTGACATATTGCTCGATAACAAATGGCGACTCATCGGAGAAAACGAAATTCGGCAACTCACCACTTGGGTGCAAGCGTAGCAACTCCTTCGCTCTTTCGACTCTAATTTTTTCTGTTGCGGTGTAAGATCGTGTGCTTTTTGGAACTGCAATGGCTTGAGCCCAAGCTCATTTTTCAGCATGTGTTGCATCCGTTCCAACGATATGTTGAGCTCACGAGCCATTTTTCTTCCACTTCGACGCGGATTTCGTTCAATTCGAGCCTTCACTTTCTGAACCATTTCTGCCGATGTTGCTGTTTTTTTTATGACCACCTCCAACGCTGCCAGTATCACGGTAATGAGCTATGATTTGAGAAATAAATGATTTATTCAAGTTGAGGTGCTGGAGGGCTCTAACGATAGCTACTTGTGGTTTTCCTGCCAAATATAAAGCAATCACACTATCACGTTTGAATTCCATCGCGGATAAAAATGTTTCAACACAACTGAGACGCAAATCGTTTAAAAGCCTTGTAAATAATAAAATTATCTATCATGTGTCAAAAGTTGAGCTCACTGTCATGAACGGTTTGGAAAGTATAGCAGTCTGAAGTTGGTTGCAGTTCGAGTCATTCAGGGTGTATTTCTACCTCTGCATATAAAACTGGGCCCATGAAGCAGTTTGTTAAAGCTTTGCCGACTGAAGGAGACTGTTTCAAGTACCGCATTTCAGCATTTCCTCCCCAGTCTTTTGAAAAGATAAAGGCTGGTGTGTGACGGTCCGAATCTGTGGCAGATCATTAAAGATGAACATTTTATTGGGACAACGACAGAACCCCAAAAGAATGCTTGGTTGGCATTCAAAAACGTTGTCAAAAACTTTCTTGGGAATACGCGAGCAGAGAATTACACAGAAATTGTCCAGAAACTTTTATATAACTTCAAAATGCTTGGTTGCAACATGAGCATCAAGGATCATTTTCTGCATAGCCATCTTGCTGACTTCCCGCAAAATCTAGGTGCAGTCAGTGATGAGCAGGGTGAGCGATTCCACAAAGATCTAAGGATAATGGAGGCACGCTACCAAGGTAGATGGGATGTACATATTAATTTTGTACTTTATATAACCGCTTTCAAATGGATCACTTGTGGGTCCCCAGTTTTTGCTCCAAGACGGATTGATCTATAGAAGTTACATGCGGAATTATAGTTCAGAAAAAAGTTGTAATTAAGGTATTCAACAGAATAGGGTTCTGACAGATTCCTTGCATGCTTGTATGCATTTATATATCAGCTAGGTAGATAAATATCTCGTTTTCTTATTTGTCTTTCAATGTTAGAATGCATTGAATCACACTCCATTTGTGTGTGATCTTTTTCTAGGTATTTTCGAGTGATTGTAATGCTACGAGTATACGCAAGATTCACTAACGCATTGGTCAGAGTTATATTTCGGTTTTGGTAACTACAGCCATCGCTAAATATGATTATTTCATCACCTAGTTATAAAGCTGCAAATAATTGACCATTTGCCGTTAACGCCCCTTGCGACTCATCCCATAAATAGCAAAATCCTTTTCTTGTTTTTATATCGTATATTGTAAAGCTGTGAACAGCCAAAACTTTGTTTTGAAATATAAAACAGAAGCCTTCAAAGATTAGGCCAGGAAAACAGCTTGAAGATCCATGGGGTAGACGTGTTTCGCATGCAACTTATCTTTGTCTTTTTCACGTCGTGCAGCTTCTTTCATCTTTTGGTGAGGTACGTAATCTTCTTCTAATACATTGTGGTCTTTACGTGCAATGCAGAGATCACATTGGCCTTTTTTGGGTTTGAGCAAACTAATATTCATCTCACTCATACCTTAAACCTCACTTGCTAGATATTTTTTTCTGTGGAATACATTTGGTATTCACGAAAAACGTTACATTTTGAGATCCAAAGGGACACCAAGTAAACTTTTGAAGATGACTGCCTACAGTAATGGGACTCCACTTTTGGTAACAAATTTTGAAAGTTCTTTACTCCTGCTTGTTCGGCGAAATTTGTATCCTTTTTTTTGCTGGGAATGTTGAAAGTATTTTCGGAACTAGCATCACGGTCATTTTCTGTCTCCTTAGGACAGGTTTTTAGGAACATTGTTTTACATACCCTAATTGCTTCTCCACCCCCAGGCTTTTGGAGGTGGAAAAAAATAGTATTTTTCCTTCTAGACGTTACGTTCTTTTGGTTTTTTTCCTTTAACTTTTAGAGCCCTTAATTGTGTCAATGAGTTAACTGTTACCTTTTTTTCTGCCCACGGCAAGTCCCAAAAATTCTTGAATATACAATATATTTCCCATCATCGCTTGAAAACTCACCGCATTTGATTTTTGAATTGATTTGACTCTTTATGCAGTTGCATCTTGGCCTTAACTCACGTTGGGAATCTTGAGCTCCATAATTCCATTTCTGTTCCCCATCAGAGCTCTAAATTTTTATAAGATCCTTCTAAAGAATTTTTTTTGCCTATAAAGGTGTTTTTTTTTCCGCAACCAATTTTCCGGATTTGACTTATTTTTCGTGGCCCTTTTCCTAGCTAGGTTGTCATTCGTATCACCATTAAAAGTTGAATGTGGCATCGAAGAAGAATTAGTTATTTTATCCTCAAAAACTTCAACAGGTTCTAGGATTCTTGCTTCATCATTTGCGTCACCATTTAAGACAAGTTCTGATTCAATTACTGGGACCGAAATGATGACTTCCTCTATTCCATTCGGAGCAACGTCCTGTGGAACATCATTAGCTAGAATCAAGTTTAGTTGATCTTGCAGTTCGACTTCGTTCATTGCAAAAAGAAAATAGAAACAATTACCGAAATTCTAGTTCTAGTTAGTTTTTCAGTTTTTCAAACATACCATCAACTGTTTCCAATGAGAATTGATTTAAATGGCCACTTTCCTCAGCTACTTTTTCAACATTGCTCATCTTTTCTACCATGTTAAGTTACTTAATGTTTCTATTTGTATTGAATATCTGTTGAATGCTTATGTGAGCAATCAGTACTTTAAGCGAATTGCAGCATTTTCCAACTCTTGTTTTTTTGCAGTATTATACGAAAGCTTTCGCTTAAACATAATTAACAGCTTTGTTCAGTGAAGCTGTTCCGGACTGTTCCGAACAGAAAAGTACAAGCTTTCCCGTTCAGTAAGAAAAATTTCTGTCCGAATCTGGTCTGCTCTGTGTTCAGTGAGGCTATTCCAATCCTTTTTTGTTTTTTTTTTTTTTTATAATTTACGCGCGCCTAAGGGGTTATGAATACCCTTATACTGTTGCCAGGGCGCGGGCGGAAAGATAGGAGGAGAAAGGAAAGTTTGTGATGTAGTGGTTTGAAACTCAGGTGTGTTTGGTTTCGATATTGACTCTCCAGGATGTTCGGAACAGAAAATCTTGCACCTACTTTCGAAGTAGAACACAATTGTGAAAAGTGTCGAAATCAGCTGTGTTGTACTTATATGTTCTCATTTCATTTTACGTTGTTCACAAATCTGTGATGTTCTGTTCTAGTTTTTCCTCACTGAACAAAGCTAATATTTCTTTTTATAAACACCGTTTTGACAAAAGAAAATTTGCAAAAACTTTTTTTTTACGAGCTACACAAAATCATTTTAAAACGTTATCAATGCGACTTTGTTTTGACTCTACTGTCAAAAAGAACTGCTACTTTTCGGCAGACATACGAGGTATTGAATATAAAGCGAGCTATAAACGAATATCAAAGCCTCGTAAGATGGGCATACGAGTTTTTAAATGGACATTTAAATGCCGATAGTCTTAGAAGGTTTTAAAAATGAATCATAATGGAGGTACGAGGTACTGATGTTTAAATTCAGTTATTTTTTTTTTCATCAGGATTACATTGAAATGTAATTGTTCATAAAATTCGGACTTACGAGGTTTTGAAAGAAAGCCGACAATATGCGTATGTCAAAACCGGTCACACAACTGTCGGGGTTAGTAAAATCAATGAACTGCGGAGTTTTCGCCCCATTTAAGGCCAGACACCCTATTTTTATGTGCGATCGTCATCACAATTTCCATGATTAATGATTGCAACGCCTTAATTAAACGTGTGTAATTCTAATATGTCCAAAAACTGAGGCAACAAGTACTACAGTGTACCAAGAGTTGTTTGTTAAAAACATTAGAAACTCGTCCTGCTTCTCCATCCCAACGCGTGTTTTTAATAACGTTCCACCTGCCAGCTATTGGACAAAGCCAATTTGTTTGCTGCACACTTCGCAGCTGTTGTCTGATGTTTCGTTTCTCTTCATATCATTGCAGAGTTTCGCTAAGCTTCGGTGCCTCTACTTCCTGATGCTCTCCAGGTCTTCAACTTTTTGCCTTGTCCCAGTTTGGCAGTTGTTCCGATTAGCGCGGGAAATTACGGGAGGGGTGTACGAGAATCAACAACTGTACAATGCCATTGTTACACCAGAAAGACCCTACCTTTAGTAGTTGGGGTAATACCGAATCAAAATGATTATACGTTGCAACGATGCACTTTTGAAATGTTGCGTTCTTTTCGTGATCCTACTCATCAATATAGCAAATCAGTCATACTCAAAAAATCTGTTACACCTAGTCGAAAGATTGGGCTCACAGTCTCATGCCGCGAAACGCACTTTCCAGCTAATGAGATCAAAACCGATCATCGGTTGTGGCCATTAAATAGCCGTCTTCGGGTAATAGCGTTTATCCAGGTATGCTAAAACTAACTAACTTGTGGTGAACAATGAGAAAAGGTTTTATACCCATAATCAACAAAGTTGACTTTAGGTCCTGATAACTTTAGATCCTTTGGTTTGGCTTCCGCCCTGTTATGTGACATAGAAATTAGCGTACACACAAGGCTGTTATTGGTCGTTTTTGTCAACCATAAAATACAGATGAGGTCGTCAAATAGTCTGCCGGAATATTCCTTCCGATTTTTTCCACTAAAATCGAGCCAATATTATTGTTCGACTAATCATAATTATCCGTAGTAGACTATTGCAATTTGAACGCCGGGGTACTCGGAGTTTTGATATCCCTTATCAGTTGCCTCATTTATCAGAATAGTGCTGAACGAGGAGAGAATTTTCATGTATGCTTTTTCATTTAAACAAGAATGAAACTGAAAGTTTGATATTACCTAATGTACCAACATAACCATTTTATTTTGTTTCGTTAGGGCGGAATCTTGTCGGTTATTGTAAATGCTTTTATGGATCGAAGTATTCCGGATGCGCTTTTAGTACCAGTGTCAGTAAACTACGAACGCATTGTCGATGGAAACTTTGTTCGTGAACAGCTTGGCCAGAAGAAAATACCCGAGACATTTGGAAAGGCGATTTCAGGAATATGGAAGGTAAGATACGATTTATTAAGAAAAAATTTAATTTAATCAACAATTTCGTTTCTCAGGCTCTGAACTCAAAGTATGGCTTGATGCGAATTGATTTCAATCAACCCTATTCCATAAGGGAACTTGTACAGAGCTACAATAAGATTGCGAAAGAAGATGGAAATATGAAAATCTATAAACCAGGAGCAAAGTAGGTTTACTATAGTTCTACTTACATATTTACTGATATTTCTAATAAATTTCCGTTTTAACGTATTAGAACTTTGCAACACAATCAATCTACATCCTCGCTGTATGGCACCGATGTGGTGTGTGAAGAGCATAGAACTCTTATCGAAAGCATATCACGTCAAGTTGTTTACGATTGTGCAGCTGCGACATCTGTGATGTCAACGAATGCATTGTCATTCTTACTACTCAATCGTTTCAGAAGCGGTGCTTATGAAGATGAAATTTCAAAGGAATTAGATAAACTACGAAGTATTTTGAAAGGTCGTCGAGATTTAGGTTTCTCGGGCGAGTCGATTCATGTTGTTAGATATGCCTGTGATCTTTTGGGACCCGGTAATTATCTTAAAAATTAAATTAAAATACTATTTTCATTTGTATTTCTTTGAATAGATCTCGTAATACAAAGTAAAAGGGACCAACAAAACTTTATTCAACCAAATCCTACCGTACCAAGACTGATTGAGTTAGCTTATTACTCCAACACTCTTACGCCACATTTTGCATTAGAGTCAGTGGTGTTAACAACCCTCCATTCATTGTTAAGCGACAAACCAAAGGTGAGCTTAAATCGAACAGCTGAGAGTAAGATTGAAATGTATTTTTAAAATTATATTAGGACGCTGGAATCTCACGAAAACATTTGGCTGAGGTTAGTTTAGAAAATTGTGGTGTGTACCGCTACGAATTTATTTTAAATAAGCCAACACAAGTTTTGGATAATCTTCTTGAAGCAACAATCGATGAATTGATGAACAGGGAACTCATTAAAGCAGCCGAGGTGTGTCAATTTTTAAAAAAATCAATTCCATTCAAATTTTACCAATCGATTATGTCTCTTTAGGTACGAGAACAAACAGACATGGATATGCAAACGACTCGCATGGCTCGAAATCTGCAGTCATACCTCGACGAGGATGGTTATGATGACTTTGAACCAATCGATAAGCCAGAGAAACCGGAGCTCTTTATAAACGACAAAACACTGATAGAGCAAAATTTTATTTGTGAAATCCTGGCGCCCTTTGCGCACTCATACTATGCCGTTGTGCATTCCTTGAAGATTCTGTACAAAAGTTCAATGCTCGAAAGTGAATTTATTAAGTTTGTGATAAAAGACATCACCAACAAAGTAGATGATGGAACTTGTCCCTATGGTAAGTAATACGTTCATATGATGCTGTTCCATTTAATAATTTTTAATTTATTTAATTTTAGGTGAAAGTATATCAACAGAATCTGTAAAAAACTGTCTGAAACTACTGGAAAAATGGTCAGTTCTTGAAGTGTTTAATCAACACGGACTTCGGCTACTGTCTCTGGGGCTTTTGTACGAGTCATCATCAGACGGTGTTCAATGTATAATCAATAGAATATCAGCAGTTGTGCCAAAATTAAATCTGTACCAACCAACTTCATAAACTCTTAGTATGTAAAAGATATTTAGCCATGGTGAAGAAAAACAAGTAGCATAGCGAAATTACAATGAAATCCTTTTTACTTGCATATTGTGAATTTTTTTTTGTAAACTAAGAAGTTTTAGGGAAATCATTTATTTCTTATTGTAATTATTGTCATATTTAAGCACAAGATCAAATATGAACCTAAACAACAACTCCTAGAAATAGAGCAAGTTTCCTCTTGCCAGTTTCTCTGACTGAATAAAATTAAAAACAAAACAAGAAGATTAAGCATATAATGGTCAAACCATGTACATGTTATTGCTAAGACTATGTATACTGCTAATTATACATAATAAATAATATTTAAGTATGTAAAAAATAAACAAAAATATTTTTTTATTTTGAAGTAATAAAAAAAAAGGAAAACATCAATCGTATATTTGGATTATAAAGAAAAACAACCAGTCAGTATCGCTTGTACCTCTGTGATCGAAGTTATGCCAACAACTCTGGCTGTCGGTGTTGTGATGGCATCCCTAGTCCCATTCTTATATTAGTTGAAATCGGCAAGTAGCAGTGAAACCTAATGTATGTGAACAAACATAAATTAATTGTTGATCTGTATGATAGCAAGACTAACTACTTAAGGTGCATATGTCCTGATTGACAGGACATGATACATAGCGCTAACCTGACTATTTGTACAGTCATCGTTTCTTTTGCAATTGCAGTGGATGTTTGACCCGCAAAAAAATAAAAGCCTCACTATATTCTGATTTGGAACATTGTGCTGCTTGATGCTTCATTGTGGACATACAGTTGTGGCGAACACTGGAATCATGTTTTCGGACATTTTTATTTGAATTTTTATTCATCTTGGATTGTTAATTTTTTTTTGTACCATGTATCAGTTAAAAACAGACAATAGCAAAAAGATAACGGGAACATATAATTTAATTCAAAATGTTTTAGTAACAAGAAATTAGCCGGCGATCTAATTAAGAACGATAAGAGAATACCATATGTAAACTTTTCATTGTATATTCATTCAATATTTTGTCGGGAATCCTTTGTTTGCAATTACAGTCATACATCGCCTTGGCATTGACAAAATTAGGTCCTGACATTTTTTCGGTGTTATTACATTCTTGGAATGTCCTTGCGATTTCATACAATTCATATTGTTAATTTTATACTTCTAAACTTTTTTTTTTAACTCGTACCTGGAGTTTTCGATTGGATTTAGGTCCGGACTGCATGACTGCCAATCGATGACATCCACAGAATTATTCTGAAACCATGCTTTTGTTGACCTCGCAGTATGTTTCGAGTCGTTGTCCTGCATAAATTTCCACGTTACTGGCAATTCTGCCTCTGTATAGAGCAGCATTATATTTTGAAGTAATCCTATGTAGCTTTGAGCGTTCATTATACCTTCCACTCGGTGTGATGGTACGGTACCTTTAAAAGACATACAACTCCATAGGATAATACACCTTATCCATGTTTGAGGATGTGATGTGGTGTACGTAGGATTGAATGCTCCATTTTTTGGTCGTCTAACATACTGTTTACCATCGGAACTCATTATACTGATTTTAGTCTCATCATTCCAGAGTATTTTTTTCCGAATACCGTTCGAGTTCAAAAAAGGATTTTTTTTTTGCCGTGAGAACTATCAACCTATCTTAAGCTTCTTTCGTTTTGGGAGGTCTTTCTACGCTTTCGGTGGTTCGATGTTTCTCAACATATTTTACGGCGTTAAAAATCATTGTTTTCGAGTAATCAAATTTTTTTGCGATATCATTATATCGCATATAGGACTATCTTTCAACATTGCGAAATTTTAGTATGGCTTCCCTCATGCCTGTTGTGCAGCTCTTTTTTTCACCATATCACGCTCAAAATACCTCTAACTCTTTTAATTTAAAATGAATTAGAATGTTCACCAAAAACTTTTTCCGTGGGCAGCGAAATTCTACAAACAAACCAGTTTTAGTGATATGTTCTTAATCATATCGCCCAGCGAATAATGGACCAATATGCTTAAAAACCGATTTAAGCTGTTAAATAATGTGCAATAACATCGATAGTCACAGTTTAACATGAAAAGACACATGACTGAATAGATAGGGGTACTTTTAATTTTGGTTGCCATCTGTCTTATTATTATTACTTATTTTTACTTACGATCGTTCTTAATTAGTTCGCCACAACTGTATCTCTACGCAGTAGCAAACAGTTTGTACATGGTCTACGCACCTGATGCCACTCGATCCGCCTTATTTATCTCAGAACCCGAGACGCTTCCAATTTCCAAGATTGGATTCGGAGGATCATTATTTCATAATCAGCGAAGAAAACTTGAACTAGAAGAGATCTACTTCTCATGTAGCGACTTAATATAAAATCCACGGATTGTCCCTGTTGTTCGAACCAACATATTATTATTATTATTATTATTATCAAGGGAACGATACAAATTAATTTGTAAGGTCCGGGATTTAACGCTGGGGTACTATTCCCATGCGGCGTTTTTGTTTTTTGTTTTTTTTTTCTTGTCAACAGCACGCGGAGTACCGAATTCCCATGTGGTCACCCATCTACCAACATATTATAAACTGACTATTCACGTTCATATATGTTATAATGGTTCCCAATGAAATAGCCGAATTGGAGAAGCTTCTTTAAGGTTACGTTGGACACACTTCTTCAGATCATTGACGAGAGCGCTCTCCTTGCACTCGCTTTATTCAATAAGAATCTGCCAAACTTGGACATTGACAGGACCCTAAAACAAATAGGCGATATGGACGATCGATACTAACAATGAAGACACATTCCGCAACGTAACTATCGACGCACTGCACCAGCGCAAAAGTGGAATACTTTCGAGACTAAAAACCTTATATACTCGTAGGCAGTTTATTGACAGACATAGCTCCGAGTTTATGACACTGTAGTAGTCGATGAAAACCATTTATATCTATAGACATATTTATTATATAACTCCAGTAAGCTTATATTGAATTCGGGCCCTAGATACCCGATCTAAATATACTCCCGCAAATAAATAAAGAATTTCGGATGTATAATCAAAACGACCATCAGTATCAAAGAAACAAAGCAAAGAAGCAATGCACGGCTCAGGAAGCCTTGAAGAAGGCTTTTTGTAGCGTATTGTAAGATGGACTATTTTTCAATTTCTCAATATGAACAGGCTGGGCATAAGTGAACCACTGCCTTTTGTTTTTTTTTAATATGCTCAAATTTACAATCAAACGATGATTGAATTTTTAAGTACAACAGCGCGAAGACTGTTTTTTAATGTTTCGATAGTTCAATGTGCATTGGCATTAACTTGATCCCTCAGAAAACTCCAAAGAAAGAAGTCACAAGGCGTTACGGTCCTGCAAGCAAAACCAAGGGCCCATCTCGCGAAATCATACGATTTCCAAATTTTCTCTTCGCAAATTTGATTGTTTGGTATGTTGTCGATCTTTTTGGAACCAAATGATCTTCAAATCCATCCCAATCAATTCGGTTCACAAACAGTTTTTCGACATGTTACTGAAGAGATCAGAATTGACGGTAACCACTTTTGTTTCTTCAAAAAAGTACGGCCTCATTACTCGACCCCACCAAACTGTAACTTTCTTAGGATGCTGAGTTGCCTTTTGCATTTCCATAGGATTTTCGTCATTCCAGTATCCGCAATTTTGTTTGTTAACATAGCCACAAAGTTGGAATTGCCTTAAAGACCAAAAACTGAGAAATTGAGGATTTTCACGCAATTAATGAAGGCCAAGTCAGCAAACGACTACGACTTCGTAATCCGTTAGATGCTGAGTTCATTTGATTTTATATGCATGAAAGTTCAAATCAATCGTGGAAATCTTGCATAAAACATCTGTAAGTTGTAACTGATGTGACATTCGGCGAGTAGACAAGTTTGGATTTTGATGAATAGGCGCCTTACGCCTGCAATTTTTTCATTAGTGTCTTATCGACACCGAAAATTTCACGTTAATGTTCACACTGGTGACTTGTTATTTTTATAAAAGGTTTTTACGATAATCAAACATTCAGTTGATGTCTACGACGCAGTAAGTGAAATTGTATTGAATCAAACTGTTAAAATATGAAAAACACGGGCCTGAAGTTTGTCAAAAAAGAAAGTGCACGTTTCGTTCACCCTTTAATCTGTCCCATTTGGTTTAACGTTGCTGCTCAGTAGCACTGACTTCTTGAAGCGAGAAGAAATTTTTAAAACGTAGCTACAAGTTTTGGAGGATCAACAGAGAAAAAAATATATGGGCAATCGAGACAAAAATCAATCACTACTTTATCAATGAACGATCTTGGGTTTCAAAAGACAAAGTGAGTGTTTGAAGCTACATATTGTAAAATAAACCATAAAGCGCAGAGGTGGCTCAATTATGAGTGCTTACGCTGTTAAAAAATTACACCTTATAGCGGGCACTGAAGAGTGCTGAAATACTCTTCAGTTGTTTTCACAAGAACAACGGACAACAATTTCCTCAACTATTCTCAGCGACTCATTAAAATCCTACTAAGACCATTGAAGTACATCCAAGGACGGAAGGACGAGCTTTGAAATAACGTTGACTAATTTCCGGTTCATTGGAAACAAATATAAACAAATATATCATAGTTGGTTTACTATATTTTCAATTTAATACCATTTTTTAATGATGAAGAAACATCGTAACACTTGGAAAGACCTACTATACAGGGTGTCCCCTAATTAGTCAACGATAATTTGGGAAATGATTCCTGGATATATTGTATGAAAAAAATCGTTCTACAGTAAGGATTTATCTCCAGTCTTAGCATAAGATTACATTGCAAATTCAATAATACAGGACTTCAAAACATGAAATAGTTAGGTACAGTCTGCAGCCTAAGTGGCAGTGATGAATGTACTGTTTATATTGACAGAAAACAAATAATTCATGGAATATAATTATTATTATTGTAGAGGGAAGAATTCAATGTACCAAAAAGAACATGGAGATAAAACTATTATTCCAACAATTAAGTATTAAAAGAACTAAATTCATTTACGAACAAATTGTTAATATTTGAATAGCCATTTTTTGATACAATTAACAAATACATAATTCACTCTTTCACATCTTAGAGAATCTGGAAGTAAATTAAACAGACGGGGTGCTGAAGCAAGATAAAATCGTCCAAAATGAACTCTATAAACTGGTGGAACTACAACAAAATTTCTGGAATTAACCCGAAAATCATAAGTATCAGTGTTTCGAACTGTGTAAAAACCACAATTTTAGAAAAATATTTTAAGAACCTTATAACAATAAAATGTTTTAACGGAAGTGTTTTAAGGCTGTTGAAAAGATTAAAACTTGGAGTTCTGCGGTTTACTCTGCATAAAATTCTAATTGCATGTTCTTGCTTTAATAATAAAGGATCGGTTTTAGTAAAGTAAGCACCTCCCCAACAAGTGATACCATATTCCAATTTGGATTTTAATATACATAAGTTTTAGAGTTGAATGATTACAATAAAGACTAAGGTGATACAGTTGTCTTACTACTTTGTTAAGATATTGTCTTAGATAATTTGTACGTTTGGACCAACTTACCTTATTATCCAAGATTATACCCAGGTATTTAAAGCTTTCAACATCTTAAAGCAATTACTGCAACAGGAGGCTTCATAGTTAAATGAAGAATAATTATCGTCATTATCCGATAATCGAAAGCGGGTACAACCTGGAGAGTGATAAAATAATGGTAAATCGTCGCAATTTCTAATATTAGTATTAAATACCATGAATTTTGTTTTATCACTAATAATGAGCTTATGAACTGAAAACCATTTTCTCAGTAAATCAAGATCATGAATTATCTCTAGAAATACATTTAAAAAGCTTTTGTTTGAATATGAAAATACAGTATAGTCAGCAAATGCAGTTACTTTACCTTTAAATGGTTGAATGAACAAGCAGTTCACATAAATCAAAAACAAAATAGGATCTAGAAATCATCTTTGTGGAACACCGGTCGCAATCCTTTTTGAAGAGCTATAAATATTTTTGTATCTCACCATTTGCTGACGATTATTTATACATATTACCTCTAAAACTGGAATGAAAAAGTTTGTCTAATAATATTGAGTGATTTACCATATCGAACGCTTTAGTAATATCTATAAAGAGAGAAGCCGGAATCTCAGAAGAATTAATACTTTGGCATAACTCTCGTGTTATTTTTAATAAAGCAGCTTCAGTCGACAATCCACTTCTGAATCCGAATTGACATTCACTAAAAAAATGCGTTCTTTCTAAATTCTTGACTTAATACCCCTCTTAAAAATTTTTGAAAAGACAGATAGCAAAGATATAGGTCGATAATTATTCAACATTGTCACTTTTTTTATGAAGTGGTAATACTATTGCCATTTTTAAAGTTTGAGGGAAAATTCCCATTTGTATATTTGTATTAAAAATATAACATATGACGTCAGAGATGTGAAATGAAATTTTCTTTAGCAAAAAACTTGTGATCCTGTCAAAAGACGTGGTCTTAGAAGTTTTAAGAGAGCAAATTAATTTATGTATCTCAAAAGGACTGAATGATTCACAGATAATAAATCTCTGTTTAACTTTCTAGATCAAATAAGTCACTCCTGGGAAGGAAATTATTATTGGTTGCGTTCTGAAAAGAACTAATATTACAAAAGAATTCATTAAATGAATTAACGATTTCCAAAGGATTAGAGATAGTTGAGTTGATCATGTTCCAAACAATATCCGCTTCAGAAGTTTTTATATAAAGTATTTCAACAACAACGCGAGATTGTTTTTTGGGATTATCAAAACTTGCTGTTATTTTATTACGATAATAAGTATCTCTGTAATAAGGGATATCAATCATAAGCTCATTATTTAATTTTTTATAAAATTGTCTGAGTCTAGAATTATTCGGATGTTTTTTAACCAAAAAGCTAAGTTTATGTTTCCTTCTAATTTTTTTCAGAAGTGTGCAAGTCATCCAAGGTTTTATACATTGATTGATGCTATTTCCGCGTTTTGTAATCTGTTTGATGTTCGCAATATGAGACTGTAGCTTTCTTAAGAAAATGAAGGATCAGTTATACAAATACTTCATCCCAAAATTCAATATTCAAACGATTCTTAAGAACATTATAATTGATTTTGTCAAACATTTTTTGCGCGGTTGATTAAGTTTTAAGGTTTTATTACTGCGGTGGACCCTTACAGATATGTGATATAAACACGAACTAAAACGAGTAGATTGAGTCAGCAAAGAATCGAAACCAAATGCAGATAGCGTCGATAAGAAATGGTCAACATCAGTTGAGTTAGACAATATATTAATATTAAAGTCACCGATTAGAAAAATATTTTTACAATTTTGAAGCTTCAAAAATTCATAAAATTCTTCCAAAAAAGATTTAAACGAACATCCGTGAAGTCTGTAAGCACAAATAAAACAATAGCAAAAGCCAGAAAGGACACAATTACAATTTAAGGCGATTATGTCAGCACTTTGCAAATTATATTTTTTAATTTTTATGCATGCTATATCATTTTTGCATACGAATCATTACATGTTGTGTCAAAAAAAAATATTTGGAATACTAAAATCAGAAATTTCATTCTCAAAAATCCAGATTTCAGAAAAAAAAAATTAAATCTGGAAAGTGGTCTAAAGATGAGAGACGGGTGAAAAATGTTTCAGAATTCTTTCGCAAACTGCGAATATTCTGGTGGATTACTGAGAAACCAGAAGATTGTTCATTTCTTAAATTTTTGGTGTACCCTGACCCATGTTAACTGAAATTGCTCTGTTAGTATTAATGGTAGAAATTTCGTGGAGGACTTTGTTTTTTACGAAAAATACCAGCCTTTGTAACGGCGTTTAAATAGAGTTGATATTTTGTTTGAGTCTTTAGATATCCAATGTGTGAGCCTGTCACATTTTCATTGCCCTAATTTTTGAGCTTGAAGTTACTTTTCTCCAGAAAATTCCTAGTTAACATAAAGTTTTACCGTGTTTTTCTTATGAACGTAACAATAATAAAAAAAAAATCATCAAGTTTGTACAAAAACCCATAGATTTTATGATACTTGGGAAAACATGTAGCAGGTAAAAAAAGGAATCTACGATTCAACAACAGTTGACAATACTCGTAAGAGTGGTTTTCCAAGAATTACTAATTTTCCATTATTTTTTTTTAAATTGCATAGCTATTAAATTAAAGAGTTTTGAAGCGTGCTCGTTTATTTGACTACCTGTCAAAACTCTCATTTCCTGACCTTGTTCCTTAAAAGTTTTCAGAAAGAGTTAAGTTAGCGATTTGAAGGCCTATTTCGAAAATTTACCAAACAAAAATGGTATAAAAGATTAGAAAAAAAAATAATTCATCGGTTTAATTTTCTAGGCTAAGGTTACAGTTGCTTAGAAATGCTATTTGAAATGTCTGCGGCTAATTTCTATTTCTAATATACTGCATGGAGAAAATCGTTATCCATACCACAATACACCTGTACAAGAACTGCTTCCCAATGATTTGGAAAAGAGACTTGAGTTTTCTAATTGGTTGCTGGAGCGGTGCTTGAATGACAACAAGTTTATTAGCAGAATTCTTTGGACGGACGAGTCTTAATTTACAAGAGATAGGAATCACAAATTTTCATAATCTTCATACGTGGGCTCTGGAGAGAAGGAGACATAAATCATTTCAACACAAATTCAGCTTCAATATGTGGGTAGGTGTACTTGGAAACAAGTTAATCGGCCCTTTCCAACTACCACCTAGACTGTATTCTACAAACTATCTGGAGTTTTTGTGAAATGATTTACCAGAACTTTTGGAGGACATTCCACTGATTCAACTAGCTTTATCATATTTCTAACAGAATGGTGCTTCAACCCGCTATGGTCCAGGGGTAAAGAATTCGCTGGATAAAGAGTACGGTGATCGTTGGATAGGAAGGAATGGACTAGTTCACTGGCCTGCAAAATCTCCCGACCTTACAGTATTGGATTTTTATGTATGGGGAAGAATGAAAGAACTTGTTTATTCAACCGAAATAGCAACTTTAATTGAATTGGAAGAGCGTATTCTCGAAGCGTCATCAAAAGTGAGATTCGCATTGAAATCCAAAAATGGGTTCTAGGATGGATACAAAACCAAGGAGGACACTTTGCGATCCTGTTATAACTATTTTAGTCCACACATAAAATAAAAATTATCTAAAACCAAACAAAATCATTACTTGTTCATAGCCTTTGGAGCAAAAAAAAACTTTGTTTTTGTAAATTTCATCTGCTGCAGGTTTTCCCAAGTATCATAAAATTTATGGGTTTTTCTGCAAACTTGTAGATAATTTTTTTTATTACTATTGTTACGTTCATAAGAAAAACACAGTAAAACTTTATGTTAATTAAGCATTTTCTGGAGAAAAGTGACCTCAAAGTCAAAAATTAGGATGGGCAATAAAAATAGAACAGGCTTAGAAATTGGATATCTACAAACTCAAACAATATTTTAACTTTATTTAAACGCCGTTACCAAGGCAAGTATTTCTTCTAAAAATAAAGTCCTACACGAAATTTCTACCATTAGTACTAACAGAGCAATTTCCGTTAGCATAGGTGAGGGTACACCAAAGTAAGCCTTTTCTTAAATCCTCCATAAATGATGTCAACATTGGAGATAGACCCTTACTTTAGAACCCAGGAATCATTTCCCAAATTATCGTTGACGAATTACAGGACACTCTGTATATAGTCTTCATCAATTTGAAAAATATATTCAATAGAATTCAGAGATACGGACGCCGCTCGGGTCCCTTGATGTTTCCGAGACGTACATATTATACACGATATGTAGGATAACGATACAACCAAACCGAAGAATCCATAGGTCTAATGCTGTGGAAGATTTTCGCAATATTGGATGATGTACGAGATGTTTGCGGACAGAATGTCAGCGGGCGTAACAAAACTTGGCCCAACAAAAAGAAAGCGCATTCACATAAAAAAAAACCGATATTGAAAAATTTCAGGCAATGAAAAAAAAGCAATAGAGACTTAAGTTTGAATATGAGGAATTAACTAAAAGTTTATTAACTATGTACTTATGAAGGAGTCAAGAACAAGTCTCGGATGCTGGCGGCCAACATCAGATCACCGAAATGACTCATTTACTTCTTGGGACGTGTTTTAGATAGCGAAGTTCTCAGCACATTTTTTCTTAAATGTTCTCTGTCCATAATTAGAATTTTGTAAATATATCGAAGTTATCCGCAAAATCGATCCCATATAGAACGATCAATAAAAGAGCATTTGTATTCGGTTTTCACATTTATTTTTTATTTTAAAAACAAACAGTTTAAAAAAGTTTTAATGAAAAATATCAACTTTTTAAAGTTTTTTATCGTTTAAAAACATAATAGATCAAACACAAATAAATTACTTTTTTTTTTATTACTATTACAAGGTAAACATAAACATTTATTTAACATTTAGATGCCACTTTCATAACAATTTATTATTTGATTTTTATTTTTATTTTTTTTTTACAACCTATGTTCATGTACAAATAGTTGTAAAAATATGTGTAGTTTACTCTTAATATTTAAGAAAGAACACATTATCGATAAGTATATTTGAATGCATTTTTATATGTTTCTAGTAAAGATTTTATGTTAATCAAACGAAGCGGAGGATGGCCGCTTACAACAAAATAAACTGTAAATTTACTTTGAACAAACGAGATTCCCACACATAAAGGTACAAAGACCTCAATGAAAATTTGCAACACTGATGCACATTTACATCGCATTTTATTTGTAAGAATAATAACTTTTAACAAATTTCGTGTATAAAGTTGGAAATGATCTCTTCATTTTTGAATATTCTACAGTTTTGGTCACATCAAATTCAACTTTTTAAAAAATATAATGATGACGATGATGCAGCGATTTATACATCTAATTAATAGTAAAAGTAACTAGTTTTGAACAGTTTTTTTCATGATTGAGTGCGATTCTCTCCATGCTTTTCACTACTTGCTGAACTAGGTGATGGTTCATCTTCAGTTGGCGATACTTGCGAACTTGACTTTGCAGTTGATGTAGTTATTGACGTTGACAGTGCTGAGACTTTGGGTTTATCTTCATCATAGCTAGTGTTTAATGATTTTTTGGATATGTGGTTGTTTTTGAAATTTTTTATTAGCTTAACTCGCTTTCCGCCTTTAATGGCAGCTTCTTTAGCTTTTAATTTTCGAATTGTTTTTGGCGATTTTAGCTTAGAAAGTGGAGCTGGTCTTCTTTTCACTTTTGTCTTTTGAGATTTAAGCGGTGGTGGGGCCAGTTTTGTCTACGAATTTAATTATGTTAGAACTAAGAAAAAAAAAAAAACTTGGGAATAAATATTTCTTACGGGTTCTTTATATTTTCCACCGATAAGGCCTGCGCATTTTGCAGCTCCGCAGTGGCAGTTCTTCTTTTCATTACCGAGCAATTCATCCCAAAAATAGTTGAATGTTAGTTCGGTATTCTGTAAAAAAAATTTAAAAAAGAAAAAGAAGTTATATAAAATATATTGGTCTGTGAAAACTTGTCTTCCGTTTTAAGTTTAATACAATACTAATGATATCAGTTACATATGTTTAATTCAGCGCTATAAGGCTTAAAAGGCAGCTCTGCTAGCATATATCCCAACAATGGGATGCATCCAGAGAAATCTATAACACTCCAAATCCGATGCACCGATAGTCGTACACTTTGTACTGACCACCTAGATAGGACACTTATTCAGCAGCCATACAAGTACAAGGACCACATAAACGAAATTATTGAAAATCCAGAGCTTCCTAAGCGAAAGGTATAACAGATAAAGCTTAGTTGGTCAATATAGCTACTTCAGAGATGTAAAATTTCTTCCATTGAAACGATTTTTAGACTACTGTAGCAAAAGGAGGAGACATTACGGATTTCTTTGAGTTCGACGTAAATGTTCACCATACAATTCACTACTAAAATTTATTAATTTTGAGATCCTACGTCATGTGTACAGTCTTGTTTTTATTAACAGAATTAGAGAAGAATCTTAGATTTCTACTCTGTATCCCATTTATAAGAAAAACTTCATTGAGAATTGGCATCTATCAATAAAAACCCCAGAGTCTGTTCAACACCATATAGAATTTAATATTAGTCTAGGTACTTATTATTAAATTTGGCGGGGGCTGACGCACCCAATTTATTTCGCTTAATACAATCTTAAACTAACTTAAGAACTAGGACCAACTAACTAAACTAATTAAACTAACAACAGTTAAAGCTTAGAAAGTAAGGGAATGGTGGAGGAGATCAAATTTAAGACGAGAACTGCTCAGGTTAAAATCAAAAAGGGGGAGGTTTGTGTTGACCTTACGAAGCATGCGAGAGATTGGTTCGTTAGAACCATAAGAGGTGCGGTGGGTTGGAATATAGAAGAGACGACGACAGCGTAAATTACGAGGGTTAGTGTTGAAGGAAATATAATTGTAGAGGGCAGCGCAATCCAGAGAGCAGTCGATGTATAAAGAGAATGTCAGCTACATCTTCGCGTTTTTCGAGGGTATTCAGGTTAAGAAGTTTTAGGCCGTCACGATAGGGAGGTAAGGTAAAGGGGCCATCACAGCGTAGTCCACGAAGGGCAAAACGTACTCGTACATAAGAGTGATGCAGAAGCTCTGCTCGGCGTTTCAAAAGGCCAGCTGCATTTAAATAAAGAAACGTGATTGTGAACGATAAGACGAACGCACGTGCGATAGATTAGATACATTTTATCGGGGATTGGAAGAGCTATCCTCACAACCAACAAGCGGGCGATAAGGAACAGAAGAAGCGCATTTTTAAGATTAAGGCACAAACAAGAAAAAATTCGCAAGAGCTTCAACCACCGAAATATATTGAAGACGAGCAGAAACACGAATTGGACTAGACATTGATGCGCAAATAAACGAATCAGTAAAAACCCGGCATGTTGTCGGGTCTGATTACATACTCTCGGGAGTATGGGGGACAACAGAAAATCAAGGATTATATGTGAGAGGCGATAATAACCCTAACTTGGTGAAAGGTAAGTTTTCTTTATCATTTCTACGTTTCTTAGCATTGATACATTTGTTTTATTTATTTACCAACTGTATCCAATTATAGTTTGTACGATAAAAACAAAAAATTATTCTCTTACTTATTGTATTTACGCATTCACAGATCAACTATCATACCCCATTCGGGTTCTCCTGGAATAAGCTGTACGCAATTGTGACAACTTTCACGTTTTAGAAAAAGATGTTCAAAGCATCCTGAAATGGTCGCCAAAGGATTTCATTGGTGTACCAGCTGTAGTCGATTTCGCTGCTATGCGTGATGCTGTTCTTAGTTTGAAGCGAAATCCAGAGAAAATTAATCCAATCTGCCCTGCTGATTTGGTTATTGATCATTCAGTTCAAGTTGACTTTGCGCGCACGTAAGAAAGATATCATAAGACTGTTGATTTGAAATTTATTTAAAAATTTTCCTTTGTCGGAATGATGCTTTGACCAAAAATCAAAACCTGCAATTTGAACGCAACAAGGAGAGATTTACTTTTCTTAAGGTAGGTCTCAGTGGTGTAATGTTAGCGGTGATGTATTTCTAATGACTAGAGTGTTCATATTGCTTCTAGTGGGGAGCTCGGGCCTTTAATAACATGTTGATTGTACCGTCTGGCTCTGGTATTGTTCATTAAGTGAATTTAGAATATTTGGCTCGTGTTGTTTTCGAGGATAAGACTGATGGTGGCAAGATTTTGTATCCTGATAGCGTTGTTTGAACTGATTCTCATACCACAATGATAAACGGACTTGGCGTTCTTGGTTGGGGTGTTGGAGGTGAGTAATTTTCTTTTTATTTCATGGATAAAAAATATATCCCTATATGAGTAGAGTAAGAAAAATCTAAATACCACTAGTATGGTGGAAAGAAAAAAACAAAAAAACGATTTACGGAAAATTAGCGGCGGTTCAAAGAACGGCTTCCATAACCATTATAGGTGCGCTCCGTACCACCCCTACGGCAGAATTGGACACCTTTTTGCACCTAACATCGCTTGATCTACAGATCAAAAACTTGCTGGCAGCAGTGCGACATGACTCACTAATCTGGATTACTTCAAGAGCAGTAGTTTCGGACTTG
Source organism: Volucella zonaria (assembly GCA_963966105.1). Taxonomy (NCBI): domain Eukaryota; kingdom Metazoa; phylum Arthropoda; class Insecta; order Diptera; family Syrphidae; genus Volucella; species Volucella zonaria. The sequence continues at coordinate 314,813,439 of OZ014530.1, read as the reverse complement.
GCATGGTCCTAACGGAGCTACTGCCAGGCAATCCAATTCTAACGGATGAAATTCCTTCCTTGGTCGACTTCGACACTCCGTATGATATAATATGTATATTCCGAGAGGGAGGACTGACAAAAAAAATGCAATAATCAGGTCGAATGAAATTGCAATTTTCACAGATGGCTCAAAAACAGAAGAAGGAATCTTCTCAGAAGACCCAGGGCTAAGAGTGTCTATAAGACAACCGAACGCAAGCAGTGTCTTCCAATCAGAGGTTGTGGCTGTCCTCAGGGCAGCTGAGCTAATGCAGATGAGATCGATATCCGAAAGAGATATCGCTATCTACATCGATAGCCAGGCCACACTCAAGGCAATGGAATCAACGAACATCAATTCTGATACAGTAAGGGGCTGTCGCACAGTACTTAAGGCACTATGCAGTCAGAACTGGGTAAGACTGTTATACCAGGAACAAGCGGACGAGATTGCAAGAAAGGGAGGGCTACTCTACAATAGTGAGGTTGCTAATATCAAACCAACCCTTTGGATAGTCAGGAGCACTATCGAGGAAAAAATTGCAAAGACTGCCAACCTAAGGTGGTCAAGTCTTGAAAGACAAAGGGTATCAAAGGCTCTTTGGCCAGTAATAGGACAGTAGTAGGAATCCTGACAGAACACTGTCTCCTGCGGCAGCACGCAAAGAGACTCAAATTGTCAGAAACGGATATCTGCAGATTCTGCGGTGATCTGCAACCTGTTGAGAGGACATAACACACATACTGTGTGAATGCGAGGCAATATCGCGTAGTCGTAGAAAATTTTTAGGGAAATACTTTTTCGAAAACCTAGAGGAAATATACGGCACGAGCTTCAAAGGCCTTCTTGGCTTTTGGAAGAAAATTGGGTGTTTCACCAGGGCGATTGTTTAGATTTTCGCCATTTGAAGACAAATTCAATTGGTTTCACAGGGACCGCGATGGACCTGTTTTGGTGCCTAGTGTCTGTGTGATGGCATATCCATCACACCCCTGTTTAACCTAACCTAACCTAGCCTATGGTACGCCACGCGGTAACACTTATAGCTCTTTTTGATTAGTTAAATCTCCCAACAGCTTTTAAAAACAACAAAAACCAAAAGAGCTTATGAAATACAAGCGAGTAAACAATATCGCTTTGTTAAAATTAATACTGGTAACTCTGGTCCTGTTAGAATATATAGAGGATATCAATGGCGGATACACATGCAATTAACCAATCTGTCTCGCACTTCGAGACAATTACTGGTCGCATTGCGGTTGTGTCGAATTGTTAGAGCATTTATAACAATATCAACATAAACCAGTGGCAATTTGTAGTATTTTAAACCGAAAACTGAGCGATAGGCACCCGTGTTCGAAAAAAATCTTTCCCATAAAAGCTGTTCTGCAGATTTTTGTGGAACAGGGTATAGTTCATCCAAATATTAGGCTGAATTTACTGGTAAGTTCGGCCACATGGATGAGGTCTAAATAACAAAAGTCGTAGCACCGCGTCTCCACGAGACACAAATATTTCAGACTAAATTTCAGATATTTTGTCTGACATTTTTTCTTTTGACTTAGGTGGTGGGCAAATTATTACATAGACACATTTATATATTCAATAATAAAACTTAAATTAAATCCAGTAAGCCCTTTACATAAATTTACTATGGCCATACACCGAAGGACACATGTTTAATAGGACGCTTGTTTGACAATTCGGTGGCTTTGGTCACCAGGAGACCTCTAATTTCAATACTAGCGTTCGTTTCCGTAAGACGGATCTTTTAATTTTTTTTTTCGAAATTCGTGGGAATCATACACGTGGCGCCAATAAGAAGAAATCAGAATGACTGGGCGAAAGAAGATAAAGAAAAAGCTAACGTTTTCGCCGACCATCTTGCAGAAACGTTCAAACCATTCAACGGGAATGCGCTTCCAGAGAATGTTAACACGCTAGACGTGACGACGAACCTTCTAATAGAAAAGGTTACACTTAGGGAACTTAGACAAGTTATAGACACGCTTAAGCCCAATTAAACCCCCGGATATGACTTAATTACGAGAGAGATACTTAAAGCGCTACCGAAAACAGGTTTGCTAAAGCTGCTCTATCTTATAAATGCCAAGGAAAGTTGCCGAAGTTATTACGGTTCCGAAACCCGGTAAAACCCTGACTGAAGTCAAGTCATACAGACCAATATTGCTCCTCCCGATTATATCGAAGTTCTTCGAGCGAATCTTACTTAATCGTCTTAAACCGATTATTGACACAAACCGCCTCTTGTCCGATCATCAGTTTGGCTTTAGAAGCCAACACTCTACTGTTGACCAAGTGCATCGAATAACCGATGTTATTTAACGAGCAATCGAGTGTTAGTTAGTATGTTCAAGCGCATTCCTTGACGTTTCGCAAGTTTTTGATAAGTTATGGCACGAGGGCCTGAAATATAAACTTCGACAAGTTCTACACGAGTAATTGTTTCATATTTTAAGTTCATATCTAGATGACCGACGCTTCCGTGTCTGACACGGAAACAAATATTCCAATTTTAAGACAATAAAGGCGGGGGTGCCGCAAGAAAGTGTACTTACTCTGCTATATTTGCTTTTTACTCGCGACACACCGCAAACGGACGAGACTGTGCTAGCCACAATTGCTCATGATACTGCCATTTTGGCAACTGCTAAAACCATCGAAGAAGCAACTGCTAAGCAGCGTGCCCTTACACGGATTAACAATTGGACAAAGACTTGGCGAATCGCGCTTAATGAATATAAGTCTGTCCATGTGAACTTCACTCTCAAGAAAACCGACAATACACCTGTGTCTATCAACGTAGTACAAATTCCTTTCGCGAACGGGGCCAAATATCTTGGTATGACACTCGACGCTAAACTTAAATAAAGAGCACATGTTAAGGAAAAACGTGAAGAGCTGGAGATTAAGTATAGGGACATGTACTGGCTTCTTGGAAAGTATTCCAAGCTCAGTTTAGAAAAAAAATTGCTGTTATACAAGCAAGTGCTGAAACCGGTCTGGACATATGGTGTACAGCTTTGGGGTTGTACCTAAATTATTAAGGTTAACGTCTTACAGACATTCCAAAACAAAGTTCTTCGAGGGTTTGTTAATGGACCGTGGTACATTAGAAACGATGATAACTCCAGAGGAGTCGAAAACGTTCAGAACGAATTTAAAACGTTTGCGCGAAAACACAAAAATCGACTACAAGGACATACGAATATTTCTGTTCAACAAAAAATCGCCTGCAAAATATCTTATTAAAGCAAAATAAAACGCGAAAGAAGAACTGCTTGTTGAGCGTGAACTCAGTCGTAGTCTGTATAAGGGGGGTGTTTTTTAGGGAGTAAGAATCATCGAAGCTTATAGTGTCTACGAAGATTTCTCACCTACGGAAAAAAAAACTCGTGGTAATAAAATTTGATTTATAAAATATGTTATAAAAATCCAAATAGAGTGTGACGCCTCTAAAACAGGAAAACCGCACCATCAGTTTTGCACCAATCGAACTGGTCTTACATTTTCTGAGGCTGAGCTGAGAAGGGAATCTGCCCCTTAGATTCAGACTCAGGCCCTCTGTGCAAATAATAAAATTAGCATGTTGTCGGATGGGTTCTCTGTGCAATATTTCGACATTGGCAATGTAGGTAGCTGAGAACAAATTGCTGCAATCTATTGGCTACGAGGACTGTCTTTTAGGCAACCTTCACAATCGGAAACAAAAGTACCAAGACAAAATGTAAGCGACCTACATGTCTAGTGAGATCTGGATCTTTCCTGTATGATAAAAACACTAAACCCCAAACATGCTATTCTGAATCCCAATTACAGGTTCCCTATATGAGGTTAGAAGAGAGCCAGAGTTTACGCAGTCCAGCGTAGATTCACCTAATAACATAATTAATAACATAATTTATATGGTCAACAGCGGAAAGTGATCTATGTATTTAATTTGTAACCAAAATTAGTAACCACGTCAACAAAGCTGAGATGTCTGTTATTCAGGAGTACTGGTGGCATTCCGTCCGTGTCGAAGTGTTGTTTGGATATTAAAATTAGTTGTGATTTCATTGGGTTGAGATGAAGTCCATTACATATAGATCAGTCATAAATTTTGGACAGGTCTTTAATCTGACGACTAGCTCCTCAACGAGTCCAATTGGTCGGGAAATATAGATCTGTGCATCGTCAGCATATAAGTGGATATCAGCATTAGAACAGACTTTTGGTAGATCATTGACAAAAAGACCCCTGAGGAACTCCTGCAGCTAAGAGGCCGAATTCTGACGAGGCGTTGTTGTCGAGATAATTGTAAATCAGGCGCACTGAACGTTCACTAAAGCCGAAATATAACCTAAGCTTTTGGCATAATACCTTATGGTTAACACTATGAAAAGCCTTCGAGAAGTCAAGCAAACATAGCACGGTTAAGTAATCCCTATCAAAATTAACCCTTATGTCGAGAATTTTGACTATGGCTGTAGAACAGCTATGATTAGCTCGAAAGCGGAACTGCAAAGGGGATAACAGATTGTGTTGCTGGATGAATTTTACAATTTGGTGAGCCAGAGCTTCCTCGAAGACTTTTAATAAACATGGTAAGATGCTTATAGGTCGAAAGTCAGTTAACGAAGATGGCTGGGGCTTTTTCGGGACGGGTATGACTGTGGACAACTTCCAACAATCAGGAATAGTGGAAGCAGTTATGTAAAAGTTAATTATGTGCGCGAGGCAACTTAAAATGTGAGGTATAATAACCTTCACAAAACAGATAGGTAATCAATCTTCTCCTATAGCATTCGATTTAAGGTTACGTAAATATGCACTACGTCAAGCTCTGACACAACATCAAAATCGAAGTCAAAACTGGTAGTAAAGTCATAATTTGGAGTGAAACGGGTTCAGTTATAGCGTTGCGAATAAACACATTGTTAAGATCGTCAATATTAGGGATACTATCAAACTATTACTTTCTTACCAACCCCAATTGAACGCAAATTATTCCATAGTCTTTTTGAGCTTTGTTCAGGTTTTAATTCAGAAAATATCTTTTCTTTGCTCCTCTCGTAACTGAGGTGGAGAAATTACGCGCACGACAAAAAATTTCCCAATTAAGAGTAGTTAGAATTGATCTCAATTTAGCTTGTTTCGTATTTTGATAGCTTGGTGGACTTCGTGCGTGAACCAAGGGCATTTATTATTTCGAATTGCGACAGTTTACAGGGGGACATGTCTATTGAAGAGGTCTAATATTAGTGTTTGCAGAAAATTTACTTTATCATTTATATTTGGGGTGTAATAACAATTGCGCCAAGGTAGGTGGCCAGCATCAATTTGCAGCGCTTCATTATCTATGCTTGAGTAGTCTCTAAATTCAAATGATGTGCGCAAGATTAAGTCATGATCAGACATACCAGCTAACGATAATTGGTCTAGAAGCAGAACATTGGATCGATTTATTGTCACTTTTTAAAAGATCTGCATTTAGATCGCCACAAATATGTGCTCGTAGGTTGCAGAAAATAAGGGTTCTGGGGAGTAACCATCGCCTACGTCCATCAAGATATACTCAAACACGCTTTCTTTTGACTTTTTTAACACCTTATATCTTAATGACTTACTACAGTATACTGCAACTTCACCTCCAGCAGTAGTTGCAATTCTATCGTTTGATATGAGTTTATACCCAGGAATCTCGAGAAGCTTCTCTTTTGCCAGATCGTCTATATTCACATCAAATCAAGTCTCAGGTACACAAATTAGATCTACTTCCGCGTCATCGAGAATGTACTTCAAGTAGTCAAGTAGTCAAGTTTACTCCAACTCAGACTACGGGCGTTTAGGTAGCATACTTTTAGGTCATTTTTTGCGCTAGATAAGATTTTATTAATTTAAATCTAGCTCGAGCTCAGCGCACAGTATTCTTTCTGCAAAGAATGGATTTGTTTAAAAGAAGAATATCGCATTTTTATACAAACTACAGAATCAGGAAAATTCTGTGTGGCGAGGAAGTAAGTGTCGTCCTTGCGACTTTTACCATGCCAAGGCAGTGACATGAAGCAGCAAGGGTCATGTCTCATAACGATTCCGCGGACTAAACAAGTTCGCAGATTCGCAAAACAAAAACAACCGCCGATTTAAGCACCAGCAGCGTATTATATATGTAAGCTCCATCACACCATTTCACCACGAAAAAAAAAGTTCGCACCATACATTACACCACCATTGAATGACATCATACAACCACACCTTCATCGGACGACCACAACGACCGATCATGCTATTGGCCGTTTTAGTGGACTGATCAACAAACCATGGCATTGAGCGGTACTCACCATAGGACAACGAGCAGAATAAAAGTTGATCTAAAGCTCATACGAGGAAAGGGTAAAATAAACCAATTCGCATATGTAACTTTGACTACAGCCATAAACAAGAACTATCGTTCTCGAGGCGTAGCAAGAAAATCCGTTTTTTCGCTAAGGCTGCCTCGGGCACCTTAAGCAGCTTGCTTGTATAGAGAAACACTGGCTACTTAGGCTCAGTTACGTTTAAAAATCATCTCAATTTTGAATTTCAAAACCAAGAAAGTTGTGGCAATCCCTAACGACCTTTCAAAGTCGTGGGATTCAGGTGTTCACGTGTATAACTACATATATCGCCAGTGGCAAAGAAAACGTTTCTCCTATTCATATACTAAATTGTGCAAATACGTGCCACTATTATCACTCAATAAAGCAATGGCGATATAAATAATCTACTCAGCAAACCAATAACTCAAGACATCTTTGTGGAAGTACAATATATCCAAATAATTTTCAACATAAGGTGCAACGTGGGTCATAGATAGGCTAAATGCGTGGGTAAATGAAATCAAAGTTGAAAAGTTGCCAACTTATTGGGACGTAGAAGAGGCATCCTGACGTCTTTCCGAATCCATCGTATCATAATGTATTAAGAAGTGTATTGTAAGCAACAGCAACTGGAAAAATTATGTAGAGACCTCTTCAAGGAAGCTAAATGCATCTTTATATAGAAAATTTATAAGTGTAGCCAAACTGAAAACAGAGTTATAAAAACCCAACAGAGAAATCTGAAGAAAAAATGAAAGGTCAAAGGCTGGGAAAACTTTTAGACATCAGACGTCTCTATAAAATCGCTTATATCATATAGTTCGTGCAAATCTAGCCGAGAAGAAGACTGCATTACGCAATTCTGTGCGGAGATCAATATAATTTGTATCCCCAAACTCGTGAGGATTCATTCATTAAAATGCTGTATGAGAAATGCGCATTGACTCTCGCTTATCTTGAGAAATAAAATACACATTGAACGATAGATCATCATCCGCAAAATTACAAATCAAACACAAAGATAATATTTAAAAAAAAGAATCACTTACCTTAGGAATGTCTTTAATTGCAAATAGGCCAATCCGATTTAATCCATTCACAGACCATTTTTGTGTCTCACAATTTGGATCACAAGAATGATTCATAAATCGCGCTAAATTACCCTTTGGTCCAGCATCAATGATGTAGTCCTTCTCCAAAGTGAGAAAGTAGAAATTTTCATCGCGCTCCTGTTCCTTTTGAGCAATTCGCCGTCGGAATTCGGCATCGTCAATAACTTCACCTACATACTCAATGACAAAAGTACCAGCACTAATGGGCTCCAAACAAATCAGTCCAAATCCCTTTTCATGCATATACAAGACGTCTAATTTGGGGTAGACTTTCTTTTCGAAAAGTTGATTCTGACAACGATCTCCTGCGGGACAAATTTTCGGATTGCACTCAGTAAAAAGAACTCTATTCAAACAGCCAGAGTCTTGGGCACATGGGTTTTTACTATCCTTACTACATTCGCATTTACTAATTTTCTCTAATTGCACTTGCAATTTTATTGGAGGGACCGCACGGTTAGATTTGATTTTCACATACGGTAGTGGTGTGATTCGTTGCTTTTTGTCGTTAGTACGCATCAGAGTCTTCTTCTCCTTAATGATATCTGCAATGCGTTTTGCCTCCTCAACACCTTTGATGTAGTTTTGATCCAGACCTGACAATGAAATTGATTAATCTTTTAAATTGTTCATATATATGTACATGTGCTTGAAGAAGTATACAAACCTTTTTTATAATTTCTCGGTGGTTCTGAACAGTCGCCTTCTTGATAGAGATACACCCTTCTACGACTGATCCACGCATGATCGTTTGTACCAAAGAACCTGATGACGAATTCTGATGAGTTATGTGCCTTTCGTGCTAGATTTTCTGGTACTTCGGGCGGAGGAAGAATAAGTGATGGCCACCAACGGAAATTATTAAATTTCGCCCACACCATTTCACCATAAAGTGGCATACGTCCGGTTTCACATTCCTCACATATGTAACCATCATCGGCCACGGGAATCTTTAAACATTCTGCGTGCACTGCGGTAGGACAAGTCTCACAGCATACAAGTTTACCACCAGAAACGCATATGAAACACCAGTTCACATTAATAAAGGGCTCTTGTTGCTTACTATGCCGTGGGCAAATAATTGAAGAGGTTGATAGAAATTGAGAACCTGCTGGTATGCAGGTAGAATCCATATGATACGTTGCTGGGCATTTAATACACTTGGTCAGTTTGGATTTATCGATTTGGAGGAATTTCCCTTTGGGATCGTCGGAAACACAAGTGTGGCAGACATGTAACGGGCAACGAAGACTCTCTAACTTGCCGGCGGATTTTGTAATCTTAGCCTGTGGCCAGTACCGCAGACAGTTCAAATGAAACATCTTACCACAATGCTGGCTACTGCAACGTGCCAATTCCTCTAAATCAGTGCTGGTCTTTTTACATACAAAACACTTGCTGGGTTCTCCGGAATTGCATTCCTTACAAACAACTGGTATGGTACTTTCACTTATTTTGGTTACTTTCTCCAAAGATGATTCATCTAAATCACCTGTTATATGTACAAAGGTTGAAGGAACTGCGCCGATTGCATTGGGCAGAGATACATTTGAGTAATTTGCACCGCATGCTTCATGCAACCACGCGTGACAGTTTTTAGAGCATTTGACAAGATCTGACCCAGCTTTGAGACACTCCTTGCAAACGGGATCCTTCGAAACTGCTCTAAAAAGATACTTGTTGTCTAATTGAAAAATATCATCTATCACTTCCTCAATGGGTCGAACTATAGTCTTTTTCGATTTGGATGTATTCGTTTTTGGTATGGCATGGTGCGCGATACGCTGGACCGGTGTAGATGGAAGTCTCTTTTGTATTAAAATGTTGCGCAATCTTTGTGACAGGCGTTTAACACCATTTGGAGTGGTTTGAGTTTCTGCCCGCGATTCAATTCGATTGCGGATCGTGATGTGCTTCAGAGCCCACAGACTACGAACGTTAAGCATAAATTGTGTTTCCAACTTGGGATATGACTGGCTATCCATAACGAACCCCCTCATTGCAGATGTAAATTTTTTAAATTCAATATCGCTGTAAATATCTCCCGGCTTTATACTTTCTATTTCAGTGCCGGTAGCAATCTCCATTGATTGCGTTTCCATGTGATCTTCAACTTCATCGATCAATGAACTTAAATTCGAAGATCTACTGGTATTGTGTTCGTTGAGTTTTCTACGTTTTTCTAAATTCTTTGGCCCCAATGGTGAGTATGCTGGACTTATTGGTGTGGGGGACCGATCTCGTTTAGAGATACTCTGCCTCAGGTACAAGTTGTCGGACGAATCAAACATACTGCTTATATCGGACATTGAGGAATGTAAATACATCGATTGACGACGTTTGCGTTCTAAATTATTATACACCCTGTAATAAAATTCAAAAATTGGAGCGTATGCATGTCTAAGACTTTATTAAAACTGGTGTCTACTTGAAATATATAAAAGTGATACAAATGTGGTGCTTTGATGCAATATGCAAAGTTATGAGCGGGAAAAGATAGTGTTGAGGGTTATTTACAATATCATCGAATTACTATGACAATGGCTTATACTGGGTTCCGTAGACGTAGCGTTTCTTGAAGAATGTCGGTTTGTTTACAAATGAGTATGATCTCTCATACTGAATGTATAATAACGTTGCTAGAAATCCTCTTTGACACGGTTTTTGCACTTTCCACAAGAATTCAAACAGTAAGTTCCGACCAATAAAGTAATATCGTTGATCTGTGCCCAGCAATTTGCAACAGTGAGGTGACTCGTATGTATGCAATCATTGTTCACAGACCGGGAAGTGGTAGCAACTCACAATAAGTGTTTGGTAACTCGTATTACTGTTGGTAAGGTGAAGCTACCAAGTGTGGTAACGCTACGAATGTTATAGAAGCGTTTGTTATGTAGTATGCAGAGTACACTGACTAGGGGTTATGTGATGTTTCCACCACCCAAAGAACATTCGAACTCCCCTAATACTCCTATGAGTGGACTTGATTTATGCAAACTCAAGAGCGAAATCAAAGATCAAGTTCAGCAAGGAAAATCTGCTACTGCAGTGGAAAAAGCAGAGACTAGTCCTCATCCCACTTAACACCCGTCATCTTCCAGCTTAAATGCTCATACACAGAAGGACAGATGTCTAGTGTGTTTTAAATGAACTCCTGACAAATAAAGCCTTAATTCCACTGCATACCCAAACATTCATGGGAGCAAGGAAATGCCTTACCATCACTCTCCGTCAATTCATTGATACCAAAGCACAACGTCCACCCTTGGTATGAGTCGATCTAAAACCTCTTGTTTATTGCAACTCTACATCGGGTCGCACCCAACTGGATTGCGATTTTAGGTTTAAACCACAGCAACCGTGACGCTCCCACAAGGGGGCCTACCTCAACTAGTCAGGCGTCAGGCTCGGATCGAGTTCCGGGTGGCTCCTGACTTCCACGGTACCGTGATTTAAGTCCTGGTATGGACCACCGGTAGTACGCAGCAACCTTCAGAGGCGTTAAGTTCAGAAAACCGTTACGATACGACCAGTAATTTGCTCTGCCCCCGCTTTTTATTAGGCAACGTCATTGATGGAAGAAGCCTTGATATTTGGGCGGCGCGTACACAGAAGGACACTCGGAACTTTCAAAACGAATGGTTCGCCATCACAAAGAAAATAGCACCATGCATCATCGAAGAGATAACAGCAATTTGCAACATCGTGCACAAAGCAACCGCGAGACAACGATTGCTGTGAGGACAAAAGCAGTCATATTACTCGGAGTAGAAAACGCTTTTAACTAAGGCAGCCGGCGTTGCATAGTTAAAAAGCTAGGCAACTTGTACATAACTGATTGTCTGAAGGAAATGAAAGATGGCTGCTTCAGAGAGGGAACCCTACACTATGACACGGAAAGGGGGAAACAAAAGTATAATACAAAATCATGACAGCGGTTCGGTAAGGCTCATTGCTAGTAAATTATGAGTACGGTAAAGCCGATCGGAGTAAACATCTTCTGTTACGCTGATGGCATTGCAATAATTGTTGTAGCAAAAATCCTGCAACCAGAGTCTGAGAAATACAGCCAAACCATCAGAAACGTGAAGCAGTGACAATAAGCAGGGACATAAAGATAGAACGCTTGCCACACAGGCCGGCGAATATTTGCACATATTAACTACCTTCAAGTGCTGTTTGATCATTGACTCAACTTCAAAGGTCTTACTTCAACGCAGGAATAAGGGCATATCGGGCAGAATCGACACATGTTGGAGGGCAGCCAATAAAAAATTTGCTGGAAATGGTAAACAAATCGATCCTTAAATATGCGCACTCAGTATGGACACAAGCGACGGACGAACTCGCTGCCAGAATCACACCGTTTAGAGTATTTTGTGACTTTAGAACTCGTAAAATAAAAGACTAGCACTATCCCTGACCAAATGCCGAACCAATATACATAGAGGGCGGCACCAGAAAAAAAAAAAAAAAAAACAATGTTTCTATCGAAGGTCGTTGGTCATTTTAATGCAAGTTTCTTCAACCTGGTCAGAAAAGCACCTGAGATGACTGAAACATGTATGTAGACCGAATATATATCATCGCTCCGCCGCCAAATGTCTTTAATTCTTAGGTTGGGCATAGAATTGGGATGCCACTTCAGCTAGACAAGTTCAGCAGCAAACAACTCGCCGCCGAGGCCCAGCCGAACGTCGAGGACTAATGACAACATCGAACTCGTCGCGTTTGCGCTATAAACTGCGTCAGTCGTGCGTAAGGGGGCGGTTGCTTTAGGGCTCGCAAAAACGGTTGGACACGCAATATTGAAAAAGGATCTTAAATTGCACATCTTCAAAATTCAAATTGCGAAAGCGCTTAGGCCCAATGATTACAATTTGCGTAAAAGCTTCTGCGAGAAAATGTTAAACCGATTTCGTACAGTGCGCACAATCTTTTGCAGTGATGAAGCAAACAAAACTTGTAGTTATTGGTCCCATAAAGGATAGAACTCGTGTTTTAAACATCAACGGCAACCCCAAAGTAACCATTACTTTAGACCAACTGTTCTCAAATGGTGGTACGCGAAGGTGTCGCGTGTGGTACGCCGATCCTTATCGTACAGATTTGTCAAATTCAGATTCAAGAATGAGACAAGTAAAATTAAATTAAAAAATTATTAACCCCCGACACAAACTTATAAAAAAACGGAAATACAGACACAGAATCATCTGCTGCAAATCCTGTACCATCGAGCTCTTCATCAAAATCAGAATGTGCGGTGAGTCAAGATAAGAAAATCGATTCTAAAATACGGAAAGCTGTAAGGAAATATGATCCTGAGTATATTAATGTTGGATTTACAGTCATGGATGTAAACAATGAGCCAGAACCTCAATGCGTAATCTGCCTTGAAATTCTTTCGAACCAAAATATGAAACCCTCATTATTGAAACGCCATCTTAGTACGCAACATTCAAGGTAAAGCACAAAGAAAGTTATGTCGTGTTTTACCGGAAGTACTCAAAAAGCAGCAGTGGAAGCATCTTTCTTAGTGAGCTTAAGAATAGTAAAATGTGGAAAAGCTCATACAATCGGTGAAGAGTTGCTGTTACTTGCTGCGAAAGATATGGTGACCTGCATGTTGGGTGAACCGTCAGCTAAAAAGCTAGATGCGATACCACTATCAAATGATACCGTGCGTCGCAGGATTGAGACTATGGCATTAAACGCAAAAGAGAAATTAATAGCTCGGGTCAAAAATAGTGAATTTTTTGCCATACAACTCGATGTGAGCACTGACGTAACGAACTATGCTCAGCTTATGGTTTACGTACAGTATATGTGACTCAAAGTGAAATTGCGCTAACAATCCGAACTACCGCCGTTGAAATATTTAAGAAGGTAAATAGCTTCTCTGCAGAAAATGGACTGAATTGGAAGCAATGTGTTGGCTTCTGTTCGGATGGTGCTCGAAATATGACAGAAAAATATGGAGGAGTTGCCACCAAAGTAAAATCGGTTGTTGAAAATTGTACTTTTACTCATTGCTGTATTCATAGAGAAGCCTTAGCAGTAGTATGCCAGAACAGTTCAAAGATGTTCTTGAATTGGAGGCCGTAAAGGTGGTAAATTTTATAAAATCTCGGGCCCTTAACTCTCGACTATTTGAAAATGTTTGTACTGAAATGGGTAGTGGCCACATTAATTGGCCAGTGCTACATACTGAGGTGAGATGGCATTCTCGAGGGAAAATGCTAGGTAGGTTATTCGAGCTATATTCTGAGGTACAGTTGCTCCTCTTAGTGACCGATTTTGAATTGCGTCATCAATTGACAGACGGGCGATGGAACAGAACGCTAGCCTACTTGCCAGATATTTTCAATCGCCTTAATGAATATCCATCGCTATCCAGAAAAGCATTGTTGTTTTTAATTCCTTTTACAACCACCTATCTTTGCGAAATTGGATTTTCTGCTATGGTGACAGTAAAAAACAAATTCCGCAATAAACTAAATCTTGATTCAAATTTATGGCTGAAACTAAGTTCAATTGAACCCGATTTTGCCTCGCTTATTTCAAACTTGCAGCACCATGCTAAGACTTGAAGAACTTTGTAATTTGTAAAATTTGTAAATTTTATAAATAAATAACAGATATTTTTTTTTTTAAAAAGCGGTTGCATTCTTTTACTGCCTTATCACTTTCAGACTGATAAGTTTCTAATGAAGTAATAAATATTTTAGTTTTGTAGTACGTGATTGAATCGTAATGCAATGAGTGGTATGCGATAGAAATAGTATGAGAACCGTTGCTATAGACGATAATTCTTATCGACGCATGATAAATGATTATTTTCTTCCAAGAGAACATCCTTCCTTCACTTCACACACATGGTTTTCAGCAAGATGGCCCCACACTTCATACTACCAACGACACTTCTGCGCAATTTTTATCCAAAGAAATTGATAAAGCCGCTACGGAGGAATGAGATCGCCATATCTCACCCCATGACCTTTTTTCTGTGCGGTACCTCAAGAGTAAGGTTTATGTTACTTATCAAACCCAGCGAACATTCCTGAACTTAAAAAACAATAGTTCGTTCGAGAAATAAACAATATTCTGCCATCACTTCCACAGTGTATTGCACGGAATACGGTCGACGGATTCCAGGAATGTATACGACGTGACGGACGGCATTTGGATGAATAATTTTTAAAAAATAAAATCAGCATTGCTGTTCTTTAAAGCACTGGTTCAATAAAATTGACATTTATGTACGAGTACCATATGGTTTTTTTTTTCATTTAACAAGATCAAAGCCTTGGTTAACGTTAAAGAAAATCTACATAACATATGTATATTATTATTCTTTCATCTGAACGAATATAATTGAAGTTGCCTGTCAAATCTTAAAGAGGTTCATATGAATCTCATGCAAAGACATCTTGCGTCTCAGAAATATGACTATCAACGTGGCGAGACTATGGTGTAAAGTCCTTTTGTCAGAGCTGAGTAAGCGTTCAAGAGGAAAGAGTTTACAGATATCTTTGTTAATGTTCTCGGGCCAGGTTCTAAGGTTCTCGCATGGCGGTGTATATTTTTCACTGCTTAAGCGCAAGGAGATTGTCCGGCATATGCTTAAATGAATTAATGTTGTTGTTAAATTTTCACGGAAGTCTATAAAAATATGGGGTTCCTGGTGAATGTGTTTTTCTGTAGACTGTGATTCCATCCCACGAAATGAATTAAAAAAAAAAACCATGCTTGATAAGATTTAGAAGATAATTTTATAGACTTCGCACTGGTGTTAGCCTAAATTTCGAACGAAAAGTCCTTGCGATATGGAATATATAAAAGGCTTAATATAGAACGCCTAACGTAGCTAGAATCTACGATGATCATTCAAGGCTACGATATGTTAGCACCGCCAATAAATGCAAACCTAAAGTGGATTCAGTGTCAAGACAACTTTGGATTACCAATCACCACTAATTCATGAAGAATGCCTGCAAACAAAACGGCTAGTTTTCTAGTAGTTAAGTAGTTTTCTGCTAGTGAAGTAGTTCATCTACCCGGGCGTTGGTATTCGCCTTACAAATGGCACCTAAGGGGAGATCTGATGAAGATTGACTGGACGCTGGGAAATCTTTGCTTTGGTTTGGTTTGGTGAAAGAGCTGCATTCAAAACTTCTGCGAAACCTAGCTCTACAAAACTCCGAGCTTGTAAGCTTCATTCTACTGAGTGTTAAACGGTTCACAGAAATGCGGAACTGGTTACGACGTCTTTCGAAAAACAAAGATATTCCGTTGAATACTTGGTCTCGTATACAAAGGGGACGAATATAGGAGAAGTCACAATTGCGAACTCTAAGAGCTAAAATACGAAACTACAAAAGGAAAATCGAACTTCAGCTCCCAAGGATGGTACCTTAGATATTATAATTTACACAGATATCTCACGGCGAAGAAAAAAAAAACCATTATCATCAATTGGATTTTACTACTACATACGTTCCAGTTCCAACCCTTTGTTCGAATCAAACCAGTCGAACTGGAATTCATGCGGTGGCGTGATACTTCAGGTGCATGCTAACTTTACTAGGGCGAGAACAAAAAAGAAATCACACAAACAAAATTGTTAAGATACAGATACTCAGTCGGAGATAAGACGTTCTCGAGTGAACATCTGTGCCAGAACGTTAAATTTTCTGTTTTTAATAAAATAAAGTGGTATGTGTAATTGGCGTGCGAGAATTTTAGGGTGCGTTACAAGTACTGTTATTTTTTTTTTCTAGGAATTATTTACCATGATGTTGGCAGTTCAAATTCGAACAATCTTCCTTCACGAATTTAAAATGGGACATAATGCGTCACTGGCAATGAAAAACATTAGTGACGCATTTGTGGATGTAGCGGTAAACGAACGCACTATACGACGTTGGTTTGGAAAGTTTCGTTCGGGAGATTTCAGCCTCGAAAATGAACCACGTGGGAAGCCGGAAACGTTAATTGACGACGATGTTTTAAGAGCAACGGTGGATGCGGACCCAACGTAATCGGTGCGGGAGATTGCAAAAAGCATGGGAGTATCCCCAATGACAATAAGTCGACACATTTCTCTCATAGGAAAGGTAAAAAAAAACTCGATAAGTGGGTACCCCATGAACTGAACGAATCCCAAAAACTACGGCGCGGCGCCTGGAAATCTGCGCATCGCTTACATTAAGAAACCAAACTGAACCGTTTTTGCACCGGAAAATCACCTGTGATGAAAAGTGGATACTGTATGATAATGGTAAAAGATCTGGGCAGTGGTTGGATGCAGAAGAAGAACCAATCGACTTTTCATTTCTTCAACCAGGAGAAACGATAAACGCTATCAAATATTGTGAGGAAATCGACATATTGCATGCCGCATTTCCTGAAAAACAACCTGCGTTGGTCAATAAGCAATTTTGCATGACAATGCTAGACCCTGTACCTCACAAGTAACGGTACAAAAATTGTTGCAGTTGGGATTTGAAATTCTTCCACATCCACCGTATTCTCCTGATATTTCCCCAACCGATTAACATCTTCACCGCAATCTGGAAGGGCGTCTGTCCCATGCCCTTCAAACAAAAGTTTCTTAGTGTGCTCCCAGAAATTTGTATTGCGTTCAAATACTTCAAAAAAATATCTTTTATACAACTGTCAGCCTGGCTTCCTACTTTTACCACACGTTTCAAAATGTTTTTGTCATGTTGTGAGCCACTGTTCATGCTGTCAAATAGGTCGCTAATTTTGGTGGCAAACATGTCAAGCAAGTCTTCGCAATATTTTCGCTTTCTAAATTATAGATTTCCTCGAAAACTTCATTAAGAAATTCTGTCATCTAGGGTTTCCCAATCTGATTTTCGCAACAGATCTTAGAGATTTAATGAAATGAGGAAAATCATAAGAGCAGTAAATTTGTTAATTGTTGTAAAAGGTAAACGGATTATGTTGACACATCCACTTATAAAATTTACGATTGTTAGGGCCTTGGACACAGACAATAGCCAGTTTCTGGGAAATTTTTAAATTGATTTCAATTATTTCTTAGGTTCTCGGCTTTTATTTCATTTTCAGAAACCAAATAATTAAGAAGTATATTCCTTACTTATTTAAAATGGTGGACTCGAGCCTCAACAAGGAAGCGTCTCCAGATAGCTCGATCTTTAGCTAGCTACCTCCTACTTCTTTACTGTGCTGCACATCGGGGAAAGATTCGAAGACTTCTCGGACCGGAGCATTGTTATCCATCCGATCTACATACCTAGCCATCTCAGTCGTTGGAAGTTCACTCTTTTAGCTAAGTCGATGTCACTATACAGCCCATACAGTTTGTCGCTGTATTTCATTTTCGATTAACCGTCTATGCAGTCGGGACCAAAAATCATTTTAATTCCATACCTCTGCGCCATGGAGCAGGACTGGGATTATTAAGGTCTTATACAGGGTCATTTATTTTTGTTCGAGAGAGGACTTTGCTAGTTAATTACTTTATCCCAATGAATGATCTTGTAGGCCATATTATATGATTCTTCTGTAGTTGGCGCTTTTCAAAGGGCCTCTTTTCTTGAATATCGGTCAAACAATTCTCAGGTTCCATTCATCAAATGAGTTGGTGTATGGTCCTTACCCAGTCATCGCTTGCCGCTTTGAAGGGCTCGGTAGTCAGGCTGTCAGCCCCAGCATATTTTTTGTATTAAAGGTCAGATACGCCTACATTCACTTCATCCAGGTCGGGTGGATGGAATTGTTGATTTCGTTGTAGTGGCCGAGTGAAACCCAGCACATCACAAGAGGCAACTCTGGTCTTCGATACTTGATGCTGAGAGCATAGGACCTCTTAAGAGATTGGGGGAGACTCGATCGGAAAAGGATTTGGTGATAGCCGTTGCACGTTAACCTTCCTCACAGTATCAGTTTGTGATCCATTCACAGTAAAAACACATATTTCGTTGCCATACAAAGGCTTTCTTTCGTATGCCAGAAATTCATATCCATCAATAGCATCGTTTCCTGCACGAATTCGAATTTCATCGAACACTAAAACTACAATTTTTGTTCTTAAAAGATTATGAGCATTATTTATGATCCCTGACTCTACTCCTTTAACAGGATACAGAGCGATGATATAAAGTGAATATGTGTGAAAATTAAAAGCGCAGACCGTCACGGAGGAATTTGTAGGCGCTCTGTAAGCGAAAGGGCTATTGTATATATGTTTCTGATTCGGACAGTCAAAGTACCAAGCCACAAAATACTCTTGAATGTTGAGACATCTACTTTTAAATGATAAACCTGTATTAGCTCTTCCTTATCTATTAACTTTTTATTTTAGTTTTTTTTGAAAATGGAAATCGTATTTTGAAGTTGCGAAATTATTCTTTTATACTTTACGCATTTTTCTAATAATTTGTCGCAATTTACGCACGACATACCGAATGTCTTACACATTTAGGGGAAGCAAGATCTTCTAAATCTAAATCCTCCTGATTTTCATTGCTATCTTCATTCATACCTTCCCTCACTCTCAAAGTCGTATGCTTGCCTCCACAAACGGCTCAAAATTTAATTTTTTTCACTTGACTGGCAAGCAAAAATGTTCAAACTAGGAAAATCTTGCTTTTTTTTTTTATTGCATATTGCACAAACGCTGTCTCTCAAGTGTCGACGACGAATAAACACGAAGAAAAACAAATAGAGAAACTGGTTCGCTATCGCGTTTTTACTTGAGTGTGCTGTGATTATTTTATGTATGAAGAAGAGGGCTGAAAACAGAAACAATACACATTTGAACGATTTTGGCTTTGCATTTGATAGTAATCGCCACAGCGTACAGCAACATACAATCGCAGGAATTCAGTTTTTTTGTTATATTGAAAGTTGTTCGTACAAATTTTTCAAACTTCGGAGTTCGAAGTAAAAACGGGCAATTGAAAACATCTTCGGCATGCGATATCTATATAAACTATAATATCTGCGATGATACTCCAATCACGGATGCCAGAAAGCTTAGTATTATAAACTGGATCAAAAAGGGTGGAATACGACGCGTTTCAGGCAAAAGGGTCAAGGGTTGTTTAAGGAAGATAACTTGAGTTAGTACTGGCCATATTTATGATTAAGGCTTATATCACCGGTTGGATTTCTTGGTAAACATATTCGCAGATGGTATCACTGTGATTTTCTCGTCGAGTTGCAAATGTTGCTGAAGCAAAAATTTGTTACTTTAAGAATTAATTTTTATAAAAGACAGGAGTTTCACTAAAAGAGACACATAAGGAGAACAATAAACTAGTTAACGAAACCGACGGATTAAACGATAAAAACATGCACATAACTTGGTTAGTCCTTTTCCCGACTTGTGGCAATGAAAATGTGGGTTTCTCAGTAAAGAAGAGAACGCCGACAACATCCAAACTGGCGAGTTAACTAAAAGGTATGACCGTATAAGAACAGCTTCTTTCGTTGATTTTTGTAAGGATATAGCACTTAGTAAGCATATTATCATGCCAGACCCAGATTTTAATAGACTTCTACACAAATTAGTATTAAAGAAGCGTCATGTAAGTATGCGATAATATTGATTGTATAAGAAAGTTAAAACAAAAAAAACGCAACTTACTTGACTTCTTCGAGAAGATCGAAAAACTTCTCCAGCCGATCCTCCATTGAAATGGACTCGATCACCTCAGCTTCCCTAATGGCTTGGTTCCAAAGGCGAGATTTGCTCTTCGAAACAATGAACACTTTATATTTGGGGTTACGCTTTCCATATTTCTGCTCAGCCTCCTTCATCTTCTTCTCATACGACTCAATGCCCGTATATGGCATCAAATTGTCCTTTTTCACCCAACTTCGTCGACCGTTATCGGCGAAAAATCGCACATGAATCATAACATGCTGCATTTGGCCGCGGCTATCATTTACACTTATCGTTTTACCCTCCGGATCGGGACACACAATGCAGGGCCAATAAGAAAATTGAAAAATTTGACCCCAAAACAAATCGCCCGTTTCAATAGACACCCAATTCATATCGTTGTCGAGTGATGAACCTTTTGCGCTGTCCACTGAGAAGGTTGAGGGTGATTTTATGGATGGAAGATCATCGTTGGCAAACTTATTATCATGCAAATGCAACAGGTGATCGTTTTTAATTGACGGCATATCGTCTGAAATTGGAGTGTCTTCTTTTTTTGGATGAATAATATTGGGCATCCCACGATCTTCCTCTTGGATAACTTCACAATCTTGTTCGGTTCCAGCCCTCGGAGTGCTATGATCCAATGTGTTATGTGTAAATGCAGGTTTCTTTGTAATCTCTTTATCATCACTTTTCACATTAAACTCTGATTCGCCTTTCTGCAACTTGCTATTCAATTCATTGCTCTCGACGGTCTTCACATTTTCATTGACATCAGTGTCAACATCGTCTTGGTCTAGTTCACCATCGCCATTGGCAATGAAATCACTTTGGTTCATTTGCGCCACCTTTACCACACAATTCTTTTGCTTGTTTTTGTTAAACTTTTCAAATTCCCTATCCTCTCTGAACACTTCGGTATCACTCACTGGTGAGGTGGGTAACGACTTTCCGGCGCCATTCTTACGAAGCAGCTTCTCGATGGGACTCTCAAAGCTTGAATTTCGAGACATTTCCGGTGATGATATTGGTGACCGTAAGCGACCGCTTAAGGTCGTCCTCCGAACACAACCAATTAGAACTCGATTTGACCATGTACTCGGACCGTCAGTGTCTTTAAGTTTAGCAATGCGATATTTTGTTGGACGTTTCTCCGACGACGTAGGGCTCGAGTAGCCAATGTACTTTGGATTTAAATTTGATTGAAGATTAGCCAGAGGGTTTTTTCTTTCTAGAAAACAAAAGTGAAATTCCAATTCATAAGATTGATTTTACAAAAAAATCGGTGCAATTTTAGTAACTTACTTCTTGGCGTCGAATTGCATCGTTTCCGATCATCGTGCATTGATTCATCCAGTCGTGGCGGACTAAAGTAGTGGAGTATACTTTTATTGTTTTCATTTTCCGATGGAGAAATCTTTTGTAAAATCTTAGGCCTGCGACCTGGTGGTCTTCCTCTTGGTTTACCTGAATCAAAAGAAAATCCTTCAACCACTTGCTGCTGATAGCTTTAAAATGGAAGAACTTACCTTCAGTTGACTTCATTTTCGGTCGCTTTTGCTTCGAAGAGAGCGGAAAAAAAAAATCAATTCAATTGCTAAATACGGGGTGAAGGGTAGTTTTCATCTGTCGTATGCCAAAGGTTTGGCGCCAAAATCCAGCAAACTTGTCAAAGTCGCTGCAGGATTTCTCGCTCAAAAAAGCGGTTGTTTGCCAGAAATTTCGACTTTTTCCTTTTAAACTAATTTTATCACCTTCTCGATAAATTTGATCTTATTTAAAAATCTTAAAATTATTTCATTCCGTTGAATACCTAGTAATTGACGAGAAAATCTGAGGTGGCGAGAGGTATTCGAATTTGATTAGTGTTTCGGATTATGTTTTAATGAAATAGCTAGTAAAATATATTTCCAGTAGTAAATAGAACTAAACAACATTATAACGGGTACATTTATTATTCTAATGGTTGATTAAATCGTTGCGAAATAATTGCGTGAATCCGTAGACGCGAAACTTTTCAAAGCAACATTCACAAGATGGTTGGATTTTGGGATGGTTGGTAGAACTGTTAACATGACAGATACTCGCAAGTGGTGAAACGTAAAGGTGGAAATGCATGGACGGCAGACGTTCTAGTACGATTTTCAATTGAATGTGCGGATAAGCAGAATATAAAAATAAATATCGCAAGTTTATTAGTAATTTCTTGCGATTTAAATTAAGATATGACTTAAAAGATTAATGAGAAAGAAAATTTTTAATTGGTAGATATAGAATTGTAGAGATAAGGCGCTCTACGAATAAGGAAAACAGTCTAACAATACTTCAGGGATGCCAATCCAATAACTGAACTGACAAGAGATCGTCTATGTTTGGCATCTGAAATATCGGTCAGCGTGACGACAAATTTAGCTATATATGTACATAAGACAGATCTGCATCTTTTTTATAGATGCGGAGTTGACCTAGCCGATAACTGACCAAGATGGTTGAGGTCCCCTTCCACTTATGTGAGTCACGTAAGATGAAGTTTTCTCTACCGCGTTATACTACTGAGGCGAAATTGAAGAGCCTTCGGCCCGGGCATTGGTTTTCATTTCCTCTACATGCCGTAGCCATGTTCGATGTCACTGAACAGCTCGTTGAACTCGCTGTTGGATCTCCTACTACAAAACCCGTAAGCGCGGTTTCAACATTTCAACAAATCTTTCAACAACGATTAAACATATTTTCATCCACCTTCGCTATCCTCCACCATTTAATTGGTCTGTAATGATAAGGCTCTTATAAAGAGCCTTTTTTATACTACGAGTACTTGACAGGTCCATATTACTCAATTGTATTCTTAGGGTGATGAGTATCGATCGATTCTTGAGAATTCTCTAGGATCTGCTGTAGAGTGAATATTATTGATTAACATGTTTAACATTGCAATCAAAATAGTGCAGAAAAGGTCTTGTACCCGATTTTTAGGAGACCAATGCCCCTCAGATATTCATTCCTCCTACCAAGTCATCTCGTGCTGTCTCAAATAGTTCTGCAGATAGATTGGCCCGTTCGGAACCTTGTTACACTTAACTTAAGATATTTTTATACTGTCGTAATTTTTGTTGGGTGGACGGAAATTTTGGCTTTCATCGACAAAGTTGAATGGTTCGTTCTACCTGACAGAGAAGTTTGAGTCATCTCCGCTATTTATCAATAGAAACGAGCGATTTCGTGGCCATAGCCGGATCGAACTCAATACATCAATCGGCACCGGCAGTGACTGAGTATTGTATGTAACAACCGCATCCATCAGCGGGTTGTGAGTGTGAATTTTGTTGTTGCGCTGTTTCTTATTGTTGTAAGGGCATAACACCTTCAGCACTTTGATTCGGTAAACCGTCATCAGAATTTTCACTTCGCAGCCTTGCTTCGTATCATCGGTGTTAGTGTTTTTTGTATTTGTTTTTTATAATGACGCTGAAGTTCGTCGGCTAAGAAGTAAACTTCTCCGCGTATGTCCACGCCTGTAAATACAGACCAGCTGTTTTGGCAGTTAGTGAACCACGAAAATATCCCCGTCCACACCTCTCAGATCACTCGGATCTGAAGCCACCAGGCTACGAACCCGTGCTATTATTCTTCCCTCACCTCGGCCTCGCCATTTACGTGTGTAGTGACGTAGCTTATCAAACTCCACACATGTGATCCACGTTCCAATCCGGAATCCAATTTCACTTAGTTAAAATTCCTTATCCGGAAGCAAATTATCCACTATTGCTTTATTTACAGAAGCTCAAAACTGGATAGCAATTCGACCTTTAACGAGTTCAATGCGCTGTCTGACTCCATACAAAGAATCGTATCCCTGATACTGATATCGTTATTGTGGGCTATTTCAATAAACACCTTTCTGGGTGGCTTCGACATTCTGGATAGACAACACCCGAAGGACGTTGTCGGACGCGCATACCAGACTTGATAGTCATACCGACAACATCCTGGACTTATTTTTAACTTTTCACCCTGATCAGTCACCGTTAATGTGCTTTCGCCTCTAGACTCGTCGGATCATTGTATCATATCAGCTAATTTCACGTACGTGACAACGCAGTTAGAGAAAAGATTCCTAAAATAACCGTATTCCAGTATGAGTAAGCCAATTTGAGTGGGCTTAACAGTTTCTTTAGGAATTATAACTGGTCGTTATGTTTCCTCGATAATGCCGCGCATGCTGCTGCTGTAAAGAGACTGTTAAGGTTAGAGAAATATTTTTTCGGCCCTGTAAGACCTAACCTACAGACGAAAACCGAAAAAGTTCAAACAACCCGGGATCGACTGCATAAAATTTCAATACGACCAAGAACTTATGTAAAAAAATACTACATAGCCCCAAAGGTAGTAACAATCTTTGGTCGTTCGTCAAAAATGTTAGAAATCCTGACTCATCTTCCATCACAAAGCTCATTTATAATGTCATTAGCTTTTAGCTCGAAGCTGTCATGGCCTATTTGCTTGCTTTCCCACAATTGAGTGCGTCGACTCTTCAATGGACGAATCCACTTTCGCAGTCGTGTAGTAGCAAGAGTACTCAAAGATCTTAATATGCACAAATTCGCTGGTCCAGATGGTATATCATATCTCTCCTTCATCTGAAGAGGTGTTATTTCTCGCTGGCAAAAACAATGCGTAAACTTTTCCATCAATCTTACACTTTAGGACTCTTTCCGAGCAGATTAGCTGACAGCATTTGGCCTGTCAGCTAATGAAATATCTCAAAATACGAAAACTTCTTAAAGACCGACAGTACGGTTTTCTTATCAACGGGTGCAGTGGTGATCTAAAGCCATGTCTCTTCAAAAAGTGGAAGCAAAGCGTACATTAATCTGGTGAAAGCAAGATAGTTGCACTTGATATTTCTAAAGCACTTGACAGAGTTTGTCATCAGGCTCTTTAGTCGAAAATGCGACTCTCTTCTTCAATGGATTAGAAATTACTTTTCGGAACGTTCAATTCAAGTTGTCATATATGGTTTCAAGTCTGATACTCACAAAATAAATGCTGGTGTACCGCAGAGCTCTGTTAAATTTCTGAAACCCTTTCTAATCTTCATTACTGATCTCTTGTCTGGTACTTCTAATCCAATATATTCCTTTGCTGATGAATGTACGCTCTGCTTTTCATATTCGTTCCCGGCTCTGCTCTTCGGCTGTAGAACGGGAACGGTAGCGTATGCTAAGTGCATTAAAATGCGATTAAACAACATTACTAAATGTGGTAGCACCAATAGAGTGGAATTTAATGCTTCCAAAATATATGCAATGCTATCTGCTGTCGTCAAAACGAAATTTAAATATCTAATCATTATCCGTTAATAGCACTTGCATCATCGAAATCGAAAAACTTTCCATTCTCGGTATGTACTCGTATGTCAATGACAACCTACAATATATTAGAATGACCACATAGGTATTTGATGTTACCAAAAATGCTGCGAAATATCTAGGTTTCCTCAAACGATGTAAGTAATATTTCATCCCTCTGATCTGGTCTCAATATATAACTTGGTCTCAATATAAAATTGGAGTACAATGCCCACACCCGGTTAGGTACTCCTAAAACATCTCTGCACCTGCTAAACAAGATTGAAAACCGTGCATATTTAGGTGACGCCAATATTGCACAGTCAATTAACATGTTTAAACACCGACGCAACGTCTTTTGCCTTACCTTGTTCTATCGCTATTTTACCCGCCAGTACTATATCGATATTGCCAGTAGCATTCCGCGCCTTCAAACTTTTAATCGTAACACCCGTCTGTCTATGAATGCTCATCAGCATACCCTCAAGCCCACTTTCGGACGTACTCTAAAATATCGTAATCCATTCCTAAGCCGTACAACTCGCTTATGAAATTTCCTGCCGAGCTCTCTATTTCCTAGTCATTATAACTTACTAACATTTAAGACCAATGTATATCGGCACCTCTCTTTTAAGGGTACTAATACCTTTAATTATAAAAAAAAAATTAATACATTAAAGTCGTGCTAAAGATATTGTTCGTATCTTCTGTAGCGGAACGAAAATAAAAACTGTGATATACCATATACTCGTGAATACTCGTACATATGTCAGTGCCTGTATGAGAAAATGGGAACGGAAGAGCTGGGAAAAGGTAAACAAAACATGTTAAGCCTGTTCTAAGGAAAGTTAAACGGCGGGGACGACTCAAATCCCGGTATCAGACAGAATGAATCATTTAACCTTAAATGTAGCCATCTTAACTTAAGTGCAATAGCACAAAGGCAGAAGGAGATGGCTTCCTAGAACACAATCATTCAGCTTATTTGCAAGATTTGCTCGAAACAAAATAATGTTTGCCAAACTTCAAGGAAGGATACCTTTTAAATTGCGCCAATTATAGAAGTATCATAATTCAACTCAACATTGCATATAAGCTCTTTATCACCATTGTGGCGTCCTGTCCTACCCGTTGACATTGACAGCATATACTTTCTTTTACCCTCATTTACTACTTAACCCATCTTCACCGCTTTTGCTTCAATGACCGCAAACACTCCAGTAACAGCTCTCTGACTTCTTTCTGTTGTGACAATGTCGTCAGCGTATGCTAGCAGTTATGCAAACTTTTGAAATATTGTCTCTCTCAGTATGATGATGAAAAAATCACATGACTGCGCCCCAGCTCGTCGAAATCGTTTTTTGACATCAAATGCATCAGTGCTGTCATTAGTGCCTTTAATTAAGCGTTCTGCATTGTCATCCTTAATAGACGCACGAGCTCTATAAATGCTGCCATATGCAGCTTTAAGATCAATAAAAAGGTGGTGAGTGTCCATTCAGTTTATTTCAAAGATCAGTAAACATCTGGTCGATGGTGATCCAACCTGGCCTAAAGCCACACTGATGATTACTTACTCGTAGAAAATTGTTGATTTAGTTGCAGTTGATTTCACGTAGTAGAGATACAATAGCAATTATAGGAAACTGATTCCTCTTATGCTCCTATTTTCTAATTTGGCATTAAAATCACCAAGGTAATTTTAACGTCGTGCTTGGAAGATAGCTCATAAGTCTGGATGAGGAGCTACAGATTTTAAAGTCTATTATAATATATGTACTAATAAAAACTATAGTATATACTAAATACTTACTACTAGAAGTAATCATTCGCGAAGTCGTTTTTTCCCTCTGAGAGGTCATGAGCGCATATCAAGTTTATGCTGCAATTTAAGACTTAATGCAGATTGTAATCAGACTTTCGTTCAGATGCCTGAAGCTCAAGACTTCTTGTTTAAGTCTCTGATGGCAACTCTTCATTCAAGTAGTCGCTACTTCTGTCCTCTATAGCAGTCAGCATAGTAGAAGTCACAGTTTCTATCCCCCTTTGGCCCTTTGTTCGCTTGCTGCGTTCCGTTCGTTTGCTGCATGTGGCCTCCTAAAAATCCGAACATTTCACGAAAATCGTTGTAGGTTTTTGGTATGGTGGGGTTGTCAACAGTATTTTTTTTTTTCTGCCGGAACAGAGCACTCAGACAAAGAACTAGTCCTTGCAAATGCCTTTCAATGGAATTTCTCAGTCTTTCCAAGAAAAACGAGTAAGAGTTTCAGTGATAAAGTGCCGAGCTTAAGCCGGACATTCACAGTGGTAGTGCTCCGTGGTGTCGTCATCACTTTCACAGCAAGCAACTCAGAAAGTTGTATCACATATGTTCAGCATATTTGAGTGCTTAGCAGAATGTAGCAGAAATGTAGTGCCCATCACGACACCAGTAAGCAATCTGCAATTTGACTTCTTAGAGAGCATTCGTCTGGTCTGCTGCAACCTGGGGAGTCATGCCATCTGCTGTTGTGCTCGTATGAAACCCAACTATCAATGAAACCCTTAACTGACACGCAGGTAGACCCAACGTAGGTTCGGGTCCTAAATAGCTCTCCTCTGGGACTTGCTTGCAGATGCAGATGCTTCGCCCTCTCCACCAATTCTTCACAATATAGTTCGTTGCCATCAGGATTGCGTATATCTTCACTTGGAAGACAGACGCAAATTTTCTAACCGAGGAGACAGAAGACACCAGCGCCATATACTATACCGGTTTTGGAGTTGTTCGAGAAGAACCGACTACATTCTTTCCCTGGCTCAGATTCCGGCCGAAACCAGTATTGGGTAGAGGGAAAGTCGATTACGTATTTTTTCCGCAGCAAAAGTTCTGGTGTCATTGCATCAGACAGTTGTCCATAAAACCAGAGTCATAAGACAGCCGGTCATCAACGCTGCAGTGTGTGTTGTACCAAATACCACTTCTTTTTAAGCAGAAGGTGGCTTTGAAAGTGTATGCCAAGATGGGACTATCAAGGGGAGGAAGATTATCAATGCGTCTAGAGCGGAGCCAGGCCTGTTAGGGTAAGCAAGCAGCTGAGAAAGACCATTCTTGGGAGTCTGATAAAAGTAGCAGTGACGTAGTTTCGTGAGAGCTTATTTCATCAGACAACCGACGCATAGGATATCATTGGTCTTATCATACTCGTGTAGATCCCAAGGACCCTTCTCGGCGATAGGCTCCATGTCTTGCCGAAAGCTCCTTGAAACCGTCCAAGACAACTTGAATCGAACGTTCCGAAAGGTAATTTCTAATCCATTGAAGAAGAGAGTCATCGATCACAAAAGCACGCATTGTCGACAAAAGAGCCTGATGCCAAACTCTGTCAAATGCCTTAGAAATATCAACTGCAACTATCTTGCTTTCACCAGATTGATGTACGCTTTGGTTCCACTTTTTGGTGAGACATGCCATCAAATTACCAGTGGACCTGTAGCTACGAAAACCATACTGCCGGTCATTGAGAAGTTTTCGTGTTTCGAGATATTTCATTAGCTGACGGTTTATAGGCGTTTCCATGAACTTGGAAAGAAGGGACATAAGTGCAATGGGTGTGTAGGAGGAGAGGGAAAAAGATTCGCCTTTTTAGGGACGGACTGGACAAACGTTGTTTTTCATCTGCTCCGAAAGACCCTTAAAGAGTAGGATTGATGAAAAAGCTTACGCAGTGGTTTTGCCAGCGTGGAAGAAAACCTCTTCAGAAGAAGGAGAGATATACCATCTGGATCAACGGATTTATGTATATTAAGACCTTGAAGTGCTCTTGCTACTACACGAGTGCGAAAGTAGATTCGCCCCATTGAAGATTCGACGCATTCAAGTATAAGCGGAGACAAAGCATAATCTGCGAGTGTTGAGCTAGCCGCAAAGTGTGCAACAAGCACATTGGCCTTGTCCAAATAGCTGACAGCTGGAATGTCATTGTAAATGAGCGTTGGGTTGGAAGATGAGGCAGAATTTCTACTGTTTTTTACGAACGACCAAACATTGTTACTGCCTTTTGGGATATTGCAGTATTTTTTGCCTCAGTTTTTGGTCGTATTGGTATTTCAAACGGCTAAGAAAGGCGTTGTAGTCATTTCTGGGTCGTTTGAACTTTTTTTGGTTTTCCTCTGTCGGGTTGGTCTTGCCCTGACAGCCTCTTTTCAGCTCGAGTCGTACCATGCTTTTTCTTTGGTTTGATACTCTTCATCCGATGAGGGATAAAGCATCTCTTTCCAAAGAGAATAGTTTCCGCAGCGGCATCCACGTCGTTATCGAGGAAACATAACGACAACTTAAAATTCCCAAAGAAGTTGTGAAGTCCGCTCCAATTAGCCATACGGTTCTTTTAGGAATCTTTTCTCTAACTGTGTGGTGGGTGTACGAGAAATTAGCTGATATTACACAATGGTCCGACGAGCCTAGAGGGGATAGCACATCAACAGAGTACATATCAGGGTGAGAAGTTAGAAACAAGTCCAGGGTGTTAGCGGTATGACTGTCAACGTCTGGTATTCGTGTGGGCTCATTTACAAGCTGGGTCAAGTCAGATCTCAACACACCGTCCTTCGGGTGTTGTCTGTCCAGAATGTCGAAGCCAACCAGAATTGGTATATGCGGATACAGGGATACAATTCTTTGTATGGAGTCAGACAGCGCATCAAACTCGTTAAAGGTCGAATTGCTATCCAATTTGGGGCTTCTGTAAATAAAATTTACAGATGGAATTTTAACCACATGAAGTTGAATTCCGGTTGAAACATGAATCACATTGTGGTGGAGTTTGGTAAGCTACATCACTACTCAAGTAAATGACGAGACCGCGGTGAGAGAAGAATAATGGCACTACATAGATCGTAGCCAGGTAGCTTCAGATCAGAGCGATCTGAGAGGTGTGGGCGGGGATCTACCTCTGTTTCACTAAATGCCATAACAGCTGCTCTATACTATAGGTATTCGAGGGCTGTCGTTAGTTCACTTGAAATTACTCCGCCCGAATCTCGATTTCGACTACTTGTCTAGATGCCGAAATTTCTTTCTATGTATGACCTGAGGTCCGATTATGTCGAAGTACCTCATATGAAACCACCGTTGGATCTGCCTCTGACACTGCCTTTGACTTCATCTTGGGACTTCCTTCGCCACAATGTCCGTATTGCACCGCGTTTGGAATATAACTTATGTGTGTATGCACTGAAGTTCACCCAGCTTTGCTTCCGCAAGTCAGAGTATTTAATTACATTTTGCTTGTCAGACTCAGCATACTGCAGAATATTCGTGGGGGTTATCCTCAGCGACTCACCTCCTTTTTCTAAATTCGGGTTTGACACCGATTATTCCGGAATAAGCCGTTATTGGGGAATTGAAAATCCTCAGTTGAAACAATAACGACCATTACACACTCGTAGAGCAACTGCTACGCTATTCGGGGTGGCCGAATCTTATTCCTTTGAGAATGAAATTATTTAAATAAAATGTTTTACCACACAGCAACAAGCTGGGTTAAATGCTCCATAATAAATCAATCACTGAACTGATAAACAGTAATCCAAACAAAATGACAGCCAAATAAACGTTGGAACGAAAAACGCACCCTGATCACCCCAGTTGTTGCCAAAAATGATTGAAGTTGCCAAATTTCCTCGGACGGCTTTTGGTCACGTCTTAAAAGGGGACAAGGACAATAACTACATATAGAGTGGATGAACATAGCCAAACAAAGTAGGGAAAGACTTCGGTCCAGGCGACGTCCACAAGCAGAAAGGGACCTTAACTATGTTGTTAAAAAGATCTACACGCGAAATAACAATAAATAGTGTAAACTCCTATGAACTTTAGTAGTGACTTCAAATTCTTAGATCAACACACTTACACGTGGAAGTAATATGAGCATATACTTAGTGTCAACTACTCGTGCAGGGGACCATGCTTTAATAACAGAAACGACTAATTTACTACATCTGGATGACGTTTGCAAAAACCTTAGTTTTCTTTTTATTCCTTAAGAAAAAATAAATAAATAAAAATTATGAAAATACTCAGCTTTTCCTGCAGTCAAAGGTTAACAACTTAAATAAAGTTGACATAAAAAAAGATATATCTAATATTCATATGTATGATCTGACACTTCTTAGTAGTCCAATTGCAACATCCAACTTACAGTCCATGAACTAAAGATACCGATAGAACCAAGAAAAGCTTTAGTGGAGTTACACAAAAAAACAAAAAAAAAAAAAAAGGAAAAGTTTATGCGCCCGAGTCTGGGGCTACTATCAAGCTTTACTCTGCATCATTTAAGCCAAGTTTTGGTTGATTCATTGATTGCCATTATATCGTGCCTACATGATACACTCGCATAGCCGTTGAATATGAAGCCTGAGTCCAGCGCTAAGTAGTTTGAAATTGTCGGTTCAGTTAGTGCCGCGCATGCTATCGAACAAGGTGAACGAAAGAGCTATCGGATCGGATTGAAAGTACTCGTACTCATATATGAAATAAACTATTCCGCAAAAAAGAAAACACAGAAGAAACTGAACAAAAAAAAAAAAAAAACATTTCTTCAGCTTTTATAAATTGGTTTTGGAGTATCAAAACTAAAAATACTGGTTTCTCAACCCATCTACACACAGTGCCCGATTACGCTGTGTGCACAGATTGCGCTGCTTTTTTTGTCGTGAGGTAAAAGATACACTATGTGCAATCGTTGTTAGATACCTAACACTGCGTATCGCATTGTAACATAAAATATCATATTCGTACAACCGCCGCGATACTTTAAAAATTGTAAAATTTCAAAAATTGATTTCGCTTGTTGGAAGATATTATTTCAAGCAATTTCTTATACTCGTAAAACTTGCAAGTACCTACATATTTTTTTATTTTTAAAGAAGAAACGTTTTTTTTTGTGCTAACATTACATAAATGGACATACTTTTTTTTTTAAATAAAAGGGAAAAATAAACAAAAAAAAGTTCGACCTACATAATTGCCAAGCAATTAAGCAGTCTTGACATTACAATGTTGTACCTATATTGTAGCTACATCGTCGTGGAAGATTATTTAACAGTTTAACAGTTTTTCTTGTTTTTCTTCCTTTTAAACGGACGGACAGACGGATGAACGGACGGGGTCTTATCATTATTACGACTACTTAAATTGACCAGTCGGTTGGACCAAGACAGTGCTTCTAGAGTGTGTAGATAGTTTTTTTTTTTGGATGATCTTTGCAAATGCAGACATTTGGATTTTTTTAAATTTTTTTAACAAAAACAAAAACCCTCTCTTCGTCTTTGACTGACTCGAACATAACAACGTCAAGTATCTAGTGCAACAAGAAGTGAAAAAATAGAAAAAAAAAACAGTTTAAAACAATTTTCTGTGAATTTTTTTCGTTAAAATTTTACGCAACAATTTTTTTTTGCCTATGTTTTGTAGTCTTGCAAAGAGAGTTATTAAAAGAAAAATTTCTGCAAGTGGTATCGTAGTAATCGAGGTACGGATACATTTAAAATAGTCCATCAAGTCAATTGTGCTATTTAAATTAAATGCCATTTTTTATGCATAAAATTGTACATACATTATGTAAACACCAGTTAATCATAGTTAATTTATATGTTTATGTAAAAAAAAAAAGAAGAAAAACAGAAACAAAAACGAAAAGTGTAATAGTTATTGGTTTGTAAAGTGTTGAAATTGAAATATTGAGATATACCGTCGCTGTCGGCTCGGTGTCGTCTATTAGAAGGGGATACACGCCGTAGAAAGAAAAGGCCACCGAAGAAATACAATTTAATAATTATTGTGCAATTATTAATTGTGGCTTAAATGTTTATTGATCGGTTGGATTACGTAAAATCGCAAGTTATCTGTTTTTTTTTTTATTATTTTAAATTTTAATTAATTGCAAATTTATACATCATATTTAAAGAAAAAACGTGAGAAATACTCGAATTCTGAGAATTATAGATTGGTATCTATTTAATTGTATTAGCATAACCATGTTTTACATTGCTAATGTCAGAAGTAATTTATGCAGAGCTCAGTTGTAATACATTGTATGTTAGCTTATTTGCATATAAGCATGTACAATTCCGTCTTCTCAAGATACGAATGGACATTGTATCGGAAATATTTAAAAAAATCAGTTTTTATTTACTTACTTATTATTACTGGGCGGTAAGTAACTATGACTTCGCTTCTAGTCATCTTGAAGTTTTTGAATCCCTCCTCGATTGCCTTTCCACATTTCTGCTTAGGACGGTCCCCTTGTCACCCGATTGGGTCTTTTGGGGAACTGTCTTTGCGTCGTGTACGTAAGGTGTGAGTGTCACTATCATTTCATCCTCCATATTATGACGTCTATGGGTTCTTAGCCTGTTATTACGTGTAGTTGGTTTGG
This sequence comes from Volucella zonaria, assembly GCA_963966105.1. NCBI lineage: Eukaryota > Metazoa > Arthropoda > Insecta > Diptera > Syrphidae > Volucella > Volucella zonaria. The sequence continues at coordinate 314,779,515 of OZ014530.1, read as the reverse complement.
CCAGAAGATCTTGAAGAAGTTTCCAACATATCTAATCCAAGGTTTGCAGATTTCTTGGCACTGTGCAACACACATAAAGTAGCACTGTTTCCACGTTTTGTCGGAACAGTCTTAATTTTGTTTTTGGTGCCTGCAATACTGCTCTTCGAAATCTTGGATCCTGAACGTACCACCCAGTTCGGTACAACCATCTTCTGACACCATATTTTCCAAATATATTGGATATATAACTTAATTCGTGCGGTTTTTTTTTCAAAATTTGAACGCTTATTTAAGAAAAACATGTACAATAGTATTATTCAAAGTATTGCCCATCTGAAGCTATGACTTTTTCCCATCTTTCTGGAAATTTGTGGATCTCATCCCAAAAGAACTGCGCCGGGTTGGCAGCCAAGAATGAATCAAGCCAATTTTTGATATTCTGCTCTGATGTGAACCATATTTCAGTGAGGGCGTTATGCATCGACCGGAACAAATGGTAGTCAGAAGGGGCAAGGTCTGGGCTATAAGGCGGGTGGGGTAAGACTTCCCATCCACTGTTTTCCAAATAGTTCTTAACCGGAATAGCAACGTGGGGCCGAGCGTTGTCATGATGGAGAATTTTTGCCTCGTGTCTGGTCGCATATTCCGGGCGTTTTTCGGCCACTGCTCTCTTCAAATGGATTAATTATGTTCGGTAGCATTGTCCATTGACGGTTTCACCCGGTTTTAGCAGCTCATAATACAGCACACCCATCTGATCCCACCAAATACAGAGCATTACCTTCGCGCCATGGATATTCGGTTTTGCCGTTGATTTGGCTGGTTGGCCGAGTTTCACATACGATTTTTTGTGCTTGGGGTTATCGTAATGGATCCATTTTTCATCATCAGTAACAATCCGATGCAAAAATGACTTCCTTTTGTGGCGTTCCAGCAGCATTTCGGACAAGCAAAACCGCCTTTCGACGTCGCTCGACTTGAGTTCATGTGGAACCCAATTTCCTTGTTTTTGAATATATCCAGCTGCTTTTAAACGTTTTGAAATGGCTGCTTGAGTGATAACCAAAGATTCTGCGAGCTCTTCTTGTGTTTGGCAACAATCTTCATAGAGTAATGCTTCCAGTTCTTCATCTTCAAACTTTTTTGGCTGCCCAGGACGTTCATCGTCTTCCAAGCCAAAATCACCACTTTTAAATCGTGGAAACCACTTTTGGTACGTTCGCTCAGCTAGCGCATGTTCATCATAAACTTCCATCAAAATACGATGACTTTCGGCAGCAGTTTTCTCCATATTAAAGTAATGAAGAAGAACTCCCCGCAAAAACACTTTTTCAGGCACAAAGTTCGACATATTTGAGTGAAAGAAAATTATTGTTGTTTACGCTTCAAATGAATGACATATACTGAAATGACGTACAATGACAGTAGCTTTCCAACGCTTGTTTCAATGGAATAATACAAGTTAGCAAACCGAATTAAGTTATAGAAGGGTGCTTACTCTCTCGACTTTCTGCCCAATAATGAATTAAGCGGTGCTGGTATTATGCTGAGAAATTGAAATGGAATGCAGCCTTGGTTTTAGCCGTATTTATATTGAGCCCTACTTTTTTCGCCTCAGACTCTGAGTTTTGGGCCATCTGGTGCATCTAGAGCTGACCGGATCACATCACTAATTACTACGGGTAATAGCACTGGCGAAAGAACGCAACCTTGCCGTACTTTGCTGCGAATTTTATCCGCTGTATAAGACATATCATTTACCACCATCATAGGTAACCCTTATAATAGCGATTATCTTTTCTATTACACCTCTCCTCCGCAAGCTATTCAAGCTAGCCCTTTAAGAAACCGACCAACAACAAATGCAACCGATATCTACATTCAACGTAATATTGTTCGATGATGATTCCAAATGTATTGATATGGTTGATGCAGGAGGATCTAGTTCGAAAGCCCCTTGTTCTTTCACTCGATTCAGAATTATTCTAACTATTGGTTTAAACACATCCGGAAGAACGCATATATTTCTCCAGTTCTCTGCAGTTGCTACATACCGTCAGGGTTTCCTTCTTGTTCAGCTTAAATATTTTTTCCCTCTTCCAATCTTCCTTGTCTCATAACCTCATATTTAGTTGCTATGAGATTGGAAGAATTCCCTCGGGAAGTCGGCTTGTTTTACTTCAAAGCCCTAAGCGGCTAGTATATTTACATACTAAAGAATTATGTAAAGGGTTTTTTTTTAGGTTTGGTTTTTAAACTGGCAACACTGTTTCTGCAGATTGTCAATTTGACAGTTGAAAGTTTACGATGAATAGATTAACGACAGAACAACGCGTGCAAATTGTGCAAACTTATTTTGAAAACCATGGTTCGCCCATTTTACGGTCGACATAATCGTCCATCTGAGCAAGTTATTTGGAATACGATGAACACGTACACTCTAGAGGAAAACACAGAAGAAGTTATTGCCGTTGTGGAGGACAGTGTTGAGGAGAATCCGAATGAGTCGATTTGCGATCGTGCACAGCAATTGAAGCCATGCCCTTCCACATTGTGGAAGATTTTACGGAACGATCTTGGCTTAAAAGCTCATAAGATCCAGCTTGTGCAAGAGTTGAAACCGAGTGACCATTATACGCGGCATAGGTTCGGTGAATGGGCCGAAGACATGATTCAGCTTGATCCTCATTTTCAACCCAAAATTTTGTTCTCCGATGAGGCCCAGTTTTGGTTAAATGGATATGTGAACAAGTAAAATGGCCGAATTCGGAGTGGAGAAAACCTAGTAGCCTTTGTCGAGATGCCCTAACAACCATTAAAACTCACTGTTTGGTGTACTTTATGGGCTAGTGGAATCATCGGCTCATATTTCTTTAAGGACGATGCCGGCCATAAAGTTACCGTCAATGGAGAGCGCCATAGAAACATGATTTCTGACTATTTCATTCCTCAGTTGAATGCCATTGACGTGACAGAGCTTTGGTTTCAACAAGATGGCGCAACATGCTACACGGCGCGCTATACCATCAATTTATTGCGGGAAACATTTGCTGAGCGCATAATTTCGCGTCATGGACCTGTGAACTGGCCTCCACGACCCTGTGATCTCACACCTTTAGATTACTTTCTTTTATGTGAAGTCTAGACGTTCATTAGAGCTAGCCATGGCACGTATATGCCCAATATCATATTTAAACACTGATGGCATGAAATTATCTATTAAATAAAGCTACTATCATAGACATTAACATTAGCTTCAAGTCTTTTATTTAATATTAAATTCGTATACCTCTAAAAAAAAACACCCTTTACTTACTATTGGGCTTCTCTAAATTCCAGTGACCCGTTCTTGAGCCAGTAAAGTGTCCACTACATTTTGTTTGCAGGTTTTGGTTTTAGCTAGTTTTGATTTAAATGAAAATATATTTAATATAGTGTGTGAAATGTTAAACTCCGAAGAACAAATCCAGTTTTAATCTTGTTTTTTTCTTTTTCTTTGCAAGATGAGTCCATAGAACTCATTGTTTATTAGCGTTTTCATATTTGGTCTAAACGAAACCGAATATAACTCGAAAAACTTTTTGGTCGACCAAAACAAAGACCTTTTCATCCGTGTTTGATTACTCCGTGAAAACGGGCATATGATTGACCAGGACGATAAGATATGATCTTTATACTCATATACAGTGTTGGACAAAACTTAAGCGCGAAAAGGTCATAATTTGCAAAAAAAATTAATAATTACCAAAAAAAGCATGGACATTTTTTTGCTTCAACACTCTTTTAAGCAAAATATATTAGGTTTCAGTTGAAAACTATAAATATTCCGTTAGCTCTTAAATTATTTTGAAAAATATAAAATTAATCCGAATTTATAAAAAAAAAACTAACTGGCCACAAATAAAGCACAAGCACCCTATGTCGAGAAAAACACGCACATTTTTATTGTAGTTATTGATTCTTTTTCCTTTCAATAGACTAAAATTAACCGGTTATTTATTTCTTAAATTAAATTTTAACATTTGTATAAACAAGTTGTAGTTTGTCATCATATTAAAAAAAATTAAAAAAAAAAAAGCTGATAAAATAACGCGCAATAAATATTCTACGCATTTAATAAAAAACAAATTATAACGGCGAACCAGTCAGATTTATTGCTGCTAAATTTCGTATAAGCCACTCGGTTATTTTTCGCATAATTAATCGATTCTGCGATCGGGGGGGATATATTCAAACAATTCATAGTGGGGTAGACTCAGAAAAACAACTACATAATCGTGAACATAAAAACATCGTTAAACCTATAAACAATGATCCATTCATATCGTTGAGTTGTATAAAAACTGAACTAAAGTTAAATACATATGTATCTCAAACAGGTCGATCCGGCGCAGAGCGGTTAATGGTGGGTTTTCATCATACGGAACAATAAAAAAAACCGTTTATTTCTCCGAAAAATCGACTTGCGAGACTGGAATTCGCAAAAGCACATTTCAACTGGAATGCGATGAAATGGAAAGTGATGCTCTTCTCTGACAAATCAAAGTTCAGTTTCATAGGATCTAATCGGACTGTTTTTAGGCCAAAATGTTAACGGCTTAGTTCCCTAAGTTCGCTAAGGGAACAATTAAGCGGGATGGAGGCGACGTTATGTTTTGGGGATGTTTTTCCAGTCAAGGTGTAGGACCAATTCGCAAAATAAACGGTATAATGGGTCGTTTTGTGTATCGGGACATTTTACAAAATGTCATACTTGCTCATGCTGATGAGAATGTGCCGTTGAGATGGATCTTCCAACATAATAACGATCCGAAACATACCGCCAAACTTGGAAAAGACTGGCTTAATTAATATGATGCATACATAATGATATCAGGTATCAACCCCATAGAGAATTTATGTAAGATTGTACCTAGTACTAGCGAATATTTTGGCACACGGTTTTTGACTAATAAAATGAAAACGAATGCATATTTTTCGAAACTTTCTTTTCTATTAGTGGGTCACTCAATGGGTACAAATTGTAGAATAATTTATTTGAAATAGCCCCCATTTGCCTTCCAGAAATGGCGAAGTGTATCTGGCCACTCATCGATTGCAGTATGCACCTCATGCATTGGAAAATTTTTCACTGCTCCGACAAGAGTGCCCTTCAAAGACTCAGTTGAGGTCTGGGCTACCAGATGATCAATTATCCGTGAAAATGAAGTGAGGAATGTGATTTTTGAGCCATATTTGAGTAGTTTTTGCCTTATGAGCTGGAGCGGAGTTGAAAGGTCCACGGTTTATTTGCGAATAGTATTTTATTTAGGGACTCCACTACGTTCTTTAAAACGTCCGTTTGATACACTTTAACCGAGATTTTTACACCTTTCTTACAGAAATGGAGTTGGGTGACAGCATCGTAGGCGACGCCCCACTAAACCTTCACAGAAGCTGTGTGGTGGCCACGTTGAACTCTCAGAATGAGTTCAGATGCATGTCTTGATGACAAAGCAGAGTTTAACGATCCTTCAACGGTGAACATTTTTTCGTCTGTGACGTTCTTCGTGTACTGGCGAAGCAAGGCTTTCGATTTTTACTTACGTTTCTGTTTCAATGCTTCTGTGAGCAAGTGGCCGGTGTGTGTCTTGCATGCGTTGAGTTTCAAATCATATTTTAAGATGAGGAACATGCTGTCCTTGCTGATATCCATTTCCCGAGACATGATCTTCTGCTTGCGCTGCGGATTTCGACGAATTCGATTCTCCACGGCTCTGGCGACTTGTGGCGGACGCACAGTGCGTGGATAGCCGGATTTTGCACAGTCAACTATTCCACCAGTATCCTCAAATTACTTCACGGTACGATACACAAAATTTCGTGTGATTTTCAGTGGCTGCAACCTCCGAAAGATTTTGCCTTTTTGCGTGGCCGCATTTTTGCAGCCCAATTACGGCAACACATAATTTCAAACAATTGACATCAAAAACTTTTTACACGTACGTGATATTACGTGATATTTGCATAAATATCACCTGTCAAATAGGCATCAAGTTGGAGTGGATGCGTTCATTGGTTCTTGAGAATGAATGTGTTCATTTCGTCTACCAAAATATTTGCTAGTACTAGGTAGATCAGAGAATTGACTCACGAAATGCCGTAATTTGCGCTCCATTTATAAGCAGTCTCAAATCGCCTGGAAAAACATTCCCATGCATATAACATTTAGATAATCTTATAGAATCCATGCCTCGCCGTTAAGTATTGTTTATTCCACCACAATGAAACTTCTTCTTTAAAATGGAAATTTATTATTATTTATTACTTCGACAAGTTATGTCCAAACAATTTTTAATGAATTACAATATATTTTACTATTTTTTTTACTAAATTAACAGTTAAAGAACATTGTTGATTCTAAATAGAATTTTAATAAATTATGTTTGAAACAAAAATAAAAGCAGAAAGTTATCGTTCAGCCTTCCAAATTTATTTAGTTTTTCCCAAACCAGATATTCTTCCTTAAGCATTTCGTTCAACACTGTTTTAGTTGTCCGTGAGATGGACTTATTTTTGTGATGTGATTGGTAAGAGTAATTAGGCATTTGCTTGCTTTCTATGGTGGTGTTGCTATTTGCATTGTGAAATCCTTTACCACTAAACCCATCATTGCTTATGATTTGCGGTAGTAAAATGAATATTTTGTCGATACTGGACTTAATAGGAAGAAGACCATACTGATATAACATACATAGGTCTATTTCGTGATTGATGTAAGGTTTTAACCATTCACAAAGTACGGATTTATACAATGCTGAAATCAAGAGCAAGAGTTTGTTTAAATATTTCGGCAGGGGGTCCGTATCTCCAGTCGTTTACTTGGATTATCTACAATGTACCAAATTTCAGATAGATGGAATAACTACGTATTGACCGTAGTTCATGTTCATGTTAATTCTGCTAAAGAGCAAAATCGGAGTCATATTTTCAATTTAACAGTCTACAAAAATAATCTTTTTTCACCCACTGTCACACTACTACTAAGTTCCTGGTATGCTTATATTCAGGATATATATTCCTGAATATAAGCATATTTTTTGAAAAGTAAGCCTCCATACTTACATATGGCGCACTAGTATGGTGAAAAGTAAAAAAACAAGAAAACGGTTTACGGAAAATTAGCGGCGGTTCAAAGAACGACTTCCATAGCCATTACAGGTGGGCTCCGTACTACACCCACCGCAGCATTGGACAGCTTTCTGCACCTAACACCGCTTGATTTACAGATCAAAAAGCTTGCTGGCAACAGTGCGATACGACTCACTAATTTGGGTTATTTCAAGAGCAGTAGTTTCCGACACGGCACGGTCCTAACGGAGCTATTGCCAGGCAATCTAATTCTAGGGGATGAAATTCCTTCCTTGTCGACTTCGACATTCCGTATGATATAATATATTTCGAGAGGGAGGACTGGCAAAAAAATGCAATAATCAGGTCGAATGAAATTGCAATTTTCACAGATGGCTCAAAAACAGAAGAAGGAACAGGTTCTGGTATCTTCTCAGAAGACCCAGAGCTAAGAGTGTCTATAAGACTACCGAACGCAAGCAGTGTCTTCCAATCAGGGGTTCTGGCTGTCCTCAGGGCAGCTGAGCTAATGCAGATGAGATCGATATCCGAAAGAGATATCGCTATCTATATCGATAGCCAGGCAGCACTCAAGGCAATGGAATCAACGAACATCAATTCTGATACAGTCAGGGGCTGTCGCACAGTGCTCAAGGCACTATGCAGTCAGACCCGGGTAAGACTGTTATACCAGGACACTGCGGTATTAAAGGAAATGAACAAGCGGACGAGTTGCAAGAAAAGGAGGGCTACTCTACAATAGTGAGGTTACTAATATCAAACCAACCCTTTGGGCACTATCGAGGAAAAGATCACAAAGACTGCCAACCTAAGGTGGTCAAGTCTTAAAAGACTCGCCGCTTTTTGACGGCGAAAGATCTAGGGAATGAAATTAAACAGGCATAAGCTTAGGACAGTAATAGGAATCCTGACATGACACTGTCTCCTGCGGCAGCACGCAGAGAGACTCAAATTCTCAGATACGGATATCTGCAGATTCGGCGGTGATCTGCAAGCTATTGAGGACATAACACACATACTGTGTGAATGCGAGGCAATTCAAATTTGTAGGGAAATACTTTTTCGAACACTTAGAGGAAATAGATGGCATGAACTTCAAATGCCTTCTTGGCTTTTGCAAAGAAATGGGAAACATCCCATCCCAGGGAGATTTTTTAGGTTTTTGCCATTTGAACTGGCCACAAATCGCGATGGGCCCGCTTTGGTACCTAGTGTGTGATGGCATATCCATCAGAATCCTGTTTTAACCTAACATGTCTTCTGAATATAATTTCTGTTCCTATCAGGCTGATATTGACGAATTTAGCCTTAGCCTGAAGCTCAAGACTTATTGTTTCATTCTTGCTTTAACGACCAACTAGTGCTTAAATATGAAGTGGCTCTTCTTTCTATAGGATCTAACTACTATCTTTATGCAGCCAGGCAAGTAATATTTGGTGTGTCAAATTGCATTGACTTAAAAACTAATGTCACTTCTTTTTGGTCCAGTTTCCGGCATTTTGATACAGGTCCATACTTCAATCATTGATTTACATAGTGTGGCTATCTTTCCATTAAAGGTTTATTACATTATTGAAGTTATAGTGCTCCGTAAGTTACGTAAGACTCAATTTTTTGCTGATTTTTATAGCAATATTACGTGGCCACATGAGATATACATAATCGAAAGGTTTGAAATCGTACAAATCTAGATATCATTTGCCAGGTCAATTCCTAACAAAGTAAGTTATGCTTTTGGTCGCCGTATGGCTCGTGCCGATCTAATCTAGATCAATAGAAACCTGACTTTGACAAAAATATTCATTTGTGCTTTTCTCTCATTTTTAAAGAAATAAGGTCCGACGTTATCACCAGCATCGAAACTGCACCAAGTATTGCCTTTGGTTTCAATCCCTTTCATATCCGAATGTTTTCATGACTTTGTCACTACATATTTGAGTTATCTTCAACATAAAACTATTGTAGAAGTACATTATTTCTCTTATATACAATATGTGAATCCTTCTCGCCAAAATCAACTTATTCGATCATCACTTTTAGCCTGATAAAGAAAGAATTGGCGATCGCATATACTTATATAAATCCGGTGTTCCATTAACAATTGCTATACATAATCAATGCTTTCAAATCATGCCAAAGGCAAGTCCAGCTATTAAATCGAGTTAATTAGCTTCACGAAGGATTATGTGAATGTCTGTGATTTATAAAGGAGAATGGCCAAAATCAAATCTGGTGATATGATAGCAAAAGTTGAACTTCATAACTTTTAAACTGATGTGCCTTGTTAGGAAAAACTCCAGAAATTGGCTGGGATCGTTTCAAATCAATGCAAAGAAGACATTTGCGAGAAAATTAAAGAGAATCTTCATTAGTTAGCCTTAGACTAGCCAGATACTCCAACTCTGGCGAAGTGTAGCTCTTATACCGAATAACGGTGAAGTTGTTCCTCCTAGTTAAATGGCATCGAGAGTATGGTTAAGTATCATATATTCAAAACAACTTTGCAAATGAATCCTCTATCTAAGATGCAACTTGTATACAGACACTGCAAATCTTGTTGGAGTGAGCAGAAAACATCGACAATGTTCGTCATTTTCATCGATACTGGGGGTCTTTGGATATTGTAATCGTTTATGCCACACAAGACAGTGTAGACGAATTACTATTGAACTGTTGCAGATTAAAGTAATGCGTGTGAATAGAATTGTGGTTGGTATAAGCCGATGACTTAACTGTACTCTCTGTCGGATCATGCCAAGAGAAATCCTACGCGTTCTGCTCTCAACAGTGAGGTTGTTCTCTTCACGTGAACGAGGGAACTGACTGCCTTGGCTCACCTAGTGCTAAAAGGTAACACTATGCGTTTCACACACACGATTAGTATCTGGTCCAAATGCTGGTTTAAAAAGACCGAAAATGTTATGTCGAATACGTAAAATATGTATATTATGCCTCAGTTGTTTGGTTTCACAGAATAAGGGCATGTTGTCCAACGCAATTACATCTCATTTGAAGTGGCAAGACAAAGTCAGCTTTCCTTGTACCCAAAACTGACCTCGACCAGAATCTGCGCCATCGAAACATTTTCCTTATGTTTCGCAAGCTTTTTAACGCACCAGAAGTCCACTTGCGTCCCACAAAGCCGAATTTATTACCATGAAGTATAGCCCTCGCTCATAAATTGTCATTGTTTTTTCTCCGATTTGAATATGGTTTCACAACTCAGATGCATTTCGCGGTTTTATTGTTTCAATGTGTTGTTCGACATCCCTCCACAGGTTCTCGATCGGATTCAGATAAGGAGACTGAGCTGGCCATTTCAAGATGCTGACATTTTGATCGTTAAGATAACCCTTCACAAGGTGAGAAGTGTGCTTGGGATCGTTGTCATACATAAAAGGCCATATTAATGGCATATTTTCTTCGGCAAAGGGGATCATATGTTCTTTAATAATGCGTTTATTTTCACAATTGGTCTCCCACGCCATGCCAAGAAAAAGCAGCCCACACCATCACACTTCCTCCACCGCGTTTGACTGTGTATCTCATGTGTTGTGTTGTTGGTTAGGTGGACGCCATACATACCTTTTTCCATCCGATCCGAACCTGCAGAACTTGGATTCATCACTCCACAGTACACTTTTCCAAAAAGTCATCGATTTATGAATGTGTTCTTTTGCAAACGACTTCCTTAGTTTTAAATTTTTGGCGGTTACGAGTGGCTTTCTTTGTGCGATGCATCCTCTTAAGTTTTTTTTGCTTCTTATAGTTCTATCCGACACACAAATGGAATGATTTGCAAAAACGATGTTCTTTATTGCTTTAGGGCTCAAAAATGGGTTGGCGGCACTAGCTCTGTAAATCAGACTGTCCTCTTTCATTGTGGTTTTCCTTGGCCTCGGATCACTTGCAACATTTTTGACATTCCCATAAAACTCCATACTGAGTATGGAGTATGCCATACTGAGTATGGAGTATGCCATACTGAGTATATGCTTTTAATTTTTAGCTATATTTCGATCATACTTAACGGGAAATGCAATTTGAACTGCATATGTGCGAAGATAGTGTGCTATTTATGTGACCACCACTGTACATAGTTCACAATTAGAGCATGGCGTTAATCGTCAGCCGAAAAAGAAAAAAAATCTAGTATTTTATTTAATATCAAATTAAAAAGAAATAGTTGTTATAATACTGTCACAACATATAATAATATCTAGCAGATTATTTCAGAGTTAATCCGAAACGTTCGTATATTATTTGTGAACGGTATTTCCATGCAGTTTTAACGTAGCTGACTAGAGTTAGTCAGTTGTCACCACCATTTAAAATAATGTTTACTTCATCCATAGTTAGACTAATTTTGCCCCAGTGGGCGCGTCTAATGACGTTAAGAATGGGGCAGGTTCCAATAATATGTAGCACGCTCTCTGGTGTATGTCGGTTGCACAGTGTACATTCAGTGAATCGGTAGCTTCGATGAGGCATATAGTTTAAGTACAAAGGCTCTCCTCTCGCTTTGAAGATTGTGGGAATAGTATCGATACTGTTGTAAAAATAATTGTTTGTTAGGTTGTGCTCCAGCGTTCGATATAGGTTCCTGGATTCACTTTGCCTTGCTCGTTCATGGAAAACTTCAAATTTTGTTCTCTTGATAATATCCCATAGGGTTTCCAAAGATTTTTCCTATGTTTCAAGGTTGCCGCTGTCTAGTTGCACGTTATGTTCCAAACATAATCTTGACCACTCGCCAAAGAATTGGGATTTGAGTTGCACGGTATGGGATGCCACTATTTTAGGAAGTCTTTGCGGGTGGTATTCCATTACCTTTCTAATGTAGCTGAAGTGAAGTTGTAGAGTATATAAGTAGAGAGGAGGAAGACCAGTCTCCAAATGAAGCATGTACGCTGGAGTGTTTTCTGGTAGACCAACAATTTTTTTAGGAAGTATCTTAACAATTTTTCAACGTCATCAAACTGGAAAAATCCCCAGACCTGTGCAGCATAGCACAGTTTGGACTTCACACTTGTTGCGACTTTATTTTTCTATTTTAGCATCGTGTAGTTTGGATCTGCAGTGGTTTTCAAGAGAATGATTGGCAGTTAGTAATACTCCTAGATACTTGTACTCTTTGACCTTTTCTTCCCAGGTCCATTTCTCATCCCTAGCATATCTACCGGAGCCATTTTTGAAAACCATAATTTTTGAGTTATCGGTGTTAACCTTTAAATTCCATTTGATGCAATATTGCTGTAATATGTTGGCCATGAGTTGTATCATATTTGGCGTTTCTGCCAGTGGGACGATGTCTGAATACACTAAGCATTTGATGTTTATTCCATTAAAAACACTTCTTCCTGGAAGAAAGGTAGTAATGTCATCAAAGAATATTGAAAAAAGCAAAGGTCTCAATAAGCATCCTTGTTTGACGCCCATTTTTGTATCAAACCAGTAAGACAATTGGGTCCTATCCCACACTGCCGCTTGGTTTTGTTTATACACACTTTGTAATAGTTGGAGGAACTTCGTTGAAACTCCTACATTGCTTAGTTTACGGAAGAGAGCATTTCTATCTATGGAATCGAAAGTAGCCTTAAAATCCACGAAAAAAGCGTATAGTTTCTTTCCATTATCAAGATATGTCTTAGCTATGAATCCTAACGTGAAAATGTTATCCACAGTGGAATATTCTTTGCGAAAGCCTGCTTTGAATTTGAAGGAATCCATTATCCGTTATCCAATTTGTTAAACGCTTGAGAAGTGTTGTAGAGAGATTTTTATTACCGTGTTTAAAAAAGATATTTCTCGGTAGTTGCTTGGGTCTTCTGCTGTCCCTTGTTTAAAGATTGAAAAGATAATGCTTTTCCTGAAGTTTTCATCTACCACTCCTTCCTTGAAAACCTGATTTCCACATCCAGTAAGGCATTGTTGAAATTACTTCGTGGAGTACTTATAAAATTCGTAGGGTATACGGTCTATTCCTGGTGCTGTATTCAGCTTGCAAGCGTAAGCTTCATTTTTTACCTCTAGAAGTGTGATCGCCACATCTAGTTCCACATTTTCTATGCAAGGTAAAGCAAACAAGTGATGGTTTGGGCTAGCTGGGGGGTTTAACAAATTTTCAAAATATGCTGCTTTTACTTGTATTCGAGAGCGATTATTAACTTCTTTGTTATTCAATCTTCTACAATAGCTAGTTTTCAAAAGTCACGACTGTCTCTAACTTCATTTAACTCCTGTGCAAGATTTTGCCAGTACTGTCTTTGTTTTTCTTTGGAGATATTTTTGGTAAGCTATTGTAGTTTGGTAGCAGAGGTTGGTGTTGGTAAGCAAGCAAAGGATTTTTTTCTCTTACTAAGGCAATCTGCGTCATACCATGACTGTTTTTTTTTTGTTGATCTTCTCCATCCATCAGCTTGAAAAGCTGAGTTGAGTGGAGCTTAAGTGTTGTTAATTATTTTGGAACGGAAGCGCTCAGACACAGAACTAGTTCATTGTACTTCCATGCGTACCTATGCATATAATGCCAACAATCACGCACAATTCTCATATATTGTTTCATCAAAGTACTAACCGCATCCATTCGATAAGCGAATGATGCTTTGGCGGGGCCGTTCGTAAAAAAATCTGATGACATAATTTTTCACTCCACGTCGAACGACTTCAATTGTACTAAATTGTAAAGAGTGTTCATAGTGACCATAGTATTCCCTTTATTGGGAAAATAATTTTATACCATTTGCGGGTAAATATGACTTTTGGCATATATGCGTCGCGGCTGGTCCGAACAAAGCGCAATATGGAAGTTTAATTTTCAACCACTTTTCTAAAAACTTTATAACCCGGCGAATGTTAGTTTCAAAGCCGTTTATTGGGGTAAATGAGTTACTTTCCAATGAAAATAATCCAAAAATATTAAATTGCATGATGTTGGAGGTCATTTCAAATGTCCATTAGGTGAATCCTTCTTTCAGATGAATAATTATGTCGACCGTAAAATGCACGTTAAGTTTCCCCAAATGAACGATGATTTTAGAAATAAATTTGCGCAACTTGCAAAAGCTGTTAAAGCGTAGGCTTGTTAATGGTAGAATGGCAACGCGAACTGAAATTGACTCTCAGTGTTATGAATTCTAAAGGCAAGCCTCTTAAAAAACATTCTTTACTTTTTCGTTATTCTACTTTGCGTTAAAGTTAGGCATTACGTTGAACAAAAAAATATTCCTTCATAGTACTGCGATTAATTTTCTCTGGTTATTTTATTTAATAAAATCATAATGTCAGTTAAAGCCAAGATTCGGATTTTCATTGAAACTTCAGAAGGTATACCATATTCGTTCTTTTGATGCCTCTTCTCGTTTAATCCTGTTTTTACGTTACTGACGATTGTCCTTCGGCGATTTTCGTTGTACTAAGTTTACAAATACGTTATATTGTCCCTAATGGTGTTTTTCGTGTTTTAGTTTCACCTTCATGTTTCCTTATTGATGCTGGTTGAGCTTTTCGAAACAATGGGTAGAGTTTTGCTACTCTTTATATACTTTTTCTCGAAATTCTATCACATGTTCTAAGTCACTGGGAATCCATTATCGTCCTTATTTAAGTTGAACCTTCTTCTTTCTTTTTTTGCTCACTAATCACTTGGGCAGGATCAGCTTACAAGTCCTATACGAGTATGAGCCATTGAACTACCAATTAAATGCCATACCTGCGCAATAAGTAAGCGTTCAGAATGACTTTTAAAATAGTTCTGATCACATTGACAATCAAATTTATTGTTTATGCTAGATAAGAACATTTTACGATATTTTTTTTTTATTTTTTTGTATTTATTGAAGAAAAAACGTTAACGAAATAATAAATGCGAGCAACTTCCTCATTCTACGTATATTGTACGTGTCATGATCCTGTCGTAGTTTCAGCTTAAATGTGATTATGGGTATGTTTGAAGTAAAGCAATAAAAAGCTCTGTCAATTGTTGGCTGTCCACGAATAATGTGGGATTTTGTTATTCTGACTGCCACTGAATACCGAATGTAGCGGTTCCCATCAAAAAGTTTAATTTTGAATAGTCTGGTATTTGTCATGACATACTCGTACGTTAAGTAAAAACTACACCATTTGTAAAAATGGAACAATAGACCGTTCAACAACGCAGTAAAATTGTTAAAAATTGTTGAAAATTTCGCTAAAACATTTCGAAAAATAAATAAAATTTTCTCAACCGACGTGAAGTATCTACTTGCTCAGCAATTATTAAATTGCTTCAGATATTTGAGCTACAAGGACAGGTGAGGAACCGGAGAACAATTTGGAATATTGCTTCTGTAGTTCGAAGTTTCGTCAAAAGCACAGGTTTTTTGATTCCACTAGGATTTCAGAGGTTGGTCATATCACAAACAGCCTATAAAGTTCAATTGATAAAAGAATTTAAGGCTGCCCGATTGGGTGTTGGAAGTGCATGAGTTTGGCCAAGAATTTAACCATTTTGAATGATGAGGTTAGCTCCACTTTTCAAGTCCGTCTGTAACTTTTGCAAATCAGGGAAAAACAAAAAACTTCTTTTACTAGCGCGATGCTTTCAAAAAATAAATTTATTCGTGTTGTACTCGCCAAACTAAATATTTATATTACAAGACAGAATCAAATAAAAAATATGGCCTCCACCAAAATGGAGGTTGTTTTAGTTGCTCATGGCTTATGTCTATAAAGTACATAGTTTCACCACTAGGTGTCGCTATTGTTAGTAAGTGTGCATGGGGGCGGCAGCACCTTTGTTGATAAGCTTAGAATATGCAAGAATGATTGTCGAGAAATTTATCTATCCACAGCCCCTACCGAACTATGAACAGTGAGTTTTTTTTAGCCGGAATTTGAAGCGCGACTTACGAGTTAGAGATCGAAGTTTCCTAGTGGAATCATTTTAGCAATGTGGATCAAAAATCGACGGTACGATCATATGATTTTACATCTTGTGACGTCTTTCTTCGGGGTCACAAGGAACAGCAAAAGAAGGTTTATGAAAATACTCCCCAGTCAATTGAACTCAAAGCTAACATCCGTACTGGTATCGATGAATTAGATCCGCAAATGTACAAAAATATAATGAATAATTTTAACAAAAGATGCTTCTATGTACTGTAAGGTTGTTGAAGTTGATCTTTATTATTAATGGCAAAACTTCTTCTGTCGTTTTCGCGAAATGCCAACATTTCCGAAACTAATGACACCAATTATTTACTAGCCTACTTTATAAAGGGTGTTTTTTTAGAGGTTTAGTTTTTAAACTGGCAACACTGTTTCTGCAGATTGTCAATATGACAGTTGAAGTTTACGATGAATAGATTAACGCCAGAACAACGCATGCAAATTGTGCAAACTTATTTTTAAAACCATGGTTCGGTTCGCCAAACTTATTGAGCATTACGCCCATTTTACGGTCGACATAATCGTCCATCTGAGCAAGTTATTTGGAATACGATGAACACGTACACTCTACAGGAAAATACGTATCCCCAAAGACGACAAGCAGTGCGAACAGAAGAAGTTATTGCCGTTGTGGAGCGCAGTGTTAAGGAGAATCCGAATTAGTCGATTCGCCATCGTGCACAGCAGTTGGAGCTATGCCCATCCACTTTGTGGAAGATTTTACGACAAGATCTAGCTTAAAAGCTTATAAGATCCAGCTTGTGCAAGACTTGAAACCGCGCGACCATTATACGCGTCGTAGGTTTGGTGAATGAGCCGAAAATATGATTCAGCTTGATATTCATTTTCAACGTAAAATTTTGTTCTCCGATGAGGCCCATTTTTGGCCCAATTCGGTTTGGACGCATTTGGAGTATAGAAAACCCAGAAGCATTTGTCGAGACGCACTTGCAACCATTAAAACTCACTGTTTTGTGTGCTTTATGGGATGATGGAATCATTTCTTTAAGGACGATGCCGGCCAGAATGTTACCGTCAATGGAGAGCGCTATAGAAACATGATTTCTCACTTCTTCGTTCCTCAGTTGAATGGCATTAATGTGACAGAGCTTTAGTTTTAACAAGATGGCGCAACAAAACACACAGCGCGCGACAGCATCAATTCATTGCGGGAAACATTTGCTGAGCGCATAGTTTCGCGTAATGGACCTGTGAACTGGCCGCCACAATCCTGTGATCTCACACCTTTCTGGTATGTGAAGTCACTAGTCCATGCCAATAAAGCAGAGACGTTGGACAATTTGGTTTCAACATTCGCGTGTTATTGCTGATATACGGCCCCAGTTGCTCGATAAAGTTGTCGAAAATTGGCCTTCACGATTGCGCATAATTCGAGATAACCGTGGCGTGCATATGCCCGATAATATTATCCATTAAATAAAGCTAATATTAAGTACAGATATTAACATTTTAACATTAGCTGCAAGTATTTAATTTCATATTGAATTTGAACACATATTGAATTAAAACACCTTTTATAAATCAATGAATTTTCCTCAACGTCAGAATAGATTTTTGCGGGCTGTACACGGCAATGTGACTTTACCTTTATGAAGTTCGGAGTCAAAAACTGCTTTTGGAAAATATGAACAGAGTGCCTCCTACACAGTTTCCGAAAGAGGCTTCTGTTAGACCTACTGCCAGTGATATTCTGCTAGGATCTCTTAAAATTTTTTGATAATGACCTACGAGGGGCGTTCAAGATATTCTCGGTATCGGGGTGAAGCTGTGGTTGCATATATAAATTGACTTATTTGTCAAGTAACACTATTATTTTAGTGAATTCATGTAAAATTTCATATAAATGTGATTATTAATTCGCGTTTTATCTCTAGTTAAACAGAATCATAATGGCAACTGAGGCGATGATGGTGAAAATTGAGCATCGCGCTGTAATTAAATTTCTCACTGAGCAAGGAAAAAGTCAAAAAACTATTCATGAAGAGATGGTGGCTGTTTACCAGGGCTCCGCACCTTCATTATCAACTGTGCAAAAGTGGTCAAGTGAGTTCAAGAGAGGCAGAGAGAGCATTGAGGACGACCCCCGCTCCGGCGCCCCGGCTACTGCTTGTACGGGAGAAAGCATCAAAGAAGTCGAAAAACTTGTTCTTGAGGATGAACGAATAAAGGTGAAAATGATGGCAGAGATCACCAAGCTTTCAATAGGTACCATTCACACCATTCTTCATGACCATCTTAACCTTTCAAAGGTCAGTGCAAGGTGGGTGCCACGAATGCTCACAGCGCCTCAGATAAAAAGTGAGAATCGCATGCTGTAGAGAGCTTTTGGAGATGTGTAGTGAGAACGCGGACGGTGTTATGGATCGAATTGTTACTGGGGACGAAACATGGGTCCACCACTATGACCCTGAAAGCAAACAAGAGTCCATGCAGTGGCATAAAAAAGGAACAGACCCCCCGAAGAAGTTCAAAGTCACTCCGTCTGCCCGAAAGCTCATGGCCACAGTTTTTTGGGACTCAAAGGGAATCTTGCTCATTGAGTACAAAAAAAAAGGTGAAACCATCAACGCCACATCCTACGCTTCCACTTTGCATAATTTGCGGGAGGAAATTAAAAAGAAAAGACGGGGTAAACTCGCAGCGGGTGTGTTGCTTCTTCATGACAACGCTCCTGTTCACACGGCGCGAGTTTCCAAGGCTGCTGCGCGAGATTGTGGTTTCGAAGAAATCCAACACCCACCCTATAGTCCAGACCTTGCCCCTAGTGATTATATCCTGTTTCCGGATTTGAAAAAATGTCTTCGTGGAAAAAGATTTTCGGATGATGAAGAACTCAAGTCGGTATTTTGCAGAGAAAGAGGAAATTTATTATTTTGAGGGTTTAAAAAAGCTTATCTCAAGATGTAACAAATGCATTGATGTTAGGGGAGATCATATTGAAAAATAAAAACAATTTAAATTGAATTCGCATTTCCCTTCATATCGATACCGAGAATATATTGAACGCCCCTCGTAAAATAACAATATAATAAGACCGTTGATGTTTAAAATTTGAAATTATTAACAGAATTTGAGCAAACTATAAATTGTACTAGGGCTGCTTACGAACAGAGCTAATGTGTTTGTTTTTAACAAAATGATCACATTTGTTCATGTTTTCAAGACATTTCGAGTTACTCCAGTGTGGCCAAGTTTGAATGAAAACTATGAATGGTTCTTCAATATCATCAGTTATACTCTTTACTTTCTCAAGAAGCCATGATTATTTTGTTTCGTATCTTCTAAACTCTATAAAAACATTTTAGAATCCATTTTCATACCATCTTCAGACTTCTATATTTAAACCACTTTATACCACACCCAAACCCTTTTCTAAAAATTAATTTGAGACTCGTTTCTGGGTACAGTTCAGCTTTTCTCATAAATAAAACAACTCAAGTAGTTACCCCATCCGTGTTCGCGGGAAACGTGCCGTTTCAGGTGAAATTTGTATTTTATTTTCCTTCTTTTTTTTCACTTTTTGAATGAACTAAATGCAACAATATGCGCGACAAGCACACAAAACCTGAGTCAACAGTTGTACAAATTCAACAATCATATAGGTGTTGTGTTTTTTTAACAGATCAATAATAAAAAAAAGGAGTTTGTTCTTAAAATAATGTCTCCAATGAATTTTAATTTTTTTTCTTTTTAACTAGAACTTTCGTTGTGAATTAATTTGCAAGATTTTCAATACGAAATTCGTAAATTAACAATAATCGACTGCGCATGGGACACGAAAGTATGTCGTACAAAAAAAAAAATTGAGATAAACAAACCCATACAAATATAAAAACAATGCATTTCAGAATTTTAAGACTAAGCCGCTGACTATTGTTGGGATACTTATTATTCTATAAACGCGATCAGTCTTTGTGATTGAGAGTCTTTACAAAATTTGTATACGAGTACGTAAACTTTAACTTACTCTGTGTAGGCATTGTTAATCATGAAATGTGCACAATTTGAATGACAATGCAAGAATTTAAATGATCCACGCTGCTGTACTGTTGAAGTGTTGAAATGTCGTTAACGTCATACGTTACTAGGGTTCCTTCAACTTATGTTAAGTTAATAAATATTTTATGCGACAATTTAGCTAAATCTCAGCAAATTTACCGAGTTGGGAAAATTTTTACTATTATAAACCTTGTAAATCCATTAGGGATTCTCACAAGTTATTGATGATTTCGAACATTCAACATGTTTTGAGAATGACAATATTGTCGTATTGAAATTGATTGCGGACGTCAGTACGTTTTTATTACTTGATTTGAGATTACTGCCAACAAATAAAAAAAAAAAAACGATTTTTCTGTGTAAAGTATTAATTGCTTTATTTGTTGAGTTGGTAAGCATAGTACAACTTTGATCATCATATGTATAGGAAATAGATTTAAGGGTTTAGGCCAGTCTAGAGGCCGTAAATAAAGGCTTTTTTGTGATTTTTTTTTCAAATTCAAAGAGCTTTTTTATTTTTCATAAGCGATTTAACAATATTTACATATTTCTGCGAAGCCGTGGCTTGTCTGCAGAAGATTGTATTTCTAATATATTAAAAAAGTCTAGGTAAGCTGCTCTAGCTACATAAAGGTAATTAATTAAGATAATTTTAAATTTTAATTTTTGGTTTTCTTTTATTTAATTTGAAATGAAATTTACTTTTAAGAATTTTTAATTTTTTTAACTAAGTGTTATTTGAATTTAAAAAATAGTTTTTAATGCTTTTTGTTCTCATTGTGACGTTTTGAATGTTGACGATTTATCGAGATAGTTCGTTTAAAGTTGCTGGAACGCTGTTCAACAGTTGTCGTCTACCATAGTTGTTGTAGGATCTGGGTACTTGTAGCATACCATGGGCACGTCTTCGTGTATTTACCGCATGATGGAGTGGGCGAATGAAACGATTATCATCGAAGTACTCCAAAACCAGTGTCAACTTGAAAATTTGGTCGACTTTAAGGACATCGAAATTCCTTTCGTGACCCCGTTTAGTGTTGACGTTAATTTGCTTCAGCACAGAGTTTTACAGCCTTTGTAACTTCTGAATGTTTGTTTTCGCAGCGTTTCCCCACGCAAGTATAACATACCGTAGCTTTGACTCTACTAAGGCATAGTAGACTTGTTTCAGAACAGGCATAGTAGCATGGTGTCGAAGATGAGCTACCGCAAACAACGCTTTCTTCAGGTCCATACGCAGCTTTTCAACATGCTTGTCCCAGAGAAAGCGACAGTCAATGATGACTCCAGGATACTTGTAGCTATCTACTACATCTATAGTTTTCCTGGGCGTACTAAAGCATGCATCGTTTTCGTAGTAGATTCTGTTTGGTGTTGTTTTGAAACTAGGTCCTCGAATATGCATCATCTTTGTTTTTTCAGCGTTGATCAAAAACCGTTTTCGTGGCACCATCTCACAGCAGCATTAAACTCTTCCTGCATCATCCTCAAGGCAGATTCTAGGCATCTGTGTCGAACAACAATAGCCGTATCGTCCGCAAAAGCAAAAGCAACGCTCTGTTTGAAAACTCGAAGTAGTTCGTTTGCATATACAATAGTATAAAGAGGATTGGACCCAGCTTTGAACCTTGAGGAAACCGTATTCCCATTCTTATTTTCGCTTAATACGTTTTTGATCATAACGCTTTGCAATCTGTTGCGCAGGTACTTTGCAAGCCAGTCCGCCATGACACCTCTTATGCCGAGCCTTCCAAGCGCTTTAAGCAACTTTGCACGGTCTAACGTATCGAATGCTTTGCTAAAGTCTATGAATAAAACTAAGACATAGTGGTCTTTGTTGAGACTCTCATTAACACCGTTAACGAATTCGCCTAGCAGTTTTCTCGTATTCTTTTTTTGATAACCGTATTGACTTGGGTGAATGTTTTTTTATGAAGCTCTGTAATCTTCTTACAATTACTCCTTCCAGGCATTTTTCGATTGCCGGCAGTATCGATATCGGTCGATAGGTGGTTGGGTTGGTTAGGTTTCAGGAAAAATATAAAATAAATCGAGTTTGCAAAAGTAGAAGTTTATTGTACATATGATTGACTGTAAAACATAATTTTTATAGAATAGTTTATTAAAAAATGGCGGTGGTTTAGCGTTTGCCAGATGACCTCTCTTTTCTGGAAGGGTCTACGGCCGTACCAACATCTCCTCTAAATTTTGAATTATAATGAGCTGCTAAATTTTATTTTTATTGTACATAACAACAGCTAGAGAAGTACGTAGGATTTTTTTCTGATATATTGATTTTTGGCCAAATGGCACATTTCCAGAGTCAAACTTGCAAAACTCGCCGAAAAATATCCAGAAAATTGTTAATAATAAGTTAGCTATGCCATATAACAAAAAATCTTATGTACTTATTTAGACAATATATTTTTAAAGATCCAGTTCAAATTTGAAGTGGATTAGTTGCAAATTGTTCAAGTTATGGGTGCGGCCAACTTGAAAAATGCTGTTTTGAGATAAACGCCTTTAAAATTTTAAGCTAAGAAAGCCTACCTGGCGGCCTTGTATTGTAGTATACTTTGAAAAACAAGTACTTCGAGATATTTCCCGGCCATAATCTTTTGGGATATCATTTCCGAGGTTCTAAGGGACCATTGAAAACAATAAAAAAAATAGATTTTTTGAAAATCCTAGAGTGGCCTAACCCCTTAATAGTGGCTTTTCAGACAAAAAGTCCAGCGAAGATCAGCATTCCTGCTGCAAGTTAATGCAGCCACGTTTTGCTAACGTTCAGAATTAAACACATCTTCATTTTTAATTATTATATTGTTTTATTTGTATATTTATAGACAAAAAGAAACTACTTCAAAGTTGGCATAGCTATTTTGTTCTAGTTTACTCGACTCGACTCGAGTACGTTTTACAAAAGTCGCCCATTCATTCCAATTTTTAAGTAATTTTCGAGCAAATTGTCGGTTAAGTGGTTAAGTTTCCTTGATAGCGAAGTGGATGTCGCTGGCGATACGATCGCCTGAGAAGACGATTATCAAATCAAAACATAGCGTGATATGGCTGGAGCTGTAAATAGGCTGTCAGAATTATGGGGCACACCTTATGTGGTAGCCAAAAAAAAGGTGATTTTTGGGTATTTTTTTTAAAGAAAACTACGGAAGCAAATATTTTAAAATTTGGAGACTATACTTATACATGAATTTTCAAAGGAAAAAATTAAATTTTCAGCGAGTTATTTGCTATCTCTCAAGTCTCAACCGCAGTGATTGCGGCCTTCGCCGTGGCTGAAATCAAAAAAAACAAAAAAAGCTTATTAAACTAGAAGCTATATAATAATGACTCACGATTGTGAAAAAAAAATTAAATCTAAAGAAACGGAAGAGTTTTGAAAAAAATGTCGAATTTTGCCCGAAGATTTGATACTTTTTGGCCCGCCAAAACTACATTTTTCATACAATCGAAAAACTGGAGATTCATTGTATAGTTTAGTTTAGTTTAGTTAAGTTTAGTTTTATTTTGCAATCACATTAAGACATAATTATCTTATAAACTAGTGAAGCTTTGATATGTTCAATACAAATTCAAATTTAGATTCAAGCTAATAAAAAAGATTAAGGTGATATTATTACTAATAAAGAATGGTTATTTATATATTCATTATTATAATCTCTACGTACATGTGTGTATATCTCCAATTAAAATTGTGCAATTTTCTAAGCATAAGTATACAAAGGAAAAAAAAAATTATCAAAGGGTTGGGTGTTATTGTTCATGTAGAAGGACTTAAGTTCATTCCTAAACCTGCTGGTGCCACAAGACCTTCGGACAAGCCGTGGTAAGGAGTTTAACAGGCGAATAGACGTTATGAAAAATTGTCGCTCAGATGTTAGGTATGAGTAACCGATTTGTTGAGATCTTTCAGACGTGGTAAATCTTATCTTATTGAATCGGTAACAAGGCTGATTGGTTTGAATCACATTTGAAAGCAATATAAGGGATCAATAGCGTATTAGATGGTCAAGTGACATGTTAAAGAGCAATTTCGAGTAATGAGATATTCTATCGTAGCGACGAAGATTGAAAACGTAACGCACGATATTGTTGAAAGCGACATTAAGTTTTCTTTTACTGTTAGCTTCACAGTAACAGAATATTTCGCATCCATAACAGAGAACTGGTACAAGGAGTGTTTTAGCTAGTAAGAGACGAGTTTTGAAGACGGTGAAGTAGTGTGACATCCAGAGCTCACGTAAAGTTCCATATACCTTACCAACTGTAGTATTGATATGGTTATTCCACTTAAGTTTTCTGTTAAAAATAACTCCAAGATTTTTTGCGGTGTCAACATATTCGATTTTTGAGCCATTGAGCATAATGTCTGGGAAGAAGGAGAGATCAAGCAGTTTTTTATAGATGACGATGCATTTACTTTTGAGTGGGCTTAGGAGAAGTCCGTTTTTTTCTGACCAGCTTGATATGCGCTCCAGGTCAGTCTTTAAAGCATTTGCGCAGTCATCTATCATACCAAAAGGGCAACTTCGATATAGTTGAACGTCATCAGCATACATTTGAATAGATAAGGTCACGAAAGTGGGAATCTCATTTACGTAGAGTGAGAATAGAATAGGTCCCAGGATGGAACCCTGTGGAACTCCTCTAGTATTGTATATAAAACCGGATGAGTTTTGGCCAACAGAGATAGCTTGCTTTCTTAATTTTTGGTAAGATGATATGGTATTTGTAGCTGAGCTTGAAAAACTAAACAATGTCAGCAGTTTGTTACAGATGTTAGTGTGGTTAACTGTGTCGAATGCTTTCGAGAAATCTAACAATACTAGAAAAGATACTTTGTCTTCATCCAACGCTTCCCTGATATCGTCTACAACTTTAATTATGGCCGTTGTATAGCTATGGCCTTTCCTAAATCCAGATTGCACTGGAGAGAGCAAGTTGTTGGAATGGATATAAGAGTTTATTTGCCTTTGAAGTACCCTCTCAAATATCTTAGAGAAGTAAGGCAGTATGGATATCGGCCGATATTCCTTACTATTGGAACTCTTATGTATAGGAATTATTTTTTCATTGGCCAAAACGGATACGTTTAGTTTTTAGGGAAACATGATTGTTAAAAAGGGTACATATATTTTTGTAACTGCATATTCAAATGCAAATTCGAAGATCAGAAATAGCAAGTCATGTCTAGAAAAAGCAGGTACGGACAACTGGCCATACAAGAGAGCATCATTGAGATTATTCACATAGAAAACATCTAAAAGAGCACAGGTTTCATCGGAAATGTGTGTAGCATTACTTGTATTGACTGGGAACAAAAACATAAAAAAAAAAGAAAAAAAAACCAAAGCGATTGGATGTTTTGTCTTCGAATCACAACTGCAGTAAATTCGAAACTTGTTGTTTCGAGAAAACGCGTTTAAAGATAAAATGATTGATTTCATTGTTAGAAATAGATAAAAATCATACTTAGAGCTAATCTGCTATTCTAGGACCATATAATTCGCCTTCCTCTTCTGCAAAAAGCGCCCGAATAGCAATTCCTGCATATCTGTATACCTGAAGGTCAACAATAGAAACCGGAATCGTACTACAATATAATGGTGTACGATGACGACAGAGCCCGAACAATAACTCAGGTAGACCCCGTAGCAAATGTAACTTTCTGGCCGCTGAATGGCTACTTTTTAGAAGGCAGTAATTTGAAAACTATTTGAGATATTCACTTCAAATTTCAGTATGCTATTTTTAAAGGTATAGACTATAGACTTTGTGCCCCTTAAATGGTTGATCTTTAGGTCTTACAGACCGATCCGTCAGAAGAAAATCCAAAAAGGTTCAAAGGAGCCAGGACTAATTTTAAAACCTTTCTTAAATGTCTGGAGTTTCAATACGATCGAAAACTGAGGCAAAAAATACTAGTGTCTCACAGAAAATAAAAGTATTTCGTCGTTCATTTAAGACATTAAAAACTCAGCCCAATTTTTCATCCCAGCGCTCATTTATAATGGTATTCCATCTGTCAACACTTTGGCCAAGGCCAACCTGTTCACTGCGCACTGCCCAGATAGCTCAATGCTATCAGAATGTTGCATATCTCCGCCTAAACTTGGCGAGTTTAATAATAATAATAATCTTATTTTCCTCCTTTTTTCCGAAAAGGTATTCTTTCACGTTGTCAAAACCACAGCGTTAGGTAATACATCAATCTTTCAAGAACCTTTTCATGAAGGTGAAACACAGCACCGTCTCCAAAAGAAACCAGAGCTTCATCTCTCTCTAGCTGCAAACCCACTGCACTTATATTCCTTCATTCTAAGATCATTCAAACGCTGATGAGCTAGCTCATGAAACTTAATACTCGTACTTTATAGCCTCTCCAGTTAGCGCGGTCTTTTGCCAGCTGCCTCCAGTAGTATAACTTTCACTTGTATGCGCCACCTAAAATGAGGTCGTCCTCAACTGAGTAGTCCGGTACGCGGGTGTGTGCTCCAAGTGACCTATCTATCTAAGCCGGGTTATGCGGGTTTTTTTTGGACGAGGGCGGCATCGCTGTACAGTCCGTATAGTTGTTGAAACGTCTCTTTCATTCTCCATTGATGCAAACTGGGCAAACAATTATCCGAAAATTTTTTTGTCGAATCCCCTGAGGGCATTTTCATAAACTTTCGTTAGCGTCCAAGCTTGTGCGCCACAAAGTAGATCTGTGTCTTGTATAATGATCAGGATAATCAGTGTTTTGCATAAATTGCCTTCTCAGCCCAAAGATGATCGCATGATTTCAATGCTGCTGTCGTTGTTGGAGTTGATAGCGAAGTCGAGGTAGGTAAAGTCTCTTGCTACCTCAAAGCTGTAGCTGCATAACGTGACGTTTTGTTCTTGGCGTCGGTGTAGTGTATCTCTCTTTGTTGGTAGTACATACTTCATTGACAGCTAAACTCATCTTTGCTGCTCCTGCTTCGATAATCACAAATGCTCCATTGACAGCTCGCTATGTTCTTCCCATTACATCAATGTCGTCTACGTTGAGTAATTCGAGTAACTGAATAGACTTTTAAAATATGGTACTTCTGGAGTGGACTTGCATGTAGTATAATTCTTTCAAGAACGATGATGTAAAAATCACATAATAACGAATCGCCTTCACATAATACGGGGTACAGGGTTTTGTATGCGATGTTGTAGTTGGCGCGGTTCAGGAGATCTCCCTTCTTTAGAATAGAACAAACAATGCTAAGTTTGTATTCGTTAACCAAGATTTTGGAGATGAGTTGTTGTATGCTCCGTATCCTCCGATCATCACTTGCGGCTGTAAACATCTTGGCACTTGAGACATCGAGTCCAGTAGCTTTATTAGACTTAAGCTTGCTGCCATTACATCATCTTGGTCGGGTGGCCGAAAATGTTTTCAGCCCTTCGCAATTCTTGTAGTTCATTCTACCTGACGCGATGTGATGTTGTTCGTTATCACCATTTTACAGTAATAATCTTTCCAGATTCTCAGCCTAGACTGTGGTTCTACTTAGTATGAGATTGCCTCCTCCATCCTAGCATATTTCTGTTCGGGCTTTATAGCTTTGTCGTGTGCTTTTTATTCTTTGGTAAAACTTCTTCTTTTTGGTAAAACCTCTGTAAGGCCTCGATTAAGCACTTCTCGTGCTCTTTATATTCCTTATTTTCTGGTCGTAAACCTTGTGAGCCCCTTTTGTTCTTTTAGGCACGTCCGCTCAGTACATCCGCTGTTGTCCTAGATTTACCTGTCTGCATTCGACATCGAACCAGGGGTTTTTTGTGGGGGTGGATTGAAACGGAGTACATCCGAAATGGCCTCTCGTCAACCTGAAATCGTTAGTATCAGTATTATGCTACTTGTCTAGCACGAATTTGCAATTTCAGCCTACATAGCTCACGCTGTTACCGGGGACTACCTCCAGGAAGTAGGGCAAGCAATACGCTGAAAACTTCAGGAGGTCAGGAGTTTCCCGCCGCGCAGATCCCCACCCACGGATATATTTTGTAACATCGCGATACTTTCTTTAGCCATTCAACTGGCTTATCAAATGCTTTGCCAAGGCTTTTATCTCTTAATCGCTATACCTTGCAAATATATAGACCAGTGTACTCTCTCTTTGCTCCCTGATTCCTCTTCGCTGGTATTTTATAATATAAAAATATTCATAATCCTTTAAGTGCGCCGTAGTTATAAAAAACTGTCACAATATTGACTTATAAGCCTATCAATTGTTTTTTGTTTATCCTCAAAATTCAATACTTTTAAGTTGCCTGCTTTCTATTATAGCGGCTATATTTTCTCCGTTTCGCACAGTACGCACAGTAGATGGGTATTGTCTAGTATCCTATGAGGATATTAATCAATCCATGGTTCGACAAATATAATATAGGGTGACCAGATTGCAGTGATAGCTTTCCAATTCTTATGTTTTAGCAGCTGTCAAAGCTATCAATGACATCCAGCTGTCAAAATATTCAGGAAGGTTAGCCATTTCACCATGGATCGCTTTAACTTGCCGAACTTGCGGAGATTATTAAAAAATATAATCGAAATTCCGGCTCAGATGTAAATACGCAACGTGAATTTCGTCGTGAGGTCGGTCGTCATCATGGCTTCAACCAGACAGAGATTGGTGCAAAATGAAGAAAACATAGTCGCCATAGCGGCCAGTATCGATGAAGACCCAGAAATGTCTATTCAGCTGCGATCAGCTGGGGCATCGCCACAGAGTCAATCCAGCTTATTTTGCGGTTGGATTTGGGCCTACATCCATATAAGTTTGTGCTAACGCGAGAATTGAAGCTGGCGAACTCAATCCACAAGTGTGCGACCAAGCACCAATGCATCCACAAAGATTGACTGCTTGGTGCGGTTTATGGCATGGCATCATCATTGGACTTTATTTCTTTCGAAATGAGCAAGTTACCGTCAATGGCCTCAGTTATAAAGGGATATTAACCGACTTTCTGTGGTCAGAGCTCGACAACACCGATATATCCGAGCTGCGACGCAATGCTCGAGGTTGTGAAGCAGAAATTTGGCGGCGTTTATCAATTGGCCGCTGTGATCATGCGATTTGACACCACTCGATTTTTTCTCTGAGGCTACGTCAAGTCCTTAATCTACGCTAACAAGCCAACCAATTTGGATGAGCTCGAGGCCAACATTCGACACGATATTGCCAGAATAACGCCGCATATATTGGACCGTGTTATTAAAAATTGAAAAAGGCGGCCGTTCGAATGATATGCTATTCAACACATAATGGCATGAGCGTAGCATCAAAATAAAGCCAGAATCAATTTTATATCTCACACCGTTGTTGTTTTATTTAATTTTGTTTCCTTTCGTTCTTATTGGGTTACCCTAAGCTTGCTCAGGCGGACGATTATGCTTACTAAAAAATGGGCTTGGCGATAAGAACGATAATTTCAGTAAACAATATGTATGACATGCGTGAGAGGTTGTCGAGGTGTGAGTCTTTGCTGGTTGTTACAAAAGCACTCTTTATAATGTATCTGTGATGATTCAATATTTACACTTTTTGTTAACATAAGGGTACTTATACCGAGGCCTGCATTTTTGTGAATCGCCTGTGAATAATGCTGGTCGTTCGTCTGTTTCTTCATATTGGTGTAACACCTTACAAGGATTGTCATACGTTCTTTTCCGTCGGAGTTACTACTTTGATATCATATCAATAGTAGCTTCAAGTGCAGCTTCAATGTCGAGATGTTTTGCTCCGTGCCCATCTTTATGTATCATAAAATGAACTTTATTATCAGTAGGGTAGCTCCGTTACAGCCCAAATTTTATTTTTCCATTACAGCAGGTTGTTTAAAACATAGATGGCATATCTATGTGATAACATATCCATACGGCTTTTAATTAGCACCAACCTTCAAACGATACGTGTCAAAATTGATAACATTTCGATCATTAGTCATCGAGATATTGAAGTTTTAGTGACACACCCTTTGCTATTTTCAAAACCATGGAAAAAACCATGATGAGAAAAAATACTGTTACAGCTCAAGAATGACTTGAAAATTGCTACAAGGGATTTGCCGTGTCGAAAGCGACCATATGTCGCTAGTTTGCTGAATTTGAACAGGCACAAATAATGCTAAACGCTCTGGGCCCCCAAATGAGGCTGTTACCCCGGAAAACATTAAAAAAATCCACAAAATCGTTTTGAACAACCGTAGAGCGAAAGTGCGTGAGATAGCTGACATCGCAAAGATACGAGTATCAATAGACCGTGTACATCATATTTTTCACGAGTATTTGAGTATGCGAAAACTCTGTTTGAAGTAGGTACCGCGTTTGCTCATAGTTGATCAAAAATAACAGCGTGCTGATCATTCAGAATGTGGTTTGAAGCTAAAAAGAATTTTTTCATGGGGTATGAGGGTTTGGAGAGTCCGATTGTCAATTTTTTTTTATTATGTTGGTATACATGCACCTGAAGTATGATAAAATTTTCAGCTGTATTCATTGCTTACTTTGTCTGTGGCAGCCGCTAAGGTTAGACGTGTTTTTATGAGCTCGGCGAGTTTTGCTTGGTAAAAGAAATGGATCCAAGAATTTGTATCAAATTTTGCGGAAAAAATGAAATAAAGTGCGACAAAGTGTGTTAAATGTTAACAAAGGCTTACGGTGAGTCTGCTATGAGTCAAAACAAGAGTTTGCGAGTGGTAAAAGCGTTTCCAAGATGGCCGTGAAGATGACGAACGCCCCGGACGCCCCAGCACATCAACAACCGATGAAAACGTGGAAAAAGTGAAAGAAATGGTTATGAACGATCGCCGAATCACAATCAGAGAAGTCACTGATGATGTTGGCATATCGATTGGCTCATGCCATGAAATTTTTTCGAATGTTTTGGGTATTAAACGCTTGGCCACAAAATTTGCTCCGTAATTGTTGAACTTTGAACAAAAACAGCGGCGAACGGAAGTTGCTCAGGAGTCACTAAATGAAGTCAACGACGATAAAGAATTACTGAAACGTGTTATAACGGGTGACGAAACATTTTACGGATATTATTTCGAAACTAAGGCTCAATCGTCCCAGTGGAGGCATTCTGGCTCGCCAAGACCGCATCGCTGAAAGAGCTAAAAGCTATTCCAAAGATCGAGTTTGAGAAGTGTTTCGAGGATTGGAAGAAGCGCTGGCTGGTACAAGCGCATAATATCTAATGGGGACTATTTTGAAGGCGACAACATTAATGTAGACGAATAAATAAAAAACTACAATTTCTGAACACACCTCGTACTCATGGATGAAATATGGATCCCATTACCTGTTCGGGAACATCAAAAAATTTTGGCCCGAAAGAATGAAGAGATTACTGAAGCGCATTTTGGAGGATTGGACAAATCGTTCTATAAGAAAGGAATAGAAATGTTAGAGTGTCGCTAGAATAATTGTATGGAGAAAGAGGCTATGTTGATGGCTAAAGTCGAATTTTGCCAAAAAGGTTTTCGACGTCATTAATCGGCTACCATGAAGTCCAAGTTATGTCTTTCAGTGAAAAATCTGTACAAGGTTCTACTTTTTTGTTGACACAGTGTGTCAATAGTTGCGTGGTGTCCTTTGATACAGAAGTATCAAAGTATCCAAAGTATTATGCTCCCGTGCTTTTATTTTGAGTACCAATCAATTTCTTCTTTGACAGATTCGAGCGACAGTTACAATAGAACGAGTTCGAGTTAAGTTCTCTAATTAAAGTCAAAGTAACATCAAATTTTGACACGCATCATTTGAAGGTTGGTACTACCTAAAAATCGTCTGTTTATGTGTATCTGTGTGTCAGTCTCGGGACTTATATTAATCATAGTAACGAATATAAATATTGCTTACATTTCAAAATTACTCTCTTTAAGTGATAAATACACTTGAAGTCAATGAACTAATTTAATTGAAGGCAATTGACAAAAAATCCAGATGTCTGGCGCAGCAGGGTAGACCTGGAATTAATTTTACTTGAAAGAATACTTTCATGTCGCGTACAATGGGATCGGAGACAAAAAAAAAAACGATGTTCCTATTTTATGTAGTTGTTCAAAATGTGGTCGTAGAAACATGTTGTTGAAAGAAACCGCATCAAAATTGAGGTAGCGAGGGTCACTAATTATCTTGAAATTGTAGCTTCCTGCTGAGTTCTATTGGCAGTATGAGTTTAATATTAGTGGTAACTGCTGTAGTTTCTATCCTATTATCTCTCAAACCGCTAGTGCACGCCAGTAGTTTGGTATATTGTTGGAAGAATGTGCATCTTATATAGGTACGTAGATGTGCAAGCTTAGTAGAGACGTTTAATCTGGCTACAGCTTTATTTATAGTTCATCTCTGCAGGCGATATGGAAAGGTGGAAAGTAATCGACAGAGAACTTCCTTAGTCCTAAATTAAACCAATACGGTTTTATCCGGTAGAGAACGGTGAAGATGTTTAGATATAACGGTAGAAGAGGTCTTAAACTTTATATAAATAATAACGATATTGGGGCAACTAAGACAGTCTCCTCTCTTCCGACCAAATTTTGCGAGTCAGCTGTCTCATTTAGATGCTGATAAAGTCTGAATTAGCACAGAGTTTTTAAAAATCTTCTAAATACACTACGGGCTTTCACGAAGATACGCTTTAGGCCCATCCTCGTCAGTTATGTCTACTAAGTCGACGAACACGTTTTGTTGCATAAACTTCTAAAAAAAGTTTTCATATAAGCACGGAAGCGTCTTATTTTAAAACTTTTTTCTTCACAACAGTGGACAGTTGACAGTTTATAACTTTTCGTGATATCCGCATGCATAAGCATGGCATTGGCTTTCGGTAATCTAAAATATTTCATAGGCATTTGGTTAAAACCTAATTGGTTAGGAGCTCACTAAGTTTCCCTCTGGTATTTTAGATGAAAGAACTGCGTGTTGGCTATTTTATTTTCCAGCTGAATGAATCTGTTCAAGTTCCAGATGTGATCCAAAGATAGTTTTATCACCAACCCTTGTATAAAAGTTTTCGTTAAAGTATCGATCTAAAGGTATCGTTCATTACTTTTGTCAAGCAGCTAGAAAAGCCGATTATTTCTCCTTTATTTGGATGTGAGCCATGGCCTGATTGTATTCGCATATTTGATTTTTATTTAAATTCAGGAGACGTTGGTTATAAAATTAAAAATGTAATAATAAATTGAAGGCACCGCAGTCCTGACCCATTCTTTCCAATTGTTGTTCCGCTTGCCACTTTGTGATCCGAGAGAAGGACTCATGAATTTTTCTGACTTCGAACCCGGTTCTCTGCTGTAATAGCTAACTAAGTTTACCCCTGCACCACGCCGATAAGTTGGGTTCTAAAATTGCTCTTCTATATGGTTTTCTGTTTTGCTTTATAGTTGGTTGCTTATCGCTTTGTTAGAGGTCAAATTTTTATTTCCGAAAAGCGAACAATGGAAGGCATACGAAGAGTAGAGCGTTTTTTGTAGGAATCCTTCCTACACTTTGCTGCTCATTACCGAAAAGGCTGTTAAGCCAGCAGGCATATTCGGGCTTAATATACGAGGGTTGTCCCAGAAGTACCCTACCTGACGTATAGATGGCGATTGTCGCTTAAAAAGAATGACAATTGTAGAAAGTAACAACCTTATAAAGGTTAAATTTGAAGTTTGACGATGCTATATTGTTTAGTATTTGTTCGGCAGCCATCAATAGTGAACGCTCTCAATGAAATTTTAAATATGGAAAACATTGGTCATCGTTATGTGACACAATACTTTCATTTGAAGGGCCTCCATCCAACCCACATAAAAACGGCACTGAATTCTATTCTGTGGGAGTCTGCTCCTTCGTTTACAATAATAAAATATTGGGTGGCAGAGTTTAAGGAGGCCGTTCCAGCTGCCAAGACGTACATCGCAGTGGTCGTCCAAATGAGTGAGTTCACCAGAATTGTTGAAAAAAATCCAGAAAATGGTATTGGATGACTGTCGATTGAAAATGCGTGAACTAGCAGATTTGGTAGGCATTTCAAAAACCGCTGTACGTCGCATATTGAATGAAAAATTGGACATGAGAAAGCTGTGGGCAAGATGGGTGCCACGATTACTCACAATGGAACAAAAACAGCTTGGTGAGGATGTTTTAATCGAGTGCTTGGCGAAGTTTTACAGCAATAAAACCGAGTTTTTGCCTCGATTCATAACCATGGATGAAACATGGGCCCATACGAAGGTACAGTCAAAACAATTGACTCAAAGAATCGGCTCCAAATAAGGCAAAGATAGTTCCATCTGCAGGCAGGGTCATGGCGTCAGTTCTTAGGGATGCACGTGGGATAATTTTCATTGGTTATCTTCAGAAAGGAAAAGCAATCAACGACGTGTATTATTCGAACTTATTGCAGCATTTGAAAGATGAAATTAAGAAAAAACGGCCGCCTTTGGCGAAGGAGAAAGTTTGTTTCATCAAGACAATGCACCAGTTCACTCATCCGTCATCGCGATGGTTAAAATCAATGAGTTACTCGTAAAATTCGAATTGCTTCCTCATGCACCCTATTCGCCAGATTTAGCCGCCTCGGATTATTTTCTATTTTCGAATTTGAAAAATTGGCTCGGTGGTATTTTAAGGAACTCGATGATTCTCACTATAAAAAGGGTCTCTGGGACTACTCTCGGATCTCAACTCAAAAAATTACAAAATGGTCCAACAAATCACTGTCTGGTACATGTTCACTGCTAAGCAATCTCCAGACTTCTTCTCATTTAGTTTTAATAGCCTTTAGTTGACTTTAGCCTAATATACAGGGTGAATGACTCGAACTCCAACTTTTTAAAATGCTATAATTTTTTTATTTTTTGATAAATTTTATTGCGCCAAAGCAAAAAATGTTGGAAAATACATTAATTTTCAAATTGTATCGCACGCTGCACGCAAGTGGCTCTGCGGTATTTTGGCCCATTCCCGGCGAAGTGCTTGTTTGAGGTGGTCCAAACTTTGGTATTTTTAGTGCCAACCTTCACCTTCAAAATACCTCAGACAGAGAAATCCAACGGATTTGCATCAGGAGAATTTGCAATCCATTGTGTCGAAGAAATGAAGTGTGGAACATTGTTTTTTAACGAATCTTGGTTGACGCGCGCTTTGTGAGACCGTGCCGACGGTGTTGAAATGTCCACGGTCTCCTACTAAAATGGTCGCTCGCCCTAGGCTTCAATACTGCCTCTAAGACAATTTCACGATATACGATCGCATTAATTTTGACGCCACGGTCTAAAAATACGAGCGAAGAGCGACCATCGGCGGTTATGGCGGCCCAAACCATCACCATCGGTGCTGCCTGCTTTCTGGTGGCCATCCGAAGGTGTAAATTTTCGAAGGACCTCTCTGGCAAGTAAACTCGGTCATTTTGTTTGTTGACATATTGCTCGATAACAAATGGCGACTCATCGGAAAAAACCAAATTCGGCAACTTATCACTTTCGTGCAAGCGTAGCAACTCCTTCGCTCTTTCGAGTCTAACTTTTTTCTGTTGCGGTGTAAGATCGCGTGCTTTTTGGAACTTCAATGGCTTGAGTCCAAGCTCATTTTTGAGTATGTGTTGCTTCTGTTCCAGCGATATGTTGAGCTCACGAGCCATTTTTCTTCCACTTCGAAGCGGATTTCGCTCAATTCGAGCCTTCGATTTCCGAGCCATTTCTGCCCATGTTGCTGTTTTTTTATGACCACCTCCATGGCGTTTTGCAACGCTACCAGTATTACTGTAACGAGCTATGGTTCGAGACACAAATGATTTATTCACGTTGAGGCTCTGGAGGGCTCTAACGATAGCTACTTGTGGTTTTCCAGCCAAATATAAAGCAATCACACTATCACGTTTGAATTCCATCGCGGATAAACACAACTGAGACGCAAATCGTTTAAAAGGCTTGTAAATAATAAAATTACGAGTATCTATCATGTGTCAAAATTTGAGCTCACTGTCATGAACGGTTTGGAAATTATAGCAGTCTGAAGTTGGTTCCAGTTCGAGTCATTCAGGGTGTATATTACTAGCCGTTGTTCATAGTGATTATGGTGACAGAACTTTTGATTATTGTCGTTCTAAATAAATAATTCGATATGACAGCCAGCGGAATAATGGAATAATGGTAGCAAGTTAATAGCATGTAGTTTCCATAAGTACTGAAGCATTGAAGGAGAGTCTAATGAATCACTTCCAAAGCTAAAAAAGGTACTAGTATAAATGTAAGTTAATGACAAGTCGTTTGGGTTGTTCATAAACTGTGTATGACTTGCATCAAGTCCAATCGTAATACCATGTCGGTGCGGCAGCTTTCACAGCAATTTTAAAACTAATTAAGCCACTAGAAAAGATTTTTTTCTGATAAATGTAATGATGAATAATAAAGCAACAGAGATTTTTATCTATTTTCACATTCCTAAAAATAGACAACAAAGTTGTCATTTAAATCTACCAGACACTGATACAAATATTCGAATAAAATTGCAATTATATCCTACAGTTTGCTATCATAAGTCATACACAACAATTCTGAAAAATTATTGAAATTAAAAATTAGCAAAGTAGTTCTGCCACAACTCACAGTCTCGTACATCTGACAATTAAATGAAAGACCGTATCTTTTATGAAAATTTAATTGGGCTTTTTGATCGGTATGAGGAAATTATTGCATCGATAAAACAACTTATTTAAAATTAGTGATAATTAATTAATTGGCTGTTTATTCAGCTGTCATTAGCAATTAGAACAAACTCTAATAAAAAATGTAACTAAGTACAATAAGAACGTGCTCGGAGTAGTGATTAAAAGAGAAAATGTTAACGACATGAATGATGAATCATTTCAACTTGTTTCTTAGATACATTCTCAATGAAAAGCTATAGAAAGTACAATCAATTGAAAAGA
The DNA here is from genome assembly GCA_963966105.1 of Volucella zonaria. Classification (NCBI taxonomy): domain Eukaryota; kingdom Metazoa; phylum Arthropoda; class Insecta; order Diptera; family Syrphidae; genus Volucella; species Volucella zonaria. Next base: position 314,742,490 of record OZ014530.1, on the reverse strand, counting down.
ATGAGACTATCAACTCAGCCTTGAAATGCACCTTCATTAACCACCGATAATTATTGAATGAGCATACCATCTGACAAGTTAATCTTTCTCGAAAGCTGTAAAATTTTACTCTTTAAGAATTTTAATTTTTTCCACTACGTTGTTGGCTACCAATTAAAAGTTGACTTTGCATTTTAGACCAAATGATGAACAAATACAGAGCTATAAGCACTTTGGGTTTTTTCTTGCACTTTTGATCTTTATCAACGCATTACAGTAGATATTCGTTTGGCAGACAGACCTTTCATATCAGTTTTGACCTCTACTTTTCAATTTAGTCACTTAAAAATCTTGCTGTGTCTTTTGGATCTAATTTAAATTTTTTTAGAAAAAAAAAAAAACATTTGGCAAACAAAAACCGCGAGTCATAAGTTGAACCCATTTAATTTGTCAAACTAAAGTATCCGCGGTTTCATAGGGTAAGTCTTCATGAAATTTTTCTTCTTACGTTATCGCAAAGGATCTGGCGGTTTATTGCGATGGCAGCCGTTCAACATCTAATTTTCTCACGCTATTTCACCGCTTGAGATATACCTGGCTGTTCGACTCGAATTAGTATTTCGAATCATTAATGAAAAAAATGATACTAGTACATAATATTTTTAAACGATAAATAACCAAAAAGAGTTCTAAAAACATATTACATGCCTCAACTTTTTCAAAGTAAATTCAATTCGAAAAGCTAATGAGGAGAGTTGCAATGGAAAATAGGTATCTTTAATTCCCTTAATTTTTTTATTTCTGATGAAATTATCAACACTCTAAATGTGTGGTACTGGCGGTATAAGTAGTCTGGATGATGAAAGAATCAATTGAGCTACAATTAGGCGATTGAGTTTTTTAATTAATAAAAGCTTTGAAACTGTTGTTGTTCCTGATTGCCTCAAGAATTTTTTTATTATTTCCATCTAATTATAGACCGACATCTTTGTTATCAGTCTTCACAAAACTTTTTGGAAAAATAATAATTAGCAGAATCCTTGAGATTTCCGAAGAATACAATCTACATATTTCATGCGAATAAATTGTTTTTATTCGAAGAGCTACGTCAACAGAGTATCTAATAGTGTGCTTTTAGCAGATACATATTTATATTTACTTAGTCACAAAATACTTCTAAGAATATTCCATAGTCTTGGCACTACAAATAATATCCTAAGTTGGGTCTCTTCCTATCTTAATGAGAAGAATCAGTACATTCCTCTAAATTTAACTAGCGGGCATGACATGGATCAGGGGAATGATCCTCAGGCAACTTCTAATAATTGGGTAAAAGCGCTAGCAGCCAGTCGAATTTAGACAGAATATCTGCATTGTCGTTTTTTTTCGAATCCGCAAACCCAATTCCGTGGCGAAGGGCAAAACATTTAAACACTTAAGCTCTGCCATTAACCAGCAAGAAAATTGCGGTGACGATGTCGCACATAGAGTCAATTTGCGGTGATTTAAGTGCCGCGAATACTCTGTAGTATTTTTGAAAACGTTGCGAATATCAAAGGCTGTAACAAACATGGCCTAAGATGTACGCCTACTTGGTAAGAAGCCCTTTTCTCGGTCCTACCAAACCGACAGAGGAAAACCGAAAAAGGTTCAAACGAGCCAGAAATGACTATAACGCCTTTCTTAAGCGTGTGAAATTTCAATACGACCAAAGACTGAGACAAAAAATACTGCAATGTCCCAAAGGCAGTAACAATTTTTGATTGTTCGTCAAAAACATTAGAAATTCTGCCTCATCCTTTATCCCAACGCTCATTTACAATGACATTCCAGCTGTCAACACTCCCAGATTGTGCTTTGTCCCCGCCTACACTTGAGTGCGTCGAATCTTCAATGGGACGAATCCACTTTCGCACTCGTGTAGTAGCAATAGTACCTAAAGATCTCAACATACATAAACCCGCTGGTCCAGATGGTATATCTCCCCTTCTTCTGAAGAGGTGTTCTTCCCCGCTGGCAAAACCACAGCGTAAGCTTTTTCATCAATCCTACTCTTTAAGACTCTTTCCGAACAGATGGAAAACAGCATTTCATAGCAACAGGTCCACTGGTGATTTGATGGCATGTCTCACCGACTTAAGTGGAACTAGAGCGATGTCAATTTCGCGAAAGCAAGATAGTTGCACTTGATATTCTAAGGCATTTGACATCAGGCTCTTTTGTCTAAAATATGTGCTTTTGGGATCGATGACTCTCTTCTTCAATGGATTAGAAACTACCTTTCGGAACATTCAACTCAAGTTGTCATAGAAGGTTTCATGTCTGATATTCACAAAATAAATGCTATTGTGCCCCAGGGCTCCGTTCTATCTCCGACACCTTTTTAATTTTCATTAATAATCCCTTGTCTGCTACTTCTAATCCAATGTATTCCTTTGCTGATGAATGTACGCTCTGCTTGTCATATTCATTCCCGGCTCTGCTCTTCGGCTGTAGAACCGGAACGGCAGCGTATGCTAAGCGCATTAAAATCCAATCAAACAACATTACTAAATGTGGAACCACCAATAGAGTGGAATTTAATGCTTCCAAAACTCAATGCTGTCTGCTGTCATTAATGCGAAATTCGAATACCCAGCCATTGTCCATGAATGGCACTTGCATCTGTGAAACCGATATACTTTCCATTCTCGGTGTGTGTGTCAGTGACAACTTACGTTGGAATGACCACATATTCGGTGTTGTCAAAAATGCTGCGAAATGTCTAGGTTTCCTCAAGCGATGTAAGCAATATTTTACCCCCTCTGATCTGGCCGCAATATATAAGGCATTCGTCCGCCCAAAATTGGAGTACAATGCCCACATCTGGTCGGGTGCGCCCAAAACATCTCTGCACCTGCTAGATAGGATTCAAAACCGTGCGATAAAACTCATAGGTGATACTAATACCAGTCAATCAATTGACACCCTCGAACACTGGCGTAATGTCTCCTGTCTCACTCTGTTTTATCGCTATTTCCACCACCAGTGCTCCATTGAAATCGCCAGTAGCATTCCGCCCATTCAAACTTTCAACCGCAACACTCGTCTCGCTGTGAATGCTATCAGTATACCCTAAAGCCCACTTTCGGACATACTCTAAAATATCGTGATTCGTTCCACGCAGATCTCAGGAATCGAGCATATCACAAACAATACTAATTTTTTCAGAGAGAGGCTTGAGTCATGAAGCGTATAAAGTTCAACTGATGCAAGAGCTTATGTCTGGCGATCATTAGCATTTCCCATTCAAGTGTTGGAAATGCATGAAATTGATAAAAAAATGTGCCGACAAACCATTTTGAGCGATGAGGCACATTTCTATCTTCAGGAATTTGTTAATAAGCAAAATTATTGCACTTGGGGCTTGGAAACCCATTATTTCTATATCGAATCGTAATCAATGAATAATGAAATAATGAAGTTAAAAATATGGATCCGGGCGATGTTTATTTCTCTGATTATGATTGCTCTTTTGCCAGAAAAGTTTCTTCGCAGAGTTATTTTTCAAAATGATGATCAAAATTGACTGCCGAAATCATGCGACTTAAGGAGTTAGGCCACACTAGGATTTTGGAAAAATCGGTCAAAAATGATATCCCAAAAGATTATGGCCAGGAAATATCTCGAAGTACTCGTTTTTCAAAGCATAGTACAAGACCGCCAGGTAGGCTTTCTATAACTTAACATTTTAAAGGAAGTCTACCTGCATTTTTCAAGTTGGCCGCACCCATAACTATCTTCAACCAAATCACTTCAAATTTTAACTAGATCTTTAGAAATAAATTGTCGATGGTTCATTTGTTATTGACAATTTTCTGGCGATTTTTCTGCGAATTTTGCAAGTTTGACTTTTGAAGTGCACCATTCGGATAAAAATCACTATATCAAAAAAATCCTACATAATTCCTACCCCCTTAGACCCTATCCAAAAAAGAGAGGCCATCTGAGAAGCGCTGCACAACCGCCATTTTTAAATAAACTATTCCATAAAAATTATGTTTTATAGTCAATCATGTGTACAATAAACTTCTATCGTTGTAAATTCGATTTATTTTATTTTATTTTATATTTTTCTTGAAAAGATATCACAAAAAGCCTAATTTTACTGTCTAGATAGGTCTAACCCCTTAACACCGTTCGATTTCTTACTTTGAGTTCATGTGAAAGAAAGGATATATGCCAGCAAAGGAATCAAAGCCAACTTTTGTCCTGTTATCGATGAAATAGAGCCATAGATGTGCGAAAATGTGATGAGTAACCTTCTCAACCAATAGTCTATTTCATATTATCGTATTCCATAAAAAGTACGTCTACTGGGAAACCCTTTGTTATACTGGCCATTTTCGTGTTCAGCTAAACAAACAATCCATTTCGACTTCGATCAAACTAATGCTATATAAAATACACAGATGTAAAGAGTGTCCCAAAATTCACACAAGAAATAATTTTGATAGAAGGAAAAACTCGATTTTTATTGATTCATAAAGGATATAGGGTTACGTATACCATATCAGGTAAATAGCCTCCACTATTTTGCTGTCATATACACACTCTTTTGTCGAAATTTTCCATGACAGTTTCGTATAAATGTGGCTGAATTTCGTTGATGCGGCGCTCGGTTTGCTCCTGGTCGTGGGCTTGTTAGCATAAACCTTTCGTTCCACAAACTCCCAAGGAAAAAAGTCCAACGTCGTTAAATCGGATGATCTGGGCGGTCATCTTATCGCCAAAACGAGAAAGTACACGACCAGGAAATAACTCATGCAGCAATTGAATTGTTTCTTAGGCTGTGTGGCATGAGTTGAATGTGGCAGCGTGTTGTTGAAACCAAGCTTTGTCCACATCCATGTCTTGCAATTTACGTGCAAAAAATTGGATTATCATGTTGCGATATCCACCACCATTAACTGTTATTGCTGGCCTGACCAGCCGAGTTTTCAAAGAAGAATGGTCCGATGATGCCCACAGCCCAAAATCCACACCAAACAGTGACATGTTGTAGATACTTTTCTCAATAATCACTCGTGGATTTTCTGAACTGAAAATTCAACAATTTTGACGATTAACAGAGCCATGAAAATAAGCCTCATCGCTGAAGATGATTTTGTTTGAAAAATCACCATCCACTTGGTGTTGTTCCATAATCCATCCAACCAACTATCTTCGCTTTGCGTGGTCAGTTTGTTGCACTTTGTACGAGTATGCATGAAGATGCAAATCTTTCGTGAGAATACGCTGTAGAGAGCTTCTCGAAATGTCCAATTCTTGACCACAGGTGCCGAATTGATATTCCTGGACTATCAGCAACACAGGTTTAGTTTTCAAACTGGCAACATTGTTTCTACAGACAGCCAATTTGACGGTTGAAAGTTGATTTGTAGCTAGCACATTTTGACATTTTACTAGGTGGAATGAAAAGTGACCTCCTTGACCATCAGAATGCGCTGCTACTGCAAAAAAGGTTGTGGTGCCTTGAAGTCCGTTCATATTTAGGTAGACATGTCTAAAGTGCGATACTGTCTTTAGTTTTGTTTTGACAGCTGATTGTTGTTGACGTGTTTGGTATCATGTTGAGTAAGGACAAAAACGATTTTCGTTCTCTCATAAAACATTATTTTTTGAGAGGCAAAACGGCGAAGGAAACAAAAGAAAAGTTGGATAAGTATTATGGGGCTAATGCTCCGTCAGATTACACCGTCAAATATTGGTTTCGAGAGTTTCGTGGTGGCCGCAACTCCACTACCGATCAAGTCCGCAGCGGCAGGCCCTCCGATGCGATTACAGAGGACAATGTCAAAAAAATACATGAAATGGTGTTGGCTGACCGGAAAGTGAAGATGCGCGAGCTAGCAGATACCACAAAGATTAGTACTGAGCGCACACGCCATATTTTGGGCAATATTCTGCATATGAAAAAGTTATCCTGCCGCTGGGTGCCGCGAATGCTCACTTTTGACCAAAAACACGAAGGCGAGAGCACTTCGAAAGAGTGTTTGGACTTGCTGATGCGGAATCGGGCGGACTTTTGACGTCGATTGTTAACTGGATTTGGATTCCTCGGACTATTATCTCTTCCCAAACCTCAAAAGATGGCTCATCAATAAAAAATTCAGCTCACGCGAGGAAATCATCGACGCCATGGAGGAGTATTTTGCAGACCTTCCGGAAAATTACTTTTCGGACGGGATCAAGAAGTTGGAAAATCGCTGGAATAAGTGTATCAAACTAAAAGGGGATAGTCCCCTTGAATAATATATAAAAAAAAAATTTGTAATTCCCAAGGAGGACACTTTTCACTCCATCTAGTAAGCCAGTAATACAAGTAAGATTTTACATAATTTTATGTAAAAATATACAGTTCCTGGCGTTGATGTATTCTTGCAAAGTGCAACCAATCAAACCTGATCGTATCTGCGGATGCCGTAAATATAACGCAATGCGTCGTTAAAGGCAACTTGACGCTTACGCAGGGATAACGAGTCAAGGCTGCGGTAGACCACCTCGGCATATTTTATGAGGGGTAAGACTAAGGTCAGTACTAGCTTCCGTCGTGTTTCTTATGGTGTGAAATAAGCAGTGATCCACAATTGCGAAGACATCAGTAGATACGACCAATGACCACGTTAGAGTGATTATACCCATACAAAGTATGGTTTACTGTGTAGCCAAGACTAGTAATTGACTCAACAGCTTTAATTTTATTGTTATTCATGATAATATCAGGTAAAACACTCAAGTTAAAATTATTTTTTGAGATTGGAATTACTTGGATTTAGTAGTAACCCATTTGCTGCTGACCAAGTGTAAATATGTTTCAACTCCCAGTTAATGAGGAAAACTAGTTCATTTAAGTTGCTGAATGGTTTCGCTAAGTGTAGTTGGACATTGTCTGCATATACATAGGTGTACCGAGGCATATTTACAAATTGATGCAGAAAAGTATCGGTCCTAATATTGGGCCTTGAGGCACTCCCTGCTTGATTTCTTTTAAAACTGATGAACATGCATCGGAAACAACCCTGTGCGATCGGCCGGAAAGAAAACTGTACATCAATTTAACTGCCCTTTCTCTGAAACCAAAGTTATTCCTGAGCTTCCAACACAGGATTTTATGATTCACATTATTAAAAGCCTTCGAAAAGTCTAGCAACCAAAGCAACGAAACCTTACCCCTGTTGTAGTCATGCCTTATTTATTCCAGTGGAACAACTATGGTTAGCCCTGAAACCGAATTGTTTAGCATATAGCAACTTGTTGAGTGATAAGTGCTTTACTATTTGCTTAGCCAAAATTTTCTCAAATGCCTTTGACAGACAAGGTAGAATACTAACTGGTCTAAAACCAGCAGGAGAAGATGGATTATGTTTCTTTGCTATTGGCAAGACTCTTGCAGTTTTCCAGATCTGAGGAAAGTTGTTGTTGTTATACACCAGTTGATGACATGGGTAAAATGAGAGATAATTTGAGGTAAAATAAGTTTGAAGAATCGTATTGGAAGGCCATCTTCACCTAAGGAATTTGACTTTACAGCTGCTATGCATTGAGTGATTTCGACATCTGTGGCTGCTCTAAATCCTCAAATATTGGTACAGAACTTGCAATGCCTACCACCATGTACTGTTATTGCCTGACCAGCCGAATTTTCAAAGAAGAATGGTCCAATGATACCTCCAGCCCAAAGTGTATTCATACCCACTTGAGTGTTAAGTTCTTTTTTTAAAAAAAAAAATCCGCTTGGTGTTGTTCCATAATCCATTCAAACAACTCTCTTCGCTTTGCGTTGTCAGTGGACTTAGGCTTCAGTTCTTGAGTCAATTGCACTTTGTACGGGCATGCGTGAAGATTACGCTGTAGAGAGCTTCTCGAAATGTCCAATTCTTGACCACGATACCGAATTGATGTTCCTGGACTATCAGCAACACTCCTACGAACTGCTTCGATGTTTTGTGTTGATCAAAAGTGTCTAAAATCACACCCTCTGAATTTTTGAAGTAATCCCTTCACAGTTGATGAAACTAAATCACTATTCCGACTATATTTTGTTCTAAAATTGCAAACTGTAGCTGCCAAACATTCTCTACGAGTATATCTAAAGTAATACTAAAAAAGAACAGCGAACTGTTCTAAACTCGGAGCTGTCAGCTGTCTTTTGTTCGTTGGCAACACTTTATCTCCCAAATGGCTCAAAATTAAAATCTTGCACGAATTTTGGGACACCCTTTATATGCATCATCGCTTTTGTGTAAATCCTTCTCTACACATCTGGCCGTCTGTAATTAAATTGTCAAAATTAAAAAAAAGCAATTTTATTTTAATAATTATTAATTTTTCTCAGAAATGCATATATAAATTCGTAATAATCACTTTGGCACAATTTCCGTTTAGTCTTGCCACTTTATTACTTTTGACACTCTCGATAATAATTGCCCAAAGTTCGTTCAATTCCTTTGTAGACATCTCGTGGTCGGCCAAATGTTTTTTTTTCTCTTTGTTAAGAAATCTTTAGTTTCCAAAATACTCATTCGATATGACATCATCAATTTTTAAATTAGCTTATACCGGCATTTTTACTATGAAAAAAAGTGTGTCACCAATACGTGTGTCCATCACAGCATCATCATCATCATCATCATTTCAACAGGTTGCACCACAACCAGATAAATATCTCAACAAATACCATAGTTTAGCCTTTACCGCGAATCTGTGCAATCCTTCAACTTAATAGTAATCTTGTTAAGCCCACTCCCACCTACAAATACCCGTCAGACCGTCAGGTTATTTATTTATCAATTCAATTATTGTACTGTAATCTTTACAAAATCTGATTCCATCATTTACAAAATTTAAATAAAATTTTAAACAGTCTATTAATTTGAGAAAAAAATTCGTGACGTAACATTTTGCATTTTACACATATCTATCTTTATTTGCATATTCATTGGGCCAACACACATTGTCGGTCAACCTAAGCGATCGTTCCCTCCATAATCAGGTGTTGCGCGAGATGCGTTTGGTTATCCGTAAGGTACCAACCAAATTGCTTACATATGTCTGCAGGTGATCGAACGTCGATCAATTTAACTCTTTTTTTTTTTTCAGTAACCGATCGAGTAGGTTACTCGTAAATTCGATGGAATATCTACACATACTCGTAGTATGGGAATGACAAATGTGCGTTTTAGACGAAATCAAAATCGGTTGCTGAAGGTCGACTTTCTTTTTCGACGACCTTGAGATGGTATTCTTTGCACAAGCTTGAAGCGTTGTGCGATACGCGGATTCAGAAAACACAGCGCTTGGGTATTGACCTAGTTACTTAGAGCTAAAAAGTTAAATCGCTTGACATGAGCTTTTCGTCATTTTTCGGTTTTCCTAGACTGATCAACTGTTTTGACAATCTCTTACTTAACTGTCAGAGTTGTTTTTATTTAATTGCACATCGAATGAAGATGGACAGCGCGTTTGGGGTTTTAGATACAAGATCATTAATCATTCATCATCTTGTGTTAAGTGATACAAAATGTGTAAATTGTTGATTTGTTTACCATCAAAATGGGTTGTCAAACATGTGATTAGATACGTGTCTGTGCTTTAAGTATGAGAGTGCTCTATACGTTTTTTTGTTATTATTCTTTGAAGTACTTTTAATTCAAAAGTTGCTCAGATATTACTTTATTTTGTATGTCATTAGTGCAACTGTCGAGTTTTCTAGTGACAAGCTTTTGTGGGATGCAGTGGTTAGGTGAATAAAACTGGTCCGATTGTGAATTCCATCAAAGGATCTGTCTTATTGAATTGCGTATGCGAAAACGAATAAAACTCTTTGCTCAATCGATTGACTGTATTCGAATGCGTTTGTATGTTTGTGCTTTAAGTGCTGTGCCGGTTAATTATGCTCTATCATGCGACAAATCAGAAACCTGATTATAAAGTTACTATGGACCACATGGACCACTTATTGCATTGAGGATTAAGTTAATACAATGTCATAAAATACATTTTACTTTCGATAGCCCTATCAACACATCTGCTTTCCTTGATATAAAAGTAAAAAAATTTATTGAGGAAATCTACAAGTAGTTCCACATTTCGAAATGGTTGAGGATTGAGTTAGTACTCTGGGGGAGTAGGAAAGGAGTAGTTCATGGGTTGATAATGTTCATTTTGTGGAGTTTATATGCTGCCTTGTGGCATGTGCTTTTTTCTTCAGGACAGATATCATTTGGTTTCTTCGAATCTAAAGCCAGAAAGATCCACAGTCGATGCTGAAGATATGATGATGACTCAACATAATTCCGCTATCGGTCAATCTGTACGATGGTACGCCTAACATTTACAGGGGGAAGGAATCGAACTCCAACTTTTTAAAATGCTATAATTTTTTTTATTTTTTGATAAATTTTATTGTGCCAAAGCAAAAAATGTTGGAAAATACATTAATTTTCAAATTGTATCGCACTCTGCACGCAAGTGGCTCTGCGGTATTTTGGCCCATTCCCGGCGAAGTGCTTGTTTGAGGTGGTCCAAATTTTGGTATTTTTAGTGCCAACCTTCGCCTTCAAAATACCCCAGACAGAGAAATCCAACGGATTTGCACCAGGAGAATTTGCAATCCATTGTGTCGAAGAAATGAAGTGTGGAACATTGTTTTTTAACCAATCTTAGTTGACGCGCGCTTTGTAAGACGGTGCCGAGTCTTGTTGAAATGTCCACGGTCTCCGACAGAAATGATTATTTGCCAAAGGCTTCCATACAGCCTCTAAGATAGTTTCACGGTATACGATTGCATTAATTTTGACGCCATGTTCCAAAAATACGAGCGCAGAGCGACTATCGGCGGTTATGGCGGCCCAAACCATCACCATCGGTGCTGCCTGCTTTCTGGTGGCCGTTCGAAGGTGTAAATTTTCGAAGGACCTCTCTGGCAAGTAAACTCGGTCATTTTGTTTGTTGACATATTGCTCGATAACAAATGGCGACTCATCGCCATTTGTTGCGGTGTAAGATCGCGTGCTTTTTGGAACTTCAATGGCTTGAGTCCAAGCTCATTTTTGAGTATGTGTTGCTTCTGTTCCAGCGATATGTTGAGCTCACGAGCCATTTTTCTTCCACTTCGAAGCGGATTTCGCTCAATTCGAGCCTTCACTTTCCGAAGCATTTCTGCCGATGTTGCTGTTTTTTATGAGCACCCCTGTGGCGTTTTGCAATGCTGCCAGTGTCACGGTAACGAGCTATGGTTCGAGACACAAATGGTTTATTCACGTTGAGGTGCTGGAGGGCTCTAACGGTTGCTACTTCAACACAACTGAGAAGCAAATCGTTTAAAAGGCTTGTAAGTAATAAAATTATCTGTCATGTGTCAAAATTTGAGCTCACCGTCATGAACGGTTTGAAAATTATAGCAGTCTGAAGTTGGTTGCAGTTCGAGTCATACAGGGTGTACATCTACCCGATCAAAATGAAGTAAGGATAGTTATATCTAAATTAAGTATAATATGATTAAGCTGTAGATCGTAGATAAAGTAAAGAACATACATTATCTCATTTCTGAGATATCGGTGTAATCATACATGATATATTGAACCTACATCTAATGTAATTGTGCTCTTTTCGAATAATTAGCCCATCCGAAAACCAGGAAGTTCAGATCAATATTCACCACTTTTTTTTATCGATTTTAGAGTCTCGTAGATACTCGTAGCGTCTATGGACAGCATCGTTAGATCGTGAAGGAGAGAAACGCGGTTTGCTTCTGAAAAGTTTAAAGCCATCTCACAGAGATCTTGAGGAAATCGTGCGAAATTCGCAAGCTAACACCAAAGACATAATTTTGCAAAAGTCTGGCAATACGCTGATATCATTTGCATCCTTCGCAGGACCCAGAGATCTGTCACTGGTGTAGCACTAAGGAGCTATATTTAAGATCTTTATTATTTTAATTCTGCTATATGGGGCAAAACATAGGGAATGCGAATGAAGATTTCCTTAGTCGTTTTGAATACAGGATTTTTCCCGAGATGGCTATGACGTATATACCAATACTCCAGCTCGAAGAGTCCTTTTTTTTTAAGAAATTAACACTCAAGAGGGTATTACTACTCTTAAAATGCCGGAGCAGGTGTTAAGTTTTTCGGAAAATTGAATAGAGGGAGATAGAAAGATATTTGGGCTCAGTGGTTATTTCGTGGCATTGGTGGCATCCAACATTTAATGGGGAGACTAAATTGTTAGTGTATATTGGACTTGATGTTGTATTTAGGCAACCATTCATTTTACAAGATTTTAGTTGCCTGAAAAAAAGTTTTTCAGGCACGGTTGGTATTGAACCCCGAACCGCCCGATTGGGAAGCCACTACCACTTGGGCCACGGCCATCCTTAATTTCTAGGAACTCAGCGTGTGCGGCATTTAGCTGAAGACCACGCCAACTGGTGGGATTTATTGGTTGAGACCCAGATCCACTGTAACGCGTGCATAAGTGGGCAAGTAAGTAAGTTGTCATTTAGTTGACGTCCATTATCCTAATTTGCAGACTTCACGGTATTTTTTACTTGGGTACCTATGGAGTTGGTTTTAATACACGATGCGCAATCGCACATCGAATCACATCATAAAACGTTGACCACCGCCTTTCGGTTGCCAAAGCCGAGTTTTGGTACGAATTCTAAGGTTGAGCTAAGCCAAAACCAGCTCAACGTTCCCATAAGCCGACATAGCTTAATGATTCAGGATAGAACTGAAGTTTCAGGGGCTCTCAACTCCCTTGGCCCCAGAATATACATATCTTCTGGTCAAACTTTCGTGACCTTGCGGACACTTTAAATTTTTATGTGTCCTTACACTTCCGAAGTATAGTTGGTCAAGTACGTACGTCACAGGTGGCGTTTAATTGTGAGCCCCATTGCAAAAGACCAACAACTGCTCTGTCCCAACTAATTCAAGCTCCGCTATGAAAAAAGGTAGCTTGGGCAATAGAACGTGGGGCATATTGTAGGTGGCCGATAGTCAAGTGCGTTTAACATGGGAATCTGCTTTGACCATTGAGTACCCCCGCACTTGGGGCTAAAACGTCGTTTAACAAAGGCCGTGAATTTTAAATGACGAAAAAACTTTGGCTTTGGTCAGGTTATCCGTAATACTCCTACAACTCTCAAGACTGGCCGCTTGCATTCCGTAGTTGGTAATATGTATTAAGCACCAGTGGCTGTAAATCTTTTTCAGCTCTAATCTGCCCCAGGGTCTTATCAAACTGTTTTACTTTAGGCTTACCCACTAAAAAACGTATTGTCCGGTGTCCCTATCCCGAATGAGAATTAGCAAACCTCGTTAATGTATTCAAAATATTTGAGTCCATCGAAGCTTATGAGATCCAATTCTAGCGCCGTGCAGCACATGCCAAAAGAGAGTTGCATATCGCTGCCTTGCCCCGATTATAGTTTTGACGGCAACATAAATAAAATGTAGTCCATGACATCCCATTCTGTTGTTGTTTGCCTTAATAATATCTATATGTAATTGCGTCTCTTGTGTTTTGCGTGAACACCTGTCGATAAAAACTTAAGTTCACGGGATGTTCGTATATCCATGGGGGCGAGGCTACGCCGAAAGTTGGTGAGCTTTCGGTAACACCGAAGTCGGAGATTGTGTGGAGGGTATAAGCTCCACCCTTAATAAGAGTCGACGAGGACAAAAAACTTTTTGGTGATCTTAGAGTCACGGCACCCAGCACTTAATTGCAATTCCACAACGGTTCAACCAAACATGGAAGACCTTTCCTGTGACTTTAGGTTTAAACCACAGCCACCACGACGTTTTCACCAGGCGACGTACCGATTTCAATGGTACCAAGTTTTATGTCCTTGTGTGGACTACCTGTGCTCCTAACACCCAACAGGATCTATGACCCGGCGCTTGTAACTGATTAATTCGTAGTAACCTTCAGTGGCGTTAAAATTAGAAAACCATTACGATAAAACCAGTATTTCTTTACCTCGTTTATAATTAGACGTAATACGTCATTGACAGGCGTAACCTTGATAATTGGGCGGGGGCTCAATGATGATGGACTGAGTCCCTACTGCTTCATAACGTTCTATTTGATATTTTATTTGCTTATAATGAGACACCTAACTAATTTTATGGCAAGCCTTGTTCTCGTTCGATTTCCCCATGACCAATCGATTGGCATTTTATCGATGCGACGATATCTTCCTTCGGTCGGTTTTAATGAGCTATAAGGGTTTTCTTTTTCATCCTAAAGTGCAACACTCGTTGAAGCATTGCACTAGTGGTCTGACGTAAATTTCTCTGGCTATGATCAAATTTTGCCGCTATACAATTAACACTCAAATGGAGGGAAATCTTAGGTTATAAATGGTAAAACCGTCTAATATTGAATGGAAACACATATGTTAAGTTTAGTTGGACCGGTTCTGATACCAACGTATACCGCTTTTATCACAAGCTTCTTGAAGTCGTAGTTCCCTTTGGTGTGTAAAATATTCCCCATTCAATATATGCAATCATTTCTGATTCCTGATATCCGCTCTTGAGAGTTCATTTACTCATAGTCGATAGTAGAAACACCTTTCTCATTTAGTTTCACCAACGATGAGTAAAATCTTAGCAGTTTATATAACTTAGCTTGTTTTTGCCGATTAGAGCCCTTCTCTCTCTCAACCTTTTGATCCCACCCTTATCGAAGAAAAGTTCATCTCAATGATGAATTTTTATCCGGACTTTTCTGAAAAAGTGTGCCTCCAATCTTTCTCTCCCATTTTCCTCCCTATTTCATGTATCCCTCACACAAGGGAAATTCCCCCAAGTTTGGAAGACCCCTTTTATAATCCCGGTCTACAAAAAAGGATCAAAGAATGAAGTAACTAACTACCGTTAAAATTTTTCACATCAGTCTTTTATATGAAGTTCTAAGCTTTCAGTGCAACTCACTTATATAACCCAGTCGGTATGGATTTCTGAACTGTACATCAACTACTACAAATTTAGTTGAATTCGCATGCTTTACGCTTTCAGCCCTAGAAAACGGCAACGTAATCGATGTTATTGCTACAGATTTCGCTAAGGCCTTCGATAAAATATCACATCAATTGATGCTTTTCAAATTGCTTCCCTCGGTTTTGAACCCATATTGTGAAAATGGATATCTTCTTATCTGGAGAACAGTTATTACAGCATTTGCTTTAGGTCAGGCTTCTCAACCCCGTTTTTAGCCACTTTTGGTGTCCCACAAGGTAGCCATCTAGGACCCCTCTTTATCATTTTAACTATAAACTATCTTGATAGGATTATTAAACGCTGATCCCTATCCATTTACGCCGACGACACTAAGTTATCCAAGACTATTTCTTCAGCCCAAGACTCTATCCTCCTTCAAGAAGATCTCGGTAGGTTTTCCACTTGGTGTATAAGAATTTTGCAACCCTTACGTGACAAAATCACTTTATATTACCCTTGTCCGGCCCCTTCTCAAATATGCCAGCCAAGTGTGGTCCCCCTTTCAGAGGGTTCATATATCCCGAATCGAGAATATTCAACGTCGTTTTCTTCGATTTGCCCTTCGTGGATTACCCTTTATCTTATTACCCTATCGTCACCGCATCAAATTTTTTAACCTGAATACCTTCAGAAAACGCTGAGACGAAGCTGGCATTCTCTTCATTCATCGGCTACTCTCTGGTTTTGTTGCTGCCTTCAACGCTAACCCCCGTAATTTACGCTGTCCTCGTCTCTTCTGTATTCCAACCCACCGCACCTCTTATGGTTCTACCGAACCAATCTCCCGCATGCTCCGTAAGGTCAACTCAAACCTCCCCACTTCTTGTCTTAAACTTGATCTCCTCCACCATTCCGTTACTTCCTAACCTTTAACTGTTGATAGTTTTTAAGTCCTAATTTTTAAGTTAGTCTAAGCTTGTATTAAGCGAAATAAATTGGTGGCGTAAGTCCCCACCAAATTAGTTCATTCATTCTTTTTCGGTTTAGCTAAATTAAGAAGGTTTCTGTTAGCCACTGGAATGAGCTCGTTTTTCAACTGAAGCTTCGCTGATGCGAAGGAGATGAGTAGTTCTTTCCTAGTTTTAGGGATTCTAGGAGGTATCCCCTGTCTATAATGGAATGTCCCTCTGTTGTGGTGAAAGAGAAGCGCGCAACAATCAGGCCAAGTACGTAGTCAAATAAGTTTCAGCCAACTTGTAAAAAGCACGATCTTTGTACTTTAATCTATCAGCGTACATTTTTATCAGAAATGCTACCGGATAGTATTTCATTCCGTTTCCACCACCAGTGCTCTATAGAAATCGTCAGTAGCATTCCGCCCGTTCAAACTTTTAACCCTAACATCCGTCTCGCTATGAATGCTCATCAGTACACCCTCAAGCCCAGTTTTGGACGTACTCTAAAATATCGTGAAGCCTTACAACAATGATCTTATTGAATGCCCTTCTTAGCTCTTTATTCCGTAGTCATTATAACCTTCAAACATTTAAAACCAACGTTCATCGGTACCTCTTTTTCTTTCCTCTCTAATTTTCGTTCACCCGCCCTGTGTGCAAACATTTTAATGGTGCTCAAATCCCTTAAGCGCGCGCAAATTATAAAAGAAGAATCTGGCATTAGTTCTTCTGAAAATATAATTCAACACAATTGTAATAAAGGATTATTTATCGGTCATATGAGGAATGCTCATGCTGAGGTGTATGAGTAAAATCATGGCTGTACCGAACCTCTTAGTGAGCTTCAATGCTGCCATTTTTGCTTGTTGTGCCCCGAATATGCAAAAATTATCAATGGCAAGAAATTTTTCAAACAGGCTGTATGGCATATTTCATTGCATTACAATAGCTAAAATGAAGATTCAATTTTAGGCCTACAGGTTTTCTCACAATGGTGGAAATGGTCCACTGTTTGGCGCTCTATGGCTTACAATTTCCGGATTTGTCTAAGTTTATTTCTTTATATTGGCGTAGTCAGCAAGTGTTAGAAATTTCTTGTTAATTTGTGGTGGACCTATTGTGTGAGACCATTTCGTGAACAGCGCAAGTTCTGTATCATATTTTAAAATTTACCACAAAGGTTGCACTCACTTAAAAACTTATTTAAAGCGGAATCCATTATTTTTTTTTTACTATTGAATACTAATCCAATGATCTTGAGTATCTTTTCAACCACCCTGGCACAAAGACATTGTGAAAGCGATTCCCCCTGCACGGTGTCTCTACATACTAATTGGCTTCTTAAGTGAGACTCCAGTTCAGCGTGATTTTGTTTCCTACATTGAATAAATAAGGCATACGTTGACCCTCATATCTGTATCGGCATTGGTTTTAGCCTTGGCACTTACATATGTTATGAAAGACAGATTAATGTTGTTATTTTTTACAATTGTCTTCAGATTAATAACATATACAGACTTTTCTCAAATTCTGTATTTTTCCTGAAAGATTCTGTACTTAATTATTTTTATCTGTTGGCAAAAGTTTAAAATTCATTTATTTGGCGATAGTATAACCTTACCACGATTGCCCTACAAAACACAAAAAAAAAATGCTAAATCAACCACCGAAACGAATAATTGACGAAATATTTCAGTTTCCATTCAATAGTCCATAATGGCAGTATGTTACGTGAGGTATGCCCATCACCAAGATAATTCAGACAGACCTTATGAGCAAGAGTAATTTATGTATTTCTCCGAGATGACATAATTTTCCACATTGCAGTATGACAGGATCAATACTTTTTAACTTCACGTGACATAAATCCTATATTGACAATTGACAGATGAAATGTCAAAGCCAAGAGCAACCACAACTGGATAATACTGTATATCATACTCATACTTAACGAGTACCTTCAAATAATATAAATCCCAAAGTCGGGCTGAACTGTCAGTTTTGCTCGGTTTCAGCCATTTGTCCTAAATCTGAAAGTGACTTGCGAAAAAATAGTAAAAATACAGAAATACGAGTACAAAGAAACAATTCCTCAAGCTACAAAACAAAGTAATTGAACATACCATATTCTTGCAAAATCGAGGTCAAACACTTGTGGTATGTGCCAACGCTTCTAGCTGTCGTACTAACAAATTTTGGTGGTCAAATATTGCATAAATGCACGCATCGAAAGAGTACGACCAATACCACAACAACAAATGAATACTCATGCAAGTATCTACTCGTATATAACGTATTTTTCCGGAATATACTCGTAAAGATACCATTCAGCGACCGTAAGTTTATGTTCCATTACGCCGTGTTGGCCAAACTTGATCTACGTCTCTGCGTTACTCGTACCCGTTTCTGTCTGATCGCTTGTAATAACTTGTACCCATACTCATGCAACAGCCGATATGACTATACATATAAACTGGCTAACACTATCTATGGCTGCAACAAACACTTGTAGTCGGGTGGTTATTTTTGTAATACTCGTATCGGCTGTAGGTTGATTTGGTCGGTTAAATTGTTGCTTAGTGTGCACAACTGCAGCCAATGCAGATATCGGAACATGCTCGTATTCCTACTCGTACAGTTCCGAGTACTTCCGTGTTATTATCCGAAGCCATTGGAGCGATGGAAATGTAATCCGACTTTTTGCTTTGGCGCTGCGGTTCTGTTCCACTAAGTGGGATTTCCTTTTAGTGCCGATCTCATAAGCCAAATTATTTGTGAGACTCAACACTTTTGATTGTACAATAAAACAAAATCATATTCAGAGTCACGGAACGAATTTGTAAAGTAGATCTTAGAGTGTGGATTGCACCTTAAAGTGTCAACAACAATGACGAAAAACACTAATGATCTTGTACAATATTATAATGACAAAAGTTAATCAGATATAAGCAATGAAAAAAAAAGAAATAATAATAATGATGTGCCACTTCATGCAGTATTAATTAAATTTCGGGATTTATTGTAGTTGCGGTCCGCCGAATATCTCCAAATGAGTTTAGCCTAATGAATAAAGGCCTCCTATTATTTAACTTGGTGGATTCCAAGATTAGGTAATTTGCCTTATT
Organism: Volucella zonaria; assembly: GCA_963966105.1. Lineage (NCBI taxonomy): Eukaryota > Metazoa > Arthropoda > Insecta > Diptera > Syrphidae > Volucella > Volucella zonaria. The sequence continues at coordinate 314,723,434 of OZ014530.1, read as the reverse complement.
GAGCTAAGATAATAAATGGCTTAAATTTTAACCTGCGGAGTGTGGCAGCCCTTTTTTCACCATCTTCCGATTATTATCAACGCTCCAAGAAATACGAAAAAATTTAGCGATATTTCTTTTTGTGTATGCGATCTTTCTTTAGGTTAATTTTCTTTTGGAAACGAGATTGTTTGATTTTTCTTGCTTAGAACTTTCAATAAGGCTAACTGCCAAATCTTGCTGTCATTTTGGACGAAGCTTTTTACATCTATGATTGGTAAAGAGTGTTTTTTTTAGAAGTATACAAATTCAATATAAAATAAAACACTTTAAACTAATTTAATAGGTAATTTTATGCCATTAGTGTTTATGTTAAATATATTATCGGGCTTAAGCGTGCCAAGGGGTAGCTCGAATGAAGCGTAATCGTGAAGTCAAATTTTCGACAACTTTATCGAGCAACTGGGGCCATATATCAGCACTAACACGGCGAATGTTGACTTCCAAATCGTCCAACGTCTCTGGTTTATCGGCATAGACTAGTCACTTCACATACTCCCAAAGAAAGCAATCTAAAGATGTGAGATCACAAGATCGTGGAGGCCAGATGCTCTCAGCAAATCTTTCCCGCAATAAATTCATGGTGTCGCGCGCCGTGTGGCATGTCGCGCCATCTTGTTGAAACCAAAGTTCTGTCACGTCAATTGCATTCAACTGAGAAACGCAGAAGGCAGAAATTATGTTTCTATAGCGCTCTCCATTGACGGTAACATTCTGGCCGGCATCGTCCTTAAAGAAATATGGGATAATGATTCTACCACACCATAAAGCACACCAAACAGTGAGTCTTAATGGTTGTAAGCGCGTCTCAACAAAGTCTTCTGGGTTTTCTCCACTCCAAATTCGCCAATTTTGCTTGTTTACATATCCATTTAACCAAAAATAGGCCTCATCGGAAAACAAAACTTTGCGTTGAAAATGAGGATCAAGCTGAATTATGTTTTCGGCCCTTTCACCGAACCTACGACGCGTATATTGGCCTCGCGGTTTCAACTCTTGCACAAGCTGGATCTTATAAGGTTTTAAGCCAAGCTCCAATTGATGTGCACGATGGCGAATCGACTCATTCGGATTCTCGTCAACACTGCGCTCCACAACGGCAATAACTTCTTCGGTTCGCACTGTTTGTCGTCTTTGGGGATGCGTATTATTCACACGATTCATAGTGTTCCAAATAACTTGTTCAGATGGTCGACCTTAAAATGGACACAGCGCACGATAAGTTTGGAGAACCGAACCATGGTTTTCAAAATAAATTTGCATAATTTGCACGCGTTGTTCTGGCATTAATCTATTAATCATAAATTGGCGAAACGTACTAAGCACAAATCAACTTTCAACTGTCAAATTGAGTATCTGTAAAAACAGTGTTGCCAGTTTTAAAACTAAACCTCTAAAAAAAACACTCTTTACATATGTAGATTCGTACTACATGTATGCAGATATTCCCGCAATAAGCGAAAATCTGAAAGAATATCCTTACAAATCGTTGTGTAGTTCATAATAACTTTGAAGTACCATGCCCAGTGCCTTTCCAAACAGAGAATATACGATAGAAACCAAAAATGTCTATTTTCACGGATGGATGGTAACAGCTAGAACTGGCGTCTTTTTGGTTAATTGAATCTACGACGTTCACTTCGCCTTTCAGGTCACAGTCTTATAAGCTGAGGCAATAACTTTAGTAGAACAGTACCATATTTATGACAGCTGGCTGTCATAGCTTAAGAATTTCCACTTGTGAAATCTTTGTACGATTATGGCCGGGGTTCAGAAAATTTAAATCCAACAAGATTCACTTGAAACACAAAGCAAAACTGTTAATGCTAATCAGATCATTCACAGATCGTAATCTGCTGAGAGCGCATGGAGGAAAAGCTACTCGTTAGGAACGGCAATGTCTGTAGTGACACTAAGGACGAAGAATCATGGGAGAGCTGCATTTACTTTTTAAGTTTTTGTCCCAGCCCTGGGTACCTGAAGCTGAGAGCCTCAAGATAATGCTTTTGATTGAAATTTTAAAGTCATTTGAGTCGACTTTTCGCTGATCAAAAGATTGAGTTATGGATTTAGGAATGCTGTTGCTACTGTACCAACTGGATTGAAATATGAAATTTAATTTCCATTCATCTTCGCAAAGACAAAACTAATAAAGCCAAGGTTAGTTTTTTAGAGTTAGTTAGTTAGAGTTTTTAGTTTCAGAGGACTTCCAATGCTGATATTCATTTTAATTTATTTGCATTGCCTTATGTGTCTATTATCTTAGAACCTGATTCACATTTCACTATTTGTTTACGAAGGAGATGTTTTTTAGGGATAGGGATCTATCATCTCTTGTGACTAAATTTTTACGATACCTCTTCGTGCTACTAAAGAATAGGCGAATTCCGCTGAATTATGAATTATTTATGACCTTTCGCTGCAATGACATTGAAGAAAACGACAATACAATTGTTGCATCCCACGAGTTCCTTTGCCTGAGGCTTGAATACATAAATGTCGCAATGTGGTTTAATTGTTAGGGTTTCTTCTAATTTGGAATATGTTCTGCACCAAAATTATCCATCTCTTATGGTACTCAACCTTATAAACTCAGAAAGTGATTTTTCTACTTCTAATGCTTCGTGTAATTATACGCAGAAGGAAGCAGTTGATGCAGCATCCAGCACTCAAAGTCGTACCTAGTTAAGTAAATGTAATCCCAGAACCAGGTGACGCTTGGACTATTTAATTCTGATTAATCAGAAATCCTAAATGTCTGGAAAATATGTTTATTTTTCTACGTAGTCTCCTTTTAGTTTAATATACTATTCCCAGCGATATTCAATAGCTTCGATACCCTGTTTATAGTGAGAATCGTCAAGCTCCTTTCCCACAGAGCCATGGGGCTCGGAAGTTCGGAAATAGAAAATAATTCGAGGATGCTAGATCTGGTGAATAGGGTGCATGAGGAAGCAATTCGAACTTTAACTCATTGATTTAGGTCATCGCGATGACGCATGAGTGAACTGGTGCATTGTCTTGATGAAACAAAAATTTTTTCTTCGCCAAAGGCGGCCGTTTTTTCTTGATTTCATCTTTCAAATGCACGTCGTGTATTGTTTTTTCTTTCTGAAAATAATCAATGGAAATTATCCAACGCGCATCCCTAAGACCTGACGCCATGACCCTGCCTGCAGATGGAACTACCTTCGCCCTCTTTGGAGCCGATTCTTCCCTTTGAGTCAATTGTTTTAACTCTTCCTTCGTCTCGGGAATGAAGTGATTGACCCATGCTTCATCCATGGTTATGAATCGACGCAAAAACTCGGTTTTATTGCTGTGAAACTTCACCAAACACTCGATTGAAACACATCCTCACAACGCTGTTTTTGTTCCATTGTGAGTAATCGTGGCACCCATCTTGTGCACAGCTTACTCATGTCCAATTTTTCAGTCAACATGCGATATACAGCGCTTTTTGAAATGCATACCATATCTGTTGGTTCGCGCACTTTCAATCGACGGTCATCCAATACCATTTTGTGGATTGTTTTCAACAATTCTGGTGAACTCACCTCATTTGGACGACCACTGCGATGTTAGTCTTGGCAGCTGGAACGGCCTCCTTAAACTCTGCTACCAAATATTTTATTGTTGTACACGAAGGAGCAGACTCCTCACGAATAGAATCCAGTTCCGTATCACATACGAATCACCAATTTTTTCCACATTGAAAAATTCATTGAGAGCGTTCACTATTGATGGCTGCCGAACAAATAATAAACAATATAGCGTCGTCAAACTTCAAATTTAAGCTTTATAAGGTTGGTACTTTCTACAATTGTCATTCTTTTTAAACAACAAATGCCATCTATACGTCAAGTCGGTACTTCCGGGACTACCCTCGTATTGTCCATTATATATGTTAAGTACAAGCCTATATGAAAGTCGATTTCATGTTTTTTTTATCCCAGCGATCTTGTGATACACTTTTCGGAAGCCATTATGTGAAAAGTTTTTATAACCTCTTCATCAAATATTTATAATACTCGTATAAGTACAAATATCGACTAAAATTAATTAGTGGCTTGGTAAACCTTTGCATCCCGCTCTCGCGACAACTCTACCAGAAATACTTATTCGACTCCTACTTCCACTTCATTTAGGATGATGCGCAGATTGCCATTTTTATTTCCGAAGTTTTCTGCCTATGGCTACGGCTTTAAAGCTGTAACACATGACGCAATATCTGCACGTGCCCCTGTCGAGAAATTCAAGTTTTCTGACATTATTCCAGCTGTTTCTAAAAAATTTCCTGACTTTGCTGTTGATCTTACGGCCTAAGATACTTTATGTTTGTGTGAAGGATGTTAAAAGCGGTAACTGAACGTTGGCAGCTTCGTAAAAAAAACGTTCCTTCCTATCTAGCAAATTGAAGGACCAGTCCATTTTTTTTATGTCCTCAATGGATAATGGGCAACTATGTAGTATATAGTCTTAATCCTAGAACAGATGTGGAGGAAGAACCGTGCAGCAAAATAAGATAGCCTGGTTTTCAATTCAAACAATTAATATTGATAGCAATACTAGCAATACTAGAATAGTAAAAAAAAATAATAAAATTTAGTACATTTTTGATTCTTTGACGTTAAAGCAAAATGGCGACTTGATTAGAAATACTCTCTTGTCAGCATTCGATGAAATGAATGAATGTAGGAGTACAAAACTAAAAAGGTTTAAAATCACTAAAATTTAAGTTTTAGTCTACGTTTTTTACGAACGTGAATTTTTTTTCACATCTTTAAGAATAGCCGAATTCTCTGCTAAGAGCACAATGCCGGAATCTGATAATCTTGACGACAATTTTTATTCTAGCTCTGCATAATTAACACCAGAAGCCGTTCCGTCTATTGTTTTCAAATCATCCAAGTGTAGAATTTGAGAATAGTTATTAAATAAGCATTCAACTCTTTCATATACGAGTACATACATATTCTACTACTATTCCTTATGTTTGCCGGGCGTTCGTGTGGCGTATACAATGTATATACAAAAAGTGTGATTCATGAATCGTGTACATATTATGAATGAACTTTATCTTTGTTCTTTTGACAAACTTCAGGTCTGTGAATTGTCAAGTTTTGACTGTTTAATTCAATATAATTTTAACTATCGTGCACATCAGCCACACATCTTAAAAAGCGTTTTCTAAAAAACCTTCACCACTAGAGCAGACAAGGACGGTCTGCAAAATCTGTCTGCGGAGTTTCAGTAAAAATACCACCAATTTTGCATTGCAATGTGAGCAAAATAAAATCCAGAAGCTGCTCTCCCGCATAGATCTGTTAAACGATTTCGCTTTCGCTTTGCTGAAAGACAGGGCTATTGTAAATTTTCTAAACTCACTGTGGCTTCAGCGACTACCACATGCACGTGCTATACTCGTATTACAGGCACCAAATGACGATTTGCAAGGAGGGGCGAATCTAGCTGATAAGATATTGGAAGTCGGCGGCATTGGACAAATTGTGATGGCTTCTTCAAGCAATACGTCTACTCACGATAATTTGAATGGGATCTTTGTTTTCATGCCATGGTTGGAAGAACGAATAATGAACTTATTTGTGCACGCTTAGCTAGTCTTATTGCACACGTGATTCGATTCGTAGATTCTGCAAGGTCACACAAAGTGCGGCAAAACTTGCAGTTTCACTCCTGATACAAAAACCTAGACAGCAATTCTGGCCCTTCGCCCCGTGGACCAAAAGACACCAGTCGCATTTTGCGTCTCACAATATTCGTGACGAGGGCACAAAATATAAATTTTTAATCGACACTAGAACTGACGTTTCAGTATTACCACCGCGGCGAAAAAAAAAATGCGACCACAGCAATAGCAATTGTTTGCAGCAAATGGTTCAACAATTCGAACATATGGTGAACGCCGCCTTAAATTTAACTTAATCCGAATTTTTGAATAGACATTCACTGTAGCAGTATCAATTTGATTTATTGATGGGTGTCAAGAGGAGTTCTGCTCGATAGAAAGATGAAGGGCGAAGGGGGAGTCAATTCGACCTTCTGCTGTGAGAGTTCTGCTGCATGCAACTAACAACAAATTCACCCAGCTGTTACGTGAATTCAACCAACTCACGACTCTTAGTCACAATATGAATCCGGAAGTTTCAAGGGTTACGCTCCACATTATGGTGAGAGGATCAGCTGTGTTTGCGAGGCTACGGACAAAGACTCACAACCGAGAAAAAAAGTTTTAAAAAAATTTAAATTTTTGATGTCACATGGCGTCTGCAAGCCCTCTGGTAGCAATTGGGTGAGTTTTGCATATGGTGCCAAAGGCGAATGGAGAGCGGAGGCCATATGGCGATTATAGGTCATTGAACACTAAGACAATCTGTGGTCGGGATTCAATACCAATTTTGCACTATGTTACGCATATACTCTTCGAAAAGAGTATCCTCCCGATGATAGATTTACCCCGCTCGTATTCTCAGATACCGATTGACCTCAGCGATATATTAAGGACCCCAATCAGCCCACATTTTAGATTGTACGAGTTCCTGGTATATGACTTTTGGATTGGGAAAGGCCTCAGTTTTGTGTTTGCGAACATTGATAATATTTGCGTTGCGTCTACACCATTTGAGTGTAGTTTCTAAACGACCTTGCGATAACAATTTGACCATCAACGCAAGCAAATGTCAATTTGGACAATCGGAAGTTAGTTTCCTTGGACATAAGGTTAATACTCAAGGACTTCAATCGTTGGAGGAAAAAGTGGACGCAGCGCGCAACTTTCCCCGAACGGGGATTGCGAGAGAGCTAAAAAAGGTTCTCGGAATGATTGACTTTTATAGGCCATTTTTGCCTAATGTCACTACTTATTAACCAAAGCAAGCTCCAGATTTTGATGAAAGGCAATGTAAAAGGTGATTCCATTTTGATCAAGTGGACGGAAGCCACGATCGATAATGAACTCGCGAATGTCACGTTCTTATCCTACCTCTCTCCCGATACATCTGCTTTAGTAACCGTCGATGGAATTTTTCCGGTAATTAGTAGAGCCCTAGGTTATTATTTGAGAAAACCGAACCCTGCACATCAGAGTTATTCTACGTACTACAGTGATCTACTAGGGATCTATCTAGCTATACGGCACTTCCTGTACATGCTCGAGGGGAGGCAGTTCACTATCTTCAGCGATCATAAGCCATCGGCCTTTAATGGCGAAGGACATTACTCAATGCATGCACGTGCCTTGTTGCCTTGTCAGCGCAACAAAGTTCAATGGCATAACAAGTCAGTGCAGGGTGACTACGGATTAATAGACCAAAGTTTTGTCCATACAAACATAGATATCATCACAGTATTTCAATGCGACAGTTCTAAGAAAGCCACAGTTTGGTGCGTTTTTTTGATGAGGTGAAATCAATGGGCCTTATTTTTTTTGAAGATGGTGCAGTGAATGCCGTTATCGTCAATTACAATCTCTACCGTAGCGGTTTGAAAAACTTTTTATGGATTAAATTCATTGAAATGGACTTGAACATTTGCTTCCAACAAGATGCTGCTACATGCCATACATCACACCAAACAATCAATTTTTGAATAGAAAATTCGGGAATCGCATAATTTCTCTGTGACGGTATAGCCCATATAATGCAAAGTACGTGTCATACTATTATTTGTATTTAAAATGTGTACACGCACCTATAAATCCATCAGCCATGAAAATTTTGCTCCTTCAGTTTTTCACACGAGACTAATGCCTTCTTTTATAAAAATGCACGCCTGGATACGAAAGCTTATTATTTCGAAGCTGTGGATGCGAACGGTTAAGATTAAGTGCTTGATAACTTACTTAACCAACCAGACCACCGTTTTTGAGCGGTTCTATCTTTTCGATTCCCATAGATGTTCCAACAAAATATCACTCAAAATAGCAAGAAATCTTGAGGCCATACTGGTATATATGCCATCTCAGGCATGTAACCTGCTATATATAGGTCTTTATTACCCAGTTCTGCATATAAATGAGGCCTTATAGTTTACCGAGGCAAGAAAGCATAAGGTATGCAGAACGTATTTGGAAATATTTTCTTCCTCTCGCATGAAAAATTTAAGTAAGTCCACTAATAAATTATTACTAGAGGCAGCAACATTGCGACTGCACTTTCAGCTACCGCCATCGATCTGCTTGATTGCTATTGTCGCAGTTATTTCATCACATCCTATTTCTTAGATTTCAGTGTCTTCACCGAGTATTCGGAAATACTCATACTTTGTCTGATTAGAAGCTTCACGTTCCAAGTACGTATCCGAACGTATTTGTCCTTTTGACGTTTGCCAACATTAAATCATTCTTATCCAAAGTTGTTGTTGCTTTCATAACATATTATCTAACGCTTAGGCTCGCGCGGCCTAGGTGACGTTTGCTTAATGAATCTCCACGATATTTCCTACTTCTTTTTCGAAGAACTTGTTGCTCTGGCGGCGATCAGGTCAACAAGATGCTCGTATATACCCACCACTTGCAGTAAATTTTAGTTTACGTCTTTTGGGCATCTGGATAAGGAATTTGGTTCAGTTGGGTAGTTTTAATCATATTTGAGTTCCTTATAAAAGTAGGGTTAATCACTTATTGGCTGTTTCTACAGGGTGGGCCATAATGTATGACGAATCTCTTTTTCAATGGATTAGAAATTACCTTTCGGAACGTTCAATTTCAAGTTATCTTAGGTGGTTTCAAATATGATATTCACAAAATAAATGCTGCAGTGAACCAAGGCTCTTTTCTGTCTCCGACACTCTTGTTAATCTTCATTAATGATCTCTTGTGTGTTGCTTCTAATCCAATATATTCATTTGCTGATGACAGAGTACTGAGTACAGAGAGCTTTTCATATTTGTTCCCGCCTAGGCTCTTCGACTGTAAAACGGGAACCGCAGTGTATCTTAAGCCCATTAAATTCCAATTAAACAGCATTATCTACTAAAAGCTAACCACCAACATAATAGAATTTAATGCTTCTAAAACACACTGCTGTCTGCTATCGTAACAGTGAAATCTAAACATCTAGCCATTACTCATGAATGGTACATGCATCGTTGAAACCGAAAAACCTTCCGTTTTCTGTATCTGTGTCAATGACAACTTAGGTTGGTGTGACCACTTATTTGACGTTGCCAAAAATGCTGCCAAATATCTTGGTTTTCTCAAGCGAGGTAGGAATTATTTGACCTCTTCTAATCTGGCCTCAATATATAAGGCATTTATCCGTCCGCCTGGTGCTCCTAAAGCTTCTCTGCACCTGCCAGATAGGGTTTAAAATCGTGCGATAAAACTCATAGCTGCTGCGAATATCACCCATTCAATTGACAACCTCGAACAGCGTCGAAATGTCTCCTGTTTCACCTATCTATCTATCGCTATTTACACCACCAGTGCTCCATTGAAATTGACAGTAGCATTCCCCGCCTTCAAACCTTTAACGTTTAACTGGGGACATGACAAAATAATAACACTATTAGGGACAATATGTCTCACAGGCTGCTACTTTCAAAGTTATTTTTGTTATAAAATTTAATTTGGATGTTTCAAAATTGTGTTGATATTTAACCATTGGTATGTAATAAAAAAAATATAATTAAATTCAATTAGCCTTTATTATAAATTATTAAAAAAAACGGTAATTAACACTTAGTTGTACTTTTCAGCTTTAATTGACATTAGAACCTTAATTTAGCATTTTAGTATACCTTATACAAGTAATATGATAAATTTTATACTTTTTACTTAAAATCTAATCTAGAAAAAAACAAAAAAAACCTAATAGGTATGTACTTCTGAAAACAAAAAAAATAAATCACTGGCAATTTTTGCACAAGTGGCTTGAACACTGCAAGCATATGGGATTGCAATACCCAACACATGTGAACGTTGTTATTCTGTGCAGTTTAGGCGGACAAACACTGCATGCCCTTCGTTTGCCCTGACTAGTTTCATTACTTTGGGCACCTTCTTCGACCATATCGCCACCCAGAACTCGCTTTATCCCTAGCCGTAACTCCCTTGGTAATTGTCTGCAGACAGCACGTCTTTGCATATGGGGTAGCACTAACAAACGGGCTAATGAGTTTAGAAAATCTTTTCTATCTTTAATCTTGGGTTTTTTTTTTAGAGGTTTTGTTTACAAACTGGCAACACTGTTTCTACAGATTGTCTATTTGACAGTTGAAAGTTGATTTGTGGTTAATACGTTTCGGCATTTTGCGATGAATAGATTAACGCCACAACAACGCGTGCAAATTGTGCAAACTTATTTTAAAAACCATGGTTCGGTTCGCCAAACTTATTGTGCGCTACGTCCATTTTACGATCGACATAATCGTCCATCCGAGCAAGTTATTCGAAACACGATGAATCGTTTTTGCACCACGAACACTCTAGTGGATAATACGCATCCCCAAAGATGACAAACAGTGCAAACAGAAGAAGTTATTGCCGATGTGGAGCGCAGTATTGAGAAGAGTCCGAATGAGTCGATTCGCCATCGTGCACAGCAATTGGATGCAGCTCATCAACTTTGTGGAAGATTTTATGGAAAGATCTTGGCTTAAAGGCTTATAAGATCTAGCTTGTGCAAGAGTTGAAACTGCGTAACCATTATATGCGTCGTAGGTTCGATGAATGGGACGAAAACATGATTCAGCTTGATCCTCATTTTCAATGCAAAATTTTGTTCTCCGATGAGGCCCATTTTTGGTTAAATGGATATGTAAACAAGCAAAATTGCCGAATTTGGAGTGGAGAAGACCTTGAAGCCTTTGAAGCCTGCCCTTACAACCATTAAAACTCACTATTTGGTGTGCTTTATGGGCTGGTGGAATCATCGACCCATATTTCTTTAAAGACGATGCCGGCCAGAATGTTACCGTCAATGGAGAGCGCTATAGAAACATGATTTCTAACTTCTTCGTTCCTCAGTTGAATGACATTGACGTGACAGAGCTTTGGCTTCAACAAGATGGCACAACATGCCACACGGCGCGCGACAGCTTCAATTTATTGCGGGAAACATTTGCTGAGCGCATAATTTCACCTAATGTACCTGTGAACTGGCCTCCACGATCTCACACCTTTAGATCTTACACCTTTAGATTACTTTCTTTGGGGCTATGTGAGGTCACTAGTCTATGCCGATAAACCAAAGACATTGGACGATTTGGAGGTCAACATTCGCCGTGTTATTGCTGATATACGGCCCCAGTTGCTCGATAAAGTTGTCGAAAATTAGACGTCACGATTGCACGTTATTCGAGATAGCCGAATATTAAATAAAGCTAATATCATGGACATTAACATTAGCTTTAAGTATTTTATTTCACATTGAATTTGTATAACTCTAAAAAAAACGCCCTCTATAATACGTAAGCGTTCATGCCCCTAAAATCCACAATGCGGTAGAACACCACAATTGACCATTTTCTCCTTCGGCGGCTGCTGGAATAAGTGAAGCATTTTTTATCAGCTTCGTCAACACCTCCTTTTGTTGCATTGTAATTGTGATGCATTGAAGACACAATTATCACAGCTCTATTCTTTTTAGGCATATAGTTTTTTTGTTCGTAAAACCAAGAAAAGTAGACTAGATTTCTCGATTTTTTTACGATTGAAATTGGCTAGGTATTTGGCCTTATTTCTTAATAACCACATAAGTAAGCTTCCGTTTTTCCAGTTCGTCAATGAGTTCTATAGAAGAGAACCAGTTATCAGCAGTCACATTTCGGTTGCTTCCTTCAATTGGCTGTGTCAACCGTAGGACACACTGAGTGGGCATGACAAGTTCATTATCTTGTGTGGTCAATCCTACACCATCTGAGCCTCTCCAGTATAAACAGATCCACTATAAAAATAGGAATTTTTTGCATCGCATAAGGCTCGTATGACCAGTCTGTATTTACCTGGTTTCTCAGGCCTATATAAAATCATAGGTCTTCTTCCTCGAAACTTCACTAACACCTTATCTACGGTGACGCATTCGCTCTATTCGTATAGTTGTTGCGAATTGTTGACAAACTTATTGAAAATAAAGGATATAACTGCCAAGCTGTCATTTTTTTTGCCTTTCAGGGCGATCTTCTGAATTATCGAATAGCAAACACAGTAGCAGAACGACAAATCTATTTTCTGACATGCAGCATCTAAACATATTACACCCTGTACCATCACTAGCAAATAAGTAACTTGAGCGTTTATGGCTAGATTTCAAGCCAGCTGAAAATAGTAAAAGACACACAAAAGCCTTTAGTTCAGGCATATCTATGTCTTTCAGTTCAGGTTTATTCTGATGGGCAAACTTTATCCTGTAACTGGAGATCTTCTTGTTTGTCCAAGTCAAAATTTGTTGAAGCATTTCTTCGTCAAATAGTTTATTCCAAACGCTGGAAGCGTCTTTTTCATCCTCGCCTGTCAATTTCGAGGCACAAGCCTGAGTAATTGTATTGTGTTGACGTACCCTAGCATTAGGAGGCGTTTGGACTATTTCTAACGATTTTTACCGTAGTAAAAATTTGATTTTCGTAATTCCGAAAGAGGCAGGTTGTCTTCATTTTCAGAACTATCGCTGCCAACTTCTTCTCTAGTGATCTGACTCTCCTCTGGATCTTTATCTTGATCACTGTATGCTGATCCCATGATGTTCTAAATGTCCGCTTTCAGAAATTAAGAACTCTTCAAAATCACCTGAAGCCAGTATGAGGTCATTGATTTCCTCTTCAAATGACGGACTGTCTAACCGTAATATTTTTATATTTGATGAACTCGTTGTCTGGCGTTAACGTTTCCTATAGTTTTCCGCCATTTTGCAGTAGAAAATATAAAAATAGTTCGAACAAATATTTTTATGACAACAACTGAGATGTAGCCTGACAGGCTATGCCCGATTTTTTGATTAGTATTACTCACTTGTTATACAACCGATGACACGTCTGCCTTCTTTCGTGGTTGTTTTAGCACTGAACAAAAGCTACTAAGACACGGCAAGCGGGAGGAACTGACCAATTCTAAGAATTTGCAACGCCGGGAGACTCCAAGTCCCTAGTTAAAGGTTAAGTGTAACACCCGTGTCGCTATGAATGCTCACCAGTTTACCCTCAAGCCCATTTTCGGACATACACTGAAATATCGTAATACCTACCTAAGCCGTACAACTCGCTTATGGAATACCCTGCCGAGCTCTTTATTTCCTGGTCATTATGACCTTGAAACATTCAAAACCAACGGTCATCGGTACCCCTATTTCTTTCCTCCCTAACTTTCATTCGCCCGTGCTGTATACAAACATTTTATGGACACAAAAAAAAAATTACTCGCTTCTATCGACTTGAGTGCAACAAAGTTCGATGAGAGTATCACTAGTGTCCTTGCAACATCGCCTTAACGAATGCTAAAAGGTCATAACTCCAATCACATCGAGGCTCATTAAACTCTATTTGATACAATGCAAATTGATGCAACCACGAAATATTTATTTTAGACTTACCTACTACGAGTATTTGCCAACTCAATTAGAGTGTAAAAATTACCTAACAAATCGTTAAACAGCGTTAATAGTTTATTTACAAAACAGAAGGTTTGCTTAAGTACAATGACTCAATTTAGAGACAAATTGTCTCTTTAAAAAGCAAACACAAAAATCCTGTATAATTTAGGTGTTTCGTAAAAAAGCAAAAAAAAAACCTATCCACATTAGATCACAAAGAAACAAAGAGATCCATAAAGTGGTGTAATTAACATTACTTACGCACACCTTTTTTCTTCCAACTCAAAAAATAAAGTTAAGAAAAACCGAAAGCGTTTTCTCTTTCGCCACAATAAAACCTTTTTTTTTTTTTTAGATCATGGTCGTTGGCGTTGTCTATGTTGGATTTATAATTATAAAAGTCATACTTACAACTCACAAGACAAGAAAGGCCGTTTTTATTAATTAAAGTTTCACTATAAACAAAAAATTCAATAAAAATTATTCCAAAATATTCGGTACATAGAAAAGTTGGTTTGTTTTGAAAATCTGCTTTTTTTGTTTTCTTTTGTAAATCTGGTAACTATTGTAGTTTCGCTTTTACCTTTCATCGTTTCTCATTTATAGTTAAACGATTGTGTGTGCAGAGCATATGGAACTATATCAAGAAATTTCACCCACTCCGCACTTATAGATCGAGTGGGATTAGAATTTCTCCGATAAATTAATTCGTTTGTGAAGATATGTATTTTGTCTCTACATGTATTTAGATACGAGTATCTTACAGAGGTTTCTTTTCTTAGGCAAAGAAAGAAAAATTAAAAAAAATTTACGTATTTAAAAATATTTAGTTAATTGGTCTGGGAAAAAGTTCGTTTCGTTTTCTTAGTAAAATTCAGTTGGTTTTCTTATGCCTGAAACAGATGTGCAGCAAAACGCATGCAGCAAAATTAGAGAACATTGTTTCTACTATATACCAGCAAACACACTAATTTACTGCAGGCCCTTCGTTGCTGCAGTACTCGTATATTGCAAATTCTAATCTTACTGCAAGCTCGATGTAATAGAATTGCAATTTAGTACGATTTAGTACATTTTGATTCATTTCTCGTATTTTGAAAACGGCAGTTGGTTCAAACTGGAATTTTATTTACAGGGTCTTCCAATAGGGACTTCCAAATTTTGACAATTGATAGCGGCCATATTGTTGAAGCTACATCTGTCAAGTTGGCTGCCATTTATTCAGTTGGTTTTTGCCAAATCGCCATGGATGGACAACACGTGCAAATGATAAAATTGTTTTATCAAAGTGGGTATTCTGTTCGGGCAACTTTCCGCGCCCATTTTAGGGTCGCCATAATCGTCCTACCGAGAGAATTATTTGCAGTGTGGTGGATAAATTTGAGTCTATTGGCTCAGTAAACGATAAACCTACACCCGTACGTCGACGAAACGCAAGATCTGCCGAAAACATCGCCGCTGTCCGTGAAAGTGTGCAGGAGAATCCGAGGCAGTCGATTTCGCGTCGCTTACAAGAGCTCGGCTTTTCGCAGACCACAATTTGACGAATTTTGCATCGTGACTTGGGCTGAAGGTAAACGGCTATAGACAATGACGTGTGTTCGCTGAATGGGCTCTGGGGCAGTTAGAAACTGATCCTAATTTTCATCGAAAAATCATCTTCAGCGATGAGGTACGTCAACCAAAAAAATTTTCGAATTTGGGAAGATACCAATCCACATGACATTCAAGAGCGTCCAATGCATCCCGAAAAAGTCACTGTTTAGTGTGGATTTTGGGCTGGCGATGATGCGGTCCATATTTTTTTGAGAACGACGTTGGCCAGGCCATCACCGTCAACGGCGAGCCTTATAGGTCGATGATTACCAACTTCTTTTGGTCTGAATTGGATGATATGGAGACCAACGACATACGATTTCAACAGGACGGCGCTACGTGCCACACAGCTACCGCCACATTGGAAATTCTGCACGAGCGATTTGAGGGCATGGTCATCTCGCATGGAGGTGATGTGACCTGGCCACCGAGATCGTGCGATTTGATCCCGTTAGATTTTTTCTTGTGGGGTTTTCTGAAGTTGCAGGTCTATGCGAATAAGTCACAACCACAGCGGCTCTCAAAGCCATCGTAACCCATGCCATCGATCAAATTCAGCCTGACTTATGTGCCAGAATCATGGAAAGTTGGTCATTTTGGATGCGCGCCATCCAGAGAAGCCGCGGCGGATATTTGAACGATGTTATATTCCATACATAATGGCATCGATAGTCCTTTCAAACGAATAAATAAATTCGATGATATCTCAGACACACTTTGTTTTATTTAAATTTAAAAATAGGAAGCGCTTGATGAAAACCCTTTTTCTCCGAGAAATACCATATATTGCTGAAAATGGTGGAACAACATCAAAATTCAATGCGATGAGATGTCAATTTAAACCTCACAAAAAGAAGTCTGGAATGGTTAAATAATCTTGCGATCTTGCCGGCCAGTGCAAATCGAGAAACGAGAGATTAGGCGACTTAGAAGTGCAGCCCTCAACATTTTGGTTGCGGCTCGTGCAGTGTGCGAAAACATGTGGTTCCAACAAGATGAAGTTGGAATTCCAATTCATCGAATTGAGAAAAAATAAAGTCTTTGAGCATGGCTGTGTGCGGTCGCTGTCCACAGTAGTCATTTGACCCATGGCGTAAACAGCACACCATGCAGTAGCTTTAAGCTGGTGTAATGGCTCTTCGTGGGCTATACGCGGATGTGGGCCTCGTCGCTCATGATGGTAACAGGAACTCGTCGATAATTTTGCAATAAACGTCAGCAGTTGTTAATTCAGGTAGAATATGAAAATATGCTATGTCCCTGAACAATATGTTTCCAAGCGCTCCTGCTTTTGGAAAACGTTCCAACGTTTCTCTTGCTTAGGTTTCTCGCAAATGATAATCACTTTCGTTAAGACACTGCACGATGTGTATCCTGTAAGAGTAATTTATTTTTCAAAATAACATGCAGTGTTTATTTTAAAATTCCAGTAGAGGCCTCAATCATCCTGATCAATTAATTCTGGGTTATTTCGTCTCGAACTTGAGGCAAGTATTTTGGCCCCGGAACTACTGTCTTTTTTTTTCCTGAACCTTTGTATCAACGAGCTCGACCCATCTCTGTCGAATATTCAAGTGAGTGCAAAAAGTGTGACATATGCGCATCAAATCATATATCCCCCTCTAACAATACCTTGCTAGTTTTTGAGCAGTTTTTAAACTTGACAATATTCCTCTGGAAAACTTTTATACAAAAGAGTAGAGCCTTCTCCAAATCCACACGGAACAGGACTAATGAAATTTCTTTTTGCAAAGTAATCCAACACACATCTTTAATAACTTTCAATTGACAAACAAATCAATATAATGGATGACCAGATAGCAATGATAGTTTTCCCAATTGCTATGTTTCAGCAGCTGTCAAAGTTACGGAAGACATCCAGCTGTCAAAACATTCAATAATGTTTTTCATTTCTTTATGCGTCGTTTTACGCTTGCCGAACGTGCGGAATGTATTAAAAAATATTATCGAAAGTCTGGCTCAGTTATAAATACGCAACGTGAATTTCGCAGTGAGATCAGTTGTAATCATGGCTTCAGTGTGTAGGCAATTCGTCGTACCGTGGAAAAGTTTGAGCGTGAGTACACTCTTTTATATCTTAAGCCACCAACCTGACAGAGATTGGTGCAAAATGAAGAAAACCTAGCAGACCCAGAAATATCGATTCGGCGCAGGCCAGCTGAATTCGGCATCGCCAGAGTTGGGTTTGGGCCTATATCCGTATAGGATTATGCTGACGCAAGAATTGAAGCCGGACGACCATAGACAACGCCGTGAGTTCACTAATTAGACGCTGACAATATTGGCCGGAGATCCGAATTTTGGCCAAAAAATCGCCTTCTCGGATGAGGTCCATTTTTGGCTCAGCGGCTTCACTGTCAGCGAAGATGAGACGGCCATTTGAATGATGTGGTATTCCACACATAATGGCATGAGCGTAACATCAAAATAAAGCCCGAGTCAATTTTATATCTCACACCCTTATGGTTTTGTTTAAATTTGTTTTTGCTATCGTTCTTATCTGGTCACTCTTTATTAGCACACTATCAGAATAAGTTGATATTAAATGAGATAACTTAGAGATCCATATTGACCTATCATAATACTTCTCAGTGGGGTTAATCATATTTTACTAGAAGGGTATATTAACCTTAGGACTTACAATATAAAAGTTGATTAGTGATTGATCAGAAAGTTCTTGAACATCTTGGAAGTAGCAGCTTTCAAGTGTTTTGTTTTTCAAATGACAGAAACCCGGGTAGTGACAGAAACATCGAGGTGAGTGAATCTCTCCATCATCGTGGATTTAACTTATGTCGTCTTCTTTGAGATATAGCTACATTATGGGCTTAATCAGGAAGTTGTTAAAAGTGAGAGCAAAAGATCCGCTTTTTATCGTACGAAATGCCCGATTGTAATCTAATGCACACTTTTTTTTGGCAATTTGCTGGTTATGTATGTTCAGTAGCGAAAACTTAATTTATATTCGCCTGGCTGTCAGCGAAAATATTATTACGTGATACTGACGTCATCGACATGCCATTTCCATAATTACCAGAACCTCACCGTGACAGACGCTGCTGCGATCTGTGTACACACGAGCATTATCACTTTTGAGACCCAAATTACAGGTCAGGTTTGAGTCAGGGTATAAGAGATGTACCCGTCACTTGTAGTATGTTTTCAATCACGCTTAGAACCAGAAATGTACTTGATCAACGTGTCAGTTCAATCAAACAAGTAGGATCAGTTCCGATTGTACAACTATAACCGGTTAGCCAGCGATGTTACATGCTCATCGTTGATTAATTAAAATATGGTCCTACGTTATGCCCCGCAGGGAGCTGATGATTTGATTTTACGCAAAAAAGTTACCACTCCTCTACTTGAGATAGGATCGGTAGTAGTTGATGTTTTGGCATTAATTTGGAATGACCGATAGGCAAGATGTTCCGAAGCATATAGTACCTGTGGCTTCTTATCCTAAATTTCACTGAATCCTTCTCTGCCTTTCAGTGTTATGCGTTTGCTTAAGAAAGCCACAACCCTTATGAACTTTAACCTGTGCGTAGGCATAATGCATACAAAGGCTAAATACTTCCAGAGGTCATCTTTTGAACCATTCCCTCGCTACTTATCAAAAGTTGTACTAGTCGTTTTAATAACGTTCATTTGAGTTTTGGACACGAGTACGCGAAAGCTTTCAGCTCGAAAGCCTGATTGCAGAGTGTTAAAAGAATTAAAAAAAATTAAAGCATTTGCCAAGTGCATGTAACTATTCTTGGGTTTTGGTTAGGAAGAGAGATACTCTGTAGTTACAAATTAGGGTTCTCTCTAAACTTTCTATGCAAGAACACTCACAATAAACACTTGTATTTTATGCAGATATCATGAAGTATCTACATTTCACTCAAAAAACATAAAAAATATAATCTAAATTCCAAACTGAATTTTTCAAAAAATTTTCCATATCGAAGGGTATAAGAAGGCATGTTAGTCAAGCCGGCTACGGCGTTATAAAGTCGATCATTGTCGGTCATCGTCGACCACCGTCGATCACCACATATTTGAATTGCAAACCACACAAATCATAAAGACAGATCTGACTTGAAAATGTGCCGCGATTTGACAAATTACTCGTATCTTGAGATACTAATGACAATCATTTCTCATTTTATCATTATTATGTTTTGCGTTTCCTCTATTGACGTACGGGTACGGCGGTTGAGCATGGTATTAGCAATTATTACCTCATCTGCACGTGTAAAATATTAGCAACCAAATCGCTGGCCGCGATATTTAGGCTCTAAAAATTGTTATTGCAAAAGGATATTGAAAATAATATGACATGAACTTGTTGAGTGCTGGGGTAAACACTTCTATGATTGACTTTCAAGAATTCTATTTTAGAATTAAATCTTTTAGATACCTCTTCATCTAACATTGGCAAAATTATTTGCATTTCAATTGGTTTCCAAGGTGCTTATTAAGAAGTGGAACTCATTAGATTTGTCCAAATCATTATTAACTTCAATTTATGTGCGCAAATCTATGGTTTATCATATTACGAGTACGAAATTGTATTTTTTTTGTTTTCTTATTTGTATTTTCTTTGCTATGCCATTATATACAATACTTTATCTACTTTATAAATTGGTATTTGAATAAAGAGAATTTTATTAGCCCACCATCCAAAATGAGCCACGCTTAATTACTTAAAAAATAAACAATATGACTCGTCTTGAATACAAATTATCGGCTTTACCCATAGCCCAAGTAAGTCTTGACAAATTTCTTTTTATCAAAATATGTGTGTACACATACCGAGTACAATGCTATAATGTGTAGGTGCAGATAGACAATCCAACAGTGGTGGCGGTGAATACGGAGTCACCTCTTTTCAACTTGGAAAACTTTATCAAGTTTCCATTGCGCTTTAAATAGAATTGTAAAAAAGAGCCATTGGGAAATGCAGTTCTGAAAGTAATGCTAATAATTGTCTGGATATTTGAATTCAATGATTTCGATTGCTACTTCCCCATTCATTTTGAATTCATGACAGGTGCATTCACTTTCAGAAGTCTATTTGCCTACTCATCATTCACTGAAGTCTCATCTGAAGTCTTTGACTCAACACCATCTATCGCTGATTTCCAGAATAAAAATCCCGAAGCCCCAACCTCTTAAAAAAAATCCTTTAACACAAAACTCATAAATATAAAATCCACAATTCGTACTCGTATTTATTGATTTAAGTTTTCAGCTAGTGGTTGGCAGCACTGCAATCGTAATAGCCTTCTGAATAATTAAAATTTTTTCAGATAATCTTCGCTCACCGTCATCGTCAGCCAGTGCTACATTAAAAGGACACTCAAGGTTCTGCACAGTGTTTTTTGGGCGCGCTGATTCTGCATTAAACTCGTACTAGGTGTCTAGGTTTGTGGTAAGGGATGTCAAAAACTTTAATATCAGCTGTTGCTGTGTTGTGTACACATTGAAATAAAGGATCTTTCAAAAGTCGCGCCTAGATGATTATATAACTTAGACCATAATAGCTCGCACGGGTTGTGTGACTCGTAGCTCCATCCTGTTGAAAATAAGGATCGTCTGTGCTTATTTCTTTAATTTGAGGCCACAAATAATCTTCAATCATTTCTGTATAGCGCTTTCCATTGACAATAACAAACAACTCTTTCACTTGCATCTTCGAAGAAAAATGGACCAATAATTCCATAAAACAGTGCATTCTTGTGGATTTAATGATTTTTCGGAAATTATTTGAGGATTTTCTTCTCTCTAGATCCGAGAACTTTTTACTGACGAATCCATCCAATGTGAAATGAGAAGAATCAGCATCATGTTCTAACAACCAATTGACGAAAGTTCTGCGTTATGATCTCTTGGCTTCAATTCTTGTGTTAATTGGATTTTGCAATGATGCTTATATAAAATACGCCAAACAGTCGATGGGTGAATGCCTATTGCCTAAGAAAGTCGTGATATCGATGTTGAAAGTTTTTCAGCGACACTTTGTGCTATACCGGCAATGTTCTCAGGAGAGCGTCCACTTTTTGGTCTACCAAACTTTTTCCTTAAATTTTTTCACTAACCTTTGAATTCTTAACTCATTTGGACGATTACTTACATCAAAAAAAAATCAGGAATATAACGGTATATACATATTTTTTTTAAGATCGACCATTTTCATAATAAGTTTGAATAACTTTAATGCGTTGTTCTAGCGTGTAACAATCCATGGCTAAAATTGTACACGTGTCTACTTCACAAATGTCAGAGATGACATAAAAAAAGGCAGCGTTCAGCAATTATTCACTACTGACAAATAGGCGTGACTTTTGCAAGACTCTTTACTTTAATAAAAAATAAATGTGTTTTTTTATTTAACAAAAACGTATTTTTTGAGTTTTTATAGATTATAACATATGCAACTACAATTTGTTCATCAATCGTTGCTGTGCGACAGATATTGGGGCAAATGTTGTGCGTTCGGTATAAAAAATGCATTAGGCTTGCTTTCTTGACAACTCCCGACACTTTTAGATTGCGAACTAAGGTAGTTAGCTAATAATTTTAAGTCTATTGTCATTAAAAACTAAACGATAGTTTTTGAGTTCGTCCTTTTCAGGTAAGTTGATAGCAATTGTTGCAATGTCAGATTTAAAACAGCAGATGCAACTGAGGAGAACCGTAGCGGTACGATTTAAACTTTTGGAGTTTCCTTGGAAGGTTTACTTGATTCAAAACTAATTCAAAGTTAATTATAATATCCTCGGCTAGGAAGGCCCTCGGCTTTAGCTGATAACAATCAAATATTTTGTGAGTGTCGACTGTAGCCAGACTATATTGCTTGAGATACAAGTGCAGAATTGCCTTTTTAATAAAAATAGAAAACGGACAGTTGAATTAGTGAGAGCACATTTGCTCAATTTCTACATTTTCTGCGAAATAAAATGTGATCACAATACAATCCATATAATACAGTAGAAGAATACTAATTCGAGGATTGATATCACAGTCTTTTGAAGTTTCAGTGTTTGTCTTCGTTTATATTTGGATGTTAGTTGGAAAAATCAGCACAATTTTCACAAACTAATCAACAGTCAGTTGTCAAATACGAGCAACCGCGAAAACACAGTCTACACACACGAGCATGTTTCACGCACAGAGTTGCGCGCAGTGGTGCATGCAGAAAATCTGCAAATATGATCCAGGTATAAGAAAACATGCAGAAGAGGCTAGGGTCTTGGTTGCATAATGTCATGGGGTTTTGACAAAAAATATAGCATGCATCGAAATGCAGCAAAGTTTGTTGCAGAAGGAACATCGAATGACTGTTTACTAAGAACGCTTAAAAAAGCCCCCAAAAACCAAGTGGTAGTCCTCTCTAGCCAGTAAGGTGTCTAGACCTAGACTTTCTCTAACTTTCCATAATTAAAATCAGAACCGAAAAAGCATTCGTCACTAGCACTGAAGGATATTCCAAAAGAAACGTACCACGACTGCATGTTAAAATGGAAACATTATTAGAATAACAGTATAATGAATGAGGGTAATAGTTTGAAGGAGGCAGTATTCGACATAATAACATCTGACAGACAAATGCAGAAAGCATATGTTATGCTGTTGAACCCTCCAATCAAACTCCCTTTTCTTGCATGCTCTAGGGGACTGACGCCCCCATTTATTTGGCTTAATTCAAGCTTAAAAAACTAGGACTTAAAAACTAAAATACAAAATATTTAATTAGGGTTTTAAGGCTAGGGATGGTGAGGGAGATCGAATTTGAGGAAAAGTGTGCTGCGATTAAAATCGAAAACGGAGAGGTTGGAGTTTATCTTACGCAGCATACGGGATATTGGTTCGTTAGAGCCATATGTGGTGCGGTGGCTTGGTAGATAAAAGAGGCGGGGGCAACGTAGATTTCGAGGGTTAGTATTAAAGAAGATGGAGTTGTAAAGGGACATGCAATCGACGGAGCCTGAGAGGAGTCGGTGAATGAAAAGAATGTCTGTTGCGTCCCTTCGTTCCTCAAAGGTATTCAGGTTAATGAGTTTGAGACGGTCTCGATAGGGAGGTGAGATTAGAGGATCGTTCCAAGGTAGACCTCGAAGAGCAAATCGAAGAAAACGACGCTGGATCCTCTCGATTCGGGTTACTCGAACTCGATGAAAGGGACGCCATGCTTGGCTAGCGTACTCGAGAAGGGGGCGAACGCAAGTGATGTATAGTGATCTGGTCACGTACGGGTTACAGAATTCTTTGGACCATCTTTTAACGAAGCCAAGCGATGAGTTTGCTTTAGTAATTATCTCATCGATATGCGAGCGGAAATTAAGCTCCCTGTCGCATAAAATGCCAAGGTCGCGGATAGTCTGAACAAGGGATATAGGTTGGCCGTGAAGAACGTTAGTTCGGGGAGTAGACCTGGACATTGGTGACGTTGAGTTCTAAGCAGTTCTTGATGTACCATGTGGAAAAACTATTTAGATTATTTGAAGGAGGCTGGAGTCATATTGTGAGGAAATGGGTTTAAAAAATTTGGTATCGTCAGCATAGAGAGAAAGTGCTGAGTGGTGAATGACCCTTTCAAGATCGTTAATGGTTAGGATGAAGAGAAATGGACCTAGGTGACTACCTTGAGGAACACCTGAAGTGGCCAAGAAAGGGGCCGATATGACAGACCTGAAACGAACACTATAAAAACGATTATCCAGGTAAGAAGATATCCATTTAAGCAAAATGGGTTCAAAGCCCAGGACGGACAATTTGAACAGGATTAGTTTATGATATATCTTGTCAAAAGCCTTACTGAAATCAGTTGTTATAACGATTTGCTGGAGACGCGATAGTGTTGGACGATTTTTTATTAGGAAATCAGGATTTTAGGACTTTTTATTTATTTATTTTAGGATTATTTATTTAGAATTTTAATTATTTTAGCATTAGTTTTTAATTTTAGGTCTATAAGTAGCTCCACAGTAAGGAATGGCTATCCATACAATAACTTCACCTTGCCTACCATCCCCTTTTGGAAATCATAGAATAAGTGTTGAAAGCCATCATGCTCATTAAAATTGGGCTTTGTTTCACCAGACGGTAGCGGTCACGATGATAATCCTCCGAAACGCATTTAGTGGTGGATTTTCTGCAATTTGTTTAATCTGAACTGTGTGCAACCTAGTTTGAACTACAGGTGCAAAAACTGTTTCGGCTGCAAATAGAGTGGAATTCGATGTTATTTCAAGTGAGAAGCAACGGATCACCAATAGTACGTCTAACATATGCTTAGCAAAAGCTTGTCCTAATCAGCTGTTGTCTCGGCTGAAGAGCAAAAAGAATCCCTTTGGCTTTTTGGAATCGTAGGAATACATTGATTTGGTCTGTATATATCTAGAAGAGATAAGCTCGAGTAAATGATTAACACGACTTAATGGTCTACACATCTGTAAGCAACTTGAGATTATGATCTCAAATCTTGCAGACTGGGAAACTTAGGACTCCCTGTTAAATATTTGCTGATGTGCCCAATTGTCTGACATTTATACTTCCGTGAACATCAACTTTGAGACATGTATACGTATGTATAAGGTTTTCCACTACAGGGTTAGACTCTGATGAATACCGGATCACAAACGGGAGATAACAAAATGGATGATGGATTAGTAAGAAAAGGCTCTCCCAAAAGTTGCCGAACATTTCTGCATCCCCAACTCAAAGCGCATCAAGCTAACAGTTGGGAAAACTAACCAAAATTTACCATACAGAAGTGATGTTCAAGGGATTAGGCAAACCAAGACAGTCCCCTATATTTTGATCAAAATTCCAAAAACATCCGCAATCACAACAGGAATAATATTATTAGGCTCTCCAACCTTTTCTCCACACTTTGGGGTCTGAGCTATCTCTCGAAAATTAGAACCGACTCTGGTCAGAGGAAGACGCGTATACTGTGTGACTCTGCAGGTCTTTGCCATTAAGGAAGTGTATCTTTCTCAAGATAACTGTGGATTTCTGAGGACATTATCAAAAATTCTAGTAAGGACCTCCTCAATTTTTTAAGAAAATTTAAAGTATTCTAATTTTATTTGGCTTCACGCATAAAAGATTTTAGAAGTCGTATTTCCTGCTGCTGTTAAGCAGGATAGCCAAATTTAAGTCGGTGAGGCCTAATAAAATAAAAATCGGCTCGGTATTAATATGGACGGTACAGGTGTAAGCACAATAAAAAACCGCGTCAATAACGTCTTGAAGTAAATTTGTAAATCATATTTTCAGGTAGCTGTAGGCTGCATGCAAATTCTTCTTCAGTTTTGATACTCTATAAAACTTTTGTTTTTATATAACTTAATCATCAACCCCCATATCCACACTTCAGAAAAAACTCAGATCATAATCCGAAGCGCTTTTTTTTTTAATGAATGCAGAAACTCTGTAGCTGATGTTAAAGCTGTCTTAAATAGCTCCTCCATCAAATCCTACTTTCCTGTTGTTTTTGTCCGTCTTAGAGCATAACTCATGTAATGTATAGTAAATCAAATTATTCAGAATAATCTCATTAGTTGGCCCTCATCCAATATGACTAAAGACTATTCGAAGCCCTAAACGGTGCCTTGGCCAGAATTGTGACCACTCAGCACTCGACAGTTCTTTAGTATATGTTTCCGACCGCAACGTAAAGATAGCGGCACTTGTCAATAAAAGCTAGTGAATGCTAGTTGTGCATCTTTTGACAGTTACTTACCGAAGTTTCAGTCATTTTGGAAGCGCAGTTTTTAGTTGACACTCGTTTGAGTGAGTCGATGCGAGTGATTTTTGTGAAAATGGGAAAAATTGAGTTTCGAGCTGTTATTACTCGTAAATTTTTGTTTTTGAAAGGCAATACGCCTACGAAAATCAAAAATGAGTTGGACTTTGTGTACATATGGGGACTCTGTACCATCATTTACCACAGTGAAATTTTGGGCAGCTGAATTTAAACGTGGCCGGAAGATCTTCACCAAATGGCGTTAGACGACCACCGAATTAAAGTGAGAGAGATAGTAGAGGCTATGAAAATGTCCAAAGAACGTGTTTGTTACATATTAAATCAACAGATTAGGCATGAGAAAGCTGTCCGCGCGTTGGGTGCCGCGTTTGCTTACATTAGACCTAAAACATGTTCGAATGAACATTTCCAACGCTCTGCTGGCGCAGTTTAGCGCATTAAATCCGAGTTTTGGCGCCGATTAATTACTGTAGATGAAACTTGGATGCACCATTATACGCCCGAAACAAAAATTCAGTCAAAACAGTGGACTGCAAAGGGCGAGCCGGCTCAAAAAAGAGCAAAAACTGTTTTTTTGGCTGGAAAAGTGATGGCGACTGTTTTGTGGGATACTAAAGGAGTTATCTTAATCGATTATCTTCAAAAAGGAAAAACCAAAAACGGCCACATTTGCAGAAAAAGAAAATCCTGTTTCACCAAGACAACGCGCCGTCTGACACCTCAGCGGTTGCCATGGCGAAAATCCAGAAATAACGGTTTGAACTGCTTGACCATCCGCCTTATTCACCAGATCTAGCCCCTTTTTGTTCTCTCGTCTAAAAATTGCGCTCGGAGGACAGAGATTTTCATCAAATGAGGAGGCAATCACCTTCGTGAACAATTATTGTGCAGAGAAAAACGCCGAGTATTATTTGGACGGGTTAGAGATGAGAGCATTGCTGGGAGAAGTGTGTAGAGTTACAAGGAAAAAAAACTTTGAGGAAAAATGTCTTGTATCATTGTTCGGACAAGCCTTGTATCTCAAAACGGTTCTGTTCTCACATTTGTGATTTGCAGTACAGTATACCTGCTCATTCCTGAGATAGCTACAATACTAGTGCTCAAAGTCGTTCGCTCCTTGTGCAGTTTCTGGCAGAATGGTTCTGCCTTGCATATAAACAAGTACTGGAGCATACGAAAACGTAGAAACTTTTAATCTGGGAATCAAATATTCGATTTAATTCTTTTTTTAATTTAATGACCAAGCATTTTATGTTTAATTTACTCAATCTTTGCGAATATCATTTAATCATTCATGCAATGGGTTGATTAATTCCATCTGTCAGCTTCTTCATTTCGCTTGTCAACTTGTTCATTCAACTCGTCAATAGCTTGTCATCATCTTTACCAAGCCAGCTTTTCAGGCTTTTCGTTCAGTATGCTTTGTCTATTGATCAGATAATTCGTATCCGTATCAAGTTCTACAGATCGAATAATAATGTCATAATCTCGTGACATCCTTTTGGCAGCCATCCACTTTTAAAAGTGTTCTTTTCCAACGGACATCACTGTACGAGTATATCCCATTAATATTGATTTACTGAGCAAAATAACTTTTAAATAGATACAATAGATACAGCCGTTTGTTATTTTCAAATAGTTGCTGCAATAAGCTGATTAAGGCATGCCTTGCATTGCCTAACCAACAACAGACAATTGTTCTATTGTAAATGCTTAATTATTTCCTAGTGCTTATCACGCCGCCGGAAACTATTATCTTGTTAAAAATGGCGCGCAAATAATTAACGAATCACAAACCGTATCATTACTATTCGTATAAGCCTTACCTTTAGTTGAGATATTGCCAATCCAGAAATATGCACCACTTCGATCAAGAGTTCACTATTTTTGACCCTCGGGTTTTTTTTTGCTGACGCCTTGCTGACTGTTGCTTTAGACTTATGCAATCTGAATTACGAATTGAGTACACAAGTGAGTGTAAGTTATGGCATCAGTTTAGTGGAAGCTTCATTCAAAAAACACAAACACAAGTGTCTGCGTCAGGTGTCCTAGAATCGATGCTAAATATCCGTAATTAGCAATCTACGTCTTCCACCTTTGTAGTTTGTTTTTCAAATGCAATTTGAAAATATATATTTTCTACCTGGAACTTGCGCAAACGGTGTGCTTTGAGGTCATGATAAATAACGAGGAATTACATATGTACGAGTACGCGTATGTATCCGTGAAGTTTTCCATCTTCAGGGAAAACTTGATTGGATGTGCAGAGTTGTCTTGTAATGCATTTTTCTTTTTTCCAAAGAGTATGCGAACGCGAACATCGATACCATACAAAACAAGATGATAACGAATGAGTACATCGATTTTTCGGTGTATCAGCATTCGATTAAAGAGTATCTCACAGCTGGAGTATCTACCTGGCTTAAACCATCTTACATTCGAGTTTATATGGTTTTGTCACTCTTTAGTCGTGACAGTCCGTGGTGTGGCGTAGCGTGGTGGTTGGGGAATAATTTTGTGGAACTGGATGTACCATGCGGCAACGTGTGTATTGGACATAACATCAGCGCGCATATCTTAATTTGTGGCGTGCTATTGCGCACCCAACCTGCTAACAACCTTGGGCTTGCGAACGAAATATCATGACTATGTGTTGGATGATGTATGGTATATGATATATATGGTGTACTCTGGCAATAAACATTTCCATTGTAGCCTTAAATGTGTATTCGCATGTGGCAACAATATATTTACCAATTACGTGAATTGTATAATCACTGGAATAATTTTAGCTGCCATTGGATATTATCAATCTTCGACTCGAGATCAGTTGTGTACTATAGGGTTTTTTCTTATTCGTGGTAAATTATCCACTTCGTCGGTATGTATTGGCATAAGACGACTAATTTTTATTAGAAAATAAAGTAAAAGAAAATGTGTTCTTTATCCTTACAATAGTAATACTCAGATTATAAAGGGTGATTTTTTCTGTAGTGTCACACTTTTCAGTAGGGATTAAATGTCAAATCAGCCGTCATATTGAGCTGGCAAATTTCATTTATTTTCAGTGGATTTTGCCAATCCATCATGGAAAGATTGACGTTGAAATTCGGACATCTATCGAATTGCCGAAAAATATCGGACCTAATTCAATCTATTGGATTCTGACACACCAACAAGGGCAACAACAGTGTGTTCGGAAGAAAATATCGCAGCTGTGGAAGCTTGTCTTGAAGAGGACCCAAATTTAGTGATTTGTCGTCATTCGCAACGTCTTGGCCTTTGTTCGTCCACTGTTTGGAAAATTCTGCGTAAAAATTTTCGTCGCAAGGTTTATACGATCAAACAGCAAGAGGTAAAGTCGCGTCGGGTGTTTAGTGATTGGGCTTTAAATCAACTGGAAGTTGACCCAATTTTTTTTCATAAAATTTTGTTCAGTGATGGAGCTCGTTTCTGGTTAAACGGCTACATAAACAAGCAGAATTTCTGTAATTGGAGCGATCAAAATCCTCTAGAAGCTCGCCAGATCCCATTGCATACAGAAAACTGTATGTGGGATTGCGGCATAACCAATCTTTATTTCTTCAAAAATGAGGCTGGAGCACAAATTACTGTCAATAGATACTGGTACAATGCGATGGTCAATGATTATTTGTTCGCAAATTTACGTGACATTAATGTGAAAGAACTGTGGTTAAAACAGGATGGTGCGATTTATTGAAAATACGTTTTGGCAATAGAGTCATTTCTAGAAATTGAGCCGTTGGATTACTTTCTGTGGGGCTGTGTACCTTAAGTCACTAGTTTATGCTTATAAACCAGCAATGATTTACGATTTGGAGGAAAACATTGTATACGCGATATACACCCCCAATTGCTCGAAAAAGTGGTTGAAAATCCTCAAGAATGCGCTTTGCATGAGACAGCCGTGATGGACATAATATGCCCGAAACTATTTTCATATATTAAATGGCATGAAATAACCTTTCGAATGGATTTATTAAATCGTCATCATTTGTCGTCATTTATTTGTGTATTATCTCTTAAAAAAAAACCTCTATATTGTTGACATTAAACATTAATGGCGATGTGCTGTAATATATCCGTATAGATAGTGTGAATCATTGATGACAAATTTGGTAACTAAGGTATAAAACAGTTTTTTGTTTATTTTTGTTAAACTCAAAATCAAGGTCATTACCTTAATGTATCGAATTAAATTTTATTGAATTATTGTTGTCAATAAATACTAAATATACGCTGTGTCACCTGATAATCTTACATAATCGTATCAAATGCTAAAGAAAATGTGCTGATGTTAGACTATTAAATTTTGAAAAGACACTTGTGGCTGTGTGGGATACATGGAATGGTTTGGGATTTCCTTCAAATGAGATCTTAACACTCAGAGGACTCACATAGCACATTGACGGAAAAAGAGCTCCGATGTGTCGCTATCACTTTCACAGTAGGGTCAGAAGAAGTGATGTTATTTATGCGTAGGAATTTTAGGTTGCACGAGTACAAGTATATTTAACAGGCCCGGGTCAACTCCGGATGACTCTGGTCCAGTCCAGCAGTTTAGACCGAACTGCTTTATATTGTAACTAAAACAAAAACTAAAGAACAGGGACGTTCAGGGTCGGAAGAGGTGATGACTGAGGGTGTTTTTGAGGGTACTTCTGCTGCAATTGAAATCGAACACATGGTAAATTTTTTTAGCTTCACATAACATTCGAGATAGAGGTTCGTTAAAAAAATATGCCGTTCGGTGGTTATTTGGACGAAAAATAGGAACAGGCCTTAGACCGCGGAGTTAGCTCTGCTAATTTTGGAATCAATGTGGGTTCAGAAATTGAGTTCAGGATCACAGATAAAGCCCAAATCCTGCATTTAAGTGACCGAAGCTATGACTTGGGCTAATATATGTACATATAGTAAGTTCGGTCAGGAGGTGTTGAACGCTTTCGGGAGTATGAGATGGCTAGGCATTTCTTTTTTGTTGAGCTGAAGGAAGTATTTATGGCACCATATTAAGAACCCATTGAGATCTTTTGGAAATTCATTATCGGCATAGTCAGATATGTGTGAGTTCGTTATAATATTTGCAACATCATTAATAACCAAAATGAAAATGAATGGACACATAATGGTGGAACACCCGAAATAGCTTTAATTGGTTTAGACAAACGAGAACAAAAATGGACTAGCTGATAGAGATGGAAAACTTCACGTTTCATGTAAGATTTGAACCAAGAAATTAGCCCAGGTTGAAAGCCAAGTGCATTGAGTTTAAAAAGAATTAACTTATGTGCGATTTTATCAAAGTCCTTACTAAAGTCAGTGGTAATCACATACACTTTTTTCTCTTGCTCGAGGGCACACGTTGTACTAGAAACGAACTCAATAAGAATTCCATGTTGGTTCGGTGCAAAGGTAGATCTGCAATGAAAGAACAATGCCTTATAAATGATGCCCTCAAAGATTTTGGGAATGGAGGATAACTTAGCAATGGGTCGGTAGTTGGTAATATCATATTTGAGTCCTTCAAGTTCATATACTTCCCTGGGAAGAAACAGGAGAAAAGCTGCTTACTTCTTAGAGCCGTGCAGATGTATTTATCGGATGTGTCTGCAACCTAGAGGACGATGCTGAGAAGATCTCCCCTGAGCCTTGCATACCAAGTATTATACATCGACGATTTCACTTCCTGCGAACCGATTGTGACTTGAGAAGAAGGTGAGGAAGACTAAGAAATGCTACACTCTTCGGTGAAACAATAAAGTTCTTAAAACTTACGTGAAACACTCATCTTTCTGAGACTATTGACAAGGCCACGACCTCACTATGGAGCAGCAAAAGTCATCTTCATCTAGAACTCATGGAAGAAGCAATGGTCCTACATGCTCATCACAGAAGATGAATGCAATTCCTAGTTCAGACTGCAATTCTTCATGAACGTCTACCTCGATATAATTTTCGGCACAACTTTAAGGTTACATTTCCAGAACGTCTTAACTGGGAACAGAAAAAACCAACATTTGCCACGGACTCACATGTATGGTACATAGACGGATCCAAAACAAATGAAGGAGTTGGAGCCGGAGCATACGGAACTCGCACTAAAAACATCCATACACGCCAGTATAGATACAAGCAGCTCCGTACTTCAGGCTGAAATCCATGCAATAGAGCTTTGCATTTGAGAGAATCTAAACAGATATATAACAAATAAAATCATTTACATTCTCTCCGGCAGCAGAGGAGCCCTAATTGCAATTAACGCCTTAGAAATAAAATCAAAACTGGTCTGGGATGGAATTCAACTTCTACGACTATTGGCCAACACAAATAAGGTCCATCTGATTTGGGTGCTAGGGCATAGCGCATATGAAGGCAATGAAAAATCAGACGAACTAGCCAGAAGAGGATCCGCATCTCAATTCATGGCGCCAAGACCATTTTCTGGGCTATCTATTAATACAATAAAAGGAAGTGTTAAAGCCTGGCTGGAGAGAAACCGAGGGAAAAAGATAAGCCCAAAACTTTATGCCAAGCAGTTGCCACAAAAAAGCAAAATAACTATTGTACTACAACTAAGTAGAAGTCAGATTCGAGTGACCATGTCCTAGATCGGCCATCGTTGATGGTCCGACTACATTACTTTTCTGACTCAGATTCTTGTCGAAATCAGACCTGAGAACAGGAAAAACTCAAATTCGTATCCGATGTCATTGCATCAAACGGCACCTCCATAAGACCGTAGTCAAACGAGTTGTATTAAAAATTTACAATACAATACAAAAATTTAATGGCCACCTGATCATAAAGCAGTCAACCAAACTCATACATAACATTGTCAAGCTATTGTTATTTACAAGTAAATGGTGTATTTTTTAAAAGTAAAAAAATTTTAGATAATTTTATGCCACTAGTGTTTAAACATGATATCGGGTATATGCGCTCCACGGCTAGCTCAAATGAAGCGCAATGATGAAGTTCAATTTTCGACAACTTTATAGAGCAACTGGCGCCGTATATCAGCAATAACACGGCGAATGTTGACTTCCAAATCTCTGGTTTATCGTCATAGACTAGTGACTTCACATAGCCCCAAAGAAAGTAATCTAAAGGTGTGAGATCACACGATCGTAGAGACCAGTTGACAGGACCATCACCCGAAATTATGCTCTCAGCAAATGTTTCCCGCAATAAATTCTTGGTATCGTGCTGCCATACGCCATCTTGTTGAAACCAAAGCTCTGTCACGTCAATGCCATTCAACTTAGGAACGAAGAAGTCAGAAATCATGTTTCTATAGCGCTCTCCATTGGCGGTAACATTCTGGCCGGCATCGCCCTTAAAGAAATATAGGCCGATGATTCCACCAGCCCATAAAGCACACAAAACAGTGAGTTTTAATGGTTGTAAGGGCATAGGCATAGCTCCAATTGCTGTGCACGATGGCGAATCGACTCATTTGGATTCTCCTCAATACTGGGCTCCACAACGGCAATAACTTCTTCTGTTCGCACTGTTTGTCGTCTTATCCACTAGAGTGTACGTGGTACGAAAACGATTCATCGCGTTCCGAATAACTTGCTCAGATGGACGATTATGTCGACCATAAAATGGACGTAGCGCACGATAAGTTTGGCGAGCCGAACCATGGTTTTCACAATAAGTGGTTTTCATAATAAGCACACGCTGTTCTGGCGGTAATCTATTCATTGTAAAATGGCAAACACAAATCAACTTTCAACTGTCAAATTGATAACCTGTAGAAGCAGTGTTATCAGCTTAAAAAAAACACCCTTTATCAATAGGTGTCTGAACATACCGAGCGGTTAACGGCTATAATCGCCACACATCACCAACAAATTTGCGATTGGGTATCCCTCATCCTCTTGTCAACGCCATTACATTAAGTACTGAAGATCTCTGGCATCGATGTCATAAATGCGTCAACCACGCATACGAAATGCCTGAAGGCAAGTCGAGCAAAACAACTCGACTACGAACCTACGCTACATGGAAGGACTCTTGCGCTTTACGAGCTAAATGCGAGGGAAGACCATCGGGTTGTCCAGGTAAAAAAAATGAGACGGTGATATTCCAACGGAAAAAGAGTATATCAACCCAAAAAGACCCGAACAGAAACCTATACAGATGAGAAAGGCAACTTAGTAATAAAGTCAGTTGATGTTGAAGATGCGATTAAACAGACCATTCAACCTGTGCGATGGAATCCAAGATACAAAATTGCTGGAGCTGATGACCTGACGCGGTTTTATAGCTTTTAAGACATGACTTGGTAGAGATCAAATATCAACTCATTTCCAAGATATGGTCTGAATAATGGAACCTCCCCATCAATTTTCCAATCCGCAAGAACAGAGATAGGCTTCCAAGCCCAAATTATGCAGAATAACGATAGAGAACGATCATTGCTCCATGAAGGTCGTAAACTATTTCACCGAGATTTTTGATGTCAGATAAGGGCTTAGATAAGGTAATCCAGTCTTCAAAAATGTGTACATATGCTGATAACTTTAATATGATTAGCAGAACGCAGAAAGTATTGAAAACAAAGCGGCAAAAATGAGCTTAGCTGAAGTAACAAAACCAAGTTGATCCACGAACACATCCCAGAATAGAGAGAAACGAATGAATAAATGCCTTCTTGTTGTATGTTGCGGCATCTATAAATCAAATCTTTCGTAAATCTATTCTCACTTTTGAAAGTGAACTAAATTTTTCCCACTTTTGATTTTGTTTTTGTTTGTGTGGAAAAGTGGCTAAGCACTTTTGAATAAAACACGACTATTGTCAAAAAAAATCACAACAACATGGACGAATTGTGCAGAACGTCACAATAGCTATCTATAACTTTGAGATGTGTTTGGTAATTTTAAAGTCAAGATTTATTTTAACAACAAACTCTACGGCTGGTACAGCGACACCAATCTGCTCGGAAAAGCACATATCAGTTGCCTTAGATGGCTAGAAATGAATACAAATCCTCAGGCCGGAAGAGTCTTCGATTCATACACGAAAGAACAGCGCAGCAAGAAATAGCCTCGGCTCTGAATGCGCGCACAAGTCAGAGGCGATCTCAAACATCTTAAAATGTGTAATTGTAAAATTTTGTCCGTTCCGGGCTATAGCGCCATGTAAAGAAGTATGTTAAGTAACTATTAATGCACCATTCTTATTCAAGGAGAACCAACGATAGATATTTTAAGTCATATATGACTGTGATAAAATATAACTTTTTTCAATAGATACCAATCAATTCTCAGTGTAACAAATAAACGAGTATTTTTTACATAAAAATTCATAACTTGCCATAAATTCGAAATGTAATAATCCTCGAAAAATTCAATCATCAATACAACTCTCAATGTTAAGAATAGACACGTGCCATTCCTAGCAACGCACGAGTTAATGTTCTACAAATGAATATTTATAGTTCGCTGTCCATCCTCATAACACTAATGCATTCATTTGTCAATTGTTAGTGCTTCCGCCAATTTTAATCGACTCGAAATGAAGCACGCATGACTCTTTAATGACTTGACGAAAAGCAAAACCGGGAGACAATTAAAACCATAAGAATGTCGGTTACAAGCATAACATATTTGTAAGGACTGGAAGATAATAATAATAATAATAATAATAATGACGATCCTCCCCATTAAATGATACTCGTATCTAACATACAATAGATAGTAGCAGAGTACAAAATTCTCAACCGTTAACTTATGTTGAATCTTATTCATTTCAGATAATTTGTTAGCCACGTTTTAGAATGGCAGCAGTTGAAGTCCGAAATGGGTACAAGTATTATGGCAGCTCATCAAATTCAAAGATAATTTTAAATTATCTTAATATGAATGTTATGCGTGGATCAATGTGAGTTGAATATGAAATTTTTTGTTTATGAAAATAGAAAATATTTAATTTTTGTAATTTTTTTTTCTAACAGCTATGGACTTCTTGGAGCCTCAGGTTGTGGAAAGACTACACTTCTGTCATGCATTGTGGGCCAGCGCCAACTCAATAGCGGCGAGGTGACAGTACTTGGTTTGCAACCCGGTCTACCAGGAAGTGGTATTCCGGGAGCACGTATTGGCTATATGCCTCAGGTAAGTGCAATTTCCACATACAAAACCAATCAAACAGATTTGTTTTGATTTGTTGACCTTAAAACGAAAAAGTTGATGTGCGAACTTTTTTTTTTTGTGTTTTTCGAATAGGAAATAGCTTTGGTTGATGAGATGACTGTCAAGGAAACGGTATATTATTTTGGACGTATCTATGGTTTGAATGATGAGAAAATTCGAGAGAAATTCAAAATATTACGTGATCTACTACAGCTACCTCCACCTAAACAATTAGTCAAGAAATGCAGCGGCGGTCAGCAGAGGCGAGTTTCATTTGCTTGCGCAATGATTCATGATCCAGAACTTCTAATTCTGGATGAACCAACAGTTGGTTTGGACCCCATGTTAAGAGAAAAGTAACGACTTAGATTGATCTTTTCAAATTTTGTTTGTGATATCATTTATGTTCATAGAATTTGGGAGTTTTTAGTGGAGTCGACACGAAATAGCAAAATGGCTGTGATCATTACAACACATTATATCGAAGAAGCAAAACAGGCCAATTGTGTAAGTACAATTGGGGTATATGATTTATGAATTGATTTAGAAATAAGTTTTGCATTTATAGATTGGCTTAATGCGAAATGGAGTACTTCTTGCTGAAGATACACCAACAAATATTATGAACAAATTCGAAGCAAGTTCAATTGAAGATGCATTCTTATTACTAAGTTCAAGGCAAGGTAAATTAGATGAAGTTGATGTAAACTCAATCACACGACGTGAATCCGATGAACCTGCGATAACATCAGTTGATGTCAACGAACCAACAGTGTATGAGGATCAAAATGCGAATATTGAGAAGGGTGAAAAACCACCCATCATCGACTATGATGGTGATGCCAACGAGAATAAACGTAAATTTCTATTCACAACACGAGGACGTGTAAAGGCTCTGATGACAAAGAATTTTGTTCAGCTATTCAGACAGCCGTCGTAAGTTTTCAATTTTAATTTCATTTTTAGATTAGATTTCATTTTTATTTCGTATAAGAACTTTGTTCCGCACATTTAATAATACAGCGATTTGATAATACAAAGTGTCTTGCCACTGAAATAGTTGTTGAAACATTTGAATACAGAAATTTATTAACAAGAAAGAATCATTAGAAGGAAAATAATTTTAATTTCATGACTTTAAATAACGTCTCGAGATGTACCTACGTACTTCGAATTGACTCACTCCTTAATTTATTGCAAACGTATGTACCAAAGCAAAGCATGTACGTAATTCTCTTAACCTTTTACCTGTTCTGAGAATTAAGTAGATTCCAATAGATAATTAAAGGACTTTGAGTTCCGTGTTTAACCTTTGTTGTATATTTAAAAGAATTCCAGATAATAGGGGAATTATACAAATAACATTGTGGTTTTTTTTTTTTTTTGCTTAAACAACTTTTACCCAATAAATGCTTACGTATTTGTGCTACATTGGATTGATTTTTAATTATATCGGGGTTAACAATTATCAATATGAGTTATTCCCTTTAATTGTGCTCATTTATAGACATTGTACTTGAAATCAAATCAAACCACGTGCCACTAATTATTGCGATTACTTTAGCTTTTCAATAGGTTCCGCAAATGATCTTTTGATTAGATTTTTTTATCATATATAATTGAATGTATAAGTTACCTTATTAAATATCAATGTAATCGATTGATTTATAATGATGCAATGCTCCGATTATTTACAATAAATGTATCGGCTTAACGCTGCCAAAAATATTCTGGAGGTAGGAAGAATAAAAATCGGATGGACGGTATGCCGAATACAGGAAAAAGTAGTACCACTACGATGCTTCAGATGCCTTAACCTTGGGCATCTTGACCAAAGTGTAAAAGTACTGCGGACAGAAGTGAAAATTGCGTCAAGTGCGGTCAGAAAGGTCATGTGTCCAAGAACTGCAACAATGACCCAAGATGCATCCTTTATGAAGAGAGTAGAAGTAGCAATAGCAAACACGCGGCAGAAAGTTCAGTATGCCCTGCATACCAAGAAGCTGCAAAGGCCACCAGAAGAATATGAAAGTGCTGCAACTTAACCTAAATCACTACGAAGCGGCACAGAGCCTTACGGCACAAGCTGTTCGAGAGTTAAAGATTGATGTGGCCGTAGTAAGCGAGCAATATAGGAACCTCGATGATAAAGTTTGGGCAGCGGACGCCTCAAGGAGAGCTGCTATTTGGACCTGCGGAGACTACGCATTTGATGAAAGAATGATGACACCTGGAATAGGGTTCGTTCGAGCGAAGGTCAATGGGGTATATACCATATACCACCTTGATCGAAAGTTTCATTCATCTAAATCTATATTGTCTCCTTCAAAGTAATCCTCATCGACTGCAACACACTTATGCCAGCGCTTGATCCAATCCTCGAAACATTTTTTATATTCGGTTTTCGGTATGTCCATCAGTGCTTCCTGCCATTTTTCCATTACTTCCTCTCGGCTGCTGAAATGCGTTCCCCGTTGTGGTTTTTTAGCTCGATTGAACAGAAAGAAGTCACAGGGAGCCAAGTCAGGTGAATTCCGTGGCTGTTGGATGGTATTTGTTGCATTTTTCGTCAAAAAATTAGGAATAATGATGGCACTGTGCGACCGCGACAGTGCGTTATCATGGTGCAAAATTCACGAGTTTTCTGCCCACAATTCTGGTCTCTTTCGGCGAATTGCTTCACGCAAATGTCTCATAACGCCCAAATAATACTCTTTGTTTACTGTCTGGCCTTCTGGCAAAAATTCATGATGCACTACAACGTTGTAATCCATGAAAACCGTGAGCATTGCCTTCTTTTTTAACTGAAAACGATGTGGTTTTTTTGGTCTCGACTCGGCTCATTTGGTGAACGCCATTCACTTGCCTGATGTCTGGATTGCGTCTCGTACTCATAAACCCACGTCTCGTCTCCAGTAATGACCCTTTTAATGAATGTGGGATCGGATTCAGCTTCGCAAATCATCTCTTTTGCAACGTCAACACGGTCTCTTTTTTGCATGAAATTGAGGTCTTTTGGCACCAACTTTGCTGCTACACGACGGAAACCCAAATCATTAACCAAAATGTCTTGGACGGATCCATAGGCAATGCTCAAGTCTTCCGCTATCTCTCTGATGGTTAATTTGCGGTTATTGACCAACATTTCTTTTACTCGTACTTCATCACGGTTTTCGTCGGTTTTCGATGTCGATGGTCTGCCACTGCGTTCATCATCTTCGATTAACTCACGACCACCTTTGAACCGCTCGTACCACTGGTGAACGACCGTTTTCTTTGGAGAATCGTTGCCGGAACACTTTTCCAACATTTCCAACGTTGGCGCACCATTAAATCCGTTTGTTACGTAAAACGAACGAACGTTGTTGCAAATTTAAATCCATTTCTAAAATTGTAAAAAATCGCCAACACACACAGAGATAGATGTACTCTTGGGTACGTAACTTTTGCAAATGTCAAGCTATGACACTAAGATTTAGAGGGAATGTCAAGAACAAATTTACCAACTTAACAAAAAAACAGAACTCAAATCGGAATAATGGGAGCGCCACACGGTCACACGGAACTTTTTGATCAAGGTGGTATATACAGTTTTTACGCATTTTCAGATGGAACGCTGGAAGAATTCCATAGAATGCTAGATAGGCTCGTGGATGATACTAGAGGTCGTACTGCAGCAGTCACAGCTGGCGGCTTCAACGCATGGGCCACTGATTTGGGCAGCATACGGATCAATAGGAGAGGGGCGGCTCTGCTAGAAGCAGTATCGTTACTTGACGGCGTAGGCTCCAGAGTTGATGTAACTTTTGTAACAAGTTCCCTAGTGAGTGGATCAAGATGGAAAGTCAGTTAGGACTACACCCACAGTAACCACCAGGCCATCCTATTTGAAGTGCAAGCAAGGAGAGCAATCCAGAAGCGCCATCTAAAGAAGGCACAACGAATATGGTGGAAAACAAGCACACTGGACGAAAACACCTTTTTTCTGATTTTTGGAGAAACCACAATAAACCCAGGAGCAGCAAAGACGATGGCTGCGGAAGTTACTGAAACAGTATCTAGGGCTTGCGACGTATCTATGATATGAAAAACGTCAACAAACCGCCGGCCACCAGTATACTATTGGAACCAAGAGATAGAAGAGCTACGCAGCAAGTGCCATAGAGCTAGAAGACTATGCCAGCGATTCAAAGGTCAGCCCTCCCACGAGGATTTACAGGTGCAATACAAAGATAGGCGTAGGGACCTAATATAGGCCATTCGGAGAACCTAAGATAGGCCAATCGCTGGGTACTGCCCACAGGACGGTCATGGCAAAACTAAAGGACTCTAGAGCACCCCCACCCTCATGCCCTTTGCTGATGCAATAAATAGTGTCGGGATTATTTCCATCGCAAGCACCAGCAGAGTATACAGAACCACCGCAGGAAGTAGGTGAGATCCCTCCAGTTACGCAAGCGATTTAGCAATAATAATGGATGGCATACCAAATAAGGTCCTTAAGCTAGTCGTCAGAATAAACACAGAAGCATTCGTGGAAATGTATAACAAGTGTTTAACAGAAGGGAATAAACCACCGGATGAGGCCTAGTCATACCTAGTCCCATATGCTTACTAGACACGATGGGTAAAAGACTGGAGCGAATAATATGCAACCGACTGGAGGTGTCAATGAAGCCGGAGGACTCTCAAACCAGCAATATGGATTTAGAAAGGCTCCCTCTACAGTAGATGCTATTCGGAAGGTAACTACGACCCTAGGAGAAGCCATTCAGGGCAGTAGATGGAGAGGAGGTACCAAAACCTACGGCGCCGTATTAATGTTGGACGTCAAAAATGCATTCAACTCTGCAAACTGGGGGCTTATAGTACACTCTCTTAGGTCAATGATGATGCCATGGTTTTTAATAAAAATTATGCTACGTTACTTCGACAATCGGTTCCTACTTTACGATACCGACGATGGATAAGGCAGTACCACATAACTGGCGGAGTTCCACAAGGGTCGGCACTAGGACCTCTCTTATGGAACATTATATACGACAGGGTTCTAAGACTTGGAATCTCGATTGAAGCTAGAATCATAGGCTTTGCAAATGATATTGCAATCGTTGTGGCGGCGAAACACCTGGAAGAAATAGAAGACATTGGGAATGAATGTATTCGAAAAGTTAGACGGTGAATAGCAACAGTTGGGTTAGAGCTGGAAGAACATAAAACGGAAGCAGTTCTCGTAACCAGTCGCAAGGAAGGAAAATCAATCACCATCAGGGTGGGCGATCACGATATAACATCAAAACCGGCTGTCAGATACCTAGGTACGAGTATGATGATCAGTGCTAGGCTCACTTGAAAGAACGTAAGCTTTTAGATTTTTCAAATGATTTTGCGGTGATACATGAAAATATTTGGACCAATGATTTTGTTGAATTGAAATTAATTTCCTAACTAAGATGGACACTTTGCCCCCTCAAATTAAATAAGTGTATCAGGGTCCGATGTTATCTTCCTTGCTGAACTACAGAATGCTTCTAAGAGCACATGAGTATTCCTGATATCTAATTCTTAAACCTGCTTAGTTCTAGTGCAAAATCCACTGAGACAAACCTAGCTTTCACTCAAAGAAGGTACAATTGTTCTTTCGAAGAATTCCGGCCTTTACAACATTAGCTGTCTTACTTACTTACAACACGCCAACTAAATCGGTTATGACTGCACTACAGTCTCCAATACGACGCATTGAAAGGTTACTCTATCTTAAGGCGAAATGCAGTGGAGGAACAATCCTTAATGTCGAGGGAGTTTTCAAAAACGTGACACTTTCTGATCATCACTTCCTTTCAAGATATTGACTTAAATGACTCTGTCTGCAGCCTGAACCCTTCTAAATGCAAACCTTGGTCGCTGTTCCATAAGAAGAAGATCATTAGGAGATGCGGGATGTGGTATGGTAACTTGCTCAGATGATGTCGCATAAAACATCATCTACTTCCCCTTACTGGTATAACAGAAGACTTCGCTCTTTACGAAACAAAAGAAACAAATTATGGGCAGTTTTTCTTCGCACCAATTCTTATTATGACTACTCTAACTATCTTGGAACCTACCTCCAATCCACGCAGCTCTATAACTGCCTCTAACAGCGCTTTCTCGATACAGCCCAGCCCCAAACCTATCAACGATCCTAAGACATTTTATCAATTCGTCAACTACAAAAGAAAATCAGACGGTTATCCCCCTCTATCTCGTTCGATAATATATAATCAACCGACATACATACTATTGCTAACTTTTTCAAACAATCATTTGCCGACAACTTCTTCGTAACCGACCCCATATATTTCAAGTACTTTCCCAATTTCTCCGTTGGCCCCGCTCTCTCTCTCAATCTTTTGATACCACCCTTACCGAATAAAAGTTACAAAATATCAATGATGAATTTTTACCCGGGCCAGACGGGATCCCAGAAATATTTCTCAAAAAGTGTGCCTCCAATCTTTCGCGCACCCACTTTCCTCCCTGTTTCATCTGTCCCTCACACAAGGAGAATTCCCCCAAATTTGGTAGACCCCTTTCATAACCCCGATTCAGAAAAAGGGATCAAAGAATGAAGTAACCAACTACCGTCCCATTGCTAAGCTTCCTCACATATCCAAAATGTTCGAAAGTTTTTTATATGAAGTTCTAAGCTTCCAGTGCAAGTCACTTATATTACATAGTCAGGAAAGGTACATCAAGGACTACAAATTTAGTTGAATTCAGGGGGGCTGAAAGCGCCCCTAGAAAATGGCAACGAAATCTATGTTATTGCTACAGATTTTGCTAAGGTTTTCGATAAAATATCTCATCAAATGATCCTTTTCAAATTGTCTGCCCTCGGTTTTGACTCCATGTTGTTAAAATGGATATCTTCTTATCTGGAGAACCGTTATTACAGGGTTCGCTTTAGGTTAGTCTCCTCAACCCCGTTTCCGGTGTTCCACAACGTAGCCATCTAGGTCCCCTCTTTTTCATTTTAACTATAAACGATCTTGACAGGATTACTAAACACATTATTATTAAACACGTCATTTTCTTCTATTTGGCCTTCGTGGACTACCCTGGAATGACACTTTATCTTACCTCCCTATCATTACCGCCTCAAACTTCTTAACCTGAATACCCTCGAAAAACGCAGAGACGTAACTGATATTCTCTTCATACATCGATTGATCTCTGGTTCTGTGGATTGCGCTGACCTTTACAATTCTATTTCCTTCAACACTAACCCTCGTAATTTACGCTATTCTCATCTCTTCTATATTCTAACCCATAGCACCTCTCGCATGCTCCGTAAGGTCAACTCAAACTTCCCCTTTTTTGATTTAAACCTGAGCCCTTCTTAAACTTGATCTCCTCCACCACTACTTCCTAATTCTTTAAATGTTGTTAGTTTTTAGGTCCTAATTTTTAAGTTTACCTAAGCTTGTATTAAGCGAAACAAATTGTGGGCGTTAGCCCCCACCAAATTAAATTATTATATGTCAACGAAGCACCAACAGAGTCTTCAGCATTGTCTAATATGTCTAGACATACTTTCTTTCTGGAAACGCAGCTTTAGCCACACAAGAAGAATAAAGATACCATGCGTCATATCACCCAAGCTAAATGGAAATGGTTGTCACTTATTTCTTTTCCTGCATAGCAAGTTCAGATGAAAATTGAATGTTGCAAAGCAAAACAAAAAGGCTCTAGTTAATCTCTAATCGTGTAAGAGGGACCGACGCATTAAAGGCGGCCCTCCAAACCGCGCCTTATTTGCTGCTCATCGGCATACAGCTTGCTACAAAGTCTGCATTTAGACTCGAGAACGAGACATTGAGCAATTAAAATAGTAAAATCTAGATCATGCATCTAGATCGGCGCATCGTGACCTCCTCTCATGAACCGACCTTCAACCTACTGAGACCGACTTCAGCATAACCTTAATCACATGATTTCCCGAAGGAAGTAATAGATGCAACGCGTATCCATTCTCAGTTAATCTAGCCAAAAGATTTAGTGCGGAAATCTCCCCTTAGGTCCTCTGCATACACCAATCCTTCAGTCTACCCGCATACTGTTGTATCTTCTAAGTCGAAGGTTCAATTATTCATCTAACAACATCCACCCTGAATTCAATACTCACCACGGGCATTGCAATATACCTAGACAGTCGACCAGGAATCAAATTTCTTATTCTTATTCTATTCGTTCATGAACTCACGCTGCTGATCTTCAGCTGGGAATAGCAGCGTATCATACTCGTATGTTAAACTCATTAAGTTCCGATATTAGCATCATTGGGGAACCACCAACTGAGTAGAATTTAATGCTTGCTGTCTGCTGCCGTTTAAGCGAAATTAAAACACCTAACCATTATCCATGAACGTATACTCGTATGTGTATCAATCACAACCTACGAGTATGTTGGAATGACCACATATTCACCCCCTCTCATCAAGCCTCAATATTGAAGTACAATGCTCACATTTGGTCACGTGCTTCTATAACCTCGCTGCACCTGCTAGATAAGATTCAAAATCGTACGATAAGTC
This sequence comes from Volucella zonaria, assembly GCA_963966105.1. Taxonomy (NCBI): domain Eukaryota; kingdom Metazoa; phylum Arthropoda; class Insecta; order Diptera; family Syrphidae; genus Volucella; species Volucella zonaria. Next base: position 314,678,727 of record OZ014530.1, on the reverse strand, counting down.
GTATAGGTGAGTCTAATATCACACAATCAATTGACATCCTTGAACACCGACGTATTGTGTCCTGTCCTGTGTTCATCACTATTTTCTCCACCAGTTCTCCATTGAAATTGCCAGTAACATTCAAACCTGTAAGCGTAACATCCGTTTCACTATAAATACTCTACAGTTTACCCTTAAGCCCACCTTTGGACACACTCTGAAATATCGTGATCCTTTCCTAAGTCTAAGCCGCACAACTCGCTTATAGAATGTCCTGTCGACCTCTTTATTTCCGGGTCATTATAATCTTCAAACATTTAAAACCAACCTGCATCGATACATCTCTTTCTTTACTCCTTAATTCTCCTTCCACGCTATGTATTTTAAAGGTACTCAAAACCGGGCTGGTAATACGAGGGTTGTCCCAGAAGTACCCTAACTGACGTATAGATGACGATTGTCGCTTAAAAAGAATGACAATTGTAGAAAGTACCAACCTTATAAAGGTTAAATTTGAAGTTTGACGACGCTATATTGTTTAGTATTGGTTCGGCAGCCATCAATAGTGAACGCTCTGAATTAATTTTTAAATATGGAACAAATTGGTCATCGTTATGTGACGCAATACTTTCATTTGTAAGGCCTCAATCCAACCAACATCAAAACGGAACTGGATTCTACTCTGGGGGAGTCTGCTCCTTCGTTTACAACAATAAAATATTGGGTGGCAGAGCTTAAGGAGGTCGTTCCAGCTGCAAAGACGAACATCGCAGTGGTCGTCCAAATGAGGTGAGTTCACAAGAATTGTTGAAAACAATCCACAAAATGAGCGTCGATTGAATGTGCGTGAACCAGCAGGTATGGTAGGCATTTCAAAAAGTGCAGTACATCGCATGTTGACTGTAAAATTGGGCATGAGAAAGCTGTGCGCAAGATGGGTGCCGCAATTACTCACAATGGAACAAAAGCGCGTCGTGAGGATGTTCCAATTGAGGGTTTGGCGAAGTTTTACAGCAATAAAGCCGAGTTTTTGCGTCGATTCATAACCATGGATGAAACATGCGTCCATCACTTCACACCCAAGACGAAGGAATAGTTAAAACACTAGACTCAAAGGGGAGAATTGGCTCCAAAGAAGGCGAAGATGGTTCCATCTGCAGGCAAGGTCATGGTGTTGGTTTTTTGGGATGCCCATGGGATAATTTCTATTGATTATCTTCAGAAAGGAAAAACAATCAATGGCAATCAAGAAAAAACGGCCGCATTTGGCGAAGAAAAAAGTTTTGTTTCGTCAAGAAAATGCACCAGTTTACACATCCGTCATCGCGATGGCCAACATCAATGACCTAAAGTTGGAATTGCTTCCTCACGCACTCTGTTCGCCAGATTTAGCCCCCTCTGATTATTAGTCTACGGTTGATGGCTCGACGATTCTCACTATAAACGGGGTATCGAAGCTATTGAACATCGCTGGGAAAAGTGCATTTAACTATTAAGAGGAGATTACGTAGAGAAATGAACATATTTTCCCCCAAATTTTTGTGTTTTCTTTGTTAGGTCGAGTACTTCTGGGACTACCCTCGTATATCGCTCAACCAGTTCCAGACTCTTCTGACCAGGTCTACCTCGCCTTATATGATTCGTTGTTATATGGTATCCTCTACCACGAATGCCGCTTATAAAAATGAGACTAAACATAAATCGAAGAACTTTTCTCCTTTACCAAGCAAGAGCAGTTTCATATTCCGTGGTGTAGTTCATAGTTCTGCGCCATACAGCAGGATTGTGGCGATAAGTGTGTTATAGAGAGCTCTGCTAGTCATTTTTGAAGTGATCTCCTCCGAAGGAACAGCATTCCAAATAGAAATCCTTTGTTTGACAGTACTAGTGAAGCTGTAAACATGATCATTTATTACTCGTACCTCAAAGTTATAGGTGGCTAGTCTTTTCATACTGTTGATGTTGGGTTTCCTTTTTTGGTCGATAATATGTATTCGTACCTTGAATTGCCGTTAATCACTGGTAATTTCACTTTTACCATTTTTGTTTCGAAAGTCGATTTAACAGTCTTTATCAATTTATCGGACTTTACGAACCTTAAATACAGATATGGAGCTATTAAATTGTAAAGAACATACTGAATCTGTCTCGAGATGTTGACAATAATGATCTCTATCCAATTGGCGAAGTCCTCCTTTCTTGAGAACTAAGACTCCGATTGTATTTACTTTCATTGGACCGTTTTATACTGATGGAGGTTAGGTGTATGATTCTTGTAAGCCAACGGTTAGACGTATTAATACTTCCGAACTGAACTCTTTCTTCTGTTGACTTTTAGTCTGTATGTCGATACCCAAAGCTGCTCTTGGTCCGATGGATCGCATTGGTATTAGTCATCATCACCACTAAAGCGTCTGCAGAAGCAGTCCTTCTAGTTCTTTTTAACAATTACCCATTTTACGACCCATTTTGCACTATTGAATTTCGTTTGGTTAGTCGGAGGAAACACATTATCAGTGAGAAAGCGAGGAGAAAGTCTGATGACTTGCTGAATGCGTCGCTTTCGGCCTTTTACTGTACATTCAAAGCCGGCGGCATCCAAATTCTCGAGAGGCAAAACTTGATAGCAAACGGATTTGGCAATCTCTTGCTATTGCAGGCATTTGTCAGGCTCCCTTACAGTACCTCATTAGCATTTTGACGTCTGGGCTATCCACATTCATATTTAAGCTGCAACAAGGCTTTAGTCAAATGATGAAGTAATGGTTCAAATAATTGTTGGGTCAGCTCAATTATATACCAAAAATCTGGGTCCATTATTTTTTGAATAACGAATACAATTCGATTAGTATTTCTTGGCCTTCCTTAAATTTTTGGAATTCAATATCAGTGAAATCTGCAATCTATCCTAAATAATCTCAATCACGATAGTTTAGGCAATACTCGTATACGTAAAAATTAACAATTTTAATATGAATTTAATTATATTAATATTTTCTTTTGCAGAGGGATAATCTTTATGTTAATGTTTCCTATCATCCAACTATCATGCTTCTATTTGGCTATCGGAAAGACACCAGGAAATCTAAAAATTGGAATCGTAGACAATGAAATACCTGATTACGAATCTTGCTTTGATCATAATTTAATAACCGTGTACAATCGAAATGATAGCTGTGAGTTCCATAAGATATCGTGTCGATATATAACTGAATTAGGTGACGATATAGCGGAAAGGGTAACATTTAACTTGAAATTTTTTTCAAAACTTTTCCACAGATACATAAAAATTCTAATCTAAACTTATTTAGGTTTACTTCAATAGTACGGAAGAGGCTTTGGCGGCAGCCAAACGAACCGATGTAGTTGGATTTCTTCACTTTTCTTACAATTTCTCCGAATCGATGCAGGAAATTCTGCAAGAAGGACGATTTGCTAATCCCAGTGCTTTTGATTGGGGAGAACTTACGGTTCGAATCGATATGACAGGTAGATTAAAATCATAAATAACAACTAACTATCTCAGTTTGACTGAAAATATTTTGCTTTTACTATTTCAGATCAACAGATAGCGTATTTTATTGAACGTCGGTTGAGAGATTCTTTTACCACATTCATGAAGAACGTGTTAATAGATTGTAATTTGCCAGTTTCATTGGCCAACAGCCCTATACAGTTTCAGGAACCAGTCTTTGGATCATTGGACATTGAATTCCAGCAGTATGTTGCTCCAGGCGTAGTGATGACGTAAGTTATTCTTTTTTTATTAATTGTGTTCCGGTAACATGCTGTTTACATTTTACATGAGAGAAATTCTTAGAAGCTTAAATTCTCTACGTTCTATTTACATTTTTTTTTTAAATTAACTTCGATAATCAACTTCATATATTTTCGTGCATCATCATGCCCGAAGTGCACCTAGGCCTCAATTAACAAGCCATTCTATCTGCTTTCAGTTACGAACGCCGAGTGAGATGCGCAACCTTTCAACTTGCGGGCACCGCCCGAGTCGGAGAAACTCTAGTGTGCCTTCCCTATGAATTAGATTTATGGTATTTTCGAGTATGCTGGAATCAATAGATGATTGTAGTAAAGCAAAAATCCTAATTACCTTAAAGTTATCCGAAATAATGTTCTAATCCAGATGTTTGTTTTGATTTAAATTGCTTGTAGACAGATTATACTAGATTTTGCTCTGAGTGACCACTTTCCGCTTTGAAGCGATCCACAAACACTCCATTCGTCCGATTATGTCAACATCTTCGACTTTTGCGAACAGCTTGTCACTCTCCTTCCTATTTTTTTCATTTGAAATGCCCAGGATAATTTTATTGTCACACTTATGTTATGTCAAGTAGAAATTGTTGTTTTCCTTTATGGGGGCATTCGCTCATTTACATATCAAGGACATCTGGCTTAAGTCTCTCTCTAATGACAAATCTGAATCCTGATAAGCGCTGCTTTCGCGGTCGGTATCAAGCGAAGTCGTAGTATTTGTCACACTCTTTTATCCTTTCGTTGCAGCTGGTATATTCAGCTGCACTTGGTCTATTAAGGAAACTAATATTTTTTGATGCCACGAAGAATGTAGCAACCCAACGTAACAAAGCAATTAGGTGTTTTTAAGCAGATTGCTAAATTTGCATCGGCTAAAGTGGTTCGATCATGCCGCTGACATCATCATACCTTTCATATTTATAAGGCCGACGATTATTAAGACTTCTGGCCTTCATTTCAACATTGTCTATCAAGGTAGGAGATAATATTTCTCAAGATCGTAGGGTCAAATGTATTTTGGTTTTCATTATAAATGTAAAGGGTGTTTTTTTTAGAGGTTTAGTTTTTAAACTGGCAACACAGTGTCAATTTGACAGTTGAAAGTAGATTGATGGTCAGTACGTTTTGCCATTTTACGATGAATAGATTTACGACAAAACAATGCGTGCAAATTGTGCAAACTTATTTTGAAAACCATGGTTCGATTCTCTAAACTTATTGTGCGCTACGTCCCTTTTACGGTCGACATAATCATCCATCTAAGCAAATTATTCGGAACACGATGAATCGTTTTCACACCAAATACACTCTAGTGGATAATACGCATCCCCAAAGATGACAAACAGTGCAAACAGAAGAAGTTATTGCCGTTGTGGAGCCCAGTATTGAGGAGAATCCAAATGAGTCGATTTGCCATTGTGCACAACAATTGTAGCTATGCCCATCCACTTTGTGGAAGATTTTACGGAAACATTGAATTTAAGGAGACCGCTAGCAAAGCCGATTGCGGTTGTTGACTGTGGTCAATATTTGCGAATATGAGCAGTGGCTGCTTTTAGGGCAGCATCCTGTCTCAGCGCTCTAGACTGTCTCTATCGTTGACGCATGTGGGTCATATCTAGTAACTGATTTCTTCACATCACTGCAATTTATGACGTTGCACTATCAATGAGCATCCTGTCAATCTTGCCAAGACAGAGGCTGTTTTTTTCACGAAAAGGAGCGCTTCGCCCGTCAAGTGCTAAAATACATCCTATCCATTTGCCCGACGAAAATAAGTAATTGGATACCAAACTACTCATATTTTGTACAAAATATGTGGCGTCGAGAACTTTGCCGATATAAACTTTCACTTAAATACATCACTCCTGCTTTCATCAGACTGCAAAGAATGATTTGGTTCAGTTGCTTGGCGGTTTTTCCCGGCCAAAAATCGATCTGCTCTATACCCACTGATGAATCTAATTTCCCTTAATACTTATTTTATGGGCAGCTCTTTCAAGCCCACCTTCCATTGAAAAACGAGTGATCTTTGATTTAATGTGGTGGACCTGTATTGTATTGTGTCCTGGTATTGGTATAAATACCGTGGTATAGTGAATACTTTGTACAACTCCTGAGAGACAGCATTTTGTAGTATGTATGTACACGCTGATTTTCGTGTTAAGTAGTCTACTCGTACTTTGACATTTGTGTTGTTTCGCGTTTGGATAATATACAATAGTTCTTTTCGAAACCATTGTATAAAAACAATGCTACACTTTTTCACTCTGATTACTTGTCAAAGAATCGCCAACAGAGAGAAAGTGGCGCTGCAATCTGTTAGAAAGTTGTATACCACCAAGGAAATGCGAATCTCAATACCAGGTATTTTTCGTGGTATATTAGCTTTTAACGTGGTATTGCAATGACAGACATGTGGTATAGAACATATGCCGTATTGCTATACCATAGCACCAATACCAGCAGCCTGTCTCCCACTTAACTCGCTTTAGAGCCTCCTTGACTTGATTCAACCCAAATTCAATGCAAATGCTCTCTGACGCAAAGATTTTGGGACTTCGGTTGCTGTGAAAATTCGAAATCGACTCGCCGTGAACTCAGAACTGGCTTCGGCCTGGAAAGAAATTCATCGGTTGCTCCAAAACCGAACTAGGATATAGCACAGTCGTTTTTATAGAGCCCCTGAAACTTTATTATTTGTAAGGTAAACTACCTTGGAAACAAAGATATGTATATATATGCAATCTTGATGGCTTCATTGAGAGGAATAGGTGCGCGTGACGATGCTGCTTTTGCGAGTGACAGCCAGACTACGCTTGAATGTTCGAGAATACAAGATTTTGTGGGATGTTGGGTCCCCGGTGGCGGGAAGTGAGAAGGCGTCGGTAAATGTGTGGCACAAATTTCAGAGCCGGATGTACCAGAACTTAAACCCGTATTAGGACTGCCTTCGTCCGTGGCTTTTGTGAGAACAGCTGTAAGTGGCATGACTTTCCCGATTGCAGGCAAACCAAACGAGTGTAATTACTGGCACATTGTTGCTTTTCACCTTAGCGTATTAGGCATAAGTGATGACCCTTCCTGCGACCCTGGCTATGACAGATGATGACATTACAGAGCACTTCTTCAGTGAGTGTCTTCCTAAGGTTCGGATTAGGCTGCATTCTCAAGGCGCTGGTACTGTAGGAACGATATCACTGAAACTAAGGGATCGCTTTTTTGAAATACTGAGAAATCCATGACAAAAAACAAAAGAATTAGACTATACTACATAGTTCTTGAACTGAGTGCAACTTTCCGACAGAAAAATAGAAAAAATGAAAACTTACTCGTAGTTTTGGGCGAAAGATTTATGCATTTACTGCAAAGGCAGTAAAAATTGTTGGTCGTTCGTCAAAAACATTACAAATTCTGCCTCATCCTCCATCCCAACGCCCATTTACAATGACATTCCAGCTGTCAGCTCTTTGGACAAGGCCAATCTGCTTGCTGCACACTTTGCGGCTAGCTCAACACTCCAAGATTGTGCTTTATCCCCGCCTACACTTGAGTGCGTTGAATCTTCAATGGGACGAATCTACTTTCGCACTCGTGTAGTAGCAAGAGTGCTTAAAGATCTTAATATACATAAATCCGCTGGTCCAGATGGTATATCTCCCCTTCTTCTGACGAGGTGTTCTTACTCGCTGGCAAAACCACTGCGTAAGCTTTTTCATCAATCCTACTCTGTAGGACTCTTTCCGAGCAGATGGAACCCAACATTTGTCCAGCCCGTCCCTAAAAAGGCGAATTACACTTACGTCCCTTCTTTCCAAGGTCATGGAAACGCTGATAAGCCGTCAGCTAATGAAATATTTAGTAACACGAAAACTTCTTAATGACCGGCAGTATGATTTTCCTAGCAGCAGGCCCACCGGTGATTTGATGGCATGTCTCACCGAAAAGTGGATCCAAAGCGTACGTCAATCTGACGAAAGCAAGATAGTTGCACTTGATATTTCTAAGACTTTTAACAGAGTTTGGCATCACGCTCTTTTGTCGAAAATGCGTGCTTCTGGGACCGACGACTCTCTTCTTCAATGGATTAGAGATTACTATTCGGAACGTTCAAATCAAGTTGTCTTGGACGGTTTCAAGTCTGATATTCACAAAATAAATGCTGGTGTGCCCCAGGGCTCCGTTCTGTTTCCGACACTCTTTTTAGTTTTCACCAACGATCTCTTGTCTGCTACCTCTAGTCCAATATATTCCTTTACTGACGACAGTACTCTCTGCTTTTTATATTCGTTCCCGGACTCACGCCCCTGCTCTTCGGCTGTAGAACGAGAACGGCAGCGTATGTTAAGGGAACTATCAACAGAGTGGAATTTAATGCTTCCAAATTTCAATGCTGTCTGCTGTCATTAAAGCGAAATCTAAATACCCAGCCATTATCCATGAATGCACTTACATCGTCGAAACCGAAAAACTTTCCATTCTCGGTATGTGTGTCAGTGACAACTTACGTAGAAATGACCACATATTCGATGTTGTCAAAACTGCTGCGAAATTTCTAGGTTTAATCAAGCGATGTAAGAAATATTTTACCCCCTCTGATCTGGCCTCAATATATAAAGCATTCATCCGTCCAAAATTGAGTACAATGCCCACATCTGGTCAGGTGGTCCTGAAACATTTCTGCACCTGCTAGATAAGATTCAAAACCGTGCGATAAATAGGTAATACTAATACCAGTCAATCAATTGATACCCTCGAACACTGACGTAATGTCTCCTGCCTCACTTTGTTTCATCGCTATTTCCACCACCAGTGCACCATTGAAATCGCCCATTCAAACTTTTAACCGTAACACCCGCCTCGCTATGAATGCTCATCAGTATACCCTCAAGCCCATTTTCGGACGTAGTCTAAAATATCGTGATTCTTTCCTAAGCCGTACAACTCGCTTATGGAATGCCCTGCCGATCTCTGTGTTTCCTGGTCCTTATAATTACCAAACATTTAAAAACAATGTACATCGGTACCTGTCTTTTCTTCTTTCCTAAATTTCCTTCGCGCGTGATGTGTACAAACAGTTTAAGGGTACACAAACCCTTTGAGCGCGTGCTCATTATAAAAAAGAAAGGTGATATCTCAGATCACAGTATCCAGAGAATAAGTTGGAAGGTCTCGTAATACATAACATTCGTACTGTAGTGAAAGAAGTGCTTGTCAAAGCGAAGGTAATTTTCTTAGCCTGTGTAATAATAGAGGCAGCTGATGACCTTTAACGCGTTTCAAAGTTCGTGGCAATTTCTAGAATGTGCAATTTACGGGACCAACGAAGCAATGTGAAATTTTGCGCGAAACTAGAGAACGTTCACTTCTTCATTCTATTGAACATGAACCTGACCTAGGAAAGTTTCAATTTGACATTTACATTCAAGGATTACCAACTTTGCAAACATTTAAAACCAACGTTAGCCCGCACGGTGTGCAGACATTTTAAGGGTACGTAGTCTTTTAAGCGCGCTCCGATTATTAAAAAAGGAAAACAAAAACAAAAAACTTACCACCGTAACAACCCCCTTCTGAAACGACGAAGCTTGAAACTCAAATGTGTCCTTAGGCAGACCTGTCTGCATGTTACTTTTCGCTTTCAAAATTGAAATTAGTGCTGAAGGGACTCCATTTCGAGATTACTAATGATATTAAAATAAATTCGCAGAAACTAAATAATGTCATAAACAGGTTTTTGGCAAAATGGAAGTACTTTAGGGAGAAGTTTTTAAATAAAAGAGAAGGATAATTTGAAGTTAATAAAGATCAAATATCTGTATGTTGAATAATACAAGTAACAGTTTTACAAAGAAGTTTCTAGAGTAATGGTTAAATACTATACAACGTTATGAAGTCCTGCGCGATCTAATTTATATTTTAAAAAACTAGGTAGAACAATGATTATTAGAAAGTTTAATTAATTTTACCCACTCAATCTAAGCCTTATCCTTATCCAATATTCTATTTCATTTTAGAATGGTGTTCTTCTTGGCTACACTTATGACAGCTGCTGTATTTATATCAGAGAGAACCGACGGTGTTTGGGACCGAACACTTGTAGCCGGTAAATACAATAGTTACTTTACCCTTAAATAAATATGTAAAGTTTATAAAAAAAAATTCTTCCAATTGCAGGAGTATCAGCTACAGAAATGCTATGGGCTCATCTCTTAACACAACTTATTATAATGGCTTTCCAATCATTCGAAGTAATCATGTACATTGGGCTGGTCTTCGATACATATAACAAAGGCGATACTGTTACCCTGATTGGCTTACTAACCCTCACAGCATTTTGTGGAATGCTTTTCGGACTTCTTATCTCAGTATACTGCAGATCGCATACAACGGCTAATTTTGCAGCTACAGGAGCTTTCTACCCCATGATTATACTGTGTGGTAAGTACAATAGAACCTGTAATAATATTTTTTTATTAAGCTAATATTTAATAAATTTTTCCTATAGGTCTCCTGTGGCCCCTAGAAGGTATGCCGAAAGCTCTGCAAGATGTCGTCAAGTTTTTCCCATTCACAATACCATCAATATCGGCTAGAAATGTTATAGAAAAGGGCTGGTCAATCACAAATTATCAAGTTTACAACGGTTTCGTGGTGATGTCTGCGTGGATCGTTATATTCTTCACAGCATGCATATTAGGCTTAAAGCGCAAGGCATAAAGAACTTCATCAAAACAGGACACATTTCATTAACTATCTGTTCGACTATTTAAAGCAAAGTTATCTAATTTTGTAGACATCTTTACGGACCATTTTTGTATTTAAATTCAAAATCAATCAGACTCAAATCATGTACAGAAAAATCAAAATCATAACAGCACGCCCACATTCCTAGTTAGTTGTCACAATACGTGTTGGTATTTTTTCGAAAAGCATTTTATAAAATATGTATATCCATGAGATCTTAGAAAAGCATCAGAATAATGAAAAGGAAACAAAAAAGTAAATAATTCCATTTTTGTAAGGGGTTTTTTTTTATTTAATTTTAGTTGTTTAGTTGTTAATTGTAAGTGAACTTTTGTATACAGCTCTTGTGTTTGATTCTAAGTGTTTTTGCAATATGTGATTTAATAAAAGAAAACGAATTCGAGGAAATGATTTACCAAATTTTGTATTTTCTTATATTTATTTGTGATGTTCTAGAACGCACATTGTCATCAATTTAACCCCATTGTTATCATAGGAACCCCAAGAAGGAAACAAGCATGGATGTTCATAATATCGTATCAGGTAACTGGATGGCGATGAATGATCAAAGTTTTATCACTTGATGTATGGCAACTACACCCGAATTTTCACAGGAGGAAAACTAAGAGAACACAAAACCTAATACAATATTGGCTATATTTCACTTTGTAAATATTGTGACATCCCTTAAATGTGAACAGCGTCATCTACATTTCAATTGCAGAAGATTTCCTTATTTAAATAACAAAAAACTCAACCATTGGTGAATGGAGAATGGAATCGAATTTTCTAGCAAAATTGAAATTTCTGTGGAAGCTGGATGGCACAGATTGTTCTCAAAATATGTCATTGGAGTATAAATATTAGCATCCCCAGGATATGCTAGTTAGTTCATCAGTTAAATTTGAAGTGTGAATTAAGAGAAGTGATCAAGTGGGTTAAGTAAAAGATAAAAAAATAATATAAGTGGTTGTGATTGAATTGTGGATTGCAACTGTAGGCGTGTTTTATTCAAAAGTGCGTATCCACTTTTCCAAAAAACGCTCCAACTCACTTTTTTACTCACTTTTGACGTTTCAGAAAATCTCGCGGCTACGTTCGCAGTGTTGGTTTCAAAGTCGCTTTGAGTGGCTTTCCATTGGACGAATTCAAACGTACTTTAAATTTCATTTAGTGCGTTTGCTTCAGTTTTATATGAAGATTTTAGTTTTAAAGGTTGAATTTTAAGCCATAAGGAAATTAATTAAATTAAATTAACCCAATTCAGTCAATCCAATAGAAGTCAAAAGCAAAAGCATTTAGTTTCTTTTTCACAAGCATTTGTTGCTTTTCCCTTAATATTTTCTCCGATAAACTGGAGATTTGGTAGCATTTTGAAAGCAAATAAGCAGTTCCGGTGTGTGCAAGTTCCTTTTTGGGTAGAAGAAAAATAACTATTTTTTCCAAGTGTAAAGAGCCCAAAAGAACGTTCATTATTGACCTGCTCTTTCAAAACATAAGTTGATCCACGAACACATCCCAGAATAGGGAGAAACCATCAGGTAACGAATAAATGCCCTCTAGTTGTATGCTGCGACATTTGGAGGTATTATGATGTTTGTCCGGAGTAATCTGGACCACAAACGATTACCTTCGGAGACTAAATCGTATGAAAATATAAAAATTAGGTTTAATGAGAGAAATATTACACAGTACGTTGTTGGAGTATATAGACCACAACGTTTTAGTAAAAAAGCATTTATCGATTCAATTGGAAATAATTTAGGACCAATAGGAAGAAATGAAGAAATTGTATTGATGGGGGATATGAATATTAATATTCGTGATACAAACTCAAATTATGTTAAAGATTATCTGGAAATGTTGACATCATTAAGACTGATAAAAATTATTACTGAATTTACAAGGGTAGATCCTAGGAATGGTACGAAATCAGCAATTGATCACATTCTTATGACCAGAATAGACAGACAAATTAAGTCTGCTGTCATCGAGAGTGGTATCATCGATCACTATCCAACACTATACTCGTACTACACAGATTTTTCAGCAACATCGAATTACCCTATAGTAAATACATATGTAATCCCAGAGTAAGTGAGCTGATTTGCGAAGAAAACTGGAAACTAATCGTTTACAAAGGAGATGCTGAAACGCTATATAAAACACTTGTCTGCAAACTAGAAAAAATAGCCCTTGGACAACCCCATTCATCATCGCCGAATGTAAGAAAAGAGATCAACCCTACAGAAGGTGGAAAAATAATAGAGGTAACAAAGGTTTCGAAACCGAGTATAAAAGTTTCCGGAACAAAACTAATAAAATGATTTTAACTCAAAAATCAAAATATTATAAGAATAAGTTCACCTAATTAAAGGCCGAAAACGAAAAACATGGGGATTAATAAATGAAATATGAGGAAGAAAAATGCTTCGTCATCGACGAAACGATGACAAAGCATTTTACTAATGATATTAAGAAATTATCCAACGAATGTGCAGAACTTTTCTCTTCACAGACATCGCAAATTATTCATTACTATAATTCTATCATATCGATTCCCATAAAGGCACGAGTAGAAAACACGATATTTGCTAATGCTACAAATGTACATGAGGTGCGTGGAATAATCAATTCTCTCGGAGAACATAAGTCACCAGGAATTGATGGAATTAGAGCCGTCGATATTAGAAGACACGCCGAAATTTTTTATAAATTTATAACCTCAGTCTGAAACAATCGAAAACCCCATTAATGCTGAAAACCGCTGTTGTAAGGCCGATCTATAAGAGTGGTATTAAAAATCAGCTAAGCAACTATAGACCGATATCTACTAAACTTCCAGTAGTAGAAAAATGTTTAGAAGGTATAATTTCGCAAAGGTTGCAAATCTTTATTGACAAACGCTCCCTTATACACAAAAATCAATACGGATTCCAAAAAAACAAAAGTACAGGAAAGCTGCTAGGGAATTCGCTAATTGTGTCAATGAAAGTTTAAATAAAAGCCATCATGTCCTAGTCATGTTCATGGACTTCAGTAAAGCTTTCGACACTCTTACCCACGGGAAGCTATTAGAAGCACTGGAACGGATTGATTGACTAGTTTAAGGATTATTTACACAGCAGGCAGTTTTGCGTCAAGATTAAGGACGCAATGAGTATTAAAAAGAAGCTGCAGTTTGGAGTTCCTCAGGGATCAAAACTAGGGCCGATTCTTTTCATCCTATACACGAATGAGCTACTTCGCGTGTTCAAGCAGAGCATCTCTTTTGCCTTTGCAGACGATATGGCGATTGTGGTCAGTCACAGGTCATTAGATACGGTGACGAAGATAATGCAGGAGGAGTTCGATGGTGCAGTAAAATGGTGCCACGACAACGGCTTAATTATCAATGCTGCAAAAACTAAGATGGTGCACATTAGGAGTCCACAATTCGAACCAACTCAGAGTAAAATATATTTAAGAAACTTTTCCTGTCCGAACATTGTAAACAACGCTATTGAATTATTTGAAAACTACAAATATCTTGGAGTTATCATTAACTGTCATTTTCTATAGAATAAGCACATTGACAAGCTGCGCAATGATCTGAAGAAAGCTTTATACGCACTAGCTCATTTGCGATACCATGCCACGGCTCCTGTTTTAAAACAAGTATACTATTCGTTAGTTGAGTCGAAGTTATGATATGGTATACGCATCAACAACCCAAATTAATAAGCTACAAAGGCCGCAAAATTCAGCAGTGAAACAAATATACCAGACTTGCTCTCGGAACGATGAAAGAACATTCAAAGTTCTTCAGGTCGAAAAAATCTTCAAGATGACACTATTACTGGAGTATTTTAACGATAACCGTTTCATTCGACCAATTGATCACGCAATCAACACTAGAAGACGTGCCAAAAGTATGCTTCAATTACCCAGAAGTTGCAACACATATGGTAGACGACAACTACAATTCAGCGTTCCTTCAACAATCAACGAACTACCCCGAGAAATAGTAAACGTAGAAAATTTCAAAACTAGAAAAAAACATATAAAAAAGTTCTTATTAATCTAAAGTATTCAACTTTTTTATATTTTTCTTTTATTTTGTTCATGAAATCATCTTACATTTTTTTCTTTTAATATTCAAATCTATCACTTTAAGCTTACTTAAACTATAAAACTTTTAAAACACAATCTTCTGCAGATAAGCTTACAGCTTCGCAGAAATTATAAAAATTGTTAAGTACTTTAAAACTATTAATAAAATCTAAATCTAAAATCTATAATTCAAATCTTTCGTAAATCTATCCTCCCTTCTGAAAGTGAACTAAATTATTCCCACTTTTGATTTTGTTTTTGTTTCGTGTGGAAAAGTGGCTAAGCATTTTTGAATAAAACATGACTTGTTGTATTAAATAAAGCGATTGTACTCGTATTGAAAGGAATAAATTCTATCATTTGTACCCACACAAACATTTTACAATATAAATGTGATTTGTAATAATTGTATCCGGATTGGTGACTTACTTCGTCTGGTCTGCAAAGACCATCATCTTGAGACATAGTAGCAGTTTATCGTTTTCGATCGTAAGCAGATTGTTTGCAGTTAACCTGACCAAGTTTCCTAGTTCTACAAGGCAGAGATTCATTCATAGCCGCCCCCCATTGATGGGGCTTATTATTTTTAGAACTACATTTTGATACGGTTAACAAAGACTTTATTTATTTTGCAGCAGGACTAAATAAACTATTTTTTTACTTGTCATCCATTTAGCGTCGTTTAGTTCAGTCGTCAGATCGATAGCAATAGGATAAAAACCTTCATTTCCAATGGGTTTTCATTTACTCTGAGGTCGGTCTCTTTAAGGAAAATAAGTTAAGCTTTACTTTTATTTTACTGAAAAGCTACAATCCGATAATGGGATTAAAGCATGCCGCTCGGACGGAAAAACAATGACCAGTGGCTAACAAGATTTGCGGCAGCATATCCTTGCTGAATATCGCCTTTTAATTTATCATTTTGTGTGCACGTTTAAGCCTTATTGCACCCCAAGAATCAATTTAGTTCCCCGCCCCATATCTTCACTTCGCCCAAATCATCGAAAAGATCACGGGTCGATAATCACAATCTCTTCATTGATCTCCAAGCAACATATGACAGCACTCATTGTAACAAGATCTATAAGGCGACGCCCCACTTCATGATGCAGAGAAAATTGATCCGATTGTATTGCACAATGCTAAGAAACACGCGATATATCAAGGAATTTTAAAGCAAAATATCACTTTTCCAGACTTACGCCGGATTTCGGCAAGGAAACGTGCTGTCGTCATTACGGCGATTGATAATTTAGTCTTCTTCAGACCGTCCAAGCAGCTGGGGTTAAAACCCCTTAGTCGAAGGATAAAGATCATTCACCACAAAACGAAAATATTAACGGGCTTTTGATGGGCGATAAGTAGGACAGCTGACCTGATTCAAAATACTGCTGTACAAGAATGTGCATATATGAGTAATCAGGAAGGCAAAAATCCTAAGACTACAACCACATCGACCGAATAAACAGCAGCAGATACCTACTCTAAGATTGATTCACACTTACCTAGTGTGCAAGGAAAATGGATAGCCGAACTTTCCAGACAACTTCGTCTAACAAATTGCAAGCAGCGCGCTTAGAACCATGAAGGCTGGATGATGACGCAATGTACGAGATCGACATAGGCGTCAACATATACATAATTCTCTTTATGTAGCCTAATCTTCCCATAGGCTTCTATGTGTGTGTGTAATGTGGATGGTGTCTTATGAGTAAAATAGCCGGTTTGTTGGGAGGGAAATTGGCATTGATGACAATTCACATGTATTCACTGACAGAGTCACACGGACAGTGGCGATCAGTGGAAGCGGGTTTTAGGTCTGTTTGATGAGTACTCGGATTGGAAATTAGGTGGAGCTACTGAGCCAAAATGAAATAGATAGCGCCACCTACCTTCCAATCCTGGTACTCATCAAACAGCCCTCGTATGTATGTATGTTAATTCATCTATGACCATGCTGCTAACTGAATCATAACATACTATTTTAAATACTTTCAAATAGCTATCATCTCCTCTAGCAAATAACGGTTCTCACAGTTTTTGCATATGATGATAGATGTCATGTATAAATTTGGCGAATTTACCAACCACAGTGAAGGAAAAAATCCAACTCGTTGAATTTTGTTACGAATGTTCACGTTCAATCGCGGCAACGATGCGGAAAATTCGCGACAATTTTGCATGTAATCACGTACCTTCCGAGACGTGTGTGCACAACATAACATAATCAAAAAATTCCAAGAAATTGGCTCCTGGTTCAATGGAAAATATCGCCGCAGTAAATGAGTAAAGGGAAGGTGGAAAAAGTCTCAAACGCCTCCATTCATCATCGTTCTCAAAAGCCATACAGCCATACTGCACCGAATTTTAGTAAACGATTGGCTCCCCTTGCATACAAGGATCAATCAAAGCAAGAACTGAAGACGACCGATCACCAACAGGCCGTACGTTCTCCGATTGGTTCCCGGAAAGCATACATGCAGTTCTGGAAAACATACATACGAGTACATTTCCACAGCAGCTACGTTTATAAACAAAATTGCCGAGGATGGTTATGCACGCCATAAAATTCACGAAACAATCGAAATACGCGGAATTTCGTGTCTTGGAGACACCCATTGGCCGCCAGGATCATGCGACTTAACACCGTTAGACTTCTTTCGTTGGGGATGTGCTAAAAGCAAGGTCTACACCAACCGTCTATAAACAATTCCAACTCTCTTAACGAACATTGAAGTCGCCATCGTCGAGAGATAGAGCCCCAATTATATTAAAGAGTGATTGAAAATTTCAAGAAAAGGATGAGGGTCTGCAAGTAGAGCCGAGGCGGGTTTTGAAAGATATTGTACAATAATCCCCATGTGTCTACTTTATAAAGTAATAAAGGTGACAGAGATATCTCGCAAATTCCTCGTTTTAATCAAAAAGTAAATCCTACACCCCTTATTTAAACACCTTTTATATTGATAGGTTTACTATACAAACATGTGTATGGTTAGTTTACAATGTCTGTTCCGTATTGTCTAAAGAAATACTAAGCCTTCAATATTTTTGGGACCATTGCAACTCTATTACTACCCATATATTTCCATTTCTATCTCAAACAGCTAAGTTGTTGACGTTTTTCTTAAGATCCGTACAACATACGCGGTGGCATTAATTGACTGCTGGCAAAGTCATCACTGATGATCCACGAAACATAGGACTCCTCAAAAGCTGTTTGGGGATTTGATTTGAAAGAACTATACGGGATCCTATGATTCCACTCACTCGTCAGCCATCTTAAAGTGATTCTTCGGTGTTTTCAATATCTGAAATATCCGAATTCGGACTCGGTGGTTGGAGTCAATGTTGGCCCTTTGGAACATTCAGACATCCAAAATATTAGAGCTATGACTTCCTTCCAGCGAAATGTGTTCAATCGAAGCACTGAACATTAATATTTAGGCTGGGGAGCTATTATATGTGGATATCTACAATACGTGGCAGGGTGTTGGTAAAATTATCTTTAATCTGAATTGTGTCTTGTAGTATATCCCCAAAGCTGAAGACTTTCTATCTTAGTCTTTAGAGTAAATGTAACAGTTTTTTTCTCTTTCGATCGAGCTTCCAATTGGATAGTGCTGTCTACGTCATAAGGTAAGGCCTCTGCAATTTTGTTATTTGTTCAGTTGTATGTTGCCTATGAATCGGCGGCATAGAAAAGTTTTAAATTCGTCGTTTATAATGCCACATATGTATCTAGTTTCAATTTCAAGCAATACACTGAAAACAAAAAAGCTAGTTTTTAAATTATCACCGATGAACCTCCGATAGTCAAAGTTTCTATCTATAAAAAAGTATCTCATTCTCCTTTCATTAAAATATTGCTCTAATCAGACTGTCGTCAACCATCTATACCTAATGCGATCTCTTAATTCACAACTTATACCTAAATAATATTCTATTTTAAACGACAGTTAACTCGAACCTAACTCGAGAGCCAGGCACTTAAATGCCCTCTATTCTGCCATCCCTATTTCGACATTTCGGCTAGTGACTGGAAATCCGCAAACGACATAAGCTACGAATGTGTCTAATGGCGTTTTTGATTCGCCGATTTTTTGCCTGTATCTACTCCGAAGTTGGGCGATTTTGATTCCACTGAAACACTAAAAACTCCTTCGAACTTTTATTTTGAAAATATATGTACATATTTGCTGGCGAATCAATTTTAACACTCAGAATAATAAATTGGCCAAAAACAGCTGATTACACGAAAACAGAAATCTAGCTTGACACACAATACTATTTTACGTTTATACATATTTATATAAGTTAGTACATTCTGACATAAAGAAATTTTGATTCTGAAATGAAAACCAGAAGCAAAATTTTGATTGTGAAACAATTAGGGGAAAACGTCTTATGTCACTTTTTTGGTCCGGAGTACAAAAAGAAAGCTTCTGTCCGCACAATCGAAAACGCCATAAGAAGCTCAAATAATGTTATCATTACATCCATTGATCTAGTCCTCTATTATATCGTCAGTATCTTGCTTTATCTAGGTTGAACATATGAATTGAAGTACACCTTACTGGTCTTACAAGGTTCCAGTGCTCAGTTTCTTTTAATGTGACTTAGCACTTTGTAATACAGTCGATGGTGTTATAATCCGTCGTCCCTCTCCATCTTTCTCAACCCTACTTGAAACTAAATATGACAGCAAATAAATAAAATTAAATAATTATGTGTGTAAACCAGCAGAGGACATCCCAACTTTCTAACAATCTTATGTTCCACCTTGAAACCATAAGTGAACTAATATGAAAACGAAAAACTTTCCAGATTTCAGCCTTTCAAAAACGACTGTTGACAGATTGTCTCAAATCCTGCAATTATTTGTCTGTGAATACATATGAATTACCAACAACTTATTAGCACTCGCTGTCAAACCAAAGTCAATTAGATTGGAGTTGACCTCAACAATTCAAATATATTTCCGATACCACATACTTCTAATCTTCTGACCATTGTGATCAGTCATTGGAAATCAGGTACAAGATATGCGTTTTTATGAATTGTCTCCCTTCTCCATTCAATTTTTAGGCATCCGAATGTGTACTTTATCGTCACTTCACGCTTATGCGCACTTTCACGATTCTATCAAAATGTCAGTGCGCAATAGCCCTTAGAATAACCAAATATGAACTGAACGCACTCTTCTGTTGTCAGTCATATTTGACAAGTTTGAAAACTTCCGATGTTAGAAGAATGAAAATATTTTGTTTATTTTTAAAAACAAATTTTCGCGAGTAACCATTGTTATTTAAAGAACCATTAACCACACAATAATCGAAAACAATTCACTTATCAAAATGCACGTAAATTTAGATCCCCAGCTAGTTGATAAAATCGCGAATGAAGTTAAGTCGCAGGGCGTGTTTGATCAATTTCGCAAGGACTCCATGGCCGATGTCGACACAAAGCCTGCCTACCAAAATCTTCGTCAGCGAGTTGAGAACACAGTTAATAAATTTCTTTCGGAACAAAAGTGGACACCAGATTTAAATAAAAATCAATTGCGGGAAAAACTGCGAAAACACATCACTGAGTAAGTTTTCTGATTTTAACACCAATAGGAAAACTAACTCATCTTTCATTACCGTTTCAGAGCTGGATTCTTGGATGTGGGTGTGGAACGCATAGTAGATCAAGTCGTCAACCCAAAGATTGCAACTGTATTTCAGCCAAAAATTGAAGATATTGCCTACAAGTACTTGGGAATACCGAAACCCCAGCCGAAAGAAGAACCTACCAATGGACCGTCATTAAACGGATTACTGCAAATAGAAACCGATTTGATGCCAACCGACCTAGAGCAGGTGAGTCCAGATTCGGATAAGTGCACCGTGAAATCGGATTCGAAAGATGATATGGAAACCGATATGGAAATCGACAAAATTGACGACTTTGAATCTCCTCCCTTTGAACCCATCGAAACGGGTGATGTTGGACAAAATAAATCAGACAACAACTTAAGTCATGAAGAAATCAAAATAGAAATTAAAGAACCAATAGAATTAATGTCTATCGAAGCTGAACCTCAAATCAGGGAGGAGAACTCCACAAAAGACGTGGAAATGAAAATCAAAGACGAACCTCCGACTCCTCTAAAGCAGATAGATGAAGGCGAAGCAAATATATCCGCTGAAGCATCCCAGGAATCACAACTATCCCAAGTATCAAGTGACAGCCGTTTATCGATCGTTACCAATGATAACACTCAAGATGAACAGTCAATCGCGTGCGACATTAAAGAGGAAAACCACGCCAACATCTCTGAAGAAGCTCAGATGCCTAAGTTTAACGAAAATTCAAACTCTGGCTCAGAACGGAAACCTTCAGAGTCTCTGCACTTTGATATTAAGAAGGATGAAATCAAATTTGAAGGCACTGAGCGGAAAACTCACCCCGAAACCGAGACGATGTCTCCCTTAAACACAACAGATGAAGCTCGTTTGGATGGATCTATGGAAAACAAGAACATAGACAATTCCGATGTTAGTGACATACCCTTGCCGTCACATGATTATTCCTTCGATAAGGAGAATGATTTTAAATTTTCCAAAATCGAAGTCAAAGTTGACCTGGAAGAGATTACAAAAACGACTTCATTAGATGACTCTGCTGACAGGGAACTTCATATTATTGAAAAGTCTGAAATGTCCCAGTGCTCGGTATCCCAACAGTCAGTTAAGTCGCCAATAGTTAAGCAAGAGAAGATATTTAATTCACCCTCAGTGACATCGTCACCAATACAGACCCAGAAATCCATTCATCGCGAAAGGGAGCATTCGTCTTCTTCACGTCACAAGAAATATTCTAAAGATAGACGATCGGACAAAGAAAGAGATAGGCACAGTAGCAGCTCGCACAAAGTGCCATCATTATCGACATCCTCAAAATACCATTCATCAAAGTCATCCAGCAGTCATAGACCAAGTGGTACATCTTCAGATCATCATCATCATCATCGGAGTAGTAGTAGCTCTACACATAAATCCAAACACTCTTCGAGAAATGGAAAGTCCTCGAAAAGTCATCATGACTCCAAGGAGTCACGAAGCCGAGATCATAGTAAATCGAGATCTGATAAGACAAAAGAAAAGTCCTCAAAGGATAAATCCGAACGCAGCAAACTCTCCGATGATCATTACTCGTCGAAACAACAAAAATGGAGGAAATCAACTGACTCGAATGATGATGAAGACAGCTGTCATGAGGGAACACGAACTTGCGGTCCTAAGGATAATGGTAATTCGGTAGATACCACTTCCAATGGAACACATAACAATAGCAGTACATTGTCAGGAGCTTCGAATGCGAACAATTCTACTGGCCCGGGTAAGTAAAGGGTACATCGCACTTTAAAATTCTTGCCTTCTGTAATTTTTTTTCTTGTACATTCTTCTGAATAACTGTTGTTTGAAACGCATTTTCTACCAGCTTTTCACCGACTTTCGACAGCCAAAAGAAGTGTGGAGTTAATAGAAAACTTACTTAACTTTATGTGGACACTACTTCCCAATAAGCGGCGAGTAGCCGAACGAATTTTGGACTGTTTCTCGTCGATTTGCACAGTATGCGAATAGAACTAATATCTCCTGTAGTTTTTTCACTTTTTTCACCACCAGTGCTCCAGTGAAATTACCAGCAGCATTCAACCCAGTTTAAACATTCAACAGTAACACTCGATTTTTTTTATTAACCGTTGAAATATTTAACGGAACAATGACATATAATGCTTCATATTTCATATTTAGTCTCTGCATTACTACTGTGACGCTTATGTGTCAGACGACCTCGCTGCATTCGGCCACTACGTCCACTCTAAGCGCGAGTCTCACACCTACAGCGGAGCCGAGCCGACTACGATAAATTGTTTCGTCCATAACTTGCCTCCCTTGCCAGTACTTAAACCATCCCGCCTCACACCTCAACTCCACAATATCCCTCTTACTTTTTGCTACCAGAATGTAAGAGGTCTTCACTCTAAAACCAATGCTGTTATACGCCAATCGCATGCTCTTTCCTATGATAATTACGCGCTGACTGAAACCAATCTGATTCCCGACATAAAGAACCAGGAATTGTTCTCCCGTACTTTTAATGTTTTTCGCGATGATGATCCTATCGGGCCAAATGATGACTCTACCTGTCGAGGCGTTCTACTGGCGATCCACAATAGTCTTAACTCCTCTCCCATTACCATTTCTTCATCCTCTAAAGCCGACTTTGTCGCAATAAAATTATTAGTGTCCTTCAAGTCCCTTTACGTTATATGTTGTTACATCCTACCAGCTCAACCTATTGAATCTAACCAACTTGCTGTCGATGCGATCGACCAGATAATTGACCTCTCTGACTCTATTTACGATATCCTTATTTTCGGCGACTTTAATCTTCCTCAGTTACAGTGGACTCCATCAGATGGTCAATCGTTGTTCATTGCTTCAAATGCTGACTCAGCTAAGGAATGCCTCTTCTTAGATGGCTTAACAGACTCAAGTCTATCCAACTATAACTTATATATATAACTTAATTCGTGCGTTATTTTTGAACGTTTATTTAAGAATAAGATGTACAATAGTATTATTCAAAGTATTGCCCATCTTTCTGGCAAATTGTGGATTCCATCGCAAAAGAACTGCGCCGGCTTGGCAGCCAAGAATGAATCAAGCCAATTTTTGATATTCTGCTCTGATGTGAACCGTATTTCAGTGAGGGCGTTCTGCATCGACCGTAACAAATGGTAGTCAGAAGGGGCAAGGTCTGGGCTATAAGGCGGGTGGGGTAAGACTTCCCATCCGCTGCTTTCCAAATAGTTCTTAACCGGAATAGCAACGTGGGGTCGAGCGTTGTCATGATGGAAAATTATTGCCTCGTGTCTGGTCGCATATTCCGGGCATTTTTCGACCACTGCTCTCTTCAAACGGATTAATTGTGTTCGGTAGCGTTGTCCATTGATGGTTTCACCCGGTTTTAGCAGCTCATAATACAGCACACCCATCTGATTCCACCAAATACAGAGCATTACCTTCGCGCCATGGATATACGGCTTCGCCATTGATTTGGCTGGTTGGCCGGGTTTCACATATGATTTTTTGCACTTGGGGTTGTCGTAATGGATCCATTTTTCATCACCAGTAACAATCCGATGCAAAAACTTCCTTTTGTGGCGTTCCAGCAGCATTTCGGACATGCAAAACCGCCTTTCGACGTCTCTCGGCTTGAGTTCATGTGGAACCCAATTTCCTCGCTTTTGAATATATCCAGCTGCTTTTAAACGTTTTGAAATGGCTGCTTGAGTGACACCCAAAGATTCTGCGAGCTCTTCTTGTGTTTGGCAACAATCTTCATAGAGTAATGCTTCCAGTTCTTCATCTTCAAACTTTTTTGGCTGCCCAGGACGTTCATCGTCTTCCAAGCCAAAATCACCACTTTTAAATCGTGCAAACCACTTTTGACACGTTCGCTCAGGTAGCGCATGTTCACCATAAACTTCCACCAAAATACGATGACTTTCGGCAGCATTTTTCTTCATATTAAAGTAATGAAGAAGAACTCCCCGCAAAAACACTTTTTCAGGCACAAAGTTCGACATATTTGAGTGAAAAAAAATGATTGTTGTTTACGTTTCAAATGAATGACATATACTGAAATGACGTACAATGACAGTAGCTTTCCAACGCATGTTCCAATGAAATAATACACGAATTAAGTTTTAGACCCAATACATGGGCAGGCAATTAGACCTTATTTGTACAAGAGATTCAATTAATTCCTCAGTATCACTTTGTCCCCTGTCTATCTCAACAAACGATAGCTACCACCCTTCCCAACTTCTATTCTGTCCAGTCCACTCCCCCCCACAACTGTCTCTTCCTACGACTTTCATAAAGCAAACTTCCACATAATCAGTGACTATCTCAGCAGATACCCCTTTAACTTTCACAACCTAAGTATAAATGATGCCTTATCCATTTTTTATAGAGAAATATCTTTTTCCCTTTACGTTCCGTTTGCTCGCCTTAAAACATCATCTACTAGTCCTCCTTAGTATAATCGCAAGCTTCGTTCCTTACGAAATAAGAGAAACAAGTTACGGGCTGTTTTCCTTCGCACCAGATCCTTCTCGGACTATTCCAACTATCTTGGCGCTTATCTTCATTTCACAGAACTTTACAATTCCCTTTTTCAGCGCTATCTTAGCAATGCGCAAGCCAACCTTATAAACGACCCTAAGTCCTTATTCCAATTTGTTAACTACATAAGAAAGTCTGGTGGCTACCCTCCTTCCCTCTCTTTCAACAATAAGTCATCAACCGATCAACTCACCATTGCCAACCTATTTGCCACCTTTTTCAAACAATCCTTCACCAATGACTCCTTTGTACCGGATCCATCCTATTTTAATGACCTACTGAATTTCTCCAATGGTCCACTACTTTCTCACTCCCTGCCATATTCCTTAAAAAATGTTCTTCCTCCCTTTCCCTTGCCCTTTCTAATCTCTTTTTGGAAAACCTTCTTCATAACCCCGATCCATAACAAAGGATCAAAGAACGAAATAACAAACTATCGCCCAATCGCCAAACTCTCCCATATACCCAAACTCTTCGAAAGTACTTCATATGAAGCTCTAAGCTTCCAATGCAAATCTTTTATTCCCCCTAGGGTAGGTCAATCACTATAAATCTTGTTGGATTCGTATCGTTTACCCTCTCTGCCCTATAGAATGACAACGAAGTCGATGTAATTGCAATCGATTTTGTGTGATAGGGAGCTCAACTTCCGTTTACATATGGATGGGATAATTCTTAAAACCAACTCCATTCTAGGTTTTGTAAAACGGTGGTCCAAAGAATTCACCAACCCATACGTGACCAGGTCCCTCTATATTACCTTTAGTCGCCCCCTCCTAGAGTACGCCGGTCAAGTGTGGTCCCCATATCATCGTGTTCATATCTAGAGAATCGAAAGCATCCAGCGCCGCTTTCGTTGATTTGCTCTTCGAGGTATGGCCTGGAACGATCCTTTTATTCTGCCCCCCTATCAAAACGGTCTCAACCTTATCAACTTAAACACCCTTGAGGAATTCAGAGATCCAGCCGACTTTCTCTTCACTCATCGACTCCTTTTAGGTCATGTTGAATGCACAACCCTTCACAACTCTATTTTCCTCAACACTAACCCTCGAAATCTACGTACCCCTCGTCCCTTCTATCTACCAACCCACCATACCTCTCACGGCGCGAACGAACCAATCTGCCGTATACTACGTAAAATCAATTCAAACCCTACCGTCTCTGACTTTCACCGAACCACTCCCTGCCTCAAATCCGTTCTCCTTCACCACTCCAATCAACCTTAGTTTTAATTTAAAGTTTAATTTGAAGTTACAGCTTGTATTAAGCCGAATAAATGGGGGTCTTCGCCTCCACCAAAATTATGGTGTTGAGTAAATTTGCGGACAAATCTATTTTGGATCATCTCGATACTGAGGCCGCAAATGTATGCTGCTGTGGGTGATCCAATTATTTTTCTGGCGGCCCATTCTTCGAACCTTTATTCGAATTTCTATTATTTTTTGAACCGGATGTTCCAACGTCCCTTATTCAACATGGCTCACTCTATCTTATTAGATCACGTTTTATTACCAACGTACACTCTTATTTCCTTAATGGTTAACAACAACGCTGTTTGCGGGTTTGGAAAAATAACAATGTTATTTGGTCAAAGAACGACTGATTCATAACGTCTTATCTTTAAGCACTTTTATCGAATTATTAAGACATGTTTGAAGGAGTGTCGCCCCACTGCGGGTTAAGTAATCTGTTTGCAAATTTTGGTCTTCCCCGTAAGCATGTGTCCCCGCTCGTCTTCAATACAAATATTATAGCGATTGAGTCTTTTATGAATTTTTCTTCGCAGTGCTGCAATATTAAAAACATTGCTTTGACGTCGCACTTCTATTCATTTTTACCTGCTTAGAAGCTGTGAGGGCACCTCTTCTAATTTCGAATTTAACGCTTCTTCGCCTCTTTTTATAACGCTTGTAGACTACTCGTAACTCAAAACGCACATTATCGGTTTCGCTATTTCCATTGTCCAAGTTTGAAAAAATTACCTTTTGGCCCTTAGCGCGATTTTCGTCTCATCGTCCCACCATCACGTGTCCTAACACCTAGCAGAGTTTTCCGCTACTCTTACATTTTTCTTCGAAGTTGTTCCACTAACTTTGCTCTTTTCGTCTTTCCTCTTTGTTAATGGTATTTTGAAGCCATTCTCGCAAATTTGCTGCCTTCTTTGTTTTAATTGGGCCAATTTATTTTCTCGACTGTCGGTCAGCAAAAGTCGGTAATGACTAGCTAGTGGTTCGCTCAAGATCAACTTAAAATCATTTACCCGGCGTCTCTCATAGAAAATAATCTATCTTGGTCTGGTTATCACCGCTGCAGTTTGTAATCAAGCGCCGCTCTTGCATTATTAAGTATAATAAGAGCGTGTGCTTTGCGTGAGCTTAGTATACATTCTCCCACTGCGTTTTTCGTGGTTCGCAAACTGTTTCCTCCATAACAGTCTGCGTATTCGAAGTTTGATTTCTTTTAAATCTGTGGTCATCAAAAGCATTTCCTTTCTTGATAATTAAATTAAAATGTTCATCAGAATAACGAGAAAATATTTGTTTTTGTTTCGTGTCCAATTATCAGTCTTATTGCTATCAATTAGTCGCACGCCAGGCGTTGTAATATTCGCTATTAATGCTCGTAAGTTTTACCATTAAGCTCTACAACACGCTAATGAATGCCCTGTCGAGCTCTTTATCACCTAGTCATTCAAACTTTGAAACCGAATCAACATCTCTTTTTTTTTATCTAATTGTTCCTTGTCCTCGCAGTGTGGCCAAACATTTAAATGTGTCTACAGGCCTTAAGCCGCCCCTTATTATAAAAAAAATATCTAAATACACTAAAGAAAGGCCACACTCAACAAAACAGAAAATTGACGGTTTGACCTGCTCTGTTTACTGTGGTGTTGAAGGTTTGGAGATATCCGTTTTTATTCGTAGTAGGTTAATCTTAAGTAGTTTAACCACAAGAACCAACACGAGGGTCGTGTTATTGCAGAAAAAAAATCTTTAATAATTATTACCCTTTAAAAATGAGCTCCTAGACTGTTGATTTATCGTCTTATAGCTTGCACAATAGATTTAACATTACTTTGTTGATTTTATGAGGCTTCTTTAGTTGTTAAAATTACGAAAAAAATATGTTTTCTCTTTTCAATATTTCGTGTGGCCACCTTTGGCTGTTATAAGAGATTCAACCGTGTTTGCCATTGAATCGTAAAGGCTGGTGTAAATTTTTTCATACCAAATGTTTTCGATGTGACTTCTTCAATCCAGCAAATTTCTGGGATTTTTATTTCTGAGCTTTACACCCATTCGATGCCAAACGCAGGCAATATGATTCATGTCAGTTCTTTCTTATAACTGTGAACCTGGAAAAAGAATTATTCAAAATCGATAAATCGTCTCAGCACGATGGCAAGGTGCGGAATGGCCCTGAAACAGGACACCTGTGTGGTACTAGCTCATTTCCCTATAGTGGGAACCCCTCCATTTTCTATAACCTCTTTGTACTTTAAGTCAGTTATAGATCCATCCACTGTCAAAAGACTTCCAACTCCACCCCCAAACCATGACAACCTTAGATCACTTCGGACGAGCAACAACACTTCTTCCGTCAACCGATCTCCAGGTCGACCTCGAACTGTGGTCTTTCCATCTGAAAATTTCAGGTTGAATGTGAACTCATCTGAGAAGATGACCTTTTGCCAGTCATTTCCGGTCTAATTCTGCCTTTCTCATGCCCATTCCAAGCAGATTTTCTTTCCACGGAGATATCTATCCGAGCGGTTACACAATATCTCTCCCTACTTGTGGTGCATTAACGAACCGGTTACTCAATGTTGTCCTCTCTATATGATGGTTTATTCTTAGAGTAGTGCATCTTTTTCAAACGCTT
This sequence comes from Volucella zonaria, assembly GCA_963966105.1. Classification (NCBI taxonomy): domain Eukaryota; kingdom Metazoa; phylum Arthropoda; class Insecta; order Diptera; family Syrphidae; genus Volucella; species Volucella zonaria. The sequence goes on along the minus strand of OZ014530.1, from coordinate 314,650,060 downwards.
CGACTTTTCCGCTCTAAAACGTTGTTACTCTTTTAAAAACCTTCCTATCGTCGACTCGTTGAATCCTAATCGACGAGACATTTCTCTCATAGATTCACCTTTCTCCTTAAAAACAAAGATTTGCCCCTTTTCAAAGTTCAATAGCTGTTTTCACTTCGCAGTCAAAAAATTATTAAAAGATCAGGGCGACTTCGAAAATCAGGAAACCTCGGTGTAAAAGAACTACTAAGAATCCTAACACCCGTATTCACAAACGTTACTATGAGATCTCATAGTGTGCACGAGCGCACAGGGTTAGTGAATTAAATTCACAAACATTACTTAAGTGTCAAAGCGCACTGTGCGTTCGTTAAAATGAACGCAGAACTAAGGAAGCTTGCTAGCTACTTTAACCAACGCATAGGAACTGTCAAAAATGTATTCGTTTTGGTTTTAAGGTTTGCAAAAAGTTCAAAACAATATACAAATGGTAAAATGAATTACAGCAGTGAGGAAGAATTTGACAATTATATTGACGATACGTTATCAGAGCAAAGCACAATATTTAAAAAAAAAATGGTGCGCGATTTTCAACATCCCTTCGATTATTATAGTTCGGAAGAATTTCGAAGACGTTAAAGATTTTCAAAATACATCGTTTGTTCTATCCTTCTGCCCCTGGTTGAAAATGATTTAAGAAAATCAACTGAAGAGGTTTGCCAGTGCCACCAATATATCAGCTATTAGTAGCTTTAAGATTTTATTCGTCTGGAAGTTTTCAGGTAACTATACGAGTAAGAACAAGATATACCTTATAAGGAAAGTACAGTGGAGTGGCCTTTTTTTTTCATCTCCCAAAAAGTGGTATCTAGTGTTGAATCTCTATTAATTGAACAAGTGAAGCGCGGAAGTTCAAAAGGGCCTTACCCATTACTGCGTCTTATGGGGAATGCGGTTTTCGCGCTTATCTTTTTCGGTTTTTAAGCATTTTGGAGGTATATATCTAGCGATGTCTAGCTGTTATACTTAGATGTCTACCCTCAATTACCTAGTGTCGATTTTCGCCTATCCACTGGTCTCCTGCCACTTGCTAGTCGTAAATGTTGGCGCTGCAGGCGACACCCAACTTATTAATGATCCTCTTTGGCAATTTAAGAAGATAAGCGATTGAAACTTGCATAGAAAAGTTTCCCAAGCACTTTCTTTTAACACATTGTCATGCGATTTGTGGAATTTTTTTTTCACGCTAAAACAACTGAAACACTCAATAGACTGACCACATAAACACTGCCACGTGTACGACCACCAATTACCCGACGCATATGAACTGGTGAAAATCTACAGTGAGTTAGTGAAAGTAGACCTATAAGTATAGATATATGCAACGTAGATATCTTGAGATAACTACAAAATGAATTTCCTATAAGACGCAGTGTTGGGTTAGGCCCTTTTAAACTTTCGCGCTTGGAATCATTTCAGCCTATACCACCGCATTGTTGAAGAAACCTTACACAGGAAGAAGATTATAATAAAGCTCATATCAAAAGACGAAATACTGTAGAAAGAACAATAGGTGTGTGGAAAAGAATATTTCCATGTTTGTCAATAAAAATGGCAACAAATTCAACTACCACATGTCATGTCATAGTAGCTACTGCTATACTCTACAACATTTGCAGAAATCATGGCATTCCAGAGTTTGTTAATGCTGAAAGGAGCTACCAGCAGTCAAACCACATAACCCAAAGAAGACAAGAATCATCATCCGGATTGCTTTTTAGGAGGATATTTATAATAAATCATTTCTGAAATAAACAGTAGATTTTTAGGAAATGAAATAAAAAATTCTAGGTTAACATAACATTTTATTCTTTTTGAATTTGAATTTTTCAATTTTGAGCTTATGACAAATTTGTACGAACTTCAATAAATTTTTTTCTCGTTCCACAACAATTCTTCCTCTTTCCACAAGAACTCTTTCTCTTTCCATTAGTAGTTCAAATAATGCCTGGTCATTTTTGGTATTAAGTTCAGTCCTTCTTATCAGCGCCCGTGTTTCTATGTTGAAATTCTGACAACCTGAAATAAAGAGATTAAGAATATATTCATGTAATCCCATTTAACTGCAACAATTGAACTTAAAGGGCTGAACTCGAATCACTAAAATTTTAAATTATTTATGTGTCATTCGCTCTTCTGTCAAACCACATCGTGAACTTGGTGACACGTGGTAACTTGGTAAATGGACCAGTCACAGACCAGTAATTAGCGCACTGCGTTCACTTAGCAAAATGTTAATTAAATATTGTTTATGAATTGAGAAGCTTGTCAAAAGGAACGCACTGAGAAAAAGCATTCTTTGCACAGTATTGATATCTTAGTTAGGGAAGTGCTGTTTGTGAATACGGGTGTAAGAATCCTTCATAATGAAAGGGTTTTTCCCGTTCAATAAAAAAGGAAAACAGAGCAGGTCGAAGTAAAAATTTTCTGTTTTACTTGAGTGCGACTGTTTTTTTTTGCATCTTAGTGTAAGTAAGTTCACTTCGTAATAAGAGAAATTGACTTCGCGGCTTTGGATCCATTCTTCGCTACGTATTGTACGTGATTCAGTTCTCTCGCTCTCCTATTCAGTCACTTCATCTTTCCTTGTATCTCCTACAGGGTGAATGACTCGAACTCCAACTTTTTAAAATGCTATAATTTCTTTATTTTTTGATAAATTTTATTTGCCAAAGCAAAAATGGGGGAAAATACATCAATTTTCAAATTGTATCAGTAGTTTTTAATATGTCCACCTTTGGCGCGAATAATGGCCTTGAAACGGCAGAAGAAAGCATAGCACGCTGCACGCAAGTGGCTCTGCGACATTTTGGCCCATTCCCGCGAAGTGCTTGTTTGTGGTGGTCCAAACTTTGGTATTTTTTAGTGCCAACCTTCGCCTTCAAAATACCCCAGGACTTGCAATCCATTGTGTGGAAGAAATGAAGTGTGGAACATTTTTTTTTAACCAATCTTGGTTGACGCGCGCTTTGTGGGACGGTGCCGCGTCGTGTTGAAACGTCCACGGTCTCCGACCGAAATGATTGTTTGCCCAAGGCTTCCATACTGCCTCTAAGATAGTTTCACGGTATACGATCGCATTAATTTTGACGCCACGGTCCAAAAATACGAGCGGAGAGCGACCATCGGCGGTTATGGCGCCCCGAACCATCACCATCGGTGCTGCCTGCTTTCTGGTGGCCTCCTAAGGTGTAAATTTTCGAAGGACCTCTCTGGCAAGTAAACTCGGTCATTTTATTTGTTGACATATTGCTCGATAATAAATGGCGACTCATCGGAAAAAACCAAATTCGGCAACTCACCACTTTAGTGCAAGCGTAGCAACTCCTTCGCTCTTTCGAGTCTAACTTTTTTCTGTTGCGGTGTAAGATCGTGTGCTTTTTGAAACTTCAATGGCTTGTGCCCGAGCTCATTTTTCAGTATGTGTTGCATCCGTTCCAACGATATTTTGAGCTCACGAGCCATTTTTCTTCCACTTCGACGCGGATTTCGCTCAATTCGAGCCTTCACTTTCCGAACCATTTCTGCCGATGTTGCTGTTTTTTTATGACCACCTCCATGGCGTTTTGCAACGCTGCCAGTATCACGGTAACGAGCTATGGTTCGAGACACAAATGCTTTATTCACGTTGAGGTGCTGGAGGGCTCTAATGATAGTTACTTGTGGTTTTCCAGCCAAATATAAAGCAATCACACTATCACGTTTGAATTCCATCGCGGATAAAAATGTTTCAACACAACTGAGACGCAAATCGTTTAAAAGCCTTGTAAATAATAAAATTATCTATCATGTGTCAAAATTTGAGCTCACTGTCATGAACGGTTTGGAAATTATAGCAATCTGAAGTTGGTTGCAGTTCGAGTCATTCAGGGTGTATAGCCACCTCATGTGCAGCAACAGGATAACTGTTATTGCGTTTGTATTCTTCATTAAATAACCTGTTTTTCCTTAAAAAATATACCATATTTCTTTTGTTTGCCTTTTGTTTGTCTTCGGCGCTTCTATATTAAGGAAGCATCTATGTATATTTGTTCCAATAACTCTTCTGGAGCCATCGCCCCCTATAGACATACTATTTTTCTTCTGATCTTACTCAAATATTAGGAGAACTTTACAATTTTATCAAAGTCACAGTCCCCCTCTCTTATTTTATTTCAAATAGTTATCCAAATTGTATCTTTCAGCTGGTACAAATGTAGACAACCCAACATCAGCAAATGCAATCGGACAAAACATCGTTATATTGGACAATTTGCTAGACGATCCGAAAACAAATTTTATTGAAATCGGTAACGCTCATGTGCAAGTCAACTCTAACGAACCTAAAACTTGTCCTTACGATGGTGAATTCCTTTATTATTACGAAAACGACATCAAAACAAAGAACGACGTTAATCTTCGTCTCAATCTAATAACCAAGTCAATGGAAAATCTTCGTAAAATTCTTCATACCTATTTAGGTTTTCTGCAAAAACTATCAACTACTGACACCGATAGTAATAATAGTGATGAATTAGACAAAAGTGAACGTCGTGAGTCAACTTCGCCTACATCATGTGGATTGAAAAGAAGTTTTGAAAGTCCTAGCATTTCACCTACATTGACCAGTGCAACACTTACAATTGATTGCATCCAATACGGGAATGTTTCTAATACGCATTGCCCTAATAAGCGATTTAAATTTAATGGAACTCCAGTTACAAAAGTATCACCAACACCATCAGAATTAAGTATTAACTCTAAAGAAAATGAATTTGTTGATAAGAACGCACAAAATGATATCGGTAAGAGGTTGTTAATATTTAAAATAAACTTACAACTTATTTTGCTGATAATATATTTTCAGATCAAGGGAATGCAAAGAATGTTATGGATAAGATAAAGCGCAAGACGATTATTAACAACAGTCAACGGTATACGAGCGAGGATCTATATAAACCTCGTCCTATCTTGAGCCAGCGATCACGACGAAGGGGATTGGATGCTGTAATATAAGTTTATAAGCTTGAGATGTACATTGCACAATATTTATTGTATGTAACAATAATTTAAATCTATGCTAAGAGCAATTATAATCAGATACTTTTAAAGTAGAATAAAGTCTTATCACATACCTATAAAAACTTTGATTGTTACATATCTATTTGTGTGAAACCAGTGAGATATTTTGAGAAGCCCACGATTCATTCAAATTTTACTCACAAATTGGGCGCCGTAATAGCTCGAATATGCCAAAGGTGGTAACTTTTCTTTGAAAGACGAGCCCCGAATTTTTGTATGTTCCTTAAATCTTGCTTAACAGAAAAGGAAATCGTTTTTGGATAGTGCATACAAATGCTGTAAGAAAAAGGGCATTTGTTTACGTTAGGAGAACGTTGAAAGCGAGTGTGCATCAGAAGAAGGTAATGCTGTGTAGTTGGATGGACCGCAAAAATATGATGTACTATGAGCTGCTTAATCAAAATGAAATGGTAAATGCTGATTCTTGTACCCAGCTTGATACTTTGAACACGGAAATTCAGTGCACTCGTCCATATTTTTCCAACAAAAAAGGTGTAGTCATTGAGCATAAAACCACATGAAATTCTGCCCCATCCTCCATCCCAATGCTCGTTTACAATGACATTCCAGCTGTCAGCTCTTTAGACAAAGCCAATCTGTTTGCTGCGCAATTCGCGGCCAAGTCAACACTTCCAAATTGCGCTTTGTCTCCACCTACACTTGAATGCGTCGAATCTTCAATGGGACGAATCCACTTTCGCACTCGTATAGTAGCAAGAGTACTTAAAGATCTTAAAATACATAAATCCGTTGGTCTTCCTCTTCTTCTGAAGAGGTGTTCTTCCTCGCTGGAAAAACCACTGCGTAAGCTTTTTCATCAATCCTACTCTCTAGGACACTTTCCGAGCAGATGGAAAACAGCATTTGTCCAGCCCGTCCCTAAAAAAGGCGAATCTTCCTCTTTATCCTACTATAGACCCTTTGCACTTACGTCCCTTCTTCCAAAGTCATGGAAACGCTGATAAACCGTCAGCTAATGAAATACATCGAAACACGAAAACTTCTTAATGATCGGCAGTATAGTTTTCGTAGCAACAGGCCCACTGGTGATTAGATGGCATGTATCACCGAAAAGTGGAACCAAAGCGAAAGCAAGATAATTGCACTTGATATTTCTAAGACTTTTAACAGAGTTTGGCATCACGTTCTTTTGTCGAAAATGCGTGCTTCTGGGACCGACGACTCTCTTCTTCAATGGATTAGAGATTACCATTCAGGACGTTCAATTCAAGTTGTATTGGACGGTTTCAAGTCTGATATTCACAAAATAAATGCTGGTGTGTCTCCGGCACTCTTTTTAATTTTCATTAGTGATCTCTTGTCTGCTACTTCTAATCCAATATATTCCTTTGCTGATGACATTACTCTGCTATTCATATTCGTTCCCGTACTCACGCCCCTGCTCTTCGGTTGTAGAACGGGAAATTCCGATATTAGCAGCATAAACAATTAGGGAACTATCAACAGAGTGGAATTTAATGTTTCCAAAACTCAATGCTGTCTGCTGTCATTAAAGCGAAATCTAAATACCCAGCCATTATCCATGAATGGCACTTCCTAAGTGGGAATGAAAAAAAAATCTTTTTAAATGTTTTTTTTATTTTATTCAATATAGTCCCCTTTTAGTTTAATACACTTATTCCAGCGATTTTAAAACTTCTTGATCCCGTCCGAAAAGTAATTTTCCGGAAGGTTTGGTGGCCGTGGTGTAGTGGTACTAGCAATCGCTTCTCACTCGGAGGGTCAAGGTTCGAATCCTAGCCACGGCAAGTTTTCATTTGTGTAATTGGAACGCAGTCAGAAAAATTTGCGTGTGAAGGCATAACACTGAAATGTAGATTTGGCTGTTGTAGCGTTTTCAAGCACAAAACAAGCGTTAAAATTCACAACCTGGATCATTCCGAGAGAAGAAAAATCTCTCCGTCCTATTCGAACTCCCACCCCTGGAGAGTCAATATCGAAACCAAACACACCTGAGTTTCATTCAAACCACGAATCACAACAATGCTTTCTTTCCTTTCTCCTTTCTGCCGCGTCCTGGCAACAGTCAAAGGGTAAACCCTTTAGGCGCGCAAAATACTCATCCAAACACGTCAACAACAATCAGCTGTAAAAACAGAACTAAAGAGAGTATCGCACTGAAATTTGGCATGTCTGCCAAACCGACTTCGAGGCACCATAACCTTTTTTGCAGTAGCAGTGCATGGCGGTCAAGGAGTCTACTTTTCACCCCACCTAGTTCATCGTCGAAACCGAAAAACTTTCCATTCTCGGTATGTGTGTCAATGACAACTTACGTTGGAATGGCCACATATTCGATGTTATCAAAAATGCTGCGAAATGTCTAGGTTTCCTCAAGCGATGTAAGAAATATTTCACCCCCTCTGATCTGGCCTCAATATATAAGGCGCTTATCCGCCCGAAATTGGAGTACAATGCCCACATCTGGTCGGGCGCGCCCAAAACATCTCTGCACCTGCTAGATAGGATTCAAAGCAGTGCGATAAAACTCATAGGTGATACTAATATCAGTCAATCAATTGACACCCTCGAACACTGACGTAATGTCTCCTGTTTCACATTGTTTTATCGCTATTTCCACCACCAGTGCACCATTGAAATCGCCAGTAGCATTCCGCCCATTAAAACTTTCAACCGAAACACCCGTCACGCTATGAGTGCTCACCAGTATACCCTCAAGCCCATTTTCGGGCGTACTGTAAAATATTGTGATTCTTTCCTAAGCCGTAAAACTCGCTTATGGAATGTGTTTCCTGGTCCTTATAATTACCAAACATTTAAAAACAATGTACATCGGTACCTGTCTTTTATTCCTCCCTAAATTGTACGAACATTTTAAGGGTACACAAACCCGTTGAGCGCGTGCTCATTATAAAAAAAAAAAATTTCTATAAGTAGTTATCTACCAAGCAGCATGTGCTCTCTATAAAACCGCAACAGTAGAGCAAAGTTTGGGTACACTTTAGCATTCCTTGTAATGGATGGAAGCTCCAAATGTTTATAAACAATTTAAATTTTTTAAATTAAACAAACCAGGAATTGCTTTAGAAATTAATATTTTTATTATCATTCTTCTCAATATACAATATTTTACAAACAAATATGATTTCTAAAATCATAGCGACGACAATCGACTGACGCCGATCATCAGTTCAGTTTTTTTTTCCATGAATACATTTTCTTGTTTTTCCTTTTTCATTTTATTACCATTTTCTTATGTGATTATTTTTTTATTTACATTCAAAACATTCAAAAACAGAGTTATTATCGTGGTATATCTGTTTTGTTTTTTTTTTTTGTCAGAAATATTTTATTATTTCATTTATTGAACAGAAACCAAATTTGTTTTAGCTTTCTCATGCCGATCGGTAGTGCAATAGTTGTATCCTTATACCATAAAAAGTCATATCTCGTAATATAATAGACAAAATACACAGCTCAAAAGAAATTCATTAAACAAATAAAACATAAAAAGTTAACGAAAAAACAAAACCAAAGAACAAAAAACAAAGTAACAGTTAGAGGTATTGTATAATACAGAAACAGGACAAACTTAGCAATATCGATTTTGTCTTGTTGGTAGAAAGCTACTACACATTGGTGTTGGGAGAGAACTTTGATCAGTGCCTGTGCCTGGTGCTGTAAGGGTAAGCAAGGGTAAAGATATGTGTTGTGTGCATTTAATAAAAATACAACCAAAATGAACTTAAAAGTGTTTTCGTGTTTTTTATGTTTTTGTTTATTTGTTTTAAATCTAATTAAATAGTTTCAATTATGCACCGTTTTATAAACTAACTTTGCTTATTTATTCGATCGGCTACTGCTTTTAGCAGAGCACAAAATAACTACAACTAACACATACCAATTGACAAATGAATATCACGTTAACAAACAAATTTGCTTTTATTTTTATTTTTTTATTTTTTTCTATATATATTGTATTTCCATTTATATTTTCTTATTGTTTTTTTGCATTTATTATGTCTTTATATCTTGTTGTATTGTCTGCAGACATAGAGCATAATATCGTAAACCATGATGGCGAGTGGGTTGGGGAATACGTTGCGCAGCAATAATGGATTTCTTGCTGAATTTTGAATCTCTTTCTTGCGTGGTATTCTTATTTTTTTTTTGTATTTAAGGGAGGAAACAGTAAACATAAAAATACAATATAGTCGGTAACAATATATTTGTCTTTTTGTTATATTCGTATAAACAAATATGTCTTAAATAGCTTTCATTCGTTCGTTCTCAAAAAGTCTATCCTACTCTTAATATACTTTTTATATTTTCTATTATTATCGTGGTAAATTTTTGACTTTGATTTTTTTTTTGTTTTAAAAAAATATATGGAGCAAAAATAAAAGAAAAATAAAAGATTTTTTGTTTTAATTTAATTCAATCTAAATCTAGTGTGTGTTGTATGTGTTTAGCTCTAAAAGGACTTATGCAAGGATTGTTAAAAAAATACTTTTCCTCTTGAAGGAGATCACTCATCGAAAGGCAGAATACGAGAGCAACAGGGATTAAACGAATAAAACGAGAGGTATTTACGCGAAATACACATGCACGAGTAGATGAACGATGAAGGGGGGGTGACCAGTAAGTGCATAAGTGTACTCGTATGCATTGGATGATTGTGATATGAAGAAAAACAAACTGCACGTATTCCCTTTGATTGGCTTCCATTATTATTCTTATTTTTTTGCGTTTTGTTTTGTATTCTTTTAATGTGAGATATATTAGTTTATGGACTTGAAAAACCTCGTTCAAAAGGACTCTTAACGTCTGTATGTCGCGTGTGCAAGTTCAGAGCAGGACTTGTTACGCCGCTAGACAATTCACATACTGTTTTGATCGGTCCAGCCGATGGTAGTGGCGTATGTGGTAACGTTTCTCGAACTAATGTTGATGGTGGTGATTCATCATTCGATGATTTTGAAGAAGGATCCTCTCCGACGGTGGTTGGTGGCAGCATGTACATTGCTTCGCTGCTATCACTTTTGCTGTTTGCATTTAACGATAAATGTGACTTACTGTCGGCAACAATTACGGCCGGAATTAGTGAAGATGTCTCTTTGGGTTGAAGGAGATTTTTTCCACTAATCGATGATTTGTATTGATCTCGACCAATGCCACACAGATAAAATTTGAAAAATTCATATGTAGACCAGCAAATTGCTGTGGCTGGCATTGAGTATAATACTCGAGCACCCATTCCTTTAAAGAAGCCCATAGGCCCAGCAGCTACGTAAATCTGTAAGTTAATAAAAAGAAGAGAATTTCAATTATTTTCATTAAGATAAAAATACAAATTTTCATTTAATTGTGATATGAGATTTGAAAAATTCGGTTACCCTCAACTATGTACTTTATTTCGTTTCGGGTTTTTATCATATTCATGGAAGCCTTTGGTAAAAAGTGTTCGAACTTTATTTTTGTTCGACTTCGGCTTAGATCATAGGAACCAGTTTCAATAATGAGCTAAAAAGGAAGCCTATTTTTAGCTAAAAGTCATACACATATTTTATTTTATTATGTATACGTTCTTACTTGTTTTTACACAGATAGGACGAAGGAAAGTTAGGGAGGAAAGGAAGAAAGTTAGATATTGAAGTACGTTGGTTTTGAATGTTTGTATGTTATAATGGCTAGAAAATAAAGACCTCGGGAGAGCATTTAATATACGATTTGAACGGTTGAGAAAAAATCGGGATATTTCAGAGTGCTGCTGAAAGTGGGCTTGAAGGAAAACTGATGAACATTTATACCAAGACGAATGTTACGGTTGAAGGTTAGAAGTGTCGATAAATCGAATGGCTATTTAGTTAGAGCACTGATTTGCCGATAAAACAAGGTAGGGCAAGAACGTGTCAACTGACTGTCCCATACGGTTCTGGCCCTTGTCTATTATTAGGAGTACCAGACGTATGTACTGTACTCCAATTTAGGGAGAATACATATATGCCTTATATATTGAAACCAAATCATTGAATATGTGGTCATTAGAACGTACAAGGGTAGTCCCAGCAGTACCCGATCTGACGTTGTGGTTTAAAAAGAATGACAATTGTAGAACCTTATAAAGCTTAAATTTGAAGTTTGACGACGCTATGTTGTTTAGTATTTGTTCGGCAGCGATCAATAGTGAACGTTCTCAATGAATTTCTAAATATGGAAACAATTGGTCATCGGTCATTGATACAATACTTTCATCTGAAAGGCCTCTATCAAACTATAGTTGGTGCAATAAGCTCCAGGCTTGGTCATTAATAATGAGGATTGATGCGAATGGAGATAGAATTGCAAAGAGATGAGCGATCAATCGAAACGGAAAAGAATCGCTGGGCAAAAAGAATGTCACATGGATATATTATGTTCTTCAAGGGTGAATCAGTCTTGATAGAGATAGGACAGTTTGTCCAAGGCTCTAGCATATCGAAGAGCAAATCGAGGGAAACGGCATTGAATGTTCTAAACTCGCTGAAACTACACTTGACTGGGGTACTCGCCAATATAGAGGGATTTGGTCACGTAAAGGTTGGCGAAATCTTTGAACCACAGTTTGATAAGGCTATGTGTTGAGTTTTCTTTAAGGACGCTCTTACCAGTATGCACAAAGAAATTAAGCTCTTGTCGCAGCAAGTTTAGGGCTACGTATAAAATACTTTTAAAGAGTTTGGGTAAATGAGAATGTTAAGGTAATTGATTGCATCATTCCTTAATTCCTTTTTGATTATGAAAGAGATCTTCGTGGAGAAATGTGTGAGGATAAGAATTCATCACTAAGTATTTGTACTTTTTTTTCGAAAAGAAAAATATCAAAGGTTTGAGAGAAAAATTTACCAATGGAGAGGTTAGGTAAGTAACTGAAACATTAAGGGTTCAGTAAGGGAGGCAGGAAAGTTAACCGGCACAAGAAGGGTACATTGCAACAAATGGCAAGAAAGTCAATTAAAGTTAAATTGACAAACGAAGGCGCTGGGCTGGGTACTGATTTTGAGAAAACATTAAAGTCACCAAAGATAATGATATTGTCAAGGGAGTTAGATAAGTCAATTAATTGTAATTTTTTTTTATAATTTGCGCGGGCTCAAGGGATTAAGTACCTTTAAAATGTTTGCACACATCGCGGGCGAATGACAATCAGGGAGGATGGAAAGAGAGGTACCGGTGAACGTTGGTTTTAAATGTTTGAAGGTTATAATGACTAGGAAATAATGAGCTAGGCAGGACATTCCATAAGGGAGTTGTACGGCTTAGGAACGAACCACGATATTTTAGAGTACGTCCGATAGTGGGCTTGAGGGTATACTGATGAGCATTCATAGTGAGACGGGTGTTACGGTTAAAAGTTTGAAGGGGCGGAATGCTACTGGCGATTCTTATGGAGCACTGGTGGTGGAAATAGCGATCAAACAGGGTGAGACACGAGACATTACGTCGGTGTTTGAGTGATACTAGTATCACCTATGAGTTTTATCGCATGGTTTTGAATTCTATCTAGCAGGTGCAGAGATGTTTTGATCGCACCCAACCGGATGTGGGCATTGTACTCCAATTTCGGGCGGATAAATGCCTTATATATTAAGGCCAGATCAGAGGGGGTAAAGTATTTCTTACATCGCTTGAGGAAACCTAGACATTTCGCAGTATTTTTGGCAACATCGAATATGTGGTTAATTCAACATAAGTTGTCCTTGACACACATACCGAGAATGGAAAGTTTATCGGTTTCGACGACGCAAGTGCAAGGATAATGGCTGGGTGTTTAAATTTCGCAGCAGACAACATTGTGTTTTGGAAGCATTAAATTCTACTCTGTTAGTGGTTCCCCAATTAGTTATTCTGTTAATATCAGAATTTAATGAGCGTAACATACGCTGCCGTTCCCGTTCTACAGCCGAAGAGCAGGGACGTGAGATCGTTGATGAAAATTAAAAAGAATGTCGGAGATAGAACGGAGCCCTGGGGCACACCCGTGAATATCAGACTTGAAACCAGCCAAGACAACTTGAATTAAACCATCCGAAAGGTAATTTCTAATCCATTGAAGAAGAGATTCATCGATCCCGAATGCACCCATTTTCGACAAGAGATCCTGATGCCAAACTCTGCCAAATGAATTTGAAATATCAAGTGCAAGTTGCACTGTGCAACTATCTTGCTTTCGTCAGATTGAAGTACGCTTTAGTTCCACTCGGTGATGCATGCCATCATATCACTAGTGCACCTGTTGCTACGAAAACCGTACTGCCGGTCATTAAGAAGTGTTCATGTTTCGAGATATTTCATTAGCTGACGGTATATCAGCGTTTCCATGACCTTGGAAAGAAGGGACGTAAGTGCAAAAGGTCTGTAGGAGGAGAGAGAGGAAGATTCACCTTTTTTAGGGACGGGCTGGACAAATGCTGTTTTCCATCTTCTCAGAAAGAGTCCTAAGGAGTAGGATTTATGAAAAAGCTTATACAGTGGTCTTGCCAGCGAGGAAGAACACCTCTTCAGAAGGAGGGGAGATATACCATCTGGACCAGCGGATTTGTGAATGTTAAGATCTTTAAGAACTCTTGCTACTACACGAGTGCAAAAGTAGATTTGTTACGTTCTGCTAGTAAATGGTAAAATCACGGATGTTGAGAGAAGGTGTATGGCGCGTGATTGAAGTTGTGGTTAAGTTAAGATACGAACGAAAAAAATTCATCGTGGTCACCTCAGTTGCATTGGGGGTATGGGACCCTTTTCAAGTGTATGATACATAGTTGTGAAGAGCAGCAATATCGTCCGCTACTTTTTAGGCAGGTATCTTGAAAATCTCATGGTTCCTGGGAATCTTTATATCAGTAGAGAGGCCTTCCTGCTGGAGGAAAATCAATACTCTTCTTTTATTTCGATAAGCAAGAGACGTATATCTTTCTAAGCCTAGACTGTATCTATTGTTTGCTGTATAAATTTCACTGTTGGAATAGAAATAGGGACAGAGGAAGAATAGATTGTATAAGAAGGTGCGTCTACCGCAAAGTAAGATGGTAATGATCCGAAGTATTATATATTCATTATAAGACATTTTCACAGTGGTAGTTATGTATTTGCCATTTCCCACAGCGTGGTAAGTATAAAAGAGGATTCAGAGTTCTTAAAGAAACCAATCTTGTGCCACTGCATAGAGCTAAAGGAGGCATGGTAGAACTAACTTAATGAAAGTTTACGGGCAGGATCCAAAGTAGTCGACAGTGTAATATAATGAGAGTCAGTGTTAATTTAATAGAGTCAAGTCGATCAAATGCTTATTGACAATGATTCAGAACCAACAAGACAAGACAAGGTCTACATATTGCCTTTATTGACATGGAGAAAGCATTTAAGAGATCAAATCCGAGAAATCTTTTATGAATAGGGTTGTATCGTACTAGGTGAAACCGGGATAACAATTTTGCTAAATGTGTATAAAAGTTTCCATGTACTCGTATTGCCTACTACAATTTAGTTGCTAAATTTTAAACTTTCAGTTAAAGATCTTAAGGTTTACGTACTTGTATTTGTCACTGGAGGAAAATGGTATTGTTGGTTTATGTGTGGTGGAATCGGAAAGATCAGTATTTTTGCCTTAGTGCGAAATAAATTCAACAGACAATCGAAAAATGATTTCATGTGCGGTTTAAGAAATTCCTCATATTGGAAATCCTTTAGTATACGTCTTTAAATTTGCGTAGTTAAAAAAGTGAAAGAATTCAATTTAACAGATTCAGGACGCTGCTGAATAGTTTTCATAAGATTGTTGTAACAATGTGTATGTGTATAGTCTACGGTAGGTTTTGCATGACTATATCAAAGAAAGAGATGGTGTTATTTGTATAAAATGATAGCGAATGCTAGATGCACATGGGTGACAGAAAGTCGTCATAGTTTAAACGACATTCTGCTGAGGATTTTTCCTATGTAGTTTTTAGTGGAATCTGATTTTAAATATGATGATTCTGGTTACCTCTTATGGTTGTTTATCTATAAATCGAAGCATAAAAGTTCTCTACATATCATTATAAAATTTTTTTCAGTTTCTCTTTAACTTAAGGAAACCTTTTGCATAAGAATGTCATTATTGATTGGTTTTTGCTTTCATAGGTCTGCTAAACTACATGTTCAATCATATCATTCATTTGAATGTAAAAGTTGATGATTTAGGCAAAAAACCAACCTGTTTAACAGCTTCAGCCATGCCACGCGTCAAGCCCGTCTCTTGAGTATTCAGTAACGTTTTAACAACATCTAATGGGGTGGTAATAGCTGAAGCGCATGCACCTGCTGCTCCACCAGCTACAACATGCACCGGAGGATTATATTTTCTTTCACGATTTAACTGAAATGAAAACCCAAAAACCAACAAACATTAAAATTCGGTCGATTTATTGATTTTTCCCATAACCTACCACATTTTGGAAAAATTCGTACGTCGTAAAGTGTATTGTTTGATGGGGGATATTCATAATCAGTTGTGTGGCATAGGATCGATAAAATGCCTTCGGTCCTTCGCTTTTATAGACACCTTTCATACACGCAATTACTGATTTGTATGGCGAGTTGTACATTTGTAGGCGTTGTTTAATTACTTCTGTAGGATTCGAAACTGCATCATGTATAAGTGTTGCAACTACTCCAGATATCACTGCAATATAAAATGAAAATTTATAATTTGTTATCTCATCATAGAGATACAAAAATAAAAATTGACTACCATAATTAATATTATTGTGAGTTGTGAATTTTGATAAAAGTTCTTTCGACATTTCATAACAACCAAAGTATAGAGCATGAGCGGGTCCAGCACCAGCAACCACAGCCGTCATACCACGGATTGGTCTAGAAAAAAAAAAAAAAAAAAAACACAAACATTTTTGCATATACACGCGAATATATTTATAAAATATACCAAAGGCTTACCTTAGAACGCCCTCATTTCTGATCATATTTAGGAGTGTCGCAGAAATGTTGAGGGTAGCCGCAACAGGGGATAAACTTTGCATTCTGGTCTGCAAAAAAAAAAAATAAAGACGAAACAAATATTAGCAAACTTAAAAATATTAAAATTATTACATTTGTTTCCGAGCAATTTTAATGGCATTTTTTTCTAGTTTCAGTTAAGATACAATAATCAAGTATATGATTGCATAGGCAGGTTTGATATACGCTCTCCTATATCGATCAGAAAGAAACCACTTATACTTGGTATATATTTAGATGATGACCTCACCATACAACAAATAGGTTTATTTGAATAGCGAGTTGCAGCTTGAGAGCAGCAACATCCACAATAAAGCGCAATTATCGGTTCTTGGAAATGATAGCCGCAGAAAATTCACATGCACATCACGACAAATGAGCATGCGATTTTTGTCAGTTGCATAAAGTATTTCTATTTGTTTGTGTTGTTTCATTTTTTTTTAATTTTGGTTATTTGCAGATTTTATGAAAATAATTATATTGTAAAGGGAGAGAAAGCTAAAACATTAATATTTGAATTTCGATGACAAATGAAGTACGACATTGCGCAGGGGAAGCTTACAAAAAAGGGTATGTGTGTATGTATGTTGGTAATAAAAAAGAAAATCTCTAGGAAATATGCGTCGTTCCTCTATTTTATATTCGACACAAAGGGTACACAGGTACATACTAACGTACGTACATGTCTATAGTGCATCCAATATATTATTTAAATTTCCAGGTTTGCTGTATTTTTTTAAAGCTTGCACGCGCGTCGTATAGGTTTACAAATTTACAAATTTACAAACATAGACATGGGCAGTGTACATTTATTTAAATAACGAGTAAAAGCGTGAGGTTAATCAAAAATAGAATTACTCAATATTCAAGTGTTTAAAGGCTTTGAAGGCTGAGTTTTTAGTGGAAATGGTTTGGAGACAGATTTAATTGCATTTTTTTACGGGAGCGGAATGAATTTCAGCAGCATGTAGTAAAGGTATTTAATGATTGAAACAATGTCGTGATATGTCAAAACCTTAGCTACTGGTCACTGGTGACTGGTGACTGGTGTCGTCATAAAACTAAGAAGATATCTTGGTATTACACCATTAGGATAGGTGTTGAAGGGGATCAAACCTGGCGATGCCCAGTGCTGTAAATATGACTACACATCTATTGTACTTATTTTACCTCTTGGTGGTTGCCACTGGGTACTGATCTCGTCCAAGTGTGTTAGACTTAACAAACTTATAACCGCGAATGTTGAGCAAGAACACTCTTTCAGAAATGACTAAACATTAGAAGCGGAACATACGGCAGA
Organism: Volucella zonaria; assembly: GCA_963966105.1. Lineage (NCBI taxonomy): Eukaryota > Metazoa > Arthropoda > Insecta > Diptera > Syrphidae > Volucella > Volucella zonaria. The sequence goes on along the minus strand of OZ014530.1, from coordinate 314,632,644 downwards.
TAAATTCATATGACTGCGTCAGCAGTCAGGGTGGCATAGTCCTTATACTGAGCTTAATAGGTATTTATCCCGACTAATCCGGGTGTTGAAATAGAGATGGTGGCCAACTCCAAAAAAGTTAAAGCCAGCTTTCAGAGTTGGAGTTGGGCGCAGGTCTATGTTCTCGGCTATTGCAGCGAAGCAACCAATATCCTCAAAAAGGATGCCTGTACAGTTCACGAATCTGCAAAAGAGGTTCAGATCTTGTATAGGACAAACATTGACTCAGAACCCTACCTAGTTGAAGTCAATGTATCTCAGACGGCACAACACTGAGGGGAGATTCAACGTTGAATGAATACAAAAAAAACAAGCCATCAGAACCTTTACCAATCGGATATCCCACGACCTTCGTCAACTTCTTTATCACCCCTAAGGTGATTCTGAAGATTTGTGGCATCGAAAATCAGATTTTAGACAGAACGAACTATTCAATCAACGCAATAAAAGCCGAGATTTAGGTCCACACGATCCAAATGGAATGAAGATAACAATACCTAAACTAAGGATAACAAGGCTGCCGGACCGGACGTACTATCTTTCAATCTATTTAAGCCAGATTGTACAGAACAACTATGGAGAACGCTCGCTGCTAAAGGTCAAACGCAATGTCAGCATGATCTTGAGTAGCAAAGAAAAGCTTGAGACAAGGTGAGCTACTATCATATGACCTCTTTAACATCATAAAAGAAATGTGTACGATACTCGCGAGCTCCAGAGGCACAACTTTCCAAAGTCTGTGCAACTACTTGTATACGAGTACATACACGGCCATTGAGTGATAAGATTTTGGCAATTAACCCCAGGGTGAGTATAATAATCCCAGTCCTGTTCTAGGGGCAGAAGCATGGGTGTTAGCGAGGGCGGACAAAGGTATCCTTGATCGTTTTAAATGATTTTTGGTTTCGTTTTTAATAAGGTCCGCGTGAATAAATTAATTATTATTATTATTTTTTTTTTAAAGGACCTGATCTGCCAATTGCGGGGCACTGCGACCTAAAAGATCTTTTGTTCCACAAGATCAGTATTGAGAGGCCAAGGGAGGCTCAACTCTTTTGATGAAATTGAGTCTCTCTGGTGGTGATTTTGAGGATTTCCCCGGAGATTAAAACTTCTCTGAGGAAGTATCGTCGGAAGTATTGGGTTTTCTCAATGAGGCCTATTTTGTGTATGTGATATCGAAAATGGCAGTGCCCGGTTAGAAAGCCACCCACCAAAGTTCTACTATGTTCTTATGGGAGAGATCTTGTAGTGCATTGAAGCGGGGAGTCAATGAGGTCAGAGCCTAATGATTTAATGGTTGCTTGACTGTCCGTTAGTAAAAGGTGTTTATTTTAGAGGTTTGGTTTTTAAACTGACAACACTGTTTCTACAAATTGTCAATTTGACAGTTGAAAGTTGATTTGTGGTGACTACGTTTTGCCATTTTACTAAGAATAGATTAACGCCCGAACAACGAGTGCAATTTGTGCAAACTTAATTTAAAAACCATAATTCGTTTCGCCAAATTTATCATGCGCTACGTCCATTTTACGGTCGACATAACCGTCCATCTGAGCAAGTTATTCCGAACAGGATGAATCGTTTTCGCACCACGTACACTCTAGGAGATAATACGCATCCCAAAGACGACAAACAGGAGAAATTATTGTCGTTGTGGAGCGCAGTGTTGAGGAGAATCCGAATGAGTCCGTTCGCCATCTTGAACAGCTTAGATCTATGACCATCCACTTTGTGAAAGGTTTTACCGAAAGATCTTGGCTTAAAAGCTTATAAGAACCAGTTTGTGTAAGAGTTGAAACCGCGTGACCATTATACGCGTCGCAGGTTCGGTGAATGGGCCGAAAACATGATTCAGCTTGATCCTTATTTTCAACACAAAATTTTGTTCTCCGATGAGGCCCAGTTTTGGTTAAATGGATATGTAAACAAGCAAAATTGCCGAATTTAAAGTGGAGAAAACACAGAAGCCTTTGTCGCACTTACAACCATTAAAACTCACTGTTTTGTGTGCTTTATGGGCTGGTGGAATCATCGGCCCATATTTCTTTAAGGACGATGCTGGCCAGAATGTTACCGCCAATCAAAAGCGGTATAGAAACATGATTTCTGAGTTCTTCGTTCCTCAGCTGAATGGCGTTGACGTGACAGAGCTTTGATTTCAACAAGATGGCGCAACATGCCACACGGCGTGCGACACCATCAATTAATTGCGGGAAACATTTGCTGAGCGCATAATTTCGCGTAATGGACTTGTGAACTCTGGCCTCCATGATTCTGTGATCCCACAGCTTTAGATTGCTTTCTTTGGGGGTATGTGAAGTCACAAATCTATGCCGATAAACCAGAGACGATTTGGAAGTCAACATTCGCCTTGTTATTGCTGATATACGGCAAAAGTTGCTCGATAAATTTGTCGAAAATTGAATTTCAGGATTGTGCTTTATTCGAGCTAGCCGTGGCGCGCATAGGTATGCCTGATATCATATTTAAACACTAATGGCATAAAATTATCTATTAAATAAAGATAATATCATATACATTAACATTACCTTCAAGTGTTTTATTTCATAATTTGTATACCTCTAAAAAAAAAACACCCTTTATATGGATGGGGACGCTCTTCATTCGATTATCGAGGATGAGGTTGCGCGCAGCTGGATGGCAAGTATTTCCGCTTGAAATACACTGGGACTTTTTCCCATTGGTTACGAAATTCTAGTGTTTGGACCAAATATACCAACACCCAGCACCGGTGTCCGTCTTTGATCCATCCGTATACCATTTGATACCTCTAAGGTTTGAGGTGGGGTTTTCGTAGTTCCATGCTTCTCGGTTTTGGATCACTATATTAAACCTTCTGCCGCAGCACATAGTATTCGATAGGTGGTCATTTACCGCGCATATCATGGCAAGCTCGGGGATATCAGAGAGAAGATTCATTTGGTCCATATGATTTGAGTGATTAATGTCTCCTGTTTGTAGTAGCCTGACCGTGTTGCTAATTGTCATCTTTTATATGAAGAAATAGAATGGCGTTAAACCTATGAAGGTTTCTATAGCTACTGTAGGGCATGAGTGCATTCCGCCAAGTCCTTGTAGCCGCTACAGCTCTTGCATGGCAGATTTCTGTTTTGCTTTGTTCCACCATACTACTGATCAGTAGGTGCTGATGGGTCGTATCATCATTGTTTTGAGGTTAATCCCCAGGTCTTATCATACATACGACGGTAAGCCTACATGGCTTTAATCGCTTTGGTAATTTTATTATTAATATGTGAGTTAAAATTTAGTTTCTTATCGAAAACGATTTAGGTTATTTTACTTCTTTGGAGTACATAATTTCTTTACCGTTAAGTGAGACCTGGTCAAGGTTCAGATTTATTTTATGAGTGAAGGGGACAAGCATAGCGTTACTGAGGTTGATTGAGAAATTTTTTCCACCACACCAGTCGTTTACTATCTTTAAAGCATTCTGCATCTTATAGCAAATATACCATTTTTTGAAAGCTCAGATTACTAAATTTTACTAAGTGACCACACGAGCGGTGAGAGAACACCTACTTGTGGACAACCTTTGATGTGGGTAGTTAATTCAGAAGTCCAGCTACTCTCAATTGTTTGAATTTCTAAGTAACCAATGGTTAGTATAGCGAATAACATTTTTTGAATTTTCTTCTTAAGATGAATGCTGTTTAAAAGCACGGACGAAATGGCTAAATTTGGCCACATGAAAAATATTTGGATGACCATGTAGTTTGCATTTTGAAGTTCGTAATGATATGAAGGTAGAGGACCCTGGACCAATTTATTTCGTTGAGAGAAAAATGCACTCCATCCAGTATGACATATAGTATTTACGTCATAAAGAATGTTCTTGTTTTCTTTTTTTTTTTTAATATATTGAATAGTTCTAACGGTAAGTATATTTTTATGAAGCACCATACTACATGAAGCAGCTGCTTCAATTCCATGATCTTACAATTGCTTGCTTTAAGATTTAAATCCGATTAACAATGTTGGGACTGTCTTAAATCAAAAACCTAGCACAATTCAAAACATTGAAAACGTATAAAAAAACGGCCCCGATATCAAAGATGTTGAAAATACTTATAATAGGAGTATGTCGAAAGATTTGAAATTTGAAAGCGGAAGCACTAAGTATAATGTTTAAGCTATTACATATTCCTAAGCACAAAATAATAATAAATGAACATTGCAATCAAATTGAAATATTGTATATCGTGTAAATTAAATTTTTTTAAATAAAAATAATAATATTTTTCTTCATCAATCCATGACTCTGGCCCATAAATCAGGCTGAATTTGACCGATGGCATGGGTTATGTTGGCTTTGAGGGCAGTTGTGGTTTGTGGCTTATTTGCATAAACCTGCGACTTCAGAAAACCCGACAAGAAAAAGTCTAACGGGGTCAAATCGAACGATCTCGATGACCAGTTAACATTACCTCCACGTAAGATGACCATGCCCTCGAATCGCTCGTGCAGAATTTCCAATGTGGCCTGAGCTGTGTGGCACGTAGCGCCATCCTGTTGAAATCACATGTCGTTGGTGTCCATATTATCCAATTCAGGCCAAAAAAAGCTGGTAATCATCGACCCATAGCGCTTGTTGTTGACGGTGATGGCCTGACATACGTTATTCTCACAGAAATATGGACCGACAACGCCTCCAGCCCAAAATCCACACCAAACAGTGACTTTTTCGGGATGCATTGGGCGCTCTTGGATTTCATGTGGATTGGAATCGTCCCAAATTCGATTTTTTTTCTTGACGTACCCATTCATCCAGAAATGGGCCACATCACTGAAGAAGATTTTTCGATGAAAATTAGGAGGTCAGTTTCTAAATGCTCCAGAGCCCATTCAGCGAACACACGTCGTTGTATATGGTCGTTTACCTTCAGCTCCTGGGTCAGCTGAATTTTGTACGGGTGTAAGCCCAGGTTACCACGCAAAATTCGCCAAGTTGTGGTCTGCGAAAGGCCGAGTTCTTGTGAGCGATGCGAAATCGACGGCCTTGGATTCTCCGTCGACGTACGGGTGTTGGTTTATCGTTTACCGTAATTTATCCACCACACTGCGAATAGTCCTTTCGGTAGGACGATTATGGCAACCGTAAAATTGACGAAGCGCGCGGAACGTTGCCCGAACAGAACACCCATTTTCATAAAATAATTTTATCATTTGTACGTGTTGTTGAACGATATGCCTGTCCATGGTGATTTGGCAAAACAGGCTGAGTAAATGACCGCCAATTTGACAGATGTAACTTCAACAATGTTGCCGCTATCAATTGTCAAAGTTCGGAAGTAGCTATTGGAAGACCCTGTATTTAGATTGCTTAGGGCTATTCACAGTCAAAAGTTCCTACTTCGGTTTTTTCACCAATCTTGTGTTTTGGTCCGGAATATGATAAGCTAGGATAATCAAAAGCGTTATTTTGTCCGGCTCTGGCGTTTGTAGCGAAAGATAATCTGTAGAAATGGGATATTCGAGGAACTTGCATAGGTTCTAGCTTTTCTTTTTGGTTAAGGTTTTTGTTGAATGTTTCAGGAATATATTCAGAAAAACTAAAAGCTTTCAGTCGGGCATTTGTCAATCGGGAGACGTAGCCACATAAGATTTAGATATGTTTACGTTCCACTTTGCGTTCACTAAACTCCCAAATGGGCTAGGAATTGCTTTGCTATTGTCCTGTAATTATCCTATTAGACGTCAGAAATTGGGGCTTTTGTGTGGATAAAATTAAAAATCTTAATCAATGCAATGCAATTGCTACTCGTTTTTGTCCGTAAATTACAATAAATAAAAGTGCTTGCCGAGTGGCATAACAAGAAAGGAGCATCATTCGGAAATTAAGAAAACGGGACTCAAATATTCCACATTTTACTGACCAGATTATTACATAAAATGATCTCCGAAAATTCTAAATAAATATATTTCGATGGTATACAATAGATAATTTGTAACCGTTTTTAGTGAATCAGAGTTCGCAATGAACGCCTATGTACGTGCTTTAAAAAAGGAAAACTAATGTCTGAAAATCACTGATTAGCTTTTATTTATTTCATTTTTATTTAATGGACGGAAAAATTCACAGCGTACAACAACGAAGTGAATTTAGCAAATACATACATCGATTACGATTGAGTGCAGTAGGGAGTAAGAAGTCATTAAACAATAAGTATAGCTCTAGTCAGAACGATAAAATTTCACTTATTACAAACAAGTCAAATGTAACGACTTGAAGGTTATTAAAAAAAAAATAATAACAACAATTTCAAAAAAATAAATCTAGTTTCGCTTGAAAAAAAAAGAAACAGCAAAGACGGTGTTTCTGAAAAGTCATGCATTGAAGTACGTGCTTTACTTGTTTTAAGAAAAATCTGTATAAGGAAGGAAAGGTTTATTCAAATCATATATAAGACGCAGTAACTGGCAGAGTGAGGAATGACTTCATTCAAGACGGTACGTTCAATCTGACGATTTTTTTTTATAATTACCGCGCGCTCAGGGGGCTTTTATGATAGTACCCTCACAATATTTCAGTACGTCAGAAAGTGGGCTTGAGGGTATACTGATGAGCATTCATAGCGAGACGGGTGTCACGGTTGAACGTTTGAAGGGGCGAGGTGCTACTTGCAATTGCGTCGGAGCACTGGTAGTGAAAATAGCGATAGAACTAGGTGAGGCAAGAGCCATTAGGTCGGTGCTCAAGGATGCCAATTGACTGTGTAATATTAGCATGGTCTATGAGTTTTATCACACGCTTTTGAATCGTATCTAGTAAATGCAAAGTGGTCTTGGGAGCACCTGACCAGATGTGGGCGTTATATTCAAACTTTGGACGGCAAATATTTCGAATATGTAGTCATTCCAACGTAAGTTGTCATTGATACACATACCGATAATGGTTTTTCGGTTTCAAAGATGAAAGTTCCATTCACGGATAATGGCTGAGCATTTAAACTCTGCTATAATGCCAGCAGACAGCATTGTGCTTTGGAAGCATTAAATTGTACTCTGTTGATGGTTCTCTAATATCGAAATTTAATGAGCTTAACATACGTTCTATACCCGAAGAGCTGGAATATGAGTCCGGAAACGAATTTGAAAAGCAGAGAGTACTGCCATCAGCTTGATGCCAAACTCTGCCAAATGCTTTAGAAATATCAAGTGCAACGATCTTGCTTTCGCCAGATTGAGGTACGCTTTGTTTCCACTATTCGGTGGCATGCCATCAAATCACCAGCGGATCTGTTGCTAAAAAAACTGTCATTGAGAAGTTTTCGTGTTTCGAGATATTTCATGAGCTGACGGTTTATCAGCGTTTCCATGACTTCAGAAAGGAGCAATGTAAGTGCAATGTTTCTGTAGGTGGAGAGAGAAGAAGATTCGTGTTTTTTAGAGATGGACTAGACAAATGCTGTGTTCTAACTACTCGGAATGAGTCCGAATGAATAGGATTGTTGAAAAAGGTTACGCAGTGGTTTTGCCAGCGAGGCAGAACACCTCTTAGAAGGAGAGGAGATATACCATTTGGACCAGCAGATTTGTGTATATTAAGATCTCTAAGTAATGTTGCTAGTACACGAATATGAAAATGGATTCGTCACATTGAAGAATCGAAGCACTCAAGTCAAGGTGGAGACATGCCATAATCGAGCAAATTGGCCTTATCCAATATCAATATAAATGAAGCTTGGATTGGGGCATGAGCCAGAATTTCTGATGTTTTTTTGACGAACGCCCAAAAGTTGTTAATTCCTTTGGGACATTGTAGTATTTTTTGTCGTATTGAAATTTCACACGCTTAATAAAGACAAAACAGTCATTCCTGGCTCGTTTGAATTTTTTCCGGTTTTCCTTTGTCGGGTTAATCTTGTAGGACCGAAAATAACTCTCTCTAAACCTGACATCCCCTTTACAGCACGAGTCGTATCACACCTTTTCTTTTGGTTTGATACTATTAATCCGAGTAAAGGGAATATTGTCTGTGATCATATCAGCAACGACAACCACGTCGTCTTTACAGCTCGAATCGTACCCCACCTTTTCTTTTGGTTTGATACTCTTAATCCAATTAGGGATAGAGGATCTCATTCCAAAAATAATAGTGTTTGTGATCATATCAGCAAACATAACGACCAGTTAAAATTCCTAAAGAAGCTGTTAAGCTGTTAAGCTGTCCACTCCAGTTGGCATTCCCGTATTGCCATATGGTTCTTTTTGGAATATTTTTTCTAACTGTGTGGTCAGTATTCGAGAAATTAGTTGAGATGACATAATGGTCCGGCAAGCCTAGAGGGGAAAGCACATCAACAGTGTACTTATCAGGGTGAGAAGTTATGTACAAGTCCAAATTTTTATCGGTATGCCTATCAACGTCTGGTATTCACGCGGGCTCATTTAGAAGCTGGATCAAGTTATTTTCGGCAGCAAAGATCTCAACACACCGTCCTTCGAGTGTCGAAGCCACCCAGAACATAGATGCACTAACCTAGATGGCAAACTTTCCAGCTATTGGAAAATCAAAACCGGTTTTCTACTGATCGCCCCTATACATGTGTTCCTGCCTGTCAATACGTGTGAATTGTCATCAATGGCATTTTAATCAAAAAAACGTCATCCACATTACACACACTCGTGCAAATCGCTCTCATTCTAGCAATTTTGCTTGTAAATTACTCTCATTCTATCAAATTTTGAGAAAGTTATAGAGAATGTAAAAGTGTTGGAATTTTCTTACAGTGTGCCGTGCAAAAGTTAAGGGTTTGCAAAAGAATTAGTAGAGTTTGACATCTAGGTTAGTATATCTATGACCCAGAACTGTGTATATTGACACCGCCCGTAATAACGATTTCAGTATGAGTTTGAGTATACAGGAATACAATTACGATGAGAAAAAGGGTGACTACCAACCAGTTGCAATATTAAATATTGTAAGGTTGGTAACTAAAAATTAACGTAAAGATAACGGCTGTTAGTGGACACCCACAAAAACTTAATCAGTTGCTATATACCTAGTCCTGCCATAAATTCTGTTAGACAATTTCCAGCGCTTATCGTCCAAAACTTCTTGCGGCAATAGAACCGTTAACTTTTTTTTCAAAACACTTGCACTGATCAGTGAAGGTTACTAGTCAGTTTGGCTTCAGTTTGCAAACTATTAACATGGAGCGAGGGGTTAAAGAGAATCGAGTCGAGGTAATAGCGTTGCATAAGTGCGGAAAAGTGCTAGCCAAATTTGCGAGTTGCTAAAAACACTCAAAATATTCGTTTATCGGGCTACTGCTCGCTTCGGCGAATTGTCTGGAGTAGAGGACAGGCCAAGAAGTGGTCGACTGCGCATCGCAGTACGAATGCGGTAGTAAAGGTAGTGCGTGAACGAATTCGAAGAAATCCCCTTAGGAAACAGAAGATCATGTCCAAGGAATTGGATATATCAACCAGATCTATGTCTAGGCTGATTCACGATGATCTGCATACGAAAGCCTATCTCGTCGGTCGACGGGTCCATCTTCTAACTCCTCAACTAAAAAAAATTAGGCTGGAAAGATGCAAGCACTTTTGCAGTGGCACGCGGACAATGGCAATGAAAACATTCTGTTTGCGGATGAGAAAATTTTTACCGTGGACGAAGTTTTCAACAAACAAAATAAAAAAGGCGTATAAACTGGTGCAAAGGTTTACCAAGAAGATGTTCTAGAGGGTATTGTGAAGGGTTTGACCAATACTTTTTTTAATCGATAGAGATGGATCTACCAACAGGACTCTGCTCCAGCGCACAATGCCAAAACCACGGAGGAGTGGCTCATAGTCAATATTTCTGGCTTTATAACAGCAGAAGATTGGCCGTCGAGAAGTCCAGATCTGAATCCACTGGATTATGGTTTGTGGTCAGAATTGGAGAACATGGCCTGCAAGACTTCCCACCGAAAATTTAGAAAGCCTTAAAACAGCATTAACCAGAGCAGCGTCCATGATCTCCATGGAAACCGTACTTGCCGCTATAGCCTAATGGCCACACCGTTTGGAGGCTAGTGTTGAAGCAAAAGGCAGTCATTTCAAGTTAATCCAATTTTTTTTAATAATCAATATTGTGGTCTAATAAATGAAATAATTTTGAATGCAATATGTTTACTTTTTTTTTTTTCTAATAGCGTTTTATATTTGTAACAGAACTTATGCCAGGATTAGGTACAATAGAGAGTTCACTTGTCGTTTGGTATGGTTTACTGCGAAGAGTGAACAATTTATCTTAAAACTAAGATTTTTAAGATTTGATCGCACGTTGCTTTAAAACACAGGTGGAAGTTCACGGCTATTGCAATACCTATTCAAAATCAATGTCGTTTTAGATTTTTCTGGATTAAGAAAAAGCACATTGGATAGTGCCCAGCTATAAATTTTCAATAGATCCTCATTTATTTTAGTAATGAGATTCTGAAGCCGTGATAAGCATATTTGGGAATATGAATACGGGTAAATACGAATGGCAACACTCAATTATATTTTAAGGCAAAATTTAACTGTGAAGTACTGTCGTTCAGAGGAGTACAACTCCTTGGTGCGGCGTGCCTAAGTAAGAATCTTGTCCGAAATTCCTGATATACACACATATAATTTGTTTGGAACCTTTGTGACATTGAACTGAAAGGAACAAGACATTCACTTTCTCATTAATATGTAGGTAATGCACTGGAGTAAGCTTGCGTCACATTGTGAGGCATTGTTGTCTACAGAAGCAAAAATCGGATGAAGGAGCATGAGACATGTCAACATCATAATTATAATCAGGTCATCGTCCGATATCCTCGATAGGGGAGGTCGATCAAGAAGTAACACCGATTCGATATCATAAAAATGACAAGAAGGCTATGATAAGCTACAATATTAGAAAACTACAACAGCTATTTGTGGTAGACGGAATTTAGATAACGATAAGGTTTGTTATCAAATTTTGCATGTCAACGATAAAGTTACAAAAAACTATTGTATAATGTGCTCAAAAAGTGCAGTAAACTAGTATAGTGCTGAAAATAGGGGTTTTGGGAAGTAATACCGGTTTTGATTGCTTGCAGCGCCAATAAGACACTTCATAACCCCATTGATAACTTCTAACAGCAGATTTCCACATTATTTCGTGAGTGAGTGAGGTACTGCAACTGCCTCACCTTATTACGAATGCATTTATTCCCTGTGATTTTATATACTTCATCCTTGTTTACTTTGCCTTTCAGATCAGACAACAGCAGTATTTGAGCGTGCATTTGTTTGGACAACGTGACGGGCTATCATGTGATTACTATATTATATAGCTAAAGCAGATTCGGTACATAACCCGCAGCCCAACATATTGTAAGAGGCTCAAAGTCTCTAAGTCTTAGCAATTGTTCGCTGATCCTTATGACAATAACATAATTGAAAGAACAGTCCATCATGGATGCATTTATAGGTATAAAATAATATTTATAGGCAATAATAACTGGCAAAGATGTTTGTAAATAGTCAACGAGGGCAAAAAAAATTATATATTGTCGACAATAAAGAACTATTTCAGGTCAAGCTAAATATCACTTACGACAATGTATTGGATATCTTTATAGAAAAGCAACTAAATAATAATTATCTACTATAAAACTTCTCTACCTTATCATCACAGTCATTCTGTATGGCTTGTATTTATTTGCAAAGTACGGTGTGATCAACAATATGTAAACGATTCTTAAGAAGTCATCAGAGATAAAAAGATCACGCCGAGAAGAGTAAATACGAAAATACGAGTAAAACCACAAGTCATGGGTGAAGAAAGAAATTTCAGAAATCAAAAAATCACCGCTTCCCTTTTTGAATTTTTTTGTTGTTGCTTTTTTTTGCAATTTTTCTAGAACAAGATTAACCATATTTGATCGTTATAAAAACAAATAAGATAATGACAGGGTAAGATAATTCTGGAATCAATGTGTTTTACACTTAGCTCTTGACGTCAAAGTTGTTCGTTTCGAAGACAAGTAATACGAAAATACTTAGTAATGTCAAGGAATAGCCCGCCCAAAAGCGATCATAGGCACGCTTAAAATGTTTGCACACAGCTTAGACGAAGTAAGGTTTCAGTTGAAAGAAAGAAAGGCATCGATGTGCGTTGGTTTTGAATGTTTGAAATAAAGAGTTCGGCATGGCATTCCACAAGACAGTTGTACGGCTTAGGAAATACCATAAATCACGATATTTAAGAGCTTGTAAGAAGGTGGGCTGACCATTCATAGTGTTTGAAGGGGCGTAAATTATCAATGGACCTATTGCTACGAAAAAAGTATTGTTGGTATTTGAGAAGTTATCGTGCCAAGAGATCTTTAGAAGAAGGATAGATATGTATATCACCTGGATTAGAGGATTTGTGAACATTAAGATTTTTAGTACTCTAGCTACTACCTGAGTATAATAAATGACCGGTGGGATTGGTTTTAACGAATAACCAAAAGTGTAACTATCTCGGAACACTAGTATTTTTTACTTCAGTTTTTCGTTGTATTGAAACTGGAGACCTTCAAGATAGGCGTTGTAGTTATGCCTCGTTCGTTTGAACTTTTTTTTGGTTTTTATAAGCCTAACTAGTTAGGCTTTCAATTTGTTTTATTTATTTATTTCACTCCAGGAATTTACAATCAACAGATTTCGAAATATATATCAATTAATAACTTTAAATAAATTAATTAAAGTAAATAAAATAATAAAATTTATTTCTTAAGAACAAACATTAACAAAGATTTCTTGACAAAGACAAATCTAATTCTGAGGCTTACGTTGACCATAATGCCTTTAAAAAGTAGTGGTCTGGACCTTAGGGCTCCTAAACAAGCATATAAATTCAGCCGCATCAAGAAAAAAAAGCTGTTAAGTCCGCTCCAATTGACTATCCCGTATTGCCATATGGTTCTTTCAGGAACCTTTTCTCTGATTGTGTGGTCATTACACGAGAAATTTTGACATGTGATATGACATATTCGTTCGACGAACCTAGAGCGGAGAGCACATCGAAGGTGTATTTATTAGAGTGAGGTGTTAAAAACAAGCCAAGGATACAGGCGGTATGAACGTGAGGTATTCACGCGAGCTAATTTTCAAGCCGTTTTGTTTTTCGTCCATTCGGTTGTTGTCTTTTCGGAGTCTCAAAGCAACCCATATTTTGAAATTTCAGCGCCTTAATCTTGTTATACATCGAATTGCGGTGCAGTTTTGGGCTTCTGCTCCTTTTTAGGACTCTTTCGGTGTAGATGGAAAACAGCATTTTTCCAGCCTGTCCCTAAAAAACACCTGTTTTCGTAGCAACAGATCCACTGGTGATTAGATGGCATGTTTCGCCAAATAGTGGAACTAAAGCATACATCAATCTGGGAACAGCAAGATAGTTGCACTTGATATTTCTAATGCATTTGACAGAATTTTGCATCCGGCTCTCTTGTCGAAAATGGGTGCATTTGGGATCGATGAATCTCTTCTTCAATGGATTAGAAACTACCTTTCGGAGCGTTCAAAACAAGTTGTCTTGGATGGTTTCAAGTCTGATATACACAAAATAAACGCTGGTGTGCCCAAGGGCTTTGTTCTGTCTCCGACATTCTTTTTAATTTGCATCAACAGCAAACAGCATCACCAATTGGGGAACAATCAACAGAGCGGATTTTAATGCTTCAACATACAATGCTGTCTGTTGTCATTAAAGCGAAATCCAAACACCCAGCTATTACACATGAATAGCACTCGCATCGTTGAAACCGTAAAACTTTCCATAACCACATATTTGTGGTTGTGCGAATTGTCTAGGTTTCCTCCGATGCAAGAAATATTTTTCCCCCTCTGATCTGACCTCAATATATAAGGCATTCATTCGCCCAAAATTGGAGTACAATGACCACATCTATGCTCCTGTCAGATGCTCCTAAAACCTCTAATGTTACACCTCGAACACCGACGAAATGTCTCCTATATTACCTTGCTCTATCGCTGTCCACCAGCATTGAAATTGCCAGTAGCATTCCGCCCTTTCAAACCTTCAACCGTAACACGCGTCTCGCTATGTACTTTCGGACCTACATGGAAATATCGTGAATCTTTCCTAAGCCGTTCACCTCGCTTATGGAATGCTCTGCCGAGCTTTTTATTTAATGACCAACCTTCAAACATTCAAAACGAGCGTACATCAGTTGCTTTCTTTCTTTCCTCCCTAATTTTCATTGGCCCACGTCATGTGCAAACATTTTAAGGGTACCGTAACCCCTTGAGCGCGCTATAATTAAAAAAAAAACATTGTCGACCTCACAGAAATAATCAATCAATCACAAAAGTAGTTTGACTTTGAATGTTTGGTAACAAGAGAGAGGTCTTTTGCAACTTTTGGACTTCTGCGAAAACACAACACGTACGTGTTCAAAACTATCTCCGGTGAAGCGATTCAGCACTTCAAGAGTATCCGTTGCATGAATAAATTATCTTTCCAAGAACAGACTATTGAGGTAATCAATAGATCGAGATCCTCAGCAGAGTTTTGGAAGGTTGTAAAGCACGTCAAGGGGAAAGCTTATATCATTGGATCCGAATTGCAAATATCACATTACCGACAGACTCCCAAATTCCTTCCAAATTTTGCCAGCTTTTCATTATACGGCCGCGGACGCACCGTTTTCTCTTTCTGAGGTGCTATATCAAGTATTCAAAAGGCTCCGGAAGGCCGCATCCCCTTCGAATTCCAATTCTATAAAAACTGCACGAATGAATTCTTTTTAGCATTTACTGCGAAATTCAACAAAATTTTCGAAACAGCGGACGTTCCTAGTATTTATTGTAGTTTCAACAATTCAATTATTTGCACAAAAAAGGAGACTACGATGATCCAAGGAATTACGAGGGCATATGTTTCTTAAATACATCGGCTAAGTTGTTCGGAATTATTTTGTTTAAAAGGCTCATCAGCGGGTTTAAAAAGAAATACTCAGCTTTTGATCAATTTTTTTCGCTTATTAACATCGCTGAAATTTAAAAAAAGCCAACATAAGAAGTTGTATGCCTTCTTTACCGATTTCCGAGCAGCCTTTGACTCAGTACTCTATAGTGAGCGCTATTTTATAAACTAAGTTTGCTCAGTGCCCGATTCTATTTATCTTATTTAAACTGAACCACGTAAGGATCCTTGCGCTTATATATGTTGACGACATCATCTTCCTCCCTAATACAATCAACGGGATGCAGTTATAAGCAGACTAGCTGAGTACTGCAAGCTGTGGAACCTGAGTGTTAATCTGGAAAAATCAAAGATGACGATATTCAGAAGCGGAAGCGGTAAGTATTCCCGCAACGAAAAGTGGAGCCTCCAACATGAAGGTATTGAAATAGTGAGAGAAAATACCTAAATGTTCTGATAACTGCAAACCTCAATATGGAAAAACAACTTAATACAAGCTATCGGAAGCATATCGCGTAATATCTTCAATTTGGGATCGTTGTATTGCTAACAAAAGCATAAGCCACAGCTCAAAACAGAAAATATCGGAAAAATCGATTCTTTTATGCGAGCCCAGGTGTGGGATTTTTACCCTTTCGAGGAAGTTTCTTCGATACTTCTTAAAACGAATTTTCCGCCTACCTACCAACACGCCTAATTATATGTTGTATTTGGGAACTGTAGTACCTCCTCTTTTTCTGGACCCCCTACGACTGTGCTTTGAGTATATGTATATTGATTGTGATATATGATAGTTAAAGTAACCGAAATGGATCAAGGCAGGCTACCTGAGAAGGTGCTCAATCATAGCATTTTAAGAAGAGGTCATCTTTACCAAAAGTTGAGCGTCTGAATGCAGTTTCAATTTTAGATTAACAGCAGCGGATCTAAATTTTGCTTGCTATTGCCATCAATCGGACGAGATAGATACGAGAGATACGTAAACGACGCTCACAGTTCCCAACATAGAATATAATACTCGCAACTTGAATATAATCTACAAAATGAAACATTTTTTTTAAACAGCATCGTCCAGAGCTGTTAATTCGTTGCGATCTGTGTAACAACAGTGCGAGAGAGGACGTTTTCCAATTTATAGCGATATGCCCTATTTTAAAAGAATACCGCCTAAGGTAATTTAGAGCGACTGTACTGGATGACAAGAGAACGCTGAACATTATAAATGAAAACTATGGGTAGAACTCATTGTAAAAGGGTTTTTTTTTTAGAGGGATACAAATTCAATATGACATAGACTAGTGGATTCACATACCCCCAAAGAAAGTAATCTAAAAGTGTGAGATCACAAGATCGTAGAGGCCAGTTCACAGGTCCATTACCCGAAATTATGAGCTCCGCAGATGTTTCCCGCAATAAATTGATGGTGTCACGCGCCGTGGGGCATGTTGCGCCATCTTGTTGAAATCAAAGCTCTCGTCAATGCAATTCAACTGAGGAACGGAGAAGTCAGAGATCATGTTTCTATAGCGCTTTCCATTGACGGTAACATTCTGGACGGCATCGTCCTTAAAGAAATATGGGCCGATGATTCCACCAGCCCATAAAGCACATAAATGGTTGTAAGGGCATCTCGACAAAGGCTTCTGAGTTTTTTTCACTCCAAATTCCGCAATTTTGCTTGTTTACACATCCATTTAACCAAAAATGGGTCTCATCGGAGAACAAAATTTTGCGTTGAAAATGAGTATCAACCTGAAACGGCCCATTCACCGAACCGGATGGGCATAACTCCAATTGCTGTGCACGATTGCGAATCGACTCATTCGGATTCTCCTCAACACTGCGCTCCACAACGGCAATAACTTTTTGTGTTCGCACTGTTTGTCGTCTTTGGGGATCCACCAGAGTGTACGTGGTGCGAAAACGATTCATTGTGTTCTCCGAATAACTTGTTCAGATGGACGATTATGTCGACCGTAAAATGGACGTAGCGCACGATAAGTTTGGCGAACCGAACCATGGTTTTCAAAATAAGTTTACACAATTTGCACGCGTTGTTCTGCCGTTAATCTATTGGCAAAACATACTAACCACAAATCAATTTTCAACTGTCATATTGACAATCTGTAGAAACGGCGTTGCCAGTTTAAAAACCAAACCTCTAAAAAAAGCATCATTTATAATTACACTACGAAGGCTCTAATGTATAGAAAATGTATCACGCAGGAACGGTTTTAAATTAGAAATTGTTAAATTCTTTATCAGAATGTTTAAAGTTTATAACGTATGTACGTTTACTATTTTTTATTTTATGTAGGGAGTCTGAATGTCAATCTGGTAGATGGTCAATGATGACCAAACTTAAATAGACTTAGAAACTTGTGTATGATAATGTATCAGCCTAACTTTTTACGAAATAAAAGTCTTAACAAACTAACTAACTAACTGGTATGCTACATCACTATGCACTTAGATGGCTTGACCACGGAGAGAGTAAAATAATATAATAGCACTAGTCTGTATCCAGGCGATTTGAGATCGGAGTACTCCTAAAAGACTGAATGTAGTTCTACTTGTGTTTCACTAGTGCCAAAAAAGCTAAACTGTATTTACAGGAATACGCAGACAAATTATTGTCTTTTATTTGCTATATCCAGTCTGAATTCATAAAACACAAACTACAATGATGCTACCCGAAGCAGAAAAGGTCTCTATTTGGCTAAATACGAGTACATGCTTACATATTGCTCTTTCTATGACTTTTCTAAGACGGCGCTAACCCCATGTAGTTTAAATTCTAAAATACCTTCAAAAACACATGTTCTACTTTCTATTTATCAACAAGTTAACCTGCTGATTAGCTCGTCGTTATCAGTAACCGGCTGGATTTAATAAATTTATTTTTAGAATAAAACAAATCTTTTTTTATTTTTTTTTTGTATTAAATTATTAACATGACGCTTGCAAACATTTTTTTTACTATTTGAATATTTTTTTTTCTTAATAGATTATCGGAACTATCGTCACCAACCTCATATGATTAATATTTCTTCAACCACGTGCTTTGGCTCGCCTAATTTTTCACTTAACTAATAAAAAAACTTAATTTTATCACACTACGCGAATCTCGACAAATGATATTACTACTCTGTGACTTGTTGAATTGTTGCTAAATAAACAAATCTAACATTTCTAAAAGGCATCAAATTAGAAACGAGACTTTGGTCATAACATCTTATCAAAATACGTGCAAGAGGCGCAAAGATATTAATCTTTAGGACAATACGCGCTACCCTCATTTAGCTGATAAAACTACTGACTACTTTAGAGTATATACGTATGCTTACGCTATCACAACTAAAAGCAAGTATGTATTATACTTATCAGGATGCCGTTCTACCCAACCACAAGTTGACTTATATAAGTATTTATAAAGATAGGAAGTACGAGTACTCGTACATAAAATTGCTGCAACTATCACACACATTAATTAATAAATCTAATCGGCTTGCACAATTTAATCAATATATGAATGACTGTTTGCTGGGCAAGCCCGTTATACATCAATTTTATTATTTGCTCCGTTTTGACTCATACACGAATTTGAATTAGACCTGAATTACAATCATGAAACCGCAAAACTGATTATCATCGTTTCCACAAATGATCAACTCTATAGCTTATATCACACCAAGTGGTTTATGTGATACGGCAGCCTCTGATAAGGCCGACTGATAAGCTAAATATCGTAGAAAATCATTACTAGTATTAATGACGTGGTAATTTACATAGTAACGCAATAAATTCGTATATTGTAAAATAACAAAAGTATTACCACTGAGTTTACGAATGGAATTCGGCAATCCTATAGATAAGAAAGGCAATTGTACTCAGTTCATTGCTACAAAATTGTTGTCGACTGGGTCTTGTCTGTTAGAACTGAACTTTAGTTCATTCAGTGTTACATGATCTGATCTTCGGAATTACGGATTACCGGCTAAAACTTAGAAAAGATTACGTCTCACAAGCTGATTAAAATTATTTGTTTCCACTGCGTTAGATACATTAACAAGGATCATTAGAGTGCATTTTATTTGAAATTAAATTTATGGTTTGCAAAAAACAATTACTCATGCTCATTTCTGAGAAGAAATATTTAAAAAAATAAATACGACAAATTGTTGTTGAACTGCTATCTCAAGCGATCCTGTTGAAGCAATGTTTTTAGTCGTCTTACATCATGAGAGCATTTACTCGAGAATTTAAGTATATGCCTGTGCTGGGCATGAGTATACAATATAAGTTTCGCTGGTTTGTTGCCTAATGACTTGCCTCCTTACAGCAAACAACGATTTTGTTCCTAAGTGCTAATATACAGGGTCTTTCAATGGGGACTTCCGAACTTTGAGAGTTGATAGCGGCCATATTGGTAAAGCTATTGGCTATATAACTTAATTCGTGCGTTTTTTTTTTTTCAAAATTTGAACGTTTATTTAAGAAAAACATGTACAATAGTATTATTCAAGGTATTGACCATCTAAAGCTATGACTTTTGCCATCTTTCTAGCAATTTGTAGATCCCATCCCAAAAGAACTGCGCCGGCTTGGCAGCCAAAAATGAATCAAGCCAATTTTTGATGTGCACCGTATTTCAGTGAAGGCGTTCTGCATCGACCGGAACAAATGATAGTCAGAAGGGGCAAGGTCTGGGCTATAAGGCGGGTGGAGTAAGACTTCCCATCCACTGTTTTCCAAATAGTTCTTAACCGGAATAGCAACGTGGGGCCGAGCGTTGTCATAATGGAAAATTGTTGCCTCGTGTCTGGTCGCATATTCCGGGCGTTTTTCGGCCACTGCTCTCTTCAAACGGATTAATTGTGTTCGGTAGCGTTGTCCATTGATGGTTTCACCCGGTTTTAGCAGCTCATAATACAGCACACCCATCTGATGCCACCAAATACAGAGCATTACCTTCGCGCCATGGATATTCGGCTTTGCCGTTGATTTGGCTGGTTGGCCGGGATTCACATATGATTTTTTGCGCTTGGGGTTGTCGTAATGGATCCATTTTTCATCACCAGTAACAATCCGATGCAAACATGACTTCCTTTTGTGGCGTTCCAGCAGCATTTCGGACATGCAAAACCGCCTTTCGACGTCTCTCGGCTTGAGTTCATGTGGAACCCAATTTCCTTGCTTTTGAATATATCTAGCTGCTTTTAAACGTTTCGGAATGGCTGCTTGAGTGACACCCAAAGATTCTGCGAGCTCTTCTTGTGTTTGGCAACAATCTTCATAGAGTAATGCTTCCAGTTCTTCATCTTCAAACTTTTTTGGCTGCCCAGGACGTTCATCGTCTTCCAAGCCAAAATCACCACTTTTAAATCGGGCAAACCACTTTTGGCACGTTCGCTCAGCTAGCGCATGTTCACCATAAACTTCCACCAAAATACGATGACTTTCGGCAGCAGTTTTCTTCATATTAAAGTAATGAAGAAGAACTCTCCGCAAAAATACTTTTTCAGGCACAAAGTTCGACATATTTGAGTGAAAAAAAATTATTGTTGTTTACGCTTCAAATGAATGACATACACTGAAATGACGTACAATGACAGTAGCTTTCCAACGCATGTTCCAATGGAATAATAACAATGGAATAATACAAGTTACACCATCTCTTAGCAAATCGCACGAATTAAGTTATAGACACAATACATTTGTCAAATTGGCTGTCATTTATATTCAGTCTGTTTTGCCAAATCACCATGACGGACATAGCGTTCAGCAACACGTGCAAATGATAAAATTATTTTATCAGAATGGGTTTTCTGCTCGGGCAACGTTCCGCGCGGTTCGTCCATTTTACAGTCGCTATAATCATCCTACCGAGAGGACTATTCCGAGGCAGTCGATTTCGCGTCGCTTACAAGAACTCGGCCTTTCGCAGACCACAACTTGGCGAATTTTGCGTCGTGACTTGGGCTTGCACCCGCAAGCTGAAGGTAAACGACTATAGACAACGACGTGTGTTCGCTGAATGGGTTATAAAGCAGTTGGAAATTTTTATTTTTTTTTTTTCATTTCATTTTATTTTATTTATTCAATTAATTTTTTCATAATCTTAAAAACTAATAATAAATAAGTTGAATAAATATTAGTGATCATTCTTAAACAAAAGTTAGTGGTGAATGACACTTCAAAAATTAGTTTTCAAATTAGAATATAATGTGGGGTGAAAATCAGTAACATTTTGATTTACAATTTTATAAATTTTAATAAAAGAAGAAGAAAGAGATTTAAAAAGCAAATATAAACATAACAATTCATAAGTAAACTAACATTGATTTAAGATGTAAATATGATTGTGTTGCTGATGAAAAGGAAGATGTTAAAAAAATGATTCAATATTTTCATAACTCAGGGTGAATAGCCAGTTTTTAACATTTTTAGAGAAATTTGGATATCGAAAAGTTTCTCTTATAAACAGAGGCAATCTATTAAATATAAATGGAGCCGTATATTTGTAAAAATGCGAGAAATGTATTCTATGTGCAAAGGGTACATTTACTATGAACATATTGTTTACACGTAGATTGTACATTTGTATATTTCTACTTGGAATATTACCGATTTGCTTGAAGAACTCTCTTAAAACTTTAAATGCATATAAATGTCTGATTGGTAGAATCCGCAATATTTTGAATAAGGGCCAACTACTAGCTAATCGATTTTTATTTGAAATAATTCTTAATAAATGCTTTTGAGCGGTAAGTAGAGGACTGAATGTATTGGCATACGAACCCCCCCTAACTAGTTATACCGTATTGCAACTTTGATTGTGCAAGACCATAGTAAATCATTAACACAACTTTTTGAGAAGAAAAGGGTTTTAATAGGTACATTTTACGTGTGACCTTCAGCATATAAGTTTTAAGCATTTTAATGTGGTCCTTCCAGTTTAAGTTAAAATCAATTATTACACCTAAGTACTTAGAATTTTGAACTGATTCAATCTTGAAGCAGTTTTCTGTGTAAGATAAATCAGCAGAAAAACTACTATTTCCACATTGATGTCAGGGTAAGGAAAACTGCCTACAATCATGAGCATGGAACCATAAATTAAAATCATATAAGCTGTTACCAGATACCTTAAAACAAACTAGTTTTGTTTTATCGCTTATAATTAATTTATGGTAGGTAAACCACGACCGTAACGCTTCTAGATCTTCATTTATCGACATAATACTTTCGAAAATGGTTCCATATCCATATGTAAAAACTATGTCGTCCGCAAAAGCTGTTGGAGTGCCATTTAACTGACCCTAATTTTCATCGAAAAATCATCTTCAGCGATGAGGCCCATTTCTGGATGAATGAGTACGTCAACAAGCAAAATTGTCGAATTTGGGACGATACCAATCCACATGAGATCCAAGAGCGCCCAATGCATCCCGAAAAAGTCAATGTTTGGTGTGGATTTTGGGCTGGCGGCGTCATCGGTCCATATTTTTTTTTGAGAACAACGATTTCCATGCCAACACCGTCAACAGTAAGCGCTATAGGTCGATGATTACCAACTTTTTTTTGGCCTGAATTGGATGATATGGACATCAACATGTAATTTCAACAGGACGGCGCTACGTGCCACACAGTTCAGGCCACATTGGAAATTCTGCACGAGCGATTCGAGGGCGTGGTCATCTCACGTGGAGGTGATGTGAACTGGCCACCGAGATCGTGCGATTTGACCCCGTTAGACTTTTTCTTGTGGGCTTTTCTGAAGTCGCAAGTCTATGCAAATAAGCCACAAACCACAGCGGCCCTCAAAGCCAACATAACCCATGCAATCGGTTAAGTTCAGCCTGATTTATGCGCCAGAGTATTCGACCTTCTTCAAATCTCAGATGGAACTTAAGCTTCTTTTCCGACGACCTTAGTTGAACATGGCAAAATCTACTGATTTGCTCAACCAGAAGTTGTCCCACTATCAGTTTCCTAATGTAGAGTCTTGGACGAATGATTGTACTTCTAAGATCACTTTTTGTGACACCCGATGACATTCGTAACATATTCACTTTAGTGGCTCTCATTTCTCTTATTTACTCCTCGTACATCGTGCAGAGATGCATATGTAAAAGCCAATTGTTTCAGTTTAAGCATCATTTTTTCATGTTTGGGAACAGAAAATAGTCTCAAAGGGCTAAATCTGGCGAATATGGTGGATGTGGAAGTACGATAATTCGTAGCGCAATTCGTTCTATTTGTATTTTACTTGTTTTGATACTTGAGGTATGAGCCGGGGTATTATCGTGATGAAACATCACTTTTTTTTCTTTGCCAAACGAGGACTTTTTACTTCGATTCCTCGTTGAATTGGTGCAATAACTTTGTATAGTACGCGCCGGTAATAATTGTTCCATTACATAAAGTTTATGTGTATTAGTCCAAGTGAATGTTAAAAAACGGTTGCTATGAACTTTTGGTAACCGATGGGACTCTATTTTCCTGCTTTGGTGAGCAAAGCCAGCAGAAATCTATTGTTTTAACATCAATAGTTACAAAACGAGGAAGAAAGTCGTTCGGATTGCGCTTAAACATATCCAAACACTGCTTCGAAGTAGTCATCAAGCATATTAGGATCTACCAATTCAATTGATCATCATGCTTAGAAGCTGTTTAATCTTCCAATAGCGACAACTTTCAAACCATGCTGTGATATTTATGTTCATTATTATTCCACAAATCACCATAAAAACGGTTATCATCACTTTGAAAGTTAGCCTTGAATTCATGAAACGTATAGAAAACTACTTGATTTGTCTGGTCTTTATAATTAGCCAACGGAGTTCAGTATTCCTCGTGCTCTGGATAATTTTCGTACCATACACATTCTACAAGACGCAAAGCCAGCAACGCGTCAACGTAATGGCCGTTCAAAAGAAACTGAATGAAAGTGTAACGAAGAGATGAATCGGCGCCAATTGCAATGTTTTTTTATTTTTCATTTGTCTGCCCACCATATGGACAATTTTGCGAAAAGATTTCGGCCTACACACAGGTATTATTTTTGATGGCATTATAGGTCTATATTCTTTTTAAATACGAAGCCTGAGCTCGCGTTACGGTCTTGTTTCTTGTTTCTTCAAAAATATGGATGACATCATCCCAGATAACTACACTGCGCAAGAAATCATTAAATTACTGAGTCGATTCAGAGACTGCATCATATCCAAAAATAAACTAGTGAATTGGCCACGGCAATTGTGTGATTTAACATCACCGGATTATTTCTTGCAGGGCTATGTAGTTTTTTTGGTGTAATATCTAGGCCAATATTCAGTGCGTTTTAGGTCAAAAAGAGCTCCAAACATTCGAAAGAGTGGCCAAAATTTGCCTCTACAAGCCATATGCTGAAGTCGTGCTCATAACATAATATCATCCATACTTTATAATGAGTAACGACTTTTACTCAAGCTCAATTCTGTTCGACATTGTTTAAAAAGAAGTTCTATAGCTCTTAAAAGACACACTTTATAATAAAATGCCCATTATTAACTCACTTTTTTTGGCTTTGCAGCTCAATACTTTGGCATGCTTACCTATAGCACAATGTCCGGTATATATGTACATTTATTAATATAGAGAGCTTTCTTCTTTGTTACTTAAAACCATTCAATCTTCTTTGTTCCAGTTTCAAGCACACGGCGATGCCCGCGAGACTAAAGGAGACGCTCTCCCTAACTCGTTCATGGGATTTATCTGTAAATATATTAAATGCGGTCTATTTTATAAGACCTCGCATTCGATATCGAAAAACAACACTAAAATCAATTCTAAGAAGACACCATGCAATCTTGGGGACATGTCCTATGACCGATATCTTTCTTCATTTTTGAAATTCTCTTAAACATGGTGCTGACTTGGTAACCAGCTGCCTGTCAACGATGTCAAATAGGAGGACATGAAAAAGGGTTACTAGTGCGCTATTGGAGAGTTCCTCAATGCACCTGTCCTGGACATGCCATCTTTTGATCGCCAATCTTGCATCCAGTATTTTCTAATCCCATGTTAAGGACAAGATTCCAGAGCAAACATAAAACATCTCTCTAAGTGCTTATATATTGCGCTTGTCTTCCGATTAAATATGTTAGCTCCTAAAAAAGCATTGCGCTCTGTAAACTAACAGGCATATTCGAGCTGGCTTTAACGTTAATGAATGTTCCCTCTATACCCATAAAGGCCATCAGGGTAAGTTCCTAATAGAGAGGAATTCTTGAATGGAGTAAACTGATTTCAAGGCTATCTTAACAGATTAGCAATGTACCATCCACCGGTGGATGGTGGATCGCTTTGACATCTTAATAGGTTGTGTGAAGGTTTGTTCATTTTGGCACAGAGAGCACAATTACCTCATATCTGCCGACAAAGTTTATTTCGCAATGTTAAGCAGCCTTTCAATATATCTCAAGGGTCGTAGAATTGCAGAAGTCATATAAAACCACCTCTACCTGTATATCACATTGATCTGTGGTTTGAAACTTGTAACCGCTTGCGTCTAAAAATATCTGGGGAGATCTGTGACGACCCAGCAAACTCGGTGTTGGGTCCTTGACCGCAGTGAGTTATATAGACAGGAAAATTAATGTATGTCAACAATCTTTACTAGTTTCTGATGGCAGAACATTAGATGTGTTCAAAACATTTTGCACAGCCTACTAGGCTGCGGCTTGCTCTAATGAGTTCTGTGTTGAGCTGACTTTGTTGATGCCATAGAGGTTTGAAGCACTTTCCACTTAGATTGAAAGAAAGCAGTCTACAGTATATTACAACAGCTAATCTGATGATTTTAAAATTTTATCACCAAATGAATAATTAAATCATGGATGCTTTTTGTTTACGTTTTTCTATGATGGAATGCCCTAAGGATCCGTACTATCACCTACTCTGCTAACACTCCACATGAAAAATCTACTTGCACTCCATGCATTCCATTTTGAGTTAGTACTCATCTTATTCATATCTCCGAAGACGGGATACGACCAATTTCTAACATCATAATTACGATGGAAACCAACCGGCGTATTCCTAACTTTTATTTTATAACTAACTGCGAATCAACTGCATTACCAACATCACAGTTGTACTCTCCTTAGTTTTCAACCGACTCCTATTATTTAAACAAACAACTAAGAGTATTAGAAATACTGTTTTATTGATATCTCAGACATATGCAAGTCTGTCTTTGATAAAATTCTGAAAACCGAGCAAACCGAAGACTTCATATCTAACTTGTTCTGGATAAAGTTTTGCAAAAATTAATATTCTGAAGCATCCTAAATGTGTAACTGTGCTTTCTTATCTCAAACGACTGTTTTAAAAACTCCAATTGCTGAAAGTTTTTATCTCTAATCTTTGCCCTTTGTCTGTCCTATTTCAATGAAATAAAAATAAAGGCTATTGCAAATTGTCACCATGACCACGAAGAACAAAAACAATCTCCTGCCACATGATGACTACAATAAATTTTTCTATTTATAGTTGATGACACAATCGAAAATATAGCAAACAACGAATTCCAATATCATAACATATATGCGCCTGAGTGATTGCGCTTCTTCTTAATTCGAATTGACACAGCTAATTATAATTCTTAAGTACAATATATAAATTGTGGATAAGAATGCGCATTGAGCCACTTTCACAACTGACCTTGCTAGAGGTGATACCATTTTCGAGGAGACGTATTAGAACAAGTTGACATTCTAGAGGCATAAAAGCCCTTATCATTTCTTCGGTAATAAACTTATTCAATCTGAAGTTTGTACTGAGCGAAAGAGATTTTTTTTTATTATAAATCGTAGAGAAAATTATTTGAAATGATGAAATTTGCCTTCCGGTACGACCTGGGACGCTCTGGTCAATCACCCATCGTAGCACGCATAAGAGCTCGGTGTCGAGTTGAGCAGATCGTGCTTCCTAAAAACAATTATAGCTCGTAATCCAATGGGTTTAGGTCTGGCCAATTATCCGGTGACATAAAGTCCAGAACAATATTTTTAAGACACTGGTGAGTGGTTCATATTATACTTTGTGAGCTGGAGTCGAATTTTATTAAAATTCCGACCGCTTATTGGTGAACATTTTTTGGTTAATTCTCATCACATTTTTGACTCCTTTCTCTCAAAAGTGAGATGGTGGCCACGTTACACCCACGAAATGAATTCTGAAGACTGAGCACATAATCGGTCCGGTTTATTGAAAGATTCTTCAACGGTTCAGATTTTGCCGTCAGTGAATGGAATTTGTCGGCGAGCGTTCGATGCAAGTATGTAAGTATCCAGTGCGTCTTTTGTATGAACCTTCTTTGATCTTTTCTAAATTTTCTGCTTTTATCAAAATTGAACTTTTCAAAGAGTCATAGAGTACTCGCACGAGTAGAGCGCTGTTAAAGAACTAAGCTACACCATCAAATGCAATTAGAAAAGATGAAAGTAGTTGGGACATCTATTCTTACTAAACTTAGAAATGAAGTTCTCACAGACAAAAGATCAAAGTGATGTAAGCGGTACAAAAAAAAAATATATCGCCAATATACATAGTAGTGACAGATAAGTAAGAACGGCACTTAATTACGTACTGCGGCAGTGGATACCGAATTCAGATTATCTACCATCTAGGGTGGTACAACGTGAAATGGCAAGCAACAAATCTTAAAGTAACTTTGGACGAGCCACCAACAAGTTAGTACAGAATTAAGAAAGTAGAGAAAATCCAACGAGAAAATAAACTGACAATTAAAATAAGGAAAGAGGCCAGCTCTGGGCGCTTCATTTGTGAGAAAGGCTTCAAAATCCCATAAACCAAAAGAAAGAACTAAGCCCGCATGATATGCATGTGGAACAACTTCGATGAAAAATGTAAGAGTCATGCACAAATTCTTTTCGGTATTTCAAAAGGCCGGTTCCACATACATACTCGCACGAGTATGTATGAAAAATATGATTCACCATCAAGATGAAAATGGTTGTAAACGACAAAAGGCAAGCCTTTGTAGCGTGAAAATAATACACCGAAAAAGCGTGTCTTGCGTTAGACTACAAACATGAATGTTAAAAAAAAAAAGGTAGGAAAGCGGTAGCTACAGCATATGAGGCATGGTAGCGGGACTAAGAAGTTGTACCTTCACAACTTAAGGAGGCAATTTGTCAATGAACACTAGGGAGACTCTGTGTGAGACACTAATCATCCCAGACTTGCTCTATTGTGCAGAAGCATGGACATTACAATATTCTTCCAATGATTTGCACTGATCCTCTAATTAAGAGAGCTCTACAAGCCTCGTAGTAATGATGTGGATAAATGAAGAAATAAGTACCATTCAATATAGTTAACCCTTTCATGCCCGATGTTGCCTATTGTTGGCTATTATATGTATGTTTGCACTTCTAAGTCACGTAATTTGAATTTATTCTCTAAGGGATTTTTTTTCCAGCTCGTTATAAGTATTGCTAGTGATCACTTTGTAGCTGATCTGCGTTGAGTTCACACGTACAATTTTTTTTAAGCAAAAAGTGAGTGTACAAATAATTTAAAAAAAATTACATATATAAAGAAATTTAAGTGTACACAAGAAAGTGTATAAAATAATTAAACACAGGTAAGAAAATTAGGAAAAAAAATAAAAAAAATCGAAAAAACGTTTAGTTTGTGGTCAGTAATTTGTCCATAATGGTTATAAATCATATAATGCTCTTTTATGCGCTAGAGATAAGTTCGAAAGGTTTGACCCAGCAAGAAATTAAAAAAATTTGCGAATTCGATTGGGATGATTCTGCTAATGAGGACAATGGAGAAGAAGAGGAACAACTTACCACGAATCTGGAAAATATTTTTGAAGAAACCCTACAAAGTGTAATTGAAAGAGGTGAAGGTATTGAGCTTGAGTTAAATGAGAGGATTGTTGGCGAAGACAATGAAGTTGAAAATGAGATTCAAGGTGAAGAAACGTAAGAAAAGTTTTTGAAAATATCAGTTTAGAAAGTTTGAGATGGAGGAGTGCAGAGATAGGGGAATGCGATACGACCTTCAAAAGCGAAGTTAGTTTTGGCCAAGTCAAACAACCAATAGAATATTTTACTTAGTTCTTTGATGATGAGATATTACAGGGGATCTACGATGCAACTAATTTATATCTACGCATTACAAACCAGTGGCACAGAATTAAAATGTGAAACCACCGAAATAAGAAGATTTATAGATGTATTACTATGTATACCTTGACGTAATAAATATTCCAAATATGCGAATGGCATGGGCCCAATATTTCAAATTCTCAGCAGTAGCATATGCATTATCATGAAATCGTTTCGAAAAAATAAAGGAAAATTTTCATATAAGGACTGAAACGAATAAAATCTGTAAATTTTAATACGGGCTATACTTCCAATGCGTAAAAATTGCAATCCCATTTTGTACCCAAATTAGCCTGTATATTCTCTAGTTTCAGTTAGTTATTGATTTTAGTTCGGTGCGGCTTAAAATATTTATAAAATATGAGTCAAGAGGAACGCCGTAAAAAGATCAGCGACAAATGGCTCGAAAATACTTCGCGTCCAAACCATTTCATCGCAAAAAATTTAAACATAGCACGCAGTGCAGTGGATTCTGTTATTAAACGATATTTGGAGACGTTGACAGTTAAGAAAACTGAAAAGTGGAGCTAAAAGTGGAGCACATGATACAAATTTGGACGGCAAAATAGTGGATACCATCGTAAAAACCGGACTGTTATCCGGAGATGTTGCTCGGAAATGTAATACCAACCAAACAATGGTACAAAGATCTAAAAAACGTAACAGTCTAAAACCACGAAAAAAACAAAAAATACCAAAAGTTACTGAAAAGCAAAAAAAAAGTCATAAAAACACGAGCCCGAAAGCTATACGAGTTGATCCGCAACAAGAAAGCGTGCTTGGTTTTGGATGACGAAACTTACGTCAAAGCCGACTTTACTACTCTTCCAGGTGCGCAGTTTTACAACTCGTTTGAAGCTGAGATTCTTCCGCAATCAACAACATCGATTGGGATGGAACAATTCGGGTCAAAATTTCTCGTTTGGCAGGCCATTTGCCAATGTGGACACAGAAGCTCATCGTTTATTACAACGGGAACAATTAATGGAGAAGTGTACATTAACGAGTGCCTAAAAAAACGGTTGATTCCTTTCTTAAACAAACATGGGGGTTCAACATTATTTTGGCCAGATTTAGCTTCAGCTCACTATTCTCATACGACATTGAGCTTTCTTGTTGCTAAAAATGTCGACTTTGTCCCAAAAGACATGAATCCACCCAATGTTCCACAGTGCCGTCCCATTGAAAGGTATTGGGCTTTTGTCAAAGCTAAATTGAGGAAAAGTGAGCAGTGTGCAAAGGGCGTAAAAGATTTTAGTGCTAAATGGAAAAGAGCGTCCAAAAAGATCACGGATGTAACTGTCACCAACTTTATGTTGGTGGACATTCGAAAAAGTTGAGGAAAGAATGGGAACCGAAATAATTTTTTTTATTTTTTGTAATTATAAATGAATTTAATAAAAACAGAGTTTTAAAGCAAATAAAAAAAATTTACATGAATTATGAAAATATTTTTTTTTTTACTTTGAAGTTTCCAAATTTTATTCGTTCCAGTCCTTAAATGATAACTCTAAACAACCCAAAAAAGGAGAATCTACGTACGATAAATGATATAAAATACATCCGTTATGAAGAAAATCAAAAAAAAATTTAACGGAATAGCAAAGCGTGGACGAGCAACTGATTTGCTATAAAGGTAACCGTCTTGTGATACAAGGCGTGTTTTATTCAAAAGTGCGTATCCACTTTTCAAAAAAACGCTCCAACTCACTTTTATACTCACTTTTGACGTTTCAGGAAATCTCGCGGCTCCGTTCGCAGTATTGGTTTCAAAGTCGCTTTGAGTGGCTTTCCATTGGAACGAATTCAATCGCACTTTAAATTTCAATTTCATTTCAATTTCATTTTAGTTTTAAAGATTAAATTTTCAGCCATAAGGAAATTAATTAAATTAAATTAACCCAGTTAACCCAATAGAAATCAAAAGCAAAAGCATTTAGAACAAACATTTGTTGCTTTTTCTTTAATATTTTCTCCGATAAACTGGAGATTTGGTGGCACTTTGAAAGCAAATAAGCACCTTCACACACACTAATTTTAAAAAAGGTGCAAGTTCCTTTTTGGGTAGAAGAAAAATAACTATTTTTTTCTAAGTATGAAAAACCCGAATGAAACGTTCACTATTGACTGGCTCTTTCAAAACACAAGTTGATCCACGAACACATCCCACAATAGGGAGAAACGAAATGCTGACAAGCATCAGGTAACGAATAAATGCCCTCTAGTTGCATGTTGCGACATCTATAATTCAAATCTTTTCTAAATCTATCCTCACTTTTGAAAGTGAACTAAGTTATTCCCACTTTTGATTTTGTTTTTGTTTCGTGTGGAAAAGTATAGTAACTAAGCACTTTGAATAAAATACGACTATAATCGAATAATGTCTAGTAAATATTTATATTTTATTAGGTCGGCACAGTCTGAAGCAATATCTGCCAAAAAAGCCTCACAAGTAGATCTTTAAAATGTTCACCGGTGTATCTGGTATTGTATACGACTTTTGCCTCTACATTGGAGAAGGAACGTGCCAATCCTTCGGATTGGACATATCGTCGGACATTGTTTTCCGATGGTGTCGAAAAGAGAAGAAGTTTGTATACATTCCTCGTCCAGGTATTATTGAATGCTATAACAAGTATATGGGAGGGGTTGATCTTGCCGACTTCTGTTGGAGTTATACAAAATCAACCACCGTTCAAAGAAGTGGTATATGCGTATCGTTTACTGGTGCATAAAGTCATCAGTACTCTATTGTATCGCAGAGACCTGAAAAACTCAAGCGGAGACAACAAGTATACTATGTCACTACTAAACTTTCAGTTGGATATTGCTAACGAGTTACTCAACGCAAAAAAATAACAGCTCCAACACGCAAAAGAGGTCGCCCATCATCACTTCTCTCAACAATGCAGTCAGATCCACCATTACCAGCTTCATCACCAGCACGTTCATTACAATCTTCGTCAAGTTCTTATAAAAGATCAAATGTTGCAGAACCTGCAAAATCCATAAGATTTCACCAAATCGGTCAAATCTATTGAATGGGGATCGAAAGGCAGATGCAGGCTATGTCACACACACGGTATCCCCGCTCAAAGTGCTCTAAATGTATTAGAAATTAATAAAAATATCAATAAAAAAACAGAAATTAAAATATGTGTGTGTTTTAGAATTTCTCCACTATGGCCCAATGTTGCCTATAGGCAACATTTCATAACGGATACATGGACTTTGAAATTGATATCAGTTCATACTAAGGTCTAGCTAACAACTCTATATCCTTCAAAAGAATGAAGCCACGCCCCAATTAATTCGGGCAGGGTTAAGCAGAAGCAAATAAGTAAACAATCAAACGCTGTGAGGAAGTATATCAAAATCTCCACTGAATGCGTCTACTACAAACATTAACTAGTCTAGAGGGAATGAGTAGTTGTTGACCGTATAGGTCATTTTCGGCGAAAAAAAATAAGGCCTATTTGATTGTTCAGGCAGAACTCGCAAAATTCATTAAAAAGAAGAAGAAGAAGTGCACTACTAGCTGAATTGGAGCGTACTCTCGAAAGCCTTCCGTGTTAAACTCGAATAGAGGAATCGCGTCTGCATCAATATCTTTTCAAAAGCATATGAAGGTACATGCAACATTACCAATACTAAACGTTGCAAAGAATCTTAAAGCCAACAGTAAAGTGTAACGCTTTATTATCGCTTGTTTATTTAAGGGCGCGGGATTTTCATTTCATTTTTCATTTCATTTAATTTATTTATTTCGTGTGTACAAGTAAGACGTTGTCTTTTATAGTACATAATTAACAAGATAAGTAACATTAACAATTCATAAATGTATATATTTATATAAAAAGAAAAATAAAGAAGTAGAATAAGAAACAGTTAGGCAGTAAAAGAAAGAAGAGCATAGTTAAAAGGGGATGAGAAAGGAGGTTAGATCTATGAAAAAAGGAAAGTATAGTTGTTGCAGTCAGGACAAGTGTTGCAATGCGGCAGTTTTGAACTTGTTAGCTTCTATTATTTGCTTTGTCGCTGTTGGCAGAGAGTTCCAAAGTCTGGTGACGTGAATGAAGAAGAGGCGTGAGGACTTTAAGTAGTTAAAACTAGGCATTATAAGATTCATTGTTCTGGCCGATTGCGCAAACTGAAGCTTATCAGCGCTTTATCAGTATCATATGAGATTTGTCTGGATTCAAATTAAGCCTATTATGTAGTGACCAGTTGTATATTTTTGATAGATCTTCATTTATTCTAACTATTAGATCCTCAATCAGACCAATAGGCCGTGGATAAATGAATTTGGGCATCATCAGCATAAAGATGAATTGATACATTAGAGCATACTTTAGGAAGGTCATTGATAAACAAACAAAATAAGATTGTTCCTAGTATCGATCCTTGTGGCACTCCAGCAATTATCGCAGCAAAACTGGAGGATCTGCCATCATGTACAATTCTCTGGTACCTATTACCTAAGTAATTACCCATCAGGTACACTGACCTTTCGCTAAAACCAAAATACAGTCTGAGCTTCTGACATAATATTTTATGATCCACTCTGTCAAAAGCCTTGGAGAAGTCCAGCAAACAGAGTACCGTTAGATAATCCCTATCAAAGTTAATTCTACATAATATCATCCGGAATTTTAATCATGGCTGTGGGGCAGCTATGATGAGCTTGGAAACCAGATGGAACTGGAGGTAACAAGCAATGATGATGTGACTCGAGATTTGGTTTGCAAGAATTTTCTCCAAGACTTTCGATAGACACGGCTAAATGCTAATTGGGCGAGAGTCATTTGCCGATAAGGGTTGAGGCTTTTTCGACACAGGGATAACTTTTGCCAACTTTCAGTTATCTGGAAAAGACGTGGTTGTGATACAATAATTTATAATGTGTGTGATAGAACTCAAAATATGAGGTAAAACCTACATCTTCACCTACAGCATTTGATTTAATTGAGCGAATGGTATTAACTATATCAATTTCGGAGACGACTTCAAAGGCAAAATCGAACTCAAAAAGTTGTTGATTCTCAGGAATAAAATTCGGGTTGCTTGTGGCACCGGAAAGAAATGCGCCGTTGAGATTATCAACATCAAGAGTCATTGTATCGACGGTAGCATTTTTCCCGACCCCAATTGAACGTAGATTGCTCCATAGTTTTTCTGAGGATTGATCAGTACTTAGTTTAGATAGAAAATATATTTTTTTAGCTCTTCGCGTTATAAAGGTTGCATTATTGCGTACCCGAGAAAATATTTCCCAGTTGACAATAGTTGGTCTTTGTTTCCACCTAGAGTATAGCTTTTTACGGGCTTTCATTGCATTTCGAACCTCCCACGTGAACTAAGGGCAATTGCCGTTTTGAACGGCAACTGTCTTTAATGGAACATGCCTATTAAAAAGATCCAGTAGTAGACTTTGCAGATGATTGACTTTATCGTTGACATTTGAGGCATAATAGGAACTACGCCAATGGTAGTTGGCTTGCATCCAATTGCAAGCTATAGTTGTCCACAGATTTTCGATACGATACTCGTAAATGTGAAACTGGGTGTAATTTCTTTAACTGTCAGTAACTTTTTCGCTTTCAATAAAGTGTCATAAAGAACAGTGTTAATGAATCTGATTTTACTAGTTCGCCAGCGTGAACACGAGCTTGAGTTTTATTTGTTCATAACATTTCGCAAAAAGATCTTGGTGCAAGACTTGAAGCCATTCGATCATTGCATGCGTCAGACTTAAAGCAAATGCAAATTCATCAGGAATTTTCTGACAAAATTGGGTTCCGTGAGGTGGCTCACTTTTAGCTCAACAGATACGTCAATAAGCAAAATTGTGGTATTAGGTGTAAGAACAATCGAAGTGACTTTTTAAACACCGTTAAACATCCACAAACTGCACTATATGGTGTGGTTTGTACGTACGGTGGTGGCAACATCAAATCTTATTTCTTTTAAAATTAAGAAGCTGCCCACCTTATAGACTATGGTGGCAGATACTGAAAAACTAACAAATAATACTTGTTTCCAAGAAAGGTGTGGCTCCATGTCATGCCATACTGTGACCAATACCATTAGTTTATAGAGATCAAAGTTTGGTGAGAGAGTGATTCCAAAATCGGGGCCTGTAAATTTGCCACCAAGATCTTGCGCTCTAACGCCGCTCGATTGTTTTCTGTTTGAAAAACACGGCGGCCTTGTAATTGCCAGTTGTTTTGTTTATATGCCCGAAATCATCTTTAAATGTTAAACAATAAAAATTATATTTCATATTAAAAATATTTTTAAGATCAAAAGCCAATGTCGTTTATTTTTATTTAAATTTAATTTCTGGATCCTCTTAAAAAAAAAAAACAAAACATTATTTAGAAGTAAACTACACGAACTATTCGCAACGGAAGAGATTAAAAGAAAGTATGACGAAAAAGCCCAATAAAAGCATCAGCAACAACGAAGAAACTCAAAAGACTACACAGAAATTGTTGATAAGGTTTATTCCCAGATAACCTTGATCCTATCTATTGTCATCCAAATAAGAGGTGAGTCCAATACGTGATTTCAACAATATATCAACGTGCACGACCAGCACGTACTTGCCAACATATCACCACTATTCGAAATGAACTAGGCACCAGGCGGTTCGCCAGAAGATTTGGACTGTTGATCTGCCTTCATTTGTATATGATCCAAATGACGCAAATGGTGGAACGAAGATACACTTTCTCATCTGATGATTCACGAAAATCCAATACATCCTAAAAAAGTTACTATGTGGTGTGGTTTGCCACGTTAACATGCTGAACGTTATCAACAGATGTACTTATATAAACTTTTTCTTCTCGAAAGTGGATACAGTGTGTGTGGTTGAGCCCTGATTTCAATAAAACGGAACTACAGCACACATATCTCACAAACGGTCAGCTTATTGTAAACGAAAGTCATCATAGCATTGCAAAGGGAATGCTTCATTGCTAAATTAAGAGATGATGCCTCTGCAAAGAATGGCCAGTCTCCCGCATTAGTATAATAAGCATCGGTTGCTCTGTAGCCCGGCCCGTAAAACACAATACGGACGGATACTTTGTTAACGAGCAGTTATCGGGTTCTGAAACTTTCAGATCCCCTAGACTACGAGAAAGCTAACCGGATGCTGTTGTAATAAAGGGTGAGCCAAAAGCTAGTGTGGGAGGTTTCATTAAATTAAACACATATTTATTGTGAAATCAATGCAGAATTTTATTAATTAATAAAGCTCTGTCTATGACAACTATGAATGGAACACCACATCGTTCATGTGACTACCACGGCTTCTGTTGCAAGCGACCATCCGAAAGTCAAAATTATCGATGACTTTTTGAAAAATAAGGGGGTCAATGGGCGCAATTTCAGTTTGGATGTTATGTTTGAGATCTTGAATTGTCGTTGCGTTATTGGAATAGACCTTACTCTTCACAGGAGAAGTCTAAAGGTGTCAAATCGCATGACCTTGGAGGCCAATCAACTTCTTCCCTAACCGAAGTAATACGATCTTCAAATTTAGTACGCAATAAATTGATTGATTGATGGCTTATGTGGGCGGTAGCACCATCCTGTTGAAAGCAGAGATCGTCCAGACCCAATTCATTCAATTTTGGAAAAAAAAAAATCCGCTCAACATGCTGCGGTAAGGTTCTCAATTTACTGTAACTGCCTCTCCAGCCTTATCTTCGAAATGCTTCATTGCAAATGATCAAATTCGATGACAAATTTTCCTGACAATCCAACATCTAGTTAACAAATCGGCGACATCGTAGATGGTCCAAAGGCTTCAATTGTTGACTTCGGTGACGAATTGAAGTGCCTGGCTGGTTTTGAACACTTTCGCTCATAATAGTGATGTTGTGGCGCGTACGTGCTGGCCGAACATGTCAATATGGAGTTTGACCCGATACCGAACCAGTTTTTTCAAAACGCTTCACCATTGTACGAATTCTGGACTCACTGGGGAGATTATGGTGACCGAAAAATCCACGAATCTTACGAAATGTTACTTTTACAGATCGCCCATTTCCGTAATAAGATTGAATAACAAAAATGCGTTGTTGCGTGGTAAACCACTCCATGACTAAAATTACTAAAAATTGTATGACATCTGTCAAAAAGATCAACCACATTGAATTCAGTAAATCACAGTAATTAATAGCCAACATCCACACTATCTGTTGACTCACCCTTTATATCATTTAGCAAGAAAGGAACCTGCTCTAGATCCGCTAAAACTAATTCCCGCATATGCACCTCCGCTCCCAAAAACGCAGAAATTATGTCGGCCTTAAAAAAGGCTGTTGGGATAAGTGGCATCGCAGCGAAACTCTTCCTAGCCGCACTTAACATCTCAGCACAAATCCTACAAACCACTAATTGAGAAAGCATGGGAAACGGAAGCCTTCCCCGAAGATTGGAAGAGGGGAATGGTTGTCAACTACCTAAGAGGAGAAATCTGACAGAATGTGGAAACAAGAGGAATATGTAGCAGCCAAATTATAGCTAGAGTAGCTCTAGAACAAGTTAGAGGGCATCTGATTTTACCACTAGCCCACGTATAGGCAGGTTGAATATAGATCTGCGCAACCCTTGTTATTCATGTGATTCTATATGACATGATTTGTGAAGATGTATACCAGAAAAACTTGGCGCTATAAGTAAGGCTACTTATGAAGGTAGTAAATGTCACGTCCCACTGAAAGTTATCATATGAATTCAAAGCCCACAGCGGAGTGCGAAAAGGCTGCATTCGCTCGCCATTGGTGTTTCTTCTTGTAATCAGTGACGAGCAGTGTGCAGTACGAGTACTATTCAGAACAAATATGCGACTGGGATGGACAATGTATCTGAAACATCTGAACCACGTAATGAAGCCTGACTGCTTCCATACAAAATAATGAACCTACACCAAATAGTCCTTAACTTAGAAGCAGCGGCATATAAAGTTGGGTTAAAAAAAAATACGCAAAAAGTAAGACCCCAAACATTTCCGTTTCCAACACTCAAAATAATACCAACGATCGAATCAACATTGCTGGACAACAATTCGAGAGGGTAACCAACAGAGATGCAGATCTAAACGTGGACCGCAGGGTCAATAATGCAAAGCTGCGTACGGTGTAATGGTTAAAACCTGGAAAAGCAATGTTTTCAGCACTAAAACCAAGTTGAGACTCTTTCGATCCAGTGTAGAATATGTATATATGTACGTGGAAAGTGAGAAACGTTGTCACAAGGAAGCTGCAAATCTTCATTAATAGATGGCTATGCAACATCATAAGGGTCCAACTCCGTGCATTTACCAGCCAGGAAAATATTGACATCCAAGAACGAAGGATTGGTCACACCTAATGGCGAAAAGGCAGTTTGAACGCGAAATGCGCATTGAACATTTGAAAAGTAAAGCCTACAATCCAAGATCATGACCATTACCTCAAACACAACATTCGAACGAGATTGAGGCCGTTGGTCTTCTAACTTTTCGAAAAGTCTTCGAAAATTGTAACCTTCCGATGTTGGCCTGTAATCGTATTCGTTGTTGTATTTCATACATAATTGCCAAAAATTTTACGAAAACATGTAGGTCTACACCCATATAAGATTCAGCTGGTGCAGGAAATATAGTCACGAGACACATGGCTTATGGCGGGAGCAAGCGGACTGGGCTCGTGGGCAAGTTGATCCTTATTTTTAACGAAAAATCGTGATTAATTGTTGGCGCAATGGATTTGCTAACAAGCAAAATTGTCGTTTCTGGAGTGAGGAAATTCTAGAAAAGACTCATGAGACTCAGACTCACCCACAAAAGTGATATTTTTGGCATGATTTAAACACTAATGGTTAAAAAAAAGGAGGTTGAAGCTCGCGTTAGAGCCATTTTCCAATGTTACCGGACATTATGAAAAATATAGGCGACTTTAATCCGAACGATATGTGGTTTAACCTGGAATCGCAGCGACCAACGAAAGTGCACAAAGCAGCAGAGGCCGTATGGGTATCATACAGAACGGGAATCAACATTGGTGCCCTTCAAACGAAATCCGCAGAAGCTTTTGCGCTGATGAAACCAGAATCCATTACTATTGTCGGTATTTACATTATACATGGCATCACCGTACACATGGTATCACCGTTCCGTGTCAGATTGTGGAACTAAAACCCTATGCCCCTTGCCTGTTATATTTCAGTATAGGGTGACCAGACAGCAGTGATAATTTTTCCAATTGTTATCTTTCAGCAGCTGTCAAAGTTACCAATGACATCCAGCCGTCAAAATATGGAGTAAGGTTTGCCATTTCATCATGCATCGTTTTACACTTGCCGAACGGGCGTGGATTGTTAAAAAATGTTATCGAAATGTCGGCTCGGTTGTAAATACGCATCCTGAATTTCGTCGAGAGGTCGCTCGTCATCATGGCTTCAGTGTGCAGGCAATTCGTCGCACCGTGGAAAAGTTTAACCCACCAACCAGACAGAGATTTATGCGAAATGAAGAAAACATAGCAGCCAGTATCGAAGAAGACCCAGATATGTCGTTTCGGCGCCGATCAGCATCGTCAGAGAGTCAACCCGGCTCTTGTATTTGGGCCTACATCCGTATATGATTATGCAGACGCAAGTATTAAGCCAAAAGACCATAGAAAACGCCATGAATCTGCTAATTGGTCGCTGAAAATATTGGCCACAGATCCGGATTTTGGCCAAAAAATCGTATTCTGGGACGAGGCCCATTTTTGGCTCGACGACTATGACAACAATCCACAAGTGTTCGGTTAAGCGTCAATCCATCCGCAAAGATTGACTGTTTGGTGCGGCTTATGGCATGGCGGCATCATCGGACCTTATTTCTTTCGAAATGAGTAAGGACACACCGTTACTGTCAATGGTCCCAGGTATAGAGCGATGATAACCGAATTTCTGTGGTCAGAGTTTGACAAAATCGATATATCCAAGCTGTGGTTCCAACAAGATGGCGCTACATGCCATACAAGCGACGCAACGCTCGAAGTTGTGAAGAAGAAATTTGGCGACTGGATAATCTCACGGCGAGCATTCATCAATTGGCCGCCGCGATAATACGATTTGACACCACTCGATTATTTTCTCTGAGGCTACACCAAGTCCTTAGTCTACGCCAACAAGTCAATTACTTTGGACGAGCTCGAGGCCAACATTCGGCACGCTATTGCCGGAATAACACCGCACATATTGAATAGAGTCATCAAAAATTGGACCGACCGCTTGAAGCACTGCCAGCGGAGCGGAGGCAGCCATTTGAATAATGTGCTATTCCACATATAATGGCATGAACGTAGCTTCAAAATAAAGCCACAATCAATTTTATATTTCACACCATTGTTATTTTATTTAATTTTTTTTTCCTATCGTTCTTATCTGGCCACTCTATAGAAATAAAAAGTGATCGCTTTTCTTACTTTTTCATCTCATCTTTTAATTCGTCCACTGGTGACAACTACTAATCCTACCTACAACTACTGACCATGCGACAATCACTCATCCGGGTCCGCCGTGTCTAATTGCATGAATTACGGTACGAAATGCTACCGCATCCACCTTACGAGGAGGTCATCGGCGAGAGAGATGCCTATCTTAAGAGTTTGGCAAATCATATTTTTTAGATAGAGAAACGTTGGGAAAAATGTATTGTCTTACAATGAGATTACGTTAAAAAATAAAAAAAAAAGTTTGCCACCCTCGTGTATTGCCAGCTCCTTTAATCCGGTAAAAACGAATTCAAAAAAACATCTGATTCACCCAATAATTTTATCAACATGAATTTAGCTAATTACAAGTCTGTGCCTGACTTTTAAATGACAGAGGTATGTCTACGGAGAATCAAACGCCTGTATTACATGCGACTTATTTTTGCCTACTCCTACATATTTACGTAATAGAAACTTCCACACTATCCGTTCGCTTAGCCTTCATAAATCAGCCAAATTGACATGAGTGAGACGAAAAAAGATATCACTATGGACGAACTAGCAAATAATTTTAAATCCGGTAACTTTGACACGAAAACACCCCTCTGTTGCATATTTGATATTGTCTTGAACTTCATAATCGAAATACCCGAAGGTTGTCTACACATTTTTAACAGATAAACGAATTCTTGGAAGACTTTTAGAGTAGAAGTTTATAGTTAATCTGGTCGATTCCAAACTCCAAGTGGACAAAGGACTTGGGATGCCCCTAAACTATTGATAAATGCGCCATTTGCCGTATCCACTTTGCACCAAAGATGTACAACAAAACAAACCACAAAACAAAACTTAACTCAATACCCGCGTGGTTGAGTTATTCAAACCGGCTAACCAGACCCACATGAGAGAGTAGCAAAATACGCGTAATTATCTGACACATTTCTAGATACGACTGTATCTGTTGTTATTGGTGTTGTTGTTTTCGCTGTAATGATGGAACATTTGCGTCGCAAAAGTAAATGGCTATGTATCCGTACAAGTAAGTATCTACCTATATGTTGGAATTGTTAAATGTTTTCATTTAAATGGAACCCAAAGCACAAGTTCATAGAACTGATTACCATCTTCGAATAGCACTTTTCTTTTTTAATAAAAATAACAAAATCACAGTGAGACGCTCAAAAAGTAGGTACTTCAGATTAGACCAGCAAATGCCCTTGATATCGACAAACGACGAAAATAAGTCCAACAAATAAATAAGCACGACAAATGGTACGGATGTGCTTAAATGGCCTTATACTTTTTGATTATCTACCCGGGCAACCGCGTTTCGTAATAATTTATGAGAAACCTCCCCGCGTACGCAGAAATATTTCAAAAATTCACTTTCACAATGATCAGTAGTGTCCCAGACTAATATCCAATTGGTCAACGGCGGTAAGTTTGTCATAGGGGTTGATGGAATTGATAAATTTATTTGTTTATCAATTATCACCAAAAGCGATGATAGGAAATCGGTTTTTTTTTTCTTTTTCTTTTGTTACTTTGGACACCGGCAACTTCCGATACGATACTTGTGTGTCATTATAAAATGAATTTATGGCAATCGCCTGTAGATGAATGCATGTGGACGTGTAGGTGGATGTATTTGAGAACTCAACAAACACATAACACACAGCACATGCTTCATATTCTACAAAACAAGTGCGAGTCTTCCCTTGCATCAGCAGGCAAACAGTTGGTATGGGGAGGAACTATACTCGATACTCGTATGCTACTTAACAGCACCAGATGTTATTATCTATTTTTATCTAGGGGAGGAGGCGAAATTTTTGCATTCTCATGGCATGAACTACGAGAGTATCAGTCACAAGTATTGTCATTCTTAGGCAACACTTAAATAATTAGCAATGCTAAATTCACCGTCGTACACGACTGCCAGACCAGACAGTGACTTTTGAGTAGTAGAGTCTCTCTGCCTTGCGGTCAATGGAGTTGAGTTGAGTTGAGTTGTGTTGAATTGAGTTTTTATTTTGTCACTGCTTCAATTGGGAATGAATGTGAATTTAATACAGCATGACGAGCACCGCACATGAAATTATAAAAAAAAAATAAATAAAAATAACACACGACTTCCGAAGCATACTCGTACACGACACTAAATTTTTAGTGTTTCTCGCTTCTAAGTTTCTTCGTTTTTCTTTACACAATAATTGTTCCAATATACGCTACTGAACAGTGAGCTGAGGAACGAATTTATTCGTACTTAGTGGCAGCAACAGAGTTGGGGAGAAATTACATCACAATTTGAGGTTATGACAGATAAATAGATGCCCAGGCAAAGATGTATCCGCGACAATCATCCTGTGATATGTTTATTAATTTACCTTGACAGAGTCCAGTGGATACATGACACAATGCTCCAGAACGCCAGCAATAGCGCCAGCAGTCATGTTGGTTGCAACACTCGTAGTTGGAAGCGTTTCATAGTCGTCAATATTCATAATAATCTCTTTTTATTGAATGTCTCTCGCGCTTGTTATGCTACTACTCGAATAAACCGATTCGATGTGATGATTCTGATGGGTTGAGGCCCCTTCCGTGTGGCTAATACCAGGCAGAAGTATTTTCTCCACAAATTTTGGGAAGAAAACTGCCTCTACTTTGCTTTTCGGCCAGATGTGTAAGTGGTTTTCTTTTTCGGTTTCTATTTTGTTCCGAATGTTTTTCTACTCTCCTTCGGTTGGATGTTATGTTGCGCCTTGAATGAATGAGCACTCAAATCTCAAGTTGAGTTGTGGTAACGCTGCGATTATGTATTTTAATCAATTTTGTGGGGTTCACTGAGAATTTCGAGTTTTAAATTGAATCGAATGACACTGCGATGCGAAACGATTGTTTGTTTTGGAAAATGAGAAAATTTGATAACGCGAACGAATTGTTAGCCGACTGTGAGAAGTTGTCCAAGCGTGTGCTTGAGTGGAGGAGTTTTATTTTTCTTTGGGGCTTCACGGTGTTTTCTCCGATTGAGGGACTGAGTGCGAGTGGCAGCCTGTTCACATGGAGAAAATTTTTATCTGGCACAGATGTGTGATGTCAAAAATTTGACATTTTGATTTTATGCGGTTAATGCAGCGCCATATTTTATATGGTGGTGGATCTGAGAAAATTTAAATGCAATGTCTAACAGGGATGGCATGT
Source organism: Volucella zonaria (assembly GCA_963966105.1). Taxonomy (NCBI): domain Eukaryota; kingdom Metazoa; phylum Arthropoda; class Insecta; order Diptera; family Syrphidae; genus Volucella; species Volucella zonaria. Next base: position 314,588,746 of record OZ014530.1, on the reverse strand, counting down.
AGCAGTTTGTAAGAAATACTTTTGAATAATTTCTAATTCTATGTTTAAATGTTTTTTTTTGTTTTTAATCTTTCACAATATTGCAGAGAAATTATAATGTAAATGAATTTAAGCACTGGGTGCTTACATATAAAATTCCCGAATTACTGGTTATTCTAGAAGTGAACGTTGTGGCGTACATGTTTAATGAAAGGAAAATTACATTTTTCCAAAGGCAGGCCAGTAGAAGTGGTTGCCTGATTTTGATATCACAATTCACGTGACCTGACGCTGAGTTCTCAGATCCATTCTGTGGAGTTCAGAAAATGAATAATGTTGCAGAATTTTATAATTTGTCAAGTGCGCGATGCCTGAATCTTGCTAGTGCCGAGCAGTTACAGAGAAATGGAACCGTATTTCCTTTTCTTGCGAGTTGTTACAGTGGGGGTTAAAAGAAGTGCCTAACTTGGCAGCGTGTGATCCAATTCTTCAACGAACCGTACTAATTGCTGTCTCGGTGCTAGTTTTGTTGATTCCGTTCTCGTATATACATGTGTCTTCCCCTAACACATATTATTATTTCAACTGAGTTTAGGTATTGTGTAGTCAGTTATGGTCGAAGCCAGATCCGTAGGCAACAGATCATGAGCTTTACTATACCCACAGGGTTTCGGGGATCAGAATCAAGATTATCTGAGTCTGATAGCATTACACGAAACGATTTAATTGAACGAACTAAGGTAGTGTATATCCAGAGGACTATCTTAGGCTGAAGTCCCCACCTTTTGCCAAAGGTCGTGCTGCAACGCATGCTTTCTTTACTCTGTGTTTTCAGTTGAGCTTGGGGTCAAGGATGACGCCAAAGTACCTTGTACTGGAGGATAGAGAAAGCGTTTGGTTATTAAGACGTGCAAGCTTGGAAGTCGATATTTTCTACTTGGTGGTAAAAAGCATTAGTCAAATTTTACTTAGGTTAACGCAAAGTTCAAAACTTGTGGCCAAAGCGCGGAGTCAGAGTCCTCTCTGTGAGTTCACTAATCACTAAGGGGAACATATCTGATACTAAAATAACCACGTCGTTCACATACGCGACTGCCATGATTCCAACGTTATCGAACCCCGTCAAGATATTGTTGATAACGAGGAGGCGTGATAATAGAAAAGGCGAAATAACTCCCTCCTGCGAGGTACTCTTATCTGCGTTTATGAGGCTTTTTTTTGAAAAGTACAGTTTCTGCTGAGAACAAAGCGATAACAATGCACCTAAGGAAGTAGCCTTAAGACAAAATAAAAACAAGTAGAACCGGGATCATAAGGGTATTACTCAACTCCCTCATGAGCTCAAAGAAACAGTGATTGACAAGAGCATTTCTGCGTCTGATTTCTGTGGTGATGTCGTTGCTGCTTCTAAGTGCAGAGTCAAGTAGACGAAGTCCTTAACTACATCGAATTTATAACAGCACATAATGATATTTTGGTAAAACCATGGATGGTGTGCCTCCTTTTCTGATGACAAACAAATGATGAATGTCGATTTGAAATTACCGGGCCTTTTACAAGATATGTCATAGTGTGAATATTTGATCAATGGTGGGCTTGCCTGTCCTTGTCTCTTGTGTTTTCAGCTTTTCAACATCGAACTTTAATTCCTTGACCTCGTTGTTACCCCTCTTCTATCCGCATTCCTACCCTGCAATCAGGTAATGATCGGAGACGATGGCTCCTTCGAAAATTTAGACATTCAGAATGTTGGAGAAGTTTGATCGGGCGATAGGCAAGTCCCTTGATGGATGTTGAGATACGGAAATCCGGAAACTCCGCTAGCTACTGAAAGATTACGCCCTGTTACAAGTTCTAAGACCCTTTATCCATTGTCGAACGCAGCGTTATGCAGGCTATATTTTCTAATAATCCGCTCAAAGACAGTTTTCTGAGCTAGACTTACAATTTTGGTGTTGTAGTTTCGAAACTGAGCATACTCAGAAAAGTTATCCCGTACGCAATCCCTTCAGACTCTTTGAGGCACTTAAGAGAAGGAAAGGAAAACAATCCACAATGCGATTGTAACCCAGACACCATATATGAAGTTCTCCGGAATTGAATTGAAACACTAATCCATGATGTAGAGTATTCTAACCTCTCAGAAGACTTCCTTCGTAACCGGCATAGGAAGTTCATCGTTGATGTCATTTCGGTGGAAAATTAAATAAATACATATGTATGCTGTATCTTTCAATGGGAATTCCTTCACAAAACACATGAAGTGCAGCTAATATCACCATGCTGTTCAGTCTGAAGTAAGTTAAACGGATGGGTCGGAAACTATAGCACCCGTCAGTTTTGGTGGCCTGAAAACCTTATTTTCCAGAGCGAAGAGAAGATTTTCGACACGAACTTGCTGGATGGAGACTTTTAATGTAAGACTACTGTTCAGAATGTTGTTATTACCAGCCTTCTCAATTCGAAACGCCAGAGAGGTGGTAGCAGCATCCTTATAGGTGCGGCGGCCTCATTCCTTTTAGTCTTTCGGAGTTTCTCGGAGGTGGGTGTTCGAGCGACATCCAAGCTCCGTTCACCCGAATTACAGCTTTTGCTGGTTGCAATGTACGGGCAAAGCCACCACCAGAGCTTCTTCTCAGCGTGGATTTCACTGCTTCAACGGACTTCCGTCGACTAGAAGTACCACCTTTGCTGGTTGTAGCACCGGCTTTATTCGCAAATCGTGTGCGGGTTAAATCAATGCTAGTTTTCTTTTTGTGGATGGGTTTGTTCGAGATTCGTCCACTGGAACTGCCTCTGTTAGTTGCAGTCCCGGACGTGGTCGAGAAGACCACGGCTGAAATGTCGTTACTGCTACCTTGGGTAGTATTCATAAGGGTCACTTCCACTGTTAACAATTCTGCGTGTACTTTCAAATATTGTGATTATTTACCAAACCATACAACTGGCTTAAATTAAAATGTGGGGGAAGATGGGACTATGAACCCTTATCACTGCATCCAAGTTACGCCTATTGTGATTTTCTTAAGATTTAAGCTCACCTATGATGTCTGCATTTTTAATAAATTTGGCTATATCTTCTCGTGGGCCGTGTGAGTGATAGCTTTTGCCTCAAAGTATGGTTTACCTAGAACACGTAGACGGCAAAGGATATGCGCTCTTGTTTCTTCGTCCTCGTTGCACATGCGACAGTTGTTGTCTTGTGCTAGTCATAAGGTGTTTTGTGACTCTGCAGTGAAAGGCTCCGCGGCCGACAAAACGCAGATCGCTGACACAGTTACGGAGAACGTCAACTCACACATCCGTCGACCACCAAGCCGACAGTGCACCCTTTGCCTCGTTCGAAGTCGCTCAGTTGGCGCGGGAAGTCTCCAAACTATTAACGCAGCAGCGCCAACAACGATCATCATGCGATGCCAACGCCACCGCGACTTGCTCAGCCTCGTATCTCCAGCCAGCGCACACGAGAGCAATTCATAGAACAATTCGACGACTCTTGGTTCGCAAATTCAGCAACAATAATCATGATTTCGTCCGAAGTTCGTGGACGCTGTGGCAGAATGTCAACGCACCTCAGCCTCCATGAATCGGCTCTGTTTACGTGAACATAACACCAATCTCTTTTCTCATCGATATAGGTGCTGAAGTTTACTGCAATCCACCTTCTTCATCCATTAAAAAGGTTCGGACAACAACCAAGCAGCTGTTTGCAGTGAACGCTTCGCCCATTAAAGTCTACGGAGAGGTCTCTCACGAGCTCAACCTTGGCCTCCACTGTCCCTTCGTTTGGATGCTCATCATCGCCGACGTCACCTCTCCAATTATCGGAGCGGATTTCCTCCAGCACCACGACTTCATGGTGGGCCGCCTCATCGATTCACGAATTAACTTATCAAAATCGCTTTTTACTATAACCAGCAATCAACCGTCCCTGTAGATCACCGATCGCAACGCACCTTTCACCGACAACATAATGGCCCTCTCCAACATCACTCGCTTAGCCCCACCAGAAGCAGTGCACTTCATAGAGACAAATGGCCCACCGGTTTCTGCACGACCACGTTGTCTACCGTTACACAAGCTGACCGCAGCACGACAAGAAGTCGAACTGCTCATGCGTGCAGGTATACGCCGACCGTCAAAGTCAAATTGAGGCCCTGCGGGAACTACAGAAACCTCAACGCAATTACGCTACATACCTCCACAACTGCGAGGTAAATCTGTTTTCTCAAAAACAGATTTGCAAAAAGCTTTTCACCAGGTTCCGATTATTCCAGACGACGTGCCTAAGACCGCCATCATAACACCTTTTGGCCTGTACGAATTCACCCACATGATGTTTGGGCTTCGCATCGCAGTCCAAACTCTGATTCATAAGGATCTACGGGGGGTCGATTTCGCTTTCCCGTATATGGACGATATCTGCATCGCATCATCCAGCATCACATCGCTAACATTTAAGTTAAGTGCTAAAGAGAGTTGCAAGCCACAACTTGACAACCAACGTCGCCAAGTGTGTCTTCGGACAGCTTGAACTCCTCGGTCATCTCATCACCACTGAAGGCTAAGCTCCTTTTCCATCAGGAGTCGACGCAATCGAATGCATAAGCGACCAGATACAGTAAAACAGCTAAAAAGATTCATTGCAACGATTAACTTCAATCGTAAGTTCATTCCTCATGCCGCCGCCGCTCAAATTTCCTTGTTAGCAATGGTCCCAGGCAATCGGAAGAACGATAAATCTGTCTTCAATTGGACACAGTCTACATTAGACGCCTGCGCCAACTGCCGCCAACTTCTCACCCAAGCAGTGCGTATGTCGCACCCCGTACTGGAAGTAAAATTAAGCCTTGCCACGGATGCATCGAACTTAGCAGCAGGTGCCGATCTGTACCAAATAATCAACAACGTACCAGAGCCACTGCGCTACTTTTCAAAAAAAATTCTCTTCGACGCAACAACGTTACTCCACGTACGAGAACTCACTGCAATGTGCTTGGTCGTACGCCATTTTCGGGACTTGTTAGAAGGACGTAGATTCCACATCCAAACGGACCACAAGCCGCTCATATTCGCCTTCAAGCAACGACAAGAGGAATCCTCGCCGCGACAAAAGAGTTACGGGGTCAAATCACACGATCTCGGTGGCCAGTTCACTTAACCTCCACGTGAGATGACCATGCACTCGAATCGCTTGTGCAGAATTTCCAATGTGGCGTGAGCTCTGTGGCACGTAGCGCCGTCCTGTTGAAACCACATGTCGTTTCTGTCCATATCATTAAATTCAGGCAAAAAGAAGTTGGTAATCATCTACCTATAGCGCTCGCCATTGACTGTGATTTCCTGGCCAACGTAGCCCAAAATCCACACCAAACAGTTCATTTTTCGGGATGCATTGGGCGCTCTTCGATCTCATGTGAACTGGTATCGTCCCGAATTCGACAACTTTGTTTGTTGACGTACCCATTCAACTAGAAATGGGCCTCATCGCTGAAGATGATTTTTCGATGAAAATTAGGGTCAGTTTCCAGCTGCTCCAGAGCCCATTCAGCGAACACACGTCGTTGTCTATGGTTTTACCTTCAGCTCCTGGATCAGTTGAATTTTGTACGGGTTCAGGCCCAAGTCACGACGCAAAATTCGCCAAGTTGTGGTTTGCGAAAGGCGGAGTTCTTAAGACCGACGCGAAATCAACTGGCTTGGATCCTCCTGCACACTCTCATGGACAGCGGCGATGTTTTCGGCAGATCTTGCGTTTCATCGACGAACGAGTATTGGTTTATCGTTTACTGAACTAGTGGACTCAAATTTATCGACCACACTGCGAATAGTCCTCTCGGTAGGAGGATTATGGCGACCGTAAAATGGGCGAAACGCGCGGAACGTTGCCCGAACAGAACACCCATTTTGATAAAACAGTCTTATCATTTGCACATGTTGTTGAACGCTATGTCCGTCCACGGTGATTTGGCAAAACAGACTGAATAAATGACAGCCAATTTGGCAGGTTTAGCTTCAACAATATGGCCGCTTTCAACTGTCAATCTTCGGAAGTCCTTATTGGAAGACCCTGTAGTTCCCTAACCCCTTAACCAATCCTCTCTGGAGGGTCTTATAATCGTTTCCTGGAGAGGGTTTTCTGGGGAAAGTAGAATTATGGCGGAGGACGGAAAGTGAGTTAGGGCGGTATTGTTTCCCGGCATTAACAATGTTGAGGATGAATTTTCTGCCGTTTTCGATGCGGGCGCATCGGCTGTTTTATCAGGCTGCTTGCGTGTGTCAGAGAGTGTTTCTGTCTGGGGCCTAAGGGCATCAATAAAACTTTGTTGCGTGCTGAACTTGGTTTGCTCATGGGATTTGTTTTAAGCCTTTTAATTCGCACCAAAATTTGTGAGCAGTTTAAGAACACTTTCCTTCCTTTCAAACGGATTTGCTCTTTCAACTACTCATCTCCGGAAAACTATAGTTTGTCTCCCATTTTTCTCGTGAGGATTCGCCAACCCGAGGTAGAAATATCAGAATTTTGTCTGGCTATTCCACTTAGAAAGACTTCCTTGGACGTGAGAGCATCATCAGGGGGATATACGACACATGTGTACGATTCAGGAATGTTGGAGGTATACAGGACTTGGCATTCACCGAATATCGGTAGACGAGAGCGTACGTCAAATACATTAAAAAACACAAACCTTAAGAAAAAATTATCAATGTACTATATTTAATAAATTTCAAAAAAACAAGTTTTTTTCATAATCGACGTAACATCCGTTTTCTTAACTCTGTGCGCTCTCAAGTTGTACGTGGTTTATCTTTCAACGTCCCAATTGTTCACCACGCTGTCACCAGCCAATCAGAAAAAGCGTCACGTCAAAAACAAAAAGTCAAGTAACAACGTATTAACTTATGGCAGGTCAGAACGAAAGTGGAGATAATTTAAGAAGTGGAGCCGGACTGGAATTTGGATCGCCTTTGGAAACTGAAGAATTACTTCTCTAAAAAACAGTTTTTCAAATAAATCAAACAGTCATGGATGCAGATCAAATTGCCTCAATTATAAGCAGCATAAATCCTCTGAAAACATCAGAGCAACTTCGCAGAACCAATACAGCAGAAAGTCAAAAGGACATCGAAAGACTCACTACCCAAATTCAGATCAATAAAAAGGCAATGCCAGTCAGGTTACATCGGTTTTGCCGACATACAATTTACCAAACCTGTGTTTCTTGTGCTTGTTTTTTTGTAGTGGCTAGCGAATTTAGAGTAGACGTAGCAAATATACCTACGTGGGCCAAAAAGTAACCAGTTTTCTGCGTACGTCCACGTCTGTAAATGCAGACCAGCTGTTTTGGCACTTAATGAAACACAGGTAGATCACCGCCTACACCTCTCAGATCATGCTGATCTAAAGCTGCCTGGCTATGAACTAGTGCCATTATTCTGTTCTCACCGCGGTCTCGCCATTTACGTGCGTAGTGATGTTGCTTACCAAATTCCACCACAATGTAATCCTTGTTCTAACTTCGTGTGGTGCAAATTTCATCTCTGTAAGCAAATTGCCCACTACTGCTTTATTTACAGAAGCCCCAAACTGGACAGCAATTCTACCTTTAACGAGTTCGATGAGCTGTCTGACTCCATTCAATGAATTGTATCCCTGTATCCTCATACTGAAATCGTTATGACGGGCGATTTCAATATACATAATGGCTTCGACATTCTGGACAGACAACACCCGAAGGACGGTGTTTTGAGATCTTCGCTGCGGAAAATAACCTAGCTCAGCTTGTAAATGAGCCCAAACGAATGCCAGACATTGATAGTCATACCGCCAACACCCTGGACTTGTTTTTAACTTCTCACCCTGATAAGTGTACCGTTGAAGTGCTTTCCCCTCTAGGATCGTCGGACCACTGTGTTATGTCAGCTAATTTCTCGTACACCGACCACACAGTTAGAAAAAAGATTCCTAAAAGAACCGTATGGCAATACGAGAAACCCAATTGGAGCGAACTTAACAGATTCTTTAGGAATTTTAACTGCTGATATGATCACATACACTATTCTCTTTGGAATGAGATCCTTTATCCCTAATCGGATGAAGAGTACCAAACCAAAAGAAAAGGCATGGTACGACTTGAGCTGTAAAGATGCTGTCAGGGTTAGAGAAATGTTTTTTCGGTTCCTCAAGACCAACCAACAGAGAAAAACCGAAAAAAATTTAAACGAGCCAGGAATGACTGCAACGTCCTTCTTAAGCGTTTGAAATTTCAATACAACGAGAAGTTGAGGCAAAAAATAGTACAATGTCGCAAAGGTAGTAAAAGCTTTTAGTCTTTTGTCAAAAACATCAGAAATTCTGCCTCATCCTCCATCCCAACGCTCATTTACAATGACATTACAGCTATCAGCTCTTTAGACAAGGCCAATCTGCTTGCTGCACACTTTGCGGCCAGCTCAACACCCCCAGATGCTTCTTTGTCTCCACCTACACTTGAGCGCGTCGAATCTTCCATGCGACAAGTCCACTTTACGCACTCGTATAGTAGCAAGAATACTTACAAGATCTTATATCGCATATCTCCCCTTTTTCTGAAGAGGTGTTCTCGCACACTGGCAAAACCATTGCGTAAGCTTTTTCATTAATCCTACTCATTAAGACTCTTTCCGAGCAAATGGAAAATAGCATTTGCTCAGCCCGTCCCTAAAAAAGGCGAATGTTCTTCTCTCTTCTCCTACAGACCCATTGCACTTACGTATCTTTTTTCCAAGGTCATGGAAACGCTGATAAGCCGTCAGCTCATTAAATATCTCGAAACACGAAAACTTCTCAATGACCGGCAATACGCTTTTTTCGGCTTACCGAAAAGTGTAACCAAAGTCAACAGCAATCTGTTGCATTTGATATTCCTAAGGCATTTGCCAAAGTTTGGTATCAGGGTCTTTTGTGGGATTGACGAAAGAGTGTCGTACAAGTTCTTCAATGGATTAGAAACCACTTTTGGAATGTTCAATTCAAGTTGTCTTGGATGGTTTCAAGTGTGCTCCAGGGCTCCGTTCTGTCTCCGACACTTTTCTTAATTTTTATCAATGATCTCTTGTCTGCCGCTTCTGAACCAATATATTGCTTTGCTGACGACAGTACCCTCTGCTTCTCATATTCGTTACCGGACTCACATTCCTGTTCTTCGCCTGTAGAATGGGAACGACAGCGTATGTTAAGCACATTCAATTCCGATATTAGCACCATAACTAATTGAGGAACTACCAACAGAGTGGAATTTAATGCTTCCAAAATACAATGCAGTCTCCTGTCCTTAAAGCAATATTTAAATATCCAGCCATCCTCCATGAATGGCACTTGCATCGGAATGACCACATATTCGATCTCGCCAAAAGTGCTGCGAAATGTTTAGGTTTCCTCAAGCAATGCAAGAAATATGTCACCCACTGTGACCTGGCCTCAATGTTTAAGGCGTTTATCCGCCCAAAACTGGAGTACAATGCCCACATCTGGTCAGGTGTCCTTAGAATCTCTTTGCACTTGCTAGATAGAATCCAAAATCGTGCGATAACACTCATAAGTGATGTCAATATTACACAATCATTCGACACCCTCAAACACCTGGGTAACATCTCCTGTCTCACCTTGTTGTATCTCTATTTTCACCACCAGTGTTGCACCGAAATTGCCAGTAACACTCCGCCCCTTCAATCTTTCACCTGTAACACCCGTCTCGCTATGAATGCTCATCAGTACACCCGCAAGTTCACCTTCGGACGTACTTACTCTGAAATATCGTCACTTTCCTAAGCTGTACAACTCGCTTATGGAATGCCCTACCGAGCTCTTTTTTCCCAGTCACTATAACTTAAAACCAACGCACATCGGTATCTCTCTTTCCCTAACTTTCTTTCGCCAGCGCTATGTGCAAACATCTTAAGAACTGAAGGGTACATAAAATCCCTTGTGCTCGCGGCACTTTGTTGCCCCAAAAAAGTGTGTGGTGTCCAAGACTGTCGCAATTATAATCAGCCTAGCCTGCATGAGGAACAGTCGATTGCTGGAACTTCAGAAGCTGACCGAACACTTCCTATTGATACCTCGTACAAAGTATATTTGAGTTGCCAGACATCACCAGTTAGCCCAATGGTAAAGTCGAAGTGTTTGCCATGTTTGATGAAGTCTCAGCCATAAGAATTTTAGAGGAGGATATAGCCAAGAAGTTAGGACAATGTGTAGTTGGGAGTACCCTCAACCAACGTTTAGGCCGGCAACAAGAGTGTAATAGCTGTCAAAACTAAGTCAGGTTGGGTCGCCTATGGGCCAACCCGTCACTCAACAATAACAACGGCTATCGTGTTCTATACAAGAGAAAAACAACAATTTGACGAGTTGCACAATTAGGTTGTGGAGTGCTTCTCAGCAGACAATGTTGGTATCAATATCCCGCCTATGACACTGGAGTCTGAAGACAACAAAAAAAGTCGCAAGATTTTGAAGGAGACTACTCATCGCATTGGCAGACGATTTGAGACCGGGGTACTTTGAAAAAATTACTCCCAGCAATGCCGAATAGTTTCAAGATGGCTGAGAAACGACTCTACGGGATTTAAAGAAAGTTCGGTCTGGATCCAGAATTTGGTAGCAGATACAAGAAGGAAGCGTCGAAGTATTTGAAAAAACGATATGCCAGAAAGCTTTCCAAAGAGGAAGTCTTGAATACCCATAAGCCAGTATGGTATCTACAACATTTCGCTGTCCAGATCTCCCATAAACCCGACAAGTTGTGAATAGGTTTTGACGCTGCAACAACTGCTCTTTTTGAAGGCCTCGAACAAGCAAAATCACTTATTGGAATTCATTTTATGTTCCAAAGTATAATAGGAGTAGCTGTTGACATTCTTAAGTTCGCATACGATCTCAGGATCAGGATGCTCAATAGTTTTTGTGGAGAAGTGGAACTTGAACATTACACAATGACTTCTATGATTTTTGGAGCCATTTGTTCACCATGCAGTGCGGAGTTTATAAAAAATCTTAATGCCGACGAGTATCAAAGCCAATATACGAGTACCGATGCTACAACGGCAATAGTTTACAGGCACTATGTTGTAAAAGTTGTAAAAGTCAACGCAAAAGCCAGTTTCGATTTAAAAAACATTACATGTAATTCTAGCATGCTCCCTTTGTCAGCCGTGAACAACAATCTTGAAAACGGAGTCAACACCTTCAACATTCAATGCTGCTATTCGACACACTTGCACGATTCATACGATATCCAACGACTTTGCTGCTGGCAGTTATTTTCGGATGGTGCGAGTTGATGTTGTACTTGTCTTTGGAAAAACCCCTCGAAAATGTATGTCTGTTCCTAGATTACAACTGCAGTTTTGGGTACGTGAATTAAGGAAATATTCAGCCGTACAAAAGTACAAGTCCTTTGTTTGTCATGTATTGCAGAAATTCTCGCCACAACACAACCATCCCAGTGGCGTTGAATGCCAACAGGAGAAATCAGGGCTAAAGGTCAATAGTATGTGGTCTGGCATTTTTGGAGTTGCCTGAAGAGTGTTGGCCTACTGTAATGGTTGAACCACAAGCGGATCTATTGGAAGATTAAGTCAAGCCTTGTCTAATCATGCTGCCACACGGCCGTAATACTTTAATTCAGTTTAATCGGTTTTCTTCTATTTAGAGCTAAAGCGATTCATGCCTTTGATGCTACGTGCTGTCAACAAGTTCCTATTCTTAGCCAAAGTGGGCACACAGCCAACAAAAAAGGGTCAACTCACAGTGTCTGAAGTCAGAGCTGCTGAAAAATGTTTATCCCGGATTGTTCAACAAGAGCAATTTCCTAGAGAAATAGTTGTTCTCGAATTGTCAAATCAAATTTCAAAAAATAGTCCAATTTATAGTCTAAGATCCTACCTTGAGGACGAGGGCCTTTTAGTGATTGAAGGTCGTATAGATTAAGCCTATTTTTTACCACTTGATGCCAGACGTCTGATCCTGATGCCACAAAACTTATGGTCTCGAAGCTTATCATGCGACCTTTCCATGAGAGGTTTCATCATTAGAACACAGCAACTACCGCCAGAAATTTTGGCTTCCATATGCCAGAACTGTTTTAAAAGCCGTACAACGAAGTTGCATTTAGCGTAAAATCAAAAGAGCGAAGCCAGTGTCATCACTTATGGGTCAAGTACCTCCTGATCGCATAACACCTTATGTCCGTCTATTTATATACAATGGCGTAGATCTACTCGGCCCTACTGGGCAGTCATCTGCACATGTCTCACTGCGAGAGCAGGCCATCGGGAGCTACCCGAAAATCTTTCAACAGACGCTTTCATTATATGCTCACGCAATTTCATTAATCTCCGCGATATCCAGTCAGGATCAGCAGCGGCAATGGTACCAACTTCATTGGTACACAAAGTGAGTTCAAAGAAATCAATCGCCTGTTAGATGTTGACCGCATTAACGATGAAGCTACACGGCTCAGTATCAGATAGATTTTCAACTATCCGTCCAATCCTAGCTCAAGAGCTTTATTCTGATCATAAAACACCTGCTAAAAAAAAACTGCTTCAAGAGGTCCCATGAAACCATGTCTTCTCATCGAAGCCGAGAATATCATGAATTCTCGTCCGCTTATCAGATAATCCCCTTACAGCTAACTTCACACAAACGCCGCATAGCTTTGATGAAAAATTGTGTCCTAAAAAACAAAGATTGATTGTGGAGGCGCAGGGTCAGAAGTCCACAGGCCAAAAGTCCACACGAAATTTCAAGGGACTATAGACCCTAAGACGGTTAAAAGAAGTTTGAACAGGATAAAAGGCAGCAGTACCTTGCCAAAACCGCCAAAAACTGTCTTGGAAATAAAGGAAATATTTTCAAATGAAAATATAATGCTTCGTTATGGAATGTCTCGATATGACAATGTGACAATATGACAAAAGCAATACGTTTTACAAAAGCACAATTTTGGAATATGATTTCGGGTGCTCTATTTTTATGTCAACAAAAATGGCATCCTATCGAAAGCCAGCCATCTTTTCTTGAGATGATAACAAATTGCAGGGAGGGACCGTTTTTGCCCGATTTATCTACCTCTATTAACAGGCGACTCTTGCGGGTTCATTGACTGCATAATGGCAATTTTACAATGTAGCATCTCTGTAGGATGATCCTGATGTACTTGGTTACGTTAATGGATTCTTTTTTGCGCTTAAAGGGCCATCCACTTTATTAACTGCACTAGAGCTTGCTGGCTTCTGAATGAGTCGAGGTGCCTGGCTTTTGTGCTCTCGAACGTGTTCTGTAGGATTAGCTCTTAACTTTATTTGGCATGGAGTGTAGCTTGTTCGTGGACCTGGATCTTTTGGAAGAGCTGAGGCTATCAACTTCTGCTACCCAACTTCTTTGTTGTTTGCCTCTTCTAATTTCTTGCCGTCTTTTGCCGCGGCTAAATTCAAATCTCTGCAAGGCTTTAGAATTTTTTGTTGGTTTTGCCGCAATGTCTGATAAATTTTGTCCCTGGGCACCTTCGTTGTCATTTCTGGTCAACGGTACTCTAGAGATGAGAGAGTTAACTCTTCTGTCTCCTTCTCAATATGAGACACTGGGGACCGGAGCAGAGTTCCTCTTCTGACTCTGTATATTGAATGTTTGTTTCTGTTTCATTTGGCTTACGGAATGCTCTACCGAGCTCTTTTTTCCCTTGTCATTATAATGTCCAAATTATCGAAACCAATGTACATCGGCATCTGTCTTTACTTCCTCTTAATTTTCCTTTCACCCACGCTTCCCCTTAAGAGGATTCATATACCCATGAATGCATTGCACTCAAATCCGAGTTGAACAAGAGAAACTTCAGCGCCAGTGGAGGACAAAGCGACTTGATGCTCCGGCTTCAGGACGCTTTGAACAACGAGGGGCATGATCCAGATACATACTCCTTTGACGTTGAGGAAGAACAGATGGGTACCGGCAACGATATGGCTTCATTGACGCCACTATTCTTGTCAAAATAGATGAACAAAAGAACGGTCTCGACGAATAAAAGAAATATCTGGACGAACAGAACACCCCCGAACAAAAATTCGACGAACAAATAAACAACCTGCACCTCATGGTCTACATATAAGCAGTTTGAAATGGTTGCTTGTGCGAAAAACTGGGACAATGAGGAGAAGTGTTATGCAAACAGTGGGTTTGAACGGTCCTGCAACAGAATGGTTACAAACAATCGACACCGAAAGGCATAACGACTATGTGGCTTTAGTACGGTTTGGGGATAGTCACGTGCAGAAGGTTTGCAAGGTCCAATTGCAAAGCTGAGTGCAGCAACAAGGAGAAACACTGCAACAGATCCAAGTAGACATCGGTAGACGGCACATTTGCTATACCTCACCGCCATGAAATTATCGACATTTATCGATGGCCGGAAAAAGAACCCTTGCTGAAGCACTTGCTTCCACTCTGGTAATGGAAGGAACCAATCAGGCTTCCAAAGAAACACATTTCGTCAGGCAAGTAGCATCTGTTGAATGTTCCTGCGCAAGACTATGTGCCGAGGAACGGGATACATGGCGAGAGACGAAGAATGGGCTGCTGGAACTGCAATAAAACAGGACATCTTCAAAGGAAGTGTACGACGAAAAAGCTGCCCTCCCCGCGGTAACAAGTAAAATGCTCATAGAAGAAGAAAACGACAGAAACGGCTACCAAAAAGCCGGTCAATCTTCCCGAAGCTACCAGTTGCAAAATGCTTAAGGACCAACTTCGCGAGGAAGAAGTTGGTAATAGGAGTCGCCGGCCCCAGCACTATCAGCCAAGTCTCGCTGGCAAAGTGATGCAATGAAAGCCTTCTGGTAGAATTAGTCAGTGGAAAGGAAAAATGGATGGCAACAATAGATACCGGTGTCACGGCCTCAATCATCAGGAAGGATCTGATGCAGAAATCATGGTTGCATAACGCCAGCAGTTACAGCTTGCGAATATCTACGGAAGAAAAGGCTAAGGTATATGGTAAAATCTGCATGAAAATCCACCTGGCCGGAAAAACCTTCTCCCACATGCTTCTGGTGGCCGATATACTATACATATGTAGATATGTGACGAGTGCATCATTGGTACAGATGATACTCGTAGACTTGTAGTCGACTTTGGGCACAAATCCTGAAATACCAAAATATTTAGATACCAATGGTATATGGAAACGCCAACACCTCCGTCTTAAAAGTCGTCATCTGCCGAAATCAGGTAGTGGAGTTTCGTCCTGTTAGCCATCGATTCTAGTTGAAGGAGCCAAAAAATAAGAGAGACTTCATGGTGGGAAAGACCTTAGTGGGACCAAAATACAACATGGTTCCTGTAAGGATTCCAAATCCAAAGACATTCGGTGCGAGAGAGAAGAAAGGAAAATGCGCAGCTATTGAGTCTATACCGACCACAATGGAAAAGAGTAGTGCAACACCGATCGCAAGAAAATCAAGAACCAGCGTTTGCTGGCAGAAAAACTAATTGGTGAATACGCTAATATATTTGGTTAACAAGACGGACAATGGGGACGTACGCAACTTGTTCAACACCACATTGATATCGGAGACGCCCGACCAATCCATAAACCTGCAAGGCGTCTTCCATTGGCAAATCAAACAGAAGTTGCCGAAATGATGTCGAAGATGAAATTTGAAGGGCTGATTGAAAAATCGCAAAATCCGTTGGCATCTCCTGTGATTCTCCAATGAAGAAGAAAGACGGCAGCACGAGGTTTCGTTTAGACAACAGACACGACGTTTCAACGATGTTACTAAAAAGAACAGGTACCCACTACTGTGAATCGATGACACTTTGGATACGCTTTCTGCAGCGAAATTGTTTTAAGCACTTGACCTGAAGAGCGGTTACTGTCAGGTAGAGATTAATCGAAAAGATCGTGGGAAAACGGCCTTCACTGCAAGTGGTCTTTGGCAGTTTACGGTGACGGTGTTTGCACTGTGCAATGCTCCGGCTACCTTCGAACGATTAATGGAACCTACATTGCAAGGGCTCACGTGGAAATCTTGCCTAGTGTATCTAGACGACTAGGCAAGACGTTCCAACATCGCAAAAATTTAAAAGAAGTGTTTGAGAGGCTGCGAAGCCCTGATTTGAAGCTGAGCCCAGAAAAGTGTGACTTTTTCCGTCCGGAAGTAAAATATCTGGGTGACATTATATCAGCGGAAGAATATAAGCGAAGCGGTGAAAATTGGGCCTGTTCCCAAAGATAAACACCAACTGAGAAGCTTCTTGGGACTTGCTACATATTATAGAAGGTTCGTAAAGGCTTTTGCTGGCATTACAACGAGCCTGCATCAACTTCCGAAAAAAGGCGGACATTTCAAGTGTTTTGCAGTGTGATTAAGTATTTCAATGCCCCCATCTTGAGTTAGCCCGAAAAAATCTTCATCGTGGACATGAGCCCTTCACGCTTAAACGGAACTACTACGTCACTTGTCGTGAGGTTCTGGCTTTATTTCTGACAGCGAAGCATTTAGGTAAGTACCTCTATGGACAACAATTTATTTTTCGCACAGGCCACGCAGCTTTGAAATGGCTACTACAATTTAAAAACCATGAAACCCAAGTTGCGAGGTGAATCGAGCCATTGCAGGGCTACGACTTTGAAGTGCAACACCGCAAGGTAAAACTCTATTCAAATGCTGATGCTCTCTCTCATTGACCGTGCGGAGTCAAATATGAACCGTAAGGAAGCAAAAAAGCAGGTCACTATCCAAATGATCAGGACTGAGCCAGTAGAGAGTTGAAGTACATATGAAATCCATACCTCCCTATATGCAGACAATGACATCGAATCAATATTGGCCTGGAAGCAACACGAGGAAACACCAAGCTGGCAGGAAATACTGGGACGGCCCAAACGACGAAGTCGTATTGGGCACAGTGGAACTCGCTTTGTATGCAAGATGGTTTGCTGAAGAGAAAATGCAACTAATCATGGCACGGTCCAGAATCAGTGAAGTGGTCCATGCACATTACAGAATTAATAAGACGTTGGAGTGCAATACAAGATGTCGAGAATTGGTGCAAAAAGTGCTAACGTGTGCAGCTACCATGGGCCCAAAAGATAAGTGCCCGGGAAGAATGGAACAATATAATGTCGGAGCACCATTGCCATTGACATCGCTGGCCCGTTACCCGAAACCGTTAATAGCAACCGATACATCCTCGTTGTCATGGATTACTTTAGTTAGTGGCCGGAAGTGTTCGCGATCACAAATCAAGACGCTAAGACCGCAGAAGAACAGATCAACAACAATTGGGTGAGCAGATTAGGGTCCCCAATGGAGCCAAACTCTGATCAAGGGCGAAACTTTGAATCTTATAGGAATATCTGGGAATAAGGAAGACAAGGACAACGCCACTACACCCGCCACTAATTCAATAGGCCTTGAATGAGCATATGTCTAAGGTAGGCAGCTGCCAGTGTAGTTGGGATGGGCACATACCTCTCTTCTTAAACCGAAATGGGGGTCCTTGGTTCAACAGAACATACACCTCCCGAGATTTGTGGTCAAACTGTTCGGTTGCCAAAAAAAAAAGGTGAACGACTACGTGGATGACTTGCGCAGGAACCCCCGAGAAAAGAAGAAACTACCAAGTAACCGCATGTACTAGGTACGACATCAAAGCAAAATCTTCCGGTGTGGCTGTATAATTCTCTGCGTATGAAACTGAGAAAATACCTTACTATTCACATTTTTGAGTTGTGCCAGTCTTCTTCCAAAGTAGCGATATCTCCTGACTCCTGATATCTGTTTAAAGTAACTGAAATTTGCAAAATAGCATACGAATTCCTTTTTCACATTTGTTCCATGCCAAATAGGTTTTCGTTTACTCTTCCAACATAAAATACTCCGCCTAGTAGCCAGCAAATAAATATAATCCTCCATCTGGCCCATCTTTTTAAATATTTTTCTAGATTTCTAAATGAAAAACAATTCAAATGAAAACATAGAACATTTACTTAAATGAGGTATTTTGGGTTGAGAATGTCAAGTTACAATTACCCTACTCGAAGACAAATGCATTAAACAATTTAGTTTTTTTTTTAAACGAATCCAACATAACCGAAAACGAAGCATGCAACGCCAAAATTAACAGATGAATTCATTTTTTTTTGCTTTGGGCGGTACTGACTTTGCAATATGCTCCTACATATTAAAATCTTTGACAAATTATTTCTAAAAAAAAACAAACAAACAAGACAACTAAATAAAAATGAAACTAAGACTAATCAGTCATCGAAAAACGGATTCTTCGACTATTATTGTCCTTTCTGTGTCTAAATGCAAATTAGCAAGTGCGCGTGATATTTAGAGACCCTTGTTGTATGCGACGACAGTGAGGTCTGGATTCTTCTTTTTAATACTCTCCTGGACGTCTTGCTCGAGACTGGAAACCTTTAAAAGAAAACAATCATTTCAAACAATTGCAACGGTTATTCATTTAAATTGATCAACTTACATTGATGTTAGCCCGCTGGCTAAAGAAAGCGCAGCCCAAGGGTGTTGCAAAAATGAGTACGAAGCCGCAGAAGAGCGTTTGAATTGGTGCGTTCGCCTTAGGAATGCGTTTAAGGAGTCCACGTTTGTCTAACACCTCCATAAGAACTGGTGTGAGTACTGTGTATAAAACGAAACTAGATTAAGTGCTTCGCTTTAACAAATTCAAAACTCAAATCACTTACCCATTCCAGGGCAAGCCATAGCAAATCGGCTCAGGATGACAGCGGATATTCCAACGGCTGCAGCTTTTCTGGAGACACCTACCTCGTTATTCTGTTCATCTAGTAAAACCACACCATTGCGTAATTCCCTATAAATTAGATACTTACAAATAGCTGCCTTATGCATGTAAACAAAGACTACTTACTGCATACGCATCATTGGGATATTAATGCAATTAGCAGATGCCACTGCCATCAGAGGCACTAGTCTACCAATTAGCGGGTTCATGTTCTAAACGTAAATAGGAAACTCATTTAATCAAGTATTCATACAATAAGGTATTGTAGTAAACAACACATACCTTAACCATTCGATTTAGTGAAAGTGCTGTCGTCAAAGCACCACCAGTTGCCAGAACATACGACGTCACCAATTGCCTGTAAGAAAGAGAAGAATCTCAATTACTCTGCGTAGTGACACCACAATCTAGGAAATCTATCATATGATACATACGAAGTAGCAATTGGTGTGGCACCAGAACGATTTGTATAGTTGACTATAGCATTAAATGTTTGATTGACCCACTGCCAAAATATAACAGCCGATGTTGTTTTATAGAACGCCATCATGCCTAGAAAGAGAGATGTAAAAAAAACAAAGAAAAATCAAAATTCCATCTAGGCCATTCAAGCTTTTCGACTCCATGTGCCCTTCTTGATTTATTAAATCTCCTAAAATTGTTACACATATGTACAATATGCCAATGTGAATGTTTTGATTTTATAGCATTGACCTTGCTCTTGATATCGTAGAGTTCACAGATAATTTTTGGACACGTGGCTTAGGTACTTTGATTAATGATTCGATTTAATGTTTCCCAAATCGTTATTACTAAGTGCTTAACTATTATAGATTACGGAAATATTGCAAATTCCAATTAAATGCCTTATCACACCTCAACATTTTTGTATGAATTCCTAATTGCTGTCCCAAAATGTGTTAAATTTATAACAGAGACAATAATTAATGGGAAAAAATTGTGAAATTTTTTCGTTTCGGTGGTGTATTGGCTTTGAGGAAAAGTAGTAACCCGTTGAGGGCTCACTGGCTTTGAACGTCTCAGGAATTAAATGAATTTCGAACAACTTGTATTCGGTTATGCTATTCTAATACTTCGGCTTGATGTAAAGGTGATTAACAATGAATGAGCAAGTGATAATATATTTGCATTCGGAAATATCGACCAATTGCTATACATCGGAAGTAGTTTCTGTGCATCAAGTCGAAAAATTGAACGCGCAATGTATGTTGGACAATTGCGAGGAAAAATGCAAGAGTTTTGTAAAAAATTTGCCAACTCTGAGCGAGTTGTAGAAAAACAGCGCAATATAAGCAGACTTCATGGAAGCAGGGCATTATATAGGCGAGTGGGCTTGACGGTAAACTGATGAGCATTCATAGCGAGACGAGTGTTACGGTTAAAGGTTTGAAGGGGCGGAATGCTGCTGGCAATTTCGATGGAGCACTGGTGGTGAAAATAGTGAAAGAGCTAAGTTTGTCTATGTGTGGGAATTAGAAAAACGTAATACTACATCCTTTTGCTTTTCAACTTGAGACGTAGAGTAGTAGACCATAGACCACAGTTTGCCTTAGGTCTGAGCGAAGGTTTTCGATATGCGCATAACAATAGTTACACAGGTTGTGCATAATTTTTGTTTTCAATGTGCTTGTCATGGTACGGTTCTATTTAAATATCAGCTTGTATGCCATGTAGAGATAACTATGCCGGACCACAAAAAGCAAATGCAATTTTTTTATTTATAAAAAACAGAGCAGCTAGTCGTCTAAGATAATAAATATGAGAGGTCCTAACTTTGATCTTTGTAGCATTCTAAAAGGCATTTCGCCACTAAGAGGGTCTTCAATTTTTGCTTTGAATTACCTTCCTCTATGGTGTTTCGTACGCAGGTGGACAATATTTCTCGGATATTACAGTCGATTTACTTTACTTTTCATGATTTAAGGAATCGAATGCTATCTTAAAGTCCTGAATATTGCTAAGGCATAGTGAGCTTTTCTTTCTTTTCTTACTAAGGCGGAGCATTAGATTCGTGGAGACTGGAGCAAATACATCAGATTGAATTTAGATTGTCGGCATCCGCCGATTAATTTGAAATAAGTAAATCGACTATGTTTTGTACTTATTTTGTCGTGTTCCTTCATCGTATTATTTCGCTTACTTTAAAGATATAATTAACATCCACAAACCTTATCTGCTGTACTGAGTGAGCGCGTAAAGTGTGAATTGATAAGGCAAATAGTTCTGATACGGCAAATCGTGCTAAAACTATTTTTGCCAACAATATCAGAGGCCGAATCTTTTAAAAGTGCGTTTGATTGCTCCCATACCCCGACGATAATTTGAAGAGCTTCGCGTCGTGTCAGTATAAAGTTCGTTAATGCCGTTTCGATTGCGGTGAATATGTTTAGCGATCATCAAGGATAACATGAGGAAAATGCTGAGAACAAAAAGGACATTAAATACAGACATCCGAAATCTACTAGGTGGGGTGAAAAGTAACCTCGTGGGGAATAAAATTTTTTTTTTAAATGTTTTTTTATATTAATTAATATAGTCCCCTTTTAATTTGATACACTTATTCCAGCGATTTTCCAACTTCTTGATTCCGTCCGAAAAGTAATTTTCCGGAAGGTCTGCAAAATACTCCTCCGTGGCGTCGATGATTTCCTCGCGTGAGCTGAATTTTTTATTGACGAGCCATCTTTTAAGGTTTGGGAAGAGATAATAGTCTGAGGGATCCAAATCTAGTTACCAATCGACGCCAAAAGTCTGCCCGATTCCGCATCAGCAAGTCCAAACACTCTTTCGAAGTGCTGTCGCGTTCGTGTTTTTGGTCAGGAGTGAGCATGCGCGGCACCCAGCGGCAGGATAACCTTTTCATATGCAGAATATTGCCCAAAATATGGCCTGTGCGCTCAGTACTAATCTCTGTGGTATCTGCTAGCTCCCGCACCTTCACTTTCCGTGAAGGAGGGCCTGCCGCTGCGAACTTAATCGGTAGTGTAGTTGCGGCCACCACGAAACTCTCGAAACCAATATTTGATGGTATAATCTGACGGAGCATTAGCCCCATAATATTTATCCAACTTTCCTTTTGTTTCCTTCGCCGTTTTGCCTCTCAAAAAATAATGTTTTATGAGAGAACGAAAATCGTTTTTGTCCATACTCAACATGATGCCAAACACGTCAACAACAATCAGCTGTCAAAACAAAACTAAAGACAGTATCGCACTGAAATTTGACATGTCTACCTAAATATGAATGGACTTCAAGGCACCATAACCTTTTTTGCAGTAGCAGCGCATTCTAGTACACCTAGTACATTCTGCACTTCAGTCACAGTTGATGGTAGGATAATTGTGAACATCACCACTAAATTGAAAAAACCTCCGATAGGGTTCCCCGATTTCTGCTGATACGCGGTCAGTGCGATGACGTCGAAATGAAACCTAAATGCAGTGTGGGAATAACTGGAGAATTTGAAATTGGAGTACACCAAACCAGTGAACAAAGCCCGTTGCTTTTCAACGTTGTGCAAGACTTTTTATTTCGCAAGCCCACCAACGTATCCAGAACTATTCTTCGATGAAGCTCATGTTATTAAAATGGATATATTCTTACCGGGAAAACCTTTATTATTCCGTTCGCTTGTGCCACATGGCAGCCATCTAGGTCCCCTTCTTTTCAGAATCATTAAACACTGAACCCTATCCATTCACTGTGACGGCACTAAATTCTTCAAAAATATTTCTTCACCTGAAGA
Organism: Volucella zonaria; assembly: GCA_963966105.1. Classification (NCBI taxonomy): domain Eukaryota; kingdom Metazoa; phylum Arthropoda; class Insecta; order Diptera; family Syrphidae; genus Volucella; species Volucella zonaria. Next base: position 314,566,181 of record OZ014530.1, on the reverse strand, counting down.
CTCTATTCTTCTTGATAGGTTTATTCTATCAATCGGCCCACTTGTACCCCAAATTTAATTCTATAAGGAGATATTTATTAAAGCCAGCTCATCACTAGGTCTTATCAAAAGATGATCCAAAGAATTATCCAACCGCTTGTTGATACGCCAGCCAAGTGTGGTCCGAATTTCAGCTAGTTTATTTACACAGAATTGAAAACATTCAACATCGTTTCCTGCGATTTGCTGTTCAAGGTCTACTCTAATATGACCATTTTATTTTAGCACTCTATCGTGACCGCCACAAACTTATTAACTTGAATTCTCTCGACGCAGTTAACATTTTCTTCATTCCTCAACTGCTTTCTGGTTGTATGGATAGCTGATACCCTTAGAATTCTATTTCGTTCAACACTAATCCTCGTTTTTAGTTTTTAGTTGACAGTCGTTTGAGTGAGACGATGTGAGTGTTTTTTTGTGAAAATGGAAAAAATTGAGTATCGAGCTTGTATTAAATTCTTGTTTTTGAAAGGCAATACGCCAAATCAAAAATGAGTTGGACTCTGTGTATCTGCACCATCATTTACCACAGTGAAATTTTGGGCAGCTGAATCTAAACGTGGCCGTAAGAGCTTGGGAGATGATGAACGTTCGGGACGCCCAAAAACTGCAATCACTGACGAAAACATTGCTAAAGTTCACCAAACGGTGTTAGACGACCGCCGAATTAAAGTGAGAGAGATAGTAGAGGTTATGAAAATGTCCAAAGAACGTGTTTGTTACATATTAAATCAAGATTTAGGCATGAGAAAACTGTCCGCGCGTTGGCTGCCCCTTTTGCTTACGTTAGACCAAAAACGTTTTCGAATGAACATTTCCAACGCTCTGTTGGCGCAGATTAGGCGCAATAAATCCGAGTTTTGGTGCCGATTAATTACTGTAGATGAAACTTGGATATACTATTATACGCCCGAAACAAAAATTTCGTCAAAACAGTGGACTGCAAAGGGCGAGCCGGCTCCAAAAAACGCAAAAACTGTTTTTGTCGCCCGGGAAAGTGGTGGCGACTGTTTTTTGGGATAGTAAAGGAGTTATCTTAATCGATTATCTTCAAAAAGGAAAAACCATTACAGGAGCATACTACGCATCATTACTTGCCAAGCTGAAGGCAGAAATTGCGGAAAAAACGGCCACATTTGCAGAAAAAGAAAATACTGTTTCACCAAGACAACGCGCCGTCTCATACCTCAGCTGTTGCCATGGCGAAAATCCATGAATTACGGTTTGAACAGCTTGACCATCCGCCTTATTCACCAGATCTAGCCCCAAGCGACTTCTTTTTGTTCCCTCATCTAAAAACTGCGCTCGGACGACAGAGATTTTCGTCAAATGAGGAGGCAATCACCTTCGTGAACAATTATTTTGCAGAGAAAAACGCCAAGTACTATTTGGACGGGTTAGAGAGATGGGAGCATCGCTGGGAGAAGTGTGTAGAGTTACAAGGAGACTATGTAGAAAAATAAAAAAAAAAATTGAGAAAAAATGTCTTGTATCATTGTTCGGTCGGAAACTTTTCAGTCAACCCTCGTATCTAATATCTATGTGTGTGTTGGAGATTTTTTACAATTTTAGAAATGGATTTAAATTTGCAACAACGAACTTGTATTGTACATGTTTATTTTAAATTTGTAATAAAATGAAAAAATAAAGCTTCGTCATCTCAATTACGCACAAAAATGATAACATGAACAGAAAATATAGAAGCCTGAGACTAGGTCATGGCCAAATTAGGCTGGCAGCATCATTAATTCATTTTTTTATTTTTTTTAATAATGACTATAATTTCTTTCCATGTAATTTTTGTTTTCTATTTTGAGAATTATAATATTCTAATATTGCAAGGTTCGAGGTCCAAGAAAACTGAAATATCGTTTTTTTTTTTTTTTATTTAACGCTTTTGTCCCGATATTTTAGTATATAATTAACTAATTTAATTCGTTATTCATGTGTACCATATGTCAAAAAGCGTATTTAAAATTTCATACTTGTGTGCTCTTCAAGGTCTTTCAATTTCACTTGTTTCAAAAAGAAAAATTCTGCAGCACGCCTCGTTTATTGTCATAAATTAACTTTCCGAGACCCCACTGAATATGCGAACTTATAAAATTTTCCACCGAAACCCAAGGGCTGGAAGCAATTAGGTTTTGAATAAATTAAAATAATTACCCTAATGCCATCGAGAAATGCAAAGTCAGTTATGCCTATTCGACACACTCTTATACCTAAAAATTGTTAATTCTCTTACAGACTAGGTAGGTATATGCAATTTTTAATTTTTGTTTTAATACTTACATCCCGTGATAAGAGTGTTCATGGGCACCTGTGCGGACATCCTTCCGATTATTAGGGACTTCTCTCCAGTCTCTGGATGAAATGCAGAATCGTAAAGATACTTGGCGCGCCATACTTCATCAATGGTCTTGCAATCGGGCACTGGTTTCCCGGCTTTATAGTCCAACACAATGCGACGTGCTTTATCCAGGTCCCGAGTTGTAGCCAACAAATTAAGCGGATTCGTCAGCAAGAAGAAATGCTTAGCCCGGTTAATATAAGTGCTTTGCTCATATTTGGGTTGATCGATGTCGACTATAGGCAGAGACATTTTTCCCACGTCCGTTCACTGTAACAATTGAAATGTAAATTTGAGTTTAGAACATCTAGTTTTCTTATCATCCTTATCAGTGTGTTATCGCTCTGACCTCTTGGGGTCATGCTGTTTGGTGTATCGATAAGACATTTAAAGGTTTTTTTTTTTTTGCATTGTAATGTTTGATTTGCGAAAAGTTTAATAATTGTAAAATTCTCTTAACACACTTTCGAGTGCACAGGGAATTAATCAATGTCAACAATACAACAACAATGATTCACCCTCGCTCATTATGCAATGCAAAAAATTTGGAAAAAGAATTTTGAAAACATCTTGAACAATGTGATGAGTTAAGAAAAAAGAAAAAAGAAAAAAGAAAAATATAAAACAAAACAACCACATCTACTTACAGTTGAAAAATCAGAACAACAAAACTTGTCCAACAATATACTCGTACGCTTAGGTGGACGTGGATTGCTTTTTTTTTTTAGATGAACCGGGCGGCAAGTCCCTGGCACTGGCAGTAGAATAGAACACAAGCACTCCAAATCACACACCAAATTCAATGTACACCTTCTTCCGCGGCGAGCTGACAACTACAAAAAAAGAGAATCTGAATCTTTCTCCGATTAGGCGGTCTGACCTCGCTCGCGCCGATTCGTCAAACTAATCGATTATTGGAATAGCGAACATGGAATGTTGAGCTTTCTTATACAGATTTTTTTTGTTGTTTTATTCAATTTTATTATTTTTGAATAACCCAAACCAATTCGCTCCAGGGAATTTCAAAGTACACTGAGCCAGACCTGTCTGTACGTAAACAGAAACCGATTAGTGTTAGAGGTGGCACAAGAAACAAAAATTAACAAAAAAAAAACGAATGAAATTTGAAAGCGAATTGGAACAGCCGGTTTTTGGAGAGTTCGTTCCACGACATTTGTTGCTTCTTCTAACACTCTTCCAATGTTTTTGGAGAAATTTGTAGTTCGCGTGTGTGGTATGTAGCTGTATCTTTTGCTTCTTCTTTATTTTGTGCCGATGCGAATTTGGAAAAGCTATTCTTAATGTTTTGCCTGGGTTGCCAAGAGTACGAGGAGTGTAGTTATGTATGCATGTTTGCTTTTTCAAATATCCACGAATAGTTGCGAAGAGTAAGCTTTTATATGAATCCCAATCTCGACATGGGACAAGTTAAAAGCTTGAGGCGTTCTGACGATAACAAAGTTCTGCTAATCGCTGAAATTCAAATCACAATTATGTTATGTAGTTATTTACAGATTAGTTTTTTTTTTAGAAATGACTTTGAAAGTGGATTTTTACGAAAATTGAAAACTAGATACGATACGGTGTATTCAGAAAATAATGGGAATTTTAGTTTTTAAAAAAAATATTTACTTATTCGTCTGTGTTACGAGTACATTAATGTTGTCGCCTTCAAAATAGTCCTCATTAGATATTATGCCAGCGCTTCTTCCAATCCTCGAAACACTTCTCAAACTCGATCTTTAGGGTAGCCTTTAGCTCTTTCAGTGATGCGCTTTTAATGTCATCTGTGCTTGTAAAACGACGGCCCTTTAAGGTTCGTTCTCTTTATTTTTGGAAATAGGTAAAAGTCACATGGTGCCATGTCTGGCGAATATGGAGGTTTGCTACAGTATTTTTTTTTGGCCAAAAATTCAGGAACAAGTAATGAAGTGTGAGCAGGTGCATTATCGTGGTGCAAAAGCCATGAATTGTTTTTCCACAAATCCAGGCGTTCACGCAAACGGCGTTGAACTTGTGGGTAGTACTCCTTATTGACTGTTTCACTTCGTCGCAAGAATTCATGTTGCACTATATCAGGGCTGTTCAGACTGGAGTTGTGGGCGGGCCAAAATGAAATTCAACAAGAACTAGCGGGCCATCGAAACAAAATACTATTAGCTTTTAATAAAAAAAAAAAATCATTCATATTATATTATTTTTTGTTTATTTCTTTCTTTCTTTAACAATGTTATCAATGTCAACATCAATATTCGTCGTTGCCAAGCGCATTGAGTTAATAAGTGACTTATCGGACAATGAAGACCCGTATTTTGATTTAATAAAATTCATGCTTGAATAAGCACTTTCACAAAGATATGTACTCCCGAACCCATTTTTAAACCAAAATTCGCTAATTTTAGTCGAGGAGCTTAAAAAAATCTATTCCAATTTCCACTCTGTTTTTTTGGAGAAGGGGTCGGATAACTCCAATTGATAGTCAGTCTTTACACTTTCAATGGCCAGTATTAATGGATAGTGAAAAGCGACAAATCGCCCTCTATAAATCGATTTTCAAACTCCAAAATTACCTCGTCAATGTACTCTATGTGCTCAGAAAAGTGGCATCTTTCGAAAGTTCCCATATCCATGTAAAATTCTTTGCAACTCGGGAAAACTTTGCAACTTAGAAAAGATCATTCTTTTCTAAAGACATTTTGAACAATTTAAGTTTACTTCTAAATTCATTTACATGTCCGTACAACTTCGTGATATTATTGTGTTTCCCATGTAACTTCACATTTAATTCGTTCAAGCGTTGGGTCATATCCGATAAAAATTCAAGATCAGCGAGGAATTGGAGATCTTGCAATTTGTTTTCTATTTCTGTGGTATCAGAATCTCCGTTCACAGGGTAAAAAAAACGCTACAAGCACTTAACAGAATTTAACCGTACGCTGCATCGATTTCCGTTAAAAAATCGTGAAATTTACGATGAATCAAAGCCTTATTTCCGCCCCTGATCAGATTGGTTATTTTGACAGCCACCTTCATTGCGTCCATCTGGGGCAAAGATTGTCCACATAAAGCTTCTTGGTGTATGATACACTGGATTAAAGGGCAATGAATACGATTCTGTTTAAGGAGTCCAGAAAATCCTGTCACTGTCCCTGTCATTGCTTTAGCTCCATCAGTAACAATACAAGAACATTTTTGAAACCCTCCGTAATCTATAACAGTGGTACTGATAGTTTCATAGATATCATTTCCTTTAGTTGCTCCATGTAACGGCATCAAATTCAACATTTCTTCCGTAATAGTTTTGAAATGCAACGAATAAAAATTAATAACTGACTGACGTCTGTCCGGTCTGTAATTTCATCCAAACATATTGAAAAATATTTAAATTCCACACACAAATTCTTAGAAACATACTCGCCCACATCACTGTTTGACGTTTGCTGATTAAAATTTTTCTGCAAGATTAGGCTGCATAAATCGTTCAGCCGTTTTAATTGCATATTTTTTTTTATTAAAACTCCATCACTGAATGGTTTTTTAGTTTTGGCAAATTGTGTTTATTTTTGAAAAAGTGCTTGTTTGCTGCACCAGTTTTTACTTAAATTTGTCTGCAATAGTTTTTCTAGCTTCACCTTTATGTTCCTTATACTTTTCTTCATGCAAAGTTGTGTAATGCCGCTTAGCATTGTATTCCTTAGCCGCAGACAGGACTTGGATACAAATCATACACTGAATTTTATTATTATTGTTGCAAATAAAATAGTCCAGTTCCCATTTCTTATTAAAAGCACGATTTTCATCGCTTACTTTTCGCTTCTTTGTAGACATAGTAGAAGATTTTATTCGGGACTAACGAATTGCATTATGAAACATAAACGAATGATTTTCGTAAAATATTTATAAACAGTTTATTAACTCGCGGATCCTTTCGCCGATAGAAGTGCAAAGCGGACAAAGTGAGTTTTTTCCACTACTGCAACGCACTTCAAAATTGACACACAATTTTGCTTCATCAGCTCAAAATTACTCAAGCCGGAAACGGGTGATAGGTCAAGTGGTGTCGTTTATCACAAAATTATAAAAAAAATCTAAGTCATGTACTTTTAGAATTATTGGCACTCAAAAAAATCGAGAAATCTGACACCCTGTGACGAAATTTCAAGTACTGTGACCGCAAATCTTTACTTTTCTTCGATTTTTTTGAATAACTGTTCTGTAAATTACGGTCCAAAATTGAAACATAATTATATCGGTTTTGACTAAAATATTACTTTTTGACTAAAATATCACCTAACTTGAACTTGAAAAATGTACTGTGCCATTTTGACAAGTAACTTTAAAAGATGGCGTATTTAGTCTGGATTCTAAAACGGTATGACACTTACTAGACTAACGCTTAATTAAGGACAAACAAAATATTTTGTTAAAGAAACTCGATTCATAGTTAATTTTTTTAATAAGGTAAAATGAGTACCGAGTGTGTGCGAGACAGACAGTGAGGGCTTGATTGAGACGGATAAACACGCCATTTCTACTAGTGTGAGTGAAACAGAAAGATATGCCACACTTGTCAAGCAGTGACGCATAGGCACATGGTGCAATACTGCAGTGGGTACGTTACGCTCCTTCGCTTACAGCGCATTATTCTGTATTCGTGTTGATTTCCTGCTTACAACTTTGGCTTTCTTTATTGGATTTCATTGCATTGCGACTTTGATTTGTTATCTGACCGTTTCTGTCGAACCTGGATTTCTTCTGGACTAGCGTTGATCGTTGATTCCGTGATTGTGTAGTGGGAATGCCATCGTGCCATCTCGATACACTGCTCAGTAATAAGCTAACACGCATCTCATTTATAGGGAATGCAGGTGTAATGCTAGTGCAGACTTTATCATCAGAGATACTCAAATGGTCAGCTTCATCCGGACCATCGAGTGTTTGTAAATATGCACCGGTCATTCTCAGAGGGTCGATTTCCAAACCTATTGGCTAATGAGGGAAGACCCGTCATGCCCTACGAGGACGAAGTCTTACAAGCAGTCGCACAAGACCCAAGTACCTCAGTATCTGCAATTGAAGAAAGCATATGAGTGCCCAAAAGTACAGCACACGGAATTCTAAGGAATAACCAGCTCCATTCGTACAATATACAGCGAGTCCAAAGTCTGCTACCCCGAGATTATCCAGACAGAGTGCAATTTTGTCACATGATGTTGCAGAGGTTCAGAGAAGATCCGAGGTTCTTCGAAAAAATTCTATGGTCGGACGAATCAACTTTTCAAAGAGACGGTTACATGAACCTCCACAATTTGCACGAGTGGCACGTGGAAAATCCACATTCGATGCGGGAAGATAGATCACAGTACCATTTTAAAGTAAACATGTGGGCGGGAATTTTGAATGGTAGAATTATTGGCCCATTCGAGATGCCGCAGAATTTGAATGCCGAGGTTTATTTAGATTTTTTGGAGAACCACTTACCAAATTTATTGGAAGACATGCCACTAAATATTTATACATGCGTGTGGTACCAACAAGATGGCGGCCCAGCGTATTGTGCTCGCGCAGTACGAGAGTTCCTCGATCGGGAATACTCCAACAGGTGGATAGAGCTGGGACAAAAAATTGCAGAAGCCGTTGAAGACATCAATTCCAGAAGGTATGCCCGTGTTACTACCAGATCATTTGTAAGAAGATGCAGAGATGGCATTGCCGCTGACGGCAAACAGTTTGAACATTTGTTGTAAAATACAAGATCGATAGATGGCGATTCTAAGAGTATACACCAAGAGAACGTAGTGTTCTCTGTGCTCTATGACGGGAAAAAAATGAAATGAAACGACAAGGGTGGCATCTCTATCTGTTTCAGTCACACTAGTCGAAATGGCGTGCTTATCCATCTCAATCGACGGCGTGTCTCGCACACACTTGGTACTCATTTTAACTTATTGAAAAGGATTAACTATGAATCTATTTTTTTTGTCCTCAATTAAGCGTTAGTCTAGCAAGTGTCATACCATTTTGGAATCCAGACTAAATACGCCATCTTTTAAAGTTACTTGTCAAAATGGAACAGTACATTTTTTTGTCAGTACAGTCAGTTCAAGTTAGGTGATTAATGATTTTCAGATACATGGATGGACAAAAAAGCAATATTTTAGTTAAAACCGAAATAGTGATGTTGTTTCAATTTTGGACCGTAATTTACAGAACAGTTACTCAGGGTTATGACTTGCGGTCACAGTGCTTGAAAGATCGTCACAGGGTGTCAGATTTCTTGATTCTTAAAGTACATGACATGACAATAATTTTAAAAGTACATGACTTAGATTTTTTTTTTATAATTTTGTGATAACCAACACCACTTGACCTATCACCCGTTTCTGGCTTGACGTTGATTTTTGGGACACCCTGTATAAGCTTGAATGCTTAAATTTGGCTTTTTTTTTTCATTCATGTGTAGTATGTAAGATTTCGTAGTTGAAGTTTTTATTTTATGTCGTGGACCACAATAACTGGGATGGCGGGCCTTGTTTTGGACAGCCCTGCACTATGCCATTAAAATGGAAGAGCATAGTGAGCGTAACCTTCATGTTTGACCACACTTGTCGAGTCTTTTTCGATCTTGGCCAGCCCGAACGCCTCCACTGGGACGATTGAGCCTTAGTTTCGACGTCATATCCGTAGACCCATGCCTCGTCACCCATTATAACACGTCTCAGTAATTCTGCATCGTCGTTCATGACTTTATTTAGTGACTGAGCAACTTCCATTCGCCGCTGTTTTTGTTCAAAGTTCAACAATTTTGGCACAAATTTTTGCTGCCACTCGTTTTATACCAAACACATTCGAGAAAATTTCATGGCATGAGCCAATCGATATGCTAACATCATCAGCGACTTTTCTGATTGTGATTCGGCGATCGTTCATAACCATTTCTTTCACTTTTTCCACGATTTCATCCTGCGCTAGGGCATCCGGGGCATTAGTCATATTCAACGTCTTCACGGCCATCTTGGAAACGCTTATACCACTCGTATACTCTTGTTTTACTCATAGTAGACTCACCACAGGCCTTTGTTAACATTTGATACAAATTCGTTGATCCATTTTTTTTAACAAACAAAATCGCCTAGCTTGTAAAAACACGCCTAACCTTAGAGGCAGCCACAGACAAAGTAAACGCTGAAAATTTTATCATACTTCAGGGGCATGTATACCAACAAAATAAAAAAAATTTTGACAATTGGGCTCTCCAAACCAGCGAAATTTAAAAATTCCCGTTATTTTCTGAACACACCTCGTACAGTGAGAATGCTCATACAGATATTGTATCTATCAGAAATAAGAACAAAACAATTTTTTTTTGTATTATTCGGGAGCATATTATTACCAAAGGAGCATACAAAAAGGGAAGAAAACAAATGGTAATACTGAAAGGTAGTTCAGTTGTAAAGCGGAAAACGGAATAGAACTATTGAAAAGTGTTGTGTTTATGGCGTTTTCGATTGGCCGAAAGAAGTCTTCTTTTACAAAAATCTTTTCATTTTCTGGTTTTCATTGCAGAAGTAAAATTCTCTTCCGGATTTTATGTCAGAATGTAAAGGGTCTTTCAAAAGTCACGCCTAGATGTCAGTAGTGAAAAATTTCTGAATGCTGCCTTTTTATGTTATCTATGACATTTGTGAAGTAGACTCATGTACAATTTTAACATGGATAGTTACACGTTAAAACAACGCATTAAAATTGTTCAAACTTATTTTGAAAATGGTCCATCGTAATACTGGTTTTTCACGCAAAATCATCTCTACTGATGAAGCTCATTGGATGGATTCGTTAACAAACAAAATTGTCGCATCTAGGAAGGAGAAAATCCTCGAATAATTTCAGAAGTTTTAACAAACAAACGAGACATTGGCAATATCCTTCAACAATTTACAGATCACATTAATACTTGAGCAAGTTCTAGTATCCCCCAAAATTGTAAAAAAGTAACTGCGATGAAATTACCGAGTCATATTCTAAATCTTATCAGAATTAGAAATACCCACAGGAGAAATTGGCAAAACTATCGCCTACCAATTTCAAAAACTCTCATAGCGTATTTCCAGCTCGATGAAGCTGGAAAGCCATTCTGGAATTTAGTCAAAGTAATTAGAAATAAAAACAAGCAATACCTTATCTTAAATGCAACACCAATGTCTTTGTTGCTGACAACGAAAAGGCAAATATATTTTCCCAAAAGTTTTCAGAAAATCACACGGTATCTCAACATATAGACAACGCAAACACTACTACGCTTGTAGAGGGCGCACTATGTACTTTTAATGAAAGTAATTGTAATACTCCTCCAAATGAATTTGTTACTGAGATGGACATCAAATATATTATAAACCAATTGCAGGTAAGAAAAACGAGTGGTATTGACACAGTCAAAAATCGTTACCTAAAAGAAATGCCTAAAATTGGAATAAAATTTCTTACATTTTTCATGAATGCCTGTCTTAAGTTGCAATACTTTCCAGATGCATGGAAACTAGCAAAGGTAGTCCCAATTCCAAAAGCCGGTAAGCCCCCTAATGATCCTATTAGCTATATGCCAATTAGTTTGCTTAGCAATTTGAGTAAAATATTCGAAAAAATACTTAAAGATAAAATAGTCAAATATCGAAGAACAAAAAATATACCCTGATGAGCAGTTGGTTTCAGGCTTAATCATGGTACCTCACATCATCACAGAATATGCAATCTGATAAAGAGCAATCGTGCAGTAAGTAAATCAACTGGGATGATTTTGTTGGATATTAAGAAAGCTTTTGACTCCGTTTGGCATGCTGGGCTTATCTACAAAATGATTGATAATAATTTTCCTCCATTTCTTTGTAGAATCGTTTAAAGTTTTGTGTCAAATCGTCGCTTTAAAGTATTTGTTAATAGTAATGCGTCTGATGTAGTCAGTTTTTGTGCGGGTGTGCCCCAAGGCTTAGTGCTTGGTCCTATCCTTTATAATTTGTTTACGTCGGATATTCAAAATCTTCCGCATTGTGAAATTGCTATTTATATTGATGATATCGCTATAATTTCTTCGCATGAGTTCGGTCTCAACATTGAGATGAACTGAAAAATGCGATTGGAATATTGCAAAGCCATCTGTCCAATTGGAAAAATAAAACTGAACGTGGGAAAAACCCAAGCTATCTTTTTCACCCGAAAAAGAAAGTCTTCCAGCCATTCAGTTAAGCATCAATGACCACCTAATAGCATGGAAGCCATTTGTAAAGTACCTGGGTTTTTTTTTTTTGATCAAAAATTGACATTTAAAAAACAACAAAGTAAATAAAGCAATACAAAAGTTATATCCCTTTATTAAGAGCAAATCAACACTTTCAAATGATAACAAAAGGAAAATTTACCAAACGATTTTCCAACCTATATTATTGTACGGTTGTATGGTGTGGGGTAATTGCGCTAAGTGCTACATTAGAAAGCTTCAAATATCTCAAAATAAAGTTTTAAAGATGATGCTTAATCTCCCTTGGCATTACTCCACAACAGATTTAGATGATAGAGCGTTGAATTGATCTCTTCTAGAATATTCAAGCTAAGTGACTCGTTCAGGCTAAGATGTTATATGTATTTGCGAAAATCCTCTTGTAAATCAACTCAATTAATCGTGACACAATTCTTTTTGTGTTTATTAAATATCGATATATGTTTATTACGACTTCCCATTCATTTACATGTTTGTATTTTGCTTATTAAATATATTTAATTGAATGTAACAAAGCTTCTGTTACATTTATTTGTCTATAACTTAATTCGTGCGGTTTGCTAAGAGTTGGCGTAACTCGTATTATTTCATTGTTTTTATTCCATTAGAACTTGCGTTGGAAAGCTACTGTCATTGTACGTCATTTCAGTGTATGTCATTCATTTGAAGCGTAAACAACAATAATTTTTTTTCACTCAAATATGTTCTTCTTCATGAAGAAAACTGCTGCCGAAAGTCATCGTATTTTGGTGGAAGTTTCTGGTGAACATGCGCTAGCTGAGCGAACGTGCCAAAAGTGGTTTGCACGATTTAAAAGTGGTGATTTTGGCTTGGAAGACGATGAACGTCCTGGGCAGCTAAAAAAGTTTGAAGATGAAGAACTGGAAGCATTACTCTATGAAGATTGTTGCCAAACACAAGAAGAGCTCGCAGAATCTTTCCGTGTCACTCAAGCAGCCATTTCAAAACGTCTAAAAGCAGCTGGATAAATTCAAAAGCAAGAAAATTGGGTTCCACATGAACTCAAGCCGAGAGACGTCGAAAGGCGGTTTTGCATGTCCGAAATGCTGCTGGAACGCCACAAAAGGAAGTCATTTTCTCATCGGATTGTTACTGGTGATGAAAATGGATCCATTACGACAACCCCAAGCGCAAAAAATCATATGTGAAACCCGGCCAACCAGCCAAATCAACGGCAAAGCCGAATATCCATGGCGCGAAGGTAATGCTCTGTATTTGGTGGGATCAGATGGGTGTGCTGTATTATGAGCTGCTAAAACCGGGTGAAACCATCAATGGACAACGCTACCGAACACAATTAATCCGTTTGAAGAGAGCAGTGGCCGAAAAACGCCCGGAATATGCGACCAGACACGAGGCAATAATTTTCCATCATGACAACTATTTGGAAAACAGTGGATGGGAAATCTTATCGCACCCGCCTTATAGCCCAGACCTTGCCCCTTCTGACTATCATTTGTTCCGGTCGATTCAAAACGCCCTCACTGAAATACGGTTCACATCAGAGCAGAATATCGAAAATTGGCTTGATTCATTCTTGGCTGCCAAGCCGGCGCAGTTCTTTTCGATGGGATCCACAAATTGCCAGAAAGATGGCAAAAGTCATAGCTTTAGATGGTCAATACTTTGAATAATACTATTGTACATGTTTTTCTTAAATAAACGTTAAAATTTTGAAAAAAAAAAACCGTACAAATTAAGTTATATACCCAATGTCTGCATAACGTAATTTATAATTTATCCATTGTATACTATTTATTTATTGACATATAATGCCCTATTTATTTTGTTTCTTTGCTATTTTTTTTATTTATTTATTTATATATTTTTCTTTTACTTATTTATTTATTTATTTATCTATTTATTTTGTTAGTTTTTACATTTTATATATGTATATTTATTTATTATTATTATTTTTTTTTCTTTGTTGTTGTTTTAATTTGATTTTTTTTTTCATGATTTTCCTCAATATTTATTAATTATTTTTTCCATATTGTTTATACGTTAAATAAGTTTATACATAATGATACAGTTGAAAGACAAAAATATGTCGAATCTCTGAAAATTGTACAATGTAAATTGTACAAGAAATAAATAAAATAAAATTTCAATTTAAATTATTAGATAGATAGATATTTATTTCGTATTGTAAATTAAATTCCATTCAGATTTGGTATCTATAGAGAGTATAGGGATTTGATAGTTTTATCTTTCCTCTAGAATAGCATAAGTTGATTAATCTAAGATGAATAATTAAGTCGAGTATTCTATCTAGGTGGAACTTATGAATAAAAACCTGCATTTAAGTACTTAGGAGTGCATATTGATAGTAAATTAACTTTTAATGAGTTTATAAATAGGACATTAAAAAAAGCTGGTGTTGCGATTAAAATGCTATATCCATTCATCAACAAAAAACCACTACTATCAACTAGGAACAAAGTTACTATGTACGTATATATTGTACAAAGTTATCTTTCAAGCAATTTTGTTATATGGATGCTAAGTGTGGGGAGATTGTGCAAAATTTCATTTGAAAAAATTACAAACATGTCAAAACAAAATCTTGAAAATGATGCAGACTTTACCTTGGCATTATTCTACCCTAGATGTTCGTAGCAAAGCGAACGTTGAATTGATTTGTCCGCGAATGCACTTGTTAATAAATTAAAAATAAACTACGTTCAACTATATAGCTAGTTCCATGGATATGACTATTACTCATTTATCTACATATTTTATTAGGTGCGCAACTAAGTTATCGCTGTTTTTTTTTTATGAAAATGCAACTTTATTGTGAAAAAATGGTTACATTCAAAGTATTGCCTGTCGCTAGCTACAACTTTTCCCCTTCTTTCTGGCAGAGCACGAATACCGTTACGGTAAAAGTGTTCACCTTTTCAGCGGACCTGCTGATCATCTGGGAATATGGCGGGTGGGGTAGGACTTCCCATGTGAGGGTTTTCAGGTAGGTTTTAATTGGTTTGGAAACGTGAGGCCGAGCGTTGTCAAGCTGCAAAATCACTTTCGGCCGAGTCGACGACGTAGCAGCGTGACCGGGCAGTCCCCATGACTTTCTTCTCTTTTTCATCACCCGTCACGATTCGATGAAGAAACCCCTTCCCCTTTTGCCGCTGGAATAGTTGTTCGCAAGCGAAAAAGCGAAAAAACGACGCTCAACGTCCCTTGGCTTCAAATCATAAGGAACCAAGTTCCTTGATTTTAAATCGTTCCATGCCATGGTTTGGAAATGGCTTGGCGAGTAACCCCTAATGCTGAAGCAAGTTCTTCTTGCGTTTGGCACGGATCCTCATCGATCAATACCTCCTATTCAGCGTCTTCAAAGGATTTTGGCCTTCCTTCACGTGGACGGTCATCAAAATCGAAATCATCGTCTTTGAAGCGATGAAGCACGTTATTCCACTTAGAGCAGCATTTCCGTAAACTTTTTGGAGCTCTCGATGCGCTTCAGCCAATCGACCTATAGCGCTCGCCGTTGACGGTGATGGCCTGGCCAACGTCGTTCTCAAAGAAATATGGACTGATGACGCCGCCAGCATAAAATCCACACCAAACAGTGAAATTTTCGGGACGTATTGGACGCTTTTGGATCTCATGTGGATTGGTATCGTCCCAAATTCGAGAATTTTTTTTGTTTAAGTACCCATTCATCCAGAAATGCGCCTCATCGCTGAAGAAGATTTTTCGATGAAAATTAGGGTCAGTTTCCAACTGCTCCAGAGCCCATTCAGCGAACACACGTCGTTGTCTATGGTCGTTTACCTTCCTGGGTCAGTTGAATTTTGTACGGGAGCAGGCCCAAGTTACGATGCAAAATTCGCCAAGTTGTGGTCTGCGAAAGGCCGAGTTCTTGTGAGCGACGCGAAATTGACTCGGATTCTCCTGCACACTATCACGGAAAGCGGCGATGTTTTCGGCAGATCTTGCGTTTCGTCGACGTACAGGTTCTTATCCACCACACTGCGAATATTCCACTCGGTAGGACGATTACGGTGACCGTAAAATGGGCGAAGCGCGCGGAAGGTTGCCCCAACAGGACACCCATTTTATAAAACAATTTTATCATTTGCACGTGTTGTTGAACGCTATGGTGATTTGGTAAAACAGACTGAATAAATGACAGCCAATTTGACAGATGTAGCCTCAACAATATGGCCGCTATCAACTGTCAAAGTTCGGAAGTCCCTATTGGAAGACCTTGTACATGTACTGCTGATCACTAGGATGAGGCCACACATTTTGCAATCGATTTTTACTCGTTATACCTGTTTGAAATTTTATACCCGCAAACTTTTACTACCTGTGAGCAAGTACATATTTTCTCAACAGGAAGTCAGAAAATTAAAGGGTAAATAAGAAACGACCGTTGGAATTTCCCGCGATCAAACAATGAGCTACATGAAAAGCGTATAAAAAGATGCGCAACTAGGATGAGGCCACATGCAAAATCTTTGAAAGAAAGGAAAAAATGAATAAAATGGTTACATTTTATGGTTTTAAAACATAACATCTATATTTAAACCTATCGTGAACACTCTAGTTTTTATATTTGTTACAATCCACAATTATGTGATTCGAAAATTTGCAGAAGAAACAGATGGTTTTTGCCATAGATAGCGAGACATGTGACGATCTTTTTTGAAACGGCTTATTGTTTTGATCTAACTTTCCATTTTTGATTCCATACTTTCTAAAAACTGGCAACGCTTATTAAGGACTTCTGAACAACGTTCAAAACTAGGCAGCGTTGAGTATTCTAGAAACTCATTCCATTTTATTGTGGGTTTCTTTACCTACTTTGGACATAACTAAGTGAATTAAAATTGAGTTGCAGATCTCCTCATAACTACCCAACGATTTAAGCGAAACCAGCAATGTAAAAACGTCCCTTAGTTGCAAAGACGAAACACTTTTCATTTTCGGTAGATCAAACAGAGTTGTCTTTCACAATCCTACTCTTTATGACTCTTTCCGAGCAGATGGAAAACAGCATTTGTCCTGCCTGTCCCTAAAAACGGCGAATCTTCTTCTCTCTCTTCCTACAAACCCATTACACTTACGTCCCTTCTTTCCAAGGTCATAGAAACGGTGATAAATCATCAGCTCCTGAAATATCTAGAAACACTAAAATTGCTCAATGATCTGATGGCATGTCTCACCGAAAAGTGGAACCAAAGCCTACATTAATCTGGCGAAAGTAAGATAGTTGCACTTGATATTTGTGAGGCATTTGACAGAGTCTGGCATCAGGCTCTCTTGTCGAAAATGTTTGGTTTTGGGAGCGATGACTCTTCTTCAGTGGATTAGAAATGACCTTTCGGAACGTTCATTTCAAGTTGTGTAGGATAGTTTCAAGTCTAATATTCACAAAATAAATGCTGGGTTCCGGAACCCCAGGGTTCCGACGCTCTTTTTTATCTTCACTAATGATCTCTTGTTTGCAACTTCTAATCCAATATAACCATTCCTTTGTTGACGACAGTAGTCTCTGCTATGAATCGTTCAGTGCACGGCAGTGTATGTTAAGATCCTTAAATTCTGATATTAACAGAATATTTACCAACAGAGTTTTTGCTTTCAAAGCGTTGTGGTTAAAACGAAATTTAAACACCCAGCCATTATCCATGAATGGCACTTGCATCGTCGAAATCGATAAACTTTCCATTCTCGGTATGTGTGTCAATGACAACTTACGTTGGATTGACCACGTATTTGATGTCGTCAAAAATGCTACGAAATGTCTAATGCCTCAAACGATGTAAGAAATACTTCAGCCCCTCTGATCTGGCCTCAATATATGTATAAGGCATTAATCCGCCCAAAATTGGAGTACAGTGCCCACACCTGGTCAGGTGTACGTACGATAAGACTCATAAGTGATACTAATATCAGTCAGTCAATTGACACCCTCGAACACCGACGTAATGTCTCCTGTCTCCTGTCTCACATTGCGTTATCGCTATTTCCATCACCAGTGCTCCATTGAAATCGCCAGTAGCGTTCCGCCCCTTCAAACTTTTAACCGTAACACCCGTCTTGTTATGAATGCTCATTAGTACACCTTCAAGCCCAATTTTGGACGTACTCTAAAATATCGTGATTCGTTCCTAACCGTACAACGCGCATATGGAATGCTGTGCCGTGCTCTCTATTTCCTGGTCGTTATAACTTGCAAACATTTAAAACCAACGCACATCGGTACCTCTCTTTTCTTCCTCCCTAAATTTTCTTCATCCGCGCTGTGAACAAACATTTTAAGGGTAAACAAAGCCCTTGAGCGCGAGCTAATTATAAAAAAAAGCTCTAAAAAGATGAAACACTTGTTGTCATATATTTCTTCCAGCCCCTGTGATTTTTGTGATTTGAAATTCTTTTATTGTTCCAAGAGACTTTTCACTTAAGCAAGAAATCAAATGATTACATTTTTCAATAAGTGCTAGTGAACTATCGTTATGAAGGGTTTTAAAAACTCCGATGAAGTTTTTGTAGTCTGAATAGCGTTCAGAAAATTTTGGCAACCTGTGGAGAGGTAAGCAGGAAGAGGGAGTCAACGTAGCTGTCAGAGAAGTGCCCGCAGCTGCAATACTGCTCTTTCTAACTGCAACTTGCTATAATTTTTTTATTTTTGATAAATTTTATTGAGCCAAAACAAAAAATGTTGGAAAATACATCAATTTTCAGATTGTATTAGTAGTTTTCAATATGTCCACCTTTGGCGCGAATAATGGCCTTGAGACGGCCGAAAAAAGCATCGTACGCTGCACGCAAGTGGCTCTGCAGTATTTTGGCCCATTCCCGGCGAAGTGCTTGTTTGAGGTGACCCAAACTTTGATATTTTTTAGTGAAAACCTTCGCCTTCAAAATACCCCAGACAGAGAAATTCAACGGATTTGCATCCGGAGAATTTGCAATCCATTGTGTCGAAGAAATGAAGTGTGGAACATTGTTTTTTAACCAATCTCGGTTGACGCGCGCTTTGTCAGACGGTGCCGAGTCTTGTTGAAATGTCCACGGTCTCCGACCGAAATGATTGTTTGCACAAGGCTTCAATACTGCCTCTAAGGCAGTTTCACGGTATACGATCGCATTAATTTTGACGCCACGGTCGAAAAATACGAGCGGAGAGCGACCATCGGCGGTTATGGCGGCCCAAACCATCACCATCGGTGCTGCCTGCTTTCTGGTGGCCGTCCGAAGGTGTAAATTTTCGAAGGACCTATTGCTCGATAACAAATGGTGACAAATCGGAAAAAAACAAATTCGGCAACTCACCACTTTCGTGCAAGCGTAGCAACTCCTCCGCCCTTTCGACTCTAACTTTTTTCTGTTGCGGTGCAAGATCGTGTGTTTTTTGGAACTTCAATGGCTTGAGCCCAAGCTCATTTTTGAGCTCACGAGCCATTTTTCTTCCACTTCGACGCGGATTTCGCTCAATTCGAGCCGTCACTTTCCGAACCATTTCTGCCGATGTTGCTGTTTTTTTATGACCACCTCCATGGCGTTTTGTAACGCTGCCAATATCACGGTAACGAGCTATGGTTCCAGACACAAATGATTTATTCACATTGAGGTGCTGGAGGACTCTAAGGATAGCTATCACGTTTGAATTCCATCGCAGATAAAAATTGTTCAATACAACAGAGACGCAAATCGTTTAAAAGGCTTGTAAATAATAAAATTATCTGTCATGTGTCAACATTGGAACTCACTGTCATGAACGGTTTGGAAATTATAGCAGTCTGAAGTTGGTTGCAGTTCGATTCGGTGTATTATTTCCCATAAGCGGCAAAATTTTAGATTTTGTTGTACAATACTTCTTCTATCTCACCACGACCACTATCTGCAGGGACTATCTATTCTATCCGCGAGTTTGCTTGAAGTAGGATTCGCGGATGAAGCGACACGCCAATTCAGTTAGCTGTGAAGTATCGGCCTTGGTGTCAATTATATTTTTAATGCGGGAAATGCTTCCCTTCTTGAACCGACATGATGAGTATTAAATTAGACGCGAGTGAATGTTTCGTATTGAATAATGACCAAAAATTATATTTCAAGAAAATTTTATATAAAATAGCTGACTCGAACTGTCGCTAAATTGTTGCGAAACAATTCAATGTGTCACCGATTATTATTGAGCGTTGAACCAATTGCAGCTGAAATGCTTTTCGATTAAAAGCTGTTGCAATAATAAGCTATAATTTGTTTGCAAAAGTAATCTACATATATGTGGGATAGGTAGCCAGACCGACGTGGAGATACCCTACTGAATGTACGATAAACTTATACATAACACAGACACATAACTACGTAGAAGACGCGTACAATTCATAACCAAAAGACAACAGAACAGTAAAATCATCCGTCGCCAAACGGAACGAAGACCACACGAAATATAACAAAAAACACAAGAGAACATCCGACTGAACGGTGCATACATAGTGCAAGCACACGACAGATAGACCGACGACACCGCGACCAACGAATAAACACACAGATCGAGGCAAACAAGCCAGAGTCGGCCGTTACCTTTTTCAAAATCCAGCCAGCAAGTAGGGTAGTATTAGAGTCTTATTTGAGCCATTGTGCTGCCCGGTCGCTTTTCGTCTTTTCCCTTTAAATAAATATAAAGTATTTTGTAGCAATAAAAAGTCGATAGTGTTTTTCATTGGGATTGAAATCCCACATATATTCTCAGTTCAATTGTTAAAATAAAATGATTCTAGCGAATAACTGACTATTACGGGAGTAAATGTTGATTGGAGAATTGAACCCACGAAGAAGGACTATGCAATACGAATATGTTGCTGAAAATAAAAATGTTGTTCCCCTATTATGCAGCGAAAAATGTGATCATGCAACAAGCAGAATTAAAGCTTTCAAGCAAATTGTTTCTCACAGATACAGCACTGACGATCGTAAAGCTGAACGATATTAGCAACAACAACAGCTAAAGCGAAAGGTGATCGGACAAACTTCTGAAAGGCTTTGAAGCGAATTTTTCCCACTACGAAAGCTGGTAATCTTCCAAGCGAAAAGCGGCTAACAGCAACAGCGACGATACGGAAGATGATCGAATACATCCGTAGACCTGGAAAGAACTTCTCCAACGACTAATTTTGCTACTGCGTGCCGTAAGCTCACGGTAGACAACTAAACTTGCGCTAACGCTGTGACGTCAATTCTTCACAAATACAATTGACTGATGAGTCCAAAGTCCTAAGCACAGATTATTTGACAATCGATTGTCTGCAATTATTCAGTTTTTTCCGGAGTAGACTTTGACCCTATGACGGATTTCTCGACAAAAACTGAGAAGGCGAATTCAATTCTTGTTAAACGAGTTTATATGTACTCATAGCTTATACCAGCGACTTCGTTCGCGTTGGTATAATGAATAATTGATAGAAGGTCTCTGACGGTTGACCAGAGAGGAGGCGAATGTTACATAAGCCTTACAATATTACGTAGGCTTTTGATGAATAAGAATTTTAGTGGATGGCCGTGGCCGTGGCACTTGTAGTGTGTATTGGTCGGCTTTCAATCCCGACTGGATATTGAACGACAAACAACTAAAATCGTGTGATGTATTTAAAGAGTTCTCATTGTTATGTTTGATTCCCCACACCGATAACGCTATGTCCCGAATCAAACAAGAACTTCTCTCTTGAGATCCCGCTATCGCAGCTATTGGTTCCTCCAGGTAGCGCTTTAATAGCGGCTAAACCTGGGAAAACTAAATGGGCGCCACGAGAGTTTTCCGGAATCATGAAAACTTTTCGAGAGACAAAAAAAAGGAAAATCTTCCCTGAGAAAAAAATTCACGACACACAAAAAAGCGATGAAAAAAAAAAACTGATTTTTCCACTACGTTATAACGGCTCCGTTGGAGCCCGACGATGGCTAAACCCATCTTTAGGTTGGCGCTTCTGCTTCAATAATCACAGATACTCTTGGGTTTTTTACAAGATCTGCAGTAATGTGAAAATTTTATATAGACCCGGTACGACTGTTTAGGCAGGTTAAACATAATAAAACATAGTACGGCATTCTGGATGCGGCTTCACGGGATTTCCCTTCTTATGGATCAGACAAATAATGCATAGGTTCGTCGGGAATACTTTCGTCGACCCAGATTTTCGAGATGAGTTGATGTATGCTCCGTATCCAATTATCGCCAGTTGCTTTAAACAGCTCGTCACTTAAACCATCAGCAGCTTTCTGGAACTTAAGCTTGGAAATGACTGTCCTGACTTCATCTCGGTCGGGTGGATTGAATTTTTTTCTGTCTTCATCAAAGTTGAATGATTCATTCTGCCTGACGGTGGGATGCTGTTCGTCATTAACGTTTAACGGTCTGCAGAAATAATCTTTCCATTTGCTCAGCACAGACAGTGGTTCTACTACGACGATTCTTTCTCCATCCTTGCAAATTTCTCTTTGGACTTTACTGCTTTCTAAGTCCTTCTCGATCGAATGCTTCTCGTGGTCTTGTTTCTCTTCTGAGGGGTTCTTTTAGGTTCTAGGTTCTTCCCTTTTTTTCTGTTTGTTGTGCTCGTGAGCCCCTCTCGTTCTTTTCTGCAAGGCTTCACTGTACATCAGCTGTATTTCGAAATTTGCATTCCTTCTCAAATTAAAGGTTTCTTTTTGCGGGCGGGTTAAAAGCTAGTTCATCAAAGGCGGCCTCTCTAATTGCTCTATGGAGGCGATGCCACTGATCTTCTACATTCGACGTTGGTAGCATCGGATTTCTCGAGGGTTCGGCAGCCTCTTGCACTTGTAGCCTTTCGTCATTTTACATAGCTACTCGGACCGTTCGGACAACGAAAACACTGCAGAAGTGCCTTGCCTTTTTGTAGTTAGCGGCACACTTGTCGGTAGAGTGACCCGCTATTTTTTTTTCCTTCCCGATACATGCAAAAACGCTAGATAACGGGTCGCGCGTCTCGTCTATTCTCGGGTATTCTATCGCACGCGCGACCTATCGGAGCCTCAATTTCACAAAAAAAAAACGAATTTCTACCCTTTTAAGTTCGTTTTTTTTTTGCACGGCGCTACCACTATACTAGCGGTGCTATGTCCCTTTCTGGCACAGTTCCTCACTCCTTTTTTCGCGTTACTCCCGGTATCCAATCCTCGCACCTGTCCTTGAGCTTCCCTTCCTCCTTTTCCCACTTTTGGTTTCACTTTCACTTTTCCATTTGTTTTTGTTTTTTTTTTTCTAAAACACAGCTCGCGACTCTACTTTATGCGATTACAGAAAAAAAAGTCTACTCTCCTTTTTGTTCTACAGTTGATGACGGATATAAGAACATCCCATATAAGAAAGACTCGCTTATAAAACACACATTATAAGACACCATGCACTTTCCCCCATAGCAACATTCTTAAAAAATCCTATATAAGAAAATTGTTTATTAGAAAGACACTGACACGAGTATAAGAAACTTTTTTTGATACAAAATCCTATTCATTACATAGAAAATTAAACGTGCATAAGAAAGTATTCTGCCAAATTACTTTTTTTTAATGTTCTCATACTCTTCATTAAGCACAGAATTATGCGACCTGTAACTATGTATTTATGAACAGACTCTCCTGAACGAAAGCCAATAAAAGCAATGACAGATCGATAATGACGGGATGAAAAACAGAAAAGCGCGCTAATTGCTTATTTCATACATATTTGCCATCTAATTCTTATTTTTCCTTTTGCTTTTGGTAAAATCTTGGCTAAGGAAAGAAATACAGTGTCCATAAATACTAAACTCAAAATATTAGATTAAGTGAAATGCGGACAGACCCGAAAAGAAATTCGCCCTTCAGTTTCACGTCGCGGAAAGCACGTTGTCTAAAATTATAAAAACCACTGAGGAGCTTGAGAGCAAAAAATATTCAGGCAAAAATTTAAACATAAAAAGGAACAGAAAGCCGCAGTATACAATTTTGAACACGACAATGTTCATATGTTTTGCGCAGATGGCCGAAAACAACGCAATAATCACGGGACCAATTCTTCTTGAAAAAGCGGCGCAACAATTTGCGATTCAGTTGTGCATTCTCGATTTTACAACCAATTTCGGGTGGCTACAACGCTGAAAAAAACAAGAAAACGTTGTCTTCAAAAAAAATCACGGAGAGGCCAATTCCGCTGACATAATAGCTGCCGATAAATTCAAGGCAATGGTCCTTCTAGCTAAGTTAGCCAAATATGAGCTCGCTGAAATCTACAATGCGGATGAGACTGGCTTAATGTACAAAGCTCTTCCTGGTGGCACTAATGTACCAGCTAACAGGACCGTATGTGGACAAAAACTTTCAAAAGATCGGATTACGTTCCTTTTTATGTGCAATGCAACAGGTTCAGCCAAACGCATCTTTTCAATTGGGAAATCCAAGCAAACGCGATTTTTCCGCGGGAATCCAATTCCTCTACCGTATAAATATAATAAGAAGGCCTGGATGACCACCACCATATGGTGTGAAATCATTAAGGAGCTAGATGAAATCTTTGAAAAGAAAAAGAAAAAAATGTTGTTACTTATTGATAATGCAACCTGTCATAAATTCAATTGCATACCAAAAAAACATTGAGACATTGTTTTTGCCACCTTGCACAACAAGTTTTATCCAGTCATTGGACCGGTGTAAGATGTTTATTCGTTTCAATTAGTCAAACCCGTAATCAAATTTTGAATTTTCATGTTTTTAACAGGTGTAATTCAGTCTTTTAAGACCCACTACAGGACATGTTTAGTCCGCAAACAAGTCTTGGCAATTGAGAGTGGTTACATGGAAAGTTTTTCAAAGGAATTTACAATTTTAAAGGCATTATGTCGCGAAACGGTCTTGGTGGCTAGTTACCCCGGAAACTATTAGAAAATTATTTTAGAAAAGTGTGAGTTTCGAAGGAAGAAGGAGTTCAACAAGAAAATTAAGTTTCTGAACGGTGAATACAGTGGTGTTGAATGTGATTACTTTTTTAAATATCTCGACGATAAAGACAACGAAGATTGTTTTGGGGACATAAATGAAGAAGAGCTTGTCAAAGAAATGCTAGTGGATGAGGAGCTTGAAGTAGAATGCGTTGAGCAAGAAACACCCACTCCAAAGCTAATTAGGGAAGTTAAGTTTTTTTTTTACTCTAAAGCAATATTTGAATATTAATAAGGGTAACGAAGCAACTCGTGCAAAAGAAAATTTAAGACTTTTTTCAAACTTAAATCGAATTTATGGGTAACGCAACCGTACATATTAATTTTGATTTTAAATGAACTGCAATCACTTTTGATTTTTTTGTTTTTGTTATTTAAAGTTTGGTTGCAATTTTTCATAGAAATAAACGATACATACATATAATGTGTCTATCAGTGCTAAGAGATCTTTTTTTTAAATGCATTATAAGAAATTTTCTTTCTTACAATTGTGTTATTGATATAAGAAAATATCTTTCTTATATTCGTTTATTGTATTGTATATAAACTTTCTTATATCCGTCATCTACTGTACATACAATAAAAAAATTCAGAAAAAAAATAGCTTATCGCAATTTCAGCAAATTCGAACGACTCAACAAAAAAACCTCAGCTGGCCCTATTTACTTCCTGGTCATCGTCACCCATAGATAAACCATAGATAAACTAACCTAGATGTCAAACTCTACTAATACTTTTGCAAACCCTTAACTTACAGACACACTGTAACTGAATTCCAACACTTTTACATTCTCTACAACTTTCTCAAAATTTGATAGAATGAGAGCAATTTATTGGGTATAAAACGTGCGGTTTTTTTTTTTCAAAATTTGAACGTTTATTTAAGAAAAACTTGTACAATAGTATTATTCAAAGTATTGCCCATCTGAAGCTATGACTTTTTCCCATCTTTCTGGCAATTTGTGGATCCCATCCCAAAAGTACTGCGCCGGCTTGGCAGCTAAGAATGAATCAAGCCTATTTTTGATATTCTGCTCTGATGTGAACCGTATTTCAGTGAGGGCGTTCTGCATCGACCGGAACAAATGGTAGTCAGAAGGGGCAAGGTCTGGGCTATAAGTCGGGTGGGGTAAGACTTCCCATCCACTGTTTTCCAAATAGTTCTTAACCGGAATAGCAACGTGGGGCCGAGCGTTGTCATGATGGAAAATTATTGCCTCGTGTCTGGTCGCATATTCCGGGCGTTGGTCGTTTTTCGGCCACTGCTCTCTTCAAACGGATTAATTGTGTTCGTTAGCATTGTCCATTGATGGTTTCACCCGGTTTTAGCGGCTCATAATACAGCACACCCATCTGATCCCACCAAATACAGAGCATTACCTTCGCGCCATGGATATTCGGCTTTGCCGTTGATTTGGCTGGTTGGCCGGGTTTCACATATGATTTTTTGCGCTCGGTGTTGTCGTAATGGATCCATTTTTCATCACCAGTAATAATCCGATGCAAAAATGACTTTCTTTTGTGGCGTTCCAGCAGCATTTCGGACATGCAAAACCGCCTTTCGACGTCTCTCGGCTTGAGTTCATGTGGAACCCAATTTCCTTGCTTTTGAATATATCCAGCTGCTTTTAAACGTTTTGAAATGGCTGCTTGAGTGACACCCAAAGATTCTGCGAGCTTTTCTTGTGTTTGGCAACAATCTTCATAGAGTAATGTTTCCAGTTCTTCATCTTCAAACTTTTTTGGCTGCCCAGGACGTTCATCGTCTTCCAAGCCAAAATCACCACTTTTAAATCATGCAAACCACTTTTGGTACATTCGCTCAGCTAGCGCATGTTCACCATAAACTTCCATCAAAATACGATGACTTTCGGCAGCAGTTTTCTTCATATTAAAGTAATGAAGAAGAGCTCCCCGCAAAAACACTTTTTCAGGCACAAAGTTCGACATATTTGAGTGAAAAAAAATTATTGCTGTTTACGCTTCAAATGAATGACATATACTGAAATGAAATAATACAAGTTACGCCATCTCTTAGAAAACCGCACGAATTAAGTTATAGACCAATACAAGTAAAATTGCTAGAATGAGAGCGATTCTGTCAAATGCCTTAGAAATATCAAGTGCTTTTACTTTACTTTTAAATTCATTTTTATTGATTCTTTCATTATTACTTACATTCTAGACAAAAATGCTTAAATCTAGTTTAACAATTATAGTTACTTATTCTAGCTTACTGGCTCTTACCGAGCGCTCTAAACTTTACAATCTTATTCATAGTTTACCTTTCGGCCTTAAAACTATCTTACAATTAATCTTGTCTATCAGCATTACAATATATGAAATTTCTAAGAAAAGGTTTTCGAAAAACTTAGATACAATATCTTTAAAATTTTTTATAAAACTTAAAACTATGTCCCTATTCTACTTAACCTACCTAAGCTACTTAACCTACCTTAACTATAATCGGGGTGGCGAGCACTCGTAGCCTCTCACATCGAGTGGTCACCATACCAATTGCGATTTCGGGAGCCTACCATTCGTCAACATCGTGCACAAGCATCCCCTAGATTCAACCAATGCCATAAAGCATCGGTTACCTCTCAGTGGCGCCGCCTTATGTTGACGAAAGCGGTCTCTCCACGAAATCCCCCTAACTACCCTTATTCTAACTTACAACTAAGAGGAGTGTGTTACCTTAGTAACGTACCGACCTAGGAAAGCGAGCCCACCCTCTCCCCTTCTAGAAGCCACCAGAGTTCGGTGTACTGTTTCTCGGCATCGATCCGATCCCTGTCCGCTATCGCGGGACTAAAACGGAGGAGCTCCTGAGCATTGGCGACATACCCGTCGTAGATGAGCCGCTTGTCCCTCGCACCGCGGTGGCGGTGGTATATTACCGGGATACCATCCCTGCTTTGCATTAACCCTTTAGCATCAATATGGAGAAATGCCTCTGGCGGGATAAAGCCCGATAGAAGCGTGCTCTCGTGGTACATTTCATTGGGGTAATAAGCCCCAAAGATCAGGCTATTATCGTTGGTCATTGCTCGTGCGACGTGTCTTCGGATCACCTTAATTAGGAAATTGTCAATCCTATTCAGATTAGCCCCATCGTAAAGGACTTTGTTGGGATAATATTTTTTGTACTCTGATTCTGGTGTTCTGTACAGGCCGAGACAGGTCCTAAGACACTGCCTTTAAACACCCGAATCCTTTCCATCTGATACGGCGCTACATTGAACCACACGGGACAACCATACGCGATAACTGGCCTGATTAGGGCCACATAGCATATGAGCTTCACCCTGGAGACAAGTTGACTGCTGTGAAATAGCCTTCTTGTCAGGGCTAAAGCCTTCTTGGCCCCAGCAAGACAAGCATCTATATGCTTGTCAAAATACAAATACTTATCGAGCCAGATACCAAGGTATCTCACTACGCTTCTCACCGCTAATGGCAATCCGTGCTGTCCAATGATGGCCAAATTTCGCCAGTTATATCTGGTATCCCTAGAAGCCCATCTCAATGGAGTTCTAAACAAGATTGTTTCCGACTTTTGAAAATTGATTTTCAACTTCCAATCGTCGCAATACGCCTTAATATGATCGAAGTCACGTTGCAAAAGGGTGTTAATGACTTCGATTTTTGGACCTGATCTGTACGCCACTAAATCGTCTGCGTACGCTATGGAATGATTGAGGGAACCTACTAGATCACTTGTGTAAATGTTAAACAGTATCGGAGAAATCACAGCCCCCTGTTGTAAGCCGTTTTTAATGTCAAAGATCTTGCTAGAAATGACGTTGTTACACTTAACAACGAACTTCTTTCCCATAAGCATGTCGTAAATTATATATAGCAGGGGTTTCGGCATGCCCATCCTGGTCAGCTTATAGAAAAGCCCCTCTAACCATACGGTGTCGAAGGCCTTCTCAAAGTCAACGAGGCAGGCACCCGTACACTGGTTCTTGCATTTATTCCATTGTATGTCGGAGACCAGCTTTGACGCAGCATGAATAGTGTCATGCCTCGCCCTAAAACCAAACTGATTTTCCGGAATTATATTATTTTCCTCAACCCACCTTAACAGCGCTCTATTAACCACCTTCTCAAATACCTTGCTAATATTCGGAAGCAAACTAATTGACCGAAGATTAGCAGGGTTAGTTCTAACTTTGTCCCTTTTCGGGATTGGATGTACCACTGCTGTTTTCCAATGCGTCGGATAATATGCATTATTGAGCGCATTGTTAAATAGCGTAGTAAATATATCCACTGCTTCCAAGGGCAGGTGTCTTAATACGACGTTTGGAATACCGTCCACCCCCGACGACTTTTTGTTTTTCAGAGATTCAAAGATGCACAGGAGTTCATCTTTTCGCACGAACAAATGAGAGGAAGCTCGTTCATCGGCGACGATGACGTTTGCCGCGTTTTCTTCATTGAATACGGTGAAACCGTGATTCTCGGATCGCCAATTTTGAAGTTCGTTGCGCAGATAATAGTGACTTACGTAGGCCCTGTTGTCAATGTCGTGATTACAGTGAACAGGATTGTTCACCGTATACACGGCCTCGAAAAAAGCTCCCAGCAAATTCACTTTCTCCTGTGGGTCTTCGACCACGAAATGACCGTCGCCTGAGTCGGCACTCTCTGGACTTATGCCGACGGTCAGTAGTGTCTGTCTGTTTTCTGCTGTTTGTGGAATTCGGACACACTGAATGTCATTGTGATCTTTCCTCCTGAACAATTTATTTATCTGCGGGAACATATTCGGACTACTGGATTTTATAGCCCGAATCTTATTGCCCCAGTACAGACTTACAGACTTACTGTAATTTTCTTTAATTAATTGTTTTAGGTTTTTGATCAGTGACTTTAGTGCTCTTATTTCCGGGTCGTTTCTGTCAGTGAACTGTCTGTACAGCTGCTTAAGCCTCGAGAGTAGTCTAGTTTTGTGTGCGTATAATGCGTTGATTGTTGGAGTTCTGTACTTTTCGATCTGGCTTTCGTCGGAGTATTCTATCCGAGGGATAGTCTGCTCCATAGTTCGTTTGACAACGTCTTGCATCGTCAGTAAATTACGGTCGATTTCTTCGTTAGTTAAGTTTCTGTTAGTCGGGGGATCAATTCCACTCAAACGTAAATTACGCAGTAAGATTCTGGAGAAGCACAACCACCGTACTCTACGGTAGTCGTATGAGTACAAAATATCAAGTGCCTCCAGAATGATGTACGCATTGGTTCCACTTTTCGGTGAGACATGCCATCAGATCACCAGTGGACCTGTTGCTACGAAAACCGTATTGCCCGTCACTAAGAAGTTTTCGTGTTTCGAGATATTTCATGAGCTGACAGTTTATCAGCGTTTCCATGACCTTTGAGAGAAGGGACGTAAGTGCAATGGGTCTGTAGGAAGAGAGAGAGAGATTCGCCTTTCTTAGGGACGGGCTGGATAAATACTGTTTTCCATCTGCTCGGAAAGAGTCCTAAAGCGTAGGATTGATGAAAAAGCTTACGCAGTGGTTTTGCCAGAGAACACCTTTTCAGAAGAAGGGGAGATATATCATCTGGACCAGCGGATTTGTGAATGTTAAGATCTTTAAGAACTCTTGCTACTACACGAGCGCGAAAGTGGATCTGTCCCATTGAAGATTCGACGTACTCAAGTGTAGACGGAGACATCTGGGGTGTTGAGCTGTCCGCAAAGTGTGCAGCAAGCAGATTGGCCTTGTCCAAAGAGCTGACAGCTGGAATGTCATTGTAAATGAGCGTTGGGTTGGAGGATGGGGCAGAATTTCTAATATTTTTGACTAACTACCAAAAATTGTTACTACCTTTGGGACATTGCAATATTTTTTGCCTCAGTTTTTGGTCGTATTGGAATTTTAGACGTTTAAGAAAGGCGTTGCAGTCATTTCTGGCTCGTTTAAACTTTTTTCGATTTTCCTCAGTTAGGCTGGTCTTGAAGGACCGAAAACACCTTTCTCTAACTCTGACAGCCTCTTTACAGCTCGAGTCGTACCATGCCTTTTCTTTTAGTTTGATACTCTTCATACGATGAGGGATAAAGCATCTCATTCAAAAGAGAATAGTTTCTGTGATCATGTCAGCAGCGGCATCCACATCGTTATCGAGGAAACATAACGACCAGTTAAAATTACTAAAGATGATGTCAAGTCCGCTTCAATTGGCCTTCCCGTATTGCCATTCGGTTCTTTTAGGATTTTTTTCTCTAACTGTGTGGTGGGTGTACGAGAAATTAGCTAATATGGCACAATGGTCCGACGAGCCTAGAGGGGAAAGCACTTCAACGGTACACTTATCAGGGTGAGAAGTTAAAAACAAGTCCAGGGTGTTGGCGGTATGACTATCAATGTCTGGCATTCGTTTGGGCTCATTTACAAGCTGGGTCAAGTTATTTTCCGCAGTGAAGATCTCAACACACCGTCCTTCGGGTGTTGTCTGTCCAGAATATCGAAGACAACCAGAATTGGTATATGCGGATACAGGGATACAATTCATTGAATGGAGTCAGACAGTTCATCGAACTCGTTAAAGGTAGAATTGCTGTCCAGTTTGGGGCTTCTGTAAATAAAGCAGTAGTGGGCAATTTGCTTACAGAGATGAAATTTGAACCACACGAAGTTGGAACAAGGATTACATTGTGGTGAGAGAAGAATAATGGCACTAGTTCGTAACCAGGTAGCTTCAGATCTGAAATGTGTGGCTTATCTGACGTAAGCGCCGACAACGCAAAGAATATTGCACAGAGTATCTTCATGTACTGGGAGTTGAAGTAGCTGATAACCAATTTAATAAATGCTATGTAAAGAATGTGCAAAAAAAGAACGACAGTAATGGAAACAGCAGTGCATCAAGCAAGCCGATCATATGCATGGAACTGTCGGACTTCGCTCTCAAACAACGGATTATGATGGAAAAGAAAAAGAAAAAGCGATATCTGCTCTCGTACCAATATGGTAACAGCATCAACAACGGCAGCAACAACAACAACAGTAGCAGCAAAGGGAAACGCACTTTCCTGTACATCAAAGATGTTTCCCGTTGTAAAAAACGATTGGCAAATCTCCTGCCAAATGAGATGTTTTGACCCGAATTTTTCCATCCCAATCGATGTTGTTGATTGCGGAAGAATCTCAGCTTCAAACGAGTTGTAAAACTGCGCACCTGGAAGAGTAGTAAAGTCGGCTTTGACATAAGTTTCGTCATCCAAAACCAAGCACGCTTTCTTGTTGCCGATCAACTCGTATAGCTTTCGGGCTCGTGTTTTTATGACTTTTTTTGCTTTTCAGTAACTTTTGGTATTTTTTGTTTTTTTCGTGGTTTTAGACCGTTACGTTTTTTAGATCTTTGTACCATTGTTTGGTTGGTATTACATTTCCGAGCAACATCTCTGGATGACATAGTCCGGTTTTTACGATGGTATCCACTATTTTCCTGTCCAAATTTGTATCATGTGCTCCAATTTTAGCTCCACTTTTCTATTTTCGCTTAACTGTCAACGTCTCCAAATATCGTTTAATAACAGAATCCACTGTACTGCGTGCTGTGTTTAAATTTTTTGCGATGAAATGGTTTGGACGCGAAGTATTTTCGAGCCATTTGTCGATGATCTTTTTACGACGTTCCTCTTGACTCATATTTTATAAATATTTTAAGCCGCACCGAACTAAAATCAATAACTAACTGAAACTAGAGAATATACAGGCTAATTTGGGTACAAAATCGGATTGCAATTTTTACGCATTGGAAGTATAGCCCGTATTAAAATTTACAGATTTTATTCGTTTCAGTCCTTAATGCAAGCGAAAGAGGTGAAAAAAGAGAAGAACTATAAATACGTTTGGTTTAGCAAGAACAAGGTGCTCATGAAAAAAGTCGAAGGTAGTAATATCATCGCAATAAAATCTTTTGATTATTTCAAACTTATCTGTTGATAAAGAAAACTAATTAATAACCAATAATGAATTCAGATTTAAATTGTCTCGATGATATTACTTCCTCCAACCTTATTGATACTAATTGTGAACAAATTTTTTTATCCAATTTACTCGTATATTGTACAAACAACTTTTTTTCTTACACCAAAACATCAGAAGTCTAAGAGTAAATTTCATTAGGCTGGCATATATAGACTCTTTTGTATCTTTGACGGATTTTGTATTTGTCTCGGAGATTTGGATTTATGAATTCGAGAAAAAAGATTATAGTTTACCGGGTTATGAATTTTTTACAAAAACGAATGAGAATTATGTGGCAGGCGGAGTAGGCTGTTGCGTTAAAGAAGAATTTGATGATTGTGTACCAACGTACCTCGTTGATTTCTTAAGTGCTGATATCCTAAAATTGAGTTTCACTTTTTGTCGTTTTGTGCGTCTACCGACTTCAAAAATATGATTTTTCAGTATTTGTGGAAGAATTCTCCAATTTATTAGATAATGAAAAGTCAAGAAATTTTATAATATTGGGTGATTTCAATTTTAATATTCTTGAAAAAAACTGATACAGTAGCAGAATATTTGGCCCTACTGGCTTCTCATGGGTTGGAGTCTGTTATAAATGAACCGACAAGATTGCCATCGGGTAGCGGTTTAGACCACACTTACGGACGTTTTTCCAATATTTCACTTGACGCATGTGAAAAATGTGTCTTCGATTTTGCAATTACTGACCACTTAATGACAGGTTTACTAGTAAGTCCGATTATTAAAAGGAATAACCATAAGCCTAGTTCTCACAATGAGGTAACCAGAATTGATTTTTCTAAATTAAAGTCTATTCTCAGCTTTGAGTCATGGGAATATGTTTTTATTGAGCCAGATCCATCTAAATCGTATGATATTTTTCTAAAATGCCTTACAAATCATATAAAATATTGTAGTTTTACGAAATATATAAAAAGCTCGTCTAAAAGGCTCAAACCTTGGATAACTACTGAGCTTGTACAATTAATTAATAAAAAAAAACAAACTGCAACAGAAATGCTATAAACACCCTAGCAATAGAAATCTAAAAAGGAGCTACAAAAGGCTATGTTTTGAAGTAAAAAATAATGTTCCAATTTGCCGTGATAAGTTTTATAAAAATCATTTTAGCTTAAATAGCGGAAATATAAGAAGTGAATGGAAACTCGTTAATAGAATTCTCAATAAGCCCGCTTCCTCTAAAAGTCCTACCACGATTCTCTATAATGATCGCACTGTCACCGATAGGCTTGACGTTGTTGACATTTTCAATAATTATTTTGCCAACATTATCCATCCGATTTTAACTACATTCGATTGCAGGAATTCTTGTTTTCTATCTACTCCTTACGAAACTGCTCAGAGATGTACTTTTTCCTTTGAGCCCATTACAGGCTTAGAGTTGTTGAAAACTATAGGCTCTCTAAGAAACTCAAATTCCTGTGGCACAGATGGCATTTCAAATCGGATGTTGAAGAATGTTGCTTGTTTTGTTGTGGATGTCCTAGCCCATATTTTTAATAAAAGCGTTTTATCCGGAGTTTTTCCCATAGCTCTTAAATTTGCGGATGTAGTTCCACTGTATAAAAAAGGTGCCACAAATGATGTAAGCAATTACAGACCTATTTCGCTTCTTTCTTCAGTAAGCAAAGTTTTTGAAAAAGTTATGAAAAATAGGATTGTTAACTTTCTTAATAAAACTTGCTTTTTCAGTTCACTTCAATATGGGTTTCAAATAGATAAAAGTACGGAGGATACATTGCTAAATTTTTGCTCACAAATTTTCGATAGTTTAGACAATAAAAAGTCTACAGCAAGTCTGTTCGTCGACATTTCTAAAGCATTTGATATGGTTAACCATTACATTTTGTTGCGGAAATTACAAAATGCCGGTTTTCGAGGTTTTGTTCTTGAGTGGTTCAAATCTTATCTTCAAAATAGATCTCAAAGAGTAAAGATTGAAGGGATCAGAAGTAATATTGTACTAGGTTTATGAATCTAGGGGTACCTCAGGGCTCTGTATTGGGATCAATTCTATTCCTGATTTACATCAACTCATTGTTTGAGCAAAATTTCAAAGGCCTTATCACTGCCTTTGCAGATGATGTTGTTTTAACATATGGTTCTGTAAGCCCTCTAAATTTAATTGCTGATATCAATGCAGATTTGGAAATGTTTAGGACATATGTTGCTGCACACAGACTGATGATCAGTTCCAAAACAAGAATAATGTATTACAGTCTGATATCTCAAAAGTCGTTTGACGCTGAAGTTTTTTTTTTTTCATGCACCTGAGTGTCAAAGGTTTAAATTGTTGAGCTGCTTCTATAGCACCATGCCTTCCGCTAATACTTTTTCTAGCAATTATTGACTCTAGATTGTGCTTTAATAATCACATTGATAACTTAAGGCAATATTTTCGAATGACGCTTAGACGTTTCTTTTTTCTGAAGAATGTCTGCTCTTTAAACCTTCTGAAGATAATTTTTTTGGAATTTTCCAATCTAATCTACAATATGACATTACTTGTTGGGGAGGGGCGTGTCTTAACAGAATCCAACCACTTCTCGTTTTACAGAAATTTATTGTAAGAAAAATCTGCGGGAAAAATCGCTTACATCATAGCTTTCCATTATTTTACGATTTGAAAATTCTTCCCGTCCGGCATTTATATTGTTTCAAAGTTCTAAAGTCCTTTTTCTATAGATCTAGTAATTTAAATATTAGAGTTCTTGAAAATTACAATTTACGTCGTAATCATTTGAATCTAGTAGCTGTTCCTAAATTTCGAACCACAGCCTATAGGAATTTTTATACAGTGTCATCGCGTTGCCTCTTTAATGAGCTTCCTTTCTGGATTAGGACTCTTAGTCCTATCAAAATATTTTTGAAGCATGTAAGAAATTGGCTTCTAGCCCATGACATTAAACGTTTAGAGTCCATCGTAGTCTGTTATTGATGTTTTTGATGATTTGGTGTTTCGTTCTTTATTCTTTTCAAAAAGATTTAATTTTATTCTATAAAACTAATCTTGTTTTCTAACTTGTACCTTGGCATTGTGTTCTTTTTCCTCAATGATATAATGTATTACGTTTGCTTTAATTTTGAAATTGTAAATTTTTTTATTTTTTTTTAGATGAAAGGGTCACCCCACCCATTTATTTATATTATTGCTTTTTATCCTTTTGATGGGGCATTCAATACTATTCCTGATTAAGAAATATAAAATGTCTGTCATTTTTCTCTAGTTAATATTATTTGTTGTTTAATTATGCTAATTATATTTTGAAGTATTGTAACTATATTCTAGTGAAAATCAACTTTTATACTACTACTACTACTAGATCAGAGTGATATGAAAGGTGTGGGCGGGGATCTACCTGTGTTTCACTAAGTGCCAAAACAGCTGGTCTGTATTTGCAGACGTGGACGTACGCAGAAAAGTGTTTACTTTTTAGCCTGCGTATATTGGCAATATCCACTCTGAATTCCCGAGTCATTATAACGAAAGACAAATACAAAAAACACAAACACTTAAATCAAGGTAATGAGGTTTTGGCAGCAGCACGCTTTAAAACTCTTTAATAGCTAGCGATTTTAAAAAAAATATTGGAAAATTAATTCTTGGAAAACCATTCTTACGAGTATTGTCAACTGTTGTTAGAAACGTTGGTAAAAAATCATAAATGCCTTTTTTTACCTGCTGTATGTTTTCCCAAGTTTTTGTGCAAACTTAATGATGATTTGTTTTTTTATTATTGTTACTTTCATAAGAAAAAAATAGTAAAACGTTATGTTAATTAGGCATAATTTAAAATGATTTTTAATTCTTCTAAAAATAAAGTCCTACACGAAGTTTTACAATTAGTACTAACAGAGCAATTTCCGTTAACATGGGTCAGGGTACACCAAAGTAAGCCTTTTCTTAAATCATCGATAAATGATGCCAACATTGGAGATGGACCCTTACTGTAGAACGATTTGTTTCTTAGAATATGCCCAGGAATGGAATCATTTCCCAAATTGTCGTGGACGAATTAGGGGACACTCTGTATAGTCATATAAAAAATAAAACAATTTTTTTTTTTTTATTTCTAAACAACAGCTTTTTTTTTATTTTTATAATAATTACGTCGTAAAATTAAATTTTCTTTTTATTCAATAATATATAATATGACAACTGACTTGTCTTAAATAAAATGAAATTTTATTTGAAACAATCATGTGGGTGTTTTATTAATGAATTTATTTTCTTAAATATCAAATGCTAAAACATGTAATGGTGTGTTTGTTTTTTGTTATTTTCTATTTATTTATTTATTTTTTTCAAAAGCATTTAATATTATACACAACAGTACTATATATGTTAAACTATATTGTAATGCTTGTAAATAAATAACTTATTACAATACAGAGCATAACATCAATTATATAATTATTACAATTATTTTCATTATTATTATTATTATTATTATTATTATTATTATTATTTTTATTATTGTTATTATTATTACTTGTATTTACTACTTATGGTTAGTTATGTTGCAATTTCGTTTCATTCTAAATGTGCATATAAAATTGAAAACACTCTTAAATATTTATTTTTACATACATATCTGATTTTTATTTTTTCATTATTTATTATTTCTATTATTATTTTCAATATTATTTTTAGCTAAACATAATTTTAAATTATTCTCTAAATAAACTAAATTTATATATGTATATATATTTTTATTTTTGTTTTTGTTTTTGTTAAATGAGAATAAACAGGTGAATATTAACAGCCATAGAGAGAATTACAGAAAGGAGTGTTAAATATAATTTAAAGTTTTATTTTTATTTAAGGAATAGGGTTGGCTTACACAGTTTTAGTAAGCACTCTTTTATTATTGTCAAGTACATATTCTCACTACATAATTTCTTTGTTTTTTTTTTTTAATAATAGGTAAAGATCCTTAAGTAAATAGTGACGAATAAAGTAGGAATATAAATATTGTAGTTTCTTATCTTTCGATGATTCCAATTAGAATTTTTTTTACATAAAATTTTGGAACAATTTATGATGCTTGGGGTTGAAAATATATAAGTTAGGATAGTATAAACATATTTACAGTAAGTTAGTTGTAAGAGATAATAGTAGAAGTTGAAAATTATGCTATTAAAATATATTTGATAACAAAAACTAAACTCAGTGTACTTAAATTAGGAAGATATGTTATCTAACATATGTTTAAATATTCCCGCAGGATAAGAATGCGAATGCGGTTGTCATGAGAACATCGAATTAGCAAAATACTGTGAGAAAATTCAACGTTGATAACCTGCAGGTATAATTTAAGTCCTTCAAAAACAATAATTCAGACTGGTTCAGCAGTAATCCGTGATCACTTTGGATTGACTACAGAAGATTGATATAACCAGTCAGTGCCAAGGTAGTTCTAAAATCAGCCTTATTTGGAATTACATAATTCCACACGGCAAAAGAATCCTCAAAGAGAAAAACAAGCTCCTCACACAAACCTGCGGATATGTTGACAACGAATTTATAAATGCCTTTGACGCTTCACATTCAGACCTTGCAGTTTCCAACAATAGATTTCGACGCACTTATTTCCTGTGAGATAGGGCATGTTTAACACTAATTTCTGAGATTTTTTCTTACACAAATTTTCTCAAAAGCCTGTTAGTGGAAGACATTCTTCTAACAATTTCTTAGGCTATTCGGATTTACCATCCCTGGCTACATGAACTTACAGTGAAAATTCGAAACTTACCAGGTGAAGGGTAGAGCGTTCAAATAACGACCCCAACTTCACGGAACCGCAATAAAACATCAAATTAAGTCCCAACAACACAGCTAATGAGATGTTCAACTCTGCATTCAATGAATAATATTAGTCGTGGAGAAAAAATAAAATAAACCCCCTAGATAAAGATACTCGTAGATTGAGGCCATTATTGAGGCGCTGACTGAAGCCAGAATTGTAATCGAGCTCGTAACTCAAGTATCACTTTTAGAAATTAACGAATGTTATACGCCAATCCCCAAGCTGGGAATCGAAAAATACATCTCGACTTCCCAAAATATGTAATGCATATAAGAGGGATTATTTTCCAAGCCTTAGAAGCGCGTAGATCTTTAGCTGGAAGTAAAACAGAACTAAGACTACCCCTTGTGAAACAGTTCTTTGAACGGCGTTCGCCAGTAATTGAAACAGTAGTAACTTTCTCGGAGCACCAATACCAATAACAAATTTTCAATTAGCTTCTAAAAGGATAGGCGCTGAAAACATAAGCAAGATAAAATACTGCTTCATCATGGGTTTGATCCTGGACCTAACAAGACATTGATTTCATTTATTTTATGTGCTGTCTTAATTTGAGTGATATACTTGTACGGGACTATCTCAGTAAATTGTTAGCGAGCGACTTTTTTTACGAGGGAATCCCACAGGGTTTAGTCCGTAGGCCCCTACTGTTGAACATTATATATATAAAGCGTATATCAACCCAAAGAGAAGCGTTGCTTTGGCTTTACGGATGATGTTGCATTGATATTTCTGGCAAGAATGTAGACAATTACAACCGTACGCCGTTGGCAGGATAGCGCCGGCCAGCTCATTATCCAACGATCATAAAATTGAAGCAGTTTCTATTAGGTACGACTGAAAGGTTTGACAAGGATTTGGACAAATTTAAAAAAAAGTAAAAAATTACAAAGTGATTTCCGTACCGCAAATCGGCGAGAAAAGTGGAACGAATCCTATAAAGGACGATTAACGCATTATCTTACACAAGTGATTGGGGTTCTCATTAAACGGGATCATACCGAAACGAGGTTAAATTCATTTGAACGGGATAAAGGTGTTTTAGAGAAAATATGTTTAAAAGCAGATATACGAGTATAACCACCCAAGGAGATTATTCTGCGAAATAGTTTCGAAAAATTCGAAGTATTGTAGTTTTCGGGCATTGTGGGCAATTTGGGTGGTTCACTTCCCCGGATAATGGTTTTTGAAGTTTTGATCCAGATAACCTCAAAACGCTGCTTTACGGCTGTTCTGCGGAGAACAAAAACACTAATAAACCGGGCAGTTTTGCACTACCAAAAGGCGATGATCGAGAGCTTACACCTTTCTGCGCAGCTTGAGCGTAAGGCTTTAAAAAAACAAGTCTGCAAACAGAAATATCACACAAAATGCTATCAGTGACAAACTTCAGTGCAAATGCATTGCGAATCCTAACGAAGGGAGGAATTTTACACTAAAGTTTGGATATTCACCAGCGATTCGTAAATTTCAGACGAACTTCTAATCACTGACCCTCTGCCTGTTTCACTAAAACTTTTGAAAGCTCACCAGTATCAATCACAGAAATAACCTGGGATCATCATACTTGGAATGCAAAATATTTCTGCATCTGCTCTTTATTGAATTCGAGAATGCATTGGAGAGCGATAATCTGAATTTTATTTGAAATGCTTTGCTCTATAGGGTTCAAAGTCTTATATCTGACTCAAATGTTAAAAGGTCAGAGTACTTTGAACTACTGAAGAGTGAGACAAGACCGCATACCATAATGGCCATTTCCGGTGGCAATACGTTACGAGTATGTGCTTCATGTTGCCCCGACGAGATAAAGCCGCGGACTAAAATGATCAATGACTTCAGAATTGAAACACTTTGACTATGCTTAACATATCAGCTTGCCTTCGCATAGTATTATGGACTTTTACCAAATGGGTCATAATTTAGAATCTTAGCAGAGCGGAACTTAAACCCATAGTCTCTCGAATACAAATAGCAACATTTAAAGTAACCAAAATATGTAAGATCAATGTTATCAGCTTGTGAGGGCGTTCGATAATTACGTGCATTTAGACAGATGCTGGTGTCTAAAATTTACGTATTTTTTCTTGTACCTTACCACCAAGATCCAATTGACATCCTACACTTGAATTGGTCGATAAAATCAATGATGTGGTGATTGACGAATGCTGAATCTGTATACTTCCCAAATGATCGCCTGCACAAAATTTTGGAAAATTAGTTGAATATGAGGAAGCTGAAAGGCGGCCGAATGGCCCACTTCGTAGCAGTGTTACGACATGTCGTTTCGTAAGTATTGATGAAACTTGGATCACGCCAGATATGAAAAAATAGTCAAAACAATGGATTTCTGCTGGCGAACGTGTACCAAAGAAGGTAAAAACAGTTCCATAAGCTAAAAAGATCATGGGCAACCTTGGTTTTTTGTTGGGATTCGCAGGAAAGATGGTAAAACCGGACTATGCGCACTATGCAAGGTTATGGGATAGATTCCACACGGATTTGCTGAAAAAACATCCTCGCTTGGCAAAGAAAAAAGTGCTGTCCTGTTCCCCATAGTAGTTGGAGAAATCTCAAGATTTTAGTCCATGCGACTATTTTTGGTTCAAAAGCATTAAGAAATGGGTTAGAGGCAAGAGATTCGAATGAAGCAGTTATGGCCGCAAGAGAAGCCAATTTTGCACAGTTTGACAAATTTTATTTTAATTT
The DNA here is from genome assembly GCA_963966105.1 of Volucella zonaria. Lineage (NCBI taxonomy): Eukaryota > Metazoa > Arthropoda > Insecta > Diptera > Syrphidae > Volucella > Volucella zonaria. Next base: position 314,525,016 of record OZ014530.1, on the reverse strand, counting down.
TGTAAGCCGTTTTAGTAATCTTTAAAAAGTTGGAGCATCGTTAGGCTAAGAGTATCGAGTTAAAAGAAGATTTTGTCATTCATAAACTGCAAACGTTTTTTAAACGATTTCTACATATCTACTTCTAATATTCTTGAGGAATTGTATCTCAAACGAACCGCTCTTACACGTAAAGCTTGGCGCAGAACAGGCAATGAATTTGAGGGAGCCTGGTTGAAACCCACATCCGATAGCACGCAGGCGTTGCTGACGCCTTTTGACTCGAAAGGTAGTAAGAACTAAGAAGCAGGAAAAAAGACCATACGATGACTCAGCGAGCTTTGCAATGTTGGCCAACTGGATTTCATAAAAACGTTAACAACTTGAGATACGGACCCGACTGACTGAAATCTGGAAACAAGAATGTAAATCAAAAGTAAGCTGCAATAGTAAAACTGTTAGTAAATAACCATCGAAGGCAGAACTGATATTACCTAGAACTGTTGATTTCGCTAAGACCAAGACTTCAATTTCTAAACGATAAATATTAAGTTACCTGCAATCATAAAATTTCCGTTGACAACTACAAAGATGTCGTATGAATAAAGACAACGAATCCTATTGAATCCTAGAACGTAAGAACTCTTTTCAACCTATCTAACATATAAGGAGTCTTTCAAAATCCTTAGTTGTTCTCCTTTAAAGCGAACTTTTATACGACACAATTGCATACATACAGTGACTCAACTTTTTGATCACATGATCAGAAGAAAATACAACTCTTTGCTGTAACTTCTCCAATTTTACTGTTATTATAACTAAATTTTCACTCAAAACAAATGGAGTGATTAAGAATCAGCACAGCAAAAGCGAAATGCACCGTTATTTCGTGAGTACTTTTACAAGTTCCTAGACAATGCATGTGATCAATCTGTTGAGACTGGCGCAGTATATTGCGAAGCGTCGTATTTTGAGCACAAAGGGTTGCAAAGCTTGGTTTTTTTAAAGTGTTTTCTCTCGATATTAAACAAATTTGATTATCAAAAAAAGGCAAGTTCAAATTTCAGTTTAAGAAAGCATTTTTAACTGCCTTGAATTTGATAGAAGATGAAAACACTTGGTAAAGCTAAAGAAAAGGAAGTGAAATGATTAATTGTTTCCAAAATGAGCCATAGAAAAATTTCTTGAAAACTTGGTGTGTCATTGGGATGCATATCTAAAATACGCAAGAATTTGGGCACTGAAATCGAAAAAAATTGCGCTGAAAGGAAGCCAATTTTGAATTCTACCTTACAACAGCGTATTGTGCGACAAATAAAGTATGGCGTACATGACAATGCGGCCCAGATCAATAAAGATTTGTTACAAAACGATAAAATTACTGTAACAACTGAGGCTGTTAGGAAAATTTTGCGCAAGAACGGCTTTCACGGGCGCCCAAAAAGAAAGAAGCCCCTTCTGACTGACCGCCATAAAAAATTAAAGCTGGAATTCGCCAGAAAGTATAAAAACTATAGTCTTAGTGAGGTGATTTGGTCGGACGAAACAAAAATTAGTCGTTTTGAGCCCGATGGTCGTCAATGGATGTGGAGAAAGCCTAGTGAGCCAATAAGCGATCGCCACATCAAGCCAACATTAAAGTTTGAAGATGAAAATCTTATGATTTGGGGATGCAGTTGGTCAATGTGTTAGGGTAATGGGTCGTATGAATGCCGCTTAATATGTTATATCACCATTCTGGAAGCCGGGCTTTTAACATTTCTTCGAAACTGGAACAAAAATATGTCGGACATTGTCTTCCAGCAAGATAATGATACGAAACACACAGCCAGAATTACCAAAGCGTGGCTGCAAAGTAATCATTTCGAAGTACTTGATTGGCCACCACAATCGCCAGATCTCAATCCGATTGAGCATCTTTGGCTTGAAGTCAAAAGTGCAATTACAGATTTGCCAGGAGATTGTGCAAATTTACTAACATTATGGCACCGCACTCAAACTGCTTGGCAAAATGTTAATCCAAACCGATGCAAAACATTAATAGAATCCATGCCAAGAAATACTAAACAAGATTAGTTTAGTAAAGTCAACTACATCCTGAATGACTCGAACTACAACCAACTTCAGACTGCTATAATTTCCAAACCGTTCATGACAGTGAGCTCAAATTTTGACACATGACAGATAATTTTATTATTTACAAGCCTGTTAAACGATTTGCGTCTCAGTTGTGTTGAAAAATTTTTATCCGCGATGGAATTCAAACGTGATAGCTATCGTTAGAGCCCTCCAGCACCTCAACGTGAATAAATCATTTGTGTCTCGAACCATAGCTCGTTACCGTGACACTGGCAGCAACATCGGCAGAAATGGTTCGGAAAGTGAAGGCTCGAATTGAGCGAAATCCGCGTCGAAGTGGAAGAAAAATGGCTCGTGAGCTCAACATATCGTTGGAACGGATGCAACACATACTGAAAAATGAGCTTGGGCTCAAGCCATTGCAGTTCCGAAAAGCACACGATCTTACACCGCAACAGAAAAAAGTTAGAGTCGAAAGAGCGAAGGAATTGCTACGCTCGCACGAAAGTGGTGAGTTACCGAATTTGGTTTTTTCCGATGAGTCGCCATTTGTTATCGAGCAATATGTCAACAAACAAAATGACCGAGTATACTTGCCAGAGAGGTTCATCGAAAATTTACACCTTCGGACGGCCACCAGAAAGCAGGCAGCGCCGATGGTGATGGTTTGGGCCGCCATAACCGCCGATGGTCGCTCTCCGCTCGTATTCTTGGAACATGGCGTAGAGGCAGTATTGAAGCCTTGGGCAAACAACCATTTTGGTTGGAGACCGTGAATATTTCAACAAGACTCGGCACCGTCTCACAAAGCGCGCGTCAACCAAGATTGGTTAAAAAACAACGTTCCACACTTCATTTCTTCGACACAATGGATTGCAAATTCTCCGGATGCAAAGCCGTTGGCTTTCTCTGTCTGGGGTATTTTGAAGGCGAAGGTTGGCACTAAAAAATACCAAAGTTTGGACCACCTCAAACAAGCACTTCGCCGGGAATGGGCCAAAATACCGCAGAGCCACTTGAGTGCAGCATGCGATGCTTTCTTCGGCTGTCTCAAGGCCAGTATTCGCGCCAAAGGTGGACATATTGAAAACTACTGATACAATTTGAAAATTGATGCATTTTCCAACATTTTTTGCTTTGGCACAATAACATTTATCGAAAAATAAAAAAATTATAGCATTTTAAAAAGTTGGAGTTCAATTCATTCATTCTGTAATTGATCAAGTGCCCTAGTTTTGTTTTTGTTTGTTTTCTATCTCTATTGTTTTTTAATGAATTATGATATTATTTTATAATGATGTCAAAAATTTCGTTAAATTATCTTTTTAAATAAAAAAGTTGTAATCAGATTATTTGGTACGCATGTGATCAAATAGTTGAGTCACTGTATGTAAGATGCAAAATGGTCCGGTGTGATATTTTTGCTTCCGAAAATTTCTACAACAAATTAAGGGAAATACGATATGATAATAGTTTACTGATGCTCTTACTATAGAAATGTTAACCATGTAGAAAAAAGAAAGAGCGTCGGAGTTTAAATAACAACGATCAACGGTTTGTAGATTTTTACAACTCCAAATGGATTAAATTTACTACCGGATCAGCAGTAAAAATGGAAGTCCCGGTACTTGAACTTATTAGGACCGCACTGAATTTTTTCACTTTAAACAGCGTAAAAACGTATTCCACCTAGAGGGTTCTTTGGGGATCGAAATTATTTAATATTATTACAGTATATACTCGTAGAATATCTTTGATTTATAAAAAAAGAAAAACGAACTAAAACATCAACATAAGCGCATTCCAACAAAGTTTACACAAATTATGATACTTTTTTAATTTTTACTTTCGTAAATACTTTGTTAATAGTTAATTTATTTTTATATTATCGGTATTTTAATTTTAATTGATTTTTAATTCATTTATATATTGTATATAAATACATAACAGTCAACATATTTTTTTGCTTTTTTCATATTTCGTATATTTCGTTTAAAAAAACAAAAAAAAAAAGGAAAATTATATTTCACTTGTGTGTTTTATATATATTTTTTTGTTTATATTTATTACGTTCTTTGTGTTTTGAACCTTACTATCTAAAATAAATATTATTTAATATATATGTATGTGTATCGTTTCCAGAAGTTTTTCTTTTATCAATTGAACGCTAGGATTTCATTTTTTTTTTGTTTCTTTTTTAAATTTTTTCAGACGAAATTATCTTCACATGCAATTTTACCATAAATGGAGAATATAAATTTAAAAAAAAAGTAGTGGTTAGAATAAATATAACACTTATAAGATTGGAATAAAAATTAAATTAAATACTTTATATATTGTATAATAGTTGTTTTTTTTTTGTTCGTAAATTACTATAAGTTTAGCATTATAGTGAAGTATATTTATAATTGAATTATAGAATTGACCAGTGGTTTACATTTGAATTGATTTAAATTTTTACCCGGAAGTACCACGTTGGAATAAATTTTATTTTTATTTATTTTTTTTATTTTGTTAGAACAATGCAACTGAATTATTTAGAGTTTGTAAAATGTTGATAAAGTATTTAGATAGCGATTGAAGGGCTGCTAAATTTACCTAACATTATAATTGGCAATTTTCTAATTGACAAAAACTAAATTACAATTTTATAATTTACTATTTAAAATTTATTTTAGATTTTAAATTTATTAAAAAAATCAATTAATATATCGATACATTCAAACAAGGATATCTTTATTGCATTGAGGCATTATTATGTATATGTACGAAACCTTTATACATTTGTTGAACTGTCTTTGAAATATCCGTCGAAGAAGTGATGAACTTCAATGAAGTAGAACTGCAGGTTCATAACCTGGAAGTGCATCCCTATTCAGCGTTTTAAATTTGATACCTACCTATCAAGGATATTTCATAAAAAAATATTTTTATATACACAGTTCTAAGAAAAGGAAATCCTTTAAACGTTTCGTTAATCAAGCAACAACCAAGGCACTTCATAGAGAAACCATTGTATGTATCAAATCCGGTCGCATTTCAGCTGGGATAAGCAAGTTTTCTGAGACCTTTCTGCAGATTATACCTAACATAGATGTCAAAACAACATTCAAGATTATTTGTCTGCATATTTGTCGCTTATGGAAGACTGAGATCTGAATAAATGCCTGATTATAATCCGCATAAAAGCTTAATTCGAAAGCATAAGTCTGAAATCTGCTCATGATTTCACAAAAATAAAAAAGAAGCAGCAATGTTCAACGATAGCTTTCAGGACACCACCCCCGAATACAGCGGCAACCAATATCATCTCAGTTATCAAACGTTTTCCACACTTCAAAATCAAGAAAGGAACCTCATCATATCAACAATTCCAATGAGCCAACGTTGACTCGGATCATTACCATCTTATGAGTGTCGGTATTCCAAATGCCACTTCTTAAATGTGAAGTGGTGATGGTTCATCAACATTGAACGTTTACAATCGTATACTCGGCTATAGTTTCGTCCGATTGAGTCTTTTAAAACCTTTCAAACTCTCTGTAAAATTTGGTAGGCTAAAGTTATGCTGGTTGAATAAAATTTTGACTTCGCCTGTCTTTAGGATCTAAGCTTACAAAGTCCTGTAGTGTGAAAGCCTTAAACCTTCATCTGTCCATGCATGTATAGAATATTAGAACTCTCCCAGTATTTTCAGATATACAAAATGGCTTTTTGGACTAAATAAGATGGCATCAACTATGGCTACATTGTTAATAACGTAAAGTGGATAAATATACTTTTTTATTTATATCTAGGAACTTCCAAATTTACACAAAATTGTTACAAGACCCTTTGTTTTTGGTAACGTTTAGGAATAAAGATTTTAAATGTTCGCCCTTCTCTCATATATCCTTTTCTATCTCTCTAGAGCTCATAGACCTTAAGGCAATTAGTCTTGACCCTGCTAAAATTCACATAAAAACAATTTTTTTAAATATAAGTGCACACGACCCAACCAACGATGCTGAAGACTTTCATCAAAAATTATTTGAACGACCTTCTTGACCAAGCCTGTGGATCCTGTCCAGATTGCGATGTCAAAATCATACTCGTGGTCTTCAATGTTAATCATTAAATATGAAGTAGAAGTCAAGTTGTTAAGATCCCAAAGTCCGGATCTTTCTACGAAAGACTCCCTTTCTTGTGCTAGCACTTATTCTAGTAGTCCACGTTGAAGATTCTCTAACAACACAATTATCTACTGTGTATCTCAACATGTTAACTTTAGCAGAGATAGGACTACACGCAAACGATAGAAAAATTCTTACTCTCGGAACAATACGAGTATATGCTATAGAGCATTCTGTATGCGCTATACAACGGAATGTATTCGAGATTCCATCACCAAGGCAGGCTTGTGTAGCAGTCACAACTATCACAGTATACCAATAGCAATTCAGCATTCTGAAAACATATACTGCAGAGCTACGAGTATTGCAATTTAAAGGCAGGAGAAACGACGTACTACTTTCTCCGCGAGTGTCCTGATCTAGCAAAACTCAGACAGAATTCTCTTGATAAACCATTCGTTAAAGACCTTGCAGACACTTCACATACTAAATTCCGCAAGATCATCGAGTTCCCTAACTGCACGACGTGGTCAATTGGGCCCGGGCATCAAAACTGCTCGATATTGCTATTTCTGTTTTCGGGACCAATATCCAAATAGTCACATCTTACAAACGGCCGGATGTATGGTAGTACATGAAATGACAGATTCGCAGGTTTACAAAACTTAGTTGCGATAAGTATCACGATGTCTAGCCGCTAAACAATAACTGTAGATAGCCAAACCGCCAACCAAATCAACCAAGTGCTCATCAGCGACAGGCATTCATCCCATATACCGCAAATTTAGACAAATACTGGTTCAGAACGTAGCAGTTCCATAAGAAAAGGAGAGAGCTGGGATCCCTATTGATGGCATGAACATGAACATTTTCAGTATATCAGTGGCCCCTAAATGCCATGGCATAGTATCGAGAGAATAGCCCGTGATACGCTTCGCGAATTTGTATGTCAATTGAAAAAGAAAATTAGAAAACGACGACAAGGTCCCGAAAGCAAATAGGACAACACGAGATACATGCATGCGAAAGAATGTATCGGTCAATGTATTGGGTCTACAAGTAAGTTTCCAGCGTTTGTCAGAGATGGCGCCACCAGTGGATCCCGGGCAGAAATGTCAGACCCCATGTGTTTTATTTGTAGGTTTTGTATCTGTCAACAACCTTGCAGCGTAATATTTGAGCAGTTCTATCGGTGTCGTACATTTTATCGAGCAAAATCATGGCGAGTTTCCAGCCAAATAAACGTCATTTGCGGGAAGCGCTGCTTTTATTCTTTAATATGAAGAAAAGTGCGGCTGAGGCCTATTGTTTGCTTTCGGAAACTTATGGGGCGGAATGTATTGGTGAATCGAAGTGGTTCAAACGGTTCAAAAGTGGTGATTTTGGAGATGAAGACAAAGATCGCCTAGGAAAGCCGAAAAGTTTTGAAGACGAGGAATTGGACGCTTTACTGGATGAGGATCCGTGTCAGATTCAATAAGAACTTGCTGCATCATTGGGCGTCACGCAACAAACCGTTTCCCTGCGCCTAAAAGCACTGGGATTCATTCAAAAGGTTGGAAACTGGGTGCCGTACGAATTGGAGCCAAGAGACGTCGAACGGCGATTTTGCATGTCCGAAATGTTACTGCAGCGGTATAAAAATAAATCATTTTTGCATTGTATTGTCACTGGTGATGAGAAATGGATTTATTATGATAATCCTAAACGCAGAAAATCGTATATAAAGCCCGGCGAGCCCGCCCAATCGACGCCGAAACGAAATATTCACGTGAATAAGGTCATGCTCTGCATATGGTGGGATCAAAAGGGTGTCGTATACTACGAACTGCTTCTGAGTGGTGAAACCATCAAAGGACCATTATATCGAACCCAACTAATTCGTTTGAAGCTGGCATTAAAAGAAAAACAGCCAGAATATGAGACCAGTCATGAGTCCGTCATTTTTCATCACGACAACGCTCGGCCACATGTTGCGGAAAATAGTGGATGGGAAATTCTGCCTCACCCGCCTTACAGTCCAGACTTGGCACCATCTGACTACCACTTGTTTCGTTCGATGCAGAACGCTCTTACGGGAATACGCTTCAGCTCAGTAGAGGAAATCAAAAATTGGCTCGATACGTTCTTGGGCTCGAAAGACGAGAAATTTTTTTGGTCCGGAATTCATAAATTGCCAGAAAGATGGGGGAAAGTTGTAGCTTCCGATGGACGATACTTTGAATAAAGCATTGTAACTATGTTTTCATAATAAAACTTCAAATTTTGGAAAAAAACGCTGGAAACTTACTTGTAGACCCAATAGTTGTTCATGATTAGGGGCAAAACATCACTCTCGACAGCTATAAAGCTTATCTACTTCGGAGTAAATACTTTTAACACATTCGAAGCCACCTTAGTGGAGTTCAGACAAAGATTAGTTTTAGCTTCGTATTTAGTTTTGGATAGAATCAAAGGAAGAGGGTGAGTTCCAGGAAACTTGTTGTGAGAAATTGGAACAATCATAAGTGAAGACCTCCGCCACCCAGCTGCGTTTCGCAGTCTCTCTCTCATCGGGACAGAATCTCGATTCTACGTTCGTAAGTTCAAAAGTAACATTGGAGGAATATTCAGAAATATAAACGGCGACTATCAAACGGATATCAAACTAATCACTTTCGAAAAGCTTTTTCTTGGCACGGAACAAATTTTTGCTACTTGTGAAAGTTGATCAGCTGAGCTCTGTATCGCAGAAGTTCCTTTGCCTGTTTTGATATGGGTACTTCATGCCCATGGGGAGGACTTGCCTTGCGATTGGTCGGAGACCTACTGATTTCCCAAGAAATGACTTGGACCAGTAGTGCAATAATCAAGTTCATATTTTACATCTTTGTGGTGATCGCTGGCAATTACAGGTATAAATCCTTGTACAGAAATTGCAACTGGGGTGGAAAAGTCCCTCAATTTTAAACTACGAGTAGATAACATGAAATAGTCTTCTGATACCATATCTTGAATGAAGTCTAATTAACTGTTGAAGCTATTGTACCCGGACAAAGATTGATTTCTGAAAGAGAGAGCCATCTTGAACTTTGAATAAATAGTTTGTAGCAATGCCAGATTCTAACAATTACAAAATTATTCTTGCTATGCAGTTTATATGGTATACTCGTATTTCAGGACTAAGCGAGATAAAGTGAGCCATAGTACACAAAAGGTAACACTGTCTTTTCTGACACTGTCCAGGAGCTCCAGGAATTGCATAACTTACAACAGCTACGACCTTATATCTGTTGACTTGCAGATTTAGAACAAGATCAAAAGGCTTCACGGTTATTCAATGTTACGCTCTTACAAACTTAGCGCCAAAGGAAGATAAAGACAACTTTTGCAGTCTTAGAATTGATGGCATATAATACGAATACAATACCCAATGGGGATACCCGTATAGTCATAGCGCAAACCTTTGACATACCATTTAAACTCATGGCTTTGATATCCTCTATGGCAATAAGGAAAGTAGTCATCTTCTGTAGAATTAATCGTCAAGCATAATACCTGCCATTAAAGCAGTTGGATATCTTCCAATCATCCGATCAAATTGACTACTCGTATATCGCCACGAGTATAAGCCGGTGTTTACGAAGTTCTGTCTTCAATATCAGAAGCAAGCGTGGAGCCAACTTTGGACTGGAACGTCCGAAGATATTTCGAGCCAGGTTCGATACCAAAAGATTACGGAATCTCATAGTCCTCCGACAAACAAAGAGACCATATGGTCTAAGGGATAGAAACAATATGCAGTATCATCACGTCGGATATAAATGATGCTCATTTGAATGAATGTTGTGAAAAATGCTGACGTTACCGAAGCGAATATTCATCAGAGTTCTACCGTCTATCAACTACACCACATAAAATGTTCAAAATCACCACAGTTTCGGTTAGAACCTTCAAAATTCCAAAATTCACATTGCTGGAATCATACCGAAATAATAAAAATGATCCAAGCCTACAAGACTACAAGTAACTGCAGACTTACTGCTTCTATTAATTCAGAAGGTCTATGAGTACATAGAATAGCTAAAGCTTCTCCGAAGAATGGAGTATAGAAATGCTTGTCAGGATCCCAAAAATGGAGATCCTGCAGAGAGTAAAACCTGACGATACATCTCCGTAACATACTTTCAACTATTCTTGAAATGATATGAAGTATAATCCTTGAATTCATTAAAAACAATTTTGGCAATAAATGAGCATATTTCCGTTCTGGACGCTCTTCCGTGACAACATTAGTGTAAACATTAAGTTCATTCCTACCTCGCGCTTTACACAGGAAAGTCCTTTCAAGAAAAATTGGTGACTATTATCGAAAGAAGTTATGAAGGGACGAAGTGTTGCATAAAAGCAGATTGTCGGAGTAGGATTAGAGATGCGATATGGAATTCGACAAGGTTGCATACTATCACCACTGCTCTTTTTAGTGGTGGTAGATATTGCTTTGCAGACCTCCTAGTCAACAACAACTGACGAAACCCAATTGAGCCATATAAGATGGAGTAGTAGCGCATAGTCATGGTTGACTCCCTTAGACCTATAAGGTGACCTATGATACAAATAAATTAGTAGCATAAGATCAACTCATGATAATCTTTTCAGAAGTTCTTTAAGAAAACTTATTGCTTGTGGATCACGCTGCGAAATTATTAAGAGGACAACCCCGGGAGGACTCATTCGGTACTATATATTATTAGGGAAAGGGACCATAGAAAGGTGCTTACATTAAAATACATATTTTCAATATCTGATACTAATGCCATGATCTTCCCGCGACTATTCTATAATAAGAAAGTCACATCCAAAGTGACCCACTAAGGGGAATAGAAGCGGCACCTAAATATTATAGTGGTGAGAAAGTAAATTCCAGTATACTCGTATCTCAGAATTTATCGTTATTCTAAAAATTACCTTCCCTTAAAACTTTAGAGCAAATCACTGAAATTTATTTTGAAAAGTCCTTGACAAAAGCAGCAATAGTTGTCCTCATTTGAATGTTGATAAACTTAAAAACAAAAAAAAAAAAAGCAATCTAAACAATGAATGCAGTTGTAAATGGTAACTATATTCTTGTAACAATATTTAAATTATTAAATTAATTTACTTAAAATTATAGTATTTAAATAATAAAATTGAAAACCGATTTCCTTTCGTATTGCTTCTGTACCAATTTTAAAAAAAACCGTCCACTCTAATATTTTATCGTATTATTTAGGTTATATAAAAAATAAACAAAAATACATTACGTCTTTTTAAAAAATCTATTTCCGTTAAATTCGTTGCATATTAATGAATGAAAAAATTAAAAAAACAAAAAAAAAATTGTGCTTAAACAAATAACTTGCACAGTGGTCCATAATTTGTTTCTCTTTTTGTTTTGTTTATCTCAAAAGTGAAAACAAAAGATCGTCAAAGGAAACAATTTAACAAACTTAAAATCTCTACTGCATACATTTTTGTTTGTTATTAAAATCCTGTACAATATTTATATATACAATTAACTGTATATAATTGTTTTGTATATTAATATATATTTCTTTGTTCGCGATCATAAAAATGTTTACATTTCTATTCTATTATACTTCATAAGAATCTTCCTAGCTAGTATGTTTTTGTTTTTTTTGTTTTTTTGTTTTTATTACATATTATTTTAACGCGAAATGTTTTTATTTATGTTTTTTGTTTTTTACTAAAAAAAATGTATTAACTATTTGTTGGATGTTTGTTATAATTTTTATAACACTTGACTACTAACTAGCGATCAATATAATTCGCTGTCTGTCGTTTCTGGAATCTTTTTTGTTAATTTCAAATTTAATCATTTAATATTATTATTTTTTTTTCATTGTAATTTATATATTACCATTTAAATATTTAAATTGTAAATTGTTTACTGGGCTTTGCTGGATTTTTTTTATAAGGTATTTGGTTATTTTTTTTCTGTTTTCTTTTTTTTTTTGTTAATAGCGTGTCATTGTAACAGGTAAAGTAAAATATTTAAAGCAACATATAATATCAATTGTTATAATTTTTTTTTTTAATATGTATAATATCACACAAAATTAGCATTTTTTATTTTTAGTTTAATGTTTTACACGATAACAAAATAACACCATAAATATAATATATTTATTGTATGTATGTACTTGTATGGATGTATTTATGTATACTTAGTTTGCTAAACCATAAATCGGAATCCTTCCAGTGAACAATAAACTTTTTATCTTTTTCTTGGTAGAATATATGTATCTATCGTCTATTGGTGATTATTATTTGATTTTTTGTATTTTTATTTTAAACATTATGTTATAGCTATTTTATTTTTATTTTTTTTTTGTAAATTAACATCTTAAATTTAACAGAATTTTTTGTTTTTTTTTTTTAAATATGTATGTCTGTCTTAGGCTATAACAATGGTTGAATGGCATCTCTAACGATGGATGTATATTTTCTTGCTTTTGGTGGTTCTTAAATGATTGGTTTTATTTATATTTCATGTAATAGATATTCGTTTGTGTATTGTTTATGTACGTTTTCTTGATGCGCTTTAGTATAAACCTGAAAATAATTTCGAAAATTCTCATCAATATTAAGTAGTTTCAGACCTAAAAAAAGTATATTTTATATAAAAAGAATATATGTAATTATTTTAGGTAAAATTTAATTGAATGTTAATTGTTATACAGATCTGATTGATTGTGTGTAAGCGCAAGTCCTTTAGTCCGTGTTTAGATGAGCGTTTAAACGGTGACTTGTATAGAAGTAAAATAAAAGTAAAAATAGAAAATAAAAAAATAAAGTGTAATATATGTACATATATGAAGAAAAAAAAAATAAAAATTTAACGAAATCTATTCGAAGCATACAAAAGCTAGTGTACTCGTACATTGACTTTGGTTAAAAAACTTTTTTTTTTAATTTTTTAATTCAATCCACCAAAAAATTAGTTAGTAGTTAGTATCTGTTAAATAAAACAATTTAATGTTAAGCTTAAATATTTTCTTGAAAAAAAATCAGCGAAAAATAACGTTTTTTTTTAAGTATCCAACAATATTATTAAATTTAATGAAAAAATTGTATGTAATTATAAATAAATCATTTGGAAACACATTAAATACTAAAGTTCAATATCATGTATAGGGAATAAATTTAATGCTCCATTCTGTTGGAAAGGAAAGGAAAAGAACATCACGAACCCCGATACACAAGTTAAATTCTCAGTCTATTTTGAACATGAAGAATTCGGACCTTGAACAAGGCACATACAGTCAAAAACTGCTATAAAGCGTATGTCATCGCCATATGATCGGCCAAACAAAAGAAGACTGGAGTTACACATGCTTTGATTACTGCTATCTATAGAAAACAGAAGTAGCGTTTATTCGGATACGGCTTCACCATACGAGAAAGAGTTAGGGAATAAGTCTTGAGCTTCAGGCATGTAAGCGAACGCCTGACGACGATTCGCATAAAGGATAATTACGCCAACATAAGCCTCATAAACACCCACACTCCGACAGAGGAGAAGGACCAAGACTGCTTCTATTAACTCCTCGACGAAACCTATGAGCAATGATCCAAGTATTAAAGAGGCCGGCTCTGGTATACTGGGTGTCAGCCCATCCTAATAAAGAAACACCTGATTCCATTACGATTGCAGATAGGCACATCTGGAAAACCAATGGATGTACAGAGAGGCCTTGCAGAAGAATGGAGAAACATAGGCTCCTCAGAAGGAAAAAGAGAGAGAATGAGAAGCGCTCGATCGAGGCCTTAGAGAGATGCTACCCGAAGAATGAAGTTCAGAAGTTGTGCTAAAAAATAAAACGAACATGCCAAAGCTGTAAAGCCAGAACAGAAAACTGCATGGATAGAGAAGGAAACGTCGTAGCAGAAACATCCGACTATGTTGAGCTGAGAATCTGGAAAGAATATTTTTGCAGATTGTTAAACGATGATGACCAACAACATCCCACCATCAGTATCAGCCATTCAACCTAGACAAAGACAATATTCTTCTCTCACCGCGGTCTCGCTATTTACGTGCTTACCAAAGTCCACCACAATGTAGTCTCTGTTCCAATCTGGAATTCAATTTCATGTGACTCCATTCAAAGAAGTGTATCCCTGTAGCCTCATACTGAAATCGTTATTACGGGCGATTTCAATATACACAATTCTGTGTGGCTTCGACATTCTGTACAGACAACACCCGAAGGACGGTGTGTTGAGATCTTCGCTGCGGAAAATAACTTAACCCAGCTTGTAAATGAGCCCACACGAATACCAGACGTTGAGAGTCATACCGCCAACACCCTGCACTTATTTTTAACTTCTCACCCTGATAAGTACATCGTTGATGTGCTCTCCCCACAGTTAGAGAAAAGATTCCTAAAAGAACCGTATGGCAATACGAGAAAGCCAACTGGAGCGGTGTTAACAGCTTCTTTAGGAATTTTAACTGGTCGTTATGTTTCCTCGATGACGTGGATGCCGCTGCTGATATGATCACAGACACCATTCTCTTTGAAATGAGAAACTTTATCGGATGAAGAGTATCAAACTAAAAGAAAAGGCATGGTACGACTCGAGCTGTAAAGATGCTGTGAGGGTTAGAGAAATATTTTTTTCGGTCCTTCAAGACCAGCCTAACAGAGGAAAACCGAAAAAAGTTCAAACGAGCCAGGAATGACTGCGACGTCTTTCTCAACCGTGTAAAATTCCAATACGACCAAAAACTGAGGCAAAAAATACTGCAATGTCCCAAAGGCAGTAAAAATTTTTGGTTATTCGTCAAAAACATTAGAAATTCTGCCTCATCCTCTATCTCAACGCTCATTTACAATGACATTCCAGCTGTCAGCTCTTTGGACAAGGCCAATCTGCTTGCTGCACACTTTGTGGGCAGCTCAACACTCCCAGATTGTGCTTTGTCTCCGCCTACACTTAAGTGCGTTGAATCTTCAATGGGACAAATCCACTTCGCACTCGTGTAGCAGCAAGAGTTCTTAAAGATCTTAACATTCACAAATCCGCTGGTCCAGATGGTACATCTCCCCTCCATCTGAAGAGGTGTTCTTCCTCGCTGGCAAGACCACTGCGTAAGCTTTTTCATCAATCCTACTTCTTAGGACTCTCCGGGAAGATGGAAAATAGCATTTGTCCAGCCCGTTCCTAAAAAAGCCGAATCTTCATCTCTCTCCTCCTACAGACCCATTGCACTTACGTCCCTTCTTTCCAAGGTCAGCTAATGAAAATATCTCGAAACACGAAAACTTCTTAAAGACCGGCAGTGCGGTCTTCGTAGCAACAGGTTCACTGGTGATATTTGGTGGCATGTCTCACCGAAAAGTGGAACCAAAGCGTCCATCAATCTGGCACAAGCAAGATAGTTGCACTTGATATTTCCAAGGCATTTGACAGAGTTTGGCATCAGCCTCTTTTGTCGAAAATGTGCGCATTTTCGATTAACGACTCCGTTCTTCAGTGGATTAGAAACTACCTTTCGGAACGTTCAATTCAAGTTGTGTTGGATGGTTTCTAGTCTGGTGTGGCCCAGTGCTCCGTTTTGTCTCCGACACTCGTTTAATTTTTTATCAATAATCTCTTGACAGCCGTTTCTGAACCAATATATTCCTTTGCGATAGTACTCTCTGCTTCTCATATTCATTCCCGGAGTCAAGTCCCTGATCTTCGGCTGTAGAACGGGAACGGCAGCATATAGATATTATCCATAAATGGTACTTACATCGTCGAAACCGAAAAACTTCTCTCAAGCGATGTAAGAAATACTTTACCCCTCTGATCTGGCCTCAATATATAAGTCATTTAAACGCCCGAAATTGGAGTACAATGTCTACGTCTGGTCGGATGCGCCCAAAACATCTCTGCATCTGCTAGATAGGATCCAAAACCGTGCGATAAAACACATAGGTAATACTAATATCACTCAAACAATGGATACCTTCGAACACCGACGTAATGTCTCATGTCTCACTCTGTTTTATCGCTATTTCCACCACCAGTGCTCCATAGAAATCGCCAGTAGCATTCCGCCCATTCAAACTTTTAACCGTAACTCCCGTCTCGCTATGAATGCTCATCAGTATAGCCTCATGCCCACTTTCGTACGTACTCTAAAATATCGTGATTCGTTGCTAAGCCATACAACTCACTTATGGAATGCCATGCCTAGCTCTTTATTTCCTAGTCATTATAACCTTCAAACATTTAAAACCAACGTTCAGCGGTACCTCTCTTTCCATCCTCCCTGATTTTACTTCACTGGCGCTGTGTGCAAACACAAATTAGAAAAAAAAAAAAAAGTCCAACAAAGCTGCTGAACCCGGTGGTTTAACTGCCGGGCTTATTAAAGTAGCAAGAGATTACTGGTTTCTTAGCATACATCAACTTATCTCCAAGATCTAGGTCGACAAAAGTATGCGCGATGAATGGAATCTCAGCAGTGCTTTCCAATCGTGAAGAACGGAGGACCCTTGAACTGTGTCAACTACATTTTGTTCAACGTTACATATAAAATTCTATCTGCCGTATTGTGTTAACGCCTAACACCCTTTCTAAACAGTCTGATCCGTCGCCATCAGTGTGGTTTTAGACCAAGAAGGTCCACCGTAGAAAAAATTTTCACCCAACGTCAGGTCTTGAAAAAAAACCCAGGAGTTCCAAATCGATATGCACCACCTCCCCATCGATTTCAAAGCCGCATATGACAACATCTATAAAGTTGAACTGCACAGAACCATGTCTAGCTTTGGCATTCTTGCCAAGCTCATCCAACTATGCAGGATGACGATTGAGAATGCACGCTATTATGTCAAGCTTGGTAATGACAAAACCGAGACCTTCAATGTCGGAATAGGACTTAAACAAAGCGATGCGCTGTCATGTGATTTTTTCAACATCGTTCTTCGAAGAATTGTGCAAAACTCGTAAGTCAACTCCAGAGGCACCAGCATTCAAAAGTCTGTTCAGTTAATCGCATATGGAGCAATTGATAACACAGAATTCTCCGAGATATATAGTGGCATTCAAAATATGCGAGTTGACGACACCACATGTAAATGGATAAAACGTATGCTAAAAGAAAAAACAATAAAAACGTCAGTGTGATAGCTGCGAAAGGATGCCCTCAGGGAGGAGTATTATCACCCCTACTATGGTCCATCGTAGTTAGTGAACCACTGATTATACTCAGCAATGATAGCTTCTATGTTCAAGGATACGCAGACACATTGCTATCTTAATCAGAGGTAAAATCGAGGACATAATCTCGGATCGCCGCCAGAGGGTTTTGAACCAAGCTGCCGAATGGTGCACCAAAGTTGACTTCAAAGCCAATCCCAAGAAAAGCACCATTGTTAAATTCACCAAGAGAAGAAAGCGAAAAAGACTCAAAAATGCCACTCTCTTCGGTGAAACAATAGAGCTCTCAACGGAAGTCCAATATTTAGAAATCTGACTAGATGAAAAACTTACGTGAAACACTAATGTTTCTAAGACTGGAAAAAATTGGGGACTTAATCCCCAATTGTATGCAGCAACCGTTTGGTGGCATAAAGCAACGCAGAGGTCTACACAGGCCAAACTCAACAAATTACAGAGACTAGCCTGTGTCTGTGCAACAAGTTATCTTAAAACTCCCACCACTTCATCTTGAACTCATGAAAGAAGCAGAAGATGAATCCAATAGCAAACTAGTTCATGTTGCAATGCTTCGTGAATTCAGGAAAAAAAACGAATTACTTGGAATACACTTAATATTTAGACAAATGTCGTGTTTCGACACAACTTTAAGGTTACATTTCCAGACCTTCTTAACTGGGAACAGGAAAAACCAACATTTCCCAAGGACTCACATGTGTGGTACATAGACGGATCTGAAACATATGAAGGCGTTGGAGCCGGAGTATTCGGTCCCCGTATTTCAGGCTGAAATCCATGCAGTAGAGCTTTGCATTCGAGGGTATCTAAGCAAACAAAAACATTTATATTCTCTCCAACAGCAGAGCAGCCCTGCAAGTAACGCCTTTGAAATAAAATCAAAACTGGTCTGCAGTTGCCTTCAACTCCTACAACTGACCACCACAAATAAAGTTCATCTGATTTGGGTGCCAGGACACAGCGGACATGAAGACAACGAGAAAAAGCAGACGAACTATTGTAGCTAGGAAAGGATCCGCATCTCAATTCATGATGCCAAGACCATTCTGTAGTCTATCCATTGGCCCCCGCCCAATTATCAAGGCTTCGCCCATCAATGGCGTTGTCTAATAAAAAGCGGGGGTAGATTATTCTATAACTGGTCTTATCGAAAACATCCAGATATTTTGCATGAATGGATGATACGATTTGACCAGTTACAAGTTGCCGGTCATAGGTCTTGTTGGTAGGCTTGACCACCGGTAGTCCATACCAGGACTTAAATCACGGTACCATGGAAGTCAGGAGCCCCCCGGACTTCGGTCCGGGCCTGACTTGTTAGAGGTAGGCCCCCTTGTGGGAGCGTCATGGTGGCTGTGGTTTAAACCCAAATCGCGGGTACGGGTTTCCTTTTTGGTTTAGCCCATTGTAGAGTAGCAAATAATTACTGGGTGCTGCGACCCTAAGAGCAGCAAGAGGTTTTAGGTCGGCCTCGACTCATACCAAGGGTGGGACTTGTGCCTCCAACACAGTTCCGAATTGGTATAATTCAAATCCCGAAAGATTAGCGATGGCAAGGCGTATCCTTGCTCCCTATGGGTGTATGGGCACCTCGTAAACATTAAGTCTACATGACAGGAGGTTTACGTTAAAAATCCAGGTACGTTCTGTAGTCTATCCAATTAATACAGTAAAAGGAAGTATTGAAACCTGGCTAGAGGAAAAGAAGCTTTATTTCTGGAGGGAGACCGAAAGAAACAGACAAGCCAAAAACTGTATGCCAAGCTGTTGCTTATAGTAAGTAGAAGTCAGATTCGAGTGACCACAGGTTTTCTCACGGGACACTGGCGTGTGAAAAACACCAGATGGCCATGGGCATAGCACAAGACAATACTCGTACATGCACACTGTGCAACGAGGACGTGGAAACAGCAGAACACATATTATGTGACTGCAATGGTTTAACCAAAATACGTCAACGTTACCTAGGTAAATTTTACCTTGAAGTGGCGGACATAACTGTCAGCTCACCTAAAGACGTAGCTGCCTTTCTAACAAATTGCGGCATCATGGATGAGCTCTAAATGGAGGATATCACAATAGGCCCATCTATGGCCGCACACCTCCCACAACAATTTAAATATTATTCTACTCGCATATGTAGACGACATCGACATAATGCGAAGAACATAACGAGCTGCCAATGGAGCATTTGCGGCTATTGAAGCAGAAGCGGCAAGGATGACTTTAGTGGTCCACGATGAAAAAACAAAGTACAATAAATGCTGTCAACAAAGAGGAACACATACAATCGACGCCTTGGATAAAACGTTAAAATAAAGGAGCTTTATCTACCTCGGCTTCGCTATGAACTCCAACAACGACGCCAGCGCGGAAATCAAGCGAAAAATCACTCTCCTTTTGAGTGAGTTAGTTCAGCCCTTTCTCGAGCAACCAAAAAGATATTATACAAGACACTGATCATCCTAGTCCTGCTTTACAGCCCAGAAGCTTGGAAACTGATGGGGCCTTCGAAGCGATAAGTTCTTCAGGTAATTTTCGGTCCGACTTGCATTAATGAAGAATGGAGGCGACATTTCAAGAGTGAACTATGGAGGCTATACACTGATGCCAACCTCGACAAAAAAGCTCGGATAACACGGCTTAGATGGTTATACCACCTTGAGTGTATTGACACCACCGTCCCAGCTCGGAAAGTTTTCTACTCCAACCCAGAGGTACAACGCAGTTTAGGTCGACCTGAACTTAGATGGCGCTTGCAAGTACAAGGGGAATTCAGCCAATTTTGTCTGCGCAATGGCAACTGAAGATATCTGCCAAAGGATACCGCTAGCTGAAGAGGCATGCTAGCTGAGGCTCTGGTCCTAGCCGGACTTTAACGCCATCTGAGTAAGTACTGAATGTTTTGTATATCAATGTCAACATCAGCCTGATATACGTTCACGCCCCCTTAGAACAAATATACAATGCTTTCAGGGAATGTTTCCCCTTTTTGGAGATTTTTCACTCAAAAATGACCAACGTTCTGGTAGACCAATTAAAGTTGATGATGACTAATATGAAAGTCATCATTGAAACGGGTCTGTCATCTTCAACAATTCAAAATCACTTGAAACGTCTTGGACTCGCAAAAGAGCTCGATCCTTGGGTTACACCTACTCAGCTTCTGTAAGTTTGTATCGAAGCAATAAAATTCAGGCTGTAAACACCAGCAAGCCGCAAATAAATAGAATATTTCGAAGGAAAGATCAAAACGACCTTTCGTGTCTTAAAACCGCCCGAACGACGGACGGACAACGAACATATACTTTTAGCAGCAGGCACAGATCCAAATGAGGCCGTTGATAATGACAACTTCTTTTTGATCGAGGATCCGCATGAGAAGGTAGAGGCTATAGGAGTGACTTTCCAGGAAGTCTACAAAGCGTATGACATCATTGTCCCGAACCACGATCTAGAAAATTGAATCCTTATGCACAATTTGTACCTTTGAAATGAAATTGTGAACTGGCGATCCGATAGCTCGGATTTCACCCAGTTCAGTGACGAGAATAATGCAAATAATGTCATCGCCAATGTGAGGGAGCAACCCCCGTTCATTTTGGACACTATCAGAAGTAAGAAATCAGTGGGAACTGTTGGAATACCAAACATTGTGCTCCGACATCTCCAACTAGAAGCGGTGGACATTTCTATCACCCTGTTTAATAATACAGTGAATAATGGCCATTATCCAATGCACTGGAAACCTGCGGTGGTACAGCTCATCCCCAAAAGGGATAAAGGCACTTGCACTCCGGTGAATCTCCGGTCGATCAGTATTGTTCCAAATATCAATTCGAAAAAGTGATCAATAGAATCCCGACTAAGTGGCTTGAGAACAAAGGCAAGAAACAGTACACTGGTGCCTGCCTGATTAACTTGGAAAAAGCCTTCGATACCATATGCAATAGTTAGAGGGACTCTTCTTCAAGCTGAACAGGCTGGGCATTAGTAAACTACTGCTGTATATTCTTTACAATATGCTCATAGATAGAGAGTGAAAAATGGCGATGTGACTTCGGCTGGAACATTTCATATTAAAAACGGTCTGCAACAATGTGTAACTAATCCTATTCAACAATGACACAAATGGTCTGACACAGACCAGATCAGTTCCAAACATTGAGGTCATAATACTTTTGCAATGTGACTTCGATAAATTTAAACGATATTGCGACGAATGCCAGTTGAAGATCAACTTTCAGAAGTCGGAAACCATTCTGTTTAGGACGCCTTTGTCAGGGGTCTCTAGAGGCACGAGAAAGAATTGACGAAAGTTTCCGATCGTGGGATAGCACGGGCAGCCACATGCTTGTAGAAACGTAGTCAGATACCAGAACTATATCTACGTATATTTTAACAAATATACGAGGGCGGGTCAATAAGTCCGTGACTTTTTGAATTTCTGACCTCTTTACTGAAACAGCAACACTGCTCCTGTCAACAGGCATCTATCAGTTGACTCCTGTCAAAATTTAAACTTGCTGCGTCAGTTAGTTTGTGTTTGACAGCTATTTTTATCAGACTACTCACTAATTTGAGGAGAAAATGGAAAAAAGTGAATTTCGTGTGCTTATTAAGCATTATTTCTTGCGAAAAAAAACCATTACCGAGACCAAGGCTAAGCTTGATAAATACTATGGGGTCTCTGCACCATCGATTTCAATGGTAAAAAAGTGGTTTACTGAATTTCGTTGTGGCCGTACAAGCACTGAAGATGCCGAACGTCCTGGACGCCCAGTTGAGGTCTCTACACCCGAAACAATCGAAAAAATTCACGATATGGTGTTGGCCGACCGAAGATTGAAAGTGCGAGAGATTGTGGAAGCCGTAGGGATCTCGCATGGCTCAGTGGTTTCAATTTTGAATGATCACTTGGGCATGAGAAAGCTTTCCGCAAGATGGGTGCCGCGTTTGCTCACAGTCGACCACAAACGCAATCGTGTAACAACTTCACAGGAAGGTTTGGCGTTGTTTAATCGCAATATGGAGGAGTTTTTGCGCCGTTTTGTAACCGTGGACGAAACATGGATCCATCACAACACACCAGAGAACAAACAACAGTCAAAACAGTGGGTTTCTAAGGGTGAATCGGCGCCAAAGAAGGCCAAGGTGGGTTTGTCAGCCAATAAAGTTATGGCGACTGTTTTTTGGGATGCACGCGGGATAATCCACATTGACTACCTTCAAAAGGGAAGAACAATCAATGGGGAATATTATGCCAACTTATTGGACCGATTCAATGACGATTTGAAAAAAAAACGATCTCATTTGGCCAAGAAAAAAGTTCTTTTCCACCAAGACAATGCAAGGGTGCACACATGTGCAGTTGCCATGGCAAAAATCCATGAATTGGGCTATGAATTGCTCCCTCATCCACCCTATTCTCCAGATTTGGCTCCGAGCGACTACTTCTTGTTCCCAAACCTGAAGAAATGGCTTGGTGGAAAAAGATTTGACTCCAATGATGATGTCACCTCGTCATTTTGAGGACCTCGACAAATCATTTTTTTTGGAAGGGATAAAAAAATTGGAGAAGCGTTGGACAAAGTGTATAGAGCTCAAGGGAGAGTACGTTGAAAAATAAAATTATTTTTTTATCAAAAAATCTGTGTTTTAATCCAAAAGTCACGGACTTATTGACCCACCCTCGTACACTGGCGATCACTAGGATGAGGCCATACATTTTGCAATCGATTTTTACTCTTTATACCTGTTTGAAATTTTGTGCCCGCAAACTTTTACTACCTCTGAACAGGTACATATTTTCTCAAGAGGAAGTCATAAAATTAAAGGGTAAATAAGAAACGACCGTTGGAATTTCCCAAGATCAAACAATGACCTTCTTGAAAAGCGTATAAAAAGATGCGCCACTAGGACGAGGCCACATGAAAAGTCTTCGAAAGAGAGGAAAAAATTAATAAAATGTTTACATTTTATGGTTTTAAAACATTTATTTATTGTGTTTTTCTACTTTAATAATGAGTATGCCCGCCATTTTTCGATATGACCTCTATAAGATGGTTTGGAATAGAATCAGGCATCACGAATAGCTTCGATTAAAGTGTCCTTGTCTTCAAATTGTCTGCCGCCTTCATACACTTTACGAGATAACCATGCCCGATTATGTTTAAGTCCGCTGAATAGGGCGGCCGTGGCAAAAGTTCCACGTCTTCTGATTGAATCCAACTTCTAACAACCCTGAAAGTCAGGATGGGGGCATTGCCTTGTTGGAATATCCAAGGCAAGGGTCCAAAAATGTTTTTCACTTTTGGGAATGACCGTTCCAGCAAACATTTGTAGTTGTTTCCGTTCATTGTTGTGGACAAAAACTCCAACTGGATTGTGTCATAGTAGGTAATAGCTCCACATACCATTACACCTGATGTACGGCTGTGCTGTCTTGCCAAAATAACGTCCTCCTTTCTTAGATCATGGCAATAAAAGTTGTAACCATCCGGGCCATCAAGGTTAAACTATTCACTGCTCCAAGCGATATGTTCTCCTGCTAAATTCATTCCATGCTCCTTGTGTTCTTGCCTCAAAACAAATTTCTTTTTAAGTTTTCTTCTTTGTATAGTACCACTTTTTCGTATTATCCTTCGGACCTTTACTATGCTGGCTGACACTTCGCTTTTCCTCCGCCCTTATTTCAGTCGCTGGTAGAGTATAATTTGAAGCACGCCGTAGAATTAACCGCTTTTCTCGCAATGTGGTTACCTCTGCCGTACGTCCTTTTTGATTTTTCCCATAGTTTTGTGGATCTGCAAGATAACTATTTACAACGGTCTTACTTCTTTTAAGCCTCCTTGCAATTTCTCGGCCTGAGAGTCCTAACTCATTGAAGTCATCTATTTTTTCTCTTGCTGTCGCTGTCAAAGTCTTTCCGGAACCCATTTTTTTAAACTAAATAAAAATAGTTCTTTTCAACGCTTTTTTAAATAATCTTAACAAAACTTTGAACAAAATCGCTGATGTGAACTCCTGCAACGAAATATTCGCAATGGCCTCATCCTAGTGGCGCATCGTTTTATACGCTTTTCAAGAAGGTCATTGTTTGATCTTGGGAAATTCCAACGGTCGTTTCTTATTTACCCTTTAATTTTATGACTTCCTGTTGAGAAAATATGTACCTCTTCACAAGTAGTAAAAGTTTGCGGGTACAAAATTTCAAACAGGTATAAAGAGTAAAAATCGATTGCAAAATGTATAGCCTCATCCTAGTGATCGCCAGTGTATAAATGTTGTTCTGGCCATAACCAAAGGTGATTTTGCCCTTAAAACAGACTGACTTATAGCAGCCAACTCGACACGAGTTTGAAGGTGATCTGCTATATGGCCCTTATCCGGTATATGCTTGTGAGAAGTGAGACCAATACTCGTACGTCGACGAAACGCAAGATCTACAGAAAACATCGCCGCTGTCCGTGAAAGTGTGCAGGAGAATCTGAGGCAGTCGATTTCGCGTCGCTCACAAGAACTCGACCTTTCGCAAACCACAACTTGGCGAATTTTGCGTCATGACTTGGGCCTGCACCCGTATAAAATTCTACTGACCCAGGAGCTAAAGGTAAACAACCATAGACAACGACATGTGTTCGCTGAATGGGCTCTGGACCCTAATTTTCATCGAAAAATCATCTTCAGCGATGAGGCCCATTTCTGGATAAATGGGTACGTCAATAAACAAAATTGTCGAATTTAAAAGCGTCCAATGCATACCGAAAAAGTCACTGTTTGGTGTTCACTTTGGGCTGGCGACGTCATCGAGGCCATCACCGTCAACGGCGAGCGCTATAGGTCGATGATTACCAACTTCTTTTGGCCTGAATTGGATGATATGGATACCAACGACATGTGGTTTGAATAGGACGGCGCTACGTGCCACACAGCTCACGTCATATTGGAAATTCTACACGAGCGGCTAATCGAGGGCATGGTCATTTCACGTGGGGGTGATGTGAACTGGCCACCGAGATCATGCGATTTGACCTCGTTAGACTTTTTCTTGTGGGGTTTTCTGAAGTCGCAGGTCTATCTGAATAAGTCACAAACCACAGCGGCCCTCAAAGCCAGCATAACCCATGCCATCCGTCAAGTTCAGCCTGATTTATGCTCCAGAGTCATGGAAAATTCCGCTCTTCTCTGCGCGCCACACAGAGGAGCCGCGGCCTTTCAAACGAATACAAAATTTAGATAGTATCTCATACACACTTTATTTTATTTAAATTTAAAGATAGGAAGCGCTTAATGAAAGACCCTTTATATACAATAAGATAGTTTGCAAGGTTTAGTTTTAAGTTTAACAATATAATAAAAAATGTCCATTTACTGTGTTTTCGCAATTAAAAAACTCCTTCTTAGTTTTAAATATAAAGAATATATTAATAATTATAAGTCTGAGCTATACGAGAAGTAGAGAGACATAGTTTAAGTATAAGATTTATGGGGGCATGGAGCCATGAAAATGAGTGCGAACTAAAGACAAATACATACGAGGGTTGCCTGAAAAGTTTCCGATCGCAACGTAAAGATAGCGGCACTCGTCAATAGAAGCTAGTGAATGCTAGTTGTGCATCTTTTGACAGTCACTTACCGAAGTTTCAATCATTTTGGACGCGCAGATATTAGTTGACAGTCGTTTGAGTGAGTCGATGTGAGTGATTTTTGTGAAAATTGAGTATCGAGCTGTTATTACTCGTAAATTCTTGTTTTTGAAAGGCAATACGCCTACGCAAATCAAAAATGAGTTGGACTCTGTGTATGGAGACTCTGCACCATCATTGACTGCAGTGAAATTTTAGCGAGCTGAATTTAAACGTGGCCGTAAGAGCTTGGGAGATGATGATCGTTCGGGACGTCCAAAAACTGCAACCACTGACGATAACATTGCTAAAGTTCACCAAATGGTGTTAGACGACCGCCGAATTAAAGTGAGAGAGATAGTAGAGGTTATGAAAATGTCCAAAGAACGTGTTTGTTACATATTAAATCAAGATTTAGGCATGAGAAAGCTGTCCGCGCGTTGGGTGCCGCGTTTGCTTACATTAGACCAAAAACGTGTTCGAATGAACATTTCCAACGCTCTGTTGGCGCAGTTTAGGAGCAATAAATCCAGGTTTTGGCGTCGATTAATTACTGTAGATGAAACTTGGATACACCATTATACGCCCGAAACAAAAATTCAGTCAAAACAGTGGACTGCAAAGGACGAGCCGGCTTCAAAGAAAGCAAAAATTGTTTTTTCGGCTGGGAAAGTGATGGCGACTGTGTTTTGGAATAGTAAAGGAGTTATCTTAATCGATTATCTTCAAAAAGTAAAAACCATTACAGGAGCATACTACGCATCATTACTTGCCAAGCTGAAGGCAGAAATTGCGGAAAAACGGCCACATTTGCAGAAAAAGAAAATCCTGTTTCACCGAGATAACGAGCCGTCTCACACCTCAGCGGTTGCCATGGCGAAAATCCATGAATTACGGTTTGAACTGCTTGACCATCCGCCTTATTCACCTAGCTCCAAGCGACTTCTTTTTGTTTTCTCATCTAAAAACTGCGCTCGGAAGACAGAGATTTTCGTCAAATGAGGAGGAAATCAACTCTCGTATAAGCATGGGTCCGGACTGCTATACGAAATTTGCTCTAGTCATTCAGTAGAATTTCTTTAAGTCAAATGACAGGTATTCCAAGTTCTTCCCAAACTCCTTTATATGGTATCTCATCTATTGTTAATATCCCGCATATTTTCGCATCAAATGGCAAATATTTCAATGTGATGAGCATCGTATCTGAGTTCTCGAACAGATAAAGGCAAACACCAAATTATTGGATCTTATTAGCCAGGGAGACTAACTAACTAGACTTCAAGTTACAGACTAGACTTTGCCAAAGAAAAAAAAAAATAAACCATAGTTCCTTCCTAGGTAAACGTAAGCGCAGTGTAGCATATGAAATCAAGGGAGTCGCGATAACACCACCTGAGGCATAAATATAAAAAGGGTTTTCTCAACTTATCGCAAGGATATGTTCTCATAAACGACGTCAGTGTTAACGTATTTACTTTCCAAGCAATGACAAATAAAAGATAGTAGAATAGAACACACATATATGTAAATTAATTACAATAAGCAAACACCACATGCAAACCTGCTGTTATCTGCAAAAGATTCATTTCAAAATTTTTTGTCTACTCACTTGGACACTCTGGTGGGTTCATCTCACCAAACACATTCAGTTCGTAGAGTGATGCAAGTGTTATAAACAGAAGGTACCAAACCATCAGGATAATACCCAGACGTTTATCTAATTTCCAGCCATTCAAATGTGTTGATAATATAAGGAAGACCACTGTCGAAAACAGCGATAATGTTGAATAAGCCAGACCTGATAATAGAAAAAAAATAAATATTAGTTATGTAATGCCGATAAGACAATGAAGTGGCATAAGGCGACTGTGTCGAAGGTAAATCTTGCATGCATGAAACAAAGATAGTAAAAGTGAAAGTGAAAACAATTATACAACCTTTCGAGATGACATTAACATGTGAACCCGGTTTAATTATAGCAGTTTGTATAAACCACGGAAGACCTAAGCACACTAGGATATCAAAGACATTCGATCCGATCGCGTTCGAAACTGCCATGTCTCCAAATCCCTCTTTGATAACGGCTATTGAGCTTAGGGCATCGGGTACAGAAACACCAGCAGCAACAAATGTCAATCCCATTACAGTGTCCGGTATGCCAAGGGTTGAGCCAATAACAGTGATCATCCACACCATGAAGTACGAATAGAATGAGATCCATACCATTGACACGATAAATGTGAACGGATACCAATTACGGTATTTCTCAGTTCGACAATCTGGCATTGTTTTCTGACAGGTATAATGTATCGGATAGACCACGTACCAGGAAATCAGAGCTGGAAGTCCGCCATCCACCGGTCGTTCAAGAGGATTGGGTCGTGGCTCTTGACTTTTTGGATCCCGAGATTTATAATAGTCACCTTGTTGTGGATCAGGTTTTCCAACAACTCCAGTAGCTGGTTTAGTGGCATCCGTTTGAGTTACAACTTGTTCAGGTTGATCGGCATTGTAGGCATAATTCTCTTGGCCCTGATTTTGTGTCCATTGACTCATGCCCCAGTCATCTCCTCCTGCCGCCGGTGGTTGGCCAACTCTAACACTGCCTACTGGTTTAGCGGCTGATGAATCATCTGCCCAGGCGGCATTCGGATCCCATCCAGCGTTTGGATCCGAATAACTTTGATAGTCCGTGGCGGGTTGTTGCTGCTGTTGTTGCTGTTGCTGTTGCTGTTGCTGGCTAGGATCTTGTGAGAGGCTAGTCTGTTGTTGATTTCCTTGAGTGTAAGATGTATCAGGAAGATTCTTATAAGTCACTAAGGCTGATTGTTCTTCTTTGGTTGGAAGTTTTATTGGAAGATTCAAGGACAAGGCCCATTTCTCGATTGCCGAATTAAAATGAAGTGTTATACAGTATACAACGTAGAACAACAGCATTACCACGGATTCCATCTGAAAGAAAAAACAAAAATTGTTATCAGATCCAGTTGTGATTGAGAAATATTTAACTTACCCATGAGATCACATCGTTGAAGATGATAATCAGCATAACCAAAATTGAGAGGCTATAAAAGAAGCAATCCCGCACCAGTGGAAACCAGTTTAACTGACACACAGTTCCCGAGCATAGGGCGCATACAGATATAACAAACATAATGTTAAAGACTGCCGACCCAATGACGCCACTGATTCCGATATCATCTTTAGCGAAGAATACTCCAATTACGACTGTGGCCAACTCTGGAGCAGAACTGCCAGCTGCCATAAACGTAGCTCCTGCCACATCTGGGGACAATTTCAACTCTGAAAGAAAAAAACTCTAATTAGATGGTGTCGTGAACAGAGTTGAATCAAGCTGAACACAGTGCTATCAATGATTGATTTCAAATTTGCAAAATTAAAATGCCTACAACACTTTTCTACTAGTGGCTAGCAACAGAAATATGGTATTCCCAAATTGTGCAAATTCTACTATTTTTGAATAACGAGTATGTATTTGGTGCACTCAATAAAGCAAGAAAGTACAATAGAAAAACTCGATAGCTTCCTCGGCTGAATAATACTCAGTCACAACCGTAGAACCTTTGAGTCAACAAAATGGTTAATACGCTTAGTTAAAGCATTGAAAAACACGTTATTTTGTGAATCGGAGTCTTCTGATCAATAACTTACAGACTTTAAATGCCAAACGGCTTATAAAAAAATTTCAAAACCAAAGATCATACGAAATTAGTGAGGGACTAAGATGACACTACACACCTACTGGTAGCCATTGCATACTTATTGCTATCCACTAGAACTTGGCTTCCTTAATTTATGAACGCGAGTCACAAATATACACGACAAAACGCTTCAGCGAGGATCCCTCTATGTGGAATCACCGGTGATGTCGCAATTTCTCCAAAGGAACTAATGCCTAATCATTTCTGCTCGTATTCCCACATATTTGGAGTTCACACTGATTAGGAACTTGAAAGCTAGGCTAAGGCAGTCGCAAAAAGCTGGTGGTGGATGAGTCCTGTATGAATCAGCTGCAGTGCTCACCTCCTAGAAGTGGGTTACAGGGATCGGTTTTAGCCGATCTTGTCTCATAGGGTTGATAGCTGTACTGTCTAAGTAACTTCATTACGATGTAAGCAAAAGTCCACTAGCCATGGATACTAATGGACCACCTCAAAAACTTAAAGCAACTTGAGTATTCTAAGTCAAATATATCGGAAATATTTCGACAAGTTTACAGTTATCTGCACATATTAAGTTGGGGATTTGTCATATGCAATCGACTAAGATTAAAATCTACTGACTTTATGCTAATAACAGATGCCTTGGCTGTAATCCACAAAAGATTACATTTCAAAACGCGACCGTCGTGACGAGGCTGAAGACCCTTTTAAAGAGGAGCTCTATCAACTAATTGGATACAACCTATGGTGGTGTGATGTTAAATCGTACTCGTGGAGCTCAAGTTCCAAAATTGCCTACATCCAGATGGTCAATCAAGTGCCCACATCTGAAAAGATGCGAGATACTAATCCTTCATTCTGAATATACGCACTTTCAAAATATCAAATGTCAGTTGTAATAATTTTTTTGTTACAGCCAAATTCAAAGCCTGACTGCCCAAAGAAAAAAACCTTCGAATGGGCTCCAATATTCAGCTAAACGTTGAATCTTTTAGCACCACAGAAATAGCCACTAATCCACCAAGCGGATCCAGGATTGAATGAGGATTGAGTATTGATATTGATTTCAAATACCGGAATCAAGCGACAAAAGATCCATTGCAGAATATGACAAGAACACTGCGGGAAGAGAGTCGATCCAAAAGAAGGCAGGAAAAGAAAATCGAGCGAAAGAAGAAAAGAGCAATGAAGTTTAAATTTTGCGCAATGGAAAAAATATTCGTCAATTCTAAAGGGTGTTTTTTTTCAGAGTTATACAAATTCAATATAAAATAAAATACTTGAAGCTAATGTTAATATCCATGATATTAACTTTACTTAATAGATAATTTTATGCCATTAGTGCTTAAATATATATCGGGCATATACCAGTCACCGTTAGCTCGAATGAAGCGCAATTGTGAAGTCCAATTTTCTACAGCTTTATCGAGCAACTGGGGCCGTATATCAGCAACAACACGGCTAATGTTGACTTCCAAATCGTCCAGCGTCTCTGGTTTACCAGCATAGACACATACCCCCAAAGAAAGTAATCTAAAGGTGTGAGATCACAGGATCGTGGAGGCCAGTTCACAGGTCCATTACCCGAAATTATGCGCTCCCCAGATGTTTCCCGCAATAAATTGATGGTGTCGCGCGCCGTTTGGCATGTTGCGCCATCTTGTTGAAACCAAAGCTCTGTCACGTCAATGCCATCCAACTGAAGAACGAAGAAGTCAGAAATCATGTTTCTATAGCGCTCTCCATTGACATCCTGGTCGGCATCGTCCTTAAAGATTAACCCAGCCCATAAAGCACACCAAACAGTGAATCTTAATGGTTGTAAGGGCATCTCGACAAAGGCTTCTCTGTTTTCTCCACCCCAAATTCGGCAATTTTGCTTGTTTACATATCCATTTAACCAAAAATGGGCCTCATCGGAGAGCAAAATTTGGCGTTGAAAATGAGTTTCAACCTGAATCATCAGCCCATTCACCGAACCTGCGACGCGTATAATAGTCACACATTTTCAATTCTTGCACAAGCTGGATCTTATAAGCTTTTAAACCAAGATCTTTCCGTAAAATCTTCCACAAAGTGGATGGGCATAGCTACAATTGCTGTGCACGATGGCGAATCGACTCATTCGGATTCTCCTCAACACTGCGCTCCACAACGGCAATAACTTCTTCTGTTCGCACAGTTTGTCGACTTTGCTAATGCGTATTATGCACTGGAGTGTACGTGGTGCGAAAGTAATTCATCGTGCTCCGAAGAACTTGCTCAGATGGACGATTATATCGACTGTAAAATGGACGTAGCGCACGATAAGTTTGGCGAACCGAACCATGGTTTTCAAAATAAGTTTGCACGATTTGCACACGTTATTTTGGCGTTAGTCTATTCATCGTTAAATAGGAAAACGTACTAACCTCAAATCAACTTTCAACTGTCAAATTGACAATCTATAGAAACAGTGTTGCCAGTTTAAAAACTAAACCTCAAAAAAAAAAAAAAAACACTCTTTATAAGAAAGCTGCCAATTAAGCTGAAGGTCGGAATTTACACCATTCGAATCATTAAAGAAAAGCTCGTAACTAATGTGTAGAGAATTGTAGATGCATTTACGAGGGTAACCCCAGAAGTACCCGAACTGACGTATAGATGGCGGTTGTTGTTTAAAAAAATGACAATACTAGAAAGTGTCAATTTTATAAGACTTAAATTTCAAGTTTGACTATGCTATGTTGTTTAGCATTTCGGCAGCCATCAATAGTGAACGCTCTCAATTAATTTCTAAATATGGAAAAAATTGGTCATCGTTATGTGATACAATACTTTCATTTGAAAGGCCTCAATAGAACCAACATCAAAACATAACTGGATTCTACTCTGGGGAAGTCTGCTCCTTCGTTTATAACAATAAAATATTGGGTGCCAGAGTTGAAACTAGGCTGTACGTGTTGTCGGCCAAATGAGGTGTGTTCACCAGAAATGTTGAAAAAAATCGACAAAATGGTATTGGATGACCGTGGCTTGGAAGTGCGTGAACTTATAGATATGGTAGGCATTTAAGAAAGCGCTGTATATCACATCTTGACTGAAACATTGGACATGAGAAAGCTACGCGCAAGATGGGTACCGCGATTACTCACAATGGAACAAAAACAGCGTCGCGACGATGTTTCAATCGAGGGTTTAACGACGTTTCACAGCAATAAAGCCGAGTTTTTGCATCGATTCATAATTATGGATGAAACACGTGTCCATCACTTCACACGCAAGATGAAGGAATGGCCAAAACAATGGACTCAAAGGGGAGAACAGTTCCATCTGCTGTCAAGGTCATGGCGTCAGTTTTTCGGGATGCGCGTGGGATAATTTTCATTGATTATCTTCGGAAAGGAAAAACAATCAACCGTGTGTATTATGCTAACTTATTGCAGCATTTGAAAGGTGATATCAAGGAAACACGGCAGCATTTGGCAAAGAAAGATCAGTTCACTATCAGTCATCGCGATGGCCAAAATCAATGACTTAAAGTTCGAATTGCTTCCTCATGATCCTTATTTGCCTGATTTAGCCCCCCCCTTTGATTATTTTCTATTTCCGAACTTGAAAAAATGGCTCGGTGGTAAAAGATTTGCCAACAGTAAAGAGGTGGAATTTGTGGTTGATGGCTATTTTAAGGAGCTCGATGATTCTCACTATAAACAGGGTATCGAAGCTATTGAACATCGGTGGGAAAAGTGGGAAAAGGAGATTACGTAGAGAAATAAACATATTTTTCCCCAATTTTTTTATGTTTTCTTTTCTGGGAATCCCTTTTCAGTAATTACTGAATGGGCACGAAGTTGAGAGAGTGAGAAATCTATAGATTCGGAGGTAAAGTTTTGGTAGAATGCATA
This sequence comes from Volucella zonaria, assembly GCA_963966105.1. Classification (NCBI taxonomy): domain Eukaryota; kingdom Metazoa; phylum Arthropoda; class Insecta; order Diptera; family Syrphidae; genus Volucella; species Volucella zonaria. The sequence goes on along the minus strand of OZ014530.1, from coordinate 314,491,432 downwards.
CAACAAATCGTTAACCGAGTATGGGTGATGACAGTAGAATCGGTTTCAAATGGCCTCTCTAAAAGGAAATCGATCCTATGTCTTGTTAGAACTGCTGAAATATATAGCGTGTAAGGTTCCATCCAACCTAATTTGTAAACGTCTCATATCTTTCAGAAACACACTAATCAGCAAGTGCGGGTGTAGTTTCTGGCCTGGAAAATACCAACAACTTTCAAGTCGAAACTCGTCGCCTATTCAGTGTCTTTAAAGCTGCATTATAGCATAGAATATACACCCTGAATGGCTCGAACTGCAACCAATTTCAGACTGCTATAATTTCCAAACTGTTTATGACAGTGAGCTCAAATTTTGACACATGACAGATAATTCTATTATTTACAAGCCTTTTAAACGATTTGCATCTCAGTTGTGTTGAAAAATTTTTATCCGCGATGGAACTCAAACGTGATAGTGTGATTACTTTACATTTGGCTGGAAAACTACAAGTAGCTATCGTTAAAGCCCTCCAGCACCTCAACGTGAATGAACCATTTGTGTCTTGAACCATAGCTCGTTACCGTGATACAGGCAGCGTTGCAAAACGCCATGTAGGTGCTCATAAAAAAACAGCAACATCGGCAGAAGTGGTTCGGAAAGTGAAGGCTCGAATTGAGCGAAATCCGCGTCGAAGTGGAAGAAAAATGGCTCGTGAGCTCAACATAACGTTGGAACGGATACAACACATACTGAACAATGAGCTTGGGCTCAAGCCATTGAAGTTCCATAAAGCAGACGATCTTACACCGCAACAGAAAAAAGTTAGAGTCGAAAGAGCGAAGGAGTTGCTACGCTTGCACGAAAGTGGTGAGCTGCCGAATTTGGTTTTTTCCGATGAGTCGCCATTTGTTATCGAGCAATATGTCAACAAACAAAATGACCGAGTTTACTTGCAAGAGAGTTCCTTCGAAAATTTACACCTTCGGACGGCCACCAGAAAGCAGGCAGCACCGATGGTGATGGTTAGGGCGCCATAACCGCCGATGGTCGCTCTCCGCTCGTATTTTTAGACCGTGGCGTCAAAATTAATGCGATCGTATACCGTGAAACTGTCTTAGAGGCAGTATTGAAGCTTTGGGCAAACAATCATTTCGGTGGAGACCGTGGACATTTCAACAAGACTCGGTACCGTCTCACAAAGCGCGCGTCATTCAATATTGGTTAAAAAACAATGTTCCACACTCCGGATGCAAATCCATTGGATTTCTCTGTCTGGGGTATTTTGAAGGCGAAGGTTGGCACTAAAAAATACCAAAGTTTGGACCATCTCAAACAAGCACTTCGCCGGGAATGGGCCAAAATACCGCAGAGCCACTTGCGTGTAGTGTGCGATGCTTTCTTCGGCGGTCTCAAGGCAATTATTCGCGCCAAAGGTGGACATATTGAAAACTACTGATACAATTTGAAAATTGATGTATTTTTCAATATTTTTTGCTTTGGCGCAATAAAATTTATCAAAAAATAAAAAAAATTTTAGCATTTTAAAAAGTTACAGTTCCAGTAAGTCACCCTGTATAGTCTTAAGCTCTACATGCCTATTCAGCTATGTCGTATAATTCGCTGAGAATCAAGCCATTCAATATACAGTTTGAAAATAACTCCTCTGAAGTCTTTTACACGTGTGACGGATTTCAGCAGGGAAATGGGCCTTCAGATGACTTATTCATTCTGCCGCTAGAATAGATAGTGCGCTGGGTAGATATTAGCCGGGAGGTCAATATAATTAACTAATGCGACACGCAGACGACATCAGCTTCATAGGTCACGCGCCGTTAATAAAAGCTTTCAACGCAATCAAAGAACAAGAGTAACGAATTGATATCAGAGTAAATAAAGACAACAATAAGTACATTTTATTAACGAACATAGAATCATCTGTCAATGGCATGGTATACAATTTTGTTGTTACTAAGTTTGAGATAGTGTCTTCCTAATCCGGAAGACAAAATACATGCTCTACAAATAACTGATCGCTGTAGTTACGCTTTAACGTTTGAAGTAGAGAGCTGGACATAAAATTCTGAATAACTGCGTAAAGCAGACCAGATATTGAACATTTTCGAGCGAAGTGAGATATAGCCCCGAATTCTATGAGCTCTAAGTGTATGAAATCCAGAAAGACAAAAACAAGAGAAGATTTTCGAATTCCAGCACTCAGGTTCAAGGAAGACCGAATCTTCGTTTTAAGCACTGGAAGCCAGGCAAATTGGCCCATAGAAGTGAAAACACCGTGCTTAGTATTGCAAGGATATGGAAGACTGCCGTATCTCAGGTGGAAACTCTACGTGGGTAAGTTAAAATGTAATAGATACTAAAAGAAGCAATGGACTCATTGCCGCACACTTTTTCGTTATCTTCTAGAGGGGTGTCAGTGATTAGCCAATGACATTATTCGTTACTCTGCACCAGTATTACAAAGAAAGTTTCCGATTTATTCGTTAGATTCTGCTGGAGTTAATTACTATTTAATGCCAAGAGCCCGGAAACAAAACCTCAAGACCAAAATCCCGAGGTGTCTAATCTGAGAACAGTTTTAACTCTCTCATTTTCGTTTGTTACTATCAAAATATTAAAGGCTCTTATACGTATCATAGTTATGACTCCTGTGTAGTTTTAGTGTTCACGTTACGTTATATTCTGCAACAAATTCGATGAATAGTTGTAGTGGATACGTGGATACGATGATTCGGAATAATAAATGATAACTAATTAGCGAAATAAAATAGCGCTAGTAAGCGCTAGATAAAGATTTGCAAAAGCACTAAACACACCCATTAACATTTCCAAAATTTACGGGCATTAAGATCGCACCATTTTCTTTTCCTTTTCCTTTTTCGTCGACGAGTGGTCAAGTCGAGCGTGCTTATACTAATTTCTTTCATCCTAAATTAAGCCGAGAATCTTTTATAATTAAAAAGTTTTTTTTTGAATTTGCCTTTACATAAGAATGAAAGTCAATTGTAGTGTTATTTTGAATTCGGTTTTTGTTCTTTCGTCAACGGAGTAAGTGGTCTCTTAACGGGATGGCTTTGTGTGCGATGGGCGCACAGAGACCATATAGTTTACTTCCAAAAGCATGCGACATTGATTATAAAGTTTGAAAAATGGATGCTGGGATAGGACTTATCTGGAACAGACATCGACGTTTTAGTTGCAAGTCCCACATACGAAACCGCCACTATACATGTCTGAGATTAAATAAGGGCTTCTTCGAGGTAAGTATCGGGAGAAGTACGAAAATGGCTGAAGATTCGTTTCCTCTTCTTCCTCATCCCTACAGCTTCTACAGATGTCATTTCAGAGGATGCTAAGCCTTGCGGCATGTCTTTCGATTAGACAGTGTTTAGTAATGTCATCTATGAAGGTATTGATGTGCGAGCGGTATAACATAGTTAGGCTACGGGAGCGTTTGTGATCTAACTTGAGCCAGGTCTGTCTGCTGACATAACATGTTCCACTATTTGCCTACCTGCGGTTCATCTTATCAATCGTATCCTATAGAATTCTATTTTTACAGGTAGCCACAGGCATGTGAAAGATATCATGTTCTGTGAAATTTGCAGTGTTGTACCATGCTTATCAAGTTCATCTGCTCTACAGTTTCCTGGAACATTATAGTGGCCTAGCACCCAGCAGAGGGAATATTAAATTTCTCAGCCATCTCGCTAAGAGATGCGCAGCAATTGAAGACAGTTCTTGATTTAAAAATGACAAATTCCAAACTTAAGCGTAAGCCATTTTATGAAATCAAAAATGCTGATCATCGATTTCTAGAAAGCGCGTATGCGATTATGGATGTTAAAATTGTAAGCACAATGAAGATTGAGCATCCAATCTACGAGTATATTATAAATCCGTCGGCCGTTGTTGCTTTTAAAATTGGATTCATTACAATAGCGTTATTGGACTTGACAGGATTTATACCGTAGCGTTTAACATATGATATACCCGTAAAGTCTATAATAGTTCCACTTACTGCTCGTAGAATTTAGGAATCTAAAAGGACTCGACTTGCCAAAATCTACCAATGAGATGGGAAAATAGGTGCAGATGGTTCTCCAAAACGGTAAGCTTAGCTTAGCTTTAGCAGTCCATGATGCTATCGATATTCGTTTAAAAATTCGTATCCAGTTAATAGTAAGAGCGGTAAAAATCATCAACCTTGGCGAAACAACAAAATTCCATGGCTTTTTCGTATTATAGTTTTGAGATCCATCCTCCAAAAATAGATTAAATTTGTGGGAACTTGCTCATAAGAAACTTCTTCGAATCTATTGAATTAACCACTGAAGGCTCACGTTTCAGGAAAGACCTACTTGAAGCATCAATGTCTGCTATTAAGAGACGCTATGCTATCTGGACTGACTGCCATGTGAGGAGCCATGTCAGACGATTGATGGCGGCTTTACTTTGGAGATGTTGCTTGATAGCGAAGAAGCTGAACCATGTAAGCACTAATGTTATCATAAATAAGCTGCCTGTGTAGAATTCAACTATGGACCGATCTGTTCGATTAGATCAGCCTAATGCTATGGTCGCATAAAATAAACTCTAAGTTTGAAGACAAGTGGAGCACAAAAAAAGAACTTGTAAATAATTAAGCAAGCAGTAGAAGCCTGTGAATATAGTTCTGGTGTATGTTTCGTGTTATACCAGCTTGGCATTTTAATGACAGACATGTGGTAGAGAACATAGTAGTGATCAGCAGTCGATTTCCCACTTAACTGAGTTATCCAATTACAATACGATGACTCTGTGCTAGGGATTAGGCCATTAAGAATGTCGACGGTCTTTGAACATATCCCGGATATACTCGTAATAGACACAGTAAATTCAAATCGGCATTAGTGAAAGAGCATCCATGTTTTTTTATTGAACATCCAAGAAGTCTTTCGTAAAAAGACGAGTAAACGCTTCAGTGATATTGTGTCTACATTACCAGTACCCACCACATCAGCGCGGAGTAACTCCAGTCTGATCCGAGCATAGGTCACACACTTACAGAGAAAGTGCTCCGCGGTGTCATCATCAATCTTACAGAAACTGTCGCAGAACATTGTATTTGGACACTTAGGTGCTTGGCAAAAGTGTAGTGCCCCGTTACAACGCCACTTAAGTCTGAAGTCTTTCCTAATAAGGCAAAGCAGGAAAGATGCAGACCTCTTAAAGACATCGGGAATCATTCGTTTGGTCTACCGGCATCCTGAAAAGTCATACCATCTGTAGTAATGCTCACATGAAACTCAACTATCAATGAAAGACATAACCAAGGACGCAAGCGAATTTGGGTCCTGCAAGTTCATAATATCCCATTTCCTTTGATCTCATTGTGACCTGTAACCCAAATAAGACTCAGTGAATTCAGCCATGTATTTTCGAGCTAGCTTAGAAATGGTGGGAGATTTCAGCAAGGCCTATTGTCTTGCAGTCATCCGTATTCCTTTTCTGACCATTCCTGAGCACAGTAAAAGTATAAAAGTGAAAGTCGATTTCGCACTTTCACCGCAACCGCAGTTATGGTGTCATTGCGTATGTTACAGAAGGCATGTCCATAAGACCAAAGCCAAAAGATAAATGCCACACAGGGTCAATAAAACTCCAGTGACGGTTGTACCAAAGATTACTTCCTTTTTAAAGGAAAATGGCTTTGAGATTCCACCCTATGATATTAATATATCAAGCGGAGGTACATTGTCAGTAGGTCCACAGCAGAATCAGGAGAGCTTAGGAAGCCCGCATGAAGCCGAGACCGACTGTTCTTTGGAGTCCGAGAAAACCAGCAGAGACGTATTCTTGCGAAACCTTGTTCTACAATCCAACCAACACAAAAAGGATATAATTCCTCTTATCATATCTTTTTTAGAGGTTTGGTTCTTAAACTGGCAACACTGTTTCTATAGATTGCCAATTTGGCAGTTGAAAGTTGATTTGTAGTTAGTAGGTACAATATGTTCTGCCGTTTTACGATAAATAGATTAACACCAGAACAACGCGTGCAAATTGTGCAAAACTTATTTTGAAAACCATGGTTCGGTTCGCCAAACTTATCGTGCGCTACGTCCATTTTACAGTCGATATAATCGTCCATCTGAGCAAGTTCTTCGGAACACGATGAATTACTTTCGCACCACGTACACTCCAGTGCATAATACGCATTAGCAAAGTCGACAAACTGTGCGAACAGAAGAAGTTATTGCCGTTGTGGAGCGCAGTGTTGTGGAGAATCCGAATGAGTCGATTCGCCATCGTGCACAGCAATTGTAGCTATGCCCATCCACTTTGTGGAAGATTTTACGGAAAGATCTTGGTTTAAAAGCTTATAAGATCCAGCTTGTGCAAGAGTTGGACCCGCTTGACCATTATACGCGTCGTAGGTTCGGGAAATGGGCCGAAAACATGACTCAGCTTGATCCTCATTTCCAACGTAAAATTTTGTTCTCCGTTGAGGCCCATTTTTAGTTAAATGGATATGTAAAAAAGCAAAATTGCCGAATTTGGGGTGGAGAAAACAGAGAAGCCTTTGTCGAGACGCCCTTACAACCATTAAGATTCACTGTTTGGTGTGCTTTATGGGCTGGTGGAATCATCGGCCCATATTTCTTTAAGAATGATGCCGACCAGAATGTTACCGTCAATGGAGAGCGCTATAGAAACATGATTTCTGACTTCTTCGTTCCTCAGTTGAATGACATTGACGTGGCAGAGTTTTGGTTTCAACAAGATGGCGCAACATGTCACACGGCGCGCAACATAATCAATTTATTGCGGGAAACATTTGCTGAGCGCATAATTGCGCGTAATGGACTTGTGAACTGGCCTCCACGATCCTGTGTTCTCATACCTTTAGATTACTTTGTTTGGAGGTGTGTGAAGTCACTAGTCTAAGCCGATAAACCATAGACGTTGGACGATTTGGAAGTCAACATTCGCCGTGTTAGTGCTGATACATGGCTCTAGTTGCTCGATAAAGTTGTCGAAAATTGAACTTCACGATTGCGCTTCATTCGAGCTAGACATGAAGCGCATATGCCCGATGTCATATTTATACACTAATGGCATAAAATTATCTATTAAATAGAGCTCATATCATAGACATTAACATTAGCTTCAAGTGTTTTATTTCATATTAAATTTGTATACCTTTAAAAAACAGCCTTTACAAGCAAAAACAATTTCAGTAGATGGGAGTAGAAATTGTACTAGGCAAAAGGATGGGGTCAATCTGGTGGATTACTCGTGGTGGATTGTACAAAAATTTCTTTTCAGATGTTTCTTCTTCGGATAAGAAATTAAATCAGTTGTCCTTTTTACATGGAACTCTGAAGGTTATCCTGAGTGAGTATATTAACAAAAGGGTTTGGTTGACCTTATTATTTCAATTTACAGAGGCACATCTATATGAACCCCTTATACATCCTTTACACCGAACAATGAGGCAGTAATAAGCAAACCAATATTAATATTTCTCCTACCGAAGAATATGTACGTCAATTTAACTGAGCAGATTACTCAAAACATGGCAACAGCCTTAGAATATTAAGGAAAGGTGGAAAGGACAGCTTTAAGACTTCGTAGTTAAGGACTTGTTAAGGACTTTCTCAATGCTTAGAGTCCAGTATATAAGAATTTAATGGATGTAGTCGGCAGGCTTTATTTTATGAATTTAATTTGAATTCCAAAACAATATGTGATCATGGAAATTAAAATCGTAAATAAACTTTCTAAAAGAGTTTCGAAGGAAAAATTCTCAAACCTTTTTCTTACAATCTCGGTAAAAACTTCGACGTAACTTGGGTTTCTGGTAAAGCTAAGATAATAAACAAAACACTGCTAAGTATTATAGACTGAGTACGACACTAACAATTTTTATTTAGTAGTTTCGGAAGGAGGCCGACTAATATTCGTATGATACTATTGCTACTTGTTGAGCAACTTCGCACTTAAATTCTACAGTCCTCAAGACTGGAAATGCAGTCAATATAAGTGCTTTCACTAAGGCTAACTTATTCTAAACCACTTTATTATGTGACTAAACGATACGTCTTTTCTCTGACTGCCTTTCTGCGGAAACTACTCGTACACTGTCAGTATCTGACACTTGTGGAATAAATCATTTAATAGTTGTGGGCCACTTTCCTTGCCAAAATACTCGTAAGAAATAAAATGAGGTTACAATTGGAATTAAAAAAAAAAAAAAAACATTCCAGATACTTGCCAATGGCATTTGCAGTTAATTGTATCGTCTTGCTTTATTGCGTGCAACATCTAGTCTACTTATGTTATGAGGTTCGATTATAAGGGTATGCACTGGTCTCCATGAACTTTGTATGATTATGAAGCATGTACTCGTATTTTATTGCGAAATAAAATGAAATACTCATTCTACGAATGTTATCTGCAATTTATAATCCCCATTCAGTTAGTGGATCGAAAGTATTTGACCCCCTTACTCAAGCCCACAAAACCTTCTCTTACAGTTTCGTTTCCTGCCAGCTAGCTACAAGAATTAATGATGTCAATTGCTTTTTACCCTCAAGCTTATGTAGTTTCTTATTTTGTTTTTTTTTTTTGTTATTGTATTTTAATTTCTGATACTGAAAATATTGTAATTCCCATTTGTTTGGAAATCAAATAGAGGTAGATACAAATATTTGGTAGACAAATTTAACTTGATTTATTGTACTTGCATAGTATGGTCTGTACCTTCACATATTCTGTCCAAGCTTGCTACGAAGTACTCATCGCAAACAATTGCCAATCCAAAGAAAGTAAATATGGCAACGATTACGTGGACTATCAGGCCGCCATGTCGTCTAGCAAAGGGCCCCATTAGTGGGGGTGGGAACTGCTCAATTGCTGGTGGGGTGCAATTTTCTCGCTTTGGCCTCCATGTGGGTACAGCGTGTTTATTAGTAGGAGTAGTAGGAGTTGTCGTTATACTGAGCTCTTCCTGTTTAAGTAAATAAAAACAAAAGGACATTGAACACACAATTTAAGGGAGAATTTTATGGGGATATTTGCTGTTCAACTTACATTAAGTTTGGTTGAAAAATCATCGGGCTCCGTATTTGGTGTAACATTTTCATCTAGATTGATCTCTTCGGGTTCCTCCTCGGTAGGGGATTTTTGTGAGTAAACCGATATGCTAGTGTAAATAAGAAAGAGCAACCCCATGTTCCAGAGGCGACCACGTCTTGTTCTCCTCATTGCCTAAAAAAAAAAAATTATTCAGATTCAGATTACTTGAGGTAAAATAATGTTTTTAACGGATAAATTCCATTTTTATTTATAAGATTTTAAACGTTGACGTTTCTCTTTATTTCAAATGGAATTTTACCACCCAAAATACCACTCAACAAGTTCCAGAGCTCAAGTACAACGTTCTATAGAAGAAATTGATATTATCAGGGTACACACAACAATAGGAATCAGGGTTGGTATGTTAAGCTGATAAATGGCGATGTATGTAGAAAACCCAGAACTCAAAAACCATAGTTACGAGTATTTGCATAACAATCTTAAGGACAAGTAATCACGTTCGGCAAATTTTACCAGAAGGTCAACAAAGTGCGAACGGGACCTTGCAAGGACGAACAAGGGAACCTAGTGGTAGATTCAGTACTGAACGTGTTGCTCTGTCAAACATGGAAGATGATGAGTTTTCTGACTTCTGTCTTCCATGAAGCGCGAATAGCCAACAAATCATCCCTAATACCACCTTGATCAAATATTTTCCGGAATTTATTCAGAAAATTAAAAATACAAGTTTTATTCATCTAAATGTATATTGTCCCCTTCAAAGTAATCCCCATCGATAGCAACACACCTATGCCAGCGCTTGATCCAATCCTCGAAACATTTTTTATATTCGGTTTTCGGTATGTTTTTAACTCGATTGAACAGAAAGAAGTCACAGGGAGCCAAATCAGGTGAATTCGGTGGCTGTTGGATGGTATTTGTTGCATTTTTCGTCAAAAAATTCCGAATACGAATAATGATGGCACTGTGCGACGGTGCGTTATCATGGTGCAAAAAACACGAGTTTTCTGCCCACAATTCTGGTGTCTTTCGGCGAATTGCTTCACGCAAACGTCTCATAACGCTCAAATAATACTCGTACTCTTTGTTTACTGTCTGGCCTTCTGGCAAAAATTCATGATGCACTTCACCGTTGTAATCCATGAAAACCGTGAGCATTGTCTTGTTTTTTGACTGAAAACGACGTGGTTTTTTCGGTCTCGGCTCATTTGGTGAACGCCATTCACTTGCCTGATGTCTGGATTGCGTGTCGTACTCATAAACCCACGTCTCGTCTCCAGTAATGATCCTTTTAATGAATGTGGGATCGGATTCAGCCTCGCAAATCATTTCTTTTGCGACGTCAATACGGTCTCTTTTTTGCATGAAATTGAGGTCCTTTGGCACCAACTTTGCTGCTCCACAACGGAAACCCAAATCATTAACCAAAATATCTTGGACGGATCCATAGGCAATGTTCAAGTCGTCCGCTATCTCTCTGATGGCTAATTTGCGGTTATTGACCAACATTTCATCAATGTTTTCATCTTCGATTGACTCACGACCACTTTTGAACCGCTTGTGCCTCTGGTAAACGACCGTTTTATTTAGAGAATCGTTGCCGAAACACTTTTCCAACATTTCCAACGTTCGCGCACCATTAAATCCGTTTTTTACGCAAAACGAACGAACGTTGTTGCAAATTTAAATCCATTTCTAAAATTGTAAAAAATCGCCAACACACACAGAGATAGATGTACTCTTAGCTACGTAACTGTTGCAAATGTCGAGCTATGATGCTAGGATTTAAAGGCAATATCGACAACAGATTTACCAACTTAACAAAAAAAAAACAGAACTCAAATCGGAACAATTGGAGCGCCACGCGGTGGTGTGATCAAGGTGGTATATCATCGGACGAACGCACTCCAGACAATCGAAACCTTAGCATTGTATTCTGTCGAAAGTGGGATTCAAAATCTGGTACGCAGAATTGAAGGCGAACTCGTCAAGAAGGAATACGAGCTGGGCATTTTCATCGGCATTGAGGTTCCGATCGACAATGCAACTTTTAACGCCATGTGTAACTCGGCCAGACAACATAGCGTAGAGGAATCTGTAGTTTTGTGCATCAAAGCAATGCTGGTGAATGGGACACTGATTGTGGATTCTAACTGCGGCGAATATGTGATGGTGGAGATAAACCGGGGTTTACCACAACGCAGCGGTCTGTCTACACTGCTATTATGCATGTTGGTCGACTCAGTGCTCAACACTCTCAAAAATTCGGACGTATATGCACAAGCATATGCAGATGATGTAGCCGTACTGTCTGTTGCCTCATATCTAGCGACTGTCTGCTCTAAGACGTGATCGGTGCACTAGAAATGGCCTTTCAGTCAATCCTCTCAAATCTGAGATTGTTCTCTTTACGAGAAGGAAGAAGCTGTCTGAACTAACTCATTCAGTGCTTAAAGGCGTCAGCATTCTGGAGATTTGGATTGTGCTTAGAAGCTAAGTATTTGGATCTCATCAGGGATAACAAACTTATATGGTCTAAATATGTTACGTCGAAAGCTTCTAAGCTGCTATCGACCTTCCTGCAGTGCAAAGGAGCTCTCAGCAAAGATATAGGGCATATCACCGAGAAGCGTCCTCAGGATCGACACAGCTATGATAAGGTAAATTATATCCTATTCGTCGGTTGTCTTCCTTTTAGATCACATTGAATGCGCGTCCCTTCACAACTTTATTTCCCCCAACGATAACCCTCGAAACCTACATACCTCTCGTCTCTTCTATCTACCAACCCACCACACCTCCTATGGCGCGAACAAACCAATCTCCCGTATGCTACGAAAAATCAAATCCGTTCTCCTTCACCACTCCAACGAACCTTAGTTTTAAGTTTAAGTTTAATTTTAAGTTATAGCTTTTATTTTTAGGCCGAATAAATGGGGGCCTTCGCACCCACCAAAATTACTGCTTTTACCGGACTCCAAAACAGGGTCGGTCGTGGCTCATGGGGTGGGCTGGTTTTATGGCATGCCGTCTGTTGCAAAGACACCAGAATTGCAACTGTAGAAAAAAATACGAAACCGGCTTTCCCTGTGCCCAAGACTGATTTCGTCCAGAATCGGAGCCAGGAAAGAAATGTAATCGGCTCTTCACGGATGACTCCAACGAAAATATGTAGATGCCGTGTTGTGGTCTTTCTGGACGACGATGACGGTAGATTTCACTCCTCGTTTGGAAAACTGTCTGTCCATGCGAAAATATATGCAGTGTTGATGCGAACGAATTATATTGTGTAGAAGAAGGAGGGGGAGGCGAGACGTTTGCATCTGTGACGACAGCCAAGCTGCGCTTAGAACTTTGCTGGAACTTCTTACAACTCCAAGCTAGTTCGAGAATGCAAGATATCACTGAACGCATTCGGAGTTTGGCTCCCAGGTCACAATGGGATCACGGGAAAAGATATCGCTGCTGAACTTGACCGATCAGGGTTTTCCAGGGTCCGAACCTTCCTTAGGAATGCCTGCGTCCACGGTTAAGGCTTCCATTGACAGTTGCGTTTCTTACGAGCACAACAGCACATGGCAGTTGCCAGGAGGAATGCTTCCCCACGCCTCTAAGAGGTCAGCGTCCTTCCTGCTGTCACTCAGCAGGAAAGTCTGCAGGCTGCTTATTGGCGTCGTGTCGGAGCATTGTACTTTTGCTAAGCACTTAATGATAAATGATACAACTACAACGTCGTTTCCTGCTGTGAAAGTTGGTCGCGAAAGTGCACTATCGACCAGATTTTTACTTTACGGCCGAAAAATGATTCTCAAATCCCAATTCGATACCTGCCACCTATTTTAAAGCCACCTATGACAGCGTTTATCGCTACATGGTCTTAGCGAAAAAAGATAGAATTCATCGGCTTCGATCGCTGGAACAGAAGAGCAGATGGACATCAGCTCGGAAAGCATTCGAATCCATCACAAAAACAGTTGGCTTATTGCTTATTTCAGTTGCAGATTTGACGGACTCTGAGCTTGATTGACAGGGTACTCCAGCTATTATTACAATTTGACGATCAACAATCCACTGTGTTTGATTGGGTGTCAAGTACTGGTAATTGTCAATAAGTATTTAGTCAGATGTGTTGCAAACATCAATAACACTGAGTGGAGCGAAGTCAGTTTCAGGGCAAACTGAAGGCGAGGCTGCTTTGCTTGCAGTAGAAACTTTCTCGAAGGCTTTATTTAAAAATTAATGAAACTTGGTATTGATTAATTGATTCAGCTCATGTGTCCATTCTCTTCAATGCTGACGTTGAAGAGACTATAAAGGATCAGTTGTATGGTGGCAATTTAAGCACTAATTTAAGTAAACAATGTGATTTAGCCAGTAAAACACAATAGCTTTGAGACTTATTTATCTGGAATGACTATCAAATATTAGATTTCTTGCAGTTAGTCGATCACTGCTCAATAAACGTAGGGATAACTTTATTCGATTCATAATAGTCCCAATTCAGGCAAAAACTTTCGCTCGATGTCTCTGGCAAGAAAAATAAAAGCAAGCATTAGTTGCTATAATAATAATGTCACCGCTGTCACCTAAAAACGATCTTCTATAAGTAGTTACTTTGCATATTTTACTTGAAACACTGGAATATATTCACGGTAAGTCAAATAGCATTGCAAATCAGGAAAAGCTGTTTATAATCAAAATGTCGGTGCAGTTGCAATCGACAACTTATAACCCTGTAACCAAAGCAAGCTCAGAGTTGTCAGTCGGCAGGTGAAGAATTCAACATACGGAACCAATGACGACTGCCACAGTATCAGTTAAGGCAATATACTCAGTGAATGCCTTATTTAAGATATACAGAGCAAACATCTAAGAGAGACTCTATATCCGGCCGATTTATTCTAAGGAATCTTTCAGATTATCCGGCTCTGTAGGTTAAGGATTCCTTGTAAACATAGGAGTAGTTTGATGCAACTACAAGCTTAGACAATTAACAGATTCTCTGTTGGCATACATACATGCATGACAAGGAAAAGGATTAGAGTTAAGTTACAAGTGGAATGCTCTTACAGGTGGCTTACAGAGGAACAATAATTCTTATATGGGAAAATTGAACATAAATGCCCCTGTCTGCAGCTTGATCCATTTCATTCCCAACAGTGAAGATGTAAATGAAACATTTGGTACCAGGGAGATATCATTAGCAAATTAGTGGACGCTGGATGTGGTGTGGTAGCTTACCTAATTCCGACCAAAACGCAGCTTGTCCTCTTCACAAGGACTATCAATCGGCAAAGGGAATAGCTAAATATAGGTCATATCAATCTACTCAGACTGCATAGCGGCCTCTCCTAAGCAGGATCTTCGCCTACAAGAACCCTTAAGTCTAGCCACATACCGTACTCTCTTCAAAGTCAAGCTTTCAGTTATTCCTCAGTTCGCTACTTGGGCTAGCCTAAATCCAATACTCGTGAAGGATAATACAATATACGTACATTCATCGAACATAACAAATTTGGGACTCTCAACGTCATGTTAGGGTTAGGGAGCGCGAGATCTTAATCGCAGTAGGCAGCTTCGCAATCTCAAGACAGCAATGCCCGGCGTCAAACAACTGACAGACTTTCAAGCGCTCTCTAAGCTCAATGGCTGGTCTGGACTCATTGAGATAAATCTGAAACATCTAAAATAATAGGGCCTAAACCTACAACTGGTTTGACCGTGACCACTTTATCAAACCGAATGACGATAGAGAGTAAACTCTGCTCTGTTAAATAGCTGGGTACCGACACTTTCAACAACAAATTATGCAAAGCTCAGGAGGAACCACAAGCAGTAAAATCTCTCAAAAATCTGTCTAACTGTTGTTACGGGCATTTAACAAGCAACAGTGGAGGGAAGAAATTCGGCTTTCCCAGAGAAAAATGAAAACCAGGAGAAACACGCGATCGAGGAAATATAGGGTGCTCCTTCAGGAATATTCTTCGAAAGTTTTAGTTAAGGTTAAAAACAGCAAGTCCCAAATAGAGACCCGTGAAGATGAACAAGGAAACTTAAGACGGAGGCAATCTAAGCTCCATTATCGTCGTTAGGACAAAGGTTGCCGACTAGGCGGCCTATTTGTCGAGATATCGAAAGCAGCAGGAGATAACTTGGATGCCCTCTACTAACTCATTTCCAAGATTTGATCTGATAAAGGGAACCTTAGCATCCTTTACCCGGTTCACAAGAAAGGAGATCGTTTTTAACTGTAACTGCGCCAACTGAAACGGAATCAGTACCCTTGACATTGCGTACAAGATCTTGTCTACCGTGTTTTGTAAACGCCTGATAGACTTGTTATGTTCGCAATTGTTAAAATTTTCGTGCTACGGAAGATTATTAAGAAAACCCAAGAAGTCCCAATATTTTTGCACTTAGCTCGTGCGAAGAAATATTAGGGAGGAAGAAAAAAACACATATCGATGTACGTTGGTTTTGAATGTTTGTTGGTTATAATGACTAAGAAATAAAGAGCTCGGTAGAGCATTCCGTAAGAAAGAAATAAGTTTGAAAAGATGGAATGCAACTGGAAATTTCATTGGGTCACTGTTGTAATAAATGCCGATAGAACAAGGTAAGCCAGGAGACTTTCCGTCAGTATTGGAGAATGTCAACTGACTAGTAAACATTAATTTCAGCCATAATGCATAGTATCTAGCAAGTGCGGATAAGTTTTAGGAGCCTCTGACAAAATGTCTACAGTTTTGAGCGAGAAAAAATATTTCTTACATCGCTTTGATAAAACCTAGACGTTTCGCAGCATTTTTAACGCCAGTGCATATGTGGTTAATCTTAGATAGGCTG
Source organism: Volucella zonaria (assembly GCA_963966105.1). Taxonomy (NCBI): domain Eukaryota; kingdom Metazoa; phylum Arthropoda; class Insecta; order Diptera; family Syrphidae; genus Volucella; species Volucella zonaria. The sequence goes on along the minus strand of OZ014530.1, from coordinate 314,475,508 downwards.
TCGTTGGGCCACATACCGAGAATGATAAGTTCTCAAGTTCCCACTACAAGTGTTATTAATGGAAAATGGCCCGGTGTGTAAATTTCGTTTTAATAACAGCTGACAGTATTGTGATTTGGAAGCATTATTCTTCACCCGGTGGATGGTTCCACAACTACATAGTTATGCTGTTAATATCGTAATACTATGAGCTTAATATATGCTGCTGTTCTACGGGAGTCCTACAAATATGAAACGCAGAGAGTACTATCGCCAGCAAAGGAATACAGGGTGAATGACTCGAACTCCAACTTTTTAAACTGCTATAATTTTTTTATTTTTTAATAAATTTTATTGTGCCAAAGCAAAACATGTTGGAAAATACATCAATTTTCAAATTGTATCAGTAGTTTTCAATATGTCCACCTTTGGCGCGAATAATGGCCTTGAGACGGCCGAAGAAAGCATCGCAGGCTGCACTCAATTGGCTCTGCGGTATTTCGGCCCATTCCCAGCGAAGTGCTTGTTTGAGGTGGTCCAAACTTTGATATTTTTTAGCGCCAATCTTCGCCTTCAAAATACCTCAGACAGAGAAATCCAACGGATTTGCATCCGGAGAATTTGCAATCCATTGTGTCGAAGAAATGAAGTGTGGAACATTGTTTTTTAACCAATCTTGGTTGAGGCGCATCATGAGACGATGCCGAGTCTTGTTGAAATGTCCACGGTCTCCGACCGAAATGATTGTTTACCCAAGGCTTCAATACTACCTCTAAGACAGTTTCACGGTATACGATCGCATTAATTTTGACGTCACGGCCACGAGCGGAGAGCGGAGAGCGACCATCGGCGGTTATGGTGGCCCAAACCATCACCATGGGTGCTGCCTGCTTTCTGGTGGCTGTCCGAAGGTGTAAATTTTCGAAGGACCTCTCTGGCAAGTAAACTCGGCCATTTTGTTTGTTGGCATATTGTTCGATAACAAATGGCGACTCATCGGAAAAAACCAAATTCGGCAATTTATCACTTTCGCGCAAGCGTAGCAACTCCTTCGCTCTTTCGACTCTAGCTTTTTTCTGTTGCGATGTAAGATCGTGTACTTTTTGGAACTGCAATGGCTTGAGCCCAAGCTCATTTTTCAGTATCTGTTGCATCCGTTCCAAAGATAAGTTGAGCTCACGAGCCATTTTTCTTCCACTTCGACGCGGATTTCGCTCAATTCGAGCCTTCACTTTCCGAACCATTTCTGCCGATGTTGCTGCCAGTGTCACGGTAACGAGCTATGGTTCGAGACACAAATGATTTATTCACGTTGAGGTGCTGGAGGGCTCTAACGTTTGAATTCCATCGCTGATAAAAATTTTTCAACACAACTGAGACGCAAATCGTTTAAAAGGCTTGTAAATAATAAAATTATCTGTCTTGTGTCAAAATTTGAGCTCACTGTCATGAAGGGTTTGGAAATTATAGCAGTCTGAAATTGGTTGCAGTTCGAGTCATTCAGGTTGTATACTGGATTAGAAGTAGAAGACAAAGATCATTTATTAAAACAAAAAAGAGTGTCGTTGACGGAACGTAGCCTTGGGGCACACCAGAAATCATCGAATACAACGTGAACTGAATGTTCCGATGGGTGATTTCTGATCAATTGAAAAAGAGACTCATCGAAGGGAAAAGAAGTTTCGCCTTTTTTAGGGATAGCCAGGACAAACGATGTTTTCCATCTTCTTGGAGTCCTAAATAGTAGAATCGCAGAACATAAAGAGGGGAGATCAGCGGACTGGGGTATGTTATGATCTTTAAGTACTCTTGCTAGCACACGAGTGTAAAAATAGGTTGGTCCCATTAGAGATTCTGCAGTGAGTTTGAAACAGTTAAGTCTCCAAGAGATGATAGCTCGAATGAGTGTTGGGATCGTTAAGTCAACATGGTATGGTGTTATGACTTCTTTAACACCATACTTGAGAAAATTATTTGTGATTTATTCCACGCACACAGGGACACACTTTCTCATCATTGGTAGAACGCAGCGAGCTATCATTGGCTTAGCTGTGAATGAGCCCAAGACCAAGTTTATGCTGTTAACAAGAAGGGATGTGAGACAACTAGGAATTGGACAGAACGTCACGGTAGACAGTCAGTTTTGAACGCTGGAATCCTCGATCCATTTCCGTTGACTGGTCTTGGCGAATGTAGTTTAACAAAGAATCTTGCAAGGTGGCCCACAGATGTGAAAGAAGACCTCAACCATCTTAAAGTTTCGAGTAAAATAAAGTTCAACGATGAATTGTTCGAGCTCTACACAGACCTGCGCCTAGTGACAAAAATTCGAAAGCAGAAAGAAAGAAGCTCCAATCCGAAGACACAAGAATCTAACTCGAAACGGATTCTACTCGACCGGGAAGTGAATTAAAAAGGCTTATTGGTTGAGGTCCGAGTCCATTCTGGACCGTTTTCCTAATGCAAGAAAGTAAGTAAGGTTTCCTTTTGAATTATAAGAATTAAAAGGAAAAAAAACAACAGAAATAGAGATTTATTAAACTTATATACATACATGGTTTATATAAAATGAAAAAAATATAATTCCATATTTCACTTTAACAGTTCTGCCTTGAAAAGCAGTAAGTTGCCTTGTACTGATGGTCAATACCGAGTGACGGCACTGAAAAAAACAAAGAAAAAATTTCACTAAGGATGACGAAATCATTATACAAACTGAGCTTATAGACAGTTGAATAGAGTACAATGATGTCGCCTTAATATCTATTATATTGCGATGTACAAGGTCGAACGCACAGACTTGTGGCAATATAGACACAAAAGTTATAGATGAAGTTATCGTTACGTATCCACCAATCTCCATCCATAAATGAAAAGTTTTCTTAAGAAATCTCACAAATCATTTGAAATATTAACAAAGTAACAAACCCATTTTATATACGAGTATTGGCCCCCTGCCATGACCTCACGCATTCGTAATAACTTTTTGCATAGATCTGACTATGCAGGCATCCATGAATTCCCAATCGGATAACAACCTCAAATCTTTTATCCACTTTTCGTTTGCATAAATGTTACCATACACAGACTATGCGAATATACATATGAGTACCCCTACTTGTATCTACGTTACTTTTAATTGCAAGTCAATGATTCATGGCTTAAAGAACGCCTGGAAATATAACATAATACGATACTTCATGGCTGTTCATTACACCGTGATATTTAATACGAATATTTGTATCTGCAACATAATAAAGTCTAAGGTTTCATGAAAGAGTACTTACTCAGATAAAAAAAAAAGAAAAGCTCGTTGAAATTTCTATACCTAATGCAAAACGAAAACACGAGATACAAATTCTAAAACACTTGAAAAAGATGAAACAAACACGCGATTTTGAGCCCGAAAATTGACGGTATCAAGTCGACAACTCGACAAGATAGCAAGTTCACTGTTGTGCCTCAAGTAGATGTCATAAAAACAAAACCAAATCCTCTTAATACGCAACAACTAAGAGAGCTAGATTAACCACGACGACGACAACGTCAAAATATTGTATGTCTACTGTAAATGCAGTCATAGCCACCCCACATACTCGTACACCCGGTATGCTGTGGCTGTGGTGTCGTAATTTGACACCCCCAATGTGGCACACAGATATTAAATAAGAACCAAGAAAAGAAACCGAAAAAAGAAATGGACTTATGGAAAACGAATAATTTGTGGGCAAACTAAGGGAACAAGCGTTTGCCTCCACAGCGAAATATGTTACTTAAGCAGCAATGGTAAGATTGACTAGGTACTACTCGTACGTACCTCGTATCTTGTGCTTCGTACCTCGCACAGTCTTCCGCGTGAAGCAATCCCATCCTGCTTTTGTGATAGAGAACTATAAATATTATTGTTGTTTGCTTTGGTACACTCTACTCTCTTGCTCTTAATAATTTTCATTTTCATCAGCTTTTCCTCTTTCACCATTTACTACGAGAAAATTACGTACGTACCAACCGTGCTGAAAGAGGGAGGGAAGTTATCCCACTGTTTTCCCACCAACACGGTGCCATGCTTTGCACCCCTACTAGCTTCCTTCCATTCATTCACTCACAATATCGATTTACGATTCTCCATCCCACACCGCTCCCACACATATCGCAGAAACAATGGAAATATTATATCCGTCATTATTTTCTTCTTTAAAACTTTTTTTCCTTTTCCTTTTTGTTTTTTTGACTATCCTCTGCCCATGCAAGCCTCCCTTCGACAACGAGGACAAATTTATCCCTAAAGATCCTTCTTTTTTTAAATACTTTCAGCCCCCACTGTCCCTTACATCATATGAGAAAAATTAAGTAACCGAAAGGTTGTTTTTTTTTTTTTTTTTTTTTTATAAAAAAAGGCTTCTCTGCAACCAAAAACAAGTTGAATCCTATGGGTATCCTGCTCCAGGAAAATAGAGACTTGGGAATGATTTTTCGAGTACACAAGAGTTCAAAAATTAAAAGAAAATAAATTTTTTACCATTTTCTTGACGGTTTTCCTTGGTGTTTTTTTGCAAGAGGAAAGACACTTAACGAATCTTTACCACTAGGCCCTATTTTATTTATTTTATTTTCTCCAGTTAAGAGTGTTAAATTTTCAATTTTCACACGCACCAGATACACTTTGTACTGCAGGCAGATACAAAGAAATTTTCTTTTAACACTTTTAACTAATTTTAAATCGACTTCTAGAAGAACTTCATTTCAGGCTTCATTTTGGTGTTGTTTTTGGAAATAGATTTTCGCTGGTAGATTCGTTTAAAGACTTTGCGATTTCTATAGAATTTCAATGGAGAGTGGAACTGTCACAAAGAAGCACTTAAATAAAAGACAAACCGTACAAAGATGGAAAACCTTTTTCAGTCGTTCTTTGAAACTAGTTCTGGATATTTTTTTTTTTTTTTTTTATTTTTTTTTGTTTTATATCCACCGACAGACTAGCGACGACGATGTCGATGACGATGTGGTACTCTTAATTTTCTTTCTTTTATAAGCTTTTTCTATACTGTTCTTTGGTGATTTGCTTCTTTTTTTTTTAAAAAAAAAAAAAAAAGACTTTTGCACTCATAAAGTGTAGGCACGAAAGCAACTCATGTGAAGTCTCTCTTTAATAAAATAAGTCCAAGCAGAAACACCGAAGGTGATGTGGGGTTTCCGTTTTGAATCTTTTTCACAGCTCTCACGTGCATGCGTACATTCTATGTTCAATCCTCCGAGTTCACACACGTACAGACACACAAATACAGTTTGAGAGAAAAGAAAAGAGAAAAAATGTCGAAATGCCAAAAGTTAAAGGAGGAAAAGCTTTTGATTTGAACTTTAACCCTACAAAAAGTTTTGGCATTCAGTCGAGGGTGTTTTGAGGCTTAATTTCCTTTCAGGATGTTCCAACTGTTAAAAGGGACTAATTCGACATGGAGGAGAGCTTTTTATCGCCAGATCATAAGCGCACTTGATTCGATTTGTCATTTTGACATGAGAGTAAGTTTTCCGTTTAAACTTTCGTGGCCGGAATTGATGTAAGCTGTTGAAAGGCGAAAGTTCACCGTTGAAATTCTGTTGCAATTTATAATTTAAAACAAATTATTATTTATCTAATTGTTGAAAGAAGAAATTTGAAATTTTCTCCAGCGAATAAAAACCTCGATTCAATGAATTCAGGTTTATTTCACTTAAAAATTCCTTTAATATATATGTTACAGTACTGTGCAAAACCTAAGCAACCATCTGGAGTCAGCACTTCATAGTAAATCGTTTCAACTTTCTACTCCACCAAATAAAAAGAAATGGCTATATACTAGATGGAGTGAAAAGTGACCTCCTGACCGCCAGAATACGCTGCTACTGCATACTGGTGCCTTGAAGTCCGTTCATATTTAGGCAGACATGCAAAATTTCAGTGCGATACTGTCTTTAGTTTTGTTTTGACAGCTGATTGTTGTTGACGTGTTTGGCATCATGTTGAGTATGGACAAAAACGATTTTCGTTCTCTCATAAAACATTATTTTTTGAGAGGCAAAACGGCGAAGGAAACAAAAGAAAAGTTGATTATGGGGCTAATGCTCCGTCAGATTACATCGTCAAATATTGGTTTCGAGAGTTTCGTGGTGGCCGGAACTCCACTACCGATCAAGTCCGCAGCGGCAGGCCCTCCGATGCGGTTACAGAGGACAATGTCAAAAAAATACATGAAATGTTGTTGGCTGACCGGAAAGTGAAGGTGCGCCAGCTAACAAATACCACAAAGATTAGTACTGAGCGCACACGCCATATTTTGGGTAATATTCTGCATATGAAAAAGTTATCCTGCTCACTCCTGACCAAAAACACGAACCCGAGAGCACTTCGAAAGAGTGTTTGGACTTGCTGATGCGGAATCGGGCGGACTTTTGGCGTCGATTGGTAACTGTTGATGAAACTTGGATCCACTATTACACACCAGAGAACAGAATGAGTACCCGGCAATGGACTGAAGCCGGCACGAGTGCTCCGAAGCGGCCGAGGAAGGCTCGATGGGTCGAAAAGGTTATGGCGTCGGTTTTCTGGGATTGTCATGGCATATTTTTCGTGGACTGCCTCGAAAAAGGAAAAACCATCAACAGCGAGTATTACTGTGCATTATTGTAGTGATTGAAGGCAGAAATCGCTGCAAAACGGCCTCGCATGAAGCGAAAAAAAATGTTGTTTTTGCAAGACAATGCGCCGGCGCACAAGAGCAACGCAACCACGGCTAAAATCAATGATTTACGGCTCCAATTGCTGTCGCATCCACCGTGTTCACCCGAATTGGCTCCTTTGGACTATTATTTCTTCCCAAACCTCAAAAGATGGCTCATCAATAAAAAATTCAGCTCACGCGAGGAAATCATCGACGCCACGGAGGAGTATTTTGCAGACCTTCCCCAAAATTACTTTTCGGACGGGATCAAGAAGTTGGAAAATCGCTGGAATAAGTGTATCAAACTAAAAGGGGACTATATTGAATAAAATAAAAAAACATTTAAAAAAAAATTTTTTTTAATTACCAAGGAGGTCACTTTTCTCTCCATCTAGTAATGATGTCTAATAGAGTGTATTTTGAAATTCACAACTTTTTATAAAAGTACCTCATTTAAAAAAAAAACCGCAAAAACCAACAAAGTGGCCAAATTGAGCTGTGCAAGACCTAAGCATCTTTGTAACGCACTGTAAAAAAAATAGCTAACAGTACTTTTCTAGTCAGGTTACACATGAAATTTTGTGAGCTCTTTGTATTTGATCTTGAGTGATTGTCAGTTTTCTTTTAAGTTAGTCGCATAATTGATATTTTTTAATAATGTCGCGACAAAGTTACTCTTCTTCTCTTAAACTAAGGATAATTGATGAATTTAAGTCTGGAGATACTCAGGCAACATTAGTTAAACGCAACAGGAGTTGTTGAAAGTCAAAATGTCGGTGGTAGACCGCGTAAGACAGCATGTCGTACGGATAGAAATATTTGTTGTATAATTAAAAAAACAACCGTTCATAAGTTCGAATGAAATTACTTGATTTAAACATTGATGGTAGCACGGTGCAAAGACGTGCAATTGAAAATAATTTTCGAAGTTACAGACCGTGCAAAAAACCGATGCCCACAAAAAGACATTTAAGGAACAGGTAGTGCTCTTTAAACATAATTCAAATTAAAATTTTTTTTCATATTAAGCTAAATTGTACAAGAAAATACAAATACTGGTCTCCTGAAAAATGGAAAAAAGCTCTTTTCAGCGACGAGTCAAAATTTAATTTAATTAATTCTGACGGGATATGTTATGTGAGACGTCGCAAAGGGCAGCGACACAATCCTAGATTCTGCACTTCCACTGTAAAGCATGGTGGGGGTAATATGATGGTGTGGACCTGTTTTTCGGCAGGAGGTGTACGTCCATTGTACGAAATAGCCGGAATCATGGACCGGGTCAAATATAAATCCATTCTAGAATTGGTAATGCTACCACATACGGAGTGGGAAATGCCAACCCAACTTCGTTGGGTGTTTCAACTGGATAATCCGAAATACACATCGAAGTTGGTAAAGGAGTGATTAGCGGATAGTAGGATTCAAGTCTTTGATTCGCCGGCCCAATCACCCGACTTGAATCCCATCGAAAACCTGTTTGGTATCCTTAAAAGCCGTGTCGCTGGACAACACTTTTCCAACAGGTCTCACCTATTCAGTGCTTTGAAAGTTGAGCGGGAAAATATATCCCAGGATACACTTTCATAGTTAATACGCCTCTGTTATTCAAAATAAAGGATATTACACATAATATTAAACAAGTTGCTTAGATTTTTCACAGCTCAATTTACTACTTTTATAAAAAGTTGTGAATTTTAAAATTCACTCTATTACACATCATTCTATATATCCATTTCTCTTTATTTGGTGGAGTAGAAAGTTGAAAAAATTTACTATGAAGTGCTGATTCCAGATGGTTGCTTAGGTTTTGCGCAGTACTGTACATGAGAGCAAATTTTAATAACATTGATATTTCTTATTTTGTGTCCACGCCTTTCTTCCTTAGGCCGCCAAAATCTTCAAAGCCTCGTGTTGAAATGTAAGTAGAAATGCGCAATTGAATTTCTTGATACTTGGTGTTTGATTATCGACTGCTCGCAAAAGGCATTATCAGATCTGTCGCCACTCTAATGATATTAATTAGGTTAATTAGATATAGATTATAGTATCTGTACTTCCTTTATTTTCCTGAAATGTCATGACATGAAAACTTAGAGATCCTAAGGTTTCCAAGAAAGCCTTGCATGGGAACTAATCCCATTTTTCGAGAGTTTGATTTCCCACTAAGTGGGAACTAAGTCTTATAGCTGAAAGAATTATTATTTTTCTTGTCATGTACGAGTATACGAATAATTTTATATACTAGTTGGCAGCAAAAGTCATCACCATATCGGATGATGCTATCATTTTTGCAAATGTCAATTCTACTTTGACACATCTGTGAAGTAAACAGATACGAAATACACGTCAACAAGACATGAATCGCTATACTCCTAAAGAACGCATAATAATTGTTACGATTTTTTGGCGGAATAATTCATGGGTGGTGTTGGCGCAACGTGAATTTCGGCGCTAATTTCCCGGTCGTCCGACACCAACTGAACAAATACTACGACGTTTAGCCGCTCGCCTAGAAGTGTATGGAATCGTCCGATTTAACCGTTCCAGGCTTCATTTTGTGGGGTTTTTAGAAGTCACGAGTCTATGTTAACAAGCCTCAGACACTTAAAGAACTCAAAGACAATATCCGTCAAGAATGCGAGAACCTATCGCCGGAAGTTCTGGCAAGAGTAATGGAAAATCCCACAAATTGGACCCAAATGGCCATCAATCCCTGCGGCAGCCACTTAGCCGATATATATTTCTGGATTTAATAAAAAAAATAATTAAGATATCAAATAAACATAATCCGAAAGCAGGACCAAAGTTTTTCATTCATAAAAAAAATTACAGCCAAAGAACATCGGGTGATAACTTTTGTGTCACTTTGTATATCGTATACCCAATTTTTTGAACCAGTTAGTCAATTCACGATCTAGCCGGCCAATTCCCCGGTCCAAAACGAATGATAAATTGCCCACCGATCTGATTTCTCAATTGATCCACGGATTTGCGTGTTGTGTAGCATGTAGGGCCGTCTTGCTTGGGCAAAAAAAAAGTTCGAAATCATTGAACAATAGCGAGCGCCATTGACGGTAATATTGTTCTCACGGTAATCTTTGGGAAAATGCGGGCCAATGATTCCGCCGGACCATAAAATGCACCCAACAGTGCATTTTTTCAGATGCATTGGCAGCTCTTGTATTACCTGAGGTGGCTCATGGGACCACATACGGCAGTTTTTTTAATTAACATACCCATTCAACCAGAAATGATCTTCGCCGCTGAAGACAATTTTTCGATAAAAAAGCGGATCTTCCTTCAGCTTTTCTAAGGGCCACTCACCGACAATACGACGCTGTGGCGTTGACTTCAGTTGTTGTACGAGCTGTATTTTATATGGTTTTAGACCAAGATCCTTGCGTAAAATCTTCCACGTAGTCGAGTATCACAATCCCAATTGCTGCGAACGGCGATGGGTGGATTGATGTGCAAAAGTGTGAAATTGGTGAGAAATTTGGTCACTATGGCTTGAATTACTTGCTCAGTAGGTCGATTATGGCGACCATAAAATGGTTAAAGTGCGCGAAAAACATTTTTCACAGAGCACGAATTTTGGTAATAAAATTCGATAATTTGTAAGCGTTGTTCGGGTGTAAGTTTTTCCATGATGAAATGGTAATGCTAACTGACCGTGTGTGACTTTGACACATATCACGAATCGCGCATGAGCTGTCAAAAATAGGCCACTGAAAAACCAAATACCAAAAAAATCATCACTAATAAGATACTCGTACGAGTAAAATAATGGACCCAGGACGCTGCCTTGCGGTATTGTAGCTTCTGCCTTATTAAGAGTTGAGTGGTTGTCTTTATATTGTAAGTAGAAGCAGCGGTAATCAATATAGCTTTTAGTGAGAAGGTAGTAGAAGGGTTGTAACTATTTTATACTTTGTCGAAAGCCTTCGATATGTTAAGGTAAATTGCGGCTCTATAGCTAAGATCGTCCATGTCTTTTGAAATCATTTTGATAATTCTATGTATTTTGTTGTACGGTTTAGTGCTTGTGTCTAAATCCAAACTGTAGGCTGGGGATTATATCATTTTTCCCCATTATTGTCGTAGTCTTTTTATTAAGATTTTTCCGAATGTCTTAGATACTATCGGCAATAAGGGGTATAAGTACCATGGCATACGCAGATGGATCAGCACTTGGGCAAAAAGCTGTGGTCTCAATGCCAACCCTTCCAAAACGTAACTGAGTGAAATTATTCCTCTCGAACAGCGCGAAGTATCTGAGTGTGATTCTGGACAAAAAACTGAATTGGAATCTTAACGTAGCGGAGAGAATCAAAAAGGCATACGAGTATAATGCATAGGAACAATTAAAACCTGCTGTCGCGTACTGGCTGTATACGGTGGTGGTAAGACCCTTACTTATATATGGCGCACTAGTATGGTGGAAAGCAACAAATAAGAAAACGGTTTACGGAAAATTAGCGGCGGTTGAAAGAACGGCTTCCATAGCCATTAAAGGCGCGCTCCATATCACCCTTACTGTGGCATTGGACACCTTTCTGCACCTAACACCGCTCGATCAAAAAACTTATTAGCAACAGTACGATACGACTCACTAATCTGGGTTACTTCAAGAGCAGTAGCTTCTGACACGGCACGGTCCTAGATAACTCATAGGTAATCCAATTCTAACGAATGAAATTCCTTCCTTGGTTGACTTTGTCATTCCGTATGATATAATATATCCGGAGAGGAAGGACTGGGGAAAAATGCAATAATCATGTGAAATGAAATTGCAATTTTGACAGATGGCTCAAAAACAGAGGAATCAACAGGTTCTGGTATCTTCTTAGAAGACAGAAGACCCAGAACTAAGAGTATCTATAAGACTACCGGAAGCAAGCAGTGCCTTCCAATTAGAGCTTCTGGCTGTCCTCAGGGCGGCTGAGCTAACGCAGATGAGATCGGTACCCGAAAGAGATATCGCTATCTGTATCGCTGCACTCAAGGCAATGGAATCGTCCAACATCAATGCTGATACAGTCAGGAGTTGTCACATAGTGCTCAAAGCGTTATGCAGTCAGAACCGGATGAGACTGTGCTGGGTGTCAGAACATTGCGGTATAAAAAAAAAAATGAACAAGCGGATGAGCTTGCAATAAAAGGAGAGCTACTCGATATTAGTGAGGTTGCCAACATCAAACCACCCATTCGCATAGTAAGGGGCACTATCGAGGAAAAAATCACAGACTGTCAATTAAAAGTGGTCAAGTCTTGAAGGACACAGGCTATCCAAGGCTCTCTGGTCACTTGTTGGCAGCAAAAGATCTAGGGAATTAATAAAATTAAACAGAGAAAAGCTTAGGACAGTAATAGGAATCTTCACAGGACTGTGGAAACACGTAAAGAGACTCAAATTGTCAGATACGGATATCTGCAGATTCTGCGGTAATCTGCAAGCTGTTGAGGACATAACACACATACTGAGTGAATGCGAGGCAATATCGCGTAGTCGAAGAAAATTTTTAGGGAAATACTTTTTTCGAAAACCTAGAGGAAATAGAAGGCACGAACTTCAAAGACCTTCTTGACTTTTGCAATAAAATTGGATATTTCACCAAAGAGATTGTTTAGGATGTTCTCATTTGAAGATAAATTCAGCTGGTTCCACAGCGATCGCGATGGGCCCGTTTTGGTGTCTGGTGTTTGTGTGATGGCATATCCATCATATCTCTGTTTTAACCTAATATCGGGAGTAAGGTTCGCGGTTTGAGTAGCATCTTTCCTGGGTTTAGGAACTGCAATCATTTTGGTTACTCTCCAGATCTTTGGGAAGTATTTTAATGTTAAATCGAGTTGAAAAAAATTTATTTTTGTTCAGTGATAAGACCATATCCGATACTTTTCTTGGGGTTAGTCTCGTGTAGAGTATGTAGTATCTTATTCATTTTATTGTAGATTTCTTGATAGTTGTGTTCTGATTTATAAAGTTTGTAGAATAATGTTTGTGTAGAATAACGTCTGTATATTTTTTTGCAGTTAATAGAAGTATTTCTAATGTATTCAGCATCCTTGTTGGGAGAAAGTGGGGTGTTTAGTTTTGATGTCTTTTGTTCCATAGTAGGTAGTTTGTCGTTTTCGTTGATAAAAGGTTCTTAAGATAGTTGCTAATTTTGTTATTCTGATTAAAGTTTAATAGGATTTGTTAAGTTTTGTCTTATATTTGCGAGATCTGGTTATTTGCTAATTTTTTTATGTTTTGTAGTCCACTTTACTTGCATTTGTCTTAGGTGTAGATCTATCGGCAACTTCAAGGATAACGTCATTGAAGTGAACAACGACCTTGTCCAAATCGCTTGGCGTCCGTCTATAAGTGTCCCAGCCAGAGTACTTGTTGGATAGTTTGGTCGGCTTGATGGTTGGTTTTGTGTTGGCTTTTTATTAGACTAAGATTGGGGAGTAGTCAGATAGCTTAAGGCAGGATTTTCTTCTCAGGTCCTCCGCTATAATGTTTCTAAAGACACAGAAGTTTATAAGACCAGATATATTTTTTCTATCAGTTGGGAAGTAAGTGGGTTCTTCAGCACTTCAAAATTAGATTTTACTAGCTTTTAAATCGTTTATTAATGTTGTTCCTTCCTTATTTGTTAATCGTCAATGCAAATCACACGTAAGATATGTTGATACGTCTTCGCTAAACTCTTTGCTTCTGAAACAAAGGGCAGAAGGATTGGAGTCGTATATACAATAGTGCGATTCGACAAGATCTTGTTACTCAATTGGGTTCTTAGCCCAAAGATTGACCGATTGGCAAGTATACGAGTAACTCTTTGTTTGATTTCAGATAAGATCTCGTAATCAGAGCCGATAGTGGAGTTGAAGTAGAAACCCCTCACCTCAAAGTCAAAGCTATGTATCTTCACGTTTTGTCGAATTAGATTTTGTGTACCCCTTCTTGTTGAAAGCATATACTCGCTTCTGTTACAGATCGCTGCAGCGAGAGTTCTCCATCATGAATCAGATACATTCAGGTAAGATGACCATGGGGACAATGGAATGCGAAATTTCTTGAAATTCTTGGGGAATTTTTGCTGCAATTCTGTCAAAACAGGTCTAGCTATGTGAGAAGATGCACCATCGCATCGTGCTGAAACCACCCAGAGTTAAAAGGTATTGTCATTCGGCGTAGTAGCTCTTGAAAGAAATCAGTGGTAAAATCTTCTTCGAAAAATTAAGGCACCTTGATGAAATAGTAAACCACACGGCGACTCTAGCGGGATACAACTCGGTCTCATGGAGCACCTCTAGGTTTCTGTCACCCTACGAGTATATTCGACAATTATGTTTATTGACACTACGATTTGGGCAAAAAGGTGCGTTATCAGATATAAAAATTCGGCTTAACACGTTTTCGTCCTCCTCCACCATTGGAAGAATTTTCTGGTAAAATTCCAAGCGATTCGGCATATCCTTTAGTCTAAGTTTGCTTGCTATTTGCACTTTGTATGAAAACAAGTTCAAATCCTTGTTCAGAATTGTCAGGATCTTCCGTTTTATGAATAGTTGGACAATAAAATAGCTCTGATAAGAGACAATCAGATTATTGACAACTGGTTTCAGGCTTTCAAATGCGATGTGTTAAAGGCTTATGACAAAATTTTTTGGCGCAATTTATATGATCTCTTTTCTTGTGAATCGGTCAAACGGGGATGAGGTTCTATTTGTCAGGCGCATTTTCTTCTGGCCAAATCTTGGAAATGACTTACTGTGCAGTTGAGAATATTCTGCTGCCTTAAATAGATTTTTTTACATAATTGGCGAGCGCACAAGGGATTTTATGTGCTCTTAGGATGTTTGCATATGGCGTGAGCCGAAGGGAAGTTAGGGAGGAAAAAAAAAGAGATACCGACTTGCCTTGGTTTTAAATGTTTGCAAGTTATACTGGCTAGGAATTAAGAGTTCGGCAGGGCATTCCATAAGCGAGTTGTACGACTTAGGAAAGAATTTCAAAGTACCTACGTCCGAAGATGGGCTTGAGGCTGAACTGATCAGCATTCATAGTTTTTGGGGGCGGAATGCTACCGGCGATTTTGGTAGACCACCGGTGGCGAAAATAGTGATACAGCAAGGTGAGGCAGGTGACGTTACGTCAGTGTAGAATAATTATGTAATATTGGCAATGCTTATGAGTTTTATCTCACGATTTTAGATGTTATCCAGCAAGTGCAAAGAGGTCTCAGAGGCACCTGGCCAGATGTGGGCATTGTACTCAAGTTTTGGGCGGATAAACACCTTATATACTGAGGCCAGATCTGAGTGGGTGACATATTTCTTGCATTGCTTGAGGAAACCTAGACATTTCGCAGCATTTTTGACGACATCGAATATGTGGTCATTCCAACGTAAGTTGTCATTGACACACATACCGAGAATGGAAAGTTTATCGGTTTCGACGATACAAGTGCCATTCATGGATAATCATGCATAATGGCTTGATATTTAAATTTCGCTTTAACGACAGCAGACAGCATTGTGCTTTAGAAACATTAAATTCTACTCGGTTGATAGTTCCCCTATTAGTTATGCTGTTAATATCAGAATTTAATGAGCTTAACAAACGCTGCCGTTCCCGTTCTACAGCCGAAGACCAGGGACGTGAGTCCGGGAACGAGTATGAAAAGCAGAGAGTACTGTCGTCAGCAAAGGAATATATTGGATTAGAGGTAGCAGACAAGAGATCGTTGATGAAAATTAAAAAGAGTGTCGGAGGCAGAACGAAGCCCTGGGGCACACCAGCCTTTATTTTGTGAATATCAGACTTGAAGCCATCCAAGACAACTTGAATTGAACGTTACGATAGGTAATTTCTAATCCATTCCAGCCGTCGATCCCAAAAGCACGCATTTTCGACAAAAGAGCCTGATGCCAAACTCTGTCAAATGCCTTAGAAATATCAAGTGCAACTATCTTGCTTTCGCCAGATTGATGTACGCTTTGGTTCCACTTTTCGGTGAGACATACTATCAAATCACCTGTGAACCTGTGGCCAGAAAACCATATTGCTAGTCATTAAGAAGTTTTCGTGTTTCGAGATATTTCATTAGCTGACATTGGAAAGAAGGGACGTACGTGCAATGGGTCAGTGGGAGGAGAGAGAGGAAAATTCGCACTTTTTAGGGACGGGCTGGACAAATACTGTTTCCCATCTGCTCGGAAATAGTCCCAAAGAGTAGGATTGATGAAAATGCTTACGCAGAGGTTTTGCCAGCGAGGAAGAACATCTTTTCAGAAGAAGGGGAAATATATCATCCATATATATTGGGTATATCGTGCGGTTTTTCAAAATTTGAACATTTATTTAATAAAAACATGTACAATAGTATTATTTAAAGTATTGCCCATCTGAAGCTATGACTTTTTCCCATCTTTCTGGCAATTTGTGGATTCCATCCCAAAAGAACTGCGCTGGCTTGGCAGCCAAGAATGAATCAAGCCAATTTTTGATATTCTGCTCTGATGTGAACCGTATTTCAGTGAGGGCGTTCTGCATCGACCGGAACAAATGGTAGTCAGAAGGGGCAAGGTCTGAGCTATAAGGCGGGTGGGGTAAGACTTCCCATCTACTGTTTTCCAAATAGTTCTTAACCGGAATAGCAACGTGGGGCCGAGCGTTGTCATGATGGAAAATTATTGCCTCGTGTCTGGTCGCATATTCCGGGCGTTTTTCGGCCACTGCTCTCTTCAAACGGATTAATTGTGTTCGGTAGCGTTGTCCATCGATGGTTTCACCCGGTTTTAGCAGCTTTAATACAGCACAGCACACCCATCTGATCCCACCAAATACAGAGCATTACCTTCGCGCCATGGATATTCGATTTTGCCGTTGATTTGGCTGGTTGGCCGGGTTTCACATAAGATTTTTTGCGCTTGGGGTTGTCGTAATGGATCCATTTTCATCACCAGTAACAATCCGATGAGAAAATGACTTCCTTTTGTGGCGTTCCAGCAGCATTTCGGACATGCAAAACCGCCTTTCGACGTCTCACGGCTTGAGTTCATGTGGAACCCAATTTTCTTGCTTTTGAATGTATCCAGCTGCTTTTAGACGTTTTGAAATGGCTGCTTGAGTGACACGGAAAGATTCTGCGAGCTCTTCTTGTGTTTGGCAACAATCTTCATAGAGTAATGCTTCCAGTTCTTCATCTTCAAACTTTTTTAGCTGCCCAGGACGTTCATCGTCTTCCAAGCCAAAATCACCACTTTTAAATCGGGCAAACCACTTTTGGCAAGTTCAATCAGCTAGCGCATATTCACCATAAACTTCCACCAAAATACGATGACTTTCGGCAGCAGTTTTCTTTATGAAAAAGAACTCCCCGCAAAAACACTTTTTCAGGCACAAAGTTCGACATATTTGAGTGAAAAAAAATTATTGTTGTTTACACTTCAAATGAATGACATATACTGAAATGACGTACAATGACAGTAGCTTTCCAACGCATGTTCCAATGGAATAATACAAGTTACGCCATCTCTTAGGAAACCGCACGAATTAAGTAATAGACCCAATAACTCTTGCTATTATGCGAGTGTGGAAGTGGATTTATCCCATTGAAGATTCGACGCACTCAAGTGTAGACGGAGACATCTGGGGTGTTGAGCTGTCCGCAAAGTGTGCAGCAAGCAGATTGGCCTTGTCCAAAGAGCTGACAGCTGGAATGTTATTGTAAATGAGAGTTGGGATGGAGGATGGGGCAGAATTTTTAATGTTTTTGACAAATGACCAAAAGCCTTTACTACCTTTGGGACATTGCAGTATTTGTTGCCTCAACTTTTGGTCGTATTGGAATTTCACATGCTTGAGAAAGGCGTTGCAGTCATTCCTGGCTCGTTTAAACTTGTTTCGGTTTTCCTCAGTTGGGCTGCTCTTGAAGAACCGAAAAAATATTTCTCTAACCCAGACAGCCTCTTTGCAGCTCGAGTCGTACCATGCCTTTTCTTTTGGTTTGATACTCTTCATCCGATGAGGGGTAAAGGATCTCATTCCAAAGAGAATAGTGTCTGTTATTATATCAGCAGCGGCATCCAAGTCGTTATCGAGGAAACATAACGACCAGTTAAAATTCCTAATAAAGGTGTTAAGTCCGTTCCAACTGGCTTTCTCGTATTGCCATACGGTTCTTTTAGGAATCTTTTCTCTAACTGTGTGATGGGTGTACGAGAAATTAGCTGATATGACACAATGGTCCGAAGATGAAGAACGCAGTACTTGTCAGGGTGAGAAGTTAAAAACAAGTCCAAGGTGTTGGCGGTATGACTATCAACGTCTAGCATTCGCCTGGGCTCATTTAAAAGTTGGGTTAGGTTATTTTCCGCAACGAAGATTTCAACACACCGTCCATCGAGTCGAAGCCACCCAGAATTGTGTATATTGAAATCGCCCGTAATACCGATCTCAGTATGAGGAGACAGGGATAAAATTTTTTTGAATGGATTGAGACAGCGCATCAAACCCGTTAAAGGTCGAACTGCTGTCCAGCTTGGGGCTTTTGGGGCAATGGATAATTTGTTTAAGGAAATGGAATTTTAACCACATGAAATTGAGTTCCGTATCGGAACAGGGATTACGCTGTGGTAGAGTTTGGTAAGCTATATCAGTACGCAGGTAAATGGTGAGACCGCGGTTGGAAAATAATAATGGCACTAGTTCGTGGCCAGGCAGCTTTAGATCAGAGTGTGATCTGAGAGGTGTGGGCTAGGATCTACCTGTGTTTCGCTAAGGGCCAAGACAGCTGGTCCATATTTACAGACGTGGACGTACGCAGAAAATTGATTACTTTTTAGCCCGCGTATATTTGGTTTGTCATTATAAAAAACAAACACAAAAAACACACGAACACCGACGACGGTAAGCAAGGGACGTTGCATTATCAAATCAAGGTGTCATGCCCTTACAACAAAATGAAACAGTGCACCAACAAAATCACACTTGCAACTATAGATCGGCTGCAGTGAATGGGTGCAAGGATCAGCACTATGACCTGGGGTAGGAGATGTGGGATGCCCGCACTATGATTTTGATTTATTTAATTATTATTCTTGTTTTTTTTTTTTTAATCACTGCACCACACAGCTAATGTGCTTTGGGATGTGTTTGTCTTATTAGACTATGTTTTTTTTTTACGTTTTTGTTTTACACGAGACCAGGCTGTTTGCTGGATTGCATTCATTCAACCTTGATTCTCCTCCTAGTATCTCTCCGTAGTTGTGACATCTGACATACCTTGGCTGCTACTAGATGGTGATCCGAGTCTGTATTGTCCGCTGCGAAAGTACGGACATCTATAATAAGAAGTGGCAGCGGTCGAATATTACCAACTTGGTTGATGGATCTATGAAGTGAACGCGGAGAAGATATTATGCTAGCTACAGTGATTTCCGTCTGCCACTCCTTTCCAAACGTCTGATTCTTTTACCCAAGATGACATCTTTCTTTGTTTTGGCCTTAAAATTACCTGCAACGGTTTTACCGTCATACTTAGGGCAATCCTGGTAGGCATTGTCGATAACCCCGCATAAACATTTTTTGGTAGCATCTTCTAATTCTTCTGTGGCGTATGGGCGTATATTAGGCTGATATAGAAAAATTACGCCTTGTTTTGGATTATTAGAATGAGCTTGCTTACGTGCTGAAAGCTCAGACTTCTTGCGTTAGACTGCCGTTTACATCAACTCCTCTAGAATGCTTCCGTTCTTTGTAGTAGCCACATTAGAATACTATATGTCCCAGTTTCGAATCCTCCTTTTGTAAGAACGTGGAACATAACTCACTACTTTCTATTATATTTTCTACACAAATGTAATTTCGGATCAGACTTTATTAAATGTAGATAATACGACACCTTTAACACAGGAATAGGAATAAAAATCTCCTTCTGCCAAATAACTATCGACAACTCACTTTTGCATTCCGATAACTATTAAATTTCATTCTAAGGGTTCCTGAATGAAGAACTAGTTAGCTAAATTTGTCACACTGATTAAAGCCTTAATCGATTTAAATCGCTTCTTCATGCCGTCACTCTAACGAACTTTAATGCACCCTAGTTGCAAGACAATTGGCTGTATCTGTGCAATACAAACAAAACGCACGTCTTTCCATTTCTTTTCAAAACTCCTTAGGCATTGTTCTCAAAACTGAAATGTTTTTTCTTCCTTTCTTGTGGTTGTCAATAAAAACCACTCCAACCGAAATGATTCCCCTAATTAATAGTGCGCTCTTGAAGTGACGCAACAAAAGTGCATTCACACACATAAGGACCCGTCGATCGCAAAGGTGTCAAAAAGTGCAAACCACAATAGACCCAGATGTCCTTATTTCATTTATATCATAGCGACTGCGGTCGATAGAGACTGCTTGGCTAGGTTCGAAATATGTATATAAACTCTTATTTATATACGACTATACGAGTACCACGGTTATGTACGTTGAGTAGTTGACTATGTGACTTTTGGTGAAAATCCTATTCATTGCATCTTCCCTTTTTACAGGATAATAGGCGCAGCGTCCGTCCCGTCAGCCTTTGATACGAGTAGTATCGTTACACCCTTATTTTTATTTTTATTTTTATTTTTATCTTTCCACAAGCCGAGTGGCTTGTATCAGTTCATACTTCCGTAGAATCGGCAAACAAAAGGTGAAGAAGGGTGGAAATTATTGTTATTTATGACATGAGACTTTTGTTAAATGACATCGGTTTGCTCTTTCAGATGTCTTACTATTAGATTATAGCAAATAAGATCGCCTTTCGCACTTATCCCTTTCAACATTCAGCTTAGTAATTTGTTTTCGAAACAATAAATATGGCGATGTACTGTGGAGTGGTTGAGGGGGAAAAAAACTTGCTCGCATATTCCAACGTTTTCGGCAAACCCCTTGGAAGTCTTTATAATTTCTTAGGAGCAATGGTTTTTTTTGGTTTGAATTTTTGAAGTGCGTCTCCTTAAGAGGGCTCAAAAAAAAAAAAAAAAAAATGCTATCGTGCCTATGTTGAAGATGACTGAAACTAAGATTCTGGAAAAAACTCAAAAAGTCCAATCGATACCCAACATCTTTTCATCGATTTTAAGGCCGCATATGACAGCATTTATAGAGACGAGCTAGTTAGAGCCATGTTTAGCTTTGACATCCCTTCTAAACTCGTCCCTCTGTGAAGCACGACGATTGAGAATGCTCGCTGCTCCGTCAAGCGAAGGCCGAAGGCATAGTTTTTCATAAATCTGTTCACCTACTAGTGTACGGCGATGAAATCGACACAACTGAGAGAACTCAGCGGACTGTCACCGCTGCGTTCGCTGGTATCGAAACGGAAGCTGCCAAAATGGGTTTAGCGGCAAATGAGGCAAAACCAGATATATGCTGTCCAGAACAACTCAGCAGAAATAAACGTGTAAAATTCCAATACGACCAAAAACTGAGGCAAAAAATACTACAATATCCCAAAGGTAGTAACAACTTTTGGTCGTTTGTCAAAAATATTAGAAATTCTGCCTCATCCTCCATCCCAACGCTCATTTACATTCCAGCTGTCAGCTCTTTGGACAAGGCACTTGCTGCACACTTTGCGGCCAGCTCAACACTCCCAAATTGTGCTTTGTCCCCGCCTACACTTGAATGTGTCGAAACTTAAATGGGACAAATCCACTTTCGCACTCGTGTAGTAGCATGAGTTCTTAAAGATCTTAACATTCACAAATCCGCTGGTCCAGATGGTATAACTTCCCTCCTTCTGAAGAGGTGTTCTTCCTCTCTGACAAAACCACTGCGTAAGCTTTTTCACCAATCCTACTCCTTAGGACTCTTTCCGAGAAGATGGAAAACAGCATTTGTCCAGCCTGCCCCTAAGAAAGGGGCAGCCTGCCCCTTTTTTAGGGGCAGGCTGGACAAATGCTGTTACAGATTACAAATGCTCGTACAGACCCATTGCACTTACATTCCTCCTTTCTAAGGTCATGGAAACCCTGATAAACCGTCAGCTCATGAAATATCTTGAAACACGAAAACTTCTTAATGACCGGCAGTACTGTTTTCTTAGTAACAGGACCACTGGTGATCTGATGGCATGTCTCATCGAGAAGTGGAACCAAAGCGTACATCAATCTGGCGAAAGCAAGATAGTTGCACTTCATATTTCAAAGGCATTTGACAGAGTTTGGCATCAGGCTCTTTTGTCGAAAATACGTGCTTTTGGGATCGACGGCTCTCTTCCACAATGGATTAGAAATTACCTTTCGGAAAGTTCAATTCAAGTTGTCTTGGATGGTTTCAAGTCTGATATTCACAAAATAAAGGCTGGTGTGCCCCAGGGCTCCGTTCTGTCTCCTACACTCTTTTTAATTTTCATCAACGATCTCTTGTCTGCCACCTCTAATCCAATCTACTCCTTTGCTGACGATTACTCATAATCGTTCCCGGCCTCACGTCCCTGCTCTTCGGCTGTAGAACGGGAACGGCAGTGTATGTTAAGCTCATTAAATTCTGATATTACCAGCATAACTAATTAGGGAACCGCTAACAGAGGAGAATTTAATGCTTCCAAAACACAATGCTGTCTGCTGTCGTTAAAGCGAAATTTAAACACCCAGCCATTATCCATGAATGGCACTTACATCGTCAAAACCAATAAACTTTCCATTCTCGGTATGTGTGTCAATGACAACTACGTTGGAATGACCACATATTCGGTGTCGTCAAAAATGCATCGAAATACTTTACTTTAATATTTTACCCCCTCTGATCTATCCTCAATATATAAGGCATTTATTCGCCCGAAATTGGGTTGCAATGCCCACATCTGGTCGGGTGCGTCTAAAACATCTCTGCACCTGCTAGATAGGATCCAAAACCGTGCGATAAAACTCATAGGTGATACTAATATCACTCAAACAATGGACACCCTCGAACACCGACGTAATATCTCATATCTCACTCTGTTTTATCGCTATTTCCACCACCAGTGCTCCATAGAAATCGCCAGTATCATTCCGCCCCTTCAAACTTTTAACCGTATGCTCATCAGTATACATCAGTAGCCCACTTTCGGACGTGCTCTAAAATATCGGGATTCGTTCCTAAGCCGTACAACAAAGAGCTGCCCTGCCCAGCTCTTTATTTCCTAGTCATTATAATCTTCAAACATTTAAAACCAATGTTCACCGGTACCTCTCTTTCCATCCTCCCACATTTTCCTTCGCCCGCGCTGTGTGCAAACATTTTAAGGGCACTTAAATCCCTTGAGCGCGCGCAAATTATAAAAAAAAAGAAGTATCCTCTCAATACACGGATCAAGCTCTTGCAAGAGTACCAGGTTGGTTTTAGACCAGGCTATTCAACGATTGACCATATCTTTGTTTTGAGAAGTATGGCGGATTCATTTCTCAGCAATGCGTTTTTCGTGGACTTCAAGTCAGCATTTGATGCGGTTGATAGACAGGCTCTATTCTACAAGTTCTCATTGATGATCTCGTAAGCTAATTACCGTGTGGCATCTAATACGCGGGGCATATAATCAAGTCACTGCTATTCGCAGACGACATCGTGCTCTTGGCACTCTCCTGATTCTCCTGCTTCATTGCAGCTAATGATCAACCGGCTTTCTCAATATTGCAAGCTTAGGAATCTGGTAGTGAATTTGAAAAAATCCAAAATTATGATTTTTAAGAACGGGGGAGGCAGCAACTCTGTAAATGAAAAATTGTATTTTAATGGTGAGGCTGTAGAAATTCCTAAGGAATTGAAATATCTCGGAGTTTATCTCACAAAAAGTTTAAATATGGAGAAGCATCTGAAGCAGAAGCTGACAAACGCTAAAACCGCAATCACTGCATCGTGGAGTAGATGCTTTTGTAACAAAAGTATTTTGCCGCGGTATCGGAATCAATTTTATTTTACGGGACGTGGAACAATATGAAAATACATATACATAGAGAAGCTCCTCCACTACTACATAAAGCGAATTTTTCAACTACCACCAAATATGCCAAATTAAAATATACGATAATGCTGGAAACTGGATTGTCACCTCTTTTAATTCGTGTACCCTTAAAATGCAAATTGATTATGAAGATGGAAAATCATCGGCTTCCGAAGATAGCGGCCCTCCAAGCTGGTATGCTGAATGAATGGATCTTGCTGCGGACTGCGACATGGATTTAAGTCTAGATGGTTTCGACTGGGTTCTCTGGAACTATATCTGCTTATTTGATCAGTGGATTTGAAGTGCAGAGAGAGATTTTTGAGCAATGCCAACGAATCGCTCCACAGAATAGTATATTCCCAACTTAACCACAATTTGGAAGAAAGGAATTAGTTTCGAGATGAAAATAACGGCGATGAAATAGCAATGATGGTCATGGGGAGAGCTGATACACCTAAACTTTATTCCTCACAGAGAAGATTTATCCATCTGGTGCTCTTTGTGTAACTTGGGTGAAAGAGCAGATTTTATCCACTTCATGGGGAAATGTCCTATTTTAAGGGAAATTGGAAGGAAAACTTTTGGATCCAGTTTTTTGACGGAAAACGAAGTTATACTATATCTCTGCTAAACAAAACCGAAGTTAAAAACCTATACCAATACGCCAATCTGGCTGTAACCTATAGGGACCGTATAATTAGCGAAAGTTTTTTTAATTTCAAGAATCCTATTTTGTTAAGTTTTGTATTTATCAATATAAAATAATTATCGCATTTGTGTTGATGCGATAAATAAAACGAAGTATGACTCTTTCCAATCGCTGTTTCTTTAGGTTAAGAAGGTAATTAAGTAGTAAGTCCCTGTCTCGCAGAACTAACGAGACTCTAAATAAGACCTCGATTTTTCCAGCTCGACTTTATGGCGTAGAAGCATGGACCCTATGGAAAGCATATGAAGATATTCTCAGTCGTTTCCAGAGAAAAATCCTTCGAAAAATATTCGGCACAGTTTGCGTTGACGGGCTTTGGAGGAGAAAATCCAACGACGAACTATACGAGCTGTACAGTGACATCGGCCTAGTCAGAAAGCGCATCAGTCGCTTGAGTTGCCTAGCAGTAGTAGAAGGGGTCCTCAATCGACTTCGAGTGCGCAACTGGAGACAGTAAGCGATAGCCCGGAGTAACTGGAGAAGCTTATTAGTTGAGCCCTAGGTTAACCCCGAATTGTAGCGCCACAATAAGTAAGTAGGTAAGTAAATACCACCTTGATCAAAAAGTTCTCGGGGGACACTACCGTGTGACGCTTCCATTATTCCCATTTGAATTCTGTTTTTTCTTGTTAAGTTGGTAAATCTGTTGTTGACATTCCCTTTAAATCTTAGCATCATAGCTTGACATTTGCAAATTACGTAGCCAAGAATACATCTATCTCTCTCTGTGTTGGCGATTTTTTACAATTTTAGAAATGGATTTAAATTTGCAACAACGAACTTGTACTACATTTTGCGTAAAAAACGGATTTAATGGTGCGCGAACGTTGGAAATGTTGGAAAAGTGTTTCGACAACGATTCTCTAAAGAAAACAGGCGTTTACCAGTGG
This sequence comes from Volucella zonaria, assembly GCA_963966105.1. NCBI lineage: Eukaryota > Metazoa > Arthropoda > Insecta > Diptera > Syrphidae > Volucella > Volucella zonaria. Next base: position 314,450,256 of record OZ014530.1, on the reverse strand, counting down.
CACGAGCGGTTCAAAAATGGTCTTGAGTCAATGAACGCAGTGCAGACGTTGGATGTTGGTAAACCATCAGAAAGATAGCGGAGGACTGAAATATAGCCTGTGGATCCGACCAAGACATTTTGGTTAATGATTTGGGTTTCCGTCGTGTAGCAGCAAAGTTGGTGCCAAAAGACCTCAATTTCATGCAAAACAGAGACCGTATTGGCATCGCAAAAGAGATGATTTGCGAGGCTGAATCCGATCCCACATTCATCAAAGGGATCATTACTGGAGACGAGACGTGGGTTTATGAGTACGACCCGCAATCCAGACATCGGGCAAGTGAATGGCGTTCACCAAATGAGCCGAGACCAAAAAAACCACGTCGTTTTCAGTCAAAAAAGAAGACAATGCTCACGGTTTTTATGGATTACAACGGTGTAGTGCATCATGAATTTTTGCCAGAAGCCCAGACAGTAAACACAGAGTACTATTTGGGCGTTATGAGACGTTTGCGTGAAGCAATTCGCCGAAAGAGACCAGAATTGTGGGCAGAAAACTCGTGGATTTTGCACCATGATAACGCACCGTCACACAGTGCCATCATTATTCACAATTTTTTGACGAAAAATGCAACAAATACCATCCAAGAGCACCGAATTCACCTGATTTGGCTCCCTGTGACTTCTTTCTGTTCAATCGAGTTAAAAAACCACTACGGGGAACGAGTTTCAGCAGCCGAGAGGAAGTAATGGAAAAATCGCAGGCAGCACTGATGGACACACCGAAAACCGAATATAAAAAATGTTTCGAGGATTGGATCAAGTGCTGGCATAAGTGTGTGCAAGATTTAGATGAATAAACTTGTATTTTTAATTTTTTGAATAACATGGGACTTTTGTTATCCATGTGGCATGTACTTTCACTCGCCTGAGTTTCAAAGATATCGCCTTTTAAACTGCAATTGGAGCCCCAGTTTTTCCTGTCCAACTTTTTGTTGTAATGTAGCTTGTAGTAATAAATGTTTTTTTAATCGAGAAAGCGGACAACTTTAAGTGTTTGCGGCTCTGCCTGGATTCCAGGATGACCTTTACAACCTTAACTACCCCTGGAAGGAGCTGTGGTCAGCGCTAATTGGATTGCTACGATTTCTAGTCAACCAGGAGCAGAACTTGGTTAAGAAATGCAACATCTTCTACCTCTCGCTTCAGGTGATCAACATCTTCAACTTGTTCATTACATATGGCGATACTTTCCTGGAAACCACCAACAGCTACGATGAGCTGTGCTATGAACTGAATCAGGAGGAGAAAGTTTTCTCTGAAATTTAACCCACGTTCTTCGCTACACCAAAATGCCTGATTGCGAATACAAGGACGACGTAATCAAACTTCTCAATCCCTTAGTCAACATTCTAGCCATCGTTAAGCACTTTCAATACAAAATCAAAGAATGGCTTTCCGAACAGGGACTATCCACATCAACTGAGGAGCAAATCTTGGACGTGGTTCAAAAAAATTACAACTTGGCATTGAAATTACAAGACTCACTGGATCATTATGGAAGCACCACGGCATTCGGCATTCTTTACTGCGACGGTGAGAGATGTTGTGCTGGATACGAGGAGAAGCATTTACGGATACGTTAAGGAGGCTGTTTCTGTGGTGCCTGAACAGGAGTTACTTATAACATCAACCACAACATAGACAACGATAAATATTTTTTCTCTGTATATTGTAAGATATAGCCTGACTTCTGATTTGGTAGAGGGACCTTATCAAAGCAATTCAAGCAAAGGATTACGATTATATGTAGTGCAACGTTTCAAACGAGAATTTATCCTGATACGTTTAAAATTTAGTATCGCGCGTTTAATTAATTTCGTGCCATATTATTATTGATGACTATAATTACAAGATTGAGCTGGTGCAAGAATTAAATCGTGTGCGTCGTATATTCGATCGAGATTGCTCCTGATCCTCTTTAACTGAATTTTTTTCACTGATGCGGCTCAACATCGACTATTATCTTATTGTACAGGGTACAGGGTAAAAATGCAGCTGAAAAGCTGCTGAAATCGCTAGAATCTTTTCTGGATACATTTCCTTCAAGCTCTCTCAAAATCGGAACCCCAACACAAACAATGGCTAAGTTGTCAACGAGCCATCAGGAAAGGTCCTTCCGATCTGATAGGTTTCAAAGTGCCGCTGCATATAAACCTCTGGTTCGATGATGAATATAGCTCCCTACATGCAGCCAAACAAGAAGCATATAAAGAAAGAATGCTGCTCCTGAGCTCTACATGCAGAAGAGAAGGGAGATCAGAAGTTGATCGGAGAGAAGACAGCGTGCAAAAAGAGCGTGAATGAGGAAATGAAGTTCGAATGTTTCATCGGAGAATTTAACGAACATACCAGGGCTACAAAGCCAGAATGGAGCCTGCAAAGATGAACATGAACAGTAGTAGTTTGGCAGTCGTTGCTGAGAATATGGAAAGACTATTTCTGCAAAGTAGTAAAGTACAATATATAACGGCGATGATGCTCAAAATCGCGCTGTCTGGTAGAATGAACCATTTACCCTAGATGAAGATGACAGAGAATCCCGCCCCCCTGACATAGTCAAAGTTAAGGTAGCAATATCGAATATAAAGTCTAATAAAGCTGCTGGAGTAGATGTCTTACTTGCTGGGCTATTCAAGGCAGCAGGAGATAACCTAGTTGGTAACTCATACCAGCACATCTGTAAGATATGGTCAGAGAAAGTAAATGCCCGAAACATGGAATCTCAGCATCGTTTGTCCCCGATTCACAAGAAGGGAGACGCTTTTTTTTTTTTTTTTTTTTAAAGAACTTAACACTCAAGTTTTTGGTAAAATGGGACAGAGAAAAAAAAATTTTTGGGCTCAGTAGTTACTACGCTCCGTGGGTGGGAGACAAAATTATTAGTGTATTTGGACTTGTTGTTGTATTCTAGGCAACCACTCATCTAGTTGCCTGAAAAAAAGAATGTCTTTTGGGTGCGGCTGGTATTGAACCCCGAACCGTCCGATTTGGAAGCCAATACACTCTAACACCTGAGCCACGGCCCCCACTGCGCCAACTATAGAGAAATAGGCCTCTTAAACATCGCCTATAAGATCTTTTCTGCTGTATTATGTGAGATTTTGAACCCATTCTTGAACAATCTTGGGTCCATTTGTCGATTTCAAGACAGAGTGCACAAGGCGAGTTATACGACGCCATATCTAGTTTTGACATCACTGCCATACTCGTCAGTTTGTGCAGGATGACTATGAAGAATTCTCGCTGCTCCATTAAGATCGGCAATAAATCGAGACCTTCAATGTCAAGGAAGGTTTTAGATAAGGTGACGCCCTGCCATGTGACTTTTTTTACAGCGCTCTAGAAAGAATTGTTCAAAATTCACAAAAGAGACAGGATGACATTGATGTAATTGAATGAACACAAAACAATGTACATCTGCCGCCATCAAAAATGGACGCATGCCACCAACGGCTTGGCCAGAACATCACCATTATACTCGTAACTTCCACGTAGTCTACATTGGCACTGCAAATACAAGTAGAAACGATATCAGCGCAGTAATTAGATGGCTCTCGCTGTTTCTTTGGGTTTAGGAGGCAATCTAGCAAAAAATGTCTCATTCGTAAGACCAAATCGGATTTATATAATACAAGACCCTTGTCATCATGGTTCTGCTCTATGGCGCATAGGCTTAGAACTTGTAGAAAGCCAATGAAGAAGCAATTACCCATTTCGAGAGAAAGATAGTGCTTCTGATTTTAGGTTCCGTTTGAATTGATGGGGATTGGAGAAGAGGATTCAATCGCGAACTGTATGGGCTGTACAACGGCATCGGGTTAGTCAGGTCTCTACGAATCTGACGCCTGAGATAGCTAAACCAAGCTGATGGAACGAATACCATAGCTTCGGTCCAAAGAGTCTTCGATCCTAGCTCCGTGGGAAGATGTAGCAGAGGACGAGGGCATCTAAGGTGGCGCACGCAAGTGAAAGGGGAGCTCAACAAACTTGGGAATATCTTGCATGCTGGAGAGGCTTGTTTGTTAAGGCCTAATCCCGGACTGTAGCGCTACCTAAGTAAGTGCGTAAAATGAGGCTAATTTTTGATTGAATGGCTACGTAAACAATCAAAATTGACACATTTGGAGTGAAAAAAATCTACAATCCATTATTGAGACATCGACCGCCGTGGTGTGGTATGGTGGAATCGTTGGTCCATATTTCTGCCGGCCAGAACATTGCTGTCAATGTAGAGCGCTATAGATTCATGACCACGTACTTTTTCCTTTCCTAATTGAATGACATTAATGTGCAAGAACTGTGGGTTCAATTAGACTGCCACGCACCATGCGCCACAATCAATTTATTGAAAGAATCATTCGATGAAACATTACACGGAATGGACGTGTGAATTGACCGTGTAATGCATCACATTTGGACAATTCGGAAGCCAAAATCCGACGCGTTATTGCCGATACAAAATGTAACAAGAAAAGTGAAGTGGAGAAAAAAAAACACTATATTAGCGCAATGTTATCAGAAGATTTGATTGCGATTATCTTTCGACTTTCAGTCTGCCTCAAAAGTATTTGGTGTTGTTTGCATTAGAAATATGTTATCTAAATACCTTGGATGCGCAACAGAGGTTGTGGAAGTTATTTAGTCGATATTTTTTTGGCATCTCTTTTCCTATCGATTGAAAAGAAGTCAAATCTTATTTTAAGAAAAGCAAACGTATTTTCCTGATAAACTAAAATAAAACCTCTTTTTGGAGAACCATATACAAATCACATTTGTTAATTTAAACTACATATAGGCATGCATGTATGTACATACGGAAAACATGTTGATGTCATTTGTTGCGTTGAATCCTTGGAACACTTTTTACAAACACAACCTTTGCTAAGAACAGAAATTTAACACTACTCACTTAAATAATTTCATTTTCTTCTCATCATTTATTTATACTCGAGAATGTGGGTGGAAAAAAAATTATTTTCCATTTTTAATGTGATACATGTAAACACGCTTGCTTTTTCAAAAATTTCTGATTCAAATGCGCGTTTCATTTTATGAATTCATTCTCCGACAACACTAATAGACGCTATCGCTTAGACAGCGTACAATCAACCACATTTTACTGATGCGACTTATCTCAATTGTGAAATAAAAATTCATAGAGTCAGTGACTGAATACAAAAATGTGACCATTTCTGTTCACCAAACATATTTTACTCGGTTAGATAAGGCCGGTCTTTATAGCATTTTGATTCCCATCACTTGTTCCCATCAATCCTGTTCACATTTTACTGAATAACAACATTAATTACAGTAGTGCAAAATTCCTAGGAATTTAACTGGCTCAATACAATGCTAGACAAACTGACGCTATTCAATCGATAACAGGTAGTATCTACTCGTATTGTCGGCCTTGGTTCATGGTTGTTTAAAAGTCGGCCGACGATCAAAGGTGCCAACCCTTGATAGTGGATAACGAAAATTTGCCAATAAAAACCATGTGACAACAGGAGGAGTATGACTTCATAACAGCTTTAACAAAAAAACCCCATGTCCCAGTGGAAAACCCTCAAAAAGGACCAATAACATACAGATACCCGCACATTTTACATTGGTGCAACACATTTGAAGTTCACCGCATAGACCGCTGGACTACAGCCTATGGACACTATGACCAAATCTGAATGGTACGAGCAACTCAAATCAACAAATAAACAAAAAACCTGTATGCCTATGCCTACGAGTATATGTTTGCGAAAGATTGCAACAAAAGAACATTGCAGCGTTCTTCAAATTTCTATAATTTCGACAAGAGTGTTGACAGTTGACAGTTGACAGTACTCGTAATACTCGTACAGAGCGGTGTCCTTTTGACTTTTTGTCAAATGGAAAATATAAAAAATAGAAATGAAACGAAAACTACAAGCACTTTGAAGGATATAAATCAATAAAACTCACAAATGTCATCAGCATTGATGTGCAATTTATAACGTCAGAGTCAGTATCGGATATTCTAAAAGGATACTGAGTATCTTACTTGTAACTTTGTTGTATACCCGATATGATTTCGATTTTGAGCCTCTCCCGTGAAACCTGCTGGAAAACCACACTTTGGTCAGGGGATTGTCCATGGCATGACTTTCGGATGTTTGTTCGAAACCGGCGAAAACAATGAAAACGACTCTTGGAGAACGCAGAATGTGTGTTGTTTTTATTCGAAGGACAATAGCTCATAAGTGTTTTTATTTTTAAAAAGGCTTATTGCATGTTGAAGGACCACGGCATGTGAATATTTTTTCAGCAAGATACAAATATTTTTTGTAAATAGAGATTAGCCGGTGAGGCATATAGAGCGGTTCAATTTATTGATGATGGAGTTTTTCGCGAACAATTTGAGTTGAAGTAAGTGCAATGAAGATGACATAGATGTGAGGATAACTGCCTTTAATATACATCTATACTTCTACAATAATATCTATTTTGGTATTATCGTGCAAAACACCTAAATTCAGAACAATCTTTTCGGAAAAATCGCCCATAAATAGATTAAAGATTTTTGAGCGTAGTTATTATCAGGAGATTATCTGGCGATGAAGGGAATTAGGACATGCTTTGTTTCATCCCGAAGAAACCAAAACATCCGGTATGGCGATAATTATCAAAAAAGGAACACAGTACGTAGGCACCACGGAAACGCCTTTTGAATGGAACAGAACAGTAAGAAGAGATGCATATATGTACGAGTATTATTGTCCTCGGGCATAGTACAATGCTGCTCGCATCCAGGTTTTTTGACGCATATTTATCTTCCTCTCAATTTTTACAATGAAAACGTGGGAAAATCGAGCTACGAATATAGCCAAATAAATGTGATGCAAACGATTTTGGATTCAGACCCTCGAAATGAAAATAATTCGAGAAAAAATAAATTATGTGACAAGCTGTACTCGAAAATGTAGTCCCTGTTCCAGTCCGGAATTCAATTTCATGTGGTTCAAATTTCATCTCCGTGAGCAAATTATCCACTCCTGCTTTATTTACAGAAGCCCCAAACTGGACAGCAGTTCGACTTTTAACGAGTTTGATGTGCTGTCTGACTCCATTCAAAGAATTGTATCCCTGTATCCTCATACTGAAATCGTTATTGCGGGCGATTTCAATATACACAATTCTGAGTGGCTTCAACATTCTGGACAGACAACACCTGAAGGACGGTGTGTTGAGATCTTCGCTGCAGAACACAACTTAACTCAGCTTGTAAATGAGCCCACACGAATACGAGATATTGATACGAGTGAGTACACCGTTGATGTGCCCTCCCCTCTAAGCTTAACGGACCATTGCGTCATATCAGCTAATTTGTCGTATAATACTAACCACACAGTTAGAGCAAAAATTCCTAAAACGACCATATTACAATATAATACGAGAAACCCTATTGGAACGGACTTAACAACTTCTTCAGGAATTTTAACTGGTCGTTATGTTTCCTCGATAACGACGTGGATGCCACTGCTGACATGATCACAGACACCATTCTCTTTGGAGTGAGAAACCTTATCCCTCATCGGATGAAGAGTATCAAACCAAAAGAAAAGGCATGGTACGACGCGAGCTGTAAAGAGGCTGTCAGGGTTAAAGAAATGTTTTTTCGGTCATACAGACGAACCCGATAGAGCAAAAACCGGAAAAAGTTCAAACGAGCCAGAAATGACTGCAACGCCTTTCTCAAGCGTGTGAAATTTCAATATGACCAAACGTTGAGGCAAAAAATACTACAATGTCCCAAAAGTAGTAACAATTTTTGGTCGTTCGTTAAAAGCATTAGAAATTCTGCCTCATCCTCCATCCCAACGCTCATTTACAATGACATTCCAGCTGTCAGCTCTTTGGACAAGGCCAATCTGCTTGTTGCACACTTTGCGGCCAGTTCAGCACTCCCAGATTGTGCTTTGTCCCCGCCTACACTTGAGTGCGTCGAATATTCAATGGGACAAATCCACTTTCGCACTCGTGTAGTAGCAAGAGTTCGTAAAGATCTTAACATTCACAAATTCGCTGGTCCAGATGGTATAACTTCCCTCCTTCTGAAGAGGTGTTCTTCCTCGCTGGTAAAACCACTGCCTAAGCTTTTTCATCAATCCTACTCTTTAGGACTATTTCCGAGCAGCCCGTCCCTAAAACAGGCGAATCTTCCTCTCTCTCCTCCTACAGACCCATTGCACTTATGTCCCTTCTTTCCAAGGTCATGGAAACGCTGATAAACCGTCAGCTCATGAAATATCTCGAAACACGAAAACTTCTTAATGACCGGCAGTACGGTCTTCGTAGCAACAGGTCCACTGGTGATTAGATGGCATGTATCACCGAAAAGTGGATCCAAAGCGTACATCAATCTGACGAAAGCAAGATAGTTGCAGTTGATATTTCTAAGGCATTTGATAGAGTTTGGCATCAGGCTCTTTTGTCGAAAATGTGTGCATTTAGGGATTAACGACTGCCTTTTTCAATAGACTAGAAACTACCTTTCGGAACGTTCAATTGAAGTTATCTAATATGGTTTCAAGTCTGATGTTCACAAAATAAATGCTGGTGTGCACCATGGCTCCGTTCTGTTTCAGACACTCTTTTTAATTTTCATCAACGACCTCTTGTCTGCTACTTCTAATCCAATATATTCCTTTGCTGACGACAGTACTCTCTTAGACTAAGAGCTGGTGAACGTTTTTGAAACGTCATTTGAGCAAAGCAAATTTATATATTTTTTTGTTAGGCTTGAAGAAATGGTCACAAATATCAAATTCTGGCAGTTGTCTGGTGATGCTTCTTTGAGGGGCGAAGGGCTAAAGGCCTCAAAAAATTGGATGCGGTCACGTCATTTGACCAAAACTGATTTTTGACATATGGTATGAGTAGTTCGTGCTATTATCTATCGTAATATACCACTGCCAGACATTGCACTCCGAAAGAGTGCCAGACGGGCTCAAACTTGCATAAATATGAGGGTCGGTAACGTGATAGGATTTTTAAATATTTAATTGAGGTCTCCATGAGTAATTATTCACAACTGCCATACAAAAACCTCGGGTCGAACACCCCGCCAGACGCAACCGAAGATATAATATCATCGAAACTATGAAAGAAAATTAATTCTTATGGACTTCATCTTACTAGATGGAGTGAAAAGTGACCTCCTTAGGAATTAAATTTTTTTTTTATTTTAAATGTTTTTTTATATTATTCAATATAGTCCCCTTTTAGTTTGATACACTTATTCCAGCGATTTTCCAACTTCTTGATCCCGTTCGAAAAGTAATTTTCCGGAAGGTCTATAAAATACTCCTCCGTGGCGTCGATGATTTCCTCGCGTGAGCTGAATTTTTTATTGATGAGCCATCTTTTGAGGTTTGGGAAGAGATAATAGTCCGAGGGATCCAAATCCAGTTACCAATCGACGCCAAAAGTCCGCCCGATTCCGCATCAGCAAGTCCAAACACTCTTTCGAAGTGCTCTCGGGTTCGTGTTTTTAGTCATGCGCGGCACCCAGCGGAGGGTAACTTTTTTATATGCAGAATATTGCCCAAAATATGGCGTGTGCGCTCAGTACTAATCTTTGTAGTATCTGCTAGCTCACGCACCTTCACTTTCCGGTCAGCCAACACCATTTCATGTATTGTTTTGACATTGTCCTCTGTAACCGCATCGGAGCGCCTGCCGCTGCGGACTTGATCGGTAGTGGAGTTGCGGCCACTTGACGATCCTGACCTAGTACATAGAATTGTCAACAAAATATAGCGAATATCAAGAAGCAACTGCTAACGGACAATTTGGTAAAACACCACAATTCTACATGATTTATATTAATCTTGTTAATTACTATCTAATTTTATTGCTAACAAATGTATATACCATGCCATACCAATTATATTAGATTTAGGCGATGATGTATCTGAACCTGATGACGAAGAAAATGATTTAGAAATTCAACACGGGAATTGTAGTACATGAAGTTCTTTTATATCCACTTCCTACCTTCTTCTTCGAAACGATTTATTTGATTTAATAAAATGAAATTGTTAATTATTTGAGTGCGGGTGAATTTCTGACCTCTTTACTGAAACAGCAACACTGCTCCTGTCAACAGGCATCTGTCAGTTGACTCCTGTCAAAATTTAAACTTGCTGCGTCAGTTAGTTTGTGTTTGACAGCTATTTTTATCAGACTACTCACTAATTTGAGGAGAAAATGGAAAAAAGTGAATTTCGTGTGCTTATTAAGCATTATTTCTTGCGAAAAAAAACCATTACCGAGACCAAGGCTAAGCTTGATAAATACTATGGGGACTCTGCACCATCGATTTCAATGGTAAAAAAGTGGTTTACTGAATTTCGTTGTGGCCGTACAAGCACTGAAGATGCCGAACCTCCTGGACGCCCAGTTGAGGTCTCTACACCCGAAACAATCGAAAAAATTCACGATATGGTGTTGGCCGACCGAAGATTGAAAGTGCGAGAGATTGTGGAAGCCGTAGGGATCTCGCATGGCTCAGTGGTTTCAATTTTGAATGATCACTTGGGCATGAGAAAGCTTTCCGCAAGATGGGTGCCGCGTTTGCTCACAGTCGACCACAAACGCAATCGTGTAACAACTTCACAGGAAGGTTTGGCGTTGTTTAATCGCAATATGGAGGAGTTTTTGCTCCGTTTTGTAACCGTGGACGAAACATGGATCCATCACAACACACCAGAGAACAAACAACAGTCAAAACAGTGGGTTTCTAAGGGTGAATCGGCGCCAAAGAAGGCCAAGGTGGGTTTGTCAGCCAATAAAGTTATGGCGACTGTTTTTTGGGATGCACGCGGGATAATCCACATTGACTACCTTCAAAAGGGAAAAACAATCAATGGGGAATATTATGCCAACTTATTGAACCGATTCAATGACGATTTAAAAAAAAAACGACCTCATTTGGCCAAGAAAAAAGTTCTTTTCCACCAAGACAATGCAAGGGTGCACACATGTGCAGTTGCCATGGCAAAAATCCATGAATTGGGCTATGAATTGCTCCCTCATCCACCCTATTCTCCAGATTTGGCTCCGAGCGACTACTTCTTGTTCCCAAACCTGAAGAAATGGCTTGGTGGAAAAAGATTTGACTCCAATGATGAAGTCATCTCGCAAACAAAGGCCTATTTTGAGGATCTCGACAAATCATTTTTTTTGGAAGGGATAAAAAAATTGGAGAAGCGTTGGACAAAGTGTATAGAGCTCAAGGGAGACTACGTTGAAAAATAAAATTATTTTTTTATCAAAAAATCTGTGTTTTAATCACGGACTTATTGACCCGCCCTCGTATCTTCCTAAAAAAACAAGGGATTTGTTTCGGAGCTGCCAATTGTTTTTAAAATATCTTCTAAACTATTGGACGTATGATAATTTTACATATTTGCTTTTTTATTGAAAATTAAATTTCCTAGAAGATGAAGTCCATAAGAATTAATTTTCTTTGCTAGTTTCGATGAAAAATGGTTACAAAATGCCTTTTTCCTACATGATTTTAGTATCGATATTATATCTTCGGTTGCGTCTTGCAGGGTGTTAGACCCGAGGTTTTTGTGTGGCAATTGTGAATAATTAGTCATGGAGGCCTCAATTAAATATTTAAAAAAAAATTAACCTTGCTCCTATCACGTTACCGACCATCAAATTTATGTAGGTTTGAGCCCGTCTGGCACCTTTTCGGGGTACAGTGGTCTGGTAGTGGTATACTTCGATATATGTACGAGTATAATAACGCGAACTATTCATATGTCAAAAATCAGTTTTGGTCAGCAGACGTGACCGCATTCAATTTTTTGATGCCTTTAGCCCTTCGCCTCTCCCAGAAGCACCACCAGACCACTGCCAGAATTTTATTTTTGTGACCATACCTTCAAACAAAAAAAGATATAAATTTGCTTTGCTCAAATGAGGTTTCAAAGACGTTCACCAGCTCTCCGGTGATTACCTCAGATAATTACTATCTTGACTGACTTTGGAGATTAACTATTAACCTGGTTTGAATGACTAGAACTATTTTCAAAAAGATTCAAAAACTTAATTTGGCAAATTCTAATCAGAATATCGGCTCTTCGACATCCTGTAGCTTGGAACTAGGAATATTTAAGTTTCTGTAAGAATTGAGGGCTAGGTAAAGTCTATGAACTTTGGACATTTAAATAAAGATGCATTCCGACGATCGGTCCGTGAAGAATATTTTCTCAAATCATTTCCTCGTCGCTGCTGTATAAAAGTACGAGTAGTATTTTGCAGAAATTGATCATAGCGTAATGTCATTTTATAATTCGAATTGTTAATTTAATGTTAATGTTAATGTTAGCAGCAGATTAATCAGTTATTCCTTTTTAATCCTGGACATAATCTCCAAATTTAATGAAAACGTAAGATGTCTCGTTTAACTCATTAAAATAATTAAATTGGCGTAAAAAAAAATTCATGGTTACACCGATTCCCTGGTTACTATTGTAATTTTGCTATGTGAAATGAAAATTAAATAATATTTGGTATTCTTTGGAACGGCCTAGAAATCTCACTTAAGGATCAAGATGGAAGTATATATGAATTGATGTATATCTAGTATTTTATATAATGTGATGCAAGATTTATTATATAATTTCATATGTAACATAGAAGCGTGGGTAAAAATGTTTGTGTTACAATAATGCACCCCCGAAATCATATCAAAAAAAGAAGGTTGCTTCCCAGTTACAATAGCTCTTCAATCTCTAATCAATCACTTCAATCACAAAAGAATTAAATTACGAGTATCTCTCAAAAATTTATTCCTTTTTTCGTAATTTTTGCAGAATTTTTACAAAAAAAAAAAACAAACATTCGAAAACCACACGAGCGTTACGTGACTGATGGAATTGCAATGAAATAGACATCGATTACATTTATGACAGTTTGAACAGAGCCTTGTCCGCAAAAGGACCGAACGTTGAATAACGTAAATAACTATTATGTAGTACAAAAAATTTCGATTTCTTTTTATAAATTACGATTGATTAGTAAAAAGGTTTTTGGAGTACATGTTTTGGTTTTGTGTGGAGGCATATCTGGCGTGATTTTCAATCAATCTTGAATCATGATCGCAGAAGCTATATAGTACATTTGAAGTTTATGGAAAACGTCCAAAAAGTACTACAATTTCATTGGATTTTTCTTGTTATTTTATCACATCCCACTATCCTTTGTAAATGATGATTGTTCACATTTTCGAGGGATTCCTTGGAATGGGTAATTTCTAAGTCATTTATTTTGATACACTTTACATAGCTATTTGACTCTAGGTGAGAGTATTCCACAATAGAGAGTTGACCGATGTAGTTTCACAGCAACATAATTAAAATTTACGTCGCTGAAAAGCTCAACCAATTTCTCCTTTTTTTTTTTAGGGTGACGCCCTTTTTCGATCGCAACAGTTTGTCTTTTGTCCACCCATTACGGGAAAAATGGGATAAGATGTAGACCTGATTCTACGGAAACTACTTAACCACGAGATCATGGATTACCAAGGGAGTTCGTGCACGGGAACATTTGAGCAGCTTCAAGTGTGAGACTTTTGTCTCAACAGGTTTGTGAACAAGCAAGGAGTAAGGCGAATCCAAAGGAGACTCATGAGACATAATGACTCATACAAAAATGCACTGCTTTGTATGGTTTTACGCTGGTGAATCAACTGTCTGCAGCCAATCAAGTCATCATTCCGATATATCAGCCTGATATATGGTATGCACCAATGCCAAAACCGGTAACGAAAACATCTACCACGGATTAGTCGAAAAGCGCAGCCTCCACGAATCGACAACAGACAACAGCTTTCGGCTAATCGATTTTACAGCAGCTCTTAATACGGTGATAAGTAGTACTAAGTTGCAAAAACTACGAATCCACACAGCAACGTGGTAGAACTTCAGATGTTCGAATCGCCAATCAAGTCGAACATGTGCAAATACGTAAATGCGAGGCACGCATCAGACGTTCTGAATGTACAGATATTCAGAGGGGCAAACGTCGACTCTGACCACTTTCTTGTTGCAGTTAAATTCAGAGAACGACTATCCAACGCGAAGAAGCTGCGAACCGCCCAGAAAAAAAAATCCAGCATTGGAAGCCTTAGCACCACTGGAGTAGCCACGGTCTACAGAGAGAGAGCGTGCGAGCGAGAGACTTTCCGCTGTGCATTCATCACCCACAAATGCCAACAATCTATGTACTGGTTCCAACATCAAAGAGGTAGCCGAGACCACCGTAAGCTACCAGCCACCAGGAGCCCTTGGTAGATGATGAGTGCGTACGCCGCAAAAGAGTGACAAGAAATGCACACCTGCAAACAATAAAGGCATCGATGGAAGAGTATCGAACCAGAAGAAGGGGAGAGAAAAAGATCTTGCGTACAAAGAAAAGGATCTACTCAGTCTCCCAGCTCAAGGATATCGAAGAGTTCCGCAATAGAAAGAACATCTTACTTTTCAGGAAAGCTAAGCGACTGGTAGCTGCCTTCAAGAACGGGACATAGGCTTTTCGAAGCAGTGAAGGAAACCTAGTCACCGAAGCGCTGGGAATAGTAGATGTGTTTAAGCAACACTTCCAGCAGCTACTTAATGGGCATCGTATAGAGGGAGTGATAGAGGAGGAAGAGAACCCAACTCCAGAAGAAGCTACCAAAAAGCCGAAGAACAACAAGGCGCGGGCTCTGATGATCTACCAGCGGAGCTTTTCAAACATGGAAGCGATGATTTGTTAGGGTACATGCGCCAAATTACTAACAGGTATGGGTGGATGAAGCCATGCCAGATGACTGAACTATCACCTTAATATGCTCCATGTGCAAGAAAGGCGATCCTATGTCTTGTAAGAACTATCGAGGCATATTTCTGCTAAATGTAGAGTGTAAGGTACTCTGTGAACTCTTAAGTGTGGCTCTGCCCCAGCAGGTCGATAATCGACCAAATTTCCACACTGAGATAAATCCTGGAAACACCAATGAATTGAAATTCAGACTCACTATCTTTTCACCCATTTCACAGCATTTCAATTTCATATGGCAACATTCATCATATTGAGCTCTCCACACGGTGATGGCCGAATTCGGGATCCTGGCAAAACGGATCCAGGTTTTTTTTTAATAATTAACGCGCGCTCAAGGGATTTGAATACCCTTAAAATGTTTGTACACAATGCGTGCGAAGAAAAATTAGGGAGGATAGATACCGATGTACATTGGTCTTAAATGTTTGCAAGTTATAATGAATAAGAAATACTGAATTCTGCAGGGCATTCCATAAGCGAGCTGTACCGCTTAGGAACGAATCACCATATTTCGGAGTACATCCGAAAGTGAGCTTGGGGGTATAATGATAACGAGACGGGTGTTACGATTTTGAAAGGACAGAATGCTACTGGCGATTTCAATGGAGCACTGGTGGTGGAAATAGCGATAAAACAAAGTGAGACAGGAGACATTACGTCGGTGCTCGAAGGTAATTGATATTAGCATCATCTATGAGTTTTATCGCATGGTTTTGAATCCTATTCGCAGCATTTTTGGCGACATCGAATATGTGATCATTTCAACGTAAGCTGTCACTGAGACACATACCGAGAATGGAAAGTTTTTCGGTCTCGACGATGCAAGTGCCATTCATGGATACTCGTAATGGCTGAGTATTTAAATTTCGCTTTAATAACAGCAGATAGCAATGTGTTTTGAAAGCATTATATTTCACTCTGTTGATAGTTGTTATGCTGGAACAGATAATGCCCAGGGTCTTCACATGGAAAGAACTAACTTCAACAAATCTGGCCAGTCGCTGAGACATGCAGACGACATCGACATCATCAGTCGAAGAACAGACGAAACTACATGTTTTCAACAAATAAAGAAGCATCTGTCCACCGCCTAGCACAAAATGTCATGGTTGACATCAGTAACTTCGAAGTGGTTAAGGAGTTTACTTACCTCGAAGTAAACATTAACTCCACGAATGACACCCAAGTGGAGATTCGACGAAGAACTAGCCTAGGAAACTGCTGATACTTCGGTTTGGTGAAACCAATGGATTCAAAACTCCTAATTCGGAAGACGAAATGCATGCTCTAAAAACCATTAATTGTTACAGTTCTACCCTATGGAGCTGAATGCTGAACGATAGGCAGGAAAACAGAGCAGATATTGAATACTTTCGAGAGAAAGTTTATTTGTCGAATATTTGGTCCCGTATGGGAGGACGGTGAAT
This sequence comes from Volucella zonaria, assembly GCA_963966105.1. Classification (NCBI taxonomy): domain Eukaryota; kingdom Metazoa; phylum Arthropoda; class Insecta; order Diptera; family Syrphidae; genus Volucella; species Volucella zonaria. The sequence continues at coordinate 314,433,914 of OZ014530.1, read as the reverse complement.
GGAGGCGAATACACAACCATGAACTCTATGAGCTAGGTAGATGTAGTCTAAAAAGTTACAACACGTCGACTACACTGGCTCGGCAACATAGGGCGAATGAACAATAGTCCTTCAGCAAAGAGAGTCTTCGAATCGCAGTCCCCAGGTTCGAGGCGACAAGGCCGAACCTCTATTTAAAAACAAAGCCATTGTGCATTCCACTGGAATCAGCGCGCCCGGGGTCGAAGAGAGTGGGAGTGGACTCTTCACGCGTCGAGAATTTTTCAAAAACGGGGCCGGAGCTCGTGTTATGTTTCGTTGCTTGGATGATTTAAGATAGTAATACTTCTTTTTAGATCTTGCGAAACTAGAAGAAATGAAATGGCGAAGTGTTCGCCGTTAAACAGTCATGCAAATATGGTATATCACTAATGCTTTCATCAGATATCAACGAACGATTTACCTCCTGTACAAAGCGGATAATCTTTGCAGACCTGGCTCCACTCTAGATGAGTCATCTTCTTTTTGACTTTGTCTTTAGTTCGGAGTTCTCTCCAAAGTGCTTGAGTTCCCTGCAAATCATATTCAAAGATCTGGATACCTCTTCGACTGTCCTTATCTGCATAGGGAGGTCCACTACCGGAATGGATTCCATTGCGTACTTCGCAATGAAACTGTCTTCGGACCGTAAGGTGTAACCAACATCTATTGGTTTTGGGTTCTTACCCTTATCTCGTGTAGTAGGTCGTTCAATATACGGTTTGGCTGGAAGATAATTGAGATTATTGTGAAGACATCTATTTAAGAAGGTTTGCAGCTTCCATTGTGATGGTGTTAGGCACTTTCAAGGTGCTTCACCCATATAGTAACGCTGTTTCTACATCTGATCGGACCAGTCTCAGCTTTTCATATCCAGCTCAGTGCCACCACCTTCTGAGACCATACTTCCTAGAGAGGTGTTTACTTTCTCGGTCAGTTCTCTGCCAATGCTGAGTACTTAGGACATTAAATGTCAACCTATTTACTTTGAGCCCTACTTTGTACGCCCCTGATTCCAAGTATGGCTATCTAGAACTTGTTTAAGGTATGATGTCAAAGTTCATCTCAGCCCAATGTTTTGTCTGGGAACATCTGCACGGATTTAGTCAGTCAGTACTACAAAGAATAGCAGTGACGAACGAATACTACCTTGGCGTATTCCGCTGTGAACTTCAAATTCCTCTGCCGCCTTACTGTGACATGTCTGTATAAGACATGACATTTAGCACCATCATAGGTGATGGCCTCTTTAGGAGCAACTGATTTTTGTTATAGCCTGCACAACGCTTGTAGCATGTTGATTCAAGTTGTATGTCGGAGGCCTTCTCGAAATCGATGGGCGGCAAAGAAAACAGATAGCTATACCAGACGCACTGTTCAATGCTGTTTCTTAAGGTCTCCACGTGGTCGATGAAGAAGGGTCCAGCTGGGCTTTCGAGCCTGTTCGATGTCAAGCATTGAATCAGGATCACTCGACCTAATAGCTTACAGGTTTCCACTCTTTCAAACTTTGACCTCCTTCTCCAGTTGTGGTGAATAGTGCACTAATCCAGTTACGCTTGCCTCGTCTTACTCTACCCTGCATTTCTTTTCTATTCATGCAGTATCGGACATCTATTTTAGAGCGCTCTATTATTGGGACTACTGCAATTGTTTTTAGTTCGAATCTTTCATCGGCCCATCTCTAGGTATCTTCTGTCAGCCTTGTGCTTTGGTTTTTTCAAACCATTTCAGTGGTCGTCGCAGACGCACACCGGCTACCATTAGTTAGAGGTCCATCGCAGCTTCACATTTGTTAGGCGCGTCTTGGATGCAATTTCTGAATCATCAGCTAAAGGTAAAGTCGTCGATTTGGTTCAATATATGTTGTCGTTCAGTTGATCAGCTTTTGTCAGTTACGAAGGGTTGGATGCGTGTTCCCAACATACAATTCAGCTTACTCCTACGAGGTCTTTTACTGCATGTTTTAGGAATCTAAAATTGTAGTGACCTTCTCCCGTTATCAATGAAAGTTTTGACGTCCCAAAATCAAATCGTTTTCTGTGGTTGATAGCCAATGGTACCGTTAACAATGTATCCATCCGTATGCGAAGCGCGTGCTGCAACTTTATAGCAATGCAATGTTAGCAATTCCCAAAAAAACTACCAAGAATCACCACGTGATGGCGTTGAAGTATGGCCTACCGGTAGTGCTGCAGTTCTGTATCTACAGGGCTACCTATCATTCGTTTTTTACCGATTCGATATGTATTTACTGGCTAAGACTGCTTCTAGGAGGGCCATTACAATCCCCCTTAGGTAAACGTAAATATGTCGTCTAAGCAGATATGAACGTAATTCTGACATCGTTGATAACGACGTGGATGCCGCTGCTGATATGATCACTGACACTATTCTCTTCGGAATGAGATCCTTTATCGCTCATCGGATGAAGAGTATCAGACCAAATGAAAACAGGTGGTACGACTCGAGCCGTAAAGAGGCTGTCAGAGTTAGAGAAATGTTTTTTCGATCCTTCAAGACCAACCCGACAGAGGAAAACCGAAAAAAGTTTAAACGAGCCAGAAATGACTGCAACGTCTCTCTCAAATGTGTGAAATTCCAATACGACCAAAAACTGAGGTAAAAAATACTACAATAGCAGCAAAAATTGTTAATCGTTCGTCAAAACATTAGAAATTCTGCCTCATGCTAAATCCCAACTCTCATTTACAATTACATTCCAGCTGTCAGCTCTTGGAACAGGGCCAATCTGCTTGCTGCACACTTTGCAAACCACTGCGTAAGCTTTTTCATCAATCCCACTCTTTAGGACTCTTTCCAAGCAGAACGTCCCGAAAAAAGGCGAATCTTCTCCTCTCTCCTCCTACAAACCCATTGCACTTACAGCCCTTCTTTCCAAGATCATGGAAACGCTGATAAACCCTCAGCTCATCTCATCTCGAAACACGAAAACTTCTCAATGACCGTCAATATGGTTTTCGTAGCAACAGGTCCACTGGTGATTTAATGGCATGTCTCACCGAAAAGTGGAACCAAAGCGTACATCAATCTGGCGAAAGCAAGATAGTTGCACTTGATATTTCTAAGGCATTTGACAGAGTTTGGCATCAGGTTCTCTTGTCGAAAATGTGTGCATTTTGGATTGACGGCTCCCTTTTTCAACCTTACCTTTCGGGACGTTCAATTCAGGTTGCCTTGGATAGTTTCAAGTCTGGTGTGCCCCAGGGCTCCGTTCTGTCTCCGAAACTCGTTTGGTCTTTTATCAATGATCTCTTGTCTGCCGCTTCTGAACCAATATATTCCTTTACTGACGACAGTACTCTCTACTTCTCATATTCGTTCCCGGAGTCAAGTCCCTGTTCTTCGGCTGTAGAACGGGAACTACAGCGTATGCTAAGCTCATTAAATTCCGATATTAACAGCATAACCAATTGGGAAACAATCAACAGAGTGGAATTTAACAATTTAATGCTTCCAAAACACAATGCTGTCTGCTGTCGTTGAAGCGAAATTTAAATACTCAGCCATTATCCAGGGATGGCACTTGCATCGTCGAAACCGATAAGCTTTCCATTCTCGGTATGTGTGTCAATGACAGCTTACGTTGGAATGACCACATATTCGGTGTCGTCAAAAATGCTGCGAAATGTCTAGGTTTCCTCAAGCGATGTAAGAAATACTACAGCCTCTCTGATCTGGCCTCAATATACAAGGCATTCATCCGCTCAAAATTGGAGTACAATGCCCACATCTGGTCAGGTGTTCCTAAAACATCTCTGCACCTGCTAGATAGGATCCAAAACCCTGCGATAAAACTCATAGGTGATACTAATATCACTCAAACAATGGACACCCTCGAACACCGACGTAATGTCTCGTGTCTCACTTTGTTTTATCGGTATTTCCACCACCAGTGCTCCAGAGAAATTGCCAGCAGCATTCCGCCCCTTCAAATCTTCCACCGTAACACCCGTCTCGCTATGAATCGCTCATCAGTATACCCTCAAGCCCGCTTTCGGACGTACTCTCAAATATCGTGATTCTTTCCTAAGCCGTACAACTAGCTAGTCATTGTAACATTCAGACATATAAAACCAACGTACATCGGTACCTATCTTTCTTTCCTCCCTAAATTTCCGTTGCCCGCGCAGTGTGCTAAGATTTTAGTTATCATTTTCACTTCACTTTTTTGAACGCAGTCAAAAAGATAAATTCACTGGCTCTCTCCACAATGTGATTGCCAAAAACGGTGTCGCCGATGATTCCGATACTTTCGTACTCCGCAAAAATAGCGGTAAGTTATGTATGAAAAGAAAATCAGTTTTCATGTCAAAGGATTTCTACGACTTATTTGCGGTAGGAGTTCCATTCAACATGGAATAGTTCGTCTTTGGTGTTTGATATCTCCTCCAATCCGTACATATTTAGCAAAAAATCAAATCAAAAACTGAGTCAGAGGGAGTTTCAAAAATTCTAAGCCCAACAAACTCTGATGCACATAACCTAGAAGATAGCATACACACATATATAGTATATGTACGCAAAAGTAATAAATCTGGTTGTCATCGAAATTGAAACCAACTATGTAATTGTCTGCTGCATGCATTCAAACTATTTATCCATGAGTACGAAGTACGATAAGTACACATTCATCAGATACGGTCATTTCATTGACAATTCATTGTCTGATAAACACAATTTCCTCGGTACGCACCTTTTACAAAACGGCCCAACATTATTCACAGTAGGTGCCAAAAACTCAATGAACAGTGGGAAAAAAGGAAAAAATCCTTTTGTATCCATTCAACCCACATAGGCAGTCCAGAAAATTGCTTCTGAACATTTCAATTTGCATTTGACTTTGCTGACTATGCACAATTTTTTTTTTTCTTTGTCGAGAACACAACACTTTACCATGAGCCGACATCCATTCAATCAATGCGGCCCATTCAATAGTGAGAACCTAGACAACCATACGCCCATTGTTGAGGAATGGGGCTTTGTCAGAGTGTCAGATGTAATCCGAAAAGCGTGTTACTCGACAAATTGAATAAAGTCGACCTAAGCTGTACAGTGTTCTCGCGCGTCTTGGTGAAAACAAACATGTCAGGCGTTTTCCAACCACACAGATATGTTACCTACTCGCACTCATACTCGTAATGTATCTGAATTTTATAAAGATACGTAAATAGGCAGATTCCGATGTTCTGCTCAACTGACCCTGAGAGCCCTGACGAGTACTCTACTCATTGATCTAGTTTCAGGCCAAATGAATGCGACAAGAAGATTACAAACCGATCTACGGATTAAGCCATGTTAATCTATCCGAAGGTGTTAAGTGGTCTCAAATCGGGAATCCCTTGCTTCCGTATAGTGGCATGCCAATCGTGTGTTTCAGGTGTGACGAATAGAGACTGCTTCACTGGGATGTTTGTTGGGTATTTTCTGAATTGCAAATCAGGATATGATTATTGTCTCTGTCGAAGACCGGTCCGCCGGACCGAACAATCTTGCGCAAAAACGTGTAGTTGTCATGAATGGAAATCCATCCAGAAATTCTGAATGCGTATTATTTCAAGTGACATCACATTCCTGGGTTAACCGATTTTGGGATTAGACATAATGTGATTTTGTTCGTACTTTCCAATCCATGTAAATGTGAGTACGAGTATAGCCGAGGTCAATGAGCATTTGTTATGCGCATAATATGGAACGAAATTGTGAAATTTCCTGCATCGATTTATATTTACTCGTAAATCCAGATTAAGATTAAGGATTGAGTAAGGTAATGTAGTCACATGGAGATATTAAACGATTTTCATACAAATTAAATTCTCAGAGGGGAAAAAAATTAATGGTAGGAGCTGAAGTTCACCGTACTTCCGAACTCTAAGTGGCTGCTATAAAATATCACGATTGAGAAGTGGAAGTCTTAGTGCTTCTTCAGTTTTTCGTAAATCATCATTGATGCTGATGTTTTGTAAGAAAAAGTTAAATATAGACTGACTTTTATCGGCCTACGGTAGACACCGAGTACTGGTCCGGTAATTTCATCAAATATGTAGTTCGGGAACATACTGAACTCGTACTTAGATCGGCATTTACCTTTCCAGGATCTCATCAAAGTAATTGAGACTCTGACCAAAGAAAACTCCAGGGAAAGGTTCGAATTGGCCAAAGCCTGATAATGTTTCGGAAGTAAGGAGTTTCGTGGCTTTATGCACCTACTACCGCCAGTTCCTTCTGATCTTTGCCAACTTTGCCCTTCCACAAGCTTACAGAGAAAAACGTACCCCTTTATCTGGTCTGCGGAATGTGATGAAGAGTTCCTCCGCCTGAAGGCATGTTTTACCACACCACCAATTTTAGTCCATGCTCGTACTGATAGTGAATTTATCCTTGATATGGACGCCAGTGATCGAGGAATTGGTGCGGTTCTATGTCAAGTTCAGGACGGGGCGGAGGCGGTTATAGAGTACTTCAGTAAGACACTCAGCATACCCGAAAGAATTATTGTATTGGGTCTATAACTTAATTCATGCGGTTTTCTAAGAGATGAAGTAACTTGTATTATTCCATTGGAACATGGAAAGCTACTGTCATTGTACGTCATTTCAGTATATGTCATTCATTTGAAGCGTAAACAACAATAATTTTTTTTCGCTCAAATATGTCGAACTTTGTGCCTGAAAAAGTGTTTTTGCGGGGAGTTCTTCTTCATTACTTTAATATGAAGAAAACGGTTTGCACGATTTAAAAGTGGTGATTTTGGCTTGGAAGACGATGAACGTCCTGGGCAGCCAAAAAAGTTTGAAGATGAAGAACTGGAAACATTACTCTATGAAGATTGTTGCCAAACACAAGAAGGGCTCGCAGAATCTTTGGGTGTCACTCAAGCAGCCATTTCAAAACGTTTAAAAGCAGCTGGATATATTCAAAAGCAAGGAAATTGGGTTCCACATGAACTCAAGCCGAGAGACGTCGAAAGGCGGTTTTGCATGTCCGAAATGCTGCTGGAACGCCACAAAAGGAAGTCATTTTTGCATCGGACTGTTACTGGTAATGAAAAATGGATCCATTACGACAACACCGAGCGCAAAAATCATATGTGAAACCCGGCCAACCAGCCAAATCAACGGCAAAGCCGAATATCCATGGCGCGAAGGTGGGATCAGATGGGTGCGCTGTGCTGTATTATGAGCTGCTAGAACCGGGTGAAACCATCAATGAACAATGCTACCGAACACAATTAATCCGTTTGAAGAGAACAGTGGCCGAAAAACGCCCACAATATGCGACCAGACATGAGGCAATAATTTTCCATCATGACAACGCTCGGCCCCACGTTGCTATTCCGGTTAAGAACTATTTGGAAAACAGTGGATGGGAAGTCTTACCCCACCCGACTTATAGCCCAGACCTTGCCCCTTCTGACAACCATTTGTTCCGGTCGATGCAGAACGCCCTCACTGAAATACGGTTCACATCAGAGCAGAATATCAAAAATAGGCTTGATTCATTCTTAGCTGCCAAGCCGACGCAGTACTTTTGGGATGGGATCCACAAATTGCCAGAAAGATGGGAAAAAGTCATCGCTTCAGATGGGCAATACTTTGAATAATACTATTGTACATGTTTTTCTTAAATAAACGTTCAAATTTTGAAAAAAAAAAACCGCACGAATGTTTATATACCCAATAACATTTTTCAAATATTCCCCGCGGCTTCTCTAGGTGGGGCGCATCCGAAATGTCCAATTTTCCATGACCCTGGCGCATAAATCAGGCTGAATTTGACCGATGGGTTATGTTGACTTTGAGGCCGCTTATTCGCATAGACCTGCGACTTCAGAAAACGCCACAAGAAAAACTCTAACGGGGTCAAATCGCACGATCTCGGTGGCCATTTCACATTACCTCCACGTGAGATGACCACAAATCGTTCTAGAGATTGCTCAATGTGTCTTGAGCTGTGTGGCACATAGTGCCATCCTGTCGTTGGTGTCCATATCATCCAATTCAGGCAAAAAAAAAGTTGGTAATCATCGACCTATAGCGCTCGCCGTTGACGGTGATGGCCTGGCCAACGTCGTTCCAGCCCAAAATCCACACCAAACAGTGACTTTTCGGGATACATTGACCGCTCTTCGATCTCATGTGGATTGGTATAGTCCCAAATTCGACAATTTTGTTTGTTGACGTACCCATTCATCCAGAAATGGACCTCATCGCTGAAGAAGATTTTTCGATGAAAATTAGGGTCAGTTTCCAACTGCTCCAGAGCCCATTCATTCATTGTCTATGATCGTTTACGTTCAGCTCCTGGGTCAGTTGAATTTTGTACGGGTGCAGGCCCAAGTCACGATGCAAAATTCGTCAAGTTGCGGTTTGCGAAAGCCGAGTTCTTGCGAGCGACGCACACTTCTCACACACACACTGCACACTCTCACGGACAGCGGCGATGTTTTCGGCAGATGATGCAGATCGACGTACGGATGTTGGTTTATCGTTTACTGAATCAGTGGAATCAAATTTATCCACCACACTACGAACAGTCCTCTCGGTAGGACAATTATTACGACCGTAAAATGGGCGAAGCGCGCGGAACGTTGCCCGAACAGAACACCCATTTTGATAAAACAATTTTATCATTTACACGCGTTGTTGAACGCTATGTCTGTCCATGGTGATTTGGCAAAACAGACTGAATAAATGACAGCCAATTTGGCAGATGTATGTAGCTTCAACAATATTTTGAATATTTTGCGGAATGCTACTGGCGATTTCTATGGAGCACTGCTGGTGGAAATTGCGATAAAACAGAGTGAGACCCGAGACATCATGTCGGTGTTCGAGGGTGTCAATTGACTGACTGACATTAGTATCACCAATGAGTTTTATCGCACGGTTTTAGATCCTATTAGCAGGTGCAGAGATGTTTTCGGCGCACCCGACCAGATATGGGCATTGTACTCTAATTTCGGGCGAACAAAAGCCTTATATATTGAGGCCAGATCAGAAGGGGTAAAGTATTTCTTACATCGATTGAGGAAACCTAGACATTTCGCAGCATTTTTGACGACATCGAATATGTGATTATTTCAAGGTAAGTTTTCATTGACACACATACCGAGAATGGAAAGTTTTTCGGTTTCGACGATGCAAGTACTATTCATGGATATTGGCTGAGTATTTAAATTTCGCTTTAATAGCAGCAGACAGCATTGTGTTTTGGAAGCATTAAATTTCACTCTGTTGATACATAGTTCCCCAATTGGTTATGCTGTTGATATCGGAATTTAATAAGCTTAACATACGCTGCCATTCCCGTTCTACAGCCGAGTCCGAGAATGAATATGAAAAGCAAAGTGTACTGTCGTCAGCAAAGGAGTATATTGGATTAGAGTTAGCAGACAAGAGATCGTTGATGAAAATTAAAAAGAGTGTTGGAGACAGAACGGAGCCCTGGGGCACGCCAGCATTTATTTTGTGAATATCAGACTTGAAACCGTCCAAACTCTATCAAATGCCTTAGAAATATCAAGTGCAACTATCTTGCTTTCGACAGATTGATGCCATCAAATCATCTGTGAACCTGTGGCCACAAAACCGTATTGCCAGTCATTAAGAAGTTTTCGTGTTTGAAGATATTTCATTAGCTGACGGCTTATCAGCGTTTCCATGACCTTAGAAAGGAGGAATGTAAGTGCAATGGGTCTGTAGGAGGAGAGAGAGGAAGATTCGCACTTTTTAGGGACGGGCTGGACAAATACTGTTTTCCGTCTGCTCGGAAAGAGTCCTAAAGAGTAGGATTGATGAAAAAGCTTGCGCAGAGGTTTTGCCAGCGAGGAAGAACATCTCTTCAGAAGGAGGGGAGATATACCATCCATATATAACTCTTGGTATTACGCGATTGCGAAAGTGGATTTGTCCCATTGAAGATTCGACGCACTCAAGGGTAGGCGGAGACAGAGCACAATCCGGGAGTGTTGAGCTGGCCGAATAACCAAAAGTTTTTACTACCTTTGAGACATTGCAGTATTTTTTGCCTCAGTTTTTGGTCGTATTGGAATTATACACGTATAAGAAAGGCGTTGCAGTTATTTCTGGCTCGTTTGAACTTTTTTCGGTTTTCCTCTGTCGGATTGGTCTTGAATGACCGAAAAAACACTTTTCTAATCCTCATAGCCCCTTTACGGCTCGAGTCGTAACATGCCTTTTCTTTTGGTTTGATACTCTTCATCCGATGATTGATAAAGCATCTCATTCCAAAGAGAATAGTTTCTGTGATCATGCCAGCAGCGGCATCCACGTCGTTATCGAGGAAACATAACGACCCGTCAAAATTCCTAAAGAAGTTGTTAAGTCCGCTCCAATTGGCTTTCTCGTATTGCCATACGGTTCTTTTAGGAATCTGCTCTCTAACTGTGTGGTCGGTGTATGAGAAATTAGTTTATATGACACAATGGTCCGACGAGCCTAGAGGGGAGAGCACATCAACGCAGTACTTGTCAGGGTGAGAAGTTAAAAACAAGTCCAGGATGTTGGCGGTATGACTATCAACGTCTGGTATTCGTGTGGGCTCATTTACAAGCTGGGTTAAGTTATTTTCGGCAGCGAAGATCTCAACACACCGTTCTTCGGGTGTTGTCCGTCCAGAATGTGGAAGCCAACCAGAATTGTGTACGATTTCAGTATGAGGATACAGGGATACAGTTCTTTGTATGGAGTCAGACAGCGCATCAAACTCATTAAAAGTCGAATTGCTGTTCAGTTTGGGCTTCTGTAAATAAAGCAGGAGTGGATAATGTGCTTACGGATATGGAATTTTAACCACATGAAATTGAATTCCGGATTGGAACAGGGACTACATTGTAGTGGAGTTTGGGATGCTACATCACTACGCACTTAAATGGCGAGACCGCGATGGGGAAAGAATAGTGGCAATAGTTCGTAGCCAGGTAGCTTCAGATCAGAGTGATCTGAGAGGTGTGGGCGTTGGTCTACCTATGTTTCACTAAGACCCAAAACAGCTGGTCTGTGTTTGCAGACATAATGACATCGGTAGGCCTTTCGGATGAATAAACAATTTCGATGATATCTCACATACACTTTGTTTTATTTAAATTTAAAGATAATGAAAGACCCTTCATAATGTGTTCTAATAGAAGTACGCGCATTCGCGAAGTCCGCACATTTAGAAACCGACAATGGAAAAAGTCCTGGCTGAGTGAAACAGGTGGTTGTACCATTTTTGACGAAGGCCGTCCCAAAATCCGGTTCAAAAACAATAGAAGCCCAAGGTCCAGTCTAGTATTGAAGAAGAGTCAGAAAGAAAATTATAGCATTAATCAAATGCAAAACCATCTACAAGCTCTTGGGTCACAAACGAAGTGATCCAAAATAGAGCGGGCTGTAGAATGGTTCTAGGGTTCCCAAATTAAGCCAACCCCATAAGTGGTGCAGTAGCCATGCAGGGACAAACATGTATTGTAGTATTAAATTTAATTATACGCGTTAAAATTTCAGCGGTTAATAAGAGCAGATTTTATATTGATTAATATATTATTTAATAAATTGTCAAATTATTTTTCTAGACGTTATAAATACTACGTCTTTATCCAAAGCATTAAAAATGTTCATAAAATAAATGACAGATTGTCAAGACTGTTTACAAACTTTTTTGTTTGACCGAGTTTAACATTGAAGACTACGTTCCTACATTGAAGTAACATATCTTAAACAATTGACAGATTTATCGGGAGAAAAAAGAAAACTTCTCTAAAGAATCCATCCACAAAACATAGACAACAAAAATCATTTGCTCTTTTTTTCGTTTGTGGGTATTAATGTATTTCGACACATTTACTCAACATTTCGGCAAATAAAAATCTGTGAAATAAATCAAATTTGTTCCTTCCAATGAATGAGCATCATCCTGTCAGTCAGGATAGGGTAGCGCTGCAAATGGCTGGTGGCTACACGACGACCAATAAATATAAAAACAACAAAACAAACTATACGCGCACAGGACAAAAACGACCGACGATGGCGCGGTGATTTTTACCCCGTGACACAATTGACACCACAAGCATGTGGCTGCGGACAACCATCAACAATCGTTGTGCCATGCCACAGATACAATGCCGTGTCGCATCATCCCTTCTTCACATCCTGTACTAATGGCCTTTATAGCTGGAAATCTAGAGTCCTCAAATCAAAAAAAAAAAAAAAAAGGGAAACAATAGACCCCTCGTTGATGGTAACAAATGGAATAAATATAAAAACCACTCAACGCGCTTTGCATTGAATTTGGGTCTGGCTCTGGGTCTGCGTCTGATTCCTCAGTCTGGGTAACTGGGTATCCTAGTAATTCTCAGTCTCAAAATCATCTTCGTTTCCTTACATTGCGTTGAACAAAAGAATCCGTCATCTCAAAAAGGCAAAAAGGATATCATCCAACTATCTGCGAGCATCATCTATCTATCTAGTATCTGTTATGCGTGTGCTATATAATGAATGCCGCAGTTTATGTACAAGGACATCACGCAGGGGTCCGTCTATTCATACATACTCGTAGGTACTCATTCCATAAGAAACTTTGAGCGCGAAGGGTGATTTCATTTGTGGCATTGCCTGCGATGCGTTGCAGGCCTTGACAGGGTGTGATAGTGGCTCGTTGATATGCAGCCCTATTCTTGCCTGCGATACTCCCTTGTACCGTGTGGATTTTCAGAGGCGTTTGGGTCATGGAAAATAATTTTCAATGTACCCTTACTTATATTTTTATTTTTTCTTTTTTGCTTCGGTGGTTGCACATCGATGAACAAATGCACCGTATGGAGGTAACCACGCCCCAAGTACATACATATGCTAGAGGGATGGGAAATTTTAAATGAAATAAATTCGATTTCCTCAAAATGGGAAGGGAAATAAAAAATGTCCTGGCTGACTAAGTTTTAATAATTTGCAAATAAATTTGCGAGCACTTCTTTTACCGGTTTAGAAGAAGAGTTTTTTTGTAGTTAACAAAATTAACTTGGGGGATTTATTCTGATGAACTAGATACAATACTTTTGAGAAGACCAAAATTAGTTAATTCTATTTTGAATTATTTCGACACTGATGAGCATTGTCAATTTCATGTGCGAAATTAAATATTTTACAGCGAAAACAACATAACAACTGGCTGCTGTTAATTCGCGCATGGCCAGATATTTTGAAAATATTTTTGCCACTTGTCAGCCAAAAAACTATTTTGAACTTTCCGAACTTTTATTTCAGTGATTTGTTTATGTTTCTTAAAAATGAATTAGGACGGATCGAATGTTACGACTCTGCAGAACGAAACAAGGTCAACGACGTTCGAACCTGGACATGGAATGTTCGCACCTTGAGCGATCTGCTTTGCAGCCGAACAACTAGCCCTCGACTGTTACAAAGTAGATATCACTGCCATTCAGGAAATGCAGTGTAATGGGCCGGGCGAAAGAAGTAGAGAGCATGTATCAACTCATTTCCAAGATTTGGTCAGCAGAAAGCTTACCTGATGAATGGAATCTCATCTTCGTTTGTCCGATCCATTTAATATAAGATCTTATCTGATATCTTGTGTGAACACCTGAAACCAATTGACAACTATCTGATTGGTAAGTGAGGTTTTAGGCCCGATAATTTCACAATCGACCAAATAAAAACCCAAAAATTCAAAATCGATACGCACCACTTCCTTACCGATTTCAAGTTCGCTTAGGACAGCCTCTATAGAGACGTGCTAAACAATGGCCACGTCTAGACAAGGTATCCCTGCCAAATTCGTTAGGATGTGCAGAATGACGGTGAAGGATACTCGCTGCTTCGTAAGGGTCGGAAATAATCTCTTCGAGACCTTTGATTCCAAAAAAATATTTAGGTAAGGTGATGTCCTAACTTTTCCAACTTCTCATACTTGAGAAAATTGTGAAAAATGCACAAGTCAATACCAGAGGCACAATTTCCGTTCGCGGTAAAAGTGGGCTCAGCCGTGAATGAGGACAAAACTAGATATAAATTAATTAAATTGTTTATTTACAATATTTATATATATAATTCTACTGTACGTGTGTATGTCATTGAACTCCTCCTAAACGGCTGGACAGATTTGAATGAATTTTTTTGTATGCGTTTGGGTGGCGCCCTGGATAGTTTAGATTCACAAATCAGCCCGGCAGATGGCGCTGCAGTCGGTATCTAGATTATTTAAAATGGCCGACCTGCATATTCCGGGGAGCGCAATGAAAGGGCCGCAACGTTGGCTTGTGTAAAAAATATCGATATATCAAAATATTGATATTTTTCAGAACATATATACACTTGCGGTCATAAATACCGCACCATATCAAAATGATTGGAAAATTGTTAATGACTACGATAATAATGTTTATAATGAAATGAAATTTTTGTTGAGTACTCCGCAGTAGTTTATAAGTATTTCTATCTAATTTCCATCTGTTTATTGAGTGTTTGAAAATAGATATTAACAAAGAAAGAAAAACCAGTTAATTTTCTTATTTTTTTTTTAAATATTTTAATACAGTCATTGGTTAACAAAATCAAAGGATACATTCTTTATGTATGTGTATATAAGATTTTTAGATTTGCCACTTTTACTAAAAAATTATCAATACCGAGTTGCTCCTCCTTTGGCGGTTATAACCGCTTTTACGAGTATTCTAGAAGGCATCGAGTTTACTAGAAGTTCAGTAATATCCCTTGAAATTTCAGTATTCCATACATGTTCCAGAACTTCATTTAGCTTTTTTTTACTTTCTGGTTTATGTTCAGTCACATTACGTTTCATTACATGCCACAAGTGTTCGATTGGGTTTAAATCGGGCGAATTAGCTGGCCAGTGTAGTCTGGTAATTCCGAGGTCATCAAACGTTGTCTTGAGCTGAAAATTATTGAAAGACTCTAGTTACTTGTCTGTTTATTATTTATAAAGTAGACATCTAGAAGTTGATTTATAACACTTTACTTACGGATTTGGCGCGGTGCCAAGGTGCAAAATCATCTTGAAAAATGCACTTGTCAGTATACGAATGATGCTATTCAATTGCTGGTACCAAAAACTCCTTTACTACTTCTCCATACTTTTGAGCGTTCATAGTTCCATTAACAAAGTGCAAAGGGCCAAAGCGTAAAAAGAAAAACATCCCCAAACCATCTGGCTTTGAGGAAACTTCACTGTTTTGACTATGCACTCGTCCTTGAACCTTTCTCCTGCTGACCGTCGTACGTATGGCAAATTGTCGGCACACAACAAATTAAATTTACTTTCATCGGACCATATCACACATTGCCAATCATCCTGTGTCCAATCTTCGTACTTTTTTGCCCACGTCAAGCGAGCTTTTTTCATTTTTGTGGTTGGGAGAAGTTTTTTCGCTGGTCGTCTTCCATATAAACCTATCTCCCGTAGCCGTCGGCGTATGGTTTCGGCGCTTAGATCAACTTGATGAAATTCACTCAGTTCTGCTCTTATACGGACAGCACTTTTAAAGTGATCTTTCATGCTAATTCGTTGTAATACATTGTCCGTCTTCTGGGTTGTTTTACGTTTTCGTCCCGAGCCTTTTTTCCTTTCCAGTGGATCCAAATTTTCTTTTTTCTTCATCACACGTACGATAGTTGAATGACAGCATCCTATTTTAACCGCAATCTCACGATAGCCAAGCCCTTCTTCGAATAAAGTCAATATTTGAACTTTTTCGTCCCGAGTCAGTTGATGATATTTACCAGACATTTCACTTTTTTTTACTTGTCACCGTCACAACTCAATTCAAACTGATTTTTTTTGCACTGAATACGAGGTCGAATTCCGCTATGGGGAATACCCTTCATTAGTATGGGAAAGACCCTTACGATCTGATGTAATTAGGCATTTTTTGAGAACTCATTAGGTGGTGCGGTTTTTATGACCACAAGTGTATATATCTTTATATACGTATATTGGGTATATAACTTAGTTCGTGCAGTTTTTTTTTTCAAAATTTGAACGTTTATTTAAAAAAAAACATTGCCCATCTGAAGCTATGACTTTTACCCATCTTTCTGGCAATTTGTGGATCCCATCCCAAAAGAACTGCGCCGGCTTGACAGCCAAGAATGAATCAAGCCAATTTTTGATATTCTGCTCTGATGTGAACAGTATTTCAGTGAGGGCGTTCTGCATCGACCGGAACAAATGGTAGTCAGAAGGGGCAAGGTCTGGGCTATAAGGCGGGTGGGGTAAGACTTCCCATCCACTGGTTTCCAAATAGTTCTTAACCGGAATAGCAACGTGGGGCCGAGCGTTGTCATGATGGAAAATTATTGCCTCGTGTCTGGTCGCATATTCCGGGCGTTTTTCGGCCACTGCTCTCTTCAAACGGATTAATTGTGTTCGGTAGCATTATCCATTGATGGTTTCACCCGGTTTTAGCAACTCATAATACAGCACACCCATCTGATCCCACCAAATACAGAGCATTACCTTCGCGCTATGGATATTCGGCTTTGCCGTTGATTTGGCTGGTTGACCGGGTTTCACATATGATTTTTTGTGCTCGGTGTTGTCGTAATGGATCCATTTTTCATCACCAGTAACAATCCGATGCAAAAATGACTTCCTTTTGTGGCGTTCCAGCAGCATTTCGGACATGCAAAACCGCCTTTCGACGTCTCTCGGCTTGAATTCATGTGGAACCCAATTTCCTTGCTTTTGAATATATCCAGCTGCGTTTAAACGTTTTGAAATGGCTGCTTGAGTGACACCCAAAGTTTCTGTGAGCTCTTCTTGTGTTTGGCAACAATCTTCATAGAGTAATGCTTCCAGTTCTTCATCTTCAAACGTTCATCGTCTTCCAAGCCAAAATCACCACTTTGAAATCGTGCAAACCACTTTTGGCACGTTCGCTCAGCTAGCGCATGTTCACCATAAACTTCCACCAAAATACGATGACTTTCGGCAGCAGTTTTCTTCATATTAAAGTAATGAAGAAGAACTCCCCGCAAAAACACTTTTTCAGGCACAAAGTTCGACATATTGGAGTGAAAAAAAATTATTGTTGTTTACGCTTCAAATGAATGACATATACTGAAATGACGTACAATGACAGTAGCTTTCCAACGCCTGTTCCAATGCAATAATAACAACTGAATAATACAAGTTACGCCATCTCTTAGCAAACCGCACGAACAAAGTTATAGACCCAATATAATTCTACTGTACGTGTGTATGTCACTGAACTCCTCCTAAACGGCTGGATCGACCTGAATGAATTTTTGTGTATGCATTCATTCAATGCATTTAATTTTTTTGTACGCTGTGTTTTGATATTATACGAGTATGTATGGCATTTACGTAAATCTTGAGCGTACTCGTATTATATTCAGATATATTTATTTTTCGACATTTTAACTTGAGTGTATTATACTCGTATTAAGTGTGTTTCGTTATTTTGACATTTTAATTCTTTTGTACGGTATATACGGTGTCGCATTTCAGTGAATATTAAGTGTATTATAAGTTACGTACATAAAACAATACCACGTCTTCGTGGACGAGGAGGAAATATTGGTCGATGGACTCGGAATTCACAATTGGTCCAGAACCGTCGGTTTAATAGATCGGCAGAAGATCAATTGACGGACAATGAAAATTTAAGAAACCAGGCTGCAATCACACGTGCTAATGAAAGTCAAGAGCAACGCAACGAACGCCTTCGAGCTAATGCATTGAGACAAAGACTGACCCTCCAACGAGTCACCGACACATTCAGAAAACGTGAACAACAGCGTTTGCAGCGTTAACACGTGCATCACTTCTTCGCCTTGCGTTTGAATATGAGTCGGACATCGACTATTCGTCACATTCACAAATTGTAATCGGTGCTATGAACAAACAATGCCAACACTGTCATGCACTCAAATACAAAGGTGAATCGGCCGGTTTCTGCTGCGCGTCTGGAAAAGTTGTATTGCCACCATTGAATTCGCCGCCAGAACTATTGAAAGCACTTTTGGCTGGAGCTACATCTCAATCTAAATTGTTTTTGCGTAAAATTCGCAAATTCAATTCGTGCTTTCAAATGACATCATTTGGAGCAACAAAAATCGTTCAGAATGAGGATGGTCGCAATTTTCAATCAACGTTTAAGATTCAGGGCCAAGTGTATCATCAAATTGGTTCTTTAATGCCGATGCCTGATACCGATTCAAAATTTCTGCAAATCTACTTCATGGGTGATGAGGAGCAGCAAATAAACGCACGCTGCCAGTACAACCATATCGAGCAGATGGAGGAGCGAGAAATTGTGGGTATTTTAGAACCGTTTTTACAGAATCACAACCAGTTGGTCCAGTTGTTTAATACCGTTTCAAACAGACTGCAAAACGACAACTATACGATCGTCATCAAAGCAGACAAAGTACCATTTGGGCAGCACGCGGGCCGATATAATGCACCGACCATTAATGAAGTTGCAGTTGTTATGGTTGGCGACGCATTTGAACGTCGAAATATACGAATCAAATGCCATTATTGATTATAACAAATTGTTTTTAGAAAAATTGATGTTATTTCAAAGTAAAGAATAATGAAATTATTATATTATTTGTCTTTCATTTCATACTTTGTTTAATCTACCCCAATCGCTTGAAATATCATGCAGGACAACGTCTGTCGGGTCCGGTAGTAGTTTTATAAAAAAAAACACTTTATCAACGAATCGAACGCATGAATTGGTGTAGCGAATCGAAATAAAATGTTTTGTTAATTTAACGAATCAGACAGAACGTCATAATAGTTTAAGCAGTTAGGTAAGAATGGCTGTTGGAAACACCAATCCACTTAGGCCTATTGGCCCATTGTGACGCCATGTGGATCTATGATCCTCTTACTGAGGGAACCAGTTTGAGCATATTCTTTCGATCGTTTAGGTCGTTGTAGAAGAAAGCTCCTAAGTGAAGTTTTCTTCTCTGGGGGAGAGCTGGACATGTACAGAGTAGGTGGAGGATTGTCTCATCTTCCTCCTCGTCCATGCAGCTTCTGCAGAAATCGTTTGCAAAGGCGCTAAGCCTTCTTGCGTGCAGTGTCCAGTGATGACACCTATAATGGCGCTGAGATTTTCCTTTTTAGAAGGATCAGATACTTAGAGCGATTCAGATCCAGTTTTGGCCAGATCTGTGCAGTCGCTGGACATGTTGATCCAACAGTTCACCTAAGGTCTGTTCTTTTATTGGCATCCAGTTTTAATGTTAGTTTGCACGTAGCGATTGATATACCTAGGCTACCCTTTTCCGGTAGAATAAGTAGAGTGGTTCCAATTTTGGAGAGCTCGTCGACTCTACAGTTCCCTGGAATGTCTCTGTGGCCTGGCATGCACCCAGCAAAGGTGTAGGTTGTGATCGGTTATGATCGCCATCTAAGGGCGGTTTAGAATCTAATGGAACTGAGTCCAGAGACTTGAAAGCGGCCTGACTATCCGAAAAGATGCGGATATCCTTTGCAGATATCACGTTTTTCTTCAGCCAGGACTGGGCTACAGTAATTTGGAATTCATAAAGAGAGGCTTAGATTTAGCTTATCTTAGAAAACACCGCCACCAACCCCGCTATCGATTGTAGATCCATCTGTGTAGAAGTGGATTGACTTGTCCTCCATGAAGGCATCTGCCTTGCAGAAGGATCTGGATCTAGAGGGGAAGCCTACATGGAAGTCTTTGTCAAACCAAAGTTCAGGTATGGTGTAATCGATGTTCTCTGTGAGGATTTCTAATGTGCTAAGAATGTTAGCGGGGGCAAATGAATTATTTGTCCATTGTGTAGTCGCTTTAAGGCGACAGTCGCAACTACTTACTTGCAGAAGATATCGAGGGGTGTTAAGTGAAACAGACCGTAAGGCTCCGCTTATGCAGTTAACTACACTTTCTAAGGTCCACCAGACTACCACCCCGTAAGTGAGTATCGGTCTTATGACCGAGATGTATAGCCAATGGGTTATGCGAGGTTAAAGGCTCCACTTATTCCCAATGGGAGTTTTGCAAGAGAATAAAGCTATTGTAGCTTTATTGACTCTTTCAAAGGCAAGGTCTATAATTGGAATTTTGTATTTCCTGGAAAAGAGGATAACATCAGTTTTATGGGGGTTTACTCACAATCCACAGCGATCTGTCCAACGGATTAATCTATTAAGATTTAGTTGAAGGAGTTATTTAATGGTATTACGATGCTTACTGAGATGGCTAGAGCAACGTCTGCCGCATAGGCAATCACTCTGCTACCACCTGCTTCTGGTATATCAGCAGTTCACTAACCACTAAGTTCCAGATTTGGTCCCCGGAGAAGGGGAGAGAGGACACTGCCTTGCGGCGCTCCTCAACATCATGATAGACAGCTATAACTTTGAGACAGTCAGAAAATTTGTATACCTCGACTCTGATATTAAATCTGATAATGACATCTCATCAGAAATCAAACGAAGAGTTATTTTTACCAATCGCTGTTTCGTCTGCCTAAGAAGGCTAATGAGTAATAAGGCCTAGGGAGACTCTATATAAGACCCTCATCATCCCAGTCCTCCTTATAGCTACAGAAGCACGTACATACGTTAGCGAAGGTAGATAAAGTTATACTTGGCCGATTTGAACGCAGAATTCTTCGAGTGATTTTTGATCCCGTTTGCATTGACTGAGGTTTGAAGACGAGATCTAACAACGAACTCTACGTAGAGTTAATTTGACGTAATCATAAAAGTGCGCATTAGCCTAAAATGGCTAGGACATGCAGAGCGGACAAACACGAAGTTCTAACTTGAAAAGCTATCGATTCCAACCTGGAGGGACAACGCAGTAGAGAAAGTCCTTCTTTAGTTGGCACGCACAAGTAGAAGCAGACCTCAACCAACCTGGAGTGCAAGCTAGAGGAAGTTAGAAAGAGACCGCGCTAACTAGAGATACCTATTGGTTGAGGTCTAAGTGCAGCCCGGGCTGTAGGGCCATCTAAGTTCATCATCATTATTTTTCTTTTTGATTTAAGATAACTCACTCCATTTTTGTTTCTAAGAAGCTTTATTTAATAAATAATATCGACACGGTAACCAGTTTAAGTAATTTTTTTTTTTGTAAATACTAGAATTCAAATTGACTACTCGTACATACACATATGAAATACAATATCATCGTCAGACGCTCAGAATTTAAAGTTCTTGATAAAGTAGTTAAATCAAAAACTTCCCTTGGACGTTGCCTATAGCTTGTTATAAATGGATTAGATAATTACTCTGTTAGAAGAAGAGCAGCCGAGATCACAAGTAATTAATTGAGGCTGGCAATGGCTCAAGTGGTAGTGTGTTGGCTTCCAAATCGTACGGTTCGGTGTTCAATTCCAACAGCGCCCGAAAGACACCCTGGTTGCCCAGAATACAACAACAAGTCCAATTAGACTTATAATTTATTCTCCCCATTAATTATTGCATGCCACCCATGGAGCGCAATTGCCACTGAGCCCAAACTTCTTCTTTTCTCTTTCTGTCCCATTTTCCAAAAAAACTAAACACGTGCTCAGGCATTTTAAGAGTAGTCGTATCCTCTTGAGTGTTAAGTCCTTTAAAAAAAAATAAAAAATTTATGTACTGTTGGGGTCATGCAAAACCAGGGATAAATATTGATAAAATAGTTAGTAGTATTTTGATTTAATATTTGAAAATATTTAATATATTAAATTGTATGCAATTTTGTCGTCAATAGATTATCGGCAGCTAAAATTGCAGATGCCACATTAGAGTTAACAAAAAACATGGCATTGCAATATTGCCGTCATTGGAGTTCCCAAAACAAGGATTAGTCGATCGACTATGAAACTGATTCGATCTTTGTACATCTTTTGTATTTGCGACTTATTTCTTACTGCTCCCACCTTCTTTACGGCCGTCATATTTAATGGAATCTTGCGGCCCGCATGCAAATGTATTGAAAAGTTCAAATTCAGTACTGGCAAACCAAACTCAAATGCACTGGAATTGTAGGCCTTCACCAGGAGATTCAATAGGCCTTCAATATTATTGAAATAACTTGAACTTACACCGCATATATGTATATACATATGTGTATATAACAACGCTGAGAAAACAGCGTACCTATCTGTCAAAGCATTGCAAGCTCTTCCCTCCACCAGCGCAAATAAAAATAGTTGTGATACCTGCACAGGTCTTTTTTCAATATTAACTATTGAATTGTAAAAACTGGATTTAGCTATCAGAATTCTATCATTTGGAATATTGAGGACTTTGTAGTAGCCACAGAAGTCGAAATCATTCAAATTATCTCTCATCTCACCCATGTCATCAACTGGTGTATAGTATAACAACATCAACTTTTCCTCAGATCTGGAAAACTGCAAGAGTCTTGCCAATAGCAAAGAAATGTAATCCATCTTCTCCTTCTGATTTTAGACCAGTTAGCATTCTACCTTGTTTGTCAAAGGCATTTGAGAAAGTTATGGCTAAGCAAATAATAAAGCAACTATCACTCAACAAGTTGCTGTATGCTAAATAATCCGGTTTCAGGGCTAACTGTAGTTGTTCCACAGCTTGTTCAAGATACTTAATGTATACAAATTAGTTTTAACACATTTTTTCAATTAACTGAAGTAAAATTATTAAGTATTGTAAAAGATCATATCTTAATGTACAAATATATTAAATGATATTAAATATTTCAAATGAATTGAAATGAAATGAAATACTCAATACCTAGCTGAAGAAAGTTTGGGATTTTGCCATATTATTTAATTTTTGACCGAATTCCGACATACCAGTTGCAAAAGCACGACAGAACTTGTGAGTCAACAGCATCCACAAGAGATTTTTGTTTATAAGAACTGTGGCCCGAACTAGCATCAACACCGCAATTTGATATCAAACTCAAATGATTAAGCTCCTGAACCTGAACTCAGTTAAATCCATGTCCTATGTTATTTTCGGACAGCACCAGTTTTTAGCGCCTTGAACTACATATCTACTTTGTAAGAAAACTTTTAGGGTCCTTAGCTTTCATGACACGGTATTATTAGCTTAGTCTCGACTATGATTGACAAAACCTCTTTTCCTGATAGCTTCATTTGGATGCAAGCCGGAAGATTAAATTTTGTACAATAATACTCGTATGAAGAGAACTGCTGCCGAAAGTCATCGTATTTTGGTGGAAGCTTATGGTGAACATGCGCTAGCTGAGCGAACGTGCCAAAAGTGGTTTGCACGATTTAAAAGTGGTGATTTTGGCTTGGAAGACGATGAACGTCCTGGGCAGCCAAAAAAGTTTGAAGATGAAGACCTGGAAGCATTACTCTATGAAGATTGTTGCCAAACACAAGAAGAGCTCGCATTTCCAAACGTTTAAAGGCAGCTGGATATATTCAAAAGCAAGGAAATTGGGTTCCACATGAACTCAAGCCGAGAGACGTCGAAAGGCGGTTTTGCATGTCCGAAATGCTGCTGGAACGCCACAAAAGGAAGTCATTTTCTCATCGGATTGTTACTGGTGATGAAAAATGGATCCATTACGACAACCCCAAGCACAAAAAATCGTATGTGAAACCCGGCCAACCAGCCAAATAAACGGCAAAGCCGAATATCCATGGCGCGAAGGTAATGCTCTGTATTTGGTGGGATCAGATGGGTGTGCTGTATTATGAGCTGCTAAAACCGGGTGAAACCATCAATGGACAACGCTACCGAACACAATTAATCCGTTTGAAGAGAGCAGTGGCCGAAAAACGCCCGGAATATGCGACCAGACACGAGGCAATTATTTTCCATCATGACAACGCTCGGCCCCACGTTGCTATTCCGGTTAAGAACTATTTGGAAACCAGTCAATGGGAAGTCTTACCCCACCCGCCTTATAGCCCAGACCTTGCCCCTTCTGGCTACCATTTGTTCCGGTCGATGCAGAACGCCGTCACTGGAATACGCTTCACATCAGAGCAGAATATCAAGAATTGGCTTGATTCATTCTTGGCTGCCAAGCCGGCGCAGTTCTTTTGGGATGGGATTCACAAATTGCCAGAAAGATGGAAAACAGACATAGCTTCAAATGGGCAATACATTGAATAATACTATTGTACATGTTCTACTTAAATAAATGTTCAAATTTTGAAAAAAAAACGCACGAATTAAGTTATAGACCCAATAATTCAAAACATTCAGTGCAATACATATTAAATAAATTGCAGAAAATACGGAATAGGCCTATGTTGACCATACTACGTAACATGTCTTATTTCAACAAGAAGAGGTCTTGGTCTAAGGGACCTTGAGAGAGTATACCACCATGATCAAAAAGTTCCCGCACCACACCACCGTGTGGCGCTCCCATTGTTCCGATTTGAGTTCTGTTTTTTTTTTGTTAAGTTGGCAAATCTGTTGTTGACATTCCCTCTAAATCTTAGCGTCATAGCTTGACATTTGCGAAAGTTACGTAGCCAAGAGTACATCTATCTCAGTGTGTGTTGGCGATTTTTTACGATTTTAGAAACGGACAACAACGAACTTGTACGAGTATTAAATTTTGCGTAAAAAACGGATTTAATGGTGCGCGAACGTTGGAAATGTTGGAAAAGTGTTTCGGCAATGATTCTCTAAAGAAAACGGTCGTTTACCAGCAGCACGAGCGGTTCAAAAGTGGTCGTGAGTCAATCGAAGATGATGAACGCAGTGGCGGACCATCGACATCGAAAACCGACGAACACATTGATAAAGTAGAAGAAATGTTGGTCAATAACCAGAAATTAACCATCAGAGAGATAGCGGAGGACTTGAACATTGCCTATGGATCCGTCCAAGACATTTTGATTAATGATTTGGGTTTCCGTCGTGTAGCAGCAAAGTTGGTGCCAAAAGACCTCAATTTCATGCAAAAAAGAGACTGTGTTGACGTCGCAAAAGAGATGATTTGCGAGGCTGAATCCGATCCCACATTCATCAAAAGGATCATTACTGGAGACGAAACGTGGGTTTATGAGTACGACGCGCAATCCAGACATCGGGCAAGTGAATGGCGTTCACAAAATGAGCCGAGACCAAAAAAACCACGTCGTTTTCAGTCAAAAAAGAAAGAAATGCACACGGGTTTCATGGATTACAACGGTGTAGTGCATCATGAATTTTTGCCAGAAGGCCAGACAGTAAACAAAGAGTACTCGTATTTTTTGGGCGTTATGAGACATTTGCGTGAAGCAATTCGCTGAAAGAGACTAGAATTGTGGGCAGAAAACTCGTGGATTTTGCACCATGATAACGCAATGTCGCACAGTGCCATCATTATTCGTAATTTTTTTCACGAAAAATGCAACAAATACCATCCAACAGCCACCGAATTCACCTGATTTGGCTCCCTGTGGCTTCTTTCTACGGGGAACGCGTTTCAGCAGCCGAGAGGAAGTAATGGAAAAATCGCAGGAAGCACTGATGGACATACCGAAAACCGAATATAAAAAATGTTTCGAGAATTGGATCAAGCGCTGGCATAAGTGTGTTGCAGTCGATGAGTATTACTCTGAAGGGGAAAATATAGATTTAGATAAATAAACTTGTATTTCCAATTTTCTGGATACATTCCGGGAACTTTTTGATGTAGTATATTGCAATATTAACAATTAAATTCTCAATATCGATAGTTGAATCCAAGATATCCCGAACAAACATTACTCCGTACATTTTTCTTCTCGATTCGGAGATTATAAACCCAGTAATTGAGGTTCACTTTGATAAGAATGAAAAATACTAGTCCCATTAAAATTGTGAGTAGGCAAAAAGCGCCAGACAAATTTGAAAAATCGTTTTTGAATACTATCCATTCTATTTTTATTTTCTACAGTAGTTGAACTTAATATTGTACAATATATCCATATCCAATACAAGATGCACTAAACCACAAAATATGGATTTAGGTGTATAAGGACCTCTAAGATCCAAGAAATCTATTTTTAGAAATCCGAGAAGAGAATTTGCTTTCGAAATAATTTATTAAATTGAAAATACACAGAATAATATATATTTATATACCTGACTTGGAAAAATGTACTGAACTGTTATGAATCTGTCCATCCAATGACGAAACAATCGCTAAACAAATTAATTTGAAATATAAGTGCCGCCAATTGTAGAAAGAAAAGTCCTGTCATCAAGGGGTATGTCCACTGCTTTTTCATCCGGAACTCTGTGAGAAAGAAAGTGCAGCCATCAGAATGTGTTCGTCACTCTATTTTGCTGATGAGACTTGGCTCAACGAAGGACACACAAGAGATAAAGTTTGGATGGACCCAGCCATATTAACACCACGGCAAGCGTGGGATTGTCAACAGGACTGCATGCACCATCGGGAAAAGGTAAGAGGCTTATAATAACGCAGAGACGAATCTCAACAGGTTTCGTAGAAGGCCGACTCCTAAGTCTTGTTTCTGGCAGCAGTGCTGATTATCACGAACACATGAATGCTGACGTATACTAGAAGTGGTTTAAGGAGACACTTTCGAGCCTGGATCCCAACTCTGTTATCGTTTTGGATAACGCATTATATCATTCACGAAAGAAGAACAAAGCTCCACCGACTGCAACAAAAAAAGAAGACATAGAGATTTGGTTCCTGTCAAACAATATTTCTTTCAAGGATGATATGGTTAAAGCTAAAACCTAATACGAAACCTACGTCATTGACGATATTGCCCAAGCTGCTGGACACAAAGTGCTTCGTTTGCCTCCTTATCACTGCGAGCTTAACCCAATGGAATTGGCCTTTGGGCTCAAGTGAAAGGACTCATGGCAAACCACAACAAATCCTTTAAGATGGCAGAAATAAAAACCCCTTTATCAACTGCAATCAGCAACATTGACGCTGAAAAATGGCATCGGTGTGTCCAACACGTCGAGCGGGCGGTTGAGCCAAAAATGTGGGAAATGGACGTTTTTTCGGAATGCGCTATAGAGAGTCTGATTATAAATCTAGATGAAGAGAGCAACAGCAGCAGCAGTAACTTCCCATACGAATAAAATATTTTGTTAATATTTTTCTTTAATAAATGAATTTATATTTATTTTTCTTATACTTGTTTATTTAATTTTAAGCTACAATATATTAAGCTTAGTGAATACATTTGTTTATTTTTGTTTGTTTTTTATTTAAAAGGGATTAGGCCTACTGGGGATACCCTTCAAAAACGCGCTCTTGGTGGTGTGGAAAAAGATAAATTTGTTTTATTTTTTATAAATAAAATGCGAATGAGAGACAAACATCCCTATCTTCCCTGTACTGCCAATTTGTGTTGGACAGAGTATAATATCTTGGGGATGGTTGAAAGTTTAGCAATAGGTCTATAATTGGTTACAAAATTTCTTTGCCCGGACTTAAATATTGGACCTATAATTGAAATTTTCCAATCATCTAAAAAAAAAAAACAACCTCAGGAAGAGATTGATTAAAAATTTCAACAATGGTGTCCTCGCGCAATATAACAAAGGATAATTGAATAGAGGCCTAAAACATTAGCCTTTTTTTTGGTTTTAAACAGCTAAGCAGACAGCAAAGTTGGAGGCGGTCACGATAGGGAGGTAAGATATGTTAAAAGGGTCATTCCAGGGTGGTCCTCGAAGGGCAAATCGAAAGAAACGACGTTGAATGTTCTCGATTCGAGATATATGAACTCGCTGAAAAGGGGACCACACTTGACTGGCATATTCGAGAAAGCGCAGGACAAGGGCAATGTGAAATGACTTTGTCAAGTAAGAATTGCAATATTCTTTAGACCATCGTTTGATAAAACCAAGTGATGACTTGGCTTTAAAGATTATCGAACCTGGGGTACTGGTTGGCCATGCAGAAAATGAAGTTGATGAGGAGATTGATTGGACTTACGTGACAAAGTCATATTGACATTTGACATTTGCAGGCCTTAAGCTCCAAGCAATTTTTTATACACCAAATGGAGAACTTATCGAGGTCTTCTTGAAGGAGAATAGAGTCTCGGGGTGAAGAAATAGTATTGGAGGTCTTGGTGTCGTCGGCAAGATCGTTTATAGTATAAGTGAAAGGAAAGGGACCTTGTGGGACACCAGAAGTGGCTAAAATCGGGGTTGAGAACGTTGACCTAAAACGAACGCTGTAATAACGGTTCTCCAGACAAGAAAATATCCATATGGGGTCATATGGTGAGTGAAGACAATTTGAAAAGAATCAATCGAAGGCCTTAGCAAAATCTGTAGCAATAACATCGATTTTGTTGCCATTTCCTAGGGCTGAAAGCGCAAAGGATACGAATTCAACTAAGGTTGTAGTAGTTGATCTACCTTTTGACTGACTGGGTGATATAAGCAGCTTGCACTAAAAACCGCTTCATATAAAAAACGTTCGAACATTTTAGTTATGTGAGAAAGCTTAGCAATGGAACGGTAGTTAGTTACTTCGTTTCTTGATCCCTTTTGTGAACCGCGGTTATGAAAGAGGTCTTCCAAACTTGGGGGAATTTCCCTTGTGTGAGGGACAGATGAAATAGGGAGGAAAGAGAAATATTGCTGGGAGCACGTCTGGCTAAGGGTAGGATCAAAAAATTGGGAGAGAGATAGGAACGAATGGAGAGATTGGGAAGATACGAAGAAGTTGTCTGCAAATGATTGTTTAAAAAAGTTAGCAAAATAGTTGACAATAGCATGTGGGTCGGTCGATGATATATTATCGAATGAGAGAGAGGGAGGATAACCGTCTGATTTTCTCCTGTAGTTAACGAATAGAGCTGAATGAATTGGAGGTAGGTTAAGATAGTTAAAGTAGTCAAAATTAGAATTATTGCGAAGAAAAACTGTTCATAAATTATTTCTTTTAGTTCGTAAAGAGCAAAGTCTTCTGTTATACTATTGAGAGGACGTATAGATGATGTTTTATGTCGAGAAAAAGGGACGTAAAGAGAAATGGAATTAAATATTTCACTGTAAAAAATGGAGACAGCATCAGTTAAGGATACGTTGGTAAAATCAAAAGAAGATTTGCTGAGATAGATATTAATTTTGCGAAAATTAGACTTATGGAAATTGTAAGAAGAGATAGTAGGGGAAGAAGTGGACTGGGGTGGATATGGAAGATATGGAAAAATGAGAGAAGGTGAGGGGGGTAAAAGTTGTCGATAGTTGATAGGGTTAAGGGACAAAACGTTACTGTGAAGTTAATGGGATCGTTAGTGAAAATAAGGTGCCTACCGATGGAGTTAGGGACGCCACTTACTTGGCATAGGCTTGAGTCTGTTATACGATCAATCGACCAATGAATGAATATTCCTTGGATGAACTAGCGTTTGACACGGTAAAAAGGAAGTGATCGTCCGATGGAATCCACTTCAGCAGAGGCAGATTAAAGTCACCAAAGATAAGGATATCGTCGATAAAATCACTTAGGGTGGATAAGTTGGTCGATCGCTTTAATAGCAAGGATGTAGGATTTGATGGGTAGAGCTGGAAGAATGTAGCAACACATAACGTACAGGGACCTATTGAGAAGTGTTATTTTAATTGAAACAAAGTGAAGTTTGATAGAAAAAGAGATGGCGATGAGATAATAGTTGAGGTTATTGTGAATGACAAGTAGGACACAGCGGAATTATAGTCTAGTCTTAAGTATAGAAAATAAAGTTTCCTAAGTAAAATATAAATAAAGCCGAAAGACATAAACATAAGAATTTAGAGTAGCTTAGAGTGCCTGTGTTGAGCCAGTAAGTTAGTATAGGCTTGTTAAGTAATTTTAAGCTACCATTTAAGCATTTTTTTGTTAGTATGTAAGACTTAATAATTACTAAAACAAAATGCATTTAAAACTAAACTAACAGCGGAACTATAGGGAGAGAGCGATAGTCATCTCGGAAAACACTATAAGAAGATGGGATTAGCTCCTGACTCTGTTGGGGATCAGATTGATTTCTGTACGAACATAGACGTCGAAAGGTCGAAAGAGAGGCCATGAGATTCAGACAAAGCAGCACGAGTTTTAGAGCGCATGTCTTGGTAGTAAAATGTAAGAGGTAGTTGTTGCGTATAAGATTAGAGAGTGCAGATGGGATGCAGACAAAGAAGGCAGTTTAGGGACGAAAAAATTTATCATGGTCAGCTCGCCTACGCTGAAGGTGAGAAACTCTTTTAGATTGTACATAGCTGCGGAAAGCAGCGAGATCATCCGCAACCTTTTGAGGAGGGATGTTCAAAATTTCCAGGTATCTGTTGTAAAAATTCCTGAGCCTAGTTATATCAGTAGGAAAGCCTTTATGTTGTATGGAGACCATGACAGTTTTTTAGGTGGTTACTATGAAGGAATTTAGACAAGAGTAAAAACTCTATTCTAAGATGGAAAAAATGTTCATAGCCGTCAACTGAGTTTATACAAATAAATTTTTTGTGTACATTATTATTAGTATTTTTAAGCTTCATTAATCTTGAATTGTACCATGCAGGATGAAAATTCACTTTTACACGCTTTAAGGGAACACAATCATTTAATACGTCAATAAAAATATTTGTAAATATACTAAATTTGATATTCCAATTAATGTTATTAAAAATTTCATTCATGTGCGACCTATTATTAAAAGAAGATGAATGTGAACAAATAACGTTTTCAAATTTATTATAGTTATTAAAATTATAATTTTTTATATATACCACATATGTATATATACATAGATGTGTGGTAAACACAGTTTCTAAAAAATGGGCAGCAATTTGAAACACTTATATTTAAAGTTACAGAAATAAAAACAAATCTGTTTAATGAGTTGGACGCGTTATTAACTTGAATAAAATTACTACCACCTCAGTTAATAATTTAACCGGGAAAGGGGCTGCTTCATCAGTTGGTGACCAAACTATATTGTCGCAATTAAAGTCTCCGAGAACGCAAATATGTCAATATTTTCCATATGTTTCATTTATATCGAAAATGAACTTTCAGGAGAAATGTAACTGAGAAAGGTTAGCAAACCATCTCCAGCGTTTCAAATATGATAATTTTGAAAATGTTGTCTTCCATTATACCTAACATGAGTTTTTTCAGTTTCAGCAACATGCAGACGCCAAGCAGCAATCCAGATTACATCAACACGATCGTGACGAAAAACAGAGTTCGAGTACAAATCCACGCCACAGAACTCCGCATCTTTAATTCCTTCCCTGAGTTATCAAAAAGGACGATACCGCTAAAGTTACGCTTCAAAGTTCAAAGAATAGTATCGTAAGTATTTCGGGCATATGGATAAAGCGCAATCCAGAAGTCCAAGTCGTCAATCATCTTTGGTTTATCGGTGTAGACTCTTAACTTCAGACATCTCCACAGAAAATAATCAAAAGGCATTAAAGCACATGATCCTGGAGGCCAATTCGATGTTTACATCAAAAAATTTATTGTTGTGCACATTGTGTAGCATGTTCCGTCTTCTTCTTGAAACCAGACCTCTTCCATATTAACACGTTGAGTCTCGGTGAAATTCTTTTGTACTGCGTTGTCGGACACATTGTTTTTTTTTTTAGATTTTTAAATGTAAGTGATCTTTTTGTAGTTAACAGGTGTTTCATATAAATTCTATGTGTTTTGCTGTATTAAAATGTGAACTTATTGGGTCTACAAGTAAGTTTCCAGCGTTTTTTTCCAAAATTTGAAGTTTTATTATGAAAACATTTTTACAATGCTTTATTCAAAGTATCGTCCATCGGAAGCTACAACTTTCCCCCATCTTTCTGGCAATTTATGAGTTCCGGACCAAAAAAATTTCTCGTCTTTCGAGCCCAAGAACGTATCGAGCCAATTTTTGATTTCCTCTTCTGAGCTGAAGCGTATTCCTGTAAGAGCATTCTGCATCGAACGAAACAAGTGGTAGCCAGATGGTGCCAAGTCTGGACTGTAAGGCGGGTGAGGCAGAATTTCCCATCCACTATTTTCCAAATAGTTTTTCATCGAAACCGCAATATGTGGCCGAGCGTTGTCGTGATGAAAAATGACGGACTCATGCCTGGTCTCATATTCTGGCCGTTTTTCTTTTAATGCCCGCTTCAAACGAATTAGTTGGGTTCGATATAATGGTCCTTTGATGGTTTCACCACGCGGAAGCAGTTCGTAGTATACGACACCCTTTTGATCCCACCATATGCAGAGCATGACCTTATTCACGTGAATATTTCGTTTCGGCGTCGATTGGGCGGGCTCGCCGGGCTTTGTATACGATTTTCTGCCTTTAGGATTATCATAATAAATCCATTTCTCATCACCAGTGACAATACGATGCAAAAATGATTTACTTTTATACCGCTGCAGTAACATTTCGGACATGCAAAATCGCCGTTCGACGTCTCTCGGCTTCAATTCGTACGGCACCCTGTTTTCAACCTTTTGAATGAATCCCAGTGCTTTTAGGCGCAGGGAAACGGTTTGTTGCGTGACGCCCAATGATGCAGCCAGTTCTTCTTGAATCTGACACGGATCCTCATCCAGTAAAGCGTCCAATTCCTCGTCTTCAAAACTTTTCGGCTTTCCGGGCGATCTTTGTCTTCAACTCCAAAATCACCACTTTTGAACCGTTTGAACCACTCGCGTCACGTCGATTCACCAATACATTCCGCCCCATAAGTTTCCGAAAGCAAACGATAGGCCTCAGCCGCACTTTTCTTCATATTAAAAAATAAAAGCAGCGCTTCCCGCAAATGACGTTTATTTGGCAGGAAACTTGCCATGATTTTGCTCTATAAAATGTACGACACCGATAGAACTGCTCAAATATAACGCTGCAAAGTTGTTGACAGATACAAAACCTACAAATAAAACACATGGGGTCTGACATTTCTGCCCGGGATCCACTGGTGGCGCCATCTCTGACAAACGCTGGAAACTTACTTGTAGACCCAATATAAAAATGACCACCGGTGGAGCACGTGGTCCCAAGATGTAAATTTACTTCATGGGACAGCGTGGTCATCCGTGGCACTTTATTTTTTTGACATCCTTAAAGAAATGTTGCTTCATTTTCAATTAATAAAAGACGTCTAAACCAAGTAGAATTGGAGAGAGTCTGAAGATTTGAGTGACTCAGAAAGTGAAGAAGGCCCGGGAGACTTGGATTTTGTGCCAGTTCTTTTGATGACCTCAATTACCTTACGGAGGAAGAAAGTTCAAGTAGCGCAATGGACGGAAACAAACCCTGAAGAAATTCGAACATTTTTAGGTTTAATTTTGTGAATGGGCCTTGTACGTTTGCCCCAATTGAGAGACTATTGGTCAAGAAGCTTACTTTACGAAAACAAAATGTCAAAAATTATGAGCCGAAACCGCTTCGAAATGTTACTTAGTCTGCTTCACTTTACGGATATTACATAGCATCGAAACAAACGATCGCTTGTCAAAAATTAGGGACCTGGTAAAATATCTGGAATTGAAATTCAAAGAAGCCTATACTCCGAAAGAAATTTGCATTGACAAGAGTAATGTTCCATTTCAAGGTCGAATTTTCTTTCGTCAATACATTCCAAACAAGACATAGATACGGTATAAAACTATCCAAACTATGTAACCAAGAGGGGTATACATGGACATTCAAGATTTATACGGGAATGGCAGATAACACATCTGTATCAGAAAAGGTAGTTATGGAAGTGATGGAAGGTCTGTCTTTTGGACTGTGGAAGGACATTATACACTGATAACTGGTACACAAGTGTTTCCTTGGCTGAGGCTTTGCTGAGAAGACGAACACATTTGGTAGGTACTCTACGAATGAGCCGAAAAATAATATCCCCCTAATGTCATCAAATCGAAGGTCCAGAAAGGTGAGATTTGTGCTGAGCAAAATGAGGCTGTAATTATTGTTCTGAAGTAGAAGGATAAAAGGAATGTTTTTATGCTGAGTACCAAACATGACAACTCAATACAGTCCATTGCAAGCGGAAGAAAAGTTGCAAACAAGCCTAGTATGGTGGTTGGTTACAATAAAAGAAAAGCGTTCATAGATCTGTCAGACCACATGTCTGCCTACTCTCCATATCTTCAACATACACTAAAATGGTATGAAAGGGTAACCACTGTTGTAAACGCCTTCATTTTATATAATAAAATAAATAACTTAAACATGTCAATCACTAAATTCAAGGAAAACACCGTTGAAGGTCTAATTCATAAAAACTGCGAGGCGAGGCAAGCACTAATATCTCCCCAAGAAGTTCCTGGGCGGAAAAGATTTGCTCGAAAAAGATACAAAATGTGTTATAACAATATGTCAAAAGAACAAGGAAGTGAATATGCAAGAAAGAAAACTAAAAGAGTGAATACTATTTGCGATCATTGCAATTTTCCAATGTTTTTTTTTTTTTTTAATTATTAATTTATTTTCTGGTTTGATAAATGAATTTCTAATGAATTGCTAATGTTTTTTATTTGTTTCTAAGTTATACTGTTAAATAAAAGAAAAATTTAAAACCCCAATTTGCTAAGTCCGACATATTTTTTAGTACACCAGGGGACCGACAACTCGTTTGGCATAAACAAAATGAATATATTTCGTGTCCAACGGTAGACACACAGGGCTGAAGCCATTTACCCACGTATATCACCGGTGGACACCACGGTCCATTTAAAAAGACAAAAATGTACCACCGGTGATCACAGGGGGCCAATCAACTAGGAAACAAAAAAGTCAGCAGTTATGAATCTATAACACTCTCCATTGATTATAACGTTCTGCGGCAATATCAATTGTTAACGTAGGCATCCAACCAAAAACTTGCTTCATCACTGATCAAAATTTTGTTGTGAAAAACGGATCTTATTTTCGAACCAATCACCGCCATACGTACGTGCCACATGATGATCCGTCGGCTTGCAAGGGCTGAATATTGTAAGATCATAAGCCAAAGACCTTTTCACCAAGTCATCTTATAGAGTGAATGGACATAGCTCCGATTGTTCGATTCTTTCACGTTATCCTTAAGCAGCAATATATTAGCTTTTTCAAAGCGCCCTGTACTTCGATTTTCGGCAATGAACGTGCAAATATCTGGTGAGAAAGGTTCGCCATATAAAACCAAACTTTAAATTTTGATGCAAAAATTTGGTGCCTAGGAAAGTGTTGGACAATCTCTGAAAGTAGAAGGCGAATGAATGTCATCCAATACATTGTCGAACAAGAACTGCAGAAAACTCCAGGTGATTGGAATAAAAATGCTTCGAAATTTAATTCTCAGTGTGAAAATACATATATTTTCGAATGCCCAACGCATGTCCTGAGAATAATAGTTTTCAATTAAAACTTGATTGGCCACCACAGTCTACCAATCGAACATTTTTAAAAAAAAAACATTTGATTTGACGATCTCCTAGTCCCTTTGTTGGGCCAGTCCAAAACTGCTGGGGCCAATTTAACCTCTAGCAAATATAGAACATTTGTGTTTTTTTTATTGTAATAAGGGCGATGCATTAACTGGCGTAAGGATCTAAGAAACAGAATTTCTTTTTACAACACATGCACTAAAATACAATAACATTCATCGAAAAGATACCAATCATTGCGATATTTGCGTTAAACAAAAATATTATCTAATACTACAATAAATACCGTAGGTACGAGTATCTTATTTTTATCAGTGAGAATTCCCAATTTTTACTCGACCATACAAATATCCTTTGCGCGTTTATACGGCTATGCAAATTACCGACATCCACCGACCAAACCCATATCCGCTGCGGATATGTGGAAAATTATTACATGTGTTAATTAGTTCATAGTGGCGACTGAATGTCCACAGCATACTCCTTTTCTTTATGACGAATGTCTGCCCAAACAGCGGATTTATGAATGAATCCACCAGAGATAGGATATTGTGGGAATTTACCGAATCCTTATTTTATTGCTTCCTCAATAAAAGAATCTGTAGCTGTATCTATTCATTGAAACAGAGAGAGATCACTTATTACTTCACAGTGTTCAATTGTTAGTTTTGCGCGTGCCTATTTACAGTAATTTTATGGGATCCTTTGTTCATTTCAGCACAGGTACTTATAGTAATATATTGTATCTGCACACATATACTTGAAGCTAGATATGTAAAACAGGTCGCCGAATTTATGAATGAAATTGGGAAAGAATATTTTTCCGGATATTGAGTGGGTAACACCCACTCGGTTGAATAGTCAAAAGAAAAATTTGCCAACCAATTATTTAATAAGGAAGTAGAGCCATAAAATCATTTTCGTAGTAAGAGTTCATTGAATAAAAAAGGAACAGAGTTGATGAATCAGTGGGTTTTTCCGAAATTAGTGCTGACACTGTTTTCACATATCCCTTGATTGAAAATTGAAAAATGACGAAGCTCATAAATTAGGCGCGCAAGTTTTTAGTTATTATTTTGAATAAGGCTTATGTTTATAATTTTGTTGAAACAAACTTTAGTTTACTCCTCTCCCCTCGCGATTAATAAATGATCAAAATGTTTCAGATATTTCAAAAATCCATATCCGCTATGTTGGATTCAACAAAATTTACTGATTTCCAAACTACCACAGCAGAAAAGAGGGTCTCCAAATTTTTAAATTCCTACAACTATGGCAAAAATTTATGCGGCACGAACTGAAAATTTTAGGCGTAAACAACATCCAACCTACCGAACTTAACAAATGCTTCATGGTCTACTCTGAAAATCCAATAAACACCGCTCCCGAATACAAGGTAAGGCTATTCCTAAAGCTGGAGAAAGTCTTATGTTTTAATTGCCTTACACCGCGTCTCCACGAGACACAAATATGTCAGACCAAATTTCAGACATTTCGTCTGACATTTTTTCTTTTGACTTAGATGGGCAAATTACTACATGACATTTCATTCTGTGAGTGTACGCCACTCACCATTGTTTCTGTGTTTATTTATTTTTTTTTTCGCATTCCGAAGTCAACTGACAAGTAACAGGGTTGATGTCAACAGAGATGGCTTGAATAAAAACCAGACATTTATTTCATGCAATGTTTCTTGTCTGCAAACGACCCATCTTCACTGGATATTTCGATTTCATAAAAATTTTCTTAACACCAGCGATGTCTCATGGAGACGCGGTGTCATGGTGACAGGATTCCCAGTGTCACGCTTCGCCAAACGCAGGTGGGGATAAAGTTTTGTATAACGACAAACACTCCCGCAAGACCAATTGGGTCGCTACTGATCAGCAACAGGCAGATCGATCACTTTGCCATTAGAGAGCGTCGACAACCACAGAAACGCTGTGATAAATGTTTTTAAGTGGTTTACGGTGGCAAACATTACGGTGACAGCCCACACTTGGAGATCAATTAATAGAGTAGAGCGCCACAAACTAGAAGTCCAATACCGCATTAACGTAGACGAGACTAGGGTAACTGCATCAAGGAGCAAATAGGTGCGACAGCAGGACCGTCGATAATATTACTAAGACACTTGCGAGTGATGGATGTTCCAAAGTACATCTATCAAAAGACTTCCGATGAAGAATAGCTTCACAAATGGTGAGAATATTTTGCAACAGTACTTAACCACTGAGACAGCATGGATCTGGAGCCTTGCTCTTAAAATCCTTCCGCAGCAATACCAATAACCCCAGTAGCTCTGAAAATATAGCAGCTTGCATAAACGTCTTCATGAGTTTTTCAAATATTTTGCTGTAAGCCGGAAGAAGTCAGATGCATCTATAATTACCAACTTTAGTAGGAGAACCTTTTTTTAGCAATGGGATAACATCTGCACATTTAAGGTCATCTGGAAAGACTCCTTCAAACACGAAACGATTAAATATATCGGCTAGGACAACTATTACAAAATCTGAAAAGTTTTTAATAATAAAGCTTGAAACACCATCCACTCCACATGATTTCGATGAAGTTAAAGAACCAATGGCTTTTAAGACTTCAAAAGATGTTATGGAGGGAGCAGATCTTTTGGACTGAGCATGGTTGTAAACTATTACCTATGTTAGAAAAATAGCTATTAAATATGTACATTAATAATATAAATTATGTCAGACACCTCGCTTGTCATCAACCCTTAGAACAGAAGGAGCTGGTTTATTTACGAGTATTATTCTATTAACTATTTGCCATTCACTTTTAAATTTCCTTTTGCAGAGTTAAATTTTAACGTCTAATATCTTCCGCGGCAAATCGGAATCTCCTTCTTAAGCTCCATACACAATTTCTTGTAATTTCTCCTAAATTCAAAATCACCAGGATATTTTCTGCACTTCACTCTAAATTTGTTTTTACCTATAACTTTATTTAGTAAATTCCTAAATATCCACGGTTTTAGTCTATTTACCAAGGACAGAGATGAAGCTCAGTTTCGAATATAATTCTTAAGGGAATCTATAAATATTTAAAGGCAGTAGAAGTATCAATACGTCAGACCAAGACTCATGTAAAAGACAGTTTTTAAGCTCATTAAAGTTAATTGTGGTTTTTTTGAGAAGGTAAGGTAATTTGACTTTCCTTCTTTTCTCAAATATTAACAAAAAGTACCGTCATGGAGTGACCGGTTATCATAAAATTAAGGACACATTTCTCGAAACGCCAAAATGGAATGGCTTTGAAGCGCCCATGAATATGGTCCAAACATTTAGCAGATGCATCCTTTGTAGACCCATTTATAAAGCACGCAAGCTCATGCGATGCTATTAGTGCCAAATAACTAGACATGTACATATCTTAGACGAAAAACATATTATCTTTGCAGCTTGCAACAAAACAAACTCATACTGAGTTCTGGCCTCGAATAACTCGTGGGCAATGACCGAAACAGGAATATAGAATAGATGCAGAAATCATTTGTTGTTATATAGAGTACTCGCACATGGTGAGTTTGTTGGCTATATGGTTCCTCAATTCGTTATTCTACTAATGTCGAGATCTTTAACAGAAATTAAAATTAGTGTCAGAAAATCGCCCAAATCAACTGGAATTAAACGTTTCAAAAGGTAATTTCTAATCCATTGAAGAAGAGATTTATCGCTCGATAAAAGAGCCTGATGCCAAATTCTAGTAAATGCCTTCAACGGCATAAAATCAAAAGTGGAAGTATACCTACGAAAACCGTACTGTTTGCGGAACCTTTCGCGTGTTATCAGATTTCCTGGGCTGACGTCCTATCACAGTTCCCATGGTTTTGGAAAGAAGGAACTTTTTTTTCTTATAGATCTTCTCAAAGGATTAACTTCAAATCGTACTATAATTTTTAATATTATTTGACAAAATATGACCCAAACTTATTTTTTTCAAAATCGGAATTCAATTTCCGAAACGCATGATTTACGAGATTTTATTGACCCATATAATATACCAACTGAGCTCGCTATTTGTCGTATTGTGGATATACGAGTCCGTGACTTTTGGATTAAAACACAGATTTTTTGATAAAAAAATAATTTTATTTTTCAACGTAGTCTCCCTTGAGCTCTATACACTTTGTCCAACGCTTCTCCAATTTTTTTATCCCTTCTAAAAAAATGATTTGTCGAGGTCCTCAAAATAGGCCTTTGTTTGCGAGATGACTTCATCATTGGAGTCAAATCTTTTTCCACCAAGCCATTTCTTCAGGTTTGGGAACAAGAAGTAGTCGCTCGGAGCCAAATCTGGAGAATAGGGTGGATGAGGGAGCAATTCATACCCCAATTCATGGATTTTTGCCATGGCAACTGCACATGTGTGCACCCATTGGTGGAAAAGAACTTTTTTCTTGACCAAATGAGGTCGTTTTTTTTTCAAATCGTCATTGAATCGGTCCAATAAGTTGGCATAATATTCCCCATTGATTGTTCTTCCCTTTTGAAGGTAGTCAATGTGGATTATCCCGCGTGCATCCCAAAAAACAGTCGCCATAACTTTATTGGCTGACAAACCCACCTTGGCCTTCTTTGGCGCCGATTCACCCTTAGAAACCCACTGTTTTGACTGTTGTTTGTTCTCTGGTGTGTTGTGATGGATCCATGTTTCGTCCACGGTTACAAAACGGCGCAAAAACTCCTCCATATTGCGATTAAACAACGCCAAACCTTCCTGCGAAGTTGTTACACGATTGCGTTTGTGGTCGACTGTGAGCAAACGCGGCACCCATCTTGCGGAAAGCTTTCTCATGCCCAAGTGATCATTCAAAATTGAAACCACTGAGCCATGCGAGATCCCTACGGCTTCCACAATCTCTCGCACTTTCAATCTTCGGTCGGCCAACACCATATCGTGAATTTTTTCGATTGTTTCGGGTGTAGAGACCTCAACTGGGCGTCCAGGACGTTCGGCATCTTCAGTGCTTGTACGGCCACAACGAAATTCAGTAAACCACTTTTTTACCATTGAAATCGATGGTGCAGAGTCCCCATAGTATTTATCAAGCTTAGCCTTGGTCTCGGTAATGGTTTTTTTTCGCAAGAAATAATGCTTAATAAGCACACGAAATTCACTTTTTTCCATTTTCTCCTCAAATTAGTGAGTAGTCTGATAAAAATAGCTGTCAAACACAAACTAACTGACGCAGCAAGTTTAAATTTTGACAGGAGATGCCTGTCGACAGGAGCAGTGTTGCTGTTTCAGTAAAGAGGTCAGAAATTCAAAAAGGCACGGACTTATTGACCCGCCCTCGTATTTGGTACCAATTACCACCTTGATCAAAAAGTTCCCGCACCACACCACCGTGTGGCGCTCCAATTGTTCCGATTTGAGTTCTGTTTTCTTTGTTAAGTTGGTAAATCTGTTGTTGACATTCCCTCTAAATCTTAGCATCATAGCTTGACATTTGCAAAAGTTACGTAGCCAAGAATACATCTATCTCTCTCTGTGTTGGCGATTTTTTACAATTTTACAAATGGATTTAAATTTGCAACAACGAACTTGTATTCAATTTTGCGTAAAAAACGGGTTTAATGGTGCGCGAACGTTGGAAATGTTGGAAAAGTGTTTCGGCAACGATTCTCTAAAGAAAACGGTCGTTCACCAGTGGCACGAGCGGTTCAAAAGTGGTCGTGAGTCAATCGAAGATGATGAACGCAGTGGCAGACCATCGACATCGAAAACCGACGAAAACATTGATGAAGTAAAAGAAATGTTGGTCAATAACCGCAAATTAACCATCAGAGAGATTGCGGAGGACCTGAACATTGCCTGTGGATCCGTCCAAGACATTTTGGTTAATGATTTGGGTTTCCGTCGTGCAGCAGCAAAGTTGGTGCCAAAAGACCTCAATTTCATGCAAAACAGAGACCGTGTTGACGTCGCAAAAGAGATGATTTGCGTGGCTGAATCCGATCCCACATTCATCAAAAGGATCATTACTGGAGACGAGACGTGGGTTTATGAGTACGACCCGCAATCCAGACATCAGTCAAGTAAATGGCGTTCACCAAATGAGCCGAGACCAAAAAAACCACGTCGTTTTCAGTTAAAAAAGAAGGCAATGCTCACGGTTTTTATGGATTACAACGGTGTAGTGCATCATGAATTTTTGCCAGAAGCCCAGACAGTAAACAAAGAGTACTCGTATTATTTGGGCGTTATGAGACATTTGCGTGAAGTAATTCGCCGAAAGAGACCAGAATTGTGGGCAGAAAACTCGTGGATTTTACACCATGATAACGCACCGTCGCACAGTGCCATCATTATTCGTAATTTTTTGACGAAAAATGCAACAAATACCATCCAAGAGCCACCGAATTCACCTGATTTGGCTGCCTGTGACTTCTTTCTGTTCAATCGAGTTAAAAAAAAACCACTACAGGGAACGCATTTCAGCAGCCGAGAGGAAGTAATTATTATTATTATTATTATTAACTATATTTTCAAGTAAAATAAATTACATTAATAATACATGGATTCGAGCACTAGCTACCAGGGCTTTCGGCTAGATAGATAATTATAATAAGTAAAGTTAGGTCGTGAAATATCTTTGATTGATTTGAGTGATTCTGCTTTACATTTTAAATAGAATTATTGATATTTAAGTTTTGTAATAGCGTAAAAACATTTTTTATGTTGCTTTCTGATGGGGATTTTAGGAGTTCAAGTAAGGAGCTGTTGCAGTTGATGATTTTTGACAATTCATAAGGTGTTGTATAGATAAGGCAGTACTGTTGGCGCATAGGTGGCAGTTTGGTGGTTGACGCTTTGCTAATAAGTGGCTATGGGTTAGAAATGTGTGGCACAGTCGAAGACGAATGAAACATGTTAGCATGTTTTTTGTGCAGTTTACTGGGTATAAAGTTTTTTCTGCTTCTGGATTTATTGTGGAGTAATGGTGTATATACTGTTTCCATACATCTAGTTCTATTTTCCTCCATAGCCTTCTTATTTCTTTTTGAAGATCTTTGCTGTTTTTAGGATTGAACACAATGAGCGGCTCATTGGACGCAGACCTCGCAATTTTGTCGGCCTCCTCATTACCCTTAATTCCCATGTGACCGGGTACCCACATTATTTTTAATTTGGAAGGATTTTTTATTAGCTCATTTCGGATTGCCTCAATGACTGTGGATTTATTGTTGGTGTTCATTATGGAGTTGATTGTGGAAAGGCTGATTGTTCTTTCGGCTGTGGCTAGTTTAGCAGCTTGTAGTACGGCTGTTGCTTCCGCTGAGAAAACTGAAGAGGATTCTGGTAGGAGTCCTTTAATAAGGGTTTGGTCATTTTCGTCCACCGCTGCGAAAGATGTACAGTGTGCTGTCTTCAATCCATCGGTGAAAATAAACTTCCATTTTCTTGTTTTAAAGAAGTCGTGTAGTTCATTAAACATACCTTTAAAGATGTCTTTATTGAATTCCGTTTTGGCGACTTTGCAAAGGTCAATAATGATGGAGGATTTAGAGAGCAGCCACGGTGGGTATAATGCTGTCTGCCGAGTTTGTGGGTCAAAAGGAATATCTAGGCGACGGGCGAAGTAGATCGCATTGTAGATAGTCGACGGAACTTTAGGGTGTCTCTTTCGGGCTAGTGTTTTTTTGGCATCTGTTGTTATTGACGATTTGGATGATGATACTTTCTTTGGTATTAAAAGTGCGGTAAGATATTCCATTCTTTGTACGAGTACAATCGTCGGGAGACCTGCTTCAGTTAGCATGTTTTTTACTGGTGTAGTTCTAAAAGCTCTTAGTCCAGCTCTGACAGCTGCGTGGTATTGAGGTTGTATTATTTGCAGTGATGATCTGCTGCATTTGCCGTAAATTACTAGGCCGTAGTCAATCTTTGACAAAATGATGGACTTAATGACTCTTATAATTGTGTTGGTGTGTGAACTTCCGTTTTTGTATGTTAGATATCTTGTTATATTTACCCTAGTAGCTAGACTCTTCTTAATGCTAATACAATGTTCCTTAAAGCTAAATTTACAATCAAAAGTGATTCCTAGAATGTTTAGTGAATCAACGTTACGTACATTATGATTATTAAAATTAAGATTTCTTACAAATGTGAAGTAATTTGGTTTTGTCGATTGAAATCTTAGCTCCAGAGGATCTGCCCCAATCGTTTATGTCAGAGAGTATGTTTAAGAATGTTGAGTTAACTTGTCCCAGGTCTTTGCATTTAGGACATCCGCGTACAGGGAATGTCGAATTGCGTTGTGCTTTGCCATTACATCGCTTAAATGTTTGAATGCAGTTAGGAATAAAATTACTGAGAGCGGTGATCCCTGTGAGATACCATTCTCGAAACAATATGTATTGGAGTAGATATTATTCACCTTGATTCGAAGTTTTCTATTTATTAAGAATGCCCTAATAAAGTTTAACATTTTGGGCCCCACTCTCCACTTGACGAGTTGATTGATTATTACATCAATTCCGATTCGGTCAAAGGCCTTTTCAAAGTCAACTGACAAAATTGAGACATGGTTTTTCAACGAAAGGGCGGAGGATACAAATTCGTTTATATGAAGAAGTGCGTTAGTTGCACACCGACCGTGCTTAAAAGCATCCTCGTTTATGTCGATGAGGTTTTCTTTTTCTAGGTTCCAAAGTAACCTTTTGGAAACGATTTTTTCCATTGTTTTACCTATGCAAGGTAATAGGGAAACTGGGCGATATCCTTTGACTTCAAACAGTGATTTATTTTGTTTTGGCTTAGGGATTGGTACTACGCTTGCAATTTTTCATACTTGTGGGATAATACCTGTGTCAA
Organism: Volucella zonaria; assembly: GCA_963966105.1. NCBI lineage: Eukaryota > Metazoa > Arthropoda > Insecta > Diptera > Syrphidae > Volucella > Volucella zonaria. Next base: position 314,389,693 of record OZ014530.1, on the reverse strand, counting down.
AAATGCGGTTAAACAATATGACTATGCGCTTTTTAAAAGCTAGTGGTGAGTTTTTTAACATTGGATATGAAATCTGATCAAATCCAGGTGTTTTCCCCTTAACCGTGCTGAGACAGTTTTCCAGTTCTGTTAAACTAATTGGGATTTCTGTCGAGTTGGCTGAAGAAGATGTGTTGTATTCTGGGATAGCTCCGTTTCAGTTTTGAGTGTCTTTATGGAGCGTTGGATATAGTTTCCCGTGAGCTGCTTTATGCCGTCCCAAAGTTTCTTTGATGGGGTTTTAGGATTGGTATTGGCTGTGAACTGTTCAAAGCCTGATGGACATACCGAAAACCGAATATAAAAAATGTTTTGAGGATTGGATCAAGCGCTGGCATAAGTGTGTTGCAGTCGATGGGGATTATTTTGAAGGGGACAATATAGATTTAGTTTTGAATAAAATGATATTTCTCGTGCTTCATCTCTCAGCATTTGCCGTTATTTGGCTTTGCAAAAGTGAAATAAGGCCACATTTTACCGTATGGCCTTATTTCACAAACTGATTTGGCCTTATTTCACGTTAGCAAAGTGAACTTTTTGATCAAGGTCGTATGTTGTACATGATGCCAAGCCAACAATCCGTCAACTACTCTTGTGTACAGAAGAGATTGTTGGCGCTGTGAGTGAACGTGTGACGGAAGACGCGGAATTGTCAATTCAACGTCGATCGCAATAGTTTAGCCTTTGTCCATGTACTATGTGCAAAATTTTACGAAATGATCTTGACCGACACCCGTAGTTCCCTTAGGAACTAAACCCACGATAACATGGCTTTCGACGAGCAGGTTGAAGTCGACGCTTATTTTTAGTTTTGTGATCAGACGCTCTTTGGTGCAGTCTTCACCCTGGTGGCATCATCGGTTCGTTTTTTTTTTAAATGAGGCCGGAATTCGTGTTATATTCAACGGCTAACATTACCGGACAATGATCAGTAATTTTTTCTTCGAAAATATGGACAAAATTGATTAATTTCTTTTTTACAGAAGTGCTCTGCGTGCCATAATGTACAAAAAGTCATTGATTTAGTGAAAATTCGTTTCAACGGCTACATTCTATCGCAAAATGTTCCAGGGAATGGGCCACCAGAATCGTGCGACTTGACGGTTCTCGATTACTTCTTAGTATGTTCTAATAAAGCGCAAACTAACGTATATTGGAGTTGGAAGTCAATCTTCAGCGTGCTATTTTTGAGAAACATCCCCAAATGCTCAAAATAGTGGCTCAATGTTGGACCGACAGGATGCGCTTCGTCATAAACAACCGAGGAAGCCATTTGCTTGAAGTCGGGTTCACAACATAATGTCATGCATGAACCAGGTTTCTAATTCAAAATCAATTTCTGTTGTTATGAATTGGAAAAAAGTTCTATAGCTCTCACAGAACATCCTTTACAGTGGATTTGTAAGAGGTGAAAGAAGAAGATTCATCTTATATTCAAGACGGTTTGAGCAAATGCTGTTTTCCATCTTCCAGAAATCGGCGTAAGAGTTGGACAGATGAAAAATCCAGCGTTGAAAAAACATTTCTTCATAAGAAGGTGTGATACATTGTACTATCTGTGGACCAGCGCATTGGTGTACGATAAAACTTAAGTCTATTTTTCATGAACCAACTTATTTGTAGTATGGGGCGTTTTGGTATTTTTTGTCTACAATTTTCATTAGATTTTTGGAATGTTTAACGGGTTTTTTCTTTTTTCCTTTGTTGGGTTGATATTACGTGACCGAAAGTTCCCTTCTCTAACCCTAATAGCCTCTTTAGGATAGTATTAATAGTCAAGTCGTTATTGGGGAAACTTAGCTACCAGTTACGCACATCGAACATTGAGAGGCCGCAGGTTACAATTTATATATTTGAAATGATAACACAGATACTTTGAGATACCGATTTAAAGAGAACGCCTCAAAACTTTGCCGCTTTTGTCCTAGAAAAAATAGTGAAAACTCACAGACGTAGATATTTGGTGTCGGAATAATAAATGTTTAGCACGAGCATATTCTTACCGCCGTACAATATATACTGAAACGCCACAGCAAATATCTGTTACATCAAGGCAATCAAAAAGTTGTTCCACACCGAAGCTTCACAGGTTATCCGTAAAACCTTTATTGGTGAGATAACGCAGAAAATTACTCTACAAAATCACTGCGGACGGGCGATTGAGTGGGAGGGTTCTGTCCAGGAGAATCGAGGAGCGACTATATAAAGCAAAGCAAAAACAAAAACTGAAGTGTATTTTGAATTTTTTTGTATAAATAAAAAATATATATACGTGCATACATATATATAAAGATTATCGTCATCTCAGAGCTAATAAACAGGACCTATCCAAAGTTTGATTAAGATAAATATTCAAAAGAAAATTCGTTTGACTAGTTGCTAAATGCTCAATTCAGGAAAAATGTCTTATAAAGTAAATTCGCCCTTATATCACAAATCTTTCCGAATCATTCAAATGGATAGATTTTGTCTTGAAGGACCTTGTCCGTAACAGAATCTTCATCGTTTTCATAGATACTTGCCTCTATCCAAATGAATTTGCCAATAAATAAACCTCAATACGAAACATTCTATGTACTACACATACACATTTAATTTGTGCTTAACTTGTAGAAATTTCTTGAGAAAATTACTATGGAAAACCATTTAATACCCAAGGAACTCAAAATTTCATTTCCACAAAAAAAGAAAAACAAAATTAGTCACAATATTATTTAAATGGTTTTTTCTGTATATAACTACATTCGACCTGAATGAAAATGATCCATGGTTCAATACAAGAAAAAAAAAAAAAAAAAAACCGAAATGAACAAGTAAATCACCCCTAAACGAAAAACCACTCGAAAGGGCTCACTAGGGCTAAGAGTTGTCGCCATCCATGGAGAGGGGATGAACAATTGCATTATATACTTGAGCGGCCATTGTGAAACTCACCCTTCACAAATGTGTGAATAGAATTCGGGGTGGAGTATATCCGTATTTGGAAGGTAGGTAGAAAATCAGAAATCATTTAAAGGGACCTTCAGATTCCTTTTCACTTCAGTTCGAAATAAGATCCTGTGGAATACAGACATCCCCAGACCAACCTGATTTTGTGTTTCTTTACATTTTTCTCTACTTAGTTTGCGAGTTTTTTTTTTCAAATTTGTTTATCTTTTGATTTTGCGTAAAACATTCGTTTAAGTTTGAATACACATACATATATATAGGAGTATATTGAAATAAAATGGCATCAGTTAAATTACATCCACCACAAACCTATTCGAGGCTATTTCGCCCTTGGGATACAAAGTCAAGCGACGAGGATAGCAACAGTGATTGTAGTGCAAGTGTTGTGAAACAAGAAAACCACAATTGTGAAAGCCCATTTACGAGTACGAAAAATGGTTACGATGAAGTGCGACCTAGTGAAGAGCAAAGTGCATTTTTGTCCAACCCAATGGGATCGTACACCTTGGATAATACACAGTTCCCACCTGGAATGCCGAATATTAATGATATGTATCAATATCCAAATGGATTACCTGTAGCGCCGGCTGCCTATGGAATGGATCCTTTCTCGCTTAGCCTGATGGAGCAGGAGTATGCTCGTGTAATGGCAGAAGATGCCCATTTGAAGGCTCTTAATTCCCGAAAGCAACGGCCGAAAAAGTTCAAATGCCCCCATTGTGATGTTGCATTTTCCAATAATGGCCAACTAAAGGGTCATATTCGCATTCACACCGGTAAGTTAGACCATTCATTTCTTTGTTGATTTTTTTTTTAATAATTTTCAAAGCACTTAAGAATATATATATGTTTAAAAAATTTACTCATCAATTTTTATTTGATTTCATTACAGGCGAACGACCATTTAAATGTGACGTTGAATCGTGCGGCAAAACTTTTACCCGAAACGAGGAGCTTACACGCCACAAGAGAATTCACACCGGTCTTAGACCATATGCATGTACAACTTGTGGCAAGAAATTCGGAAGACGTGATCATTTAAAGAAACATATGAAAACCCATGTGCCACAAGAGCGCCAACTTGGACCTGCAATATTTGTGCCTATGTATCCATATCTTTATGGATACTAAACGAAAAATAGTCTGGGAATTTTTGTGTGAATCAATCAGCGCTCACGAAGACTGTTTGGTTATTTAATCAGATAGTTTGTACACAAATTTATTTTTATACTGAAGAAATGTAAATATGTAAAAAAAATAGCACAAAGTGATAGACATTGTAAGCGAGTTAATTAAGAAAAAAAAATATATTTTTCTATATTTTTACAATTGAAAAAACAAAATGCTGTCTTGTCCTCTTCCGTGTTGTCAATTATTTTCCCAACCGAATTTTGGCAATTGTTTCTAAAGGGTGTGTTTTTTTTTAGAGGTTTGGTTTTTAAACTGGCAACACCTCAGTTGCGATAGAAGCAATAATAGGACTAACGCCCCTATTTAACAATAGCATTATTCAGCATAACAAGTCTGGTTAAGAGTTAAGTCTTAGTGAACACCCGGACCTAAGGACCCTACTCTTCGAAATACCAGAACTTGGTATAATCTGCGCGGTAACAGAGGGCCTTCAAAAACCATTATGCTTCAATAAAGGCTTATCCACGGAGATTCACAGCAAAGAAACATGGATTAGCAATAGCCCATCAAACAACCATAATAGCATAAAGTGGTATACGGATGGTTCTAAAATGGAATCCGGAGTGGGAGCCGGAGCTGGAATACATGGACATAGAAAAAAGTCCCAGTCTATTCCAGGCAGAACTCCACGCTATTCAAATATGTGCCAACCATATTTACAACTCTGGTATCAAAGGTGCAAACATCCATATATTCACTGAAAGTCAAGTAGCAATAAATACCCTCAGCTTGCCCACCATTGACTCCAAAACAGTCATGTACCGCTTCAAAACCCTCCAAAAACTAAGCTCCAGGAACAAAATCAAACTGTGGTGGGTTTTTGGTCATCAGGGCATTAATGGGAATGAAAAGGTCGAAAGGGCTCAGAAACACACTTTAATGGACCGGAATCCCTCTGATGAACTCATAAATTAGCAGTCAATTTAGCTATTAATAGCTGGGTGCATTCGAGATGAATCTCATATTGGGCGAATAACTGAGGTCTAGGACAGGCCAAACCAGCCATCCTGCCCTTCCACAAAAATGCCAATAGATGCGTAAATCTGTCGGCACGATATCAAAAACCTAGTTGGTTACCTCGTAGGACATTCCTGCTTAAGATATCACCTCAACAAAATGAATCTCCGGAGTGCCGACTTTGTCTTGAAGAAGACGAAACAACTGAACGCATCTTATGTGAATGTCCAGCTCTCAACGAAATTAGATGAAAGATTTTCTTCAGGGAATAATTCGGCTCCAACGAACTAGTAGTGTTATCAACATCATTCGGAAGGTACTGTCCTAACTACTCGTATAGTTCTTACTAAATGGCACAAAAGATCTTTTAGGTCGATGTGCCTTACTTCGCAATTGGCGCATCAGAAAATTATTGTACTCCATCTAGTACATATAAAAATTGTGTTTTATATGTACTACATGGAGTGAAAAGTGACATCCTTGACCGTCAGAATGCGCTGCTACTGCAAAAAAGGTTATGGTGCCTTGAAGTCCGTTCATATTTAGGCAGACATGCCAAATTTCAGTGCGATACTGTCTTTAGTTTTGTTTTGACAGCCGATTGTTGTTGCGTGTGTGGCATCATGTTGAGTACGATTTTCATTCTCTCATAAAATATTATTTTTTGAGAGGCAAAACGGCGAAGGAAACAAAAGAAAAGTTGGATAAATATTATGGGGCTAATGCTCCGTCAGATTACACCGTCAAATATTGGTTTCGAGAGTTTCGTGGTGGCCGCAACTCTACTACCGATCAAGCCCGCAGCGGCGGGCCCTCAGATGCGGTTACAGAGGACAATGTCAAAAAAATACATGAAATGGTGTTGGCTGACCGAAAAGTGAAGGTGCTCGAGCTAGTAGATACCACAAAGATTAGTACTGAGTGCACACGCCATATTTTGGGCAATATTCTGCATATGAAAAAGTTATCCTGCTCACTCTTGACGAAAAACACGAACCCGAGAGCACTTCGAAAGAGTGTTTGGACTTGCTGATGCGGAATCGGGCGGATTTTTCGCGTCGATTGGTAACTGGATTTGGATCCCTCGGACTATTATCTCTTCCCAAATCTTCAAAGATGGCTCATCAATAAAAAATTCAGCTCACGCGAGGAAATCATCGACGCCACGGAGGAGTATTTTGCAGACCTTCCGGAAAATTATTTTTCGGAAGGATTAAGAAGTTGGAAAATCGAACAAGTGTACCAAACTAAAAGTGGACTATATTGAATAATATAAAAAAAACATTAAAAAAAAAAAATTTTAATTCCCAAGGAGGTCACTTTTCGCTCCATCTAGTATATGAGTTCTTAGAGACAGGACCACTTCATCCAATACGTGAAACCTACAGAACAGCATTCCGTCTTTCTCATATTAGATAATCACAACTCGCACTGCAATATTAAAGTTGTAAAGAAGGCCAAAGAAAATCAACATCAAGTCATGTTGTCATTCGCACCACATTGCTCGCATAAGTTGCAGCCTTTGGATGTGGGTTTACGGCCCATTCAAAAACTTTGTAATCAGATCACAGACTTCTTAGATGACTAACAATTCTGGTAAAACTATGACCATATAAGGGCTGAAACGAATAAAATTTGTAAACTTCAAAGTAAAAAAAAACCTATTTTCATAATTCATGTAAATTTTTTTTATTTGCTTTAAAACTCTGTTTTTATTAAATTCATTCACAATTACAAAAAATAAAAAAAATTATTTGGGTTCCCATTCTTTCCTCAACTTCTTTCGAATGTCCTTCATAAGGTTGGTGACAGTTACATCCGTGGTCTTTTTGGACGCTCTTTTCCATTTAGCACTAAGGTCTTTGACGTCCTTTGCACACTACTCACTTTTCCTCAATTTAGCTTTGACCAAAGGCCAATAGCTTTCAATAGGACGGCACTGTGGAACATTGGGAGGATTCATGTCTTTTGGGACAAAGTCGACATTTTTAGCAACAAAAAGCTCAACGTCGCATGAGCATAGTGAGCTGAAGCTAAATCTCACCAAAATAATATTGAACCCTCGTGCTTGTTTAAGAAAGGAATCAACCGTTTTTTTAGGCATTCGTTAATGTACACTTCTTCGTTAATTGTTCTCGTTGTAATAAACGATGGGCTTCTGTGTCCACATTGGCAAATGGCCTGCCAAACGAGAAATTTTGACCCGAATTGTTCCATCCCAATCGATGTTGTTGATTGCGGAAGAATCTTAGCTTCAAACGAGTTGTAAAACTGCGCACCTGGAAGAGTAGTAAAGTCGGCTTTGACATAAGTTTCGTCATCCAAAACCAGGCACGCTTTCTTGTTGCCGATCAACTCGTATAGCTTTCGGGCTCGTGTTTTTATGACTTTTTTTTTGCTTTTCAGTAACTTTTGGTATTTTTTTGTTTTTTCCTTATTTTTAGACCGTTACGTTTTGTAGATCTTTGTACCATGCAATGTTTGGTTGGTATTCCATTTCCGAGCAACACCTCTGGATGAAATAGTCCGGTTTTTTACGATGGTACCCACTATTTTCCTGTCCAAATTTGTATCATGTGCTCCAATTTTAGCTCCACTTTTCTATTTTCGCTTAACTCTCAACGTCTCCAAATATCGTTTAATAACAGAATCCACTGTACTGCGTGCTATGTTTAAATTTTTTGCGATGAAATGGTTTGGACGCGAAGTATTTTCGAGCCATTTGTCGATGATTTTTTTACGGCGTTCCTCTTGATTCATATTTTATAAATATTTTAAGCCGCACCGAACTAAAATTAATAATAAACTGAAACTAGAGATAATACAGGCTAATTTGGGTACAAAATGGGATTGCAATTTTTACGCATTGGAAGTATAGCCCGTATTAAAATTTACAGATTTTATTCGTTTCAGTTCTTACTACCTTGATTCCGTAATGTATTCAGAAAATTGGAAATACAAGTTTGTTCATCTAAATCTATATTTTCCCGTGTAAAATAATCCCAATCGACTGCAACACACTTATGCCAGCGCTTGATCCAATCCTCGAAACATTTTTTATATTCGGTTTTCGGTATGTCCATCAGTGCTTCCTGCGATTTTTCCATTACTTCCTCTCGGCTGCTGAAACGCGTTCCCCGCAGTGGTTTTTTAACTCGATTGCACAGAAAGAAGTCACAGGGAGCCAAATCAGGTGAATTCGGTGGCTGTTGCATGGTATTTGTTCCACTTTTCGTCAAAAAATTACGAATAATGATGGCACTGTGCGACGCGACAGACAATTCTGGTCTCTTTCGGCGAATTGCTTCACGCAAACGTCTCATAACGCCCAAATAATACTCGTACTCTTCGTTTACTGTCTGGCCTTCTGGCAAAAATTCATGATGCACTACACCGTTGTAATCCATGAAACCCGTGTGCATTTCCTTCTTTTTTGACTGAAAACGACGTGGTTTTTTTGGTCTCGGCTCATTTGGTGAACGCCATTTACTTGCCTGATGTCTGGATTGCGCGTCGTACTCATAAACCCACGTTTCGTCTCCAGTAATGATCCTTTTGATGAATGTGGGATCGGATTCAGCCTCGCAAATCATCTCTTTTGCGACGTCAATACGGTCTCTTTTTTGCATGAAACTGAGGTCTTTTGGCACCAACTTTGCTACTACACGACGGAAACCCAAATCATTAACCAAAATGTCTTGGAGGGATCCATAGGCAATGTTCAAGTCGTCCGCTATCTCTCTGATGATTAATTTGCGGTTATTGACCAACATTTCTTTTACTTCATCAATGTTTTCGTCGGTTTTCGATGTCGATTTTGATGGTCTGCCACTGCGTTCATCATCTTCGATTGACTCACGACCACTTTTGAACCGCTTGTGTCACTGGTAAACGACCGTTTTCTTTAGAGAATCGTTGCGGAAACACTTTTCCAACGTTCGCGCACCATTAAATCCGTTTCTTTACGCAAAATTTAAATCCATTTGTAAAATTGTAAAAAATCGCCAACACAGAGAGAGATAGATGTACTCTTGGCTACGTAACTTTTGCAAATGTTAAGCTAGGACGCTTAGATTTAGTGGGAATGTCAACAGTAGATTTACCAACTTAACAAAAAAAAAACAGAACTCAAATCGGAACAATGGGAGCGCCACACTGTAGTGTGGTGCGGGAACTTTTTGATCAAAGTCGAATGACATTCCCGCCATAGTGAAAGACAGTTTGCCACTAGCTGTAAACCCGAACAATATCATTATTGGCTTCAGGGCAACTGGTATTTGGCCTTTTAATTTAAATACCATATCTTCCAAGATCCTGACTTTGCGCCTGCTTTTGTTACTGATCGTCCTAACCCTACTGCAGACAGAGTCGCAGAAAAAGCTACTTCGATGCAAAGTGAAGAAGACTTGACATTTGATTTCGAAGACCCCGAACAATCTACTCCGCAGTTGGATATAAGCTTCACTGATGTTATTAATCAGCTGACAGGTGAACAATCTAGTAAAATAGCTCCAGGACCATCAGACATCCAAATCGTTTCAATCGGGTTTTCACCCTCAAAAATCAGACCACTGCCTAAGACTCCACCTAGGACAAAATCTAACAGAGGTGAGACGCAAGCGAAAATCGGCTATATTGACTGATACTCCATAGAAAGAAACTTTTAGAAAAGGGAATCGAAGAGAATATGAAAAAGAAGCAGAAGCAAGAAGATAAAGAAAAATACAAAGGAAAGGCAAAAGAAGAATCGACAAAAAAAGAAAAGATTGATAAAGTGAAGAAAAGGGTTTTAACATAAATGACGAATCAGATTCAGAAACAGAAGAATGGCTCTGTTTGATTTGCGTAGAAGAATACAACAGATCTGACGGCGAAGACTGGGTCGAATGTTTGATTTGCAAATGGCGGTCACACGTTAAATGTGTTAAGGGCGATCCTGTTTGTGTGAACTGTGATTCTGATGAAGACTGAATTTTCATATCTAAATGTTGATAAAGATAATACTGTAAATCTCATTAGTTTGTAATAAATACGTTATAAATAATATTTTTCATATTGATTTATACAATGAAAGCATAAAAATCATACAAAAATATTGGTTTATTTTGCTGTTAATACTTGCCCCACGCCAGTTATAACTTTCCCCATGAACGGGGTAGGTTGTAACATGCTACTGCTTAAAAAAAAAAAATTTACAACCAAATGTTATTAATTTAAGTCCAATTAATATTCTAATCGATACCTGAATAGATGTCCTCCCATTTGAAAGTGCTTCATCATGAAAATACTAAAAATTTTGTCTTCCCCATCGAAAAAACTAAAGAATGTTACAACTAGCCCCCCGCTCCTATACAACAAAAAAAGAGAATGAACAAATGAACATAGCTGTACGACAAACAATGGATACAAACCGATTATCACTATTATTATCCTTTATTGCACATAATTGAATTTCCACGGAATTTTAAAATTATAGAGCCTAGTTGCGGAGACCATTGTTGCACTACTCGTGTTTGTTTTTTTGTAATCAGCCAGGCCAGAGATATTACGATAGATTCCGATTTTATAAACCAAGGAGGATGTGCTAGTTTTATGCCTGGTGAAGCACGCTCAAAAAAAAAATAGATTTTGAAGAGGGTGCATTTGTGTCGTCTGGCCAGTTGAAAGAAGGGGGTCCACCCTCCTGGTATTTCCTTCAGACGGACGGAGACATTGATCATTGAATATGAGGAAATACGACCAAAAACAAAGTATTGGAAAATTATACACTTCCAACTTTTACTCTTTATGTTGTTTATTAGTTTTTACTACAAGCGAGAATTTTCTGTACTAGATGGAGTGAAAAGTGACCTCCTTGGGAATTAAAAAAAAAATTTTTTTTAATGTTTTTTTTTTATATTATTCAACATAGTCCCCTTTTAGTTTGATACACTTATTGCAGCGATTTTCCAACTTCTTGATCCCGTCCGAAAAGTAATTTTGCGGAAGGTCTGCAAAATACTCCTCCGTGGCGTCAATGATTTCCTCGCGTGAGCTGAATTTTTTATTGATGAGCCATCTTTTGAGGTTTGGGAAGAGATAATAGTCCGAGGGATCTAAATCCAGTTAACAATCGACGCCAAAAGTCATCAGCAAGTCCAAACACTCTTTCGAAGTGCTCTCGCCTTCGTGTTTTTGGTCAGGAGTGAGCATGCGCGGCACCCAGCGGCAGGATAACTTTTTCATATGCAGAATATTGCCCAAAATATGGGGTGCGCTCAGTACTAATCTTTGTGGTATCTGCTAGCTCGCGCACCTTCACTTTCCAGTCAGCCAACACCATTTCATGTATTTTTTTGACATTGTCCTCTGTAACCGATCGGTAGTGGAGTTGCGGCCACCACGAAACTCTCGAAACCAATATTTGACGGTGTAATCTGACGGAGCATTAGCCCCATAATATTTATCCAACTTTTCTTTTGTTTCCTTCGCCGTTTTGCCTCTCAAAAAATAATATTTTATGAGAGAATGAAAATCGTACTCAACATTATGCCACACACGCAACAACAATCAGCTGTCAAAACAAAATTAAAGACAGTATCGCACTGAAATTTGGCATGTCTGCCTAAATATGAACGGACTTCACGGCACCATAACCTTTTTTGCAGTAGCAGCGCATTTTGGCGGTCAAGTAGGTCACTTTTCACTCCATCTAGTATGTCAGTTAATAACTTTATTCCTCGTAAACTTTTTGACCACTTCTATGTTATTTATGCATTTTTTATTACTTACCACCTTGATCAAAAAGTTCCACGGGGGACACCACCGTGTGGCGCTCCCATTGTTCGATTTGAGTTCTGTTTTTTTTTTTTTTGTTAAGTTGGTAAATCTGTTGATATTGTCACTAAATCTTAGCGTCACAGCTTGACATTTGCAAAAGTTACGTAGCCAAGCCAATTTTAGAAATGGATTTAAATTTGCAACAACGAACTTGTATTCAATTTTGCGTAAAAAACGGGTTTAATGGTGCGCGAACGTTGGAAATGTTGGAAAAGTGTTTCGGCAACGATTCTCTAAAGAAAACGGTCGTTCACCAGTGGCACGAGCGGTTCAAAAGTGGTCGTGAGTCAATCGAAGATGATGAACGCAGTGGCAGACCATCGACATCGAAAACCGACGAAAACATTGATAAAGTAGAAGAAATGTTGGTCAATAACCGCAAATTAACCATCAGAGAGATAACGGAGGACTTTAATTTTGCCTATGGATCCGTCCAAGACATTTTGGTTAATGATTTGGGTTTCCGTCGTCAGTCGTATAGCAGCAAAGTTGCTGCCAAAAGACCTCAATTTCATGCAAAAAAGAGACCGTGTTGACGTCGCAAAAGAGATGATTTGCGAGGTTGAATCCGATCCCACATTCATCAAAAGGATCATTATTGGAGACGAGACATGGGTTTATGAGTACGACACGCAATCCAGACATCAGTGAATGGCGTTCACCAAATGACCAGAGCCGAGACCAAAAAAACCACTTCGTTTTCAGTCAAAAAAGAAGACAATGCACACGGGTTTCATGGATTACAACGGTGTAGTGCATCATGAATTTTTGCCAGAAGGCCAGACAGTAAACAAAGTGTACTCGTATTCTTTGGGCGTTATGAGACATTTGCGTGAAGTAATTCGCCGAAAGAGACCAGAATTGTGGGCAGAAAACTCGTGGATTTTGCACCATGATAACGCACCGTCGCACAGTGCCATCATTATTCGTAATTTTTTGACGAAAAATGCAACAAATACCATCCAAGAGCCACCGAATTCACCTGATTTGGCTGCCTGTGACTTCTTTCTGTTCAATCGAGTTAAAAAACCACTGCGGGGAACGCGTTTCAGCAGCCGAGAGGAAGTAATGGAAAAATGGCAGGAGGCACTGATGGACATACCGAAAACCAAATTTTAAAAATGTTTCGAGGATTGGATCAAGCGCTGGCATAAGTGTGTGGCAGTCGATGGGGATTACTTTGAAGGGGACAATATAGATTTAGATGAATAAACCTGTACGTATTTCCAATTTTCTGAATAAATTCCGGAAACTTTTTGATGTTGGTGATACGATACGATGCACAGCTCGGTTTTTCTGTGCATGGAAATTCCTGCCCATACCATGACGGAATTTCCTTCCCAGAAATTCTCCCTCTGGGCAACTGTCGCCGAAGAGTATCTCTCATCTGAACATCTCCATACTCTGCTACGTCCATCTGGTGAGCGCAGACAAAACCTGGGCTCATCAGTGAAAAGAACGCTACTCCAAATTCCATCCGACGTCGTTTGTGCTGTACCATGAGCCTCGGTACACAGGTAGGTCTTCTTGCTCTCACTAATCGCCGCCTCACCGTTTGATCACTCACATCCGTCCCTCTAACGGATCTAAGTCTGTGAGACAGCTCAACCGCTGTTTGGTGACGATCTTGAAGGCTTTGAATCACCTAATATCGATCATCTCTTGTAGATGTTGCTCTGGGTATAGGAGTTGGTTCTCTGCACCCTTTAATACCTCTTCTTAGCGTCGCGTCGTCTCCGGTTTCCTGATCATAAAAGCAGCATACCGCACACTTCGTCCATTCTACACCAAAGCCAGCGCCGTTATTTGCATATTTTTTTACAACAATTACTAAAAAACTAATAAAAAAACGAATTAAAATGAACCCATAACATTTAACTTAATAAAACATTTACGGAATCACGGAAGCCAAAATGTGTATATCTTGCGTCTAGTAGATGAAAAAATGATTATGATACGGTTTACCTCAATATGATGTGCGTATCACAAGGAAAATGGAAACAGATTATCCAAACAGACACACAAACAACCGAAACAATGGGTTTTTCGCAGTGAACGTGCTCCAAAGAAGGCGAAGACCGTACCTTCGGCCGGAAAGTTGTCAAAACAAGAGGTTATACTAAATGATGGTACACAATTTTTGGCTCAGTAGTGTCACCTATCTTCCAATTCGGGTACTTGTCAAACAGCCCTCGTATATAATTAAAGCGCGCTCAAGGGGTTTGTGTGTCTTTAAAATGTATGTACACAATGCGCGCGAAAAAATTTAGGGAGGAAGAAAAGAGGGGTATCGATGTACACTGTTATTAAATGTTTGCAAGTTATAACTAGGAAATAGAGAGCTCGGCAGGGCATTCCGTAAGCGAGTTGTACGGCTTAGGAACGAACCATGATATTTTAGATTACGTCCGAAAGTGGGCTTGAGGGTATACTGATGAGCATTCATAGCAAAACGGGTGTTGCGGTTAAAGGTTTGAAGGGGAGGAATGCTACTGGCAATTTCTATGGAGCACTGATATTAGTATCACTTACGAGTTTTATGGCACGGTTTCGAATGCTATCTAGCAGGTGCAGAGATTTTTTTAGCAGCTCCTGACCAGATGTGGGCATTTTACTCCAAATTTGGGCGGGGGTGAAATATCTCTTACATCGCTTGAGGAAACCTAAACATTTCGCTGCATTTTTGACGACATCGAATATGTGGTCAGTCCAACGTAAGTCGTCATTGACACACATACCGAGAATGGAAAGTTTTTCGGTTTCTACGATGCAAATACCATTCATGGCTAGGTATTTAAATTTCGCTTTAATGACAGCAGACAGCATTGAGTTTTGGAAGCATTAAATTCCACTCGGTTGATAGTTCCCCAATTGGTTATGCTGTCAATATCGGAATGTTATGAGCTTAACATACGCTGCCGTTCCCGATCTACAAAGGAAGAGCTGGGACAAGAGTCCAGGAAAAGCCGTATTGGATTAGAAATAGCAGACATCATTAATGAAAATTAAAAAGAGTGTCGGGGACAAAACGGAGCCCTAGGGCACACCAGCATTTATTTTGTGAATATCTTGAAACCATCCCAGACAGCTTGAATTGAACGTTCCGAAAGGTAATTTCTAATCCATTGAAGAAGACAAATGTCGGGCTGGACAAATGTCGTTTCCCATCTGGTCGGAAAGAGTCCTAAAGAATAGAATTGATGAAAAAGCTTACGCAGTGGTTTTGCCTGCGAGGAAGAACACCTCTTCAGAAGAATGGTAGATATACCATCTGGACCAGCGGAAGAAAGTAAACTTCTAACTTGAAGTCCGGTCGGTGCAGGTACCTCTGCATCTTTTTGAACAATTGAGATAATTTGTTTTATTTTATTTTGGAGTGAAGAGCTAAAACTGTTTACATAATCAAAAGATATTCAAAGCACATACTTGTATGTATGCAGATTTGCGATAAACATAATATGAAGTTTATTTTTTCATCATTCCAGCTTATGGACATTGAAAGGAGGAATACATAGAATACTTGCTATGGAATGGTTTCAAGCTATCAAGATAATTTAACTGCATATGTACATATTTTTGTTTCCAGAATATGTTTCTTGTGGGCGATGCTTGGCGGCTGTCCTTCATTTCTGTTGTGATGCTTATAATAACGGGTGACCAGATAGCAATGATAGTTTTTCCAATTGTTATGTTTCAACAGCTGTCAAAGTTACCAATGACGTCCAGCTGTCAAAATATTCAGTAAGATTTGCTCTTTCATCATGCATCGTTTTACGCCTGCCGAGCGAGCGGAAATTACTAAAAAAATTTATAGAAATTCCGGCTCAGTTGTAAATACGCAACGTGAATTTCGTCTCGAGTAATTCGTCGCACCGTGGAAAAGTTTGACCGTGAGTACACTCCTTTGGTGCGAAATGAATAAAACATAGCCGTTGTAGCGGGCAGTTTCGAAGAAGACTCAGGAATGTCGATTGGGCGCCGATCGGCTGGATTGGGCATCTTTTTCGGTTGGTTTTGGGCCTACATCCATATAAGATTGTGCTGACGCAAGTATTGAAGCCGGACGACTATAAACAACGCCGTGAGTTCGCTTATTGTGGGCCGAAAATGTTGGCCGGAGATCCAGATTTTAGCCAAAAAATCATCTTCTCGGACGAGGTCCATTTTAAGCTTAACGGCTATGTCAACAAGTAAAATTGCCGTTATTGAAGTGAACATAATCCAGAAGTGTTCGGCCAAGGATCAATGCATCCACAAAGATTGACTGTTTGGTGCGGTTTATGGCATTGCTGATCTTACGAGTATTTCCTTCGAAATGAGGAAGGCGACACCGTTACTGTCAATCGTCTCAGGTATGGAACGATGTTAACCGACTTTCTGCGAAGTAGAAATCTGGCGACTGGGTCATCTCACGGCGAGTGTTCATCAATTGGCCATCGCGATAATGCGATTTGACACCATTCGATTATTTTCTCTGGGGCTACTACAAGGCCTTAGTCTACGCTCACAAGCCAACCACTTTGGACGAACTCGAGGCCAACATTCGACATGCTATTGCCAGAATAACGCCGCACATATTGGACCATTCTTGTTTTATTTAAATTTTCTTTGCTATCGTTCTTATCTGGTCAATAATAAAATTTGTTGTAGTCCTCAAATGAGCGTTTGTTGGGTCGACGATTTCATGGTTCAGCTCAGCTCTTTTTGCTGAGCTATTTGTTCAGGTTTGGAGATAGTAAATCGTCACTAGGGCCTTAATTCGAAGAATATCCTGCATGAGAAACCAATTTCATAGCCTATTTCAGAAAATTTCGACATGGCGTTACGCACGTGCAAATATTCGTGAACTGTCTTGATGGTAGAGAGCTTTCTTGGACAAATGCTGTAGTTCTTCTTTCAAACTTCTGTCAATAAATTAGCATAATATTCGCCGAAGATTGTTTTATCCTTTGGAGGTTAAGATGTGATTTATGCCGCATGAACCCCAAAAGAACTTTTTTTTTTCAGATCCTTAATTCATAACAAAACAAAAATTATAGTAAATTACAGCGTGTATTATAATTGAATACATTTATATATTTTGAATTAATTAGTTTGGCACAATCTGTTGCCTTTTCATGACAAGAGGTGAGTGTACCTGTCATTTCTTGATTTGATTTTTTAAACAATTTATTGATGGGGAAATGCAATAAAATAATTTATTAAAGGAATTAAAGAAAGAAAATATAGTAATAGTAAAAAAAGTGATGAACATGAACAAATATCAGGAATAGTGCAAAATTGTATTTATTATATTGGGTCTACAAGTAAGTTTCCAGCGTTTGTCAGAGATGGCGCCACCAGTGGATCCCGGGTAGAAATGTCAGACCCCATGTGTTTTATTTGTAGGTTTTGTATCTGTCAACAACCTTGCAGCGTTATATTTGAGCAGTTCTATCGGTGTCGTACATTTTATCGAGCAAAATCATGGCAAGTTTCCAGCCAAATAAATGTCATTTGCGGGAAGCGCTGTTTTTATTCTTTAATATGAAGAAAAGTGCGGCTGAGGCCAATCGTTTGCTTTCGGAAACTTATGGGGCGGAATGTATTGGTGAATCGACGTGACGCGAGTGGTTCAAACGGTTAAAAAGTGGTGATTTTGGAGTTGAAGACAAAGATAGCCCCGGAAAGCCGAAAAGTTTTGAAGACGAGGAATTGGACGCTTTACTGGATGAGGATCCATGTCAGATTCAAGAAGAACTTGCTGCATCATTGGGCGTCACGCAATAAGCCGTTTCCCTGCGCCTAAAAGCACTGGGATTCATTCAAAAGGTTGGAAACTGGGTGCCGTACGAATTGAAGCCAAGAGACGTCGAACGGCGATTTTGCATGTCCGAAATGTTACTGCAGCGGTATAAAAATAAATCATTTTTGCATCGTATTGTCACAGGTGATGAGAAATGGATTTAATATGATAATCCTAAACGCAGAAAATCGTATACAAAGCCCGGCGAGCCCGCCCAATCGACGCCGAAACGAAATATTCACGTGAATAAGGTCATGCTCTGCATATGGTGGGATCAAAAGGGTTTCGTATACTACGAACTGCTTCCGAGTGGTGAAACCATCAAAGGACCATTATATCGAACCCAACTAATTCGTTTGAAGCGGGCATTAAAAGAAAAACGGCCAGAATATGAGACCAGGCATGAGTCCGTCATTTTTCATCACGACAACGCTCGGCCACATGTTGCGGTTTCGGTGAAAAACTATTTGGAGGATAGTGGATGGGAAATTCTGCCTCACCCGCCTTACAGTCTAGACTTGGCACCATCTGACTACCACTTGTTTCGTTCGATGCAGAACGCTCTTACGGGAATACGCTTCAGCTCAGTAGAGGAAATCAAAAATTGGCTCGATACGTTCTTGGGCTCGAAAGACGAGAAATTTTTTTGGTCCGGAACTCATAAATTGCCAGAAAGATGGGGGAAAGTTGTAGCTTCCGATGGACGATACTTTGAATAAAGCATTGTAACTATGTTTTCATAATAAAACTTCAAATTTTGGAAAAAAAAAACGCTGGGAACTTACTTGTAGACCCAATACATTAATTTATATTAAATTATTTATAGTAGAATGGTCAAAAGTGAATAACCACTTCTTTGTATTTTTAAGAAAAACTGCTTTCACTCTCTCACATCTAAGGTTTGCCGATAATGCATTAAAAAGACGGGGTGCAGTTATTGAATAAAAACGCGTATAATGTGTTTTATGGATTGTCGGAATGGTTGCAAAATTTCTGGTATTGACTCATAAATTATAATTTTCATCAAGTCGAACAGCATAAAACCCGGGCTTTAAAAAAAATATTTTTAAAACTTTGTAACAGTAAAGATTACTTATTGGAAGGATTTCGAGACTTTTGAATAAATCGCAGCTAGGAGTTCTACGATTCACTTTACACATTATTCTGATTGCATATTTCTGCTTCAAGAGTAAAGGTTGTATTTTGTTGAGATGTGTACCACCCCAACATGATACATCGTACTGCAACTTAGACTTTAAAAGACCATTATATACCAACTTTAAAGTAGGCAGTCGATAACACAGACTAAGGTGATAAAGTTGCCTTACAACGCAATTAAGGTACTTTTTAAGGTACAAAGTATGGTCTTTCCAATAAAGTTTCTTGTCCAATATTACTCCAAAATACTTAAAGTTTTCAACGCATTTTATTTTAAAACAAGTATTACTGTAATTTAAACTACTGTTAAATGGAAAAGAATTGCGACCATCGACTAAGCAAAAGCGCAAAGTATAAAGGAAAATCTTCACAGGTGACACCCAGAATATTGAAAATCATAAATTTAGTTTTTTACTCATGACCAATTTGTGGTATGTAAACCATCTTCGTAATAAATCCAAATAATGATTGACGTCGAAAAAAAGATCGAGATAATTATTATTGGAATACGAAAGCGCTGAATCATCAGCGAATGCTGTGATTTTGCCATTAAAAGGTTGAATAAAAAGGGAATTGACATATATCAAAAATAGGATAGGCCCCAAAACAGAACCTTATGGCACACCAATATTGATTACTTTCGGAGAACTAAGCTGATTTCGGATCTTTACCATTTGTTTACGATTTATAAGATATGATGAGAACCAAGAATAAATAAAACCTCTAAAACCCGCTTTGTATAGTTTGTCTAATAATATTGTGTGATCCACCATATCAAACGCCTTCGTAATATCTATAAACAGGGCGGCTGGTATTTCAGATTTGTTTAAACTGTTATATAATTCAGTAGTAAGTTTCAATAAAGGATCTTCTGTAGATTTCCCACTTCTGAAGCCGAACTGTGAAATGCTAAAAAAAATGAATCCTATCTAAGAAAGAGACAATCCTAGATTTAATACCTTTTTCAAGAATTTTTGAAAAAAACTGATAGTAGTGAATTAGGGCGGTAGTTATCAAGCTCATAAGTATTACCCTTTTTGTGAAGGGTTATTAAATACTATCGCTCTCTTCAATGAATCCGGGAAAATACCCTTTTGAACACTGAGATTGAATGTAAAACTCAGACCGTCTGAAATTTGAAATGAAAAGTTTTTTTTTAAAACAGAACAAGAAATCTGATCAAAGCCAGGCAAACTCGTTGTTTTTAGTGTCATTATGATTTCGTGAATTTCAAATGCAGTAAATTTATTGAAAGCAAAATTTGCTGGTTGAAAATGCATATGACATAAATTAAAAGAATTTAAAGTTGGACAATTGCTTAATGCGAAGTCTTCAAAAAATTTAGTACCAGTAAAAATATTTTTGAATAGCGTTGCGACTTCCACAGGCTCAGAAGTCATTAAATTATTACTTTTTATGGATATATCAGTATTAATAGTAGTTCTATTTAAAATTTCATTTACGACTGACCACTCCTTTTTAGCATTTCTGGCTAATTTATTAGTAAAGTAAGAATCTTTACGACGTGAGATTTCAGTTTTCATCTTTAAACAGAATCTATCGTAGAATTTTTTAAGCCTGTTGTTGTTATGATGCTTTTTAACTTTATGATATAGTTCTTTTTTCTTTTTGATTTTATTAAGTAGGGAAAGGGTCATCCATTGCTTAATGCGTTTAAAATTGTTGGTTTTATTGAAAGTATTCTGACTACTTGTTAAAATATATTATAGGAGCTTTTCAAGGAATAGATCAAAAGCACAAGAAGGATCCTGTGCAGAATAAACGTCTTCCCAATGTTCAAAAAATAATTGTTGTTTTAGAATGGCAAAGTCTATTTTAACTAGTTTTTTATACTCGGATTTATTAGCTCTAAGTATATTATGATCCAGTTGTATACTAGTTAAACCGTGATCCGTAATATTTAGATCATAGACCATTGTTTTATAGTTAACACTATTGTTTCTATGCAGCCTTATAAATATGTGATCTAAGCAGGACCTATAACGTGTAGGTTGTGCCAAAGCAGAATCCATACCGAAAGACGATACAATTGACAAGTAATGATCAGTATCAACTGTTTCAGACAGGATGTTAATATTCAATTCACCAATGAGTATTAAATTTTTACTAGTTTGAGATACCAAAAATACCGACAATTCTTCCAAAAAAGTTCTTATTGTACATTTATGTAGTCTATATATACAAAGATTTTGCAAGAAACACTTATTATGTCTGCACTATCCAAATTCCATTTTTTAATTTCGCAATCAAGCAGATCATTTCTATAAAATACTGCAACACCTCCACCTGAATAGTAATTATTGCAATTCGGTTCAAATATGAAATTAGGTATTTTATATTCAGAAGATACTTCATCGTAAATCCAAATTACGGAAAGGAAAATAATATCAGGCAAATGAGTCAGAGATGAGAGATATGTGAAAAAACTGTCATGCTACGTATACAGGGTGAATGACTCGAACCCCAACTTTTTAAAATGCTATAATTTTTTTATTTTTTGTTAATTTTATTGCGCCAAAGCAAAAAATATTGGAAAATACATCAATTTTCAAATTGGTATTTTGGCTCATTCCCGGCGAAGTGCTTGTTTTAGGTGGTCCAAACTTTGGTATTTTTTAGTGCCAACCTTCGCTTTCAAAATACCCCAGACAGAGAAATCCAACGGATTTGCATCCCGAGAATTTGCAATCCATTGTGTCGAAGAAATGAAGTGTGGAACATTGTTTTTTAACCAATCTTGGTTGACGCGCGCTTTGTGAGACGGTGCCGAGTCTTGTTGAAATGTCCACGGTCTCCGACCGAAATGATTGTTTGCCCAAGGCTTCAATACCGCCTCTAAGACAGTTTCACGGTATACGATCGCATTAATTTTGACGTCGCGGCCACGGTCCAAAAATACGAGCGGAGAGCGACCATCGGCGGTTATGGAGGCCCAAACCATCACCATCGGTGCCGCCTGCTTTCTGCTTTCTGGTGGTCGTCCGAAGGTGTAAATTTTCGAAGGACCTCTCTGGCAAGAAAACTCGGTCATTTTGTTTGTTGGCATATTGCTCGATAACAAATGGTGACTCATCGGAAAAAACTAAATTCGGCAGCTCACCACTTTCGTGCAAGCGTAGCAACTCCTTCGCTCTTTCGACCCTATCGTTTTTCTGTTGCGGTGTAAGATAGTGTGCTTTTTGGAACTTCAATGACTTGAGCTCAAGCTCATTTTTCTGTATGTGTTGCATCCGTTCCAACGTTATGTTGAGCTCACGAGCCATTTTTCTTCCACTTCGACGCGGATTTCGCCCAATTCGAGCCTTCACTTTCCGAACCATTTCCGACGATGTTGCTGTTTTTTTTATGAGCACCTCCATGGCGCAACGCTGCCAGTGTCACGGTAACGAGCTATGGTTCGAATGATTTATTCACGTTGAGGTGCTGGAGGGCTCTAACGATAGCTACTTGTGGTTTTCCAGCCAAATTTAAAGCAAATAAACACTATCACGTTTGAATTCCATCGCGGATAAAAATTTTTCAACACAACTGAGACACAAATCGTTTAAAAAGCTTGTAAATAACAAAATTATCTGTCATGTGTCAAAATTTAAGCTCACTGTCATAAACGATTTGGTAATTATAGCAGTCTGAAGTTGGTTGCAGTTCGAGTCATTCAGGGTGTATTTTGATGAACTACAGAGAAACGAGAATACTGACTAACATTTGAATGTTCTACACAAAAACATTGTAAATTATTAGAACTTAAAGTGGAAAAGCTATTATTAATACATACTCGTATGTAGTATATCTTGCGGATTAGTAATTAAATTGTTACTTAAATTTACATTAGACATAGATTAAGACTAAAAATTAATCACAAAGTTTGGTAACATCCTCAAACTTATCAATTTTAAAGACTTTATCACCTTCGCTTTTCCTTATTAAAATTGCAGAATCCCTCACCCAAACGAACTTGCATTTGTTAGTTTTCTTGAGATCATTAGCCTTTTTTTAATAATGCTCGTGTGTAGCTAGTCAGACTATCGTTTATGTCGATTTTTCTGCTGTTGTTGCTATTGTTGTTGTTGCGTGCAGTGCGTGACTGTCGTCATGACCGTATCGGCCGATAGACCTGCCTTCATTTCCTTGGCGCCGACATTCGACAACTGCTTATGTTGTGATGGATCCATGTTTTGTCCATGGTTATGAAACAGGTTATGAAACAGAAGTTTCATAGCTTCGCCAAAATTCGCCAGTTGTCCGCTTTTATTGGCTATCACACACAATCTAAATGACGCAGCTTACTCAGAAATTGATAGAAGTCTATTGACAGTTGATAGTTGACGAAAGCAGTATGGCCTTTCGAGTTACAACGTGGAGTATTAAAAAAGTCGGGCACTTATTCTTTTTCCAGCCCATTCTTTTGCTGCAGCATAGGTCCCCTACTAGATGTTTAGCAACCGGCCTGCTGCTAATACTCAACACCTCCAAAAATCGTTGTCCCTATTTTGTTTTGCATAATTATCAACAGTGTGTCTGTTCCAAGTCTTGTTATGTTTCTTTGATAGAAAAAAACCTGGACCTCTACTCTGAATACATTCAAGAAACCCACTGAACCTTTCGTTGCTGCCATTCCGATAACTTTCTTTCGTTGTAGGGTTATTAGTTGCTGATCGTTTTCTGCGATGGACTGGCGTTAAAATATTTTTGTTGAAATTGCCAGCACAATTGTTTGATCTCAACCGACGTTGGTAGGATAATTTAAATAGGTTAAATCTCTAGACATTGCTGGTTAAAACAAACGGATATATTATCCCGGGCTTTACCTTTATGTTTACTTGTACGTACCTATTATTTAATTATTTTTGGCAATCAATAAAAGCAACCATTAAATCCAAATCGCTCAGTTTTCTTAGAACAAATTAGTTGTGCCTTGTCACAAGGTAGAAGACCCCTGCTGAATTGATCTATTATACCACATTGACAGTGTTATGTCTTACTGGGTAACTATCTAGCCGACAGTAGCGCACGCTCTACGTCTATCATTTCCCTGATGGCAACAGCAACAAAAAAAAAAGTCCAAAAATTGCCATAAAAAAGGCAAAATTCAGAAGATTTCCTTTGGCAATTGTATAAAGACTAAAACTGTCACAACCCAAGTGAAGACTTCTTCCGCTGAACAAACAAGCAAACAGTTGGAAGGAAGGATATCTTGGTAGTTTCCTTAAGGAAATTGATTAGTTATTGATTGAGAACTCCCAGGCTGTTCCTTAAAACCCCTACAGGGGCTGTCAGTGCTATTGCCTGTTTACGTAAACAATTTCATATCTAATTTTTTGAAAAATACCAGTAACGTAACTTCACACAGGACAACATCTCACTTTGTCATTAGTGTGATACAATGAGACCTTCCTTACTGGATAAAGAGGAATTCATTTCGCCACAATAGAATCCGGAAGAGAACCACCTATGGTGCAATTTTATTACCTTCTTTCAGTTCAATGCTAATACATTACAAATGACACCGAGAGGAATAGCTATTCCCAAACTACGGGTCAAAGTCATTGTTGTTTGGTGCAGAGATTCAATGCAGATACAGATTCATTTTGGGATACACATATGATTGAGCAAACAAACACCCTCTGTCCTGTGGGTATTTTATTTGAGAATTTTTGGTTTGGTTTTGGAAGCCAAGTTGGGTCACCCATTAAGTTGATTGATATCATTTAATTTAATTATTATTTCAGGGATGTGTCATTTGTTCGTACTGGCTATTGGCTCCGAGTTTTATGTAAGCAGTTCTAGAAATAGGGTGGCGATTGCTGAATTCTGAGCGTTTCCTTTTTAGGATGAACTTGTGATGCAAGGGTCAATTTTGTGGTCAAGTGTTTGTTTTACCTCTGCGTAAAGAGTCTTAAAATGTGTCCTTATCTGCCCAATTCCCCAAAAGTTGTTAGAGTTAACAGCGTTCCATGTACACCCTGAATGACTCGAACTGCAACCAACTTCAGACTGCTATAATTTCCAAACCGTTTATGACAGTGAGCTCAAATTTTGACACATGACAGATAATTTTATTATTTACAAGCCTTTTAAACGATTTGCGTCTCAGTTTTGTGTTGAAAAATTTTTATCCGCAATGGAATTCAAACGTGATACGAGGGCGGATCAATAAGTCCGTGACTTTTGGATTAAAACACAGATTTTTTGATAAAAAAATGATTTTATTTTTCAACGTAGACTCCCTTGAGCTCTATACACTTTGTCCAACGCTTCTCCAATTTTTTTATCCCTTCCAAAAAAAATGATTTGTCGAGATCCTCAAAATAGGCCTTTGTTTGCGAGATGACTTCATCATTGGAGTCAAATCTTTTTCCACCAAGCCATTTCTTCAGGTTTGAGAACAAGAAGTAGTCGCTCGGAGCCAAATCTGGAGAATAGGGTGGATGAGGGAGCAATTCATAGCCCAATTCATGGATTTTTGCCATAGCAACTGCACATGTGTGCACCCTTGCATTGTCTTGGTGGAAAAGAACTTTTTTCTTGGTCAAATGAGGTCGTTTTTTTTTCAAATCGTCATTGAATCGGTCCAATAAGTTGGCATATTCCCCATTGATTGTTCTTCCCTTTTGAAGGTAGTCAATGTGGATTATCCCGCGTGCATCCCAAAAAACAGTCGCCATAACTTTATTGGCTGACAAACCCACCTTGGCCTTCTTTGGCGCCGATTCACCCTTAGAAACCCACTGTTTTGACTGTTGTTTGTTCTCTGGTGTGTTGTGATGGATCCATGTTTCGTCCACGGTTACAAAACGGCGCAAAAACTCCTCCATATTGCGATTAAACAACGCCAAACCTTCCTGTGAAGTTGTTACACGATTGCGTTTGTGGTCGACTGTGAGCAAACGCGGCACCCATCTTGCGGAAAGCTTTCTCATGCCCAAGTGATCATTCAAAATTGAAACCACTGAGCCATGCGAGATCCCTACGGCTTCCACAATCTCTCGCACTTTCAATCTTCGGTCGGCCAACACCATATCGTGAATTTTTTCGATTGTTTCGGGTGTAGAGACCTCAACTGGGCCTCCAGGACGTTTGGCATCTTCAGTGCTTGTACGGCCACAACGAAATTCAGTAAACCACTTTTTTACCATTGAAATCGATGGTGCAGTATTTATCAAGCTTAGCCTTGGTCTCGGTAATGGTTTTTTTTCGCAAGAAATAATGCTTAATAAGCACACGAAATTCACTTTTTTCCATTTTCTCCTCAAATTAGTGAGTAGTCTGATAAAAATAGCTGTCAAACACAAACTAACTGACGCAGCAAGTTTAAATTTTGACAGGAGTCAACTGACAGATGCCTGTTGACAGGAGCAGTGTTGCTGTTTCAGTAAAGAGGTCAGAAATTCAAATTCAATTCACGGACTTATTGACCCGCCCTCGTAGTGTGATTGCTTTATATTTGGCTGGAAAACCACAAGTAGCTATCGTTAGAGCCCTCCAGCACCTCAATGTGAATAAATCATTTGTGTCTCGAACTATAGCTCGTTCCCGCGATACTGGCAGCGTTGCAAAACGCCATGGAGGTGGTCATAAAAAAACAGCAACATCGTCAGAAATGGTTCGGAAAGTGAAGGCTCAAATTGAGCGAAATCCGCGTCGAAGTTCAAGAAAAATGGCTCGTGAGCTCAACATATCGTTGGAACGGATGCAACACATACTGAAAAATGAGCTTGGGCTCAAGCCATTGAAGTTCCAAAAAGCACACGATCTTACACCGCAACAGAAAAAAGTTCGAGTCGAAAGAGCGAAGGAGTTGCTACGCTTTCACGAAAGTGGTGAGTTGCCGAATTTGGTTTTTTCCGATGAGTCGCCATTTGTTATCGAGCAATATGTCAACAAACAAAATGACCGAGTTTACTTGCCAGAGAGAGGAAAGCAGGCAGCACCGATGGTGATGGTTTGGGCCGCCATAACCGCCGATGGTCGCTCTCCGCTCGTATTTTTAGACCGTGGCGTCAAAATTAATTCGATCGTATATCGTGAAACTGTCTTAGAGGCAGTATTGAAGCCTTGGGCAAACAATCATTTTGGTCGGAGACCGTGAACATTTCAACAAGACTCGGCACCGTCTCACAAAGCGCGCGTCAACCAAGATTGGTTAAAAAACAATGTTCCACACTTCATTTCTTCAACACAATGGATTGCAAATTCTCAGGATGCAAATCCGTTGAATTTCTCTGTCTGGGGTATTTCGAAGGCGAAGTTGGCACTAAAAAATACCAAAGTTTGGACCACCTCAAACAAGCACTTCGCCGGGAATGGGCCAAAATACCGCAGAGTCATTCGCGTGCAGCATGCGATGCTTTCTACTGCCGTCTCAAGGCCATTATTCGCGCCAAAGGTGGACATATTGAAATCTTTTGATACAATTTGAAAATTGCTGTATTTTCCAACATTTTTTGCTTTGGCACAACAAAATTTATCAAATAATAAAAAAATTATAGCATTTTAAATGATAATGAATTAAATATGAATTAGTAGCAAGAAATTTACTAATACCAGAAGAGATGCCTTACTATCTTATCACCTTTTATTTATAATCTTGTTGAGGATGGGTACGTGCCCAGCGAAGCATCTATGTATAGTATGTCTGATCCTATGCGTATAAGCTTCAACTTAAGATGCAATACGGATCATGGCGACTATACCAATAAAAAAATTATCAAATTGAATTTCATAAAGAGAAATCCTCTCGCTCAGTGCGGAAAATCTATCTGCATCACTACAGCCCACTGGGGACATAGATGAGGCATCTCTTTAGCTCAGTAAATCTATTACATAATCCTTCAGAAAAATTTTAAGCCGAAGTGGTTAAAAGGTGCCTACAATGATGGAATAAATTTCTATCGCACGTGTCCATAAGGTTCTCACTAAAGACTCTTCCAATAGTATGGACCATTTACTCAAATCATATGGTACGGTCACATATATTGGGAAGAAACCCCAAGAACTCTGCTTGAGATACACTTCCCAAGCTCGTCTGTAATTCAATACACACTAAATGTTAGTACTAATTCGCGTATCTATTATAACGATACGGAACCATCAGTCTATTTCGAAAAATGTTCAGGTAAATGGGCCATAAACTCATTCAAACCTTCAAGGCACCCAGAACTGATGAAATTTCACTAGCTTTGGTTCAACCTACCCTTTCTACCCTACCAACTATGGTTGCCTTATTTAGTTTTAGCTAAAATCTAGAATACGTAGTTTTTATCCCCAAACCAGGTAACGAACTTCCGTAAATTACACCATCCTTAACATTGTGTTTATGTTAAATAATGGAAAGACTAATAGAGAATCAACACGCCTACATGAAAAAATACTTTACAGAACGTGCCCTTTAAAAGCTAGTAAGACAGATAAAAGACGCCTAGCGATTTTAAGAGATCGCATTACGTGCTTTCCTAGTTATTGGTGGTACTTTTGACAATACCGGTTACACAGAGGTATTGAGCACCCGTAAAATAACGACTACATTTTTTTTTTTTTTTTTAAAGAACTTAACACTCAAGTGGGTATGAATACACTTATAATGTCTCAGCATGTGTTAAGTTTTTTGGAAAATGGGATAGAGAGAGAAAGAAAGATGTTTGGGCTCAGTGGTTATTTCGCTCCATGGGTGGCATCCAAGATTTAATGGGGAGACTAAATGCTTAGTGGAAGTTGGTTTGATGTTGATTTCTAGTTAACTACTCGTCTTACTTGATTCTCGTTAACTGAAAAAATGGATGATTTGTCTTTCCGAACCTTCCGATTTGGAAGCCAGTCCACTACCACCTGAGCTACGGCCACATTACTATGAAAATGAGTGCTCAGGTTGAGCTACGTGATTTTTACGGTGCAAACAATCGTCCTGTTGAGTAGACTATTGGCCGATTGTTGGACATATTCGAACCAACTGGTTCTGTAAACTATCAAACAACCCTCGTACGTGTGGTATGCTCAAAATAATGCTGCAGTGAACGAGTGTAACGAGGGAATAACCTGAGACAGTCAATTCCTCGTAGCGTCCAATAACTCGACTTACGCAGACTTCAACTTAACGAATTTTACGTCGGGACGTAGGCCTGCATCTGTAGAAAATTCAATTAACCCAGGAACTCAAGGCGAACGACCATATGCAGCTTCGAGCATTCGCTGACCGGGCTCTGGAGTAGCTGAAATTGGACTCCGATTTCGAACGGAAAATCATCTTCAGCGACGAAGCTGATTTTTTGATGAATGGCTATATCAACAAGCAAAATTGTCAAATTTGGAGAGATAACAATCTACATGAGACCCATTAGTTGCAAATGCACGCAAAAAAAGTCGCTGCTAGGTGTGGATTTTGATCCGGCCGGGCCATTGGCACGCACTTCCAAAATGAAGCTGGCACCGCTAAAATGGATGTAGAGATCGATGATAGCCAATTTGTTGTGTGCTAAATAGGAAGGTGTGGACCTCACTGACGTGT
Source organism: Volucella zonaria (assembly GCA_963966105.1). NCBI lineage: Eukaryota > Metazoa > Arthropoda > Insecta > Diptera > Syrphidae > Volucella > Volucella zonaria. Next base: position 314,360,273 of record OZ014530.1, on the reverse strand, counting down.
CGTATCAACAAGACGGAGTTACATGCCACGCAGTGCATTTAACAATGGATCTTCTTCATGTAAAATTCGACGGCATGGTTATCTCGTGTTTCGGCGACGTCAACTGGCCACCAAGATCGTGCGATTTAACGTCATAGTGATATATCACGCACAACTTATTTTAATAAAAACCCTGTAGAAGAAGCTAACTCGGATTTCGAAGTGTGTCTCTTATAAAGACTTTTGCCAACAAGTCAAAACAGTCGGTGGAACCAGCAGGCTAGACAACGTCCTCAAAGACAGAAATAAGCCAGACTAAAATCACTCAGAAAATCTGATAGCCTCATGCTTGAGATGTCCAGGTTACCTAATCAGGACCAGCTCACAACCAGCTCCTATTAACGAAGCTGCAAGTGAAATGAATAACACAACACGGCGTAACTGGTATCTGTCATTGATTGTGGTGACAGATGAGGTCATCAAGCACTATGTTGATTATTTCGCCCGGCGCCGAAGGCATGTATGTATGTACATATCAAGTTATGCAACAAACAGGTAACTCACGAAAGAATCTCCCGGGGTGCGTTTAATAATCTGAAGGGCAAAATTGAAATCAAACTCGACAAGACCGAATATGCTTTGGACATTTTCATCGCTGACTTCCGATTTTTGTCGGAACCCGACCAGAAAGCATGCCGTAGACGAATCACTAATTTAACAGATAAAACAAAGGCTGGTGAATAGGACCCTGATGCTGATTGCGGCCAATATCTGATGGCAGGTGTAAACAAGGATTGCCTGCAAGGTCACGTCCTATCTCCGCTCCTATGGTGCATGTCAGTCGCCAGCTCTCAAAAGTTAAAAATTTTACGCTGAGGCATATGCAAATCTGCAGAACTATATGTTTTAAATCGCAGGCAGCCAAGAAATGGTTGATTGTTAGTGCACTTTCAGGCAGTTATCTCAAAACTAAGGTAGCTCTTCTTACTACATAGAAGGAGGAAGCTGACTGGTCTGGTTCTTCTAGTGTTTAAAGGTATAACCATTCTTTTCTCCAAGGAAGCTAAGAATTTAGGTGTCATCCTGAGTAACAAACTTTTTTAAATTAAACATCGGCCTCTTGGCAGTATAACGAAGCTTTTAGCAAGACACGGGTTTAATTTTTTTTTAATTGAGGCCAGAGCGAGCATTACAGTAAATGGACAACATTTCCGGGCAATAATTAGGTGATTATTTCTTCAAAAATTCCGACGACATTGATTCAAGCCATATGTGGTTACAGTTTAAGGTGCGACGTCCCATAGCCCATGAAACCATTCTCCTCAAGGTATCGATTCAACAACAACAGTCAATAAGTTCGTGACTTTTTGAATTTCTGACCTCTTTACTGAAACAGCAACACTGCTCCTGTCAACAGGCATCTGTCAGTTGACTCCTGTCAAAATTTAAACTTGCTGCGTCAGTTAGTTTGTGTTTGACAGCTATTTTTATCAGACTACTCACTAATTTGAGGAGAAAATGGAAAAAAGTGAATTTCGTGTGCTTATTAAGCATTATTTCTTGCGAAAAAAAACCATTACCGAGACCAAGGCTAAGCTTGATAAATACTATGGGGACTCTGCACCATCGATTTCAATGGTAAAAAAGTGGTTTACTGAATTTCGTTGTGGCCGTACAAGCACTGAAGATGCCGAACGTCCTGGACGCCCAGTTGAGGTCTCTACACCCGAAACAATCGAAAAAATTCACGATATGGTGTTGGCCGACCGAAGATTGAAAGTGCGAGAGATTGTGGAAGCCGTAGGGATCTCGCATGGCTCAGTGGTTTCAATTTTGAATGATCACTTGGGCATGAGAAAGCTTTCCGCAAGATGGGTGCCGCGTTTGCTCACAGTCGACCACAAACGCAATCGTGTAACAACTTCACAGGAAGGTTTGGCGTTGTTTAATCGCAATATGGAGGAGTTTTTGCGCCGTTTTGTAACCGTGGACGAAACATGGATCCATCACAACACACCAGAGAACAAACAACAGTCAAAACAGTGGGTTTCTAAGGGTGAATCGGCGCCAAAGAAGGCCAAGGTGGGTTTGTCAGCCAATAAAGTTATGGCGACTGTTTTTTGGGATGCACGCGGGATAATCCACATTGACTACCTTCAAAAGGGAAGAACAATCAATGGGGAATATTATGCCAAGTTATTGGACCGATTCAATGACGATTTGAAAAAAAAAACGACCTCATTTGGCCAAGAAAAAAGTTCTTTTCCACCAAGACAATGCAAGGGTGCACACATGTGCAGTTGCCATGGCAAAAATCCATGAATTGGGCTATGAATTGCTCCCTCATCCACCCTATTCTCCAGATTTGGCTCCGAGCGACTACTTCTTGTTCCCAAACCTGAAGAAATGGCTTGGTGGAAAAAGATTTGACTCCAATGATGAAGTCATCTCGCAAACAAACGCCTATTTTGAGGACCTCGACAAATCATTTTTTTTGGAAGGGATAAAAAAATTGGAGAAGCGTTGGACAAAGTGTATAGAGCTCAAGGGAGACTACGTTGAAAAATAAAATTATTTTTTTATCAAAAAATCTGTGTTTTAATCCAAAAGTCACGGACTTATTGGCCCGCCCTCGTATCACGAAATTGGCCAGTGAATTGGCCATTCAGTTCATGCGAATTGGCGCCACTTGATTAATTCTTGTGGGGCTTAGTAAAGTCTTAGGTGTAGGCTTATAAAACGCCAACTACTCAAGCCCCATAATTCAGCCAATCCCTTAACCAAATATGTGCCTCGCTCTATGGTTAATTTTTTAATGGAAATCCGAACCATTTATAATCCTCAGTCTTTCGACATGAACGATGGTCATTTCGCTTTAGCTTTTGGGTCAATACAATTTAATACGGACTTATAGATAAGTCCTCTCCTTTACTGGTTCCTGGTGAAAAAGGAAGTATTTCACAAACTTGTTGTCCAAGTTGTTCCGTACAAATTAAATAGGGGTTGGATACGGCGTCGGCTATTTTTTTCAAAATTCCTTCGATACGAACAATATTGGGAGTTCAGCCTAAAACTTCATCCAACTGTATGCTTCTTGCTGGGGACAATACATAATAGCAAGACGGTTTGCCCTGCAGAAAGTCGAACGGAAACCTCTCTTCATGCCTTAAATCAACAAGTCCAAACAAATTTCTCTAGCAAAGCCCCCTTTACATTCTTGTAACGAATGGACATCTGTTAGGATAAACAAAGAAATAAAGGAAGTCTATAAGGCGATTGAGCACCTAAAATGACTTAGACTTGCTAAACCTCCTCATGATGGCTCTTGGATCTGCAGTTGTAAATATACCACCGCCAGCCAGGACACAACGTTAGATAAAGAAACAGCGAAAGAACTCCTCAGATGAAATTAACCGTGCTGCCGGCATCCAGTCTCTTGATCTGGTGATCCTTTCTCAGGGGTCCCTTCACAATTCTGACCAAATGTTCCGAGGGAAATAATGTGAAAAAGTTTGATGCCGGAAGGATGTCATTGTAAGGAATCGCCAGGGTCTTTATCGAAATCCTGCTCTGTCAGCGTATTGTCTCGAAGCCCAGTGCAAAGCTGCCTACAAGTAATCAGAGATCCCACTTCCGATGTACGGGGTTCCACTCAATCACTACTGCGAAAACCGCTGTATGACGATTAATGCAGGCTGAAACATGGCAGTGAAACAGAAAACATATCATGCGGTGTTGCAAAGGGGATCCAGAGCGGCTCTTGAGCTCTACTACATAGCAGAAAAGGAAGGACTAGCTCTGGCAAAGGTACAAGAAGCGCAAGATCAAGGAAATTGAGAGATGTTACAGCTAAGCTTAGCTAAACGGAATATGCCAAGTCAACAAAGTAAGAACGGAAGCTTGCAAGGTTGAACAAGAAAGCTTTACGCAAATTTAAATACGAAAATTCTTTAATTAGTCACTTAATGATAAAAACAATCTTGAAACTACAATTACAACTATTTGTCCCTAAATACATACGAGATACAATTACAAACCTACGTAAACATAAAACAGATTGACACATTGACAGATACATTGAATGATTTTAATTCACAAAAGGAACACCCAATGTATAGATACAGATGCATTGACTGTCAAAATCGATATCTGTGGCTTGATGTATGATGGCTGGTACTGTCAAAAGTGATCACTGCCATTGATGTGAGAGATTTCTTGCGTTCGTTCACCTCGAAACGTTCCATTATTTTGGTAACAATTGACGACGGTGGGATATCCGGATTTAGTCCACGACAATTCACGATATCCTAAAACACTGTGATCGTGCAAATGACTGGGAAATTGAAGACGTCGAACAAACGCCTCTGTATCGACACCTTTCACTTGGGATGGCTTAAGGAATCTCTTTGGTATCCGCGAGAGAATATTCTCAGATTTGACTGGACTGAAGCTCATGTTGATGAGGATCTCTTCGGGATCGGGTTTTCTCGATTCTAATAAACTGTCAACACTTGAGTAGTGGTTAGAGTCCGAAAGAATGTTTCTGTCACGAATGAGGAATCCTTTACGACGAGTGGTTGGACTTGGGATGCCACTAATTGGCATAAAATTTGGCAAGTTACTGCTGCTGATATTATGTTCACTCTCAAAGTGTGTGCTTTCCATATTCGGAAGGCGTTGAATATCAATCGCAAACGGATTACAGACCGAATTGTTGGGTGAACTACTGCGAGGATCACATATCACGCTTGTAGAACTTCGCGATTGCTCCCCGTTTTTCTTGACACTTCTATTGTTCTTATTGTTGGTGGTAAACAAAAATCTCCCGAAGTTTTTTTTTTTCTTTTTACTGTTACTCTTTTATTTTGTTGTTGGGTTTTTAGGTTTATTATTGAGGTCGTTGCTGGTGTTGTTGGTGGAGTTATTGGTACAGTTGTTGCTAGCCGTGTTTTTTCACAAATGCTATCCACTACAAATATTATTCGCGTATAAATTACAACAATAACATAGCGATGTTCGCCTAGTCAATTTATATCTTCTTATTGGATATTGCAATAAACAGTGCTTCCAAGTCATATTTTCTTCGTTTGCGATGAACTTTCCAATGAACTTTCAATGTCAAACATTTTTTCAAAGCAAATTAAATTTGCTCACCAACCAGTAGGCGAATTGCCATTAAACGTCATGGATATATCTGTGATACCAAGTTTTTATGATAACCTCTTAAGTGGAGTTGGATCGTTTTTTTTTATGTAGCAATCGCTAACATGCGTGCAAAAAAACACAGCTGCGATTTATATAGTACGGAGATTTATACCATCGATTGTATTGCAACCCTAGAAAATCTAATTGACAATAGAAGTCCTAACCGAAGCCATCTTGCGTCTTAAAATATCTACCTCTTAACTTCTTCATTTTGCATGATTTCAGTGTCATCTATCAAAATTTCAAACGCTTAGCGTCCTGTAGAATAGCACAAGGATCATATCGTAATTTCTTTAATGTTCGAAATGCGCCTAGCGCTAGAACAATTTACCGATTGGGTTAGCGTTTTCAGTAAGAGGTGGCTGTCTGCGATCTTCCCAGTACCGGAAGACCTCATGCAGTTCGAAATGATGTAAACATTACTCGGATGTATTGAGAAAAACACTGAAATTTCCACCAGGCGACGATTTCAGCAATTGGTGATATCTAGGCGGCCTTTGCAAAGAATTTTACAGCTGTTACACCTTTTTCGCTATAAGATAAAATTGGTTCACGAGTTAAAACAAAATGATCGACAAATACGCGTCCAATATGCACGGCGTTTTCAGGAATTGTTCCGAGAGAACAACGAGTTTATTCGCAATCTGATAATGAACGATGAGGCCCATTTTCACTAAATGGTTACGTGAATATGGGGCACCAAAAATCCAAAAATATTTTGAACATCAATGAACCCAGAACACAGCATTGTGTGAAGCAACCTCAGAAAGGATCATTGAGCCATACTTTTTCGGAAACGACGAAGAAGTTGCGGTTAATGTGGATGGCATTCAATACCGGGCAATGATTGAAAATTTTTTAAGGCCAGTGGTGAAGAACAATCTAGAATAAGATGGAGCCATACCTCACACAGACCACCACACCTGGGAGAAATTTTTGGCGATCGAAAAATATCGCAATTTTCAAATTTAAACCGACCACCGCGTTCGCCCGATTTAACGGCACCAGATTTTTTAGGACTATCTAAAGAGTAAGATGTAGGCAAATAAGCCAAGAATCATGCAACAGCTTAAGGTCAATATTCGTCAGAAGCGAGGGCGTTGGGACCTGAAATTATAACAAGAGTTATGGAAAATGCTCTGAGAAGAGCACGTCAGGTCCAAACTAACAATGGACACCACTTGACAAATGTTATACTCAAAACATAATGTAAACATATTTCCAAGCTATAAGCTAAAGGTTAATAAATTCACCCTGTAGTTGAACATTGTTATTACGTTCACCATATATGCCGCTACAATCCGGTGTGAACCTGCGTCTAAATTACTCGCAACAACTCTTTACAACCGGGGCTCGTTCGTAGGTTAACGGGCTGGTAAAAATCTCTTTATCGTCGTTTAGACTGGATGTTTCATTGTTCCTGACCCTGAATTTTATTCATCGTTGTTTACGTCAGTATCTGGTGCCGACAACGGAAGATCTCCTGTTTGAATAGGGGATACTACGGGCGATTTCAATATACACAATTCTGGGTTGCTTGGACATTCTGGATAGAAAACTCCCGAAGGACGGTGTGTTGAGACCTTCGCTGCGGAAAACAACTTGACGCAGCTTGTAAATGAGCCCACGTGAATAGTAGTTGTTGACAGTCATACGCCAATACCCTGGACTTGTTTTTAACTTCTCACCTTGATAGGTACACTGTTGGTGTGCTCTCCCCTCTAGGCTCGTCGGACCATTGTGTCATATAAGCTAATTTCTCGTATACCGACCACACAGTCAGAGAAGAGATTCCTAAAAGAACCGTATGGCAATACGAGCAAGCTAATTGGAGCGGACTTCACAACTTTTTTAGGAATTTTAACTGGTCGTTATGTTTCCTTGATAATGACGTGGATGCCGCTGCAGAAACTATTCTCTTTAGAAAGAGATGCTTTATCAAACCAAAAGAAAAAGCATGGTACGATTCGAGCTGTAAAGAGGCTGTCAGGGTTAGAGAATTGTTTTTTCGGTCATACAGACGAACCCGATAGAGCAAAAACCGGAAAAAGTTCAAACGAGCCAGAAATGACTGCAACGCCTTTCTTAAGCATGTGAAATTGCAATACGACCAAAAACTGAGGCAAAAAGTACTACAATATCAAAATGGTTGTAAAAATTGTTGGTCGCTCGTCAAAACATTAGAAATTCTGCCTCATCCTCCATCCCAACTCTCATTTACAATGACATTCTAGCTGTCAGCTCTTGGGACAGGACCAATCTGCTTTCTGCACACCTTGCGGCCAGTTCCACACTTCCAGATTGTACGCTGCTCCCGCCTACACTTGACTTCGTCGAATTATCAATAGGACGAATCCACTTTCTCGCTCGTATAGTAGCAAGAGTACTTAAAGGTCTGGTCCAGATGGTATATCTCCCCTCTTCTGAAGAGGTGTTCTTCGACACTGGCAAAGCCACTGCGTAAGCTTTTGCATCAATCCTAGTCTTTAGGACTCTTTCCAAGCAGATGGAAAACAGCCTTTGACCAGCCCGTCCCGAAGACAGGAAAATCTTCTTGTCTCTTCTCCTACAGGCGCATTGGACTTACGTCCCTTCTTTCCAAGGTTATGGGAACGCTGATAAACTGTCAGCTCATGAAATATCTCGAAACAAGAAAACTTCTAAATGATCGGCGGTACGGCTTTTGTAGCAACAGCAACGACCCTCGTTTAGTTTTTTGTCAATGATCTCTTGTCTGCCGCTTCTGAACCAATATATTCCTTTCCTGACGACAGTACTCTCTGCTTCTCATATTCGTTCCCGGAGTCAAGTCCCTGTTCTTCGGCTGTAGAACGGGAACAACATAGCTTAGCATAACTCACTAAATTCCGATATTTGCAGCATAACCAATTGGGGAATTATCAACAGAGTGGAATGTAATGCTTCCAAAACACAATGCTGTCATTAACGCGAAATTTAAATACCCAGCCATTATCCATGAATGGCAGAACAATGGAGTACAATTCAAGTATAATGCCTTCAACCGGTCAGATGCGACTAAAACATCTCTCCACCTGCTAGATAAGATTCAAAACGATGCGATAAGACTCATAGGTGATGCTAATATTACTCAGACAATGGACACCATTGAACACCGATGTAACGCCTCGTGTATAACGTTGTTCTATTGCACCGTAACACCCGTCTTACTATGAATGCTCATCAGTATATCCTCAATCCCACTTTCGGACGTCCTCTGAAATATCGTGATTCGTTCCTAAGCCGTAGAACTCGCATATGGAATGCCCTGTCGAGCTCGCTATTTCCTATGTTATAACATTCAAACATTTAAAACCAACGTACATCGGCACCTCTCTTTTTTTTCCTCCATTGAAGGCTACTACTAACCCCTTGAATGCACGCTAATTTAGAAAACAAACAAAAAAGCTATTGCAACAGGACTAAGGTCAGACTGATTGACAGTTCCTATGTCCAAAGATTTTAAGGGTAAATATCCCCTTGAGCGCGCATTAAATATAAAAGAGAAAAAAAAATTTATCTGCTAAGTTCACAGGTTTTCTTCACTCGATTCATTATCCATTTTTGTTTTCCTTTTGATTTTGCAAATTTTTATCACTGTCTCAGACTTTATGATTAAATCCATTTTGTCCCGTCTACACGTTTAGAAAACTATTAAGTATACAGGGTCTTCCAATAGGGACTTCCGAACTTTGACAGATAATAGCGGCCATATTGTTGAAGCTACATCTGTCAAATTGGCTGTCATTTATTCAGTCTGTTTTGCCAAATCACCATGACGAACATAGCGTTCAGCAGCAGAAATTGTTTTATCAAAATGGGTCTTCTGTTCGGACAACGTTCCGCGCGATTCGCCCATTTTACGGTCGCCATAATGGTCCTGCCGAGAGGACTATTCGTAGTGTGGTGGATAAATTTGAGTCCACTGGTTCAGTAAACGATAAACCAACATGCGTACTTCGACGAACCTCAAGATGTGCCGAAAACATCGCTGCTGTCCGTGAGAGTGTGCAGGAGAATCTGAGGCAGTCGATTTCGCGTCGCTCACAAGAACTCGGCCTTTCGGAGACCACAACTTGACGGATTTTGCATCGTGACTTGGGCCTGCACCCGTACAAAATTCAACTGACCTAGGAGATGAAGGTAAACGACCATAGACATCGACGTGTGTTCGCTGAATGGGCTCTGGAGCAGTTGGAAATTGACCCTAATTTTCATCGAAAAATCATCTTCAGCGATGAGGCCCCTTCTAGCAATCCAAGAGCGTCCAATGCATTCCGAAAAAGTCATTTTAGGCTAGCGGCGTCATCGATCCATATTTCTTTGAGAACGACGTCGGCCAGGCAATCACCGTCAACGCGAGAGCTATAGGTCGATGATTACCAACTTCTTTTGGCTGAAATTGGATGATGTGGACACGACATGTGGTTTCAACAGGACGGTGCTACGTGCCACACAGCTCAGGCAACATTGAAAATTCTGCACGAGCGATTCGAGGGCATGGTCATCTCACGTGGAGATGATGTGAACTGGCCACCGAGATCGGTGATTTGACCCCGTTAGACTTTTTCTTGTGGGGTTTTCTGAAGTCGCAAGTCTATGCGAATAAGCCACAAACCACAGCGGCCCTCAAAGCCAACATTATCTATGCCATCGGTCAAATCCAGCCTGATTTATGCGCCAGAATCATAGAAAATTGGACATTTCGGAGAAGCCACGGCGGACATTTGAACGATGTTATATTCCATAGAATAAATTAACGCATAAAAAATTTCGATTACATCGCACACATACTTTGTTTTACTTAAATTTAATATAGGAAGCTTCAAATGAGGGATCCTTTACTTAGTGATTTAGTTTCTTTGCAAAAGAGCCGAAAATATTCTAGTCTTCTTGCAAATTTCTACGTTTTTTCTTATGAAAATCTTGCAGTTCAAAACTCTCCCAAAAAGATAAGGTGACTGGAGCATAATTTAATATATCTGGTATTCAGGTATTAAACAGCAATGTCCACCTTGTTCTGAGTTTAGATGAAATCTTGACAAAATAACTACAGTTGCACTGTGATGGCCGTTCGTCGGAGGAAATAAATAATGATAACCTTCTTTAGTTGACGTATTTTATTTTTTAAAAGGGTTATGATTAGTTACAAATATAAAGATATAGAAACGACTTACAATTTTTTTTGCGTCCTCCTTGCTTTAAGCATCACCATGAGGGATAAAACAAATGGCCGACGCCATCACAATTGAAGGATAAAATGGCCGACCCTAAACAATGAGGCCGGAAGTTTGCGAAGTGATCAGTATTTCACAATAATTTATACATCGATCGCGTTCAGCTTTTAAGCAAGGAGGACATTACAAAGAAATAAAACTTTTTAGTCTAGTACAGTTTATATGTTAAAGCGGCGACAACACGCACATTATATCCGGAAAAAAATTATCCTGTTGGTTACTGTTGGATGTATGAGATTTTCTTGTCTAGTCTAGTCTAGTAACAAATATTCCTGATAAAGGAATCAAACAACTGAATAAATCACGCATATAAAATTTGCTTTTGGACAAAAAAGCGTTCTGTACCGCAACGATATATATAAACATTATGGATGAATAGGAAGAAGGAGATAGATTTAGTTTTGTTGTGTGGAAAAATATAGGAGTATTGCACTTTTAAAATTGCAGGGATTTGATATTGATCTCTGATGTGAGGGCAAGGAATTCCATAGTCTTACAGTGTGAATGAAAAATAAGCGCGAAGAGCTAAGAAAATTGCAGCAGTAGGGTATAACGTTGGTTGTTCTTGAAGAGCGAGTGAAATTAAGCCTGCTATACAAATAAGACGGACTTTGATCATTAATGATTTTGCGTAAGAATATACAGTTTCTAGCATTGATATACTGTTGCAAATTACAAGCTTATAAATACCTAGAGTATTCGGAGATATGCTCATATCTACGAATGCCATAAATGTAACGCGCCCCATCATTAAAAGCTATTTGTAATTTACGCTGAGATAATGAGTCAAAACTACTATATACGACCTCAGCATATGTTATGAGAGGTAATATTAACGTTGTTACCAGCTTTCGTCGTGTTTCAATCGGAGTGAAATATGCGCTAAGCCACAACTTACGAAGGCATCCATAGATATGACCAATGACCACGTTGATGTGATTGTGACCAGATAGTTTTCGAGTTATAGTATAGCCAAGACTAGTGGTTGATTCTACGACTTTGATTTTATTATTATTAAGATATAAGTCAGGTAAGAGATTAAAATTGAATTTTTTTCTTGGATATTGGAATTACTTGAGATTTTGCCGGATTTAGTAGCGACCCATTTGACACTGACCAAGAATATATGCGTTTTAAGTCATCGTTAATGAGAAAAGCGAATTCATTAAGGTTGAAGTAAGGTGTAGTTGAACGTCATCTGCATATAGATGTATTGAAGAATGTCTACACACTAATGGCAGGTCATTTATGAACAGGCAGAAGAGAATCGGTCCCAATATTGAACCCTGTGGCACACCTTGATTGATTTCCACTAGTGGAGAACTACTTTATTGAAGGCCTTTGAGAAATCCTGCAGACAAAGAAATGAAACATGACCTCTGTCAAAATCTTGTTTTATTTCTTCAAGTAAATTGACCATGGCTGTGGAACAGCTGCGGTTAGCCCTAAAACCTGACTGCTGAGCACTCAGCCACTTATTGAGAGACAAGTGCTTCGTAATTTGTTTTACTATTATTTTCTCGAAAGCCTTGGAAAAGCAGAGTAGAATGCTAATCTGACTAAAATCAAATTTATTTATACTGGAATCATCTCCCAGAAATGCATGATTTAGTTCATCGGGATTAAGAACACATTTAGAGTTGTTGTTACTACTAGATATACCAATTATACGCAAATTACTCCAAAGTGTCTTTGCAGGGAGGGATATATTTAGTTTAGAGTCGAAATAGTTTTTCTTTGTGGTACGTAAAGCTAAGGTGGCGTAATTACGTGCCGCTTTGTACGAAGACCAGTTATCATTAGATGGTCTATGCTTCCACTTACTATATAATTTGTTTCTTCTTTTAATAGAGCAAACCACTTCAGACGTAAACCATGGACATGCTCTGTATTGTATTTTGACCGTTTTAGTTGGTACACATTGATCGAACAATTGTGCTAAAATATCTTGAAACAATTTTACTTTTCGTTCAGCCATTTAGCGGCATTGCTCCCAAGGGGCTGAAAAAGTAGCAATTTGAAGGGCATTTAAATCAGTGGAATTGAAATCGTTAAATGTGAACGTTGGGATAACTGTTTTAGATAAATTCACATCATACGTACAGAAAATAAGATCATGGTCAGAAACATCAAACGATGGTTGGTCGAACAGTAGAACAAGCGACGGATTAGAAATAACAACTAAATCTAGAAGACTGGGTAAACAATTATCAGCAAAACGTGTAGGGTAAGTAGTATTTACTATTTCCATCCCTACTGAACAGACTAGATCCTTAATTTTTATACCAAAAAACAAATTGTCATTGAGTTCAAATTAAATTGATTCTCCTTTCTTGGAATTAAAACTCCCAATGCTTGTATTTGTATCCATAACAAAATAAAAAAGATATATCAATTTATATGAACAATAATTTGTATCTATTTTTTTTTTTAAGGACTACATTACCAAAGCCACCCATAGAGAATAAAAATCAAAAATAAAAAAATATCCAACAATGATTACAAACAATTTAACAAAAATATAATATTTCCACGAGGGTCAAGGGTTCTTCTTGAAACCGCAAAAATTTTATTATCCTAGAAGGGCTAGACGTAGTGGCTCCATTCAATGAGACGCCAATAAATTTTAAACCCATAATAAGATGACACTTTGACTTTCCTTTCTTATAGTATGGAATTGTTATATGCTTTTACGGGTTTGTTCTATTCAATTGGAGTGCAATTTCTAGGTAAGAGCAACCTTCCCTGATGGCCGTACATTGCATTCCAAAATGTCCTATTCTTTCTCCTTTCTCCGGTTTAGATACATAATTGCGAAAGTGAGATATTAGAAATATTCTTTTTGCACTGGTAGGACAACCCAGGGTGCTCTGTGTGTGGTATGAATCCCAGACCAAGAGGAGCCATACAATCCATTGACAAGGAAATTGAAATAGACAGTAAATTGACAGTAAGTGTAAACAAAACGCAATTTGAATACAATTGAATGGTTTTTGTTATATTTTAAAAAAACAGCACACAAACCACATATTCAGAGAGAAAGAAATATTGAAAACAAACAGTTTACGAGTAGTTACAATTTAATAGATTTGCTTGGGAAAATGACATGTTAACTTACCAACTGTCAACCATCTATTGTCCCAAATTATTGCTGGAATTCATCTTTAGGTTCAATACATAAAAGAAAAGCTTCAGTGAAACAACTCCTTCAGTGAATTCAACGCTGACAGGTCTTTATAAAGCCACCGACAAGGTATGCATAGGTATACAGGGTGAATGACTCGAATTCCAACTTTTTAAAATGCTATAATTTTTTTTAATTTTTGATAAATTTTATGGTGCCAAAACAAAAAATGTTGGAAAATACTTCAATTTTCAAATTGTATCAGTAGTTTTCAATATGTCCACCTTTGGCGCGAATAATGGCCTTGAGACCATCGAAGAAAGCATCGCACGCTGCACGCAAGTGGCTCTGCGGTATTTTGGCTCATTCCCGGCGAAGTGCTTGTTTGAGATGGTCCAAACTTTGGTATTTTTTAGTGCCAACCTTCGCCTTCAAAATACCCCAGACAGAGAAATCCAACGGATTTGCATCCCGAGAATTTGGAATCCATTGTGACGAAAAAATGAAGTGTGGAACATTGTTTTTTAACCAATCTTGGTTGACGCGCGCTTTGTGAGACGGTGTCGAGTCTTGTTGAAATGTCCACGGTCTCCGACCGAAATGATTGTTTGCCCAAGGCTTCAATACTGCCTCTAAGACAGTTTCACGGTATACGATCGCATTAATTTTGACGCCACGGTCCAAAAATACGAGCGGAGAGCGACCATCGGCGGTTATGGCGGCCCAAACCATCACCATCGGTGCTGCCTGCTTTTCTCTCTCTGGCAAGTAAACTCGGTCATTTTGTTTGTTGACATATTGCTCGATAACAAATGCGACTCATCGGAAAAACCAAATTCGGCAACTCACCACTTTCGTGCAAGCGTAGCAACTCCTTCGCTCTTTCGAGCCCAAGCTCATTGTTCAGTATGTGTTGCATCCGTTCCAACGATATGTTGAGCTCACGAACCATTTTTCTTCCGCTTCGACGCGGATTTCGCTCAATTCGAGCCTTCACTTTCCGAACCATTTCTGACGATGTTGCTGTTTTTTTATGACCACCTCCATGGCGTTTTGCAACGCTGCCAGTATCGCGGTAACGAGCTATAGTTCGAGACGCAAATGATTTATTCACATTGAGGTGCTGGAGGGCTCTAACGATAGCTACTTGTGGTTTTCCAGCCAAATATAAAGCAATCACCCTATCACGTTTGAATTCCATCGCGGATACAAATTTTTAAACACAACGAGACGCAAATCGTTTAAAATGCTTGTGAATAATAAAATTATCTGTCATGTGTCAAAATTTGAGCTCACTGTCATTAACGGTTTGGAAATTATAACTGTCTGAAGCTGGTTGCCGTTCGAGTCATTCAGGGTGTATTACTTCAAGTATTCCCTCTTAAGAAGTCGTGGGTGGTAATTGTAGATTGGATCTTCTAATTGGAGTCTTCCTTCGCTACGGGACACCCCGTCGACTAATAAAAGATACGAGTTTATTTGGCTGATGCAACAGCTTACTCATTGCCTTGGGACCCAAAAAACCAATACAGTGAGGCATAAAAACCGAAATCTAAGGACACAACTCATTATATTTGTAGATATTGATCACAGAGTTTAGACCTTAGATCTTCCGTCGATAAGATTTACGATAAATATGGCAAACTGACAAACACAGCTTCCTATTTAACATTCGAATGTGAGCTTAGAGCAATTGGAGATGTTAATCACGACCTAAGATCTATAATTCAAACCAAAAATTTTATCCCGCAAATCACTCTAAAGTTGTTAAAGCATGCCGAAAATACCTAAAACGCTAGCGAGAAAACCGAAAACACCCAATGCCATGGCAAACATTACATTGACAGGAAACGACAACGATAGGCTACATTGAATGTGGGCGACCCGGTATTAATAGTCTCCCGTTTTCTCAACAAAGCCTCCAAAAATGTCGCTCTAAATTTATGCCAAGAAGAGGTGAACCCTATAAATTAAGAACCAGTACAGTCTCGCCTGTAGACGTGGTCGCCCTGAAAAGCCACCTACATGTTCTGCCGCATCATCGAGACAATGATGTGTACTACTTTAGTATACGTAGCAAATTTTTGGGTAGCGGGGTATAGCAATCCTCGGATAGCATACCAGCGGCTGAGAATCCAACAGTTCCCTTTTTTTTTAAATTTTAAAGAGCAAAAATTTTGTTCTTAAATTCTTTTATCTCTTTTATCATAAGGTGGTTAGGATCTGAGCCGCGTTTACATGTATTTCTTATGGAAGATAAATGACCCATTATTTCAAAAACGGCTACACCGATCTCAATTAAAATTCGCATACACATATTTTAGCCTATTTTACAAATTTAAGATGTACGATTTTATGGAAATACAAAATATATGTTGTACAGAGCGTTTTAAGTTTTTTTTTCATTTTTTTTCAAAATTTTTTCACAAACATTTTTTACCATAAAGTACGAGTACAAGTACGTTGCATATCAAAATTCTTTACACAGAGTAGTTTTTCAGTAACCCTCCCAATATAATAGGATACAAATCAGAAAAACAGTTTTGAAGATAATGGGGCAAATGTTGAAAGGAGATGCAAAATACTACGAGTATAAGCGTATTTTTTTGTTACTGAATAAAATTAAAGTCTTTTTGATTTAAACGAACAGAAATAGCCAAATCTTGGAAGGGAATTAAGGACACTAGAGGCAATGAGATCTATGGTCTTGTAGGTAAAATGGCGCAGCGCGTCGTGCGTGATCTCATGCACTGCCCCAGCACATTGACTAAAAAGGTGCGATTTGTCGCATTCAGTTCCATATGGAGTTTATATTAAAAAAGTGAATCAGTTCTGATCTTAATTTTGGTGGGGGCGAAAGCCCCCATTTATTCGGCTTAATACAAGCTATAATTTAAAATTAAACTTAAACTTAAACTTAAAACCAAGGTTGGTTAGAGTGGTGAAGGAGAACGGATTTGAGGTAGGAAGTGGTGTGGTGGAAGTCAAAGACGCTAGGGTTTGTATTAATTGTTCGTAGCATACGGGAGATTGGTTCGTTCGCGCCATAGGAGGTGTGGTGGGTTGGGAGATAGAAGAGACGAGGGGTACGTAGATTACGAGGGTTAGTGTTGAGGAAAATAGAGTTGTGAAGGGACGCGCATTCAACGTGACCTGAAAGAAGTCGATGAATGAAGAGAAAGTCGGCTGCATCTCTGCGTTCCTCAAGGGTGTTTAGGTTAATAAGGTTGAGGCGGTTTTGATAGGGGGGCAGGATCACCCCGAGAAAAACTTCGAAGAGCAAATCGAAGAAAACGGCGCTGGATGCTTTCAATTCTCGAGATATGAACGCGATGATATGGGAACCATACTTGACTGGCGTACTCTAGGAGGGAACGAACAAAGGTAATATAAAGGGACCTGGTCACGTATGGGTTGGTGAATTCTTTTGACCATTGTTTTACAAAACCTAGTGCAGAGTTGGTATTAAGGATTATCCCATCGATATGTAAACGGAAGTTGAGCTCCCTACCACACAAAATGCCGAGGTCGCGAAGAGATTCAACGGAGGAGATATGTTGGTTGTGGAAAAGGTAGAGTCGGGGAGGAGATTTGTGCCGTTTGTGTGAAAAGGTGATGAATTGGCATTTGGTGATATTAAGTTCCAAACAATTTTTGAGGCACCAGATCGCAAAACTATCAAGGTCTTGTTGAAGGAGGAAGGAGTCATGGGGAGAGGAAATGGTTTTGAAAAATTTGGTATCGTCGGCGTAAAGGGAGATCATTTATGGTTAATATAAAGAGAAGGGGACCGAGATGGCTGCCTTGTGGAACACCAGAGGTGGCCAAAAATGGAGCCGAGTGGGCCGACCTGAAACGAACACTGTAAAAACGATTTTCGGGGTAAGAGGATATCCATTTTAACAATATGGGTTCAATTACAATTTGAAGAGTATTAGAGTATTAGTCGATGAGATCTAAAATCGATTGCAACTACGTACATCGACTTCGTTGCCGTTCTCTAGGGCAGAGATGGCAAAAGATACGAATTCAACGAGATTTGTGGTGGTTAACCTACCCTTTAGGAAGCCATGTTGTCTAGGGGAAATAAGTGATTTGCATTGGAAGCTTAGAGCTTTATACAAAATACTTTCGAGGAGTTTGGGTATATGGGAGAATTTAGCGGTTGGACGATAGTTTGTTATTTCGTTCTTTGATCCTTTTTTGTGGATCGGGGTTATAAAGGAGGTTTTCTAAGCCTGAGGAAATTCTCCTTGTGAAAAGGATAGACGAAAGAGATCAGAAAGGGCAAGGGAAAGAGACGAAGAACATTTTTTTAAGAAATATGGCAGGGAGGATATCTGGAATAGTTGTCCAAGATGTGAGAGAGAAGTGGGCCATTGGAGAAGTTCAGTAGGTAACGAAGATAGGATGGATCTCGTACAAAGGAGTCGTTGGTGAAGGATTGTTTAAAAAAAAGCTGGCAAATAGGTTGGCAATGGTGAGTGGATCGGTTGATGACTTGTTGTTGAAAGAGAGGGAAGGAGGGTTACCATCGGACTTTCTTTTGTAGTTAACAAATTGGTAAAATGACTGAGGGTTGACTTGCGCATTATTAAGGTAACGCTGGTAAAGGGAATCGTAAAGTTCGGTGAAATGAAGATAAGCACCAAGATAGTTGGAATAGTCGGAAAAGGATCTGGTACGCAGGAAAACAACCCATAACTTGTTTCTCTTATTTCGTAGATGATGTTTTAAGGCGGGAAAACGGAACGTAAAGGCTAAAAGAGTTAAATATTTCTTTATAAAAAATGGATAATCATTTACACTTAAGTTGTGAAAGTTAAAGGGGGATCTGGACTGGAAAGAAGAGTTATGAAAAAAGGAAATTAGAAGGGGGGGTGGTAGTTGTCGATTGTAGAAAGAGATAGGGGACAAAGTGAGACTGAGGAGTTAATTGAATCTGTTGTGAAAATAAGGTCTAATTGCGATAAGGACCCTTCAATAAACACTGTACAGTTTAATTTCGTAAACTCTTGTAATCTCCACCAGTTTTTTTCAGTTTAGTGCATTTTTATTATATTAAATTCATTTACACTTACAAGTTATACAAAAAAAAACTTAAAAATTAACTTAATTGACTTAAAATATACCTTATGCTAACTTAAGTAAGTTTTACTATTATAAAACTAAGAAAACAATTTTATTTAGTGAAAATGCGGATTTCTTTTTATTAAAAACTTAAAACTAAAACTTACAAACTACACTCAGTGAAATTCAATTAAAGGTAACTTATTTCCCTTTGGAATATTAAAAACAAAGTTGATACTATTACCAAATTTATACAATATTTACTAAAACAAATAAACATATCTTTAATTAGTTAAACAAAAAAAAAACTCAATTTATACTGTAAAATTCGATTAAAGGCAGTCAAGGTACAGTAAAAACAGAAGAAATTTCAGTATAACAAATAACGTAAAGTCTAATTAACAGTGACTCCAACCGGCAAACTTGGTTATAAGTTCGAAAATACGACTTGGCATCGAATAAACCACGTTTTTGAACTCCTGAGCTGGAATTAGAGCCCATTCCGCTGTAACGGCCTTGCAAGCATAAACACGATGAGACATTTTTTTTCTTCCATTTGTTTGCGATCGGGTTTAAGTCCGGTGAACGTGCTGGCCACTCTAAAAGCTGAATTTCTTTGTCTGAAAATCATTCACGACTGGCCCGCAATACATGAATGGCAGCATTATCTTGCTGGAAAATTGTATTTGAATCCGGCTGATGCTCCAAAAAGTCTACCAAAACATCTTTCAACAGAGAAATATAATTTCCTGATTTCCATTTTGCATATTGGAGTCCCTCAATGACAGCTAAAAGCAGCCCAAGCCATCAAAGATCCACCTTCAAAATTTCGCTTAGTGGAGAAGATCTCAGGGCTTTTTATACAATATTTAAGAAGATTAAAGATTGGGTTGAATTAAATGATGGTCTTGGCAAACCGTTGTTTTTCAAGCTTTCAAATTTAATAAAAAAAACTTCTTGTTCTTCCTCAATATTTATTTATGTCATATGAAGTATTTATTTATTTTTAATAAAGAATTAAGCGATTTTTTTTGTTTATTGTCGATGAAAAACTGCATGTTATGAACTTATTTAGTTTCGCTACGTAAATTAAGTTTTGCTACGGAAATTTTTTTTTCTTAGTGGCAGCACTGAATGTTCAGTTCGAAACCAACTGTTGAACGGACAGCATCTTCTTTTATTTGACCTTCGTTAGCGTACCATCTACAAGTCTGATTTGTTTTTTAACATTGGACAAATCAACAAATTATTCACTATTATCATTACGATCGTCAACATCATTAAGCGCCATATCATCTCCTACCTTGACACTGAATTCCTCCATCACGATATCTGAATTAGGTGTTTCGTTGTACCACACTCACCAAGCCATCTTATTTCGCTCAGTTTCAAGATGACTAGTTTCCTACTTATTAAGTTAAAGGAAACTGGCATTTTGAGGACACCTCTTCCAACCAAACAAGTTTTGACTTTACATTCCAGAAACTAATCTTTTTCCGGATACGATAGGCAAAGCTTGTCAATGTCAATACCATAAATTAACCCATTAATGCCCATAGTTAAATTGCAGTGATATTTATTTTGAAAGCTTTATTTTCCAGTTCATACTATATACAACCTTTTATGCAAGTAAGAAAAGAAAACAATAAAATACAATTCATGAGTTTTAGGGGTGTCCTCGATTGAGTACAACGGACACTTAAATATGGTATTTTTCGAAACAAGTCATTTCGATGCAAAAGCGTTTTGTCACACTTCTTGCACGCCCAACGTATTTTTGCATGGCAAATTGCGCACATGAGCTGTTTAGACATTTTTTTCGGAAAATGCTCAATGGTGTCTCTGACAAGCCAGGTATTGCAGATGATGGTGGTCTGTGAGGAAAAGTTTCCTCTTGCCATTGACGAAGTAAGAATCTAGCGACATTTCTTCTAAATTCCAGTTGGTCCTGTGAATTACCTAATGATATGATATGCAACCTCCATGCATTAGAAACTGTCAAATCCAACATATAAGTAAATATGGTCCACCACCATTTTTTTTCCTCGTATGGCAATCCTGTACAAAGATATAAACTGATCAATTTCGTCTACCCCGCTCTGTTATAGTTTTGAAACACTTTTGAGATATTCAGTTCAATCTTTTCTTTCTTTTCGTTACACCATCGCTTTACTTTGCCGAGGGGTTCAACGCTGTCGAAATTTGTTCCCATTGTGCAAACATTGTTGTCTTCCCATCGAATAAAAAGAACTTCGTTGCCACTGTCAAATCGATAGTCAAACTCTGCTCTGTTTTTCCGTTTCATATCCTTGACTGTGGGTAAAGGACACTTTTTCGTACGGTTTTCACGAACAGTACAGTGACAGTGAATGTTTCGTTTTATTTCCATGAACGCATTTCTAGACATGGTACGCTGCACCAATGGAGCTACCAAATCTTCATCTAAAGAACAATACAGTCTCTCGCGTGGCAATTTGTGATATCCATTCAGCAGTAGTATTCCAATAAAACCCTTTAATTGACATGCATTTATATCAAATCTGTGTCTGTTGTTTTGACTAGCATAAAGCTTTATATTGCTAATTTTAACGTCCACAATCTCTTCATCAAACAGCTTTTCAAAATGTTGTACGGGAGTTAAGGTTTTAAGCTCATTTTCCAAATGATCCCTTCTTTGCTGAACTGCTTGAAAAACCAGCTGTATATGATGGAGAACACTTCTTCCAACTTAGATGGCATTGACTTCTTCCCGCTACCCTATGTCTTTTAGAGGAGAGTGCCTCTTCATCACTGCTTTCCCAATCAATTACTCCGGAGGCTCGCGTATGCGTAAAAATTTCTACTGTCTCTGAAACATCGTAGGCTTACTGTTTCGATATCGTCATCGGCACCTTCTTCATCATCTGGTCTCTGGCGGGATTAGTACCATTGCATATTCCGCTTTTTATGCGTCCTCCAAAATGGAAGCTACAGCTTCTTCCAGTCCATTGTAGTTTTTTGAAAACTTGAAAACTAGTGAAAATTATAAAAAGATAATTTGTATTATGTCTACAAGTAAGTTTCCAGCGTTTTTTTCCAAAATTTGAAGTTTTATTATGAAAACATAGTTACAATGCTTTATTCAAAGTATCGTCCATCGGAAGCTACAACTTTCCCCCATCTTTCTGGCAATTTATGAGCTCCGGACCAAAAAAATTTCTCGTCTTTCGAGCCCAAGAACGTATCGAGCCAATTTTTGATTTCCTCTTCTGAGCTGAAGCGTATTCCCGTAAGAGCATTCTGCATCAAACGAAACAAGTGGTAGCCAGATGGTGCCAAGTCTGGACTGTAAGGCGGGTGAGGCAGAATTTCCCATCCACTATTTTCCAAATAGTTTTTCACCGAAACCGCAATATGTGGCCGAGCGTTGTCGTGATGAAAAATGACGGACTCATGCCTGGTCTCATATTCTGGCGGTTTTTCTTTTAATGCCCGCTTCAAACGAATTAGTTGGGTTCGATATAATGGTCCTTTGATGGTTTCACCACTCGGAAGCAGTTCGTAGTATACGACACCCTTTTGATCCCACCATATCCCACCATACGATTTTCTGCGTTTAGGATTATCATAATAAATCCATTTCTCATCACCAGTGACAATACGATGCAAAAATGATTTATTTTTATACCGCTGCAGTAACATTTCGGACATGCAAAATAGCCGCTTGACGTCTCTTGGCTTCAATTCGTACGGCACCCAGTTTCCAACCTTTTGAATGAATCCCAGTGCTTTTAGGCGCAGGGAAACGGCTTATTGCGTGACGCCCAATGATGCAGCAAGTTCTTCTTGAATCTGACATGGATCCTCATCCAGTAAAGCGTCCAATTCCTCGTCTTCAAAACTTTTCGGCTTTCCGGGGCTATCTTTGTCTTCAACTCCAAAATCACCACTTTTGAACCGTTTGAACCACTCGCGTCACGTCGATTCACCAATACATTCCGCCCCATAAGTTTCCGAAAGCAAACGATTGGCCTCAGCCGCACTTTTCTTCATATTAAAGAATAAAAACAGCGCTTCCCGCAAATGACATTTATTTGGCTGGAAACTTGCCATGATTTTGCTCGATAAAATGTACGACACCGATAGAACTGCTCAAATATAACGCTGCAAGGTTGTTGACAGATACAAAACCTACAAATAAAACACATGGGGTCTGACATTTCTACCCGGGATCCACTGGTGGCGCCATCTCTGACAAACGCTGGAAACTTACTTGTAGAACCAATATGTGCCCACTGTACTCAGATCAGTACACGTAACCAAATCGGCACATAATTGGCGACGGAACTAAACAATTTTAACACATTGGCTGAAAAGTCCGTGCCGTTTCTAAGAGAGGGCACCGTACCATTTTCAGTTAGTTCCAACCTTCAAAAGATACGTGTATAAATTTGACAGCTGTCGGACGATTAGTTCTCGAGATATAGCGTTGTGAGTGAAGCAACTTTTGTTATTATGAAAAAAAATGGATTCAAAGCAATTCCGTGTGTTGATTTATCATTGCTTTTTGATGGGAAAAAATGCAGCCGATGCAAAGAAATGGCTTGGTAAGTGTTACCCGGACTCTGCACCAACCGAACGAACCATTCGCATGTGGATTGAAAAATTTTAAAGTGGTCATACAAGCACCGAAGATGATGCACGCAGTGGACATCCAAAAGAGGCTGTTTCAGATGAAAACATCAAAAAAGACCACAAAATGATTACGAATGACCGTAAAGTGAAAGTTGATCGCGATAGCTGAGGCTCTGAAGATATCAAAAGAGCGTGTTGGATATATCATTACACGAATATTTGGACATGCGAAAGCTCTGTTCAAAGTGGGTGCCGCGTTTGCTCACAGTCGATCAAAAACAACAACGTGTTGATGATTCAGAGGAGTGTTTAAAGCTGTTCAACCGCAATAAAGGCGAATTTTTGAGTCAGTATGTGACTTGGCTAAATCACTTCACACCAGAGTCAAGTCGGCAGTCAACTGAGTGGCGAGTAGGCGACGAACCTCGTCCAAAATGACCAAAAACTCAACAGTCGACTGGCACATGGAATAATTTTCATAGACTATCTCCAAAAGGGGCAGACTATCAACAGCGACTATTACATTGCGTTGTTGGAGCATTTGAAGGACGAAATCGCAGAAAAACGGCTGCATTCGAAGGAAAAGAAAGTGCTGTTTCATTAAGACAATGCACCGTGTCACAAGTCGATGAAAACGATTGCAAAATTGAATGCATTCGGCTACGAATTGCTTCCCCACCCACCGTATTCTCCAGATTTGGCCCCCAGCGACTATTTCCTGTTCGCAGACCTCAAAAGAATGCTCGCCGGAAAGAGATTTAAGACCGATGAAATCGTACTACAAAACTGGTATCGAAAGATTGAAAAATCGTCGTAAATAAAGTTGAATTTTGCAAAAATTTTGTGTTTTACTATAAAACGGCACGGGCTTTTCAGCCCATGTGTAACATTTATCACTTTAAAACATTGAAATGGTTAACAAGCACTAAAAGCACGTATCAGTATCTTATTGTGATACTCGATTAAAAAATTCACAACCTTAGAACCGCACTATGAACAATGCGCAATGTCACACACGACTGGAAAAATCCGTTAATTTAAAACCGAAGTTTTTGAGATATTTTCATTTTCTTCAGTTATGTCAATTATTGTTCGCGTGTACTCAATTGAGTACAGCGGTCGTTAATGGGTTAAGCTTTAAGGATTCCCACTCAGGCAATGAAAATTCTCCTCAGAGTCGGCAATTTGTCTATACCTTTTTGTAGCATAGGTGCATAGATGCGCAGCACCGCGCTAAGCAGTTGAATCTTCTGCGCCATATGTTACTCGCTTGAATTTAAGTTAGCTTTGTAAAACTCTTTAAAAAAAAACAAAAAACATCATGCACTTTTCCCGTATTGTATCTGCTTCTAAGGCCATTTGTCGTAGCATTGCACAATATGATTTCCCCCGATATCTACTCATTCTCACCTAACAGGTGGTCCTTTCGCATTTGTCCAAGATTTGATAAATGTACCTTACATGCACGGTCCTCCCCTAAAAAAATGTCATATCACGGCGAATGTCCACACTGATTTACGCTCTCCAATTCAAAGGTCAAAAAGAAATTACAGAAAAAATTAATAACGATTATCGATAAAAGAAGGGCAAGTGCAATCGAAATCGGTATCGGGATCGGGATCGGGATCAGGTCACCAGTTACGCTATCAAACGCAAGAATTGTGTGAAAATTATCAGGACAATGGAAAAAATAAAATTCCAACAGGTAGGCGATACCTGCACGCCCCTATCTGGTAAGCATCCTTTTATTTAGATTTCTTTCTGTAGTTTATGAGCCCTAAAAAAAATGATAAAAGCGATCCATTGTTCCGCTTATGGCCAGGAATCCGTATCACAGGCATCAAGAAGGACTAGGAAACCCGTGAATGGTTTATTGGCCACAGTTAATGAATGAATGTGCCAGCTAGCACCTGAATATGAGTGCCTATGGATAGATGCCCCCGGTGACTGAAACAGAGCCAAGTGAGGACATTTGCTGGACATGATGGTGAGAAAAACAAACTAACAATTTTTGATGGTAAGAAGTCATTGATTACAATAGAGAAGATGATGAGAAGGTAAAGGTAAAAGTAAAAATTGTATTCGTGAACAATGAACAGGTAGGAGTACTCGTAGTTCTGTAGAGAAAAATGACATTGTGTCTCGGGTATTGCTTGGGAAATTTCTTTGCAATGATTTGTAGACAAACTGGCGACGACTATTTGGAATTACAACGAGAGAGGTAGAAGCATTTTATATGAATCCTTTTCCATTGAATCCTTTCATAAATGTCTGGCAGCTAATTAATTGATAGTGCATAATTATTTTGCACATGCCTTTTTCAAATGCGGAGGCGGACACCTATTATGTATTCATGTGGTCCTATTAACACCCTTTACGTTGCTAATTACTTTTACTTTGTCGGTAAGTACATTTTTTTTTTCAGTAAATGGTTTAGGCAAAGGTTGACTTCATTTAGTGAAACCTTATGGCAATAAGAAGAAATCCTAAAAACGCATAGTTCCAACTATTTCAAAAATCAGTACTGTTTGGGCGAAATATCGATATGAACAATGTGCAAGGCCAAGTTAAACAATTTCAAAACAGACAAGTTGGCTTGGAGAGAAACTTTGCCAAAGGATGCTTATGTACGCATATGTTACTTGTTAATCGGCATATAAACAAGTGACAATGATTTGATAATGTAGCAAATATATTCGAATTGCTTTTACACACTTCGAGTACATCGGAGTCACAATTTTCGAATAAGAAAGGGAATAAACGATACTGCGTACGCGGATGATGTTGTTTTTATGGTCACCGGCAAGTATATCCCCACCATCAAGGAGGTTCTAAATTATATCCTTAGAATCCTCTGTGAACGGGCTAAGCTCTATGGGCTGGTAATCAACCCGTAAAAAATAGAGCTCTTCCTATCCTCACATAAAAGGACAATTCCACAATTTGATCTTCCCTCCATAGATGCGGCAACCCTACGACTATTCAGCAGTGCAAAATACTCAGGTATTCTACTATATGAATAGTAAACAGAGTTGGAAGCTCAATGTTGAAGAACGTGTAAAGAACGCAATGATCGCTTTCTACATCTGCAGTCGTATATTTAGGAGAAGAAGATGGGGACCAAACCCGAAAGTTGATGTTCCAAAACGAACTATGTACATGTATAATACCCCATCATGACGTTTAAACACAATCTGCCTGTATTTTCCCAAGTAGAGGAGCATAGGACAGGAACCAAATGATAGAGGACTCAATATCCATTTTTACGGATGAATCAAAGTTGGAGATAGGAACCAGCGCGGGGGTCTTCTCCAATCAATTGAACTTAAGATGCTCACTTCGCCTGCCAAACTACAGCAGTGTCTTCAGGCTGAGATATTGGGTGTAACAGAAGGGGCTAGACTTATGGGAATAAATGCGGTATCTCACAAGGATATTACCATATTCATTGACAGCCAGTCTGCAACTAAGGCCATTGCTGCAGTCGATATTAAAGCAAAACTTGTGTAGCGCTGTTATGAATCTTCTCCTCCAAAGATCGTTAACACAAACGGGACCGAGTATTTTTCAAAGGATTTTTCTCTCGAAACTAGTGGGGATATCTTCATCCGATCTCCATACGGTCCGTGCTTCTGTGCCACGAAGTAGGACTGAACTGATCCTTAGTCTCCTTACTACTCAATTGCCTTCTTAACCCAATGTAAGCAAGAGTAATTCTTCGTTTTATGTTTTTATGCCAATGTAGACAAAGTCCTTTACTTGCTCGAAATTATAGCTGTCAATTTTGACGTTCTGTCCAATTTGCCGATTTTGTGTGTACCTTCTTGTTGACAGCATACACATACTTGGCTGCTGTCAAACACATTTTGGCAGCTTCCGTTTCAATACACCGATGATAGCTCACTGATTCTTCCAATTATGTCGATATCATCGGCGTACGCTAGTAGTGGCATAGACTTTTGAAAGATTGTGCCTCCAGTGTTCACTTGTGAATTACACTCAATTCTTTCTGGTATGATGTTAAAGAAATCACATGTCAATGTCAATCGAGGAAAAGATAGTGGATATCGATTTGGACTTCTTGAGTTCTTTCCAGAATCTGCCGGAGTATGAAGATTTGGTCGATTGTGAACTTCCCTGGTTTGAAACCGCACTGATAGGGATCAATCAGATTATTGGCGAAGGGTTTCAGACATTTACACAATATGGCAGATAAGATCTTGTATCCTATGTTGAGGAGATTTATACCTCTATAGTTGACCCAGTTGAGGGACATACTATGCTGAGATTCCATTCATCAAGCATACACTCTTCCAGTAGCTTTGAATACCTCGGTCGAATTTGAGCTTAGATATTGCCAGCTTTACTTCATTTTAGTCAAGCGGACGGAAGTTTTGGTCATCATCGTCTAAGTTGAATGGTCTACTCTGACTGACGGCGGGATGTTGAGCTTCTTCGCCATTATACAGTCTGTGAAAAAAGTTCTTCCATATTCTCAGTAGAAGATTTCTTCATCTCTACAGATTTCTGTAAAGGTCTTCTACTCTTGATACAGAAGGTAAACCTTTTGTGCGTTATTCCTGGAGTACAACCTATCAATATCTTCGATCGCGCGGTTCTCGTGCTCTTTTCTTCTTCTGATGTTCTTTTCGTTGCAGCGCGGCTTTATAGTCGTCTTGTTTCGTTGCGTGTGCTTGCCGGCATTCTTCATCAAACCCAATTTATCAATTGCTGCGTCTGTGACGGCGCATTGGCAGTGTTGCCACTGGTCTTCAATACTTGATGCTGGTGGAATAGGAGTTGTTGAGAGATTTCAGGAGATGCGTTCGGCGAAGAAGATTCTGGCGGTCTACGAGGGTTGTCTGAAAAGTTTCCGACCGAACAATGATACAAGACATTTTTCATCAAAATTTGTTTTATTTTTCTAGATAGTCTGTTTGTAACTCTCCCAGCGATGCTCCCATCTCTCTAACCCGTCCAAATAGTACTTGGCGTTTTTCTCTGCAAAATAATTGTTCACGAAGGTAATTGCCTCCTCATTTGACGAAAATCTCTGTCCTTCGAGCGCGGTTTTTAGATGAGAGAACAAAAAGAAGTCGCTTGGAGCTAGGTGAATAAGGCGGATGGTCAAGCAGTTCAAACCGTAATTCATGGATTTTCGCCATGGCAACCGCTGAGGTGTGAGACGGCTCGTTATCTCGGTGAAACAGGATTTTCTTTTTCTGCAAATGTGGCCGTTTTTCCGCAAAATCCGCAATTTCTGCCTTCAGCTTGGCAAGTAATGATGCGTAGTATGCTCCTGTAATGGTTTTTACTTTTTGAAGATAATCGATTAAGATAACTCCTTTACTATTCCAAAACACAGTCGCCATCACTTTCCCAGCCGAAAAAACAATTTTTGCTTTCTTTGAAGCCGGCTCGCCCTTTGCAGTCCACTGTTTTGACTGAATTTTTGTTTCGGGCGTATAATGGTGTATCCAAGTTTCATCTACAGTAATTAATCGGTGCCAAAACTCGGTCTAACGTAAGCAAAGGCGGCAGTCAACGCGCGGGCAGCTTTTTCATGCCTAAATCTCGATTTAATATGTAACAAACACGTTCTTTGGACATTTTCATAACCTCTACTATCTCTCTCACATTAATTCGGCGGTCGTCTAACACCATTTGGTGAACTTTAGCAATGTTGTCGTCAGTGGTTGCAGTTTTTGGACGTCCCGAACGTGTATCATCTCCCAAGCTCTTACGGTCACGTTTAAATTCAGCTGCCCAAAATTTCACTGTGGTCCCCATACACAGAATCCAACTCATTTTTGATTTGCGTAAGCGTATTGCCTTTCAAAAACAAGAATTTAATAACAGCTCGATACTAAATTTTTTCCATTTTCGCAAAAAACACTCACATCGACTCACTCAAACGACTGTCAACTAAAAACTGCGCGTCCAAAATGATTGAAACTTCGGTAAGTGACTGTCAAAAGATGCACAACTAGCATTCACTAGCTTCTATTTACGAGTGCCGCTATCTTTACGTTGCGGAAACTTTTCAGACAACCCTCGTAGTTTATAGCCCCTTTTAATGGCCTTCATGGGGTTATACTGATTCATTAGGTTTCTGCCTTTAAAAAGAATCATGGATTCATCAACAGAAAGCTGTCTTGTCCCATGGTTGGAAGAGATGAATTTCTCATTCAAAACATTAATCATTGGATGAAGCTTGAAGAGTTGACCTTGATTATATCTTGGAATGAGGCTGTTGTCGTTTATATGGAGGTTGCTCAAAATAGCGTCAAATCTATTACGGTGCGGTTCATGGTTTTACCCACTAACGGAACTCCCAAATCCTCACTTTCACTACCAAAAATGTCTCTAGCTGGGTAATTTATGGTATCCCATAAGAAAGTTGATTCCTTTAAAAGCCAAGAATTCACCCTTCCTCAAATCTAGCACCTTATTTTTGATTGATAGATTGATATACAATGTTATCGACAACATTTTCAAGCAAATTTAGAAAAAAATCTGTTGGACTGACACAACTCTCAAACAAATAATCAACAGGTCCCTCAGGTAACAAAAATGCAGGAATAACTGATTCATGCTCCTTTACTTTCCAGTGGAGATTTGGTTCTTCTTTGGGAATTTTTTTCTTCGACAAACTGCATTCTGGACGATCATCTGAAACATTTCCATCATCGATCAACAACTCGCCAAGCTTGGCTTGAAGCAAAGCTTCATCTGGTTCCTGATTAATTTGGGCGGTATCTCTTATTTTTGAACGTAATGTAAGCAAATCCAACTCATTCTCAGATTCAATATCGGTGTCGTCTTTACTGTTCAAAGGTAAATCCTCAAGCATAGCCAAAATCTCATCATCAATAAAATGTTCCTAACAGCCGAAATAATGCACTATATACCACCTTGATCAAAAAGTTCCCGGTCACACCCACCGTGTGGCGCTCCCATTGTTCCGATTTGAGCACTGTTTTTTTTGTTAAGTTGGTAAATCTGTTGTTGATATTCACTCTAAATCTTAGCATCATAGCTTCACATTTGCAAAAGTTATGTAGCCAAGAGTACATCTATCTCTGTGTGTGTTGGTGATTTTTTACAATTTTAGAAATAGATTTAAATTTGCAACAACGAACTTGTGCTAAATTTTGCGTAAAAAACGGATTTGGAAATGTTGGAAAAGTGTTTCGGCAACGATTCTCTAAAGAAAACGGTCGTTTACCAGTGGCACGAGCGGTTCAAAAGTGGTCGTGAGTCAATTGAAGATGATGAACGCAGTGGCAGACCATCGACATCGAAAACCGACGAAAACATTGATGAAGTAAAAGAAATTTTGGTCAATAACCGCAAATTAAGCATCAGAGAGATAGCGGAGAACTTGAACATTGCCTATGGATCCGTCCAAGATATTTTGGTTAATGATTTGGGTTTCCTCGTGTAGCAGCAAAGTTATTGCCAAAGAACCTCAATTTCATGCAAAAAGGAGACCGTGTTGACGTCGCAAAATAGATGATTTGCGAGGCTGAATCCGATCCCACATTCATCAAAAGATCCATTACTGGAGACGAGACGTGGGTTTATGAGTACGACACGCAATCTAGACATCAGGCAAGTGAATGGCGTTCACCAAATGAGCCGAGACCAAAAAACCACGTCGTTTTCAGTCAAAAAAGAAGGCAATGCTCACGGTCTTCATGGATTACAACGGTGTAGTGCATCATGAATTTTTGCCAGAAGGCCAGACAGTAAACAAAGAGTATTATTTAGGCGTTATCAGACATTTGCGTGAAGCAATTCGCCGAAGAGACCAGAATTGTGGGCAGAAAACTCGTGGATTTTGCACCATGATAACGCACCGTCACACAGTGCCATGATTATTCGTAATTTTTTGACGAAAAATGCAACAAATACCATCCAACAGCCACCGAATTCACCTGATTTGGCTCCCTGTGACGTCTTTCTGTTTAATCGAGTTAAAAAACCACTACGGGGAACGCGTTTCAGCAGCCGAGAGGAAGTACTGGAAAAATCGCAGAAAGCACTGATGGACATACCGAAAAAGGAATTTTAAAAATGTTTCGAGGATTGCATCAAGCGCTGGCATAAGTGTGTTGCAGTCGATGGGGATTACTTTGAAGAATAAACTTGTATTTCCAATGTTCTGAATACACTCCCGGATCAAGGTAGTATTCAAAGAAAAAAATCACTGTCTGATCACCCAGAGTAAAAAAAAAAAATCGATGACCACAGAGCCCGACGACTCCACTTTAGTTTTTTAATGAAAATATATAACAAATTCTTATTACTTCAGGTAATTTTCTGTTTATTCAATAGTTAAATATGTCAATCAACTAAGAACCGAAAAAAAGTTAAGGAAATTTACAACAGCTATTTATTACGACAAAAACCAAAATCAACTAAAATAGATCTTTTCAAAGCCTAACGTGCTGTCAAAAAATACCATTAAAACTGTTAAAAAGACCAATCCAAATAAACGTGCAACAGAAAACATGAAGATAATATGGGGTTCTTAAAAGTTCCATTGGTCGCAAGTAACAAAATATTTTCGTCTATAGGTCTTATTTGAACTTTAACATGGTGGTAGGTTTAAGTACCGTCAGACGACAAAGGGTTAATATCCACTCGCGCAACATGCCTATGATAACAATGAGCCAACAGCTGGTTTTTAATCTGTCGTCCACACAAGTAGTAGTAGTGCGCTTCTATTGTATAACTTGTAACAGGAAATTTGGCAAAACCTCAACAGTGCCAAAAATCTGTAAATTTTAATACGGGCTATACTTCCAAAGCGTAAAAATTGCAATCCCATTTTGTACCCAAATTAGCCTGTATATTCTCTAGTTTCAGTTTATTATGATTTTAGTTCGGTGCGGCTTAAAATATTTATAAAATATGAGTCAAGAGGAACGCCGTAAAAAGATCATTGACAAATGGCTCGAAAATACTTCGCGTCCAAACCATTTCATCGCAAAAAATTTAAACATAGCACGCAGTACAGTGGATTCTGTTATTAAGCGATATATGGAGACGGTGACAGTTAAGCGAAAACAGAAAAGATTAGCTAAAAGTGGAGCACATGATACAAATTTGGACAGGAAAATAATAACCATCGTAAAAAACCGGACTATTTCATCCAGAGATGTTGCTCGGAAATGGAATACCAACCAAACATTGCATGGTACAAAGATCTAAAAAACGTAACGGTCTAAAAACAAGGAAAAAACAAAAAATACCAAAAGTTACTGAAAAGCAAAAAAAAGTCATAAAAACACGAGCCCGAAAGCTATACGAGTTGATCGGCAACAAGAAAGCGTGCCTGGTTTTGGATGACGAAACTTTGTCAAAGCCAACTTTACTACTCTTCCAGGTGCGCAGTTTTACAACTCGTTTGAAGCTGAGATTCTTCCGCAATCAACAACATCGATTGGGATGGAAAAATTCGGGTCAAAACATCTCATTTGGCAGGCCATTTGCCAATGTGGACACAGAAGCTCATCGTTTATTACAACGGGAACAATTAACGGAGAAGTGTACATTAACGAGTGCCTAAAAAAACGGTTGATTCCTTTCTTAAACAAGCACGAGGGTTCAATATTATTTTGGACATATTTAGCTTCAGCTCACTATGCTCATGCGGCGTTGAGCTTTCTTGTTGCTAAAAATGTCGACTTTGTCCCAAAAGACGTGAATCCACCCAATGTTCCACAGTGCCGTCCCACTGAAAGGTATTGGGCTTTGGTCAAAGCTAAATTGAGGAAAAGTGAGCAGTGTGCAAAGGACGTAAAGGATTTTAGTTCTAGATGAAAAAGAGCGTCCAAAAAGATTACGGATGTAACTGTCACCAACCTTATGAAGGGCATTCGAAAAAGTTGAGGAAAGAATGGGAACCCAAATCATTTTTTTTTTATTTTTTGTAATTGTGAAAGAATTTATTAAAAACAGAGTTTTAAAGCAAATAAAAGTTAACATGAATTATGAAAACATTTTTTTTTTTTACTTTGAAGTTTCCAACTTTTATTCGTTTCAATCCTTACAGGGAAAAAGGTGTAACTGCCGTAAAATTCTTTGCAAAGACATCCCCAACTGCTGAAAACATCGGCTGGTGAAATTTTCGGGGTTTTCTTCAATACTCGCTCGCATTTCAAACTATACGAGGTCTTCCTGCACGCGGAAGATCACAGACAGCCACCTCTAACTGAAAACGCTGACCCAATCAATAAATTATTAGAGTACTAGGCGCCCTTCGAACATTAACGAAATTACGATATGATCTTCATGCAATTCTACAGGTCGTAATGCGTTTGATCATTTGATTGAGTTCTAAATCTGCACTAGGTGACACAGAAATCATGCGAAATGAGATCATTGATGAAATCAGGGAAAGAAGTTAAGAGGTAGATATTTTAAGACGCAAGATGGCTTCGGAAGCTGTCGGCTGTCATTGACAATAGAAGTAAGTACTATGGTTAGGATTTCTAGGAATGCAACCACCGATTGTATAAATCTCCACACTCAATAAATCGCAGCTGTGTTTTCTTGCACGCGTGTTAGCGGTTTAAAAAAAACGATTTAACTCCCCTTAAACCATCAGCTGCATATAACAATTTAAAAGTCTACGTTTTTATACTAGGCCAGATCTACTCTTGCTGTTACAACAGCTAGTGTGAATTTTTGGCACCTCAACATCCACAAGGGTACCTAGTTGTCTCTAGATCATCTACGAGTGCCCTATTTATAGAAGCGACCTATATAGAGCCACGTCAAGCCTATATGCATAGCATTGTGTCCTATGTTACTTTTTTTTGTCCAAATACTCGTAGTAATATACATATTTATTTAGGCTGGAACTGCCCTATCTAGACCAACTTCATTCTAACCTAACTACAACTTTGCAAATGGGACAGGCAGTAAATACCAAAGAGTACTCGTGCATTCTAAACTTATATATTGTACCATAGGCCGAAATATTTGTATCAAATATTTGTATCATAGATAAACAAACATATATGTACTCGAACATACTATCTCTCAAAGGAAAAAAGATGAAGACACATGCAGTCTTGTCTTGCTTTCATGGAAGTTGATAAAAAAGATACGTTATCGCATACTTGAATTGAAGAAGCATTCGTCATTAATCAATACCGTACCCATCACTTAAAGTTTCTTTCACTCACCGATCCTCGTAAGTTTAAGTTTATTAGATTTTAATTGATATGACGAGATCACTTTGATTTACCACTATGGCTAACAACAAGATACAATGGATTTCTCTTTTTGTTACATTTATTATATCTTGCATATCGTTTACACTGTACATTATTAGTATTTGCACACCTTATTGGGTAAGAGCACAAATTAGATACTCGTTAGTGTGGCTTTATAAGAAAAATTTTCTTTCTTTGATACAGATTATTGCAATGGCGTTTTATAGAGGTCTAGACTCTGACGAAACAATCAATTATGGTCTATTCTCTGGCACTGCTATAAGAAGGGTACTCGCTTCCAGATTCAATTACGATTTAACAGGTATTTATATCCACATCCACAATATAACCTGTTCGTGTTCATCAGATTTAAGGAAAGTCCGTCAGTGTTGATGTAGAAAGTTCCAAAAGCCTTTTTTACTCTGAAAAGATACGCGTACTTATGCATATAGAGATATTGTGACGTGTTCGTATTCACTAATCGTAAGAATTGAAGTGATAGATATGATTTTAGAGTGCTGTCGCCACATGCAGCTTAGCTTCATGATTATTCCGTTCAAATCGCATTTCGTCAGGATCAATGTTATTGTACATACATTTAGGATGAAATATTCATTGATCATGGCTCCGGCCTTATTTTGGAAGAAGTGGTGTGCAATGTTACCATTGACATGGAAGTTGCGTGTTCACCATCCTTCACAGGGACTTTGCTTTCTTCTCAATTGTCCTTCACGTCAGATCATAGCTTTGTCAATCGCAGCTTTGTTCTCAAGCTAATAATATTAGTTTTCCATATTCTGGATAGCATCCTGAACGCAGATTCTGCTTTCCCAATTCTACTGCCTACATCGCTGCTGCTCACATATCGGTGCCGCCGGGCTGAGGATATCATCTTAAATCAAGAAAGCTATTAACTCAACCAGCAGTATTTAATTGGGTGCTGGTGTATTAGTTCTCATCCCAGCTCTGGGCTATTTGCTGCAAGCTAGATATCAGCGTGGTTTAGGTATTTTGTATCTGATGTCATTATTTATTTAAGTCCGCAACTTTCTTTCTTCAAGACTCCTTGACACATACTACTTATTACGGCCAAAAAAGCAACGGAACTTAAAGTCCTCTGACATTTTACTTTTGCGTAGGATGTGACATTTTGCATCCTCATAGGAAGATTAAGACTATGAGTTTCTCGGTATAGCTCTGGTGGGCAAAGTAATCAAAATAAATTTGTGGCTACCGCTGTCGAATTATTTGCTGAAGTGATGATAATGATCTGCAGAATGTTCATGTACTCGATGCAGAAGTCTGTTTTTTTTTTTTTATATATAACATAATTTGCGCGCGCTCAAGGGATTATTTTTTTTAGTGCCCTTAAAATGTTTGCTCACAGCGCGGGCGAAGGAAAATCAGGGAGGATGGAAAGAGAGGTACCGGTGAACGTTGGTTTTAAATGTTTGAAGGTTATAATGACTAGGAAATAAAGAGCTAGGCAGGACATTCCATAAGCGAGTTGTACGGCTTAGGAATGAATCACGATATTTTAGAGTACGTCCGAAAATGGGCTTGAGGGTATACCGATGAGTATTCATAGCGAGACGGGTGTTACGGTTAAAAATTTTAAGGGACGGAATGCTACTGGCAATTTCTATGGAGCACAGATGGTGGACATACCGATAAAACACAGTGAGACACGAGACAATACGTCGGTGTTCGAGGGTGTCAATTGACTGACTGATATTAGTATCACCTATGAGTTTTATCGCACGGTTTTGGATCCTATCTAGCAGGTGCAGAGATGTTTTAGGAGCACCTGACCAGATGTGGGCATTGTACTCTAATTTTGGGCAGAGTACTCCATTTCGCAGCATTTTTGACGGTATCGAATATGTGGTCATTCCAACGTAAGTTGTCATTGACACACATACCGAGAATGGAAAGTTTATCGGTTTCGACGATGCAGGTGCCATCCATGAATAATGGCTGGGTGTTTAAATTTCGCTTTAACGACAGCAGACAGCATTGTGTTTCGGAAGCATTAAATTCTACTCTGTTAGTGGTTCCCCAATTAGTTATGATGGTAATATCAGAATTTAATGAGCTTAACATACGCTGCCGTTCCCGTTCTACAGCCGAAGAGCAGGGACGTGATTCCGGGAACGAGTATGAAAAGCAGAGAGTACTGTCGTCAGCAAAGGAGTATATTGGATTAGCGGTAGCAGACAAGAGATCGCTGATGAAAATTAAAAAGAGTGTCAGAGACAGAACGGAGCCCTGGGGCACACCAGCATTTATTTTGTGAATATTTGCTTGTTAGATATCGAGCGTTGGGCCCAGGTTATCTTTGAAGCGTTCCAGAATCGTAGCCATTGCCTTAGCAATCAGTTTCCTAGTCTATTAGGTTGCTTTTCCTTGCGAGTTTGACAATCATTTCATTTTCCACTTCATTGGAAAGATTATGTTCCCCCCACATTTGTGTAGTAAGTGGATACAGTATGCAATGTATATGACGTCGCTTGAAACAGCGCCATTTAACCCAACCACCTTTTTTTCGTTAATGCATCGGATAACTTATAGGTGTTTAAAGCCATGGCACTATTGTCTAAAAGGTAAAATACCACGGCGAACACTTCTTCCATCTTCCTTTGCTGACGATAGTACTTTCTGCTTTTGATATTCGTTCCCGGTCTCATGTCCATGTTCTTCAGCTGTAGAAGGGGAACGGCAGCATATAGATATTGTCTATGAATGGCCGCTTGCATCGTTGAAGCCGAAAAACTTCCCATTCTCGGTATGTGTGGAACGCCGACGAAATGTTTCCTGTCTCACCTAGCTCTATCGTTATTTTCACCACCAATGCTCCATTAAAATTGCCAGTAGCATGCCGCCACTTCAAGCCAACAACCGTAACACCTATGAATGCTCATCAGTTTACCCTCAAAGCCACTTTTTGACGTGCATTGAAATATCGTGAGGCCGTACATCATCTCGCTTATGGAATGCCCTGCCGAGCTATTTATTTACTAACCATTAAAACCTTCGAACATTCAAAAGGAATGTGCGTCGGTGCCTCTGTCTCTTTCCTCCCTCGTTTTCCTTCGTCCGCGCTGTGCGCAAGCGTTTTAAGGGTACCTTAACCCCTTGAACGGGCTAATTTACAAAGTAAAAAAATAAAAAAATCCCCTGAGCTGATTCTCATCTGAACGTTGTCCACACTTTTCGCTGTAACATGGTAATGTTGCTTACCCTACGCAAGGTCGTGTTTTTAAGATTTGGGTGCTTACGATGTTAGGGTACACCAGGCTCACACATACAGGACCGGGATGTGTCTTGTCCTGCATAATGTCTTTTTGGTTGCTCGTGAGAAGGCCACTACGCAATTGGATTTAAGCCCAAAAAAAGCAGCGATTAGCAAGAGCGGTTCCTCACATAATTTCTGCAATGGTTTCGCTGTCGGAGTT
Source organism: Volucella zonaria (assembly GCA_963966105.1). Classification (NCBI taxonomy): domain Eukaryota; kingdom Metazoa; phylum Arthropoda; class Insecta; order Diptera; family Syrphidae; genus Volucella; species Volucella zonaria. The sequence continues at coordinate 314,322,340 of OZ014530.1, read as the reverse complement.
GATAGCGGGAACGATGTAGATAAAGTACCTTACTAGCTCAAAGTTGCAACTCCCTATTGTGAGATTTTGTCCTAGGCGTCGATGTTGTGTATTTCTATTTGTTAATATAAAGGGTGTTCTTTTTAGCGGTATACAAATTCAATATGAAAAAAAAACCTGAAGCTAGTGTTAATGTCTATGATATTAGCTTTATTTGATAGATAATTTTATGCCATTAGTATTCAAATACAACATCGGGCATATGCGTGCCACGGCTAGCTCTAATGAAGCGCAATCGTGAAGTCCAATTTTTGATAACTTTATCGAGCAACTAGGGCCGTATATCAGCAATAACACGGCGAATGTTGACTTCCAAATCGTCCAACGTCTCTGTTTTATCGGCATAGACTAGTGACTTCAGTCCAGTTCATAGGTCCATTACGCGAAATTATACGCTCAGCAAATATTTCTCGCGATAAATTGATGGTGTTGCGCGTCGCGTGGCATGTTGCGCCATCAAGTTGAAACCAAAGCCCTGTCACTTCAATGCCATTCAACTGAGGAACGAAGAAGTGAAAAATCATGTTTCTATAGCGCTCTACATTGACGGTAACATTCTGGCCGGCATCGTCCTTAAAGAAATATAGGCCGATGATTCCACCAGCCTATAAAGCACACCAAACATTGAGTTTTAATGGTTGCAAGGGCGTCTCGATAAAGGCTTCTGGGTTTTCTCCACTCCAAATTCGGCAATTTTGCTTGTTTACATATCCATTTAACCAAAAATGGGAACAAAATTTTACGTTGAAAATGAGGATCAAGCTGTTTTCGGCCCATTCACCGAACCTGCGACGCGTATAATGGTCACGCGGTTTCAACTCTTGCACAAGCTGGATCTTATAAGCTTTTAAGCCAAAAACTTTCCGTAAAATCTTCCACAAAGTGGAAGGGCATAGCTCCAATTGCTGTGCACGATGGCGAATCGACTCATTCGGATTCTCCTCAACACTGCGCTCCACAACGGCAATAACTTCTTCTGTTCACACTATTTGTCGTTTTTGGGGATGCGTACGAGTATTATCCACTAGAGTGTACGTCTTGCGAAAACGACTCATCGTGTTCAGATGGACGATTATATCGACTGTAAAATGGACGTAGCGTACAATAAGTTTGGCGAACCGTACCATGTTTTTCAAAATAAGTTTGCACAATTTGCACGCGTTGTTCTGGCGTTAATCTATTCGTCGTAAAATGGCAAAACGTTCTAACCACAAATCAAATCGAGAGCAAATTGTCAAATTGACAAGTTTAAAAACCAAACCTGTAAAAAAAACACTCTTTGTGTTTACTATGTTTGTTTGTGATTATGTCTAGGGAATTCAGGGTGGACGTAGCCAATATACGCGGGCTAAATCGCAATCACTTTTCTGCGTACGTCCACGTCTGTAAGTACCGACCAGCTGTTTTGGCACTTAGCGAAACACAGGTAGATCCCCGCCCACACCTCTCAGACCACAATGATCTGAAGCTACCTGGCTACGAACTAGTGCCACTATTCTTTCCCCGTCGCGGTCTCGCCATTTATGTGCGTAGTGATGTAGCTTACCAAATTCCACCACAATGTAGTCCCTGTTCCAATCCGGAATTCAATTTCATGTGGTTAAAATTCCATCTCCGTAAGCAAATTATCCACTACTGCTTTATTTACAGAAGCCCCAAACTGGACAGCAACTCGACCTTCCACGAGTTTGATGCGCTGTCTGATTCCATTCAAAGAATTGTATCCCTGTATCCTCATACTGAAATCGTGATTACGGGCGATTTCAATATACACAATTCTGGTTGGCTTCGACATTCTGGACAGACAACACCCGAAGGACGGTGTGTTGAGATCTTCGCTGCGGAAAATAACTTAACCCAGCTTGTAAATGAGCCCACACGCATACCAGACGTTGATAGTCATACCGCCAACACCCTGGACTTGTTTTTAACCTCTCACCCTGACAAGTACTGCGTTGATGTACTCTCCCCTCTAGGCTCGTCGGACCATTGTGTCATATTAGCTAAATTCTCGTACACCCACCACACAGTTAGAGAAAAGATTCCTAAAAGAACCGTATGGCAATACGAGAAAGCCAATTGGAGCGGACTTAGCAACTTCTTTAGGAATTTTAACTGGTCGTTATGTTTCCTCGATAACGACGTGGATGCCGCTGCTGACATGATCACAGAAACTATTCTCTTTGGAATGAGATGCTTTATCCCACATCGGATGAAGAGTATCAAACCAAAAGAAAAGGAATGGTATGATTCGAGCTGTAAAGAGGCTGTCAGGGTTAGAGAACTGTTTTTTCGGTCCTACAAGACCAACCCGACAGAGGAAAACCGAAAAAAGTTTAAACGAGCCAGAAATGACTGCAACGCCTTTCTTAAGCGTGTGAAATTCCAATATGACCAAAACCTGAGGCAAAAAATATTACAATGTCCCAAAAGCAGTAAAAATTTTTGGTCATTCGTCAAAAACATTAGAAATTCTGCCTCATCCTCCATCCCAACGCTCATTTACAATGACATTCCAGCTGTCAGCTCTTTGGACAAGGCCAATCTGCTTGCTGCACACTTTGCGGCTAGCTCAACACTCCCAGACTGTGCTTTGTCCCCGCCTACACTCAAGTGCGTCGAATCTACAATGGGACGAATCCACTTTCGCACTCGTGTAGTAGCAAGAGTACTCAAAGATCTCAACATGCATAAATCCGCTGGTCCAGATGGTATATCTCCCCTTCTTCTGAAGAGGTGTTCTTCTACGCTGGCAAAACCACTGCGTAAGCTTTTTCATCAGTCCTACTCTTTAGGACTCTTTCCGAGCAGATGGAAAACAGCATTTGTCCAGCCAGTCCCTAAAAAAGGCGAATCTTCTTCTCTATCCTCCTACAGACCCATTGCACTTACGTCCCTTCTTTCCAAGGTCATGGAAACGCTGATAAATCGTCAGCTCATGAAATATCTCGAAACACGAAAACTTCTCAATGACCGGCAGTACGGTTTTCGTAGCAACAGGTCCACTGGTGATTTGATGGCATGTCTCACCGAAAAGTGGAACCAAAGCGTACATCAATCTGGCGAAAGCAAGTTAGTTGCACTTGATATTTCTAAGGCATTTGACAGAGTTTGGCATCAGGCTCTTTTGTCGAAAATGCATGCTCTTGGGATCGATGACTCTCTTCTTCAATGGATTAGAAATTACCTTTCGGAACGTTCAATTCAAGTCGTCTTGGACGGTTTCAAGTCTGATATTCACAAAATAAATGCTGGTGTGCCCCAGGGCTCCGTTCTGTCTCCGACACTCTTTTTAATCTTCATTAACGATCTCTTGTCTGCTACTTCTAATCCAATTTATTCCTTTGCTGATGACAGCACTCTCTGCTTCTCATATTCGTTCCCGGACTCACGCCCCTGCTCTTCGGCTGTAGAACGGGAACGGCAGCGTATGTTAAGCTCATTAAATTCCGATATTAACAGCATAACCAACTGGGGAACTATCAACCGAGTAGAATTTAATGCTTCCAAAACTCAATGCTGTCTGTTGTCATTAAAGCGAAATTCAAATACCCAGCCATTATCCATGAATGGCACTTGCATTGTCGAAACCGATAAACTTTCCATTCTCGGTATGTGTATCAGTAACAACTTACGTTGGAATGACCACATATTCGATGTCGCCAAAAATGCTGCGAAATGTCTAGGTTTTCTCAAGCGATGTAAGAAATATTTTACCCCCTCTGATCTGGCCACAATATATAAGGCATTTATCCGCCCAAAATTGGAGTACAATGCCCACATCTGGTCAGGTGCTCCTAAAACATCTCTGCACCTGCTAGATAGGATTCAAAACCGTGCGATAAAACTAATTGGTGATACTAATATCAGTCAATCAATTGACACCCTCGAACACCGACGTAAAGTCTCCTGTCTCACTTTGTTTTATCGCTATTTCCACCACCAGTGCTCCATTGAAATTGCCAGTAGCATTCCGCCCATTCAAACTTTCAACCGTAACACCCGTCTCGCTAGGAATGCTCATCAGTATACCCTCAAGCCCATTTTCGGACGTACTCTTAAATATCGTGATTCTTTCCTCAGCCGTACAACTCGCTTATGGAATGCCCTGCCGACCTCTGTGTTTCCTGGTCGTTATAACTTGCAAACATTTAAAAACAATGTACATCGGTACCTGTCTTTTCTTCCTCCCTAAATTTCCTTCGCCCGCGCTGTGTACGAACATTTTAAGGGTACAAAACCCCTTGAGCGCGCGCCGATTATAAAAAAAAAAAAAACTAAAAAAAAAACCCTTTACTTCGTTTTTCCTTCATTCCTTCCGCTAAACCCATCTTCGCCGCTTCTGCTTCAATAGGCGCAAACGCTACATTGACAGCTGGCTGTGTTCTTTCCATTATGTCAATGTCGTCTGCATATGCGAGTAACTGAACAGTCTTTTGGAAGATGGTGCCTCCGGAGCTGACTTGTAAGTTTCGCAAAATTCTTTCAAGAACAATGCTGAAAAAATCACGTGACAGCGCATCGCCTTGTTGAAGTTTTTTTCTGACATTGAACATGTCGGTCTTTTGATTACCAATTTTGACGGAGGAGCGTGTATTCTCCATCGCCATCCTGCATAGTCGAATGAACTTGGCAACTAGACATGGCTCTATAAATGCTATCATATGAGGCTGTGAAATCGATGAAGAGGTGGTGTGTATCGATTTGAAATTGACGTTATGGGAAAATGTGATATATGATTGACTTTCCTGGCTTAAAACTTCACTGATTGGGGGTATCCTAACTGCTTACGAAGGCTCTTAAGCGTTCACATAAAACTCATACAGGATTTTGTATGCGATATCATTCCCCTGTATTTGGCGTGTGGGACCTCCCTTCTTTAGGACCGGACAAAAATACGTTCTAAGGTATTGGGAATGAGTTGATGTATGCTCCGTATCCAATCATCATTTGCTGCTTTAAACAGCTTGACAGTTACCTGAACCATATGGTCCAGGAGCTTCATTAGGCTTAAGCTTTGAAATGGTTCTCTTGACATCATATTGGTCGAGTGGATAAAAACGTTGTCTATCTTCGTCCCGATTGAATGGTTCATTCTACCTGACGGTTTGATGTTGTTCGTCATCACCGTTTAACAGTCTGCAGAAATAATTTTCCAGATTCTCAGCACCGACCGTAGTTCTATTCATATATGAGATTTCCTTCTCCATCCTTCCAGATTTCTGTTCGGGGTTTATAGCTTTGGCATGTTCGTACAACTTCAGAACTTCATTCTTCTGACAGCACCTTTCTACAGCCTCGATCGAGCGCTTTCCCAACTCTTTTGCCCACTGCAGCGATGCCGTCTTCCACGTTCGATGCTGGTGGCGTCAGAAAAGACCATTGCGGTCTCCTACGATTGTAGCCGTTCACCGTTGAACTTCCTCACAATAGTTCGGTAGCTTTGAGCTGTTACGGATATCTGCATCTGCATCCGTATCTTGTTTACAACAAGATAATGGTCCAAGCCGATGTGAGCTGCTCGGGATGTTCGGACAATCAAAACACTGGAGAAGTGCCCAGCATTGATCGCAATATGATCAATTTGATTCATGATTTATTGGTCAGAGTCAGTCAGGTTCCTTTCTGGAAATCACGATATAGAAAGCGTCTGCTGGCTATAGTTACAGTACGTGCTGCCACAAAATCAATAAGCCTGTGTTCGTTTCTGGTGGTGGAGGCTTCTCGACTGTATTACCAAATATGCCCTCCTTGCCTAGCTTGCCCATGTGGGCTAGCGAAATTCGCAATTTTTTTAATATCCGCATGCTTGCCAGGGCAAGAACACAAGTACTGATCAACAGTGAGTTTTGCAAGCACATGAGCATTCTTGCATGCCTTTGGAATGCCAGATTTATATCAGCGTATTAACAAAGATTAGACTAAAACACGATTTGGACCTAATCTTCCATCGCTTAGACCTAGCTCCAATGATGTCTATATATATAAGGTAGTTGAATAGAGTTTGGGAAGATAACGTCACTTGTGTTTGCTAGTAAACTTATGAAATTGTTGGACATTGGTTTCTCCAAGAGGGAAGCTCGTGCCATTAACCCTATGGTACCATATGGCACGACAAAATATGACAGAATTGTCCCATTTACCAAGCGTTCCGCGCATTACAATAAAATTAATTTATTTTCCTACATGAATTCAACTACATTGGACCTGGGTCTTAATCAATAAACTTCGCCGCCTAGCGCGATCGTAGGCCAATTGTGTCTAACTTGATTTCAAGATTTTTGAGAGCCCTTCCGCAATTCTACTCCACTCTTAGGCCTAAGATTTAATATCCATTCGCTCTACCACCCTAGCAATTCCAAGTCAACATTATTGTAAAGTCCTACCTCACTTTTACATCTTCCTTTCTAAAGCCTGTGAACGTAAACGGAACCAAAAATTACTTCAGGATTCTTGCGTTCAAAACCACCAACATTGGGTTCCTCCACCTTTGCTAACGTCCGGGCTTCTGCACCATAAAGTTGGACTGGAATGGTGAAAGGCTTATATAGAGTATCCTCACTGTTTCTTGACAAGGCCATTTTATTTGCCAACAAAAACAGCGATCAGTAAGTGTTACTCTTCTTTGATGTCTAATGAGGTGTCAATAGAGTTAATAGCAGAGCCGAGATTGCTTTGCCCCTTCTGGTTCAATACTAACAGTTTGCTGCGTTCTGCCAATGATATCAATGTCATAATACAACTAAGAGAATGGTGCCAACGCCGGGTTGGCTATGGGGCGCGCCCAATTTTCTCAAGGATGGTGTTATAGAAGTATTTACATGACAGCGCATCACCTTGCCTTTTATACCAGACAACACGCTTTGGTGAAAAACGAAGAAGAAAAAGGGAAAATTGTATTAATTTGACATTAACAGATGACACAGTTACAGGGTTGGCATTTAGTACAGAAATTACATTCTATTACAACAGACATGCGGCGGATGAATTAACATTGTTGAATCAACGGTGGTGGCAGATTCCTTACAGGGTGCTGAAATATGGATGGCTCTTTCTTTTTTGCTCGTTCTCGCTCCTATTTACTCGTACATCCCCACTTTGTATGCTTCATGTTTCGCTGTACGCTCTAGCGGGTTACTTACGGCTTCCTAAGGGATGTGCTAACCATGAGAGTATTTCCTGAACGTAATTTTACCCTCAGCCTGGGCTTTTTATTGACCGTGCATGGCTCTCTTAATGCATTCTTGCATAAGAGAGAGCTAAGCGAGGTTGCGAGCTGCTCATGTGGAGCCACTTTCTTCATGTCCTATGTGAGTGTCGCAATTACGCTGACATTAGGAACTTGCAGGCTATGGGCATCATCTTTAATGGTGAGGCCTACGATGTCAGTGGAATTATCACTGATAGCGTACGGTTCGAAAGAACCCGTAGTTTTGCAAAAGAAGTATTTAATAGAAGACGCAGTAGGTAGCTAGCGGGTGACACATATAGTAAGAATGTTTAAATGTGTTGAAAGGCCGCCGGTCCTGGGCAGTGAGGTGCCCAGCTGGAAGTGACCGCAAGGTTGCGAAGCTCGACCGGAAGCTATATTCTGGTACCACGGGAGGTCAGGAGCCCCCGGAACTATGGTTCCGGCCTGATCTAGGAGTTGGCCCCCTTGTGGGAGTATCGTGGTGGCTGTAAGTTTGTACCCAAAATCGCGGCGAGAATAAAACTAATGGTGCTTGAACATCTCATGGCTTAGCATATGTGTAGTGTACTACGACCTGTGCTAAACCATGGGATTGCTATGGAACCAATTGGTCTGCTCGATGTGGAGTTGCATTGCAACCGGGTGCCATGACCCACAGAATGGCTGAGGTATTAGATAGGCCTCGACCCTTCACCAAAGGGGAAGTTCGTTCCTTACACACGACTTCGAATCTGGTACTGGTGGTAGTACTTGTACTACCCGAAGGGCGTTTGTCAACGCATTGTTTTGATATCTTGTACGAAGACGCACCGTAGGCTTAAGCCTTCACGGCAGGTACCTACGTAAAATACAAGAGGCATCTGTACGCTCAAGCCGGTGATATTCATCGAAGCAGGAGTGTTTTTTGACGATACAGTATATGATTAACCCTGCCGGAGTAGGATTTCTTGAGAGGCTAAATTTTCCATAATTTGGCACAATTCGGAATATCGGCATTCGAACCTTAGCTTAAACCATAAATTAACTAAATTGGACGGACAACTTTACAGATTTTGTCTCTTCCAGAAACGGTTTGAGAGTATCTTGCATCTATCGCAATATTTTGACGGCCAAGTCCACTTGCGAATCTTGAGGTAAAAAAAGTCATGTCGTACCGAAAGGTGTTTGCTTTCTGGATTTGTATGAAAATGTCATGCTTGCTGCCTAGGCTATATGCTATATTTTCGATTTTCAGATATCTTCGGTGCCGTCATCCTTCCGCTCCATTGGAGCGTCCATTGGAGCGTCCATTGGAGCGTCCATATATCAGACCAAATTTAGCCATGTTGTGGATTGTCGTCGCGAGATATCGGTTTGCATAAAAGCAGGAGTTCTTGGTTAAGTCTTTCCCTCATAACGAATCCACCATTAAACGCTGCTATCGGTATCCATAGCAAGCGTCGGCACTACTTTTAAACTATTTTACTTTACTCCTACATTCGGCCCATGCTATTGTATTTCACGTATTGTGGTGATATCTGATTTGCAGCAGTCTATACCCACCACTATTTGTTTCGCTGCAGATTGACTGTGAAAAGACTTGCAGTACAGACCCAATACAGGCCATCTCACAAAGGCACTTTCCGGGCGGCAGCGTACGAATTCTAAGGACGGAATCAACGGTGACGTCCACAGTTCCGGTTCGGTCGAACTAGTGTTATCTCTATATAAGCTGCTTCAACGTATTTGAAAACCAAATCTATATGAATCTCCACCACAGAGTCAGGGTGTTGGAAAAGAGTTGGTGGCGGATGAGCCCTTAATAAGGGCCAACGGTAACGCTAACATCCCCGAAGCGGGTTAGAGGCTCTGGAATATTCGGAAGTGTCCTAGACTTCTATAAAGCAGATATCACCGCCATCCAGGAAGTGCCGTGGGATTGGCGGGCAAAAGAAAGACGAAAAACTGTGATGTTTACTACGGCGATTGCTATAGGGAACGTAAGCAGCGTCTATTTGGATGCGGATTTGTTGTAAGCGGCAAACTTATTCAAGCAGTCTTGAGCTTTGAGTGAACGGCTTATAATAATCCGTATCAAAGCTAAATTCGCTAACATCAGCCTTATATGCGCCCACGCCCCAACAGAGGAAAAGGACGAAAAGAAAGTTTCTACGAACTCCTCGACAAAACCTACGAGCAATGTTCGATGTATGACGCTACAGTCGTCCTAGGCGACTTTAATGACAAAATTGGGAAGGAGGACAACTTTGGTAGGACATTCAGAAGACATAGCCTACACGACACCACGTCAGGAATCAGATTTAGGCTAATCGATTTCGCTGCGGGACGTAACGTTACTATAGCAAGCACACGGTTTCCTTACCTCAATATTCACAAGAGAACTTGGCGGACACCAGATCAGCAAACTGTAAACTAGATTGATCATATTGCGATCGACGTAAGGCACTCCTCATAGACTCGGACCACTACTTAGTTGCAGCCAAGGTACGTCTACCGATATATCAGACGCCACAACAACAAAGAAATACTATGAGGAGATTTAACGTTGAACTTTTGCAATCGCAACAAGCCGCCAGAACCTTTTCCGATCGCGTATTCCTACACCTCTCAAGAAGTTCTTTGCAGCCAGCATCAAGTGCTGAAGACCAGTGGTTTAGATGCAGAGAAGTCATCAGAAATGCCACAAATAACGTGATGGGTTTCATCCGCCCACTAACACTAAACCCCAGGTTTGATGAAGGGTGCCGGCAGGCACATGCAGCAAAACAACATGATTAAAAAGCGGCCTTGCGCAAAAGGACGAGAGCGGCTCGTGAGCTCTATTAGCAAAAGAGGAGGCTTCTCCGGAGAAAGAACAAAGAGCATGATAAGCGCGCGATCGAGGAAATAGAAAAATGCTACTCCAAGAATAATGTTCGGAAGTTTTACCAAAAGGTAATAAGTCCCGAGCGGAAACCTGTAGAGATGAACAAGGAAACCTTGTAGCAGAGTCGCAGTCGGTGCTGAGGATATGGAAAAACCGTTTTCTGCAGACTTCTAAACTGCGAAGACGACACAAATTCCGCTGTCAGGCAGAGCGAACTATTCAATATCGACTAGAGGCCTGCATGAATGCATTCATTTGCTCTCTCTTAATGGGTACACTAGTTCAGTGTACTCTATTCATTGCAATAATAGACAGAAGTGTACAGCAAAATTGAGTACCACATCGCGAGAGACAGTTACTGTGCAATACCCGATCGCCTGATAGCAAATGAGTGCACTGTTTTTTTTTGCTCCCACGACTGGGTGCTTGAATTGGCTTGTTGTGGTCAAAACAAGTGCAATGATAGCTGTAAAAAATACACTGGGTATACTGGGTACACTGAGTGAAGTGAGTGCAGTATATAAACCAATTGTATGCACAGTCTGTTTGGTTTCTAGCTTTGGTGATAAAGGTTGGTTAGGTACAGGTACTATCAATTGTAGTGAAAATAAATCTGATATAAAAGCAGCTATCAAATTTAAAGTAAAAATAGAAAATGGAAACTAATGAAGTAAGTTTATTTATTTGTTTTAGGAATATGGTTTGTTTATGTTAACGTTTAATGTTTGTAGGATTCAACCAATGCATCCGATGTATCAATGGCCAGTGTAAGCGGCATGTTGAATAATTCATCTATCAAGGCAAAAATTATCAGCGGCGAATTCAAAATCAATAATACGAGTAAAATGGGCCGTAGCAAGGTTTGGGATGTTTTTGGAACTATAAAAAATGAAAACGGTGATGAAATTCAGAATTTGGTGGCATGTAAAAATTGTGTTTCGGTATACAAATTTAATTGTAAAAGTACGTCAAACTTAGTAAAACACAAATGTTACTTTTTAAAAAAAATCAATACAGTTAAGACAACGGAAAAAACGGTAGTGGACTATGAAGACAAGAAAAAAAGTGTATTGTTGGTAACAGAATGGACAATAAAAAACTGTAGACCGTTTAATATTGTAAGTGATTGTGGTTTGAAAAATTTTGCTGACTTTTTATTGTCCATTGGTGCAAAATACGGCCAAAATGTTGATATTGACCAATTGTTACCCCACCCTACAACAGTTTCGCGCAACATTCAAAATTTATACAATAAGCATTTCAAAATTATAAAATCTGAGTTAATTAGTATTCAAAATGTTGGATATGGCTTAACTTCGGATATTTGGACAGACAATTTTTTAAGAACCGCATACATATCGTTAACGATTCATTACGTTAAAGAAGGCAAACTATTTTCCAGACTTCTGGGTTTGAAATCTATGAAGGGTGAATCATGCACAGGTGATCATTTTTAAAATTGTTTAATATGCAACCAAATTATTCATTGATATTTCAGGCCAAAATATACATTCAAAGATTACAACACTTTTAAGTGAATTCGGATGTAATTTGAATGATAAAGCCATTATGGTAACGGACAGGGGTTCAAATATGATTGCTGCCTTCCGTTCTTCTCAACATATTTATTGTATTATTCACTTATTACATAATGTTTTAGAAAAAAGTATCAAGGAAATACCTGAAATAAGTGAAATTTGTAATGTATGTACTAGACTTGTTAAATATTTTAAAAAATCAGGTATTAATTGTTCTCTTCAAACCACTTTAAAAAGTTATGTCTGTACCAGATTTAACACTATTTATTATTTATTATTTTCTATAGAAAAAAACTGGGTCGAGATCACAAATATTTTAAGAGAAAAAAATGAATTACAAAAAATAAGTAACATTAATTTAAGTTATATTGGTGAATTAGTTACAATTCTAAGATCTTTTGAAGAATCTTCAAAGATGTTAGAGGGCCAAAAGTATCCAACTCTTCATTTAACAATCGTTCACATTCATCGATTAAAAAAAGTATGTACTGTCAATTTAGAAGATTTAAATATAATTACAAGTTTCAAAACCAAATTAAGTTCCTTTTTAGATTCCATTGTTTTACAAAATTTAACAAGTAATCATAAAATTGCTTTATTTCTTTTCCCCCCGACAAATAAGTTAATCCAATTTAATGAAGCCGAAAAAAATACTATTAAGGAAGAATGTAAGAATTTGATGCAAGGTTATGCAAATGATATTTCTGAAAACGAAGCTCAAGTCTTTGAACGGTTGTTAAATGAAGATCTGGAAATCATTATACCAGATGGTAACTCTTTGTTTGCAAACTTTGTTCAACCAATTGAAATCGTCAATTCTAATGACAAAGTCAATAACGAACTACTTGCTTATGAAAAAGTAAATGTTATTTTTTACGAAGAATTTAATGTTTTACAGTGGTGGCAATTGCACCAAGTTGAATTTCCCCTTTTGTATAAAGTCAGTTGTAAAGTATTAGCTACGCCTTCAAGTAGTGCTCCTTCTGAACGTATATTTTCTTCCGCTAGAAATCTAATTTCTGAAAAACGTTCTCTTCTTGGATCTGACCCAGTTTTGGTTAACCAAATTATGTTTTTAAACTCTAATTTAAATCAAATTGAAATTTGTAAAAGTCTAGAAGAACAGGTTTAAATAAAATTATTAAAATCGAGTGCATGAGTTTGGAATCGCTTAACAAGCTCGCCGTTGACGTGCTTTGCAACAGAAGTATATAGTCTCGACATTGGGTACACTGAGTATTTGGTGTACTCAGTGCACCCAGTTCAGTGTACACTATTTTTATGAATACCCGTTAATGAATACCCATTCTGTATGAGTACAGTGCACTGAGAGTTTTGTTGAAAATGGGTGCAAAACTCATACAGCAATTAAACATCAAGTGATTCATTCATTTTATTTTTCAAGATGTGGGTACAACGTATAGAGTACACGGAAAAATATTGAATGTCTTGAAGCTGGTTTCAAGACATTCATTGTAGATGTTTAATATCGACGATGCAAGTCAAGGATTCCGTCTACTCTACCAAAATGAAGTGAAGATAGCAATATCTAAACTGAAGTCGAACAAGGCTGCCGGGCCGGACTACCTACGCGCCGAACTATTTAAGGCAGCAGGAGATGACCTGGTAGAGTCATTTCCACGATTTCGTTGCATGAATGTATGCCTGATAAATGGAGCATTGTTTGCCCGGTTCACAAGAAAGGAGACCCTCTAAACTGCGCCAACTATAGAGGTATCAGTCTCCTAAACATCGCATATAAGATCTTGTCTGCCGTATTGTGCGAGCGCCTGAAACCATTTTTCAACGATCTGATTGCCCCCTATCAGTGCGGTTTTCGGCCCGGTAAGCCGACAATTGACCAAATATTCACTCTACGGTAGATCCTGGAGAAAACCCAAGAAGTTCAGATCGATATTCACCATCTTTTTATCGATTTTAAAGCCGCATATGACAGCATCTACTGAGATGAGCTACACAAAGCCATGTCTAGTTTTAGCATCCCTACCAAACTCGCCCGCTTGTGCAGAATGACGATGTAGAATTCTTGCTACTGCATCAAGGTCGGTAACGACCTAAACGAGACCTTTGATGTCAAAAAAGGATTTAGGCAAGGCGACGCGCTGTCATGTGACTTCTTGAGCATCATACTTGAAAGAATTGTGCAAAACTCACAAGAAATCACACGAGGTACGACCTTTCAAAAATCTGTTCAATTGCTTGCATACGTCAACGATATTGATATTATTGGTAGAACACAGCGAGCTGTCACTGGTGCGTTTGAGAGTATAGGAAAAGATGCGGCAAAAATGGGTTTAGCGTTAAACGAGGGCAAAACAAAGTATATGCTGTCAACAAGAGGGGACACCCTACATCCACGAATCGGCCAGAAAGTCACAATCGACAGCTATAACTTTAAAGTAGTAAAGGACTTTTTCTACCTCGGCTCTGCTGCTATCACATCTTAAAACGCCATCTCTTCAGAAATCAAACGAAGAATAACGCCAGCCAATCGCCTTTGGGCTAAGAAGGCAACTATGTAGTAAGGCCCTCTTCTGAACAACTAAGGAAACTTTATGTACTAGGTGGAGTGAAATGTAACCTCCTTGACTGCCAGAATGCGCTGCTACTGCAAAAAAGGTTATGGTGCCTTGAAGTCCGTTCATATTTAGGCAGACATGCCAAATTTCAGTGCGATACTGTCTTTAGTTTTGTTTTGACAGCTGATTGTTGTTCACGTGTTTGGCATCATGTTGAGTTTGGACAAAAACTATTTTCGTTCTCTCATAAAACATTATTTTTTGAGAGGCAAAACGACGAAGGAAACAAAAGAAAAGTTGGATAAATATTATGGTGCTAATGCTCCGTCAGATTACACCGTCAAATATTGGTTCCGAGAGTTTCGTGGTGGCCGAAACTCTACTACCGATCAAGTCCGCAGCGGCAGGCCCTCCGATGCGGTTACAGAGGACAATGTCAAAAAAATACATGAAATGGTGTTGGCTGACCGGAAAGTGAGGGTGCGCCAGTTAGCAGATACCACAAAGATTAGTACTGAGCGCACACGCCATACTTTGGGCAATATTCTGCATATGAAAAAGTTATCCTGCCGCTGACTTTTGGCGTCGATTGGTAACTGGATTTGGATCCCTCGGACTATTATCTCTTCCCAAGCCTCAAAAGATGGCTCATCAATAAAAAATTCAGCTCACGCGAGGAAATCATCGACGCCACGGAGGAGTATTTTGCAGAACTTCCGGAAAATTACTTTTCGGACGGGATCAAGAAGTTGGAAAATCGCTGGAATAAGTGTATCAAAATAAAAGGGGACTATATTGAATAAAATAAAAAAAACATTTAAAAAAAAAAATTTCCATTCCCAAGGAGGTTACTTTTCACTCCATCTAGTAAGGCCCTTGTAATCCCAGTCCTGCTCTATGATTCCGAAGCATGGACCCTTTCTAAAGCGGATATAAAGATATCCTTTGGTCGTTTTGAGATAAAAATTCTTCGTAAGATATTTTGTCCCGTATGCGTTTACGGGTTTTGAAGCAGATTCAACGATGAACTCTACGAGCTGTACAGCGACGTCAACCTTGTCAAAAAAATTGCGCATTGGACGTTTGAGATGGCTGGGACATGTAGAACGAAGGAATACAAACGCTCCAGCCCACAGAATCTTCGACTCTAATCCGGAAGGACAACGAAGGAGAGGAAGGCCTCGCCTTAGGTGCGCACGTAAGTGAAAGGGCACCTCAACCAGCTTGGAGTGTGCAACTGGAGGCAAAGATCGCTCTAATTGGAGAGGCTTATTGGTTGAGGCCTAGGTCCAGCCCGGACTGTAGCGCCGCCTAAGTAAGTAAGTATTGTATACACGATCTGCCACTGGTCCAAGAGGAATTTATCCGTCACCATGAGGTTTTTAAAATCTCGGAGTTCGTTCTGAAAAGCTTTCAACCGATCAAGTTAACCAGAAATAATACACTGGTTGGTTGTGAAATACGTGAGCTAGAGCCCATTTAGATTTTCCTTCGCAGGCAAGAAGAATGAAGATCCCAGTCTCAAACAACGAATCCAGTTGCTTTGATTTATGCAATTAGCCAACTTTTTGTTCTGAAACTATTTCAAAATCTTTAGGTAAATGTACAGATTGAAAATGTTTTAAAGGTCCTTTGGCTTTTTCACAAGGTACAGTACTAATAAGATTTTTATAAGAAGGGAACCTAAAATGATTGACGCAAACTGATAAGCTGACAAACTTGTTAATTTTATAAACGTTAATAACGCATTCTCTAAGATCTGTCAAAGTCTGAACACTTGAGATACTCGCACATTGGATTTTTGATCGTGTTATCACGCCCATAGGCGTCTGTTAAACACATTCCTTTATGTAATAGCCTTAATAACTTCAACTCGACTTACACATATATTTGTTTCTCTTTCTCTTTCAGTGGTATGCAATTACACGGTACGCGCTTGTGCTTACAGCTGTCAAAATAACCCCGATAATCGGGAGTCTGAACTTCAGAAAATTTTAAACAATGAACAATTGCCTATATGTCCTGCTGCTCCAAGATCAGTTATTACACGAGGGCCTTTCAATTTGGCTGGTACAAATTTATCTTCAAAATTAAGCGTTACCATGTTAATCACAAATTTGTTTGCTTTTTTTTAGCTCGTCAAGAACATTTGAGCGAAGATTTTAGTAAACAATATTTGCCTGCTGAATATTGGATATCAACGATAGTGTTCTTATCTTTAGCAATTGCCTTCACAGCCGCATCAGGTGCTTTCTCCCTAATCAACATGTCATACCGGCCGGTTGAGCCAATTTTCAACATATTCGGATTATACATTTGGAATGGCATTGCCGCAGGAGCATCTCTTCTGGCGCTTATATTATGGGGAATCCTTTTCGGGCAACATCTTACGGATAATGTTGCGGTGAGCGATACGCTCAACTCAGATGTACCATTTATCTCAAAAGGGAATGCTTCCTTCGGCTTTTCATATTACATCATGATCATAGCGTTTGTGTTGAACTTAATTAACATTGGCGTACTGGTGCTGCGTGCTTATTTAATCAAACGTAATGCTGAGCCACCAACTATAACGATCGACAATGATGATTCTCCTTTAGAATTTTACTAAAATAAAACTAAGTAATTGTAGTTTGTATATTTTGTTTAGATATGTTTTACTTTAACTTAGCTTTAAATTATTAAAAACCGTGCATTGACAACAAAAAGCGCTTTATCTTAATTGTATCTTGGTGTCTAGAGTCACAGCATACCTGACTCAAACTCCAGCAGTGTAGATATTACCGCTCGGTTTTTGAAATAGGAAATAAGGAGTTGGAAACAATAAAGCTGCTGGTAACGTATTTGCGTAACAATATCGGTTAATCGATTGCAGGCAGTAATTGTTTTATGTTTCAGAGAGGGCCAATGGTTACTTAATCTACAATCTTTAATAACCTTATGTGGAAAGCCCTGTCGACTCATTTTTGTAGACCGTACTCGCTTCTTCCTTTGAACTATTGTACTTCAATTCTTGATTGTACGTTTTGCTTGTTCTTGTGTTGTCATCGACCCGAAGGATATTACTTTTGCATAGATCTTTGTAAATTAACTACTTGTTTGCTGCTTCAGCGGACTATACTATATATCGTTTTTGTTAGGCTGCTTAGAGACACGATTTGGAAAATATTACAAGGCAAATAAATACTCCCTTTCTCTTGGTTGGTGAGGTTAACTCCTGGAGCGTATTGTGGGGGTCTCCTCACACAAATCGCTGAGGAGCTATTCTTGAAAATTTCTTTCTAAAAACCAACCTTAAAATATTGAGCGACGGATCTCCTACACATTTTTCTACTCATAAAACCTTCACCCACATCGATGTAACATGCTGCTCACCAGAACTTCTGCCAAAAATTAATTTTGGGTAATCTTAGACTCTCTCCACAACAGCGACCACTTCCCCATCATCACCTCAATCGTCCTAGACAACAACAGCTCCCAAAATAAAATTCCAAACCTCCTAAATTCAAAACTGACCAAGCAATTTGGGAAAAATATCAAAATCTTGCTTCAAAATATTTATTTGGTAAAGATATAGGTTCTAACATAAACCATGAAGCCGCCTTGTTACAAAAGGCAACTAGATGGGCCGCAAATCCATCTATACCCCAAACATTCCCTAAGACATCAAAAAAACAAGTTCCTTGGTGGAATCCCAATTTAGAATCGTTTAGAAACACAAAAGTTAAGGCCTGGAAAGATTTCAAAAAGTTTCCCAATGATCCAAATTTAATAAATTACAAAAAGCCCTAGATTTCGACGACAAATCAAAATTTGCAAATCCGAGAGCTTCCGAGTACTAACATCATCTATTAACAGAAACTATTCCAGCCCTCTCTCGAATCCGTTGGAAATCTGCAACCTTTTCGCAAAAAAATGGTCCGCCGAGTCCACAGACACCAATTTCCCCCAAAAATTCCGCACAATGAAACACATGTTTCACAGCAACAAAATACAAATTGTTGCAGCCAACTCTCCAGCCCGGCAAATAGAGCAACATTTCACTATTGATGAACTCGAAAACTGCCTTTCGAAAATGAAAGGTAAGACTCGCAGTAGGGATAGGGTTTCATATCCCATGATCAAAAATTTGCTCTTAAATATAAAAACTAGACTTGTCAAGCTCTATAACAAAATCCTTACCGTATGCAGCATCCCCCTCAGCTGGAAAACCACACGTGTAGTCCCTCTTCCAAAACCAAAAAAGACATTTGCTCCCTTAATGGTTACCAACCCATTTCACTCTTCTCATGTACATCAAAATTACTCGAAAAGATGATTGCAAAACGGCTCCAATGGTTCACAGAGAGAAAAAAATCTGATGAGTGGCAACCAAGTTGCTTTCAAGACGGGGAGAGGTTGTAAAGACGCCCTTCCTCACATTGACCAGTACGTAACTAATGCTTTATCAGCCCGTAATCACGTAACCATTTTATCGTTAGATTTTGAAAAAGCATTCGACAAAATCGCGGTGCGTCTTATATTAAACAAACTCAAAATCTGGGGCATTGGACCAAACATCTTTGGTTATGTAAAAGCGTTTTTAACAAACAGAAAAATCCGGGTAAAAGCTAACAACACTTTTTCATCAACATTCCCACTACACAATGGTATTCCGCAAGGCTATCCATTGTCAGTTGTTTTATTTTCTATCGCTTTTGATGAAATAAGTAAAATCATTTCGAAACACAAGTCACTAGATCACTGCCTTTACGCAGACGATATTTATATTCTATGCAAATCCATCGACTAAAATACAACAAATGATCTCTTTTCAAACATCATCAAGGATATTTTTTGTTGGTCAAGCATATCTGGTGCAAGACTTTCGCTAGACAAATGCAAAACACTTCGCATTCGTCGTAAACTCTCTTGCTCCGGTTTCGTTCTAAAAATAGGCAATATCCAAATAACACCTGTTGATTGTTTAAAGATACTACATTTATTTTTTAACTATAAATATAATTGAAAGGATCATGTTATAGAACTTGAAAAGAGCCTAGCTGACAGAGTTAATATTGTTAACTACCTAGCTTGTAAGAAAAGTAATGTACATTGAAATACCCTCTGTAGTATATCTAGAACTCTTATTCTAAGTAAAATCGGTTACGGTCTTTGTACATACGGCAACAGCCCCAAATCAGCACGTAGAATAATCAAGCCGCTATACCATCAAGCAGCAAGAAGAAGCATTAATGCTTTTTCTACAACTCCCATAAAAAACATCTTGGTCGAAGCTGGACTTCCATCAATAGAGAAACGTATTTTAAATTCAAAAACCAGACTCATCGCTAAGCTCTCATTCCAAAGTGGTTCTATGGTTTACAAACATTTCAAACACGCTATTTCCTCTATACAAGTTAAAATGATACCATCTGCGATCTCCTACGCGGTCGAAGCTGCTGCTCAACTTAATCTACCGGTAAAACATGTAGAAAAATACACACCTCTACATCCTTCTTGGCTATTGGACTCCAAATCTTTCATTCTCGACCTAGCTGATCTACCAAAATCCAACACCAAAAAGTCAATTTACTGTCGTATCTTCCAGCAAATACCCTCAAATTTTAAATCTAAAGGCTGGATTTTCGTATTTTCTGACGGATCAAAAACAGCTGACAGCACCTCGTTTGCAATTACACTTGAAAATGGTTCAGTATTGCGCACAGGGATACTGCATGATTTTACCTCAATCTTTACAGCCGAGGCCTTAGCCATCTTAGAAGCCGCGAAAGTGATATCTGGCATAGGGGGCAAATATTTATATCCGCGGATAGTATATCAGTTATGGTCAATCAAATCAGAGATTATCTTATAAGATTCAGAAATAAAATTAAACTGATGTGAGTCCCTGGGCATGTAGGAATCCAAGGCAACGAGCACGCAGACAAAGAAGTCAGTCTTGCTCACAATATGCCGCTTATTAAGTTCAAAGCCTTTAGCAAGTTAGATCTTATTAAAACTGCTCAGACTATTATTCGCAACAAACATTTGTATACAATCGTTTTTCGGAGCTTTGTGAGTCTCTTTATCTTGAATACCTCTACCGCAAGCAATTTAGCTTAGTCTCGGACTCTAAACGCTTCTATCAATTTGCTAATACCAAAAGAAATCTGCCATCTATTGCTTCCGCCGATCCAAAAACCATTGCAAATTTCTTTGCCTGTCATTTTAACAAATCCTTTTTTGAGCATAAAGCTGAATCCGATCCTAGTTACTTTAGCTATATGAGAAACTGTCCTGAGACGTCATCCATCTCGCTAAATATAACAACATCTTTGGTATCTGAAATTATCACCAAATTTTAAGACGATTTTTTGTCCGGCCCTGATGGCCTTCCGGCTATTATAATGAAAAAGTGTGTAACCCATCTCGATCCTCCTCCCGCTGCCATATTTAACTTGTCTGTTTCAACAGGTACTTTCTTTTTCCTATAGAAGGAATCTTATATCATCCCTATTCATAAAATGGAAGTAAGGCCGAAGTCGATAATGATAAGCCCATAGCCAAACTCTCTCTTTAGATCTTCAATATCCGATCCCATTAAAGCAACATCTGGTGTCCCTAAGGGTGATCACCTTGGCCCAATCATCTTTATCCTAACGATTAACGATATAAATCTCATCTTAACGAATTTTAATCTTTCTATTTTCGTTGATGGCATGAGAATTTCCAAAGTCATTTCATTGCTTTCTGACTCCCATTGCCTGTAAGATGACTTAAATAAATTTTCAGCATGATGCAAGCAAAACTTTTTGGAGCTTAATGCCAAGCGATAACCTATTCCCGCAAACGTGAAAAATAAGGATCGATACAACAGAAAACTGTCAAAAAAATCACCAAAGAATCTATAAATTGCCACAGTTCTAGCCAGCGCTTGCGGAAAGCTGAAGACGGCTCCCAGCTTATTTCGGATAAAGGTCGAGTAATTTTTTTTTTTTGCGTCAATCTTCAGCCATGTTTTCGCCAAAGATATAGATGTATGTCTGTGGGGCTCATTACCAGCAGCGCCAACAGCATCTCCACAACTTCTGCACTAATAAAGAAGATCTGGGAAACCCCATCTCCTTAAGATGCCAAAATGAAAGCGAAATCTAAAATTACGTGAACAAATGAAAAGAATGCATCCTCTTACCGATATAGTTTTGTTGATGATACACTGTATCAACGAGAACTGGACGAAGTTATTTACTTCCTCTCACATAGAGTAACGGATAACCTCTAATCGCAAATTTCGTCGGACTGGAATTATACCCGAAATATTGTTAGCTTAGACAATAACCCAGTTCCACATATGAAGAACAACCGGTAGAGAAAGTATTGTTGCCAAGTGTTCGAGATTTTCAAAATTATACCAATATCGGTTTATCATAATGGTTTTTTTATGTTCATCCAGCCTTCAACATCATATCTTGCGATAAGCCCATACCGAGATCAATACTTTCCATTATCCACAGACGAATATCAACAATGCCTAGAAATCGATGACCGGAAGTATTTGTGCAAACAGCGACAACCGATTTTCAATACTCATTCAACAGAAAATCAATGTGAAGTTCATCTACTAAATCATAAAAAGGATTTATCAACTTACTGCATCCTTAAAGGAACCAATTCGGGAAAAATGTGGATCCAACTTCATAACCCGAATCAATGGATATTTGCCTTTCAACAAGAAGTTTTCTCAATTGTTTTTGGATCAAGGATGCAGGATGCTTACAGGTGTCGGAATTTAAAAACTAGCCCAGAACTGTGTCATTAAACAGCCAACAATGACGATTAATGCTCATAGTTTCTACGTGTCGGAATCAGCTCTACCATTTATACCAGCCTTCAATTTAAGCCAGTTTCTAAAATATCATTCGCGGAGATGATGACCTGACGTTACTAAAGAAAGGCATTAAAGGCATACAAGCGCACCAAGTGTTGCCGAACCCAATAACGCTTGTCGTTATCTTTACTTTATTTTGGTCAGGTGGTCACAAACTTGGCTACTATTGACTCGATTGAATGGTTCGGAATTTGGGTAGTCCCCGTACTTAAACAGTCTGCACAAGTGTTTTTTTTAATATCCACAGGTTTGACTGTTATCTTAATACAAAATTTCTTTTTAGCGCTTGGGAAAACTTAAAAACTTTATTTCCTCGCTTTCCACGCCCTTTTTGATCGTAGGTCACACGAATCGCTCTCGTCCATCTATTCAGCTCCACTTCGTAGACAAGTTGTTATGCTTCATGTACTTGTCTGCACTCTTATCAAATTAAGTGAATCGTGCAAATTGTCAGGTGAAAATCTCTACATCAGTCGCAGAATTTCTAGCGGCTTCTTCTCACTGATCTTCAGCACTTAATGCAAGTTGTAGAAGCGTTAACGAAAAGTTGAGAAATTCGCGACTAGGAAAAGCTGTATAGACTTGTTGCGTTATGGTCATTCAACGTTAAATCTCCTTCCGAACGATAGCAGCAGTTCAATAAGTAGTGTTCGAAGATCACTTTTCCCGTTCGGAATGCTCAGATTTCTGTAATTCTGGAGTTGTGACTTACGCCAATTACACCATGATCAATTTGGTTGATTGCTTTTTGTGTCCTTAATATTGATAGCTAGGTTAGGAAACCGTGTACCAGTTGTCATGTACGCTATGCTTATGAATTGTACCAACAAAGACTCCCTCCTTTTTTAGTTTGGAATTAATATATCCTAAAATGGTTTTAATTTTGTACTTCTCCTCTATGGAGTTCACGCCTCTGGCTGATGTTGGCGAATTTATTATGGCTACGAATTGTTATGCAACGTTCGCTTCATGGCCGTACAACTCCTAATATGGTACGCCAGACCCATTGTTGGACAGCTTGCACAAAAGAGGGCGGATATTCCGGAACCAGTAGCCCAGTTCGGCCTACGCAACACATTACGGTTTTCCAATTCCAACGCATTTAAGAGGTCAGCATTTTAAAGGGCTTTATTATTAGAATAAATATGTGAAAGGGGATAGAGCATAGAGTTCAAAAAAGCAGCACCACCTTCATTGCTTGTCATTACTCTTACCCGGAACAAAAAAGGAGCAGCTAAACCAAAGCATCGCATCAGTAAGCAAAAGGTTGGCAAGGGTTCGAGTAGATTTCTAGAAATTACACACAATAACATCTAAGTCTATTGGAAGCTCTAGCACTACCCTAGTTTAAGCGCAGCGCATTAATATTGTCAATTGCAACTACCCCCCTTTGAAATATAAACGTGTTCGCCTAGAAATGCTTGTACTTGCATGCCATGTTTGCTAATGAAGCTAATATAAGGTGTTCGACGTAACTCGAACTCTAGCCAACGGCTTAAGTGTATTATTTCACTGTTGCATGAACCTAAATCCTATTTCAAAGTGAAAAATATCCCCATACCGTCCAACAGCATTCTCTAGAATTTAATAATGACCAACCAATATTCGTAACTTTTCGTATTCATTTTAATTTTTGGATAAAAAATATAATTCAATTCATTATATTCGAGTTCGTTAACTTACGAGTATAAAAAAATATATAATCATTTAGGGAGTATTTTTTTTTTTTTGCTTTTTTAAGTTTCTTTTGTTTATGTTCTAATCGACTTGATTCACTTTTGTTTTATGGCGCGCTGACTTTGTCCCTTAAGTAGAAAATTAAATATTATGTATCATTTATAACTGAGATTCAGGTTGTATAAGGTAAAACATAAAAGTTAAATTAAAATACAAAGGCAATTTGTTGGCAGTTCTAGTAGAGCATAATAGCACTTTGATTTTTCTCCTCAGATGGAGGCTCTAATCGACGATTTTCTCTACGTTCCCGCTTCTTGGCATACATTAACACACCGATATTTATGACAACAACAAATATCGATACGATTAGCAGGTAAAAACTAAATCCAAACGTTGCACTGCCATCGCTATACCAGTGTGCGTTTCGATCATCCACTGCTAAGACATTGTGCGTAAGGTACTGATAGAATTGGACAACCCAACAAATAAATGCAAGTACTTGCGATGACGCTGACGAGATATTCGAAACAAATAACAAAGCCATGGTTCCACGTTTTTTGGATGCTGATGCAGCTTTTAAGACAGAAGCAATTGCAGCGATTGCACAGCTTAAAAGTCCAAAACCGGTGCCCAATGCTGTTACTAACCAAAGCCAAAAATTCATTATATCCGGTTCGCTCTTGATAAATGTGTAAACTGTAAGTTAAATCGAAAGAAATTGTTTTAATACAAATTGTGGAAGTAAACTTGTACATTTATACCATTAACAGGATGACTACGAATGCCATAGCCAACGTTGAGTACTTTGTTTCCAGAAAAGAGTCCATAGTTTACTTCTCCGGAAGACTCCTACAAAAAAACAAAAAACATATACATTACTTATTAAATTATAAAACAATTGTAAAGCAAGTATATGCATTACAGCTTATATATAATTTGTAAAAAGATTGGTCTAGAACACTAGTGAAATGCGGTTTATGCGAACGCGATCGTTAAATTTTGGTCTGCATTGGTGATATTTGGAATTTTGAAATAATCTAATCCCCCCAAAGTGGGTCAAATATCCACATGACAAAAAATACTATTAGAATGAGATTAAAAATTCTATTTGAGCTTATCCTTGACACTACTTGCCAATACCAAGTGCTGTAACTACGATTAAATGTCAATTGTGCTCAATTCACGTCCTCTTGGTAGCCACCGGGTACTATTCTCGACCCTAACTTACAAACTTAAGTATTGAGCAGATTAAAAAGCAACACTATAATATCCTTGACCTTTATCCACCTCGGCTCTGCTATCAACTCCGGCAATGACATCAGCGTGGAAATCGTGCGAAAGATCACCCTTGCTTATCTCTGCTTCTTTAGGCTAAGAAGGCAATTGAGTAGTAACGCCCTCTCTCGAACAACCAAAACGACTTTATTCTAGACACTGATCATCAGAAGCGCAGAAGCTTGGACACTGGCGAAAGGGATGAAAATTCGCTCGGACGCTTCGAGAGAAAAATACTTCGGGTAATTTTTGGTCTGGTTTGCATCAATGAAGAATGACGACCTCAACAGAAAAGCTAGTATAGCCCGATTTTGATGGCTAGATCATCTTGAACGTATGGACACCAGCGCACCAGTTTTCGACTCCAACCCAGAGAGAAAACGCAGTAGAGGACAGTGGCGCCATCTAAGTAAGTAATAATATCCTTGACAGAACTTCAGACCATAGCCCCGAAGCAGATTTTCGGCTCCGTGATATCTTTTGCTCGAGGGATGCTAGAAAGGGTCTGCTTCTCTAAGTTATGCGTGGTAAACTACACGTCTAAATGACAGCATGTCTGTGCATAAGTGGAGCCTTACGTACTACTATTTCACTTGACACCCCTTGATATTTTCAGTAGCAAGTGGGTGCTAACGCAGCTATTCGCCTTGAAGCGAGTACACAGTAGGCAAATAAACTACTTGGCCACGCTAATATTCTTAATACACTAGTAATACTGCCAGAGAATATCGACTACATTATGCCCCAACATCGGTTTGACACAGACTTTCTTGTAAGCATCCCCTCTAGATCTTTCTGGGAGGAAGATACTTTCATGGACGACAAGTCAATCTATCACTAAACAAATGGATTCAACACTAATAGCGGAGTTTTCTCAGATAAGCTTAACCTGCCCGTCTCCTTCCGCCTTCCGAATATACCGTTTTAATGGCGGAAATTTCGGCGATTAAAGAAGCTCTGTCCTGGTTGAAGAAAAACGTGATATCTGCAAAGAATATCAGATAGTCAGACCCCTATCAAATCCCTGGACTCAGTCTAACAAAATTCTAAAACCGCCCTTGGCTGCCGATTATCTCTCAGAGAGATAGCGGAACAGTTCAACATCCACTTTGACGGGATGCCGGACCACAGATATATTCCAGGAAATTGTAGGGCCGACGAACTCGCCAAAATTGGAACCACTCTACCTATCCTACTGAAAAATGTATCATCGCTATACCATAATACTGGATGCTATTAGAAGAACAAACCTTAGGTGGACTGTTGGGTCAACATATCTAGCGACCAAATACATCTGGCCAAAATTGGATCTGAATCTCTCTAAGAGTTTGATCTCAACGTTATCATAGGAGTCATCACTGGACACTGTATTATAGAGTGCAAAAAGTCTTGGAGGAAGAGGAGGAGAAGACAATCCTCCATCTACTCTGTACATGCCCAGCTCTCTCCCAAAAAAGAAAACTCCACTTTCTTCTACAATAATTTAAGCACGCTTCGTCAAAAGGTAAAATTTTTTCGAATAGTAGGAGGATCACAGATCCACTTGGCATCGCAATGGGCCAGTAAACCCAAGTGGGTTGGTTTTTTCAACCGCCACTTAACTTAACTTAAAACACCCTGCAAACTGAAGAAAGGACAACGACGTTCGGATCTGCGCATAGGCTGTTGGGGTCACGAACAGGCGACGTGCAGCCGAACAACCAGCAGAGAACCTAATTCTTATAAAATAAATATCACTGCCATCCAGGAACTACGACTGGGTGTGCCGGAGAAAAGGAGGGATATGTTCAAGCTAACATTGGCATGATATTGGATTACTCCCCCACAGAACAAATACACAATGCTATCGTACGGATTATCACTATAGTCAACACATGGTTTCCTCACCTAACCATCCACAAAGAAACCGAGCAGTCACCTACTCAAAATACCATCACCAGATAGGTCACAGTGCGATCAATGCAAATCACTCCTCCAGTATTAACACGTTGAGCCCCGGTGGATTTTTTTTTTATGATTTTTAAATGTAAGTTATGTTTTTGTAGTTGGCAAGTGTTTTATATAAATTCTATGTGTTTTGCTGTAGAAAAATGTGAACTTATAAAAATGACCCCCGGTGGATTACGTGGTCCCAGGGTGTAAATTTACTTCGTGGTCACCCATGGACACTTTACAATTGTTGACATTCCTAAAGAAATGTTGCTTCATTTTCAGTTAATTACATGGCAAGGCGTCTAAATCAAGAAGAATTGGAGAGAGTGCTTGAAGATGACCTCGATTACCTTACAAAGGAAGAAAGCTTAAGTAGAGCAGTTTCTCGGGAAGATGACTTTCAGATTCCGGTAGACCAGAAGTAACGACACAGCACCTCGCATGGCAACCTGTTGATGGAGTAAGACAACAATTCAGATTTTGCGAATGATGGAGCAGCTCCTGATGTTAGCGCACAACTTATTGGAAAAAATCCAGCCGATTTTTATAATTTCTTCATTAGTGATGAAATAATTATTTTTATTATTAATGAAACAAATCGGTTTGCTGCACAAAAAATGAGTAACACACCATGTATCTCACGTCAAAAACCAAAATCATCGCAATGGACGGAAACAAACCCTGAAGAAATTCGAAAATTTTTAGGTTTAATTTTGTGAATGGGCCTATTGGTCAAGAAGCTTACTTTACGAAATAAAATGTCAAAATGTTACTTAGTCTGCTTCATTTTGCGGATAATACATACAATAGTATCGAAACAGACGATCGCTTGTCAAAAATTACGGACCTAGTAAAATATCTGGAACTGAAATTCAAAGAAGCCTATACTCCGAAAGAAATTTGCATTGACAAGAGTAATGTTCCATTTCGAGGTCAATACATTCCAAACAAGACATAGATACGGTATAAAACTATTCAAACTATGTAACCAAGGGGGTATACATGGACATTCAAGATTTATACGGGAATGGCAGATAACACATCTGTATCAGAAAAGGTAGTTATGGAAGTGATGGAAGGTCTGTCTTTCGGACTGTGGAAGGACATTATACGCTGATAACTGGTACACAAGTGTTTTCTTGGCTGAAGCTTTGCTGAAAAGACGAACACATTTAGTAGGCACTCTACGAATGAACCGAAAAAAAATCCCCCTAATGTCATCAAATCGAAGCTCCAGAAAGATGAGATTTGCGCTGAGCAAAATGAGACTGTAATTATTGTTCTGAAGTGGAAGGATAAAAGGAATGTTTTTATGCTGAGTACCAAACATGACAACTCAATACAGCCCATTGCAAGCGGAAGAAAAGTTGCAAACAAGCCTAGTATGGTGGTTGGTTACAATAAAAGAAAAGCGTTCATAGATCTGTCAGACCACATGTCTGCCTATTCACTATATCTTCGACGTACACTAAAATGGTATAAAAGGGTAGTTCTGTTGACTGCAACCACTGTTGTAAATGCCTTAATTTCATATAATAAAATAAATAACTTAAAAATGACAATCATTAAGTTCAAGGAAAAGGTCTTATTCATAAAAACTGCGCGGAGAGGCAAGCGCTAATATTTCCCCCATCTTTCTCACCAAAAAACCAAAAGCACTACCTTCAAGAAGTACCTTGGGCACACCATTCAAAAAGACAAAAATGTACCACCGGTGGTCACACGGGGTTCAACGTGTTAAAAGATAGGCACAGCCTATTACGAGTTTTGTTAGTCAGTAAGTAAGTCAGATTTTACTGGCGAGCGCTGGTGTAATTCGTCAAAGAAGATGTTTGCTTACTGAGGCGAGAAACCTCTCAAGTGAGAGATGACTTGGTGGAAATACGAGTACAACTCTACCTCAATTTGATCGGAGTATAATACCCTTAATGAATAGAACCTCATCATCATTTTCCTGGGATTCAGGGAAACAGATAAAGTTAGCTATTCCTTATATAGCCTAAACAAACCTAAGCACTTTTTATGAGTCCCTTTAAAATGTTTGAGCACAGCGTTTGAGAAGGAAACCTAGGTAGGAAAGAAATAATGCCGACGTAGGTTGGTTTGAAGACTATAATGACTAGACTTTAAAATAAAGAAAGATATTTCAGAGTATGTTCACAGGTGGACGGGAGTACGCTCCAATTCAAATACGGTTCTTTTAGGAATCTCTCTCTAACCATGTGAACTACAAGAAGTGATCTCGATGCACACAACTGCCCGACGACCTTAGAAAAAAGAACACATCGACAGTGTATTGATCAGGGTGAGGAGTTAAAAACAAGTTCAGCTAGTTGGCGATATAATTATCAACATCAGGTATTCGTGTGGGCTCCTTTACAAGCTGGATTAAGTTGTTTTCCACAGTGAAGATTTCAACAAACCGTCATTCGTTTGTTATCTATTCTGGACATAGACCGAAGACGCCAGAGCTGTGTATTTTGAAATAGCCAAAAAAACAACGATGCAGAGGTACAATTCTTTGACTGTTGTTGAAGAGCGTATTGAATTGAATTGAATTGTTGTTCAGTTTGGGCTTGCAAGCCTCTCTGTATCTCCTCCTCTTCAGCTTCCCATGGGGACAAAATTTCACTTTAAACACTGATAATCAAGAACAAGAGTTTGAGGCACAGGTCTCCTAAGACCGGTAAAATCTTTTGACTTATTCCCCTCCAATAATAGACCAACTTAGAGGAGCTACTCGCAAGCGCTTCAACTACAGCTACAGAGGCTAAAGAACTGGCACGGTTTCCGCCGATGAACTTGCCGGCAAGGCTCAGCGAAGAGTTTTTTATAACCCGAACTTTTGTTAGATCTCTCTACGTCTTCAGTTAGCGTTTAGATTGATAGCTGGGTTTCATATGAACATAACTACATGTGCCACAATTTTTCAGCTTGCCAGCAGACCAAATAAATGCTTCCCGATGTCTCTAAGAAGTCGGCGGACTTCCTGCTGTCCCCCAGTAGGAAAAACTGCAGGCTGCTTACTGGCGCCGTGACGAGGCGCTTTTCCTAAGCGTTTAAATGTGCTGCGACGCTTGCTATGAAAGTAATGACGACACCGCGGAGCACTACCTCTGTGAATGTCTGACTTACGTTCGCATCAGGCCGCAGATACTTGTACTCGGCGTTGAAGTGGTCTCTACTTTATTACACTTAAGCGCTTACTCGTCTTTCTTCGAAAGACAGAGAAATTACATTTAAAGGAACGTACAATGGACTAGTTCTTTGTCTGAGTGCTCTATTCTGACTGAAAAACAAAACAATATGCCTGTTCCCCGAACGCCACAATCCACTTTTAAGCAAAATATGAACGTTGAACTGTTGGAATAATCGCCTCGAACTTCCCAGAAACCTTCAAACTTCACAGAATCGTTGTTTAACAAGCCCAATATTAGCATAACATAATTGTAAAAATCGCAAGGTCCTATGAATTCCCCATTCGTAAACGAACAAATACAAAAGGCTACCGGTGCCAATATAACTAAGACATGCCCAGAAATGCATGTTCCTCAAACAACAGAAATAAAATGAATGAACTCTCTCCCTGAACAAAGCAGAACATCTGCAAAAGCTTCACATCACCATCTGGTATAATCTCTTCTTCAGTTCGTACAATTTGAAGCTTCATCCACAAATTAGATTTGATTATGCATCACTTCTTGTTCACAGCATATATTTGGGCTCGTAAAAATTCACAGCTAAACCCTTGCGCTTCTGTTTCTGCACTTGCAAACGCACGAGTGACAAGTCAATGTCGCCAGCGTATACAAGAAGTTGCAAAGGTTTTGGAAAAATTGTGCCTCTGGCGTTGGCTTTTGAGATTCTCAAACATCATGTTAAAGAAGTCTATAAGAACACACCACCTTATCTAACAGTCTGCTTTATGATACAAAGGTGGCGGTAATGTGCAGCCTTAAAATCGGTAAAGAGGTGAGTCATGGATTTTCTCTAGCATCTCCTGTAGTGTGAATATTTGGTCAATTGTGGGCTTAGCGTCTTTTAAACCGGAATAACGAAGGTCTTTCAGTTTTTCATAAATGGCGTTCACAGAATATGAAAAACGGCGCAGCTTAAAATGCCTCTTTCTTTTGGATTGGGTAAACAATACTGGGGTTCGATTCCTCAGCTGTCCTCTGATCAAATGGAACGGGTTGACATCTATTCTTAAGCAAGTTACGCTGTCTTAAATACGGTAGCTTGGTCTTTTATCGCCCGTGTTTAATGGTTCGTACCTAACCGTAAAATTTGGGCCGTCTCCGCAGTTTAACAGTCCGCAAATGGGGTTTTCCATATCGTCAGCATCAAGTGTGACTCTATTACTAGGTTTTCTGGTTGATATATTGAAGATTGCTTATCAATGAAGAAACACCTCGAAAAAAATGCAGGTCCCAAAGTTGGAGAAATGGAAATTTCCAGAATTTTATAAAGACGAAAGGCTCCGATGAATGTTTTTTTTTGTTTTTCGGTCTATCTTCGGCCGAACTCGATCTTTGGTTTTTCTAATCGAATGAGCTCACAGCTTGAAATTTAGATTACCTTGTGTAAAAGCAATTTATTAGCATGCCAACCAATTGTTTAATTCAAAATAAACACGAGAAAGTTGAACGAAGAAAGATTATTTCGCATCTCATGCAAGATTGCCTCTCCAATTGACCATCTTTAGATAATTGATAAAATGCACACCCTTAGTTACCAGTCTCCAATGTCGAATTCACCAACGAACATCGAATATTTAACTCAGCAACGACCAACGACCAAAATTTTACATAATCTTTGAAAAAATGAGCATCAACAAGCATGAAGGAGATTCACATGACTGCCTCTGAAACCAAGCGCCTACGCCCATCAATCAAATTGCCAATCGAACACATCTAGTCTGGTAGTTTGTAAGTGTCCTCTGTGGCACATGGACTGCAATATCTGACAGAAATCAAACCCACATCAAACAGTAAATCGTTTCTTTCGCTGCAAACACGAAAAAGGTTAACGATTTACTCTATAGCCGACAGTTTACAAATATATCACCAGTTTCGAGATGAGAGAGGCCAACTTACGCAACCTGTTGAGTCAGCAATGTACGCCAGAGCGTGTGAATTAAACAAAAAAGCAAAAACAAAAATAATTAGCGTACCCTACTGCATACTTTAACGATAATTACTTTATCGTCGTACTGCGATTAGGTGAAACAGAAAAAAACAAGTTGACAAAGGCACAAACATATCTACCTAAATATGTACATGCTCGTATTCGTACTCGTGCTCGTACATGCATAACTGAAACTCACCGAGGTGTTGACCCGTTTTGGGTACGCTCGAACCCAATGGTTGGTCGTTAAACTGACCAGTAGAAGACCAATGGCTATGCAGCTTCCAAAGAATGTAGAAAATACTAAAGCTCTTGTCCTGATACTCATCCTGTTTGTTATCTCTGCAAGGGCAAAACATAATCTCTTTCAAAATCTATCTCAATCACAAGATAAACAAAAGACTTGACAACAAAACTATCGAAACACTCCTCATCTTACCTTCTTCCTCTATTTGGTTTTGAATTTCCTTTATTTTGGCAGTTATTTATGTTATCCTCATTCAGGGATAGTTATCTAGATGTTTCATTGTTTTTTTTTTGTTTTTTTTTGCTTACGGATTTTCTCCACCGTTTTTGGGTGAAACAACTTGTGGGTCAAGTTGTTATTCCTGTCCACGGAAATCGCATCAATTCGAACTCGTTTGCTGGTGCGTTAGTTTAGCGGAGATTCGTAACGCGTGCGGCTTTCTTGTCATAATAGTAGTGAGTGGAAGTTTTCGAAACCTATTTTGGTTAGCTGATGATTTTGTTGTTTGGAATTTTTGTTTGCTTGAAGCTTACACTTGGCTCGCACACATTCTGCACTTGTTAAATTATCCGCAACAAACTTGAGTAGTTTTTTTTGTTCAGTTTTTTTTTTTGGTGTGCGCAATGTTGGTACGACTGGTTTTGAAAGTGAAGTGCAGTGATGTGCACACCCAACTGCAATGTCAAGAAATTATTTACTGGTGGCATTGCCAGGTACAAGGAAATTGATGGACAGAATATTTTCTTGACAATCCCGGAAATTGTTTTTATATCAATTATAATTTAGGAATTTAGTTTTAAAATGGATGTATTGATGTGGTGATGATGCATTTTTTTTATTTATTTATTAAATCCAGTTAAATAAGTTCGGCATGTACCTTATGCATGTGTTAGGAAAGTATGCACTTTAATGGCTTAGTCTATCTGAGTCGTTCCGATACATCACATGAAGGGACTGATACAGGAGAAATTTGCGGTACGGTTAATTTTTCAATGGTGAACGTTCCTCACCATTTTCCTTTTGGATCGAGGAAATTTTAAAAGTCCATAACTCTTTTAAATTGCTTGAAAATATTATAGCATTTTATGTTTGAGTACAACTTTTGACAAATGACCTCGAATATGTTTTACAAATGATGACTGCTAATCTAATTTTTGACCACTTTTCGAGTAATTTGGCCCGTATATCGTGAACAGCAGTTACATTCATTTTTTAATAATCGGCACGCACTCAAGGGGTTTTGCGTACCTTAAAATATTTTCGCAGTTTAGGCAAAGGAATGTTAGGGAGGAAAGAAAGAGAGACACCGATGTACCTTGGTTTCGAATGTGTGCAGGTTGTAATGACTAGGAAATAAACAATTCGACAGGGCACGATATTTCAGAGTACGTCGGAAAATGGGCTTGAGGGTAAACTGATGAGGGTTCATAGAGAGACGAGTGTCTCTCTTGAAAGGCAATTTCGATGGAGCACTGGTGGTGAAAATAGCGATAAAACAAAGTAAGACAGGAGACTTTTCGTGGGTGTTCAAGCGTGTCAATTGACTGTGTGATATTAACAACCCCTATGAATTTTATCGGTTTTGAATCTTAATTAGCAAGTGCATAGAGGTTTTCGGAGCACACGACCAAATGAAGGCTGTGCACTTAAATTTTGAGCGAATAAATGCCTTATACAAGGTGACGCAAAATTAATGGATGAATGAGTGATGGAAATCTTTATTTGGACCTTTACAATTGTTTCTGTTGAGTGGAAAAGATGATATCCGCCAAGTAGCTGCCGCCAGTGTTGATACACATTTGTGCCCGTTATATCGTATTTTCCATGACTTTCCGCAAGATTTCCGATGATAACTGTTCACATTCCTGTAGAATATTTTCCTTAAAGGCTGCGATTGTCTAAGGCTTGTTGAAATAAGCCCCAAAGAAAGGCGTGTGGGATGGTTAAATCGGGCGATCTTTCGCCAAAACGGGAGATTATGCGACCAGGAAACGCTTCCTTCACAATATCCATTGTGGCTCGTGCTGTGTGTGCGGTTGCACCGTCTTGTTGAAACCACATGTTCTCCAAGCCCCGCTCATCCAATTCCGACAGTAAGAAGTCGTTTATCATGGCCCTATAGCATTCACCAGTAATAGTGACCGTATTGCGATGGCGTCCTCAAAAAAGTATTTCCCAATCACAACTCCCGCGTGAACGCCGCACCACACAGTGGCTTTGAGTGGATGTAATGGTTCTTCGCGCATCACACGCGGACTTTCAGTGCCCCAGAAACGAAGATTTTGCTTATTGATGTAACCGCTTAAGAGGGAGTGCGCCCGGTCGGTCATGATGATTTTCGACACAAAATTGTCCTCTTCGTTATTGAGATTGAGGATGGCTTTACTGTAATTCACACGCGACTGACGGTCAGGAGGCATTGACTGATGCATTGTTAACAGTGCTTTCACTAAGATTCATTGCAGGGTCCGTCTGGAGATGCTCAATTGCGTGGTGCGCTAACACCACCGACCGATTATTGGTCAAAAACATCGACACAATTATTCCACGCTCTTGCGGAATATAGCGCTCCATTGCTTATCTGTTTGTAGACTGGAGCTCTCTAGTTCCCAAATGTCAAATATGATTGGCGTACGACGGCATTTGCAAAAATTATACCATCTTCCGATAGGGTGAATAATTTTGCGCCACCTTGTATATTGTGATCAATATATGAAAATTGGTGAAAATTAAAAATAATGTCGGACACAGAACGGACCCCTGGGGCACTTCAGCATTTTTTTTGTGGGTGTCATACTTGAAACTTAAATGTTCCGAAAGGTAATTTCTAATCCATTTATGAAGAGATTTATCTATTCCAAGTGCACGCATTTCCGACAAAAGAGCTGTCAAATACCTTTAAAATATCAAGTGTAACTATCTTGCTTTCGGGAGATTGGTTGCTGCGAGAACCATACAGCCGGTCCTTGAGAAGTTTATCAGTGCTTCCATAACATTGGAAAGAAGCGACATAAGTATGTAAGTGCAATGGGTCTGTAGGAGGAGAGAGAAGAAGATTCGCCTTGGTTAGGGATGGACTGAACAAATGCTGTCCTAAAGAGTAGGATCGATGGAAGGCTTTGCCAGCGTGGAAGAACACCTTTTCAGGAGAATCGGAGATATACCATCTTAATCGGATTTTTATATATTAACTCTAACTACTACTACACAAATGCGAAAATGAATTCGCCCCCATTGAATATTCGACACACTTACGTATAGAGGGAGGCAAAGCACAAGCTGAAAGAGCTGATAGCTCCATAATGTTATTATAAATGAGCGTTGGGATGGAAGATAAGGCAGGATTTCTGATGTTCTTAGCGAACGACCAAACAATTTTGCTACCTTTGAGATATTGTAATTGGTATTTTGCTCAGTTTATGGTCATAAATTTCACACGCTTAAAAAAAGACGTTGCAGTTATTTCTGGCTCGTATGAACTCTTTTCGGGTTTGCTCTGTCGAGTTGGACTTGTAGGACCGAAAAAACATTTCTGACAGCCTCTTTACAGCTAGAGTCGTAGCAAGTCTTTCCTTTTGTTCGATACTCTTAATCCGATGAGGGATAAAGGATGTCCTTCCAAAGGGAATAGTGTATGTGATCATAAGTATTAGCATCGACATCTACGTCGTTACCGAGGAAATGGAACGACCTTAAGAAGTTGTAAATTCCACTCCAATTGGTTTTCTCGTATTGCCATATTGTTCTATTAGAAATGTCTTCTCTAAGTGTGTGGACAGTGTACGAGAAACTAGCTGATATGGCGCAATGGTCCAACGAGCCTGGAAATGAAATATAATATAAATATAAGCTTGAGAAATTAAAACCAAGTCCATGGTGTTGGCGGTATTACTATCAACGTCTAATGTGCACGTGGGCTCATTTATAAGCTGCGTCAAGATGTTTTTCGCAGCGTAGATGTCAAAACACCGCCTTTCGGGTATTGTCTCTCCAGAATGTCGAAGCCACTCAGAATTGTATATATTGAAACCACCCGTAATAACGATTTCAGTATCAGAATACAGGGGTACAATTCTTTCAATGAAGTCAGACAGCGCATCAAACTCGTTAAAGGTCGAATTGCTGTACAGTTTGGGGCTTCCGCAAATAAAGTAGTAGTGGATAATTTGCTTACGGATACGAAATTTTAACCATATGACATAGAATTTCGGATTGGAGCATGAATTACAATGTTCTGCAGTTCGGTAACCATAGCAATGGCACTAGTTCGTATCCATGTAGCTTGAGATATTAGTGATCCAAGAGGTATGGCCGAGGATATACCTGTGGTCCACTTAATGCCAAAAGAGCGGCCTTTTATTTACAAACGTGGGCGTGTGCTGAGATTTGCTGTTATAGGAGAGGATGGGCGAGATGCGGTTGGCAAAGGCGCTGTACTGCTAATTGATAGCCGCATTCGTACTTTGGTTATTACTAGGTACTGGTGTATCAATGTTAGCACCTCAGGATGTGCGGACGTCTAGAATACTGGATCCGAGTCTTCCTTCTACCGCAATGTGATCATATGACTCACCGTATTTTAATAAGGTGACCGCCATCTGCCCCTGTGGATCCTAGGAGGAGGGAAACGTATGCTTGATACGACTGCCCCTTTACGGATGTAATGTCGTCATGCTCACGGCGCTACCAAAGGTGTTCTCCCATCCTATTTTAGCATTAAAGCCACCGAGTACAATTTGTACGTCGTACTAGTGACACTGCACATAGGTTATAAGAAGCCTCCCTTGGTGGTGTCGTCTTTTTTCTCGTTTGGGGCATGCGCGCATATATTTGGTTCTTAATATTCGGTTGACGAAAAAGAATTTATGTTTTGAACTGTGACGTATATAGTGTAGCCTAAGAAGACGATTCCTTTACGATTTGCCAATTCTAGTCGTTTTTCTTTGATTGCTTCCTTCAATTTCATCAGTTATTTACAGTAAATAACTGAATTGATCGTTTGCTTCCTTGAAAGTAGCTCAAAAAACACGCAGTCTTTACAATCTCACCAAATTCAGCACAACCTTATTTTGATGCAGTTCAGCTTTTGATGTGGTTTGTTCTGGTTCATCACTCTTAGAATATTATCGTTTTCAATTGATGTTATTGTAAACGCTCTATTTCATACACCAGTGATGATTCGTTTCAAAAAAGAAACAACTTCATTGCGTTTCAGATGCGTATCGCAAATATTGACTCGTTGTGTTAAGTGAATCTCTTTCAACTCATGTGGAATTCAAATGTCGAACTTTTTACGAGTCCAAGACCTTTTAAGTGATTTTCAATTGTGATGGATGGATATGGCGATCTGATTCAATTATGACTTTGATTTGATCATTCAACTTTTCAACTTCAGTTGGTCTACCAGAAAGTTGGTTATCGTTGAGTGAAAGATCTCTAGAAAGGAATTTCCCAAACTAATTCTGAAACGTGCGTTCTGTTAAGCAGTCAATACCATAAACTTTGTGACCCTCAACAGCTTTACGAAAATAAAAAAGCAACATATGTCGTAAATAATCGTTTTTGCACTCCATATTAAAATTGACACTGTTCTAACAGGTGTAAACGAAATTAAGCTCGGTTTGCTTCTAAAGTAACATAACTCATAACATTGACAAAAGCTAGAGTCAGGAAGACCGAAACAACTTTTTTGCCAAACTAATAGAAGTAAATATAAATCTAGTATTTAAAGAAAATTAACAATTAACTCTATTCTAAACAAGATTTCAAAACACCCACCACACGAACACAGTCTAACCTCAAACAAATCTATTACAATCCTTGTGTTTTTCGAAGGAAAAGAAAGAAAACGAAAACGACAAAGAGAAGAGAAGAGAAAAAAAAACCTTCGTGTTGTGAGCGCCTGTCAAAATATTGACGTAATATTTTTTGATTTCTCATATTTTCGTAATTTTTTCGTATTAAACTATTCGCCAGCTTAAAAAATCATGTGCTAAACCATTCTTCAACATCTCAGCAAACTCTTAACAAAGTTTATTCCACGAAAAATCGAACAATCGACGCTAGCAAAAGTTTCCCAGTTTTGCAACTCGCCAATGACGAACCATCATGAAGAAGTTTCACAATAAACCAAGAAAAGTTCAAAGTGTATGTGCAGAGTGTTTTTCTATTTGTTTATATGGCTGTGGGTAACATAAAAAATAAAAAGAAACAGAAATGAGATTTTCCCGAGCCCGTATGTGTTGGCCTGCGAGCGGAGGGTCCAAATGTATTCGCGCCTCGACTTGTTGGAAAGATTTAGGCAGTCTGGCCTCTGGCAGAGCCAGCTTTTGTGCGTGCAAACAAGGATTTCCACTTGGTGCTTACGCATGAGGTTTACGAGTTGATTGAGTATTGTGCGAACTTTGTGTATTATGTAGCGTATGCCAGCTATGTCGTTCGAATTGGAATTGGTATTGCACTGGGCCTTTGGGATCAGGAAAGGATAAAGATGATAAAAATATTCCGCGCGTTTATCTCCTTGCCTCTGACCTAGTTCTGTGCCAAGTTTTTTTCTCTTCGATTTTTAATTCTTTTTGTCACAGGTTTTCTCTCGGGGTGATGTGTTTCGTTTGAGCGCCTTATGGACTTTTGTTGTCTACATACTCGTAACGATGATGCCTCGAGGTCAATGGATTTCCAATTAGATATTCTCTGTCGTTTGGTGTTCATCATGAAGAAATGACGAGAATGATGAAATTATTTTCACTACTTGCCAGGTGCATGCAATTTGAAT
The DNA here is from genome assembly GCA_963966105.1 of Volucella zonaria. Classification (NCBI taxonomy): domain Eukaryota; kingdom Metazoa; phylum Arthropoda; class Insecta; order Diptera; family Syrphidae; genus Volucella; species Volucella zonaria. The sequence continues at coordinate 314,283,262 of OZ014530.1, read as the reverse complement.
GTCTGCACCAAAATTGGGATTGTCAATCAGGCCTTTGTCCTTTGGGAGGCTTTGTTTTCAGCTAATCAAGTTTGTTAGGTGATCTTTTGTTTGATGATTATTGTCGCCTTAGTCATGCGCTTTGCTCTCACCGCATTCTTCACAAATGTCGGTCGAAAGTACCATCACGTCAGTGACAAAACTTTCCTTTGTATATAGGTATGTCCACCACTATGTTTCTCGTTGAATTCCTTTTGTTTACTTCTTTGATTTGATTGTTTAAATTGTGACTCTTGAATGTTGGCATTAGAATGTGGGTGATAAAGGACCAACTGTTGTCGTCTCAATTTCATAAATATGATGTGTGTGATGTGATGTAGTTGATTATGCTCAAAGGGCAGCGAGTCTTTTTAATTACGCTACAGCTTGCTCCTTTGCTTCAACCTACAAGCCAGTGCAACGAGCAGGACCTTCGCTAAGTGCCACTTGGATCTTTTACTATCGAGGTAAGCATTGGGATTGGAGTTGGTGGCTTTTAGCTTAAGATTTCCTATCATCGCAGATGTTCCGTAAGCCACGTCGTTCGATATGTTCAGTTTGTCTTTGCTTCATCTGGGTTATTCCTTTGTGGACATTCGACTTGAGAATTTGTCCAACTTCAGGTTGTAATTGTTTCATTGTCAACGGCCTCGCCACAATGAAAGCATCGGTTCCCACTAGATCACCGAAATCAAGCAGTGTTGGGCGCTGTAAGTACGTAGGTGAGTGACCACGTGGGAACTCAGTACACTCCGCGTGCTGTTGACAAAAACGTGTCCATGGGCATAGTACCCCGGCGTTAAATCCCGGACCCTACAAATTAATTTGTATCCCTTAATAGTAATAATAATAATAATTGTTTCATTAAGATACATCGACCGTCCTTCGGCATGTCTGCTTAGGATGAGACACTCGTCCTACCCATTTGGTAATTGGATTCATAGCGTCGTTAACTGTCTTCATGCCGTAAGTTGCGACCGACCCTTTCTCCTCCACATTTTGACGTTCGATATATTGTTTGAGCAAAGATTCTTAAGTTGTTGCGATGACACCTTTTTATGAAGGTTTGGCGCTTCCTTGTGACGGTGTTGGTTATTTTCCAGCTGCTTCATCCATGAAGAAACACTTTCTACATTTAATCGAAACAGTCGCAGCTTGGTTTTTGTACTGAAAACATTGCTCTTGACATCCACCATCCTCTAATAGTATACATTCTAGGTACAGAAAGCTGTTTCCTTTCTCGGCTTTCTTACTTTCTCCTTAGGGCCTTTGTTTTAGTCGTATCCGCTTCTAACTCCGTGTTATGACCACCATGTGCAGGTCCACGTGAGAGCAGGTAAACGTCATCAGCGTAGTCAAGATGTTTAAGGTAAATCCATCTGTTTCCTTCAGGCAGAGCTGGTCAGATTACATCACTAGTCAATACAAGGAACGTCAGTGGGGAGAGAATGCTACCATGTCGTATTCCGTTGCACAGCACACTTCAAACTCCTCCGACATCGTATCGTTGTGAAAGACATTTATAACAGCGACTAATTTTTTATGTACATTCTCCTGCGCAAAGGTCGACATATAGCCAGCTGATTCGAGCTGCCGAAAGACTTCTCAAAATCGACGAACACCAAATTCAGCGGAGATCTCTATTCGATGATGATCCGCAAGGTGTTAATGTTTTCGTTGCAGATGGATCCAGGTCAAAAGCCTGCCTGTTCGTTGCCGTTGAATCGAGATATTCTTTAGCTCGACCCAGAATTATTCTATGTTAGTCATTAGTTTGACTACATTTCGTCAGGTTTTTTTGGTAGCTTAACAATCGGGAAAGCCCTTTCCGGTACACTAACCGGTGTACAATTTTCACCGAAGTATTGGACGCGGTTTGGGAGAGTTTCTCCGAGAGGCCGTCTACGTCAACTGCTTTGTTTTTCTTCTTATCGACTAAGTTATTACCAGGAGGTAATGTTTCATTCATCTGATAAGCTGTTCCTCATCCGAAGTTAGCAGATTCCCGTGTAGTCCTTTCACTAGATGTAATTTTGAACTTTGCGCACCATCGACTTTCTTAATAATACTATAAACTGTCGCAGCTAGTTAGTAGCAGTAGAAGTTACCCTTGTTTTGCCTTACATTGCTGCATTTCTTTTCTCCTCATGCTTTACTGGATTTCTAACTCTTCGGGTGAATTGCAATCCTTGCGTTCATCTATCCTTTTCCAAGTATTTGTTGTCGGCCATGTGCTTTGGCTTTTTTGCCTTCTATCGACAATAGTGTCCGCCCCAGACGTAAAAAAAACATTTTTCACAGCGTCCCAGTGGTCGATTTTCTGAAGGGCAAAGACGCTGATTATTTCTGCATTCGTGGCAAGGTGGTCCCCTATCTGTTGACGCACTTTGCGAGATCCCGGAGCCTGTGGGTATGTATATCTATAAAGAAACACTCCAATAAGAGCTGGAGGATTTGTGTTTCGAATAAAATGAACAATTGTTGAGATATCTCTAAAACCTTTATTGCTTTATAAAGTAGACGCATGGGGATTATTTATAGAACACAATATCTTCTAAAGTAATGCTTCGGCTCTGCTTGCAGACCCTCGTCTTTTTTTCTCGAGATTTTCAATAACTCTTCCACATAATTGGGGCACTACCTCGGTGATGGCGGTATCAGTGTTCACTTTCAGAGTTGGAATTCCTTGCGTATGCTTGGCGTAGACCTTAGTTTTGACTTTAGAAAGAAGTCTAATGGTGTTAAGTCGCAAGATCTGGCCGGCTATTGAGTGGCATACACTCGAGCACCGGCCACAAAAAAATTGTTCATCATTTGTCGGTAATGGCTTTCCAACCCCTGGTCCATAAACCGCACCGAATAGTTACTCGTTTTCTGTGCATTGGTATCTCCGAAAACACGATTTTCTTGCAAAAATCAATGTCAGCATGCATGTTTTCCACGCCCCAATCCGGGAATGTACCGCTGCTGGTGGTCGGCCGTCTTCAGGGCTTGCGGTAATTGGACCTTGTACGCATGGAGATATAAATCTTTCGCCGAAATTTGGTGCAGTGGAGTTGTGGAGATGTCAAGCTCCTGAGAACGGTGACGAATGGAGATGTGTGGGTCGTATTCGACATTTCTTTTACTGCGGTGATATTTTTCATTCAAATTCCGGAGCGAGCACGTCTTCACATCTTGTACTGACCTCATCTCTTGGAATTTTTTGATTATGTTGGGCACACATGTCTCGGAAGGCACGCGATTACTTGCAAAATTGGCACGAATTTTTCGCATCGTTGCTGCGACTGAAGGTTTTTTCTTTCACCCTTGTTGAAACAGCCTTTAGCACCATTGGATGGTCGCCGCTCTCTATTTCGATGTCAGCCCCACGTTTGTTACGTACGTATTGGATCCAATTACTACACCGTCGGCTAATTGCAAAGTGATTGATCTGTTTTGTCACTCAATCGAAGCGCAGCTAATTTAGTGGCAGTCGTTGTTGTCAAATAGTGGGCCCCCAATGTCTAGCCAGTTGACGTTACAAAAGTCGACAAAATCTTCGCGGATGTCATTTCTTATTTTCTCGAGTTTGTGTGGTCTTCTCATATGTTTCATCCAATTTTTAATAGCAGTTTTTTCTGCGTTGCGTATATTGAGGACTTGTATTCTAATGATAACTAATCTTCTGGTGGGGTAGATCTTTGTGAATTGTTGGAGTAATTAGTGAACTAGTTAAGCTAACAGGACAATTTTTATCAGCAGTAAAAAGAATCAGGAATTAATTGGTATCGGGCAAATTGGTAGAAAATTCAATATCCCGTCTTCTTCTAGTACACATTTCCCTCATGATTCTGCATTTCTACTGCGCCGTTTGTGGGGTTGGCTAAATTCACGGAACTAAGCCATTCTACAGCTTCGTTACTGAAGCCCAGATTTGGCTGATGTTTTCGCATTTATGTGATCCAATTGTTTTTCTTTCGACCTATTGTTTAATGGACCTGGATTTTTTAGCGACCTTAGTTAAAAAGAGTAAAGCCAGCTGATTTGCTCACCTATCCGTTTCTTAATGTGGAGACTTACGGGAATGCGAGTACTTAATACACCCGCGTAACATTTTTATTTCTGTCAATGCTTCGTCATATTTCTCGTTCATCGTTTAACATTGCATATGTTAGTGCTTAACGAGCGGCTATCAGCTGCAATAAATCTCTAAGTTTAAGCGGATTAAGATAGATTCCCCTCCATGTTAGCCGCCGCTACACACTCACTATGTGCGACATCGACATTGAAATTTCCTTGGTGCCTAATGGCAGGACCTAAGTATCTAAATTGTTTCCATTTCGTCACGATCCCTCCATTTAAATAGAAAATTCCATCCACTAATGGCTTAGTAACAGGATCACAGGATCAGGAATGATTTCAATTATTAAATCCACATAGACGTATGAAACTTCCATTTTGCTTACGACATCAAGCTTTGCTGCATTATCTGAAGCCGATTTCTTCCATTTCATTGACACACAATAATATTTGTGGTATATCGTTGGAACTCTGCCCCTGTGTCCTCTCCGGTAAATCTTAATCCTGGTACAGTGTGTACAATCCTTGACTTAGGGAAACAAAATTATTTGTTTTAGTGGATTCTAGCATTTCTTTAATACGTTGTCCAGTCTCTTGTATCTCCTATTATCGCCTCACGGCCACCTTTGTCAACGACTTACAGTCAATTTTTCATCATAGTCCTGCTGTTGTTGTCGCCAAAATTATTTTAAAAGCTGTTCAAACTTTTTTATTTTCCCTACATCTCTTTTTATCTCTTGCTTCAATCGTATTGGCGTCCGGAGACAGAGATGACCAGTCCGACATATCAACTTCATTTTACTTGTTGAGTCCCCGACTGATATGATTACGATGTTTCGGATCGTTATCCTCTTGAAGGAGCCAATCCCGTTTACAGCGGATGACAACATGCGTGTGTGTGAAATTTTTGCCTTTCTTTTCTGAGTCTAACATATATTTGTTGCTTCAAAATTGTAAGCACATTGTTTTTGACAGCTTTTGGAATGGTCTTTATTTTCCCCATTAAGGCAAATTGTAAACGTTTCCACGTTCTTTAATTTCGTTCACCTACTTCCTCGCAGAACTCTCTAACTGCTACAGCTGATCCTGTGTTTCATGTTCACTATTCATTGTTAGAGATTAGTTTTTTTCACTAAGTGAAAGATACACGCACCTCACAGGCAAAAGGGTGTCCTTTAGAAAGAAATTTGAGATGTCTTCGGCACTCAATGTTTTGAGTTTCGTATTATACTTGCTTTTCATTCTACTAACAAAGTTTTTTGCTTCGTCGGTCCCTATTTTCACCGCATACTAATTAGGTTGGAAAATACTGGGCTGTGCACGGCTATAAGACTATGTCCCTGAATTTCCATATGAAATTTGGCACGCTCACATATTTAGAAAAGTTAAAAGCTTTATAGTGATAGTCACTTCGTAACCAGCACGCATAAATGTAGGGTTTTCTCTATAGAACACTTTCCTCTAAAAGCCCGCTCAAGAGTTGACGACAGAAGTTATTATCAATGCCACACTGGAAAGAAAGTGTGTTAGTTCGTTTTGTTAGGATATTCAAAGTAGGTTGTTAAGAACTGAGGGGGGATCTCGAAGGTGTGGAAGCGATTATTCCTGATATTAAGCAGATAGCTGCATTGAGTTGGCAATCTATTTTTTTGGGGTGAATTCTCTTTAGCAAGACAGGGCCGTAGTAGCCAATAATAAGGTTATCCAACAGCGCCGAAACGATCCGGAAGCTCCCCATGGCGAAGCTATCTTCTGGATTATGTTATTACAGGTTTTCGATTTCGCTGCAATATTTTGTGTCATGTAAGATGTTAGGTTGCGGTTGAGCTGTTTAAAGATCAGCCCTGTTGTGCTAGACCAGAAATCGGACGTTCGATTTACCTCTTCGATTCACTTTCACTCAACTTTCCTATTCTGTAGCTCAACGGGGGAACACTACTTTGCTGGTACTAATTCGAAATTATTTCGAAAACGTTCTTCTAAGTAAGAAATTTCACTTCAAACCTTTGTGAATAAAGTGATTTTAATTTTCAAAGAAGTATTTTGAAAATGGATAGTGTAGCTCTGTATTTTCCGGTTTTAAACCAAACGCGGAACTATACAAACAAAAGGATGCGAAGCAACATACCCAAAAAAGCACAGAATATAATGAATATCCCAGATGAAACGTAAGGAAAGCTTAGAAAAATTTTAAAAATGTGACTAAATAAAAGGCAATTGCTTGGGTATTTTGGGGCACGATCTCCTGCCGTTTGTTAAGACCGACTCTATTACGCCAAAACAAAAATTTACTGTCTGCTTATTGGTCTGTTATTTTCTTCCTACAATAAAACAATTTACCAATAATATTTTCATAAGTAAACACATACTTTTTGAATATTTTTTTACTTACATTTTCTTTACAAACCTTCGACCGGAAAGCACAAGCGCAAGAAATAACTGCGATACAAGATTTTTGATTTTCGAACGATTATTCCCCTCGACGTTGAGCAGAATAGGGCTGGATATCTTCAGTTATGTTTTGGCAAGTTTGTTATTTAGATACTTCTATTTTACTTACGCTTGGTCATAGCTTTACTGCTTGGAATATGAGCTCACTATGGAAAGATCTGCAGTAAGAGTCTGGGTGTTTTCAAAAACGTCATATTAACAAAAAACTGCATTAGTTGCGTTCAATAATGCAGATTTTCTGCAGAACTAACTTAGTCAAACTGTATTACCCTTGTGTTTATAAACGTCAACATATCGTCATGCTTGTGCAGATTAGTTAGGCATTTCAATTGTGACTGCAGAAAAAGTTAGAATTCAATTCAAAGAACTTTTTATTTTTCATAAGCGATATAACAATATTTAAATATTTCTGTGAAGCCGTGGCTTGTCTGCAGAAAATTGTATTTCTAATATATTAAAAGAGTCTAGGTAAGCTGCTCTAGCTACATAAAGATAATTAGTTAAGTTAATTTTAAATTTTAATTTTTGGTTTTCTTTTATTTAATTTGAAATGAAATTTACTTTTAAGAATTTTTAATTTTTGTAACTATAGTGAGTGTTATTTGAGTTTAAAAAATAGTTTTTAATGCTTTTTGTTCTCATTGTGACGTTTTGAATGTTGACGATTTCCCGAGGTAGTTCGTTTAAAGTTGCTGGAACGCTGTTCAACAGTTGTCGTCTACCATAGTTGTTGTAGGATCTGGGTACTTGCAGCATACCATGGACACGTCTTCGTGTATTAACCGCATAATCGAGTGGGCAAATGAAACGGTTATCATCGAAGTACTCCAAAACCAGTGTCATCTTGAAAATTTGGTTTACCTTAAGGACATCGAAATTCCTTTCGTGACCCCGTTGAGTATTGATGTTGATTTGCTTCAGAACAGAGTTTTGCAGCCTCAGTAACTTCTGAATGTATGTTTTCGCAGCGTTTCCCCACGCAAGTATACCATACCGCAGCTTTGACTCCACTAAGGCATAGTAGCTTGGTGTCGAAGATGAGCTACCGCAAACAATGCTTTCTTCAGGTCCATACGCAGTTTTTCAACATGCTTGTCCCAGAGAAAGCGACAGTCAATGATGACTCCAAGATACTTGTAGCTATCTACTACATCTATAGTTTTCCTGGGCGTACTAAGGCATGCATCGTTTTCGTAGTAGATTCTGTTTGGTGTAGTTTTGAAACTAGGTCCTCGAATATGCATCATCTTTGTTTTTTCAGCGTTGATCACCAAACCTTCTGCATCATCCTCAAGACAGATTCCAGGCATCTGTGTCGAACAACAATTGCCGTATCGTCCGCAAAACAAAAGCAACGCTCTGTTTGAAAACTCAAAGTAGTTCGTTTGCATATAGTATAAAGAGGATTGGACCCAGCTTTGGACCTTGAGGGACACCGTATTTCACATTCTTATTTTCGCTTAACACGTTTTTGATCATAACGCTTTGTGATCTGTGGCGCAGGTACTCTGCAAACCAGTCCGCCATGACCCCCCTTATGCCGAGCCTTCTAAGCGCTTTAAGCAACTTTGCATGGTCTAACGTGTCGAATGCTTTGCTAAAATTCATGAATAAAACTAAGACATGGTGGCCTTTGTTGAGACTCTCATTAACACAGTTAACGAATTGGCCTAGCAGTTTTCCCGTATTTTGTTTTTTTGATAACCGCACTGACTTGGGTGAATGATAGAATGCTTTTTTATGAAGCTCTGTAATCTTCTAACAATTACTCCTTCCAGGCATTTTTCAATTACCGGCAGTATCGATATTGGTCGATAGTTGGTTAGTTGATTTTTAGCTCCACCCTTATAAATTCGTCTAATCACATCGGTTTTAAGCACTGCCGGAATTTTCGATTGCGCGAGACTCAGACCCATGTTGGCATGGGTTTTCATGTCGACAGCTCGAATTCCATCTATTGCTGCGGATTTAGTTCCTCCCAGTGATTCGATGATGGCATTTATTTCACAAATATTTGTGTCATTCGCAAACATTGTATCCGTTATGACGATGTTATTGTGATTCGATGTGATCGCGTCACAGTTATGTAGAATGTTCGACGTCTGCACAGAGAAATGATGCGCAAAATCATTGGCCAATGTCTTAGTTTCAGTCGAAAAAAATTTGGCAATGTTTTCATTTATGCTCAGCTTTTTCCTTCCAAGAATTTCGTTTATTAGACCCCATGTTTTACGCGGGCCTCTCTTTAATTGACTGAACTTGGATTGGTAATAATTTGATTTTTGTGCTGTTATTATTTTGTTTAATTTGTTGCGGAAACTCTTGTATTCGTTTTCGTAGCCTTTATTCATCCAATTATTTTTCCATCTCCTGTATTTTAGTGCGGAATAGTTTTGTGTTTTTTGAAGAGGAAAGATGTAAGAAGTATTGAAATAATTGGTAATAAAAACAAATAACCTTTCTATTTTGAAAAAAAAACAAATCTAAGATTGGGTTGAATATTATTTTTTTTTAAACAATTAATGACGATCGTGCTAAGATATGTGAATCCGTTCAAAAACATACGAGAAAAGATCTGCGATTGTACTAAGGTAGAAAAGCTGACGTTTATGAACTTACCTTCTCTCCTTTATCCTGTTGCTAGGTGGCTATCTTCCTCAGTTACAGTTACTCCATCAGAAGATCAAACCTTTTTCATCACTATAAATGCAAACTGAGCTAAGGAATGTCTCTTCATAGATCGCTTAACAGACTCAAGTCTATGCCAAGTCAGCGGTATATCCAACTACATGAGCAGGCAATAAGACCTTATTTTCACAACAGATTCAATTAACTCCTCAGTCTCGCTTTGTCCCCTATCTCTCTCAACAATCGATAACTACAACCCTCCCCTTCTTCTCTCGTGTTTTCATAACTCTTCTGTCCAGTCCACTCCCCCCACAGCTCTGTCATCCTACGATTGTCGTAAAGCAAATTTTCAAAAAATCAGTGACTATCTGAGTTCCCCCTTTAAGTTTCACAACCTAAGTATAAATGATGCCTTATCCATTTTTTATAGAGAAATATTTAATTCTTTTTCCCTTTCCATTCAGTTTTCATGTGCTAATCCTCACTGGTATAATCGCTGGTCCCTTACGTAATAAGAAAAACAAGTTATGGACTGTTTCCCTTGGCACCAGAGCCTTTTCCGACTATTCCAATTATTTTTTCGCTGAACTTTATAATTCCCTTTACCAGCGCTACCTTAACAATGCGCAAGTCAATCTTATAAGCGACCCTAAGTCCCTTTTCCAATTTGTTAACTACAAAAGAAAGTCCGATACTACCCTTGTTCCCTCTCTTTCAACAACAAGTCATCAACCGATCCCCTCGCCATTGCCAATCTATTTGCCACCTTTTTCAAACAATTCTTCACCAACGACTCCTTTCTACCAGATCCATCCTATTTTAATTACCTATTGAATTTCTCCAATGGCCCACTACTCTCTCACACCTTGGACCCGTCTTATATCGAATATAATTTACGCCAACTTAATGACGAACTCACACCCGCCCCAAATGACCACCTTGCCATATTTCTTAAAAAATGTTCTTGCTCTCTTTCCCTTGCCCTTTCTAATCTCTTTCGTCTATCCCTTTCACAAGGAGAATTTCCTCAGGCTTGTTTCCCTCATAACCCCGATCCACAAAAAAGGATCAAAAAACACATTATCACCCAATCGCTAAACTCTCCCATATACAGCAAATCACTTATTTCCCCTAGACAACATGGCTTCCTAAAGGGTAGATCTACCACCACAATTTTCGTTAAATTCGTATCCTTTGCCCTCTCTCCCCTAGAGAATGGCAACGAAGTTACTGTTAAAATGGATATCCCCTTACCTCGAGAACTGTTTTTACAGTGTTCGTTTCAGGTGCAGTTTCAGGTTAACCATAAATGATCATCAAACACTCGCCTGTCTCCCTTTAAGCCGACAATACCAAATTTTTCAAAATCATTTCCTCTCCCCATGACTCCTTCCTTCTTCAACAAGGCCTTGATAGTTTTTCGATCTGGTGCCTCAAAAATTGTTTGGAACTTAATATCGCCAAATGCAAATTTATCACCTTTTCACATAAGCGGCACCAAACTCCTTCCCGACTCTATCTTCTCCACAACCAACCTATCTCCTCCTTTCAATCTCCTCGCGACTTCGGCATTTTGTGTGATAGGGAACTCAACTTAGATATGGAAGGGATAGTCCTTAAAGCCAATTCTGCACTAGGTTTTGTAAAACGGTGGTCCAAAGAATTCACCAACCCATACGTGACCAGGACCCTCTATATTACCTTTGTTCGCCCCTCCTAGAGTATGCCAGTTAAGTGTGGTCCCCATATCATTGTGATATGAACGAGAAGCGAAAGCATCCGGCAGCGTTTTCTTCGATTTGCTCTTCGAGGTATGCCCTGGGACTTTTATTCTGCCCCCCTATCAAAACCGTCTATACCTTATCAACTTAAACAGCCTAGAGGAACGCAGAGATGTAGCCGACTTTCTCGTAATTCATCGACTCCTTTTAGGTCACGTTGAATGCGCGTCCCTTCACAATTCTATTTTCCTCAACACCAACCCTCGAAATCTACGTACCCCTCGTCTCTTCTATCTACCAATCCACCACACCTCCTATGGTGCGAACGAACCTATCTCACGTATGGTACGAAAAATCAATTCAAACTTTCTTTGACTTCCATCGCAACACTCGCTACCTGAAATCCGTTCTCCTTCACCACTCCAACCAACCTTAGTTTTAAGTTTAAGTTTAATCTTAAGTTATAGCTTGTATTAAGCCGAGTAAATGGGTGTCTTCGCCCCCACCAAAATTAAGCTATAAAACTATTCCAAGGTGTACATTGTTTAATTTTCATCGACTGCTAGATGTACTAGATGTATCGTAAGGATTTCAGTTCGCATACAGATTTTTGGAACGACTTGCAGGAGATCTGTCCGTGCGATTAAACCATATAATTTGGGTAGGATTATATGAATATGGATTGTCGTAATCCAGGCTGTTCTATATGCAGAAAAACATAAATTTCGAGTTAGAAAATGACGATAGCCTTTCGGATTGTCATTTGCCTTTCCAGACTTAAGTAGAACGATAACTTTTTCGTTAGTGAGGAACCAGCTTATGAGTTGTGCGCCGCTATAAAGAGCAATTCATGGAAATATTCGATCAAGTGCAAAAGCCTTGATTGCTTTGACGGCTGTAACACGGCGCATGTTTAGAGAGATTCAAATCAGTACAAAAGAGAGGGATAATGAAATAAAAAACTTCGACTTCTGGGCTGAAGGCACTTGAGAATACTGGCAGTTCGTTATCTATTTTGTCTGACGGATTTTTAGCAGGATTAACGATTCTTGCAACAACTATAGCAGTTATTGTCTATTTTTCGGAGCAGACTTCAGTGCATAAAGTTGGTATTTTCTACCATTTAATGTCATTTTTCGAGGCGTGTTTTGTCTGTATTGCCTTTTAGATAATTTTTTGTGTAGGCTAGTCAGGGATGTACTGTTTACATTAGTTTCGCGGGAATTTTATGGGCACTTGCCGAATAGTTTGATGTGGTCTTTGGTTATTATTACAACTATGAGATCTGGCTGTAGTCCAGTTGTTAAGGTTGGATATGTTTTGGCTATAAGTGCGGTGCGTTGCACGGTGAATATGATGAATTTTAACTGAATATTCGAGGAAATCATAAAGTGCACCAGCCGTACATTATGTAGTGTTTGGACAAGGCCTTTCCACGACTAACGGCACCCCTGAATGTCCAGTAATCGCAGTGTTTTGACTTTTGATACTTGCGAAGAACGAATCCAATAACTAATGACCAATCGACTGAAATAGTCTTAACGTCAAATACGAGGTGCATGTAGCTGACCCACCGGGAGTCAATTACTTAGGTGTTTTGTAGGTGTCAGTGATGTCATCTTGCTCTCTGTTGAGCAAGTTTGTAATGTCACAGATCCATACGATTGGTGGTATATCACCCCAATTGCTGTATTATCGTACCCCTTCTGAAATTCTGCTTTAAACACCATATATGTTTCATGATAATTCCTACATTAATTTGGTCGTTTTTCCTAGAATTTTAGCTTCAAGTACTGCGTAAAACAAATTTTTAAGAATGTCCGAACAATTAACGTAACTCTCGACTTAGAGTCATAAACACTGTGTATCCATGTGTAAACTTTTGGCTTTGTCAGGAAGGCAATATTCCTGAAATATGTCTTAGCTCAAATGTGCGCAACCTCAATTAAAGATCTTATTCTTAGTTATAGAAGTTTCTTGCTAAAATCGAATAACTAAAGAATCTACTCCGTTTGCCCCTTAGAAATCTCAAAACTGTATGCACACGTTATACCACCAAGTCACCTAATTCAATTTTCTTTCGACTACTTTCCACGTGTACAACTAAATACATAACTTCTTTTTTTTTTACAGGTAAAAACGGGATAGTTAGTCAAAATAAATCGAAAATTCCAATCAAGCAGCTTACACCACCAACGTATTTCTACGAATCTCGAAATCAATAGGCGCTCAATAAAATCTCCTTAAACTTTATCTATTTGGAAAAAGGAAGAAGGAAAATTCTCATCGGCCGAATTATTCACCTTGAAACATGTGCGATCCACTCGCCCAGGGTCAAAAATGGACTTGTGAATATTGCACGTATGAAAACTTTCCCTCAGCCATAAAATGTACTATGTGTAAGGGATCTAAACCGCTCCTAAATGAAGATATATTTCGGTAACCCTGCCAAAGCCATTGTTATTTGTTCTAGATTTTACTTGAACCGAATCTGTTTGTTTTTTTTTTTTTAGATTAAGTCCTCCACAATCGACAGCAACTAACGTTGCCTCATCTTTAGTAGAAGCATCTAGCTTGAGCTTATCACAGAGCAATTTAAATGCTTGTGGACTCCCAACACATGAAACGTCAAAAGGAAAATGGTCATGCCGAACTTGTACATATTTAAATTGGCCCCGCAGTTTACGTTGCGTACAATGTCATACAAAACGAACAAACTCCAACGAAGACATGTACTTTAATGATGGCGGCAAAGGCAGCAATAATCGTCACATGCCACCACCTTCCCCAATGCGAAGTCCAAAAGCAAGTCCTTCTCCACCAACAATGCCGCCACCACCAACAAGCGCCAGCATACCCGAAGACCTTCATTTTATGAATATTAATTCAGGATCTGATCCAGATCTAATGGCCAGCAGTAATAATCTAGCCTCAAGCAAAATTAGTCCAATAGGTTCAATTACGAATTTAGCTAGCTCAAGAGTATCGCTTACAAATTCGCAAAATACTGCAGGAGCGGTCGGTAGCCGCGTTAGTCCTGTCGAAGCCACAACGCCACAACATCAACAACAGCAACGTTGCTACATTGTTAAGTGGCCATGCAATGTGAGTAGTTCTCATTTCTGAAATAAAAATATACGTTTTATTTTTTAATTTGGTCATTTTCTAGATTTGTACTTACGAAAATTGGCCAAAAAGCCTCAAATGTTCCATGTGCGGACGACCAAAAGATTCAACGATCTCTAACACTGAGGGTCTGTCATCTAGCATCAAAGCCTTGGCGGAAAAAGACGAAGGCTTTGGTGCATCCAACAATACATTGTCCAATAATACGGTTAACAATAAGCACAGATATCAACTGGGTAAGCAATCAATAATCTCGATTAACTTAAATGTTTGTCCAGCTTATAAAGGGATTTCTTGTTTTGTGTCAGGTTCTGCAGAGACTATGAACAACTGTGATACAATTCAGGAGAGGCAAGAAAGACGTCAACGTCAAATAAGACGACAAGTTGATTGGCAATGGCTAAATGCGTGCTTAGGTAAGAACGTAATGAAGAATAATAGTTTTCTTGAAATAATATAAAAAAGATTCATTTGTATGATTGGGTTCGTTATCGACATTTACTCTGTTCCCTGAGCGCTTACAAAATATAGAACATTCCTTTATGTTCCGTCTTTAAACAAACGTGTCCTTTGTGTACCAGGTATAAGTAAGTCGTTGCAGTCATTCCTAGATCGTTTGAACTTTTTCCAGTTTTCCTTAGTCGGGTTGGTTTTTTAAGACCGAAATGGAGTTCCCTAATTGTAACAGCCTTTTAATAGCACGAGTTGTACCACACCTTATCTTTGGTTTGGTACTCTTCATTCGATGGAGGTATAAAGGGTCTTTTTTTTTTATAATCAGCGCGCGCTCAAGGAGTTTTTGTACCCTTAAAATGTTCGTACACAGCGCGGGCGAAGGAAATTTAGGGAGGAAGAAAAGACAGGTACCGATGTATATTGTTTTTAAATGTTTGCAAGTTATAACGACCAGGAAACGCAGAGGTCGGCAGGGCATTCCATAAGCGAGTTGTACGGCTTAGGAAAGAATCACGATATTTTAGACTACGTCTGAAAATGGGCTTAAGGGTATACTGATGAGCATTCATAGCGAGACGAGTGTTACGGTTGAAAGTTTGAATGGGCGGAATGCTACTGGCGATTTCAATGAAGCACTGGTGGTGGAAATAGCGATAAAACAATGTGAGACAGGAGACGTTACGTCGGTGTTCGAGGGTGTCAATTGATTGACTGATATTAGTATCACCTATGAGTTTTATCGCACGGTTTTGAATCCTATCTAGCTGGTGCAGAGATGTTTTAGGAGCACCTGACAAGATGTGGGCATTGTACTCCAATTTCCGGCGTACAAATGCCTTATATATTGTGGCCAGATCAGAAGGGATAAAATATTTCTTACATCGCTTGAAGAAACCTAGACATTTCGCAGCATTTTTGGCGACATCGAATATGTGGTCATTCCAACGTAAGTTGTCACTGAGAATGGAAAGTTTATCGGTTTCGACGATGCAAGTGACATTCATTAATAATGGCTGGGTATTTGAATTTCGCTTTAATGATAGCAGACAGCATTGAGTTTTGGAAGCATTGAATTCCACTCGGTTGATAGTTCCCTAATTGGTTATGCTGTTAATATCGGAATTTAATGAGCTTAGAATACGCTGCCGTTCCCGTTCTACAGCCGAAGAGCAGGGGCGTGAGTCCGGGAGCGAATATGAGAAGCAGAGAGTGCTGTCATTAGTAAAGGAATAAACTGGATTAGAAGTAGCAGACAAGAAATCATTAATGAAAATTAAAAAGAGTGTCGGAGACAGAACGGAGCCCTGGGGCACACCAGCATTTATTTTGTGAATATCAGACTTGAAATCGTCCAAGACAACTTGAATTGAACGTTCCGAAAGGTAATTTCTAATCCATTGAAGAAGAGAGTCATCGATTCCAAAAGCACGCCGCGGTGGTCCTAGGAGGAGTACGTGGCGCAGAACAGTTGAGAAGGAAGCACGCAACTGGGAAAAAGTTGGGCACATTTCCAGAAACCGCTCTCGATGGCTCTCGATGGCATAATAGAGGCCCTAGGATCCACAAGGGGATACAGGAACGAATAATAGAAATATCAACTATCTTGCTTTCGCCAGATTGATGTACGCTTTGGTTCCACTTTTCGGTGATGCATGCCATCAAATCACCAGTGGACCTGTTGCTACGAAAATCATATTGCCGGTCATTGAGAAGTTTTCGTGTTTCGAGATATTTCATGAGCTGACGGTTTATCAGCGTTTCCATGACCTGGGAAAGAAGGGACGTAAGTGCAATGGGTCTGAATGAGGAGAGAAAAAAAGATTCGCCTTTTTTAGAGACGGGGTGGACAAATGCTGTTTTCCATCTGCTCGGAAAGAGTAGGATTGATGAAAAAGCTTACGCAGTGGTTTTGCCAGTGTGGAAGAACACCTCTTCAGAAGAAGGGGAGATATACCATCTGGACCAGCGGATTTATGCATGTTGAGATCTTTAAGTACTCTTGCTACTACACGAGTGCGAAAGTGGATTCGTCCCATTATAGATTCGACGTAGGCGGGGACAGAGCACAATATGGGAGTGTTGAGCTAGCCGCAAAGTGTGCAGCGAGGAGATTCGCCTTGTCCAAAGAGCTGACAGCTAGAATGTCAGTGTAAATGAGCGTTGGGATGGAGGATGAGGCAAAATTTCTAATATTTTTGACGAACGATCAAAAATTTTTACTACCTTTGGGACATTGTAGCATTTTTTGCCTCAGTTTTTGGTCATATTGGAATTTCACACGCTTGAAAAAGACATTGCAGTCATTTCTGGCGCGTTTAAACTTTTTTCGGTTTTCCTCTGTCGAGTTGGTCTTGTAGGACCGAAAAAACAATTCTCTAACCCTGACAGCCTCTTTACAGCTCGAGTCGTACCATGCCTTTTCTTTTGGTTTGATACTCTTCATCCAAAGAAAATAGTTTCTGTGATCATGTCAGCAACGGCATCCACGTCGTTATCGAGGAAACATAACGACCAGTTAAAATTCCTAAAGAAGTTGCTAAGTCCGCTCCAATTGGCTTTCTCGTATTGCCATACGGTTCTTTTAGGAATCTTTTCTCCAACTGTGTGGTGGGTGTACGAGAATTTAGCTGATATGACACAATGGTCCGACGAGCCTAGAGGGGAGAGCACGTCAACGCAGTACTTGTCAGGGTGAGAAGTTAAAAACAAGTCCAGGATGTTGGCGGTATGACTATCAACGTCTGGTATTCGTGTGGGCTCATTTACAAGCTGGGTTAAGTTATTTTCGGCAGCGAAGATCTCAACACACCGTTCTTCGGGTGTTGTCCGTCCAGAATGTGGAAGCCAACCAGAATTGTGTATGATTTCAGTATGAGGATGCAGGGATACAGTTCTTTGTATGGAGTCAGACAGCGCATCAAACTCATTAAAAGTCGAATTGTTGTTCAGTTTGGGCTTCTGTAAATAAAGCAGGAGTGGATAATTTGCTTACGGAAATGGAATTTTAACCACATGAAATTGAATTCCGGATTGGAACAGGGACTACATTGTGGTGGAATTTGGTAAGCTACATCACTACGCACATAAATAGCGAGACCGCGATGGGGAAAGAATAGTGGCACTAGTTCGTAGCCAGGTAGTTTCAGATCAGAGTGATCTGAGAGGTGTGGGCGGGGATCTACCTGTGTTTCACTAAATGCCAAAATAGCTGGTCGGTACTTACAGACGTGGACGTACGCAGAAAAGTGATTACTTTTTAGCCCGCGTATATTGGCTACGTCCAACCTGAATTCCCTAGTCATAATTAAAAACAAACACAGTAAACACAAACACCGGCGATACTAAGCAAGGCTGCGAAGTGAAAATTCTGACGATGGTTTACCGAATCAAATTGCTGTAGGTGTTATGCCCTTACAACAATATGAAACAGTGCACCAACAAAATTTTCACACACAACCCGCTATCCATCAGTTGTTACATACACTCAGTCTCATTTCATTAGCAACATCAGCATCTTCATCGAGGAAATACAACGACCAGTTAGAATTTTTATAAATTATATTAAGACGATCCAATATCCAATTGGATTTCTGTACGGTTCTTTTAGGAATCTTTTCTACAACAGAGAGGTCAGCGTATGAGAAATAACCTGTAATTATGGTGTATTTATCACGATAAAAAGTAGAAAGCAAGTCCAGGCGTATGACTATCAACGTCAGGTGTTCAGATAAGCTCATATATAAGCTGAGTTAAATCGTTTTTTACAGCGAGCATCTCGGCACGCTGTCTCTCGGAAGTTGTTTGTCCAAAATGTTTACGCCACTCAGAATTTTGTATATTAAAGTATTTTTCCTTTTTAAATAGAGACAGACAACGCTCCAAATCCATTAATTACTAATTGTTAATTGCAATTTGGGGCTTCTGTAAATAAAGCAGTAGTGGATAATTTGCCTACAGAGATTTAACTTTAACCAAACAAAGATGATTTCCTGATTGGAACATACGAATAAATCGGATTATGCAAAGTTTGGTGAGCTACATCATTACGCATGTCAATGGCGATACCGCGGCGAGAAATGAAACACAACACTAGTTCCTATCCAGGCAGTTTCAGATCTAATTGATCCGGCAGGTGTACGAGTACGTGGGGATCTATCTGTGTTTCACTAAATGCAAAATCAGCGGACTCCCAAGTCCGCGTATATAGCTATATTCATTCTGAATTAATTATTAAATATACACAGAAGAAGCTAATCAAGGCTGTAAAGTCCATGAACTTGATTTTCCAATAAGAAACAGTGCATTAACAAAAATTCGCAGTCACAACCCGCCATCCATCTATTTGCAGTAAAAACGTGCTTGTCTGATGACAAGGGTATCTTCAAGTTAAAGTTTTATTTGGTCTAGAATGATTTTTATTATTACTTTCTGCAAGTACATTTTAGAGATGCTAATGATCCTGGATAATGTCCGTGATTTGTCCATTCATCGGCATTTGCAGCAATTGGGATTGTGTTACTCGACTACGTGGAAGATTTTACGCTAGCATCTTGGTCTAAAATCTTACAAAATACTGAAGCCGAACGACCTCCCACGGCATCGAATTTTCAGTGAGTGGGCCGTAGAAAAGCTGGAGGAAGATCCGCTTTTTTATAGAAAAATTGTCTCCAGCGACGAAGTTCATTTCTGGTTGAATGGGTATGTTAATAATTAATAAATATAACTGCCGCATTTGGTCCGATGAGCAACCTTAGGCAATACAAGAGCTACCAATGCATCCGGAGAAATGTGCTGTTTGGTGCGGTTTATGGACTGGTGGGATCACTGCCCCGTATTTTTTCAAAGATGACCGTGAGAACAACGTTACTGTCAATAACGCCCGCTCTTATGCAATGATTTCGAATTTTTTTTTTGTCCAAAATGCACGAGCTGAACCTGGTCGACATGTGGTTACAGGAAGACTGCGCTACGTGCTACACAGCATGCGAATTGATGGACCAATTGAGAAATGAGTTCGGTGAGCAATTTATCTCTCCTTTCGGACCGGTGACTTGGCCGGCTAGATCGTGCGATTTGATGCCTTTAGCCTATTTTTTATGGGGATACGTCAAATCACTTGTCTATGCCGATAAGCCAGCATCAATTCTAGCCTTGGAAGACAGCATTACATGTGTTATTAGCTTTGACGGCCGGAGTCACGTTTATTTGACTTTAATTTACTAGCGGTTGTCTGCCTGAATTTTGTGGATCCACTTGATAACGGTTATCTGTTCGCACTTATTTTTTGTAATATTTGTTAAAGGGATTAAATAAATATCCTAAAAATGTGTGAAAGTGATGACGAAGTGTATATCAGACATTAGCGGCCAATTATCAGATTTCAGTGATGAAAAATCAGAAAGCGGAAGTAAACTCGAAGTCAGAAGGATGGATGCTGTTTAGAGTAGCAGATGGTGATGATTCAGATGAAGAGCAGAATAATTCCAACGAAGAGGAAGTTGAATGGTCATGCCAGGACAGCGTCGTCAATATACAAAATTGTGTGAAGATTCAATAGTACAAATATTACTTGGTAATTGCAAGATACGCTCAGCTGCGGAACTTTTCCTCGGAGATGTTTTATTGAACTTATTTGTAACAGAAACTAATTGCTATCATGAGCAACAGAAAAATGATTCTGGAATAAACAAAAATAACAAGTGCAGATGCAGATATCTATGAAATGAAAAAATTGTTGGCTTTAATAATTTTAATGGGATTAGTAAAAAAAAAACTGAAAAACATGAGTATTGGTGGTCAACAAATCCACTAATGTGTACTTCAATTTTCGGAAGAGTGATGCCCATGAATCGGTTTCGCCAAATGTGGCGATACTTTCATTTTAGTAATAATGAGTCAGTGGTAAGATATTTTCAAAACAAATTTCAAACAATTTATAAATCACGAAGGAATTGTCTTTGGATGAAGCTATTATACCATGGCAGAGAAGGCTTTTCTATCGAACCTATTTCAAAATCAACCTCCGATGTGTTACAATTCGTTACATGCGTGCACTTCGGTGACGTGTTTCTGCATGTCGCAACCAGCATATTATTCTCTAATAATATGCCAAGTTTCGACCGTTTTCGTTCAGTATTTTTCCAATAGTCGCCGTTTTAACATGGAGAATACAATTTTATCTCCCGCCGCCTGTGAGATACGAAGTGTAATTGGTTTTTTGCAAGCCGAAGGAAATGGCGCAGCTCAAATTCATCGTCTGTTATGTGCTGTTTACGGCAATACAGTGATGAGTGATGGTTCGGTACGAGATTGGTGTAGACAATTTAAAAATGGACGCACAGATGTGCATAATGAAGGAGGCCAAGGGCGCAAATCGATCATGAATCAAGACTTGGTTCACCAAGTTGACCAATTTGTTCGAGAAAACAGGCGTTTTACGAAGTACTCTATACAGAATCGTGTCTGAAAACTTGGGTTACCACAAGTTCTATGCCCGTTGGGTCCCAAAACAGCTCACAGATGTCCACAAGACCCAACGTGTCAATTCAGGAAAAGCATTTCTCGAACGTTTAGAAATGGATGGTGAAGAATTTTTACAGCAAATTGTGACTGGAGATGAGACTTTGGTCCAGTATGTAAACTTAGAAAGCAAAGAACAGTCAAAGCAATGGATGTCCACGCATTCCCCACACAAGCCAAAAAAATTCAAACAAACTTTTTCCTATCGAAAAATGAGTTTTTTGGGACAGTAAAGGCATATTGTTGACCGAGTTTATGGAACCTGGAAACACAATAGATGCAGCCGTTTACTGTGAAACTCTAAGTAAGTTGAGAAAAGCAATCCAGAACAAAAGCCGAGGAATGCTTACCAAAGGTGTGGTGCTTCTGCATGACAACGCACGACCATACACTGCTGCACGCACAAAAACTTTAGTGGAGGAGTTCAGTTGGGATATTTTTGATCAGCCTCCCTACAGTCCTGATTTGGCACCAAGTGATTATCACCTTTTCCCAAAATTTAAATCATCCATTGCATCTCAACATTTTGGAAGTAATGAGGAACTTATGAACGGTATGAATCAATGCCTCAACGCACTGGCGGTGCCATTTTTTAAGCTCGTCCCACGTTACCAAAAATGTATAGATTTAAACGGAGACAATGTAGAAAAGTAATTTAGATGTTAATAAAACCATTTTGTGCAAAAAATTAATGGTTTTGGTTTTTTTTAAAAATATTTTTCACTTCGGAGGTTGATTTTCGAATAGCCTTCGTATATTCTGCTCAAGAAATAAAATTACAAGAGACAATAATTTCTGTATTATCACTATACCTCAATTTCTGGCACGGAATCTATATGGGTAGTCATTACAATAGTGTAAAAATTTCAGAAGGATTACTAAAAAGGAAGATCTATGTTTGCGAAATATTGCGGAAAAATAAAGGTGTACCATGTTTAAAAAGCATAAATTTAAAGAACACTAATACGGCAATATCTTAATCCAAGCTTCCAAAACGAAAAAAAAAAAATTATATGATTTCAACGATGCATTCAGCAAATATGGTTGATGTCACGCACCCTAAGACCAAAAAAACCGTTGCAAACCAACTTGCATAATAGAGTACAACAATTATCTTACTAAAAACCAAAAAATGGACGAAGAAAACTATTTTGTATTTCATAAATGCAGCATTATTTAATGCTCACCACTTTTACGTAAAAAGTTCAGGTGATAATATCCGATTTAAAAAATGTTGTTGCCTGTAGCTAACTCATGGTTACAAACTACAACCGAAACCGAGAAATCACAATCAAGTATGATCAATAGTTACATAGTTTCTACTTATAACACTAACCATTTTTTTAAACTAGGTCAATATATCGAAACCACTTCAAGAACTTCAATGATCCGATTGATAGATTGTGTCCGGTAATGTGAAAACATAAAATTATTCGAACGATGGGAAAAGGGAAATTCGAATATCCCCGCAGAGCGTGCAGAGTATGCTCCGCTGCCAAGAAAAGAAGCTCAGGAGCATTTATGTGCTCCATATGTAACGTTCCGTTGCATATTAGAAAATGTTTTGAAGACTATCATACGAGTATTAAAGGGAAATATTAATTTTAATAAAACCTCCTTGAACAACAAAAACGTTATTTTATTATTGAAGTAAGTAAGGATTTGAACTTTTTCAATAATAATCGTCCCTAACTCATTTATTATTTTTCATCAATATATACCGGCGACAAGTGTAAGGCTTTATCTCAAAGCTGCGGCCGTTAAAGTGTTAAGAACCAAAGGCTTAAAAATTTCACCCATTATAAGCTAGACTAGTCCGTAGCTCCAGACTCTCGCTCTCACAGGCTAAACCACACCACTGTGCCCTTCCACCTGATTATGATTATGGTTGGTTGGTTATCAACTTACGTTAGTTATTCTTAGTCTTCTGACTCTTCTCAGCTTATTCTGCAGGCAGGTGATAAGAACTGAAACGAATAAAATCTGTAAATTTTAATACGGGCTATACTTCCAATGCGTAAAAATTGCAATCCCATTTTGTACCCAAATTAGCCTGTATATTCTCTAGTTTCAGTTTATTATTGATTTTAGTTCGGTGCGGTTTAAAATATTTATAAAATATGAGTCAAGAGGAACGCCGTAAAAAGATCATCGACAAATGGCTCGAAAATACTTCGCATCCAAACCATTTCATCGCAAAAAATTTAAACATAGCACGCAGTACAGTGGATTTGTTATTAAACGATATTTGGAGACAGTTAAGCGAAAACAGAAAAGAGGAGCTAAAAGAGCACATGATACATATTCGGACTGGAAAATAGTGGGTACCATCGTAAAAAACCGGACTATATTATCCAGAGATGTTGCTCGGAAATGGAATACCAACCAAACAATGGTAGAAAGATCTAAAAAACGTAACGGTCTAAAAACACGAAAAAAACAAAAAATATCAAAAGTTACTGAAAAGCAAAAAAAAAAGTCATAAAAACACGAGCCCGAAAGCTATACGAGTTGATCGGCAACAAGAAAGCGTGCTTGGTTTTGGTTGACGAAACTTATGTCAAAGTCGACTTTACTACTCTTCCAGGTGCGCAGTTTTGCAACTCGTTTGAAGCTGAGATTCTTCCGCAATCAACAACATCGATTGGGATGGAAAAATTCGGGTCAAAATATTTCCTTCGGCAGGCCATTTGCCAATGTGGACACAGAAGCTCATCGTTTATTACAACGGGAACAATTAACAGAGAAGTGTACATTAACGAGTGCCTAAAAAAATGGTTGATTCCTTTCTTAAACAAACACGAGGGTTCAACATTATTTTGGCCACATTTAGCTTCAGCTAACTATGCTCATGCGACGTTGAGTTTTCTAGTTGCATCCCAATGAAAGGTATTGGGCTTTGGTCAAAGCTAAATTGAGGAAAAGTGAGCAGTGTGCAAAGGACGTAAAAGATTTTAGTGCTAAATGGAAAAGAGCGTCCAAAAAGATCACGGATGTAACTGTCACCAACCTTATGAAGAACATTTGAAAGAAGTTGAGGAAAGAATGGGAGCCCAAATAATTTTTTTTATTTTTTGTAATTGTGAATGAATTTAATAAAAACAGAGTTTTAAAGCAAATAAAAATTAACATGAATTATGAAATTTTTTTTTTTTTTTACTTTGAAGTTTCCAAATTTTATTCGTTTCAGTCCTTAAAGGGGGGCAGATTTTTAACCAGTTGTCCTCTGACATCGTCATATGGGTTTTCAGAAACTATACCTACACTGCGCCTGTAGTGCTCCGTAACTTTCCCTTGTCTAAATATTCTGAAGAAAAAAAGGAAGCTGTGAAGTCTGCGGAAATATTTTCTATAGCCGCCGTGCCTGTACTGGAACTTCCCTACTTGCTCTCTTAGTTCACATCTCGATGTTACGCTTCATTCAACTTGTACCCTTCATACAAGCTCTTGTTTGGAAACCGGGTATGGTCTTTTATGCAGATGACAGTTTCCTTCATGTGCATTCACCCAGACAGAAGCAGGGCTTCAAAGGATTGAACTGACCATTTTAGACGGCAGGACATTAGATCACCGATGTTTATAAGTATCGGAGAAATCCCAGCCTACATCTGCGATGTATGTTTTTTACATTTCACGACGTGCGTTTTCGGTATTTTAATGTTTCCTTGGTCCAATGTTTTGGTTCCCAATCCGAAAATTCAAAGTCTTTCGGCTGGTTATTAAGACAGCTCGATCAGCATTCGCCGCAAAAAACAATTGAGAGATAATCGAGATCACTTGAGAGCTTGAACGCGTTAGAGAACTCCACACAAGATGGCTTGTATGCCTTGTTGACGTCTCATATCCCCCGAGAGATGACAGGGCCTAAGAAGATAAAAACGAACTACACCAACTATTCACATGACGTATGTTACGATTTTGATTCTTTTACTTGGACCTGTAGCTGTTAAAGTCAAATTTTTGTCAAAACGTACAATGGGAAGATAAGTCACTTTGGAATTGACAGATTTTGTGTGGTATAGGTCTTGTTACACCCGTGTTTTAGAGAATAACAAATTACTTATTTATTACATTACTACATATTACCGTTAACATACAAAGAATTAGTAAAGAAAAAAGAAAAAACAAGCTATCTACATATAATAATAATTAGAAATCACTACTAAAAAAGAAAAAGTAATTCGCACAGTTTATGAGTACATGTTGACCCCATGACACTACGACACTTCATGTATACCAATAGCTTGCCGAAAGCTCCCTTGCACTGCCGGAGAATCTACAGCATCTACTGAATTTTTGATTCGCCTTTTAGGTCTAGTGGAATCAGATCAGTCAGTTTCTCTCGTAACGTGAAGAAAGCAACATCAGTGGTGGCCGTGGCTCAAGTGGTAGTGGACTGGCTTCCAAATCGGAAGGTTTTCGAATCCCAGCCTCGCCCGAAAGACATATCATCCATTGTTTTCAGTTAACGAAAATCAAGTAAGACGAGTAGAGTAGTTGACTAGAAACCAACATCAAGCCAACTTCCACTAAGAATTTAGTCTCCCCATTAAATGTTGGATGCCACCCATGGAGCGGAATAACCACTGATCCCAAATATCTTCCTTTCTCTCTCTATCCCATTTTCCAAAAAACTTAACACATGCTGAGGCAATATAAGTGTATTCATACCCACTTGAGTGTTAAGTTCTTTTTAAAAAAAAAATAAAAAAATTTTTTGAGAAAAATCAAGGACAGTACAAATACGAGCACATGATCTGCATATGTCTGATCGTAGAGGCTAGAATTCCCGTCAAACATACCACCTTGATCAACAAGTTCCCAGAGGATACCACCGTGTGGCGCTCCCATTGTTCCGATTTGAGTTCTGTTTTTTTTTTTTTGTTAAGTTGGTAAATTCCCTGTTGACATTCAATTTAAATCTTAGCGTCATACGAGGGGCGTTCAATATATTCTCGGTATCGATATGAAGGAAAATGCGAATTCAATTTAAATTGTTTTTTCTTTTCAATATAATCTCCCCTAACATCAATGCATTTATTACATCTTGAGATAAGCTTTTTTAAACCCTCAAAAAAATAAATTTCCTCTTTCTCTGCAAAATACCCATTTATTGCCGACTTGAGTTCTTCATCATCCGAAAATCTTTTTCCACGAAGACATTTTTTCAAATCCGGAAACAGGAAATAATCACTAGGGGCAAGGTCTGGACTATAGGGTGGGTGTTGGATTTCTTCGAAACCACAATCTCGCGCAGCGGCCTTGGAAACTCGCGCCGTGTGAACAGGAGCGTTGTCATGAAGAAGCAACACACCCGCTGCGAGTTTACCCCGTCTTTTCTTTTTAATTTCCTCCCGCAAATTATGCAAAGTGGAAGCGTAGGATGTGGCGTTGATGGTTTCACCTTTTTTTTTGTACTGAATGAGCAAGATTCCCTTTGAGTCCCAAAAAACTGTGGCCATGAGCTTCCCGGCAGACGGAGTGACTTTGAACTTCTTCGGGGGGTCTGTTCCTTTTTTATACCACTGCATGGACTCTTGTTTGCTTTCAGGGTCATAGTGGTGGACCCATGTTTCGTCCCCAGTAACAATTCGATCCATAACACCGTCCTCGTTCTCACTACACATCTCCAAAAGCTCTCTACAGCATGCGATTCTCAGTTTTTTCTGAATCGCTGTGAGCATACGTGGCACCCACCTTGCACTGACCTTTGAAAGGTTAAGATGGTCATGAATAATGGTGTGAATGGTACCAATTGAAAGCTTGGTGATCTCTGCCATCATTTTCACCTTTATTCGGGCATCCTTAAGAACAAGTTTTTCGACTTCTTTGATGTTTTCTCCCGTACAAGCAGTAGCCGGGGCGCCGGAGCGGGGGTCGTCTTCAATGCTCTCTCTGCCTCTCTTGAACTCACTTGACCACTTTTGCACAGTTGATAATGAAGGTGCGGAACCCTGGTAAACAGCCACCATCTCTTCATGAATAGTTCTTTGACTTTTTCCTTGCTTAGTGAGAAATTTAATTACAGCGCGATGCTCAATTTTCACCATCATCGTCTCACTTGCCATTATGATTCTGTTTAACTAGAGATAAAACGCGAATTAATAATCACATTTATATGAAATGCACTAAAATAATAGTATTACTTGATAAATAAGTCAATTTATATATACAACCACAGCTTCACCCCGATATCGAGAATATGTTGAACGCCCCTCGTAGATGAATAAACTTGTATTTCAAATTTTCTGAATACATTCCGGGAACATTTTGATCAAGGTAGTATAGTCTACCAACAAGCAGTGGGAATAGTAGAAAAATGTTACCCGAAAATCAACCCATGAGAATGCTTAATGTGTAGTCTGTGTTGTTGATTGCATCTTCACTTCCACCCACTAGATTTTGGAGTGCAGTTTTCTTAAATTCTCCACGTTCTAGTGAGCATTTTCGATCTTAGCTGAGTAGTTTTGGAGACATGAATGTTAACAATTCTCTGTGTATAAACTCTGAAATCTTAAGCTCTTGGCGACTGAGTAGTGAGTTATCTTCGTCAATTGATATGCAGGTCAGTGCGACGCTTATAAGATTCTCTTTACCTAGAGTTGTAAGCGGCTGTCTATATATTTTTGTAGCACGACTGAATATAATGTACGACTACCACCGGTACCAGACACTTTCAACCCATCAAAAGATCGAAAGCCATATTTAGTAGCCTCATCTGGCTCATAACTGATGTCAGATAAATCTGGTTGCATTAATAAGCTCATCTGAACTGATTACCTGCGACGTGAGTATCGAGCGTGAGATTGGAATATGAACACGGAATGGGGGAAGGCTCTTTATAAAGAAAAATTCTGAAAACATCTGCCAGGCAATGCGTATTAGAAAAAAGGCACTATTTGCTATATAAAATATATGTCGATGAGCAAGAACCAAGTGCTTTTCAGGAGGAGTAGCAAACAAAGTTCGATGAAGTAATATCCGGTAAAAAAAACGGGTGAGTTGAGAACCAGACACAACTTGGATTCCCAAATTCGTGCGAGTGAAAACTTTACGGAGTCAACAACGCTCACGCGTTGTTTTTCTTAATTTGCATTTAAACTATGAGCATAATTTATTATTTTATGTATAGACTATAATATGCATCGATACATGGATAATACATAATATTAGTAAATTATTCCTTAAGCAAATATTTAATAAGTGTCATCTTTCAATTTTAGGTGTGGTTGAAAACAATTACAGCGCTGTAGAAGCGTATCTTTCTTGTGGTGGTAACCCGGCTCGTTCCTTAACTAGTAGTGAAATCGCAGTTTTAAATAGAAATTCCGCTTTCGATGTCGGACACACACTTATTCATTTAGCAATTCGTTTTCATCGCGAAGAGATGTTACCCATGCTATTGGGGCAAATATCTGGTTCTGGCCCTGGTATTAAGCGCGTTCCTTCATATGTGGCACCAGATTTAGCAGCAGATATTCGTCGACATTTTGCCAATACCTTACGAATGCGAAAATCTCTATTCAATTGTCATTACGTCCAGGAGCATGCTACATTTGCCTTACCAGCAGAAATTGAAGAACTCCCAATACCAATACAAGAGCAGCTATACGATGAGCTACTAGATCGTGATGCACAAAAGCAATTGGAAAATCCTCCGCCTGCACTTAATTGGTCATTAGAAATAACAGCTCGTTTAGGTTCACGATTACTGGTACTTTGGAATCGTAGTGCTGGTGATTGTCTTTTAGATTCTGCAATGCAAGCTACTTGGGGTGTATTTGATCGTGACAATACACTGAGGAGAGCTTTAGCGGATAGTCTTCATCAATGTGGTCCAATGTAGGTTTTTTTTTTTCTTTCTTAAGACAACAAATTTCCTTTTTCTCTAATTTGAATGATTTTGTAGCTTCTATTCACGATGGAAGGAGTATGAAATGATACAGGCAGCAATGTTACACTTTACTCTAGAAGAGGCACAATGGGAAGAAGATTGGAGTACATTATTGTCGCTTGCCAGTCATCCAGGCTCTTCACTGGAACAATTGCACATTTTCGCATTAGCACACATTCTTCGTAGACCAATTATAGTGTACGGCGTCAAGTATGTTAAAAGCTTTCGAGGGGAAGACATCGGCTATGCTCGCTTCGAGGGTAAACTTTCATCATTTCTATCCAAACAATTATTAATTTACTTTATTTCTTTTTTTTTTTTTCAATTTTATTTAGGTCTCTACTTGCCACTATTTTGGGATCAGAATTTCTGTATAAAATCGCCAATTGCTTTGGGGTATACTCGTGGACATTTTAGTGCTTTAGTGCCTATGGAACCATACGCTAGAATCGATGTGCGGCGAGATGAGCCAGGCGATGTTACATTTTTACCATTAATGGATTGTGAATCTAAACTTTTGCCTATTCATTTTCTAACTCAAGCTGAGGTATATTATATTTGTTTTCGAAAAAAAGAAAAAAAGTGTTCATTAGGTATCATTTGTTTTTTTTTTTAGATGGGAAGAGAAGAAACCATAATGAGGCAATGGTTGGATGTTTGTGTCACTGAAGGAGGACTACTGGTAGCTCAGCAAAAGCTCAGAAAAAGACCTTTGTTAGTTGCACAAATGTTGGAAGAATGGTTAAACCATTATAGAAGAATAGCGTAAGTTCTTATATGAATTGATTGAATTCATTGTTGCTAATTTATGAAAATATAATTACTCATTTGTATAGTTCTGCATTAAGTGCAATAAAATTTAAAGAAAAATATTAATAAAAATTCGTACACAATATTTCGAAATTCTACAAATCGCAAAAATGGTTAGTTTATTTTCTTTATTTCAATTAGACTTTTGGTATTTAAAAGAAAGTGCCCGCTTAACATATAGTCAGTTGCAGAGAGTAGATTTTGTGTTGAATTTGGGCATCTACTATTGATTTCCAAATCACTTTGGAGGTTAAAAATCTGGTTGTTGGTCAGTCATTTTCACTTGAAGCCCGGTTATTGAGCGGTATGATCAAAGTCTCCAGTATTTTGAAGCACTTCAAAGCCCGATTCGGGTTCATCCTAATATGCTAGGCCTAATTGCAAATTTGAAGAGGAAGTGGACATTAACTTTATTTTAGTTTCCTATTTTCCAGAGACTATAAGATAGATACCTTCATCCGAATGTATGAATTGTAGCCATCTCTCTATCATCGCTCTCTCGTTTTCATTCCAATGCTTTCTACATCTCAACTATTTTTGAACCAAGATAGATTTGGTGTTTTGTCTAAATTCTCGTAAGTATCATATGTAGTTCCATGGTATGTCGCACTTGCTAATAGAGTTTTGTATGGGTCTAATATCTGAATTACGGACACACGACGTTGTCAACAGTAGTTGACAGTATCTACTTTTAACCATGGGACGTTATTCATAAAAAAACAATAGCTCCGTCTCATGGTAATTTACTTTAAAGTATAGAGACAATAGAAAATTAATCATCTGTGGGACTGAGACTTACTTCGGCAAGAGATATTAACCAAGCATTATACTTTGCAGTGGTCATGTCTTTACATGTGAAACATTATTTAAACTGCGACTACATTGGTCAAACACAATATCTTTTTATTTATATTGATCAGTGAATTAGTCTATGGCCAGTAAATAAGGGGATAAGCAATGTTGGCTTTTGGTGAATATGAGGCTATCTAGAAAGCAATTGCAATTTAGCAATCCAGATCGTTTAATTTTTGGAACGCTCGTTGTGCAACGTGTGGTCTAACATTGTCGTATAGTAGTAGAATCATTCTTATTGACCAATCTCGGATTTAGGCGTGACAGTTCCTGTCCCGAGTTTTCCTAGAAAAGAACAAAATTTGATTAAAAAAAAGAAAATTTTTTTTTACAATGAAGAGTAAAGCTTCATTTGGACACTTCATTCACAAAGCGTCAAATGTCACAAAAACTGCAATAACTGAATGAATTGAATTTTGAATTCTAAATTTGAATTTTGTTAGATTCAAAAAAATTACATATTACAATTTGATGGGCTTGTCTGCAGAAGGTTAAATGTTTATTTGAGTACGAATTTTTGAGCTGACTTTAAATTCATTTTCATTATTTTTATAAAAGAGGGAACAAAGAATAAACAAAGCTAAATGAAAAAAACTGTGGTATTTCGATTACATATGTACATATATCAATCGTTGCTGTTGAGGTATATTTTTTTAATTTTTTTTTTCAAAAACAGATTTTGTAGATCGAGCAAAAGTGTCTTTAGTTCATTGAAAGTAGCTAGAACCGCTACTGCATATCGTTTACAAAGTTCTCGTTCCAATACCTATATATGTATATGTTTGGTCATCTTTCTTGTGTTTACTTATTGTTGAGTTGGTATCTTATACATATTGTCGATTCTGGATGTTGAGTGTATCTCAAATTTATACAACTGGTTGACGGAAAGACACGTTTTGATGGCATCACCTCGTTTTCGTTGCGACCGTTTCATAAATGTTTCAATACTTCGGTGCATTACCTCACGCTATGACGCCATGAACTCCACCAAGCTGATATAACATTGCCGAAGAACTTCTGATGGACGTCTGTAGTTCAGATGGAATAGAGCGTAGGCGGATTGTCTAAGTTTTTTCGTCACTGCTGTTATGTGGTAGTTCCAATTAAAGTTATAGTCAGCTATAACTTAAAAGTATTTATACGTTGATACCTTTACGAGTATAGTTACGCGGTCGTTATCATTTTGTAGTAACAAATGGTGTTGGACCTTGTGCAATATTCCGAATTATGCACTTTTATTTTTGTTGTGTTGGAATATGTAGGAGAAGGATGTGCATAACTTTAGTTTTTCGGATGTTGGTTATAAAGTCATCATTATTGCATCATGTCGTGACTGAGTTGAATACCTTTTGCAAAATATTTTCAGCATTTTCAACGTCTTTGAGATTCCATATGCATATATGGTGCATTTCTTCAGAGCTTCCAACATATATAAATGATGAATTTAAATGGATCTACAGCTATGGTCAAAATAATAGGAACATTCATTACTTTTCGAAACCAGTAAAAGTAACTTTTATTTTATTCGAATATATGGAGCAAGTGTAATATCAGATTTATGAGAAATATGTTTACAATATATTCCACGTTGAAGCAGTTGCTTAATTCAAAGCAAATGGTGTTTTAGTTAGCTATATTGCTGCACAGTACCTAATTGCCTGGCAAAAATAGTAGGAACACCCAGACATAATAAAGAAAAACATATATTTGGTAACAAAACTTTTATAACAACAGCATTCACTCGACGACTCATGGAAACCACCAGCTCCTGGCATTTTTCGGAAGGTATTGAATACCAAACATTTTGGGTGACTCTTCAAAGATCCGCTTTGTTGAAAGGGTGCAGTTTGCTTATTTCAGTTTTAAGCTCGCTCCAGAGGTTCTCAATCGGATTTAGATCCGGAGATGTTAGTTGTGACATCGTTGTGTCAGTTTTGCCGAGTATATGGGGTCGTTATCCAGCTGGAACTGCCATTTTAGGGGCATATTCTCTTCGGCCCATGGTAACTTGACATTCCTCAAAATGTCCACGTACGATCCTTTTGTCAATATGCCACTTACGCCCCACCAGGAAAAACAAACCAGATATCATTACACTAGCCCCTCGTATGCCCACTTTTTCTAGCTGTAGTAGTACGCTTTCATGGTATAAAGTGTCGAAAGCTCTTTTGATATCAATGTATGTGTTGGTTTTTCTCTCTGTTGGAATTTATTTTATTCGAAAAATCTCCGAGTAACCGATTTATGCTTCTGTTAGGAATTAGTTGATTGCTAAAATTTCGTATTTCGCACGATAACCATATAGCCTTTTGGCAAAGATATCTTCTAATACCTTAGCCATTACCGAAAGTGTAGATATCGTCGGGTGGTTTAGATAGTTTTTTGTTTTCATCTTTGTAAACAAGACGGACAAAAGAAAATTAAGTCTTTACTCTCTGGACATTCTAATAATTGTGTATCTATTGGTGCCGTCTTACTTTTCTGAAATGTTTCTGCTTAAACCTACATCAGATGCTAGGATGATTGTGATGTGTCATTAGAAGACGTCTGTAACATATTGACTAACATGAAGATTGCTTTATTTGGTTTTGGTGTGGGGTTACAAATAGGTAGCTTAAATGTTTTTCTTCTCTCGTTGTCCCACATAAGCAATTTATCAACAAACCTTAGATTCCTCACCACTTGCTCGTACCACCTGAGTCGAAATTCCCCGCTAATGCTCCGGGCGCTACGGTTCATTCGGCCTATCATCGTAATCGTAATGTTTAAAAATCAACCAACCGATATTTGAATTAAGTAAGGAGAATGAGTACTTACTTAATTATACATAGTCCTTTCATTCATCACTTTTTCGATGGCTATTGAATTAGAAGTATTGTATGAAGTTCAACATGCTCAATACGGAAAGATGCTTGAAATTCCAATATTGGAATAGTCTTGGATGTATGCTTCATGACCACAATTTTCTATTTAGGAATAAAGGTTATCCGCCAATAATTTTAGTTGATTGTTGTGGAATGAAGAATTGCTTTAAACAGTTTAGTTCATGTTCCAAGTGCGATATTGTATGATAGATAAAGTCCCACCCAGTCCAGCTATTTTACAAGTGAATCTGCTGTCTGTAACTAAAGAGCTTTTTCTCCTAAATTTATTGATCTCAATCATTGCGATGATCCATTATACTGCGCATTTTGTATTTTTTTTTTCTTTTTTTTTCTTTTCACTCAGGATTGTAATTGTTTTAAATATTTTTTTCAACTATTTTCAGCCAGTCTGTGTACGATTCTTAAAAATATGAATAAAAATATAAGGCAAGAATTGAAAATGTTTTTTGCTATCTTGCTAGCATCTTGAAGACATTTATTAAACCATAACAAAAAACCTTTTTTACTATACCTGATTGGAATAGAAGAGGGCTTATTTCAAGGCGTCAAATATAGTTATTAGAAATGTTAACCCTTCCCACCGCGCCGATTTTATAATAAACTCTGATGACAACAGTTCGTTGTTATTATGTTATATCACTCGAACATTAGTAGAAATTAAATGGCATCAATATGTTTCACGATTTCACATTATCGATTAGTTGTGCATAAACAAAATAGTTGTTTTTATCTTGTCCAAGCCTTCTCTTTTTTTATAAAGTACTGGGATCATTGATAAATCTGCGGGTCAACCAACAAGCCTCTCTATCCAGCCTGATCGTCTCCTCTGACTAGGTCGATGACGCTGACAACCCGAGGGCTCGTACTATTAGTCGGTCATTGTTCTATTAACCGTCTATGCAAACAGAATTGAAGGCTACTTGAAACAATTTCTCTGCAAAACGACTTAGAACCGTTTCATCCCTTTTTAACAAAGTATTAATGAATCATATTAGGACGAAGTTCGTGACAAGGTTTTATCTGTCTGAAATGATAGGGTTCTGTCCGCAAGATGCTTACTTTGTTTTTCCTTCGTTGACCGCTAAACGAAGTCACGAATTCGTTACTTAAATCACTCCACGTTCTTTCGACAGTGCCAATATCGTAGGTATATTCGAGAAATTGAATGAATTTTTGAAAAACTATGTTTCTGGCCTACATGTGAGTATTACACATTTTTTTTAAAAAAGAATGGTAGGTAAAGATATCGGAGTTTGTTATTTTAAAAGCAGCACACATTCTTTATCCTCATTCTGCACAATCGGCAGGAATACCAGAGTTAAACACTTCTATACATAGTTCGTTTCTATAAACGCTATCGCTTGCGGGCTTAAAATCAACAAAAAGGTGGTTTGTGTCAATCTGAAATTCGTGGGTTTTCCACAAGATCTGTCATAGTGTGAAAATGTGGTTTCCTGGACTAAAGCCATATTGATAAACATCAATCGGGTTGTTGATAAAAGGCGCTCTCACAGTACATGAGAAAGGATCTCTCTAGTAGGCGCCGTATAAAGAGTCTCCACCTTTTAAGGATCGGGTGAGCAATGCTGAGGCCCCTCTTATCGATCATATATTCATTTTGAAGATAAATTGCGTTGAGTCTTACCAAGCAATCTTCCAATGCTTTACACAGCTTGGCGTAAAGGCCTTCAGCTCTAGTAGCTTTGTTGCAATAAACTTTACGTGTTGCCGTCATTGCTTTGTCCATGTCGGATGGACAAAATTGTTAATCATCATCGTCTTAATTAAATGATTCAATTGTTAGTCCAGAGCTTTGAAAAACATCAATACCACTGTTATCCTCTTTAAGAAAAAAGCCTGTTTTAACCATCATATGCCATCTCTTTAGGTAACTTTTACGCATTCTTTGTTAATAAAAAGCAAGAATCATTTATCTGTACTGATGGCTGAGGAACTCAGGATCCAATATATAATTATCGATTATCTATCTCTGAAATTCAAACTTTTCTCTGTATATATTCTAGTTACACTTACTTAGGAAATTTTTGGTGAACTTTCTTCTGCATTGAAGCATCCGGTAACCCCTAACAATCTTAAAACCCCCCAGAAAAAGTTGTTTTCCTATAATGTGGTTGGTTATTGTAATAATTAAAGTTTATTTAGGTATTTGTTGTTGCTATTTTTACAATTAACTACCTCGCTTTTATATTTATTTAAATTGTTTCATTTTTTATATGGTTACTTAGATCATTGTACATTTGAAAGCCCTTCTAGAATAGCATATTTTGCGATTTTTTATTTTTGAATACTACAATTGAAGTCATAATTATTCCTTAATTTATATGGTTGAACATCCATTCTCATTGACAATTTTCTACTTAAATAATTTAGAAACCAATTATGTTTTATTTTAAATATAAATATGAACACACACATTATTATTCTTCAATTAACACTTACCCATTTTAAATCTCTCAACATATAGCTTATCCATCTATATCTATTACATCTTAGTATGTAGCCCTTGGCCTTGTTTTGTAATTATTGCATCTTATTAAATAATTGTTCTGATCCTAAAAACAATACAGTTGGACAATATTGAAAATGAGGGTTTATTATTGTGTCATTAATTTTATTATTGGGTATATAAATAAATAAGTGCGGTTTTTTTTTCAAAATTTTAACGTTTATTTAAGAAAAACATGTACAATAGTATTATTCAAAGTATTGCCCATCTGAAGCTATGACTTTTTCCCATCTTTCTGGCAATTTGTGGATCCCATCCCAAAAGGACTGCGCCGACTTGGCAGCCAAGAATGAATCAAGCCAATTTTTGATATTCTGCTCTGATGTGAACCGTATTTCAGTGAGGGCGTTCTGCATCGTCCGGAACAAATGGTAGTCAGAAGGGGCAAGGTCTGGGCTATAAGGCGGGTGGGGTAAGACTTCCCATCCACTGTTTTCCAAATAGTTCTTAAACGGAATAGCAACGTGGGGCCGAGCGTTGCAATGTTGGAAAATTATTGCCTCATGTCTGATCGCATATTCCGAGCGTTTTTCGGTCACTGCTCTCTTCAAATGGATTAATTGCGTTCGGTGGCGTTTTCCATTGATGGTTTCACCCGGTTTTAACAGCTCATAATACAGCACACCCATCTGACCCCACCAAATACAGAGCATTACCTTCGCTCTGGACGTTCATCGTCTTCCAAGGCAAAATCACCACTTTTAAATCGTGCAAACCACTTTTGGCACGTTCGCTCAGCTAGCGCATGTTCACCATAAACTTCCACCAAAATACGATGACTTTCGGCAGCAGTTTTCCTCATGAATAAGATCTCCCCGCAAAAACACTTTTTCAGGCACAAAGTTCGACATATTTGAGTGAAAAAAAATTATTGTTGTTTACGGTTCAAATGAATGACATATACTGAAATGACGTACAATGACAGTAGCTTTCCAACTCATGTTCCAATGGAATAATAACAATGGAATAATACAAGTTACGCCATCTCTTAGCAAACCGCACGAATAGGCCCAATACATACAAATTCAGAGTGAGGTTTGGAATTTAACTTATCATCAATGATGATATATGTATAAGAAAAAATAGCAATGGACCCAGTATAGATCCTTGCTGCACATCTAACTCGATATTTAATGATTTCGATAAAACATTTTTCAATTTGATTACTTGTTTTCTATCACTTAAATAAGAGTTAAATCAGTTCAATTCTTCATTTCTCACACCATATATTGGTAACTTTTGCAGCAATATATCTCTATTCACGATTTCAAACGCCCTTTTCAAATCCAGAAAAACCGTGGCTATTTTCTTATTTTGATGAATATCCTCCTTCCACTTTGCGATTGGAAAATTGAAAGCTGTCTCACATGAACAAAAATTGTTTTTCAGTTAATATATAATTTTCTTCCAAAAATCTAGCAAACTGTATTTGAACCATTTTTCCAAAAAAAAAATTTTATATATCGGAAACATATTAACCGGCCTGAGGTCTTCACATTTGACTGGATTTGTAATTGGAACAATAACCGATGTCTTCCAGCTTTCAAGAAATATCCCTTTTATCAGGGATGTATTTATAATTCTAAGAAGTGATACTTAATCCATCCTTTATAATGTTTTTACTGTGCCATGAAAGTCTTTTCTCGCTTACATTATTTTCCACAATTCAGTAACCGTTTCAACTCCCCTAAATTTATTTGGTTGCTTTCCTAAGTTATTAAGAATAGGCATATTACCAGTAGCAATGAAGTTATTAATGTCTTTTACACTTTTACTAAAAATTTCATTGAAATTGTTCGCTATAGTTTTTTTTTACAAAGTCCGTTCCAAAGTAAACAGGAGTTTTTGAAAATAAGAAAAGTGAGGCCATCTGTTGGCAATTACATGCGTCGGTAGATCCTTCACTAATGTACTAAAATTTCATGAAATTTGAACGAACATAAGCGGAGCGATTGCGTCGGAAGTGACAGTATGTTTGTGTCATCGATACATACGAGTAAATGAGCATCGACCAAAAATTGCTCAGAATTCAACATTCGAAGGACATCATCAAGGAGGCCAAAAAGAACAAAAACTTCCTTTACAACATTGTGTCTGGTTATGAAACGTAGTGTTTTAAACATAATCTATAAACCAAACGCCAAAGTGCCGAATGGAAGGCGTTAGATTAGCCAAAACCCAAAAAAATCTCGCTTGGAGAAGGCGAAAGTGGAGAAAATATTGATTTGCTTTTACTTAATTCTGTCTTGGTATCTTGTAGCGTTTTTTCATCCGTATTCTTCGTATTCGGCCAGAATATCGCGCAGAAGGAAGTTGGCGTTGGTTGCACGATAATGCGCCATCTCATCGATCAACACTTGTGACCGATTTTTTGGCTAAAAATTGCATTTCAACTGTTAACCACTCCCTGTATTTGCCTGATTTGGCATCTTTCGTCTTCTTCCTTTTCGAAAAAATGCATTTGCCGATGAAAGGACGTTTTGTGGCCGTAAAAGGCTTGTACTAATATCCTGAAGGACATCGCGTCCGACGATCTCAAACACTCATTCGACATGCTTTTAGACCGTACAAATAGTTATATTGCCAAAAAAAAAACTTTTTGTTCTTATTTTTATTTTATTCTACTTTGGAACGCACCTTGTACTTTTTCCTTCAAACTCGACTTTGACTTTTGACCACTGGTATTGTCTATCTTATTTTTAATATAGTCACTTTTGGCTTTATTTAAAGCTTTTTTGTATATTCTCCTTGAGCTTCTATAAAAACTTCCCAGTTCGCGGAATGAAGGGGAAGAAGAGCAAATACTTTCCAACATATTCACCCTTAATTGTAACACATTTTTCGGATCTATGAATAAGGTTATGGATGGCTTCAAAAAAGAATGGTTTCCGCTTGTCGGCAAAATACTCAAAAATTGCATCTGTCACTTCTTCATCGCTGGTAAATTTCTTTCCACGCAGTTCTTTTTTCATTTTAGGGAAGAAATGAAAATCGTTGGGTTCCAGATCCGGACTGTAGGGTGAGTGGTTTAAGGCTTCGAAGCCCGTCTCGTGCAGAGCAACCAGTGCAACTTGACACTTGTGTACGGGTGCGTTATCGTGCAATAGCAGGACACCTTTGGCTATTTGGGTAATTTTTCTCTACGTTTTTCCTTAATGGATTTCCGTAAATTCAGAATTGTAGCGTAGTATTCGCCCGTTATGGAAACACCCTTTTCCTTATAGTCGATGAGTAAAGTTCGCTCGGTATCCCAAAAAATGGTCGCTATAACCTTCCCGGGCGACTGAGACAACTTCAAGTTCTCTGGCGGTGCTGTACCTCCCTTATGCTACTGCATGGAGTCTTCTTTGGACTTTGGTTCATAGTGGTGCACCCACGTCTCATCCCCAGTAAATATCCGGCCCAATACTCCAACTGTGTCGTTGCTGTGATTCTTGGAACCCATCTTGCGCTGACCTTTGTCATGCCGAGGTGGTCGTGAAGGATGTTGGAAATGGTTATATCGAATGCTCCCGTAATTTCTGCCAACTGTTTCGTCTTGAGTATTAAATTTTCTACTTTTTCAATAAGTTCTGAAGTGGTCACTTCGATGGGTCGTCCAGGCCGTGGGCCCTCTTCAAGTGATTCCCTACCTAAATAAAGAATGGCACTTATACATCTTGGTTCTTGCAGGACAAGAGTAGCCGTAAACAAAAGACATCTTTTAGAACATAGTTTTTGGAGGTTTCCCTTGCTTTGTCGGGAACTTTATAACGACATGGTGTTCGATTTTTTCCATATTTGATGGTTTCTATCACGCTGGCGTGCTTGCTTGACGATTACTCAAAAAATACTGATCACATTCGGGAGAGACTCCACATTAATGCTAACGAATCACTTAAAAACAATACATCACCTGTTATGCAACAAATTCATGGTTCATATCGTAAGAACATAATACAGCAAAATACATGTCTAACAAAAAGGCAAATCATATTTCATAAATGTTCTCAAGCTACACTTTTATCATAGACACAAATAGCTTATAGTTCATGTTTGAATTTGCAGTTCACGGTTATCGCATTTCAATTTGCATGTCTGATCTCACGTCTGTAATGTGTACCTGATTAAAATGTAAATTAAAAGTTTAGTTCCAACAGAAATATCAAATAAAGTATTGTCTTTTTTGTTTGTGTCGCTATAAAGTTAACATAACCTTACCCATTCCGTGAACTTAAAGACACACCTACGCAGCTTCTAATCCTCCTCATGCCCGGTATGAATAAATCAAAAATAATGGTCTAGTTTTAGACTTTTCAAAACTTTTAAACCGTTGTTCATATACCACTTTTTCTAATTGTTGAATGTTATACTGTTAAAAATCATCGTCTGAAATTAATTTTCTTCTACCAAATGAAACATTTACAAAGGGTTTTGCTTGTCCAGTCGATTTAACTGTTGTCGTCTTTGAAAAAGGGAAAAGTATTGTTGGAATTGTGATAAATTAGATTTTCTCCTTCTTTTGGTGCTGTAGAGGTGTTAAAAATATTCGTCATAAAAACGCAGGAAGGGCAAAAGATTTATACTTGTTTAATTGAAAACTCTGACTGCCTTGTAACTGTGAACCCATCGATAATAGGACTTGACATATGGTACGAGTATGTGCAAACATTGATTTTTTCGCTGAAAACCAATAGAACCTCCTAGGGAATAGTGTTACAGTTTGAAATATTTAATTTAATTATATTATCTCCATTTTGTTTTATTCAATGGCTTTTTAAAATGTTAATTAGTAGATTCGAAAAAGATTACTCGTATTTGTCCCATATGTGACGGTGCATTATGCACTTTCTCGAGGCATTCAAAGTTTTAAATCACCGCTTTAAGCTGGAACTATATGTAGATAGTAACTTCCTTATTTGTTTGGAATCATTATAGAGCGCTGTATGACTGAACAGACGTATAAACAAGGGCTTTGTATTCACATTTTTTTCTCGCTGCTTTGCGTCTACGCGTGACGATGTTTCTTAAGTCCCTAGTAAATGTATTCAATTCCTTTTCTGAAAACGATTTCAGTTTAACATTAGCCATCGATTAAATAATTAATTTGATGTTTGTGAAACTCTGAAATAAATAAATGTAAACAAAAAGGCTAAAGAGATTATACGAAATTCTGTCTGCTATTTTGAAACTTCTACATATTTATTTCGTAGACAGGTGATTGCAGCCCCATTTGCTAGACGTCCACAAATAACCGGCTATTCCAGTGAAGGAGATACGGATGAAGAATAAATTTTAAGGTTACCACAAGGGAAAACATTCAACTTCATTTAAGCCGTTGAAGTTTTTATTTCAAGGAATTGTAAGGGTCAGCACCACTTACGTACGAGTATATATATATATATTTATACAATATAAGTGAATATATATTTTATTATTGGCTTGCGAGTACCATAAGAAAAAAACGAAGTCTCAACCAAATTAAATTTATAAAACAAAAATTATAATAATACAATAAAGTAAACAATATACATTTTACTTTGTTCATAAGTGATTTTTTCTTTTTTTGTTGTTTTGTCAGAAGGAAATAAAGTTTAAACATATTAAATAAATAACAAATTGTTATTAGCAATTGTGGCGTATACATATATTTGGGTGCGTTTAGAAACAAATTGTACATTTTATATTTCACTTTATTTTTTCGTCTCTTTGGGAAAATGTATTGCAATAAGTTTCGATCTTTTATATATGTATATTAAATAGATATAATGTTGCTAAATATTTAATATATACATATATACATAATATATTCAAATAATTAACTTTGCCTACTATATTATTAGCTATATTATCTAATTCATTGCTTTTGGTAGCTCTAGAAATAAAAAAAATAGATACGAGTATACAAAACAAAACAAAAAAAAACAAAAAAAACATACTTATACCGAAACAAATGAAATAAAATGGTAAATAAAAGTAAAAGTCCTTTCTTTAAATTTGGCTGCAACAAGCACTGAAAAGGTTATATACATAATTTAATTCATTAAAAAAGAAAACAAAACAAAAAACAAAATCGAATTTGTGATACTCTTGTTCTAACCTGTAAATAAGTAAAACAAATAAAATAACTGTTCAAAAAAAAAAAAAAGAAAAATTTATTTAACCAAGAGCAAAACGGAATTTTTGAGAAAAAAAGAGTATTAACAAGGACATGCCTTGAAGTTATTGTGTAGTTTTTTTTTCTTTCTTTGTTAGTATGTTTGAATGAAAATAAGTAATATTTCAATAAATAAAAAAAAAAAACAACTGTAATGATCTTTTGAAATACAGTACCTTACCTAAAACAAGATTTTAGTTCACATGATAGAAGCCTGCAGCCGAATAAGCTCCAACACAGGAAGATAACGCATAAAAACAAACTTCGAATACAATATATTATTGCTAATAAATTGGTGGCAATAAAAAAAAAATCAGCTATATAGCCATAAGGATCATACATATTTAAGAATTAACAAATTATTGTAAACAATCAAGTAGACTCCTTTTTCAAAGTCAAGGAACTGTTTGAACATGTAATTGCACTTAATGCTACATATTTCTCCCACGTCTCTGCATCGCTTCTACCCCGTCGCTTGTGGGGCTGGTTAAATTTACGAATTTTATCAAAATTCTACAACTACTGTATTTTGGACCATCTCTTTAATGAGGTTGAAAATGTTTTCCCGTTTGAATTTCTAATTATTTTTGCCTTCCTCGGACATCGCCTGAAACTTGGACTTCAACGCTTTTGGACCGAATTTTCGGGAAACTTCCCTTGAACATTGCAAAATCAACATATTTGCTTAAAGTTTATCCAGTATCGCCTTCTTAACCCATTTATTACCACTGTATCCGTTTGGGGGTACAAAATACTAGATGGAGTGAAAAGTGCCCTCCTTGACCGCCAGAATGCGCTGCTACTGCAAAAAAGGTTATGGTATCTTGAAGTCCGTTCATATATAGGCAGACATGCCAAATTTCAGTGCGATACTGTCTTTAGTTTTGTTTTGACAGCTGATTGTTGTTGACGTGTTTGCCATCATGTTGAGTATGGACAAAAACGATTTTCGTTCTCTCATAAAACATTATTTTTTGAGAGGCAAAACGGCGAAGGAAACAAAAGAAAAGTTGGATAAGTATTATGGGGCTAATGCTCCGTCAGATTACACCGTCAAATATTGGTTTCGAGAGTTTCGTGGTGGCCGCAACTCCACCACCGATCAAATCCGCAGCGGCAGGCCCTCCGATGCGGTTACAGAGGACAATGTCAAAAAAATACATGAAATGGTGTTGGCTGACCGGAAAGTGAAGGTGCGCGAGCTAGCAGATACCACAAAGATTAGTACTGAGCGCGCACGCCATATTTTGGGCAATATTCTGCATATGAAAAAGTTATCCTGCCGCTGGTTGCCGCGAATGCTCACTGCTGACCAAAAACACGAACGCGAGAGCACTTCGAAAGAGTGTTTGGACTTGCTGATGCGGAATCGGGCGGACTTTTGGCGTCGATTGGTAACTGGATTTGGATCCCTCGGACTATTATCTCTTCCCAAACCTCAAAAGATGGCTCATCAATAAAAAATTCAGCTCACACGAGGAAATCATCGACGCCACGGAGGAGTATTTTGCAAGCCTTCCGGAAAATTACTTTTCGGACGGGATCAAGAAGTTGGAAAATCACTGGAATAAGTGTTTCAAACTAAAAGAGGACTATAAATTTTTTAATTCCCAAGGAGGTCACTTTTCACTCCATCTAGTATTCATATATTTTATCACTTTACCATCGACCTATCTGTCATTTTTTTAATGAGGTTTGAATATATTTCTTTTCTTTGACATTTCACAACTATGTGAAAGCTGGGTTTGTGTTGTTCAATTTCCCGATATTGCGAGGTTGATTTTTTTGTTTTTGGTGAAAACTTCTTATTTCACTTTTAATAATTTTACTTTCTTATCAAATATACAGTTCTAAAAGATTGTACAAAAACATTTAAAAGTGGAAAAATAAGTTAAATGTTTTAATTCCCCACGCTAAACAGCTTAGATATTAGGTGTACCTGCGTGGGTACCATGGAAACATATGAAGTAGCATTATTTTTAGAATGGGTTTCAAGCTTTTTCCAACAGGCTCCTTTTAAGGGAGGAGATTCGATAGTCTTACAAATGCAGTTGAAGCAATAAAAGAAGACGAGAGAGGTGCCAGCTATGATATAACCGTTATACCACCTGATGCTGATGTTATCACAGACGAAGAAGAGATTGATATCGAAAACTTGGAAAATGAACATTCCCCAAATGATGTTCCATGTTTTATAGAGATTTTTGTTCGAGATGAAGAATACGACAATGAGAATGATGTCCCATTATCCGTTCTGCGAAACTCAGTTCGTGAATATAATGCACACTGTCCACAATGGTCTAAAAACGACATTGACTTGACTATGAGTTCCACCAATAGCTTTGAAAACTGCGTGTCGGATATGAAAATGAGTTTAGAAAATAAGAGCCCTGTTGAGATTTTTGAAACACTATTTGATGACGATGTCGTCCAATTAATCTTATATCAAACTCGGTCGTATGCCTCCCAACAAAACCATCACAATTTTGAAATATCGAAACGGGACCTCCAAGTTTTTATCCGCACACTATTTTATAGTGGCTACCATTCATTGTCAAGGGAGTAAATGTACTGGCAACTGGACGAGGGCACACGATCTCCAATAGTTGCAAACAATATGTCCCGTAAGAGATTTTTTGAAATAAAGAA
Organism: Volucella zonaria; assembly: GCA_963966105.1. Classification (NCBI taxonomy): domain Eukaryota; kingdom Metazoa; phylum Arthropoda; class Insecta; order Diptera; family Syrphidae; genus Volucella; species Volucella zonaria. Next base: position 314,238,528 of record OZ014530.1, on the reverse strand, counting down.
GTTTATTCACTCGGTGGATAATAGTCAAATAGACCGTCAAGATAAAATGGCTAAAATCAGACCCCTTATGAATTTGTTTTGTCAGAAACTTCAAAAATGTGGCTTTATTCACAAAAATTTATCTATTGATGAGGACATGATAAAATATTTTGGACATTACTCATCAAAACAATTTATAAGAGGCAAACCAGTTAGATTCGGATTTAAAAATTGGATGCTCACAAGTAATCGCGGCTATTTATATAACTTCGACACATACTGCGGTGCAAACAATATTCCCCCAGAAAGATTTCATATACCATTAGGTTTTCGAGTTGTTCTTGAACTATTAGAAACTGTAAAAGTCCCTACCGACCATGTAATTTACTTTGACAACTATTTCTCTTCCCACGAGTTATTGCGTTTGTTGAGAATGAAAGGACTTAGTGCAACTGCAACTACTAGAGAAAATCGAACAAAAAAATGTCCTTTGCTCTTTATTTGCAAAGGAATTCAAGAAAAAGATAAGAGGACACTACTTATGAGAATTATTTCAATGCCAACAACTAACTTTTCTTCGTGAAATGGAACGACAATTGTGTTGTTACTATGGGCACAAACTTCGATAACGTAGAACCGTTACATTTTGTGAAACGTTGGTCGTCTGCCGAGAAAAAAAAGGTTCTCGTACCTCAGCTAAAAGTAACCGCTAATTAAAATAAAGGTATGGGGGGCGTTGATCTACACGACAAAGCAGTAAACGCATATAACTTAAAAATAAGAGGCAAAAAATGGTGGCCGCTTTTCATATCAATGCTTAGTTCCACATTTGTAAATTCTTGCAAACTGTTCAAGATTGCATATACTTCTCAGGATGATTTACTGTCTTTCCAAAGAAGCATTGCATGACATTATCTAATAAACTACACCCTAAAGAATCCAGCAACAAATCGCAGTATTGCAGCAAGTGTCGCGTATGCCGAGGGGGTCCTCAAAGGATCGAGAAACCTCTAAGATGCAAAGAATGTTATATGAGGGTAAAGTGTAACTGTGAGCTTTGTTCTATTGTCCTATGTGTGGAAAAAAATTGTTTAAAAAAATTCCATACCAAAAATAATTAGAACCCACACCTTACCACTGTACTCGTTTGGGTACAGCTTCAAAAACCTTTAAATTGATTTATAAAAAACAACACTTTAACTTATTTTTATTATATAGTAATGATAGTGTTTAATAAAAATATGTCGAAAAAGAACTTTAAACGACTTTGGTTTTAAATGGGTTAAACTGGAGATTTGCGCGGATGCCTGTACTTATTCAACCACGTTTTATCACAACCGCTGTCATTTTCACTTCCGTCGCTGTCAATTTTCTTTTATATTTTGGTAAATCGTCAAACACTGCGATGCGATACTTACGGCACAGCGTAAGTATTTACATTTTTTACTCTCCGGCATTATGACTCCGTCGGAAAAGATGTCAGGCGTTACGTGTGCGCGTCGAAAAAATGATACTGCAAATATTTGATCTTAGTACGACTGGATTTGTGATCCTTTAATTGTAACGGCATTATTCAATTTTGAGTGTCATCTCGTCTCGGGTTTATTTTGAGATCCAAGCGCCGTTTATATAAAATCTCTGCGAAACCTTTCGAATGCTTTTTTCATATTGATGAAGATGATATGCAGAGCTTTCGAATCATCGCAATATTTCTCCATTATTATCGATAAATATTGAATCTCGTCATATGTATGTCAACCTAGTTTTCTCAAAGTTCCATTGGATGTCATGAAGTTTATTAATATTGAGTTGTGGACTATATATAACTATTTCGAATTTGCTCAGAACATGTGTCGGAAATATTCGTTGATCTTCAGTTGCAATTTCTCGTGTCGCCTTTGGCTTTACACAGTGGAACAAGAAAGCTTTTCCTCCACTGGCTAGCCGTTTGATCGCCTCTATTCATTTTATTGAATAAAATATCATACTTTGGAGCATACCATATGTAATCCGACTTAAATGTAAGCATGTTTGCTCGTGGTTGTGCGTTACATTTATTTTACTACTTGTCGCCTGGGTTGTGAGAGTATTTCTTTAAATTCCCGATAAAATGTCCCTACTGATTTTGCCAGTAATTTAGCTACTCTTTTTTCCTTCTCTTTTTTGCAATGTTCATAGTCTAACTTATATAAGACGCGCTCTCAGTGTACTTAGTCTACGCGTGAAAGGTTGGAATTTTGTTCCTTACTACAATTTTTATCTCATCGTTCCAGCACTACATTTCTTTAATTATGTAGAACCGAGATGATATTGGCGTCCTACGATGCAGTATATAATTAGTTGTCGCTCTGGCTAAGTAAATTTGAGTTTTTCGTTCTCCATGGTAGTCTTAGTATTCGTAGCTCGTATCCGTTTATGTCCCCAACGATGAAAAGTATTTCCTGCATTAATGTTCTATTTAAACGCTTACCGAAGTAGACACACATTTTTTTTAGTTGCTCATTGCCTCACTCACACGTAGGCGCTACCAATACCATACGTACACAGTTAAGCAGTATCGCTGCATACCATATTCCGGATAATGAAGATGCGAATAAAGTTATAAAAAGGCTCACAAATTGGAAATCATCACTTATCAATCATCGATTTCAAGAGGATAAGTGATCGCCGGCACGAAGAATTTTCGTCTCAAAGCAGCCAAGGGCATCCTCGTCCATTTTTGATAAAGTCCATGCCTCTGCGCCATAGAGCAAGACTGGAATTATTAAGGTCTTATATAGGGTTACTTTCGTTGTTCGAGAAAAGGCTTTGCTAGTCAATTGCCTTCTTAGTCCAAAGATCTCAGCGCTGGTGTCGTTGTTTGAATTGATAGAGGCGCCTAGGTAGATAAATTCCTTAACTATCTCAAGGTTATATCCTTTGAGGATGACGTTTTTACGGCAATGTCTTCCAAACTGGATGGCATTACGAAGGAGTTACACAGGATAAGTAGGAGTCTGGAGAAGGCGGATGATCGAAGAAAGAAAAGCGATGAGGACACACGCCGTCATAATCTCGCCATAGAGGGGTTGATGCGCGAGAAGTTGGACCTCAAAAAGAAGCTGTTAGAAATGCAGATTGAGCAAATCTGCGCTCAACTTGCAGCTGAAAGTTAAATATTATCTATGAATCCTTTTTTTTAAGTTAATAAACCAATATGTAGATTATATGTTCCTTCCAAATAAAAAATTAAATAGAAGACTGTTAGAATTAAATGAAAAACTGCATATTTTATGTATGTATATGTACTTTATTTTTAAACTATTACAATAGGCTAGCAATACTGTCGCGAATGTTTCGAGCTTCATGAATGTAAGTAATCTCACTCGTATCAACATCAGCAAAGGCATTTTCTGAGCGATCTTCCAATTCCAAATGTTCAGCATTATCTGCCACTTTAAAGTGACATTTACAATTTGAGCAGCCTTCTCCGCCGAATAGTGTAGTCGTCTAACCTTCAGACAGCACCTAAACCTATTTATCAGTAACCTAATTGTCCTCTGGGTATTAAATTTGCTCCCAGGACTTCCGCTGATAGGTGTGCGATATGGGGTCACAATCCACGGCTCCAAGAGATATCCTGCGTCACCTAATACAATTAATTGATTAACAAACAAGATTAAGATGGATGTGTATGTATCCATTTTTCATACCCAGCAGACAGGAATTTGTTTGTCTTCCTCCAGTGTACTGCTTCAGAAGAGATAGTTTCTTGCACTAGAAACTTTCCATATCAAGACGTCATGTGTTGCACCAGGGTGAGTGGCATTTATATCATTTTGTGGTCACATATCTGCCAAAATAACAAAAAATATATACGTATCTACTTAATACATAGAAATTACTTTAATTGAAATACTTACAATTATTACAAAATAAATCTGTATAATCCCTTCCGGTTATAATATAAATGCCTGTCTTCTGGTAAAGGGGCTTTAATGGCAACGTGCGTACAATCAACGCAGCCGATTACCCCTGGAAATCCAAACTTTTGGTAAAAGTGAAGTTTTATTTCCTCCTTTTCATTTTCATTAGCTCCAAAGTTTATCCATTTGGGGCAAAGCTTATCTTCTAATGCAGATATGCAGATCTTGATGCACTTCGATACGGATGATTGGGACAATTTCACATCTGCATCTTTCCCTGTTCCAAATTGGTAACCACCTTCTGCGACAAATCGAAGGGTAGTCGCTAGCATTATGATGGGAGGAATGGATAATGTTGTTCCTCCTTGCACTACAGTAACGAATTCGTCCAACACATACTTAAATGTATGTTTATTCAAAGGAAAATTCCGAACAAATCTTTAAACAAATGAAAATTATTGTAAGTATTGGGAAAAAGAAATGATTATACATAACATACTTGGAATTTTCAAGCTCTAATGGATTTAATCCATCCATTATATTGCGTCTACTAATGCACTCTTCATCGTTTATCGTTCTTAGATCGCCGATCTATTTTAATATTGACAGTACTCAAATTCAAAGGTGTTACCAGATTTGTGTTGGGCATATCGATGGAGTTACTTCTTATTCAATAAAATGTATTGTTTCATTTACTTTGTTTGCATGTTTGATTTTAATAATATGCAATTTTTTAATAAACACCCTAATTTCACATTTTTGTAATATTTAGAATATACTTTTCAATAAATTTATTCAATTTTGAATTTGTAAATAATTTTAACGAAATAACAAAAAGTGACTCCTCACTGAAAAAATGATATATGGTCAGTCAACCTACAACAAATAGAAATGTCAAACGAAGTAAAATTCATTTCAGTTCATTTCATGATATCTTTCGTTAATGAACCTTATTCCTTCGAATGTCAAAATACGAAAAAATCATTCGAAGCAATACGAGTAGTTTATCGAACGAATTGACTATTCATTCGAATCTCAAAATAAGGGTAATTGTGTAATTATTTCTACGTTAAGAAAACAAGCATTTATTGCGCCCCTTTTCTTTAGAATACAATAATGGTTTTTAAATTCTAAGCTGCCAGGGTGACCCCAATACGGACGTCCTATTTTTGGCTACACATTGGTATCTCACTAATTCCATATCTACTATTGTCATTATCCATTTAAAAAATTCTAAATCAGCAGGAAAGCTCAATGAGTATTCGGCACTTTCCGCTGTAATCACTATCCGAACTGACATGCATACTGTTGAAGATACTGGTAGCCATCACTGCAAAACAGCACCCTCACCTTTTCATTTAAGATAAGCTTATCTCTGAAATTCATTTCAATTAATACAATTCCTTGCAATTATCTACTCAATAACTTACTAATTTTAGACGCTTCTCGGATGGTTTGAACTATTTTGCTTTTACTTTTGTAATCCAAAAAATACCGTCCATTCCAAATGACAGTTGAATGGATAACTGTTCGATTTGAAATTTAGCTGAAACCACCGGAGGAGTGTTCGCTTCACATTTTAAAGTTTCGATTTATAATTTTCCTAACACATGAGTACGTCACCACTATTCGATTTGCATCTGTACTTATAAAACTCAACGAATAATCACCCCTACCGTGAATCCCGGTCGTAAGGAAACTTCTCTCGCAAAATTTATTTCTCGAGAATAGAGTTCCGCTATCGTGAATCTGCATTGGGATCTGTTTTATGAACGAATCAATTCTATAAATATAAAATTAACTGATATTATTAAGCAAATTTACCAGATGCTGATGTACACCCTCTTTAGATGATGACTCATGAGTCTGCCATGTCGGTAGTAATTTGTTGAGAAGAGTGAGAAGTAACAAGAGGTGGGCAGTCATGAATAAAATATAAAAATCGAGGAACGTTACGTTCTATGTACAACCAAAATATTCCGTCCCTGTTCCATTTTATCATTATTAGTGCGATCATTGTGTAGTGAACTTCGCGGATAATAACGAGTATTTGGACGTGAGATGTACGAGTAGTGTCCTATGTTGAAGTGTTTCAATTGACTTAACTCCCCTTAAATTTTATCAAAATAGTGAAGACTACAGTGTGTAAACACGACATGACTACCCACTACGAGAGTCACCATCTAAACAGTTAATTGGCCAGCAAAGGGTATCTGTAATAAGAGGGGACACTTCGCCAAAATCTGCTAATCTTTTTAAACGGTTTTATTTAGCTTGCTCTGTTTGTTTGTTTGTTTGGGTCAAATTTAGTAATTGAAATTTAACGCCCTTCCTGTTGACAGATTGATCCGGAATTTGGTACACACCTTTAGTTCTGATGACAATACAATTTAATATAATCAGTATCATTGTAAATCCAAGATGGCCGCCTCTACAAAATGACGAATTACATATTTTCTCACAATCCCCTCATACCGAAATGCACTACTTTGAAATCGAATTCTATTTTGAATTCATATTGAGTTTTCGATTTGTCTGGCATTGTTATTTCTGAGCAAATACCGATACAAGAGAGCTCTATGTTTTCGCTTGTTGGAGAATATCTGGCAGAAAATGATTTTTTATAGAAGCATATAAATTGAAACGGAGTTAAAAGCTTTGTATTTCATCCTGGTTTTCGTAAAACATATATTTTTAAAATATATTTTTTTAAATTATCTTGATTTACATTTCGAATTAAAAGAAATTAAATATTCTCGATTTATTGTGTAGTATCATAAGTGCACTAATGTTCTGTTCCCATCCTTTTATGAATTTCATTTTATTCGTAATATTTAAGCTATTGTCAAAAAGTTAAATGTTTTTAAGAAAAATCTTCATTTCGCTTAAAAAAGTTATTTGAGCTTCGTATCCAAAGAACGGCCCATTAAATTTTTTTGATTCGCTTATTCTTGACGAATTAAAAATATCAAAAAGTGAATCGATTTTGTCAACTATATCAGTATTGTTAATTCTGCTTGAAGACGAAGTGCCAACACTAGCAAAATATCCTGAGGCATCTGTTGCGCTTATTGTTTAAGCAGCAAATTTAACTCTCATTTTTTTAAATGCATTTAGGAAAATACGTTCGTTACTTAACTTTGGAGCAAGTCCGGAAGTTCGATTTTTGTTCCACAAATAAAAACTAATGATATCTTTACAACTCGCTTTTTTGTTATTCTATGCAATTATTCCGTACTTCATTAAATTTCTCCAAAAGGACTTTCAAAGGTGGGGTGTGTCAAACATACAATAAATCTTGATACTTTCAACGTAAAAAATAGAATTTGTTGGAATTCCCAGAAGTTTATTGAGACCAATAAAATTTTCGCCTTGGTCGGAAATAACTAACCTGGGCTCCATATTTATTGCGTATATAATTTATTTCGTGCGGTTTTTTTCAAAATTTTAACGTTTATTTAAGAAAAACATGTACAGTAGTATTATTCAAAGTATTGCCCATCTGAAGATATGACTTTTTCCCATCTTTCTGGCAATTTATGGATCCCATCCCAAAAGAACTGCGCTGGCTTGGCAGCCAAGAATGAATCAAGCCAATTTTTGATATTCTGCTCTGATGTGAACCGTATTTCAGTGAGGGCGTTCTGCATCGACCGGAACAAATGGTAGTCAGAAGGGGCAAGTTCTGGGCTATAAGGCGGGTGGGGTAAGACTTCCCATCCACTGTTTTCCAAATAGTTCTTAACCGGAATAGGAACGTGGGGCCGAGCATTGTCATAATGGAAAATTATTGCCTCGTGTCTGGTCGCATATTCCGGGCGTTTTTCGGCCACTGCTCTCTTCAAACGAATTAATTGTGTTCTGTAGCGTTGTCCATTGATGGTTTCACCCAGTTTTAGCAGCTCATAATACAGCACACCCATCTGATCCCACCAAATACAGAGCATTACCTTCGCGCCATGGATATTCGGCTTTGCCGTTGATTTTGCGGGTTGGCCGGGTTTTACATATGATTTTTTGCCCTTGGGGTTGTCGTAATGGATCCATTTTTCATCACCAGTAACAATCCGATGCAAAAATGACTTCCTTTTGTGGCGTTCCAGCAGCATTTCGGACATGCAAAACCGCCTTTCGACGTCCCTCGGCTTGAGTTCATGTGGAACCCAATTTCCTTGCTTTTGAATATATCCAGCTGATTTTAAACGTTTTGAAATGGCTGCTTGAGTGACACCCAAAGATTCTGTGAGCTTTTCTTGTGTTTGGCAACAATCTTCATAGAGTAATGCTTCCAGTTCTTCATCTTCAAATTTTTTGGCTGCCCAGGACGTTCATCGTCTTCCAAGCAAAATCACCACTTTTAAATCGTGCAAACCACTTTTGGCACGTTCGCTCAGCTAGCGCATGTTCACCATAAACTTCCACCAAAATACGATGACTTTCGGCAGCAGTTTTCTTCATATTAAAGTAATGAAGCAGAACTCCCCGCAAAAACACTTTTCAGGCACAAAGTTCGACATATTTGAGTGAAAAAAAATTATTGTTGTTTACGCTTCAAATGAATGACATATACTGAAATGACGTACAATGACAGTAGCTTTGCAACGCTTGTTCCAATGGAATAATACAAGTTACGCCATCTCTTAGCAAACCGCACGAATTATAGACGCAATGTGTACATTTACAAGTTGCTTAACACATTTAAATAACATTTCTTTCAATATGTTTACCAGGCAAGCAGAATTAACAAAGTAATACCCTACTAATTGCTGGTAATGATGGGCTATATCTCTAATCATATTTGCTGTAGCATAATTAGCAGGTTACCGGGTTATTTTTAAAACATTGTCTTCTGAGCCCATTACCCTTTTTTACACTTCCTTGTACATCAACGATCAAAACTAAAATAAAAAAAACATATCAGATATGGAACGATATGGGAAAAAACGTCATGCTTCACCCGAAAATCCATTTCTAAAGTGGATTTTCTTCCCACTTAAATAAAAAGCTTCCCCTACCTTTCGGACCATCTTCCTGCCTACGCCAATGTGAACAGGTACCACATCCATGCAAAACTTTTCCTGGTTATCTTTCGCTTACTCACTGAACACAATAAATATATCACTTACGTACAGTCTAAACTTCTTTTTTCAAGTTAGCCGCATCCATAACATAAACAATTTTCCACCAATTCACTTCAAATTCTAACTAGATCTTTAAAAATGTATTGTCTAAAGTGGTTAGGTTAGGTTAGACAGGGATTTGAGGGATATGCCATCACACAAACACCAGGCACCAAGACGAGCTCATCGCGATCCCTGTGGAACCAGTTAAATTTGTCTTCAAATGGCAAAAACCTAAACAATAGCCTTGGTAAAACATCCAATTTCCCTGCAAAAGCCAAGAAGGCCTTTGAAGTTCGTACCGTCTATTTCCTCTAGGTTTTCAAAAAAGTATTTCCTTAAAAATTTTCTTCGACTACGCAATATTGCCTAGCCTTCGAAATATATTAGGTCACGTTTGCATTGATGGGCTTTGGTGTAGTTGATTTAACGACGAACTATACGAGCTGTACAGAGACTTCGACCTAATCAGAAAACTGCACATCAGTCGCCTGGAATGGCTGATACATGTAGGACGAACGGACACCAATGCTCCGACACGCAGAGTTTCGAATCTAACCCGGAGGTACAACACAGTACTGGGAGACTTCAAATTAGAAGGCGCGCACAAATAGAAGGGGACTTCTACCGAATTGGAGTGCACAACTGGAGGCAGTTAGCTAAGGACCCGGCTAATTGGAGATGCTTGTAAGTTGAGGCCCAGGTTCACCACGAACTGTAGCGCCACCTAAGTAAGTAAGCCTGTCTCGAATATTCGACGGATGTCTAGAAAGATTAACGTATGCAAAAAAAAATATCTATTTTAATTTTAATGAAAATTTGTGTTCCTTATAGAACTTATAGAGATTATGCTTTTTGTTATTTTTATAAGATTTTCAATTTACAAAATCTAAATTGAATAAGAAAAACAATATTTTTTTAAACAGCTGTCTTTATATAATGGGTGACCAGATAGCAATCATGGTTTTTCCAATTGTTATGTTTCAGCAGCTGTCGAAGTTATCAATAACACCCAGCTGTCAAAATACTCAGTAAGGTTTGCCATTTCATCATGCATCGTTTTACGCTTGCCGAACCTGCGGAAATTATTAAAAAATATTATCGAAATTCCGAAAAAAAGGAAACACAGCCGCTGTAGCGGCCAGTATCGAAGAAGACCCAGAAATGTCAATTCGGCGTCGATCAGTTGAATTGGGCATCGCCAGAGAGTCAACCTGGCTTATTTTGTTATTGGATTTGGACCTACATCTATTTAAGATTGTGCTAACGCAAGAATTGAAACCGTACGACCATGGACAACGCCGTGGGTTCGCTAATTAGGCGCTGGAAATATTGGCCGGAGATCCGGATTTTGGCCAAAAAATCACCTTCTCGGACGAGGCCCATTTTTGGATCAGTTTGCCTTATGTCAACGAGTAAAATTGCAATTATTGGAGCGAACTCAATCCACAAGTGTGCGACCAATCATCAATGCATCCACAAAGATTGCGGTTTACACATAGCGGCATCATCGGACCTTATTTCTTTCGAAATGAGAAAGGGGACACCGTTACCGTCAACGGCCTCAGGTATAGAGCGACTTTGTGTGATCAGAACTCGACAACATCGATATATCCGAGCTGCCAAGACGGCGCTACATGCCATACAAGCGACGGAAAATTCGAAGTTATGAAGCAGAGATTTGGCGACTGGGTCAATTGACCGCCGCCATCATGCAATTTGACGCCACTCAATTGTTTTCTCTGGGGCTAGCTGGGAGTCGAGGCCAACATTCGACATGCTATTGTCAAATTGTCAAAAATTCGACCGACGGCTTGAACCACTGCAAACGAACCCGAGGCGGCCATTTGAATGATGTGCTATTCCACACAAAATGGCATGAACGTTCTCGTAGTTTCAAAATAAAACCCGAATCAATTTTACATCTCACACCGTTGTTTGCTTTATTTAAATTTTATTTCCTATCCTATACTAATAAATTTGATAAATGTGTAATGTAAATATGGAATATACTCGTATTCAAATATACTATACATGTAAAGAGTGTTTTTTTTAGAGGTTGGCAACACTGTTTCCACAGATTGTCAATTTGACAGTTGAAAGTTGGTTTGTGGTTAGTACGTTTCGGCATTTTACAATGAATAGATTAATGCCAGAACAATGCGTGCAAATTGTGTAAATTTATTTTGAAAACCATGGTTCGGTTTGACAAACTTACATGCGCTGCATCCATTTTACGGTCGCATAATCGTCCATCTGAGAAAGTTATCGGGAACACGATGAATCTTCTTCGCACCACGTACACTCTAGTGGATTATATGCATCCAAAAGACGACAAACAGTGCGAGCAGAAGAAGTTATTGCCGTTGGGGAACGCAGTGTTGAGGAGAATCCGAATGAGTTCATTCGCCATCGTACACAGCAATTGAAGCTATGCCCATTAACTTTGTGGAAGATTTTAAGGAAAGATCTTGGCTTAAAAGCTTATAAGATCCAGCTTGTGCAAGAGTTGAAACTGCGTGACCATTATACGCGTCGTAGGTTCGGTGAATGGGACGAAAATATGATTCAGCTTGATCCTCATTTTCAACGCAAAATTTTGTTTTCCGATAGTGCCCATTTTTGGTTAAATGGATACGTAAACAAGCAAAATTGCCGAATTTGGAGTGGAGAAAATCCAGAAGCCTTTGTCGAGACGCCCTTACAACCATTAAAACTCACTGTTTGATGTGCTTTATGGGCTGGTGGAATCATCGGCCCATATTTCTTTAAGGACGATACCGGCCAGAATGTTACCGTCAATGGAGAGCGCTATAGAAACATGATTTCTGACTTCTTCGTTCCTCAGTTGAATGGCATTGACGTGACATAGCTTCAGTTTCAACAAGATTGAGCAACATTCCACACGGCGCGCGGCACCATCAATTTATTGCGGGAATGGTAATGGACCTGTGAACCAAAGACTTTAGACTTTTTGGAAGTCAACACTCGCCGTGTTATTGCTGATATACAGCCCCAGTTGCTCGATAAAGTTGTCGAAAATTTGACTTCACGATTGTGCTTCATTCGAGTTAGCCGTGACACACATATGCCTGATATCATATTTAAACACTAATGGCATAAAATTATCTATTAGCTCCAAGTCTTTTATTTCATATCGAATTCGTATACCTCTAAAAAAAAAACACCCTTTATATTCAAGTTGCATGAACGTATCGTATATCCATTAGAGGATATTATCCATCCAAGGCGTATCATTACCTTTTCTTTATGTATAAATATCGTTACCTAAGCAGAGTTAACGTGTTATTATAGTGACAGACATTGTTATACCATGGAATTTATGCCACCAGTCGGTCGCCCACTTTACAGAGGATCTTCTCATTTGAAGTAGTTCTATTAGACAAAACAATTATGTCATACACCGGTACACAACATTGAGACCGTCTGTTATCCTCCAATTGGAAAATTATCGTACGGACTATTCTTATCAGTTAGGACATTATAAAAAAACGCAAAACTAATTGCTTATTCTATTTATTAATACGAATACCCTATGACAAACGTCAAACTCTTAAACCCCATCCAACTTCACAAGGTAATCGCCTTCGCTTCTTGTAAACCCAGCAACAAAAATGAAGTAATCACCTTTAGTGGTGTGCGACTGTGCGTGTAAAATTTTTCATTTGCTCCGTGAAAAGTCGTGTCTCGCGCTTGTTCTCCGAATTTATTCGATTTTAATTGCAAATAAAAACCTTCTAAAGTGGCAAACATTATGCAAAAAAGTACCTAAACCCCTGTGCAAGTGTTTTCAAGTGTTTTTAGTGCGAATTCTTCGAGAACATTGTGTAAAAAGTCTGCGAGAAAAAAACTCGAAAAATCACAAAAAAAGAAGAAAAAACCTACAACATGGGTAAGTACCATCAGCGTTTGAAAGCCCCTCACTGCCACCCCGTTCTTCTTCGTCTTTTCCAGCTAATGAAAATAAAATTGAAAAAGAACACTCCCTATTTTTTTTTTTTCTGTTTTTTGTTTTTCGCCTGCTGCTGGCGATGTTGGTGCTTGCCATCGAACAAAATTATTGACATGAATGGAATTAGTTGTATTGCTTCCGGAAATGGACTTAGTGGACAGAAGAGGACACTAGTTTGGTCTGCTCTGCACTCGTTTTGCATTAATAACGCTAATTCTCCGGACACATGAACAGAAAAAAAAAAGTTGTATTCCGAACAAAGTCACCTAATTCTGGTCGGATTCAACACAACAACGACAACGACGAGGCCATAAGTTCAGCGCTGAGGTCATTCTAATTGGCTTGGAGTGGAGAGGAAGTTTCCTTTCTTTTTTTTTTATTTGTTTTACATTCTTTCGTCTCTGCCCTCTGGTCCAATTGGAAGATGAAACTGCGCTTTTTCGGTGTACCAGAACGAAATCGCTGATGAAAATAAATAAAACAAATTTATCATCATCATGATGAGAATAACAGAAGAAGAAGAAGAAGAAGCAACTCCCACAGTCGCACAGTCCCACAGTCGGACGGCAGCGCATAGTTTAAAAATAGAAAACGAAACGAAATGCGGAGGAGGAGAGGAGAGGAAAGTCAAACCAAGGCAAGAAATGTGTGCGTTATATTTCACCTGTCTTGGAAGTAAATTAGAGAAACACTCGACGATTAACTCCTCCTGTGGGATTGCATTTTTCATCATTCTCAGCTTTGATTAGCCCCATTTGCGACTATGTGGTCAGAGTACCATTGTTGCCCTTCTACGGAAATGGTAAAGGGTAATTTTGTTGGCTAAAATAAAAAAAAAAAAATCCTAATTGAACTTCAAGAAGCACTGCACAACAAAGCGGAATAAAAAAATTTAACCACAAACATGGTTTTCGTTGTCGTTGTCGTTGCTGTCGTCGTTATTGTTGAGGCTAGACAACGCCTTTGGTAGTTGTTACGACATAGGCAAAGTAATTTCACCTCGTCCATTTCTAATTGCCAGTGCTAGTGGCAGTGCCACCTACTTCTATTCACTTTGTGTTTGAATTAGCTGTGTATGGCAGCAGCGAATATGGTTTAGCCGCTCATTGCCTAGTTGCCAGTACTAGTGCTAGTGCTAACGTCAACATGAGTTCCACAGTGCTAGTACCAGTACCAGTACCATTGCCAGTCTCTAACGAAAACTTCTTGGTATTTGCGACGGCGATATTCTCACCGTGTTATCAATTTATTTAGCCAAACACATGAATGAATTAGTTTTGATTTCTATAGCCCCACACACTGTGTTTGTACATACATACATATACTTACCTACAATGAAAGCTACACGAGCAAAGGCAATGCGATACGAAAGCAGTCTATCAATAGATACTTGAATTTTTCGTTCCGAAAAAAATATTTTTTCTCCTTTGATTGATTACCGTTGTTATACTTACTCGGACTATGTGTAAAATGCAAGATTCAAAATACGAATGCTCGTGTACATACCCCAGAAATGCTGATTGTAATTCACTTAAAAGGAAAATTCACGAAAATGTTTTATGTGAATGTGAATTGCTAATGGGTAAGGGGTTGTTTTCGAAAATGGTAATTTGTCTCAGCTCACGAAAGGGGGTTGCTTTCTCGTTTAAATGTAACGGGCCCAGTCTTCGTAGTTGAATTTATTAAAAAAAAATTACTGACAGCAACGCCCTTATTAACAATTCTTTTATTTTTAGCAAATTTTGCGACTTTTCTTAATCATAAAAATCGGAAATAGTCTATGGGCGAACTGCTTAATGAAGATTTGCTAAATCGTCAACATGTGGCTGCAATAATGGAACTCCTTAAAGACGAACTTGTACTTGTTTTTATACGTTTTCCAGTTTTATCTACTCTCTCTCTATCAAGCCTTTTGAGCTCCTAGGACGGTTTATGTGACAGAATGTCCTCATTTTTAAAGAATTCGATTTTTCATCATCGGTTCCCAACATACCACCTGCACACGTACGGTTGTTTTATTTTTCGAAGGAAGGTGGGCAATTTCATTGACGTACTTAACGGACTCCCGAAGATGTCAGCATACATGTACATGAGACATAGTTGTCTTGCAGTATCTTGATCCTGGTAACCTATTTTCCTGTTTGTTGCAACCACATTTCCTGCTTCCGCATCAGTTTAGTAGTTAGACCGCTTTGGAATTGTGTTATATTCAGTGTGTGGTTTCTATTATGAGCAAATGCGGTTTATTAAAAAAAAAAAAAAAACATACCTCGAAGATTCATATCTCCTCTAGTTGGTTCCAAATCAGGGTTCTCTCTACAACTCAAAATGGACCAAACTATTCGACTAATTGAGCAATGCACAGAGCAAAGGGCCCCTATGAACCGCGGTTCTTTACATCTTGAAGAAGAATATTTGAACGGACCCTCTTAATTAGTATCATCCATTCATTCGGCTTTATTGAGATAATGTAGACCTCGTAATATAGCTGTTTAGACTACGAGCACATCATAGGTTGCGCTTTCACCTACAAGCAGTGCGTGACGAAAAATGGATCCATTTTCAATGTAAGCTTCGACTTTCTGGTGGTAAATTACCGACTACGATATCGAGTGAGTAGATCACATCCGCGATCGAATGGCAAACGGCAGCTGACTTATCGAATAGTAATAGTAAAAGTCTAAAGAAGAAATCAAGTGTGCAACACAAATTTGATGCGAGAATTAGAACCAATGGATTCTAAGAATTTCTTGTGAATGGACACAAATTCCTTTAGGGATCTTCTCAATTTGGTTGCATGAATAATAACCAAATAAAATAATGGAACAAAAGGTTTAATAGTCACCCTGCGATTTTTACTTAGTTTTTGTTTTTGTGTGGTCTTAGGTAGTCTTTATTTTATGTGTACACTAAAACAGTTATAACAGGTGCTTAAAGTGTCCTCCTTAGTTTTATATGCATGCTAGAGCCCGTTTTTGGATTGCACTGCGAATGTTTATCGATGTTAACTGCTGCCTCACTTTTGATGACGCTTCGAGAATACGATCTTCCAATTCAATTAAAGTTGCTATTTCGGCTGAGTAAACAAGTTCTTTCATTCTTCCCCATACAAAAAAATCTATTACTGTAAGGTCAGGAGATCTTGCGGGCCAGTGAACTGGTCCATTTCTTCCCATCCAACGGTATCCTACTCCTCATCTAGCCAATTCTTAACCTCATGACCATAGTTGGCTGGAGCACCGTCCTGTTGAAAATATGATGGAAGCTAGTTGAATCAGTGGAATGTCCTCCAATAGTTTGTAGAATTTAGCCTAGATGGTAGTTTGACGGGGCCGATTTACTTATTTCCAAGTACACCTGCCCACATATTGACGCTGAATTTGTATTGAAATGATTTATGCCTCATTGTATGTGGCAGCCACGTATGAAGATTAAGAAAATTTGTGATAACATCTCTTGTAAATTGAGATTTGTCCGTCCAAAGAATTCTGCTAATAGACTGGTTGTCATCCAAGCTCCGCTCCAGCAACCAGCTAGAAAACTCAGGTCTCTCTCAAGTCAAGCAGTTCTTGTGTATGGTGATGTGGATAAAGATTTTCTCCATGCAGTAGTTACATTAGAAATTTTATGTCTGGCAACATTGAATTGCAAAGCTAAGCGTCTGATGCTGACTGATGGATCAGTTATAACAGCATCCAATATTCTTTCATCAGCTGAAATCCGAAACTGATCCCGTTTCTCGAAGGCTTCGATACGTATTTATAAATACGCTTTTATTAGGAAGTCGTCGGTTTGGAAAAAGTTCATTGTATCTTTGTCGCGCACAAGCTGAACTTCCATTGCATAGCCCATAAACGTAAATAATGTCTGCGTATTCTTTGGGTTGTAAATGCTGACATTTTAAACAGCGTTTCTAAGCAACTGTAACCTTAGCGTAAAAAATTAAACTGATGAATTAATTTTTTTTTTTCCTAATCTTTTATACCATTTCTGTTTAGTATATTTTCCAAATAGGCCTTCATACCCTAAACCTAACACTTTCGAGAACTTTTAAGGAACAGGGTAAGGAAATGAGGGTTTTGACAGGTAGTCAAATAAAAGAGCACACTTTAAAACTTTAATAGCTATCCAATTTTAAAAAAAATATTGGAAAATTAGTAATTCGTGGAAAACCACTCTTACGAGTATGTATTGTCAACTGTTGTTAGAAACGTTGGTAAAAAATCATAAATTCCTTTTTTTATCTGTTGCAGGTTTTTCCAAGCATCATAAAATCTGTGGGTTTTTGTGCAAACTTGATGATGATTTTTTGTAAACGTTATGTTAATTAGGCATTTTCTGGAGAAAATTGACCTCAAAGTCAAAAATTAGCATGGACAATGAAAATGGAATAGGCTTAGAAATTGGTTATCTAAAGACTCGAACAAGATTTTAACTTTATTTAAGCGCAGTTATAAAGGCTAGTATTTCTTCTAAAAACAAAGTCCTACACAAAATTTTTACCATTAGTACTAATTTCCTTTGACATGGGTCAGGGTATATCAAAGTAAGCCTTTCCTTAAATCCTCGATAAATGATGTCAACATTGGAGACAGACCCTTACTGTAGAACGATTTTTTTCTTAGAATATGCCCAGGAATCATTTCCCAAATTATCGTCATCGAATTACTGTATACATATATTTTATATACAGTACACTCTCGGTAGAGTGAACTAATAAAAACCAGGCTTGTTCATATAAGCGAGATTATTCACATTTGCGAGCGTGTCAAAAGATACAAAAAAAAAGCAAAATTCGTTAACCACTTTGATAACTAAAATATTTTTGTAGTGTACTTCATTACATTCTGTACTTTGTCAAATGAATGAATAGAATCTCTTGAACAAGCAGAACATGCCGGGCGGTCAAGAACTAGTTGACACTCTTCTTCATCTTCATTTTCCTTTTCCGCTTGCTCAATATCCGTTGGCATTTGATCTTCATTCCAGTTGTTGATATCAACGACTGTATGTGTTACCTCAACATTAATATGATAGAGCAAATCAATTACATGATCGGCAACATTTGTAATTGAATGACTACGAAGAATACTAAGGGGTATATCGTCTTCCTCGTCATAGGTTTCATCGGATCCAAGAATGTTACTCCAACATTTTTCAATAATAGAAGCATTCACGTTATCCCATGCTGATAAAAAAAATTTCTGGCTTTTTTCTGCAGCAACAAGCGATAACAGCAAGCTTTTTCCATAGAAAAGTGCAATCAGGCGAATAACATTCTGGTCCGTAGGCTGAATGAGTGGAGTTACATTTGGAGGCATATAAATTACTGTTATGCTACCATCTGAATTTCGTAGCTCATTCTCCGGGGAACGACTAGGGGCATTATCCAAAATAAGTAGAACTTTGACTGGTAAGACGTGTTTTTTAAGGAAATTTGTAGCTTCGGGAACAAAAAAGTTACTGAACCAGTCTTTCAAAATGGCTGCAGTCATCCAAGCTGATTTGGAGCTTCTGTAATGTACAGGTGAGGATACATTGCTGAATGGACGATGGTTTTTCGCTTTGCCTATCACTAGCGGCTTCAATTTGTGCCGACCTGTGGCATTAGTGCACGCCAAAAAAGTTATCCTTTGCTTTTCTGTTTTTCGTCCAGGAGCAGTTTTCTCAGTTGATACGACATACGTTTTCCCTGGTAGAAGCTTCCAGATCCAGATCTTGAATTCTTTTCTTAAATTGACTCATAAGCTCTGGTTATGACGACAATTTTTCCCCAGATATTTTGATATACCGAGAACCAAACCTCTTTTTAAATTTTTGCAAACAACCGTCACTTGCTATGAAGTCGTACTCGTTGCCGTGCAGGCTTCTATTTATGGCAATGGCTTTTTGCTTCAGGATTAAACCACTAATAGGTGAATTATTCCTCCGCTGTTCTAGGAATCATTTATAAAGCGCCTTTTCTATCTAAGGTGGTTCAGACGCTTTCAGCCTCCTCCTATTTCCAGGGCCAGAGTAAGTATTAGCCACCGTTGTTATAATATGTTTCGGCCTTCTTTTTGTTAATAGCACATATACAGTCGATTTGGCTATTCCATATTTTCTTGCAAATATTGTACCCGAAACACCTTGAATTTTGTTTTTATTTTTTGTTAAACTCGAATGGATCATGGCAAGGACTTTATTTTAGCTGCAGACAACTCCTTTAAGACTCGTTTTCTATTAAAGTTAAATGCGTGCGACTCATTTTTGCCAACAAAATTTCACTTCCTATACTGTCCAAACCAATCAAACGAATAAAATTGCAGAAGAATATTTACCCAACCTAGAATGCGAAACGTAGAACGATGACAGACACAAAGTACGCAAAACAAACGGTCAGTTTGCTCGAAAGATTGTGCATTCTTTACAGCTGGCTTATTCGTGGTTAACTGTGTTAAAAATATGGGTTAATTCTAAGAGGTTTACTTGTTCACTCTGTAGAGTAGTCTGTATAAAATTTTGTGTGTTCCCTCTATTGGATTGTTCACTCAGAGTCTACTGTATATGGTTTGATCGATGCCCAATTGCCCTACACACGAGGCAATATTCCTGCTGGTGGCAAGCTATAATCGGAAGTTGTGTCTCAAATTGCCCTGTGTGTAGGCGCTTTAAAACTTTAATATCTCGGTGGCTAGTGGTCAAAATGTCATCAAAATTTGGCATGCATCATTTGAAGGTTGGTACTAACTAAAAATCGTATGGATATGTTTTTCGAGTCACCATCCCTCGTTAGTCTCGAACCACCTGTTACAATTATATACTGGCCATGTTTTTCTACCTTAAATCTTAAATCCTTTTCACTCGTACGTGAATGGCACTCGATCACGATTGAGAGAATTTCAAATTATGCTACTCGAAGTTCGATAACCTGGACTTTATTTTGATCCCTGCT
Source organism: Volucella zonaria (assembly GCA_963966105.1). Lineage (NCBI taxonomy): Eukaryota > Metazoa > Arthropoda > Insecta > Diptera > Syrphidae > Volucella > Volucella zonaria. Next base: position 314,218,617 of record OZ014530.1, on the reverse strand, counting down.
TATGATTCAATACGCACCGTCTAGTCGTCAGTATCAGGATTTTGTGAAATATCATTTTGATTTTTTTTGTTAGGATTTCTTAAGCCTTCTTGTGTGTATTCCGTTCTGAGCTTTCAGGGTTTTTGAGCCATACAACACTACGAGGGTTGCCCTATGTTACGAGGCATAACGTGATCAGTTTTTGTGGGATCCTGATATCATCCATCGGCTTTTAGAACTTCAGATGGCGAATGCTTTCATATTAAATGATCTTTTTCTATGATTTGTCTTCGATTGAAGATTTGAGTAATAGTTGATTTTCGCGTCCTAAATCCTTTAGGGCTTGTACACGCTCAGCGATTACGCTGGTAAGGATTTTTTTATTGGAGTACTTTGTGTAGCACACAAAAAAAAAATCATTTGTAGAAAAGACCTACGAGCACGGAGCTGATACTCTAGCCATCAAACATGCATTCTCCGCCTATGCTCGATTAATATTTTAAGTATCGTCTCCAACTTGGAATGACTAAAGGCATTGGTCCTTTGGATCTGAAACAGAAACTCGGCTGAAGTCAAGAACATCCTGCTTCCCGGTGTCATATATCGGATTGTTCGATTGCCTTGAACGGGACGATGTGTGTGCTGATTTCTTTTTATTGGTTCGATACTTTTTCCCATCTCTTTTCTGTCAGCACTTTTTTGTATGGCGCTGCTGACGTGTGTGGTATTAGTTCCACTATTTGTTTTCTTTTGTGGCGCGCGGTGGCATACTGAAGTGCCGCCTACATACTTAGTCACTTCTTCTCGGCCTGGCTGGAGGCACAGAATTTCAAGCGATCAATCAAAAGTCATAAGGACAACGAGGCCAAACGTAAACCAATAACACAATCAAAAAGATTGCTAAATGAAAAACATTGACATCCTTAAATTAGATTTACATACATACATAGATTGTTTCGAAAGATCTGAAACCAACAATAGTGGGGTTACCTTGTAGGTGGACGTAGTATATACTACAAAACTACCCGAATCTTGACAGATACATTTTAAATTTCAAAGTATTGTAATTTAAGTATGATTTTAGAAAACCACTCGAAAATGTATTTTCTAAACGTTGTGTTAGCATTTTAAAGTATATTTTTATGTGTGTGTGATATATAAGTATATTTACGTGATATTTACATATACCATTGGAGGAGGTTTTAGTGTGTCAACGTGCTGATAAAAAAGCACATATTGCCAACTCTACCTTTGATAGAGTGTATAAAAATATGCGAAAATATGCAAGAATGGAACTTTAGTTTTATGGATACGATTCATTGAAATGAAGGCACATAGTCTACGACTTAACAAGTGTAATCGTACGCAGGCAGTTTTGACAAAATGGCCCTTTGATTTGATTCAACTCAGATGACGGTTCAGGTACCGAAATATGTTAACTCTAACGTTTACGACATGTTTAGATGGTTTCCCCATAATGCCGTGGTAGTGAATGGCTTCCAAACCGGAAGGTTCGATGTTCAAATCCCAACCGCGCCCGAAAGAAAACAACAACAACCCAACTTCCACTAACAATTTCGTCTCCCCATTATATGTTGGGTGCCACCCATGGAGCGAAATAATCTCTGAGCCCATTTTTTTCTCTTTCTATCCCATTTTCTCAAAAAAACGTACTCGTACACATGCTGAGGGATTATTAAAAACAAAAAAAGAAGGAACTGACTCTTATAAGGTACGACTAGGTGATAAAAACTGGAGTTGGGTCAATAATATTCAGATTGTTCTTTTATAAAGAATGACGTATACATCCTGGGCGTATATTGTACATTGCAATCCTTCAAAATTCGTCTCAGTTACAAATCTTAATGTCAAGTAGCTAGTAGGATTCGAAACTTATTTATGTAAACAACACAAACTTTTTAACAATCGAGATATCTTGGAAATTTGTAAATTTTCCTAATCTTTTCTTTGTATTTTAAAGAATACGAGTAGTTCTTTGGTTTCATCGATTAATAATGCATCCACTCTTTGTTTTACATCAGTTAACCTTGTAATGCCTCCAACCGCCTGTAGGGCGGGGTACATCCTACGACTCATTACAGGGCAACGTTTATTCAAAGAAAAAATTAACTGCATTAACACGTAAATTAATATTTCGCTGCAAAGTTTCGTATTTAAAAAAGTATAGTAATTTTGGTTATATCGTGTTAAAAAAACGGTAAGTGTTTTTTATTGAATGGTGAATAGATTTTAGGTTTTGAACGATACTGTTATAAAATAATTGAGTTCGCTTACGCCCGTGTAGAGGCGGGCAAACGCAGTTGGCAGTAATTTTTTTTCCAAAATGTGTCGTTACCGTTTTAATGCTTTTTTCAGGTGTTTTCGACCGAAATTCGAAATTTTTTTTCTCATTTATCAACAATGTCGCACCGTAATATCATTAACAACTTGTCGGCAATGACAGATAACGAAATTGCTAATTTTATGGACTCAATTTCGAGCGCGGAGGACGGTGGAGATGATTTCGACAATGATCGCGAAGATCCAGAATTCATTTACCCAGAGGATTGACAATTGCTTGATAAATTCAAGTGAAATTGTCATTGATGCAATTAATGCAAATCTAAATTTCAACAACTTAGAAGAACCGAATGCACCTTCGTCACCATTACCATCCACATCCGTTTGTTATACTGTTGATTCCGAATCGAAAGTCGCTGCAAATGTTCCTTATCGATTTCAAAAACGTAAACGCGATCCAAATGACACCAACAAATAGTAAGAAGAGGAACGCGGCCGAAACACTTCGAATACTGGCCAATTCATGATGGAGGTGAATTCACATAAACGAAGTGGTTTTCTGTGGCATGAGAGAGCTACCAGATGTACTAAAGGGACTGAAAACACCATTCACTGCAGTATTTGGAAGTCCATTTTATTCTTCATGTCCGTGTATCGCTACCCAAACGCTCGTTCTTACTGGGGAAGACATTCTTTCGAACCAGAACGTACCTGGATTTTTAACGTAAACCTCCTGCCGTAAGACTTAATGTTTACGAGGTGCCCATACACCCATAGGGAGCAAGGATACGCCTTGCCATCGCTCTCCGTCAATCCTTTGATACCAATTCGGAACTGTGTTGGAGGCACAAGTTCCACCTTTGGTATGAGTCGAGGCCGACCTAAAACCTCTTGCTGCTCTTAGGGTCGCAGCACCCAGTACTTCATTTGCAACTCTACAATGGGCTAAACCAAAAAGGAAACCCGTACCCGCGATTTGGGTTTAAACCACAGCCACCATGACGCTCCCACAAGGGGGCCTACCTCTAACAAGTCAGGCCCGGACCGAAATCCGGGGGGCTCCTGACTCCCATGGTACCGTGATTTAAGTCCTGGTATGGACTACCGGTGGTTAAGCCACCAACAAGACCTATGACCGGCAACTTGTAACTGGTCAAATCGTAGCAACCATTCAGAGGCTGTAATCTGAAGATGTTTACGATATAAGACCAGTTATAGAATAATCTACCCCCTCTTTTTATTAGACAACGTCATTGATGGGCGAAGCCTTGATAATTGGGCGGGGGCCCTCTTTCGAACCAATCAGAATGACAATGTCGCGCATGAGATTCGAACAAATACGCGAATTCTTGCATTTCAGTGATAATTCGAGTGCGATTCCGAATGGCCAGCCTGGACACGACAAACTGCATAGAGTGCTGCCACTAGTGTCTCATTTCAATGAACGCTTTGGGTCTGCTCCGATGCTCCATCGTCTTTGCGTAGACGAACAGATGTACGCTACGAAAATGGGTGGCAATCCAACTCGCCAATATATGCCAGCTAAACCAAATAAATGGGGAACCAAGTTCTTTGTGCTGTGCGATTACACGGGTTACTCGTATTCTTTTGAAATATATTCTGGAGTTGGGGATAATGTGATTCCTGTAAATGCACCGGATCTTGGAGCTTCGTCGAATGTCGTTGTTTGTTTGTCAGCCAAGATTCCAGACAACGTCAACCATATAGTTTATTTCGACAACTTCAACGCTTCGTTGGGTTTACTCATACCATATATCTCAGAAGCCGTGGAATATATAGCGTGGGAACAGTACGCGTGAATCGTGTGCTAAACATCAAATTGTCGAACGATACTAAACTGATACAACAAAAAGTTGAGCGAGGGTACTCCGAAGAATACGTCGCAAATGTTTACGCAATCGATGTAGGCAGCGTTTTGTGGCTAGACAACAAAAGTGTTAGATTGCTGAATGGTGTGAAACCATTCTTTTCTTGCGAACTTGAACCGCCATCTTGGAAATCCACACGATGGGATCGGAAAAAAAATAAACAGAAGATTGAAGTACGAGTAGACTGCCCGTTTATTATCAAAGAATATAATCGACACATGGACGGTGTTGATCTCATGGATGGTTTTCCTAGTCGCTATCATATTCGTATGAAAACACGAAAATGGACAAATCGCATCTTTTTCCACCTGCTGGATGTAGCAATGGTAAATGCTTATATTCTTTAGTCAGCACTGAACTGCCGATTTTTCGATCGGAAGGTGCGGAATCATTGTGCATAGCTTCAAACCAAACTAAAAAGGCTAAAGGCCGTGAAATGGCATCCACCGCCTCCGAAGCCAAAGAAGGCTTATATTCCAACACTAGATGTTCATTATGATAACGTGGGCCATGTGTTTTTTTTTTCCACTATTCTCGTTGAATAAATATTATTTTAGTTTACCGCAACTGCTTATTTTTCTTTTACTCTGACAACCCAAACCCCTCTCAAGACGGTATGCAGACCTTTAATTGTAGAAGGTGTTAACTTCACCAAAATGAAAAAACGGACTTCATATTCGTTATTTTAACGTGAATATTAATCTATACTGATTTATTGACCCAAATCAAAAAACAAGGCATTAGAGGGTTAATTATCAATCGAAAATCATATAACATTCATAAGTTTTGTACCATTCTGAAAAATATTTTATTACAATTTCGAGCAGTGTTAGGATCTTCTCATAACTGCAGTCCTTAAACTAATGTTTACCTATCAAAATTATCCATTCGATTTTAGTAAAATGGTTTAAATATAAAGATAACCAGTTAACGAAGTCGCTATTCCACAGGCCAGAGAAACATACTCGTATTCACAAAATTCTCGTTTAGAACTTTTTCGAACTGGTATGGCGCTATGATGAGTAGCGTCGACAGTATCATCTGCCAATTCTTGCAGGACAAACTAGTTTTTTATCAACCACTGATAATAGTGATACTGAATCATCATTACGATAACAATATCTTATCAATATGCTTTGCGAATGTCGCTTTGTACCACTCGAAACAGCGCTTAACTCAGACTTTAGGAAGGCAAGTCGACGAATATAGAATAAATTTTCGTACGATTACAAAATATCAGAAAAAATAGATCGAAAAAATTCAACTGCAATAAGTTTTGCTTCCGGAATATGTAGACGAAATCATAGAATTTTTTCAGCCTCAGCACTCATATGCATTGCATTTTATTAATGATAGCTAAAAATGAAGCACGAGTAAGTTTCAGTAAGGATCAGTCTAGGAAAGCGTTGCTATTTGGGAACGTAAAAAATTGAGGTAAAAAGTTATTATTTCAGGAATCTAAATAAGATGTAACCCTATTAAACGGATGCTGAGGAGATAGTTAATCTGTAAGTGCTTTAAGCTAAGAAATATGTATTTTGTCCAGAAGGCAATCGAATTTGCGGTCAAGGAATTTCGGCGTAGCTAACTGAATTGTTTTCATTATTTATAAAAACCAAACATATTAAAAGAACAGACCATTTTTATGATCCAACCTTTTAACTAGTTCGGACGCATGGTATTGCATTATAAGGAATAAACAACGTAACCAATTTTGGAATAGTTTTAATTTTTTAATATAATTCCTTTAACACAATACGCTTAATACGTCGGGAAACAAATTTCTCGATTCCATAAATCAGAGAGTAGTGTCAGGTCCGATCTATCAGTTGGTTGATTAATTTCTTTGAAGACACACTTTCTGACAGGAACCTTGTAAACATTCGCCATGTGAACCAGTGCGTTGTCGTTAAAAGCACACACCTGCGGTCAGTTTCCCTCGTCTTTTTTTAGATTGCTTCCTTCAGACTGTACAATGTGTTTGCGTAAGATGCTGCGTTTATTGTTTCAACTCTATTTGTGTACTCGGTCAACAAACTCTCGAGTTCTAAAAAAAAAACCAGTAGTCATGGGTTTTCAGGTCGATAGCGTGACTTTAAATTTCTTATTATACCACCTGTGATGCTGGTCATGGTAATGACTCCATATTTCATATCCGGTAACGATTTAAATCGTTCAGCGAATCTTCATTATAAAGCCCCGAAACTGACTAAAACACTAAACCACTCTACTCGCTCTTGGTTCTGAGGTGTCAGTCATCATTGTTGTTTTTAACTTAGGATTACTAGAAAACTAATGATCCCAATTGCATGAAATTTTATATTTATACCCATCTAATGTTATTGCATAATTAAGTAAAACATCATTTAGCAATCACCCATATACTGAGAATACATTGAACCTTCGTACATACTCGTATGTGCAGTTATGGCCAACATAATAGGAACACTCATTACAGAACTTTTCGAAACCAGTAAAAGTAACTTTTATTTTATTCGAATATTTGGAGCAAATATAATATCAGATTTATGAGAAATATGTTTACAATGTAGCCTACGTAAAAGCAGTTGCTTAATTCAAAGCAAATGGTGTTTTAGTTAACTATATTGCTTCGCAATACCTAATTACCTGAGCAAAATAATAGGAACATCGAGACATAATGAAGAAAAATATATGCATAGTAATTTATTTTGAATTAATAGTTAATATTTTGTAACAAGCATCCACTTGACGACTCATGGAAACCACCAGCTCCTGGCATTTTTCAGAAGGTATTGAATACCAATCATTTTGGGTGACTCTCCAAAGATCCGCTTTGTTGAAAAACGCCATTTTAGGGGCATATTCTCTTCGGCCCATGGTATCTTGACATTCCCCAAAATGTCCACGTACGATCCTTTTATCAATATGCCTTTAATAAGGTATATTGGACTTACGCCCCACCGGGAAACACAACACCATATCATTACACTACCAACCCATGTTTTACAGTGGGTTTTGTGTATCGTGGATTGTACGCCTCACCTTTTGGACGACGAACGGACTGTTTACCGTCCATTCCAAACTCCATAATACATTTCGCCACTGCTTTATTGCTTAGAGAGGATTGTGCGGCAGATGGTAAAGCTTAGCAAAAGCAATGCTAATGTACTCTTTTTAACAGTGACACTTTCCTCGGAGCTCGAGCGCGCAGCTCAACAGTCATTAAGACTCCGCGAATCGTCCGGCACTTACTTCAATTTGAGTTTAGTATTTCAAGTCTTTGGGGGACATGAACGGGTTCGCCTGGGCTTTCCTGACCAAACTTTTTTTTTGTCTCTAGTGGACATCTTAGGCGGACGTCCTCTGGTCTCAGGAAAGTTTTTAGGTTGCAAAGCGTTGAACACCATCGTCGAAGAGCATTTCATTACTTTTGCAATGTTTCGTATGGATTCACCCTAGCTGTGCAGTGTTTATTTCTGCCCATAATATCGTTTATTTACTGGTAGTGTTCCTACTTTTCTGTCCGACAGATCACTAGCTATTTACAGTATAATTGCACCTGATCGCACCTTTCTTTCTTTTTAACAGATGTGCATACAAGAAGCTGTTGCTCATATAAAGAACCGTTTGTTTGATTACATTGTTTTCATTTCATTCAAACATTCAAACAAAGCAGTCGCCTTGCACAATATCATCAAAAAGTAATAACTGTTCCTATTATTTTGGCCATAGCTGTATGTATATTATTGAAGTGAATCGGTGTTCCTTTATATGATTAGCCCGTGCTCAAGGGCTTCTGCACACTATGTTTACATACAGCCCGAATTTTCCATTAGGGAAGAAAATAGGGAGGTCCCGATGGACGTTTGTCTTAAATATTTGTAAGCTAAAAAGACTAGGAGTTATTATTTTGCCTATAAAACAAAAACTATGACAAGTACTAGATAATGGTGTATACAGGATGAATGACTCGAACTCCAACTTTTTAAAATGCTATAATTTGTTTATTTTCCGATAAATTTTATTGTGCCAAAGCAAAAAATGTTGGAAAATACATCAATTTTTAAATTGTATCAGTAGTTTTCAATGTGTCCACCTTTGGCGCGAATAATGGCCTTGTGACGGCCGAAGAAAGCATCGCACGCTACACGCAAGTGGCTCTGCGGTATTTTAGCCCATTCCCGGCGAAGTGCTTGTATGAGGTGGTAAAACTTCGGTATTTTTTAGTCCCAACCTTCGCCTTCAAAATACCCCAGGCAGAGAAATTCAACGGATTTGCATCTGGAGAATTTGCAATCCATTGTGTTAAGCAATCTTGGTTGATGCGCACTTTGTGAGACGGTGCCGAGTCTTGTTGAAATGTCCACGGTCTCCGACCGAAATGATTGTTTGCCCAAGGCTTCAATACTGCCTCTAAGACAGTTTCACGGTATACGATCGCATTAATTTTGACGCCACGGTCCAAAAATACGAGCGGAGAGCGACCATCGGCGGTTATGGCGGCCCAAACCATCACCATCAGTGCTGCCTGCTTTCTGGTGGCCGTCCGAAGGTGTAAATTTTCGAAGGATCTCTCTGGCAAGTAAACTCGGTCATTTTGTTTGTTGACATATTGCTCGATAACAAATGGCGACTCATCGGAAAAAACCAAATTCGGCAACTTACCACTTTCGTGCAAGCGTAGCAACTCCTTTGCTTTTTCGACTCTAACTTTTTACTGTTGCGGTGTAAGATCGTATGCTTTTTAGAACTGCAATGGCTTGAGCCCAAGCTCATTTTTCAGTATGCGTTGCATCCCTTCCAACGATATGTTAAGCTCACGAGCCATTTTTCTTCCACTTCGACGCGGATTTCGCTCAATTCGAGCCTTCACTTTCCGAACCATTTCTGCCGATGTTGCTGTTTTTTTATGACCACCTCCATGGCGTTTTGCAACGCTGCCAATATCACGGTAACGAGCTATAGTTCGAGACACAAATGATTTATTCACTTTGAGGTGCTGGCTACTTGTGGTTTTCCAGCCAAATATAAAGCAATCACACTATCACGTTTGAATTCCAACGCGGATAAAAATTGTCAACACAATTGAGACGCAAATCGTTTAAAAGGCTTGTAAATAATAAAATTATCTGTCGTGTGTCAAAATTTGAGCTCACTGTCATGAACGGTTTGGAAATTATAGCAGTCTGAAGTTGGTTGCAGTTCGAGTCATTCAGGGTATACAACTCTCGAAACCAATATTTGAAGGTCTAATCTGACGGAGCATTAGCCCCATAATATTATTATTATTATTATCAAGGGAACGATACAAATTAATTTGTAGGGTCCGGGATTTAACGCCGGGGTACTATGCCCATGTGGCGCGTTTTGTCAACAGCACACGGAGTACTGAGTTCCCATGTGGTCATCCACCTACGTACTTACCGCGCCCAAGACTGCTTCATTTCGGTGATCTAGTGGGAACCGATGCTTTCAGTGTGACGAGGCCGTTGACTAGCCCCATATTATTTATCCAACTTTTCTTTTGTTTACTTTGCCGTTTTGCCTCTCAAAAAATAATGTTTTATGAGAGAACGAAAATCGTTTTTGTCCATACTCAACATGATGGCAAACACGTCAACAACAATCAGGTGTCAAAACAAAACTAAAGACAGTATCGTACTGAAATTTGGCATATCTGCCTAAATATGAACGGACTTTCGCAGTAGCAGCGCATTTTGGCGGTCGAGGAGGCTACTTTAGTAACCTAGTAATTTAGTCTCCCCATTAAATGTTGATGCCACCCATGGAGCGAAAAATAACCACTGGGGCCAAACATCTTTCTTGCCGCTCTGTCCTATTTTGAAAAAAAAAAATTTAACACGTGTTCCGGCGTTTTAAGAGTAGTCACACCCTCTTGAGTTTCAAGTTCTTAAAAAAAAAAAAAAAATAAGATCAATCAAGGTATCGGCTATCATTAGATATTACGTTTCCTCATCTTTCTGGCAATTAGCGACTATTTAAAGACGATCCAGTCAGAGATCCATTTTTCGATGCTTTAATAAGAGATGAAGTGTTCCTTATGAGCGTGCCATCGACCGAAACAAGTGGTAGTCGGAAGACGCACAGTCTGGTGAATAAGCCCCATAGGGTAGCACCTCCCAGGGAGTACTTCCAATGTTTCGTTGACAGCCTTAGTTGTGTGTGGTGGAGCGTTGTCATGGAGCAATACCACTGACTCTGGTCGTTTTTCGCGCAATCATCGAATCAAACGGAGATCCAATGTGACAGTTCGACTAGATTTCTGGTCAACCACACTTTTCTGGTCGCACCAAATACAGAGCATGGCCTTCTTCCCACGAATATTGCGACGATGATTGAAATGGTTCGCAACTAGTTTTTCAGCGTTTTAGCTTATCAATCCACTTTTCATCGCGTCACAATTCGATGCAAAAAACCCTTTCTTTTTTGCCTTGCAATCAGCATTTCGGAGGTGGTGTTTCGCGTTTCGATGTCCCTTTCTTTCAGTTCATATGACAATCATCTTCCGTCAATGTTCAGCTTTCTATGGTAGCCTGAGTAAAATTCAACGATTTTGGAAGTATTTGTAGTTCTATATCTACAAATTTTGTTTGTTGGCCTGGAGGTTCTTTATGAAAACGATTAAGTTTGAAATCGTTGTAACCATTCCCTGCTAAAATAGGAATGCAAAGCTTTGCGCAAATCATATTTAGTTGGTTGAAATTCAAACAATAATTCTAGATATTATCGACAGATTTAAAAACTAAATATGATGGCAGTCATTACAGTTAACGATGTTCAAAACCACAGCTATTTATCGCTAGACAGCAGGTTTCAACCTGTACACCCTGAATGACTCGAACTGCAACCAGCTTCACACTGCTATAATTTCCAAACATATGCACTCGTATTTGTTTCTAAGGTATCTTTGGCAATTATTGTTTTATTAAATGCATTGTTCAATTTAATTAGTTTAATACCAAAGTATCTTTTTAGTGCTGGTATATAAGAGCAAAACTATAATAAACTGCAAAAAGGTCGGCCTTACAATGAAGAAGAAAAACACAAGTCAGGACATAGCAAAATTTAAAGCAAACCTCAGACAAAAGATAGCAAAAATGAAAGCCAGAAAAGGAATACAAAAAACTGGACAAAGAAAATTGCTTCAGCTGCAAATTGGAAAACTGTGGAGACGTCCTATATATACAAGTACTCAAAAATAATGTCAAGTGTACATCTGAAATGATGGCTACCATGATGAGGATATAGTTTATGACATACATATTTATTTTTCATCTAAAAATATTCGTTTTAATATAATTGTATTCATGAAGTAAATTATGTTGGTTTATATCCTTCATAAGGTTTCACGCCTCAGACGATACAGTGAAATGTGAAAAGATTAAGTTGTTATTTTTATTATATGTATGTACGTAGGTACATACTATCCACGTATCCACAATCCACATGTTTACTTGCACATGACTTGCAATTCGTATTCAAGTTTAGGTTCATTGCCCTAATTATAACTTTATCTAACACTTTAATCACGTGATTCCCCCTTTCCCAAAGGACTCAGAGTATATGTGTAGGTATACGAGTTGCTATAATCATTTTCAAAGTGCGCAACCTAAATACAAATGCATTATTCGTATTAGTACACGCGTTATGCCGACCTTATCAATCACTTTGACCTGTACGCCATAGAACCTATCGTTAGCAAAAGCGAAATCTCAATTATAGTAAACCTCCCAGGCTTTGCTAAGCAAACGCCACAAACTAATTCCGAATCAATTTTACTAAAATCTTTAAAGTCTTCTTTTTTTTTTTTATTTACTCGTATTTATTTTTCTAGGTATTTGTATATATTTTTTGCTACTTGTCTGATGAAACTGAATCAATTGTGCCCCGGTTTCAATTTCGTGAATGCATAATACTGGATTATCTCGATATTCGGGCGACGGCTTGTTGCTCTGGTGTTTGTTTTCTGTTTTCACTGTTTGGTGCGATTGTATAGAAAGTGTGACATCATCGTTGTCGTCGTGCTCCGTATTGATGTTGTGTTGATTTAGCAATAAGAAGAGAGCAAATATTGTTTTCATTCATTGATGGGACCGGGACCGTGTAGTCCGCCGGGAACAACCCATTTAAACGAAGAGAATTTTTGCGTTGCATGAGCAGCCACATAATTTAGGTTTGTATGAACGAGTACATAATCCAGGCAAACGTGAGTCACGCAATTAAATTATACGTGAGCATACATTCACGGATACTCCGCACTATCTCACTCTCTCTCTCTCTTAGGTATGAAGACCCTGTTGAGTTATGTAATACTTGTTAAGTTGTATGCTTCCAACACCTGATGTACTCGTAGGCGATTGCTTATAATTATCGCTTATAATGTTTACACTTGATAATATACACATAAGGTGTCGATAAACCTGTTCGTCATCAATGGCTGATTATACAAGACCTGAAAAAGAGCCACCGACGTAGTCAGCCGTGAAGTTATGACTCTAAAACAGGTTTATGGTCAATCCCGTCACTAGGCGTTTGCAAATTCAAATTTTTCTATGTAATCATGTACAAAAGTGAATTTTATAGTCAAGTGAATGAATAGCCCCCTCAAGGAATGGGTCAATTGCATTCCGAATTGAAATATGTTAGTTGCTCGATATTTAGAAATTGCTCATAAGCGTGCGTGACTAATTAGTTTGTTGATGTCAAGGAATGTTTACGTGCTAATTGAGAGATAGAGAGATAGTAATAGACAAAAGAAACATGTTTCTCGATCGGTGAGTAGGTGATCAAAAATATTTTGACTCTGATTTAACTGTTTCTTGGTTTTTTCTTCCCTCGTCTAGGTGTGTCAGTAGTTTGTTTGAAAACTGGACGACAGTGAATTGGTAAAAAAAAATTTAAAATTCAAATGAAATACATATACAGGTTCTTCTCGATCATGATCGTGATCATGGTCGTGACATTGATCGTTTCATTCCGAATGATAACCTTTCGGTTACACTCTGATACAAATCGTTGAGATGCTTTCATACTTGTCTGACCTTGTGGATAACAAGATACACACTCATATTTAGTTACTTTTAATTATTCATTGCTTGTTATTATCTTAGTTTATCTTTTATTTTTGTCTCTTGATTTTTGAGTATGAATCTAAATTTTGAAGAATTTGTCGTTAGAATTCCAAACAAATTGCTTGCTTCAAGAGTACAATAAATGATTTGTCCTTTAGAGAATACTTTTTCCGTTTTATTCCACTTAATTAGTAGGCGGATTCGTATTGTGATTATCTTATACGAGTATATAGTTGCTTTTGTTTTATTTGGCGTTGTGTAGTCATTTGACCATCAACAAGTATTGTGAAACAATGCCGCATTGGTTCATATGTACATATTTACGTATAACCTGTACAGTGTACACGTCTCTTGTTGGCATTGCGCAATACAAAAATGACCACCAGATACAAATTCTGACTAGATTTTGAAATGATGAGGTCAGTTATTAGCATATTTCTAAGTTGATTACATTACACATGTATGTATGCACATACACATTGTAATGCAGTGAAATATGACGTTATGCAAAAACAGAATGTAAAGATAAAAAAGCTGCTTATGTTAATATAATTCGTTGAAAAAGTGAATTATCTTATAAAAGAATTGGGTCAACGGTCAGAGAGATGCAATGCAAAGAACTCGACGCATTTCGTGCAACGAAAGAAGTAGTTACCATGCATTGCTATGTATGATACTTATGTGTTGTAAAAAAAATCATTATAGACATAGAATCGGCACATACTTAAAAAATAAAAAGAAAGTGTGTGTGGCAGAAAAGAAGGCAAAAGACTAATGATAAATCTTGACAACCGGCCAAAAATAATTACTTACAATTACAACTATCTAGTGCAGACAAAAGAAAATCATGTGCCACTTACTACAACTACATATCTGCACACTCGTTAGCATGGACCCTTAAGCTCTACGGTTGTAAATATGGAGAAAGGACTATTTGTAACAATTTTGCAATTATGAAATCTTAATTTGCTTGTGGTCAAACATAATTACATGACAATTAGACCTACAAAAAATAAGAGAAAGGTTTTGTCTGTATGGGGAAATGTATAATTGCTATTCAAACAAATTAGACCTACTTTATCAAGTCCGGTTCACGCAAAATCTGCACGCATATATGCTATTATAACTACTTAAATAACACTACGAGAAAAACAAATAATACCTCAAATTAAAAGTTATTTATTGAGCTTTAAAATAATATTACATTTCTTTCGTGTGAACAAAATTTCGGGTGTTTTTCCTGATGGACGCCATGAGCTTCTGAACATCCTTCCTTTTGACTTTTACTGCAGCATGGTTACATTTTATCAACATTGAATTGACATTTTTAACAACTCCTGCATTCCTCCGCAATTTAAATTTAACAATTGCCCAATATTTTTCGATTGGTCGAAGTTGGGGGAAGTTAGGTGGATTCATGCTTTTGGGTACAGCTTCCACATTCTTTCTTTTATACCACTCCATGACAACCCTGGAGTAGTGACAACTGGCCAAATATGGCCAAAACATTACTGCCGTATGCTGCTTACGTATGAAAGGCAGAAGTCGTCTTGTTAGGGAAACATACGTTGTCATTGTGGTAGTTGTCACAAAAGCCCTGCTCTTAAGGCCACAGCTGCAGATCGCCAGCTAAATTATTGCTTTCTTAGCAAATTTATCGACTTTTTCAGGGTTGTCTGAAAAGTTTCCGCAACGTAAAGATAGCGGCACTCGTCAATAAAAGCTAGTGAATGCTAGTTGTGCATCTTCTGACAATTACTTACCGAAGTTTCAGTCATTTTGGACGCGCAGTTTTTAGTCGTTTGAGTGAGCCGATGTGAGTGCTTTTTGGTAAGAATGGAAAAAATTGAGTATCGAGCTGTTATTAAATTCTTGTTTTTGAAAAGCAATACGCCTACGCAAATCAAAAATGACTTGGACTCTGTGTATGGGGACTCTACACCATCATTTACCACAGTGAAATTTTGGGCAGCTGAATTTAAAGGTGGCCGTAAGAGCTTGGGAGATGATGAACGTTCGGGACGTTCAAAAGCTGCAACCACTGGCGATAACATTGCTAAAGTTCACCAAATGGTGTTAGACGACCCCCGAATTAAAGTGAGAGATATAGTAGAGGTTATGAAAATGTCCAAAGAACGTGTTTGCTACATATTAAATCAAGATCTAGGCATGAGAAAGCTGTCCGCATGATGGGTGCCGCGTTTGCTTACGTAAGACCAAAAACGTGTTCGAATGAACATTTCCAACGCTTTGTTGGCGCAGTTTAGGCGCAATAAACCCGAGTTTTGGCGCCGATTAATTACTGTAGAAAAACTTGGATACACCATTATACGCCCGAAACAAAAATTCAGTCAAAACAGTGGAGTGCAAACGGCGAGCCGACTACAAAAAAAGCAAAAACTTTTTTTTCGACTGGGAAAGTGATGGCAACTGTTTTTTGGGATAGTAAAGGAGTTATCTTAATCGATTATCTTCAAAAAGGAAAAATCATTACAGGAGCATACTACGCAACATTACCTTCCAAGCTGAAGACAGAAATTGCAGAAAAGCCACATTTGCAGAAAAAGAAAATCCTGTTTCACCAAAACAACGCGCCGTCTCACACTTCAGCGGTTGCCATGGCGAAAATCCATGAAGTACGGTTTGAACTGCTTGACCATCCGCCTTATTCACCAGATCTAGCCCCAAGCGACTTCTTTTTGCTCCCTCATCTAAAAATTGCACTTGGAGGACAGAGATTTTCGTCAAATGAGGAGGCAATCACCTTCGTGAACAATTATTTTGCAGACCAAGTACTATTTGGAAGGATTAGAGAGATAGGAGCATCGCTGGGAGAAGTGTGTAGAATTACAAGGAGACTATGTAGAAAAATAAAAAAAAAATTTGAGAAAAAGTGTTTTGTATCATTGTTCGGTCGGAAACTGCTGCTTAAGATCAAATTTAATATACGTTTCATCGTCCATTATCAAGCATCCTTTGAATTTGGTTAAAATTTTGTCATAAAGAATCCTAGTCCGTTTTTTAACTGTTGCTTATCAGAACGGTTGAGGTATTTTATTGTACGTATACGTCTTGCTGTGCTTTTACTTGTATTAAATGTTTTTGCTCGATCATTGTTCGATAACCCAGGATTACGTTTCACAGATGTTATTACCTGTGAGACCAGTTTTGAATTTTTACATCCCGTTTTCTCAATTTTTTTTTTTGGCTCTTTCGATACTGAGTATTTCTTTATACCTTTTTATAACGCTGCACATAGTAATTTTCGGTAATTTTAGCACCTTTGCGATTTTTGACCCCGACCACGAAGGATTTTCAAGAAATTTGTTCACTATTATTTTACGATTTTGAACTTCCTTTGCGTACAGAACTACCGATATGTCTTCAATCAAAACAAAAAATAAACCGATTAATAGTGAAGCTTTACTGAAAAAATATGTGTCAAAAAATCCGTTACATATCACTAGGAGCGCTGCAATAATCATCAAATGACGTACAGATTTTGCGTGAACTGCACTTTATACCTACTCACCGTTAATACTCGTAAGGACTGAAACGAATAAAATCTGTAAATTTTAATACGGGCTATACTTCCAATGCGTAAAAATTGCAATCCCATTTTGCACCCAAACTAGCCTGTATATTCTCTAGTTTCAGTTTGTTATTGATTTCAGTTCGGTGCGGTTTAAAATATTTATAAAATATGAGTCAAGAGGAACGCCGTAAAAAGATCATCGACAAATGGCTCGAAAATACTTCGCATCCAAACCATTTCATCGCAAAAAATTTAAACATAGCACGCAGTACAGTGGATTCTGTTATTAAACGATATTTGGGGACGGTGACAGTTAAGCGAAAACAGAAAAGATTAGCTAAAAGTGGAGCACATGATACAAATTTGGACAGGAAAATAGTGGGTACCATCGTAAAAAACCGGACTATGTCACCCAGAGATGTTGCTCGGAAATGTAATACCAACCAAACAATGGTACAAAGATCTAAAAAAACGTAACGGTCTAAAAACCCAAAACAACCAAAAAATACCAAAAGTTACTGAAAAGCAAAAAAAAAGTCATAGAAACACGAGCCCGAAAGCTATACGAGTTGATCGGCAACAAGAAAGCGTGCTTGGTTTTGGTTGACGAAACTTATGTCAAAGTCGACTTTACTACTCTTCCAGGTGCGCAGTTTTACAACTCGTTTGAAGCTGAGATTCTTCCGCAATCAACACCATCGATTGGGATGGAAAAATTCTGGTCAAAATATCTAGTTTTTCAGGCCATTTGCCAATGTGGACACAGAAGCTCATCGTTTATTACAACGGGAACAATTAACGGAGAAGTGTACATTAACGAGTGCCTAAAAAAATGGTTGATTCCTTTCTTAAACAAACACGAGGGTTCAACATTATTTTGGCCACATTTAGCTTCAGCTAACTATGCTCATGCGACGTTGAGCTTTCTTGTTGCTAAAAATGTCGACTTTGTCCCAAAAGACATGAATCCACTCAATGTTCCACAGTGCCATCCCAATGAAAGGTATTGGGCTTTGGTCAAAGCTAAATTGAGGAAAAGTGAGCAGTGTGCAAAGGACGTAAAAGATTTTAGTGCTAAATGGAAAAGAGCGTCCAAAAAGATCACGGATGTAACTGTCACCAACCCTATGAAGAACATTCGAAAGAAGTTGAGGAAAGAATGGGAGCCCAAATAATTTTTTTTATTTTTTGTAATTGCGAATGAATTTAATAAAAACAGAGTTTTGAAGCAAATAAAAAAAATTTACATGAATTATGAAAATATTTTTTTTTTTACTTTGAAGTTTCCAAATTTTATTCGTTTCAGTCCTTAGTACGTCTAGCGAAGGAATTTATTAAATGTGATCAACCCTAACAGTATTCCAGTCACAATAATCTTAATTTTTGAAGTTCACATCGTAAAATATCTCTGATGCTACCCATTCGATAAGAAAGATAGGTCAATTCTTAATGAAACGGCAGAATTTAATTTGTATCAAAAACTACTCAAAACAAAATAGGGCCCCCTAAGTTTTTAAGCTCTCATTTGAAAAAATTAATGATTATATATTTTTTTTTTTGTGAATATATTTGAGCTAAGGATTAAGAAACTGAGTGCACATAAACAATAGTCAAAAATTGTTTTTTTTTTATTCAAATTACTCATAAAAACAATTTAAAGAAAAATTTATGAAAAAATAAAACTTTACATATTACTGTTTTTCTGTTATGATTTGTTTAGATGTTTTACTTAGTAGCGAGAGGGGCCTCCTCTGCTCCGTATGCACTGTCTTAGCTTATCTAGTACGCTCTCAATGTGCAACATTTTGTTCGGGTATACGCACTCAACAGATTTTTAACGCGTTTATGGGCTCTTGTTTACCACATGGCTGTGGTTTTCTTTGAGGTTCCTTTTCAATTGATCCCATAAAGGCTTGATGTGGTTGAGGTCTGGGCTCATTGTTGGTGTTGTACTTTTATTAGCTGAAAAGTCCGGACAAGTGAAACGCGTCGGTTATCTTTGAATGTTTTGTTCGAAGTGAACAGTTAATTCAATATACGGGATAACATAACAAAGAAAGAGGCAGATATACCATAATTTATGAAAAAATGATACAAAGATAGATACATATATACGTAAACATATGTTGCCAATGTGGGTTTAAATTGTAGTACCAACAGTTGTCCATGGCAAAACTGTAATATTGGCATCAGAAAGAGCTCTTTGTGTAATGTGGACGAGCATTGTCTTGCATAAGAACAAGGTCAGCGCCCACTCTCTGTGAAAATGGAATCACTACAGGTCGTATTCTTGTGTTAATGTAACTGGCGGCGGTTACGGTACCCTCATCCAGAATTGTGAGCTCTGTTTTGCGTAACAAGCTTATTCCAGCCCATACCATAACACTTGGGCCCCCAAAACGGTCAATTCCGTGAATGCATGGGTCGGTAAAACATTCACCTTGTCTTTTCCACACGCGTACGCGTTTATCGTCACCAAAAAACTTGACCTTACATTCGTCTGTAAAGAGCACAGGCCCCCAGTTGTCCATAGTCCAATCCGAATGGTCACGGGCGTAACTTAAGCGCGCTGCCCGATGTACCCTTGTCAGTTTATGTCGAATGGCGCGCACTCTGGACCGTTGATCATCTCCGTGGAGTCGATTACGTACGGTGTGATCGCTTACGTGAGTACCAATAGAGTGCCGCAGTTACGGTACGCTCTCGACGTGCAATTATTCTTACGTACCGGTCTTCTTGCGCAGTTGCGACTGATTCTTCCTGATCCAAGTCTCTTTGCTACACTCCCGGCTTCTTGGAAGGAGCGTTCCCAGACGTTTCGGATAGTTCGATGCTATACTCCGTTGCGAATAGCGACAGACCTTTGAGACTCTCCCTTTTGAAGCAAATTTACCGCTCTTACTGCGTTTTCAATATCCATATGATGCTGAGAACTGGGCATGGTAATCATAATTAATAACGTTGTCGAAGAAAACAATTACAGAAAGTAACACTTAGCGACAACGCTTAGAATTAGACTGAGAAAACAAGTACAGGGAATTTTGCATTAGTTGTTTCTTTTAGAGCAATGCGCTTTCTCTGCCTACTTAGTTGGAGGCAACGGTAAAATTGTTGGTCAAAATATTGATAAAAACTCATAGACATGCAAGCTATAAAGTCAAACACTTCGCTTCGATAATGTTTACCAATAGAGTAATTTTTAGACAAAAATCAAAATAATCTTTGGTGGGCCCTATTTTGTTTTGAGTAGTTTATTATCCACCTTTTCTTGATTGGGCTATACAAAATGAAACTGGTCCTTTAGGTTGCGGATTACGAATTTTTCAATCAAATCAGGAACAAGTAAAATAAGGAATTTAATTGAGGGAGAGTATGAAACAACCAAAAGAAACACTATCCTGATCACCTAATCTGGAAAGAACTTCTTACGAGTAATTCGTTATCTAATAAAATATGTCAAAAAAGTTCGATCCTTAGTTGATCTTTGATTTTCGTTCTAAAAGCATTTTACCGTGCCGTTGTAAGGTTTTCGAAAAATTCTTTTCGCCGCAGCTTGCTTGTCGCCCTAACCGTTTCAATTTATTGTCGCAATGCAGTCCGGTTTCCGAACTCGGCATAGCTATTATAAAACTCCCAGACGATATGAGAGTAGACTGCTTGCCCGGCTTCTCAAAGACCTTTGACATGGTAAATCATGACGTTTTATGTAGGAAATTAAAGCTATATTTCTGGTTGAACGAGTCCACAGTGAATCTAGAATAATAAGCACCTATCTCACGTATCGTTTTCATGGAGTAGTTGTTAACGATAATAATCCCGGTCGGAAAATATGCAAATAGGGGTGCCTCAGGGCTTAATTCTTAGTCCAATCCTGTTCTGTTTATATATATGCAGCATGATTTTTTTGCTGGTACCTAAATAAAAATTATAAGAACTGCCGAATCGACATTTGTCAGCTCGTGTTAGAAATTTAATTCCATTAAAATTTTAACCATGAAACACAACAGCAGTACACGTCGCCCACGACGAAGTAATGAAACCATTCATCCTGTTAAAGCCGATGTTGACCAAGATCCAGAAACTTTATATCGTCGTCATCGGCTATATGGAAGATTTTGAAAGTTTATTCGACAATATCCCATACAAGATGC
This sequence comes from Volucella zonaria, assembly GCA_963966105.1. Lineage (NCBI taxonomy): Eukaryota > Metazoa > Arthropoda > Insecta > Diptera > Syrphidae > Volucella > Volucella zonaria. Next base: position 314,197,688 of record OZ014530.1, on the reverse strand, counting down.
AAATGGCTCAAAAATTATTGCCACTTGATAAGCCTGTCGTGTTCAATACGCCAAAAATAAGCAACTTGATTTGCCCGACTAAGCTCACAAAATATTCGGCATTTGAGCAAAAACCCAGAACAACAAGTTAATAAATAAATTGTAAAGGTCCAAATCGACGCACAGATGTATCTCTTTCGACCAATCGGGCTGGTGGAAGATCTTGTGACTAGATTTAATTCAGATCTGTCTTCAATTGTGAAATAGTTCCAAAATAATGGTCTGCTCTTAAATCCAGTTAGTTAATTTGATTTCGAAAACACTGAACAGATACCCCCTATTTTTTAGCAACCGCCAGATTAAATTTCTCAGATAATGTTAAATCGATCCCTTTCTGCTGACAAATCATTAATAAGTAACGAAGATGTAAAAGTTTGATTACTTGTCGAGCAGATGTAATAGTTTCAGCTTACATCCTCTATGATTCAGTGCCACCACCACCACCAAATCCAGAAGCCGAATTCATTTCATATTGTGATGCCAGGAAGATGATACTTCATATGTTATGATGTTTATGCATAGGACACTGTTTAAGACGGTAGCAAGTGCAACTTGAAAGGGAATCACCTCTCGGACTTCATATTATCAATATATAATATTGACTCTTAGGCTAAAAACAAACCTTATCAGATAAAACGTTTTTTATTTCATAGTCAAGAAAACGTTTTTTATTTCAACACATACAACCGAAACACAATGTAACAAAACAAATCATTTCATTTCTCTGTTTCTCGTTTGGTGTGCGTTTAGCGGTTTCAAAAAATCGATTTTTTTTTTATTGTTTTCAATGGTCCCTTAGCATCTCAAAAATGATATCCCAAAAGATTATGGCCGGGAAATATCTCGAAGTATTTGTTTTTCAAAGTATAGTAAAGGGTGCTTTTTTTAGGGGTTTGGTTTTTAAAGTGGCAACACTGTTTCTACAGATTGTCAATTTGACAGTTGAAAGTTGATTTGTACAACGCGTGCAAATTGTGCAAGTTTATTTTGAAAACCATGGTTCGGTTCGCTAAACTTATCGTGCGGTACGTCCATTTTACGGTCGACATAATCGTTATGGAGCGCATTGTGGAGAATCCGAATGAGTCGATTCGCCATCGTGCACAGCCATTGGAGCTATACCTATCCACTTTGTGGAAGATTTTATGGAAAGATCTTGGCTTAAAAGCTTGTGCAAGAGTTGAAACTGTGTGACCATTATACGCGTTGTAGGTTCGGTGAATGGGCTGAAAACATGATTCAGCTTGATCATCATGTTCAACGCAAAATTTTGTTCTCCGATGAGGCCCATTTTTGGTTAAATGGATATGTAAACATTAAACAAGCAAAATTGCCGAATTTGGAGTGGAGAAAACCCAGAAGCCTTTGTCGAGACGCCCTTACAACCATTAAGACTCAAACATGATTTCTGACTTCTTCGTTCTTCAGTTGAATGGCATTAACGTGACAGAGCTTTGGTTTTAACAAGATGGCGCAACATGCCACATGGCGTGCGACACCATCAATTTATTGCGGGAACCATTTGCTGAGCGCATAATTTCACGTGATGGACCTGTGAACTGGCCTCCACAATCCTGTGATCTCACACCTTTGCTATGCCTATGCCGATAAACCAGAGACGTTGGACGATTTGGAAGTCAAGAATGTTGCTTGATAAAGTTGTCGGAAATTGGACTTCACGAATGCGCTTCATTTGAGCTAGCCCTGGCTTTCATATGCCCGATATCATATTTCAACACTATTAAATAAAGCTAATATCATAGACATTAACATTAGCTTCAAGTGTTTTATTTCATATTGAATTTGTACACCACTAAAAAAAACACCCTTTACAAAGACACCAGGTAGGCTTTCTATAACTTGAAATTTTTCAAGTTATGTGTGCCGTAACTTGAACAATTTTCAACCAATTCACTACAAATTTTAACTAAATCTTTAAAAAATATATTGTCGAAATAAGTACGTAGGATTCATGGGATAGTTCATTTGTTATTAACAATTTTCTGGCGATTTTTCAGCGGATTTTGCAAGTTTGAGTTTGGAAGCGCGCCATTCGGCCAAAAATTAATATATGACAAAAAATCCTACGTACTTCGCCACCTGTTGTTATGTACAATAAAAAACTGACTCATAATTCAAAATTTATTTCCAAAAAAGAGAGGGCATCTGAGAAACGCTGCACAGCCGCCATTTTTAAATAAATTATTCTATAAAAATTATGTTTTACAGTCAATCATATGTAGAATAAACTTCTATCTTTGTAAACTCGATTTATTTTATATTTTTCTTGAAAAAAAAAATCACAAAATAGCCTATTTTTACGGCCTCTAGAGTGGCCTAGCCCCTTAAGAAAAGACAAAACAGAGTTTGCGACTTATTTATTGTGAAGTTTGTCTCACATTGACAATGAAAACTCTCAAATAAATAAACGCCAGTGCAAAAAAAAACAAGGAAATTTTGTTTCTGAAAAACAACTTTCCAGCTCGATAGCTGGAGATGTTTTTCTGTTTCGTCTTGTCTTTTTGTTTTGTCGCATGCGGTTGTGTGCTACGCCAGAAGCGTGTGCAATAATCGACAACGACGCTGTCTTGAAATATATTTGTTGCATTCGGTGCAAAGCCATGCACTTTCGAGAACCAATCAAGAAGAACATTGAGTCAAAAACATGTTTTTGTTTCGCCTACTTTGGTGTGTATTGGCTCATAAGAAACACAAAACGTTTTGCCTGATCTGATGTGTTTTCAGTGTTAGCCAACGTTGGTTTTGGTATTCGAAAAAGCAGCAAATCAGATATAACTGCTAGGAAAAAGTCTTTCCAGAGGCGACGTAATGAAACCAGAAAGCTTACAAACCGGTCGCTTAAGGCTAATTTGGGGGAAAATGGGACCCTTACAGATCAAAGCAAAAATAATATATAAAATGTAATTCAGGTTTGGAGAGACTCGAAATTCACTAGATGAGAACCAGTTCGGGGCAGATTTTATTACCGGAACTCCAAATGAGCTAAGCAATACAACACACCGTAGCCGGCGGTTGTGGTGAAGGATAAAAACACTTAATTTGATGCTGTGTTCTTTGATAGGTTCAAGTTGCCTGGCATATTTTCCCTGGCAAATAGTGAAAATCTATATCGAAAATCCACAGATATGTCTACTCATTTATTAAGAACTTCAGATATTTCAATCTAATTTCCTGATGAATGTTGGTTGATTTTCTTCTTAACGCTCCCAACAGTTCTAATATCTACGCTCAGTCGTTCGCAGATAAGGTAGCCATATTTTCTGTTAGATGTTATCAATGATTGATACACCAGAAATGGGTTCTCTTTCTGACAGTATGGGGGAGCTTTCGATAAGATATGGGGCTTGTCACTGAGAAGGGTCCTCTGGATCTGCGCAAATATGATATAACTAATTCTATTAAATGTGTCAGTTGTTTGGAATAACTTTTCACGTTTCCATCAGACTCCAAAGAACCTTTTGTCTACATCATCTTCCGTTTAATGTAAGTTATCGTTGGCCTTGCACGCCGATTCTAACTTGACCCCGATCTAATTGCCATGCCATCTGGCGCAATGACACCGGAACTTCGGTTGCTACGAGAATTAATTTTAAAATAAATTATGATTTATTGTCAAAGAGTAAGTAAGAGAGTCGCGAACCTATAATTTTAGAAGTTGAAATGATCTTAGATTGCATACATGTATTGCCAATTTCACAATTCACTCCCACCTATCCTTAATCTAAAGATAATTGCTACTTTAAAAGATTTAAAAAACTCTCAGGTATATTACAGATATGTTAAATCTAAATTTGTGCATTATATGCAGTTATATCGTTAAGGTTTATTGGAAAGATTTTGGTGTTAATTTTTAAAGTATCTATTATAAATAGTTTCCTGTAACCTCGGATAATGTTCTTCACATAAAATTGTTATCTGATTTTAATCACTAATATAAGCCAAACATTTACTGAGTTTGTAGATCCTAATTCCGATTGCGACTAAATAGAAAAGAAATAAAACAAAGTACATCAACTGGTTTACTGCATTTATGAAGTACGAGCACACTTACAGTTTTTCATAAAAATTAAGGCAAGCAGTGAATATTCCTTTATGTGCTTTAGGTTTATCGGGTATTTATCTCGTAAATGTTGTGCAAGTATTGTAGTAATTACTGAGAAGCTTTTTCATTTCTTTTACCGATTTTCCCTCCGTATTCCGATGGCTTCAAGCCCCTAACTTTAGGATTAGCAAATCAGAATTTATCAACAAAAAATTTCAAAATATACATCATGTTCGTTTGATATTAAGGGCAATTAGTGATTTTGCGACTCTCGAACATATAAATTTTCTTAACATTTTGGAAATAAGTGTCAAACGTATATCTACAACCGTCTGAACTTATAAAACCCCAATTTCGATGGCCAAAATGAACCGACTTCCCATAAGAATAGTTCAAAAAAGGATACGCTCTCGTTGCTATAGTGGTCACCTACATGCAAATAAAATTTATCCAAGTCGTAATCTCCAGAAAGCGATTTTTAAGTACGAGTATACATGAAACTAAGTTCATTTGAGCAGTTTTCGACATCTAATCATCAAGAGATTGGATGCAGGAGACACCTGCGAATCGATTACATCGCTCATACTTCCATGGTGGGTATACCATGACGCCATAAAGGGTATACAAAAAAGCTTGCTCGGGCCTAAGTGACCGTGCTCGGTGCAAATTACTACTACTTTACCAAACAGCCCAAGCACTTGATTTTCTGCAGTCGACCCAACAAATGAAATATGGGTCTTTGTGCTAGGCTATGTGACTTTGAAAGCAGGCCCTATGTCCTGGACCTTCTACAAGATCCTCGACCAAACGCGCAATATCCTCGTACTCATACCAAACGACTTTGGTGGAAGAAATCGAACAGGTCAAAAATCCTTAGCCTTCACTCCAACTCTTCAACAATATGTATGAGATATTGTATTATCATTGCAGGGCAAACCGAAATTAGTTTCATTTGAAGGTAGCAGCCATAGTCGAACATATGTAAAGTGCAATCACATTAAGCTGCAATTATAGGGTTAATGCTGCTTTATGGCTGCAGTACCTGGAAAATGGCAGACAATGTCAGAAGTAAGCTGAAAACTTTCATAAATCAATATCCGAGAAACCTACTGCCAATGTTCTGGCCAAATTGTCTCTGAAATGAAGAACTTTATGAGAGAACGGAGCAGAAAAAAAACTTTGTACATATAGTCATACAAAAGAAGTTTATTTGTTGGTGCGAAAGGAAATCTAATTGCTTACAAGCAATGCAAAAATCCATTCGTTGGCTCAACAAGGATGAATTCTGGGAGTTCTGGGAGTATGACGGGAGAGAACGGTCGAAAAGTAATATTGGCAACTGGGAAACGGCTGTTCTTTATAGTAAAGTTCGTTTATGACTTAAAAAAAAACCTTTGAACAGAAAAATTAAGGAATGAGGTTAGGAACGCAGTAATAGATTCACTGAAAATGTCTAAGTAAAGGGTGTCCCAAAATTCACACAAGAAGTAACTGAATTGTTTCCTGGGCTGTATAGCATGTGACAACGTCTTGTTGAAACCACATATCGTACACATCCATATCTTGCAGTTGGATGCAGCGAGCACCATTAACTGTGATTTCCTGACCAGCCGCATTTTTAAAGAAGAATGGACCGATGATGCCTCCAGCCCAAAGTCCACACCAAGCAGGACACGTTGTGGATGCATTTGTTTCTCAATAATCACTCGTGGCCATTAAGATGAATATAAGCCTCATCGCTAAATATGATTTTGTTTGAAAAATCAGCATCCACTTGTTCTTGTACCATAATCCATTCAACTAACTCTCTCGTCTGGGGGTGGTCGGTAGGCGTCAGTTCTTGAGTCAATTGCACCTTGTGTGCATGAAGATGCAAATCTTTCGTGAAAATGCGCTGTAGAGAGCTTCTCGAAATGCCCAATTCTACAGCACTGTGCCGAATTGATGTTCCTGGAGTCTCAGCAACGCTCACGAACTGTTCCGATGTTTTGTGTTGAACGACTTGTTGAAGGACGGTCAGTGAATTCACAATTGGTGATGTTAAATCACTATTCCGACCATGTTTTGTACGAAAATTGCGAACGGTAACTGTCAAACCTTCATTATTTTTAAAATATTGCTTAACAATGAAAACGCGTTTTCTTTCGTGTAGCCCAAAATTCAAATTTCGCGTGAATTTTTATTACTGAACTTTTTATTACTCCGAACCGTTAAACGATGATTATGACCAACAGTTGTATTTAAAAAATTTTTATCCGCGATGGAATTCACACGTGATAGTGTGATTGTTTTATATTTGGCTGGAAAATCACAAGTAGCTTTCGTTACAGCCCTCCAGCACCTCAACGTGAATAAATCATTTATGTCTCGAACCGTGATACTGGCAGCGTTTCAAAACGCCATGGAGATGGTCATAAAAAAACAGCAACATCGGCAGAAATGGTTCGGAAAGTGAAAGCTCGAATTGAGTGAAATCCGCGTCGAAGTGGAAGAAAAATGGCTCGTGAGCTTAACATATCGTTGGAACGGATGCAACACATACTGAAAAACGAGCTTGGGCTCAAGCCATTGAAGCTCCAAAAAGCACACGATCTTACACCGCAACAGAAAAAAGTTAGAGTCGAAAGAGCGAAGGAGTTGCTACGCTTGCACGAGAGTGGTAAGTTGCCGAATTTGGTTTTTTCCGATGAGTCGCCATTTGTTATCGAGCAATATGTCAACAAACAAAATGACCGAGTTTACTTGCCAGAGAGGTCCTTCGAAAATTTAGACCTTCGGACAGCCACCAGAAAGCGGACAGCACCGATGGTGATGGTTTGGGCCGCCATAACCGCCAATGGTCGCTCTCCGGTCGTATTTTTGGACCGTGGCGTCAAAATTAATGCGATCGTATACCGTGAAACTGTCTTAGAGGCAGTCAGTATTGAAGCCTTGGGTAAACAATCATTTCGGTGGGAGACCGTGGACATTTCAACAAGACTCGGCACCGTCTCACAAAGTGCGCGTCAACCAAGATTGCTTAAAAAACAATGTTCCACACTTCATTTCTTCGACACAATGGATTGCAAATTCTGCGGATGCAAATCCGTTGAATTTCTCTGCCTGGGGTATTTTGAAGGCGAAAGTTGGCACTAAAAAATACCAAAGTTTGGACCACCTCAAACAAGCACTTCGCCGGGAATGGGCGAAAATACCGCAGAGGCACTTGCGTGTAGCGTGCGATGCTTTCTTCGGCCGTATCAAGGCCATTATTCGCGCCAAAGGTGGACACATTGAAAACTACTGATACAATTTGAAAATTGATGTATTTTCCAACATTTTTTTGCTTTGGCACAATAAAATTTATCAAAAAATAAATAAATTATAGCATTTTAAAAAGTTGGAGTTAGAGTCATTCACCCTGTAGTATACCTTGATCATATATCAGTGTCGCTAATCCCTGTTTCTTTGGACTAAGAAGGCAACTGAAAAACAAGCTTTTATCTGAATGAGTAAAAAAATACAGATCGAATAAATTAGACCCGTCTCGTATTAATGTTACAGAAATATCCTTGGCTGCGTTGAAAGAGGAGTGAATACCAGAATGAGTTGTTCAGGCTATACAGCGATATTGGTATTATTAGAGGACACTGGGACATATTGAATATGCCCCGACCCGAAAAGTACTCGAAACCATCAGCATGCTGAAAAGGAAAGCGACCTCAAAATCGGCAACTTACGGCGATTAGCGAAAATCGCGCTCAACAAAGACAAATGCTAACTGATGTCTGTAGCGCCATCTAATGTAACTTTGATTTATTGTTGGCACTTATATTAGTATCATAATCAATCCTAAATAAAGAGTTTTTCCTAATTATTTTAACTTGAAGGTTCCAAAGTAGATACTTGGCATCATATACCGAGCAGGCTTTACTAAGGAGGGCATGCTATAGCATCTTCACAGTCTGCACAGGGGTAAGGTACACACAATAAACTTGGTTTCTGTAAGATTCAAGGGTGCTTGCTTTTGTGCTTTAAACAATGAAAGCTATCTAGAAAAATTTTCTCATGAATGCAAATGTACTGTTACATTCTTACGGCGAATTCTCTTTTCTGACGATTCTGTAACTTCAAACACGATAACAGAGACTAAACTGTCGGAAACAGTTCTCTTTTTTTTTTGTATGACTAGACACAAAAAATATGTTTATAAAAATAGAAATGACGTATAGCTAATCAAATTATTTCCAAATACATGGTATTACATGTGTAACAATTCTTATCACTAATGAGTATTAATATGACATTATCTACACTTGCTTTTTATAAAAATTTGCAAACAAAAATTAATATTCCCTCGTCAACTTGTTCAATCTACTAAAATCTTGTTAAATTAAAAAAAAAAACAAAAAAAAAACGTAAGAAATACCATGCTATCGTTATTTAAACAGTCTTTTTTTACGAATTTAGATAAGGTTGACGTTCGAAATCTCTTATCTGGTAACCCTCTCAAAATAAATAAGTACAAGCATGACTCGCACCTCTTAAAATAAGGTGAAAATTGATAAAGAAAACAACTACTGATACCGAATATAAATACTTGTGTGGTCGATCTAAAGTCCCTTTAACCTTCTGTATGTTTGTGTTTAATTAAATTTTTTTTGTCTTTTGTCTCCCTCTTTACAGGTAAACAAAAAATTTACTGTGCTAAGTGTGAAAAAAAGTGCTCCGGTGAAGTTTTGCGCGTCGCCGACAAGCACTTTCATAAAACTTGCTTCCAATGTTGTCAGTGTAAAAAGTCTTTGGCCACTGGAGGCTTCTTTACGAAAGACGGAGCCTACTATTGCATTCCTGATTACCAAAAGTTGTATGGTACTAAATGTGCTGCCTGCAGCCAATATGTCGAAGGCGAAGTTGTATCAACTATGGGTAACACCTATCATCAGAAATGTTTTACGTGTAACAAATGCAAAAAGCCCTTCCAATCGGGAAGCAAGGTAAGAGCTAAAATCGTTGAAATTATCATTTAATAGAATTTATGAAATTTTTAGGTAACTAACACTGGCAAAGAGGTGCTTTGTGAGAGTTGTGTCAATCAGGCATCACCACAAAAGCATCAAATTGCGCAGCAACAACAATCATCACCAAAGAGAGAAGCTGCAACGACCCCAACTAGTCCTACGAGAGCCACTGCCCACCAGCAAAATACTGGTGCTGTTCTTTCTGATAAGGCTAGCCTCAAGGAGGATTACGACCCCAACGATTGTGCTGGGTGCGGTGAGCTTCTAAAAGAGGGTCAAGCCCTCGTAGCATTAGAACGCCAATGGCACGTATGGTGCTTCCGTTGTAAATCATGCAACGCGGTTCTTAATGGAGAGTATATGGGCAAAGACGGTGTGCCGTATTGTGAGAAATGCTATCAAAAGTCATTCGGTGTGAAATGCGCCTATTGTAACCGTTTCATCAGTGGGAAAGTCCTTCAGGCCGGTGATAATCATCACTTCCATCCAACCTGTGCTCGTTGCACCAAGTGTGGAGATCCATTTGGTGACGGTGAAGAAATGTACTTGCAAGGAAGTGCAATATGGCATCCTCGATGTGGCCCAGGACCATCTGAATCTGGCATCATACTGAATGGTGCTCCAAATGGCAACTTTACAGACACTGAGTGCGATCGCATCAGCACTAGTGCTCTCAGTGAAATGGTAACTATTAACACAATTGTTTCTTTCCAATCCAGTCTAGCTCTTTTATGCCAGCTAATTCACACACTATAGCTTTGTTGACTTTCATTTTATTGGATCTTTAAGTTATTTGCATGCACTTTGTTTCATTTATTAGATTTTTTTTTTTTCGTTTTGAGATTATTATTTTGAGGCTGCAATTTTTTTCCAGTATTCGCGTTCGAGAACACCAAGTATTTGTGGTTCTGTATACTCTTCTAGCCGAAAGGTGCGTTTTATTTTTTTTATGCTTGATTTTCTTTTTACAGTTTTTGTTTCTCTTTTAAATTTTTTTGTTTGTTTTTTTTTTTTTTTTTTTTTTTTTTTACTTTTTAACTGTGCACACGTTATTTTGTTTGCGCTTTTATTGTTGTAATATTTTGTTTGATTTGTCTGTTGGACAACTCTGTGATGACCACAATGTTTTGCAATTCCAGCATTATCGTACAGTAAGTCCGGGATTAATTCTGCGAGAGTATGGTCGATCTGGGTGCGACGATATATCACGTATTTACACGTATAGTTATTTGACCGATCAACCGCATTATTTGCGTAAACCAATTGATCCATATGACAAGACACCATTGTCACCACACTTTCACCGACCATCGTCGTATACTGGTTCTGGCAGTCGTCCACCATCACGACCGCATTCACGTAATAGGAGTGCTATGAAGGTATTAGTGGATACAATGCGGTCAGAGACACCACGACCCAAAAGCCCTGGCATGAATAACGAGGAACCAATTGAACTGTCACATTATCCAGCAGCTAAAAAACCACCACCAGGCGAAAAGCCAAAAATAGAACGTGATGATTTTCCAGCACCGCCATATCCATACACAGATCCAGAACGTCGTCGTAGATATTCAGACTCGTACAAGGGTGTACCAGTGTCTGATGATGATGATGAGGTTGATAATTTAAAGAATGGCGACGCAAATGAGGAGGCGTAAGAAGATTTTAAATATATCTCTTTTTGATTTGGTAATAAATATAAATTTGTATTCCAGACGTTTGAGGAGGGAAACAGAAGAGTTGGAAAAACTAAAATCTGGAATTGGTTCAGTTATTGCAAAGGATCTTAAAGAACATGCTAAATACAGAAAATGGAAACAGAATAACTTAGATCCAAGAAATGCATCACGCACACCGTCAGCATCGAAAGAGCCTGTCTATAAGTTAAGGTAAGTCAAAATTATAACATTTCCCAATGAACGTTGTAACAATGCAATGGAGCTTAATGCAATGTCTGCAGCTGATTAAACCTTCAAATTTAAAACTTTTACTCTACGGATCGATCTTAGACAACCCATGAGTCAATTCCGGAAATATCAAAGGAAAAGCCTCCATGTTTCGTGTCCAGAACTTGTAATCGCTTTGAAAATTGTTGCTATAACTTAAAGTACTCTTTACTTTTAGTATTTAGATTCTTCAGTCAGAATCTTTATGGCCATTTATCAATTCTACTTTTCTCGGAACCAATATACCTATATAACTCTTCCTGAAAATGCTTTACGAACATCTGATCTAGTTCCATTGTTTTGTTTGCAATGATGTTTCAGATCGTAATCTACTTTTTTATACTTATGACATAAATTTGTCGAAAACAGCCGTCCCAGACACTTTTACTTTTAAAGATTTCAATTCCATTGACGCTACTGTCCTTCAAATTGCAACTCTTTCTGCTCCCTGGAAGCAATGTCGATTAGCTGCTAATCCAAAAAATAAGACTCTTTCAGTCAATCTTAGTGCAATTGTATGATGCATGTGTACTAGTTAAAATGCAGAACAAAGGGGGTAGTTAGTTCTATAAAAACCAGAAACAAATTATACAGCAAATGGAAGCGTATACCATCCAATGTCAATTGGTCAGCATACAAAGTAGCGTGCAATTACTCAACCACCATCCCTCGTACATCATAGAGAAACTTTATGCCTCCAAATTAAATACTTCCCTACCTGCGAAAAAACTTTGGAGTAAAGCGAAAAGATCTTGGCCTATACCCGTATAAGATATAGGAACTTGAGTCACGAGAACATGGCTTCAATAGAGGTTCTCGGTTTGGGCTCCTGAGCAACTTGAAGTCGTCCCTTATTTTTACCATAAAATCGTGTTTAGCAACGAGGCTCACTTTAAAGTTTTTGAGCAAGCAAATTTGCCTTTTCTGAAATGAGACAAATCCGGAAAATATCCAAGAGACGCAGTGTGTTTTTGATGAATTATAATTTTCGGACATTTCTGCAATCAACAGTTTTTGAGTTGTTTCAGTCGCAGCCTTAAAATCTGATCTTTCTGTGTCCTGTCTTGAAGATAGTTACATTGTAGTGTAAGTTCATTGTTTCATATTGCAAGAGATCATGGGAAAATCAAAAAGACCTGATTTTGAGCATTCCAAATAATGCATAATTATACATTTAAGAATGGGATAAGAATAATAGAAAGACTATTGATTTTGTCATATTCTCTTCTTTGCTTTGTTCTGAATATTTTCCAATACATCAATACAACACGTCGAAAAGTGTTATTGGCGTCAGCACTTAAATATTTTCAGTTATGTGCAAATTTGTTTACTTCTGTACGAATGTTCGGGTCATGAGAGAGTTTTCAAAATTATCCAGTCAGCAGACCGGAACAAGCGCGAAACACTGGTTTATTTTAATGGCAGTGAGCAATATTTACTTGTTTGCATCTTGTTTTGTACATATGTTTGTGGATTGTACAGTATTATATTTTCTTTTTGTAAACAGGATTCGAAGAATTACTTGTCAAAGAATCTACAAAGAATGGCCAACAGAGAGAATGTGGCGCTGCATACAGTAAGAAGGTGGAAATTGCAAATCTCAATACAAGGTATATTTCGTGGTATACTCGCTTTTAACGTGGTATTATGGTTACAGACATGTTTGCTACACCATGGTATCAATACCAGCGAACTGTCTGCCACATAAGATTTCCGAACCACATTTCTTTAGAGGGGGCTTTACATATGGCGAGCCGTTCTTTATGTTACATCTGTCTTTTTACTTTTTAGGAGGGCTGATGCCTTTTCCACCTCATTTGCTTGTGAAGTTTACGTGCCCATGTCGTTCTTTTCTGCTGACGATGAATGTCGCCACTGGTGTTTGACGCTGAATATTGGTAACATGGCAATTTTTAGATGTTTTGGCGTTTAAGTTATCCTCATTCGTATCGAGGTTTAAAAAAATGAGTAGTTTAGGACAGGTCAAACGTTTTAACAATAAAAATGACTTTTTAACGATGAAGAAAGCCGAACAATTCAAACTGGAAGAAATGATTATTACGTTGGTCTTGAACGTGTAGAATTCCAATACGACAAATGTCTGGAACAAAAAATAAACAGTTAATAGAATTTTTGTTGAAAAACATCAGAAATTCTACCTCATCCTCCATTCCAACGCTGATTTATAAGAGCTGTTAGCTCTTTGGGCAAGGTCAACTGTTTGCTGCACAATTTGCGACCAGCTCGACACTTCCAGATTGTACTTTGTCCCTGCCTACACTTGAGTGCGTCGAATCTTCAATGGGAAAAATCCACTTTCGCACTCATGCAGAAGCAGTAGTACACAAATCAGCTGGCCCAGATTCTTCTGAAGAGGTGTTCTCCCACGCAGACAAGCCACTGCATAAGCATTTTCTTCAATCATACTCTTTAGAATTCTTTCTGATCAAACGGAAAACAGCATTTATCCAGCCAGCAGGTGAATGTTCTTCTCTCTTCTCCTCCACATCCATTGCACTTATGTCCCTTCTTTCCAAGAACGGAAACGCTGATAAGCCGTCAGCTCATGAAATATCTCTAAACAAGAAAACTTCTCAATGACCGGCAGTACGGTTTTTATAGCAACAGGTGCGCTGGTGATTTGATGTCACGTCTCCCCGAAAAGTGGAACCAACGCATATATCAATCTGGCAAAAGCAAGATATTTCTAAGGCATTTGACAGAGTTTGGCATCGTAGGATCGACGACTTTCTTCTTCAGTGGATTAGAAATTACCTTTCATAACTTTCAATTCAAGTTGTCTTGGATGGTTTCAAGTCTCATATTCACAAAATAAATGTTGGTGTGCCCTAGAGTTCCGTTTCATCTCGACACTCTTTTTAATCGTCATCAGTGATCTCTTGTCTCTCACTTCTAATCCAATAGATTCCTTTACTAACAACATTATTCTCTGCTTTTCATATTCGTTCCCGGAATCACGTCCCTGCAAAATGTCTAGGTTTCCTCAAGCGATATAAGAAATATTTCACCCCTCTGATCTGGCCTCAATATATAAGGCATTTATCCGACCAAAATTGAAATACAGTGCTCCGAAAATATATCTGCGCCTGCTAGATAGGATACAAAAGCGAGCGATAAAACTCAGATGATACTAATGTCACTCAGACAATTGACACCCTCAAACACCGGTGTAATGTCTCTTGTCTCACTTTGTTCTATCGCTATTCCCACCACCAGTGCTCCATTGGAATCGCTTGTAGCACTCCGCCATTTCAAACCTTCATCCGTATCACCGAATGCACATCAGTCTACCCTCATGCCAATATTCTGGAATATCGTAATTCGTTCCTAAGCCGTACAACTCGTTTAGGGAATGCCTTTTCGATCTCTCTATTTCCTAATAATTATAACTTGCAAAGATATACTCGCGCTGTGCGCAAACAGTTCAAGAGTACCAAAAACCCCAAAAAATTACCTTCCAAGTAGTCGTTAAGGTAAAGTTCCTTTAAATGCCTTATGCCTTATGTCATATGCTTTTGTGACTTTTGCCTGCTGAAAACTCCATATAACGCCATGTTTATCTCAGTCCACAGTAGCACCATATTGTCGAGAATATTAATGCAATTTTTCTATCGATTCAATAAAGCGGTACAACCTAAAATTAAGAAAAACACCCGCAGGCATTTATTGACACCCTGTTATGAGTCACTACAATCTAGACATTTCTGGGATCCAATGCAACGCTTGTGGATCTCCTTACAAATCTTCTGCATTCAGCACTCGTGCGGTTTATTTTGGTTTCGTCATGATGAATCTCCATTAAGACTCGCGTTTCTAATCGTTCTTAATATTAATTGGATATCATTTGAGCTTTTTCTTGAGTCTATTTTAGAAAGAAGCGTTATTTCTTCTTATCCGTATACGATATTGTTGTTCGTTGACTTTTTTTTGCGGGTGACTACTGGTCAGTTTGTTGGCACGAAATAGTTTATTGCGTCAACAGTCATCGTTGACCCCTAGGTCTATAATCATTGTTTCAGGTGTTGAACAAATTAAAAGAAATGGATATTAAATCTCTTATAATATGGTTGGGATTAATTATATTTCCATGGTGGAATATAGAGATTTTCACTTTCAATTGAGTTCCGACTTCTCGTTCCAATTGGGTTCGGTTAAGAGTATTTTTTCATCGGTTATCGTAGGGATTTTAACTCATTCTGGTGATGCGATGAAAAGTATTTTAATAGTTAGCTCTGCCTAAAGATACAGTAAATCATGAGTTTCAATTGAATAAATGGTATTCTTCTAACACTTGAGTGCGTCGAATCTTCAATGGGACGAACCCATTTTCGCACTCGTGTAGTAGCAAGATCTACATATCTTGATGCAATAAATCATGAGTCGCAATTCTTATAACATAAATTTTCTTCTTTTTTTTTACAGATATGAGTCACCAGTCGGTGCTTCACCATCACGAAATTTAGATCATCAGAAACCCTTTTACGAAGACGAATATTTCGATCGTTCAACCAGTTACAGAGGTTCAGTTGGCAAGTCTATTGGCAATGCTCCAAGCTACAATGGTAAGTTAATAACACCGAAAATCATACAATTTCAACGTGTTGTAATATTTTTTTTTCTTAATACTACTTGGGTAATGGGACTAATAATTATCTACAATATACAATATATACAATATCCAACACAAAAAATTAAAAATTATTCAAAAAAAAACAATATTTAATGTAAAATTTGTTCGTAAAAACAAAACAAAAAATATCATACAATTTTGCACAGCAATACATTCCTACCGATCGCCCCCGAAGCCAGGATATGGATTTAAAACATCAACGCTACCACCGTCAATTAGAAACGGTTACAGCTCTGTAAGTGTTTCCCACCACTAGTAACGGTGTAAATGTTCTCTCCTCAATGGAAATTGGGAATCTATCTCTCTCTCTCTCTCTGTCTGTGTGTGGGCGTTAATTGGTTTGCTGCATTATGCTTGTCATGTTGTACGTTATAATTGATTCACAGCAAAGTGCTAAACAAAACGAAACATAAATAAAATCCATCGCACTAACTTACTATTAATTTAATTGTTTGTTTAACATTTAAAAGAGATTAAATATTAACCAGGGGCTAAATAGTTAACTTCAACTTTTAACATAACAAAATCATTATTAACTTCCATTTTTTTTTCTTCTCTCTATTTCTCCCATCCAAATGCTACTACCACCTACACGTATTGTGTGGAAAACAATCTGTTGAATAACATAACAAAACTGGTGAATAACATTATCTAAAAATTCATTTTTGTAATATAATATGTGTTGTACATTGAAAAAAAAAAAAAAAAATACACCTGCGTTCGCACCAAACAACACAATTTTGAACATAGTGGTGAGTTCGCTTCGTCATGTTCCTAAACCTGGATACGGCTTGGCTCCTCGCTCTCATACTTTCAGTTCTGCTACAACTACTGGTTCTGCTGCACAAGTTGCAACTGTAAGCTTTCATTCTTGATTTGTTCTTTCCTTAAATGTGAATAATCTTATAAATAGAATCATTAATGTGTTTCATTTTGTTTGTCTTTTCTTTTTCTCTTTTTCGTTAAACTGTTTTCTGTTTGCTTCTTGGCAGGCCGTATCACACATTGTTTGGTTGTGCAAATGCAAGGTGTTGTGTTTTATTGTTGTCGTTTATTTGTTTACTTATTATTATTGTTATTATTTTCTTTTTTTAATTTCGAACTTACGATATTTGTTGCAAATAAAAAAATTTACGTATGTACAATATATGATATGAAGCTAAAATTCAACCTGTAGAAATTTTATCTTTGCCATTTATTATTCCCCCCATTTGACTAGTGAATAAGAATATGTAGGTACTGTTACATTATAAGTATGACAAGATCTACTTACATTGAACGTAAGCAATATTCATGCAAGCAGTTATTGTGAACTCATCAGGATTATTAACGACCATGACTTTTATCAATTGCGAGTGGTATGCACCCTGATCTTTTCTCGTCAGTTTTCCTTGAGCTGCCATCATATTGAAAACACAATAAAAGAGAAAGCAGAACTTCTTTTCTCGACAGCAAGGGTGCTTAGCATCGTGACTGATTGTGTTTCTTGGATTCTATGGGACGAATTCATTTTCGCACTCGTGTAGTAACGAGAGTGCTCAAAGTACTGAATATACACAAATCCACTGGTACAGATGTTATATCTCCACTTCTTCTGAGTAGGTGATCTCCACCTTGAAAAAACCACTGCATAGGTTTTGTCATTAATCCTACTTTTTAGGACACTTTCTGAGAAAATGAAAAACAGCATTTGACCTCTTTTAGAACTTACACACATCTGATAAACTGCCACCTCATGAAATATCTCGAGACACGAAGACCTCTCAATGATCGGCAATACGGCTTTCGTAGCAACAGGTTCACTGGTGATTTGATGGCATATCAACGAAAAACGAATCAGAAAACTATACACATCTGGCGAAAGCAAGATATTTGTACTTGATATTTTAAAGGCATTTGATAGGTTTAGCATTAGGGTCTTATGTTGGAAAAACATGCAGTTGGGGTCGATAAATCTTTCCTTCGAGAATTCAGAAATTACCTTTCGGAAGGTTCAATTCATGTTGTCTTGGACGGTTTCAAGTCCAATATTCACAAAATAAATGACGGTGTATTGCAGGGCTCCTGTGTGTGTGCTACTTATTATCCGGAAAATGTTCTCATGTTGTCCTAAAGGACCTCAGGCCTATAAGTCTATCGTCTTTCCTTTTGAAAACTTTAGAACGACTGATTGATATCCATATACGAGCTAAAATTTATCCTAGACTTCTGTCAACGGCTTAACCTCAACATGCCTACTGTAAAGGAAAGTCGGTGGAAACAGCTATGCATTCACTGACTGGCCATATCGAACGATCCCTACAATATAAAGAGTACACAATGGTTACTTTCCTGGACATAGAGGGTGCCTTTAACAACGTCAACACATCCGCAATCACGACTGCGCTGTCAACTCTGCAGGTAGACGACTCACTTGGGGAATTGATCAGTCTTATGCTAAAAAGCAGGATAATCAACTCCAAGCTGGGTTAGACTTCTGCTAAAAGATGTGTCAGCAGAGGTACACCGCAAGGCGGTGTCCTCTCTCCCCTTCTCTGGAACTTGTAGTAAATGAACTGATGATATACCTGGAAGCTGGTGGTAGCAGGGTGATTGCCTATGCGGATGACGTTGCTATAGCCGTCTCAGGTAAGCTTAGAAAGTGCGGTTAACTGCATTAAACTAAGCAGAGTCCAGAGAACAGCATGTCTAAGCATTGCGGTCTACTCCCTCTGCGGCATTAGACATTCTGTTTCATTTGGCACCCCTCGATATTAAAGCGACTAAACAGTGGACAAATAATCCATTTGGAATCCTCACAGAGAACATCGATTACACCACACCTGAACTTTGGTTTGACAAAAACTTCCATGTAAGCTTCCCCTCTACATCCTTCTGGGAGGAAGATGTTTTCATGGAGGACAAGTCAATCCATCTCTGCACAGATGGATCTAAAACCGATAGCGGAGTTGGTGGCGGCGTTTTCTCAGATACACTAAATCTAAGCCCCCCTTTCCGTCTTCCAAATCACTGTAGCGTGTTCCAGGCGGAAATTTTGGCAATTAAAGAAGCTCTGTCCTGGCTGAAGAAAAACGTGATATCTGCAAAGGATATCCGCATCTTTCCGGATAGTCAGGCCGCTATCCAATCCCTGGACTCGGTCTCACTAAATTCTAAAACCGCCCTTGAATGCCGATCATCTCTTATGGAGACGGCAGAGCACTTCAACCTTCACATTTGTTCGGTGCCGGGCCACAGAGACATTCTAGTGAACTGTAGAGCCGATGAACTCGCCAAAATTGGAACAACTCTACCTATTCTACCGGAAAAGTTTAGCATACGTATACCGATCGCTGCGTGCAAACTAACATTGAAGCTGGACTGTTGGATCAAAAAGTCTAGCGACCAAACAGATCTGGCCAAAACTGTCTGATCCTTCTAAATAAGGAACAACTCAGCGCCATCATAGGTGTCATCACTGGACACTGCCTCATATGCAAACACGCAAGAAGGCTTGGCGCCTTTGCAAATGATTTCTGCAGAAGCTGCATGGACGAGAAGGAGGAGGAGGCAATCCTCCACCTACTGTGTACATGTCCAGCTCTCTCCCAGAGAAGAAAACTTCGCTTAGGAGATTTCTTCTACAACGACCTAAACGATCTAAAAAATATAGACGTAAACAGTCTCCTACGCCTCGTCAGAAGCTCAAACTGGTTCCGTCAGTAAGAGGATCATAGATCCACGTGGCATCACAATGGGCCAATAGGCCTTCCTATCCTGTATAATATATATCCTTGCTGATTACAGTACTCTCTGCTTTTCACATTCGTTCCCGGAGTCACGTCCCTCCACATGATATTGTGCTTATAAATTTGAAATTTCCATGCTATACGAATTTCTCAAAGTTGTAAAAACTTAATTGTGATTTGCAAATTAAAATTATTTGATCAATACTACAAACCGCACTTAAAGAAGTCGCAGTGCAACAGGGAAGATGGGAAGTCACGTGAATATAATTTTAAATTCTGTTTATTCGTAGGACGAATATATTTTCTGAATGAAAAGCTCTTGCACAAAACATACGTTTACGTATTGCTTATATTTTTCATATAATAAGCATCTTTACATCGCAGAAGTTTTGCAGTCAATTCTCCTAATTAATGATTGCGGGCATATATTGTACAATAGGCAGTCAACCAACCTTAAGCCGAATCTTTTTCCGTATGTCGGTAGCATATAATAATTTCATATTGAATTTTCACAAATCCACATCACCGCCTAGAAGCAGTTTTGAATCTTTTTACTTATTTTGATTTAAAATCTATATTTCCAGATATTTCCGGGTGAGTGGAGAAACCCGAAGAAATATTGTACCTGCCACCTCCTTACATAATACAAAACCTCACATGTGTAATACATGTACCACGGATGTGGAAAAATCATCTGTTGACTTGTACTCGTATGTTTCAAACCACTTGATAGCTAGAGAAACAAAAGACCGAAAACTCTCGTTCAATTCTTTATGTGCCAAATTCACTCTTATCACATAAATTTGAGTAATTTAGCAGTCATAAAAAGAGCTGGTTTCTGTATTCATTGGAATTGTTTTTTTTTGTTACATCAGCTTATTTTACCTATAATTCGCACTGTCCCCACGACTTAAGACATAGGGGATTTACTAATTGAGATTTTTATGTTCAAAATGCTTTTTGATGCAGTAGAAAATTCAACGTATAAACCTTGATTTGGTTATCAACAATATAACGAAAGGAAGACACCGGCTAATCGGCTTATTTCCATCCAACGTGCACGCTGAGGAAACTAGCTGCAGAAGTGTTTATGCCAGACCATAGGTCTGGTCAATTTAAAAAAAGAGGAGCTATGCAAATCTATCAAAAGCTCCCTTCAGAAAAAGTTCTGAGTTATTAATGAGTTGCTGAGTTAAATTAGAAAAAAAAACTTACGAAGCAAATAATCCGTAGGAACCTTTTTATTGGTTGCTCAAATTATGCTGTCGTAAAGGAAAAATACCTGCGACACACAGTCGTGTTGAGTTTTTGTGTATCTGTGTATAATGATGGGAAACACGGTAGACCTATATACATAAGCGAATACTTCCTCGTCATTATGTCATATAATATTGAACCCATACTCACCGGTAATTCATCACAATTCTACCTTTTAAATTTAAAGGAATTGGAAAGTTCTTAAAAAATAAGAAATAAAATATATACGAGTACAACACATGTTTTGAGCTTCTCAAATTAAATCTTGTTCTGATAGGTAAACCCTATGAAGATACGAGGTTGTTCCATGGTTGAAAACAGCCCTCCAGCGACATCGTAAGTTTTACATTACCTTAAAAAAGGTCACTTATGATTAATAAGAAGAGGACTAGAATCTTTACAGTCAAGGCAAAAAGATAAAAAGAATGTTAATTTCGTTCTCGAAGAGTTCCTTCGTAAGGATTTTTGTGACAAATCAAAGCGCTCTACGAAGCTAAAAGATTAGTTAAAGTCCTTAGAAACGGCAGATAAAGGCCATTTAAGAAAGCCTTTGGTATCTAGACGAAGGTTGCAGCTTTTCCGTTAATACCTCACTGTTACTTCACCAGACTGTAAAGAATAGTGCATAATGGTTTACCACATATTCCACTTAAAACACACTGAAAAATCATCTCTACTGCAAATTGGCGGGGCATTAACCACCGTCACCTACTGCACCGTTTGCTGTCTGTGTGACGATGATGCGAAAGAGGGATTTATCTGGGAACGACTTACCGGCGTAAGGCTGCTTGTACTGCACTTTATAATTGAAGTGATTGTTCATATTTCCACGAATGACTGAAAAGTATATTAGAACAGATATACGCGTATAACGGCACGAGCACTTCGTCCGAGTTATTATATTTTTAGTGCTATTTTTTGACATGAAAAAAGTACAATAGCGCCTCTGCCCAATGTAAAAAACAAAAAGCTATTTATCATTTTCTCTCTTTAAATTCTACTCCACACCACACGTTTTCTTTTCCTTCGCTTTTGGTTGAAATTTACCTGCGAACATTGTGAAGAATAGTGTGTGTTTCTCTATTTCTTTTTTTTTTTTCAAATTCACTTAATTTTTATTAGTGGCAGCACATGAATCTATGTAAACGATTGTACAGAAAGTCTGCGGATTTCTACCTTCAAATTCAAATATATCAGCTAAGAATTGACTTTATTAACTGTTTCAATCCAGAAATACTATATTTGCTAACGTGAAACGAGTTTATTAGAGATATCTGAAGACAACAGACTTTTCGAAAGAACTCTGAATATCAAACTTTTACTGCTTAAGGAAGTAGTTGGTACGAAAGTGTTTCGCACCGCGCGCGCTTTGTGCAAACAGTTTAAAGGTAATAAAAACCATTTAGGCGCGCACTAATTATAAAAAAAAAAGGTGTATCTTTTGTACCCGTACAAAATTCAACTGACCCAGGAGCTCAAGGTAAACGACCATAGACAACGACGTGTGTTCGCTGAATGGGCTCTGGAGCAGTTGGAAACTGACCCTAATTTTCATCGAAAAATCATCTTCAGCGATGAGGCGCATTTCTGGATGAATGGGTACTTAAACAAACAAAATTGTCGAATTTGGGACGATACCAATTCACATGGGATCCAATATCGTCCAATGCATCCCGAAAAAATCACTGTTTGGTGTGGATTTTGGGCTGGCGGCGTCATCGGTCTTTGAAAACGACGTTGGCCAGGCCATCACGGCGGCGAGCGCTATAAGTCGATGATTACCAACTTCTTTTGGCCTGAATTGGATGATATGGACACCAACCACATGTGGTTTCAACAGGACAGCGCTACGAGCCACACAGCTCACGCCACATTGGAAATTCTGCACAAGCGATTCGATGGCATGGCCATCTCACGTGGAGGTGATGTGAACTGGCCATCGAGATCGTGCGATTTCACCCCGTTAGGCTTTTTCTTGTGGGGTTTTCTGAAGTCGCAGGTCTATGCGAATAAGCCACAAACCACAGCGGCCCTCACAGCCAAAATAACCCATGCCATCGGTCAAATTCAGCCTGTTTTATGCACCAGAGTCAAGGAACATTGTACATTTCGGATGCGCGCCATCCAGAGAAGCCGCGGCGGATATTTGAACGATGCGATGTTAAATTTCATACATAATGGCATCGATAGGCCTTTAAAACAAATAAAAAATTTCGAAGATATCTCATACACACTTTGTTTTATTTAAATTTAAAGATAGAAGCGCTTAATGAAAGATCCTTTATAAATTAAGAGAACTGGTTGGAAATAAGTATGACAAAAATACAGCCAATATGTGATTGTATGCATATCCAAATCTGTGTCGAAATGTATGTTTCAATTCCAATGTAATTTTAATCTAAAATCTCTCTCAGGCGTCACTCATGTGTTTCCTGTTTCTCATGCATACCTATTTGCCACATTTGCCACAGTTAGGCCAGATACATACATATGTATACCTAAGTACTCGTACACAGATCCATACATACGAGTATGTATATTTCAATAGTGATTCCAAACCGCGAATAGAGATTTTGACATGTTTATTACTGCTCTTGTTCAATGGTGATGGAGATGTCAATAAATTATTAAACAAACTGGATGTTAATGACCTATTTGATAAACCGCGAATGAGTAAACGCGTATCTTTTCTTTCGTAGTAACGCTGGAATATTCGAATTTTATTTTTATAGAGGAAAATAAAAATTTAATTAGAAAACAAGTCGTAAACGCGTCGTATTTTCAATTGATGAAAGAACAGTTTTCAATAAGTTTTTCTTTTGGAAGACCTTATTTCTATTTTTCATCTAGCACACACAAAAATATCCAAGTTCAAGGTTTTCTAGACTACAAGTATACATAACTTTATGTTTTGGAACTCGGGATGGTTGCTGCTACATCGATCCAACCCCGTATTTTTATCTTGGAAGGATTAATACACAGTTCGATTTAGTCTGTTGTGCACACTAGTGATGCATTGGAGAACCATACCTATAACTCACCTTCTAATCCATTTTCTCAGGAAAATTTAAGAGATCCCGACCTGTGGTTTGCACATCCTTGTGTGATTCTTAGTAAACGGTGCTCTTTTTTTTTTAAATTACAGACCTATTTGTTTAAACATTGAGCCCAGGAGATCAATTTGCATCTTACTTAGTTACTGATTTAGGTGGCGCTACAGTTCCGGGTGAACCTGAGCCTCAACTAACAAGCCTTTCCAGTTAGCCCGG
Source organism: Volucella zonaria (assembly GCA_963966105.1). Taxonomy (NCBI): domain Eukaryota; kingdom Metazoa; phylum Arthropoda; class Insecta; order Diptera; family Syrphidae; genus Volucella; species Volucella zonaria. Next base: position 314,173,735 of record OZ014530.1, on the reverse strand, counting down.
TTTTTAGCTACCTACCTGCACTCTAAGTCGGTTTAGGTCCCCTGCTGCTTTGTCCCTCCGGGTTAGATTTAAAGACTCTGCAGGCCGGACTCGCTCTACATGTCCTAACACTCTCAGGCGACTGATGCGCAGTTTTCTGACTAGGTCGATGTCGCTGTATAGTTCGCCATTGACACCTCTCCTCCAAAGCATGTTAACTCAAAAGGGACCGTATATTTTTTTTTTCGAAACGACTGAGGATATCTCATCCACTTTCGAGTGAATCCATGCTTCAGCGCCAAAAAGTAGGACTGTGATGATCAAGGTCTTATACAGAGTCTCCTTAGTTGATCGGAATAGTGGCCTTATACTCAATTGGAACCCAAAGGAACATTCTGCTGAACGCTAGCAGAATTTATAGTAGAGCCGAAGTAGACAAAGTCCCTTACTACCTCGAAATTATAGTTGTCCACTGTGATGTTTTATCGAGTTGTTGACAGCATATACTTGGTTTTACCTTCATTTACCGCTAAACCCATTTTGAAGGCTTCCGTATCAGTACTAGCGAAAACACCGGTGACCGCCTGCTGAGATCTGCCAATTATGTCAAAATCATCGGCGTTCGCTAGTACTTGTACAGACTCGTGAAAGATTGTGCCTTCTGTGGTCGCTTGTGAGTTCCGTACAATCTTTCAAGTATGATGTCAAAAAAAGTCACATGAGAGCGCGTCACTTTGTCTAAACCCTTTTTGGACATAAAAGGTTAAGTTATTACCGACATTGATGGAGCAACGAGCGCTCTCCAGCGTCATTCTGCACAGATGGAAGAAATGTCAAAACTATGTTATATGCCGCCTTATCGGTGAAAAGATGATGGGTATCGATTTGGACTTCTGAGTTTTTTCCAGGGTCTGCCAGAGTGTGAATATTTGATCGATTGTGGACATTTCTGTTCTGAAATCGCACTGTTAAGGGCCAATCAGGTTGTTGACGTTCACATAATATGGCAGATGTATAAGGAGCCTTATATGATACCTCTATAGTTGGCGCAGTTGAGTAAGGCTCTTTTTGTTTGGATCGGGCAAACGATACTGAGATTCCATTCGTCAGACATACACACTTCTGATCAGATCTGAGAAATGAATGGGTGTACGCTCTCCATAAAGTTATTTCCAGTAGCTTTGAATACCTCGGCCGATAAGGTTTCAGGTCCAACTGCTTTGTTGAACTTCAGCTTAGATATTGCTATCCTTACTTTATTTTGGTCAACTGATCAGTTTGAATTAGAAATCGTTATTCATTACGAAGAATGGTTTACATTATGGTTTGATTATGACTGCAAGTATATGTCTATATTGGGACACTCTTCCGAGCATTTGAGGCTCCATCTCACCAATACCTCTAAGACCAGAATAGTTTGAGGTTCAGCATAATGACACGTAGCGCCATTCTCTTGGAACCGTATATCGTCCGAATCAATGCAGGTCATATTTTTGTAGAAATAATTTGTTTGCCACTGGCAGTAACACGAGATTATTTTTGAAAAAAAAAATAATGATGCGACCAGCCTTAAAAACACACACCACATTTGTCTTTATTTTGTGAAAAAGAAAACCAAGGAGTGGTTCTATATAGTGAATAAATTAATAGAATCTTTCTAGTTGCTGAGCTTCGTGGCTATGTCTTGCATCCAGAGGCTCTTTGCTAGAACTTTGTGACGGTGCCATTCAACATTTCTTCTCTCCCAAAGAATGAAATGGTAGCTAGCGCTATAACTTTTCTTATTATTAATTGACAATTATAATTTATTTTACTTAATAATAAAGTGATGATGGTGATGATGATTGCCAATGCTCATACCATATATTGTCATGTTGACAGTAAGTTTTTTTTCTCAATACTATTGAAAGCCTTTTTGTCAAGCATCTAGGCGATATATAATAAGTTTACACTTCCGTTTTCCATTAATTTGTATCAATTTACATACTCGTACATTTTCCAGTTAAGAAAATTTTTTGGATTTTATCGTGATAATATCAGTCACACATTTTTCCCTCATTTTGTCGCAATTTGGTAAAAAAAAAAGTGATTATTAGTGAGGTAGTGATGTTCAGACACATAAATTTGTTTTGCAAATGTTTAAGAGTACCAGTGATTTATGAGTATACGCTATTACTTTAAAAGTTGTTTAGTTATACACAGGCATAAAACGTTGGCTAATTTAACCTGAAATGCAACTCAAGTTCTCCTCCACACATAAAGTACAGCTTAAGTACATAAACCATTAGTATAAGTTACCAGCATTGTACTTTATCTATTTATTGTATAACGATGGAAGAAACGTTACAGCTTTAACTTTTATAAATATAATATTTTTATTTTTATAGCTGATCAATCCTATCTCAGTTAGTTCACCGGTAAGATACTTTGCACAAATTGAAAGTGCAATATGTCATTACTTGTAGTTTGGTATTTCATAATTTGTACGCTACAACCATTGAGAAAAGTTGAACAAACATTCATCGCTATAACCGTCAGCTGTATTCTTGATCTAAACGCAATGGCTCATAATATAAAATAATTTGTAGTTTGAAAAAGCACTTATTTTCATTTCTAATTTTGGTTTTTTGGGTCTAAATGTCTAAACTGTGCATGTTATTCTTTTTTTTTTTTTTATTAAATACAACTTTTTGCACTGAGTTGGTTGTCTTTAATTTTTTTGTCGTTGTCACACGTAGCATGATTGTCAAAGGTATAAAGTAGGCTAACGTTAAAAAAAAATACTATTTTCTAAGGAACTAATTGTTTACATTCCATTTATGACCAGGATTTTTCATTCGGAGGTTTGGGAGACAAAACACAAAGTACCGAATTTAGCTGTGGGAAATCGGAAGGTACATATTCGAGCGTCAATATTTTTTTTAGGAAATGCTTAAACATTTAATTCTTTTCTAGCTTCGGTAGATTCAATTACTGAGGGAGATAGGAGAGCTTTGGTAAGAAATGTTGAAAAGTATATATTTTAATATTCAATTTGACATTTTGTCTTTTTCGTTAACTAAAGATGGGTGGTGATTTGCCAGCATCAAGCACATATTCTGGTGCATTGTCTTACCATTATCCACAAGCTGGACTTGTAAGGAGAAGTCTACCTAATATGGCACATTCATTGATGATACACGAACCGGCTAAGATTTATCCTTACCACTTGCTTATAATTTCAAACTATCGTTTGCCATCAGATGTTGATCGCTGCAACCTAGAGGTTAGTATACAAAAATTCTTAATTAATATTTAAATTTTGTAAATACCGTTCTTCACTGACTTTATAAATTATCATATAATTAATGACACAGGATGATCAGCAATCGTGCAATTATGTTTGCGCATTGAGTAAAAGTTAATGTTTTTTCATTACGAACTTTATCCAATTATTCTTATTCTTGAATCTACAATTATAATTTACTATTCAATAAAAAAATAAGTTAAAAATACTTCAGAGATAACTATATAAAAATTAGAAAGTCGCAGAGACTATCATTTATTCAATTTTGCACGTTTCTGGCAATTTTCTTACAACCCCCGTTACGTTCTATAAGGCGAAAAGAATGCAAAATACCAAAGGTAGCAGCAAAATTGTTAAAAAAAATACCAGCGAGTGGACAGCTATGAGGGCTTTGCAAAAGATTCGTTTAGTAGCAGTTGGTAAACAGAAAAAACCAGCTCTGTCCAATAAAAAATGTAAAGACACGTCGAAAGTTCTGTAAGGAACATAAAAACTGGAATATTGAAGATTGTTAACAGATTTCAATCAGATGGTAAGTAGTATTATTGGCATCGAACGAATGAGAGATTCCAAAACTACAGGTTAAAGAAACCACGAAGCATGTTGGTGGAAGCTTAATTGTGTGGGGATGCTTTACCTGGTGGAATACGGGTCCACTGATGAGGATCGAAGTTATAATGAAAAAGGAACAGTACCTTGATATTTTGCGTACCAACTTGCCAGAATTCGTGGAGGAATGTGCTTATCCGATTGAAGAGATCCTTTTTCTACAAGACGGTTACTCCAAACACACCGCACAGATTGCCCAAAACATGCTTGGGGAACAGGTATTTAAGACTATTAAGTGGTCAGCATGATAGAATATCGATGGGCCATACTGAAAAGACGGTTGGTGTCATATAATAACCCTCTAAAGATTTTGAAAGTAAGCCAAAAAGGATGAGGAGTATTATAAAAGATAAGGGAGTATGAACAAAATATTAAAAATTACCAGAAAATAGTGCAAAAAGTAAATCAAAAGAACGTGCAAAATTGAATAAATGCGAGCCTCTGTTACTTTTAAATTTTAATACGGTTATCTCTTAAGTATTTTTTATTAATTTTTTTATTGAATAGTGAATTTTTATTGTAGTTTTACGATTACAAATAATTTGATTAAGTTCGTAATGAAACAACATACAATTATTGTCTTTTATTTTATTTTCTTGCATCATGTACTCATTTTTGCTCGCTACTGTATGTATGTATACAGGGTGTCCCAAAAATCAACGTCAAGCCGGAAACGGGTGATTGGTCAAGTGGTGTCGGTTATCACAAAATTATAATAAAAATCTAAGTCATGTACTTTTAAAATTATTGGCACTCAAAAAAAAATCGAGAAATCTGACACCCTGTGACGATGTTTCAAGTACTGTGACGGCAAATCTTTACTTTTCTTCGATTTTTTTGTTGTCACGTAAATCCTCACTCAAAATTTCAATCCTACAGTTATTGAAGAAAAGTTACTAAATCTGTACCTGGCCCAGATGGGCTCTCCGCCATGTTTCTTAAAAAATGCTCTTCCAACCTGTCTCTACCCCTTTCCTACCTTTTTCGTCTATCCCTTACACAGGGAGAATTTCCCTGACTTTACCAATTATCGTCCCATTGCTAAACTCTCTCATATACCCATACTCTTTGAAAGCATTTTATACGAAGCCTTAAGTTTCAAATGCAAACCTTTTATTTCGCCCCGACAACATTGTTTTCTAAGAGATAACCACAAACCTAGTTGAATTCGTGTCTTTTGCTCTCTCAGCCTTAAAAAATGGCAAAGAAATCGATGTTATCGCAACTGATTTCACTAAAGCGTTTGATAAGATATCTCATCAATTGATCCTCTTCAAATTGTCTGCTCTCGGCTTTGAGAGATGGATTTCTTCTTGGTAAACCGATATTATAATGTTCGGTTTAGATCCGCCCTTTCTGTTCCATTCCTGGCCTCATCTGGAGCTCCACAAGGCAGTCATCATGGTCCTCTTCTCTTCGTTCTTACTATTAACGATGTTGAAAGGGTCATTAAACATTCCTCTCTTTCCCTTTACGCTGACGACACAAAACTTTTTAAAACAATTTCTTCTCCCCATGACTCTGCCCTTCTTCAAAAAGACCTTGATCGGTTTTCAATCTGATGCCTCAAAAACCAATAGCCAAATGTCAATCTATAACCTTCTCACGTAAATGCAACCCGTCTCCTCTCCGACTTTATTTCCTCTATGGTCAACCAATTCCCCTGGTTCAGTCATTTCAAGACCTTGGCATATTATTCGACTGTAAGCTTAATAAGATATAATATCGATAAGATGATCCTCAAAGCCAACTCATCACTTGGCTTTATTAAACGGTGGTCCAAGGAATTTTCCAAGCCGTATGTAACCAGATCTCTCTATGTTCGCCCCCTGCTTGAGTATGCCAGTTAAGCTTGGTCCCCCTTTCACCGGGTTCATGTTTCCCGAATCGAGGGTATTCAATGTCGATTCCTCCTATTTGCTCTCCGTGGTCTGCCATGGAACGATCCTGTAATCTTACCTCCCTATCAGGACCGTCTCACACTTGTCAATATGAATTCGTTAGAAGAACGTAAGAATTCTGCCGACATTCTTTTCATTCATCGACTGCGCATCCATTTTGAACTCCATTTCCTTCAATACCAACCCCCGCAATCTACGTGTTCTCGTCTCTTCTATCTACCGGTCCACCGCAACTCTTATGGCTCCAAATGCTCCGAATGCTTCGGAATGCTCTGAAAGGTCAACTCAAACCTCTCCTTTTTTGATTTCCACCTGAGCACTCATCGTCTCAAACAAGATCTCCTCCATCACTCCGTTGGTCCCTAGCTCTTAAGTCTTTCTTTAGTTTTTAGTCCTAGTTTTTATGTTAGATTAAGCTTGAATTAAGTCAATAAATGTGGGCCTCAGCCCCCACCAAAAATTTGATTGGCCCGATCTTTAGGAAAAAACTGCGTTCAATGAAATAAACTAAGTTACAATTATTTGTATTATAATATATATATTTTTTTTAATTTCAGCGACATTTATCGGATGTTGAATTTGAACATATTTTGCTATGCAATCGACCAGAGTTTTATCGACTGCCACAGTGGAGACGAAACGAAATCAAAAGACGAGCAAAACTTTTCTAAAAAAAACATATGCTGGTGTGTTTAATTTTATGTTAATTAAACAAATGCAAAATGAATTACAAATTCACACGATAAAAACCAGAAAAAGAAAATATTCACAAAAGAAAAAAGCAATAGAAAACAATACTAAACCAATGGTTACGATTAAAAGAATAGTACGGCATTATTAGCTACTTTCGTTCTTATTTAAAAAACAAAACATACGCAAATTTTGAAGACAAAAGTTTTTATTATTATTATTATTTTTTTTGTTATATAAATTTTTTGTTTTTAATTTATTTGATAAGGTACTATCTTTGTCGTTTTTTTGTTTTGTAGTTGTTCAAAAAGGAAAAAAAAAAGATTAATATATACAAACATATATACACTTGCTACGTTATTATTTACATTGCCAATTATTTTCTTTTTTATTATTATTAAAAAAAAAAGTGTGCTAAATCATTTCTTACAAATTTACTGATTTTTGGAAAAAATAATCCCCCGCTTTTCATGGAGTAGAGCTATAAATTTTAAAAGGTAGTGCTTTCTTTTTTTTTTTAAATGAAATGAAGGACCTTTTCAACACGAGAGACACAAAAGATATTAACGCCTTTTAGACTAAAACACAACAAGTGTGTGCGTAGAAGAGTGTTTTATTTTTTTTATTACATACATTATGTACTTTAAGGAGATTTTTAAGAAAAAAAAAGAAGTAAGAATGAATATATGATGAAAAAACAAAAACAAAAAAAAACATGTGTGCTTCACAATTAGCTGCATATATACATAATATATTTTTTTATTGTAACACTTGTACATTTATTTGTCTTCATGCCTTCGCAAGGAGATCGGTATAAAGTAGAGAAAGATTTCTTTTGCAAATTAAAACGAAAAAAGAATATGTGCAAGCTGTAAACGAAATAAGGATAAATAGATAAGAAAATGATGGGAAAATATACACTACACCAGTGACGACGATGATTTCGGCGGCAAAGCTAAAATAAAAAAACACAATAAATATATGAGAATATAAATAAACTATACCCCGATGCAAATTTTACCAAATAGTTGAGAAATAATTTTATTTGTTTATCATTTCTTTATTATTCGTTAGTTCATGCAACAGATGAAGAAATAATTAAAACGTTCCTCCACCACTAGCAATTTCTCCTACATAAAAAGCTTTTTATTAAAATTCTCTTGTGTTAGTGTGTTTTAGTTTGGAAAAAAAAAATTATAAAATAGACAAAAAGAAAAATATAAGTAAATTTTATCTACAATGAATTGTAATTGTAAATAAATGTACCTGAAAGTGCATTTTCAATTTTTTTCTATCTAAAACCAAAACAAAGTTCAAGTTCAACAATTTTTAGGCATCTTCCACACAATCACCTTCCACTTCCACTCCAACGTAAATTTTTCTCTATGTCTCCCTAAAGAGTAGAAATAAATTGAGCGCCTTTAATTCTAAATACTTAGCCATAGAGTTTATGTACAATGAAATATAATACCTTGTATCAGTAATACTTTTCACACACCGCCATTCTACAAATACTGCTGAATTAGGACTGTTTTAAAATATAATATCATAGTAAAAAGAAAACACTCTGATCAATCACCAAAATTATCATCACACCATAAAGAAGAAATATAAAAAACACAAAACAAAAAAAAAAGAAATAATTACATATTTCTATTGGATAATATTAAAATAATTTTAATTAAAGAAAACAATTTAAAAATAAAATAAATATTTAGGAACGGATACGATTTTGTTTTTGTTTCTTTGTTTTTAAACTAATTTTAGACAAAAGAAATACAAACCTATAGGAAACATGGTAAAAAAGATGTTAAAAAATGAAAATGAATTAAATAAACGTCAAAGAATAATAATAATATATATTATATACTATTTATTAATTAATATATTATGCATTTTTAGAATAATTAAGGAAAAAGAAAAAAAAAAGTCTATGAATAAATGCAATGTTTGAGCTGCTATAAGTGTCTAATTTATATTTTTCATTACTTATTCGTACTTCGTTTGTTGTTTGTTGTTTGTTGTTTTTTTGAGTTTTCAGCCGTTCACACAGTGCAAAACTTATTTTGAGAAGACTGATGTTCCTTTGCATTTTAAAGGGTCTTAATTTTTGCGAGCTTGGCAAACGGTGGCGTAATTCCATCCATCAAACATTTCTTCTGACCACATATTTGAAGATGGTTTTGGAAATTTTTATTTTAGATGGCGCTACAATCGCGGGTGGGCCTGACCTTTTACCACCAGCTTTCTCCAAATGAGGACTACATTCTTGCCCTAAGCGGTGATGTTCGTTCACTCAAGATGTCCTAGCCATGGGAGCCGATGAATTCTAGCTATTCTGACCAGGTCAGTGTCGCTGTATACCCCATACAATTCTTTGTTATATCTTCTCCAAATTTCGTTTATGCAGACTGAAAATCACTTGAAGAATTATCCTTTCGAGTAAATCAAGGCTACTTTTGCTTGCTTCAGATAAAGTCGATAGTTTCCTTGGTATAGTAGGACAGAGTTGCTTATGCAGTCCTTTCTTAGTTGATCGTAAGAGTTACTTGCTTGTTAAGTGCAAATAAACAGCGATTGGCAAGAATGATTCATCGCCTGATCTCTACGGTGGTGTCGTTGTTTGAATTTGAAACTAAACCCAGGTAGACAAAGTTAACCAGGTAGATGAAGAAATCACATGATATCGCGTCACCATATCGAAATCTTTCGTCATCCAATACTTCAGCAAGCGTTATCCATTGTCATTCTAGACAGATGGGTGAGTTTGGCAAGATGCTAAAACTTGGCATGCCTTTAAATATGAAGCTCCTCGTCTCTATAAATGCTGCCAGTTACGGACTTCAAATTAATAAACCGGTGATGGGTATCGATTTGAAGTCCCTTAGTTTTTGGCAAGGTATAAATATCTGGTGGATATGTACTTACCAAGCGGCTCAAGCGTTCATGTGGTAAAATTTTGTACGCAATTTAAATACTGTAGTTGGCGTAGAAAATCGGAAAAACGATGCTGAGAGTCCATTCACCGTCTAAACTCAGAGAGCAACAAAAGAGAAGAATTTGTTCAGAACCTAAGCGGTCTTTTCATCAGATGGTTCTAAACTGACGTTTTCAGTTAAGAAAGACGTGAGACGCTTATTTGCAGCGACTAAAAAGGAAAAATGAAAAGCTCTAAACGGATCACTTAAAACTAATTGGGAGGAAGACTGAACTGGAACAGACTCTTTTTCTAATGCTTTGGAAGTGAGTTTCCCAAGTAACCTTATCAGAATGGTTTTTCAACCAGCCCCTATCATTGAAGCTGCAAGTGACCTGAGTGAGCAAGCTGGTATCTTTTTTGGCTGTGGTGAAGGATGAGACCATCAAATACGTTGTAACTTCCTTTGACGGCTTCAAATCGCGTAACATCGATGCCCAATTATGCTACAAAAGACTAAAGATCATTTGCTAGCCAGCAAGTCTGGCACTGGTATATATACCGAACCTCTGGCAAAAAATTCGGAAAATATGACTACACGCTCGCCAAGAGCTACAGAAGAGTCATGTGCACAAAACTGCTTTGCGAATGTATCATCTATGGAAGGTGCAACATGCCTTTTAAGGCGAAAGTTCCTTCGAGACTATGCTTCAAAACTGAAAACCCAGTCGGCAAAGACATTTTCATCAACATTGAGTGTGCCTTTGAAGGCGAATAACTAGTTTTATGGATAAGAGCAATGCTAGTGAAGGCTCTAAGGCGCAGACAACCTTAGACGTGATCGACGGTTGGTGCAGAAGAAGTCAATATTCATAAAAAAGAGATGAACTTTACGAAAAGGAGAAAGCTGAGTTTATGTGATTAAAGGTATCACCATCCACTTTTCCAACGAAGCAAAATATTTGAGTACCATCCTGGATAACAAATTTCTTTGGATAAAACATATCGCGTCAAAAACTTATAAAATGCAGTTGACTTTCTGGCAATTTAAAGAAGCATTGGGGCCTGTCACCGAGGTCCTTTGGATTCGTAATTCCACGTTGATCCCGTTGAAGAAACAACTATAATTTTCTTTTAATAAAAATAGTGAACGTTCAGTTATAAAAAAACGAAACTTCGTAAGCAACTATAAAAAATGTCTTTTATTTTGGTAAAAAAATCGTATTTAATCCTAATTAGGGCACCAGTGTGTGTTTTGTGAGATTCGTTAAGGTAAGCTGTTAAGTTATTGCAATTTCGTTTTGTAGAAAATTCTTTAGTGTCATTGATATGCTTTTAGTGTAAAGTGCTTCGATTAATCTGGACATTTTTTTTATTCTAATTTTGTTTCTGCAGTGCATCCTCCGTTTGTAAATCACAAGTAAGTTGAGTTTTTAAAACCGTAAGACTGCTTCCGATAATTTGTTTATGATATATTTGTCGGGTTGTAAATCTAAAATTTAAAGAATTTATTATTTGTTTCAACTCATGGAAAATAATAATTTTTATTAGTAACTCATACCCCATGTTGTCGAAAAAATCTCTTTCATCCTCTTGCCATTCAGAGAGAGTACATTCTAACGTGCTGTATCCGTTTTCAGTGCAGGTTTTGGTAATTAAATTTATCATCGGTTCGACTATTTTATTAAATGGATATTTAGGTGCAATAGCAAATCGATATATCCACGCTGCATTGTACAGACTAACGTGATTTTTTACGCTCGCTGTTGCAATAATCTGAAATGGAAGTTTGGAATTAGCCCAGCTATAAAATTAAAAATTTAGGGAGGAAGGCTTCACTGGGGTTTGCCGTGAGCGAGAACTAATCTCTGGTTAATTACTATATATTTTTTAGCTTATATGTTTTTTTGGAACTAATATTGTAATACGAAAGCAATCAGTTAGGTCGCATTCGAATCGAATTAAATCGAACTGATTAAAGGGATTAACACAACCGAAAAGTAATTCAGATGAGCCACACCTACTTGTAATTAACAAGTCTTATCATCCAATAAAAGCTAGCGAATGTTAGTTGTGCATCTTTCGACAGTTACTTACCGAAGTTTCAGTCATTTTGGACGGGCATTTTTTAGTTGACAGTCGTTTGGAATGGAAAATGGAAAAAATTGAGTATCGAGCTGTTATTACTCGTAAATTCTTGTTTTTGAAAGGCAATACGCCTACGCAAATCAAAAATGAGTTGGACTCTGTATATGGGGACTCTGCACCATCATTTACCACAGTGAAATTTTGGGCAGCTGAATTTAAACGTGGCCGTAAGAGCTTGGGAGATGATGAACGTTCGGGACGTCCAAAAACTGCAACCACTGACGATAGCATTGCTAAAGTTCACCAAATGGTGTTAGACGACCGCCGAATTAAAGTGAGAGAGATAGTAGAGATTATGAAAATGTCCAAAGAACATGTTTGTTACATATTAAATCAAGATTTAGGCATGAAAAAGCTGTCCGCGCGTTGGGTGCACAGAGATTTTCGTTATATGAGGAGGCAATCACTTTCGTGAACAATTATTTTGCACAGAAAAACGCCAAGTACTACTTGGACGAGTTAGAGAGATGGGAGCATCGCTGGGAGAAGTGTGTAGAGCTACAAGTAGAAAAATAAAAACAAAATTTGAGAAAAAATGTCTTGTATCATTGTTTGGTCGGAAACTTTTCAGACAGAGAAGGATAAAATGTGACCCCAAATCTTTGTTATTATTACATTACCCTTATAGACTCCACAACGTGGTTACACTTCGATATTCATGGTTATATATTGAGGCCAGATCAGAGGGGGTAAAGTATTTCTTACATCGTTTGAGGAAACCTAGACATTTTTAGCGACATCAAACATGTGTTTATTCCAACGTAGGTTGTCATTGACACGCATGCCAAGAATAGAAAGTTTTTCGGTTTAGAATAGCAAGTGCCGTTCATGGATTATGGCTGGGTGTTTAAATTTCGCTTTAACGACAGCAGACAGCAATGTGTTTTGGAAGCATTAAATTCTGTTAGTGGTTCCCCATTTAGTGATGCTGTTAATATAAGAACTTAATGAACTTAACATACGCTGCCATTTCCGTTCTACAGCCGAAGAGCAGAGACGTGAGTTCGGAAACGAATATGAAAAGCAGAGAGTACTGTCGTCAGCAAAGGAATATATTGGATTAGAAGTAGCAGACAAGGGATCGTTGATGAAAATTAAAAAGAGTGTCGGGGGCAGAACGGAGCCCTGAGGCACACCAGCATTTATTTTGTAAATATCAGACTTGAAACAATCCAAGACAGGTTGCATTGAACGTTCCGAAAGGTGATTTCCAAGAAGAGAGTCGCCGATCCTAAAAGCACGCATTTTCGAAAAAAAAAACTTTGCCAAACTCTGTCAAATGCCTTAGAAATATCAAGTGCAACTATCTTGCTTTCGACAGATTGATGTACGCTTTGGTTCCACTTTTCGGTGAGACATGCCATCAGATCACCAGTGGACCTGTTATTACGAAAACCGTACTGCCGGTCATTAAGAAGTTTTCCTGTTCCGAGATATTCCATGAGCTGACGGTTTATCAGCGTTGCCATGTTCGCACTCGTCGTGGGCTTATCCCATTGAAGATTCGACGCACTCAAGTGTAGGCGGAGACAAAGCACAATCTGGGAGTGTTGAGCTGTCCGCAAAGTGTGCAGATTGGCCTTGTCCAAAGAGCTGACAGCTGGAATGTCATTGTAAATGAGCATTGGAGGCAGAATTTCTAATATTTTTGACGAACGACCAAAAATGTTTTTTACCTTTGGGATATTGTAGTATTTTTTGTATCAGTTTTCGGTCGTATTAGAATTTTACACGTTTAAGAAAGACGTTGCAGTCATTCCTGGTTCGTTTAAACTTTTTCAGTTTTCCTCTGTTGGGTTGGTCTTGAAGGACAGAAAAAATATTTCTCTAACCCTGACAGCCTCCTTACAGCTCGAGTCGTACCATGCCTTTTCTTTTGGTTTGATACTCTTCATCCGATGAGGGATAAAGTTTCTCATTCCAAAGAGAATGGTGTCTGTGATCATATCAGCAGCAGCATCCACGTCGTTATCGAGGAAACATAACGACCAGTTCAAATTCCTAAAGAAACTGTTAAGACCGCTCGTATTGCCATACATTTCTTTTAGGAATCTTTTCTCTAACTGTGTGGTCGGTGTACCATGAATTAGCTGATATGACAGAATGGTCCGACGAGCCTAGAGGGGAGAGCACGTCCACTGTGTACATATCAAGGTGAGAAGTGAAAAACAAGTCCAGTGTTTTGGCGGTATGACTATCAAGGTCTGGTATTCGCGTGGGCTCATTTACAAGCTGCGTTAAATTGTTTTCCGCAGCGAAAATCTGAATATACCGTCCTTCGGGTGTTGTCTGTCCAGAATGCCGAAGCCAACCAGAATTGTGTATATTAAAATCGCCCGTAATCATAATTTCAGTATGAGGATACACGGATACAATTCTTTATATGTAGTAACGGCCTGTTACTAACTAGAATATTTGCATTTACTCTGACGGTAAAGTAGCCCTATTCGCTACCAAGGCTTTTGATATTTAATGATATTCTCAATGCATCTTAACTTTTGTGTCATAAACAGCAACAGTTGTCCCCGAACGAATACCCATCATATTGTTCCCAGACTCTTTTGTTTATGTAAAGTAAATGTAATATAAAAGGTATACTCCAATAATTTAATGTACAGATAGAATATAAACAATATGCGAAAGTATGCCAATTCATGGAGAGAATTGTGATCGCAAAGTTATTCTACCACAAAACCACCACAAGCAATCTAATCACAAGTTATTGCAAAAAATTTGTCCTGCCGCCGATATTAGCCGCAGAATGACTTTAAAAACAGACCACATCAACAATCATATAACAATCAAGTTCATTATTGAATTCTTACCCTTTTTCGGAATTTATTTTTAAAAGATTGCTCAAAAGGAGCGTCGTCTAAGAATATACTGTAAGCCGCTTCGCTTGGTTTACAACGAAACAGAAACGGCTCATAACACTCAGCAACCAGCGATTGATTCGGTTTTGTCTACAAGAAAAGATAAAATATACTTAATAATTCAATATATTTCGTTTAAATAATATACCCATACCCTCATTAACTCAACAGCTTTTGCATAAAAAGAAAAATACGTGGAAGAGAACAAAAAAAATATACAACCGGGTATAGTTAAGGCACAAAATGCTAATGGCACTCCAATAAATATAAACAGAATAGCCCACGTAATAATAATGAATTGTAAAGTTATCTGAAATAAAAGAATAGTAATTACAAACGTTTGATTTTTCAAAGAAAGAACACATGTATGTTGATTTAGGTACGAGGACCTACCTCTCGAAAACAAAAACAGTAGAAAGACTTTTTAGCAAAGGACATAACGTAGTCTCTAACAAGTTCTTGGCATTTAAGCTCATCGTCGGGCCGGTAATGTCTTATAACGATAAACGGTTGCATTGTAAACTGGTTTAACTTAAGTTTATGTTATAAGATGTAAATGGAATGAATTGGATTTTAATTGTTGTTTACAAATTGAACATTGCAGTAGAAAAGTCATCTGCAATTTGATCACGTTTAGTCGGTTGAGTGGTGCTGATACTTACTACAATCGAATTGTAGGGTAGGTAAGCAGTTGTGTACTCGTAGTTTTAGGAATTCAATTTTGATTTTATATTAAGGAAGTTCTTGAAATAAGACATCTAAATGCAAGGAGAATTGGAAATTAAGGGTTACTACTACCTTGTGTACGGGAAATCAAGGGCCAATTTAATTCATATAAGAAAAATTTATCAATATGTTTAATACATATTTATATAAGTTTTGAAGTACAAAATAAAATTTTTGTCGTAATAAATAGTTTTGTGTTTACTTGGAGTTTTTAAAACTAGATAGTGCTCTCATAAGTTCTGATCAGTGAGGTTGTTCTGGGCAAAAAAAGAATAGAAAAGTATAAGGTTTTGTGTTCAGTGAGAAAAATTTCTGTCCGAAACTGTTCTACTTTGTGTTCAGTGAGGTTGTCAGAACAGAAAAGTACAGAACAACTTGCACCTACTCTTGAGGTAGAGCAGACTGGTGTGCAGATGTCAAAATTAAATTTGGCTGTCATTTTGATTTGTTTCTAGCAATTTATTTCATTTGCATTTTGAATGAAAAAAAAGTTATGGAAAGTTCAACAATAGAGATAAGAGGGAAAAATGGGAAATCTGTGCTGGTTGAATGTTCTCCCAATACACAGCAGAATTTACAAAATAGTAAGTACAAATTTAATGGATTTAATGGATTAACATTTAACTTTGGGAGTAGATTGCTGGCCGCATGCAGGAGTTCGGATCAGATTTCACTGTGGTCCAGGTTGAGGTGAAGTGGAAGAGTCTTGAACGTGGGTTCAATACTAAAATGAGGCACAATGCCACAACAGGCAACAACAGGGCCTCTTGTGCGCATGAAAAGTATGTAATTAATATTCATACATTCTAATTTCTTATATTATAAATATAAACCTATTTCCATAAATACAATAGGGAGCTCTCAGATGTACTGCTGGACCGACATGTAATTATTCCAGCCTATCGGTTCGGCAGTACCATTGGAAGTGGGAAAAGCGAAGGAGGCAATATTGGTGGAGGCTGGAATTTCTTCCATTGCAAGTAAGTGTATAACATTAAATAATACAAAACCTTCAAAACCCCTCCATTTCTTTTTAATAAGGAATGCCAGTCAGTGAAAGTGATACCCCGCTGGATAGCATAGAAGAAACATCTTTAGAGAACGTAGAGCCACCAAGAAAACGGAAGAAAACCAGCACTGTGGCAGAAGAGCTGAAGAAGTGGAGGGAGCAGTTCGCTGAAGAAAGGAGCCCAGACCGTGTGTACAAATATGCCAAGCTTGAGGCCAATAGAAAGAGAACTGCTGAGCTGACCAAACAGAGAGAAGAGAAGCGCGAATTGCCTTTGGCTCTAAAAGATTCTTTAAATAAAAAATAAATGCATAAAAATAAAAGTATAAAAATAATTTTATGATTTTTTATTTAGTTTTTAAAGCGCTGTTTAAGAACACTAAAGGAGTGCTCTATTACGATCCTACCGGAACTTAACTTCCCGTTGAAAAACTTCTGCTTTGAAGATAAGCGGCCATTGTCGCGATATGGGTTAATTAGAAACTGTGAGCACGCATAAGCAGAATCCTCCCAATAGAAACCCTCTCCCACATAAATTAGGTAATTTAGAATATATATCCGAATTCTCTAAAACCCTGTTGTCATGAACAGAACCCGGATATCCAACGAAAATGTCTGTAAACTTCCTTTTCTCGTTGCATATTGCTTGAAGAGATAGACTTGTAAAGCTCTTTCTATCAATATAGTCGTCTTTTCCATGCATAGGGGGGTCAATTTTGATTTTTGTACCATCTATAATCCCTGCAAAAGTAAGAAAAGAGGTAGGTTACTACATCGTTTGTTATTATATTGTTATTATTATATGCAATTAATTTAGTACCTATAATACCTTCAATTCATATACGAGCTGGTGTCCATTTTCTCATCTTCAGTTGGAAAGATTGCTGATGACATACAGCACTCTATTGATAAGACTGCATACAGTTCCTAAGGCGAGGATAAATCTATCAGCAATATCCCTGTAGGAGCAAGCCTCATGCCCAGCAAACCAAAGAAAGAGCGCTATATGCATTTCAGCAGAATATGTGTTACGGGCCTCTAATTTGACGTAAATATCCGATGTTGCAAACGTGTCTACCAACCGTTTATAGAGACTGCGAGATATGCAGAAATGTGCCACAAATTCGTTTTCATTGTAGGAAGGAACTATTTCTTTCAAGAAATGTGCAATACAGTTGCTTGAATCTTTCCCGACAGAAAAAGGAATAACGCTCACTAAAGTCTTCATATCTCTGAAATCTGTCGTTCCATCACTCGACAAACTGATATCACTGCCACTATCACTGTCCACCAATTCTTCTAATACAATTTGTTGAATTTTATTTAAAGCCATTTTTATTTATTCAAGCTTGTATTTCACTTTGAGAATCTTTTCAACTTTTCAACAACTTCACAAGAAATAACGTATTTAAACTCTTTTGCTAACTGTCGTTTTTGTTTCATTCTGGAAGTTCGTTTAATAATTAATAAACTTTTGTAATTAGTAAGCGTAACTATTTTTTTTCCTTTTTCTGAAGTCAAAAATAATAAAAATTGTATTATTAATCTTTTAAAAACAAAATGGCGGCGCAGTGACGGACAAGGAAAACTCGTTTTTTTCCTATACGCGATAAGTTGATGCAAGATATTTATCGAAGTTAACGCGGGTAGCAAAAATTCTTTCAAAAATATTTTTCCATGATAGCAATAACTTGTATGGGTCTGCCAAAACATGTATCACTGTTTGAACAAATAAAATGCCACTGCATTTTTTTGGCTCTGAAAATTAAGCACACTCTGAAAGCACCAGAAAACGAGAAAAACATATTTTTAGCCTACAAGTCGGCATTGTGTTACACTCGAAAAATCATTTTTGACTGTTTAAAAAATTTTCACTTACATAAACACTTTTGGGTATAATTTTTTAATAGTCAGCATTTAAGCCAATAACAGAAGGTTAACAAAAATATTATAAGGTAGTATTACCTCTTAAGCAAATAAAAAGTTGGGGCAACAATCTGAAATGGCGCTGAAAATAATGACATTGATCATGATCGTCTGAAGTGGATTATAATAATATTATTTAAAATGATTAACGGAAGTTCGAATTTGCTGGTTTAAAAGCGTTCTAGGAGTATTGTCATTGTCATTAAAAATGACCATGTAAACATCTTACATTACTAATAAGTGTACTATAGTACACTTGTAAGTGTACGAGTACGTCCGAAAGTTGGCTATTGGGATTTCATAGAGGATGGGTGTAATGGTCGAAGGTTTGAAAATGGGGAATGTTGTTAGTAATTTTATTGATATGGAAAATAGCAATAGAATAAGAGGCTGTCAATTGACTGGCGTCACCTTTGACTTTAGTATCTACCAAGTGTAGTGAGTTCTCAAGAGCACCTGACCACATTTGGGCATTTCATAAGCCCATGGAATGAATGCGTTATATATTATTATTATTATTATTTATTTAATACTTTTTTACAAATACGTTATAAACAGGAAGTACAAGGAACAATATATACAAATAGAAGAAATGTATTAAGAAGAAAAAAGTATCTGCATTCTACAGTTCTTAAGGGACTAGAAGCGAGAGCAGATTCACAGGCAAAAACGATTAACAATTAAATTACAAATTGAATGAGTGGGGTCATTAAAGAATAACTTAAAAAGCAGTAACAAATATGAAAAGATGGCAATTAATAGAAATTAACATAAAAAGCAATAAAAGAAAGAAAAGAAAAGAAAATAAATACATTTAAAGACAAAATTATCTATGTCAATATACAAAGCAGTTCAATAACATCTCTGTAGTTTAAGTCTAAAAGCCATGATTTCATTTGTTTGAGGAAACTGGATTCATTACGTATACGTCTTATATTATAAGGTAGCTTGTTAAAAAGTCTAGGAGCGGTTGTCGTAAAAAAATTAAAAAAGATTTGCACATTGTGATGAGGTACTTGGAAGAGATTTAGTTCATTTATTCTAAGTCGGTAGTTAGATGAGCGTCTATTTAATAAATAGCCAGATCTTTTGAAGAATATTTTTAAGACTTTATAGCAATATAAATGTTTCAAACGTAAAATGTTAAGGTTTTTAAAAAGCACTAAGCTATTATACTGTCATTTTAACAAATAAGACGAATAACATGTTTTTGTGTTATGAGGAGAGGATGCATTTTATTAAGGTGAGTGCCACCCCAGGAGATAAACCATATTCCAGTTTATAATGCACTAAACCATAATAAATACGCTTTAGAAGATCCTGTGAGCAGTAAGACTTTACAAAATAGATTTGTCTAATAGCTGCCATCAGATACTTCTTAAGCGCAGTTGTGTGTGCCGACCAATTCATCTTCCAGTCAAGCAGAACTCCAAGATATTTGAACTGATTAACTTTAACTATATCAAAACATTTGTCAGAGCAAGATTTTTTATCAAAATACGTCTGTGAACTTACATCAGAATTACAAACAGTCATACTATGCTTATATCTATTACAGTTGCTACTATGAAACACGAAAGGTCCATAGTCTACTTCTATTCCACTCTGATTAAACATCATAATTTTTGTTTTGTCACTAATAACCATTTTATGCATTTTGACCCAATGACTTAGAGTTTCAATATCATGATTGATATCAGCACAAAGATTTAATGCTGAATTGTTTGTGAAAACACACGCCATATCGTCCGCAAATGCAGTGGCTTTGCTCTGATATTTTTGCAAGAATAATGAGTTAATAAATATAAGAAATAGAACAGGACCAAGAACAGAACCTTGAGGAACACCGACAGGGACAGAACGTAAGCAACTAAAGACGCCACTAATTTTTACTCTTTGCAATTGGAAATGTAGGATCGAAAGCAATCATGGATAATACCTCTAAAACCATATTTGTAGAGTTTACTCAGAAGTATATACCGTTATATATTTCAGCGCAGAATTTAAGGAGGGTATCCTCAGTTGAACAACCAGAACGAAAGCCAAACTGACACTCACTAACAAAACGATTTCTTTCTAAGAAACTGACCATTCTTATTTTAACAGCTTTTTCAAAAATTTTCGAGAAAACCGACAGTAACGAGATAGATAGGATATAGTTGTTTATTAAGGTTTTATCGCCTTTCTTATACAAAGGTATCACTTAAACTATTTTTAAATAATTTGGAAACACACCTCATAAAACGTTTCTGTTAAACATAAAGAATATCACAGATGTTTAAAGCTATTTTTTTAACGAAGTTGTTTGAAAATCCATCAGACGTTTGTGTGTTAGAATTTTATATACTTCATAAGAGGTTATAGGGTCAAAGAAAAAACTCTGAGGACATGAGCCTTCCTGAGCTAAGCAATCACAGATAGAAAATGAATCAGTACAATCGGAAACTACCTTAGCACCTATCGAGCAAAAGAACTTATTAAATGTGTCTACTAACATAATAGAATCTGATATAAGAGCATTATTTTCTTTTATGCTCTGGAGTTGTACTTTTTAATTTGATCCATTTAATATATCTTTAACTAGTTCCCATTCAATTTTGGAGTTACCATGGGTTCACTAAATTTGTTAAGATAGTAATTGTTTTTACATAGAAAAACATCTTTACATATATCTTTACACATTTTTTTATTGTATATTTAGTCTTGATATTGTCATTGTCAGGATTATTAATTTTCCTTTTGAATAATTTATTTTTATTCTTGATTTTTCTCAATAAATCAAAAGATATCCAAGGCTTGAGTTTTTTTAACTTGTTCTTCTTTTTTACTATTTTTTTGGAACATTGAAGGATTAGGTATTCTAGTGTCTTGATAAACGTAGAGAAGGCAGTGGAAGGATTACATTCATTCAATACATTTTCCCAATGTTCAAACCTAAGGAGATTATTAAGAGAGGCAAAATCGGTTTTAACAAAAACATCACCACTTGGAAGCCTTTTAATTATAGGGGAACAAGAATATTTTAAGCTAAGACACGTGGAACAATGATCAGAGACTTACAAATCAACAACAGAGCTACAAATTCCTACATTTTGAGGTTTGGAAAGACGTATCATAATGTGATCAATACAAGTACTAGAAGAGACAGAAATATATTAAGGCAATATCAGCGGTGGAAAAATATTTCTTACATCGGTTGAGCAAACCTGGGTGGATTTCATTGGCACACAAGGAGAATGGATGTGCTTTTTGTTTTTTGAAACACTGATTTCCATACGGTTGGTGATCCTATAATCAGTTGTGCTAGACACATGCTGCTTTCCATTATGTACTTGGAAAGAGTCCTAAAGAATAGGCTGTCACAATCTAGAAACTTAGGAGCGGTTGCGAAGTACGTAGCAAGCAGATTAGGCTTGTCCATTGGGCTGAAAGCTAGAAGGTTACCTGAATTGTTTCAACGGCGGCATAGGTTATAGAAACAAGAGAAATAATATCGGAGAGAGTAAAATCTTCCAAGTTTTCCTATGAGGTAGGTACCTCAAGATTGCTGTCAACCTATTATACACACTCAAGCTTATTCTTTTCGTGGTATATTTAATCTTTTGAAGCTTTTTCGTTCATGAGGAAGTACTTAGTAGCGTTCTGCTTTTGACACTCATACCGTACCCACCGCCCACTGTCGCCAACGCAAAATGACAAAATTATATTTAGCAAGGCATGCTGTTTTTCGAATATCCGAAATTGATATCAAATTGCAATACATTCTCTCTTCTCGAAGAGTAGAGCAGTTCCAGAGCAATACCAATAAGAATAATAACGATCGTGTAAGATTCACAAATAATGATGAATAAGCTGTGAGGGTAATGGACGATTTTTTTTTTAAGAAAGAGGACCTAAGAAGTCAATTTCTTCGATCCTTTCCTAAATATTGTTACGGCATGTAGACGAATTTGAAAACAATTTATAGTTCACAGCTTAGAATTTAGGACCTGACAACTGCGGATTTCATTGATTAACATTTAAGTTAGAGAGTCTTAAAATGACTAATTTTGTTATAGAATATAAATGGCTGTGCGATTTCCTTTTCAGCAGTAGTATTAACTCACTAGAAGACATTTGGAACCACATCAAATTATACAAGTTGTTATAGAAGTTAATAAAAGAACCTCATTTCAAAAAAAGATTTAAGTCAACTCTTAAAATAAAAGGTACACGGCGGTCAACTGTGTTTGCTGCGGTTCAAAATTGTATCGCTGCAATACCGCAATACCGGTTGCGGTATACCCTTGCCAGTGTGTGCATCTATATTTATCGCAATAGGATTACGTACCGTTGTACCGCTGCCGCGTACAGCTCTGGTGTGTGAGGTCCTTTAATCAAGATGATGTTAACTTGATTGCTTGAATGACTGCTGTGCTCGGGCAAAAAGATACAGAGTGCAGAAATTAAAAGCAACTACTTCCCAAAATGTAATAAAGGCTGCCGATATTTCGTCGTCCTCGATTTTTCTTCAGTTTTTAGTACCGACAAAATTTCACCCCTGATAAATCAAACAAAACTGTTTAAGTAACAATATGAAGTTATTAAAAAGCAACTGATGATATTGGCCATAATATATTTCTAACATATAAGTAAATTTTGCAATCTAAAACGCAGTGTTCTCCTGAGAAAGTTGAAATACCAGAAACATATGCTCAAAACCCATTGCAAGAATTGCTTGACCACACAGTTAAAATACTTATACACACAAAAGGATTAACGAAGTAATACCACAAAATAGCTTAATCATACATTTTTAACAAAATGGGGTTGTTATGGGTCCTCGGGTCAGAATGAATTTATGCAAAATTCATATTCAGATGGCGATTCGAATTTATCAGACTCAAATTTGTTTACGGAATCGATTGTACCACTGCAGCTAAACATAACTGATTAAAACAGTGAAATGTGGAAAAACCCTCGCCCCTTCTCAACATAATATTTTACGGAACTAGAATTTAAATTTAAAAAAGAAAGCCAAGAAGTATGACAATACTGAAAGAAAAAATTCAGTTTGAACATGAAATTAAAAATTTGCATGAAACTATTATAAATTTTGAATCTCATGTTATTGGAGTTAACCATCAATTATATTTCATGATAGATGGAAAGGTAGCCCATATTACATTTATATTACAATTTGAATTTTAAAGCTTTGAAAGCACAGAACTAATTATATTATCTTTTTAGTTTTTAACTCTGAAAGCAAATAAATCAAATCGTATAAAGTAGTCACGAGACTTCGATATTTGTGATTTTAATTTACTTTTCTAATATATTTTTTTTCGGCGAAATTCTTAGTATGCCATACTATTGATAAGAACAATTTGAAAATCACTTTTTTTTTTCAATTATTCGATTATTGGATTATAGCCATAATTTCCTTATAATGATGAGAACTTATCTGCCATTTCAATAGGATCGGTTCATCCGTTTCAATTTTATAGAACTTTTTCCTTCCGCACCATAGAAAGTAACCACTGTTCGTCGGCGGGAGTCCACAAAATAAGTAAGTCATTTTAAAGTCTGTGAGTGCAAAAACTTCATGCGGACCGACATTCTCTATAAGCTGAGGAAGCGCGTTAACCCTCTCTACCTGGATGAACATTAACTTATTTATTATTTCTTGACGATAACAACTTAAATATTACACTGCAATCGATAACTCCAATTCATGTGCTTCTACCCAAAAAAAAGCAAAAAATTCGCAAAATAAATTGCGCAATTACAGTTGCAGCCTAAATTGCTCTCTCTGACAGTTGACATTAGAAATTTTATCCCAAATGCAAATGTCATTTTTGTACTAGCGGCTCAAACACTTTGTCCACAAGTGTAAAATAGTTTTTTTTTGCAAAAAATTTTTACTCGAAATTTGCAATGCAAATATACTTATACTTATTTTTCGTTCAATTTTAAACAAAAGTTAATGAATTTTTGCATCTGAAATCGATCTTCAGAGTATTGTGCTCGTTTGTATTCAGTCAGCGACTGATTGCGTAAAACTTTGTTTCAAATCGTGTGGTTTTGTGTAAAGAGTTTTTCTGTTGTTAAACAACAAAAATGGCAGAAATTGAAGAAGCTGCAGAAAAGAAAAACAGTCATTTTATTTGTGGTGTTATTGAGGGTAAATAGGTGGTGTAGATTTTGTTCATGAGATGTAAATAACTGTTTGATTTGCAGGCTTCTATGGACGTCCATGGACCACTGAACAAAGAAAGGATCTATTTCGGAAGTAAGCTTTCGCATCGGAAAACGTGTTTTTTTTTCTGTTCTTATTTATAGAACTCGGAGTTTGTGCTATTGTTTTTTTTTTTTGTTTTCTTGTTTTAAGGCTAAAGAAATGGGGAATGGATTCCTATGTATATGCTCCAAAGGATGACTATAAACATCGTGCTTACTGGCGTGAACTCTACACTGTGGAAGAGGCAGATCATTTGTCTAGTAAGAAAATGTGTATATATCGTACGAAATATTCGCATGCAAGATTCTCAACTTGTTGCAGGTTTGATTGCTGCCGCAAAGGAACAGGGAATTGTATTTTACTATGCGCTGTCTCCAGGCCTAGACATGACCTACAGCAATCAAAAGGAAGTGCAAACACTCAAGCGAAAACTTGAACAGGTTTCTCAATTCGGTTGCGAGGCATTTGCCCTTCTCTTTGATGACATCGAGTCAGAGTTATCAAAGGCTGATAAAGAAATCTTCCAGACATTCGGTAATGCTCAGGTCAGATTTGGGTACTTGATTGTGATTGCATATTCTTCAAATCTCGTTTGATCTGTTGTTTTCATTTTAGGTTTCAGTAACAAATGAAATTTTCTCGCATCTAAACAGCCCAAAGTTTCTTTTCTGCCCAACACAGTACTGCAGTTCACGAGCTGTACCTACCGTTGCTGATTCCGAATATTTGAATACACTTGGATCGAAGTTGAATATGGATATTGATATAATGTGGACTGGGACCAAGGTTATTTCCAAGATTATCACACTAGAGTCAATTCAGGAAATAACAGAAGTTCTTCGTCGGCCCCCTGTTATTTGGGACAATCTGCATGCGAATGATTACGATCAGAAACGTGTATTCCTGGGACCATACTCAGGTCGATCGCCCGAATTAATTCCTTACTTGCGGGGTGTAATGACGAATCCCAATTGTGAGTTTCATGCAAACACAATAGCCATACACACTCTGGCCTATTGGTCAAAGTGTAGCCTAGATAATAAGGTCAACAGTAAGTTGTTGTTTTTTTTTGTAAAAATTCTTTTACAATACTTCCATCTAAATACTTTTTAGGCTCGTTTTCAGCAGATATTAAACTGGAAACAGAAAACGACGATGGTACAAGCAATGAAGGTGTACCGAGTTGTCTATCAAAAAACATTTACCACCCCAGAGTTGCATTAAAGTAAGCTTACAAGTGTGTCTGGTTGAATTCTATTGTATGTATACATGTTGCACTCTCTTTTATTAGGAATGCAATTTTGGAATGGTTGCCTGAGTTTTCTGTAGCGAAAGAAGCATGGGGCCCAATTACTAAACCACAACCACAAGTTACAAGTAAGTAATTACGAGTGAGATGTGCTTTGTTAAAATTTTTTTTACAGAATGGGGAGAAGATTTTATAGAGTTAGAGACCTGAGGTTGCGCTGATGGCAATCCGTTGAAAATTAATTAAAATTAATTTTTATGACGAAGATTTTTTCGAGAGAATGATTGGGAACTTATTCGATTATTCCAGCAGAGTTTTTTTTTTCATTGCTTTGTTTTTTCTACTGGACTGTATAGTATAGCGTGTCCCTATTTATAAGCTCATGACAGGTTAAAGCTCTCAATCTCAGACAATATGGCCGTGGCTCAAATCGGAACGTTCGGTGTTCGAATCCCAACTTCGCTCGAAAGCCATTCATTTTTTCTGTTAACAAAAATGAAGTCAGATGAGTAGTTGAGTAGGAATCAACAACAAGCCAACTTCCATTAAGCATTTAGTTTAAATGTTGAATGCTACCAAAAAATATATAATTACCAAAAAGACGCATCTCATACAAATTTTTGCTCTGAAAATTTTTGTATGGTGGGTGCTAATATCACGACCCGCTCTCAGAGCTTTTGGGTTTTCGAGAGAAGTTTTATTTGTTCTCGCAGGCACACACAGGCAGGCATACTTTGTTTCTCGTTTGCTTCGTTGAGGCGCCCGTAGATACAAGTGTGTGTTGGAGTTATTTTCAAGGTGTTTAGCGTTGCTTGCGTTTTTTGTAAAATTCATAGTTTGATATGAATTCTAAAAATAATTTAAGATCCGGAATACAATGTTGCATTTCTAACTGCAATGTCTCGAAAAGGTTAAAACCAGAAGCGAAGATGTTCCAATTTCCACTTCTGGAAATGTGATATTAATGTAAATAATTCCAGAAAAAAATTATTTATTTGTAATCTTCACTTTTTCCCTCAAAATATTAGAAATAAGAAATTAAAAAAGGAGCTGTTCCATCGTTGAATTTAAACGTTCATTTCGATAATGATGATCCCAGGAATTTTTTTTTGTTTAGAAGAATCACCTCAGAGAAGGAATTCTTCGTGCAGCAATTTATCTATTGTTTGTTCAACATGCGAAAATTTAATTAAAACTACTGCCATGTACAGAAAAAAAATTATTGCATTTTTTTTTTATAATTTGCTCGCGCTCAAGGGATTAAGCACCCTTAAAATGTTTGCACACAGCGCGGGCGAAGGAAAATCAGGGAGGATGGAAAGAGAGGTACCGGTGAACGTTGGTTTTAAATGTTTGAAGGTTATAATGACTACGAAATAAAGAGCTAGACAGGGCATTCCACAAGCGAGTTGTACGGCTTAGGAACGAATCACGATATTTTAGAGTACGTCCGAAAGTGGGCTTGAGGGTATGCTGATGAGCATTCATGGCGAGACGGGTGTTACGGTTAAAAGTTTGAAGGGGCGGAATTTGGTCAGCACTCTTTCCGCACTTATGCAACGCCATTACCGCGACTCGATTCTCCATGTTAATAGTTTGCAAACTGAAACCAAACTGACTAAGTACTCTTCACTGATCAGTGCATATGTTCTGCAAAAAAACTAAAGGTTTTATTCCCGCAAGAAGTTTTGAACGATACGCGCTGGAAATTGGGTAACAGAACTTATGGCAGGACTAGGTACATATGTTTGCAGAGAGATCAAACCCTCAAAGCGTTTCAAATTCTCCAGCTTTGGCTAAAACGCTTAACCTTCAATTATTATTTCAATCTACACCCAACCTTTGATCTGTCGGTGTAAAAGTTGATCGATTTATACAAGAATGCATCTTCCTACCAGAATGACATGAAAGAAATAGTGGCTTGGAGGTTTTTATTGAGCTGTTACTGACGCAATAGAGCAATAGTCGACGAACTCAACTAGTATGTTATTATATTTGAAGTTTGTTGACTTGTTTGAATTTAAATTTTAATTTATAATTAAAGGAACTTACATAGACGGTATATGTTAACGATAACCTTATTAGGAAAGATCATGCCAAAAAATTGTAAAATCTGGAGGTTTCCTTCAATCCAATTTTCACTTGCCGAAACATTTCTCTTCTTGACACATTCTTCAACTCTAATACATATTCTTCTAATATATGTTCCGCCTGATCAGACGTGCCATGAAATATTATAATTTGTTTCTAGCCGAACCAGTGCCTTACATTCTTCCTACCCTGACTTGCTTTGTGTATGTGCTCTGTGCGAACACTTTGGGGTTACATATTATTAACCATTTAAAACCCCGTTAATTACATAATAAGGAAATATTCGTTGGCACAACTTGCTAAGTGGGAATTCGAATCTGTCCTCATCCAGTATGTTCTAAAAAAACATATGCTTTGTTGATTTAAGTTGTTGCAAATCCCGGAGGAGAAAAAATTTAAATCAATTAAATTCGGAAGGAATGCTGGGCTGCCGACAAAACAACAGACTTCAAAAAAGGAGGCAGGCGAACCACAACCACATAGGTGGCAGTTGATGAGCGAACGAAGGGGACTGTACGAAGGCGAATGTAAGTCCAAGAGGGAGTCGCAAAAAAGACCGAAATTGCAACAAGCAGCTGTTGGATAGCTGCGGAAACCAGCCTCTCAGCAAGGGAGGGTTCGGGGAGATCGCTGGACGCAAAAATTGATAATATACACAGGAGGTAGGCGGCACATAATTTTTAATGCAAATTTGGGAAAACAGGTGAAAAAAACGCACAATTATCTTTTCCCTGATGGGGAAAATTGCTTAAAATTTTTAATTTAATTTTACTTTAAGAAGGGTCGGCTAACGGAAGTCCCACAGTTCCGCGTTATCGTACCGTTAAAGCTAGCGGGTCGGGCAATTAAAAAAATATAACCGTCTTATGAACGATTTCAAAACACAACTGGAAGAAGGTTTACCGACGGCGATATCACTATATACGTATATACGCCTGTAAATATGTATACTGTGACTCAACTATTTGATCAAATGCATACCAAATAATCTGACCTCTGATTATAACTGTTTTATTTAAAAACATAATTTAACGAAATTTTTGACATCATTTTAAAATAATATCATAATTCATTAAAAAACAATAGAGATAGAAATTCATTTGTTAACTTATTTTAATTTAACAAAAACAAAAATAGGGCACTTGATCAATTAGTTGACTTTACTAAACTAATCTTGTTCAGTATTTCGTATGGCCTCCTTTTGCTTTGAGAACTGCTTGTATTCTTCTTGGCATGGATTCTATTAATGTTTTGCATCGATTTGGATTAATATTTTGCAGCAGTTTGAATGCGGTGCAAAGGACTACATTGAGTGTGATCGTGTCGATTCGATCATTGTCGCCAAAAATTCGATACAAGTCAATCGAACGCATGGTAGATGTGTGGTCGTTCAAGCTGCGCACTCGAAACAGAAATTCTTGGGCAAACATGTGTGAGACACAACATTATTTTTTCGAGTTTGTGCGGTAGTGTACTATTACTGATTTTTAATCTCGTGTATGTCTCGACACGAATGAATGTTACCGAACGGATGGATGTCTTCATATGCATGAATTCATCGTGAGTGTATGGTATATTCGAGTGTTTCGAGTGTTTCGAGTATCTCTATTGGCTCGAGTGTGTTCAACCACCGGAACAAACGACAAGGCGTTATCAGTATTCTTTACTGATAAGGAACAAAATTCATAACTACAACAAACAATAAGAACAAAAAACACAACATATGAAATCTAATATTTAAGCTTTATTACTTTTAATTATTAAAATTTTTATAATATGAGTTTAAAAACAACAAGCTATCAACTGATCCTGGTGCTAGTCTCTTTCGTTTTTCTGATATTATATTGCCAGCCAAAGAAAAGGATCTCTCAGCCGCTGCACTGCTAGTTGGTATTGAATGAATTTGCATAGCTAGTTGCGATAAATGAGGGTATTTATTTTGATTTGTTTACCACCACTCCGTCAAATTAAAACTTTTAGTCATCTCCACTATTTCATTACTATATATCTCTACTTCGTCTTCAGGCTTTTGTTTAGAAAAAAAGAACTGTGCATCGTTGGTGGTGTCAGAAATTGAAGGTGGTTGATTTGACTGACTTTGGTTTAAGCTTGAAGAGTCACTTTATGCAATTACCGACGACGTTGGCTCAATGGGAGATGGTGCTTCATTTGCCTTATCTTTAATTTGAGAACTACAGAAATTCTTTATTGTATCTAAATCATTTGGCTGCATATTTATAGCTGGTGGATATAAAAAGTATGCAGTTTTATGCCATAAATTTAGAATGGTGACCCATATTTTTTCAATATTTTGTCTTATGTTTTGTTTAAGAGCGGAAATTGCACCTACATCTTCACTGTTTGGTTCACAGAGATTCTTAATTTTTAAAATTGATGGTAAAACGTATCAAAGCGATGGAGAACTGCAAACTTGCAATTTCTTGAATACAATTTCAAAATTCTTACACATTTCCACTAAAACCGTAAGAGTAGATATATTTATGTGCAATAGTCGTTGGCTTTGTTCGTTCGTAGTCAGAATATTATTGATTTGACACCAATTGTCAGTTATAGATTTAAACATTCTATAGTTTGAATTCCACCGTGTTAGACATGCGCTTTTCAGAGAAGTGGTTAGGAAATGCTGCAACGATTTCTCCAATACATTAGAAAACAGATGGCTGCTGCAGTTTATGCGTGTGTTTTTTTCTAAAACCTAGCTTATATTTCTTCCCCTGTCAGTAATGAATTTAATCGATGTTTGGAACACCAAATTCATCAAATAAACTGTTGAGCTTTTTTATAATGTTGTCACCCGTTGATCTTTCGAAATCCATTGATTTCAATCCCAAAACCATATCAAAGAACTGAAATCTTTTTTGGTAATGCAAAGTGACGCCTAAAAAGTTTCGCTTTACGTAGTTGTCCGTCCACATGTCGATCTTCAGGAAATTGTTGTTGCATCCGGTAACAAATCCTCCACATACACGTGTTCGTCATATGTTGCACTGATCTTGATAAAGAACTTCACTAGTTTAGCCGCGCCAGAACCTTCCACTACCGAGAATGGCCGGCTGTCCTCAATTACCCAAGTCCAACATTTTTCAATGGCTTCAGTTTTGTCCAATACTGGGACGGTTTTCAAAACTTATGACTGCTTAATTTTTTTGCAGCCGAATTAAGTTTGACGTCTGACTGGAAGTATATTTTAACGTTTTAGAGCAAGTGCGGCAATAAACGAAACCAGGCAGAACAGTTTTGTCCGGCTTTAAGATTTCCGAAACAATATTTCGCGCAATAAAACAATCGTAAACTTCGCTCTTTACGTAACAAGAGAAACAAATTATGGGCAGTTTTCCTCCGATTCAACTCTTTTGCTTACTATTCAAATTATCGCGGGTCATACCTTCAATTCGCCCAGCTTTATAAGGTTCTCTACCAGCGATAACTTGATAGTGCGCAATCAAGGCTTATAAACGATCCTAAGTCTCTCTACAAATTCGTTAACTATAAAAAAAAAATCAGACGGTTTTCCTCCATCCCTCTCATACGAAAACATGTCATCAACCGATCCGCATGCTATAGCCAACTTTTTTGCTACATTTTTTAAGCAATTTTTTGCCGATAATTACTTCGTACCGGATCCCCCTTATTTCAAATACCTACTTAACTTCCCCATTGGCCCCTCTATTTCTCAAAGTTTTGACCATACAGTAATAGAAAATAAATTACAACAACTTAATGATGAATACTTACCCGGCTCAGAAGGCCTTCCATCCATATTTCTCAAAAAGTGTTCCTCAATACTTTCCCACCCCCTTGCAAATCTCTTTCGATTATCGTTCTCTCAAGGTGAATTCCCATAGATATGGAAGTCTTCTTTCAAAACACCGATACACAAAAAGGGATTAAAGAGCGAAGTCACTAATTTATCTATTATCTTTTATCTACCAACCCACCGCACCACATGTGGCTCTAACGAGCCAATATCACGTATGCTGCGTAAGGTAAACTCCAACCTCTCCCTTTTCGATTTTAATCGCAGCACACTTTCAAATTCGATCTGCTTCACCTAGCCTTAAAACCCTAATTAAATATTTTGCATTTTAGTTTTTAAGTCCTAGTTTTGTAAGCTTGAATTAAGCCAAATAAATGGGGGCGTTAGCCCCCACCAAAATTCAAATATAGCGTTCTTTTTTTGTACCAAGTTTACGATCTTCATAGTGCTAACAAAGTTCTACCATGCACACAACAGCATACTTTTCATCCCTGAGGACGATATTCTTATTAACTGAATCAAGCGCCCTGAAATCCGCGATAGATTGCTAAATATAAAGCCTCGACTGAGGCTTTATTTTATTTTTATTTAATGTTCTTAATTATTATTTTAAAAAACAAAACTTCATTATTTTCGCAATAATTTCAGTGGTAATGCCAATTATTCCCATAATACCGTCTATTAATACATGCATGAGCTTAACCACCACCACAACAACATCAACCAATTCGAAAACATCAACAGTTCCCGAAGTGAACACCACACAATTACAAGCATTAGCTGAAGTTTGCAGCACAGTAAATTCGTCAAATGTTAATCCAATTTCGAATCCTGTAATGAATTCGTTAGTTTCAGCCACAAAAGTTGTCACTAATGATGATATTTTGAATCCAATAACAACAAGCGTAGCTACTTCTATAGAAATGCCAAAGAAAATTCCCATATCAAGTGTTCCGGTGCCTATAATGCATGTTAAAAACGAAGACCCTAAAGGACCAATTGAAGATGTTGAGATCGGAAATTCATCGGCAGAAGTATGTGATGAAATTGAAATTAAAACAACAAAACCAAATGAAATGGAACCTATTGATTATCCAATTGATGATGAGTGCATTACGACTGAAGTGCGGACAACTAGTGCAGAGGAAGCGATAGTAACATTACCTATTGAGAATGTTAATGATATAGCAGAGAAACGAGAAGGCTCTGATCCAGTTCAAATGGATGAAAATAATTTGTCACCTTTTAGTGGAAACGAACCAATGGAATGTAGTAGTAGTTTAGCTTCACAAACATCTCCTAAGGAGGTGGGTAAGATTGGTTCTGATGATGTCATCATGTCGGAAACTGTAAATGAATTTAATGTAAGTCAATCGTTTTTTTTTTTTTGCAATTTTATATATTTATTGAAATGTTAAATCTGTTCTAGACGTGTTCAGTGAATAGCATGCAGGTGGAAAGCTCAGAACCATCGCCAATATCGAATACAGAAATGGCCGACGATGAAGACAAGTAAGCATCAGTTGTATATTTTCTGTAGGAATGGACATTTTTATGATTTCTCTTTTGGTTTTCAGGCTAAATGAACAAGTGATAACTGTAGAAGACTTGTATTTACTTTGTGATTTATTTTATTTACCATTTGAACATGGAAGTAGAGGTTTCAAGCTTCTTAACGAATTTAATTGGCTCAAAGCTAATGCTAATGTATTACTAACTGGAAGAAAAAAGGATGAACCACCCAAACCAGAGGTAACTTAGTGTCATTCATAATTATCTCGTACTGCACTACCATACTCTAGTACTTCTTAACACGTGTATAGCTTCTAAAACTAGCGTTCGCAGTGTTTATGATTGCAGTGATTCTGGTTTACGAGCATATTTTGCAAATG
Organism: Volucella zonaria; assembly: GCA_963966105.1. Taxonomy (NCBI): domain Eukaryota; kingdom Metazoa; phylum Arthropoda; class Insecta; order Diptera; family Syrphidae; genus Volucella; species Volucella zonaria. The sequence continues at coordinate 314,140,441 of OZ014530.1, read as the reverse complement.
TTTTTTCGGTCGTATATCCGAAGATTGTTGTTGAAGCTTTCTTTCAGTTCCACCAGTAAATGCTGAAAAGAGTAGCTTCTTGCCAAAAGCATTATTGATGGTTCGTTTGATATATTCTAGTCAACGCAGAAACTGGATTTTATATTGTATATGCTTAATTAAGTCAATATCTTTGCACAGCTCATATAATTCGTGGTTTCATATAACGTGGTACGCACCCTTTACGACGATTGGGCTGCAGATCTTGCGGAGGGGGTTTCTGTTAGGAGTTAAACATCTTCTCATCGTTGTTTGTTGTCCTTCATGTTTTGATGCCACACAATTGGGCAGGAAGAATGAGTAATTTATAGCGCGTTGTTTATATCCATTGAAAAGGGGCTTTACTTTTTAGGTATCTATTGATCTCGGAGCCGCGCCTGTTGCCAATGTTGCTAGTGGATGTAACATACACAAAATCCTTGAAGACGTCGGAAAATTTTGTTTGTTGACATAAGGTGTGTCGTATTGCTATTATTAACGAATAAACTCATTCGACTATTCTTTCTCAAGTCTGAAAATGCTTCATGCCTAGTTGCCGACAATGTGAATATCATCGGCATGTGCCAGTAGGATGACACTCGGTCGCGACATTCCTGGTTATATTACTGGTTTTTGCGCTGGCGTTGGAAGCCATAAACTTCTTCGGCAGCAGACCGCTTAGAGTGGGAGAAGTGTGTCCACTTATAGACTAGAATTGTGGAGCCCTTTGTGTTAACAGAAGTGAGAGTCAGGTAGCCACATATTTTATCTATTTTAATTCTACCTTGTAATTTTTAGGAAATAGTGTCGGAGGTTTTTTTTTATAATCAACTCGCGCTCAAAGGGTTTTTGTACCCTTAAAATGTTCGTACACAGTGCGGGCGAAGGAAATTTAGAGAGGAAGAAAAGGCAGGTACCGATGTACATTGTTTTTAAATGTTTGTAAGTTATAACGACCAGGAAACACAGAGATCGGCAGAGCATTCCATAAGCAAGTTGTACGGCTTAGGAAAGAATCACGATATTTTAGAGTATGTCCGAAAATGGGCTTGAGGGTATACTGATGAGCATTCGTAGCGAGACGGGTGTTACGGTTGAAAGTTTGAATGGGCGGAATGCTACTGGCGATTTCAATGAAGCACTGATTGTGGAAATAGCGATAAACTGTCGTAGGTACCGATGTTTACAGCATAGAATTTTTTTTCAACATTAAGTTAAGTCGGATGATTGAGAATCACCTTGTCTGAAACGTCGTCTTTTCCAAATGGCTTCTACTGAGTTGGTGGCATTAGTGTCAACTTGCAAAATCGAAAGCTTTAAGCACGGATATCGAATCGCAATATGGTGGTCTAAGGCCAGATTCAATCCCTTTGTTGATGATGGGTTTACATTTTTCTCTTAATACGCTTGATAGGATATTATATGTGATATTTAAAAGGTTTATCCCTCGGTGGTTTATGCAGTTTGTAATACCGCCTTGTAGATTTGTCAGAACACGCTATAATTCCAGTCACTGCGCATGCCTTCTTCTAACCAAATTCTGCATAGGAGTGTGTACATGTGCTGCATTAACTTTTCAATTCCAATTTCTATCAGTTTTGCCAGTAGTTGTGCATGACGTACTCCGCAATGGAGTTATTTTCTGATCTTAAAGTGTGATAGATTTAATGCCACTTTCTTCGCAATAATGTGTTGTCTAGCGGTTCGTGACCCGCTCTCATTTCGACATGTTTGTTTATGATATGTTCTGGCCAGAAAACCATCAGAATGATAGGAAGACATTTATATTGTATAGCAACGTCTAAGGACTAAGGGCTTTGGTTTTGAAGCATTAATCTTAAGCCCTACACTGTTTGCATCGGATTCTAGAATTTAAATCACATGGGGAAGGTCCGCAACCGTACGCAGAAACAGTTAGATGTTGTCAAATTGGCGAATATGTCTTAAGCAAGACGTCATTGTCCAAGGGTAAAACACTCTTATCTCAAGGGTCTTTGACGGCTTATTTTTGTCTATAGCGTGACATTTCGCAATGCTACCAGAGCAGGTATAAAACATATACCCCGCTATCATTTTACCCTTCTTTGAAAACAACTATCATCCCGTCGGAAACTTTAAAGATACTGTCTACTTTCTGGCAACGTAAGAAAGCAAAATGTATTATACACAGCTATGTTAAAATTAACTTATGCTTCAATTGTTTAATGGAATAAGCTTTCACTCATATACGAGTACGTCAGATCCGAAGTTGGTTGTTTTCACTGCATGTAGACCTTCCTTACCGCACTTGGCCTTATACGCACTTATAAACCACCTTCCTCTTTACATTTATAACATGTGCTGTGCCCTAAAAGCAATATTCCGTTTCAATATACATAAATGATTTTTGGCACACCTCGCGCTGGAGATTAGATTATTCTGGCCTTATAAAGATTCCGTCTGCGGTGTGGGAACTACTAGAACACTTGTTGCTGAAGGAAGTTCTGCGCTTAAGCCTTGCTTAATCCTCTCACTACTTTAACACAGTTTGGGAATGCAACGCTTCTCTTGGTATCTTGTCTTGGTATCAGGTGTAGCAATGTGATCGCTGATGTACTTGCTAGCAAGTTTCAAAGAAGGATTTCGTCAGCGTTTTCGGTTAGGGTTTCAATTGAAAGGTGAACTGAAATACATCCAAAACCTCCCGACTAAAAAGTCAGTGTCAAAACTATTTACTGCTTACTGGCGTTTTAATATGGTATTTCGCATTTGCTAACCACCCATGTTTGTAAGACATAAGTGACACTACTTCTTTCGACGCCCGCTGTGAAAATATTCTCAACACGGCGGAGAATTTCCCCTGTGAGTATCTGGCTTACATTCGTATCAGGCAGGTACTAAGCGCTGATCATCTTTCTATGGAAGACGGAAAGATGGTGGTCATTCTGATCTTATGGCAGATCTAGTGCTCAAACTAATAGATGTTTCTTTCCCTGAAGCCTATAAGCATAGAAATTTTTCAACATAATTACGATATCACCGTTAAACGCTAAGTTGGAGAAAACACCGAGTTAACAATAAATGTTGTCTTCTCATCTGGGCCGAAATTTTCAATGGCGCAGTGCACTATATGATGCTCATCAAGAGTAAAAGTAGTCTACTCTACAATTTGTCGTTCAATATCCAGTTGCTGAACGGTTTTCACTATTTGAAGATCTTGCCAGCTGCTGGGATATATGTAGATGTAGGGCAATACACCAAATTAGCGAAGGATATTTACCATCTTATTATCTTGTTTCACCCTGCCCAAATGTGTCATATCGTATTTCATACACTCTCTCAAGATGAAGGAATCTGACGTTTTATTGACCTTTTTCTCGGGACTCGAATAGAGTTTTTACGTTCAAGAAACCAAGTTATTTCTATATAGCGAAAGGTCCTCAAAAAGTTGTTAGTCCGATACCTTTTCTTCTGTATATTTCCGCTGGCGATTCTTTGGCGTATCTTTTCAGATTCTCAGCGATGAAAAACATTTTCTCTCGAAACTCGTTCGAAAAATCCAACAGCGGAAAATTTAAGTAACGGGCCCTAATTCTAATATTTCAAATGCTTATTCTATTTTTGTGTTTTTTTTATTTTATTAAATAGGTGGCTGAGTGGGAGGAGCGAGCTGAAAAATTCTCGGGGCTATGTCAAGCAGTGCAAATTCTCTCCAATAAAATATCTCATTGTGCAAACAAGGAGATTTGCTATGATCTTTTCTCCTACGTTTGGGATATTGCGGGAACACTTATGCTCCTGAATGCATTTGTAAAATGGTTGTCGCTTGGTCACTTTCCAAGCAACGTATATTCCTACACCCAAGGCAGCTACACATGTAAGCAAATTCATACAAAGTATTTAACAAGTTTACAAATATATAGTTGATTGCTTGTTTTTTTCTGTTTGTGGATTTAGGGTTTAGTAAAGGATGGAAAGAAAATTTCATGTCTGGAGACCAAGAGCCTTGGGTGTTTCGTGGTGGTTTAACTGCAGATTTGCAGGTAAATTCTCTTCAATATTTCGAGGTTAATTTCCAATTTATATATTTTATTTGGTTTTGTAGAGACTGATGCCAGTGGATTCAGGCAATGATTTATTCATTTACAAACTTCCCGATGCACCAACATCATCATATTACACAATCCGACCGTACACTCCTATGGATGAAGAAGTAGTAGCGGGAGTTTGCCAAGTTATTTTCAAACAATGTGGTCAAATATTGCCTGGTAAAAAAATACTTATTTCAATGTGTTTTGCATTTTACATTCTCATTAATTTTCTTTCAGGGAACCTAAGTGAAAGCATATCAGATAACATAGTTGGTCCATTTTTAACATTAAATCCGGAATTCTGTATGGTCGCTCAGAATTCGTTCAACGCAATAGTAGGCTTCGGATGTGCTGCCCCAGATATTAAATTATTTATACGTAATACAGAAATGTGCTGGATACCAAATATGTGCGAGAAGTATCCAAAATCAATTTTAGAAACTACAGAGAATTTAGACGACTTTACAAAAGACATCATCAACGGATTCTATAATTTTAAATACGACTGCCCACAAGAGATAATTACAAGTCATCCATCTGTAATGACTGTGGGCATACTAAATGAAGATCTCGCAATTGATGGTATAGCTAAGCGTTTAGTTACTTCCTTATTAGCGGCCCTTAGATCAAATGGCTCATTTGGTGTTCATGTTCGACTAAACGAAAAAGACACCAGTCAAATACAATTCTATTCAAAATTGGGATTCACCGAAATTTACCGTGATGTAGATAAGTGTCAAACATATTTCGGTAGACATTTCTAGCAGAAAGAGAGCAAACTTTTAATTTTGAAAAAATATAAAATTTAAGAGAGCAAAAGATTGCGTTTTAACGAAAAAAAAAAACTTGCTTCTAAGTTTATAATTTCCGTAAGCCACACATAAATATGTATGTAGTTATGCGCTCATATACAAGTATGTGTCCATACACTGTATTGACAAGTAATTTTCATTTTTACTGTAGACTCCATTTAAATTTGAGGAATTTGTTTGCATTTAAAGGATGATATTATTGAAATCAAATATAATCGGTATCCTTTCAATAGGCGAATTCCTTTAGCACAAAATTCAACTCACTTCTTAGTTACTACACTTAATGAACGTAATAAACATATCTCTTAGACCCAATGCTGGCTGATGCTAATGCCAAACTAATCCACACATCAACACAAAACAATTTCAAAAGTGAATCTCTTGATTTAATAACTTTCTTCGTATATAGCATCACCAATAACTAACTGCCTACGCTTGGTTACAAATGCATATGACAGATTATAACAATACACAAACTATGAGTACTTTCTGCCGAGCCATGTCAGTCACGTCAAATAGAAATTAACGCACGTTTCGTTATCTAATCTACTGGGTTGTGTTTTTTTTTTTTACATTTTGTTTTTTAGATTGCCATGTATTTTTTTTAGTATTATCGTGAACATCGTTCCTTATATTGTTTCATCGTGTTCCCCCTTCAGTTGTTAAGTTAAAAAAAGCGTTGCGTTCTGTTTTTAATTACTATCACCATCATTTACTTTTGAGAAATGTTTCTTAATATTTTGTATTTATAATTTTTATGTGACGTAATAGGCAACAAATAAATTAATAAAAAAAGAAAATCATTCGAATTTGGTGTTTTGTTTTTATTTCATTGGATTTTCGTAGAACCAAACAGTGTTGACGCCGTCTTCGATTATTTTCGTTGGCTTTGAGTGTGGCAGTGGAAAGCGGCAGGCGATTATTTTACAATCGGAGTGACTTTCTGCCAGCAGTTTGAATTCCAAGTCTTCCATCTGCAAAGAAAATGAGGACAATTAATATTCAAAGAAGCGATTGATTTAATGTCTTGTGAAAGAATTATAGAAGAATCTTCTTCTACATACCATATATATAAGGTTCGATGACGAATGCAGTCAGGCAAACTTGGAAAAACAACGAATATAAAGAGCGGCCTTGCAGAAAAGAACGAAAGGTGTTCGCGGGCTCTACAAACAGAAAGGAAGTCAAGAATATAGGCACCTCATAAGAAAAAAGAAAGCAGGAAAGTTCCTCGACTGAGGTCTTAGAAAGGTGTTACCAGAAGAATTAAGTTCTTAAGTTTTATCAAAAAATAAAACGAACATGTCATGGCTGTAAAGGGATGGAGAAGGAAACCTTGTAGTATCATCATAGTCGGTGCTGAGAATCTGGAAAGATTACTTCTGTAGACTTAAATGTTCATGCATAACAATCTCCCACCGTCAGGGAGAAACATAACATTTTCGTCCACCCGACCAAGATGAAGTCAGGACAGCCATTTCCAAAGCTGATGAACCCGCTTACCTGCCAAGCTGCTTAAAACAGCGATTGGATACGGAGTACACATCGACATCAATATCTTCAAAATCTGGGTCGACGAATGAATTCCCGAAGAATGGAACATCAGCATTGTTTATCCGATTCTAAGGTATAGAAAGATTCGCTGAACTACGACCACTACAGGGGAATATGTCTTTCTAACATCGCATAGAAAATACCGTATGCGTATTGTGTGAACACCTCAGACACTTCGTAAAAAGTTTATACGGTCCCCTATCAGTGTGGTATTAGGCCAGGAAATATAAGAAATTTTTAACTTAACGCAGATCTTGAAAAAACTCAGCAGTTCCACTGATAGCATCTATAGAAATGAACTACACAAAGCCACGTGTAATTTTGGGGTCTCTGCCAAGCTCATTCGACTCTGCAGGATGACCGTGAAGAATGCACGCTGCTCCGTCAGAGTCGGTAATGAGAAAACCGAGACCTTCAACATCAGAAAAGGCGTGTGTTGCCATGTGATATTCTCAAAATCGTTTTTGCAAGAATTGTGCGAAACTCACAAGTCTACTCCAGAGGCACCATGCCCGGTTACTCGCATACGTAGACGACATTGACACAATTAGAAGCAAACAGCGAGCTCTCAAAGGTGGGTTTGCAGAATAAAGATAGGTTTAACTTTCAATGAAGCAAAAACAAAATATGCTACCAACAAAGAGGACACACAACATCGACGCCTAGGACAAAGCGCATATAGGCAGCTACAACTTCGAGGTAGTAAGGGACTTACATGCGAAGAATTACTCTTGCTAATCGCTGCAACTTTGGACTCAGAAGATAATTGAGTAGTAAAGAGATCTCTGGAGCAACCAAAAAGACACTGATCATCCCAGTCCTGTTTTACGGCCTAGAAGTTTAGACACTGGCGAAACCAGATGAAAATGCTCTCGGGCGCTTCGAGAGTAAAGTTACAATACGTCTAATTGCGCGTAGATTTCGCAATAATTTAATGCTACATAACATTAGGACAGCATCAAGAATGGGATCCGTATGCGCCGAACTTCAGACATCATTACATACACAAAAATGGCCTCTATAGTGTGGCTTGTACGCTAGTGGTATCATCGGCCTTTATTTCTTTAAAAATGAGACAGAAGTTCGCCTTACATTCAGGGATCAGCGAGTATTTGTTTCCAAATTTATGTGACATCGATGTGAATATATGGTTCTGGCAAAATAGGAGTGCGTGTTATATCGATTTATTGAAATCCGACTTTAGTGAAAGAGTGGTTTCGAGAGTGGGATCTGTTAATTGGCTACCAGGAACTTGTGATCTAACGCCGCTCGATTCTTTTCTCTAGAATTGTGAAATTCCCCGTTCGCCTGAATACCAGGCGAAAGCTTTAGAAAGCAATATGCAGCAATGCCCCAAAGGTAGTAAAAGTTTTTGGTCGTTCGTCAAAAATATTAGAAATTCTGTCTTGTCCTCCATCCCAACGCTCATTTATAATGACATCCCTTATCAGCTCTTTGGACAAGGCCAATCTGCTTGCTGCATACTTTACGGCCAGCGCAACACTCACAGATTGTGCTTTGTCTCCGCCTACACTTGAGTGCGTCGAATCTTCAATGGGACGAATCCTCTTTCGCACTCTTGTAGTAGCAAGAGTTTTTAAAGATCTTAACATTCACAAATCCGCTGGTCCAGATAGTATATCTCCCCTTCTTCTGAAGAGGTGTTCTTCCTCGCTGGCAAAACCACTGTGTAAGCTTTTTCATCAATCCTAGTCTTTAGGCCTTTCCGAGTCTTTCCGAGGAGATGGAAAACAGCATTTGTCCAATCCGTTCCTAAAAAAGGCGAATCTTCCTCTCTCCCCTCCTACAGACCCATTTCACTTACGTCCCTTCTTTCCAAGGTCATGGAAACGCTGATAAACCGTCAGCTCATGAAATATCTCGAAACACGAAAACTTCCACTCGAAAAGTAGAACCAAAGCGTACATCAATCTGGCGAAAGCAATATAGTTACACTTGATATTTCTAAGGCGTATGACAGAGTTTGGCATCAGGCTCTTTTGTCGTAAATGCGTGCTTTTAGGATCGATGTCTCTGTTCTTCAATGGATTAGAAATTACCTTTCGGAACGTTCAATTCAAGTTGTCTTGGACAGTTTCAAGTCTGATATTCAAAAAATAAAGGCTGGTGTACCCCAGAGCTCCGTTCTGGAGTAAAATACCCGCATCTGGTCGGGTGAGCCCGAAACATCTCTGCACCTGCTAGATTGGATTCAAAACCGTGCGATAAAACTCATAGGTGATACTAATATCACTCAAACAATGGACACCCTCGTCACTATAACCTTGATACATTTAAAACCAACGTTCACCGGTACCCCTCTTTGTATGCTCCCTGATTTTCCGTCGCCCGCGCTGCTTGCAAGGATTTTAAGGGTATTTAAATCCCTCGAGCGCGCGCAAATTATAAAAAAAAAAAAACAAAAAAAAAATTAATACAGGCATACCGCCCCAAATGTGGTAAACAATTGGACCAACAAGCTATCCCCGAAATCATCTTCATATGCTAAAGATGCTTAAATCAGAAGCCAACGTCTTGTACTCGTATTGTATTTTTATATAAATGTATTTTTCAGATAAATAGCAATGGAACCTTACTTGAGATCTGATGCAGACTGGGACTAATAAACCGCCGCTGCTTCGGTTCGGCTAAATAACTAGCTTCTTAACGTAAAGGAGAATCTGTAAATGAGATTTGGTCCAGAGCGCAAGGAAGCTAAAAATGCGATCTCTTTGAACTGTACCAATTTGTTGATGAGCTAGTTCAAAGATCTAAGATATGACAACTGCGTTTACTTGGCCACAGATCAATACATTCTCCAGCTCATGCACGCAGTTTTATCCGTACAATGAGGGCAAATTCAAGTGCAGGATTACTGCAAGCAGAAAGCACATTAAATAAAAAGCAGTTCCGGAAATCTGGGCTGGATTCAGGCTAAATTCCCGAAATTGAATAGGCGAAGTTGTACACCTCATACTACATTGCTAAGATGTTATTTAAATCTTATTAACTTGGTCCTTAATTGAAGAGTTCGATTTGCTTCCACTAACGACATGATTAGACTTCAATTAATTCTGCGAAGTGTAAAATGAAAATGATCCGTTATACCTTACCAAAGACATCTTATCTTACTAACCTGTACGACCAATCGAAAAAAGTTTCGAAGTACAGAATGTTATGGTATTCAATCATCTCTTACCATTTGTTCAACCCCAAATATAACAATGTAATTATATTTGTGAAGATCAAACTTCCATAGATCCTTTCGAAAGAAATCTGTTGTTTTGTTCACACCATTTTTTAATGCAGAATACTTGGAGTACCAAACCAGCCAGGGATTTAACTCTACTCCATCGGACTTGATTCCATGTTTCGCGGCCGCTATAATATAGTTTATTCAAGTAAATTACACAAGTTATAACGAAGCGCCTCACCTATAACTATTCTACCATCGCCAGAGCCTATGTCAAGGAGTGTTCCTTTCGAATTTCGAGGCAGCAGCGAGAGTACATTGCTAACCTGTTCAGTAGTTGCAGGTACATAAGGCAGGCAGAAACGGCGAAAAGCCGGAGCAACAAATGACGCACATATGACTGTTAAACCGACTCCAATCCCTCCAGTTGCTGCTATAAGGAACTTAGCTGTTGTGGACACTTTTCTTGTACCATCGTTAGTGTTTTCTTCTTTTAAGAAATCCATTTAAAAGAGCATTACAATTCCTTCGAAAGATGCATTGGAAATTGACGTTGACGTAACAATAAGAAAATAAACACAGCTGATTGAAAATTTTTGGCAGCACGTTTATCAGACTGCTAGAAAGTTTAAGGTTTCGTCGCAAGAGACATGAATGGACAATTGCCGCCACATACGAGTATATTGCCAGAATTCTTCCCCTTTCTTAAAACTCTTAAAATTCGACTAAATGGGGAAATATCAAATTCAGACACTTTAACACATAAGATGAGTTTGAGGTACTGGTATAAATCAAATCCAGGTTAATTACAGTCTATGCCGGAATGACACTTAAATAAAACGTTATAAAGTGATTATGAGCGAACCGCTAGCAAATCAGGGCCGACTTTTGCCGAAATAGAAAAACCAACGAAAATCATCTTTTGTCGAGAAAACAACCTAGAACAAGGTAAATTCGGCGCGTAAGTTTGTGAGAATGGTTTCAGTATATCATAAGCCAAGGGAAGAACTAAGACCCCAAGGTGAAAGCTGCAAGAATAGCTAAAAAAACCCTGCTCAATCCTTCCAAGTGCCGGCTTCACATAAGTAAAAAAAACATGGTGTTGCAACTTTCGGCACAACGAAGAAAATCCTCGAAAAAAATTCATTCGGCGAAATACCTATATTGAAAATGAGCTAAATCCTAACGGAGAACAATAAAACTTGCCTACATATGCAGAGAACTCTAACGCGCTACTGAATATACGGGTAGTACCATTGCCAAAAAAGAATCCGCAGAATTCATGGGACCCGAAGTTAGTGAAACAATAAATGGAACCGGATCACATACTCGTGCAGTTCACAGTATGAGCGACAATCAGAAATCTTGGATTCTTTGTAAGAGATCGAGATCCTTCGAAGGATCTGCATATCGTTTTCATCGATTTGGAAAAGCGTTCGATGGAGTTCCCAGAGATCTCATATAGATGGCGCTCAGATCTCTACCGGGAAGAATATACAATAGTATATGTTTGTGTACAGATAGGGAGAATTTCGTGCAAAATTTGCAACCTTGAACGGCTACTCTCCTCTTCGCGAGGATAGAGCTATCATTGGTAACAACTCTTCTGAGGCAACTCTTAATAGTTTGATAAAGGCGCTAGAAGTCAAGGGGTTTTGAATTAGGGTGACCAGACAGTAATGATAGTTTTCCAATTGTTATGTTTCAGCAGCAGTCAAAGTTACCAACGACATGCAGCTCTCAAAATATTCAGCAAGGTTTGCCATTCCATCATGCATCATTGTACGTTTTCCGGACGTGCGGAAATTGTTAAAAAATATTATCGAAATTCCGGCTCAGTTGTAAATACGCAACGTGAATTTCTTCGTAATGTTGGCTGGAGATTTGGATTTTGGTCAAAAAATCATCTTCTCGGACGAGGCCCATTTTTGGCTCAGTGGCTATGTCAACAAGTAAAATTGTTATTGGAGCGAACACAATCCACAAGTGTTCGGCCAAGCATCAAACCATTCACAAAGATTGACTGTTTAGTTTGGTTTATGGCATGGCGGCATTATCAGACCTTATTTCTTTCGAAATGCGGAAGGAGATACAGTTACCGCCAATGGTCTCAGGTATAGAGAGATGTCAACTGACTTTCTGTGGTCAGAGCTCGACAACATCAATATATCCGAGCTGTGGCCGCAATAAGACGACGCTACATGCCATACAAGCGACGCAACGCTCGAAGATGTGAAGGAGAAATTTGGCGACCGGGTCATCTCACGACGAGCGCTTATCAATTGGCTGCCGCGATTATGCTATTTGACACCACTCGATTATTTTCTCTGGGGATGCATCAAGTCCTTAGTCTAAGCTAACAAGCCAACCACTTTGGACGAGCTCAAGACCAACATTCGACACATTATTGCCGGAGTAACGCCGCACATATTGGACCGAGTCATCAAAAATTGGACCGACCGCTTGCAGCATGTGCTATTCCACACATAATGGCATGAACGTACTCGTAGCTTCAAAATAAAGCCAGAATCAATTTTATATCTAACCGTTGTTGTTTTATTGAAATTTTTTTTCCTATCGTTTTTAAACCCCGGACTGATTCATTAAAGCTTATACTCGTACAAGGACCCTTAAATTCTAGACCTAAAACTAACATAATTAACTTAAAGCTAAACTATAACTAAAACCAAACTCCTCGAGAGAGGAGTAGGACGAGAGGCGTAAGTAGAGTAAAGGACATTTTTAGGGATAGCTTTTTGAGGTGAAAGCCTAGGTTGGACATCTTTAATTTTCCATAGCATTCTAGACATTGGTTCAAGGTATGCGTAATTTGTTCGGCGAAGATTGAGGCGAAAGTGGGGCACGGACTTAAGATTATGTGAGGTTATTGTTGGGAGAGATAAGTTGAAGTAAAGAAGGTTACCAACTAAAATCTGATGAACAAAAACATGCTATACCGGCAAAATTTCGGCGTACAGACAGACTCTGTAAGTCTGTAAGTATTAGTCGATTAATTTAAGGTGTAAGGGTACATCATTAGTCCAAGGAAGTCCTCGAGAGTCAAATCGAAGAAATCTACTTTGTACAGCTTCTACCCATGTCTTGTGTAGTAACTTGGCAGGCGTATTCAAAAAAGGGCGGACAAATGTTATGTATATATTCAGTGACATAAAGATTGGAAAATTCTGTAGACCAGCGTATGATAATGCCAAGAGCGGAGTTGGCCTCTTTATTATATTATCTATATGGGAACGAAAATTGAGGTCCCTATCACATATTACACCTAGATCACGAAAATCAATTACCAAGGGGACAGGCGGGTTTAAAATTGAATAAGTGCGAGGGGCATATAGCAGGTGGTTACGAGTGTTACTACCACTTGTTAATATTGTGCTCAAGGCAATTCGTTTGACACCAATTAGAAAATTTATCCAGATCAATCTCATATATGTTTGAAGATTTTCATGTCGTCAGCGTTGACAGATGTATGCAAACTTATGCTAATAGAGCCGACAAATAATAAGAGCCCAAGATGGTAACCTTGAGGTACTCCGCAAGAGTTTTTAATAGGGTTGGAAGCCATGGACTTAAATAGATCATTGTAATATCGATCTCCTAAGTAGGAGAAGTAGAAAGCCTAGCCCCCATTTTGAGAGATTTCATGTGAAATTTTATCAAAGACTTTGCTGAAATGATCAACCTCTACCCTGCGTTCAATTGCGCAGAAATTATTTGACCCGAATTCGGTAAGGCTTGTAGTTCTACATCTACCTTTTAGAAATCCATGTTGATTTTAGGAAAACATAGACTCTCAATGAATAAGCATTCAGTAATAAATGATGCTCTCACATAGCTTAGGAATGCAGGAAAGATTAGCGATGGGTAGAGATTTTGTACTTGAAGCCTCTGCACAAAGCAGAGTAATTGTATAAGAATTCTTCCAAAGGTTGGGAAAGCTGAAAGAGATTAAGTTAAATAATTTGTAATCCGTCAGGTCCAGTAGAGTAATCGTCATTGGGATTTTCTCTTTACTTACTGATTTGTTATAATGTTATATTTATTGATTCCAACGAGTTCAGAAAATTCGTTGTAGGCAGAGTGATAGCAAAGGAAATCAACATTGGGGTGTGATTTAAGATAAGTGGAGCATAGCTTATTTCTTTTATTGCGAAGTGACCGTAATTTTTGTTTCACCAAAATGATACAGATTGAGATAGGCAGTTAACAGACAAATTCAAAGTATGACGAAGATAATTTTTCAGAATTTTGAATCATAGTGAGAGTGCATAGCCAACGGAACTCTGAAGCCACATAAATTTTATAGTTCGCTGTTTTGAATGTCAGGCAATACATTTGCCTCCGTTAGGGCGTAAACGTCGTAAGGCGGAACCTGGCTATTAAGGTATACTCGTGCGGAAAAGGTCTTCGATGGCAGCCTAAAGTTCTAACATTTTGATAGCAAATGGAAATACATTTGGGAAGAGACTTGTGGAGATTGAGATTGTAGCGAGGTTGCTAAGAATTATTATTTAAATTTGATCTAGTTCTTTGTAGCTGCTAAAAGCGCTTGCAATTAACATGGGACGAGAATGAAGCGAGATCGTTTGCGCTGTCGTTAGCCTTAAAGATGTCCTGTATGGAATACGAATCGCGGTGGAGGACAACGAGGCTCAAGTTCCAGCCGATGGTGGTTGCTTTCTTTTACGCAATTATTGCAGACGTGGGGTTGTTCTTAAGCCTAGCGGGGTAAATTAATAAACGGTTTCCGGACTCAGAAGGAAAAATATAATGATCCCATTACTCGCAAAATACCCGATGGTTATTCTAGTTTAAAAATCTAAATAGCCAGTGGTCGTCAACAAATTTTTTCTTCATATCCGAGGTCTATTTTGCCGTTTCTGAACAATGCATGTTAGGCTTACAAATCAACTAATTCTGTTTTATATTTCAGGAATTTGCCATTTTTCTTCTTTAAGCTTTGCGTTCTCAAAAGAAGCGCCAATAGAGGGAGTTGAAATCGTGAAAGAGCCGTGCATGATGTGATCTCATGCAATGTGCTGTCATACTCTTACATAAATCCTAAACAGAGGCATGCAAGTATAAGTATGGAAAACTTTATTACGAATATAACAGAAAAAATGGAAACGTAGAAAAATTATTTAGACAAACAGCTTATATTATGCTTTAAAGTAGGCTAGGTCAAAACTAAAAAGGCCTTCTTTGCCCTAAGTATTCGCGCTCTTTGCTGGCTGCACATATAGCAGAGATGGAACAGCATGGAAATATTCAGTGTGGATTTTAGAACTATTTAGTACGGATGATGAAACCATTCAGCAAAGGGCTCATTGTGATCTACTTAAATCGGTGGCCTCGATTTGGAAAAGACCATACCCACCCTCTAAAAAGGGCTTTGTATAGCTTGTCTCTTTAGATACTTTCATATATGCCCTTGAAATCGATGAGTAGGTGGCGAGTATTAGCCTGTACTTTTGTTGAGCTATCCGGCCTAAAACCACACCGAAATGAGCCACTATAGGGATCAGTGACAAATGGTTCCAAGCGTTTACCTAATGCGGCAGACAAGATCGTGTACGCGATGTTAAGAAGACTGATGCCTCTATAGTTTATGGCGTTTAGAGAGTCTCATTTCACTCTCGTTCTCTTTGAAGCAACTCCGCTTCAAAGGTTCTATTTCTACATGTGATTGCGTGAATTCTTAATCAAACTCAGGGTTTCATTGTCTTGGTCGGATGAAACTAGGCACATCAGATACCATTAACCTTCAACATTTAATGCAAGTTGTAAGGTTGAAGTATTAGAGGTTGAAGGATTAGAGGTTGAAGGATACTCATTCGACAAGAGTCCTGGCTGCTTATTTCGAATACAGCCGCATATTGAAGTAAGGAAACCGCCCTAAGTCCATTTTCAGACGTGGTGTCATAAGGGCTATGCTTGCAGATTGTACTGTGAAAGGTATCCTCTCCTCACCTAAAACGATTTAACATCATACATTCCTTGTAGGTTTTGCAGAGGAGCTCGTAGAAACATTGAAGGTGTGAGCATATGTATATTTTAAATATTGACGAATTAAGCTTTGAGTCGGATTGTTACAAATGTGCCGAAAGCTCAAAATTATTTGTCTCGACCTGCGACTTACAACAAATCAGCAAACAAATGGACTTCTTTTCTCTGTACCACTAACAATTAGCATACTTCTTTTGTAGGGTCCTGTTGCTTTATAAAATACGCTAGTTGTTTGTCTGCATGCAATCAGTCGTCGACCGTCGATGTAGTTTTTTTGTTTAACAGTTTCTTCGTAATATTTACATAGAAGGGTAGTTAATACGACATACAACTGTCAACCAGAAGGCCATGCTATCTGCAAAAGGGGGCAGGAATTTCTTGAGTCAGAAACTCGATTTGAGGTTATGAGAGCTCTAATTAATCCATTACTAGTTAAACAATCCTCATTGACAGCTTCAAATTCCTTGAAGTACGTTCAGTGCTTACCATACAAAACTCAGCCACTAAAATACATATATATCGTCGACAAAACGGACATTCAATACAGTTTTGGATAATATGATATCACATGGAGAACGTTTTTCGGATGATTAGTGACGTTTGTAAAACAAGTTACAAAAGCCACCGACTTAATCTTGCAGCAACATTAATCTAGTCAAAAGTGAATTTATCGGCTTAGAACGAACGCACGCACTTGAACGGCATTAGTTCAAGTACGCATTAAAATGAAGAGAATTGATGGTCGTTGCACGAACTTACTCCAAAAGTGTGTAAGTAATATGCATTTACAACTTATAAAGCAAATTATAATGAGTTAAAAAATTAAAAAAAAAATTATTTATTTTTAACGTTTTCGTTGTTTGTTTTAAATACATTCACCAAATTGACAAAATAAACGTCAAAATAACTGTATTTCCGAACGCATCCTCCAATCAAAATTTCCCATTCAAGAGCAAAGGCAAAAAAATAAAATGTCTACCTTAACGAAGCCTAGCAACGTCAGTTTACTGAAAAATGGCGAATGTGCGTGACAGCGACACATCATTGTGGCTGCATAATAAACTCGGTACATCAAACGATTCTTGGATAAGTGGCTCAATTTGTTCGCAATTAAACAAAGAAGTTCTACGTAACATTAAAGAATGTTTTCCCGACCTCCAAACCCAAGTGAAACTTAAATTATTGCTGAGTTTTTTTCACATACCGCGCCGTCTAGTCGAAGAGGTAACACCATTGGTGAAAAATATTAACTTTCGTTAAGTTTTCTCGTTTTCCCCTGTACCCCTATCAAACATATTCAATAGAAAAAAAAAACCTATAAAAAAAACTCGTAAACGAAACACTTGTCATAAATTTTGTGCTATGTTGGTGAAAAAAAAAATTGATAATTAAAAATACGATTTTTGTTTGTAGTTCTACGAATCCGGGAGGATCTACGATTAGCTTTTTATCAATTTGATCCCTTGAAACGTCTCCCAATCATCGTTGCAGAAGCGGTAGCGAGCGTTTAAATGGCTTGTGGCGATGAGATAATCCAGATTTGTGGTGCACTTTTGGCGCGTTAATTATGCCGCAGGTTTATTGCTCTACGCAATCGAGATTCGGGTTCTTGTTTTTCGTTTTTTTAATTGGCAGTTTCACCCGATAAACAAAGAGACTTTGTTGGGATAGAACGGAGATAGTAGTTTTGGGAGAGTTACTGATTGTTTGCTAAGCTCATCGCACTTTGGTGACACTGGTTGTTTTCGTTGGTGTAAATTGATTGTCACTGCTTTTTGTTACCTGCTCGGGCAATCAACGCGGATAAGTTTGCTGGCTTAGTCAACAGGGCAGTGAGTGCTTCTAAAGGCTATGCTAGTCGATTTGGAGACACTGATTGAAAGAAAATCGTTAGCAACGGAACCAATGATGAGTCAACAGTCAATAGCGTCATGATATCCGATGTCGACTTCTGGTGCTGGTCGATAAACTGATTCAAAACTGGAGTTTACAATGGAGAGTGTTAAACCAGACATGCTAAACGGCAAACTATCCACAAATTGCAGTCAATTAACAACTGCCAACACATCTTTATGTAGAGAACAGTAAACGAAGGCATGGACACCAAGGCACCAATCTCGAAGTAACCACAGTTTGATTGATTGCAGTCAATCGGACATCATTGATCAGGATATTAAGTAAATAGTTCTATCTAAATACGTCTGCTTCCAAGTTGGAGAAGAGTAATTCTCGTCACCATCTATTCCTATGTGCATAATACCCACTAGAGCAAAGTTTTACAGAAGCACATGTCGAAATTACAAAGGCGAATTTCATTCAAACGCCTGTAATACTCCTTGACCTCATAGCAATGCTAGTATGCAACTTGAAAAGCCAAAAGCGCTGTATTAGGAAAGAGAAGATAAGATCTATTTACTTCCGAATTAGTTTACCGAGGACTCTTCATGCTGCAGTCACCGAAAAAACAAATTGATATCGTACAGCTGCTGTTCTGTAAACTACTGTTGCAACTACATATTTCTATTCGTATAGTTGTCGTGGGTGGATTGGGTTACAAATGAGAAAGTCCTAAGGAGAATCACATTCAGAATAGAGCCGATATTCTAAATCAAAAAGCGAAAGATACAGTATTTAATGAATAACAAATACCACCAACTCCACGTCATCATTCAAGAAACTTTAGAAGGAAGAGAACAGAGCAAGGACAGATACTGACATTGAGGCGAGAACGACTTAAGCGCTTAATACCAGAAATTCGAAGAGACGTGAAGGGCAAAAAAAAGTAAAGTGATGATTTCCAACCTTCGAAGCGTACAGTAGACAGTTAAAGCCATGCCGTTTTGTTGCTGCACTCCGACACTATTATGCCGGCTTCTGCTAAACCACTAAAATGGTTAATTGGCATCGCATTGCTCTCACGATTTACATTACTACAGGTTGTGTTAAGTCTTCTGTTCTCCTACTTCGTTTTCTCTAACCACGCAGCAACAACTGTAATTGTTTGAGTCGCGTCAATTCGCCCGCATTTAAACCAAAATTTGCCAATGAAGCCAAAAGCTGCTCAAGTTCTTCTAACATGCCTGTCTATGCGGCTACAATTGAATTTGCCAAAGTCACTTCGTGTTTCTACTACCGAATCAACTGATGTGGCAAGAGCCGCCGAATTTGCGCCTTAAACACGAATCCGTTAGATGTTTTTAATATCACAAACGATGTGGAAGTGTGATCGCCAAGTCTCTAATTCAGATCAAGAATTGAAAGTAACACAATCTGTTAGATAATAGTACTGGTCTTAGGCAACAGCGGATGATGTTATAGAGCTAAATTTTGTATTCTCTACTGTCTATTAGGGAATCTAGAAGCCTAGATTTATGGAAGTGATGACCTTTTCGAAGGAAAGGCCAGAGTATAGCCTTCGATTTGTAGTAGCCCAGTTGGTTTAACTTTTGCAACGCTTGTTCGAGGATTTTTGTGCAGGCGCATTTGATCTTTTGATCAATTTCGGACATGTAGGTGAAAAGTTTCTGATGCATCATATCATTTTCTTGATACTTCTCTGCTCTGATAGTTTCGTTTAAATTCATAAAACTAAAATGGATTATTCCCACTCTTGCTCACCAAACAGTTATTATTTTCTTCTATTTATGAGGCTTCGGTTGAGCGTAATTTTTTGCCTTTTTATCTGATTTCAATCACTGAGTCAAATGGGTTCGGTGTCGTACGGAATTCACATTTCCTTGTTCAAAAACGATCGAGAAGTTGATCAGCGGAGAAGCCGTCTCGTACCAAGGATTTTTTTTTTTGTTTGAAAAATGACACTTGTTTTTTCAAGTCGTTCTTCTGATTAAAGAAAAATCTGATTTGGACACATTAAGGTCTGTCGCAAGCTTTTGAGTCTTGGGAGTGGTTATCCAGTATAGGTCGACTATTGCATTCGTCGTCTTAGAGGCTCTCATTT
This sequence comes from Volucella zonaria, assembly GCA_963966105.1. Taxonomy (NCBI): domain Eukaryota; kingdom Metazoa; phylum Arthropoda; class Insecta; order Diptera; family Syrphidae; genus Volucella; species Volucella zonaria. Next base: position 314,120,812 of record OZ014530.1, on the reverse strand, counting down.
CTACTATTGCGCTGTGGACTTACTAGCTGACAATATGTGCAACTGGCCACGTCAGCTGCCCTATGACCCATTTTTAACTCGTACGAGGAAAGGGTTCGAGTGCACAAATGTGCAGCTCAAAAACGCGTATAACATAAATCTACGGACACGAACGTGGCAGCTGTGGACAAAGCGTCAAATGTTAAAGAAGAAAGTTGGAAATAACTTTTTGGACATCCTAATAGTATCAATGTTTATATTTTTTAGATTTGATAACATACGACACTGCGCCGTAAGGAAGACGATCGAGAAACCTTGCTCTAAGTTTAAAGGTGATCGGTCTGAAAGAGGCTCACGTTTATATAAACAAGTTATGAGCCAAAAGGCATTCGAATGAAGTGGAAATGCTTAATCTTAAATGTTTTGATTATATTCATTAACCACTCCAAAAGGCCCACTTATTTAACTCCCACAAAAGATGTAGGACACGCTGAACCCCTATTGTCGGTGTTGAATGAATGATAAAAGGATGCAGGCAAAAATGTTGTTTCATCAAGCGGAACCTAGTTTAAATCAACTGCTCACCCACCAAAGCAGTACTTGCAGTTCGTCAAAATACAGACACACACGCTGTTACCATACATTTTATATGATACATTTCGTTTCCAATACCTCATTCATGGCTGGGATGCAACCAACAACGTAGAAAGCAATCATGTGCGGACTCATCTGCATTATGTTAGAGAGTTACACAGGAAGTTTTTCAAAGGAACTCCAAGCACCTGGCTTAATCAGTTTTTAATGTACAATTTCGCACCAAAACTTATATTGCAAGCTTTCAAGGCTAGAATTTGCAATAGCATTGGTTTAGCTAAACTACACAGAGTGCAGGCGTTTGTTTCTTAAAAATTGAGATAACCGCTAAATGAAGCGCATCTAACTGTCTCATTATCTCCATATGTTGGGGTAATCCTTTAATTGAACACGCAAGCTTATACACTATCCTTCTGGCTCTTGAAAGACGGAACACAGGGTACACTACTCGTACTTCGGAAAGCAGTTTAATAGACCACTGTATTTGGTAACAGGCCTCAAAAAGTGGAAGTAAGAAAACAACCAAACCTTCTTATCTGTTCCATCCAATTTGAAGTTCAATGCTAGTTTTATTCTTACATTTCTCTCGTATTTCTATGATGGTCGACTATCAAAAGTATAAACTTACTGCGCTTCAGCAAATCAGGTTTACCAAATCGTAGAAAGGTTTGCATATCTGTTGCGCATGAGAAAGTATACAGACGCCTTCCTTCTTAGAATTTGTTTAGTAATCTCCACAATTAGACTGTTGCTAAAGTTGATGGAAACGTCATTAACAAAGTGAGCAATTGAATGTTTATTTCATTATATTCCCGATGATGTCAGTACCTAAGAGCATCATATTTCGATTTATTTGCAGTTAGTGATTCGGTAAAAAAATATAACTATCTTGCTGACATGTTGTTAAGATCAGTAAGGCCAAATAATCAATACCAAGTTTTGATTAGGCGTAGATCTCTATCGTCTAGCCTATTTATGCTTCAGATGATAATTAGATCTCAACAGATATTCGTGTTGTGATGATTGTATTCTAGAAAGTACATAGATAGACGCTTACATTAAACGCCGCAATTTATCTCCATTTGTATGCGCTTTTATAAATAAACAGATAGAAACAGTTTATTCCAATTCAAGTCAAGAAACGGTTAGAACAAAATGAACGATAATAACGAAATGGTTTTTCTTTTCTTTTAGTGGAAATCCGAATTAGAAGAAGTAATCGAAGTTGCCGGTTTAGATTCAGAATTATGGGTTTCAATGTTAGCAGAGACAATGAAAACTTTCCCAGCGACAAGTTCGCTAAATACAGAAATCTCCGACTACGAAGAGACAAGACCAATATTCACAGATATGGTAAACGATCTCCGAAAGATGGTTAGCAAACACAGCGACTTAGGTATGCTGCCACTCGAGTGTCAGTACCTAAACAAGAATGCATTAGTTTCAGTGGTAAGTACCCAAATCCTTTATACTCGTATGTCAAGTTTTTAAACGCACAAATGTTCAAATTGATTTATTTTTTTAGGTTGGCCAACAACCAAATCCAGTAAAGCACTTTACGCTTAAGCGAAAACCAAAGAGTGCCAATCTGCGTACAGAGCTTTTGCACAAATCCGCCGATGCTCAATCGAGTCTTAAGAAAGCATCTGCACCAACAATACCACTGCGATCGCGTGGTATGCCTCGTAAAATGACTGATACAACACCACTAAAGGGTATACCCTCTCGAGTGCCTACATCCGGATTCCGGTCACCAAATGTTCCGCCGAATCAATCACGGCCAAATATGAGTCGAACTCCAGCCGGCCGAAAAGATGGTGGAATTAAGATTTTAGATATTGCTGAACAGCCTTTAGGTTATGCTGCTGCTAAAAAACGAAAACGTCAACAAGAACTCGAAGAGCAACAAAAGAAAGCTCTAGAACAAAAGCAAGTCAACAATAGTAGCACGAATTCAACATCTTCCTCTGCAACATCTGCGACGGTAACCTCTACAACAACTACAACTCTGGTTTCAGATGCAGCAAGTGCAGAAACGACCGCAACAACACCATCTTCTGTTGCGACTACAACAACATCATCGACACCAGATTACGCACCAACTCTTACATATACCCAGCCACCAACACCTGCTGTGGAAACCATGAGCGATGATAAGCTGTTGACAGCTAAGCAAATTGCAGCTGCAGTCAATGCACCATCCTTACCCAATTCCGTTCAATCGAACAACAATAAAATCTTTATCAAGGAAGAAATTCAAATTAAAACAGAAGATCCAATGTCACGTCCGATTAAGATTGAACCAGATACACTGCAACCGGTTAGTGTTGTTCAGCAACCGCAGAAGCAAACAATTGTTACCACGCCGAGTAGTATCACCCAATCAACGCTATCCCAACCAATTAAAATGGAGAAATTAGACATCAAGCCGATTGTTAAGACAACACTACCCACAGCCCCGTCGATGGTGCAACGTCCAAATCCATTGGCGAATCTTCCAAATAACATTTCAGTCAAAATCACCTCCACCAAGACCGGTAAGTCGGTTCAGCAACCCCAGCAACAGTCTCAGCAGCAACAGATTCTCATAAATAGTTCCACACCGGTTATTTTATCGCCAACACTTCAAAATGTAAGTAAAAATAAAGGCTCCTTCCGAGCAGTTTGTAAGCAATGCTTTATTTTCTAATTTTAGAAACAAACAACACTATCAAATACAAGCCAGCAAACACAAACGCTTAAATCGCTGCCATTAGGTCAATTAAAATCAGCAGCGAATAGTGGGCCTGTGATCATATCTCAAACCATAATTCAACCAGCAAAACGTGCTAACAATAGCACTCAAAGTATTGTCGTTTCATCGTCACCGGCGATCACATCAAATTTATCATCAATTGTCCAGACAAGCGCCGCTAGCAATATGAGCAACAATATTCAGCAACAGCAACAGCAGACAACTCAATATATAATAACATCTTCACCTCAGACCACAATGCCGTCATTGGCATCGTTCGCGCAGGCGCGACCAACTCAGCAGACAATCTATCAAACATCTACAGCCGGTACTGTGAGCGGGTCTACACAAACGCCAACGAAAATCGTTCTTAAGACAGCACCATCGTTACCGGTGATGATGTCGACTACCCGCCAAAATCAAACAAATGTGCAATCAAATCCGCCTCCGCTGATTTCCACCCAGCAGTCGACCATTTTAAATATACAAAATGTCAATTTACCCAATAGACCTGTTACTATTCAACCGGCATCACAAGCTGCTCAACAACAGCACTTGCTGCAGCAACAGCAAATCCATCAGTTACATCAGCAGCAACAGCAAATCCAAACTCATCATACTGTCGTCTCTAATACGAATGCTACGCAACAACCTAAGCTAACACAAATGGTTATGCAATCACCATCGAATTCAAATGTTAAAGGCAAGACGATTATACTCGCACCGAAGGGTGTGATCTTGCGTAATATTGGTGGCGAAATGTATCAGCAAATTCCGATAAGTAACATGTCCGGATTGCAGAATTTAGGTAATCCTACTATTGTTCCAACAGGAGCTCTGGGTATTGTGAAATCATCACAGAACGCACAAACCATACAACTTCAACAGCCAATAAAGCAAAACACTCAACAAACAAACAAACACTCAACAAATACTCAGAATTTAGGTAATCCTACTATGGTTTCAACAGGAGCTCTGGGAATTGTGAAATCATCACAGAACGCACAAACCATACAACTTCAACAGCCAATAAAGCAAAACACTCAACAAATACCCGCCTTAATACCTACTAACACTTTATGTCAGAATATTGGAGTGCCGTCATTGACTCCAGTTGTGGTTCAACAACAACCTCACCAGCAAACTGTTCAAACTATTATCGGCAATGTAAGTTAAAGAAATTTAATGTGTTTGATAATTTTTATGAGATTATTTACAGCCTCCTCAGCAGACTATTATACGTCCTGTTATGGCACAGACAACACTACCAATATTGCCACAAGGTCTGACATTAATCCAACGACATGGTCAACAAACGCAGCTGGTTCAAATGCAACCCGCACAACAGCAATTACAACCGCAAACGCAGCAAATCCATAGAACGATTCTAACACAACAGCCTCAGACCACCACGTCTAATCAATTAAGGCCGCAGCAAATAATACTTCAACATAAGCCACAACAGCGAATTATAACAACTCAGCAAGCTTTAGCCCAAAATAACGCAAACAACAGCAACAACAATAGGAGTACTCAAATCATTGAAGTCCGCCAGCAAACCCACAAACAACAAACGCAAGTGCAACAACAGCAGCAGCCGGAGAGGAAGGGCTTGTTGCTGTCGGTAAGGGATTTTTCTTTTCTTTTTGAACATTATTATTGGTGGATTTGTGCATAAACATTTAGCTGTTTTAGAAAGTTTTGTTTACACCACAAATTATTTTGCATTTAGCTTCTTCGGCAAGGGGCCAGTATCAATTACACTTCTCCACTGATTTCTATTTGAAAAAGATATGGACACTAACTAACAAGCATATTTAGTGCCAATGGTGTCACAAAGTGTGAGCTTTTGGTTTTAAAGTAAAATTATTGAAAGCTAACATTAGTTAACGAAAGGCAGTAAATTATAATCCAGTAATTAAAGCGTGTGGGAGTAAATGATTCTGGCACAGCCCAAAATTGATCTAATCTTAAGTTAGGCTAGAGTGGTCCTCGTCGAGGTGTAGTTAGGCAAGTTGGAGGTTCATTGTTATAATACTGGGAGAGCGTTAGAAGGCGATGATGGCCTAGCTACTCCTGGGTTTCTTTACAAAATTGTCAAGGCCGGTGATCTTCAAAGAGCAGGGATCATTTAGATATCGGAAGCGGATACTGTTGTGACGAGTGCCAAATAAGAAAAGTTGCAAACGAATTGTGAGACCCCCGACAACACCTTTCGCATTTTTAAAGTCGTCTGTGAGGATAGAGGTTTACTAAGAATGACTTTTGGTTGTCTCCATTTGTTAATTTATAGAATCAGGGAAGGGTTTTCAACATTGAAATCAATTTCAATTAATTGAAAGTTGTATGATTAGAGCAGGCCGCGATACTTAGCTCTAGAAAAGTCTATAGGTAGCAAAGAAACCAGAATTTAGAGAGTCGCTGTTAGAAATTTTCTTAACATGTAAGTTGTGTTTATACAAGGTACCCCATTGCGTTTTATGAATGCACATGATTTTGGGTTGTAGATCCCACCTTGGGCCCTCAGTCCTCAACTAAACTTTTTTTGTTTCGCTCTGCAACATTTTCTTTCCATCTCAATTCGCTGTCCAGAATGAGGCCTATATACGTGACACTCTTCGAGAAACTCAGAAGCATGGTATGACTCGAGCTGTAAAGAGGCTGCCAGGGTTAGAGAAATGTTTTTTCAGTCCTACAAGACCAACCCGACAGAGGACAATCGAAAAAAGTTCAAACGAGCCAGAAATAACTGCAACGTCTTTCTTAAGCATGTGAAATTTGAATACGAAAAAATACTAAAATGTCCCAAAGGTAGTAAAGGTTTTTGGTCATTCGTCAAAAACATTAGAAATTCTACCTCATCCTCCGTCCCAACGCTCATTTGCAATGACATTTCAGTTCTTAGCTCTTTGGACAAGGCCAATATGCTTGCTGTACGCTCTGCGGCCACCGCAATACTTCCAGATTGTGCTTTGTTGCCGCCTACACTTGGGTGCGTCGAATCTTCAATGGGACGAATCCACTTTCGCACTCGTGTAGTAGCAAGAGTACTTAAAGATACCATCCTCTAGTCCGGATGGTATATCTCCCCTTCTTCTGAAGATGTGTTCTTCCTCTCTGGCAAAACCACTGCGTAAGCTTTTTCATCAATCCTACCCTTTACGACTCTTTCCGAGAAGATGGAAAACAGCATTTGTCCAGCCCGTCCCTAAAAAAGCCGAATCTTGTCTCTCTTCTTACAGACCCATTGCATTACGTCCCTTCTCTCCAAGGTCATGGAAGCGCTGATAAACCGTCAGCTCATGAAATATCTCGAAACGTGAAAATTTCTCAATTACCGGTAGTACGGTTTTCGTAGCAACAGGTTCACTGATGATGTGATCTCACCGCAAAGTGGAACCAAAGCGTACATCAATCTGGCGAAGCACTTGATATTTCTAAGGCATGTGACAGTTATCTTGGATGATTTCAAGTCTGATATTCACAAAATAAATGCTGGTGTGCCCCAGGGCTCCGTTCTGTCTCCGACATTCATTTTAATTTTCATCAACGGTCTCTTGCCTGCTACTTCTAATCCAATATATTCCTTCGCTGATGACAGTACCCTCTGCTTTTCATATTCATTTCCGCACTCACGCCCCTGCTCTTCGGCTGTAGGACGAGAACGGCAGCGTATATTAAGCTCATTAAATTGCGATATTAACAGCATAACCAATTGGGGAGCTATCAACAGGGTGGAATTTAATGCTTCCACAACTCAATGCTGTCTGCTGTCATTAAAGCGAAACTCAAATACCCAGCCATTATCCATGAATGGCACTTATATCGACGAAACCGAAAAACTTTCCATTCTCGGTATGTGTGTCAGTGACAACTTACGTTGGAATGACCACATATTCGATGTCGCAAGAAGTTCTGCGAATGTCTAGGTTTCCTCAAGCGATATAAGAAATATTTCACACCCTCTGATATATAAGGCGTTTATTTGCCCGAAATTGGAGTGCAATCCTCACATCTGCTCAGGTGCTCCTAAGACCTCTTTTCACTTGCTAGATAGGATCCAAAACCGTGTGGTAAAACTCATAGGTGATGACAATATCACACAGTCATTCAACACCCTAGAACACTGACGTAATGTCTCCTGTGTCACTTTGTTGTATCGCTACTTTCACCACCAGCGCTCCACCAAAATTGCCAGTAGCATTCCACCCCTTCTAACTTTTAACCGTAACACCTGTCTCGCTATGAATGCTCATCAGTACACCCTAAAGCCCATTTGCGTACAACTCGCTTATGGAATGGCCTGCCGATCTCTGTGTTTCCTGGTCGTTACAACTTACAAACATTTAAAAAAAATGTACATCGGTACCTGTCTTTTCTTCCTCCCTAAATTTCCTTCGCCCGCGCTGTGTACGAACATTTTAAGGGTGCACGAACCCATTACAAAAAAAAATGTTTGTTTGGATAAGATGACGCAGTATATGGAGATTTTTGTTGGGAAGAGGACTTACTCCGCTTTGGTCGGATTTGCGCAGTTACATTTAGACATTTTAGCTTTTTCTCGGGGATCATGTCCTCAAAGTAGGTTTCAGATAGACATCTGCATGAATGCAAAAAAAAGATATTTCTGACTTCTGAGACACCCATAGAATTTAATGATACCTACTCATTCACTTTACAGACAATAAATACACTCGAATATGAGAGCAACGAGTTCGCTCTACTCGCAGCATTCGTACACCTCATGAACCAGACTCGACACAACTCACTGACCATTGCATTGTTTATTTATGATATGAGTGAATGTTGTACTGCAAAACGATGGTATGGATGTAACTTGCAATGAGTGTGAAGAGCGCATTCGAATCATATAATGTTACTCGAGTTACCCCAGTTAATCGAAGAAATTTTATAAAAACAAAACATAAATTTTCCATATTTTCTCATCACTTTTTTATTCTATTAATATAACTGAATTCATAATAACTATTAAAAAAAGGCAACGCAAGCAAATGTATACTAAATTCAGTAATTAATTCACGATAAGAACATTGCCCCTATTATAGTGAATGAGATAACACAAAATATCATACAAACACTCAGAGTTCTCAATACTTGGAAACACTCTTCCTTCTTGTCCTCACCTTTGTTGAATAGTGCGAATGCAAGTTGCTTCATTGTATAAGACGAATTTGCACTTCGATGGTCTAAAATACAACCCAGCACAACAGAACTTCAATAACCGCACTCATTTAGATTCATTCATAAGTCTCATTGTACGATGAGTTATAAGAAGAATCCACAAATTCAGTTGTGTGTGTATTCATTGTGCGATTGAAGTCTTGCAGATATTTAGTATCAGGGAATTCAGTGTTCATGACTAGACCAAAGAATTTTTCTTCCTTACTTCTCGTTTGTAGGTCTTTAAGAAGCCTTTTGTACGTTTCCCAGTTACTTTCTGATCTAGATAATTGATCACAATTGAAGTTCTACCTACTCTGGCGGCGCAGTTCTTTGAGATCCGTGGTTCACCCCTGCGAGCTCTTGCCTCCTGTCTTCCTTACTGGATTCGGTAAAGCCGAATGTATTGAGTTTATTGTTTAGTTCGTCAAGCCTTGGCTGGAATATCAGCCAGTTTGACATGAGTTATCTTATTGTGTTCCTCCCAGTTCATTTTCCGAGGATTGCGGAAGAAGATAGTGGAAGACAATTGCTTTTTCGATATGCTCAACTGTAAGCATCGGTAGTTACAGTAGAACACTTTCTAGTTGTACATCGAATAGAAGAGATTAATTTAACCGACTTCGAGGATTTCTAGGTTTTTTTTATTATTGAAAAGTGGACTATTACTTTACTTTGTTACTGATTAAAAGATTAGAATCTACTACTCGTAAATATTCAAATATTGACACATCTCTAGAGTCAGCGTAAGCACCATCTGCCCATGGTGTGTGGGGGTTGTTTAGGATTGTCTCGACCTAAATCTCAACCAACAGTTCCTTCCAGTTCGGTAAATCACTTGAGCGCGCTACTTAAGGCGAAGTTTTGGTTTACCATGCTGTCCCTGCAAGCAGGATTTGAAGACTTTTCGGGCTGTAAACGGAAGTAAGTCATCTTCCCTGTGGAGCCTGTATGAATAATTCATTCTAAATTGGGAACATTTTAACCCGCTTTACGTAGCCCTTGCGTCCACGAGGATGGAATTAGACATTACACCAAAAAACAGAAGCCATCCTTACGCCTCATGGTAAAAATGTAAAAGCCCAAAACGTCTGCCCATGGAAAAATCTCTCATTCGAACAACACAGTGAGTGGAATGACTACGCTAGTCATGCACACTGGATTGTCGTACTATTAATTTTCTTAACAAGTTTCTCCATCTAGGTTGATTGCAACCTGTCTCTGAGTTGGTGAAGGTCCCTTTTAATTTGTGTGCTCCAATTCAGCCACTCTATGGTGGATTTAAAAAATCCTGGCGCCGCTGTTGTTTGTCGGCTCTGTTTGTCCAGTTATCTTAATACTTGTATTTCAACTCTTTTCATTAAGTCGATGTAGTTATATAGTTTGCCAATATATTTTCTCCTTAATTCAAAGCCAGTTTAGATGTTTTAGAATGGCTTTTCCAATTAATAGCCTTCTCCTAAAGAGGCAGTGATTGTAAGAGTTATTTTTCGTTTGTTCTCAACGCTTGTCAGAATAAAAAGCGGAGCACAATGTTCTGTAAGATCGATGTTAAAGAACTCGCGTGAGCTCGTCTAAGCCCTTTTTGGTATTTAAGTTCTCGGTTCATTATTAATTGGTCTAATCAGCGTCTGATGAGCGTGTATTAGCCATTGTCATCGAAATTCATGGGCTTTGTCTTAGATTTGCCGTAGTCTGAATTTTTGGCGTACGATTGATTTTCCTATGTTAAATCCACACTCATATTATACACAGTTATTCATAAAGTTCAGAGACTGGACAGGACAAATCATCAGCAGACAAATTAATTGTCAACATGCTCCCTCTACATATACAAATCGTTGACTGGGCATAGTGCTTCCGGAAGGCAGCAAACAATCTTCTTTTGGGATGTTTCGCAGTAACCTCGTCACATTTCGTTGAATACCCTTCACGTCATTAAAACGCTATCCTTTCATGGCAGTCTTCGGCCAATGGAGTAGAAAAAAGTCGACCGCGTCAGATCTCGCGAGTATGGGGGATTGGAGTATTCAGTTGTTCAGACAATATTTTAACCGTGGCTCGTGTATTAGAAGATAGAACAAGACGCACTCGTTCAACATTCTCGTCCGTAATGAAAGTGAGGGACGCCCCGGTCTTCGGTCGTCTTCCAACTACTGGCGGACCGTTTAAACCGTGGATACCATTCAAATGCCTTGCTTCGAATCAAAAACTTGTCACTATACGCTGTTTTCAACACTTGAAATGTTACCGTTGCGGTTTTATCCAATTTAAAACAACATTTGATAGATAAATACAAACATTTAGAAAGATTACTTCTGGCTACTAAATCCAGCTATCGCGTTGAAATGCTTACAGCGGCTAAATTAAGTACGAAACTACATAGTTCCATCACCGAAACATAGTACCGTCGCCTGTACATTTTATATACAATCAGTTCTGGAATTTTTCGATTAGACTGTGTAGCTAGCCTTATTTCTTCCTTATGGCCTTTCCATATTCTCAGTACTGAATATTATATTCCCTTTTTGGTTTTTGCAAGTTTTGGCTTACATTCTATCTGACCAATAAATCGCTGAATAGTGGTTTTAAAGGCCTGAATAGTTTGTGGTTTATCAGCATACATCCAAAAATCCACAAGAACTAATCAAGTGCCATCAAATCGCACATTCTGGGTGGCCAATTCACTGGTCCATTTCTCGACTTAATATTGAGCTTGAATCAAATTCTCAGTAAGTCAATTGTTTCACGGGTTGTAGCATATAGCGCCATCGTGGAACCACATATTGTCCAGATAGATGTCGGCCATATGTTTGAAGAAATAATTACTAATCATTGTCCAATAACGTGAGCTACGCCCTCATTTTTGAGAAAATAAAGGCCGATTGTGACACCAGCGTAAACACCACACATGAGTACCGAGTCGACTGCCGACGAGTGCACAAGTTAACCTGTGCAATCGTAAATTCTCGTGTGCTATGCAAAGAGAAAAAAAAAATAAACAGCGCAGCGTAAAAAAAACAAACAAAACCACCGCGCGCGTGTGAAAAAAAATAGTGCAGTTGTTGGAGAAAAAAAGTCACACAGGGCGGGTATCCCACCTCTCCCGTCCCTGGTTGAAGTACTATTGATTGCACTCGGTCACAGCAGTTACTGTATTTATCATACGGCACTGCAGTGACTGAGTGTAGCCGGCTGTGAGTGTGAATTTTGTTGGTGCACTGTTTCATATTGCTGTAAGGGCATGGCATCTACAACAATTTGATTTGGTAAACCAATGTCAAAATTCTCATTCCGCAGCCTTGCTTAGCATCGTCGGTATTTGTGTTTTTTGTTTTTGTTTGTGATTACGACTAGGGAATTCAGGGTGGACGTAGCCAATACACCCAGGTTAAAAAGTAATCGCTTTTCTGCGTACGTCCATGTCTGTAAGTACAGACCAGCAGTTTTGGCATTTATTGAAACAAAGATAGATCCCCGCCCACACCTCTCGCGATCACTGTGAACTGAAGCTACCTGGCTACGAAGTAGTGCCATTATTCTTTTCTCACCGCGATCTTGCCAATTACCCTTGCAGTGATGTAGCTTAATAAATTCCACCACAATGTGATCGATGTTCCAATCCGGAATTCAACTTCATGTGGTGAAAATTCCATCTCCGTAGCAAATTATCCACTACTGCTTTATTTACAGAAGCCCCAAACTGAACAGCAGCTCGACCTTTCACGAGTTTGATGTGCTGTCTGACTCCATATAAGGAATTGCATCCCTGTATCCTCATACTGAAATCGTGATTCTGGACAGACAACGCCCGAAGGACCGTGTGTTGAGATTTTCGCTGCGGAAAACAACTTGACTCGGCTTGTAAATAATGGGCCCACATGAATACCAGGCGTTGATAGTCATATCGCCAACACCTTGGACTTGTTTTTATCTTCTCGCCTTGATAAGTACACTGTTGTGCTTATGCGCTTGTGTCATATCAGCTAATTTCTCGTACACCAAGCACACAGTTAGAGAAACGATTCCTAAAGGAACCATATGGCAATACCAGAAAGCCAATTGGAGTGGACTTAACAGCTTCTTTAGGAATTTTAACTGCTATCCTGCTGCTGATATGATCACAGACACTATTCAGTTTGGAATGAGATCCTTTATCCCTCATCGGATGAAGAGTATCAAACCAAAAGAAAAGGCGTGGTTTGACTCGAGCTGTAAACAGGCTGTCAGGGTTAGAGAAATGTTTTTTCGGTCCTTCAGACCAACCCAACAGAGAAAAACCGAAAAAAGTTTAAGCGAGCCAGGAATGACTGCAAAGTCTTTCTTAAGCGTGTGAAATTTGAATACGAAAAAATACTACAATGTCCCAAAGGTTAGTAAACATTTTTGGTCATTCGTCAAAAACATTAGAAATTCTACCTCTTCCTCCATCCCAACGCTCATTTACAATGTCATTCCAGTTGTCAGCTTTTTGGACAAAGCCAATCTGCTTGCTGCACACTTTGCGGCCAGCGCAACACTTTCAGATTGTCCTTTGTCCCCTCCTACTCGTTTAGAGTACATAAGAGTATTTAAAGATCTTAATATACATAAATCCGCTGGTCCAGATGGTATATCTGGACCTCTTCTTCTGAAGAGGTGTTGTTTCTCGCTGGCAAAACCACTGCGTAAGCTTTTTCATCAATCCTGCTCTTAAGATTCTTTCCGAGCAGATGGAAAACAGCATTTGTTCAGCCCGTCCCTAAAAAAAGGCGAATCTTCTCTTTCTTCCTACAGACCCATTGCACTTTCGTCCCTTCTTTCCAAGGTCACGGAAACGCTGATAAACCGTCAGCTTATGAAATATCTCGAAACGGGAAAACTTCTCAATAACCGGTAGCACGGTTCTCGTAGCAACAGGTTCACTGGTGATTTGATCTCACCGAAAAGTGGAACCAAAACGTTGATTCTCTTCTTCAATGGATTAGAAATTACCTGTCGGAACGTTCATTCAAGTCGTCTTGGATGGTTTCAAGTTTGATATTCACAAAATAAATGCTGGTGTGCCCCAGGGCTCCTTTCTGTCTCCGACACTCTTTCTAATTTTCATCAACGATCTCTTGTCTGCTACTTCTAATCCAATATATTCCTTTGCTGATGACAGTACTCTCTGCTTTTCATATTCGTTCCCGGACTCACGTCCCTGCTCTTCAGCTGTCTGCTGTCGTTAAAGCGAAATTTAAACACCTAGCCATTATCCATTGGCTTGCATCGTCGAAACCGATAAACTTTCCATTCTCGGTATGTGTGTCAACGACAACTTACGTTGGAATGACAACATATTCGATGTCGGCAAAAATGTCTAGGTTTCCTCAAGCGATGTAAAAAATACTTCACCCCCTCTGATCTGGCCTTAATATATTAGGTGGCGCAAAATTAATCACCCTATCGGAAGATGTATAATTTTTGCAAATGGCGTCGTACGTCAATCATATTTGAGATTTGTGAACTAGATAGCTGCAGTATACAAACAGACAAGCAATGGAGCGCTATACTCCACAAGAGCGTGGAATAATTGTGTCGATGTTTTTCACCAATAATCGGTCGGTGGTGTTAGCGCAGCGTGAATTTCGACGTCGATTTTCTAATCGTGTCGCGCCAACTGGGCAAACATTCCGGCGCTTAGCTACTCGACTCAAAGAGAGTGGAACCACAAAAGACCATGCAGGACGTGGCCGCCACCGGACTGGTCGTTCAGCAGAGAATATCGCGGCTGTGGCTGCTGATGTCGCTGAGAACGAAGAAACATCAACCAGACGACGGGCCACGCAATTGGGCATCACCAGACGGACCTTACAGCGAATTTTAGTAAAAGACTTACAGATGTTCCCGTACAAAGTGCAAACAGTTCATCAGTTAATGCCTCCTGACCGTCAGTCGCGTGTATATTACTGTAAAGCCATCCTCAATCTCAACAACGAAGAGGACGATTTTGTGTCGAACTTAAGCGGTTACGTCAATAAGCAAAATCTTCGCTTCTGGGGCACTGAAAATCCGCGTGTGATGCACGAAGAGCCATTACATCCACTTAAAGCCACTGTGTGGTGCGGCATTTACGCAGGAGGAGTGATTGGGCCGTATTTTTTTGAGAACGCCATCATCAATACGGTCACTGTTATTGGCGAACGCTACAAGGCCATGATAAACGACTTCTTACTGCCGGAATCGGATGAGCGGGGCTTAGTGAACATTGGTTTCAACAAGAAGGTGCAACCTCACACACAGCACGAGCCACAATCAATATTGTGAAGGAAGCGTTTCCTGGTCGCGTAATCTCCCGTTTTGGCGATTTGGCATGGTCAGCAAGATCGCCGATTTAACCATCCTAGACTTTTTTTCTTTGGGGCTACGTGGAGTTGCGGGTTTATGTCAACAAGCCTCAGACAATGGTAGCTCTTAAGGAGAATATTCGACACGAATGCGAACAGTTATCATCGGAAATCGTGCGGAAAGTCATGAAAAATCGATAAAATGGGCACAAATGTGTATCAACACTGGCGGCAGCCACTGGATTACATCTTTTCCACTTAACAGAAACAATTGTAAAGGTCCAAATAAAAATTTCCATCACTCAAAATCATTTTTTTTATTTAGTAAAAAAGTAATTCAAAAACAAAATTGGATGATTAATTTTGCGCCACCTTGTATAAGGCCAAAATTGGACTACAATGCCCACATCTGGTCAGGTGCTCCTAAAACATTTCTCCACCTCCTAGATAGGACTCAAAACCGTGCGATAAAGCTCATAGGTGATACTAATATCAAATTCCTTGAGCTTGTGGTAGTTATAAAAAAAAAATTGGCAGAATCGCCAATTTTGCTTGGTCAAAAAACCCATTGAGCTACGAGTAATATTGAGTATTGACACTAAATATGATTTTTGCTTAAAAATAAGGGCCACGAAGCTGCTCATAGCGCAATCCACAAACTCCCGTCAAAAGCCATGCTCTCGTTGTCTTACTTCCTACACCAGCTGGATCTTATACGAGTAGGTGTTCGAGGAAATGTTCTCGTGAAATTGTCTGCCTCATGCAGAGCGTATGCGGTACGAGATTTTTCAATTACACGACGAATAGCGAGCTCAGTTAGTCGATATGAGGACAAAAAAAGAAGTAAAGATGGTTTCGCCCATCGAAGACCGCTTTCCAAATGGCTTTGAACGATACTGAGCATTCTTCTAGAGTAGGTCTATTCATGATAACGTTTCGAAGTTATCCTTATTAGAAATCAGTTAAAAAAAAAAACACCCTTTATCTTATCTTATTATCTGTTTCACATTATGTGCATATGTTCGCAATAACCCGTTTATAATTATTTTACTTACAGAATGAACACATTTATAAAGCTCACGAGATGTTTAGAAAAGCGAACCGTGTTTCTCGACCGGACAAAGCACTTATTCTTGGTTTTATGGCAGGCCAGAGAGAAAATCCTCGACCTAGTTCCGAAAATGTCATCGTAATAAAACTAGGCGAAACGGAGGTAAGTCTAATTTGACATGGTATGATGAGATTTGATTGTTTTGAAGTAAACACGAAACCTTTTTTTGGCAATTTGTAGGAGGAAGTTCAGCAGGAAGATGGAACATCGGCATTGTGCCTTGTGGAGTCATTGATTCGTCTGGACTACAATACAGGCGAATGGAAAACATTCCAAAACTATCGGCGACTAGATCAAAATTCTACTACACAGAATACAGACGGTGGTATGCAGTCACAGAATTCTGTAGTGATATAAACGACGACGAGGAGCGACAAGAATACACAACAAACGATTGCCTATTAATCGTTATACCATTTCTAACAAATAATTTAAATCGCAAGATATCACCATTGATTTAATACAATCAATTAGCTTACATATAAATTTATTTGTTATTCATTTTTTTTATATATCGATATTATAATTAATATAATTTTTTTTTTAAATATCGATGTGAGACTCTTCGCACAGGGTCGTTCAAATAGCAAAAATAAAATTGTAAATGTAGCTTTAATTTTTTTTTTTTTTTCGTTTTGAAAATAAATTCTATATCCACATAGAATTTTTAATTGAATGTTGTTGTTACGAACATTTGGCAAGAGAAACAAATAACAAAACAAACAAGATCGAGCACTTTCCGGTCATACTTTCAAGTGCTTGCATTTCTTTCTGTCTTATCTTTTAGTATTTGTTTTAATTTTTATTTTTTTTTTTCCTTTTCTTAGATAATAAAATATGAATTACAAATTAAAACTAGGATAGTAATCTACTGAAATTTCTGTTAAAGTGTACATTAAAAAAAAAAATTATATTATATAAAATAAAACAAAAAAAAAAAAGCGAAATAGAATGTTTTCAAAATGTATTGTATATTTTAGTTATTAATAATATTAAAACATAAATCTAAATAAAATTATAGCATAACAAAAGTAAAAAAAAACGAAGCAACGGAATCCCTAAATCAATGTGTTAAAGGAGAACTCTCATTTAATGACTAAAAAGTGGCTTGCATCCAGTATAAGAAAAAGCAAACAAAATAAAATTAACACACGTAACAAGCAAATTAAAACGAAGAGAGTCATTTAAATCGTAATTTTATTTAGGAACTGTCTATACACATGCATATATATATACATATAACGTATAAATATATATATATATATATATATATATATATATAAAAATAAAAGAAGTAAATATATAAAAAGGAAAAAAAAAGAAAAGATAATGTAGTTGTACAAAGTTATATATTATTGTAATAAATCATAATTAATATGCTATATCAACATGATAATAAAATTTTAATATGAAAATATTAAAACCTGAAGGAATAAAATCAAAACAGTAGTTAGTATTGCTTGAAAGTAAATTCTTGTTTCTTTACGACGACGAGCATATTTCTTTACTTAGCAAATCACATTTCATGGTATTCGCCCTCTTTGCTTTTCACTATTATCGTCTTAAATCGAGTTCCTACGTTTCATAGATTGGTTCAACTGTATTCACATAACATTACAAAGATGAAGGGTGCGGGGGAAAAACGGTTTCAGTCAACTTCATAATGGAAATGAGCTTGGGGTGCCATCTAGTTGCAGTTTAGGAGTACTTTAAGGTACCGAATCGACAAAATGGTAATAATGGCTTGAGTCCGTTGAAATACACTAAGAAGATTTACTACCTACGCTGTGTGTTCTGTCATTTTTTTTTTTTTGTTACAAATTGTTACCCAGTGAATTTTTTCCCAGTACAATACCCAACGATTAGAAAGTGTGATTTGGTCGACGATTGGATTTCAAATCCAAATCCAGAGATACTGAAATCTCTTTTCAATTTAAATGACTGTTTACAGGTGAGTTTGCGCTAAATTGAAACGAGAATCAATTCAGTTAAAAAGATCTTGGGAAAAATTCGTCAACTCAATGAACCCAGCGCTAGATATGCGTACTCTGTGGCACAGAATACGATCATTACAATGCTCCAGATCGCATCAAGAGTTTCCATACATGATCCTCGATAATAATAGAGTACAAAACGATCCTAAGATGCTAGCTAATATATTTGGAAAGAAATGGAAGGAGTACAGTGAAGACATCACTTATCCTGAATCCGTTATCGAGGAAAAAACCAATTTCAATCTCTGCGAGCTTCAGATAAATGAGAACCAACACGAACTTCTTAATGAACAAATAACACTACTGGAACTTGACATGACTCTTAGAATGGCAAAAGGCACTGCACCAGTCGAAGATAAGATAAGTTACAGGATAGTTCAGCAATGTTCGGATAACAGATAGACTCTGTACTCTATACAATAATATTTTAATGACTGGCGTTATCCCACACGATTGGAAAAAAGCTTAGGGTCGTTCAATATATTCTCGGTATCGATATGAAGGAAAATGCGAGTTCAATTTAAATTGTTTTTATTTTTCAATATAATCTCCCCTAACATCAATGCATTTGTTACATCTTGAGATAAGCTTTTTTAAACTCTCAAAAAAATAAATTTCCTCTTTCTCTGCAAAATACCGACTTGAGTTCTTCATCATCCGAAAATCTTCTTCCACGAAGACATTTTTTCAAATCTGGAAACAGGAAATAATCACTAGGGGCAAGGTCTGGACTATAGGGTGGGTGTTGGATTTCTTCGAAACCACAGTCTCGCGCAGCAGCCTTGGAAACTCGCGTCGTGTGAACAGGAGCGTTGTGATGAAGAAGCAACACACCCGCTGCGAGTTTACCCCGTCTTTTCTTTTTAATTTACTCCCGCAAATTATGCAAAGTGGAAGCGTAGGATGTGGCGTTGATGGTTTCACCTTTTTTTTTGTACTCAATGAGCAAGATTCCCTTTGAGTCCCAAAAAACTGTGGCCATGAGCTTCCCGGCAGACGGAGTGACTTTGAACTTCTTCGGGGGGTCTGTTCCTTTTTTATGCCACTGCATGGACTCTTGTTTGCTTTCAGGGTCATAGTGGTGGACCCATGTTTCGTCCCCAGTAACAATTCGATCCATAACACCGTCCGCGTTCTCACTACACATCTCCAAAAGCTCTCTACAGCATGCTATTCTCACTTTCTTCTGAGGCGCTGTGAGCATTCGTGGCACCCACCTTGCACTGACCTTTGAAAGGCTAAGATGGTCATGAAGAATGGCGTGAATGGTACCAATTGAAAGCTTGGTGATCTCTGCCATCATTTTCACCTTTATTCGGGCATCCTCAAGAACAAGTTTTTCGACTTCTTTGATGCTTTCTCCCGTACAAGCAGTAGCCGGGGCGCCGGAGCGGGGGTCGTCTTCAATGCTCTCTCTGCCTCTCTTGAACTCACTTGACCACTTTTGCACAGTTGATAATGAAGGTGCGGAACCCTGGTAAACAGCCACCATCTCTTCATGAATAGTTTGTTGACTTTTTCCTTGCTTAGTGAGAAATTTAATTACAGCGCGATGCTCAATTTTCACCATCATCGTCTCAGTTGCCATTATGATTCTGTTTAACTAGAGATAAAACGCGAATTAATAATCACATTTATATGAAATTTTACATGAATGCACTAAAATAATAGTATTACTTGATAAATAAGTAAATTTATATATACAACCACAGCTTCACCCCGATATCGAGAATATGTTGAACGCCCTTCGTATCTCGCTGCTTCCCATTCTCTCCAAAATTTTTGAAAAAATTTTTGCGAGACGAATAATTTGGTTTGCGGAAAAAAAGATGAATCCGGGACAACATGCTTTCAGACAGAAGAGGTGTTCATATACTTATCCACCTAATAGAGCACAGCGTAGTCATGTCAACTGATTTACAAAAAGCTTTTGATCGGGTCACATCGACACCTGTTCTTAAGCAGATGTATTTGTGGGGAATTCCACATAAGATCTTAAAATTTATCCTGTCCTTTATGACTGGAAGAACCTTTCGCGTCAATATCGACGGATACAACTCCTCTCGATTCAGATTGGAAAATGGAACTCCACAAGGATCTCCACTGTCCGTTGTTACATACAACTCTTACATAGATTCGCTAATAACCGAATTATCGCAACCAAATTTAAACCTCGATTTCGATGGAGTATACGCTGATAACACTTACTTAGCCGCATCTGGAAACCCGCCGACAGTAAAATCTATTTTGAAATTTGCGGACAGAGCAATTCATACATGGTGCCAAGGCACTGGTGCAATTGCTCCACCTTCAAAAACAGATCTACTACACGTATGCAGAAAAAGAAATTGTCAACCAGCTCCGCTGGACATTCGATGTACTTGCATTTCACTTTTAAAAGAATTGAAAATCCTAGGTGTTATTGTCAGTGGGAATCTTAAATGGAATCTTCATGCCAAAAACATTCTTAACCAATTAAAAAAAAGAAACAATCTTCTGAAAATGATATGCTCAAAGAAAAAATGACCCCATCTGGAAACAGCCTTGAGGATAGCAAAAACCCTTGTTGAAGGTACTTTGCAACACGGCCTTACCACCTACATGTGGACAACAATAAAAAACTGCAACGCTATCGACGCTGGAATTAATAATTGCTTCCGAACAGCCTCAGGATGCCTTAAATCAACTAAAATCGAAATTTTACGTGTTGAAACTGGATATCAGGCTTTCCAGAATTTTGGCAAAATAAGATCTGTTAACTTGGTTAGTAACGCAGTATTCGATCAAACACACCCCCTCTATGGAAATTTTAAATTCACGAGGAAGTAAACGAAAAAACTCCTTCTCTGCAATTACTCGAATACTAAGCTTAATAGCTGACCAAGAGAACTTTTTTTGCTGATAATAGTTCAATAGTATACAGTACATCGCCATGGAAAAGAAACTTAATACAAATTAATACGGATCTAGCTAAATTTAAGAAGAAGAATACTGTTGAATTGTTCCAAATGCTACACCACGAGATGATAGAAAAAATCGGCCCTGAACATATCTTTTATACAGATGGATCGCATAGTGACAGCCATTCTTCTTATACTGTAGTTAAATGGGAAATAAATGAACAAACACCCTCAATCTGGCAAGGAATTCTACCTAAAGAAGCAGGAAGCTACATTGCAGAATTGGCAGCAATAAATAAGGCTATATCTGTAGCACAAATTTATTCTGGACGTCAAGATTATATGACAGATAACTTAAGCATTCTTAAAGGCCTCAGAAATGAAACCAACAAATGCCCTACACTAGAACTTCTTAGAGGTAATCTAACAGGAGATATCACACTAGCATGGGTACCAGGGCATATCGGTATCAAATGCAACGAAATTGCAGATCTTGAAGCTAAAGATGCTGTAAATTACCCACTGATTATTGAATCCCCAAACTTCTACCAATTGTATAATATTTCGAACACAGCTGAAGGAAGAGCTTGCTGACAGTTGGAAAAACAACCATCGTATACCATACAATAATCAGCTTAGCAGAGAAGATTGCATAAGAATACTTCGAGTCAGAGTCGGAAAAACTTTATTCTCCACTAAACATCTATACACTCGCGAGAACCCGGAAGTATGTGAACCCTGTCAGACTGAACTATCTATTTGGCATATATTTGTCGAATGCCCTCTATCACGTCAGATAGACCCTTCACTGGAAAGTACTCGTACACCTATACCACAGCAATTAGCAAATTTACTCAACCCTTCAGATTGCAACACAATCGAACGAATAAAACTAGCCTTAGATTTTCATAAAAAATTCAACGAAATATAATTACTTATGCCTGTTACTATTTAACTTTTTGAAACTTCGTAAAAATTAATTTTGTTTTTACCCCTTTACAACTTTTATTCAACTAATATTTCATTAATTAAATTTGATTTTTATTAAAGACGGCATCACTTATGGTTTTATTACCCAGATGCCTTGTTAAAATAATTTGTAAATTTATTTGTAAATTATTTGATTAAATAAATAAATAAATGACTGTTCTTATAGTTTAAATGCCAAAATTAGGCACGCAGGTGAAGCTTATTGTTTAGCGATGAGCAGAAAGTAGAAAGATTACTCTAGAAACTGCAAATATTTATATAAGCGACATTCAAAGTGGTTACAAAAAGAACTAATGATACCAACTGAGACAGAAAGCGACAACACCATCAAGATACACTGGAGAGCCGCAGGAAGACCTTTAGTAAAGTTTGAGGAAGCATCTATGTGGACAAAAAAACGTAGAGTTCAAGATCTGATAAATTCACGCCCCGTTGAAGAACTTAGATTTACATGCGATATTTTAAGAGGATCAACATCAACAAGTCAACATCAGCCGACTTTAAGTCCTCGTCAAGTTCTTGCTTTATATTTTGACCTTGATCTTTCTGGAGGAAAGTATAATATTCTCCGCAGTTTTATGAATAAGAACTATTTTCAATCCGGCAAGACTCTGAGGCAAGCTAGAAAACTTTGTTTACCAAATGTAAGTGGAATAACTGCAGAGGTTTTTTTTTATATAATTTGCACGCGCTCAAGGGATTTAAGTGCTTGCACACATCGCGGGCGAAGGAAAATCAGGGAGGATAGAAAGAGAGGTACCGGTGAACGATGGTTTTAAATGTTTGAAGGTTATAATGACTAGAAAATAAACACCTAGGTAGGGCATTCCATAAGCGAGTTGTACGGCTTCGAGAGTGTCCAGTGTTTGAGTGATATAAGTATCACCTATGTGTTTTATCGCACGGTTTTTTGAAGCCTATCTAGCAGGTGCAGATATGTGTTTGGCGCATCCGACCAGATGTGGGAATTATACTCCAATTTCGGGCCAATAAACGCCTTATATATTGAGGCCAGATAAGAGGGGGGGAAGGATTGCTTACATCGCTTGAGGAAACCTAGATATTTCGCAGCGTTTTTGACGACATCGAATATGTGGTCATTCCAACGTAGGTTGTCACTGACACATATACCGAGAATGAAAAGTTTATCGGTTTCGATGATGCAAGTGCCATTCATGGATAACGGCTCTGTCTTTAAATTTCGCTTTAACGACAGCAGACAGCATTGTGTTTTGGAAGCATTAAATTCTACTCTGTTAGTGGTTCTCCAATTAGTTATGCTGTAAATATCAGAATTTAATGAACTTAACATACGCTGGCGTTCCCGTTCTACAGCCGAAGAGCAGGGACGTGAGTCCGGGAATTGAAGAATTGGATTAGAAGTAGCAGACAAGAAATCGTTGATGCAAATTAAAAAGAGTGTCTGAGACAGAACGGAGCCCTGGGGCACACCAGCATTTATTTTGTGAATATCAAACTTGAAACCATCCAAGACGACTTGAACGAACGTTCCGACAGGTAATTTCTAATCCATTGAAGAAGATAATCAACGTTTTGGTTCCACTTTTCGGTGAGATCAAATCACCAGTGAACCTGTTGCTACGAGAACCGTGCTACCGGTCATTGAGAAGTTTTCCCGTTTCGAGATATTTCATAAGCTGACGGTTTATCAGCGTTTCCATGATCTTGGAAAGAAGGGACGAAAGTGCAATGGGTCTGTAGGAAGAAAGAGAAGATTCGCCTTTTTTAGGGACGGGCTGAACAAATGCTGTTTTCCATCTGCTCGGAAAGAATCTTAAGAGTAGGATTGATGAAAAAGCTTACGCAGTGGTTTTGCCAGCGAGGAAGAACACCTCCTCAGAAGGAGGTGAGATATACCATCTGAAACAGCGGGTCTATGGATGTTAAGATCTTTAAGAACTCTTGCTACTACACGAGTGCGAAAGTGGATTCGTCCCATTGTAGATTCGACGCACTCAAGTGTAGGCGGAGACAAAGCACAATCTGGGAATGTTGAGCTGGCCGCAAAGTGTGCGGCAAGCAGATTGGCCTTGTCCAAAGGGCTGACAGCTGGAATGTCATTACAAATGAGCGTTGGGATGGAGGATGAGGCAGAACTTTTAATATTTTTGACGAATGACCAAACATTTTTACTACCTTTGGGACATTGTATGTAGTATTTTCTGCCTCAGTTTTTGGTCGTATTGGAATTTTACGCGCTTGAGAAAGACGTTGCAGTTATCCTCTGTCGGGTTGATCTTGAAGGACCGAAAAAACATTACTCTAACCCTGACAGCCTCTTTACAGCTTGAGTCGTACCATGCTTTTACGTTTGGCTTGATACTCTTCATCCGATGAGGGATAAAATTTCTCATTCCAAAGAGAATGGTGTCTGTGATCATATTAGACATTACCCTACAAAGCATTTTAAAAATCATGGACATCGATCTCGCCTTAGATTAAAAGCGAATTTGCAAGTGGGGATTTGATGGCAGTGCAGGACACAGCTTTTACAAACAGAAATTCACGGGAAATACATCTCAAACTGATAGCTTTTGTTGTTCTCAAATTAGTAGATGACAATAAAACTGAGTTATGGGTCAACCCACGTTCCTCCTCCACATTGTTTTGCAGACCTGTTAAGTTAATTTTTATGAAGGAGAACCAGCATTCTGTAACGGAGCAAGAATCCTTAATGAAAAATGCTATACGCCAATTAACTGCTTATCAAATTAATTTCGATGGTATTTCTGTGCTAGCTAAATACGAATTACATTTTACAATATTAGACGGAAATACTCGTAGTTTTCTTACCAATCGTGATCATATCTCCTTGTGCTGCATTTTTCTGTTATTGTTTTTGGTATTTGATCGTGAGTGATCGTCGAGCAGAGAGACGAAAAAAAGGGAAATCACAGCTAGGGTTAGAGATGTTATGAAAGTGATGCGAGCTACGATCCATGAGCTTGGAACTGATTGCTTTTGTAAACGATTTCAATGTTTTACTTTAATAGAAGAGCCAGAACGGACTCAAATAATTCGCGATTTCAATGACTTGGGAGAAACCAATGCCCAAAATTCTTACCTTTCTGGCCTTAGTACTGTTCTCGCAGTCATGCGTAGGTGTCACCGGAAAAATGACGAAGAGGCGCGATTAAATTCAGCTTCGTTCAGCTATCGAGTCCGAATTAGAGAGAATGGACAAAGTCGTGTAAAGGAGGCTCTCGTTAAAGAAGCGAAATCCCCAATCGACGGCCGTGGAAAACATGGTGTACAACTTCATATTTTTAGAGATGAGACAAAGCAGAAGGCGATCAATTTTATAAAAAAATCTAAAGGGTCGCAAATCACACTATTCGTTGAAAGACTCAAGGAAACTGTACCTACCTGATCCATTAAATATTTCTAATTTATATAAAATGTACATTGAAAATTGTACATGGAATGGCGTATGAATCATTCCGTTGTATATTTGAAAATAATTTCAACATATTTATCCACGGAAAGACACCTGCCGCACCTGTGATACTTTTAAGACTGAACTGCTATCTGTAGTCGAGATGTCAAAATCATTTTTGAGTGATGATGTCAGAAAGAAAACACTGGAACAAGTACACATTAAAATGCAACAAAAAGAGCTTCATCTCAAGAATAGTGAGCGGCTCTAGAGCTGTTATCGCAAGCGCTCTTTGAAATCCAAGACCATGGGTTCCATGGTTTTCAATGGACTACCAAAAAAATACACCCACACGCAACATCAGTTTCAAAATCCTGGTTCTATCGAATTCACAATCCATATTCTATACCTACTATGAATCAGTAGCTAAAAAAGGAGTAGACGAAGTTTGATCCATGATGCACCACCTTTTTCGTCACGTTTTACCAGAGGAAGTGAGGGAGCTTACAATTTTTTGTGACATGTGTGCCGGACAAAATAAGTATTTCATGGTTATACGATTTTTACATTGCATGGTTGTGGAAGAAAAACGGTTTGATTCGGTGAAAGTGATATTTCCGATCCAGGGGCATTCCTATCCCGAATGCGATCGGAGCAGAGACTCCAGATGACTGGAGGGAAGAATTTAAAAACTGCCGAATAAAATCCCTTCCATTCCAAGTAATTGACTGTGGACATAGTTTTGATTTTCAAAATTGGACTGCCTTTCTTCGCTCATTGTACACAGGAAAATCTCCTTTGTCTACCCGGCCCATAAGGATGCAAAAATTTGAAAATTAACAACCTAATGGGGTTTTTCACAAGATTGAATTTTAAAGATGTACCTTCACCAAACAATTACCTATCAAAAATACCAAATTTGAAGATCTGAAAGCGCTGTCAACATTCCTTGATAAACCAGATGCCAAACAATTTTACAAAAGGTTGACCTATTGTACATCAACCAACCTGCAGAAAGTACTGATGATGAATACCTGGATGATCCACCAATTGACGCCTGATTACCGTGACTTCAGCCCATGTTTTTCTTTGAAAAAAAAAGTTGAAATGATAATGTAATATTTTTTAAAACTTATTTTCACTTTTCTACGTTTTAATAAAAACATAAACCAAACACATAATGTGTGAGATCAATAATTCAACCAGCGCTCTGGCAGCATTCTCCATGTTTATTCATTTTTAATCATATCTTGTTGTATGGCAATACTTTTAATGTCATTTTTGAATTTTAACGTTTTGAGTAATTTTCCTCTCCAAATTTTAATTCATTCGTTTTTCTCTGGCGTTCACGCTGGTTCTTTTGTAAATACTATAAAACTACTTTTAAATAAATAAAGCTATAAAGTTCAACAGGTTATGGGCCCAGACCCAAACCACAATGAACAGTGAAAGATTTAAAAAAGAAAATAAATAACTGAACAAATTTAATTACTGCTGCAATTACGTCGATGAACGTGAACGCGATCAAGCGAAAATTACGACACATGGGTAATGCAATGAGGCCGTGATGACCAAATGTTGGACATGGAAACACGTCAACGGAGCAGCACAGAGACCCAAACTGAAGGATGGGGACGAGAATTCCAAAAACGAACTGGAGAAGTGGCTGGAAGATGACGCAAAGGCAAAATCAGATTTGATAATAGCTATCGACCCGAGTCTATTGCGGCTGGTGAAAGATTTGGACACGGCCAAGAGTGTCTGGGAGCGATTGAAGTCAGAATTCACCTCCACGGGACCAGTCAGGAAGGCGGCACTTCTGAAGCGTGTGGCAACCTACAAAATGCAGGAAGGTGACGATCTGCGGAGAAATCTGCTGAACGGATTTCCACCTAGCTTAGTTGTTCTGATATGCTATGGAATCCCATGACAATTTGCCGAAACCTGAAGTCCTGAGGGAGAAAATCCTTGAGCAGAACGATGCACAAAACCAACGCAAGGCGGACGGTGATACAGAAGCGATGTATGTCCATCGAGGCACACGGCCGAACAGGTCAAAGTTTGAACGAGGTGCTACACATAGGAAAAACTATGGTGATGCAAGTGAAGGCGACAAAACGGTCAGATATAAGTGCTACAGATGCCATCAAGTGGGCCACAAGGCGTCTGAATGTCCGGAAAATAAGAAACCACGGAGCTACTCAAAATGTGAATCGTCAGCAAAGGCAGAAAGTACTTTTCACACAGCCGAAGTGGAAGATCAGGCTTTGGGGATCCTGAAGAGTGGCGACAGAGGACGATATTGCTTGGATAGTGGTTGCACGTCACACATGTGCAACGACGAACGTTTGTTTTCTTCGTCCTCTCCGATGGTGCAATACATTGAAATACATTGTTAGTAAAAAACTTGAGGACTAATCTTCTTTCCGTTGCGAGGGTAACGGACCACGGAAATACCATCACTTCACACGGAGAGAGCGATTGTTCACGAAAATGTATGCAGGAAAGTATGGTCAGTCAGAAGGCATCGCATTTTGAGTTGTGGCATCGCAGGCTTGGCCATTTAAATGGACGAGATATGTTGGATATGTCTCGGAGAAAATTGGTGACTAGACTAGAGATCATCGAAGACGGAAGGCGTGAATCATTCGACATTTGTCTTCGCGGAGAAATGACTTTATTGCCGTTTCCCAAGATGTCAAAGAGGTGTACAAAGCTTTTGGATCTGGTGCATACTGATGTCTGGGGACCTTCCAGGACAAAATCGTTGGAGCAATTTTTTATCACTTTCATTGATGATAGCAGCCGATAGTGCGAAGCTTTCTTTTTGAAACAAAAGAGTAACGTTGTCAACGCTTTCAAGGAATACAAAGTTCACGTAGAGGCACAAACTGGTCGCAAAATTAAATGTTTGATGTTGGATAATGGGCGAGATTTGCGTAACGAGTTTGACGAGTTCCTCAAAAGAAATGGTGTAAAACAACGACTTTCAGTTCCACACACGCCACAGCAAAATGGGTTGGCGGAACGCAAAAACCGGGTTCTCGTCGAAATGGCAAGGTGCATGCTCATTCAATAAGGTATTGGAAACGAGTTTTGGGCAGAAGCTGTACCAGCGTCAAATTACATGTGAAATAGACGTCCAACCGTCAGTTTGGATCGCCACACACCGTTTGAATATTGGAACAAAAGATTGCCGAACCTGAGTCATTTGAAGGTGTTTGGAGTAAGAGCATTTGTATTGGGCAAAGCTGCTGGTGAGGGAAAGTTCGAGGCGCGCTCATGCTCGGATACTCTGAAGCATCCAAGGGGTACCGAGTGTGGGTTCCTGAAAAACGGAATGTGGTTGTTACCAGGGACGTCAAGTTTATAGGAAACGAGCTGATCCGCGTGGAGCGTCAAGAAAAATATTTTGCAATTCCTGGTGAAGAATCTGAGAGCGAATACGGATCAACTTCAGTTCAGATACCGATGCAATGATTAGATGAAGATAAAGAGCCCGAGGAAGGGACTGTACCACAGGATTATAAGCAAGTTTCAAAAGTTAGTTCCAAGTTCCAAGAGCAGAACAAAGAGTCTCAACGGACATATCAAACGAACAACAGAGCCTGGATTGAGATAACAAACGTGAGGAAAAAGAGGAAACAGATAACGAAGATTATTTCGATTCGGTGGATGGAGATGACGAACATAGGAGAGCTATCACTCGAAGATACGATGTCTGGAACAGAAGCACAAGGATGGCTAGAGGCGATCAAATATGAGATCCGAGGGCTTATCAAGAATAATACGTAAGACTTGGTCACGCGTCCAGCGAATGGAGCTGGTGTGACCAGTAAAATCGTTCTGCGTAATAAGTTGAAACCGGATGGATCGCTTGATCGGAAGAAAGCTCGAGTTGTTGGCAGAAGATTTTCGCAACGTCAAGGAATAGATTTCGTAGAAACTTTTGCACCTGTTGCTCGTCTTGAATAGATCAGACTCCTAATGGCATTAGCTGGTCGTGATAGCTTGGCAATTTACCAGATGGACATAGTTGCGGCTTATTTATATGGCGACCTAGAGGAGGAGATTTATATGGATCCTTCAGAACACTTTCAGCAGGCGTTGCAGATGATAGTAAAAGAAGGTGGGCGAAAAGACGGAGCAGGAAGAAAAGCCAAATAGATGCTCCAAAAGCTCAGAGAAGGTAATAGCGTTTGTCGTCTGAGAAAATCACTTTATGGTCTTCGGCAGGGCGTCAGTGGCATGAGAAGCTAGATAAAACACTTCGACATCTAGGCCTGAAACCTGCTACTAACGATACATGTCTTTACTATGGATCAAACAAGAAAGAATTCACAGTCACTGCAGTGTATGTTGATGACATTTTGTATATGCATCAAGAAGTCAGAAGACATTGGACAGTATCCGCAGGGGTCTTGCTACTGCTTTCGAAGTTAAAGATCTCCAATTGGCACGGTACTGCTTGGGCGTCGAGATAATTTAAGGAAACGGTAAAATCAAACTAAGGCAGCAGGCGTACATCAAGGAGCTACTAAAGAAATTTAAGACGGACGAGTTGAAACCGTTAAGCACACCAAACGATACAAAGGCGAAATTGATAAATGGAGAGTGTCGTACTAAAGGACAACAAGCCGGAAAACCATATCAGCTGCTCATTGGGTTGCTTATGTATCTTGCAATTGCGACCAGGCCGGGCATCGCTTTTACCGTGAATCGACTGTCACAGTTCAACGAGTGTTATCAAGACGTGCATTGGTCAGCTGCGAAGTGTGTTCTACGCTACTTGCGATGTAAAGAGAACTAGGAGTTGGTGTACAAAAAGGATGCACTTAATCTTGGAGGATTTTCAGATGCTGACCATGCGAACGACGAGATAGACAGGGTATCGTACACTGGATACGTTTTTACACTAAGTGGAGCAGCAATCACTTTTCGTTCTCAGAAGCAAAGGTCAGTGGCTAGATAGACAACGGAACCAGAATATGTTGCACTATCCGTATCATGTAGCAACGTATCTTCGAAATCTGATGACTGAAATGAATTTGCTTAAGTTGGCTGGTATAACTATTAATCGAGGCGCAAAGCACATAGCCGAGAATGCAGTTTCTCATTCGCGTAAGAAGCACATTGCAACCAGATATCATTTTGTACGTCAACTGTTAAAAGATGGAAAAATAGCCATCTTACACACTCCAACTGAAAGGATGCCAGCGGATGTGTTCACTAAGCCACTTCCTGGTCCAGCACACTATTGATGTATGAGAGAAATCAGGATGACAGCATGTTAAAGTGCGCTGTTTGAGGAAGGCGCTCTGGCAGCATTCTTCATGTTTATTCATCTTTAATCATACCTTGTTGTATGGCAATACTTTTAATGTCATTTTTGAATTTTAACGTTTTGAGTAATTTTCCTCTTCAAATTTTAATTCATTCGTTTTTCTCTGGCGTTCACGCTGGTTCTTTTGCAAATACTATAAAATTACTTTTAAATAAAGTTCAACATAATGGTTTTTGAGAATTTTTATCTGTTTCTTGAAGCATGTAGGAGTAGGGAAAATTTAAATTTGATTTTTCTCAAAACTGGTTGGAATGGACTAAAGCCGTTCTTCCCCTGTAAAGAGAGATATTTTTTGATTGATATACCTTCCAGGAAGGCTAATTTTCAAACCGTGGTGTTTGCAGTTTTTGGCAAATTACCATGAATAGACCAACCTACACCAGAAGAATGCTTCAGTATCATTCAAATTTATTTGGAAATCGTTCTTGGATTCTCGAAACGTATGCGTTATTTGGTTTGCCTTCAACTTTTCTCGCTATTCGCCGTGTTGTGGATAAATTATGTCGAAAGGACAATAACACGTCAATATAATGAGTGCAAAGAAGAAACCATAGCCATTGTAAGCGAAAGTGTATCGGAAGATCAGGAATTCTCAATCCGATGTCGATCACAATAGTTTGGCCTTCACCATGTGGAAAATTTTGTAAAAAGATCTTCGTTTGCGACGGGAATGCGCGGATAGAGCTTTTAAGCGGACCCTTATTTTTATCGAGAAATTGTGTTTAGTGACGAGGCTCACTTTTGGTTCAATGGGCTTATGAACCAACAAAATTGCTGTTTATGGAGTGAGGAAAATTCAGAAGAGACTCACGAGACATCCACAAAAGTGCTGTTTCGATCGATGTTTCCTTTCCAAAAATGATGCCGGAATTTGTGTTACAGTCAGTGTTCCAATCCAGTTGATAGTGCTTCCAGCAGGATGGGGCACCTGCCGTACTACCCATGAGATCATTTACATTACGAAATGTACCATTGAATTGGACGTTCACAGACTTTTCTGATAGGCAAACGTGTTCCAATGTTTTTTCTTCTGCGCCTAAAAGCAGAGTAGCTAACTCATTTGTAATCAGTTTTTTTGAAAAAAAAAAAAATAAAAACAAGGCGCAGTTGGCCTAGAGAAAGTAGTGGTAGACCTTCGAAATAATATGGAGAACTGGCGGTTTAATAACTCAGGTTTTACTAAGTTCAAGGACGAAAATATGGCAAATAGTGTCAGGACTGACGATGAGAGCTACAATCGAAGACCGCCGAATAGGAAGGAAAAGTATTTAACTAAGGGAAAATGGAAAGGCCCGCAAACCTTCCATACATATACACAGGGTGGTCCATCTGGAGGCTTCGGTATAGAAATGTTTAACAACTTTGATAATTCTCATCCGATCGGCTTCACTAAACACAATTTGGAAACGTCAGTTTATTACAATTTCAACCCTGCATAGCTTTACCGCTTGTCTTACGAGAAAAACGTCATTCGATTGATTGAAACTGAGCCGGATTTTGGGAGCAAAGTCTAATGACCAACGAGGATTATTTCACCCTCTCTGGCGGAGTAAAGAAGTAAAATTTTTCCTTTAAGGGAACCGATAATCCTCGAATAATTCATGAAACCTCATTGTACGATGGGAAAGCGGTTGTCTGGGCCGGTATTTTCTCCAAAACCATCATTGAGCCATTTTTTTTTAAAGTTAGGGAGACGGTCGATAACATTCGGTATTGGTGCATGTTGGCTCGCTTTGAGTGTTCGCAAATGCGTGAAGAATGCCCACAAGACTAAATAAAAGCTTGCGAGATCACGAATTTTATTGGTCTTTCCTTTATAATTATGTTTATAGGTTTTTGCGGTTTTTTTAGACAACTGCTTTCTGTTGCACGCCCCGAAATGATTCCCATCTTCTTGCACTTTTCTGATCTACCGAAGGCGAGATATTTAATTTATTCCGTTCTTTTGTGAATGCTTTGCCGCGGAGCGTTAATATTCGTTCGCTTTACATTATATAGTCATTCCGGGTTATATCCCATCGTCAAAGGCCCTCAGCGCGAAAGAAAACAAAATTACTTAAAGCACCTTGCGTTCAAAACGAATATGGATGCATTCACACGCCTTCGATAACGTACATAACACATGGGTTGAAAAGTCCGTGCCGTCCGTGTTAGGGTGTTAGAAGGTCAAGATTTGTTTTAAGGAAGTCATTATTGCCTCGAGTGAGGTTAAAACTCAAAGAAATTTCAGATAGAGACAAATTGTCCTAAACTTATCTGAGAGTATATGATGTGCACTCTGCCCTTTTTTTCTACTTGAACGGAACTGTACTTTATTTAGAAGTTCGATATTTGTTTTGAGGAACTGATTATTATTAGTAACGTTTTCCAGATTAATAATGCAGGCTATTTCAATTCAAGAGAAAATTGAAATGATATTGATTTATGGAGAAAGTGGAAGGAACATCGATGGTGCTGTTGCTCTTTACGCCCAACGTTTCCCAGACCAGATACGATCGCGCGCTTCCTTTTATCGGGTCATCCAACAATTCACTGGTGAAGGAAGTGTGCAACCAAAGAAAAGGAATTGGTCATATAGGGTGGCTGTTGAGGATAATGAAATAGCAGTGTTAGCTGCCGTTGCACACGATCCTCACATTAGCACTCGCCAAATAAGTCGTGAATCAGAAATTTCTCAAACGACTGTCTGTAAGATATTACATCGGCATAAATACCATCCTTATCATGTTTCAATGCATCAAGAACTTTCTAGTGAGGATTTTCGCAACCGGGTTTCCTTTTGTCAATGGGCACTTCAGCAAATTGAACGAGACCCCCTTTTTTCGCCAAGGTGTTATTCTCTGATGAGTCGACTTTCACCAATCACGGTACGGTCAATCGACATAATATGCAATACTAGGCTACCGTAAACCCTTTTTGGTTGCGACAAGTTGAACGCCAGCACCCTTGGAACGTTAATGTTTGGGCGGGGATTATTGGGGATAAATTAATAGGTCCATATTTTATTGAAGGCAACTTGAATCGCGAGAAGTATGCAAACTTCTTGCGGGACCATCTTCCAGTATTACTAGAAGAATTGCCATTGGAGTTGCGACAAACAATGTGGTTTCAATATGATGGTTGTCCAGCCCATTATTCCCAAGTAGCCCGGGGCGTATTAAACAATGTTTACCATCAACAATGGTTCGGACGAGGGGGTCCGAGGCAATGGCCTGCTAGATCACCTGATCTTACGTCACTTGATTTCTTCTTGTAGGGCTACTTAAAAAGTGAGGTTTACAGAAAAAAGCCAATAACACGTGAGGTCATGAAAAGACGAATAACTGAAGCTTGCCGGAAGATTACGCCAGAAATACTTCTCAGTTCTGTTGGTTCATTTAGAGCGCGGATAGACAAGTGTATTGAAGTAAATGATCACATTTTCGAGCATTTGTTGAAATAGTCTCGGGAAATAAACGTCAAAATGGGAAGAATTCAATGATCCAAAAGTGGGAGGCAAGGGGACCCACTCTATTAATCACCCCGAAGGAAACAAAATACTGCTACATCCACGTCGTTGTTTCTGGGTTATGCTAAACGCAGTATGTAAAAACAAATGACAAGCCTACGAGCAATACGACTGAGCAATGAAAATCAGGAATTATCATTTGAAAAATCAAAAGTGACCTTCATTTGACTTTGAAAATGGGGCTCAAGTTCAAACTCGTGGTCACCATCTTATGTCAGCTTCAGAGCCTTGTGACTTTTGTCTGAAACATTTTTCGCAATATCGCGTATTTTTCGAGTAATTTGGATGTCTCAAGTTAAAAAACTTACCCTGTAGTTGCCTTCGAGGGCGATACACTGATTGAAACGATTTTTCAATCTTTCGATACCAGTTCTGTAGTACGATTTCGGTTTAGTCTCAAAATAGGCCTCTGTTTCGGCGATTACTTCTTCATCGGTCTTAAATCTCTTTCCGGCGAGCATTCTTTTGAGGTCTGGGAACAGGAAATAGTAGCTGGGGGGGCAAATCTGGAGAATACGGTGGGTTGGGAAGCAATTCGTAGCCGAATTCACTCAATTTTGCCATCGTTTTCATCGACTTGTGACACGGTGCATTGTCTTGATGAAACAGCACTTTCTTTTTCTTCAAATGCGGCCGTTTTTCTGCGATTTCGTCCTTCAAACGCTCCAACAACGCAATGTAATAGTCGCTGTTGATAGTCTGCTCCTTTTGGAGATAGTCGATGAAAATTATTCCATGTGCCTCCCAAAATACGGATGCCATAACCTTGCCAGCCGACTGTTGAGTTTTTGGTCGTTTTGGACGAGGTTCGTCGCCTGCTCGCCACTCAGCTGACTGCCGACTTGACTCTGGTGTGAAGTGATGGAGCCAAGTTTCATCCATTGTCACATACCGATTCAAAAATTCGGCTTTATTGTGATTGAACAGCTTTAAACACTCCTATGAATCATCAACACGTTGTTGTTTTTAGTCGACTGTGAGCAAACGCGGCACCAACTTTGAACAGAGCTTTCGCATGTCCAAATATTCGTGTATGATATATCCAACACGCTCTTTTGATATCTTCAGAGCCTCAGCTATCTCGATCAACTTCACTTTACGGTCATTCGTAATCATTTTGTGAACTTTTTTGATGTTTTCATCTGAAACAGCCTCTTTTGGACGTCCACTGCGTGCATCATCTTCGGTGCTTGTATGACCACTTTTAAATTTTTCAATCCACTTGCGAATGGTTCGTTCGGCTGGTGCAGAGTCCAGGTAACACTTATCAAGCCATTTCTTTGCTTCGGCTGCATTTTTTCCCATCAAAAAGCAATGATAAATCAACAGAAGAAATTGATTTGAATCCATTTTTTTTTCATAATAACAAAAGTTGCTTCACTCACAATGCTATATCTCGAGAACTAATCGTCCGACAGCTGTCAAATTTATACACGTATCTTTTGAAGGTTGGTACTAACTGAAAATGGTATGGATTTAATTCAAGTGGTGCCCTCTCTTAGAAACGGAACGGACTTTTCAGCCCATGTGTTATATATTTCTGCACCACAGACCAAGACGAGGGTTATTATAGGCAGAGTCTTATTAGGATCATCCATAGTGTTGCCTTAAAAGGCTTACTACTCGACTGAGAGTTATGAGAGTTAATAACGGAGCTAAGGTAGAATGCATTTACTTTAATTTTACCATATCTTTAGTATTGACTGTGACTTTACTTCTCTGTTTCTGTTCAAGCCTTGTTGGCTTAAGACGTTTTTTTCTCATTTTCTTCAAAACGTTGTACCTGGGATAGTATCTCCTCATTTCTTCCAATGTTCTTTCTTCTTTTTTTATTTATTATCTCTAGGTATACGAGTATTAGGAGTTTAGTGAACGTGGTCAGGTGTAACTCAGCCCAATAATTCCAGTATTTGTGACGCCTTGGCATTGATGCGACTGATCTTCAGCTCTTTATGTATTAACGAGATTTTGAGAGATTCACGATTGACGATTTCTGGCAGTGTGTTGTGATTGCAGGCGTTCAACATTAAGTCTCCCCATAGTTGCGGCGTCTGAGACATCCGTAGATGTGGGTTTGCTCTAATTAGAGAGTGTTCCGAGTCTACATTAGCTCATCTAGAATGTGCGGGCATCTATAATATTGAAAAAGCGCCTCGCGTCGATCGTAACAACTGACTTGGTTGACTGCTATCCATAGATAAACTAACCTAATGTCAAACTCTACGAATCCTTTGGCAAATCCTTAACTTTCGCACAGACATGCTGTAAGTGAATTCCAACACTTTTACATTCTCTATTACTTTCTCAAAATTTGATAGAATGAGAGCAATTTGCACGAGTGAGTGTAATGGACACGACGTTTTTTTGATTAAAATGGGCGTGGTTTATATAAAATGAGAGGGAAATTGCCATTGATGACAATTCACACTTATTCACAACAGGGTCGCACGGATGGGGGCGATCAGTAGAAAATCGGTTTTTGATTTTCCAATATCTGGAAAGTTTGCCATCTAGGTTAGATCATCTATGGTTTTGATGTTGATTGGATTGAGGCATAGATGGCAAACTTTCCAGATATTGGAAAATCAAAAACCGGTTTTCTACTGATCGGCTTTAACCGTGTGACCCTGTCTGTGAATTCGTGTGAATTGCCATTAATGGCAATTTCCTTCCCATTTTACATAAAACCCGCCCATTTTACTGAAAAAACATCATCCACATTACGCACACGCGTGAAATTTGCTTTTAAATTGCTTTCATTCTGGAAAATTCTGACAGGTTATAGAAATGTACAAATGTTGGTAATTCACTTACAGTGCATCTGTGCGAAAGTTAAGGATTTGCCAAAATATTAGTAGAGTTTGCCATCTAGGTTAGTCTATGATGTCGTATAGGCTATATACGTACATAACTGAGGACGTAAAGATGCTGTCCTTTTCCAACTTGGGGCTGAAATAATTGAGCTTTACTAACAACGAATCGTTAGTCATGACTTAAAAAAGTATCAACTTAAATATTAATACAGACTTAAGTCGAAAGTGTACTAATAATTGTTTAATAGTCAGCTCTTACTTAAACTTGACTCTTTCAAAAAGTCTACTACATTTTTATTGAAACTACTACATAACATTACTTTGACATTTCATATTCACTTTGAATTTGGTTTTTCTTGGAAGTGGCGCGAAAAATAAAAATTTTAAAAAGCCGAAGTAAACAAAATCAGCTGAAAAACTGTGATGCCACTGTACTGAAGTTAATATGTTATAATTTTTTCTTCGTAAATGAAAACTGAATTCCATAAGAATTCTTCTTAGAACTCGAATATTATATTATTTTCATAAATTAATAACTTTGAAGTAGTTAGTAATTTATTGATTAAATGAAACATTCACGAAAAACACCAATATACCAAATTAAACTGTAAAGTATTTCAATAAATTATAATGAAGGAAAAAGGAATTTTCAAAACAACTGAAAATGAAATAGTACTTATACGATTTCGACTTATTCACCTAGTATTTTACGGATAATTTAATTATTTAAGATACCAAGTCTAATTCTTATAAGTAGAAATTAGCTAAAATAAATTAGTAAATTGGCATCTTCAATGTCATGTTTAAAAATTTAGACATGGCTTCGTGTACATTTAACTCCATAATAACACTAAAATCTACTTTAAATTCGTTATTAGTACAAACATTTTTGAAAGTGTGGAGATTATATAGGGTCCGCCATCTAACGTTTTTTTTTGAACTAGTGCTTATTTCGTGAATGGTAACACTTAGCTCATGTCTGATTTGACAGATAATTAGTTTTATCCTTCCGCTGAACGAATATGGTTGTGTATACGCTTCGCTAAGTGGGCCTGCGATCGACTTAGAGAAGATGCCGATTTTGCCAAAAAAATCATCTTTTCAGATGAAGCTCATTTTGATCTTGGCGGGTATGTAAACAATCAAAATTGTAGCATTTGGGGCACAGAAAACCCGCACGCATACATTGAAAAGCCGATACACCCAAAACGAGTCACTGTTTGGTGCGGATTTTGGTCCAGAGGCATAATTGGGCCATTTTTCTTCGAAAATGAGCAAGGAATGGCCGTTACAATCAATGGCGATCGTTATCGGGCCATGTTGAACGAATTTTTGTTCACAAAAATTGAAGAAGAGGATATTGGCAACATTTGGTTTCAACAGGACTGCGCTACGTGCCACACAGCCGAAGCTACACTCGATGTTTTGCGCCCTGTTTTTGAAGATCGCATTATCAGCCGCAGAGCTGATGTCGTTTGGCCACCCCGGAGCTGCGATTTGACACCGTTGGACTATTATTTGTGGGGTGCCGTAAAAGATAAGTGTTACGCCGACAAGCCAGAGACAATTGACGCTTTAAAGGACAATATTCGTGAAGCCATTGGTGAAATACAGCTGCACACAATCGATAATGTGCTTAAAAATTGGACCGATCGTGTAGGCTACTGCATGACCAGCCGAGGCAGCAATTTGAATGAAATTATTTTCCATTATTAACTGGAAGGATTGTACTTTCAAATAAAAAAAGAAATTTGAGAAAATATTCGGTAGTTTTTTTTTATAGCATTTTCAAAAAAAAAAAACATTTTTTGCGGACCCTATACTTAAGCTGTATACTAAATTTGGTTGTTAGTAAGGCCCATTGTGTTTAGGGAATAGATCATACTTCTGTTCGAGGAGCTAGGGGCACGCTCTGTGGGAGCATGAACGCATTTACATAAGTCTTATTTTGGTAACCCAATTGCAGATTGTAATCAAGCGACCGCTCGGAAAGGTGAACTTAAGACTGATATCGCTGCTCTGTTTGAATCATGCCACAGTTTTAACAGATCCAAGTTAGGCTCAGCATACTTGATTATCTTCAGCGACTCCACTACTCCTTTCCCAATTGATTGGATTAGGACTAGCCACCGCGGAATAAAAATGACCAAATTTTCAATAAAATGAAATCCATATTTTGAGCAACTAAAACATTTATTTGTTTTTTTTTTTAAATTTTGTTTAAAATTTTTACTACAGGTACCTTTCCACTTGCCTTTCAGCACTTAAAAATAAATACATATCTACTTAAAAATTAAAAACAAAAACTAACATAACAGAACAAAAAAGAAACAATCAATAAGTTAAATATCTAGGTTGCTTAATACTTTTAATCGGTAAAACGAAAAAAAAAACACTCAGTGCATCATTTTTTAACTCTTCCCTAGAAGCTTCTTGTTTCTTCTTTCAAAATATCACCTCATTCAGCGGTTTAACTCTGGTGGCTTAGACTCAAAATTTTAAAACAAATATAATGGACAAAAAAACGAATCATGTCAAGGATAATACAAATACATCTCTGCCTTAAGAGGAGTAATCAACTTCCTTCCAATGGACAATGCATCTTTGCGAATCTGGTGCAACACCAAAGGGTTTCGACCCATCACTGTGAGTGTATGTGTTGACCTGAAAATCTAGCAGGGTCTTGTAGTTGTATACATCTGATCCCAGTTGCTACAAGAAAGAGAAGAAATAAAGTCACATGAAGCCTTTGAAAAAACTTTGGAATAGATCCTGGTTTACCTGTGTAAGTGGGCTGGAGTTCGTAGTGAAGATTCCAACAAAACCTTTCTTTTTAGCTAATCGCAGGACTTCATGTTCCATAAAGTGCATGCACGCGATGTTCTCCTGTGGATTCAAATCGGGACTGGTACCCATCATGAAAGAGTGCAGGATCTTATTCAATCCCTCAGGTAAATATTTATCTCTGTAGAGGATAAAGATTCAAATATACTAAGAGTAAAAGACAGTCTTAATACGAGTGCCTACGTACCTTATTGGACCCTCGAGTGATTCTAGGAAATCAAAAACAATACTAAGACGAGAGTTTACTTGCACTTCTGGCTCGTCGCGGGCATCAAAATTCAACGCCGTGCCAATGACTCTATTTGTATTGATGTCCCTTATGATGAAACTTAGATCCTTCTCCACGAGCACTTGCCAAATGCTCTAAAAAAAAAATTAGAAAAACAGATAAAATACGATGTACTGAGCTTTCTTCTTTACTTGTCCTTACATTTATAATATCACTGTAATCGGTTCTGTAAATTTCTGGCTTGAGCCACTGTTCCAGGTCAGCCTTGCCGTAGAAACTCTCCACAATGATTCTGAAAAAAAGTTACTTTTTAGTCATCTCCTTAGAGTTTCAAGAAGTAAAACCTACTCAATTACATCATCCTTATCGTTCATGGTGAGGGGGAATGCCTTCATATTTAGGTGCGGGCAAGCGTTAGTCCATTCATCGTCCATTGGAACTGCTTTCTCATTTTTGGCCATTTTATACAGGATGTCTCCAAGATTCTTTGACGAAATAAAATCGGATATACCGATTAAGTAACCTTTTTCACGTAGTAAAGTAACGGTGAATATTGAGTTAAGCGATGTGCCACCCAACTCGTAGAAGTTACTATTTGGTGTGAGAGTTGCACGCGTAGATCGCCCAATCACACTGCCAACAATCTCGAATAGATCTCGAGCAATTAATTTTAGATCCTCCGGTACTTGCGAATAGTCAAAATCTAGAACAATTTCTGTATCGTTCTCATTGTTATTGGCACTTTCGTAGGATTTCAATAAGGCTTGGCGATCGATTTTCCCATTGACCAAAAGTGGAACCTGATCAATTATCACGACTTGAGGGATCATATAATCGGCGAGTTTATCCTTCAAAGCTGCTTCAATTTGCAAGCCACTAATTAAAGGTGCATCATCCCTTAGCTTCACAAATGCCAGAAGGGCCTGATCAATTTGATCCACATGGTAACAGAGTACATGTGCTCTTTCGACAACTTGAATCTCAAGGATACTTTTCTCCACCTCTGACAGATCGACGCGATGACCACGAATTTTAATTTGGGAATCTGTCCGGCCTTCGTACATGATGTAGCCGTTTTGTAGTGATCCATAGTCTCCGGTGCGATAAAGTCGGGAGTATTCTGAAAAGATAAAATTTGAGTGAACTTCAGCTTGGGTAGATACGAGTAGATCTTACTGTATTCAACGGCGAGTGGATTTTCGAAAAATCGTTCAGGATCTCGACCGTTTACATAGCCACTGGCAAGATTCAAACCAGAGACGAAAACCTCTCCAATGTGACCGTTTTTCACTGGTCTATAGTCTTGATCTAGTAGATATATCACAGTGTTGTTAATTGGTAGCCCTGAGGTAATTCAAATTTATAAGATTAACCGTTTTAACTATAATCAAATTTACATACCAATAGGAACACGATCAAGCTGACTTAATTGTTTCTTACTCTCGCATGTAAAGAATGTTACATCACCCATAACTTCAGTTGATCCA
This sequence comes from Volucella zonaria, assembly GCA_963966105.1. NCBI lineage: Eukaryota > Metazoa > Arthropoda > Insecta > Diptera > Syrphidae > Volucella > Volucella zonaria. Next base: position 314,079,399 of record OZ014530.1, on the reverse strand, counting down.
TAGAAGTTATATAACGCATGGACACCCTCTTCGAAGTAATCATAGAAATTGTCTGCTAATTGCACTGCAAGCGGTTCTCCGGAACACACCCACATTTGTAGACTCTGTAGAAGTTTAACGTTTGGCTTACGTATCATTTGAAGGTACATCAGAATGTTGCGCAAAAGTGTTGGTACCAGCACCAGTCTACGGATTTTATATTGCTCCAGCACTGTAACAAGTCTTTCGGGATCTTTGGTAACTGCTTTTGGAATCACAAGAACCGCCATACCTACGTTATTCATGGTAAGTTAAAATTTTTCATAAATAATTTTATTCAGCAACATTACCATTTAGGAGTGGACCCCAGAGTTCTGTAATCGAGTCAACAAAAGTAAGAGCTGTCTTAAATACTCCAACGGATTCATTAACATGATATGGGAATGTATCCCATTGCCATTGTAAACGGTTTAGTAAAATCGAATGCGGCAAACGAACACCTGATGGTAAAGATTAAAATTTAAGTTCAGTGGGATGCTGAATATTGCCATGAAATACCTTTCGGGATGCCTGTGCTTCCGGACGTATAAAGAACAATTGCGAGGTCTTTATTGACATTCATCATTTTAGCATCAGCAACGTTGGTAACCGGCATTTCGTTGGATCTCTGATACAGTTCATTAACATCAAATGTAAGCGTTGCACCGAATAGATTCTTATTGATATCATTGTCACAGATTACCATTATGGGGCGTGCTTCGTTCATAATATGATCAATTCGACTGGCCGGGAAACTTGGATCGATCGGTAAGTATGCAGCTCCAGTTTTCCATGTTGCAAGAAGTACCATCACTAGGGTGTCAGATGGTTGCATGCATACAGCAATTACAAAGTCACCATCTGGATTAGGTTTGAGGGAGTTTTTGATCGATTCTCGGAGGAAAAATCGAGCAAATTGATTGGATTTCTCATTGACTTGTTGATAAGTTAGAGCCCTGGAGATGACCGAAGATGCAACCTCATCGTTGTATATAAGAGCTGATTTGCAGGGATATTGGGCGAGATTATCCTCGAAGATTCGATGAAGACTACGTGGAACAATGTCTCGCTGTGGTCCTTTGATGATAGATAATTGTGGCATTGACCCCATGATCTACAAAATAATTAAAATAAAAAAAAAATTAACAATATGATTAAGAGAGAGATTATTAGTTATATTTGCAAAATTATAAAGACAATATCATGCTCTAATTTTGGGGGCTTGATTTTGTAGATTTGGAAGGGATCAACAGCCTTAAATATTCAGAGAACTTTGCCTACACACATTTTACAGCCCATGCTGATGTTTTGTTTAGGAGCAGCAATTCTTTGCAGTGCTTAAAAGGACCAAAACATGTCCAGTGGTAATAGTAATATTTGTTTATTCTGTTACAATATTTACAAGTTTAACAAAAATAACAAAAATGAACGTTGGCTTTTGCGGTCAGCCGAGAGAAAGAAATTAATAAATTTGTAATTACAAAAAAGCTTCATTTATAATTGAAGCGCTTAGAAGGTGAAGGGCCTAAGCGACATTTTCAAACATTTTGAGTAATCAACGTTTAAAATTATTTACCTATATCTGTTTTGATAAAAACAATAAAAAGTATAAACAGCCAATTTGAAGTAAATAAAACTTAATTCGTGCGGTTTTTTTTTTTCAAAATTTGAACGTTTATTTAAGAAAAACATGTACAATAGTATTATTCAAAGTATTGCCCATCTGAAGCTATGACTTTTTCCCATCTTTCTGGCAATTTGTGGATCCCATCCCAAAAGAACTGCGCCGGCTTGGCAGCCAAGAATGAATCAAGCCAATTTTTGATATTCTGCTCTGATGTGAACCGTATTTCAGTGATGGCGTTCTGCATCGACCGGAACAAATGGTAGTCAGAAGGGGCAAGGTCTGGGCTATAAGGCGGGTGGGGTAAGACTTCCCATCCACTGTTTTCCAAATATTTCTTAACCGGAATAGCAACATGGGGCCGAGCGTTGTCATGATGGAAAATTATTGCCTCGTGTCTGGTCGCATATTCCGGGCGTTTTTCGGCCACTGCTCTCTTCAACCGGATTAATTGTGTTCGGTAGCGTTGTCCATTGATGGTTTCACCCAGTTTTAGCAGCTCATAATACAGCACAACCATCTGATCCCACCAAATACAGAGCATTACCTTCGCGCCATGGATATTCGGCTTTGCCGTTGATTTGGCTGGTTGGCCGGATTTCACATATGATTTTTTGCGCTTGGGGTTGTCGTAATGGATCAATTTTTCACCACCAGTAACAATCCGATGCGAAAATGACTTCCTCTTGTGGCGTTCCAGCAGCATTTCGGACATGCAAAACCGCCTTTCGACGTCTCTCAGCTTGAGTTGATGTGGAACCCAATTTCCTTGCTTTTGAATATATCCAGCTACTTTTAAACGTTTTGAAATGGCTGCTTGAGTAACACCCAAAGATTCTGCGAGCTCTTCTTGTGTTTGGCAACAATATTCATAGAGTAATGTTTCCAGTTCTTCATCTTCAAACTTTTTTGGCTGTCCAGGACGTTGATCGTCTTCCAAGACAAAATCACCACTTTTAAATCGTGCAAACCACTTTTGGCACGTTCGCTCAGCTAGCGCATGTTCACCATAAACTTCCACCAAAATACGATGACTTTCGGCAGCAGGTTTCTTCATATTAAATTAATGAAGAAGAACTCCCCGCAAAAACACTTTTTCAGGCACAAAGTTCGACATATTTGAGGGAAAAAAAATTATTGTTGTTTACGCTTCAAATGAATGACATATACTGAAATGACATACAATGACAGTAGCTTTCCAACGCATGTTCCAATGGAATAATAACAATAGAATAATACAAGTTACGCCATCTCTTAGCAAGCTGCACGAATTAAGTTATAGACCCAACAATATTTCTTATTGGAAAGACAGGATTTGCCAAATATTTGCAGTATTGTGTACTTAACACCTTCATTCACGAACTTTGATGTACGAGTATTTATGTATTTGTTTTTTATATAAAGGACTTAAACGACATTTAGAGCTCTTATAACTTATTAATTTTTTTATTTAAGTTTTTTTTTTCATCAGGACCTGTTGAAATTGCGTTTAAATAAAACCATTGATACTCTATCGGAATAAATTTCATCTGCTCTTTTAAATTTTCTATTTTTTTCGCAGAAAGTTGTTTGAATTTGTTTTCCCTTGGCATAAAATCCTGATTCTCAGTGGGATGTTTATTGCTTTTTGCCATTATTACCTTACTAAAAGGAACATCTTCTTCGTAGCATTCTTTGTAGAGGTATGAACCATACTCATCCACTCGAATCCACTTTACAGAATCCCTAAATTGAACTTTTTCATTGGATATGTTTTCTGTCGAATTTTTCACGTTTAATTTATTTTGAAGTTCATTTAAGGATCGAAAATGATTTTGCATATCGATTACAACTGTGTTTTTAGTACTTGCGGTTCGTATTATATCTCGATACTGCTCTGCAGTATACATAGTCTCGTGTTTTCGCAATACCTTTTCGATTCTGCCGAAGTCTCTGTCACTATCCAAAAATGTGTGGCCCACCTCTGGAAACTTATGGTCTATAATTTTAAAGTGTCCCTGCAGTATCAGCGCTTGGTAGAGGCAGATCATGTTAAAAAATTTTGTTTTGTCCAGCACATGAATCTGACCAAATGATCTTTAGTGTCGGCATTATGTTGAATAAAAGTCCATATAGAGCTGGCTACTTTCGTGCTTCCCCAATCTCCTACATCTTCCGTCCACGTTAGCATATACGATTTTTCTCCATTTGAAGTTATAGAATGGACTCCTAAATTATAGAACCACATTTGTCTTAAATAGAATGCCTTTGATGTCGTGAGCCTCGGCAAGGGCATTGTTTGCTGTAAATCAACACCATTTGAGTCTGAACGCGCCTTTTCTCTGTCCTTTTTTTGGTTTTCAAAAGCTGACTTGTAGCTTAACCGATGTTTAGCATTACTGTTTCCAGCATCACATGTGCTGCATGTGTCACTACGTGGATGGCGGAAGGAAAGGTTCAATTTTGTGACAAAAATATTTCTGTAAAATGCTTCTTTTACATGATAGCAGTCTTCTTTGTTTTCAAAGCCGCATTTCTCAATATAAAGTTTGTGCATTTTGGAAACATTTCAGAGAGGTGAAAGGTATTTTTTGAAAGGATTTTTATTCCTTGAGTAATGTGATTCTTCAGCAGGAAACTGCTCAATATGTTCGCCTACATACGCTCTCACTTCGTCCTTAATTTTAGTTGCACATACAAAGTGACCAGATTCATGCTTTTGCTGTATAACTCTTATTTTTCATATACCGATTTGGAACAGAGAACAGAGTGTAAACTTGCAAACTCTAATCGGTTTTCCTTTTAGATTAACGTAGTACTCGGAGATAACCTTTCTCTTGCTTATGGTAGTCTTTCGCATTGGGGATTTCCTTTGAATACCACTAAATAGCAGTGCATTTTTCGCATTAATATCTAACGTATAAAAACCAACTAATATCTCTTTTCTTGCACTCAAATCAAAATTGTTTGAGCATTTGTAACGACAATTTTTGCTGGGTTCACATAAGTTGCCAGTATTTACAACTTTTTCTTTCATCACGATACCACGATACCTTTTTATGATATATACTCCTTACCTTGAGATCTATGCAATGCAATGCAAAGCAGCCGCTGGTTTTTTCCACTGAGTAGGGTTTTTTGGTTTTTTCTTAAATTTTTTTCGTGATTTTATATTTACAATATTTACAGATACTTCTGCTGTCCCAACTTCTATTTCTTGCTCTAATGTTACCCCATTTTCATTGAAAGTCGTGTCACTGCTACTATATGACATATTTTCAGGTCAGGCACATATTCTTCACTGTCTCCCCCTGAAAAATCCATCTCGCTTTTACTAGTTTCACTGTTTGAAGTTGGATTAGCAGCATTTAAAGTCTCAGTGTAATCATCAGTATCTATGTATGTATAAAAGAATTTGAGTATCTAGTTAAATAAGAAAACGATAAAATTGTATGCTTTCTATCTTACTTTGAGATTTATTACTAACGGCAACCCTACATTCACGAGCTATTTCTTTTTTGTCAGTCCTTTCAGTTGAAACTTAACATAAAACATATTTTCATTTCTAAAATAACAACAACTGATGATGCATTTTTCTTACAGGTGGCTTCTTGATTTGCTTTAAATACTCTATAAAGCATTTTTCCTTTTTGCAACATTTTAAGCGAATTAAACACTACTCCAATTTTGGTAGTTACTCGTAAATAACTTAAAATCATAAAACCAAACGCTTTAATACAAACACCACCGTGTGGCGCTCCCATTGTTCCGATTTGAGTTCTGTTTCTTTTGTTAAGTTGGTGAATCTGTTGTTGACATTCTCTCTAAATCTTAGCGTCATAGATTGACATTTGCAAAAGTTACGTAACCAAGAGTACATCTATTTCTGTGTGTGTTGGCGATTTTTTACAATTTTAGAAATGGATTTAAATTTGCAACAACGAACTTGTACGAGTATTAAATTTTAATGGTGCGCGAACGTTGGAAATGTCGGAAAAGTGTTTCGGCAAAGATTCTCTAAAGTGGCACGAGCGGTTCAAAAGTGGTCGTGAGTCAATCGAAGATGATTAACGCAGTGGCAGACCATCGACATCGAAAACCGACGAAAACATTGATGAAGTGCTCGTAAAAGAAATGTTGGTCAATAACCGCAAATTAACCATCAGAGAGATAGCGGAGGACTTGAACATTGCCTATGGATCCGTCCAAGACATTTTGGTTAATGATTTGGGTTTCCGTCATGTAGCAGCAAAGTTGGTGCCAAAAGACCTTAATTTTATGCAAAAGAGAGACCGTGTTGACGTCGCAAAAGAGATGATTTGCGAGGCTGAATCCGATCCCACATTCATCAAAAGGATCATTACTGGAGACGAGACGTGGGTTTATGAGTACGACACGCAATCCAGATATCAAGCAAGTGAATGGCGTTCACCAAATGAGCCGAGACCAAAAAACCACGTCGTTTTCAGTCAAAAAAGAAGGTAAGACGCAAACTCGTGGATTTTCCACCATGATAACGCACCGTCGCACAGTGCCATCATTATTTCGAGGATCCGCAGGAGAAGGTAGAGGCTATAGGAGCGACTTTCCAGGAAGTGTACAAGGCGAATGGCATCATTGGCCCGAACCACGACCTGGAGAGTCGAGTCCTTGTGCACAATTCCTACTTTCGAAATGAAATTGCGAATTGGAGATTCGAGAGCTCGGGTTTCACCCAGTTCAGTGACGAGAATATAGCAAATAATGTCATCACCAACGAAAGGGTATTACCACCGTTCATTTCGAAGGAAGAGCTCCAAACGATTTTCGAATCACTTAGAAGTAAGAAATCAGTGGGAACCGATGAAATACCGAACATTGTGCTTCGACATCTCCCACTAGAAGCGGTGGACATTTATACCCATCCCATTCCCAAAAGGAATAAAGATACTTCCAATCCGGCGAATCTCCGCTCGATTAGTCTTCTTCCAAACATCAGTAAAGTTTTCGAGAAGGTGATCAATAGAGTCCTGACTAAGTGGGTTGAGGACAAACATATAGTTCCGGATAATCAATTCGGTTTCAAGGCGGGGCATGATATCATTCATGCTGCGTCTAAACTGGTTTCTGATATCCAATGGAACAAAGGCAATCAGGTGCCTGCCTGATTGACTTGGAAAAGGCCTTCGACACCGTATGGTTAGAAGGACTCTTTTTCAAGCTGGACAGGCTGGGCATTAGTAAACCACTGCTGTATATTCTTTTTGATATGCTCTCCAGTAGACAGTTCATCGTGAAGAATGGCGATGTGACTTCTGCTGGAACATTTAACATTAAAAACGGTCTGCAACAAGGTGCGGTAAATTCGCCGATCCTATTCAACATTTACACAAGTGATCTGATAGGTTCACTTCACCATGCCATAGCGTACGCAGACGACTTAATCGCGTACAGATCAGGTAGAAAGATTGAGGTCATTAATACACTTTTTCAAAGTGACTTCGACAAAATTAAACAATATTGCGATGACTGGAAGTTGAAAATCAACTTTCAGAAGTCGGAAACCATTCTGTTTAGGACGCCTTTGTCTGGGGCCTCTAGGGATACCAGTAAGTATTGGCGAAAGTTCTCTATCGTCGGACAACATGGACAGCCACTTGCTTGTCGAAATGTAGTCAGATACCTTAGGATCTGGCTAGATCAATATCTGTATTTTAACAAACATATAGATGTTGCTCTGGCCAGAGCCAGAGGTGCTTTTGCCCTTACAAGGAGACTGTTTTACAACAGCCAACTCGATGCGAGGGTGAAGGTGATCTGCTACATGGCCCTTATCCGGCCTATGCTTGTGTTTGGATGTCCCGTGTGGTTCAACGTGAGAGCAAGTTTATTGGAAAAGATTCGGGTGTTTCAGAGGGCTTGTCTTCGGTTATACAGAACACCAGAGTCTGAGTACATAAAATTCTATCGCAATGAGGTCTTGTACAATAGGGCGAACCTAATAAGAGTGGACAATTTTGTTATTAAGTTGACTCGAAGGCACATTGCAAGAGCAATGACATCCTCGAACAACCTGATCTCTGGGGCTTACTAATTATATGTATCATGAGAGAGTTCGATTTGACGGCTATGTTCCTCCAGAAGCGTTCCTCTACCTTGATAGCAAAGGTCTGATCCAGGACAGATTGGCTGTGCCGCTAATCTTCCACGTTGCTCGAACAGCTGCGGACAGGTGACTCAACTACGACAGAGACGTCGCACACGGCAGTGCAGAGCGTCTCCGGTTCAGTAGGGCGGTAGGGAGTCGCGACATGAGGGATGTTGCTCAGCAGCAGTAGCAATTTTGGTGGCTTGTTGAAGGAGAGGATGCTTCGTCGTCGAATTCCTCCAATACTTGGTAGCTTCATGTGAAGTAAAGTGGGTCGCCTAATTTTTTTAGCCACGGCCGGCTTACATAGTTTTAAGTAGGAGTAAGTTAGATTTAAGAAAAAAAAATATATAAAAACAAAAAAAAATTAATAAAAATAAAAAAAATAAAAAAAAGAACATACATATATATATATACATATATTTATATATTAAGTATATATATATTATGTATATATATATATATGTTTATATTTATGTACTAGATGTAAGTAGTTTAAGTAGATTAAGATTTATTTTTAGGTAGTTTGTAGGATTTTAGTTTTAAGTTTTATAATAAAATATAAAAGAAAGTCATGTTACTAAGTTTTTTTTTTTGTAAAAAATGTTTTCTTAGTTTTAATTATAAGGAATAGAAATAGTATAGTATAGTACGAGTAGTAAGGTACGTCGAAAGACATAATTTAAGTGTTAGGTTTAACTTAGAGTGCCCGCAAGGGGTCAGTAAGCTAGAATTAGATAATTTTAAGTCAATTAAGCTAATTTTTAAGCATTTTCTTGTCTAGCAAGTAAGAGTACTTTAAGTGATACAATAAAAAATGCATATAAACTGAAAAAAACTGAGTGCCATCATTATTCGTAATTTTTTGACGAAAAATGCAACAAATACCATCCAACAACCACCGAATTCACCTGATTTGACTTCCTGTGACTTCTTTCTGTTCAATCGAGTTAAAAAAAAAACACTACGGGGAACGCGTTTCAGCAGCCGAGAGGAAGTAATGGAAAAATCGAAGGAAACACTGATGGACATACCGAAAACCGGATATAAAAAATGTTTCGAGGATTGGATCAAGCGCTGGCATAAGTGTATTGCAGTCGATGCGGATTACTCTGAAGGGGACAATATAGATTTAGATGAATAAACTTATATTTCCAATTTTCTGAATACATTCCGGGAACTCTTTGATCAAGGTAGTATACCATCGGTACAGATACCAGGGATTTGAACGCATCAAAAGACGTAACAGCATACGAGGATTGTCTGAAAAGTTTCCGACCGAACAATGATACAAGACATTTTTTCTATATTTTTTTTTTTATTTCTCTACATAGTCTCCTTGTAACTCTACGCACTTCTCCCAGCGATCCTCCCATCTCTCTAACCCGTCAAATAGTACTTGGCGTTTTTCTCTGCAAAATAATTGTTCACGAAGGTGATTGCCTCCTCATTTGACGAAAATCTCTGTCCTCCGAGCGCAGTTTTTAGATGAGGGAACAAAAAGAAGTCGCTTGGGGCTAGATCTGATGAATAAGGCGGATGGTCAAGCAGTTCAAACCGTAATTCATGGATTTTCACCATAGCAACCGCTGAGGTGTGAGACGGCGCGTTGTCTTGGTAAAACAGGATTTTCTTTTTCTGCAAATGTGGCCGTTTTTCCGCAATTTCTGCCTTCAGCTTGGCAAGTAATGATGCGTAGTATGCTGCTGTAATGGTTTTTCCTTTTTGAAGATAATCGATTAAGATAACTCCTTTACTATCCCAAAACACAGTTGCCATCACTTTCCCAGCCGAAAAAACAGTTTTTGCTCTTTTTGGAGCCGGCTCGCTTTTTGCGGTCCACTGTTTTGACTGAATTTTATAATGGTGTATCCAAGTTTCATCTACAGTAATTAATCACCACCAAAACTAGAGCGTTGGAAATGTTCATTCGAACACGTTTTTGGTCTATGTAACGTAAGAAAACGCGGCACCCAACGCGCGGACAGCTTTCTCATGCCTAAATCTTGATTTAATATGTAACAAACACGTTCTTTGGACATTTTCATAACCTCTACTATCTCTCTCACTTCAATTCGGCGGTCGTCTAACACTATTTGGTGAACTTTAGCAATGTTATCGTCAGTGGTTGAGGTTTTTGGACGTTCGGAACGTTCATCATCTCCCAAGTTCTTACGGCCACGTTTGAATTCAAATGCCCAAAATTTCACTGTGATAAATGATGGTGCAGAGTCCCCTTACACAGAGTCCAACTTATTTCAAAACAAGAATTCACGAATAATAACAGCTCGATACTCAATTTTTTCTATTTTCATAAAAAAACACTCACATCGACTAACTCAAACGATTGTCAACTAAAAACTGCCGGTCAAAAATGACTGAAGCTTCGGTAAGTAACTGTCAAAAAATGCACAACTAGCATTCACTAGCTTTTATTGACGAGTAGCGCTATCTTTACGTTGCAGTCGGAAACTTTTCAGACAACCCTCGTGTTTAATGGCATGCTCCCATACTGATGCATTAGCTTTGTCAACTGGTTCGTTGGATGTATTAGATGTTGTAAGATCTTATTGAGCATTGTGAAATCATCATAGTGATGTAGATTGGTTGGTGGAGCATTCCAGCAGCACATTCCCTCTCTTCTACTAAAAAGCTACTCGTATCTAACAAAAATTTAAATTATTTCAAGCGGCAGGAATTTTACCATAACTATGGTAAAAGTATCTAATGACCTTACTTCAGTAAATGATTGTTAGTAATTCTTGAAATCGGCACATGACTAACAGAAACTACGAGTAAATAAATGAATATTCTTACAAATTACTCTCTGTCTAGACTTTTTACTGGCAATTGTGGTCCGTCAAGAAACGACCATTTACAGCGCTGTTTAATTGCAAAACAACGAAAAACTTAGACCAGAACTTTAAGTGTGAAAAGTTAAACGTATTTATCACGTGTTAAGAAAAAAAAAAAAAACAATTTAATCGCCCCTTATTAAATTCTACTAATCTTGAATTATAGTAATTGTATTGCAACTGTTTCGAATCAGGTGTCCTAGGTTAGTTCTTGCTTGATTGATTGATATGTAGTGCAATCAATGATATTGATTACAGTGAAATCCCTGAAGGCAATGATTAAGATACTTTTACTTCTAACACCCCGTAGATAATTGAATTCAGTTAAGGTTTCGCATCTGAAAGTTATATCATGGTGTGACTTTTGAATGCAATAACGCTCACAGATTTGCGAACGCACTTCTTATTCACTTGCATCGAATTGTCCAGCAAATGTGAGTTAACGTCAGTCGAGTTCCCCTTTTTTGTTTTTTTTTGTTTGCCGAATGACTAGAATGTGTAATTTGTAATCGGCAACAAAAGACTCCAACTGAGAGTGCACCATAACATTGGTGACTTGTACGACAACTTGACAGTTGACCATCATAATGAGATGACCAGAACAAGTCCGAGTACATGCATATGTTTGATAAGCAATTAGTCACATCCTCATTATCTGCAGCTGACTGTCAATGGAAATGATTTGCGCAATGTTGAAATGTTCGCCTAACCAAATGAGTTACGACATTGCACAGAGAAAACGACATTAGTCATTTGACAAACGTAATAAATTCAAGAATGGGAGTAATCGTACTGGTACTCGTTCTCATAGTCGTACTCGTACTCGTACTCGTATCTATAGACAATTTGATTGTACGAGGTACATGTGTTGTTTGCGGAAATATGGGTAAAAGGAATCGCCAGCAGCTATTAACCTGTCATGACTTCAATGTCAACCGATTTGAGGAGTTAGCTGCCTCTTTATCAGTGGCTCCTTGTACTCGGGGTTAGCTATTATACGAGTATCATGGATTCAAAATATAAGATATTCACACGGTGTTATATGAATAATGAACTAATGGGGGTTTGTAAATAATAGAAAATTGAATTACAACTACCTACGGCTATTGTATCTAGATGGTAGAAGCAGATAACAGATGTTTCAGTAGCTCTCTCTTAGTAATTGAAGTTGACTTGTACTCGTAATTATCATTGCGATCCACTGGTGATTTGATGGAATTACTGGAATGGAAATGGGAATGAGAATAGAAATAATGCGCATTGGCGCGGTACATTTAAATTGATCAAGGACTAGCAATAAGACAACAAATTCATCATAATTAATTATATAAGAGATTGTTGCATTCAATGGGGTTTTCTCTTTCATTTGATTTCTTTCTATGCTATTGTTCAGTAGGATGTAATAAATTAAATGGAGTTTTCATTATTGTACTCGTATATCTACGATTTCTTAATGCTATGTGGGAATAATTTACAAAGTAATTATCAATCTAATGGTTCGTTAAGAACCTTGATGAATCAATCAATTACATACTTGGCCGGCTCTGAACTTTATTAGCAATGGGTAAGTTATGTAAGGAGGTTTATAATAAAGTTCTTCAAAGGCATCTTACAAATGTTAATGTCTTTATAATGTGGAATTTACAAAATTTTCGCACTGAGAAATTGGATTTATTTACAATGCGTTAAAATTGAATTCTTTCCATTTTTTCCATTGTTCCAATTTTTGCTGGCATTTCTTTTTCAAACTTTTCCAATTAAATCGTTGAAATTGGCCGGCGTGCGCCATGACATAGTCATTCAATTCACCAGTTATTGTGCAAGAGATTTGATCTCAAATCCAGTTTATAGAACTAGAGCGAGGGGGAGCAACGTTGAGATAAATTTTGAATCGAATGATATGTAGAGATGTTTTCCCAATCATTACTGACTTTGCTCTATCTTAAAAATGTCACACATAGTAAAACAAAATCAACAGGCTAGATGCTTATCAATATTGATTGGGTGTGCGGAATGAGACTTCAACATAAAGAACAACATTCAGGAGTTGACGTAGAATACCACAAGACTTACCAAACTGGTAATACTGGAAGCAAATATGAGGGAATTGCTTTTTGCACACTTTGAGCAAGTAACAATTTTCATTTCAATGATACTTTATAGGCGCTTTGACTTATGGACAAAAACGCGTTGTCAGCAGGTGATCAGATACTCTGCAAGAACGGTTCAACTGTGATCATATCAAAATCCTATAAACTTCCACATACCGCCTAAGTACATATTCCCGGCGAAGGGTTTATCAACTATTTTTTCTTTTCTGTCGGAATAGAGCCAGACAAGGAAGTAATCCATTACACTCCTTGAATGTCCGTCGTAGAAAGATCAGTGGTATAGGTCGTTACAAATTAGTTGAGCAACAGCAACATGAGCAGAGAGAGTAAGAAGAAGTTAAATTCGAGAATGCATGCCGTGTGCCCTCTTTCACTGTTTTTTTTCTCTTTTATTTGTTGTTGTAAAGTTTGATTTTTTTCTAAAATTTTAATTCTTGTGAGAACAAGTTTAAGAGACCTGTGCACTAGACTGGCCAACTGATTTAAATCGCACTATGCATTCAGCGGAGTATAGGCCGTACCAACTGAGTTTGCCATCCTACTGCGTAGGTCTCTTCAAATTTCTTTTATCAACTCTTAAATTGGCAAATATGACCTAAGAAACACGAAAATGGATGAAGCCATAAACAAAAAGGATCTACATCCAAACGCCGCTTTGAAGATTGCAGTTGCGGTCTGACTGAAGTCCCATTTACAATACTGTGAGCGCATGAACTGTCAAAAATATTTCCGTAACATGTACTTCAATGTGCTTGTTCACAATAATGCTAGTCTCGCGGCAAGCATCGCAGTCAATTCCGAAAGCGTGACAGCTAAATTTTTTGTTGTTTCAATTTGTCCCATGGGTTATTTTTCCCATGATTAGCACTTCACTTAACAATTGTTCGTTGCGTTTTGACGTATCATTGTAAACAGATGTCCGATGTCCGAATGCGAGAGCTCTCGCATTTGAATTCGAATGCCACCCTCGTATCGTATCTCGCAGTATTGTACAGGCTGAATGACTCGAACTCCAACTTTTTAAAATGCTATATTTTTTATATTTTTTGATAAATTTTATTGTGCCAAAGCAAAAAATGTTGGAAAATACATCAATTTTCAAATTGTATCAGTAGTTTTCAATATGACCACCTTTGGTGCGAATAATGGCCTTGAGACGGCCGAGGAAAGCATCGCACGCTGCACGCAAGTGGCTCTGCGGTATTTTGGCCCATTCCCGGCGAACTTTGATATTTTTTAGTGCCAACCTTCGCCTTCAAAATACCCCAGACAGAGAAATCCAACGGATTTGCATCCGGAGAATATGCAATCCATTGTGTCGAAGAAATGAAGTGTGGAACATTGTTTTTTAACCAATCTTGGTTGACGCGCGCTTTGTGAGACGGTGCCGAGTCTTGTTGAAATGATTGTTTGTCCAAGGCTTCAATACTGCCTCTAAGACAGTTTCACGGTATACGATCGCATTAATTTTGACGCCACGGTCCAAAAATACGAGCGGAGAGCGAACATCGGCGGTTATGGCGGCCCAAACCATCACCATCGGTGCTGCCTGCTTTCTGGTGGCCGTCCGAAGGTGTAAATTATCGAAGGACCTCTCTGGCAAGTAAACTCGGTCATTTTTTTGTTGACATATTGCTCGACAACAAATGGCGACTCATCGGAAAAAACCAAATTCGACAACTCACCACTTTCGTGCAAGCGTAGCAACTCCTTCGCTCTTTCGACTCTAACTTTTTTCTGTTGCGGTGAAAGATCGTGTGCTTTTTGGAACTGCAATGGCTTGAGCCTAAGCTCACTTTTCAGTATGTGTTGCATCCGTTCCAATGATATGTTGAGCTCCGAGCCATTTTTCTTCCACTTCGACGCGGATTTCACTCAATTCGAGCCTTCACATTCCGAAACATTTCTGGCGATGTTGCTGTTTTTTTATGACTACCTCCATGGCGTTTTGCAACGCTGCTGGTTCGAGACACAATTGATTTATTCACGTTGAGGTGCTGGAGGGCTCTAACGATAGCTACGTGTGATTTTCCAGCTAAATATAAAGCAATCACACTATCACGTTTGAATTTCGACGCACATCGTTTAAAAGGCTGTAAATAATAAAATTATCTGTCATGTGTCAAAATTTGAGCTCACTGTCATGAACGGTTTGGAAATTATAGCAGTCTGAAGTTGGTTGCAGTTCGAGTCATTCAGGGTGTAAATGTAAATTTTGCTTCTATTAAACTGAAGTTGAGAGCGCACTGATGGGACGGCCATTTTCTACCTGACGTACAATCATTGTGTATATCCAGTTATTACACCCCTGGTGGGAGAGGAAATGTAGATCCTCATATGCCAAATTTACTTCGACAAAATTGTATGTAGTGAGATAAAACTGATGATTAAATGCAAATATCAAACAGATTTATTTAGATACTAATTGTAGGTAAAATTTAATATTTATTTATTAAACTACATCTGTTGTTATATATTGAATTCAATTTGAAGAACTGTCAGCTTCATAATCGGTTGCAGAATCATCTCCTGGATTGATAACTATTGCATCCGATATTGTGTCCCACATCAGCTCATGAGAAAAGTATTCCTCCTCTGTCCTTGTAACTTTTGCACAAACTTCAATTGTAATATTTGAAAATTCATTTTCAGCTAGTTGCTGGAACTTCCGATAATTTAAATGTTATGTTTCGGTTTCCCACTCTTGCCGTGACAGTTGCCCAAATATTTTCAATAGGGTTGAGATAGGGTGGCAATCGTAGTACTTCGTATCGAGCGCCGTGAATTATAGCGTCAATCTTATGCTTTGGATGGTGTATAGTTCGATGTTCCTTTATAAGCTCATAGAGTTCGAGTTTGAGCATATGTGAACTATGTGGTATGCTGTAGTGGGCAAGCCATTGTAACATCTCAAATTTTCCGGAACCAGAACTGATTTGTTTGTCTTCCCATTTGTTGTGTTACCACCTTGATCAAAAAGTTCCCGCACCACACCCACCGTGTGGCGCTCCCATTGTTCCGATTTGAGTTCTGTTTTTTTGTTAAGTTGGTGAATCTGTTGTTGACATTCTCTCTAAATCTTAGCGTCATAGCTTGACATTTGCAAAAGTTACGTATCCAAGAGTACATCTATCTCTGTGTGTGTTGGCGATTTTTTTACAATTTTAGAAATGGATTTAGATTTGCAACGAACTTGTATTAAATTTTGCGTAAAAAACGGATTTAATGGTGCACGAACGTTGGAAATGTCGGAAAAGTATTTCGGCAACGATTCTCTAAAGAAAACGATCGTTTACCAGTGGCAAGAGCGGTTCAAAAGTGGTCGTGAGTCAATCGAAGATGATGAACGCAGTGGCAAACCATTGACATCGAAAACCGACGAAAACATTGATGAAGTACGAGTAAAAGAAATGTTGGTCAATAACCGCAAATTAACCATCAGAGAGATAGCGGAGGACTTGAACATTTCCTATGGATCCGTCCAAGACATTTTGGCTAATGATTAGTGTTTCCGTCGTGTAGCAGTAAAGCTGGTGCCAAAAGACCTCAATTCGCCGAAAGATACCACAATTGTGGACAGAAAACTCGTGGATTTCGCACCATGATAACGCACCTGATCACCTGATTTGGCTCTCTGTGACTTCTTTCTGTTCAATCGAGTTAAAAAACCACTACGGGGAACACGTTTCAGCAGCCGAGAGGAAGTAATGGAAAAATCGCAGGAAGCACTGATGCACATACCGAAAACCGAATATAAAAAATGTTTCGAGAATTGGATCAAGTGCTGGCATAAGTGTGTTGCAGTCGATGGGGATTAGTTTGAAGGGAGTGAATAAACTTGTATTTTTAATTTTCTGAATAAATTCCGAAAAAGTTTTGATCAAGGTGGTATCTAACCTTAATTTTAATAAAGTAGCCAGAGCTGTCGATCTGTTCTCCGAGTTGTTTGAAGTAGCAGGAAATGGTCAGTTGCATCAATTCCTCTGCAAAATATGGTGGCAGGAAACTATGCCAGATGAACGGAACATGAGCATTGTTCACCCGATTTTCAAGAAAGGAGATAGATTCCTAAATTGCACCATATATAGAGGTATAGGCTACATTAGCCTCACTTATAAAATTCTATTTGCTGTCAGTGCCTTAAACCTTTTGTCAACGACCTAATTGATCCATATCAATGCGGTTTTAGGTTAGGCTAATCACCATCGAATCTAACGCGTAGGTATGACGCTCGCAAGTGGAGACGGACATCAATCAACTCGTTATGCGAAACTGGAGACAGCTGTTTTACAATCCCTGAATGAAGTACCTTATTGTGAATAGAGTGAAGTAAATTAGTCCTTCAATTTTCTGTCCAAACCTTTTATCTTCCAATCAGCTACATCAGTATACATACATATTAGTTTAATCAGTATTTTCACAATCTTGAAAAGTGACTCAAATTGGCAATGTATTCACATAAACAAATCTTGCATTTCAATACCTTCGAAATAAGGTAAAATCAAACTATTTTATCTTACACAATATCAAGATCGTTAGATAATTTGTTCGCCTTTAAAGCTTCATAAACAAGACTGACCTTAGACTAATCATTTATAAAATAGTGCCAAATTGCATTCTGGTTTGGCATAATAATTCTGCAATTTTGATTTTCCTTTCAAACCTCTGTCCGTCAGTTGGCTGAGAGTGTTAACAAATTTAACTTTGAATGTAAAAGATAATAATAATAACAACCACTCATGTTTAGTTATGTCAGCAACAATTGACCTTAAAGCCAATGCACGCCACACATAACCTTATAAATGATGGTAATAACTTTTGCTTTGTATGAAGCGTGATACCTTCTCGTAAACGGATGATTTTGAGCTCATACATATTAAATGTCTTTAGAGAAAATATAAAAACCTATCGTCTGGTGTTCTGGCGACAACAATAGAATATCAAGTGTCTTAGCTTTACCATCTGAGTAATAAATGGGCGTCACTTTGCTTTCAGGTGTGCTACCGTCAATAACATCAGGAGCAGGAGTGTCAGCAGTAACGACGGCGGTATGTCTTTTAGAACTACCAACACTGTATATCTGGCATCTGTAGCTAGAAGCAATTTATTGCAACACTAATGAAACAACTTCCCATTGACCACCTCTAAAGCGTACAGCAAGAGCAACAGTAATGGCAAAATGGTATGGTAGTAGCGCCAGCAAGCAAATTGTTTAGTTTCGATTGTGCACCAACTTCATTGGACTGATGGTAAAAAGTCAATGAGCTCTTGAGTACCTGTACTCCACAAAAAAAAAAACAGAAAATTGCGAAAGGCGAGATTTTCCCGGTTGACCAGACCAGCAGTGGCATTACCCCACTGCACTATTCTACGACCGACGGTGAGTACGAAAAACCTGGGTTTCGTTCGTTGCCTCCGACTATTTGTTCACCTTCGCTGATCGCACTGATGAGGAGAAATCTTCTGGGCTCGATTGTGTTGTCAAGGTCTCCTCGATTCCGTAATCAACCAGTGATATGCATTTAGACATCGAAAGGAAAAAAAAAGAAAAAGAAAAGAAACACTTGAACTGCACATCACCGGATAGATACTCGTACTCGTATATGTTAGTAGATGTGTTACTTTGTTGCTGTTCATTTTGTTTTCTGAGTTAACTGACATTAAAAACTTGTTCAAGAAACGACATTAGCCCACCTTAATTAACGTAATTACTTTTGCCTCCTTTGCTATCACTTGTGTTTTAGAGGTCATAACCTTACTTGCAATTTGGCCAAAAGTAATTGCCAGTGTTATACGCTTCTAGATCATAGACGAGTGCACTTTTTTGCCTATAAAATCTCAAGGGAATGGCCTATAATTACGAGGGAGTATAATTTTTTTTTTTTTTAAATGAGAGTAACAATCACTTGGTTAATTAGAGTAAGCGATGAAAAGTTACAACACATTCTAGCAGGTATTTAATGTAAAATTTTGCAATACAATGTAGTTACTCGTAATTACTGAACTGAACTTAACTGAAGTATTGTATGTACGAGTACATATGTTATATTGTATCTAGGAATTTGTTTCCCGTAGCATGTACAAATGAATACTTAGAAGAGTGATCGCTGATTAGATCATTACTAAACAGTAATTTGTGCGAGAACTATCTGCATGATTGTCTTGTATAGTCCATGGTAGACGGTCTATAAGATTAATTACTTATGGCATCTACTCGTATATATAACTCTAAACTTAATTACAGAGATAAGCTAATCGATTTAACCTGATCCTTACAGGGAGGCGGTAATAGTTTTTGAAATTGAAAAATGCAATGAAATTCATTTCAGCGACACTTTAAACTTGTCAAAGGTAGATAATGTCTAGTATGAAAGCTCCGATTAGAGCAGTCGCATAAGTATCGTTATTACTTAAGCAATTTCAAACAGGTGCCTAGTTTATCTCTCTTTTAATTACATGTAAAAATAACGTTGCACAATTCATCACTCATTTTATTAATAATTGCTACAAATCTATAAATACAAACATTTCTGTCAAAAAATCAAAACGTCATTAGATTACGTTTAGAGCAAAAAAAAAAAAAAAAGCAATTAGTGAAGTTCTCAATCACTAAAATGCTCATTATTATGCATTGCTACTGAGTATCTGAGTATCTCAGAGCCAGAGCCAGAGCCGAGTCTGAATGTAACATATTTCTTCTTTTTTTTCCACAATTACGATATTTTACTCGGAAGTTTTTCTTATGAAGAAAAGATACAATGCATACATTGTATCAATGTATTACAAGTAGTTATTGAGCTGGCATAAGCTAGTAGAATCTACAGGTAGCTCTTTAATATGCGTCAAACGTATCTATTTCTTTTTGCATAAAATGTTCAGTCAGGTGGAAAACCGATCGTTGTAGCTACAAGCATTGAATTTATGAGTATCATTATCATGATTAATGTCATTTGTAAAGCGTTTTGTAATGTTAATAGATGCGAGTTAAATATGTTCATTATTGAGGTTGGCTTCCTTAGTATTTGTAGCTTGTAACTTGGACGAGTGAGAGCGATCATATCATATGGATGAAGATTTTACTCGTAAATCATCGTTCTCATAGTGGACTTTTATTTCCTTTGCTTAGGAAGTTGAGTGACATATAGCATACAACTAAAAATACTATCCCATACAGTTTGTGTAAATCAGTTATTTTGGATGCCATGGGTTTGCTAGTCATTGGTTTAAACCAGACCTGTAGAGTACTTAAGTATTTCAGGACTTCAGTCCTCTCAAGTACAAGTACTAGGTACTGGTACTGGTACTTGTACTTCAGTACCTTGGTACTGGTACTTGAAAAAAGGCAAGTACCAGTATTTTTCAAGTACTTGTGTACAAGTATCAAGTATCGCGTACTTAAGTACCAAAGTACTTGACCAGTACTTCAAGTACTTGACCAGTACTTTCAAGTACTTCCTAGCATATTGAGTAAGATTTGTTACTACGTCAATTTGTAAAAGAAAATTATTATGTATTTCATTAGGAGAAAGTGTTTCTTTGAGCAACAGACTCGAAACTGTAAGTCCAGTTATTGTTATAGGGGGTGTACTTCCCTTAAGATTTGTTAAAACACTTTAAGGGTATCCTTGATACTTTGAACGCGAGAAAATTATAAAAAAACACAATTTCAAAATTTAGTCATCCGACTCTATGATTTTTTTTAGATTCTACTTCATTGCCAACTGCCACATCAAGTAGTAATTTGTCGTTGTCCAGACAAATTGAGTATGAATGCTCGACCTATATAAATGATCCGAGCGTTGGAAATGGAATGATTATACTGGACAAATATCCAGTTCTGAAAAAATTGTCTATGAAGTTGAATATGCCACTGACTTCTTCAGCGCCTGTAGAAAGACTTTCTCATTCGCTGGTCTGGTTAATTCTCCAAGACGTCATGCCATTACTGATCAACACTTTCAGAAATTAGTTTTGTTAAAAGCTAACTCGGCTTTTCTAAAATGTATAAACCAAAAATAATTTATAAAGAAAAATTTGAAACAATTAGAAGTTGGACACAATGTTTTATCCTGAATTCGTCAAAAAATGTTAACATTTCTATTTATAAAAATTGTGTAAGACCAAAATAAAGTACTTTACATTGAAGAACTGAACAAGTACTTGAAAATACTGGTCAAGTACTTGTAAGTACTGGTCAAGTACTTGTAAGTACTGGCCAAGTACTTGGAAGTACTGCTCAAGTACTTTGGTACTTAAGTACGCGATACTTGGTACTTGTACACAAGTACTTGAAAAATACTGGTGCTTGCCTTTTTTTAAGTACCAGTACCAAGGTACTGAAGTACAAGTACAAGTCCCGGTACTGGTACTGGTACTTGAAAGTTTACAGCTCTGGTTTAAACACATAATCACAATCATCAATCAGATCAATCAGTTTACCGTTATTCGATATTGAAATTGCATTCAAGATGTCTGTAGCAAACATGGAGCTGACATCGGAACAGAGAGGGGCCATCATCTATTAGTAGTTACTATACAGCTGGAGAGTTATATGCGATCTTCGGCTCCGGCTACAATACAATAATTCTGAATCTTTATTTTGATCCACTGCTACACATAGAACAGGCCACATCACCTGGCAGATCGTTATTGCAAAATACTTCCAGTATATACCAGTCTTTCGCAGGATAGGTATTGCAAGGGCTACCTATGATGGCGATTAATGCCATACTATTTACAGCGATAAGGTGTTAGAGGAATTTGAAATTCGCCACAAGTGTAGTAATCAGTGATGTGATCTGATGAAGATATCAAGTCTTTAAAATCTCAGCTACGCTGATGACATTTGCCTGCTCCCAATCAGGACCAGGTGGTCCACAATTTAGAACCACAGGCGAACTAAATAGAGCTCAAAGTATAATAATACGGCTAAAACAAAGGTCCAAAGCACTACATTTTCTTAGCATAACACCAACGCCTTTCAATTCAGTTTTCCATATCTAGGAAGTATGGTTTTAAAAGAACTGAATGTGGACAGCAGAATTCATAAAGGAACAAAATCTGCATTCGGTGGAAAAGCCGTATTTTCACCACTTTGAACGAGCTAATATTGGTCTGATCAAACGTGTAAATATGAGTAGTGCTACTATAGATATAGTAGCTCTAGGAAGCTCCTTCCTAAATAGATGTCTTGGCAAAAACTAAAGAATTTTCTGGCCAACCCATATATCGAACGACTAAAATACGCAAGAGAAAGTGACAGTAAACTGATCATTTATGGCGCGAAATCAGTTTCATTGCAAAATATGTTATGCCATACAATAAATCGGTCGGCTCTGGCGAAGGATAGTCGAGGAAGAATCCTTATATTTGAGGATGTCTTGGAACTCAACCGCATTGTAGCCTTGCGAGCAGTATAGCGTGCAAGCGTTGTTGACGCTCGAGACTGCACGAGGGGTGTCAGAGAACATCAGTAGTGAGTAATAGCTGGAACATTTTATACCATACTATCGGAAGTTCCTATGCCAGATAATAACTTCATGGAATTTCAAATCGGATGCAAAGTCTATGTTTTCCTGAACGGAATAAACCCACACATGCTTCTAAGAGGAGCTTGGCAGGTCTGTCAAAGTTACCCATAGCTCAAAACAAGGCAAAATGCAGAGCAAACAGTTACGAAAACATTTCGGAATGCCAATTTTGGAAACAAGGTCTCAATTTCATATTTGTATGCTTCATTATCACAAATTTTGGGAATAGCCCCTCGTAGTATGAAATAACAGTTTTGTCTGCCTGCCTGTAAGGAACTGTCATATCTCACAGCTCATTTCTATTCAGTCTGCGAAACAAAAATAATTTTCATTGTACTTATCAACCTAAGTTGGGTCAGGTTAAGTTAAACAGGCGTGTGATGGATATACCACAGACACCAAGCACCAAAACGGGCCCATCGCGATCCCTGTGGAACCGGTTGTCTTCAAATTGCAAAAACCTAAACAATCGCTCTGGTGAAACACCCAATTTCCCTGCAAAAGCCAAGAAGGCCTTTGAAGTTCGTGCCGTCTATTTCGAACAAGTATTTCCCTAAAATTTTCTTCGACTATGCGATATTGCCCCGCATTCACAGAATTTGCAAATATCCGTATCTGAAAATTTGAGTCTCTTTGCGTATTTCCGCAGGAGACAGTGTGCTGGCAGGATTCCTATTACTGTCTTAAGCATATCCCTGTTTAATTTTCTTAACTTCCTAGATCTTTTGCCGTCAAAAAGCGGTCAAAGAGCCTTGTTTACCCTGTGTGCTTCAAGACTTGATCACCTTAGGTTGGCAGTCTTTGTAATTTTTTCCTCAATAATGCCCCTCAAAGTGCCTTGAGCACTGTGCGACAGCCCCTGACCGTATCAGAGTTGAGGTGGATGGAATCATTGGCCTTGAGTGCGGCCTGGCTATCGATGTAGATAGCGATATCTCTTTTGTATACCGATCTCACCTGCATTAGCTCAGCCGCCTTGAGGACAGCCAGAACCTGTGATTGGAAGACACAGCTTACGTCCGGTAGTCTTATAGACACTCTTAGTTCTGGGTCTTCTGAGAAGATACCAGAATCTGTTTCTTACTCTGTTTTTGGGAATTGCAATTTCATTCGACCTGATTATTGCATTTTTTTGCCAGTCCTTTCTCTCTGGATATATTATATCATACGGAATGTCAAAGTCAGAGGCGCGCACAAATCCAATAGAAGTGGAACTCAACCGACTTGAAGTGCATAATTGGAGGCCCGCAAGTTGACCCCTAGGTTCACCCCGAACTGTAGCATTACCTAAATAAGTAAGTGAGTGTTAAAGCAGCTGTGTGGTACAAGCAATCTTCCGATTGAAAATAATTGGTTTTTGGCACAATCCAATTCACATCACAGTTATAATATATAAGTTTGCACGCCAAGTGTTGTGCGCTCAATTAACCAAGTAGTCGAAGTTTTTCAGCACAATTAAGCGAATAACTAGAAAAGTTATGCACGTTTCTAATTCAAAAACGTATCCATAAATAATTTTTGTGAATCATATCTTTGTATTAAAATCTGTTAAATACAAATAAAATATTTAAAAACTAAAACAAAGTTTAGATTTAAGTTCAAGACAACACATTTTCTTTGCTCTTGACTAAGATTAACAGAGCAATATTTGAAGTCACCTTTTGCATTTTACAACACCAGAGACATGGATAAGCAACTCATAAATTAATAAATTTAATTTTAAGAATAGTTTATTAATACATGTACTCATATTGATTTTTATTAGTAGTCCTATTAAATTTATAAGTTAAGTTTAAAATTGAGGTCACCTTCACTTAGTGATAAAAATATCAAGATCAATAAAATGGTAATTCGTATCTTTAATTGAGTTAATTTAATTGACTAGAATTCCGATCTGAATAGTGTTAAGAAAATACATCTTTGCTGGAAAAAAAAAGTTTGATCGTTTTTCTATAATTTTTGAATTTTATTTCACTATCACCAAGGCAAACCTCAGAATATTGAGGTAGAAAAGATAGCTATGTAGGTGAAGCCATTCACTAAGTCAGCCATTTCAAGGCGCACGTTGTAAGGTTCGCCATTGGCACGAAATACGAGTAGCTTGAGAATGTGAGCATTATAAGTGTTTTTATAGCACTCGGACACGGGCCGCAAAAAAGTTGCCCCTAAAATGTTAATGTCAACACCAGGGAAAAAAATACTGAGATCGCAAGTTCGGAAAATACGAACAACAAAAGTATTGCCAACCAACCTGAAGGAGAAAATAATCATAAAAATCAAATCAAAACCAGTCCAAGTCGATACAGCCTAGGTGATGAAGTGCTGAATTGCAGACTTCAAAATCGTTCTGAAGTCAGCTCTATTTTTCTCCGCCTTCTTCAGCCCAGCTCGGTTATAACTTCAGAAGCACACAATCTGTTTCTTAACGTGAGACACTAATCCCTTGCTGATGATTTAATATTTCCATCTGCCTGTCGTTGTCTTATATGGTATGTGCATATGCATTTACATATTACCGCTATACGCAACATTAATTTATATGTATATGGACTCACGTAAAAATTTGAGCTTTAGAGGTATTTTCGTTTCACAAAATATCGATCCATAATGAATCGATCTGGGATGTTGTCCTCCCAATTTTCTTGATTGTTTAAGGACAATACTATTTTTTAGATGGTTTCTTGGATTTGAGTATATACATACATATATAAATTTAGCAGGATAATGTAGACATCTAGATTTTAGGCGAGTGACTTGTAAGCCATTTTTTTTAACGCTTCAAATCTATTCTTGAATGTTGTCGGAAAGATCCATGCGTCGCTACAAACCAAAATGACAAGAAGCTATTCAGGCTCCTTATAAGCAGTACTAATTCAGTAGAAAACATGCAACGATAAAGGTGAAGTGCAGATCTTTAACGTTGAGATATTTCTCTATCATTATCATTAAGCCATGGATCGTGTCGTAAATTAATACGCGAATTAAAAGTCGAATCGACAGCCGAAAGTTGAACTTTACTGAGTTTTCGATTGTCAAGAAATTTCTCGTAAATTTTCATTGTTGTTACAGTTTTTCGTGTCGCTTTTGCCTTTATGCAGGCAAGCAACGAATAATAAGAATCTAGAATGAAGATAATGCGATTCAGTTAAGTGTTACATTTGGTAAGTGTAGCACCCTGCATCACGTGAATTTCATCGTCGTCATCATGGTTTCAGCGTGCAGGCAATTTGTAGCACCGTGGACAAGTTTGAGCGTTAGTACACTCCCTTGGATTTTAAGCCACCAACCAGACACATTGGTGCGAAATAAAGAAAACATAGCCGCCATAGCGGCCAATAACAAAGATGACCCAGAAATGTCGATTCGGCTCCAGTTGGATTTGGGCCTACATGCGTATAAGATTGTGCTGGTGCAAGAATTGAAGCCTGGCGACCATAGATAACCCCGTGATTTTCTCATTTTCTCGAACGAGGCCCATTTTTGACTCAGCGGCTATATCAACAAGCAAAATTGCTGTTATTGAAGCGCACACATCCACAAAGATTGATTTTAACCGGCTTTCTGCAGTCAGAGCTCGACAATATCTATGTAGCCGAGCTGTGGTTTCAACAAGACGACGCTACATGCCATACAAGCGACGCAGCGCTCGAAGTTGTGAAGGAGAAATTTGGCTAGAGTTCACCAATCGACATGCTATTGCCGGAATACCGCCGCACATATTGGACCGAGTCATCAAAAATTAGATCGATCGCTTGAAGCAGTGCCAGCGAGGCCGAGGCGAGGATTTGAATGATGTGCCATTCCACACATAATGGCATGAATGTACAATAGCTTTAAAATGAAGCCAGAATCAATTTTATATCTCACATCGTTGTTGTTTTATTTAATTTTTTTCCTATCGTGCTTATCTGGTTACGCTTTACTATGCGTCTAGACATAACCTCAACCCGGTAAAACAATGATAGTACCCCTCACAAAGAAGAGATAACTTTAAGGACTTACTATATATGAATCTGATTATCAGGAATAAGTCCGATATTAGACAATGAAGTACTCGTATAGTACTATATCTTAGGATTGCGATGGATGCACGATGTAAATGTGAGATCGATAATCACATCATCGTACGGAGCGGTAGCATGTGTGAAACAAACAGGTCTGGTTATAACTAGTCAGATTCTCAACAAAAGGCGAATACTAAAGGGTGTTTTTTTAGATTTTCGATTTTTAAACTGGCAACACTGTTTTTACAGATCGTCAATTTGACAGTTGACGATTGACAGTTGAAAGCTGATTTGTGGTTAGTACGTTTTGATATTTTAGGGTGATAGATAGATCGTCCATCTGAGCAAGTTATTCGGAACATGATAAATCGTTTTCGCACCACGTCCACTCTAGTGGATAATACGTATCCCCAAAAATGACAAACAGTGCGAACAGAAGAAGTTATTGCCGTTGTGGAGCGCAGTGTTGAGGAGAATCCCAATGAGTCGATTCGCCATTGTGCACAGCAATTGGAGCTATGCCCTTCCACTTTGTGGAAGATTTTAGGGAAAGATCTTGGCTTAAACGCTTATAAGGTCCAGCTTGTGTAAGAGTTGAAACAGCGTGATCATTATACGAAAACATGATTCAGCTTGATCCCCATGTTCAACGCAAAATTTTGTTCTTTGATGAGGCCTAGTTTGGGTAAATGGATATGTAAACAAACAAAATTGCCGAATGTGGAGTGGAGAAAACCCACAAGCCTTTGTCGAGACGCCCTTACAGCCATTTAGACTCACTGTTTGATGTGCTTTATGGGCTGGTGGAATCATCGTCCCATATTTCTTTAAGGACGATTCCGGCCAGAATGTTACCGTCAAGGGAGAGCGCTATAGAAAAATCATTTCTGACTTCTCCTTCCTCATGCGACAGAGCTTTGATTTCAACAAGATGGCGCAACATGTCACACGGCGCGCGACACCATCAATTTATTGCGGGAAACATTTGTTGAGCGCATAATTTCACAAAATGGACCTGTGAACTGGCCTCCACGATCTACGATCTAACGCCTTTAGATTTCTTTCTTTGGGGGTGTGTGAAGTCACTACTCTATGCTGATAAACCAGAGACGTTGGACGATTTGGAAGTCAACATTTGCCATGTTATTGCTGATATACGGCCCCAGTTGCTCGATAAACTTGTTGAAAATTGGAGTTCACGACTGCGCTTCATATCGCATATGCTCGATATC
Source organism: Volucella zonaria (assembly GCA_963966105.1). Lineage (NCBI taxonomy): Eukaryota > Metazoa > Arthropoda > Insecta > Diptera > Syrphidae > Volucella > Volucella zonaria. The sequence goes on along the minus strand of OZ014530.1, from coordinate 314,051,919 downwards.
ATATTTAAGCACTAATAGCATGAATCTGTCTAAAATAGACATTAACATTAGCTTCACGGGTTTTATTTCATATTGAATTTGTATACCTCTAAAAAAAAACACCCTTAATTATGCCTCTACATCTCCGAAGCAATGGAGATGCTCTTGGAGTTGACTATGTACTTTTTATTTCAGGACATGGTAACAGCAAACAAATACTCAAATGCCGTCGAACTTTGTGGACATTTAAGAATGCATACTGAAATTTTTTGGACTTTGAGTGATTTGTCAATTCCTATGGGCCTTTGTAAGGTCGTCAACTCACTTGGTAGGGATTCGACTTTTTTTGGGCTCTGGGTTGAACAGACTTGTGAATAACAAAATCACTTTGTACTCCAAGTGAGAAACGTTCGGTTTTGGGCGTACTCGTACATCTTAGTTATACGTATTTGTTAGCGTTCCGGCATTCAAAGATGATATTTAAGAGGGTCTGAAATCAGTAAATGGTAATTCGACGTTTTAATTCGTAGGCATCATGCATTTTACCAGAGATGGTAAGCCCGAATCCACATACAGTAATACGAGTATACGAGGGCGGGTCAATAAGTCCGTGACTTTTGAATTTCTTACCTCTTTACTGAAACAGCAACACTGCTCCTGTCAACAGGCATCTGTCAGTTGACTCCTGTCAAAATTTAAACTTGCTGCGTCAGTTAGTTTGTGTTTGACAGCTATTTTTATCAGACTACTCACTAATTTGAGGAGAAAATGGAAAAAAGTGAATTTCGTGTGCTTATTAAGCATTATTTCTTGCGAAAAAAAACCATTACCGAGACCAAGGCTAAGCTTGATAAATACTATGGGGACTCTGCACCATCGATTTCAATGGTAAAAAAGTGGTTTACTGAATTTCGTTGTGGCCGTACAAGCACTGAAGATGCCGAACGTCCTGGACGCCCAGTTGAGGTCTCTACACCCGAAACAATCGAAAAAATTCACGATATGGTGTTGGCCGACCGAAGATTGAAAGTGCGAGAGATTGTGGAAGCCGTAGGGATCTCGCATGGCTCAGTGGTTTCAATTTTGAATGATCACTTGGGCATGAGAAAGCTTTCCGCAAGATGGGTGCCGCGTTTGCTCACAGTCGACCACAAACGCAATCGTGTAACAACTTCACAGGAAGGTTTGGCGTTGTTTAATCGCAATATGGAGGAGTTTTTGCGCCGTTTTGTAACCATGGACGAAACATGGATCCATCACAACACACCAGAGAACAAACAACAGTCAAAACAGTGGGTTTCTAAGGGTGAATCGGCGCCAAAGAAGGCCAAGGTGGGTTTGTCAGCCAATAAAGTTATGGCGACTGTTTTTTGGGATGCACGCGGGATAATCCACATTGACTACCTTCAAAAGGGAAGAACAATCAATGGGGAATATTATGCCAACTTATTGGACCGATTCAATGACGATTTGAAAAAAAAAACGACCTCATTTGGCCAAGAAAAAAGTTCTTTTCCACCAAGCCAATGCAAGGGTGCACACATGTGCAGTTGCCATGGCAAAAATTCATGAATTCGGCTATGAATTGCTCCCTCATCCACCCTATTCTCCAGATTTGGCTCCGAGCGACTACTTCTTGTTCCCAAACCTGAAGAAATGGCTTGGTGGAAAAAAATTTGACTCCAATGATGAAGTCATCTCGCAAACAAAGGCCTATTTTGAGGACCTCGACAAATCATTTTTTTTGGAAGGGATAAAAAAATTGGAGAAGCGTTGGACAAAGTGTATAGAGCTCAAGGGAGACTACGTTGAAAAATAAGATTATTTTTTTATCAAAAAATCTGTGTTTTAATTCAAAAGTCACGGACTTATTGATCCGCCCTCCGTATTTTGGTGAAAATTAATCCTACGACCGTGGTATAGTTTCAGTGCATGAATTTTTATTAAAGGAACTCCCCTGAGGGGGTAACTAGAGCATTTTATTTCTATCTCAGTTTAAGGAATAGGATGAGACTTAGGCACCTGGCATCCCCCTCTAAGTACAACAGTTACATATGTAGAAATAGAGTAATAAAAGCAAGAATTTATAAGCTAGTCGCTTCCGTTTTTGTTTCGTTCCTGTGAAATGCATAGGATGTCCCATTTTTAGGAGAGCCCTATTAGTATTTTTTTTTTAACAAAAACTAAATGGGGGGGAAAAAAGTCGTAAGTGCTTGAGTAAAATAGAGAGCTGGTCTTCCAATATTACCGAATGACTGACGGGTCTGCACACATCGGTAACAGCCCGTTGAGTACGATTTTTTATGTCGATATAGTGAGGACTGGTAATTGTACAGACTTTTGAAAGACTGTGCCTCATATTTTGGCTTGTAAGTATGCAACATGCCAGCGTATATCTGCTTTGAAATTTGAATTACAATACTTTCTGAAATTCTAGTGTAGCAGTAAGGTCCTTACAGATCTTTGCGAGGCAGCGTGCATGGCCACTCTGTATAGGTAGATACGAGTGTGTTTGCAGGGATTACAAACTTAGACAGGACTCTACCTACATACGAGTATAAATATACAAGGACTGTATGTATATTGTATGCTAGTTCTTGGAAAGCGATATTTTTCACAACAATGGCAAATGGCAGCCATTTAAATAGAACAGCTTTTATGATTTTACAATAATGGGAAAAATTGAATATCGAGCAGCGAATGCTTGGGGATATTAAAACGCTGTCGGAGTGAATATTGGCGTCAGTTCATAACATGGCTACGTGGCATAATTCACGTCGATTACAATTGAAAAGAGCAAAGAAATTAATGGAGAGTATGTATTACTATATATCAATTAATTGGACCGTTTCAACTATGCTGTAAAAGGAATTCTTACGCATTTGGCGAAGAACATGACAACGCGCACTATCACACTTGCGTCGTCGCCATGGCAAAGCAAAATTCCATGAGTCAGGATGTGAGTTGCTTCCGCATCCATTACATTCGCCAGATTTCCTATTTTCAAATATGAAAAAAATGTCCCGGTGGAAAAGAATTTGGCTCCAACGCTGAGGTCATTGGTTTGGGGTAGTCGTAGTTTTCAGAGGGAATACAAAAGATAGAAAAACGTTGAACTAAGTGTATTACAATACGTTGAAAGTTAAAATATATTTTACACAAGAAAAGGTTTTTTTTCTTGTCAAGGCTAGGTACTTAGCATATAACTCTCGTAACTAGCCTTCATGTCAACATTATTGAGTTCTACCACATGAAATGTCCGATTTTCGCTCAATCGGAAATAAGAAGTTCTCGACTGAACATCTGTGCCAGAACGTTAAATTTTGTGCTTGACGTGTGAGAATTTTAGGATTCGTTACAAGTACCGTTATTTTTTATTCGGAATTATTTACCATGCTGTCGTCAGTTCAAATTCGAACCCTCTTCCTATACGAATTTAAAATGGAACATTAATGACGCATTTGAGGATGTAGCGGTAAACGAACGCACTATACGACGTTGGTTTGGAAAGTTCCGCTCCGGAGATTTCAGCCTCGAAATTGAACCACGTGCAAAACCGGAAATCTTAGTTGACTACGATGTTTTAAGAGCAACGGTGGGTGCGGACCCAACGAAATCGGTGAGGGAGATTGCACAAAGCATGGCAATATCCCCAATGACAATAAGTCGACACTTTTCTGTTATAGGAAAGAAACTCGATAACTGAACGAACCCCAAAAACTACACCGTTTTTGCACCTGATAGTCACCTGTGATGCAAAGTGGATGTGATGGATACAAAGATCTGGGCAGCGGTTTGATGCTGATGAAAAAAAAAAACCAAAACGCACCTCCAAGCCCAATCTTCACTCAAGAAAGGTTGTGGTAATAATTTGGTGGACATCGAAAGGACCAATCCACTTTTCATTTCTTCAACCAGGAGAAACGATAAACGCTATCAAATAATGTGAGGAACCGAAACCGAGCAGAGGTCATAAAAGCCTTTGAAAGTCTCAAAAAGTCAGCACTTCTACGAAAAAGGAATATTTGACCTTGTATCACGTTGGAAGAATATCCTAGATGCCAACGCATCCTATTTTGACTGAATATATTTTTTTTTTTTTTAAAAGAACTTAACACTCAAGAGTGTATTACTACTCTTAAAATGCCGGAGCACGTGTTAAGTTTTTCGGAAAATTGGATAGAGAGAGAGAGAAAGATTTTTGGGCTCAGTGGTTATTCGCTCCATGGGTGGCATCCAACATTTAATGGGGAGACCAAATTACTAGTGTAAATTGGACTTGATGTTATATTTAGGCAACCATTCATCTCACAAAATTTTAGTTGCTTGAAAAAAAGTCTTTCGGTCACGGCTGGTATTGAACCCCGAACCGTCCGATTGGGAAGCCAACACACTACCACTTGAGCCACTACAGAAAAATAATATTGGCTTTTAAGTTTTTACCATAAAATCGGACATTTCATGTGGTACGACCCTATATTTTTCTTAAGATAAACAAATGTTTGTGCAAATTTGAATAATGGTGGGTTTCCCGGTCTAAAACTCATAAACGCAAATATATTGTAATTGTTGAAGGTCTTGTGGGCTTGGTCAAATTTGCGGACCGTAGTAGTATTCTACAGGCCAATCTATTTTGGATCAGCTCGTCCGTGAGGCCGAGAGTTTGATAATGCTCGTGCGTTTGAGTGATCCAACTGTTTTGTTTTTTGTGATCTTCTTTGAATCTTGCCTAGAACTTGAGTTTTTATTGCTCTTCGGATGGAATTTTTCTTCGGAATTACTAACCGGTACGCTCAGCTTAGAGTTTTTCAACCATAGATTTGTAATATAGTATATGTTGGTTAACTGGTTAACGACTTATTACTGACGAGCCCAGAAAATGAAAGTGGAATGGTGTGCCCTCTAACAGTGCTCATGCAGCCGAATAATAAGCATAGGCCCTAAATCGCTGCAGAATGGATGTCATTGCTATCCAAAAAGTGCGATAGCTGAGCTAAAAGGGATGAAACTGTGACATCTACCAGATGAGTATTTGCCATTAGAGGAGAAGGTAAGAAATCTTGAGCTACAGGCATCTGTGCGAATGATTACAATCCGCATCAAGTTTATACGAATATTCGCGAAGTCTGATACACGCAAGAACGCCACAGAGGAAAATGCAGTTTTTCAAAAGACTGCTTCGACGAGCTTTTGAACCACACTTATAAGCAACGTCCCAAAAATTGCATTAAAACCATCCTTAGTGATTTTATCGCCAATTTAGGAAAGGGGAGCATCATGACGGGGCGAAATGTCATCACTGCTAGCACATGGTTGTCATACCTTATTATCCACAAAAGGACCTGGCAATTGATCAAAAAGCCATCGGGCCTTATGAGAAGTCAACATCGACTTTGTTGCAGTCAAGGTGCAACATGCTGCTGCCAGCATTGACCGTAGGAGACCAGCGATTGCATTATCAGCAAGTTATTAGACCTCGGTTTCTCATGACTACTAGTCGGCGTTGCAAACAGGAGCAAGAATTGCTGTCCTGCTGCAATAAGTTCGTATAACTTTGAAATGGTACTTGTTAACCTGGGGCCAGATGCAAATTTAAGCAATAACACAGCCGTAGAGGTAATCGAAGAATCACACTTGCCAAATGCTGTTTTTGTAGTCTAAAAAGACAGCTGTGAAAGTCCCACTTGCGAGGAACGAAGAGCTTTTGATTTTGGTAAGGAACATATAATAAGCGAACTATATGGGGTATACAGCGACATTGAACATGACATAAAGGCTAGAAATCAACGGTTTAAATGTCTGAACACGCTGCGCGAATGAACACCACCTCTCGCTGACCGGTGGCGCGCATACCTGTGACAAGGTGTGAGCAATTAGAAGGGATAAGCACAAGAACATGTTAATGGGGAGAGCTGTTAGTTGAGGCACCATCACACGTGTAGTCCTGCGTCTTGGGGCTCCAATTTTCGATCACTTTGTGAGTATTTGAGGCCCTATTTCACGATGTGTTGGCTTCCAAGCCTGGAATCGTTGTTGACTTGTCCACATGGACCAACGACTTCAAATATCTTCACAGGAAATAGTCTAAATACGTCAAATCACACGATTTTGGAGGCCACCGCACAAGTCTATTTCTGGAGTTAATATTGTCAGCGAACACTTCTTTCAATAACTCGTTGGTTGTGGCGGGAATATGCCATGTGGCATCATCCTGTTGAGACCAAATATTCACGCACTTTTGGAAACAAAATACCGTTGATCTCTTCTGTATTAAGCGGGCAACATTTCGAATTTTTTCTTCATTTCTGAAGAAGAGCGGCCCAATGATGCCTTCGTCCATTGATGCCGCCGATCCATAAACCGTATCAAATACTGCATATGTCTGGAACTCTCTCGTATATTTTCTGCAATAGTATCCGATATTAGCTTCACCGATAGGTATACCATAGTAATTGTTAGAGATTCGCGTGTCGCCTTTGCCTTATATAAGAAAGTTATCTCTCCCATGTTCGGGCATCCGAAGGGTGCCACAAATTTTAATTGTTTATGTGGAACCGGCTCTACCATAAGCCGAGTAGAGGTTCTACAATACTCTTCCATATGTCTTCGAAGTTGCTCCACATCCTTTGGGCGCTATACTGTTTCATAAAGTCCGTCGCATTTTGTAGCCATTCTCGCAAATCTACTCTTTCCTTGTTTCCTTTCCTATGCCAGCTTATTTTCTCGCCTAACGATGTCAGTTTAGGTAGTGTCCAGCTCGTTACGCGTTTTTTCAGCATATAGGGCGGCCTAAAAGAAACGTAAGATACTTTTTTCTACAATTGTTTTAATTAATTTTTATACCATTGTTCAAAACATTTTTAAAATTCGACTTCTGTGATGTCTAACTGCGCCTCTGTGTTTTTTTTTTCTTCACCTCAACAACATGGGCAAAACGCTTTCCTTTCATGTCACTTATTTTTATTGACGATGAGGCACAGAGGTCACGCCTTTTGGCCAAAATTTGAAGTACAGAGTGGGTTGTGTGAGCAGAGGCGTCACCGTTGCCTTTGCGCCACAAACTGTTGTGTAGAAAGTCAGCTTAACTGTCTGACCATGTGGAACAAACTCTAAATGGCGGACTTATCTGACATCGAAAAAACAAATCAGTATTGTTTTGACGTTTGATTTCACTTGGCGAGTTTTTTTTGGGGCAAGCGAACGCAAGGCTTCCATTGGCTTCATTGTTGCTTCGTCACTTGTGATGAACTTAGAACTTAAAGTTTGGATCATTTTAGAACTCTTCTTTCAAAGCACAGTATGATTTCAGCACTCAGCAGTCGAGTCATTCATTTGGCAGCCACCCTTTTCATCTCCAAATCCCGATCTGAACTCGCAACTCACTTCTGACAGCACCACAACTTCTTCAATGGCCCTTCGTCGAACTTCCAGGAGGATTTCGCGAATTTTTTCAACATTTTCATCGGTTCGGGCCATGGAGTGAGCTTTGTCATCTTGACTTATGCCAATAGCAACATCCTTGTAGTCCGTTTATAACATTTAAAGTGTTTTTGTGCCAGTTTTTCCGAGACAGAAGCAAAACGTGCTGTTCATGAGAACCAGCCATTACAAAAACGACGAACACACAAAACAACTACGAGTATCACTAAAAAATTCACACATGCGGCACGGAACCTCCTTTACCGAGGACGCTGTGCTTAGTAACTCAGGAATGCTCGCCCTACGAGGGTACACTCTCATGGATGGTAATTTACTTGAATTTGGTTTCCACCCCTTACATAGATAGCGCTATAGTCCGGGGTGGACGAGGACCCTAGCTAAAATGTCGCTTCAGCTAGCGCGGTCTAGGGTTTGTGGCCGTAGTTCAAGTGTTATGGAACTGGCTACTAAACAGATTCATCTTTTCGGTCAACTAAAATCAAGTAAGATGAGTAGTCGACTGGAAAACGACAGCCAGACAACTTCCACTAACAATTTAGTGTCCGCATTAAATGTTGGATGGCTCCCATGAAGCGAAATAACCATTGTGCCCAAGCATTTTTCTTTCTCTTTGACACATGCTGACCCATTATAAGTGTTCATTCAAACTCACTTGAGTGTTAAGTTCTTAAAAAAAAGAAGAAAAAAAAGAAAGTTGCTTTCACGATGAGGTCGTCCTTCTGGATTCGAGTCGAAGAATTACGCTCAAGTTCATGCGCTTAACCTGCCCTAGCCATCTAGCTGGATTTTCTGAGCTTTTTTGACAAGATTAACATGGCTGTTGGAACGTCTCCTCCATCCCATTCGCTTTCGTCAATGTCTTGACTTCTAAGCCCAAAGAATCAACGATTAGCGGGGTTGAAAACGGAGCCGTGGTTGACGATTTGTAGCTATCTATCCTGACGTTTCGTCCTATGTTGTGTGTCTAGGTAAGACTTAGTGTTTGCAACCAACTATGTAAAGTACCCCTCTATTCAACCATATTGAATTGCACACAGTAGAAAACCTTGAAATGCCACCCGCATAAATTGCACGGGTAAAACAATGTCTTTATAGAAAGATAACAATCGCTGTCAAATAGGTGTCAAAGTAAGTTTTAGGCTACCTCTCAAACTTTTTAGTATGCAACTACGAGAATGTGCATATTTAAAACTAAGTGAAGAGTGCATATGCAAATTGTGTTTCAGCACTTCGTTATATCGCGGCTTTGAGGCTAATTTTGAAACTTGTAATCACTGTTGAACATAAATTATCGTTATGAGATTGGCTAAAGCAATGCGCGCGCTGCATATTTAAATAGCAATTAAAACTAAGACTCCATGTATCCGTAACCTCAAATATCTACTCGTAATATGCAAAAGAAGTTTAATTCAAGATTCCTAATTAATCCCACAATTCTATTCACTTAGCTGATATTCGCCAACAACTTTCATATTAATCAGCTGATTTGCATAGCCAACGAATTGATTTTTAATATGTGCACTACATATGTTACATATGTATATACTCTCCCCGGCCGGCATGCCAGTTAAGTCTTAAGTATTATTGGCTTTCAGCTTTTTACAACGTTGGCACTTTCAAATGATGTGTCGCAAATAGTTATAAACCTACATATTGCAAGTACAAGCAATCAACAAGGCAGTACCACCTGTCATGCTCCATAGCCAATCAAATCCAAGTCATATTTCAAAATCTGCACCTTTTCAGTATACTCGTAGTCTTTTCGCGACTACAAGTTAAGCTAAGATAGTCACCCACCAGTGATATTGCATGAGCAATAAGAACACTGAGTTAACGTGTTACTACATATGTACAAATGTAATCGCTACTGCAATCTCTTTTGTATTGATTTCTGCAGCAGAACTAGAAATAGCAGTGATTTGGCACTTGGTTAAACGTTAACGATTAAGGTAAACATGTTGCTTTAATGTTGGATCGTTACACAAGATTTGTTTAGCGATTGAAACAAGTGAGCTGTTACATTGTAGGTGGGGTGAAAAGTAACCTCCTTGGGAATGAAAAACATTTTTTTTTAATGTTTTTTTATTTTATTCAATATGGTATGGTCCCCTTTTAGTTTGATACACTTATTCCGGCGATTTTCCAACTTCTCGATCGCATCCGGAATTCCATAATTTTCCGGAAGGTCTGCAAAATACTCCTCCGTGGCGTCAATGATTTCCTCGCGTAAGCTGAATTTTTTATTGATGAGCCATCTTTTGGGGTTTGGGAAGAGATGATAGTCCGAGGGATCCAAATCCAGTTACCAATCGACGCCAAAAGTCCGTCCGATTCCGCATCAGCAAGTCCAAACACTCTTCGAAGTGCTCTCGCGTTCGTGTTTTTGGTCAGGAGTGATCATTCGCGGCACCCAGCGCCACCCAACGGCAGGATAATTTTTTCATATGCAGAATATTGCCCAAAATATGGCGTGTGCGCTCAGTACTAATCTTTGTGGTGTCTACTAGCTTGCGCACCTTCACTTTCCGGTCAGCCAACACCATTTCATGTATTTTTTTTGACATTGTCCTCTGTAACCGCATCGGAGGGCCTGCCGATGCGTACTTGATCGGTAGTGGAGTTGCGGCCACCACGAAACTCTCGAAACCAATATTTGACGGTGTAATCTGACGAAGCATTAGCCCCATAATATTTATCCAACTTTTCTTTTGTTTCCTTCGCCGTTTTGCCTCTCAAAAAATAATGTTTTATGAGAGAACGAAAATTGTTTTTGTCCAAACTCAACATGATGTCAAACACGTCAACAACAATCAATCAACTGTCAAAACAAAACTAAAGTCGGTATCGCATTGAAATTGGGCATGTCTGCCTAAATATGAACGAAGTTCAAGGCACCATAACCTTTTTTGCAGTAGCAGCGCATTTAGCGATTAGTATTTAGCGATTAGATTTTATTGTTATTAACAATTATCTGATTTGGAAAATAAGGCTGTGTTTAATGTAGTTTTATCGCATTTAGTGATGTCTTTTTAACATTTAACGAGTTTCAGGATTCATAGAACTCTCACAGATCTATCCATTCTGTATTCACCCTCCTCTTACTCAGATCGAATCATGGGGCGAGATTCTATTTGATTACTTGACGTCATAAAATGTAATTGGCAGATCTGGTTCTACAGAGTTTCATCTTGGTCTTTTGGGCGAGGAATTTCAAAACTCAATCATTTCACCAAACTAAAGTGACAACAACTGCGGTACCAATTTTTGTTTACTCTCTTCTAAAGTGTTATTTTCGAACGGACTGGAGACATGTCCAAGTATTTTTCAAGCCAAGTTATATGGTATTCCATATATTTACAGTGTTGTGCAAAACATACCGGATTTTTATCGATAATTTTTCTTTGGTGAATTTTAGGGAACAGAAGGAACCTAAGTAAAATCTGTTGTCAATTTTAGAAAACTTATTGTATGAGTTTACAAATAAAGGAAAAAAAAGGTTTTGAGGTAATATGTTTAATTATATGTAGAAACAAAAAAAAACTTAACTTAACTCGGTAACGGCCTGTGCAAAACATACCGGATTTTTTTTATACTTAATATTTTGTCCAGTAACCGTTGTTTTTTTAGACCTCATCACATCTTTTAGGCATGGACGACATGGCATTGAGTTGAGCTACAGTTTTTGATAAAACTGTAAAAATAATAATAGCAATGCCTTGTTTTTTTTTCTATTTGTAAACTTATTCAATAGCTTTTCTTAAATTGCCAAACAAGTGTACTTACGGTATTCCTGTCCCATAGAATTCTTCAATGAAAAATGTTCAAAAAAAATTCGGTATGTTTTGCACAACACTGTATATGTAACGAGCCGACATCAAACTGAGGCAGTTAATGCCTGTACTGAGTACCAACATCAATATACAGGTTTATCATTTGATGCACCCCAATTAGTATTTTTTTTTTCAAAAGACGTATGTTTAAGGCATCAAGGAAATATGACTACATGCAAATGTACTCCAGGGAACAGCTTACATGAGTGGGCCCAATTTCCCAAGACTATTTCGCATAATTTGGCCGATATTCCAGCACTCACGCCGAATGTTAACCTTCAAGCCATCTCAAGTTTCTGGCTTTTTGGCATAGACGAGAGCAGTCCCAAAAAGAAGAACCATAGATAAACTAACCTAGATGTCAAACTCTACTAATACTTTTGGAAACCCTTAACTTTCGCACAGACACACTGTAAGTGAATTCCAACACTTTTACATTCTCTATTGCTTTCTAAAAATTTGATAGAATGAGAGCGATTTACAAGTAAAATTGCTAGTATGAGAGCGATATGCACGAGGGTGTGTAATGTGGAAGACGTTTAAAATGGGCGTGGTTTGTATAAAATGAGATGGAAATTGCCATTGATGACAATTTACAGGTATTCACAGACAGGGTCACACGGATAGGGGCGATCATTAGAAAACCGGTTTTGATTTTCCAATATCTGGAAAGTTTGCCATCTAGGTTAGTTTGTCTATGATTAGAAATAAGTACATGGAAATGAGGCAAAAAACTGTAACAAAAGTCAACCGTTTGGGCTCAAGAAAAAGCAATAACAATATTCAATCAATGTCAGTACATATTTTCCCGCCGCTACCAACACATACTGTCAAACGGATAAAGGTGACAACCAACAGCAACTTCCAGATAGCTTGGGAGCATGTTCCAGCAACAGCGCCATCTATACGCAAGAACAATGTGATGATCTCTTTTCAATAGAAGAATTGAATTCGCTTGTATTGGAAATTACACAGCTAAGTACAGAAAGTTGAAAAGATTTACTATGTATTACTGACTCCAGATGGTTGCTTAGGTTTTGCACAGTACTGTACGTAACAAATGTTTCTGGTCTGATCTCACAACTTTTTGTCTTCAGTGATCAGAGTTACGATCATAACTCAGTCTGTAAACTTCGTTGGTCGGGCGTAGAAAAGGTGCAATATTTTTCAGATATTAAAAATGCCAATCGGGCAAAATTTCGAAAAGAATTAAAGGAAAAACTGCTAAAAACTTCAATAAATATATGTAGATGCTATAGCCAGCAAACATGATATTGACACTATCCATCAGCAATTTACAGATCACATTAATACTTCAGCTAGTACTATTGTATAGTACAGTACGCCCTCGATAAACGCAATACCTCGGTTAAAGCAACAGCCAAATTTTTACCATTAGTGATTCAGTAAACGCAACTTTCCATCCATGATCTCTTTTTTCGTTCTAACTTTGTTTGTATTTTCTGGTGTTTGGTTTTACTGTAACTGGGCACTTATTTTACAGTTACTTCATTCAGAATTTTTTACACTCGTGGATACACGAACCGCAACCAACTTCAGACTGCTATAATTTTCAAACCGTTCATGACAGTGAGCTCAAATTTTGACACATGATAGATAATTTTATTATTTACAAGCCTTTTAAACGACTTGCGTCTCAGTTGTGTTGAAAAATTGTAATCCGCGATGGAATTCAAACGTGATTGCTTTATATTTGGCTGGAAAACCACAAGTAGCTATCGTTAGAGCCCTCCAGCACCTCAACGTGAATAAATCATTTGTGTCTCGAACCATAGCTCGTTACCGTGATACTGGCAGCGTTGCAAAACGCCATGGAGGTGGTCATAAAAAAAAAACAGCAACATCGGCAGAAATGGTTCGGAAAGTGAAGGCTCGAATTGAGCGAAATCCGTGTAGAAGTGGAAGAAAAATGGCTCGTGAGCTCAACATATCAACAACGGATGCAACACATACTGAAAAATGAGCTTGGGTTAGAGCCATTGAAGTTCCGAAAAGCACACGATCTTACACCGCAACAGAAAAAAGTTAGAGTCGAAAGAGCGAAGGAGTTGCTACGCTTGCACGAAAGTGGTGAGTTGCCGAATTTGGTTTTTTCCGATGAGTCGCCATTTGTTATCGAGCAATATGTCAACTAACAAAATGACCGAGTTTACTTGCCAGAGAGGTCCTTCGAAAATTTACACCTTCGGACGGCCACCAGAAAGCAGAAAGCAGGCAGCACCGATGGTGATGGTTTGGGCCGCCATAACCGCCGATGGTCGCTCTCCGCTCATATTTTTGGATCGTGGCGTGGCGTCAAAATGAATGCGATCGTATACCGTGAATGTAAAACTGTCTTAGAAGCAGTATTGAAGCCTTGGGCAAATAATCATTTCGGTCGGAGACCGTGGACATTTCACCAAGACTCGCCACCGCACGCGTCTTACAAAGCGCGCGTCAACCAAGATTGGTTAACAAACAATGTTCCACACTTCATTTCTTCGACACAATGGATTGCATATTCTCCGGATGCAAATCCGTTGGATTTCTCTGTCTGGGGTATTTTGAAGGCGAAGTTGGCACCTAAAAACTACCAAAGTTTGGAATAGCATTTTAAAAAGTTGGAGTTCGAGTCATTCACCCTGTAAATCGTAAGTTCATTGTATTTGCGGTTTAATTTACCAGTGTTCAGCTAATTTTCCCTCGGTCGGTACATAATTGCTTAGTTTTATTTTAGAAATCATGGCTATTGTAAAAATAGTTCCCAAGCTGTCTATAAAGCAGAAGGCTGAGATTTTAAATAAATTGAGTAACGGTGCATCAGTTAAATCGCTTTGCCAAACATACGAGTACAAGTGCAACAAGTCAAGCATTAGCAGGATAAAAAAGGAGAAAAAATATGCTTAACAAATTCGTTATTAATTCTGAGTCCGGACCGGGAAAGCGCGTGATTCTTATAAACGGTTTTCATTTTCTGTTTAGTTAAAAAAAAAAATGAATGTCATGACCCCTACGATCTCTTGAGCCCTACGGTGATGTCACCGTCTTTTACGACCTCGACGCTTCCTGCTTTGACGAGTGGTCCAAGCCATTGGTTTTGGATGTTCTTCCTTCTCACATCTAAACACTAAATCACGTTTGCCGTTTCTATTTCAAAAGAGTCAAATGCATCAGTAACAGTCCGGTGGTTTCCACCCATCATATCAATGTTGTCAGCGAATGGAAGCACTGCCTAATTGTATGCCTCTGACATTGGCCTGCGAGTTTAGAAATTCTTTCAAATACGAGTATCATGAAATGACATGACAGCGCGTAATGTTGTCGTCATCCTTATTCCGCTTCAAATATGGTATATCTGTGGTGTCATTACTAATTTTTATGGAGCAGCAACCGTCCTCAAATGTCATCCTACATACAGAGATGAGATTTGCAGGGATGCCAAAACTTAACATGGCTCTGTATATCTTATCTCCATACGAGTAGATGCTGTCATATATGGCATTGAGAACAGGTGGTGCTTATCCACTCCAACTCCAACTCTAAGTTGAGCTCCTGGATTAAAAAAAAAAAAAACCTGGTGTTGGGTGAACATCTGGTCGATGGTGAACCTACCCATACTTTAAACCACAGAAATCAGGTCCAGGTTTCAATTCGGCAAAGCATGTTACGCTATGTTGAGAAAACAGTATAGAGACTCAGCGTACTTTAGAGAGTCTCCTTTCTTTAGAATCGAACATTCGAGCATACGAGGAAATCCTTATTAACCCCACTTTCAAATTGAAGTAGCTCATATAAGAAAGCTAGCTATTGAAGTCACAGTTGATTCAATCGCGTCAATTCATTAGCCCTCCTTTGAGGGTAAGTTATAGCCGAAAGAGTACTACGAGTATACCTAGTCAAGTCATAAATACTAGTACACAACTGAACTCACTCATTACGAATGCAACACTGGGCGCATCCATTTCGTATTGATTGCGATTTGACAGTTGATATTTATGTTTCATTGTGACGTTAAAAGTTTTTGACATTAATTGCTTACAATCATGGAATGGGGCGACATCGAAAATCGTATTGTTGTAGTTGGCCTACTTAAATGCAACATGGAAAAAGGCGATATCTTTAGGACATTGCGACCGCTTGGAATCACTCGCAATTTTGTGTATCGTGCTGTGAAGTTGTTTGAGGATACTGGTGGAGTACAAGACCGTCAAAGATCCGGCCATCCGCGCATTGTGAGAACTCCGAAAGCGATCAAAGCCGTGAAGAAACGAAACGACCGAAAACCGCTGCGAAAACAGAAAATCTTGTCGCGGGAAATGCAAATTTCGCAAAAATCCATGCCTCGCATTATCGAAGAAGACTTAGGACTCAGCGCGTACAAGCGACACACTGGACACTTGCTCACGGCCGCATTGAATAAAAAACGTAAGCGAAGATCGAAAGCTTTACTCAGCCGGTACGCGAAGAACGCTCACAGACAAATTCTGTTTGCTGACGAGAAAATCTTCACCGTAGAAGAATCGTTCAATAAGCAGAACGATCGTGTGTATGCTCGGTCATTAAACTCAAAGAGGCCACCATCCCGCGTCTGTAATGGTATGGTGGGGAGTGTGCTACGATGGCATTACCAAGCTCCATTTTTGCGAGAAAGGAGTGAAAACATCGGCCAAAGTATATTAATCGACCGTCTTGGAACCCATTGTGAAGTCTATCAACCAATCAATATTCAACAACAAGCCATGGACTTTCCAGCAAGACTCTGCTCCACATCACAAAGCAAAAACGACTCACATGTGGCTCAAAAACAACGTTCTAGACTTCATATCAACGGATGATTGGTCAGCTGGTAGTCCAGACCTCAACCTGTTGGATTACAAGTTTTGGTCCGTATTAGAGGGCATGGCTTACTCTACTCGACGGACAATTTCCCCGTGCATGAAGTGCGTCTCGTAATCGATGAATGGCCACATCGTCTTAAGTCGTGCTGGAAGGCAGCAAATGGAAGTCATTTCGACTTAGTTATCTCAAGATTTGTAGCCACTGAATAACCCAATAAAAACAAAAAAAAAAATTTTTTAAATATTAATTCATTTTCATTTGGCGCTGATTTTTCTGTGTAACAGTATTTCTGACCCTACTAGGTAGTGTTGGTTTTTTCTTGTTGCTCAACACTCGAGTATATAAGTTTAGCAAATGAATTCCGGTTGGTCAGGACCGGACAGCATGTGCAATTGAAATATGCTAATAGTCATAGCACGGGGCATTGCCAGGTCGACATGCTTAGAGGCCTAGTCTAATCGCATAACTATCAACCACAAATATTTTGTCATGACCCCATGAAGTAAGTGGGAGAAATAAATCGAACTATATCTTTATACTTCTATCTGAATGATATACAATAAAAGAACAAGAACCAGTCTTGAATTATTTGATCGCATAACTTGTTTGCTTTGAGTAACCAATCATGAAGTGGCGTAGGAGAACATAGAAACTTGTGGAACAGCATATGCAAATGACATAAAGGTTATAGAACAGTGTACATACTAAAACACTTTAAGTGAGAATAATGTCTTGGACTTAACGACAACCCATTCAAAACGGAACCCTTTTTAGCAAACATCACGAGATACCTCAATTCAAACTTCTCTTGAAAAAAAAGGGTAGAATGGCCCTCTTCTGATAGCGCGAAATATTTTGTTCTAATTCTGGACAGAAAAATATAATGCCCTTTTTAGCCCAATGCAGTCGCAGTCAAGCACATACAAATATACGAGTATATGGCACATTATACCATAAAACGATACCCGGAAACAGAACAGCAAGTGAAGCCATTATAGGACCGTTCCGTATTGCCTTTATGGCTCCTCTAAACAGCCTTTTATCATATATCTTGATCTAAAATAGTCAAATCTAGGTGAGCATAAAGCATCTCAGGCATTATGGCTACTTTTTGATCAAAAGAGATCTGGGGAAATTCATAAGCTTAGCAAGGGACAACATAGAAGGGCTCCTATTTGGATACTGTTTACCAGGCTCAGACTGGCGGAAACGAACATCTACCATCTTCCGGGATCTTTTAAGCTGAAGACAACCGCGAAAAAAGTTTCTAGAAAAATATTTCTTCGAATATCTGGAGGAAATAGACTACAAAAACTTCAAGGGATTCCTCAGATTCTTCAAAGAAATCACGTGTTAAGGGTTCCTTTTTTAACTTTTCATTTTCATTAATGGCGTTGAGCCAGTTTCACTAATCAAAGTTGTATAAAGACCTAGTCATAGGTCCACTATTGCAGAATTTAAAAAGCAACAGCGGGTGCAGATAAGTAAACTAAAGGATAGACGTGCTATGACAGGAATTGGAAAGAGTCTGTTAAGGATAGAGAAATTTTTTTTCGCAGCAGAGAAAAATTGAGCTCCGATAATAACGGGTTCACTGTTCATGATCCTGGCAAAGGATTAAAGCACAACGATCGGATCTGCACATAGAATGTTCGAACCCTCAACAGACCACGTGCAGCCGAACAACTAGTGGAGATCCTCGACTGCTACCAATCAGACATAATTGCCATCCAAGAAGTGCGATGGTATAGAGCGTACAAAAAGAGGATGAAAAACTGCGACATCTAGTATATGTAGAGAATGTTACCGACCACCACCCCCGCAACAAGGACAGCTGTCACACCGTTTATTCGGATGAGCATAGAGGGTAAATTCGCCGTTGTTTTATAAACACCCACGCACCGACAGCGGCGAAGGACGACCTTACCAATGACTATTTCTACGAGCTTCTCGACAAAACCTACGAGCAAAACCCTAAATATGACGTGAAATCGTCCTTGGCGATTTCAAAATCTAAACAGCGATGGCATCTTTGGTAATAAAGTAGGGAAGTATAGTCGCCACACCATTGCAACTGGAAATGGACACAGGCTTATTAATTTTGCGGCGGAATGTAATGTCACTATAGCCAGCTTACGGTTTCCATACCTTGATATCCACAAAAAAACCTCGGATGCAGAAAAGAACGAGAGTGGCTCGTGAGCTTTACGCGAGCAGAAAAGAAAGGAAGAACATAGGCTGCTTAGAAGAAAAAATAAAGAGCACGAAGAAGCTCCTGATCAAGATGTAGGTATGTAGATAGGTGCTAGCAGAAGAATAATTTTCTGACGTTTTACCAAAAATCAAAACGAACACGGTAAAGCTGTAAGGCCCGAAGAGAAATCGTCAATGATGGAGAAGGAAACCTCATATTAGAACCACAGTCGGTGCTAAGAATCTGGAAGTATTATTTCTGAGGACTGCTAAACGGTGATGACGAAAAACAGGCAGAATGAACCGTTCAACCTGGATGAATACAAGCAACAGTCCCGTTCACCCGATCCAGCTGAAGGCCGGACAGCCATTTTCAAGCTGCTGGACGCTTGCTGTCGAGCTGTTTAGATCAGCAAGTGAGGATTGGATACGGTGCATGCATCAACTTATCTGCGAAATCTGGGTCTATCTGGAAGAAGGGAGGTCCCCTTAACTGCGCCAACTACAGCGAAATAAGTCTCCTTAACATCGCATATAAAATCCTGTGCGTCGTATTATATGAACGCCTAAGACCCTACGTAAACAGCCTGACCAGCCCAGTTAGTGTGATTTTAGATCAAGAAAGTCAACCGTAGATCAAAGCTTCACATTTCGGCGGAGCTTGGAAAAAATCCAGGAGTTTCAAATCGACACATCACCGCTTAACCGGCGAACTATACAAAGCCATATTTAGTCGTCAAGACGCAGAACGCTCGAGACACGAGAAAACCGAGACCTTCAATGTCAGAAAAAGGACATAATAAATAGGCGATGCGTTCTCATGTGATTTTTTCAACAGCGTTGTTGAAAGAATTGTGCGAATCTTGCAAGTCAGCGAGAAAGGTGCAATCTTTCAAAATTCTACGCAAACAACACTGGCAAATGCGAAGAACACAGCAAGCTATCAATGGGACGTTTACGAATATCGAAGCTGAAGCGGCAAAGATGGGTTTAGCGATCAACGATATCATATATCCTGCCAAGAAACATCGACAATACGTCACAATAGGGAGCTAAAATTTTGGGGTCAGCTCCGCTTTCAATCATTCGAAGAATCGTTCTTGCTAATCGCTGTTGCTTTGGTCTTAGAAGGCAATTGAGTAGTATAGCTCTATCTCAAGCAACCCAAAGCCGTTATACAAAACAGTGACCATCCCATCCGTGCTTCACGGTACAGAAGCTTGGACGCTGACGAAAGCGGATGGAGATGCTCTTGGATATTTCAAGAGTGAAGTTCTTCGGTTAATTTACGGTCTTGTGTGCATCAATGGGGAAGGGGGGAGACATTTCAACAGCGAACTGTGCGGACCGTACAGCGATGCTAACGTCGTCAGAAAAGAGCAGCTAGCCCGGCTTAGATGGCTAAGTCACGTTGAGCGCATGGACATCATCGTACCAGCCCGAAAAGGAAACCCTGCCGATATCGTGTGAGCATCTATAGGCGGCTGGAGAGGCATGTTTGCTGAGCACTTGGTCCGCTTATTATGGCGGTATCTAAGTAAGTAAGTAAGTAAGTAAGTAGAAATGTTTAGTTTTTCGTCAAAAATATAAGAAATTCTGTCTCATCTTCCATCCCAATGGACATTTACATCCAGCTATTCCAGCCCCTACGCTAAGCTAAACCTGTTTGTTGCACACTTGGTTGCCAGCTCAATGCTTCCAGATTATGTCATGTCTTCGCAAATCCCAAAATTAAATATATTCTCTGTTTATCTGGAGCTATAGCTTTGAAGTAGAGCTTACTTCTGTGAAAGGAGTTAATATATTGTGGATGTGCTATAAAGCAATCCATCTACCAAGACTAACTGTTGCAAAAATTATGTGAATGCAACGATGGCAAGAATAGTTGCGAACATACCATGTATGAGATTGTTGATGAGATAAATAGACGGAGTGGAGGCCTGAAATGTAGGGGCTATTTTAGTATTTACAATTAGAGTTTAAGTTAAACCATGATTAGCTTTTAATGTTATGCCTTCGTAATCGACAACCGACATCGCTATTGAACACATGAAGGATCAGTTTTATTTCTCTGCAATTTTGTCCATACCGAACTTGAGAGGCAATTTCTAAAAGAAATATTTTATCTATTGACTTAAGCTCTATCTATCGTCTAAGTTTAACTAATTTGGTGGATCTAATTTAAGGTCAGATGGCCATATTCCTATAACATAGCTTGCAGACATCGCTGATCGATTTAAAGTTTTCTTGATAAAAAAAGTTAAAAGATTTTTATTTTCCTAAAGAGATGAACCCATATTGAAGCTTCATCAGAAAAGATATCATCGCTCGCAGTTGCATAATCTAAGCAGTTATAAATCATGATACACCCGTGGTTAGGAGTATGTAATATTGACAATCTGAAAGTTTCAATACACTATGGCTTGAGGTAGGTTATAATTCTTTTACATAATTTCATTTAATTAAACACATTAGCAAGAACTGAGTCTCACATAAAAAGGAGTTGAACAGCTAAACCATACTCCTCAGATGTGCACACTAAAAATGGCACTTAAAACATGGCTTTAGACAATCAAAGACCGGTTTTTAATGTTAAACACAAAAATCACTCACTTAGCATGCATTTATGTAAAACTATTTTAAATGAAGCGAATTCATTAATTTTAATTAGACTGGTTAATTGGATTCGTTCAAGTTAAAAAAAGATATGTCTACTACCAGCAATTAATCAAAAGTTTCTGCCTTTTTCTAACAGAAAGATTTAAATCTTACAATGCCATAATTTGATGACAAAGTTACTAGCGAATACGACCTTTTGAAAAGATTTCAATTTAACCCCACATTTCAGATTTATTTGTAATGACAAGGTTTCAAATTAGTTTGGATTATGATATTGTTTCAATTAACTACGAAAGCAAGGATCAGTTTTATAGAAGTCAATCCATGTATATGATTGATTACGAATTTCCGGAATTGTATCTATAAAAATTAAACTTATGTGACCTTTTTAAATGCTGCAATCAAATGCTTATGTAAAATTATTGTAATTAGAATTAATTTTTATAGTACAAAAGTATGTCTCAAATTGCTCTGATATTTGTATAGCATGTCTTGCTAATAACTCCGGAACTACAATATTTCAATGAAATTCATTTCAAATTATTTCTTAGCGGACCCTGATATGTTATTGGGTATTTTGTAGAAAGCGCTCTCTCACGGAATGCTATCAGCATTTTGACGTCCGAAATGACTCTACCAACATTCGAGTTTCTAGCCAGGTAGTACTGGAACCTGTTGCTATTGAGCCTTTACTGATGATAAGGCATATTGATCAAAGACACCACGGAATTAAGCTTTTTAACTGACAAGTCTACACAACTACAGAGTGAAGGAAGTGTTTTCATGTCAGGAACAAACCTTGTTTGTACGTTGTTAAAGGCTCCTTCAATGTTGAGTATTTTACTTGTAGTGGAACGATTTTTCAATCGTTTGCACAACCTCGTGCACGGACGAAGGAAATTTAGAGAGGAAGAAAAGGCAGGTACCGATGTACATTGTTTTTGAATGTTTGTAAGTTATAACGACCAGGAAACACAGAGGTCGGCAGAGCATTCCATAAGCAAGTTGTACGGCTTAGGAAAGAATCACGATATTTTAGAGTACGTCCGAAAATGGGCTTGAGGGTATACTGATAAGCATTCATAGCGAGACGGGCGTTACGGTTGAAAGTTTGAATGGGCGGAATGCTACTGGCGATTTCAATGGAGCACTGGTGGTTGAAATAGCGATAAAACAAAGTGAGACACGAGACATTATGTCGGTGTTCAAGGGCGTCAATTGATTGACTGATATTAGTATCACCAATGAGTATTATCGCACGGTTTTGAATCCAATCTAGTAGGTGCAGAGATGTTTTAGTAGCACCTGGCCAGATGTGGGCATTGTACTCCAATTTTGGGCGGATGAATGCCTTATACTACATTGTGGCCAGATCAGAGGAGGTAAAATATTTCTTACTTCGCTTGAGGAAACCTAGACATTTCGCAGCATTTTTGGCGACATCGAATATGTGGTCATTCCAACGTACGAGTAAGTTGTCACTGACACACATACCGCGAATGGAAAGTTTATCGGTTTCGACGATGCAAGTGCCATTAATGGATAATGGCTGGGTATTTCGCTTTAATGACAGCAGACAGCATTGTGTTTTGGAACCATTAAATTCCACTCGGTTGAAAGTTCCCCAATTAGTTATGCTGTTAATATCGGAATTTAATGTGCTTAACATACGCTGCCGTTCCCGTTCTACAGCCGAAGAGCAGGGGCGTGAGTCCGGGAACGAATATGAGAAGCAGAGAGTGCTGTCATTAGCAAAGGAATAAATTGGATTAGAAGTAGCAGACAAGAGATCGTTAATGAAGATTAGAAAGAGTGTCGGAGAGAGAACGGAGCCCTGGGGCACACCAGCATTTGTTTTGTGAATATCAGACTTGAAACCATCCAAGACAACTTGAATTGAACGTTCCGAAAGGTAATTTCTAATCCATTGAAGAAGAGAGTCATCGATCCCAAAATCACGCATTTTCGACAAAAGAGCCTGATGCCAAACTCTGTCAAATGCCTTAGAAATATCAAGTGCAACTATCTTGCTTTCGCCATATTGATGTACGCTTTGGTTCTACTTGTCGGTGAGACATGCCATCAAATCACCAGTGGACCTGTTGCTACGAAATATTGCCGGTCGTTGAGAAGTTTCATGAGCTGACGGTTTATCGGCGTTCCCATGACCTTGGAGAGAAGGGACGTAAGTGCAATGGATATGTAGGAAGAGAGAGAGGAAGATTCGCCTTTCTTAGGGACGGGCTGGACAAATGCTGTTTGTCATCTGCTCGGAAAGAGTCTTAAAGAGTAGGATTGATGAAAAAACTTACGCAGTGGTTTTGCCAGCGAGAAAGAACACCTCTTCCGAAGGAGGGGAGATATACCATCTGGACGAGCGGATTTATGGATGTTAAGATCTTTAAGAACTCTTGCTACTACACGAGTGCGAAAGTGGATTTGTCCCATTGAAGATTCGACGCAGTCAAGTGTAGGCGGGGACAAAGCACAATCTGGGAGTGTTGAGCTAGCCGCAAAGTGTGCAGCAAGCAGATTGGCCTTGTCCAAAGAGCTGACAGCTGGAATGTCATTGTAAATGAGTGTTGGGATGGAGGATGAGGCAGAATTTCTAATATTTTTGCCGAACGACTAGAAATGTTTACTACCTTTGGGACATTGTAGTATTTTTTGTATCAGTTTTTGGTTGTATTGGAATTTTACACGTTTAAGAAAGGCGTTGCAGTCATTTCTGGCTCGCTTGAACTTTTTTCGGTTTTCCTCTGTTGGGCTGGTCTTGAAGGACCGAAAAAACCTTTCTCTAACCCTGACAGCCTCTTTACAGCTCGAGTCGTACCATGTCTTTTCTTTTGGTTTGATACTCTTCATCCGATGAGGTATACAGCACCTCATTCCAAAGAGAATAGTTTCTGTGATCATGTCAGCAGCGGCATCCACGTCGTTATCGAGAAAACATAACGACCAGTTAGAATTCCTAAAGAAGATGTTAAGCCCGCTCTAAGTGGCTTTCTCGTATTGCCATACGGTTCTTTTAGGAATCTTTTCTCTAACTGTGTGATGGGTGTACGAGAAATTAACTGATATGACACAATGGTCCGACGAGCCTAGAGGGGAGAGTACATCAACGCAGTACTTGTCAGGGTGAGAAGTTAAAAACAAGTCCAGGGTGTTGGCGGTATGACTAGCAACGTCTGGTATTCATGTGGGCTCATTTACAAGCTGGGTTGAAGTATTTTCCGCAGCGAAGATCTCAACACACCGTCCTTCGGGTGTTGTCTGTCCAGAATGTCGAAGCCAACCAGAATTGTGTATACTGAAATCGCTCATAATCACGATTTCGGTATGAGGATACAGGGATACAATTCTTTGAATGGAGTCAGATAGCGCATCAAACTCATTAAAAGTTGACTTGCTGTCCAGTTTGGGGCTTCTGTAAATAAAGCAGTAGTGGATAATTTGCTTACGGAGTTTGAATTTTAACCACATGAAATTGAATTCCTGATTGGAACAGGGACTACATTGTGGTGGAATCTGGTAAGCTACATCACTGCGCACATAAATGGACAGACTGCGATGAGGAAAGAATAATGGCACTAGTTCGTAGCCAGGTAGCTTCAGATCAGTGTGATCTGAGAGGTATGAGCGGGGATCTACCTGTGTTTCACTAAGTGCCAAAACTGCTGGTCTGTACTTACAGACGGTGACGTACGAGGAAAATTGATGTATGCTTTGGCTCCACTTTTCGGTGAGACATGCCATCAAATCACCAGTGGACCTGTTGCTACGAAAACCATATTGCCGGTCATTAAGAAGTTTTCGTGTTTCAGATATTTCATTAGCTGACGGTTTATCAGCGTTTCCATGACCTTGGAGAGAAGGGATGTAAGTGCAATGGGTCTATAGGAGAAGAGAGAAGAAGATTCGCCTTTTTTAGGGACGGTTTCGGGGAGGACATTTAAATGATGTCATACTTCATGGCTAATGGTATCCATCATATTTCACCACAATAACAATTTCATTGTTACGAGTACTTTAAACACACGTTTCTTATCTACAAACGAATTGGGGCGAATCTAAGGAAAACCCTGAAAATATGCTCGACAAACAAGCTCCAGTCGGAGTTCGAAGAATAGGCCTAAACATAAATAATAATACCAAATTTATTTAAAAAGATCGGCCAACTCTCGGTATCATTGATTGGGTGTTCTTAAAAAGAGCCGCCTGTAGAATATTACTACTCCTAAGTAACACAATAGCAGTGAACATACATAAAAGAGTATGAAGCATTAGGTGCTTCCGTATTCTTGGTGTCTGACGATATTTTCGAGAACAAAAACTTCTTTGACCTTTTTCTTGCCTTGAAACCTCTGCCTTGTAAAATCATTTGCATTTGACATATTTTTACTATTCTGTGTTGTTGTCTATGTCATATTTCTAATGACTTAACTTACGAGTAATATGGAATTTATTACAGTAGTAAAAATATAAGAGTGACATTGGCCCGCAAACATACGAACCTGTTTGTACGAGTATATTATTTAGTAAGAGTAATAAACTGTTCCTAATAGTCGGCGAATCTATTTACTGCGCCACGCCACCACCTTGAATAATAATATCTACTGTAAAAATTTTTCGCAAGGTTGACTGCGTACAGGTGTGTAGCCCAGTCATGCCTACCTAGATATTAGGGTTCCACTCGCCATGGAACCTTTCAATGCCTCTTGAAAGTTGTTTACACACAGATTTTATTTTCTATGAGAGAATTTCCCAGAGGAAAGGTGCTGGAATCGGCAGATATCTAGGTATCCGCAAATTCAATGTTCAATAACTTCCTTTTAAGACGTACGAGTATGTATATCTCAGGAACGTATTCTCCGAACGCCTAGCCCTTAAATGCTGGTTTAGAAAGATATGATGGGCTCTTGGGTAATCAGATAGATAGATGGCTTGTAGTTACCTCTTATGAGCTGTTTTAATGGAAAATACTGATATGATATGACATAAGAGGTATAAGGCACTCAGGTTATTATGAGTATCATTAAGTCCATCTTATGTACGAGTATTTGAGATTAAATTTGATATCTGAAATTTTTGAAAGATCATATCTACGATTAAATACAATAAGTATTGCGCTTAACATCAGGTGCGCTGGCTCGAGTGTCGTGAACTCATTGCAACCATTCTGGAGATATCTGTCTCGACATAATGCATTTTTTTGACATTATTCCATCTTCAACTGTTTAAAGAGTTTACTTTGTCGACATTTAGCGAAGAACTGATTTCCTTCGCAGATGGCAGGGGATTATTTTCTGTGTTGCTTCGGTATATCTGAATACCTCACAGGCTTCCTTATTATCAGTATTTCCACCAGAGAGACACTAAAATAATGTGAAAGGCGAAAAGACTCGGAGACGTATAGGTAGGTAAGTAGGTAAAAGTGGCTGTTGAAGACACCAACCCACTTAGGCCAATTGGCTTATTGTGATGCCACGTGGATCTATGATCCTCTTACTCATGGAACCAGTTTGAGCTTATGATGAATCGTAGAAGACTGTTTACGTCTCTATTCTTTACATCGTTTAAGTCATTGTAGAAGAAAGCTCCTAGGTGAAGTGTATAGAGTAGGTGGAGGATTGTCTCCTCTTCCTCCTCGTCCATGCAGCTTCTACAGAAATCGTTTGTAAAAGCGCCTTGTATGCTTGCCTATAAGGCAGTGTCCAGTGATGACACCTATGATGGCGCTGAGGTGCTTCCTATTTAGAAGGATCAGACTCTTAGAGCGATTCAGATCCAGCTTTGGCCAGATTTGTTGGGTTGCTATACATGTTGGTTCAACAGTCCACCACCATCTTTAATATTGATTTGCACGTAGCGATTGGTATACATACCTATGCTACCCTTTTCCGGTAGAATAGGTAGAATGGTTTCAGTTTTAGCGATTTCGTCGGCCCTACAATTCTCTGAAATGTATCTGTGACCCGACACCCAACATGGGTCAAAGTTGAATTGCTCTGCCATCTCCGTAGGAGATGATCGGCATTCAAGGGCGGTTTTAGAATTTAATGAGACTGAGTCCAGCGACTTGATAGCGCTCTGACTATCCGAAAAGATTCGGATATCCTTTGCAAATATCACGTTTTTTTTCAAACAGGATAGAGCTTCTTTAATCGCTAAAATTTCCGCCTGGAACACGCTACAGTGGTTTGAAAGACGGAAAGAGAGACTTAGACTTAGCTTATCTGAAAAAACACCGCCACCAACCCCGCTATCAGTTTTTCAACCAAAAGTGCATGTTCCGTCCAGATGAACCTAGAGGGGAGGCTTACATGGAAGTCTTTGTCAAACCAAAGTTCAGGTATGGTGTAATCGATGTTCTCTGTGAGGATTCATAATGCATTAAGAATGTTAGCGTGGCCAACTACTTGCGTGCTGAAAATATCGAGGGGTGTCTAGTGAAACAGAATGTCTAATGCCGCAGAGGGAGTAGACCGTAATGCTCCGCTTATGCATAGACATGCTGTTCTTTGGACTCTACTTAGTTTACTTCAGTTCACTGCATTGTCTAAGGCCGTCCACCAGACGACAACCGCGTAGGTGGGTATCGGTCTTATGACCGAGATCTATAGCCAGAGTTGAAGGCCCCATTTATTTCCAATGGATATTTTGCAAGAGAATAAAGCTATTGACTCTTTCTTGAATGTTAGGTTTCTAGTTTAGTTTCCTATCAAAAATGAGACCCAAATATTTTGCTGCATCGGATAAGACTAAACTGGTACCGCTTATTGAGGGAGGCTCTATAATTGGAATTTTGTATTTCCTGGAAAAGAGGACAAGACCAGTTTTATGGGGGTTTACTCCCAATCCACAGCGATCTGCCCAACGGGTTAACCTGTTGAGATTTAGTTGAAGGTAATGGTATTAAGATGATTACCTGAGACGGCTATAGCGACGTCATCCGCATAGGCAATCACCCTGCTACCACCCGCTCACAGGTTTGGGGTTAATTATCCTGCTATTTAGCATAAGACTGATCAAGTCCCCAAACAGAGTTGACAGCATAGTCGTGGTTGCGGATGTGTTGACGTTGTTAAAGGTGCCCTCCATGTCCAGGAAAGCGACCATTGTGTACTCTCTAGAGTATATTGCAGGGATCGTTCGATATGGCTAGTCAGTGAATGGAGAGCCGTTTCCACCGACTTTCCTATACAGTAGGCATGTTGAGCCGTTGACAAAAGTCTTGGATCAATTTTAGCTCGTATATGCATACCAATCAGTCATTCTAGAGTTTTGAGAAGGAAGATGAAAGACTTATAGGCCTGAGGTCCTTTGGGACAACATGAGAGCATTTTCCGGCTTTAGGAATGAAGACTACATTGACTTCTCTCTGTGACAGTGGATTGTGGATCAGTTCTACACAGTTCCTCATAATATTCTCTAGCGTTGGCAGGATAATATCTGAGGACCTTTGTAGCTCATCAAGTATTATACCGTAAGGACCAGCAGACTTGTATGATTTGAGGCTATGCAGCGACTTTTGTAGTTTGACCATGACGGTCACGGTTGCATTAGCCCTGTTTGAATTGCTACTGGCTGTGAATAAAGAGCTACCTGAAAAGTGGGTGTCTAGTAGCAGGTTGTCCAAGAGCTATCGGTTTTTTTCAAACAGCTAGGCATCATAGGATTTGTAGAGAGGATTTTTCTTAGCCGCGATGACTCAGAAGTTTCTGTAATGATTGTCGCTTTGCCTTTCTCAGTCCTAAAACTCTCCGCCGTCCTAAGGCATGTTCTGTTTCTAAAGAACTCCCCTCTCTGGTTTTCCTACCAAGTTCATCGACGTTATATTTTTCCGTGATTCTATTGTAACCAGGACTTAAACATGAATCAGTGAACTAAGCCTTCCAACTGCGATCGGAACTAGCATTCTCGAACTAGTTTAGAAACGGTGAGAGATTGGGGTCTTAATCGAAGCTTTGCTGTCCCTATTGACGCAAATACTTTTCCACGTCCACCGATGCCTCATAAAATAGTTCATTACCATTAGGATTATGTATGTACTCGTACCATACATCTCCGCTTGGAAGACCCATCCTAGATCGGTTTTGGAGCCATTCATTCTTCCCGATAGGATTCCTTGGCACATGAAAGGTCGATTTCTTACTTTCTCGACAACAAGAATTGTTGTTATCATTGCACCAAACGGCATGTCCGAAAGACCAGAGTCTAGACAGTCAAGGTGCAGGTTTATCAAAAGTCAAGTGGGTGATATACCAACGGCGCACCCCATTTTATAAACGAGAAACGCGCAGAATGGTTTGTTAAAAGCGAATTTTGGTTCAGCATACGAGTGTATTTCACATTTATTTTGTATTCCTCTTTGTACTCTCTACCTCTTAGCTGGACAGCGAGAATAAAAGGTGTCAAGATCAATCCTTCGTGAATGGAAGACAATTTTCCTTTTGCCATTAATTCTATGCCGCCAACAAACTACATAGATCTTCTATAGCTCAACAGCCAAAATTCTCCAGATTATAGACGAAGAACTCCTTTCCATCATCTTCAGGTCGTCATAGCTCTGATAACTGAATATAACATATGCCATCAGTGTTAGGCGATTTTTAAAAGCAAAACTTGTATCTGGCCTCATCCGTCCCAATAACCGATGCTGTTTCAGCCAGTGATAGGAGTTGTGAGCTTGCCCTGATTTATCAGATTTGACCCTTATGGGTAAAGGTCTCTTATTAGTCTGCTGTTTCATAGAAAGTTTGAATGTTTCCACAAAGGCCCTTATAGCACTTTTCGGAATCTGAATGGAAGCTTTGTAGAAGCCTTCAGTAGCATGTTTTTGATTTTTTACATAATCGCCATAGTCCACACATATAGTAAGGGCGATCTACAAGATCTTTTCCTGGCACGGAACATCAGTTAAACAGATTTAGTAGGGTACTGTTTAGGTACCGGGTAACTTTCTTTACCTTCCGTCTTATCCGGATCCTAGGGCGAGTTTTAACAGATCTGCCAATCATTTCCGTAAAGCTTATGGGTTTTTTGGGTACCCTCCTCTGCAGAAGGATCGCTTTGGAATTCGATGTAAATATGATCTGACATATTCTCCGGCCGGTAATCTCTTCAACGGTTGAAGTCAATCATTTGCTGTCTTCCTTTCGTAAAAAATGTAAGTTGGGTGCCAACATTGTTGATATTATGAGATCCAGGAGATGATTGTTTTTACGTTGCAATTGCTTCCGTCGCAAAAAGTGTGTTGGTCATTAATAGCAACTATCATAATTAGCTTATCTTCTTGGAGCCAAAATATTCCATGAGTTCGGCTATGGCCTTTGTTGTCGGTGGTAGTACCGAACCATGGGTAAAATAAGTTAACGCAAAGAAGAAGATATGTCATTTTACATTTGATTCGTGCCTTACTGCAGCAGGGGCCCCCGCCCAATTATTAAGGCTTCGCCCATCAATGACGTTGTCTAATAAAAAGCGGGGGCATATTACTGGTCTTATCGTAAACATCTTCAGATAACGCCTCTGAAGGTTGCTACGATTTGACCAGTAACAAGTTGCCGGTCATAGATCTTGTTGGCGGCTGGACCACCGGTGTTCAATACCAGGACTTAAACCACGGTCCGTGTCTGACTTGTTGAGGTAGGCCCCCTTGTGGGAGCGTCATGGTGGCTGTGGTTTAAACCCAAATCGTGGGAAAGGGTCTAACCCATTGTAGAGTTGCAAATAAGTACTGGGTGCTGTGACCCTAAGAAGAGTAAGAGGTCGGCCTCGACTCATACCAAGGGTAGAACTTGTGCCTCCAACAAAGTTCCGAATTGGTATCAAAGGATTGACGAAGAGCGATGGCAAGGCGTATCCTTGCTCCCTATGGATGTATGGGCATCCCGTAAGCATAAGGTCTCTACAGACAGGTGATTTACGTTAAAAAAACAAGAGACGTTTTTACTGCAGCAGCCTTATACTTATATCAAAACTGGTTAAGTTTAACTGGAAGTTCCAAGTTTTTCAGGTCGCGAGTAATGCGAGAATGCTAACATAGTTGTGCATCTTTTGACAGTTACTTACCGAAGTTACAGTCATTTTGGACGCGCAGTTTTTAGTTGACAGTCGTTTGAGTGAGTCGATGTGAGTGTTTTTTTGTGAAAATGGAAAAAATTGAGTATCGAGCTGTTATTACTCGTAAATTATTGATACGCCTACGCAAATCAAAAATGTGTATGGGGACTCTGCACCATCATTTACCACAGTGAAATTTTGGGCAAGTGAATTTAAACGTGGCCGTAAGAGCTTGTCAGATGATGAACGCCCGGGACGTTCAAAAACTACAACCACTGACGATAACATTGCTAAAGTGCACCAAATCGTGTTAGACGACCGCCGAATTAAAGTGACAGAGATAGTAGAGGTTATGAAAATGTCCAAAGAACGTGCTTGTTACATATTAAACCAAGATTTAGGCATGAGAAAGCTGTCCGCGCGTTGGGTGCCGCGTTTGCATACGTTAAACCAAAAACGTGTTCGAATGAACATTTCCAACGCTCTGTTGGCGCAGTTTAGGCGCAATAAATCCTAGTTTTGGCGGCGATTAATTACGGTAGATGAAACTTGGATACACCATTATAAAATTCAGTCAAAACAGTGGACCGCAAAAAACGAGCCGGCTCCAAAAAAAGCAAAAAACTTTCGGCTGGGAAAGTGATGGCAACTGTTTTTTTGGGATAGTAAAGGAGTTATTTTAATCGATTATCTTCAAAAAGGAAAAACCATTATAGGAACATACTACGCATCATTACTTGCCAAGCTGAAGGCAGAAATTGCGGAAAAACGGCCACATTTGCAGAAAAAGAAAATCCTGTTTCACCGAGACAACGAGCCGTCTCACACCTCAGCGGTTGCCATGGCGAAAATCCATGAATTCTGTTTTGAACTGCTTGACCATCCGCCTTATTCATCAGATCTAGCCCCAAGCGACTTCTTTTTGTTCCCTCATCTAAAAACTACGCTCGGAGGACAGAGATTTTCGTCAAATGAGGAGGCAATCACCTTCGTGAACAATTATTTTGCAGAGAAAAACGCCAAGTACTATTTGGACGGGTTAAAGAGATGGGAGCATCGCTGGGAGAAGTGTGTAGAGTTACAAGGAGACTATGTAGAAAAATAAAAAATGTCCTGTATCATTGTTCGGTCGGAACTTTTCAGCCAACCCTCGTATACTCGTACATACCATAGATACGAGTATTATATAACACATAACAAGGTAGGATTACCCCTTGAAATATATGTAACTCTCCACGCCACAGAGTGATATTGATCTACTACTTTGAGGAAATGAATCGAAGCTAACCTGACAGACTGGTTGGATTGATGTAGAAATGTGCAACCATCTAAGTAGACACGCAACGAACTCATTTTAATCGCTTTCAACGTGCAACAGTCGTTGGTTTGCCGATAGGAGGTAATGGAGGCTGGTAGCGACAAAGCAAAGAATTTGCATACTCTTGAGGCCTTTTCATAATTAATGTTCCAATAAATTTTATTAACACCGAATGTATCATACAATATACAATGTATCATACAGTGTTGAAGCCGAAACTACATTTCGCTGTTCAAAGTAATTAATTTTAAAGTTGCAGCGGCAACAGGTGATCGCACCTGCGCTTGCGAAATTTTGTTATATAACCACAAAATCCTGATTAATTGCATTTGCAATTCAAAGTAAGTGAGCTAATTGAATGTATTACAAGATTGAAACAATGTATTCGTACATACCATATACGCATATTAGTATCTATCTGAAAGTTGACAATTTGTATTGACTGAAGGTCTTGATTTGGATGTAGGCATATAGTGAACTTATTTCCACTTT
Organism: Volucella zonaria; assembly: GCA_963966105.1. Taxonomy (NCBI): domain Eukaryota; kingdom Metazoa; phylum Arthropoda; class Insecta; order Diptera; family Syrphidae; genus Volucella; species Volucella zonaria. Next base: position 314,019,144 of record OZ014530.1, on the reverse strand, counting down.
ACAACTGTTTATTTTCAAACGCAAAAGCCTTTTTGTTGTAAATTCGCAACAAACCCAGGTACTGAAGATTCGAGTGTACAACTTACTACGTGGGGTGAAAAGTAACTTCCTTGGAAATTAAAAAAAAAATTTTTTTTAAATATTTCCATTTTCCAAATTCTTGATCCCGTCCGAAAAGTAATTTTGCGAAAGGTTTGCAAAATACTCCTCCGTGGCGTCGATGATTTCCTCGCGTGAGCTGAATTTTTTATTGATGAGCCATCTTTTGAGGTTTGGGAAGAGAAAATAGTCATAGGGATCCAAATCCAGATGCCAATCGACGCCAACAGTCCGCCCGATTTCGCATCAGCAAGTCCAAACACTCTTTCGAAGTGCTCTCGCGTTCGTGTTTTTGGTCAGGAGTGAGCATTCGCGGCACCCAGCGGCGGGATAATTTTTTCATATGCAGAATATTGCCCAAAATATGGCGTGGGCGCTCAGTACTAATCTTTGTGGTGTCTGCTAGCTCGCGCACCTTCACTTTCCGGTCAGCCAACACCATTTCATGTATATTTTTGACATTGTCCTCTGTAACCGCAACGCAGCCTGTCGCTGCGGACTTGATCGGTAGTGGAGTTGCGGCCACCACGAAACCCTCGAAACCAATATTTGACGGTGTAATCTGACGGAGCATTAGCCCCATAATATTTATCCAACTTTTCTTCTGTTTCCTTCGCCGTTTTGCCTCTCAAAAAATAATGTTTTATGAGAGAACGAAAATCGTTTTTGTCCATACTCAACATGATGCCAAACACGTCAACAACAATCAGCTGTCAAAATAAAACTAAAGACAGTATCGCACTGAAATTTGGCATGTCTGCCTAAATATGAACGGACTTCAAGGCACCATAACCTTTTTTGCAGTAGCAACGCATTCTGGCGGCCAAGGAGGTTACTATGGCCATAAAACTTGGTGAACAAGGTAACATTTACTATACAGAAGTCGTCCAGTCTCACTCCCCCAGCTTATACGTACGACCAGATACTCTAGTTTTGAATTTTTATATCTGATTAAAAGGGTTTGGGTAATAAATTTGAAGAAATAGAGCAACATTATGGCCAAAACAAAAATGAATAAAGATTAACTCTACGGTGATAGATCTTACAAACAAGTTGCAAATCAAGGTAACTTTCGGAAACCTTACTTCGAAGACCATATACGAGTATTTTATTATTTTTGTAGAGAAATCACCTTCTGTTGTGGCATGGTAAAAGCTACGTCATTGGAATGTTTATTGAGTAGTTTGTCTTTGATTTAATTGGATGTTCAATTATTGCATAGACATTGGCTTTAGATATGCACATTAATGGCAAACATATCTCCAATAGCGTCCCGTGAATTGAAGTTTGAAAGGAAAACCGATGGGGTAGTCAGTCGGTGGTAGTCACCACCATATGGTCTCACATCAATGGGAACTCTGACACATTCAATTAAATAGATTGCTTTAGTTGACAACACAATAATTAAGTAATCTAAGGAGCGGAATGTAATAGAACTCTTATGCTCTTCCATTTTATCCTCCAAATTGACTTAACCTATTGAAACTAGTCAGAAACAATTATAATTGTGGGGTCTGTCGGTCAAAGAAAATCAGTTAAACAGAAACTCTCAAATACATAACAGCTAAACAATTTACTGAAAAATTCTGTTGATACGAGTAGTCTACAAGACAAGAGAAATGAATCAGCGCTCAATTTTTTGTTGTTGAAGTACCAGAAGAGGATTGAAATTTTGCAAATACAGGGTAAATGACTCTAACTCCAACTTTTTAAAATGCTTTAATTTTTTTTTATTTTTTGATAAATTTTATTGTGCCAAAGCAAAAAATGTTGGAAAATTCATCAATTTTCAAATTGTATCAGTAGTTTTCAATATGTCCACCTTTGGCGCGAATAATGACCTTGAGACGGCCGAAGAAAGCATCGCACGCTGCACGCAAGTGGCTCTACGGTATTTTGGCCCATTTCCGGCGAAGTGCTTGTTTGAGGTGGTCCAAACTTTGGTAGTTTTTAGTGCCAACCTTCGCCCTCAAAATACCCAAGACAGAGAAATCCAACGGATTTGCATCCGGAGAATTTGCAATCCATTGTGTTGAAGAAATGAAGTGTGGAACATTGTTTTTTAACCAATCTTGGTTGACGCGCGCTTTGTGAGATGGTGGCGAGTCTTGTTGACATGTCCACGGTCTCCGACCGAAATGATTTTTTGCCCAAGGCTTCAATACTGCCTCTAACACAGTTTTACGGTATACGATCGCATTGATTTTGACACCACGGTCCAAAAATACGAGCGGAGAGCGACCATCGGCGGTTATGGCGGCCCAAACCATCACCATCGGTGCTGCCTGCTTTCTGCTTTCTGGTGGCCGTCCGAAGGTGTAAATTTTCGAAGGACCTCTCTGGCAAGTAGGCTCGGTCATTTTGTTTGTTGACATATTGCTCGATAACAAATGGCGACTCATCGGAAAAAACCAAATTCGACAACTCACCACTTTCGTGCAAGCGTAGCAACTCCTTCGCTCTTTCGACTCTAACTTTTTTCTGTTGCGGTGAAAGATCGTGTGCTTTTTGGAACTGCAATGGCTTGAGCCTAAGCTCACTTTTCAGTATGTGTTGCATCCGTTCCAATGATATGTTGAGCTCCGAGCCATTTTTCTTCCACTTCGACGCGGATTTCGCTCAATTCGAGCCTTCACATTCCGAAACATTTCTGGCGATGTTGCTGTTTTTTTATGACTACCTCCATGGCGTTTTGCAACGCTGCTGGTTCGAGACACAAATGATTTATTCACGTTGAGGTGCTGGAGGGCTCTAACAATAGCTACTTGTGGTTTTCCAGCCAAATGTAAAGCAATCACACTATCACGTTTGAATTCCATCGCGGATAAAAATTTTTCAACACAACTGAGACGCAAGTCGTTTAAAAAGCTTGTAAATAATAAAATTATCTATCATGTGTCAAAATTTGAGCTCACTGTCATGAACGGTTTGAAAATTATAGCAGTCTGAAGTTGGTTGCAGTTCGAGTCACTCAGGGTGTATGTCCTTTAGCGGCACGAGTACATTGACGATTAGAAAATTTAGACTACGAAACGATTGGGTACACCGATGACCTGGCCATAATCGTGAAAAATAAATATACAAAGAAATTTGCCACAAATGTGTTACACGCCCCAAAAATTCTCCTGTCTGCCTCTTTTGTGCCGGCACCCACTGGATCCTTTGGATCTAGTTCGATCACTCTATTTACCACTCCAGAGATGATCAAATACGTAGCCCTTGATACCCCGAGATATCGACATACATTTTATATTCTTTGCCCCAGTAAACAATACCGTCAATTTGAAATAATAATTGTAAAGGAAGCTCACGATTCTCCACGGCCTGCTACCCTCATATTGGGGTCTATAACTTCGGACCCCATAAATTTATTCTTGGGATAGGTTTCCCAAGTCAACAACTTAACTTCCCTTAATTGTCCCCCTAAGGTGTCCTGGGTCCGAGTATGTAATACGGACCCAACCAGTCATTTGACAGACAGAGCGGCCATACGACCATAGATAAACTAATCTACTAATACTCTTGCAGGCCCTTAACTTTCGCACAGCATGCTATAAATGAATTCCAACACTTTTACATCTCTCTAACATGTCAGAATTTGCTAGAATGAGAGCGATTTGCATGCGTGTAATGTCGATGACATTTTTGTTGTAAATTGGGCGTGTTTTGTGTAAAATGGGAGGGAAATTCTCATTGATAACATAGTCTCTAGGTTTTTTACGTAAACAGCTGTCGTGTAGACTTAAGTTTACGGGATGCGGATACATCCACACAAGCAAGGATACGCCCTGCCATCGCTCTGCCGCCTTCCTGAGATATCAAAGCAGAACTTGTGTTGGAGGCACAAGTTCCACCCTTGGTATGGGTCGAGACCGATCTAAAACCTATTACTGTTCTAAGTCACAGCACCCAGTACTCATTGCAACTTCACATTGCGTCGAACCAACCGGAATACCCTTCCCGCGACTTTGGGTTTAAACCACAGTCACCATGACGCTCCCATAAGAGGAGCCTCAAAAAGTCAGGCCCGGATTGAGATCCGGGGGCTTCCGACTCACAAGGTACCGTGATTTGAGTCCTGGTAGGGGCTACCGGTGGTCCTGCCGCCAACAAGACCTATGACCGACAACTTGTAACTGATCAAATCGTAACAACCTTCGGTGGCGTCATCTACGGATGTTTATGATAAGACCAGTAATATGCTCTGCCCCTTCGCTTTTTATTAGACAACGTCAATTGATCGGCGAAGCCTTTATAATTGGGCGGGAGCCCTGCCATTGTGGCAATTCACACGTATTCACAAACAGGGTCATACGGTTAGAGGCGTTCAGTAGAAAACCGGTTTTGATTTTACAATATCTGAAAAGTTCGCCATCTAGGTTAATGTGTGATTTGGTGTTTCAATAGGGAGAAGCTTTCAGAGCTCTGGAAGTGAGTCCCTTTGCTGTGCCAGTTGAATTAGTGGAATCGCGTATGAATGTGTGTGTGTGACAGCATATGTGTGGACTGTGGCAGCTGGCCGAAATGCGCGGCTAGTTCGATCAATAACTGGTCGTTGTTCGGAAACAAAAAAAAAAAAAAGAAATAAGAAACAATCAAAAAGACAAAGGAAAACAAAACCACAACAACTATAGAGAAAATGGAAAAAATACCACAATGCACGAACAAAAAAATCCAAAATCCCAAAAACCAACATCTACGAGCAAGAAAAACACCGGCAAACAGCGCCATACCCAGCGACATCATCACTTACCGCAAGGAGCGACTGATTACAGTGACTGTGGCGAGAAGAATAACCCCCTCACCAACCCCGACATTACGACAGGAGCGACCCCAAGTAGGCAGGAAAACAAAATAAGCACCCTTTTGCCTTGATATGTTACCTACATACACAAGGTGGAGCAAAAGTAATGTCGTAAGGTAAATGGCTGCCATTTTGTTAGAAATTTAAAAAAAAAAATGGCCTCTGCTTTCAAGAAAAGTTTACTTAAAAGTGTAAAATTGATGGCATTAAGTAGGAAAAAATGATATCGATCAAATGACCTCATTCTGAGTTGATGTACTCGTACATTTGTGCTCGCTTTACGGCATTTTGTTATTGGTGATTTATTCTTCAATGTTGGCTTTCAAGACTTGCGAGTTTGTGGTTTGTTGTTGGTCAAATAAGCAGTAACAATAATTCCGCGTTCTTCAGGTGTTCATTGCTTATTGTGAACTAATTTTCTATCTGCTACAACATAAATGTCAAAGCACAATGACATTTGACGCCATTTGCAAAAGTGATGGCACATCCACATAATGACATTACTTTTACTCCAAACTGTAAATATTTTTGTGAACTTCCCTTAGTGGGGGCCCATTCATATGCATTTTAAACGGGAAACTATTTGCTTCTAAGTGATTCGTGTGCAAACAACTTTTGTTAGATTTGGCTCATCTGGAAAGACCCACACAGTCGACTGCTGTTTAGTTTCGGGCTGATACGAGTATGCATGGATCCATGATTCGTCGCGTGTCACGATCTTATAGACGATCGCAGCGAGGTCGAATTTTTTCAACATTTCTTTGGACCAATCGACACGAGCCTTTTTTTGAGTGATTGTCAAATTATGCGGTTTCAAATGCGCAGAAATGCCTAAGCATGCTGCAATATCACGATAAGTCACATAATGATCTTGTAATATCAGTTCCCGCACAGCATCAGTATTTTCTGGCACAACAACCGATTTTGGAAGACCATCGCGAAATTCGTGCTGGAACGAACGACGACCACGATTGAATTAGGACCGAAGCACGCTGGCCCGGAGTGGTGTTCTATCACCAAAAGTCGAAGCGAGTTTATCTGCACACTATTGTTGAGTTTAACTAGGTGGATAAATGGTGGATACCATTAAAAACGTCAAATTCTACGATGCTGGTGTCAGATTTGACGTTTCTACGTACACCGGTATTGCCATGTCTCAAAATTTAAGTAGCAACCTATCTTGGGGTAGTTCTATGAAAAAAACTAAATTGGAAGTGACATTCAGATAAATAAAAAAATTACTAAATCTGCCGAAGCCATATGGGCTAGTAAACTCCTGGTTGGAAAGACCTGGGAGATCAAGACTATGATGGTGGAGTAAGACAAAAGAAAAAGCCACCATATCAAAGCTGCAACGCCTTCAAGAGATCTTTCTAAATGTTTCTCTATCATTACACATAAACTTTGAACAGTATTTGAGGTCATGTCGGTCCAAACAAAGCCCCATTATTTGACTAGGAAGTTGAAAAATGGTAGATCTCTTGTTCAGGATCAATGAACTGTAGTAGGTTTGAAGTTTAAGGTGCATCTCTCACAACTTCAATGTGCTTGTCTTTTTTTTTTTTTTTTTATAATCAGCGCGCACTCAAGGGGTTTTTGTACCCTTAAAATGTTCGTACACAGCGCGGACGAAGGAAATTTAGAGAGGAAGAAAAGGCAGGTACCGATGTACATTGTTTTTAAATGTTTGTAAGTTATAACGACCAGGAAACACAGAGATCGGCAGAGCATTCCATAAGCAAGTTGTACGGCTTAGGAAAGAATCACGATATTTTAGAGTACGTCCGAAATTGGGCTTGAGGGTATACTGATGAGCATTCATAGCGAGACGGGTGTTACGGTTGAAAGTTTGAAAGGGCGGAATGCTAATGGCGATAATACAAAGTGAGACACGAGACATTAGGTCGGTGTTCAAGGGCGTCAATTGATTGATTGATATTAGTATCACCAATCGCAATTTTGAATCCTATCTAGCAGGTGCAGAGATGTTTTAGAAGCACCTGACCAGATGTGGGCAGTGTACTCCAATTTTGGGCGGACGAATGTCTTATATATTGTGGCCAGATCAGAAGGGGTAAAATATTTCTTACATCGCTTGAAACCTAGGCATTTCGCAGCATTTTTGGCGACACCGAATATGTGGTCATTCCAACGTAAGTTGTCACTGACACACATACCGAGAATGGAAAGTTTATCGGTTTCGACGATGCAAGTGGCATTCATGGATAATGGCTGGGTATTTGGATTTCGCTTTAATGACAGCAGACAGCATTGACTTTTGGAAGCATTAAATTCCACATGATAGTTCCCCAATTGGTTATGCTGTTGATATCGGAATTTAATGAGTTTAACATACGCTGAAGTCCGGGAACGAATATGAAAAGCAGAGAGTACCGTCATCAGCAAAGGAATATATTGGATTAGAAGTAGCAGACAAGAGATCATTAATGAAAATTAAAAAGAGTTCCGGAGACAGAATGGAGCCCTGGGGCACACCAGCATTTATTTTGTTAATATCAGACTTGAAAACGTCTAAGACAACTTGAAATGAACGTTCCGAAAAGTAATTTCTAATCCATTGAAAAAGAGAGTCATCGATCCCAAAATCACGCATTTTCGACAAAAGAGCCTGATGCCAAACTCTGTCAAATGCCTTAGAAATATCAAGTGCAACTATCTTGCTTTGGTTCCACTTTTCTTTGAGACATGCCATCAGATCACCAGTGGACCTGTTGCCACGAAAACCGTACTGCCGGTCATTGAGAAGTTTTCGTATTTCGAGATATTTCACGAGCTGACGGTTTATCAGCGTTTCCATGACCTTGGAAAGAAGGGACGTAAGTGCAATGGGTCTGTAGGAAGAGAGAGAGGAAGATTCGCCTTTCTTAGGGACGGGCTGGACAAATGCTTTTTGCCATCTGCTCGGAAAGAGTCTTAAAGAGTAGGATTGATGAAAAAACTTACGCAGTGGTTTTGCCAGCGAGAAAGAACACCTCTTCCGAAGGAGGGGAGATATACCATCTGGACCAGCGGATTTATGGATGTTAAGATCTTTAAGAACTCTTGCTACTATACGAGTGCGAAAGTGGATTTGTCCCATTGAAGATTCGATGCACTCAAGTGTAGGCGGGGACAAAGCACAATCTGGGAGTGTTGAGCTAGCCGCAAAGTGTGCAGCAAGCAGATTGGCCTTGTCCAAAGAGCTGACAGCTGGAGTGTCATTGTAAATGAGTGTTGGGATGGAGGATGAGGCAGAATTTCTAATATTTTTGCCGAACGACCAAAAATGTTTACTACCTTTGGGACATTGTAGTATTTTTTGTATCAGTTTTTGGTCGTATTGGAATTTTACACGTTTAAGAAAGGCGTTGCAGTCATTTCTGGCTCACTTGAACTTTTTTCGGTTTTCCTCTGTTGGGCTGGTCTTGAAGGACCGAAAAAACCTTTCTCTAACCCTGACAGCCACTTTACAGCTCGAGTCTTACCATGTCTTTTCTTTTGGTTTGATGCTCTTCTGTGATCATGTCAGCAGCGGCATCCACGTCGTTACCGAGGAAATATAGCGACCAGTTAAAATTCCTAGAGAAGTTGTTAAGTCCGCTCCAATTGGCTTTCTCGTATTGCCATACGGTTCTTTTAGGAATCTTTTCTCTAACTGTGTGGTGGGTGTACGAGAAATTAGCTGATATGACACAATGGTCCGACGAGCCTAGAGAGCCTGTGCTCTCCCCACATCACCGGTGTACTTATTAGGGTGAGAAGTTAGAAACAAGTCCAGGGTGTTGGCGGTATGACTGTCAACGTCTGGTATTTGTGTGGGCTTATTTACAAGCTGGGTTGAAGTATTTTCCGCAGCGAAGATCTCAACACACCGTCCTTCGGGTGTTGTCTGTCCAGAATGTCGAAGCCAACCAGAATTATGTATATTGAAATCGCTCATAATCACGATTTCAGTATGAGGATACAGGGATATAATTCTTTGAATGGAGTCAGACAACGCATCAAACTTGTGAAAGGTCGAGTTGCTGTCCAGTTTGAGCCTACTGTAAATAAAGCAGTAGTGGATAATTTGCTTTGTGGATACCGGTTGCATTGTGTTTGGATCCAGTACACCCCACTGGAACTTTAAATACGCATCTAGCCTGTTCAAACGCAATCCCTGATCTATAAGTTGCTCCATCACTTTTTGAAATGGAGGTTGCATTTCATAAAAGTCTTTTGCTTAACTCGGTACTTGTGCAATATATCTTCGAGAATATTGAGGGGTTTGATACATATACGAGTTCCACTTAACAAGTTCCCATTCTGCGTATAATACCTGGTATAATTTTAGAACCATATACTGCTTGTCCTGAGCAATAAGTCCATGTCTTGGGATATACAGTGTGAAAACATGACCAAATTCCGTGACATCTGTTAGGACGGAGTATGTGTAAACTAGTGCTCATTCCTCGAATTCAACTCATGTGTTTAAGCCGAAGTCAGTTTTGAAATCAATTTAAGGTGCTCTCTTCTTCTTGGGGTTATTGGGATCAAAGCGGCACTTAGCAAGTGGACCGAATAATTTTCAAGCACCTGAATTGAGTATGAGTTGGTATACGAGTTCTTTAAATCGATTTAAAATTTGTTGAAGGGGACTATTTTAATCTGCAGTTAACAATGGCATTGTTAATTAAATAGAATTTAACTGACTTGTATTGAAAATTCTTGGAAATCAATACGTTCGTTCGGAAAAATGGGAAATCCACGTCTTTCAAACAGAGAATTAAATTTGCCATCGACAACGTATAAGTTTAGCCTGCAAACTGCTGTGCCCACTCTGAAATTTACTGGGACTCGGCCTAGGCCTTCAATTTAGTATTCGGAGCAGCCGCAAAATTTCCTTTTCGTCTTCATTAATAGACATACCAGTTTGGTGAGTTGTAGTGTGGTTCAACTAACCATACCACATGGAGCCTGTGTGTCTAATTCCATTCGAACGATACCACCATTTCAGCTGCGCTATTTTTGACTAGCATTTAACGTCGGCGATTTGTCGATTTTTTTTTTATTTGCTTAGGTAACTCCTCGACTTACTAATTTGCAGTCTTTAAGGAGGTGCTAACCGCCTCAGCCATTAAAGCTTGAACTTTCCCATTTTCTTGTTTCCTCTTAATAACATTTATTGAAACCGTGTTCATTTGATTTGAATTCGCAGATGTGAAACGCCTACTTTACTTGATAAATTAGCTGGTGTATTGAATAGGGAAGGTCTTATATCTGCTACAGTTTTCCAAGGCATGAGTAATCTCGTATGCTCGATGGTGACGCCAATCGACCAAGAAGTGTTCGAAATTGCCCATTGATTGGATAATCAATGCTGAGTAATATTTCGTCGAAATTTTGTGCTTCCCAAATATCTGTTTTTCTTTCAACGAGCACTTTTCGGGTGATTTTGGACTCTTCAGAATCTATTATACCATAGTCCATATGTACTTGATCGTTTCAAGGAATTAAGTGCCACTTAGAAAGTTTGCCCGCAGCAACTCGGCGGCCGAAGGAATTTGTTGGACGGAAGAAAGTTAGGTAACGACGTAGGTTGATTTTAAAAGTTTCCAGATTAAAATAAAGAGCTTGGCAGGGTATTCCCCCAGGCTTAGGAAAGAAACATGATATTTTAGAGTACTTGCGGAGGTGGGGTTACTAGTGAAGTACTACTCGCAATTCAATACTCGTAAATAGCGATAGAACGAGTAAAGCAGGAGACATTTGGTATGTTACGTCGGTGTTCGAGGGTGACAAACAGGGTCTTAGGAGCCCCTGACAAGATGTGGGAATTATATTTCAATTTCTATCGGATAAATCACTTCAATATTGGAGCAAAGCAAAATCGGAGGGGGTAAAGTATGTCTTGCATCGATTGAAGAAACCTAGACATTTGGAAGCATTTTGAGCGACATTTAATACATGGTGATTCCAACGAAGGGTTTCGTTGACACATATACTCGTACCAGGAATGAAGGATTTTTTGGATAGACAATGTCATTCATGGATAATGACTGCATGTGTTTTGGAAGCATTCAATTCTATACTCTTGGTGGTCCATCAGTAAGTAATAACGCCTCCGTTCCCGATTTAAGCAGAGAATACTGTCATCATGTTATGAATGAAAACTAAAAAAAAGTGTCGGGGGCGGCAGAACGGAGCCCTCGGGCGCACCAGAATTTTTTTTGTGGATATCAGGCTTGAATCTGTCGATTGACTTGGACGTTCCGAAAGATAATTGATTAGAAATACGTTGAAGAAGAGATTCATCGATAGCAAATGTACGCATTTTCGACAAAAGGGCATGATCCCAATCTCTCTCAAATATCAAGTGTAAACTTTTTGCTTTCATTGGCGGAGTCTATGGTTCCACAATTCTATGAGGCATGCCATTAAATTGGCAGCGAGCCTGTTGCTACAAATCCATGCTGCTGACAGTTTTGACAAGTTTTCATGTCTCAAGATATTGCTCGAGCTGACGGCTTATCAGCCTTTTTATGACTTTTGAAGGAAGGGACGTAAGTGCGATGCGTCTGCAGGAGAAGAGTGAGGGATGGCTTGGACAAGTGCTGTTTTCAATCTATTCGGAAAGAGTCCTAAAAGGTAGGATTGATGAAAAAGCATATGTAGTGAAAGAACACCTGTTCGAACGAAGGGAAGATATACCATCTGGACCAGCGGAGTTGTGTGCATTGAGAACTTTAAGTACTCTTTCTACTATAAGATTGCGAATAAGCATTCATTCCATAGAGGCAAGACGCAATCAGGATCAGGTGTTGAGCTGGCCGTGAAGTGTGCAGCCAGCAAATTGCCCTTATCCATAAAGTTGTCAGCTGGAATACTACTTTAAATAACATTGGGCAGGGTTCCTAAAATCTTTCACGAACGACCAAAAACTGCTTTATTGGGGATCTGCGCGGCGATTGATCGAACCGCTAACTGTCCTATAACATAGACTCGGCCAGCTGCTCAACAATAAAGTTAGTAGGATTATACTTGCCCTACCTCCGAGTGGTGGTTCCCTTATTTATGCAGGCTGAAATGGCAAATGCGTGCTCGACCAGTAGCATAATACTGGCCTATGCTGTCATAAGGCAAAGCGTGAGAAACCAGCTAATACAAGTTATCTCGAATAATAACGCATTCACTGCTGACGATCCTGGTAAACGAGGAAAAATCTTCAGGTCTACACATGGAATAATCGAACCATTAACAGACCACCGGCATTTAAAACTTGACACGTACTCCGGCGTTCTAGGAGTAGTCTGGCGCTCAAGAAGGTTAAGTTTAAAAATAAATAAATAAATATAAATGAACTACGAGTATACAGAGCCATGTTTAGTTTTGGTATGCCTGCAAAGCTCATTCGACTATGCAGGTTGGCGACGGAGAATGCACGCTGTTCAGTCAAGGTCTTTAATAACAGAATCGATACCTTCAATATCAAAAAAGGATTTAAACAGGATGATGTTGTGACTTTTTTAACATCGTTCTTGAAAGAATTGTGCGAAACTCACAAGTCCACTCTCGCTACAAGGCAATTGAGTAGTTAGGCCTTCTCTCGAGCAACCGGAAAGACATTAAACAAGACAGTGGTCATCCAATTCCTGACTAAGGCGTTTGCGTCAATGGATAATGGACGAAACCTTTCAAGAGTGGACTTAACGGATTATATAGCGATACAGTTCTCTTCAGAAGAGCTCGGATAACCGCGTTGTTTAGACGGCTAGATTACCTTTAGCGCACAAACGTCCCGGCCCGGATATTTTTCGACTTTAACCCATAGGGACAACGCAGTAAGACGACCTCTTCTTAGGTGGCCAACGCAAGTGAAAGCGGAGCTCAGTCAACTTCGTGTGCCCAACTACAGGCAGGTGGCAAGCTGGAGGAGCAAATACACCAGAAACAGGTCGCCTTGTTGGTTTTACACGTTCTTCTATTAGCTCTCGTTATTTGTCAATAGATGGCTCCAGCAGTAAGTGCTGGTCGATTTTGACATATCCAAAACGTCATGAACCAAGCTTAGATGTACGGCAAACAAACCGTTTTGACACATTAGTGATTTTGCTGTGGCAACATATACCTTCGGTTGTGTGAAAATGTCTGATTTTGTACCAAATAATCTTCATTTGCGGGAAGTGTTTATTTTCTGCTTTCATTCGAAGAAAACGGCGGCTGAAGCGCATCGAGAGCTCCAAAAAGTCTACGGAGATGCTGCTCTAAGTGAAACAACGTGCCGTAATTGGTTCGTCGCTTCAAATGATGTTGACGCCCGTCCGATTTAGGAAGGCAAAAATCCTTGGAAGTCGCTGAATTGGAGGCATTGCTCGATGAGGATCCGTTCCAAACGCAAGAAGAGCTTGCTTCAGAATTAGGAGTTACCCGCCAAGCCATTTCCAAGCGATTGCATTGGAAATGATTCAAAAACAAAGAACTTGGGTTCCTTATGGTTTGAAACCAAGGGACGTTGAGCGTCATTTTTTCGCCTGTGAACAACTGCTCCAGCGGTAAAAAAGGAAGGATTTTCCTCGTCGCATAGTGACGGGTGATGAAAAATAGAAGAAAGTAATGGGGACTGCCCGGTCATGCTTCTACGTTTTCGGTTCGGCCGAATATTCACGCTGCGAAGATTATGCTGTGTATTTGGTAGGACCAGGTCGGTGTTATTTATTATGAACCGTTGGAACCCAACGAAACCATTACTGGGGAACGGTATCGACTTTAATTGATGCGATTGAGACGAGCACTGCGCGAAAAGCGGCCACAACTCAAACAGAGGCACGGAAAAGTGATTCTACAGCATGACAACGCTTGGCTTCACGTTGCCAAACTCATTAAAACCTACGTGGTAACGCTCAAATGGGAAGTATTACCAGACCCGCCATATTCGCCAGATATTGAGCCGTCCGATTATTACTTGTTCCGTTCGATGGAACATGGCCTGAGCTGATCAGCAGTTCCGCTCATATGAATGCATCAAAAAATAGCTTGATAGCCTTAAAAGATGAACACTTTTACCGTAACGGTATTCGAGCTCTGCCATAAAGATGGGAAAAAGTTCTAGCTAGCGATGGGCAATACTTTGAATGACTCATTTGTAACCATTTTTTCACAATAGAGTTACATTTTCATAAAAAAAAACAGCGATAACTTACATAGTTGCGCAACTAATACATGTTTTCTTTTTCCATCTTGAGTGTCCGAGCCATTTTCGTCCTTCTGTGCAAAGCTTTTTCATAGACGAATTATTTTGCTACACGTACTTAAATGGGACATTTTAATGGCTCCTTGTTATCGAATTCTCTAGTTTTAGTTTAGTTTTAAATGCATTTTATTATCTTAATCATTAACCCTTACATACTAACAAAAAATGCTTAAATGCTAGCTTAAAATTACTTAACAATCTTATATTAACTTATTGGCCCCACACAGGCACTCTAAGCTACTCTAAATTCTTATATCTATGTCTTTCGACTATATTTACATTTTACTTAGGAATAATTATTTTCTATACTTAAGGCTAAGAAAAAATTGTTCACAAAAACTTAGCATATGGACTTAATTTTTTATAAAACTTAATATCTAACTTAAAATAAACCTTAGTCTACCTAACCTACATACACAATATACACACACAGATATTATACACAATTATATATATATATTAGTATATACAAAGGTATATACTAATATATGTATATATTTCTTAAATGCTAACCTAAACCTACGTAAGCTGGCCATCGCTATTCACAGAGCAAATAGATTGGTCAGCTCTGCCTCATTAGTGAGGCTGGTCCGTAATTGACGGAAACGATGACGAAACATCTTCTCCATCATTCAACCACCAGAAATGCTGGTGCTGCAGAACGACATCCCTCTTATCGCGATTCCCCACCGCCCTACTGAACCTGAGACGATCCACACTGCCGTGTGCGACGTCTTTGGCGTAGTTGAGTCGCCTGTCCCCAGCTTTCCGAGCGACATGGAAGATTAACGGGACCGCTGATCTATCCTGGATCAACCCTATCTGATCTAGGTAGAGGAATGCTTCCGGTGGAACGAAGCCGTCAGAGCGCACACTCTCGTGGTAAAGGTAGTTGGGGTAGTAAGCCCCAGATATCAGGTTATTCGTCGAGGCCATTGCTCTTGCAATGTGCCTTCGAGTCAGCTTAATTACGAAGTTGTCCACTCGTATTAGGTTCGCCTTGTTGTAAAGGACCTCATTACGATAGAATTTTTTGTACTCCGACTCTGGTGTTCTGTACAAGCGAAGGCAAGCCCTAAGGCAAGCCCTCTCAAAAACCCGAATCTTTTCCATTAAGCTTGCTCGCACATTGAACCACACGGGACAACCAAATACCAGCATGGGCCTGATAAGGGCCCTGTAGCAGATTACTTTTACCCTCGCATCGAGTTGGCTGCTATAAAACAGTCTCTTTGTAAGGGTAAAAGCGCCTTTGGCTCTGGCCAGAGCAGCATCTACATTTTTATCAAAATACAGAAACTGATCTAGCCAGATCCCAAGGTATCTGACTACATTTCGACAGGCAAGAGGCTGCCCGCGTTGTCCAATGATCGAGAACTTTCGCCAATTTTTTCTAGTATCCCTAGAGGCTCCAGACAACGGCGTCCTAAAGAGAATGGTTTCCGACTTCTGAAAGTTGATTTTCAACTTCCAGTCATCGCAAAATCGTCTTATCTTATCGAAGTCACGCTGCAAGAGAGTATTAATGACCTCGATTTTTGGACCTGTCCTGTACGCTATCAAATCGTCTGCGTACGCAATAGTATGGGGAAGTGAACCTATCAGATCGCTTGTATAAATGTTGAAGAGGATCGGCGAATTGACCGCGCCTTGCTGAAGACCATTTTTAATTTGAAATATTCCAACAGAAGTCACATCGCCATTTTTCACGATGAACTGTCTGTTGTTTAGCATATTATAAAGAATGTACAAGAGTGGTTTACTGATCCCCAGCCTAGTCAGCTTATAGAAAAGACCCTCTAACCATACGGTGTCGAAGGCCTTCTCCAAGTCAACAAGGCAGGCACCAGTGCATTGGTTTTTGCCTTTATTCCATTGGATATCGGACACCAGTTTAGACGCGGCATGTGAGATATCATGTCCCGCCTTAAAACCAAATTGATTATCCGGAACTATATGTTTGTCCTCAACCCACCTAGACAGAGCTCTATTGATTACTTTTTCAAACAACTTACTGATATTCGGAAGGAGACTTATCGAACGGAGATTCGCCGGATTGGATATATCTTTTCCCTTTTTGGGGATAGGTTGAACCACCGCCGTTTTCCAATGCGCTGGATAATGTGCATTATTCATTGCATTATTAAACAGGGTAGTGTAAATGTCCACCGCTTCTAGAGGAAGATGTCGAAGCACGATGTTCGGAATACCATCGGTCCCCACTGATTTCTTAGCCCTGATTGTGTCGAAGATCTCATGGAGCTCTTCCTTCGAAATGAACGGGGGTAGGTCACCCTCTCTGGTAATGACATTATTTGCCATATTTTCGTCGCTGAACCGGGTGAAACCAGAGCCCTCGGATCGCCAGTTCCCTACTTCATTTCGAATGTAGAGGTCGTGCACCAAGACGCGATTGTCCAGGTCATAATTAGGGCCAATGGTATCATTGGCCTTGTATATTTCCTGGAAAGTCGCTCCTATGGTCTCAACCTTCTCCTGTGGATCCTCGATCACAAAGAAGTCGTCATCATCAGCGGCCTCATTTGGATCAATACCTGCTATTGTCAGTAACCGTTCGTTGTCTGTTGTCCGGGTTATTTTAAGACACTGAAGGTCGTTTTGATTTTTTCTCCGAAATAGTTTGTTTATTTGAGGGAACATATTCGGGTTGCTGGTGTTTACAGCCCGAACCCTGTTGTTCCAATATGAACTTACAGAAATTCTGTAATTCTCTTTTATTAACGTTTGAATATTTTTAATCGACGCCTTCAGTGTCCTAATCTCCGGGTCTTGTCTGTCAGTAAACTGTCTGTACAAGTTTTTGAGTCTTGTCAGAAGTCTACTTTTCTGTCGGTGCAGTGCGTCAATAGTAGGATTGCGGAACAGGTCTTCGTTAGTCGTATGTCGATATCGTGGTATTGTAGCGTCCATAGTTTGTTTAATTGTCTCGTCCATTTGTTTTAGGTAATTGTCGATCTCCTCGTTTGACAAATTCCTATTGGCCGGTGGATGAAGCGTGTTCGAAGCGAGTGCTCTTGTCAAGGTTGCGGAGAAGCGTGTCCATCGAGTGTTACCGTAGTTTTAAGAATATCTTTGGATAAACTCCTCCAATTCCGCAATTTCGTTGGGAACTGTAATTTCGGTGCTAAAACCGCAATGGTCACTGTCATACACGAATATGCGCAGACAGTTTAGCGTTTGTAAATTCGTACCTGTCAGTCGTATACGTTCGTCGTACAGCAGTAGATCCAAATAAGACCCGCCTCTGGGAAACGACGGGTTATCCGTCGCTTTAAGGCCGAGTCTGTACATGACATCGTGCTGACCCCACCAATCGAGTAGTAGGTTCCCTCTAGTATTTGGCAAATTATTTCCCCAATCTCTGTGTTTAGCGTTGAAATCCCCGCCGATTATAAAATAATTCTCCCCCGATTCCAGCCTCCGAAGTCGAAAAAGCGTGTCGAGCTCTGTCATGAATAAAGTGGATTGTGAAGCCTCAGGTGCATAAACAGAGGCCAAGTACAGCCGCTTTCCACTGCGGAGCGGGATATAAATGACGACTGCCTCCAACACCCGGAACCTACGCAACACTCCCTTGTACACTCTGTGAAATTTTATACCTTGTTTAATGAAGATCGCGACTCCGCCTCCACGATTGGATCGGGGCCGGTTTCTTCTTCTAACAATATAATTATTGTACTCCAGTTTGTGCTTATCGGTTAGCTTGGTTTCGCTAGCGAAAAGCACATCAGGAGTTTGGTCTTGTAGCAATTTAAACATCGCGGCTCTTCGATCGATCTTAATCAGTGAATTAACATTCACCGCAAGGACCTTCAAAGATTGCTCCACCATGTGCGTACTCATTACTACATGTGTTGCGTTAGGCCCGGCAGCAGCGCGTAGATCTGGTCCACCCACTTGGCCTGTTCTTGCACCTGCTTTTGCAGCTGAGCCATCTGCCCTTGGATTGCGAGCAAGATGGCCAGCATGTTGGGTGCAGCTTCCGTTGTTCTCGGCATTGGCGCCGGAGAAGCAACAGTCGCTTGCTGTACCGTAGCCCCCCCACCTGCCGCCATTTGGGCGTAGGAAATTTGGGGCGTGACGGCTTGTGTTTGAAGCCTCACAGGTGAACGTTTGACCTCCACCTTCTGCTGCCGAGCCAGTTTTGCTTTTTTAATGTTAGCGAACTTAGGACAACCCCGATAGTTTGCGGTGTGTCCCACGTTCCCACATAATACGCATGAGAGCTGCGTCCTATCGGATGCTCCGTCCCTACCCAGAGCACACTCCTCGGAACTGTGGTTCTTTGCGCACTTCACGCATCGAGGCTGCATTTGGCAGTTCGACGCGGCGTGCCCGAACCTCTGGCAGCGAACGCATTGTATAACGCCTTCGCTCCTTTTTAATTTTTCCCAGTGAACCATCTGGTAGTCTAGGACATTGATACTCCTTAGACTATCCAGACGGCTTTCGGGACTGAGCTGCACCAGGAAGAACGGCAGACTCCGTTTCTCCCGCCTGGCTCTAGCTGTGGTAAATGGCTTTACCCCCACGAACTTGAGTCCTTCGCACTCCTTCTCTTTAAACAGTGCCAGGATCTCCTCAGGATCAGAAGACGGTTCCAACCATCGATTGCCGCTTTTCACACTTCGGTGTGAATGAGTAGTGCTCCGTCGTCGTTTCCTTTAGGAGCTCTTTCACTTTCGCGTAGCCCTCCACTGTATTACAGTGGATGGCATGGCGATCGTTCCCCAATCTCTTAATATTAAAATTATTACCAATGACCAACTTACACAGGTCCTTGGTAGCATTTACCTCCAATTTATAGGTGTTGATAGGCGGCACCTTCTCCTTCTTCTTCTGCTGCTGCTGCTGCTGTTGTTGTTGTTGTTGTTGTTGTTGCTGCTGCTGCTGCTGCTGCTGCTGATGTTGTTGCTGCTGCTGCTGCTGTTTTTGCAGTTGCCGTTTTTGTGGCTGCTGCTGTTTTAGCTGTTGCCGATGTTGTGACTGCTCTTGTTGTTGTTGCTGGTGTTTCTTTGGCTTTTGTTGTTGTGCTTGCTTTTGAGCAAGCTGCTGTTGTTGGGATTGCTCTTGCTCTTCCCTCTTCCTTCTTACCATTTGTTTTTCTTTTATGGCCAGCACTCTTTCTTGTAGCATTTTGATGCTGCTACATATGGCCTCCATTTCTTCCTCTTCATCGTCAGATTCGCTTGCTGCCAATGAAGCGAAGTTGTTGGTCGTTGGTAGGGTGGGCTGTTTTACTAAGTTGGAAGTTGGACAAAGCTTCCTCCTTCTCTTTGGTTTTGGCGTTTGGATCGAACCACTTGACGCCTCACTTGGTATATCAGCAGATCCCGCTATTGACACATAGCGGACCGCTCTCCACAATCCATCACGTGATAGACAACACTTAGTACCACTTTAAATTTTTTGTTTTTGATAAAAATGAAAAAAAAGGATGTTATAGAGTACACGGGGATTCGAACCCATGACCTTCGACTGTCGGCCGAGCACACTGACACCCTGCTAATTGGAGTCTATAGCAATTTTCTCAAATGTCTCGTTTTCACTGATTTCACTGTACACTCGCAAGCCGAAACACGTCTGTTCTCCACGGAGATATGTGAACGACGTCGAATTCTCTAGTATTCAGCCACTTGTGTTCACTTCTGGAGAGATTGAGCGATCCGTGATTTCCAAAGATTCTGGCAGGTTGTTGCGAATACAGCCGTTCAGTGTTCGCAGGGCTCATCCGATACCATCGCTATTCCTGCACCATATATGTTACTCTACATATGTATTGGGTTATATAACATAATTCGTGGGGTTTTTTTCTAAATTTGAATGTTTATTTATGAAAAACATGTACAATAGTATTATTCAAAGTATTGCCCATCTGAAGCTATGACTTTTTTCCATCTTTCTGGCAATTTGTGGATCCCATCCCAAAAGAACTGCGCCGGCTTGGCAGCCAAGAATGAATCAAGCCAATTTTTGATATTCTGCTCTGATGTGAACCGTATTTCAGTGAGGGCGTTCTGCATCGACCGGAACAAATGGTAGTCAGAAGGGGCAAGGTCTGGGCTATAAGGTGAGTGGGGTAAGACTTACCATCCACTGTTTTCCAAATAGTTCTTAACCGGAATAGCAACGTGGGGCCGAGCGTTGTCATGATGGAAAATTATTGCCTCGTGTCTGGTCGCATATTCCGGGCGTTTTTCGGCCGCTGCTCTCTTCAAACGGATTAATTGTGTTCGGTAGAGTTTTCCATTGATGGTTTCACCCGGTTTTAGCAGCTCATAATACAGCACACCCATCTGATCCCACCAAATACAGAGCATTACCTTCGCGCCATGGATATTCGGCTTTGCCGTTGATTTGGCTGGTTGGGCGGGTTTCACATATGATTTTTTGCTCTTGGGGTTGTCGTAATGGATCCATTTTTCATCACCACGTTTTGAATGGCTGCTTGAGTGACACCCAAAGATCAAAGATTCTGCGAGCTCTTCTTGTGTTTGGCAACAATCTTCATAGAGTAATGCTTCCAGTTCTTCATCTTCAAACTTTTGGCACGTTCGCTCAGCTAGCGCATGTTCACCATAAACTTCCACCAAAATACGATGACTTTTGGCAGCAGTTTTCTTCATATTAAAGTAATGAAGAAGAACTTCCCGCAAAAACACTTTTTCAGGCACAAAGTTCGACATATTTGAGTGGAAAAAAATTATTGTTGTTTACGCTTCAAATGAATGACATATACTGAAATGACGTACAATGACAGTAGCTTTCCAATGCATGTTCCAATGGAATAATAACAATGGAATAATAGAAGTTTCGCCATCTCTTACGTTGAAGCCAGCAATACGTTGAAGCCACCTCAGTTTAGCCTGAACCCACTCTGTATGGTGCTATTATAATTGTTTCTGGACTACGGTTCAGCAATAGAATTCCAAAAGACTCTAATATTTGCCTGATCACAGAATATGCGATGACTATTTGTCCACCTAGTCGCTTCCAAATTGAATGAATTTCTTAAAAACGATAATAACCCCCAAACAATTTCAATAGGTTCAAAAGTGTTGCAATAAGCTGCTGTCAGCTGTCAGCTGTTGTGCTGTCAGTTAGATTTACAACGATAAATCGGAACGGTCAAAAATTCAATTTTTACATACGAGTATACGAGTTAAAAACTTGAAAAACTTTTCGCAAATTAAAATAATTTAAAATCCATTCGCAGATGTAATAGAGAATGAGTATTTATTTCCTTAAGACAGATTGTTGACGAGGTAATAGCTTTGCTCACCTGTACTCTTTGGAAAGCAATAACCATTTTGATCCATATTTTGATGGACATGAAACTAATTATAATACAATGACACCAGTCACGTACTAACTAATCGGAGAGAGCATATGCTTGTCTATTTTCCGGCTTTACGGTTGCTCTGGCAATGTAACGAGTATCTACGAACTAACATAGATTTATAGTGTAATCCATCATTGTGGTTCAAGGAAGACGACGATTGAATATTTCTTGACTATTTCAATCTCAGTGATCTCAAATGACTCCATCCATAGTCAATGCAATCCTTTTATAGAGCAAAAGATTGCTGAACATGTTTGATGGTTTCTATGATAACGTATTAAATCTTTACAGCCTTGAGTGACTTGCTTAAGCGCTGAATAATAATTCAAAGAACTGACGGAATTCTAGTTGAGTACATAAAACCTGATTATTTATTATTTTTCTTCAAGTGATTTAGGTTAATCAAAATACTAATACGTTTTGAGAATTTTTGCGGCGCTTAACTGCATTCCCTTTCTTAAGCCTATGCTCGCACTAATAATTAAGAGATTTACATGCAAACAAGAGCACGATTAAACCTTAATTTTCTATTACCCAAAGGTTTCTTGTGACAGATAGTTTTGAATATAAATCAATTGGAAATGTAAATGTTTAGCAATTAGTCGATATTGTCCTTTCACAAGTTACAGTGCCATGGACACATTATAAGACTAGCCAAAGTCAAGAGCTGAAATATGTGGGATCAATGGCAATCTGATATAGAAATAGTGTTTAGACATTATAACAACTTATAAAGTAATATTTTCCATCACGAGTTAAATACGTTTCACCGATGTTTTTCTAACGTTTTTCTGATAAGACATTTGAACAGCTGAACACCCGGAAATGGTCTTGCTTGTCTGGATGAACTAGATGAAATATTAGCACCAATCCATCAGAGTGGTCTAGTGCGTCTCTGGCTATAACCCTAAATTAAAACTTGTGGTAAGTGTTCCAGCCGAGGTTGAAAGAGAGGCCAAAAGGATTATACAGTACGTACTCGATTAACGCAACTCTCGATTCACGCAACTCCTCGATTTGCGCAACAGGTAAATTTTCACAATTGTTCACTCAGTAATCGCAACTTTTAAAAAATTCTTACTCGATAAGTGCAACTTTTGTTTGTTTTTTATCTTTTCTTACTCTGGTTCCTGATTTTGTTTGTGTTTTTTGTGTATTTTTATTGTCTGGGCAGTTATTTTACCGCTATTTGTAAGTTCGTTGTGGGGACATAATTGATGTGCAGCTGTTGTGATGGTACTCGTAGTTGGATGAATGTGGACCGAGGAAGTGTGAATTGCCTAAAATGGAAAAAGCCTAGTACAAGTGGTTCCCAAGCAAAGGAAGCTTAATGTTCCAATTTCCAGCAAGCTCCTTAAATCAAAGGCGATCCAGTTGCACGAAAAAATTAAAGAGAGAGCAGGATCTTTTAGGGCGAGCAACGGTTGGTTGATTAATTTTAAAAAAAATACATAGAATTCGACTGCTAAAAATCTGTGGTGAAAAACTTTCCAACAAACAACAGCTTGTAGATCCTTTCTTAAGAAAATTTAGGGAAAAAATAAGACAGCTCGATTTGGTTCCAAATCAAATTTCTAATGCCGATGAGTCCGGCTTATTTTAGCGACTATTGCCGGACAAAACACTTGTCAGCTTTAAGGAATCGTCGGCTCCTCGTAGAAAGACCAGTAAAGAAAGAATAACGTTTCTCGCCTGTACTAACGCTTCGGGTTTGCACAAAGTGAAGCTATTTATCATCGGTAAAACGATAAATCCGATCTTTTAAAAATTTTGACCCCAAACCCGTGGTATACAATATAAGGCAAATAAAAATGCTTGGATGACCTTGGCTTCTTTTGAACAATGGTTCCACTCCACATTTGTGCCTGAGGTGAGAAAAATTCTTTTGATCGTAGGTCGCCCTTTTTAAAACGTTTTTCTGTTTTTTTAAGGTAAGAGTCTTTTTAAGATCAAAAGGACTTCCAGCCAAGGCGCTTCTACTTTTGGATAACGCTCCGTGTCACCCAAAAGATGGCGAGTTGAAAAGTGATGACGGCATGATTGTTGTCATGTGTTTTCCTGTAAATTGTACTGCTCTTCTTCAGCCAATGGATCAGAACGTTATAAATTTAACAAAGCTTCATTATAAAAAAAAAAATCTATTGGCCTTTTTAATTGGTTGTGAGGGATCAGACCTCGAAGCAAAAATTAAAGCATTCAATCTCCGAAATGCAATTTGCCTGCTATCTAACGCATTGAGATGGGCTGCAGGCAAGTTCAATTCAAACATGCTGGAATGTGTTGATGGCTTCACATTGTGATTGGAAAGATGAAGATGAGTTACCTTCAAAAATTACGAGAAATGGTTATACTAAAAAAATCAACAAATTCAACAATCCAAACGAAATTGCCCAATTTTTTAAAAAAAAAAAAAACAATAAGTTACTCAATATGAAAATTTATGTACTAAATGAATTATCTTGTTTCCTTTCTTTTTTACACAATTATATTATAATAATAAAAAATGTTGGTGCTAAATAAAATGATTTCTGGTTTTGATCTTGAATTGAACTCTTTTGAAAATTGACTCGGTTATTGCAACAACCTCGGTTTCCATTAGTTGCGATAATCGATCAATCAATTGCCAAAACGTCAGCAAGCTCTTGCCTTCACTAACAAGGTACTCGTAAAAGTGGCTTATAGAATGGTTCTAAGATCCGCGAATTTAGCCAGCCCCATAAGGGACGCAGTAGCAATGCTGATACATACATGGGAGAAATATTTAACTTAACGCGTTTCATGTTCTGACTGTTAACAAAAGAAAAATAAGAAGATAATAGGTGGTATGCGTCTCGAAAGTTTTACAGGACCCTTATAAATACGTCGCCTTAGGCCTCACAATCCTTTGCAAAGGGGAAAGAATTGTGAAGAAATCAACAATATCCTCGGATAAGAACGACGATGCCGGACAAGGCCAACGACATCAGGAGGGACTTTACATATCAGGTGCTCTTGAACACCTAGTGGTCCTAAACATCTTATAAGGCTTCCAGTTAAGAAATGCAGTGGGAAGGAAGGTAATCGAAAAATACGTTTGTAAATGCGCGAGGCGCATATTGGCATGTGCATTTGTTATTGCAAGCAGACTTGGAAATAAAGTCATGTGCTTTTGACCTCACTAACATCAACATCTTCCGCCTTACAGGCGCATATGCCCCAACGGAGGCAAAGGACGGCGGTTTTAAGAAAGGCTTTTACGAGCTCCTGGAGATAACCTATGAACAACATCACAATTACCTTTGCTAGAGCCGCGGACATGCACAACCTTCATGACATCGCATCTGGGAACGGTATTAGGCTGTGGGCAAAACATCGTCGGTGCAAGCACATATTTCCCAATCTTTGGAACCACGATGACACATGGTGGTCTCCGGATCAATTGATCACATTGTGGTTGAAGCAAGATACGTAGCCAGTATTCTACGCACCCGCACATTCCATGGTGCCAACATTGACTCTTACTACCATCAAGAAGTACCCAAAATACGAATGCGGATATCAAAAGTGTGTATAGCGTCAGGAAAATACTCTGAACGCCTTTAACGTTGAGCGGCTACAATCACAAGAGATCGTCAAAGTCTTTCTGTCTTTCCCAAAGTTTCTCATAATAATGCTTCAACAACATAAAGTGCGAAGGACCAGTGACAATACTGCAACGAGACCAACAGAGAGGCCGCCTCTGATGTGCTAGGTTTTACAAGGCGACCACAAACAAGAAACCCATGGTTCGATGATGAATGCCGACGAGTACTTCCAGCCAAACAAGAG
The DNA here is from genome assembly GCA_963966105.1 of Volucella zonaria. NCBI lineage: Eukaryota > Metazoa > Arthropoda > Insecta > Diptera > Syrphidae > Volucella > Volucella zonaria. The sequence continues at coordinate 313,993,842 of OZ014530.1, read as the reverse complement.
GCATATCATGCAACACTGTGAAAGCTGATTTGAGAGGACGTGTTAGGGCAACCAAATCGGAGTCCAAGATTGCAAAGACGACCAAGGGAACATCGTAGTTAAGTCGCAGTCCGTGCTAAAAATTTGGAAGAGCCACTTTTGAGGACTGTTAAATAGCGAAAACACCGGAAACATCACTACCAGGCAGACCGAAACGAGTTGAATATACAAGTAGGTATATCCAAACTTAAATCTAATAAATTCCAAGGCTTAACTGCCGAGCTGTCTAAAGGAAATGATCTGCATACGCAAGATCATAAGTACAATTTAGTCAGAAGAACTTATACCCGCTGATCTGAGTATCGTCTGTCCGGTTCTGATGAAAGGAGATGCCCCGAACTACGTTTCTCAACTTCTTTTTTTTATTTTTTTTTATAATTAGCGCGCGCTCAAGGTACTTGTGTACCTTTAAAATGTTTGTACACAGTACGGGCGAAGAAAATTTAGGGAGGAAGAAAAGATAGTTACCGATGTACATTGGTTTTATATGTTTGCAAGTTATAACGACCAGGAAACACAGAGATCGGCAAGGCATTCCATAAGCGGGTTGTACGGCTTGGGAACGAACACGATATTTTAGAGTACGTCTGAAAGTGGGCTTCAGGGTATGCGGTTGAAGGTTTGAAGGGGCGGAATGCTACTGACGATTTCAATGGAGCAATGGCGGTGGAAACTAAACATAGAACACAGGGTAAAGAAAGCATGCGTTGCTTTCTAGGAATGCAGTAAAATATTTGTTAAAACGTGGCGACTTCAACCTGAGATGGTCATTTGGATGTACACTGCCGTAGTTCGCCCCATTCTTACTTATGGATAGCTCGTGTGGTGGCTTACCTGAAGCAAAAGCCTACAGCATCACAAAACTTAACAGAGTCGAATAAATAACTGGTATTGGGGCCACAGGGTCGCTACGATCGAGCCCGACAGAAGATCTCAACGTGCTACTCCATATACCGCCCCTGGACTTCCACATTAAATACATCGTTTCGTGTAGCTCAGCTCAGACTCAGAGAATCTATACTCTCGTCCCCTCTGGCCATATATGAGCTCTTGAGCTCTTGATCTGTTGCCCAGGGATCTAGCTTCGACCATAACTGACTATACGATACCTAAACTCAATTTTAGTAATAATATCCAAGTTCACATTCCAGAAAGGACAGAATGGAACAATAGTCTACCCCTATCCTAATACCAAGTATCGATCTTCACCGACGGCTCCAAGATGGAATGCGATATTGGAGCAGGTGTATTCTCAACGGAACCGAACATTTTCAAATCGTAATGCCTTCCAGACTCTTCGAGTGTCTTCCAGGCGGAGGTAATAGCGTTTAGAGAGGCCTGCAAGGTACTTAGCCTCAGCTCAATTATCTTAAACAACATATGAATCTTTTTTCGCAGCCAGGCTGCCATTAAAGTATTCTACTCACTTACTTTGTCCTAATAGAACTAGTAGAAAAGTGGAGGGAAATTATCACTCAGGTAAGAATTCGGCTTAATATCACTCTCCTCTGAGTTCCCGACCACAGTAACATAGAAGGTACTGAAAGAACCGACGTGTTAGCTATTGTAGATGTCTCTCTTACGGAGTCAGTCAGCTCCCCGATGGGACTAGTCAAGGGTAGAATTCTCCAAAATTTTTTGTTTTTGCCAAATCTACATGGAATAGTCTAGAAACCTGTACCATATCCAGATAGATATGGCCCCCCTACAATAAAAGCAGGACGAATGACTTAATCAACAGAGCTCGCACCGAGACTGCAAAAATTGCAACAATTAGCACGGGTCACTGGCCAGGTATTGCCTTTAACCCATACCGCCGTAGCTATAACAACTAACACAAAAAGGAACCTTATGACATTTTCTCTTATGACTGCCCGGCAGTATCTAGAACCAGGCATCGCAGTCTTGACATACGTTTGACATACCAAGGAATTATCACAGATTTCTGGCATAAAATTCTGCAACAGTATTTAGAACTGCACAGGATAGATCTGAAAACTACGCTCTTAACATCTAGGTCACGTGACAAAACGGCGTATCCGCGCTACTTGCGTTTCTGGTAGCACCCTACCAGACAGCCAATTCTACCTACCTATCTACCTTGAAGAATAACCATATGGACTTATGTGCTAAAGCACTAGTTCTGGCAATAGCGAAAATTCGCACGTGGTCCTTTCGACAAATGTGCGCAAGTATTTTGGAGGCTTCAACCAACATATTTTCAACATAAATGTTCCACAGAATCGCGTCTGTCTGCTGTTGTATTGTTTCTGGGATAAATCTTGCAGAGGAAGCACCCCCTTTGGATACCACAGCCAGCGAAGATTGCCGTTCGGTTTAAGCTGCCAATTAATTAATAAAACCTAGTTTTCTCCATAGGTTAGAGCTGGCAATGGTCAATAAGTGATTACCAGGAAGCTGGCGTCTTCTATACGAGTATGCATACATCTATTGATATGCAGTCGCACTGATGACCCAACTGTTTATTTGACCATTCTCATCAACTGTATGCTTTACAGACAGCCCAACGTAATTGTGAGCAAAGTTGTAGGCTGATTGCTTTCTGATGTTTCCTGAAGTCAGTGGCATTCCTGATATCTCTTAGAAGGGAAATCTGTAGACTGCTAGCGGGGTCTACAAATGCTCCGGCTTAAACTTTTTCGAACTCTTCTTGGCAGAACAGCACGGTAAAAGAAGACCTCGACTAGGGAAATATTTTCGTATGAAAAGGGATTTTAATAAATTTGGTGAACGTAGCTGAAGGTGGTTAGCGCATAAAGAAAGAATGTTATCAAAGATAATAGCTAGAAAATTAGGAAATCCATTACCATTTTGAAGTAAAGCTTGTACTACATACTGTGATGGGGCTTCAGTGAACCTAAGCCCCAATCAATTAATTGCTCCACTTAGCTCGTTATTTGGCTAAATCCCTCCATTTCTACACTCCAGGTAGTTGAGGTACTCTTGCCACTTCAAGCGAGATGTTAATCGTCTACGTTGCCCCTTGGAATAGGAATTTTCGAGCCAGAGCGTTAATATTAATTTGCTATATACGTTCTAGCCATCCAGGCAATTGATGTACAGTTTTCTGATCAAATCGATGCCGCTCTGAAGCTCATAGAGATCGCTTCCTTTTCCAAAGCCCATCAACCCAGTCGGGTCTTAACCCTTTCGAACCGATTGGGAAAATACATCCCAAACAAATTTTAAAAATCCTACTGGGACAATTTAGTACGAAAATTATTTGCGGTTGGCTTTTTTTCGGTGTTTTTGACTGAAACTTTACCTATGCAGTGTTTTCAAACGTCAGTTGTTGGTAATTGTGATTTAAAAGCACGTGTTTCCATAATTGGTGCGTAAATTCATTGTTTTTTTTTTGTCTATAACTTTATGTAAGTTTTATAATTTACACTTTTTTGGAGATTTTAATAACAAGTAATTTATTGTATTATAAATAAATATTGACTTATATTGATACTAAAAAATTAATATTAATTGTTATTTTTGTGCATTTTAATTTTTTGGGACAATATACCCCAGTAGTTTCTGTTGTTGGGATTATATGTCCCTGCAGTATGCAATGTACTTTTTTTTTGCTACACGATAATTTTTTTTATGTAGGAAACTATGTCTTTTAGTCGAGGTTTGAGAGGAAGAGAAATAGAGGACGTCCTATATGCAACCTCAGACGAGTCAGAGGATTTCGAGGATAGTGGTTCGGAGTACGAAGAAGAAGAATCTCAGACAAATTACTCGAGCTCTGAACATGATGAAGACCAAGTAGATGCGGATATGGAAGAAAGTGTCAATTTGACAGAACAAATAGAACAATCACAAAATGACGAGATTATCGGTAGGGAAACCACAGAAGATATTGTGGCGCTCACAGCGGAAACAGAAAATATTTGGTCTGTCGATACCTCAGTTCCAAGAATGATTGTTCCACCTGAAACTATTCCCTCTGTGCTGTGTAATGTGGATAGGGGTTCGAGTGAATTGGACACGTTTTTGAAATTATTTCCACGCAGCCTTCTTGTATGGATAAGCCAATGTACAAACGAGAGAATTCAAATCCTCAAAAGCTTCCAAGAGGATAAGTTCCGAAAAACAGTGCGTGATGTAGTGCAAATAGATCAACACGAAGTTCTTGTGGTGCTGGGCATAATGCTTATAACCTCATATAATCGGTTGCCGAAAATGCCAATGTATTGGTCCAAAAAGAAATCGGTTGGTAACTTACTAATCAGAAAAAGCATATCTCATGATAGATTTCTTATGTTGCACTCTAAATTGTATTTCAACAGCCCCAATAAGCCAACTGAGTGTTCTAAGACATATTATATTGAAGAAGTTACCAGTTGCCTAAAAAAAAAAACATTCAATCAAAGCAGAGAAGATAGTTCTTTCCAGGCCTTAGATGAATCCATGGTCAAGTTCAAGGGTAGATCTACCCTGAAACAATATCTTCCATTGAAACCTATAAAAAGGGCGATAAAGACTTGGGAACGATCGGATTCAAATACAGGATACATTTACGATTTTAATATTCACTGTGGAAAAGAGTCACAAATGCTGGAAGGTACATTGGGAGAACGGATTGTATTGAATTTGGCAAAAACTATCAAAAGTCCAAATGTTTGTCTTTGCTTTGATCGCTTCTTTTCTTCAGCTCATCTTTTTAACACTTTATCATTTCCTGCTGTTGGCACCATTATATCAAACCGAAAACAAGTTCCATCTTGCCCGACTAAGTTGACGAGAGGAGACAGTGTTATTTATACAATATGAACCAGATTGGAACATCATGCGCTTTTTGGCAAGATACAAAATTGGTAACTGTAATGAGTAACTGCCACGGATCTAAGTTAGGAACTATTCGACGCAAACAAAAAAATGGTGAGAAGGTAGAAACTAACTGTCCAGAATCTATGGCTCATAATGGCTCATAACGGATTTTCAAACCTATCTACAAATCAAAGTTCTGGTGTCAACTTCGATTTAAGCATAACTGATCATTGTATGATCATTGTATGACATTGTATGGTTAAATGATATTATGCGCACAAATACTATTAAGAATACATATTTAGCTAGTGTTACAAAGACAAATTATTACTTACTTAATATTGAACTACAATCTGAAAACTGGTGTGAAATTTACTCTGAAAGTGATGCATCGAAGGCTTATGATTTATTTTTAAAGATTTTTCAAAACTACGTAAAGAATTTTTCTTACACTTTTATACCCATGAAATCTAAATACAGATTAAAACCTTGGATTAACAATAATTTACTTAAGAGAATTAAACTTAAAAACAAGTTAGTGACTAAAGCGCGCAAGCATCCCTTTAATCGAAGGCTTAAACTAAGAGCCAAGAATATCTATAAAATCGTTAATAAAGAAATAATAGTGGCTCGAGATAGATACTATCATTCAAAGATATAGGGTGCCCTAGGCAACCCTAAAAAAGAATGGAATTTCATTAATAAAATAATTGGTCGTAATCCACCCAATTCCTCTAAATCAATAACACTTGATAACAATGGAACTATTGTCGATGATCCAGTGCAAATTTCTAACATTTTTAATTCTTTTTTTTTCATCGGTAGGCCTTTTAGCTGATCAAGACACGGATAACTGTAGAAGTTGCTTTATAAACAGCTTAGTGGAAGAAAATATTTGTAATAACAGCTTCTTTTTTGAAGAAATTACAGGTTCAGAGGTATTTAGTGCCATATGCTCACTCAGCAATTCAAGGTCATGTGGCGATGATGGTATCTCAAATATTTCACTTAAAAAAGTTGCAATATATGTAGCTGATATTTTAGCATTTATTTTTAATTTAAGTGTGCATTCGGGTACTTTTCCCGACAAATTAAAATATGCCAATATAATACCTCTTTTTAAAAGAGGCAATAAAAAAGACAAAAACAATTACAGGCCCATTTCCTTGTTACCATCAATATCAAAAGTGTTTGAAAAAGTCGTAAGGTCTTTGTACAAAAGATGCTCTTCTAGAGTTCTGTTCATTTATCTACAAATCTTTAGATATTAAAATGTGCTGCGCCGGGCTTTTTGTGGATATCACCAATGCCTTTGATATGGTGAATCATAATATTTTATTGAACAAATTATTTTGTGCAGGATTCCGCGATTTTATGCTCAAATGGTTTATCTCCTACTTGAGTAATAGAAGTCAAAAGGTCTTAGTAGACAACTTTGCAAGTAATCCAAAAGTTATCAGTCGAGGTGTCCCCCAAGGCTCAATCCTTGGCCCAATTTTATATCTCATTTATATCAATTCGCTTTTTAGCCAACTGTTTTTGGGCAAGATCACTGCTTTTGCGGATGATCTTGGTATTGCCTATAGTTCAAAAAGTCCTCTCGATTTAACTTCTGATATTAATCATGATGTCCACATCTTAAGGACTTGGTTTGGGGTGCATAAGTTAGTCGCAAGCAATAAAACAAAAGTCATGAACTTTAGTACTAATAGTCGTGATTATTTAAACTTGGAAATCTGGTTCCACTCAAACAAATGTCCCATATCTAATGAATTGGTCTGCAACTGTAATTTAAATAATTCTTTAAAAACGACATGTGATGCGAGTTGTTTCAAGATTGAACCAGTGAATCAATATAAATACCTGGGTTTAAATTTCGACTGTAAAATGAACTGGTCTGACCATATTACATCATTGAAAAAATATTTACGCTCTGCAATCCATGTCCTATTTCGCCTAAGAAAATACTGTAGTAATGAAACTTTGAAGTCAGTGTACTTTGGATTGGTTGATTCTAAACTACAGTATGGTTTAAGTTGCTGGGGAGGTGCCTACCACACAAGGTTGGCCTTTAATTGTTTTACAAAAATATTTTATTAGAAAGATTTGTAATGCTAATCGTTTGGTACGGTCTATGATCTTGTTTAGAACATTGAAAATTTTACCTTTAAAGCACTTATACGAGTATTACTATAAAGTGTCCAAAAATTTTTTTAAAAGAAGTTTTTATTTGCAATGTCCAATCTCAAATTCACATAATTTACGAAGCGGATCTAACAACTTTATTCAAGTGCCGTTATTTCGAACAACTTTATACAAAAACTTCTTCACTGTTGTGTCCTGCAAATTGTTTAACAGGCTTCCAGAAGATATTCGTTTTCAAAATTCGTCCAACCAAATTTTTAAAAAAATCAAAAACTGGCTTCTAACTTTCGATCACGAAGAAATCAAAAATTTGCTGTCGTATGTAAGTTAATTCCGAATTAAATTTTGAATACATAAAACTAAATTAATAATACTTTATACCCCACTCTTTTGTAACTATTTTATAACTTTTTATAATTTTCTAAATTTTCGCTATGAAGTGGCATTGCTACTATTAAATTTTAAATTAATATGAATGTCACTACTTATTCTTATGATATATAATGTTATTTCGTAATTGTGAACTAATATTCTATAAGGAAAAAAGAATAAAGAATAAAGAATAAAAAAAAAAAATATATATTATTTTTTACAACAAATTTATGGGTGGGGTCGATTTATCCGACCAAATGGCACAACTCTATAACATAAATCGAAAGTCCGGCAAATGGTGGAAGAAAGTTTTTTTATAAATTAGTTCAATCAACTTGCGTAAACGCATGGATTATTTATAAAGAAACTCATCACTTACCGAACTTACCTTACATTGATTATGTGTCAACGCTGGCAGAGCAAATGATAAACGATGGTCTACAGAAAACTAAAACACCGAAAAAGAAGGTGGAAGGTGGTGAAGAAACTGGACGGTATCAGAAGCGTAGCACTGTACAGTATGGAGTTTTAGGCGATCATATGCCCATACAAGGAAAAACACGCAGGAGATGTGTAAAGTGCTACAAGGACAAGAAAGGCGGAAAAAATTATAAAAGAACACTATTTACTTGCACGGCTTGTGATGTTCCATTGTGCTTTAGTTGTTTCACTCCTTACCACGTAAAAAAACAATAAACAATAAAATTTTCTAAACTTTTCATTATTTACAAATTGCGGATGGGATCATATATCCCAAGCGATTACAGCGCCCCTAGTGGAAAAAAAAATAAAAACGAACGATGAAAAATTGTATTGTTCCCTTACATTTAATATTTCCTCGACAGCAAATTCAGATTTCAGGTTAAAAACTTTTTAAGAATTTTGAGTTCAAACTATGGAAGGCAACTTATAAAGGTCTTTAGGCCAAGAAAACAGCGATTTCTGAGGCGATGTTTTTCTCAGAGTTTATAGCGAAGCCAAGGTAGACAAAATTCCTAACCACCTCAAAGTTAAAGCGGTCTTTTGTGCTGTTCTGTCTTACTCGTTGTAGCTTGTATCAAAAAGGCATGATATCGGGAAGCTAACTACGAGTAGATTTGCCAATAACTCTTCCTATTCTTGAAAATGTTTACCATAAATTCATTGACTGTTTTGACGCAACTAATCCGATACATTAATATGGGAATTTCAGATCTTAGTCACTGTCTAAACGAATACTCTTTTGCTTTTCCAACCCGAAATCAACATCAACCGCAAACGTGATCGATATTTGTTAGTCATTAAGTGATTATTTGGAACAATAAATGTTTACACCTAAAAACATCTACAAAATAATTTCATAAGCCACACTCTTGAATAGCAAAAGCAACACGTCTTGATGATCTTCTGGGAATTCCATAAAACCTAACTTTCTACTTGACTAAAGTTGAATTATGATATACATTTGCATGTTTAAGGTTTTTCCCTTATTTTTTTTTTTAATATTTTTTCGAATACTCATCAACAAATAACAAACTCCCCCCGTAGATCCATTTGTCATGCACGCATTAGTGTGCTCGCATGTACGGATTCCTTGTAAATTGTTATAATGCATTCAAATTTACATTAACAACAGATGTACGAGTACTCGTAATCTCGTTGTTTTGCATCCTTAATGATCATGCAAACATTTTTAATTAATCTGTTTTTTTTTTTTTCAAATTACATGCATACGAATTCTACGGATATGTCGTAGAGAAATATTCTAGGTACTTGGTAGAAATATGGATTTGCGATGCATGTTTCTCATATGCGTCAGTTGCGTGTGTAATTATAATTTTTCTTATTTTCTTATTTGAGTTATGATGTGCTCCTCTATCTTTTTTTATGGAGAAATACTAGGTTTTTTTATTTTATTCAATATGGTATGGTCCCCTTTTAGCGATTTTCCAACTTCTTGATCCCGTCCGAAAAGTAATTTTTCGGAAGGTCTGCAGAATACTCCTCCGTGGCGTTGATGATTTCCTCGCGTGAGCTGAATCTTTTATTGATGCGCCATCTTTTGAGGTTTGGGAAGAGATGATAGCCCGAGGGAGCCAAATCGGGCGAATACGGTGGATGCGACAGCAATTGGAGCCGTAAGTCATTGATTTTGGCCGTGGTTGCGATGCTCTTGTGCGCCGTCGCATTGTCTTCCAAAAACAACATTTTTTTCGCTTCATGTGAGGCCGTTTTGCAGCAATTTCGGCCTTCAATCGCTCCAATAATGCACAGTAATACTCGCTGTTGATTGTTTTTTCCTTTTTCGAGGTAGTCCACGAGGAGTATGCCATGACAATCCCAGAAAACCGACGCCAAAACCTTTCCGACCCATCGAGCCTCCGTCGGCCGCTTCGGAGCACTCGTGCCGGCTTCAGTCCATTGCCGGGCACTCATTCTGTTCTCTGGTGTGTAATAGTAGATCCAAGTTTCATCAATAGTTACTAATCGACGCCAAAAGTCCGCCCGATTCCGCATCAGCAAGTCCAAACACTCTTTCAAAGTGCTCTCGCGTTCGTGTTTTTGGTCAGGAGTGAGCATGCGCGGCACCCAGCAGCAGGATAACTTTTTCCTATGCAGAATATTACCCCAAATTTTGGCGTGTGCGCTCAGTACTAATCTTTGTGGTGTCTGCTAGCTCGCGCACCTTCACTTTCCGGTCAGCCAACACCATTTCATGTATTTTTTTGACATTGTCCTCTGTAACCGCATCGGAGGGCCTGCCGCTGCGGACTTGATCGGTAGTGAAGTTGCGACCACCACGAAACTCTCGAAACCAATATTTGACGGTGGCATCTGAAGGAGCATTAGCCCCATAATATTTATCCAACTTTTCTTTTGTTTCCTTCGCCGTTTTGCCTCTCAAAAAATAATGTTTTATGAGAGAATGAAAATCGTTTTTGTCCATACTCAACATGATGTCAAACACGTCAACAACAATCAGCTGTCAAAACAAAACTAAAGACAGTATAGCACTGAAATTTGGCATGTCTGCCTAAATATGAACGGACTTCAAGGCACCATAATCTTTTTTGCAGTAATAGCGCATTCTGGCGGTCAAGCTAATTAACATCTACATAAATTGTGTTTCTGTTAAATTATGACTGCATTTTGATTTATAATAGGCGTTAAAGGTGGAAAACTGTTGAATTATTGAGATTTATGAGCAAACCACTGGTGATCATAGTTTTTACAATTTCATTCATAAAGTGGTTCTAAAAACCAGCCAAACAAGTACGAGAAGCTGGAGCTCAATCTTAGTGAGGTTCATTCACAGTTTCTGGTGATACACTGTGGATAAGTTCTAAGAGAAGTGTTGGTTTCTTTGCATTTAATTTGATTTCTTTTCATAGAAAGGTAACAAACCACGTGGAGGAGGTCCTTAAAAATCCAACAGATTCTGATATGTATGACTTCTTGCCATCAATTCACCACTACCCTTAATTAATTTGACTTACTTAGTCCACCTTGGAATGGCACAGGGTATCCACAGCACGACTGACGAACAGTGTGAGTGATGTAGTTCTTGAAGTGCCAATATGCTTACTCCTACTGCACCAGATGCGCTGGAAACCCTCTGCATACCAGTTCTGGTATATTGTACAGAATTTACCAAAGTGTGTCCTCAAAAGAAGTTGCTATAGAGTTGGATATTCATCATGAACTGTATAAAGTATACAGAAATGGTTAGAACGTTGTCTTCTCCAAATGAAGAAAGAGCAATACACGAAGAATTAAGCTGCCTCTTAAAAGTGTCTGTTAGTTTTGTGTCGGGTTTATCCTTACACCAGGAGCACAAAAGAGCCCCATGCCGTGATTAACGTGAAGGCAACACTACAGACATTCCATTATATAATACTTCTACAGTCAACTAAATGCCGCCTTCAACTAATGTATAGCTGAGCAATTTTAACGCAAGTGATAATAGAATGCGCCTAGTCATCGGAGGCACTCTGTTTCAACACTAGACCTAACACAAGGTCAATTAAGTCTCGTTTGATAGGCAGTGAACATCACAGCACATCGAAATGCATCGACAATATTGAATTAACCTTTTCGATGTCCGAAACAAGCGGGGAGATCGGCATGGAACGCGTCAATAACACTTTATCTCTAGTACTGAATCCGTTACTAGCAACTGCGCCAACATGCCACTGTTTTCAACTGCAATACTGAGAGACTTCTAGATCCTATTTTACGCCAACAATTCAGGTACCATTTCATCTTAGAAACTGTAACAAATAGCAGATTCGAACACTTAACTGTGAACGAACGCTGATCTGTGAAAAATATTTTTGAAGACAATATTCTGCCAATAAGTGGATACTTGGATTCACACTCTTAATCATGTTCAAAGTGCCTAATTCTGATCATCAATCCCAAAACGAAGTGAAAGGAAAATAAATAAAGTGAAGACAAACTCTTCAAAACTTTAAGTACGCATTCCGATGGTGCAGGAAACCGATGCAGCCTATATTACTAGGAAGCACAACAGAGGACTCAGCTCAAAACATCATCCCTTGAAAAGCATAAAATCAGATTAAGATCAGCACAGCAGACGGGATAAGTACCCTTAAAATGTTCGTACACAGCGCGGACGAAGGAAATTTAGGGAGGAAGAAAAGACAGGTACCGATGTACATTGTTTTTAAATGTTTGTAAATTATAACGACCAGGAAACACAGAGATCGACAGGGCATTCCATAAGCGAGTTATACGGCTTAGGAAAGAATCACCATATTTTAGAGTTGGTTCGAAAATGGGCTTGAGGGTATACTGATGAGCATTCATAGGGAGACGGGTATTACGGTTGAAAGTTTGAATGGGCTCAATGCTACTGGCGATTTCAATGGAGCACTGGTGGTGGAAATAGCGATAAAACAAAGTAAGACAGGAGACATTGCGTCGGTGTTCGAGGGTGTCAATTGATTGACTGATATTAGTATCACCAATGAGTTTTAGGAGCCCTAGATCAGATGTGGGCATTGTACTCCAGTTTTGGGCGGATGAATGCCTTATATATTGTGGCCAGATCAGAGGGGGTAAAATATTTCTTACATCGCTTGAGGAAACCTAGACATTTCGCAGCATTTTTGGCGACATCGAATATGTGGTCATTCCAACATAAGTTGTCACTGACACACATACCGAGAATGGAAAGTTTATCAGTTTCGGTGATGCAAGTGGCATTCATGGATAATGACTGGGTATTTGGATTTCGCTTGAATGACAGCAGACAGCATTGAGTTTTGGAAGCATTAAACTCCACTCGGTTGATAGTTCCCCAATTGGTTATGCTGTTAATATCGGAATTGAATGAGCTTAACATACGCTGCCGTTCCCGTTCTACAGCCGAAGAGCAGGGGCGTGAGTCCGGGAACGAATATGAAAAGCAGAGAGTACTGTCATCAGCAAAGGAATATATTGGATTAAAAGTAGCAGACAAGAGATCAGTAATGAAAATTAAAAAGAGTTCCGGAGACAGAACGGAGCCCTGGGGCAGACCAGAATTTATTTTGTGGATATCAGACTTGAAACCATCCAAGACAACTTGAATTGAACGTTCCGAAAGGTAATTTCTAATCCATTGAAGAACAGAGACATCGATCCTAAAAGCACGCATTTACGACAAAAGAGCGTGATGCCAAACTCTGTCAAATGCCTTAGAAATATCAAGTGCAACTATCTTGCTTTCGCCATATTGATGTACGCTTTGGTTCTACTTGTCGGTGAGACATGCCATCAAATCACCAGTGGACCTGTTGCTACGAAATATTGCCGGTCGTTGAGAAGTTTCATGAGCTGACGGTTTATCGGCGTTCCCATGACCTTGGAGAGAAGGGACGTAAGTGCAATGGGTCTGTAGGAAGAGAGAGAGGATGATTCGCCTTTCTTAGGGACGGGCTGGACAAAAGCTGTTTGCCATCTGCTCGGAAAGAGTCCTAAAGAGTAGGGTTGATGAGTAAGCTTGCCAGCGTGGAAGAACTCCTCTTCAGAACAAGGGGAGATATACCATCTGGACCAGCGGATTTATGCATGTTGAGATCTTTAAGTACTCTTGCTACTACACGAGTGCGAAAGTGGATTCGTCCCATTGTAGATTCGACGCACTCAAGTGTAGGCGACAACAAAGCACAATCTGGGAGTGTTGAGCTAGCCGCAAAGTGTGCAGCAAGCAGATTGGCTTTGTCCAAAGAGCTGACAGCTGGAATGTCATTGTAATTGAGCGTTGGGATGGAGGATGAGGCAGAGTTTCTAATGTTTTTGACGAATGACCAAACATTTGTACTATCTTCGCGATGTTATTAAGCCATCCTAACGGCACCGTGACGGTCCTGAATATACGAGTATGTTACGAAGTAACAAAATTTGAGAAAGGGCTCCTCCTAATAATATAGAGATTGCAACCGTGATTGAGGATCTGTAGGTTTGCACTTTAAAGCTTGCAAAACTGACCTGAGTCGCCTACGCTCGTCGTGTTTTTTTTTTATCAATTTCGAGAAGGCTTTCAAAAGCGTGACTCGGTAGTTTATGGAAGGCCTCACGAAATTGTCAAATTTTTGATACATTATGTCCTATGGTTTTGAAATTTAAAGCAGAGTTTGACAGTGCTGCATTTTATCACCCCTCCTTTTGCTGATGTAGAGTAGGGCCTAAGACACATGCATTCAAAAACTACAACCCTTAGCCTTTAAGATCTTTTATTCGTAATTGCGGGACGGTATATCGGAATGGTTGAAACTTTTTTTATCTATACAAAGCCGCGGCTGTTTTGCTGCAACATTGAGTGAGAACCTCTAAATAATTGTACATGAAAAGTTATCGCAACAATCACATGAAAACTGTTTTCTTCATGTGAAACAGGTCAACAGTCTATAAAAATCAGCGAAGGAAATGACAGTGTACAGTAACTCTAGTGCAAAGTACACCACACAATGGAATCTATTTATATTGGTCATCAGAAGACCTAAACGACTTAAGTAAACCTGGCACAGGACAGTAGAGGATGAATCAAAGACGCGGCATAAGTTGAGGAGTCTCTACAGCCAATCTGTAAGACTGGTGTTGATGGCATTCCTGCAACCATTCAGCGATTGGAATTCAGATCATTCATTCCGAAATCCATCATCTCTTCTCACTGGTTGTACACGAGTTAAAACCGGAATGAGGGTTTCAAAGCCAATAAAATGTACTCTCGACTATTTTTCCCCAAGGAAGCAGCTTACTTCACCTTTACGAGTACTTGTTTGTCTTCTATAGATTTTAATTACTTACTCCATGTTTTCGATTTCCTTGAAAGGAAAGCAAAAAATTAACGGTGTAACGTGTGTTATCAACTTTGACAGTTGATAGCGGCCATATTGTTGAAGCTACATCTGTCAAATTGGCTGTCATTTATTCAGTCTGTTTTGCCAAATCACCATGGATGGCAGAGTGTTCAACAACACGTGCAAATGATGAAATTGTTTTATCAAAATGGACGTTCCATTCGGACAACATTCCGCGCGCTTCGCCCATTTTACGGTCGCTGGTGGATAAATTAGAGCCCACTGCTTCAGTAAACGATTAACCAACACCTGAAATCGAAAACATCGCCGCTGTCCGTTAGAGTGTACAGGAGAATACGAGGCAGTCGACTTCGCTTCGCTCACAAGAACTCGTCCTTACGCAGACCACAACTTGGCGAATTTTGCCTGCACCCGTAAAATATTCAACTGACCCAGGAGCTGAAGGTAAACGACCATAGACAACGACGTGTGATCGCTGAATCCACTCTGGAGCAGGAAACGCACTCTAATTTTCATCGAAAAATCATCTTCAGCGATGGGGCTCATTTCTGGATGAATGGGTACGTCAACAAACAAAATTGTTGAAATTGGAACGATACCAATCTACATGAGATCTAAGAGCGTCCAATACATCCCGAAAAAGTCACTATGTGGTGTGGATTATGGGCTGGCGGCGTCATCGGTCCATATTTCTTTGAGAACGACGTTGGCCAGACCATCATCGTCAACTGCGAGTGCTATAGGTCGATGATTACCAACTTCTTTTGGCCTGAATTGAATGATATGGAGCAGCTCACGCCACATTGGAAATTCTGCACGAGTGATTTGAGGGCATGGTCATCTCACATGTGGGTGATGTGAACTGGCCACAGCGATCGTGCGTTTTGACCCCATTAGGCTTTTTCTTGTGGGGTTTTCTGAAGTCGCAGGTCTACGCGAATAAGCCACAAACCACAGCGGCCGTCAAAGCCATCATAACCCATGCCATTGGTCGAATTCAGCCTGATTTATGCGCCATAGTCATGAAAAGTTGGACATTTCGGATGCGCGCCACTTAGAGAAGCGTCATATTCTATACATAATGGCATCGATAGGCCTTTCAAACGAATGAAAAATTTCGATGATATCTCACACACATTTTGTTGTATTTAAATTTGAAGATAGGAGCGCTTAATGAAAGACCCTTTAGATTATGTCGTTATCAACGATAATTTGATGGCAAGCTTTATTAAGCGTGACGCAAGAGATTTCAAGGATTCATTTATCTCCTTTAGAATCCATAAGTTTGGTCCACCTTGGAATATGCAGATGTGATTTGGAGTCCTGTGTGGAGCGGTATATGCATTCTTCCAGTTAAGTTCGCTACCTACCTGGCGGCCTTGTGCAAGACTTTGAAAAATAAGTACTTCGAGATATCTTCGGGCCATAATCTTTTGAGATATCATTTTTGAGGTCCTAAGGGACCACTGAGAGCAATAAAAAAAATCTGTTTCATGAAAATCCTATAGTGGCCTAACCACTTAACTAGAATAATTCTGGATTGAGTGAATGAAAAGCAAACTGTATTTTGAAACTACACGCGATAACCGTCCATGAATTAATAGACGACATTGCGAAGAACGCCACGCAATGGAATCCACTTATCCATTTACGTATACGAGTGAGCTGCATTAAACAAACATGGAGAAGGACAGTCGATGAGGAATTATCCCTGCTAACTCTGTATGCCCCACGAAGGTCAAAGTCTTCATCAAAGGCAGTTACCGAATCAGCCTTGCTGATGCTGGAACTATATCTTCTGCTGCAATTGCTCCTTAAATTAAACAAAAAGATGAGCAAGCTATTCAAAAATTGAATACATTAATACTTCTATTCAGAACTTGAATCCTTTTTCTACTAAATATTTTTATCTGCCTTATTCAGAAAGAGGAACCCCCTTTTCAATTGTGGAACATAGAACAGCAGCGACTTCATTAAATATAATGAAGGAAAAATGTCCAACTGCAAGAAATGAAATGCATTGTCTACGCATACCCTCCATCCTAAGTAAATCGCAGCAACTATTGTTCTCATATTTCCGTGCTCATTAAGCAAACAATCAGTCCTATCATTAGCGCTACGAGAATTTCTTTGGTAAAAAATAAAAATAAAAAAATCCCAGAAAAATCAGGATGTAGTATCACTTATGCCCAGCACTTTTAAGTGTTTTAGCAAAAGTTTAGTGCCCCATCACAACGCCAGTAAACAGCCTGCACTCTTTCATATTGAGAGACAACAGGAAAGTCGCTGACATCTTAGATACATCGGAAAGCATTGGTTTGGTCTGCCTGAGACCTGAAGGGTCATCCCATCTGCAGTTATGCTCATATAAGACTCAACTCTCAAGGGAAGCCCTAACCGAGAACGCAGGCAGATCTATCGGTGACAGGCTCCATGTCTTGTTGACATTTTAGAAGATTTCGACGTAACGTGTTCAGTCCAGAGAAGTTTGTTATCCAGGATGACACCCAAATGCGAGTACTCAGCTCCTTCGGAGAATTGGATGATCATGCTTTAAACAGTCAGAGCAGTAAGCTTCTTCCTTCTCGTAAAGAGCAACCTCAGTTTTGAGAGGATTGTTTGAAAGAATGACGTCTATGGCTGCTAGCACTTTAAAGCCAACCGTTGCTAGACACGATCACAGTCAGTACGAGTACAGGTATTTACATTATCCGCATGCGCTTGAACATAGAATTCACAGCTATTAAAAGCATTAAGCAGTGAGTCGTCCAATATGCACCATAGTAGTGGAGACAGGATGCCGTCTGGCAGACAATCTCTGTTTACCCCGCCACCACAGCAGTGCTTTTATCCAAAAAACTAGTGAATTGTCTACGTCTACGTTATGTGGCTGAGTTACACATGCCGTCAAAAGTTGAATTGTCGAAAGCACCGTCATTGTCGATGAAAATGCCCAACGCGTATTCCTGCTTCATTCCATTTTTCCCATGCTTTCAAAAGGCTACTCTCACTGTTTGCCAGGGTTTCGATATGTACCTATGCCAGCGGCAGTTCAGCAGTGAAGATTCTTTTCAGAGTAACCAGCAGCTGGTCTCCACCTTTTTGTATCATAACTGGGTACATGCCATCGATGTTAAGTGACTTGAAGCTATCAAAGGAAACGACATCATGTTTGATAGCCTCATCCGTCATCACAATCGATGAGATATGAGTATAAAAACTACGGCATATTGTGTTATTCGGCTTACTTGCAGCTTCATTATTAGGAACTGGTTGTGAGCTGGTTCTGTTAAGGTTATCTGAGAAATGAATCCCTAGTATTAGACGAAGTATATGTGTGTAGGTGCCCTCACATTTTCAGAGCTATTCCAGCCTTGTTGATCTTCCCAAACTGGTTTCACCGACAGTTTTGATATTTGTAATAAACTAATACCGAAATCTAGACTAATGTATCGAAATTATTATCTTAAGTACAGATACCTGCATACAAGCATTCGTTTGAATAAATAGAATCCATTCTATTAAGGTAATCTTAATGTTAACTAAGTTTTCACACTTGCGCTTTAGTGCATGTTAGTAGACAAAAATTGAACATTGTTGCAAAGTAATTACCTAGTCAAGTCATAAATACTGGTACACAACTGAACTCACTCATTACGAATGCAACACTGGGCGCATCCATTTCGTATTGATTGCGATTTGACAGCTGATATTTATGTTTCATTGTGACGTTAAAAGTTTTTGACATTAATTGCTTACAATCATGGAATGGGGCGACATCGAAAATCGTATTGTTGTAAGTAGTTGGCCCACTTAAATGCAACATGGAAAAAGGTAATATCTTTAGGACATTGCTTGGAATCACTCGCAATTTTGTGTATCGTGCTGTGAAGTTGTTTTAGGATACTGGTGGAGTACGAGACCGTCAAAGATTCGGCCGTCCGCGTATTGTGAGAACTCCGAAAGAGATCAAAGCCGTGAAGAAACGAATCGACCGAAAACCGCTGCGAAAACAGAAAATCTTGTCGCGGGAAATGCGAATTTCGCAAAAAAATCCATGTCTCGCATTATCAAAGAAGATTTAGGACTCAGCGCGTACAAGCGACACACTGGACACCAGCTCACAACCGCAATGAATAAAAAACGCAAGCGAAGATCGAAAGCGTTACTCAGCCGGTACGCAAAGAACATTCCAGACTTCATATCAACGGATGATTGGCCAGCTGGTAATCCAGACCTCAACCCGTTGGATTAGAAGTTTTGGTCCGTATTAGAGGGCATGGCTTACTCTACTCGACACTCAAATATTGAGTCGGTGAAGCGAGCCCTTGTTCGTGCAGTGGACAATTTCCCCATGCATGAAGTGCGTCTCGAAATCGATAAGTGGCCACATCGTCTTAAGTCGTGTTGGAAGGCAAATGGAAGTCATTTCGACTTATCTCAAGATTTGTAGCCATTGAATAACCCAATAAAAATTTAAAAAAATTGTCTAAATATTAATTCGTTTTCATTTGGCGCTGATTTTTCTGTGTAGCAGTATTTCTGTCCCTACTAGGTATTCCTTAATCCTAAAAAAAGAGACATAAATACGAGTACATAAATTTGTATTTATGAGCTTGTTAGCAGCTGGTGTTTTTCTTCTTTTTTTTGAAATAAAATAACTATTAGCAGTGTTTTATGCATCCCACTAAAGTGTCACTGAGCAATAAATTAGATTAGATTAGATTGCATTTATGCGTAAAGAATTAACTGAAATGTAGTAAGATAACTAGATGTAGAATTTATTATCTACCACTGTCGACGGTATCTACACCATAAATAAGAAACATTTTTCGTGCTAGATGTTGTAGATTCGATTAATCATAGTGAGGAAAAAAATCTTTCGTTACATTTGGCGTACAAAGATGTTTGAATGGGTGCATGCAGGGGCTATTCTCTGGAATGGAAATTACCTATAAAAAGATTGTTGTTTGCCTTTATTCACAGTCATTAGTTGTGAAAATTAAAATCATGGATGCAATGTATGCTCTTAATTGAATCAGAGAAAGTGTGTTAACCCTGTGCTTTAAGCGCTCCTAGGTGCAACTACGAGGGCGGATCAATTGAATTTCTGACCTCTTTACTGAAACAGCAACACTGCTCCTGTCAACAGGCATCTGTCAGTTGACTCCTGTCAAAATTTAAACTTGCTGCGTCAGTTAGTTTGTGTTTGACAGCTATTTTTATCAGACTACTCACTAATTTGAGGAGAAAATGGAAAAAAGTGAATTTCGTGTGCTTATTAAGCATTATTTCTTGCGAAAAAAAACCATTACCGAGACCAAGGCTAAGCTTGATAAATACTATGGGGACTCTGCACCATCGATTTCAATGGTAAAAAAGTGGTTTACTGAATTTCGTTGTGGCCGTACAAGCACTGAAGATGCCGAACGTCCTGGACGTACAGTTGAGGTCTCTACACCCGAAACAATCGAAAAAATTCACGATATGGTGTTGGCCGACCGAAGATTGAAAGTGCGAGAGATTGTGGAAGCCGTAGGGATCTCGCATGGCTCAGTGGTTTCAATTTTGAATGATCACTTGGGCATGAGAAAGCTTTCCGCAAGATGGGTGCCGCGTTTGCTCACAGTCGACCACAAACGCAATCGTGTAACAACTTCACAGGAAGGTTTGGCGTTGTTTAATCGCAATATGGAGGAGTTTTTGCGCCGTTTTGTAACCATGGACGAAACATGGATCCATCACAACACACCAGAGAACAAACAACAGTCAAAACAGTGGGTTTCTAAGGGTGAATCGGCGCCAAAGAAGGCCAAGGTGGGTTTGTCAGCCAATAAAGTTATGGCGACTGTTTTTTGGGATGCACGCGGGACTACCTTCAAAAGGGAAGAACAATCAATGGGGAATATTATGCCAACTTATTGGACCGATTCAATGACGATTTGAAAAAAAACGACTTCATTTGGCCAAGAAAAAAGTTCTTTTCCACCAAGACAATGCAAGGGTGCACACATGTGCAGTTGCCATGGCAAAAATCCATGAATTGGGCTATGAATTGCTCCCTCATCCACCCTATTCTCCAGATTTGGCTCCGAGCGACTACTTCTTGTTCCCAAACCTGAAGAAATGGCTTGGTGGGAAAAGATTTGACTCCAATGATGAAGTCATCTCGCAAACAAAGGCCTATTTTGAGGACCTCGACAAATCATTTTTTTTGGAAGGGATAAAAAAAATTGGAGAAGCGTTGGACAAAGCTCAAGGGAGACTACGTTGAAAAATAAAATTATTTTTTTATCAAAAAATCTGTGTTTTAATCCAAAAGTCACGGACTTATTGACCCGCCCTCGTATATATATACTCTCCAACGTAATAGAAGCAGAACCAGTTCCCTAGTATGGAGATGTTTGTAAGTGTAATTAGGAATTCTATTGACGGCAGGGTCCTACAAAAAAGCAGTTGTAGTTAGCAGTAATTTCAAGGCTGCAAACCAAAACAGCATACAGCGGAGGATCAAAAGATGGTGGATAATTGAACGATTACTTAATCAAAGTAGCAAAAAAATGTAGTGAGTAACCAAACGGAAAAAAAAACCTTATGGCGTCCTGTATTACAGAATAACTAAACGCCCACCTTTGGGTAGGTAAGTCTCCTCAGTCTGCTGCTAAATCGGAGTAGTTTCTGTCGGTACAGAGCACTGGGCAGCCAACTAGTCCATTTAACTCCGTTTATGTTGCTTTTGTTGAAATTACTTAGTCTTATGAAGAAGCGTGATCGTTTCAGTGATAAGGTGCCTACAGTATCACCACCCACCACATCACCTAATACTTCCGGCTTAATACATAAGTCGGACATTTACAAATGAAATACTGCCACAGCAAGCGGTAGTGCCACTTATCCCTTGTAGTACTCATATAGCAGTAAGTCTATAGTCATTCCGACCGAAGGACAGCATAAAAGATGATGCATTTTAAGAGACGTGCGGAATGATTCATTAGGTCTGAGAAGAATCGTCTTAGGGAGTTATACCATTTACGATTGTGGTCATAATCGAATTTTTAATAGAACCCCTACCGGAGGACGCAAACATATCGAAAGCAATTCAAGTGATGAGAAGTGCTCCTCAGACTCTTGCCTAGCAACTGCGTTATAGACGGCCTTTGATTCTCAGATTAACTTGGAACTACTGGAAGGTTCATATATAGTTTAAGCGTAGCTTGGCTGTTGCTACAGAAACAAATACTTCTCCCCATCCACCAGCTCCTCACAATGTACAAGATGATCAGTTCTACAGCCATCAGTAAAGATCCGAGTATATTGCTTTCCTGGGTAAGCAAATTTCTTGCGGGAGCCAGTTCTCAGTACAGGGAAGGTCGATATTTCCTCAGTAACCTGAATTTCGGTGCGATTGGATAAGATAACAAATGGTGGCATGCAAATTCTTGTTTTGTATCAAAGACCGCTCCTTTTTAATCGATAGATGGCTTTGAAAGTGTAGCCATGTCAAGGGGTGAGAGATTCGTTAGTGACTGTAGAGCAGAGCTGGGTGTCGTGTAGACCCTGGCAAGAGTAGCAGTGACATGCGAGAGACATCATATTCCATTAAATAACTAGCGCAACCCATTGACGCATATGACAGATTGAGGCTTATCATAGCCGTACAGATTTGAAGTATCTTCCTGAGTAAATGTCCCCCATATGTTGCTAGAAGCTTCATTATATTAGCAAAAAGGTCTTGAAGGTTATCGATGCGACATGCTGAGTCGCATCCATGATGACGCCCAGATATTTAGCTCCATTGTTCCTCTTCTAATAAGGGCAGAACAATCTCAGTTATGAGATTGATCGCAAACTCATTTCTGGTGTACAAAGCATTAACTATGTCTAGAGCTAGTTGGCCTTTAGAGCAAACGGTGGCTTGGCATAATCCGAACCCTCCGGTTCTGTGCACTTTTATTTCTTTAATTCATGCCATAGTCTGCCTCGTCAAATGTGCTCGGAAACAGGAATCTAAAACCCTTGACCAATTGGATTTTATAAGGCACACATAAGTAAGGACTCGTCAAACAGGGAAGGAGTTCCCATCCGAACTTTGCGTTTAATTTTAAAACAAGGAAATGCAACGGAAAATGGATCATCAATAGACGTAGAAACTATCGATCTATTAACTAGGGTATAAAGGATATTTGAGCACGTACCGATGAGTATAGAGGCTGACAACAAAAACAGAAAAGGAAGGATATGAATCAAAGAAACACAAAATACAAGAAAAAAATACATAAATAATAAAAAAATGGGACGAAAATATGAGGAAACGCCAAAAATTGGAATGCCATAGTAATTGTGAAAGATAAACTTGCTAAAGGAGAACTTCTCACAAAACTAAAGAGACACCCCTTGATTAGTCCAACAAATTTAGAGGACAATGACCATTAAACACAGGCTTACAATATATGAAAATTTTGTATAGGAAAACGATTGTAAATACCATATAAGGAATATAAATGCAACAATTCCCAACTGCACGAAAGGCTCAATCGGTTCTTTATGAATGGAATTGAACCTACCCTTGTCAGCATTTGTAACAATCAACAAGCTTAGCGATATCAAACGGATTTGGTTTAACGTTAGCCAAGAAAATTCTACAACCAAAGCTATGAACCTGTCAACGTTATATTCGGGAGCGGAAGAACCCATTTCTACGAATACACTTAACCAAATTGAATTCATAGCAGAGTAATAACGTATACTGAACCAAGAGAGACATCAAGAATATGTAGACCTTTTTCTGTCCAATACCTGTTACCTCTACAATGGGTTCGCTGCTTATTTAGGCTTAGAATCCAATTAAGTATTAAAACCCTCTCTCGAGCATTCAAAAAGACACTTTATAGGACACTACTTAATCATCCCTGTCCTGCTTTACGTCGCAGAAACGTGAACACTGACGAAAGCGGACGAAACTGCTCTCGAGTGTTTCGAAAGAAAATTTCATCTGGTAATTTTCGGCTCCGCTTGCGTCAATAGAGAATGGTAGAGACATTTCAGCAGCGAACTGTGCAGCGATGAGAGCCTCGTCAGGCTTGGAAAGTTTGCGATTTCAACCCAGAGTTACACCGCTATGGAGGGCCAAACAATAGGTGGCACACACAAATCGTATGGGCACCTGGAGACATCTGCCAAAAGACTGCGCTTGCTCTAGAGGCATGTTAGCTAATGCCATGGTCCATCCCCGACTGTAGCGTCATCTAAATAAGTAAGTAAGGGGAGAAAGTTATGTACACATCTTTTTGAACATACTGAAATTCCTGCAACTATAGCAACTACGACTTACATTAGGCGTGTTTTATTCAAAAGTTCATATCCACTTTTCCAAAAAACGCTCCAACTCACTTCTATACTCACTTTTATCTCGCGGCTATGTTCTCAGTGTTGGTTTCAAAGTTGCTCTTTCCTTAATATTTTCTCCGATAAACAGGAGCTTTGGTGGCATTTTGAAAGCAGTTTTGAAAGCAACTAAGCACTTTCGCACACACTATGTAATTTTAAAAATAGGTTCAACTTCCTTTTTCCAAGTCTAAAAAGCCCAAAAGAAAGTGCATTATTGAGTTGCTCTTCCAAAACATAAGTTAATTCACGAACACATCACAGAATAGGGAGAAACGGGATGCTGCCAACCATCTGGAAACGAATAAATGCCCTCTAGTTGTATGTTGCGACATCTATAATTCAAATCTTTCAAAAATCTATCCTCACTTCTGAGAGTGAACTAAATTATACCCACTTTTGATTTTGTTTTTGTTTCGTGTGGAAAAGTGGCTAAGCGCTTTTGAATAAAAAAACGCCTATTGTTAATTTAATTTAGAGGCGGACACTATAGAACTTGGTAACACTGATGCCAACAACAGAGTCTCAACAATCTGATCAACTTTTGCTACCATTGAAAAGGATCTGACACTGAAAAAATTAGCAGAAGCATTTGCAAGTTTACAGATCAATATTTTTGAGGAAAACAGGACAAATTTTGAAAAAAGAGTCGGCTTCTTATCACCAACATAGCAACATGTATGAAATCAAGAAAAAAGAAGAAAAATAAACTGGTTTTAATGCAAATTTTTATTTGTTTATATTCCTCGCTATTTGTTCAATTGTGCAATGCTTAGCAAATATATCGTAGTACGGCTTATTAATAAAGCATGATCACTTATTAGTATTTTAGTGCTGTTTAATTTGCATGCAAAGCGCTTGCTTTTTTTTAAATTATAGAGAATATTTTTAAAAATTCTTAATGGTTATGCATCCGGGGAGAGAACGGGTTCAAATTACTGAATTCTATTCGCAACGATTTATTTTAACGACGCAAAGTAAATGACTCTAGTATTTTAATTGTGTTACAGCTAGTGCAAACATGATAAGAAACTTAATCAGCCGTTGTGAGAAGCAGGGTGTGGTATTCTGCCAACCAAATGTTTATAATGAATAAGCTTTGGAGGCTGTACGACAGAGTATCAACGACGATCAATCTGTGTCAACGCGTCAACGTCCTACTCAATTGGGCATCTCTAGAACATCTTTAAGGCGAATTTTAAGACCCGATCTTCAGTTGTTTCCACACAAAATTTCTTTGGCTCAAGACTTATTACCCCGTGATGCGGAACAACGCTTACGATATGATAACAGATTCGTATAGCTAGCTACAGAAAATTCTAACTTTTTAACAACCGAATCATGAGTAGTGAAATTAATTTCCATTGAAATTATGTAAATAAATATGGGGTACGAAGAATCCAAGAGCATTGCATCAGCGCCAATTACACCTCCTTCTTAGATACACTTTTCGGTATGAAATTATGGCTGATGATGTCAGGTCTATTCGAGGGATGCATCAAAACTTCCCAGATAAGGTCTTTCAATTTTTGCCGAGTCATGTTGGACTGGCGTTGTCATGATGAAAAACAACATCTTTCCTGTTGATGAATTCTTTTTTCAATTGTTTGCTTCAACGGCATCAATTGCTAGCAGAAGACATTCGAATCAATCGTTTGACCAGCGGGTGGATGACACAACCAGACACACAGCTTTATCTTTCTTGTCGACAGTCGTGCCCTTGCTACTGTTTTGGGGGTTGATAATCTTTTTCTCAACCAAGATCGCTTTCGCAAAACATTGTCATATGTGACCCATTTTTCATCACCTGTTCCATTTCAACATCGATTCGCATATGAGAATTAAGCCATCGAACTCCTTATTGTAACCAGCTCCTTGCAAATGGTTTAAAACGGTTTTGTGATCGATCTTCGGTTCCTTTTTCAGTGATACTCGTATGCCCAGTAGAGCGAAGTACATTTTTCACATCAAAATTTCCAGAAAGAAAGCGACCAAACCAGTCTCTAAGCGGTAGTTTTCGATAGTGTAACTCCACCATAAACAGCTTAAATCTTTTCACATGTCTTCGTCTCTTGTTTCCTCAAAAATTTAACTCATGTTTATTATCAAATAAATTTTCATGTAATGCACCAATCCCAATACAAGATCATGAATAATCAGCTGATCTTTCAACTGTCAAACAAAAAAAGAGAGTTGACAGATGCAATTATCCATTTAAAGTTATGATACGTCAAAGACAAATAAACAGATTAAGGCCTGATACTTTTTCCGGGTTCTTCAATCAATAGGGTCGTTTGAAATTTGACAGTGCATAGCGCCCTATTAAAGAAGCTACAGCTGTCAAACTTGAAGATTAATTAACGTAACGTGTTAAGCAACGCGTGCAAATTATTGAACATATTAATATTGTATCAAAATGAGCGCTCCGTTCGAGGTACGTTCCGTGCGCTAAGTGATTATTACTGTACACACAATCGTGCTGTTGAGTCGACTATTCATCATTTGGTGGAAAAATTCGAATCAACTAATTCAGTAAATAATCAAATAGCACCCGTACGTCGCGGTCGTTGAAACGTGTTAGTTTAGGTTAAACAGGGGTATGATGGATATGCCATCACACAGACACCAGGCACTAAAACGGGTTCATCGCGATCCGTCTAAACGTATGGTCTGCAGAAAATATTGGTGCAGTGATTGAGGGTGTGCAAGATAACTCGAGACAGTCAATTCCTCAACTTAAGATTGCACCCGTACGAAACTCAAATGATCCAGAAACTGAAGGTAAACGACCATAGACATCGAGCACACGCTGATTGGGCTCTGGAGCAGTAAGTCATAGTACAGATGGTATGACAAAGCGGACATGCTTTTACAAAATAGAAGGAAAATGAAAAAAATACTGACACTGGATTATGTGACGCTTACTTGAAAAATTCCTTTTGTACTCAGATATACACCCTGAATGACTCGAACTGCAAACAACTTCAGACTGCTATAATTTCCAAACTGTTCATGCCAGTGAGCTCAAATTTTGACACATGACAGATAATTTTATTATTTACAAGCCCTTTAAACGTTTTGCGTCTCAGTTGTGTTGAAAAAAATTTTATCCGCGATGGAATTCAAACGTGATAGTGTGATTGCTTTATATTTGGCTGGAAAACCACAAGTAGCTATCGTTAGAGCCCTCCAGCACCTCAACGTGAATAAATCATTTGTGTCTCGAACCATAGGTCGTTACCGTGATACTGGCAGCGTTGCAAAACGCCATGGAGGTGGTCATAAAAAAAACAGCAACATCGGCAGAAATGGCTCGGAAAGTTAAGGCTCGAATTGAGCGAAATCCGCGTCGAAGTGGAAGAAAAATGGCTCGTGAGCTCCACATACCGTTGGAACGGATGCAACACATACTGAAAAATAAGCTTGGGCTCAAGCCATTGAAGTTCCAAAAAGCACATGATCTTACACCGCAACAGAAAAAAGTTAGAGTCGAAAGAGCAAAGGAGTTGCTACGCTTGCACGAAAGTAATGAGTTGCCCAATTTGGTTTTCTCCGATGACTCGCCATTTGTTGTCGAGCAACATGTCAACAAAAAAATTACCGAGTTTACTTGCCAGAGAGGTCCTTCGATAATTTACACCTTCGGACGGCCACAAGAAAACAGAAAGTAGGCAGCACCGATGGTGATGGTTTGGGCCGCCATAACCGCCGATGGTCGCTCTCCGCTCGTATTTTTGGACCGTGGCGTCAAAATTAATGCGATCGTATACCGTGAGACCGTCTTAGAGGCAGTATTGAAGGTTGGCACTAAAAAATACCAAAGTTTGGACCACCTCAAACAAGTACTTCGCCGGAAATGGGCCAAAATACCGCAGAGCCACTTGCGTGCAGCGCGCGAAGCTTTCTTCGGCCGTCTCAAGGCCATTATTCGCGCCAAAGGTGGACATATTGAAAACTACTGATACAATTTGAAAATTGATGTATTTTCCAACATTTGTTGCTTTGGCACAATAAAATTTATTAAAAAATAAAAATATTATAGCATTTTAGAAAGTTGGAGTTCGAGTCATTTACCCTGTAGATTCAATTAGAGTTCGGCTCCCAACATTTTGGAATTCCATCCCGGTCACATGGTTCGTTCATTCAGGCAGAAGCACAATTAGCAGTGCACAGAATAACCAGTTCTGGGACAAAATACTGTCTCACGATTGCTTCTCTTCAACTACTCGTAGATACCTGTGACTCAGTGATAGACATTCTTTCAAATCCACCAAATACCGACAAATATCTCGCTTTAAAAACAGCTCTTGTATGAAGAACGCCATTCGATTTCCGAAATAAAACGCTTAGAGACGCTTATCGATAAAGCGGACATTGCCGATTAAAAGCCATTGGAGGCTTTACGATCAATGAAGATGCTAGCTAGTACTTCTTTTAATGACGATATCATTAAAAATTTGTGGATGCGTCCATTGTCACTCTCGAAGAATTAGCTACTCTTGCTGATAGAATATACAAGGCATCTCAGGGCGCAAATATTTACAGCGTTTCCACGGCTCAACAAAATAGTAATTCTGCGAATAATAACAACGAACTCGAACGAAGGCTTGCTAGAATTGAGTCAATGATTGAAGCGAGTTTTCTTTCGATTCACGTTCACGCAATGGAAATAGACCTTTTCGAAACAACGAACATAGAAGAATGCGGTCACACAGCCGTGCAAATTCGAATTCAGGAACAGGTATTTGCTGATATCACAGGCGTTATAAAAAAGATGCAAAGAAGCGCGACAAGCCTTGCAACTTCGAGGCAAATAAATTACAAAATGGCACGAATAACCCATACTAAATAAACCTGCTGTTGCAGCGGCAAACATGCAGTGCTCTTTAAGTCGCCGCTTATTTATTAGGGATAAAAATTCTAACTTCACGTTTCTCGTCGACACAGGGGCGGATCTGTCAGTTCTTCCGTATAGCTCTAAAAGGGGACCAATATCCAGAAATCCTTTGTTTTTACTCTCAGTTGCTAATGGAACTTCGATTCCAACATTCGGTTCAAAATTATTGAATCTTGATATTAGTCTAAGGCGTAATTTTGTTCACTCCTTCATGTTCGCCTCAGTAAATAGACCAATATTAGGAGTCGATTTTTTGGGAAAGTTCAATCTACTAGTATATACAAAAAACAAAAGATTAATTGACCCTCTCACTAAGCTCCATTCTTACGCAACAACTATATCAACTGACGGTCCAACCCCTAAGCATTCTCAAATTTCAAGCGATTACAATGAAGGACTTAAAAACTTTCCAAGTTTAACAGAAGAGCCGGAGTATTTTGCACCAATCAAACACACAACACACAACATTGTCACAAAAGGTCAACTCCCAGTTTCGAGGCCTAGCATAAAACAGCTAAAACTAGGTTCCAGCATATGATCCAACTAGGTATTTATCAACCTTCGTCGTCGAGCGCATGTTCACCTTTGCATTTGGTCAAAAAGAATAACAATCAAGATTGGAGACCGTGTGGTGATTACCGCAGATTAAATGCTGCCACGGTACCAGATTGCCATCCGATCCACCACATTCAAGACTTTTCCATGAACATTCACGGCTGCAAAGTTTTTTCGAAGCTTGACATTGTGAGAATATATCATCTAATCCCAGTTGCACCCGAAGACATTTAGAAAACTGTCATAACAACACCTTTTGGTCTTTTTGAATGGCTCCGAATGCCTTTCGGGCTTCGAAACGCTGCTCAAAAGTTTCAACGTTTTATGAACGAGGTTTGCTTGGGACTTAATTTCATTTTCGTGTACATTGACGATCTTCTTATCGCCAGTGAAACTGAAGGACAACACAAAGAGCACCTCGAGCTTTTTTTCAAAAGGCTGGAAGAGTACGGTGTAAACATCAACCTTTCAAAATGCGTTTTTGGTGTTTCCACCTTGGAGTTTTTAAATCACACAATCAATCTTAAGCAATCTTAAATTTTCCAAAACCTTCTTCTGTCAAGCAATTTCAACGTTTTATAGGAACGATAAACTATTATCATCGCTTTATTCCTAGACTAGCACAAATAATCGCTCCTCTTCACGAACACTTAGAATTGCTAACAAAAAAGTTTTTTCATGGCCGGAAAGTCTCGACTGCGTTTTCAACAGCGCAAAAGAAGCTCTTTTCAATGTAACTCTCCTAGCTCATCCCCTACACGACGGCACTTTCAGCATCGCCACTGACGCATCCGACATAGCCGGTGGTGCAGTTCTTCAGCAGCAAATTTCGTAATCTTGGCAGCCTTTAGCATTTTACTCAAAAAAACTCAAAGATTCAGGAAGAAAATACTCAATTTTCAACTGTGAATTCACAGTTTTTACAGACCACAAGCCACTTTTGTTTGTATCAACGAGAAAAACAGAACGAAGTCCACGGGCAGACACGTCACCTAGACTTCATTCCTCAGTTTACTTCTGATATTCAGCACATCAAGGGCAAAGACAATGTTGTGGCTGATGCCTTTTCACGCATTGGCGAAATCGCCGCTAACAAGAATCTCATACTTGACTTAGAAACAATTGCCAAGCTACAATCCGCCGACGAAGACTTACAAGAATTTCTCAAAAATTCAAATTCTAAGAAATCTTCTTTCTTACTTACCGAGTTTACATTTCCGTGCTTTACGATTCAATGTTTTCACCATCCTTCATGGAATCACCCATCCAAGCATACGTGCAACACGAAAACTCATTTCAGATCGATACTTCTTGCCAAATATGAACAAGAATATAAGCATTTGGGCCAGATCGTGTATAGGATGTCAAAAATCCAAGGTTCAGAGGTATACCAAATCAGAATACGGTAGATTCGAAGTACAAACTGGTTGGACCTCTTCCTTTATCAAACGGTTTTTTTTATATCCTCATGGCCGTAGACAGATTTACACTTTGGAAAGAAGCTTATCCTCTAGTGGACATAACAGCTAGCTCGGCCGCAAAAGCATTTATCGAAAACTTCATTGCCCGTTTTGGTACTCCGTTAAAAATCACTACAGACCAAGGAAGTCAATTCGAGTCAAAGCTTTTCACCGAACTGTCTAGCCTGTTAGGGATACATTAGACGCACACAACTCCACATCACCCACAAGCTAATGGCATGGTTGAGCGTTTCCATAGACATCTAAAAGGATCATTAAAAGCTAGATGCAATACTGTCAATTGGAGCTCAGAACTTCCGATCATCCTGTTAGGAATTCGCTGTGCAGTCAAAGAGGACTTAAATTCTTCTGCAGCAGAAATGGTCTACGGACAAAATCTGAGACTTCCCGGAGAAATTTTTGTCGGCAACGATAATAAGCAAATCTCCCCAGATGTCCTGATCGAAAAACTCCGCAACACAATGAAACCAACCAAACCAACAGAAACTAGGAAAGCAAAGCATGGAATTTTCAGTGTAAGCAAGTTTTCGTCAGAGTCGACAAGGTCAAAATAGGTCTTACGCCTTCAGACGAAGGACCATACAATGTTATTCGATGTCTGAGAAAATGCTTCGTAGTTCAAATAAAAGAGAAAGGTGTATTCATTGTGATTTATCTGAGCCTCATCGTAGAAGGTGGTCTTGCTTTTGCTGTCCAAAGCATTAAAAAGGAAATCCTGTTTCACCAAGACAAGGCACCGTCTCACACCTCAGCGAAAATCCATGAATTACGGTTTGAACTGTTTGACCATCCGCCTTATTCACCAGATCTAGCCCCAAGCGACTTCTTTTTGTTCCCTCATCTAAAAACTGCGCTCGGAGGACAGAGATTTTCGTCAAATGAGGAGGCAATCACCTTCGTGAACAATTATTTTGCAGAGAAAAAGGCCAAGTACTATTTGGACAGGTTTGAGAGATGGGAGCATCGCTGGGAGAAGTGTGTAAGGACTGAAACGAATAAAATCTGTAAATTTTAATACGTGCTATACTTCCAATGCGTAAAAATTGCAATCCCATTTTGTACCCAAATTAGCCTGTATATTCTCTAGTTTCAGTTTGTTATTGATTTTAGTTCGGTGCGGTTTAAAATATTTATGAAATATGAGCCAAGAGGAACGCCGTAAAAAGATCATCGACCAATGGCTCGAAAATACTTCTCGTCCAAACCATTTCATCGCAAAAAACTTAAACCCACGCAGTAGGGTGGATTCTGTTATTAAACGACATTTGGAGACGTTGACAGTTAAGCGAAAACAGAAAAGTGGAGCTAAAAGTGGAGCACATGATACAAATTTGGACAGGAAAATAGTGGGTACCATCGTAAAAAACCGGACTATGTCATCCAGAGATGTTGCTCGGAAATGTAATACCAGCCAAACAATGCTACAAAGATCCAAAAAACGGTCTAAAAACACGAAAAAAACAAAAAATACCAAAAGTTACTGAAATCCAAAAAAAAAGTCATAAACACACGAGCCCGAAAGCTATACGAGTTGATCGGCAACAAGAAAGCGTGCTTGGTTTTGGATGACGAAACTTATGTCAAAGTCGACTTTACAACTCGTTTGAAGCTGAGATTCTTCCGCAATCAACAACATCGATTGGGATGGAAAAATTCGGGTCAAAATATCTCGTTTGGCAGGCCATTTGCCAATGTGGACACAGAAGCTCATCGTTTATAACGATGGGAACAATTAATGGAGAAGTTTACATTAACGAGTGCCTGATCCTTTCTTAAACAAAGACGAAGGTTCAACATTATTTTGGCCAGATTTAGCTTCAGCTCACTATGCTCATGCGACGTTGAGCTTTCTTGTTGCTAAAAATGTCGCTTTGTCCCAAAAGACATGAATCCACCCAATGTTCCAGAGTGCCGTCCCATTGAAGGGTATTGGGCTTTGGTCAAAGCTAAATTGAGGAAAAGTGAGCAGTTTGCAAAGGACGTAAAAGATTTTAGTGCTAAATGGAAAAGAGCGTCCAAAAAGATCACGGATGTAACTCTCATCAACCTTATGAAGGACATTCGAAAGAAGTTGAGGAAAGAATGGGAACCCAAATAATTTTTTTTTATATTTTGTAATTGTGAATGAATTTAATAAAAACAGAGTTTTAAAGCAAATAAAAAAAATTTACATGAATTATGAAAATATTTTTTATTTTTACTTTGAAGTTTCCAAATTTTATTCGTTTCAGTCCCTAGAGTTACCAGGAGACTATGTAGAAAAATAAAAAAAAAAATTTTGAGAAAAATGTCTTGTATCATTGTTCGGTCGGAAACCTTTCAGGCAACCCTCTTATGAGAGACAAACAAATGCTTATAGCAGTTTGTAAAAAAAATAGAGAAATTTTAG
This sequence comes from Volucella zonaria, assembly GCA_963966105.1. Lineage (NCBI taxonomy): Eukaryota > Metazoa > Arthropoda > Insecta > Diptera > Syrphidae > Volucella > Volucella zonaria. The sequence continues at coordinate 313,960,488 of OZ014530.1, read as the reverse complement.
TGACCGAATTTTCTGTTTCACTGAGCTTCCTCCTGGTTATATGGTGAAATCGCTTTTAAAAAAAATTTTTTTTAAACAACAATAAAAGCTGAATTTTTTTTTTAATATTTACATATATCTATGTACGAGTACGTATATTTCTTAGTGTAGTTTTTACTAAAATTTTAAAGAAATATAAAAATATTTTTAAAAAATATTAAGTCCAAATATATAAACAAAAATATAAGAAAAATTTAAAAAAAAAACGTCAAAGTGTATAAAAGTTCTGTTTTCTTATAAGAAAAATTATGAGGAAAAATAATTTTAAATCGTTTCTGTCTTTATTATTGTTCCGGAGTAAATCCCATCCAACTATATGTTAAAGACCACTTCTCCTCTTAACTTCTTGACAATTTCTTAAAATTGTATCAATGTTAATTGCTGTTTAAATTAAATTTTTCTTAAAATCTAACTTATTTCATATTTTTTAAATGATCAAAGAAAAAAACAGGTGACACTTACGTTTTATTTTTTAATTATAAAAGTATCGCACAAATACACTTCTGGTAGAAATCACAAAAAAAAACCTCTCTTGAATTTTATTCAGTTAATTTAAATCAATTTTAAATCAATTGAAACAAATTGAATGACTTTGGTTATCGTTTTGATTTTGATTTTTATGTTTTCTCTTTGAAAAAAAAAAAAAAAACACTCCTTCGTCAAGAGTTTGATAAAAGATTGTAAATTTTCACTTTTCTCACTATGTACAAGTATTAGGAAACTTGAAAGATATTTCTTTTATTTTTGAAAAACAAAAAATTGAAAAACTCGTTATTTATTCTTTTGCGTTTATGGGAAAAATCACTGCAGGTACACGGTGAACTATCCAAATGTCCAACTATTAAACTATCCAAGCAAGTTTAAAATTATGGCGCAAAAAAAACAAAATAAAATGATTTCGTTTATTTATTTTTTTTCTTTTCTTCAATTAATGGTTGGCTTACTGCAGGCCACCACTTGCCAACGTTTTAATCTTTACGAGGTAATATTTGATCGGTAACTAGCAAGAATTTTAGACGGAGCATACTTTTATACCATACCATGATTTACTGATTTAACCACTGGACACAGTGGAAGCTAAAAGTACGTTAATGCAATACTCACTCTATGAGCTTTGTATACTATTGTAAGCAAATCTCAAAAACTAGATACGGTAAGTATGACTATACGGCAACGATCGTAGTACTCATACCCATACTCGTATTTGTACTCGTACTTTGACGGAGGGAAATACCATGCGCGGAAATCGCAAATCGGAACTCAGGAGTATTCCCCCCGGCAGCGCGCAGCGTGAATCAATGAGTTAAGCTGTCATGCTGGTGCTGCTGTCGATCTCAGTGATTGTGGTGCTAGAACTTACTCTTTTCAGCAGAGACGAGAGCATATCCACTGGAGATTCGAGGCTTCCATTTGCGATGTGACGTATATATGTTAGTACTCGTATTCTATAGGTACGTGCGCTGAGTGCTTTGCTCTCCATGCTTCATCAATTGAAATGATTTCGGATACGATCGTATGAAACTTTATGACAACAGGTTGATAACTATACGAGCCAAGCTTACCGGAAGAAATACACTCGTATTCGTATATGGTATACTCGTACACACAAAAATATCTGCAGACTGGCAACTGTGATGCTGAGATACTCTTAGATAAGAGCTTTTTAATGATCCCAGGTTGTGTTGTGTATGCTGGTATGTCGATGGTGAATAACGAATAGTGGTTGTCACTTAACGGTAATTAGTCAAGTTGGTATTCAAATTGCGCCGTCGAATTTAAGTATTTTTAGTTTTTACGAAAGAGGGGTCTTTTGGTCTATAAGTTTGTCTAGAAATTCAATTAAAAATTTTTTCTTAATTTTTCATGTAACACGAGTCACTGGTTTTGTGCAAGTTGAAATAATTAATAGGACGGCTTTGCCATATACCAATATTCATTTACCTAAATAGTTCCAAGAACAGTAGAGGGAAAGATTGTTTTCAACGAAATTGGAATATGGAAGAAACGCTAGTCGCGGCAGATGAATATTGCGATGAGTTTGTAAATTTACGTGTGAGTCAGTGATTTTTTTAATTCATTGCTTCGGGGAAGAGAATACATTCAAAATATCTGTTTAATAGGCAAACAATTTCAGTACTGAAGGTTTGCCATTGGCGGCCGAAAGGTCATTAAAATCGATTTTTGAACCCCAACTCGGACATTTTTATTTTTTTTTTTTATTTTTCTACATAGTCTCCTTGTAACTCTACTTACTTCTCCTAGCGATGCTCCCATCTCTCTAACCAGCCCAAGTAGTACTTGGCGTTTTTCTCAGCAATTGCCGCCTCCTCATTTGACGAAAATCTCTGTCCTCCGAGCGCAGTTTTTAAATGAGGGAACAAAAACAAGTCGCTTGGGGCTGGGGCTAGATCTGGTGAAACAGGATTTTCTTTTTCTGCAAATGTGGCCGTTTTTCCGCAATTTCTGCCTTCAGCTTGGCAAGTAATGATGCGTAGTATGTTCCTATAATGGTTTTTCCTTTCTGAAGATAGTCGATTAAGATAACTCCTTTACTATCCCAAAAAACAGTGGCCATCACTTTCCCAGCCGAAAAAACAGTTTTTGCTCTTTTTGGAGCCGGCTCGCCCTTTGCAGTCCACTGTTTTGACTGAATGGTATAATGGTGTATCCAAGTTTCATCTACAGTAATTATTCGGCGGATTTATTGCGCCTAAACTGCGCCAACAGAGCGTTGGAAATGTTCATTCGAACACGTTTTTGGTCTATGTAACGTAAGAAAACGCGGCACCCAACGCGCGGACAGCTTTCTCATGCCTAAATCTTGATTTAATATGTAACAAACACGTTCTTTGGACATTTTCATAACCTCTACTATCTCTCTCACTTTAATTCGGCGGTCGTCTAACACCATTTGGTGAACCTTAGCAATGTTATCGTCAGTGGTTGCAGTTGTTGGACGTCCCGAACGTTCATCATCTCCCAAGCTCTTACGGCCACCTTTAAATTCAGCTGCCCAAAATTTCACTGTGGTAAATGATGGTGCAGAGTCCCCATATACAGAGTCCAACTCAATTTTGATTTGCGTAGGCGTATTGCCTTTCAAAATCAATAATTTACGAGTAATAACAGCTCGATACTCAATTTTTTCCATTTTCACAAAAAAACACTCAAATCGACTCACTCAAACGACTGTCAACGAAAAACTGTGCGTCCAAAATGACTGAAACTTCGGTAAGTAACTGTCAAAAGATGCACAACTAGCATTCACTAGCTTTTATTGGCGAGTGCCGCTATCTTTACGTTGCGGTCGGAAGCTTTTCAGATAACCCTCGTATATGCATTCGGTACTATCATTAGATTCGCCCTATTGTACAAGACGTCGTTTGGAAAGAATTTCAGACACTGCAATTCTGGTGCTCTGTACAAGCGAAGATAAGTCCTGAGGCAAGCCCTCTTAAACACCCGAATCGTATCCATTAAACATGCTCTCACCTTAAACCACACGGAGCATCCAAAAACAATCATAGGCCGGATAGGTATTATGTTTTTTATCTTCATCTTCGCATCTGGTTTGATAAAAAATAGTCTCTTTCTGGACGCAAAAGCACCTTTGACTCTGACAATCTACATGGTCTCTAGTTTTTAACGTAAACGCCTGTCGTGAGGACTTTTTTGCTCTGCCGCCTTCCTGAGATACCAAAGCAGAACTTGTGTTGGAGGCACAAGTTCCAACCTTGGTATAGGTTGAGGCCGATCTAAAACCTCTTACTGTTCTTAGGGTCATAACACCCAGTACTTATTTCACCTTTACATTGAGTCAAATCAACAGGAAGTCAGGCCCGGACCGAAATCCGGGGGGCTCCTGACTCCCATGGTACCGTGATTTAAGTCCGGTGGCGGTGGTCCTGCCGCCAAAAGAACCTACGAGTATATGTTTATTCGATTAGATATACTAACCCGAGTTGGTTGCCCATGCTTTCCCCTGATCGAAAACGTTCGCCAGTTCTTTCTGGTATCTGTAGAGGTCCACACTAAGGTATTCCAAAAAAACCTATTTCCGACTTTTTAAAGGTGATTTTGAGCTTCCAGTCATCGTAAAATCGTATCGAAGTAGTTTGCGTGCGCTATTGCATGGTGAAGTGAACTCACAAGATCGGTTATGTAGACATTGAATAGGATCGGCGCATTAACCGCACCATGTTGAGGACTGTTTTTGATGTAATATATTCCAACAGAAGTTACACTGCAGGGTGATTTCCTATTCGAATGACGTTGCTATAGCATCTTAACACCATTAAAGAACTCCTTCAGCTAAATCTTAACAGATTAACCCGCTGGGCAGATCGTTGTGGATTGGGAGTAAACCCCCATAAAGCTGGTCTTGTCCTCTTTTCCAGGAAATATAAAAGTCGAACTATAGACCCTCTCTTAATAAACGGTACCAGTTTAGTCTTTTCCGATACAGCAAAATATCTGGGTCTTATTTTTGACAGGAAACTAAACTAGAAACCTAACATTCAAGAAAGAGTCAATAGAGCTGCAGTAGTTTTATTCCCTTGCAAAAAAAGCCATTGAAAACAAATGGGGCCTTCAACCTTGCATAACCCACTGGCTATACATCTCGGTCATAAGACCTATACTCATTTACGCGGTTGTCGCCTGGTGGACGGCCTTTGGCAATGCAGTCAACTGCTGCTATCTAAGCAGAGTCCAAAAAACAGCATGTCTATTCATAAGCGGAGCCCTACGTTCTACTTCCTCCGCGGCATTAGACATCCTGTTTCGCTTGACACCCCTCGATATTTTCAGCAGGCAAGTAGCTGCGACTGCAGTGGGGAAATAATTTATTTGGTCACGCTAGTATTCTTATCCTCACGGACAACATCGATTACACCATACCTGAACTTTGGTTTGACAAAGACTTCCCTGTAAGCTTTCCCTCTAGATCCTTCTGGAAAGAAAATGCTTTTATGGAGGGCAAGTCAATCCACTTTTGTACAGATGGATCAAAAACCGATAGCGGGGTTGGTGGCGGTGTTTTCTCAAATAAGCTAAATCTAAGTCTCTCTTTCCGTCTTCTAAATCACTGTAGCGTGTTCCCGACGGAAATTTTGGCGATTAAAGGAGCTCTGTCCTGGCTGAAGAAAAACGTGATATCTGCATCTATTCGGTCAGTCAGGCTGCTATCAAGCCTAAATTCGAAAATCGCCCTTGAATGCCGATCATCTCTCACGGAGATGGCAGAGTAGTTCAACCTTCACCTTTGCTGGGTGCCGGGCCACAGAGACATTCCAGGGAATTCTAAGCCCGACGAAGTCGCCAAAATCGGAAAAGGGTAGCATAGGTATACCAATTGCTCCGTGCAAATCAATATTAAAGCTGTATGCTAATAAAAGAACACACCTTAGGTGGACTGTTGAAGTTACATGTCTAGCAACCAAACAGATCTGGCCAAAGCTGGACCTGAATCGCTCTGAGAGTCTGATCCTTCTAAATAGAAAGCATCTCAGCACCATCATATGTGTCATCACTGGACACTGCCTTATAGGCAAGCATGCAAGAAGTCTTGGCGCTTTTACAAACGATTTCTGTAGAAGCGGCACGAGGAGGAAGAGGAGACAATCTTCCACCTACTCTGTACATGTCCAGGTCTCTCTCAGAAAAGAAAATGGTCTAAACGATCTAAAGAATATAGACGTCAACAGTTTCCTACGCTTCATCATAAGCTCAAACTGGATCATAGATCCACGTGGCATCACAGCCAATAGGCCCCAGTGGGTTGGTCTTTCCGACAGTCACCTTTACCTGCATTGCCATTATTCACGATGAACTGTCTATAGTAGTTAACTTATGCTTAGAAGAGACTCTCTAACTATACGATGTCAAAATCCTTCTCCAAATCAATTAAGCGGCCATCCATGAATTTTTTCTTGCCTTCCTTCTACTAGATATCAGATGACAGTTTCAACGTGGCATGTGAGATATCGTGTCTCGCGTTGACACCGAATTGATTATTTGGAACCTTGTCAGGACTCTATTGATAATCTTGTTGATATTCGGAATGAAATTTTCGACCGAACATTTGCGACAAGGACGTGTCTTTATCTCTTATCACCGCTGTCTAATAAGCAATATTCGAACCACTATTTAACAGGGTGGCGTAACTGTTCATCTCTTCTGGTGTTAAACGTTGAAGCACAATATTAGGAATGCCATCGGTTTCCCCTGATTTCGTACTTTTTCAGTGATTCGAAGACCGTTTGAAGCTATTCCTTCGAAACTAACTGGGGAAGTTCCATCTCTGCGGTGATGAAAATATTTGCCATACTTTTTTCATTGAAGTCAGTCATCGAATAGCCAGTTCTCCAAATCATTTCGAAAGTTGTGCAAAAGAACTCGAATCACCAGGTCGGTTGTGGTTCGGGCCAATGACATCGTTCGCCTTGTACACTTTCTAGAAAGTCACTACTATAGCCTAGACATTCTTTTGCGGATCTTCGATTACAAAGAAGTTATCATCATCGGCAGCTTCCCCTGGCTCAATACCTGCTGTTAGTAGTATTTGTTCATTAGCTGTCGTTCGGGCGATCCTTAGGCACGGAAGTTTTTTTGTGGGAGCATATTTCTGGTATTTACAGTCCGAATTTTAGTGTTCGCATACAAACTTACAAGGCTTCAAGTCTCGACAGTAATCTACTTTTGTGTCTCCAGAGTACGTCAATTGTTGTATAGCGGAGCATATTTTCATTGTCAGTATGTCGATACCGAGGTATCGTCCATAAGTTTTAGGAACATGTCATTCTCTTCATTAAACAGATCCATGCTGGCTGGTGGATAGAGCGAGTTCGATGAGAGTGCTCCAGTCAATGTTTTGAAGTAGAATGTACATACTTCGGTATTGAGACCGCCCGCTATGTGGAAAGTAGTGCCGTCCTGTTAAGTGCACACAACTGCGACCAAATACAACGTCATCACCGACGAAAAAATACGACCAAAAGACTCCGCCGGCATGAAAACCAGACCAAGCAGTAAATTTTTGTGGATGTAGTGAAATCTCATGAAGCACGTGTGTCTTTGTAGCCGTCCAATAGCGCATATATTGCTTATTGACAAAGCCACTTAGGCAGAATTGAGCTTCATCGCTGAAGACGATTTCGTGATGGTATCCCAAATCGGTTGTAACCCTTTTCAGAGACCAATTTGAGAAAATTCGACGGTTGGTAGACATTGGCAAGCAAAATGTCAAGGACAGTTCAACCAAAGCACATCACCGGCTTGATCTTTGGACAATCTAAAAAGCGTTGTGGATTTTTATCAGTCAGTTTGCATTGATTCGACGCAAGTGCCTTTAGGGTAAGCTCCGCCATAGTGCGTATCCAATATGGCTGGAGGTACGTCAGGTCCGACAACTTCCTACCGAGTCAGATATACTCTTCTTATGTACGAAAATCTCGATAATTTGAGGTGTGTTGTGTATTTCTACATACAGCCCAGGAAAACTGACTTCTATAAGACCCAGAGCGCATTACTCTGTCTTGTAGTTCCTTCCGCACTTAATGGATCGACGTTGGATTTCGAAGTAGATGCGGCGTACCCGATCATTTGGGCCCTCCTTACTTTTTCCCACTGTACAGACTGACAGTCTAGGATTTTAATGTTCTTTAGCCCATCCAATTTGCGTCGGGTCTTAGTTGGGGTGGCCGTGGTGTAGTGGTACTAGCAATCGCTTCTCACTCGGAGGGTCAAGGTTCGAATCTTAGCCACAAGTTTTCATTTGTGTAATTGGAACTCAGTCAGAAAAATCTGCGTGTGAAGACATAACAGTGACATGTAGATTTGGGCTGTTGTAGGGTTTTCAAGCACAAAACAACCGTTAAAATTCACAACCTGAATCATTCCGAGTGAAGAAAAATCTCTCCGTCCTATCCGGACTCCCACCCCTGGAGAGTCAATATCGAAACCAAACACACCTGAGTTTAAAACCACTACATGCTTTCCTTTCTCCTCCTTCTATCTTTCCGCCCGCGCCTTGGCACTGTTTCTCTTTTTGGCCAGTGCAAGAAGCTCCGCTAATGGAACTTTGAACTCTAAGGCCGTGGAAGCTATTTAATGCAACTACAGTGACGTAGCACGAAATGATTGTGCTTGTAACATACGAGCCAATCGATGGAAAATGGTCACGATGGGTAACATATCTCAGTGATGGTATATCTTCAATTTCAATTCCAAAAACGCTTAAACATAGGTAGAGTCAGTCTACTTTTCAAAGCAGATGGTAACAATACCATCAACTGGTAAAAAATCATGAATACAGGTCCTTGGCTCCAACTAAGTCACCTGCGACAGTAATCATATAATTTCTGCAGCAGAGCCAATAGTCTTTATGGTAAGCTGACCGCGATAAATAAAATTAAATGTGCAATTGCTCCATTTAAACCATTCAAGGCGGGAGTGTCACTCTGTTATTTTCGGCGTTGGTGGCTTTATTTAAACCTTTTGGAACGTTCAATTCAAGTTGTCTTGGACGGTTTCAAGTCTGATATTCACAAAATAAATGCTGGTGTGCCCCAGGGCTCCGTTCTGTCTCCGACACTCTTTCTAATCTTCATTAACGATCTCTTGTCTGCCACTTCTAATCCAATTTATTCCTTTGCTAATGACAGCACTCTCTGCTTCTCATATTCGATCCTGGACTCACGCCCGCATGTTAAGCACATTAAATTCGATATTAACAGCATAACTAATTGGGGAACCACAAACAGAGCAGAATTTAATGTTTCCAAAACTCAATACTGTCTGCTGTCATTAAAGCGAAATTTAAACACCCAGCCATTATCCATGAATGGCACTTGCATCGTCGAAAACGATAAACTTTCCATTCTCGGTATTTGTGTCAGTGACAACTTACGTTGGAATGACCACATATTCGGTGTCGCCAAAAATGCTGCGAAATGTCTAGGTTTTCTCAAGCGATGTATGAAATATTTTACCCCCTCTGATCTGGCCACAATATACTCGTATAAGGCATTTATCCGCCCAAAACTGAAGTACAATGTCCACATCTGGTCAGGTGCTCCTAAAACATCTCTGCACCTGCTAGATAGGATTCAAAACCGTGCGATAGAACTCATTGGTGATACTATATCTTCAACACCGACGTAATGTCTCCTGTCTCATTTTGTTTTATCGCTATTTCCACCACCACTGCTCCATTGAAATCGCCATTAGCATTCCGCAGATTCAAACTTTCAACCGTAACACCCGTCTCGCTATGAATGCTTATCAGTATACCCTCAAGCCCATTTGCGGACGTACTCTAAAATATCATCATATTTTCCTAAGCCGTACAACTCGCTTATGGAATGACCTGCCGGTTTCTGTATTTCCTGGTCGTTATAACTTACAAATAATTAAAAACAATATACATCGGTAACTGTCCTTTCTTCCTCCCTAAATTTCCTTCGCCTGCGCTGTGTACAAGCATTTTAAGGGTACAAAAACCCCTTGAGCGCGCGCTCATTATAAAAAAAAAAGCAGGATTCAGTAGAGAATACATACTGCATGGGACGAAGGTTTTCTTGATGTACAGGGAACTCTTGGCAACAACTGCTATGATTCAATCACCAGTGTCTTATCCCACAGTGACATTGATCACCTAACTAACGTGTGTGTTATAGCACTACCTGAGACCGAAAGAATCTCAACCAATTTAGAGGGATCTTTGTGATGATACGAGGATCTGCGGCAAAAAGATGCCCAAAAAGCTTCGATCCTCTTGGTCCGTGGTAATAGATAACCTACGCAAGGAGTTCAGTAATTTAAGCATGGGTGGCCGTGGCTCAAGTGGTAGTGTATTGGCTTCCCAATCGGACAGTTCGGGATTCAATACCATACGTGACCGAAAGACTTTTTTTCAGGCAACTAAAATCTCGTGAGATGAGTGGTTGCCTAAATACAACATCAAGTCAATTTACACTAAAAATTTAGTCTCCCCATTAAATGTTGGATGCCACCCATGGAGCGAAATAGCCACTGAGCCCAAACATCTTTCTTTCTCTTTCTGTCCTATTTTCCGAAAAACTTAACACATGCTTTGGCATCATAAGATGTCCAAAAAGCTTTGATCCTCTTTGTCCTTAGTAATATTGTAGATAACCTCCACAAGGAATTCAGCAATTTAAGCATACCTGGTTCTACTCTAAACGATTGACAGATCGTAGAGTCCACTCTTAAAGCGATCTTGCGATTAAAATGAAGTGGGTTTGGGGAGTTTGTGTGCGCCTGAACTGCGAGTTCACCGATATTACGAAGTCGACTTGCCCTGTACTCAGGACTGATCCCGGCCAATATATGTGCCAACAAAGTAATGTATTCGGATCTATGCGGATAGTTAAAATCGATCAAGGATGTAGCCCCGCCGTCTTCGTACTTCACCCCTCGTTAGATAATTTAATGTCTGTCTTTAAAGCAGAGAAATGTCTCCTGTCTCACCTTGTTCTATCGCTATTTTCACCACCCTTTCAAACCTTTAACTGTAACACCCGTCTTACTGTGAATGTTCATCAACCCGCATCATCATCAAGTCCACTTTCGGTCGTTCATTGAAATATCGTAATTTTTTTCTATGGAATGCCCTGACGCTCTTAACTTCCTGGTCATTATAACCTCCATACATTCAAAACCAACGTACATCGGTATTTCTCTTTCTTTCCTCCTTAACTTGCCTCCGCCCGTGCTGTGTGCAAACATTTTAACGGTACTTGGGTGCGCGGCAATTAAATAAATAAAAAAAAAAAGACACGAAAACCAGATGGAAATGTAGTCGGAAGGCTGAATTAAAAGAGTCTGCTTGTGCCACAATGTCTGTGTCACGATGAACTTGCCAAGGCCTAGAGGTCGACTTCTTCTGAAGCTTCGTTGAGATTGCCTGTGTTCTCGGTTAGAGTTTATTGTGAGCACTACTATTTTCAACTATTTACCTATCACATCTTCTCTGCAATTAGTTCTGCCAAGAGCTAGTAACTTAATCATACGTTCGTAACTATCGAATGGAGAAAAAACGCTTAAATTAAAATAATTTATCAACCAAGCACTCTAAACATGTACATTGTTTTGTAAGTACGAGTAGTTATGTATAATCAAATGAAAAAAACAATAACCTAAACATTTTTCTGGCACACTTTGCTTCTTAAGGAAATAATTCAATTTAATTTAGGAGTCCAAGGCTAAAAAAAAATGGTTTAGCAGTACGTTTATCGTAAGTGTGCAAAGCAATCTCGATTTTTTCACTTCGTCATCGTTCACCGAAAGTTGTATTTTTTTGTTTATGTTTTTGTTATCGCAGATCTTCTGAATTCCATGCGCCGAATTAGAAAAATCCCACGATTCCAATTGCAATAAAATTTTAGAGAGAATTTTGAGTTAAAAAAAACCCCGAAGTTGTATGAATTTGCATTTTTGGTTGATTAAAATGCTGATGACGTAACAACGATATACGGATAGGGTAACTTAAGCAGTTTGTTACGGCTTATGGTCCATTTGGCATATTTCATAACCATCAACCGGATTGGTTAAAGTGCGATCGATAAAAGACCAATATTCTAGATGTCCGAACGTTTCGAGAAGCCAAATCTTATGTAGGTCATTACTTTGTTGGACCCCAGGTGTGAATATGAATATTCCGAACGAAGGAACACCGAGGCAGTACTATAAAGAAATCTGCTATAACAGCAAGAAACTGCTAAAGCATTTTCTGATCGATGCTCATAAAATCCCTCGAGAAGTTCTACCTGCATTAAGCACAAAAGATCATACGAGTAAGAGACGCTGCATCTGATGTGTTACCTATGACCCGAATACTACAACGAAAATGGGGCTTCACTGAACAGTTGTGGCGGTAAAGGAGGCGTTTGTGGGGGTGCGCCAAATAAGGACTAGAGTTGCTCCCGAAATCTATGAGCAAAAGAGCGAGAGGAATATCAATTTCTCAAAAGTAAAAAAAATAAGCTAAGAAACGCTTGAGAGAGAACGCTTGATGATGTTCAAAAAGTGTTTGCCAAGGACACGGAAGAGGACAAATACCGAACAGTAGCAGAGATAAAGGTAAAACAAGATGTAAATTCTGCTGTCAGACAGAATAAACCGTTCAGGCAGGTAGGTAGAGGTGGCGGTTCAACATGAGCTCAAGAAGCGCTAGAATTTGCCTTTTTTTTACCAAGGCTGATTTATATGTGTTGTTACGGATGGGAATCAATCGATGCCTGTGGACTTAAGAAAATGGATTAAATCTCGTATTTCTTTACCCGAGATGTCGTTTAGGTCATCGAAGAATGGTTGGTTTAGTGCACGCAGTCTGGCTGGAGAAATGAGGGAGAGTTTCCTTCTCATTTTCATTCCCGCAGCTGCAGCAATGGGGGCTATAAGGGATACATAACCGATCTTAAACATCAGGCAGCGCGACTCGTTTTGAAGCATTGGATGACATCACGCCTATTTAATCAAATAAAGCGAAAAAAAAAAATTTGCGAAAAAATGTAGAAAGCACCCACAAAACCTTAGTCTGAAAAGCTATTACAATAATTTGTGCAATAGAACTAAGATTATGATGCAACAAGCACGTGATAGCTACTACACCAATCGCTTAACTCAAGTCAAGTTAAACCTAAAGAGGAATGAGAATTAGTAAATAACATCTTAGATAGGAAAAAGAAGTCTAACGATATCCCTAACATAGAGGTTGATAACTCAACCTTGACCGATCCACGTGCTATAGCAAATACATTCAATAGCTTCTTTGTTAATATTTCTGCTACTATTAAGCCCTCCGAACCACCTTCCAGTTGTAACTGTAATATCTCATCGAACTTAATTGAAGATATTGTAGATGGCAGAGTAATAGTTTCTTTTTTTATCAGTTTAACACTTGTGAATTTTTCAAGACAATTATGGCTTTGCAAAACAAGAAAACCTACACAAGTGATGGTATTTCTGTCATAACCCTGAAAAAAATCTCTTGGGAAATTGTTGATGTCTTGTGTTATATCTTTTTAACTTCAGTGTCAACAATGGCGTATTTCCGGCGGCTCTAAAAAATTCAGAGGTTCTGCCTCTGTTTAAGAAAGGGAATTGTAAAAAATATAGCCAATTATAGACCGATTTCTCTGCTTCCCACAATATCAACAATTTTCGAAAAATTAATGAATCTAAGAATGCTGACGTTCTTAAAAAGAAGTAACTTCTTTTCAGAAGCACAGTATGGTTTTAGACCTGGGAGATCCACGGAGGATGCAATCTTAAATGTCTGCTGTGATTTATTCAGTGGAGTTAACAAAAGCCATTCTACTATGGCTCTTTTCATCGATATGACGAAAGCATTCGATATGGTGGACTTAAATATAATCTTAACAAAATTATACAAGGCTGGTTTCAGAGGAATGGCATACAATTGGTTTAAGTCCTATTTATTGGAAAGGGAGCAAAGTGTATTGGTCAATGGCTTTTACAGTACCTCACTTAAGCTTAGAAATGGCGTTCCGCAAGGTTCTGTGTTAGGCCCCGTACTGTTAATTGTATACATAAACTCACTTTTCATCCAGCGCTTTTACGGAAATCAAAGCGCATTTCCAGATGACATCGCCTTCACGTACACTGACGCCTCGCTCTATGAATGCGTTGCGAAAGTTAACAACGACCTTCATTTACTTAGAATTTTGTTCACCCTTCATAAGCTTATTATTAGTGAAAAAACAAAAATAATGAACTTTAAGGTATACCAAAATAACCTAGAAAGCTTTGGGTTTGTTTTTCATTCAAGCGATTGCCAAAAATTCTGCTTGCCACTACACATCTGTGGGAAGCAAAACTTAAGCGCTTTTGGTAATTGTTCCACATGCTGCTTTAATATTGAAGCAGTCGAGTCTTTCAAATATCTCGGAGTTCTCATTGATAGCAAACTAAATTAGAAGGCACAAACCCTACAGTTAATATCATATATGACTCTATTAACACGGAAAATGTATCTTCTGAAGCCATACTGCTCGCAAAGAATACTTTCAATGTTTGAATACGGGTTAGTCCAGTCAAAGTTTCAATATGGGATTGTTAGTTGGGGAGGTACCTATCTTAGGACCCTAAGTGCACTAGAGTGCACTAGTCGTTGCCCAAAAGCATATAATTACAATTACGTGTGGCAAAAATCGATATACGAAAAGTTGGCCACTTTTTACAAGTCTTCAGATATTGCCACTCAGGAATCTTTATGTTTTTAAGGTACTCAAAGAGTTCTTTAAACGAAGCGGTAATGTTCCTTTTAGGAATCCCTCGGCTTACAACTTGCGAGTGAACAACATGGTACTTTTTGACATCCCACAAGTGCACAAAACACATTTTATAATATAGATTAAAAAAACATGCAAAAAGATTCTTTCCTCGTTCTTTTTTTCTCTCATTGAAATAATTATACTTTTTCTTTTCGGTTCACACTAACTTTTAAACTCTTAAACTTGTAACTAAAGAACACCTGATCGTACCCCACGTCAGTTATTCTTGCGATTATGACAATATTTCCATGGATCTATCAACACAAACTTAGCTTTTAGAATGATCTTTAATTTGTTCATCATTTTTTTTTTATAATCGGCCCACGCTCAAGGGGTTTTTGTACCCTTAAAATGTTCGTACACAGCGCGGGCGAAGGAAATTTAGAGAGGAAGAAAAGACAGGTACCGATTTACATTGTTTTTAAATGTTTGCAAGTTATAACGACCAGGAAACATAGAGGTCGGCAGGGCATTCCATAAGCGAGTTGTACGGCTTAGGAAAGAATCACGATATTTTAGAGTACGTCCGAAAATGGGCTTGAGGGTATACTGATGAGCATTCATAGCGAGACGGGTGTTACGGTTGAAAGTTGGAATGGGCGGAATGCTACTGGCAATTTCAATGGAGCACTGGTGGTGGAAATAGCGATAAAACAAAGTAAGACAGGAGACATTACGTCGGTGTTCGAGTGTGTCAATTGATTGACTGATATTAGTATCACCAATGAGTTTTAGGAGCACTAGACCAGATGTGGGCATTGTACTCCAGTTTTGGGCGGATGAATGCCTTATATATTGTGGCCAGATCAGAGGGGGTAAAATATTTCTTACATCGCTTGAGGAAACCTAGACATTTCGCAGCATTTTTGGCGACATCGAATATGTGGTCATTCCAACATAAGTTGTCACTGACACACATACCGAGAATGGAAAGTTTATCAGTTTCGGCGATGCAAGTGGCATTCATGGATAATGACTATGTATTTGGATTTCGCTTGAATGACAGCAGACAGCATTGAGTTTTGGAAGCATTAAACTCCACTCGGTTGATAGTTCCCCAATTGGTTATGCTGTTGATATCGGAATTTAATGAGCTTAACATACGCTGCCGTTCCCGTTCTACAGCCGAAGAGCAGGGGCGTGAGTCCGGGAACGAATATGAAAAGCAGAGAGTACTGTCATCAGCAAAGGAATACGAGTATATTGAATTAGAAGTAGCAGACAAGTGATCAGTAGTGAAAATTAAAAAGAGTTCCGGAGACAGAACGGAGCCCTGGGGCAGACCAGAATTTATTTTGTGAATATCAGACTTGAAACCATCCAAGACAGCTTGAATTGAACGTTCCGAAAGGTAATTTCTAATCCATTGAAGAAGAGAGTCATCGATCCCAAAATCACGCATTTTCGACAAAAGAGCCTGATGCCAAACTCTGTCGAATGCCTTAGAAATATCAAGTGCAACTATCTTGTTTTCGCCAGATTGATGTACGCTTTGGTTCCACTTTTCTTTGAGACATGCCATCAGATCACCAGTGGACCTGTTGCTACGAAAACCGTACTGCCGGTCATTGAGAAGTTTTCGTATTTCGAGATATTTCACGAGCTGACGGTTTATCAGCGTTTCCATGACCTTGGAGAGAAGGGACCTAAGTGCAATGGGTCTGTAGAAGGAGAGAGAAGAAGATTCGCCTTTTTCAGGGACAGGCTGGGCAAATGCTGTTTTCCATCTGCTCGGAAAGAGTCCTAAACTGTAGGGTTGATGAGTAAGCTTGCCAGCGTGGAAGAACACCTCTTCAGAAGAAGGGGAGATATACCATCTGGACCAGCGGATTTATGCATGTTGAGATCTTTAAGTACTGTTGCTACTACACGAGTGCGAAAGTGGATTCGTCCCATTGTAGATTCAACGCACTCAAGTGTAGGCGGGGACAAAGCACAATCTGGGAGTGTTGAGCTAGTCGCAAAGTGTGCAGCAAGCAGATTGGCCTTGTCCAAAGAGCTGACAGCTGGAATGTCATTGTAAATGAGCGTTGGGATGGAGGATGAGCAGAATTTCTAGTAACCAACATTTTTTACTGCCTTTGGGACATTGCAGTATTTTTTGCCTTCACCGAACCTACGACGCGTATACTGGTCACGCGGTTTCAACTCTTGCACAAGCTGGATCTTATAAGATTTTAAGTCAAGATCTTTCCGTAAAATTTTCCACAAAGTGGATGGGCATAGCTCCAATTGCTGTGCACGATGGCGAATTGATTCATTCAGATTCTCCTCAACACTGCGCTCCACAACGGCAATAACTTCTTCTGCTCGCACTGTTTGTCGTCTTTGGCCATGCGTATTATTCACTAGAGTGGACGTGGTGCGAAAATGATTGATTCATCGTGTTCCGAATAACTTGCTCAGATGGAAGATTATGTCGACCGTAAAATGGACGTAGCGCACGATAAGTTTGGCGAACCGAACCATGGTTTTCAAAATAAGTTTGCAGAATTTGCACGCATTGTTCTGGCGTTAATCTATTCGCCGTAAAGTGTTACTAACCACAAATCAACTTTCAACTGTCAAATTGATAATCTGTAGAGACAGTGTTGCCATTTAAAAAACCAAATCTCTAAAAAAAAATACTCTTTATCTTTATGTTCTCGCAGTTGTATCACACTGGACTAAATGCATCTCAACGAGGAGCACTCTAATTTTACCATGCCTATGGTATAAAACTACGCATTAATCGCCTTGGATGGCTAGGACATTTACAGCGAATAGATGCCAATTACAAGTGTTTTTCTACTCGATGTGATAATGCGCACAAGGAAACCTCAAGCATGTTAGAGTGCGCAACCGGAAGCAGTTGGAAAAAACAGTGATAAATAGAAAGGCTAAGATTCATGGAGTGTATCGGAACCTTAGAAAATAATTGAACTTTGGAATAATTAAATTGCCAGCAAATTCGTCCTTCTCCTGCAACACTCATATGGGAAACTTAAAAAAATAATGAAAGTCGTTCTCTATTAATCTATGCTCAGTCAACTCTTTTCAACTTTTTCGAAATATGGTACACGAGTAAAAACACAAATTGCTCTTTGGCAGGAATGAGGAACAAAACTGGTCTTTATTTGCACAAAGGGTGCTTATTGAAGAATAAGATCACGAGCAAGATCGATTTAGCTTTTTATTACTAAGTACACCAGTTCATCTAGTCTATATAGGAGTATATGTAGTATCCGTACACATAAGAATATATTAGATAAAAACAAAAACAACTAAACACCTCTTTATTAAAAAGATACGAGTACAGCGTGCAATTAGTGACTACAGGTATCTCTCCAACGTTGAAAATCGATTTAAAATTCAAATAAAATTAAAGAAAAAAAATTAATACAAAATTCATTAAGTATAATGCCACTAATATGCTACCTCCCCTACGTAGAAGCTGTGATTTATTCGAAAATAAATTATAATTATCTCACTTCAGTGAACGCTTCGTTGGAGTTATTGGAACAATAAACGCATTGTAATCAGACGCTCAAGGACATCAGAATCGATTTTAAACCATTGTCATCGTAATTATGTTCGACTTAAAAAAAACCAGAATTCTATTTTCGTACTCTCTTCGAGTCCAAGATATTCGAACGTACGAGTATTTTGTCACTGTCATTCTCCAAAGCGTCAGTGAAATGCAAACCGAAATCAAACTACGAACTACTTAAGTTACTGACTCGTTATGATTGTTTACCGAGGTTTATTGAACCTTAGGTTATTTACTTTAGTTTGAATGACGTTTCACGCTGGCTTCGGCTTAATTATGAGTAAGTTTTTGTATGACAGAAAGCAGGGCCAAAGAAAAACCCCGAGTCTACCACAATTGTGTCCCATGAATGGCCTAAAGCCGCTCTAAAAGGTGAAGGTTGTGTGAAGGAATAACAAGCAACTCGCACAAAATAGTTTAACTATGAATCCGAATTGTGTATCTATAATACGAGTATGTACATTGAATCATAGAGTGTGGCGCTCATAACTGGATGAGAAATAGTGATACACTTTTCTTCAGAAAATCGACGACGCATGCGGCACTGGTTGTAGAGTGAATTGGAATTTCCACTACGTCAGTTGGAGGATTGGTTCGGTTTACTAACTTTTCTCCGATGCTCTAATGTTTGCAGTTTTATTATTATTTCTTTTTTCGAGATAAATATGTACTCGCATGTAGATGATAATACAATATTTTTATTATTGTTACTTGTTTTTTTGTGAATCAAATATTTCCGGTTAAGGCTTTGATATTGTCATTACAATTGAATATTGAATTGATAAATAATCCGATTATCGGATTGAAAACACACGGAAAAGGTTAAGCTATTTATCATCGAAACTATAAAATACTAATTAATGATGCAGAAATACCATATGTCATCGATCTATTAGGGGGAACATGTATCTGGTAATGGTTAAAATTATCGAATACTACTGCGTGTGACATCTTGTTTTATACAGAAATTCAAAACAATTGTGACAAGTCGTTGATATTACCAGATATATCCATCATTTTATTTTTGTTAGGTATATACAAGTTTGACAGCTTCGGGCTGGTATTAGACGGTGTATGAATATATCAAAATACGAATATTCTATGCATTTAGATTGTATCTATTTAAAATTTCAAGAATTGAAGTATGCAAAGGTCAGACTACAAGAGCTATGCATATTTCGTTTCTAGAATCTCAAGGTGGCGATACATTCAGTGATCGATCGATTTTGATGATCTAGCGGAGTTGAAGTGTGTTGACAGAATATTTGATTGGAGCGAAAGTCAAGACAGTTGTCTGGATAACTGTAGCGCAGCTAGATTTTTTCATTTACTATAAAATCAAGGTCATTTAAGCCGTTAAAGCTGAACAATTCTACAGGAACTCTAGAACAGATGATTAGAGTGTCAGTGAGGAATACAAGCACATCGACTATCATGCGGTATACAATAGAAGACTATAAGAGTAGCAAAGACTACTATAACATTCTCTAAATCAGAGATCCTCAAACTTTTTTGTCTGTTAGACCACGTGCCAATTATTTCTGTTGTGGGTAGACCCCCGACCCCCAGACCCCCGACCACCTGCCTTTCTAATATTGTATCTTTACAAATTTATCAACTTCAAATGTATTTTTGACAGCTGACACAGCGCTACTCATTTTAATAGGTTTAACTACAGAGTGAAAAACATTAAAAACAAAACAGACACATGTTAGGTTTTATACATTTATTAACTAAAACGACACAAAATGCAAAACTACACCAACAAAAAAGAAATGCTTTAATAGCAAATTTTCAATATTTGGCTTCAATTTAGTTAGATTTAACCTTAAATCTCCTCGGTCAGTGGTTTTCAATCTGTTTTTTTTTTTTGTTATAAGAAGATTGTCAAACGCGCTGAAAGCCCTTTCCACGAAGTATGGCGATGGAAAAGCTATCAAAAATTTGTTCGTCATAGTCCATAATACTAGATGGAGTGAAAAGTAACCTCCTTGATCGCCAGAATGCGCTGCTACTGCAAAAAAGGTTATGTTGCCTTGAAGTTCATTCATATTTAGGCAGACATGCCAAATTTCAATGCGATACTGCCTTTAGTTTTGTTTTGACAGCTGATTGTTGTTGACGTGTTTGGCATCATGTTGAGTATGGACAAAAACGATTTTCGTTCTCTCATAAAATTTTATTTTTTGAGAGGCAAAACGGCGAAGGAAACAAAAGAAAAGTTGGATAAATATTATGGGGCTAATGCTCCGTCAGATTACACCGTCAAATATTGGTTTCGAGAGTTTCGTGGTGGCCGCAACTCCACTACCGATCAAGTCTGCAGCGGCAGGCCCGCCGATGCGGTAATGGAGAATAATGTCAAAAATATACATGAAATGGTGTTGGCTGACCGGAAAGTGAAGGTGCGCGAGCTAGCAGATACCACGAAGATTAGTACTGAACGCACACGCCATATTTTGGGAAATATTCTGCATGCTCACTCCTGACCAAAAACACGAACGTGAGAGCACTTCGAAAGAGTGTTTGTCAAAAGTCGGTGGTAGGCCGCGTAAGACAGCATGTCGAACGGATAGAAACATTTGTGGTGTATTAAAATACAACCGTTCATAAGTTCGAATGAAGTCGTAAAATTACTTGATTTAAACATTGACGCTAGCACGATGCGAAGAAGTGCAATTGAAAATAATCTTCGAAGTTACAGGCCGCGCAAAAAACCTATGCTCACAAAAAGACATTTAAGGAATAGGTAGTGCAATTAAATTCTTTAAACATAATTGAACCTAAAATCTTTTTTTCATATTAGGCTAAATTTTGCAAGAAAATACCAACACTGGTGTCCTGAAAAATGGAGAACAGTTCTTTTCAGCGACGAGTCAAAATTTAATTTAATTAATTCTGACGGGATATGTTATGTGAGACGTAGTAAAGGGCAGCGACACAATCCTAGATTTTGCACTCCCACTGTAAAGCATGGTGGGGGTAATGTGATGGTGTGGACCTATTTTTCGGCAGGAGGTGTAGGTCCATTCTACGAAATAGACGGAATCATGGACTGGGTCAAATATAAATCCATTCTAGAATCGGTACCACTTCGTTGGGTGTTTCAACAGGATAACGATCCGAAACACACATCGAAGTTGGTAAAGGAGTGATTAGCGGATAGTGGGATTCAAGGAATGATAACTGTTCGTTAAATCCAAATGAGCTAAATGCACATTTTGTAGACAATGCAATGGCTGGTGGTATGTTTGATTTTCATCCGAACACCTTTACTTCAGTGCAAAAGCAAGCCGATTTTGAGGTAACAACTGAGACTGATGTAATTTCAATTATTGACTCCATTAAGTCAAATGCAATCGGTGAAGATGGTATACCAGTCAAATTTCTAAAAATAATTTTACCCAATATTGTAAGCCATATAACTCATATAATTAATTCGTGTATTATGACATCTACCTTTCCCCAGGCTTGGAAACATGCACGCGTTATTCCGATTGCCAAAAAATCGAACGCAAGTTCTGTCAACGATGTTAGGCCAATAAGCATTCTCCCATGCCTATCAAAAGTATTTGAGAGAGTCTTATCCCGCCAGATCAAATGCCACTTATCCTTCAATTCTCTATTGACTTCTTCTCAGTCAGGCTTTCGAGAAAGGCATAGTTGTCAGTCGGCAATGGTGAAGATTTTGGATGATGTAAGGCAAGACCATGACAAAGGGCTCGTGACATTACTTTGCTTTCTCGATTTTTCAAAAGCTTTTGACAAAGTGAATCACAACATTCTTTTATGGAAGCTTAAACACCTTTTCGGGTTTGGCGAAAGAGCTGTTAAACTTTTGCAAAGCTACTTGTCGAACCGATTTCAAAGGGTCGTTGTTGGTGCATATGTACGCAGATGACGTTCAATTGTACATGTCTATGCCTATGAATCGGCTTGATGAATTAGTTTTTTGTTTAAACAGGGATTTATCAGCGATTAATGACTGGGCAGACAAACACGGTTCTACCCATTTCAAAAAGCAATTTCGAACTGAGTCTGGTGCCAAATATATGCATATCGGAATCGAAACTGGCGATAGTGGAGTCGGCTACTAGCCTTGGATTCGTAATAAACCGCAATCTGTCCTGCAACAACCACATAAACTACGTCATCATTGGTCGCATTTATGGTTGTTTGCGTAGACTGTGGTTGGCTGCAAACTTCACACCCTTTGAAACTCGACGGAAGCTCGTCCAAGTCCTTATACTTCCCGATATGCCGATGTTGTTTTTAGTAGCATGGATTCGTTGTCGCGTAATAAGTTACAGGTAGCCTTCAATGATGCAATTAGATACATTTATGGACTACGCAGATACGATCGGATATCGGTCTATATGAAAGGTTTATTGGGTTGCACTTTAGTACAATACATGTATGCTAGAAATTGTATATTCTTACACAAAATTATAATGACAAAAACGCCAAATTATCTGTTTTGCAAGCCTGAGTTTTCTTCTTCTCGCAACAATAAAGATTTGATTTAACTCTTACTTCTTACTTTTCATCTTCGTTGACTTTCTTTTTTTTTGTCTAATCGTTCATATAAATTATATTTTTAAAAAATGCTAACCTTGCTTATTTCAGTAATCTTATGAATTATTTTTACTTTTGAAATCTTACATATCTTTAACTTAAACATCTAATGTAATGGAATTAAGTTCTTATTTTAAATATCAAGCTTAAGTACTATAAGAGACCTATGTCTTAATGTACATACCATGTTATCTAATAATAATAATAATAATAATAATAATAATAATAAAATTACTATCTCGAATAGTCCTTGATTGGCCGGCCCAATCACCCGACTTGAATCCCATCGAAAACCTGTTTGGTATCCTTAAAAGCCATGACGCTGGATAACACTTTTCCAACAGCTCTCACCTATTCAATGCTTTGAAAGTTGAGTTGGAAAATATACTAGGATACACTTTCAAAGTTAATATGTCTCGTCGTTGCGCCTCTGTTATTTAAAATAAAGGATACGAGGGCGGGTCAATACGTCAGTGACTTTTTGAATTTTTGACCTATTTACTGAAACAGCAACACTGCTCCTGTCAACAGGCATCTGTCAGTTGACTCCTGTCAAAATTTAAACTTGCTGCGTCAGTTAGTTTGTGTTTGACAGCTATTTTTATCAGACTACTCACTAATTTGAGGAGAAAATGGAAAAAAGTGAATTTCGTGTGCTTATTAAGCATTATTTCTTGCGAAAAAAAACCATTACCGAGACCAAGGCTAAGCTTGATAAATACTATGGGGACTCTGCACCATCGATTTCAATGGTAAAAAAGTGGTTTACTGAATTTCGGTGTGGCCGTACAAGCACTGAAGATGCCGAACGTCCTGGACGCCCAGTTGAGGTCTCTACACCCGAAACAATCGAAAAAATTCACGATATGGTGTTGGCCGACCGAAGATTGAAAGTGCGAGAGATTGTGGAAGCCGTAGGGATCTCGCATGGCTCAGTGGTTTCAATTTTGAATGATCACTTGGGCATGAGAAAGCTTTCCGCAAGATGGGTGCCGCGTTTGCTCACAGTCGACCACAAACGCAATCGTGTAACAACTTCACAGGAAGGTTTGGCGTTGTTTAATCGCAATATGGAGGAGTTTTTGCGCCGTTTTGTAACCGTGGACGAAACATGGATCCATCACAACACACCAGAGAACAAACAACAGTCAAAACAGTGGGTTTCTAAGGGTGAATCGGCGCCAAAGAAGGCCAAGGTGGGTTTGTCAGCCAATAAAGTTATGGCGACTGTTTTTTGGGATGCACGCGGGATAATCCACATTGATTACCTTCAAAAGGGAAGAACAATCAATGGGGAATATTATGCCAACTTATTGGACCGATTCGATGACGATTTGAAAAAAAAAACGACCTCATTTGGCCAAGAAAAAAGTTCTTTTCCACCAAGACAATGCAAGGGTGCACACATGTGCAGTTGCCATGGCAAAAATCCATGAATTGGGCTATGAATTGCTCCCTCATTCCACCCTATTCTCCAGATTTGGCTCCGAGCGACTACTTCTTGTTCCCAAACCTGAAGAAATGGCTTGGTGGAAAAAGATTTGACTCCAATGATGAAGTCATCTCGCAAACAAAGGCCTATTTTGAGGACCTCGACAAATCATTTTTTTTGGAAGGGATAAAAAAATTGGAGAAGCGTTGGATAAAGTGTATAGAGCTCAAGGGAGACTGCGTTGAAAAATAAAATTATTTTTTTATCAAAAAATCTGTGTTTTAATCCAAAAGTCACGGACTTATTGACCCGCCCTCGTATTACACAAAATATTAAAAAAGTTACTTAGGTTTTGCACAGCTCAATTTGGCTACTTTGTTGGTTTGTGCGGTTTTTTTTTTTAAATCTGAAGTATTATTACTTTTATAAAAAGTTTTGAATTTCAAAATAAACTCTATTACACATCATTACATATCCATTTCTTTTTATTTGGTGGGGTAGAAAGTTGAAAAGATTTACTATGAAGTGTTGAGTCCAGATGGTTGCTTAGGTTTTGCACAGTACTGTATGCCTGCAAATGCAAACTACCAAAAAACAAAGGTAGCATACTTAAAAAAAGTAAAAAATGAACACATTTTATTGATCACTTAGGTATTAAATGTTACATGGACGCAGTTCGGTAAGTTAACTCAAACTACTTTTCGTTCACGTCAATTGTTTTTTGAAATTTATTGTAAACACGTGTTACCATGATAGTAAGAGTCGGCTCAAGCAGGATACCAACGATATCTTCCAAGCAAATCTTCTTTTTTTCATGTGGAATCAAGGCGAATGTTTTCTTTGAAGTGTCCAAACCCTTGAGAAGCATCACCTCAACTTCGCTGTTTTGTTGGTAGGACTCTATGGCGCAGACGTATTTGAAGAGAACAGTGAGTCTGTTCCCTCCCTTAAATTGGATCAGAATAAATTGACGCTTCTTTAATTTCGTTAGATCGGCAGGATCCAGCTGCTCGGGTTCTACATCGACTTCGAACTCCTCATCCCACGGACTTTTATCTTCATAAACAACTTTTTCACAAGCAGACTCCCCTGAACTCGAGCCTGTTGTTCGTTTTTTCTTTTTTACAATTTTTTTAGGTTCACTTGCAGGTTTCCTCTTGGGTCGCTTGAGAACTTCGTCCGACGTCAAAACCTTCCCATACGTCATTCGTTTCAGTCTTGGTACGGGTTTCTTTGCTTCGACTGCAGGTTCAACGATTTTAGATGACGAGATATGGTAAAACAAATCGCTGATAGAAGCGCCAGGGTGAGCTATCTGTTAAAAGTTGTAGGTGAATGTAAGCATTTCGAAAATTGTAGGTTAATTTAAAAGTGTCGAATATCTCACATTCAAAAATATGCTGCTGTGCGCTTGTTGAAGCTAATTTAAGGGAATTAGCCAAGTCCATACGGTTCTCAGTCATTATGTCATCGTTGAATTGAATGGTATCTAATCCAGTGAGGGAAAAATATGAGTTTAATAAATACCTAGTACCTTCCTACCAATGTCGCCATCAACATTTTCTTGTAAAAAAAGTTCCTTAGATGTTGCTGATTCCACTTCGACTTGAGAAGGAGTTGATTGTGCATGGTACCTTTCAAGAGCCTGGGGTGGAAATTCGTCTTGAGGAAACGTAATTCTGTCCACAGGGAAAATTCCGGTGCTTACAAATCCAGAAACTATGTTTTGACGGCTCATCGACTCTGTCCAGATTTCTCAGTAAGATGGCTAGGAAGGCGCATTAATACTGCGTTATTTTGCAAAGCTTTTTGAACTATTTGGACACTTATGTGACTGCAATGGCCATCGTACACTAACAATGCTGATTGATCAAGATCACCGTCTCTTTCACGAAGTTTTTCAACGAAGGGAATGAATCCATTTGATAGGCAGTTGAAGAACTGAGGCTCTTCCATCCACCAAATCCACCTTCATGGATCCATCTAGCCTGTACAGCAACGCCATTAAAAATTATTAGTGGTGGAAGTGCGGAACCATCCGCAGAAACGCATGCTAGTAATGGAGTCACGTCCAGATACCCCTAAAACCCTGCTTAACGCTTTGCCTTTTACCCCCAATGCACGGATATGGCTGGGATCATGGTGGAATCCACTTTCATCGGCATTGAAAATGTATTGTGGCTTATTTGTAGTTGATATTTCCTGAACGACTTTTTCAAGTTTATCATGAAAATCGTAAACGACTTCCGGATTCTTCGTGTCTCTTCGCAACTCTGGTTTTTTTGGCGATAGTCGTGGATGGCGCCTCATGAAACTCAAATACCAATCCTCCCCAGGAACATTGTCCTTAAACGGTGTATTAAGACAGCTAGCCTCGAGATTTCTCCAACCAATGTCTTTAGCTCCTTTTTGTCGCATGGTATACCCATTTCGGAACGAATGACAATGCTTTGCACTATCTCAAGTTCGGTTTTGAGAGGAATGGCAGTTATTCGACCAGATCCCATGGCCTCTAGCGGTGTTTTTCGTACCTTGATTTAATGAAATATCACGGCTTTTCTAATGCGGTAGTATTCCTCGCACTGCCGATACGTCATTCTTTTGTTAACTATGTCCTTTACAGCATTCTGTATATCTTTTAAGTCGTATTTAACGATGGGCTTCTTCCTTATGTAGGTTCGAGGCATTTTGAACACTAGAAAATTCATGATCCGCGAATCTTTGTAGTAAAATAACTATTTACGCTTACCCCAAAAACACGTTTACATTCCCCCATTGTTGTAATTTTTTTTCCCGTGGTTGTTGCAATTTTTAATAATTACTATGTTCAGTAGCCGGTCTGCCGGCAGGAATCAAACTTCAAAAATAAAAACAACAAAGCGATCGCGAACCACACAGGTGGTGGTTATTTCAGTAATTGCGGACTGCAAAGCCAACAACGAAAAAAAAACCAAAAGGGGAAATTTGCAACAGGCAGCAGGTTGAGTGCTGCCACTTTCGGCTGCTCAGCTGGGGGTGGGTTTATGGTTAAAAAAAAAACGCAAATAAAAATATACGAAAGTCGCAGATCTCAAAAAAAAATAAAAATACACAAATGTGTCAAAGGAATTGAGCGGTATAAACGGTTTACGGAACAGGATAAGCGGCAGTTAAAACTACCGTAGTAGAAACCGCTTAAGAGTGGGCCGCTATCGTCCGCCTTCCCGAACGATTGAAAATAATTTTTTTTCTAGCGGGTCGCGTGAAAGGCAAACGGGCCTTTGTTTGTATGGAGTAATAAATTTTTTTTCGTTGGCGAAAGCCTACGGGGATCTCACTATACACTGTTACTACACAATACTTAGCTTTGCGTGGTATCCTTCTTTTCTCGTCTTGCCAGTTCACCCTGTGGTTTCCTGATCCTGTCCTCTTTTCCTTTGACTTTGCACTTAAATGTTTTTTTTTTTTTGTTTTGTTGTTTAAATTTTCCTTCCTCTACTTCTTTTTTTTTTTTAAAACCTCTATACTGCGTTGCGGTCAACCAAGAAGTGGCTGCCCTGCTTCGACTTATGTCCACTCAGACCATTGGTCACTCACCCACACATTCGTGCATTACATCTACTCGTTTAGCGGGCCCAATGTCTGGTATATGTGTACAGCGCTCCGCTACCTAGTTGGAGCGTGTAACCATGGCTTGGGGCACCGCTAGACCGCTCTTTCATACACTCAAGTGTGCCACTTTGACTACCCAGATCCTCGGGGAAATTTCCGAATTCTGGGGATTTCCTGTGGCCTGAGTGAACACTTCCCCTGAGTTGTCTTGGGTTCAAATAACCCCTTCTTTCCCCGAATTTGATCTCTGAAGTAAGTCGAAGTGATAAAGAAAGTTCCTTTTCTATTCATTTGCGATTTCAAATGGGGAACTAAGTCTAAGGATCTAGGGACCTTAGGTTAAACTTTTGAAAAGTGACGGAGGAAGAAGGAAACTTTTCTCGAATTAAATTCCCTAATGAAAGATGGACCCGGTGGGCTTCCGTGCAGATTTTGGAAGGGGAGAAAAGAGAATATCGGATAGCGTCCCACTCTTTACATTAATTATGTTTAATTTTTCATTGTACAATTTGTTGTTTGTTTTTTTTTGTTTCTGTCTTCTGTTTCGTTTGCTGTGTTTTTTTTTTTTTTTGTGTGTTGTGTGGTGTGTGTTGCAGAGAGTTGCAGGCAGTCCGCCTGGCTCTAGGCAACGTGTGCGGGTTGTAGATGTTTCATTTACACAGAGGGTTTCAGACCGCCCATCTGGCTCTAGGCGTATAGTCCAAATAATATGTTCAGAGTGTTCCAGGCCGTCCGCCTGGCTCTGTCTTTCCCGGGTGGACCTACTGGTCGTCACTTCCGAGGACCGTAAGGGCAGAAGTCCGGGATTGGAAGAATCCACAGGTACCTTTCGCAAATAACAGACATAACAGACAAGGCGGGTCAAAAGGTGAAGGGGTTAGGAGCTGGAAGGATGGAGCGGATGCCTTAGCTCTACTTAAGGTTGGAAAATCACCCATTGGGGGAGACAAAACAACATTTGGGACAAGGGTCGGCTATTTCGTGTTGGACCCTTGCACAAAAACCAAAACCTATAGCGCTTTCCTTGCGCTCTTGTAGCACACCGTCCGCCTGCTCTTCCTGTTCTTCCCCGAGTTTTTTTTTTTTTTTGACGGTCCGTCGTACCTATTTATATTGTCCTTTCAAGATGCTGAGAAAGAGATGCGCCCAGGTCTGCCCATCACTCTCTCAGAATTTTGAACGAACAACTGTTACAAAGGGAAAGGTTCGAAGGAGTGAAGCGAAGGTTTCAAGGAAAAAGAGTCCAGCTTGTTGTAGTAAATTTTACCGCAACACTATATGCTAAAATTACTGGGGTAAATGTAAACATGACAAAAGCACAAAGTTAACTTCAAATTTAAGGAATCACGTTGTAGGAAACTAGTTTTAATAACTTTTTTTACCTTCTCGTAAAAACACCATCACAAACAACTTAAAAAATATTGACAAAACTGATTTTCAACTTTCGCATGCGATGTCTTTTCTCGACTGAAATTTTCTGTGATAAATGAAAGAAACTGGTGTCTAAGTATAGCGTTATTTCAAGATTTATTTTTTTTTTTTGCTCTTGGAATTCGAAAGTTAAATTTGAAAGGGTTAAATAACCGCCGCTTACAATTACCCTATGTTTACATTTACCCCAACTGACACTACACCGCCTAGTGTTAAGAACATTTTCATGAAAACAAAATGTCCAGTGAAGACGGGTAATTTGCAGCCAAGAAATGTTTCAAGACTGTAAATGTGTGGTTTTTATTCAAGACATCTCTGTAGACATCAACCCTGAAATTTTTATGACAGTGCTTGTCAGTTTGACTTCGGAATGGGAAAAGAAAAATAAACAAAGATGTCGCAGAACGAAGTTCATAGCTACTCAGCCAACTTACACTCGCAGAATGAAATGTCATGTAGTAATTTGCCCATCTAACTCAAAAGAAAAAATGTCAGACGAAATGTCTGAAATTTAGTCTGACATGTTTGTGCCTCATGGAGACGCGGTGTTAGTCTAATTCTGACAAGAAAATCTGAAATGATGGGCTTGGTTTTTGTAAAATGTAGACTGTCACTTTGTAACTTCAAATTAACTTCATTAAATTTACTAAGAAAATCTGTTAAATAAGCAGTGTCGGGTTTACACTTTTCCTTTAGAGTTGAATCTTTAGCATCCAAAAGGTCTAAAATTGTCCCAAAAAGTGAGTAAAATCCTATCACACATAAGGCTTTTGACAGCCAGCGTACTTCAGTGTGAAGGAATAATCGACGAAAATTCTCATTTTATTCACCTAACTGCGCAAATAACATCGAATTCAACATACCGAATTCTGTTTACTGCGTTAATGGCAAATTGAAAAGAACTCTGATTTTTAGCTGCTAAATGTCGTCGACGGATGACGCAATATATGGTATGTATTGCAAAAACCTCGGGTACATTTTGTTTTAAATGGCTCATTAATCACGGGTGCTCCATCTCCTGACATTGATAAAGGGATCGCTTTTTCCATGAAATAACTTCCCAAAACTTTAAATATTCATTCGCCTTTAGGGTCTGTTGTCAAAGTTCTCGCAAACAGCAGTTCTTTGTGGATTTCTTGGTCCACAACAAAACGAGCATATGCCAGAGAAATGGATCATCTGCAGCTAAATACACAAGAAACTTTCAATATCATAACTCATTTCATCAATGCGTCTTTGAACTGTGTTATTGCTCATAGGATTTTTTTTAAATTACATAATACGAGTACTCAGGTTTGTGTAGAACAGTTTTTAAAACCTCTTCAATGGCTCGCAAAATTAATTGTTACCCCATAGTATGCAATTTTCCACTTTTGCTATTATTATAAGGCGTCTGCAAACCATCATCGTCTCTTTGTGATCATACCATCCACCGTGGGTGTCTTCTGAAGTTTTTCTTTAATGGCGTTTTCGATTAGCCTGACAGAAGCCTTCTTTTTGCACTCCGGAGCGAAAAGGTGACGTAAAACTGTTTGTTCTCACATTTTCAGAATCAAAATTCTGTTTCTGGTTTTAGCTTCAGAAGCAAAATTCCTCTCCTGGATTCTAACATATGTCAAAATGTATCACATAAATATGTATAAACGTCAAATAGTATTGTGTGTTAAACTGGATTTCTATTTTCGAGCAACCGGCTGTGTTTGGCCAATTTATTCTGAATGTTCAAATTAATTCGCAAACAACTGCATACAGTGGCGAGCAAAAATGAATACATGTTGCAAGTGAATGAAATGAAATGCAAAATTTTTATGCTTTTTTTCATTTTAGCTTTATAAACTATATTTATTCTTTATCCTAAAATGTTGATTTACTCTTAAGCCAATAAAAAAAATAAAAATGTCCTTCAGAGATAACTGTAAAAAAACGAAAATGTGAAAGAAACCATCATTTACTCAATTTTGCACGTTTCTTAAGCTATTTTTGTTTACCTTTTTCTGGTACTATTTAATACTTGGTCCATAGTCCTTTGTTTTCAATTACATTTCCTAGTCTTTTTAGCATGCTTTCCACCAGTGCTTCAATATTTTCGTGCGGAATATTTGCCCACTGTTCTTGCATTTGCTCCCATAGATTGGCGTTCGTCTTTGGGTGGCTATCGTAGGCTGCAAGCCGTTTTTTTAGAATCGCCCAGAGATTTTCAATCGGATTTAAATCTGGACTCTGTGCTGGCCACTGGAAGTGGCTGCTCTCCAAGCCAGCCCTGGACAATTCTAGCCGTATGTTTGGGGTCTCCGTCTTGCCGGAATATGAATTCTGGTAAATGTTGTTGCAGAATATCAAGGTATTGTTCATTTCTCATTATCCCTTCGATTTTTACCAGCGGACCAACATTCCACCAGGTCAAACATCCCCACACCATTAAGCTTCCACCTCTATGCTTCATGGTTTCTTTCATCTGACTGGAATCTATTGATTTTTGTCTCATCGGACCAAATAACTTGTTTCCAATCATCAATGGTCCAGTTCTTATGTTTTTTGCAGAACTTAAAGCGAGCTCTAACATTTTTATTGGAAAACGCTGGCTTTTTTTGCTTAACAGCTGCCTCTAAGCCAATCTTATGTAAGGCTCTTCTAGCTGTTTACTCGCTGACTTTTTTGTTTAAGGCTTTCGCCGCCGCCTTTTGTGTCTTGCACTCTCTTCGCCTCAACAAACGCTCCATTAAGCGCGCATCTGCGTCAATTAAAAGCCTTGGTCGTCCTGGATTGAGATTACTGGACTGCACATTTCTTGTTTTTTTAACCAAAAGTACAGTGCGTTGGCTTACCTGTATTCTTTTGGCTATTTGTCGTGAAGAAAGTCCTTCCTCAAGTAAAATTATTATGCTGTTTTCTTTATTTGTTGAAATTCTCCTCATTTTTACTTTTTTCTCTATAAAAAAACACTTTTTTTATTCTAAAAATATATAAAACTAATCTTACAAATATCCACCTTCAATCCAGACCTAATACAAGACTAAGAATAAAATAATTAAAACAAAGAAACAAAGCTTCGTCAAGATTAACGGGACTTTGAAAAGAACTGGGAGAAACGTGCATAATTGAGTAAATGATGGTTTTTTTCACATTTTCGTTTTTTACAGTTATCACTGAAGGATATTTTTAGTTTTTTAATTGGCTTAAAAGTAAATCAACATTTTAGGATTAAGAATAAATATACAGTCAAAATCGGCTATAACGACCTCCAAGGGACTGACGAATTTGGTCGTTATAAGCGATAGGTCGCTATAACCGATATCAAGGTACCTATGTATATAAATTAATCTGTTTTCAAATAGCGATCCTTGTTTTAATTCTTTTTTTATTATTCTTATTTATTTTTGAGGCACATACAAGTATATGTATACATATGTACAAATATACGTTTACTATTACAATAATTAAAAAACGTGGAAATATCTAATTGCTTAGTTTTCTTTTCTATAGACTTTTTTTCAATTATTTTTTCCATTAATATTAGATTTTCGGTAAAATCGTTGTCCCCAAAATCATTTAATAAAAAGAATGTTCTTAAAGTGCGAACAGAATTCAGAGTATCTTCGATTGTTGGCTGAACAAATCCTGTTTCTAAAATAAAATTAAAGAAAAAAGTTTTTTATGTTTTTATCGAGAAAATATTAAACTTAGTTACCTTCTTCTTCATCGCTTTCTTGACATGTATCATTTTGCACAAAATCAACGATTTCTTCATCAGTTAAAGGCGCGGCCGATAAAAGGTGATCGTCAACTTGCTGTAACAAGGGAGTGCATTTTCAACAGATACTGCATTTTGAATCCACTGATTTAAGGGCCATTCATCCTCTTCCCCAAAATCTTCTTTCGTTTGTGCATTTTTTAATTTTAATGTATAAAACAGTTAGCAATGGTTGAACCAGTAACCCTTTCCCAAGCTTTTGAAATGGGTAAAATCGCTTCAAGTAAATTTATGTCACGTCGATGTTCAATATTTTTAATAAGATCTAGCACTTGAAACTTTCTGTAATAGGCTTTAAGGGATCTTATAATTCCTTGGTCCATTGGTTGGAGCACTGAGGTAGTATTTAGTGGAAGGAATTCAAGTCCTATAGCTTTCAAGCCTTCCACTGCTGGATGTGCAGGACAATTATCCACGAGTAATAAGATGTTTTTATTCTCCTTTTTTAGTCGACGGTCCCAGTTTCGAAGGTATTTTTGAAAAATTGTAGATGTCATCCAGGCTTTCTTATTGCTCTCATATTCTACTGAAAGTTTTTTCACATTCTTAGAGCATTTTGGGTTTCTTGATTTACCCACAACAAGAAGCTTCTCCTTTATTGTACCAGTCATATTGGCTCCTACCAGTACAGTAATTCGATCCTTAGCCATTTTGCCTCCAATGCATTTTTCACCTTTAAATTTTAGCGTATTGGTTGGTGTCATTTTATAAAACAGACCGGTTTCATCAATACTAAAGATGTTTTAATCTGTATAATTTGCCCGAAGTTGGGGCCAAACAACCTGCAACCAATTGTGTACTGTACCTTTAGGAACACTTTTAGCCTCTCCTATAATTTTTCCACTGACAATTCCATGACGTTGACGAAAACGCTGTATCCACGCTGATGACCACACGAAGTCGTTCTTCCCCATCTCCTTGGCAAAGTTATTTGCTTTAGCTTGCAAAATGGGTCCGCTGATGGGTATACCGGAACTTCTCTGTGTCTTAAACCATATTAGCAGAGCCTTTTCAACCTCAGTGTGCAATGAACTTTTTACTTTTTTTACGGTTAATTTTGCTTCCTCAAATTGCAATTTAATTTTTTCCTTATCCTTTAAGATTGTGGATATAGTGGAGTGTGAAACTGAATACTCTTTGGCAAGGTCTTTATTTTGCTCTCCAGCTTCCAATCTAAAAATAATACCTGTTTTCTCTTCAATCGTAAAGATCTTTCGTTTCTGACTCATTTTCCAATACAACTTTATGCGAACCGAATAAAACTAAACTTCTACGACCATTCCGTCAAACAGAAAAATTTACACTAAATTTCCCACCTACTCGTACTATTGAACAAACTCAAAACCAATTATAAACGCAAGACAAAAAGAATAAAATGTCAACAAACGGTAAGCTGTAACATATCCAGAATTCTATTTATACAGATACTCGTACATACGAGTACTTCGCATCTACAGATAAAGGATTAACCGTTTCCGAAAAAATGCATAACACCAACAGCTGCGTCGATTTTAGTCGTTATAACCAATATTTTATTTCAAAAAAAAAAGGAAAAATCGGTCGTTGTAAGCGATATGTCATTGTAAGCGATGTCGTTATAAACGATTTGTTATTCAATAGGATTATAATGGAACTCAGCCAGGACCTTAGAATTTGGTCGTAATAACCGATACGTCGTTATATCCGATGTCGTTGTAAGCGATTTTGACTGTAGTTTATAAAGCTAACATGAAATAAAACATAACAATTTTGCATTTTATTTCATTCACTTGCAACATGTATTAATTTTTGCTCGCCACTGTATGTATAAAAAATAAAAGATGTAAAAATAAATGCAGAGTCTTCCAATAGAGACTTCCGAACTTTGACAGTTGGTAGCGGTCATATAATTGAAGCTGCATCTGTCCAAATTGACTGTCATTCATCATGGACGCACATAGCGTTCAACAACACGTGCAAATGATAAAATTGTTTTATCAAAAAGGGCTTTGCCCATTTTACGCTCGCCATAATCGTCCTACCGCGAGGACAATTCACAGTGTGGTGGATAAATTTGAGTCCACTGGTTCAGTAAACGATAAAGTAACACCCATACGTCGACGAAACGCAAAATCCGTCGAAAACATCGCCCCTGTCTATGAGAATGTACAGGAGAATCCGAGGCAGTCGATTTCGCGTTCAACTGACCCAGGAGCTGAAGGTAAACGATCATAGACAATGAGGTGTTTGCACTGAATGGGCTCTGGAGCAGTTGGAAACTGACAGTAATTTTCATCGAAAAATCATCTTCAGCGGTGAGGCCCATTTCTGGATGAATGGGTACGTCAACAAACAAAATTGTCGAATTTGGGACGATACCAATCCACATGAGATCCAAGAGCGTCCAATGCATCCCGAAGAAGTCACTGTTTGGTGTGGATTTTGGGCTGGCGGCGGCATCGGTCCATATTTCTTTGAGAACGACATTGGCCAGACCATCACGATTTCAACAGAGCAGCGCTACGTGCCGCACAGCTCACGCCACAATGGAAATTTTGCACGAGCGATTTCATTGTCATGCCCATATCACGTGGAGATGATATGAACTGGCCACCGAGATCATGCGTTTTGACCCCGCTAGACTTTTTCTTGTGGGGTTTTCTGAAGTCGCTGGTCTATGCGAATAAGCCACAGCGGTCCTCAAAGTCAACATAACCCATGCCATCGGTCAAATTCAGGCTGATTTATGCGCCAGAGTCATGAAAAATTTGACATTTCGGATGCCGCGGCGGACGTGTGAACGATGTTATATCCCATACATACTGGTGGCATCGGCAGGCCTTTCAAACGAATAAAAAATTTCGATGATATCTTACACACACTTCGTTTTATTTAAATTTAAAGATAGGAAGAATGAAAGACCCTTTAGTAAGTATTTTACAATGTTATCCTCATCGTTGTCATCCACGTTATCCGCATCAGATGCTGAATTTATTATGAAGATTTTAGACAGCATGTTTCCAAAAATCGGATTACAAATTTCATAAATGTAATTGAAAATGCGAAATAAAAATTTAACATTGAATCTATACATGCAACAATTTTGACAGCAAAGTCCGAAGAAGTTTTTAGTGTTACATTGGAGTCCAAATTGTCCAACTTCCGGAGAGAAACCAATCGAAAACGCCATAAGTATTTGAAAACATTTCAAATATTTACTATTGCTCTAAATCAACAAATTCCTCGAACAGGTTACGGTCGAGGAAATGTTGAATGTCGTCAGTCCAATTCACAAGAAAAAAACAGCGGAATCCACATTGCAGAAACTCACTGACAACCGCAGCAACTCACAGGCAAACACAGCGTGTGGTGATGGTGTCCAAGAAAGCATGCAGCACAAACATGCTACTTACTGGTAAAGTGAGAAAATTAAAACACTAGCAGCAAAGTGCAAAGACGCAAAGCCCAACGATTTGGGATGTGATTTATATGCCTTGGATTTGACGACACTGAAAATTTTCATTCTAATACTGCAAAATTGTCTGGAAGAAGTAGTTTTCGCTAAAGCGACATTGGTTTGTACAAAAGCGAAACAAGCCTGATGGGCACAACGGGAAGGACCCACGAACGACATATTGCTTGTGGCAGCAGAAGATAAAGGAGCATTGTCATACAGACTATTAAAATGGATTTGAAATGCCTACCGCGCTAACGCTATAAAAGCGATAGTCGTCATAGCAACTAGAGCGATATAAGGAGAACTATGGCGATATTGGAAAAAGTATATCTACCGTGCAGAAAGTGACGTTGAGCAACAAAAACTCCTTTAACTCGACAACTGATCAAAAAATCACTAGCCATATCCCGAGAATTCAACATGCTGCTTGCTGAAAATGGTACTAGTAACAAGCTACTTCAGCAGCACAAAGCTAAGATGTGAGACCGACGGGGTTAAAATATATTCTGTTAAGGCACCTCAAGAATCGAGATGTGAAGATAAAGGCAGCACTTTTTCAGATGCTGTCAATCATCGACTTTCTGGGACATTTGTGACTTAAGCCAGGAACACAATGTGCATCTGCTTATGCGGCTGCTGCAGCGAAGAACTGTCAAACTGTTTACTTATATTATTGTAATGTGAACCCTTAAGAATACGCACAATGTGTATCTGCGTCTGCTGCTCAAGTTGAAATGAATTGGACTTTTTGAAGCGATGCAAATTTGACGTTTACCGATTCTGCACGTGTGAAACTTTACCATTGAGCATTAAGAAAACCTGCTTTCTTCATCGTTGTTTTTAATATGTTTAATTGTTTGAAAGCATCTGCGTCTAGATGGTGTGTCCGTTTTTTCTCAGAAGAGGAGAGGGAGGTTAAAGGGTGTGGATATTTAATTTTCATTCAACACCAATGTCCAACACCCATCCACTCACCCTCATTTAGACATTTAAATTAGGGAAAAAAATGCATAAGCAAAAATTGCTCACTATGGTTGTGAAGTAAATTTGCTAACTTATTCCCCAGCTAATGTTTGACAATCATTCGTATTATGTTTGAGCAGCATGCGGCGCTTCAAAATCGATTGACAGTTATCCGCAGCAACAGCATCAGCAAACGCAGATGCACGTTGTGTTCCTCGTTGTAGGAAATGATGAGATAACTATCTTCTGTCTAGATCCTCGAGGCACTAAGGGTAATCTGCATCTTTTGTATAATTTCCGCCGAATGGGTCCCTAACCTATTTGAAATGATATTCCCGCTATAGTGTTCACGGACATGCCATTATGGGTGTATATCAAAAGAGCCCTCGGCCAAAAAGGAACAAATGAAATGAAATGCCCAACTCTAGTTCCGTGGGACCAGGATAGGGTCGACACTCCCAAAGGGAAATTTGGTTGAGTTAGCAAGCATTTTTTTTTAGCACACACGGTTGGTATTTATGAAGAATCCTCTTTAGCTAACAAAAATAAAAGCCATAGAAGGAGTTCTCCAATGGCGCATAGGAAGGTTGACTGTTTAAACTAAAAGGACTATTGCAGTCATTTAAAACTGATTAGGGATTCTGTTTAGAACTTTAAATTCATTCTGTCAATTTAGTTGCCGTTGCAATAATCATCGCCATCGACACCGTGAGTGAGCGAGCGAGAGCGAAGTCCCGCATTGATTCCGCAGTCATAGTCAAGAGGACATGGCCATGTTTTAGATCAACATCTGCAAAATCAATGGCTGCGGAGGCAAATTTCCAAGTTTGAGCGGTTTGACCCAGCTTTGTTCAACAACTATGATCCGAAAGTTGTTGAACAAAAAAAGCAGACGCAACCTGCTTGCCTACCTTTCAGCTATGTACTGCGTTTCATATCGGATGCAGCTCTTTGCTAATACCGGGGTTGAGCTCAAACCAAAGTTGACAATCAAATATCACAGCTACAGCTTGTCGTCGTCAAATAGGAGCAACACCCCAACTGGTAGTGAACTGGATGAAGATGAAATGATAGTCTCTGAGTCGGAGGATAGTAATGATTCTTGGACTACAAAGAAATTCAGTTCAGAATTCATTATGAGATATAGGAGCAGGCATTCCGGATCAAGCAATGGGACACCAAGGAATAAGAAACCATTCGCATGTAACCGGGATGTAAGAAACAATACAAAAATGTCAATGGCATCAAGTATCTTTCGAAAAAATGGCCACAAGAAGGATGGCAAAGTTCGTAAGGGCTAGCTACAAAGCTGCCGAAGGACTAAAGAGCCACGCGCTAGTGGCACATAATGCCATCTCAGTCTTTAGGTTCGCTGAGTCCATCGAGTATCAGTAATATGTCCAGCAGCAATGGTAGCTGCAACAACGTCTACCAGGGTACGAATAGTTACTGTATAACTCAGGCACAACTGCCGCCGCCACTTCAGCAACAACAACAGCAACTATCCACTCGCATTGTAAACATTAGCAACCAATTTGCACGTTTGACGAATTTTGATAGCATACAGCAACACACCCCTGTTGCCACTACGAACAGGATTACCCAATCTTTTGTAGCCACATTGGCGAACTCCAATCCAATGTGGTATAGCAACATAGGCCTCCAATCTATAAAGTCCGCAAATAAGGCCAACACAACAAATCTGTAACAGCGAGTAAAATCTTAAAATTGGCCGCAGCATGGGTGGCCGCAAACAGCAACAATAATGGCCTAGGCATGGATAACAGCACAGCAATTTTGGAAAACGAGAGCCCCCCGACTTATGGGAGTATATTTCGCTCAAAAACAAGAACCACCGCTTTTGCTACAGATACTCTGAGCTCTGAGTAAGTTAATTCTTGTTTTCTTTTTAATTATTATTATTATTTAATTTTATTTCGCTTTATATGATAATTTGATTATTTTTTTTTTTGTTTGTAAATTAAAATTTATTATTTCCTTATTTTAATTACTCATTAACTAAGATCAGTCCTTTAAAATCTATTTCTGAAAACTCGCCAAGTGAATTAAGAAATGGTTTGACTTGTACTATAGGGTGACCAGATAAAAACGATAGGTAAAAAAAATTTAAATAAAACAACAACAGTATGAGATATACGAGTAAAATTGATTCTGACTTTATTTTGAAGCTGTGTTCATGTCATTATGTGTGGAATAAGACATTCAAATGGCCGCCTTGGCTTCGCTGGCAGCGGTCGCTCCAATTTTTGATGACTCGGTCCAATATGTGCAGCGTTATTCCGGCAAT
This sequence comes from Volucella zonaria, assembly GCA_963966105.1. NCBI lineage: Eukaryota > Metazoa > Arthropoda > Insecta > Diptera > Syrphidae > Volucella > Volucella zonaria. The sequence goes on along the minus strand of OZ014530.1, from coordinate 313,921,115 downwards.
AACGTATCGAATGTTGACTTCGAGCTCGTCCAAGGTGGTTGGCTTGTTGGCGTAGACTAAAGCATTGACGTAGCCACAGAGAAAATAGTCGGGTGGTGTCAAATCGCATGATGGCGGGGGCCAATTGATGAATGCCCGCCGCGAGATGGCCCAGTCGCCAAATTCCTTCTTCAGAACTTCGAGCGTTGCGTCGTTTGTATGGCATGAAGCGTCATCTAGTTGGAACAACAGCTCGGATACAGAAAGTCGGTTAACATCACTCTATACTTAAGACGGTATTGACGGTATTTCGAAAGAAAATTCTTGCGTCAGCACAATCTTATACGGGTGTAGGCCCAAATCCAATTGCAAAATATGCCGGATTAGTTCTCTGGCGATGCCCAATTCAGCTGATAGGCGTCGAATCGACATTTCTGGGTCTTCTTCGATACTGGCCGCCGCGGCTATGTTTTCTTCATCTCACAGCAATCTCTGTCTGGTTGATGGCTTAAGACCCAAAAGAATGTACTTAAACTTTTCCACGGTGCGACGAATTGCCTGCACACTGACGCCATGATGACGACCGACCTCACGACGAAATTCACATTGCTTATTTACAACTGAGCCGGAATTTCGATAATATTTTTTTAATAATCTCCGCACGTTCGGCAAGCGTAAAGCGATGCATGATGAAATGAAAAACTTTACTGAATGTTTTGACATCTGGATCTCATTGGCAACTTTGACAGCTGCTGAAACATAACAATTGGAAAAACTATCATTGCTATCTGCTCACCCTATAGTTTTGTGGTGCTGAACAAGCACAAGTAAGGTGGATTTGTGCGCGTTATGCTGAATACCATGTTTGTTTGGATAATCTCCTGTCACCCATATCCTTAATCAATGTACACAGTTTATTGAAAAAGTTCCGATATTCATTTTGTATAAATTGTAAAGGTCGCGCTACTATTTTTTTACTCATGGAATTATTATTTTTTGCTGTTTCTCTAGCCATCGTAGATATTTTAACGCGATTACTTGATTTAGTAGCCAACAGAATTCGTCTGAAGTACGTGTGCTTATTTCGTCGTGTCACGTTATTTTTACAACGGAACAAAGAGTTGCCATCAAACTTGAATAAAAATTGAATAAAACCGACACGAAAACTTTTTAAATGTTAGAAACAGTGTATGGTGATAAGAGTCCAAGCAAGGTATTTAAATAGTAATCACGGTTTAAAGTCGGTCGCCGAAGACGATCTAAAAGAACGGCGAGCCTCCACTTCCATTTTCTAATCGGCGAGCCATGGTTAAAATGTTTTCTGATATGTACTTGATCGAATTTTGAAGCGGATATGAGAGTGCGCACGGAAGTGTACTGCACAGGCGACTAATTCTTGTTTAACGATAATGTTCCTGCGCATTCGTCGTTATTGGTAATCCAGTTTCGGCTCAAAATTGGTGTGCGTGATCAATATACTCACCGGATTTGGTGCCGCCCGACTTTCTATTCGCATACCTAAAGACTGCCATCAAATGGATTTTAACGAGATATATCGAGGGTGTTGCGAAAGATTCCGGAACAAGTTTTCCAGAGGCTCTACGACTTGTCAAAAATGTTTAGAAAAAAGGCAGGGCATACCATATGTATAACAGATGTAGTAGATGAACAAACTAATAATAAAAATAAAACACAACGCTGAAACTCGTCCGCACCATTCCACAGATTCTGCGTAACTAATTGCCGTTGGTCCCAGTCAATATCAGCAAAAAGGCTCGTAAAAGCGCAGATTCCCTTCCTTGAGAGAAATGCCATTCTCTCCCTCTTCCATACAAACTTACACGACATACCAACACATAGTCAACCTTTCAGCGATTGTACTATGCTGCGATGGGCAGCAGAAAGGAAAAAATACAAACTCTTCATAAGTAACATCTGTTTTTTATTTGTATCATATTGTTTACTCTAACACGGCCATCCTGACCTATTCATCGCCCTCGATGAATTCCTCACCTTGTTTCTCGGTTGCTCGTCCTTCAACAACCGTAATCTATGAACAAAGATAAGCAAACGAATACCATCAGAGTATCACAACTCGAGCCTATCAGAGCATCAGTCCCGTCAGAGAATCACATCTCAAGACTATCAAAACAATTTGGAAATAAATCCCACAAGTATCACTTACCTTTTCCACAGTAGGATCTGCACTGCAAGCTTCTATTCTCTAGCTCCCACGATAATAGTCTTGCTGTTTATCTTCGAAAGCTTGTACCTATCGTTGGATAATATACCCTCAACCTCGTAAGGTCCTCGGAAATGAACGTCCAGCTTTGATTTTCGAATTTGGTTGCTCCTATACAAGACTTTATCTCCAATATTGAGTGTTGACGGTTTGCATTTTCCTTTGTCAAAGCGGAGCTTCATTCGTTTCGCAGCTAGACACCGTATTGCTTCAACGTCATCAAACTCCGGTTCTATATTAAGGTGACTTAGGAGAGCACTAATCTCCGGCGTTCGGCCATCAACACCGATTAGTATTTCCATTGGCGAAAGTCCCGTAGTTTTATTCATGCCAATTATACTCGGCCTACGTAGCTGGTCCATTCCAAATTGATATTTAGATTGGTCCTCAACAGGTTAGAAACAGTATCCACGAACCGCTCGACCTGACCATTAGCTCTGCTCGTGCTTGGTGCGATGGTGTGATGATTAATTCCATATGCCCCACAAAATCCTTTGATCTCGCCGCTAGTGAAATTAGTACCTTTGTCGCTGATAATACGACAGGGAACACCAAACAATGTCACAAAATCGTTCATTAAGCGTATGGTTTCAGCAGCCTGTTATGTTCTGCACGGCGACAGGATCACAAATTTTGTATTGTAAAAGAATCAACAATAATTAGAATGTACCGGTTATCGGTTCCAGCGTCCCCTTTGAATGGACCCATACAGTCGATGTGTATTGTATGAAAAGGGGTCGGTACTTTATCGATAGGATGCAATTCAGATTGCTTCTTTCCCGACAGTCTTTTTGCAACTAGGCAAATAAGACAAGATCCTACAAACTTCTTTACATTTCTTGCCATAGAAGGTATCCAAAAGTGTTGTCTCATCTTTGCTAGCGTCTTTTCCCAACCGATATGACAATTGTCCTCATGACAACGTCTCATTAATGACATACGACACTGTTTGGGGACGTACAACTTATTACCTTCTTCTGTGATCCTGTAAAGCAGACCTTGCTTAAATAAGTAGCGAGACTTCGCATCTGTATCATTAGCACGAATTTGATCGATAATTTCCAGAACCTCTTGATCCATACCTTGTTCGACGTTAAGCCAATTTTCAGTTAGACTGTTAAGTTGATAGCAAGTTCGCACAGGTGGGTTTCGGCTGAGATAATCAGCGTGTTGCATAACCTTTCCCTTACGATACTGGATTTCAAACTCCAAATACTGGAGATAAATCCACCATCTAGCCACTCTAGGTCGACTTTAAAGCATTACAGTCCGTAACTATTGTGAATTTAATACCTAGCTTCATAGGGTTTTGTGGCCTGACTGTAATAAGCAATTACATGACGCTGCCCGTCTATCACTTGCATCAATATTGCACCGAAACCAATGTAACTCGCGTCGGTGTGAAGCTCCGTTTTTCGTGTTGGATCAAAAATGATTAAAACTTTTCTTTTAGTGAGTTGATTGATAGTGCCTGGCTTCCTCGAACTCCTGAGTCCATAGAAATTGTACCCCTTGTTTCGTAAGTAACGTGATGCAACTAGTTTTGACTGCGAACGCAGGGACAAATCTTCGAAAATAGTTCGCAAGCCCCATAAATTGACGGATCTCCCTAATATTTGACGGAACGGGTGCCCGAACAAGTGCATCTACTTTGGATGTTCCCGGTCTTATTCCTTCGAAAGAAATTTCTCGCCCTAAATACTCTACTTTCGACTGGAGAAAATGACACTTGTCGACATTTAAAGAGAATCCACAATCATTTTGATGGAATAAGCACATCATCCAGATAGACAGGAGCGATGTCGTCTCTGAGGTCGCCAAGCGCGTTGTTGATTGCTCTTTGAAACACAGCTGGAGCGTTCGTTAATCCGAAAGGCATGCGCAAATACTCATAATGTCCGTCGGGCTTTACGAAAGCTGTCTTTTCGACTGCATCCTCCGCTACAGGAATCTGGTAAAAGCCGGAAACCATATCCAGTGAAGTGTAATACCGATAACCAGATAGTCTGTCAAGCTGGTCTTCAATTCTGGGCAATGGAAAACGATCCTTTACTGTTATACGATTAAGGGCCCGGTAATTGACACATAAGCGATTTTGGCCGTTCTTCTTCCTAACCAGCACAATCGGACTAGCAAACGGTGATTGGCTATCTCGTATAATGTTGTGTGCCTTTAGCTAAGTTATGATTTCCTTTACAACCTGACGCTCCGACAGTGATAATCGATAAGGCATAGGCCTTATGCTGGTATCCGATTGTAGTTTAATGTTAAATGCCCCAGATTTTACAACTACCGATGGATAACCTCGAACAACAAAATCTCTATATTTGTCAACGACATGATCGACCTGTTCCTTATATTTATCAGGTGTACTAAGGTCTGTAGTTCTCTCAACAATATTAATGAAGGATTGACTTATTGATTTTCGCCGGATTGTGGACCCTGTACTATCGACTTTTATTTCAAAACCAATTAACATGTCGCAACTCAGACAATTTGGGTCAATAATATGAAAGTTAACCTCAATTATTAGATCTTCAAATTCTACTAGTAGATCAGTCTGCTCCGTTAGAAGAATGGAACTTGAACCTATGCCTTGAACGCTAAGGAAGTGAGTCGATGTTTCTGCGTTAAGTTTTTTAGCAATATCGGACCTGATCAAAAACAATCGGAGCCAGTATCAAGAAGGCTCCGACAGCGATGGTATCACCCCGGGATTTTGGAACATTACTGCATAGGCTAACTTTCCTCCTTTCTGCTCACTGTTTGGCCCAACAGGTTTTATCCTCGTGTCCCGTTTTGCCACAGAAATGTATTTGAACCTGCCTTTGGTTCTGTCGGAATACTGAGGTTTTGTGTCGTTTTTAATATGGACGATTGTGTACAGTTAGCTTTAATGTACCCTACTTTACCGCAACCAAAACACTTTTTATTTGTAACTAAACGTTGACGTTTGGAGTCTAAGATTGCATCATCAGCACTCTTGGGTTTCGAACGATCGATTTTGGTATCTCTTTTATTGTAGTTTAAATAGCTAAATCCACGTTTGTGCCTAGGAGATTCAACCACAGACGACAGGTGATCAATAAGAGACTGTACAGTGGGCGGTATAACGAAGGTAAGGGAATTTCGTAGACCCACGTTTGCGATGCACCCTATGACAATTCGGACTACTTTGTCTTCAGGTATTTCAAAAGGCAAGCGGCTGATCTGAGAGACTTTCTCCATGACAAAGTCTGCATACGTGTCGAAATCACCACTTTCAATGTTCGATACCTGCCCCAACTGTCGCACAATGTCCGATCCACTCGCGAAAGTGTGAATGAGTGAGGCACGTAAATCGCTTCAAACATAATGCTGGTAACCATACTTTTCGTACCAGGACTTAGCCCTACCGATAAGAGCGTTCTGAACCCGAGGAAGGACGTCAAAATCCTTCAATTTGTCCCTATTAATTCAAGTGTCCACATCCTGACACCACTTGGCTTTGTTTACCCGCGAATGGTCGGGATCGTAGGCTGGAAACCCAACAAATTCCGTTGAATGACGCTCTGTTTTTACCACTGCACCAATAATTGAGTTAAGTGCATCAAGCGTAATGAGCGGGTAATTGCTTCCACCTGGTGGAACACTAGTCGCTGCTGCTGTTTTCTGAGACATTTCCTCGCTTGTTGCCTCTTCTTCCATGTCAACGACATTCGATTCTTCAGCCATTGAAATAATTGTAAAAACAACTCACCGTTAAAATCCAGAAATCCCGTTTGTTCAAAACAGATATGCGCACAATTTCACTATCACTGTTAGTACACGCGTTACTTGGTTTCGATATAAAATTATTATAAAAAAAAAATTTTTTACTTTTTTTTTCGTACGGCAGGGTGTATCCCACTTCTGATAACAGGTATAGTAGATGAACAAACTAATAATAAAAACAAAAACACAACGCTGAAACTCGTTCGCACCATTCCACAGATTCTGCGTAACTAATTGCCCTTGGTCCCAGTCAATATCAGCAAAAAGGCTCGCAAAAGCGCAGATTCCCTTCTTTGAGTGAAATTCCATTCTCTCCCTCTTCCATACAAACTTACACGATATACCAACACATAGTCAACCTTCCAGCGATTGTACTATGCCCATCGCACTCTTAAGCCAACCAGAGAAAGGCAAAAATACAAACTCTTCGTAAGTAACATCTCGCTTTGCGAGACTTACTCAGTTCTTTTCGGGATTACTGAAATAGATTCGAGTATCAGTTTGGATGTCAAACAATATGGCAATCTTCTGCCTTGGATTTATATTTGTGTGTATTTTGATTTGGTGAGAGGGCTGCCATTAGTTCTCCCTTTAATACACGGACGATATTGGAAAGTCTGAGCATTTTGAGATATTTAGGGATAACGAAAATGCACTCGCATATGCGCAATTGAGGTCCAAAGATTCTTAGAACCAAAGATCCTATCGTGGTACTAAGAACCACAATTAATGAAAACAGGATGTTCCGGATAAAGTCTCAGAAAATTCAAGGCGTGATTCTTTGGCATATTTGGGTCGGAAATTAAACTCCTCAGATACGAGAATTCTCGGAGATTTTATACAAAAACATACCCGAAACTTATGTAAGGTTGGTAAACGGTATAAACTATGCTTTTTAATGTCGTGCAAGACTCTAAATTGAAGGAGGACATTGACGTATCCAGAACCATTTCCCTTCCTTCTGCCGAAGATAGCGGAACAACCATTTAGGCAACACTTAATAATTGAATGAAAATGTTAGAAGATAATAAGTCGTAATGTGTGAACTTAGACCACTATATTTCGGAGGTGATGTATTTCCGACTCACATGCACTTTATGCGAACCAGCCAGGATATATTGGGTCTATATTCATGCGGTTTGCTAAGAGATGGCGTAACTTGTATTATTCCATTGTTATTATACCATTGGAACATGCGTTGGAAAGCTACTGTCATTGTGCGTCATTTCAGTATATGTCATTCATTTGAAGCGTCAACAACAATAATTTTTTTTCACTCAAACATGTCGAACTTTGTGCCTGAAAAAGTGTTTTTGCGGGGAGTTCTTCTTCATTACTTTAATATGAAGAAAACTGCTGCCGATAGTCATCCTATTTTGGTGGAAGTTTATGGTGAACATGCGCTAGCTGAGCGAACGTGCCAGAAGTGGTTTGCACGATTTAAAAGTGGTGATTTTGGCTTGGAAGACGATGAACGTCCTGGGCAGCCAAAAAAGTTTGAAGATGAAGAACTGGAAGCATTACTCTATGAAGATTGTTGCCAAACATAAGAAGAGCCCGCAGAATCTTTGGGTGTCACTCAAGCAGCCATTTCAAAATGTTTAAAAGCAGCTGGATATATTCAAAAGCAAGGAAATTGGGTTCCACATGAATTCAAGCCGAGAGACGTCGAAAGGCGGTTTTGCATGTCCGAAATGCTGCTGGAACGCCACAAAAGGAAGTCATTTTTGCATCGGATTGTTACTGGTGATGAAAAATGGATCCATTACGACAACCCCAAGCGCAAAAATCATTTGGCGAACCAGCCAAATCAACGGCAAAGCGGAATATTCACTGCGCGAAGATAATGCTCTGTATTTGGTGGGATCAGATGGGTGTGCTGTATTATGAGCTACTAAAACCGGGTGAAACCATCAATGGACAACGCTACCGAACACAATTAATCCGTTTGAAGAGAGCAGTGGCCGAAAAACGTCCGGAATATGCGACCAGACACGAGGCAATAATTTTCCATCATGACAACGCTCGGCTACATGTTGCTATTCCGGTTAAGAACTATTTGGAAAACAGTGGATGGGAAGTCTTACCCCATGCGCCTTATAGCCCAGACCTTGCCCCTTCTGACTACCATTTGTTCCGGTCGATGCAGAACGCGCTCACTGGAGTACGGTTCACATCAGAGCAGAATATCAAAAATTGGCTAGATTCATTCTTAGCTGCCAAGCCGGCGCAGTTCTTTTAGGATGAGATCCACAAATTGCCAGAAAGATGGGAAAAAGTCATAGCTTCAGATGGGCAATACTTTGAATAATACTATTGTACATGTTTTTCTTAAATAAACGTTCAAATTTTGAAAAAAAAAAACGCACGAATTAAGTTATATACCCAATAGGTTACCAAAATTCTTCACTCTCGCAAAAATTGATTCCAATATTTTTTGGTATCTAACATACCACTTGATCAAGAAATTCCCCTTAATTCATCTAAATCTATATTGTCCCCTTCAAAGTAATGCCCATCGACTGCAACACACTTATGCCAGCGCTTGATCCAATCCTCGAAACAGTTTTTATATTCGGTTTTCGGTATGTTCATCAGTGCTTCCTGCGATTTTTCCATTACTTCCTCTCGGCTGCTGACACGCGTTCCCGGTAGCGGTTTTTTAACTCGATTGAACAGGTGAATTCGGTGGCTGCTGGATGGTATTTGTTGCATTTTTGGCACTGTACGAAGGTGCGTTATCATGGTGCAAAATCCACGAGTTTTCTGTCCACAATTCTGGTCTCTTTCGGCGAATTGCTTCACGCAAACGTCTCATAACGCCCAAATAATAGTCGTATTCTTTGTTTACTGTCTGGCCTTCTGGCAGGAATTCATGATGCACTACAGCGTTGTAATCCTTGAAAACCGTGACCATTGCCTTCTTTTTTGACTGAAAACAACGTGTTGTTTTTGGTCTCGGATGATTTGGTGAACGCCATTCACTTACCTGATGTCTGGATTTCGTGTCGTACTCATAAACCCACGTCTCGTCTCCTTTTGATGAATGTGGGATCGGATTCAGCCTCGCAAATCATCCCTTTTGCGACGTCAACACGGTCTTTTTTTGCATGAAATTGAGGTCTTTTGGCACCAACTTTGCTGCTACACGACGGAAACCCAAACCATTAACCAAAATGTCTTGGACGGACCCATAGGCAATGTTCAAGTCCTCCGCTATCTCTCTGATGGTTAATTTGCGGTTATTTTTTTTACTTCGTCAATGTTGTTTTCGATGTCGATGGTCTGCCACTGCGTTCATCATCTTCTATTGACTCACGACCACTTTTGAACCGCTCGCGCTCGTACCACTGGTAAACGACCGTTTTCTTTACAGAATCGTTGCCGAAACACTTTTCCAACATTTCCAACGTTCGCGCACCATTAAATCCGTTTTTTTACGCAAAATTTAATACGAGTACAAGTCCGTTGTTGCAAATTTAAATCCATTTCTAAAATTGTGAAAAATCGCCAACACACAGAGATAGATATACTCTTGGCTACGTAAATTTGCAAATGTTAAGCTATGATACTAAGATTTAGAGGGAATGTCAACAAAAGGTTCACCAACTTAATAAGAAAAAAACAGAACTCAAATCGGAGCAATGGGAGCGTGACACGGTGGTTATTCCGAAGTACCTGACCTAATAAAGAAAACACAAAAAGTTTGAGAAAAAATATGTTTATTCCTCTACGTAGTCTCCTTTTTAATTCAATACACTTTTCCCAGCTTTATTGCTGCGAAACTTCGCCAAACACTCGATTGAAACATCCGCACGACTCTGTTTTTGCTCCATTGTGAGCAATCGCGACACCCATCTTGCGCACAGCTTTCTTATGTCCAATTTTTAAGTCAACATGCGATGTATAGCGCTTTTTGAAATGCCTACCATATCTGCTAGTTCACGCACTTTCAATCGACGGTCATCCAATACCATTTTGTGGATTTTTTCAACATTTCTGGTGAACTCACCTCATTTGGCCGACCACTGCGTTGTTAGTCTTGGCAACACCTACGGCTTCGTTTAAACTCTCCCACTCAATATTTTATTTTTGCAAAACGAAGGAGCAGACTCCACCAGAGTAGAATCCAGTTCAATTTTTATGTTGGTTGGATTGAGGCCTTTCAAATGGAAGTATTGGATCACATAACGATGACCAATTTTTTCCATATTTACAAATTCATTGAGAGCCTTCACTATTGATGGCTGCCGAACAAACATTAAACAACATAGTGTCGTCAAACTTCAAATTTAAGCTTTATAAGGTTGCTACTACTGCAACAGTCATTCTTTTTAAACAACAACCGGAACCTACACGTCAAGCGACTTTTGTTCTGGACTACCCTCGTACATATGTAAGTTTAAGAACCACAACTTAATGGGATTAACTATTTAGCCTCCCACACTTGGATTGGACAAGAGTGCAACAGTTTCTTTTTTTTTTGTACATAAAAACATCCAGGTACAACATCGACTAACTAAAAGCCCTTATTGCTTCATAACTTAAACCAATATCTCTCCTAAAAGTGAAACAACAATTTACAATCATTCGAAAACATGCAAGGAAAAAAATTGTACCAGATAGTTTTAAAATGACTATGAAAGAAGAGCGTGCCACTTTTAAAGCACACATGGCGGCTGGTCAAGAATCGACGGTTCTAAGAATTCCACCTAAAATCAGAGTAGTAATGCGAGTGAGCTTGTGTCTAATTAAAAGATGAACAAAATGGCGCCCAGCTAGATTTACAAGTGAGTGTCGATCTGACACACATGCTTTTGCAAACGTTTTTCCTCACGAAGACCACAACAGGCTCTGAAGATAGAAACTCTCATAGATTCGCCAAAGAACTGACAGGTCTTTGACAGTTCACTGCAGAATTTCGACTGCAGTTTGTTTCAGTTTTGTGTTGCGAAATATCGAACATTTTTTTCCTTATAGGTAGCATGTTAGCTTTCCAATCTGATGAGATTTCTGTTTAGAAGCGTGGGGAACTTATTGAAAACGACGCATATTCAATTTTTTTAGGCATACTATTGCGAAGAATTTTTCAGTGTGATACTTGAAGCAGAATATTCAGCAAGTCTAAACCGCACAAACGTAAGAAATATCGACGAAATGGAGAGGAAAGGAGTCGAACTCTCAATAGTTTTGGTGTTTAAAATAACTTGTCCTAGCACCGAAATTCTTCTACCCTCTATAAAAATTATTATTTTCGGTACATCTGTGTATCAAACTTTACGTATTGTGTTCTGAAGATTTACTACGCTGCGTTACGTTATCTAATTAATTGGAACTGAGATTGGCAGCACTAAAGAAACTGCCGGCGTTCGCCTGTTAAAACTGACACTGACAGCTAGTAACGAATAGAAAAAACATAATTTTCGTTCGATGAAGTAACAATTAAAAAATTTACAAAAAGATAATATTAGGGTTAAATTTAATGAACTAGTTAACTGGCATCACACTATAAATAATGAATCGCCACATACATTTCGGAATCAAAGAGGTAAGGAGCATTCAGTGGCACATACTCCGACTAAAGTTATTTGTTTTGCCAGCTAGCTGCCAGTTACGCCAATGGTTCTCTCAGTCCGAAACTTGTAACTGACTACGCTTTAGAGGACGCAGTCAAACTAAAGATCCTGAACGCCTTTGTCCGCCTTAGTCCAGAAAGAGCACTACACCAAGCAAAAGAATCAGGCCTACGTTATGAAGAGAAGAAACCGAAAAGTATTCTTGATGGCGTAACCATTGCAATTAAAGATAACTTCTGTACCAGGGATGTATCAACGACATGTGCCGCAAAGTAAGATTGTTTTATTTCCGTTGTTCAGAGATGGGTTACAAGGATCCTCCTCACTATAGAATGCTTGAAGACTTCAAACCAACGTACAATGCAACAGTGTGCGAACGTCTTCTCAAAGCAGGAGCAGTCCTCATTGGAAAAACTAACCTCGATCAGTACGCAATGGGTTCAGGAACCGTCGACTCAATATTCGGACCCACAAAAAACATTTGGAGTGAAAATTTGGCGGATGACAGTTGGCGAATAACTGGAGGAAGCTCTGGTGGATCTGCTACCGCTGTGGCTTCTGGAATTTGTTTCGCGTAAGGTAATGGATTATTGTTTCAATCGAAAACTCATTCACTTATTTTTTTAGTGCAATTGGATCTGACACAGGCGGTTCGACGAGAAATCCTGCTTCGTATTGTGGTGTTGTTGGGTTGAAGCCCACTTACGGGCTGGTATCACGTCACGGTTTGATTCCACTGGTGAATTCAATGGATGTGCCTGGCATTTTTACTCGCAACGTCAGTGATTGTGCTCTGATTCTCAACGCGATTGCAGGTCCGGATAACTTCGATTCCACTACGATAAAGCAGCCATTTCATAGATTTCAATTGGAAACGGCCCAAGACATCGATGTATCGACGATTCGTATCGGTATCCCCAAAGAATATTACTGCCCCGGCTTATCCGAAGAAGTCCATCAAACATGGATGAAAATTGCCGACATGCTAGAGGATGGTGGCGCCCAAGTTAGCCAAGTTTCCCTTCCCAATACCTCGGCATCGATTTTCGTCTACTCAATCCTCAATCAGTGTGAGGTCAGCAGCAACATGGCTCGCTACGATGGCATCGAATTTGGATTACGATCAAATGACGAAAGTAGCACCGAACAGCTCTATGCGAAATCACGTGCAGAGGGATTCAACACGGTCGTCAAAACAAGAATCCTCACGGGAAACTATTTTCTGCTCCGAAGAAACTACGAAAAGTACTTCGAAAAGGCTTTGAAGGTGCGCCGTCTTATCGCAAACGACTTTGACAATGTGTTCCAGTCATCAGATATCCTTCTGACTCCAACAACTTTGAGCGAAGCTCCATTGTACAAAGACTTCGCGTCCCAGTCGAACCGAGATCAGTGCGCTGTTCAAGATTTTTGCACTCAACCCGCCAATATGGCTGGAATTCCAGCCATCTCCATCCCCATTCGACTGTCCAACAATGGTCTTCCAATCAGTCTCCAATTGATGAGTAGAAAACTTTCCGAACCTACTTTGCTCAAAGTAGCTGCCTGGATAGAGTCTAGAGTTGAGTTCGACTGCCTGGCCAACAAACAAATATACGAAGCAAGAAAGTGATTTTTGTTTTTGATAATTTATTGTTGCTAAGTAATAAATAATTAATTTTTGGAATTAAGCTGTTTATTTTGTTTTAAGAACACTACCGAACCATCGGAAAGTTAGGTTACACGACAATACACAGAATGGCACTGAGATTGCATTGGGCACGCCGGTAGGGAATGTAATAATCCCGCTAAATGGTGCGAAATTAAACTTATCGTCGAACACCACGACTGGGGTGTATCTGTATTTGAATGATATAACGATCAGCATCATTGAGAGCAGACCTTTAAATACATAACCGCAAACGAGGTCCATCGAGGCGCCCTTAAGCTTAGAAATGCTTTCATCGCTCTTCAGTTTCGAGCGCAGGGTAGTGATTTTGTTTTCAGCTCGCATCTTGCGTATCGTTTTAGCGTAATCCCCCATTGCGTGGTCGTCCAGGCTTTTGAGCTCCTCCTGTGCCAATCCGATTTCTTCCAGAATTCGAGGATCATTTTTATGATTCGAGAGCCAGGAACCCACTGAAAACTGAAAGGGCAAATGTAAGAAGGTTCGGCTGAGAAAGAAGACTTACAATCTTAATAATGTTTTGGGAGAAGGTTAACAGGAATGTGACGATACTGATTCCTACGAAAAGATACATCTTGAACCAGCGAATCGTTTTGGACAGCCAGAATGAAGTGTAAATATATTTTGTTATGGAGGTGTCAATTTTGACTGTCACTTCGCAACTGTCAGAATGTCTCGGTTCAGCTGGTATATGAACTTCATTTGCGTTTTTAAATTGAAAATTTGCTTCAAATTGATAAAGGTGAGTTCATATTTTGTCTTTTGAATTTGGGATTGAGTTCAGAGACTAGTACACTTTGGAAAATAAATTTCCTACTCCTATAGCTGTTTATTCTTTTTCTCCAAAATTCCGTTTCTTATATATAAATAATAATGTCGGCTTTCTAAAACGTTCTCAGTATTAATTCTATCGTCTATAAAATCATTTATGTGTAGATAAAATGGTTCCTTATAAATAGAAAAGACAGTAAAGGCTAAAGCAAAATATCGCTTCGGCTTCGCTTTGACGTTTCAAGTTCAACTGTAGGAATTCAATGCTATCTATCACAATGTCGACTTACGTTTGGTATTCGAAATGAAGAACGTAGTGCTACTCAAGGTACATATAATAAGGTAATATACTTGGCGCAATTATTTTGGTCTCGTTCTGCGTATCTGTCAAATGCCGACCACTATGACGACAAAGGCGGAAATATTTTGGTTGCGATAGATTTTTGATTTAAAACTGATTAAACAGAGTTTGAAGGTGTTAAAATGCGTTGTGTTGTGTACGGGTGTTGTGTTAACAACTATAAAAGCAAAAATAAAACTGGAAATGAGGAGATATCGTATCACTCGTTTCCAGAAGAAAGTAAAATGTGCCAGCAGTGGGCTTTCTTGTTCCGCCGAAAAGGCAAGTTAAATACAAAAACGGCGCGAATTTGTGGCAAACATTTAAAAAAAAAAGTGGTTTTGCCATTAATCCATTGTACGAACAATTTGGAATAGTTCTGAAAACAACTAGAATTAGAGAGGATGCTGTTTCTTCACTTTTGTTACCATTGCAAAAGGATGAAGAAGTGACGAGCCCACGGGATTTACGGATTCAAAATAGACTTTTGATCCCAAGGTATGTGAAGAACAATTATTATAACCGTTATTTACACTAATAACACTCGGTTTTTTATTTCAGTGATGCACTAATTGTGCATGTCAAGGAGAATATAGATCTGGAAGTCCCAGCGAAGAATTTATTTCTATCAAACATGTGTGATTGCTCTACGCAAACTGAAGTTTCCAAGGTAGAGTGCGGTACACAAGTTAAACTATTAATGGTCAACTGTAGTACACAAAATGATGAAATCATCCCTACATATTCTTAGTAAGTAGATGAGATATTAAATTAGTATAATGCGAATTAAGTGTTAATTAGAGTTTCAACCATTGTTTGTGTTTTGCAGATTATTGGAGCAAATAGCAAAAATTAAAGCAGAAAACTGGAAGCAGCAACAAACTATTGACTTCGTTGGCCATATTTTTACCAATGGTCAATTAGGAAAATTAGAATGTCCTCAAGAACGTGCAAAATGGTCATCAGACGATATTGCTAATGCGATCGCAATACATGCAGCTGGCCCCCGAGCCTACCGATTGCTGTTGCGAAAACAATACCCTCTTGACGAAATGAAAGTCAAAGAGAAAATTGTCTATGACAAACGGAAGGATGAAACCCTGAAAGCTGCAAAATACGTGCAAGTGGCGATGATAAGGGGATTGATTGGCAATTGGAAACAACCAATTTTCTGCGACTTTGACCAACGAATGACCAAACAAATACATTATTCACCAATTTAGTGAATGTGGTTTTAAAGTGTGTGCCGTCGTCGTCGTGATCTTGGGGGAACAAATCACGGTTACAAAATCGTTTTTTCAAAACCCAACCGATGAATCAAGGAATGTGTATGTGTTCGCTGGTGTGCCTCATCTCATAAAACCCATCCGGAACAGCTTCGTTGATAATGGTGGTTTTATTTTGGAAGGGAAACTCATTTCCAAAGGAATCATAGAAGAGCTTATTTCGAAAACAAATGATAAGCCTGATTTGAGTATTGCATACGAAATATCACTAACCAATTTATATGTTAAGGGTGCAGAACGTCGAAAGGTGAAACTTGCTAAAAAATTACTCGCACACACGGTCTCTCAAGCTATTATGCTGGCTGGGAACTAAGTTTGGAAGACTGGCTTAAGTGTTCTGTATTTCTTAAACAGATAATAATTCAAATTTCCTTAAAAATCGTGTGTCAACTACATCTTTACAATTTCAGGTGAATGATTGGTTCGACTGTCTTAAAGTAAGAGTTCCTTACCAGGATAGTCGCGAACGAGTTCAAGGCGTTGGACTTTCAGAATCGCTCTAATTTAGAATTATCAATGAGATAACTCCCATAATGCTTAATATGAGAGTTAAAGGAAAACGAGCCATGACGCCCTTCCAGAAAGATAATGTTGAATTAAAAGAATTTTTGTTTTTACAATCCTATAATACTTTTAGGCATTATCATGACGAATAATTCTCTTCAACTTTTGTACAATGACTTAAAGACATACTGACTGAATCAAGATGTTTTAGAGAATTTTTTCAGAACGATTCGATCCAAAGATGGCCTATTTGATGCTCCAAACTGTTTGGAATTCATGTATCGACCACGTTCATACATACTTGGACGAAATGAAGTAAGTTTATCTATGAATGGTATGTTTTATTCTTTAAGTAATCATATTTTCTTTTAATACAAAACGTTCGTACTTAAATGTTCCAATAGAAGATAATACAACCGATTTAGGTACGGGCTATTTAAGTAGCACTCTAGTGAAGACATTTAATCCTGACTTCATAGCAATTGAAGAGCCGGTAGATGAACTGGAGTCTCTACAGTACGATGGACTGGGACATTTGCCAGAATACATTTGCCACAGGATCAAGAATCCAGATTTAGCTGTTCAAAATACCCAGCAAGAGATATCGTCCACGTGGACTAATCAGCTGACGGAGGGATATCTTCAAAAACCTAAAGGCAACAATGATAGTAAATATGGAGAAGATGAAGACAATTTTTAAAATGTTTAATAAAGATGATATAGTTTATTGTCGTAACTATTTAAAACAGTTACTTAATCTCTCAAAAGACATACCGTTCGAAAGAAAAGTGAACGAAATTTTTTTCCGTTCACGTATGTACTTTAGAATTAAACACCTTGTTGGCTCTCATGACGTCACCATCGACAAGATTGGCAATATTGATATCAATACCCCACAGGGGAAATTTCATCACGATTATTGACAGCTTTGTGACATTTATAATCTTGTATTTAAGGTCAATAATCTTCACTTATTTTATAACATCCAAGTACGAAACAGCTCCTTTATTTTACTGCTAAGTTATTGTAAATTGAATACTCTTATTTAAAGTTAATTTTCTCCTGTTTCGCGAAAACTTACACGCGAACACACCTAAATAATACAATAGAAGACAATTTAACAAGTAGAAAGAGAAATTGTAAAATAGTAGAGTTAAACCAGTCTATTTTGAATTTGTGATATTTTTTTGTAAACATAGAATCATTTTTATATTAACTTATGTTCTAATAAATTACATACTTATGTGTTCAAGAAATGGAATTCATCTTTTTGTGTTATATTTTCTCATACACACACATATTAAATTTGTTTCCATATACCCCGACACCAAGTGGCTGATGATTGTTGTTTTAGAATCGCTATTGATCAATATTTATCATTATAAATGAATAAAAGTCTCCGTAAAGAATTCCAACTCAAGCAATTATTAACGTACAGCATATGTAAATAAAAATTGATCACTCTCGGCAACCATCTTGGATTTTTCGGTACTTACATTTTTGACACATGAGCAATATATTAACTTATTATCTGTACCGTGGTGCTACTGACTTCGAAGTGAAGCAAAAGTTGGGACAGGCTGAACTTTTGCAGCAGTCAACAGCTGTGGAAACAAAAGAAACAAATGTAAACGGAGCAGTTTTGAAAATGTGAATTGGTCAATTTTGAGTGAAGTCATGCTTTCAATTGAAATAAAACACAAACAAATTTTCAACTCGAGAAAAAAGGTTTTTTTCTTTAATTGTGGAACAATTCAAGACAATTTCAAAAATGTCATTTCGAAGCGCACAGAGAGCAAATGCAACGTAACGTGACCAAAGCCATAGTCGGAGCGCTATTGTGTAAATGTCGAAAGTTTAAGACTTCTTGCATGAGCCTTCATTGATTTGCAAGTCCACATCCAAGCAGGGTTCTTAATAAGATCCCTGGGTAAATGGTCCGGGTAAACAGTCCGGTGCCAGTAGCCCCGATGGCTCCATCACCTCTACTCCACAATTATAGAGCTTTCTCAAATTTTTCGATATAACTCTTAAGGGGGGTAGGTACTAAGTAGCTAAAACTGAGTAGAGCCGATCGGCATACGGGTTTCCCCCGCCATCATCTTAAGGAAATGAAGTGCCCTAGTGCGAACACTTTCTCTCAGCTCTCTCTCGCCTGCAGCCCGCAATAGCTTCGTTCAGTCAGAGAAAATACGCTCTAAGAGTTCACCACATCGAAGTGAGTGTAGCAATTGATGGCCAGAGGCGTAATTGTTCTTTACAACTCGAGTCGTACCACGCCTTTTCTTTTGATTTCATACGTTTTATCGGTGAGAGATAAAAGATCTCATTAGTGAGGGAAGCGGATTCAGCGCTGCGCCTGGTATTGCACCGCACAGGCGACTCGTTATTGCTTCACGATGACACTACGGTTCACCGTTATTGCTAACCCAGTTTTTGGCAAGAAAATCAATTTTTGTGATCAATCACTTACCGTACTTGCCAGGTTTCTGCTGAAGACTGCCGGAATGTCGCTCAAACATCATCTTATGGTATCCACTATACGTATTCGTACTGCCGCATCAACAGAAACAGCTCAAACTTGCTTCGAGTTACAAGGTACAATATTATGAGATTCTTATTTACTTACTAACTTGTTTAGCGGGCTAACGATCCATGAATAGGTAGTTTGCCTGACTATAACATAATTCGTTGATAGGACTGTATTGCAACGTGCACCTTTCATGTATAACTTAAGTCACCGGTGTGCCAGCACACATGTGATTAATTCGTAAGTCAATCACCGCCCTGATTTTGAATGGGGGATAATCCCTATTCTCGATCTTTAGACCATCTCGGGGAATCCCCATTCAAATAAGTATAGATTCGCAGTCATTGTATAGGGTAGACTTGCCCTTTGGTAGGCGGTGAAGCCTACTTAAAACCTTTAGGTTTAAACCACAGCCACCATGATGCTCCGTCAAGGGGACCTACCTCTTCAAGTCAGGCGGGAACGGAAATTCCAGTGACTCCTGACTCACATTGTGCCAGAATTAAGCCCCTTTCAAGCTAAAAGTAAGACCATACAGATCTCAAACATCGACCGCCCGCATTCATGCTTTCAAATGTAGCTTGTCAAATGCTATGTACCTCATTCTCTCCAATCTGATGTCCTTTCATCTAAGACCACTTTTGTTCTGCCCTCATTGAGTACCGAGTTGACCTCTGACGAGTGCTCACGCAATATCAGTGCACTCGTAAAATTCGCAAATTCTGTGCTCATAAAAAGCAAAAAAAAAATACACCAGCGCCGTACGAGCCCAGGATAGTCCATAATCTAAAAAATGGAATGTGGCAGCGTTGGATAAGACCTACTTGAAGAACGAAATGGTGTCTGCCATCAAAGCCAATTAGAAATGGCTGCCTCGTCTTGGTTTGCGATGTCGACGCCCCACGCTCTTAGTGGTGACGATTAAGGTTGGTGAAGCTGTACTATAGCAAGGATGGAATAGCTCGTTCGGCTGACGTAAACACAAATGCTGGCACTTTCAAGAGGCCCGAGTCAAAACTAACGAACCCGTATGAGGACGTGTTAGAACGTGGTGAAGCTTTCCAAACTGGAACAGTTCACGGGGTGGGGATGTTGAGAATTAAAGGTCACACAACCGTCGATAACGCAGCATAATCGCCTCGGATATCCCTATCTGAAATAATCTCATTGTTCAATCGTTCTCACTCGCTAAATTTACGCTAATAATTTAGTCCTCCCATAAAATTTTGCATGCCCCCTAAGGAGCGAAATGACCACTGAGCCCAAATGTCTTTCTCTCCCTCTCTCTATCCAATTTTCCAAAAAAACTTAACACGTGCTCAGGCATTTTAGTAGTAGCAATACCCTCTTGAGTGTTCAATTCTTTTTTAGAAAGAATTATCTGATTTACACTGATGGAGAATAGACGACCTTTTTTGAGCCCCCCTTAGGTATAGAAAGTTCGCGCACCTCAGGTACACGTTTTTCAATGAATTAAGGTTTCCGGTCGTTTGACAAATAAAAGGTGATTTGTATGTACAAGTTTGTCTGACACCATAGGCAATGTATAGTATGTCGAGTGAGGCCTCCAGAATCCGTGCCCCGGTAGCAGTCGAATTGGGTGAGTTGGGTTGGATGGGTTATCGCTATTACGAGTACCACCTGGAGTATAATCCTTTGGAGTCACCTCCATACTGTTAACTATTTTATGCCTAGTTTAGACGTCCTTGGCGCTTAGTTCGACGTCTCACCTGGGTTCTTTTCAGAACCTTAGGATCTTTGACTCTTATGCCTTCCTGCCACGTCAAGCCAGCCAAAGAAAGAAAGGATTATAAGGATTAGTCGCGGTGCTGAAAAAGAGCTGATGGCTGGCTCTTAATGAGTCTACGAAAGCTCACATCTCCCCGAATCAGGTTATTGGCTTCGGAATATCCGACCTGTTCTGTGTAGGATTAGCTCTCCAGTCACGTAAATACCTTTAATTGCAAATCAACCAATAGAGTAGTGACGAATTAACCGTTGACGGTCAAACAAGACGAAAAAAAAAGTTTAGAGCTGCACATAAAATGTTTGCTCTTGAAGGGTCACGTGCAGCTAAACGACTATCGGTGAATGATGAATGACTGTAATAAACACATATATTACAGTTATTGCTACAGAGAACAGAAGTGTTATCTAAGACAAGTAGTCTTCAATTTTCTGTACAAGAGTGAACGCATTGGAGCAATCCGCATTATGGCCAAACTCACTAACATTAGTCTGATCATGACTCCAATGCGCAGTTAAATTACTACCTAGTTGCAGGCAAGGCTCTTGAAGAGATATTTTAGATGCAGCAATACTGCAGGAACCGGCTGCAACCGCAACAAACCGATCTTCGCCGATCGCATATTCTAAACTTTTCGCTTACTTCTCGTTTATAACAAGTATTATATTATATTAAGTTCTGCAGATCAATGACATCGATTCCAAGAACCCTTCAGAAATATCGCAGTTGATGTGCCTGGTTTCACTCGAGCACGCCTACGAAAATCGAGTGCAAAGGGAGGCAGGGCCTCGAGTGTTCTGCTATGAGAGAAGGGGGGATTGCACATAGGGTAGAAACCCATGAGGAACTTATAACTGGACGAACCATTCAACGCATGCGATGAAAGCCAAGATCTCCGTCTACATATAAAAATGAAATAAAGACGGCGATATCCAATTTAAATAAAATAAACCTGCTGGAACGGAAAGCCTACCTGTCAAACCATTTAAGGCAGTAGGAAATTACTTAACAGAGAGTATACACTGATTCATTTTTAAAGCTAATGAATGTGACCTCAGGACCATAAGAAATAAGACCTTTGAAACTACATTAACTATCGAGGCATCAGTATCTTTAGCACCGCGTTAACCGCAGCAACTATCGAGGATTCAGTATTCTTAGCACCGCGTGTAAGATTTGCCAATAATCTGATTGACTCCAATCAGTGTGGCCTTAGGGCTGACAAATTCACAACTGACCAAATGCTTACAGTATACCAGATCCTAATTAAAAACTTGGAAGTTTTTTCAAGGCCGTATACTATAGCTTCCATAGAGACAGGATATACAGAGCTATGTACTCGTACAGTTTTGTCATCTTGCCAAATTCGTAAACTCGTCAGATTATGCAGCGTGATTATGGAGAACGCTTGCGATTTCAAAGAGGGTTCACAAGTGCTGTCATGTGACTTCGTTAACATTACATTTGGCTTACAATTTTCGTGCAAGCCGAAACCGGGGGCACATATATCCAAAAGTCTGATCAACTGCTTGTATACGTTGATGTCATTGATATCATTGGCAGAGCGCAACGTGGCTGGTACTAACGACTTTGTGCACTTTGGCTATTAAAACTGATAATAAACTCTAATCAGATATTACACGAAGAGCGACTCTGGCCAAGCTGATACTTCAGCCTAAGAAGCAAATGACTAATAACGCCTTCTCAAGAAGCACTAAGAAGACTCTATGTAAGACCCTCATCATCCCAGTCCTACTATGTGCTTCAAAAGCATGAACGTTAGCGAAAGTGGATGAAGATATCCTTGGGGAGCTTAAACGCAAAATTCTTCGGGTGATATGTGGTCCCGTTTCCATTAGTGGAGGACGAAATTTAACGGCAAACTCAACGACCCGAACAGTGGCATTGGCCTGGTCAGAAAAGTGCCCATCAACCGCCTGTGTTGGCTAGTATATCGATAGCGAATACCTGAAGCAACGATAGTAGAAAAAAAAAGACTTAAGGTGGCCGCATAAGTGGAAGGAGACTTCAACCAACTTGAAGTGCGCATTTGGAGGCATTTAGCTGGAGACCGCGTTTATTGGACAGGTTTATAGCTTGAGGCTCAAGTCCATCTAGACTACAGCGCCGTCTAGGTAAGCAAGTAACACATGGAATTTTACGTTCTAGGACAATCAATAGAACCTGGCGGATCAGGGCCTCAACCAACAAACCCCTTCAGTTACTATTGAGGTATGAGCTCTGCCTTTGATTCGCTGGGAACTCCTACGTCACTATCTCCATTCGACATGTTCGAAGAGTCCTCAAATGCCCTGGGTGTACATTGCGAAGTAACTGAAATGAGGTAATGAGTGGCCTTTGTGTTTGACGTGGACATCTCTTGAGCATTTTGTATGCGAATCCTTATACGACGACAAAGAGTCTCACTTTTGCAACACCGGGCTTGTGACGGGCAAGATCTACTTCACCTAGCAAGTTAAAATAAATTAATAACAGCACACCAATCTTTTCCAGAATCTTTATCTGCAATTTAGGGATCTCTTGGAAATTTGTTGTATGGCGTAGCGATATTGACAGCAATTCAAAAATAAAATACTATTATACCGCTATTTCTACAATTCAAGAGTTAGTAAATCACTTAGCGTTACATTGTGGTCTACAATTTCTTTCAGTGTAAACGCCTATTATTGGTGACTAATGTAACTCATGCTAAATCCATATCTACATATGTATCTGCATATGTATAAATGTAGAAACGCATATACAATATACACACTAATCAAAATTATTTTATTTAAAAAAAAAAAAGAACTAAAATTTGTAATACAAACACCGATTTCTAGTCGTTGCATAACCCCTTACCATGTACAACAACCACGTCAAAAAACTAATAAAAAATTGCCCATTTTCAAAAGTCAAATGAGATTTTCGGTAGACAAGGGGAATTATTTCGGGCTTTTTGACATTTCTAAAGAGCAGAGCAAGAAATTAAAAGTAAAAATTTTTGCTTTTCAACTTTGACAGAAAGGGAAATTACGAAAAATCCTCCACGAAACGCGAAAATTCTTTTTGTTTTGAGAAATCTTTCGTCAATTACAGAGACGTGCAAAAGGTAAACGTCCCCGCCGCCAAGGGAAGGCGATATAAACAAAAACAAACGCAGAATGTCAGACTATGCCAAATTGAACGTCGGTAGTAGGCATTCACTGCGAGGATTAAAGCGATGTCCAGCTTGTGGCAAATACAACGGTAATCGCAGTCATATGTGCCGCAATCTAGAGTGTCCACTACGACGGCAAGTTTTAAATTCAAAGAAGTCAATGGACTCGATTCAGTTGATCACTTATACGGACACTAAGTTGTACAGTGTTCGTACTAAGGAGCGAGAGTGCGCTCCGAGGAATTTTGTCCAAATCACTGATACAACTCTGGTTTCGGCAGCTGATAGTTCCATTGTGAATAGGAATGCGATATGCTTTGTGGACACTTGTAAATATGACTCCAACGATGTCGACATTAGTTGTAAGCATGTGAAAAGTGCTTCGGAATCGACCAAGTTTGCAGAGGAGTTTCCTATTCAATATGACGTACTGTGGAGTCTACGAATTAATGTGGAACAGAAGGTGCGATTATGGGAGTTGTACAAGGAGGATGAAATGAATGTGCCAGCAGTGCAACGGATCAACAAAACGACATTTGTAACAAAGTGTGCGAGATCTCATGTTTTCCCTTCGGGTCGGCTACACATTACGGTTCTTCCGAACGGTGGGCCAACCTCAACGGAAACTTGCTCATGTGCATGCAAAAAATTGAAGATTCTTCTGTCTCCCAATAATTCAGTCGTTCTAAAGGAGGACGTATGTGATCATTTGTTGTTGGTGCTGGCGGCAGTATTAAGTAGGCCTTCGTACAATTCAGAGTACAGTAACTTTAGCAAGCAGCTGAAAAAATTTTGGACGTTAGACGATAGCGAATGTGGGCACAATAATACAAATGGCAATGAAAACGGCGACATATTCATCTTCGACAACGAACTTCTTCCAAATGAGGTGGGTACCCACATATGCATACATATTGTCATTTGTACGAATCTGCAATATCTCTTCTTTTTTTTTTAGGATCTCTCAGACTTTGCTGAAAACATCCTGAAGCCAGTGCTAAGGGACGAGAATGCAAATTCAAATACCCACCAGAATATGTATCAGGGTGACCCGAGCATGGTTTCCGGATGTACGGTGGATGATACCGATATTCAGTTTGAAGATATCGGTTATGGGATAGAAGCAATAAAGGATGACAGCACTCGGCTGGAGCTAACTGATTGTAACATTGAATTAATGGACCAATTTCACCTGACCGACCAAATTGATTTGTGCAATGATGAAGTGATTCTCTCTGATTCTGATCTCTTCCATGGGAATAGTATAGCAATGCCTGATTTATCGGACACTATAATCGATGACTTGATTGTGGCACAGGGTCAAAGCCGTTCTCAACTCTTGATGCCTGTTACACCAACGAAAGTCGTTGACACCAGCTCGGTGGCTGTTTCTGTGAAGAAGCCAAAGAAGGTTATTGTCACACAAACTTCTGGGACAGTTGTTGCAACTGCTCCTATAGCAAATATCTTCAAACCTGCAGATCCAGGACCTTCGTTAGATTATGACATCTGGCTGGATCATGTGATAGAGAGCATCAATATGAGCATTGACTTCAATTGTAAGGATCCAAATGTGGCACTGAGTTTTAATGTCCATGAGGTAAGTCCAAAAAGCAATCTAGAGTATGTTAGCATGCATGTGAGTCCAAGATATCCAGCATTTACCTCCTTTCTGTTATCCCAGAATAGACTTTACAAGTGACGCCGTAAATATTGACGGTTCTTCTAAATTTTGCAGCTTCATTTGACTTTATGTATTTGCAGTCGTCCTTGCTGTCCTTAGGTTGAGCGGATAGAAGTTTTACTTATTATTTTCCTGATCACATATTTTACTTGTCTGCAGAAATGATTTTTGCATATTGTTAGCATCGACTAGGATTGTGCTGTAAGTGTCCTTTATTTATTTCTGTAGACATCAATTGCTCCATCGACCAATTGCTCCTGCTCCACCGCACCCTTCTATTGCTGAAACACCAGTCTTTTTCATGGAAAGAAGTGTCTCTTTTTAAGAGCAAGAAGTATTTACAAGAAAGAATCGAATGATAAAGGATATTAACAACACCGGCCCGCTATCGTGTTCGCGAAGTAATTTTATCGAACTTATCCTCAAATTTATAGTTCCCTCCTCAACTGTTAGTTGAGTAAACTCCATTCCGTAGGAAAGTAATGGCACACTTTTGGAGATGACTAATTAAGTTTTGTTTGACTAACTTCACTTTCTTATGGCCTGTTACCTCTTGTGGGTTCCACGTTCTCTATTACCATCGTGGAATATGTAATAGTTCTCCCCAACTCCTTTTTATTTACCGTGGCTCTTTGTCGACTTTTCACCCCAACATATTCGGTTCTTCTTTCAAATTGGGCTAGCGGATTCCATTGCATTTCGTTGTTATGAATGGTACTGGCACCTTTTCGAAATGTGAGATCAATCTATTGCCACTTCTGTCGTTAGATAGTTGTGGCTATGGCTATCCCTTCTGTCCGCTAATAAAGCTGTTCGTTGAGATATGGTCAGCATGAATTCAACGTTAGAGCAGAATAGTCCGGCCCGGCTTTGCTTTACCAATACGACTTACAATATCTTGTTCGGTTCCGCTGTCAGGGTATACAGTACTTTAGTATAGACTACGAGCTTGGTGTTCATTCGCTCTGCATGTCCCAGCCATCCCAAACGCCTAATGCGCAGTTTTTTGGCCAAGCCGATATCGCTGTACAGCTGGTAGAGTTCATCGTTGAATCTGAATCGTGTCCTCAAGAACCCGTCACCGCATACGGGACCAAATATCTTACGAAGAATTTTTCTCTCAAAACGACCAAGGATATCTTAATCCGCTTTAGAAAGGGTTCATGCTTCGGAACCATAGATCAGGACTGGGATTACAAGGGTCTTATATAGAGTTTCTTTGGTTGTTCGGGAGAGGGCCTTGCTACACAGTTGCTTTCTCACCCCAAAGAAACAGCGATTGGCAAGCGTTATTCTTCGTTTGATTTCCGAAGCTGTCGATTGTGACATTCTGGCCAATTTGTCGATGTTCCACCAATAATATCAATATCGTCGTCGTATGCAAGCAGTTGAACAGACTTTTGAAAGATCGTACCTCGTGTGTTGGCTTGTGAGTTTTGAACAATTCTTTCATGTATAATGTTGAAGAGGTCATATGACAGCACGTCGCCTTGCCTAAATTCTTTTTTTGACATCAAAGGTCTCGGTTAGGTTGTTACCGACCTTGATGCAGCAGCGAGCTTATTCCATCGTCATCCTGCATAAGGGGAGGAGCTTGGCAGGGATGCCAAAACTAGACATGGCTCTGTATAGCTCGTCTCTATAAATGCTGTCAAATGCGGTCTTAAAATTGATGAAAAGATGGTGGGTATCGATTTGTAATTCTTGAGTTTTTTGCTGGATCGGGTAAACGATGTTGAGATTCATCGGACATACACTCTTCTGACTAGATCTGAGAAATGAGTTTGTGCATGCTCTCCACAAAGTCATTTCCAGGAGCTATGTATACCTCAGCCGCTAAGCCATCAGGTTCAGCTGCTTTGTGGGATTTCAGCTTAGATATTTTTATCCATAGTTCGTTTTGGTCAGGTGGACGGAAGTCTAAGTTGATATTCTGCCTGACATCGAGACGTTGTACTTCGTCGCCGTTATATGGTCTGCAGAACATATTTTCCCATATTGGTTAAACTTGCGTATGTTATTCCTGGAGTACAAGCTCTCTTCTGGAGAAGTCGATGTCCTTTCCGTCTCTTTGGCTCGTAGAACTCGCGTACGGCTTTAGTCCTTCGTTGGAGCACCGCTTTATACGCTTCTTGTTTAGACGTATGTGCTTGCCGGCATTTTTCATCAAACTAAGGATTTCTTGGTTGGGGTCGGGTGAAGCTCAGCATATCAGCTGCGGCGTCTCTGATGGTTGCTATTGGTTTTCGGTACTTGATGCTGGCGGCATAGTATTTTCTCATGAGATATGAGATATATATAGTTTCAGATTTAAAGGGATTGATTAAAAGCGTATTAATAATATATTTACCGCCGGTTATGTCTGTAGTCGATTTCATTTTTCAGAAGATGGCTGCTTAGAATAATCGCATTCGTATGTCTGAGCATAGTCGTTAGAACTACTGAGAGCATTGAAGCAGAGAGTCGACCAACTTGCACCATAGCAGAGAAGAAATGAGAAGATATCTGTTGCTTCTTTAATTACACACAAACAGCAGTTCACATTCTCCGTTGATGATGACTAAAATATTCTGCACATTTGCATTTTACCTAATACATTTTAAAGTACAATCTTGTAAGATCTTCCTGGTTGGTAAACATATTAGACAAAGAATGCGTTCGCAAAATAATTTTCCAGAGATTATTTTGCGATTTAGTTCTGCATTAGCTGCGAACGTCA
The DNA here is from genome assembly GCA_963966105.1 of Volucella zonaria. Classification (NCBI taxonomy): domain Eukaryota; kingdom Metazoa; phylum Arthropoda; class Insecta; order Diptera; family Syrphidae; genus Volucella; species Volucella zonaria. Next base: position 313,893,158 of record OZ014530.1, on the reverse strand, counting down.
AAAACGCTACATTTTTGGTATTTTTCTCAGATTCCTGCTATCCAATTCGGGAAGGAAGCCCACTTAGAACACCTATGTGTACGAGCATAGTCTGATCACACAGATCACTTTAGCGTAACAGTTAGATAGAATTAAGCTATTTACTTTTCGTAACACAGGTTAGCGTTTTTTTTTTTTAGAGTTAATGTTGTTGATCAAAAAGTCAGACGGCAATATGCAATCCGAGAGATTTGTCTCCCACTTTGCACTTACCGCTGCCTAAAAAGCATTCTGATCACGAGGACCACAATATAAGTTCCATCTTCTTGTAATCACACTGTTGTGTAGTTTGGAATGCCCCCTCCGGTGACTGATCTATGGGAAACAGGTTTGAGTCCATTGCTGGACTTTCTACACCATTTGTAGTTATTAAACTCACTTAGCAGAAAGTTGGCAACCATTCATTTCTCTGAACATCCGTATTAGGTTTAATGGGTCAAATGTCTGCCTCAAACGTCTGATAACATATCTCAGAAAACAGAGTTAGCAAAAGCAATAACATTATAATACGAGTATATTTATTTTGTTCTGCAGAATTTATCTGTACATATTTCTCCCCTACCTGCCTTCGATATCACATGATTTTATTCAATGGATTTTCATAAACATACCATCAAGCATCCACGAAGATGTGTGTCTGTAATTTCATCAATTGGAATTTGCTGATCGTGCATTGGATAATAGCTCATTGATGACGAATCATTTTTATGACATTAAATGTGAAAATGCTGATAGATCGTTTGTGTAAGAGTGGACTTTTATGCTTTGTTTAATTTCTAGAATAATGAATGCATTTATTTACCTATGATATAAGTTTGTTGTATGTTTCAACAGAGTAGAACAAGTATTCTGCTTCGATAGTTTGTCCAAATTCGTAAAGTCGATAATGCAATTTGTATAACCTCTTTACGAAACATTTACGCAGAGGTGTAAGTAAGTGATTGTAAGTCGACCAAAGAGGAAACCGACAGTTTAACGCCCAAAACGTTTCAGTCTTTTTATTTCGTTGCTTTCCATCTCATCACCATCACAATATACAGGGTGAATGACTCGAACTCCAACTTTTTAAAATGTTATAATTTTTTTATTTTTTGATAAATTTTCTTGCGCCAAAGCAAAAAATGTTGGAAAATACATCAATTTTCAAATTGTATCAGTAGTTTCCAATATGTCCACTCCACGGACTTGAGACGACCGAAGAAAGCATCGTGCGCTGCACGCAAGTGACTCTGTGGTATTTTGGCCCATTCCCGGTGAAGCACTTGTTTGAAGTGGTCCAAACTTTGGTATTTTTTAATGCCAACCTTCGCCTTCAAAATACCCAGAGAAATCCAACGGATTTACATCCGGAGAATTTGCAATCCATTGTGTCGAAGAAATGAAGTGCGGAACATTGTTTTTTAACCAATCTTGGTTGACGCGCGGTTTGTGAGACGATGCCGAATCTTGTTGAAATGTCCACGGTCTCCGACTGAAATGATTGTTTGCCCAAGGCTTCAATACTGCCTCTAAGACAGCTTCACGGTATACGATCGCATTAATTTTGACGCCACGGTCAAAAAACACGAGCGGAGAGCGACCATCGGCGGTTATGGCGGCCCAAACCATCACCACCGGTGCTGGATGCTTTCTGGTGGCCGTCCGAAGGTGTAAATTTTCGAAGGACCTCTCTGGCAAGTATACTCGGTCATTTTGTTTGTTGACATATTGCTCGATAACAAATAGCGACTCATCGGAAAAAACCAAATTCGGCAACTCACCACTTTCGACTCTAACTTTTTTTCTGTTTTTTTATGACCACCTCCATGGCGTCTTGCAACGCTGCCAGTATCACAGTAACGAGCTATGGTTCAAGACACAAATGATTTATTCACGTTGATCACAAATGATTTTTTCAACATAACTGAGACGCAAATCGTTTAAAGGGCTTGTAAATAATAAAATTATCTGTCATGTGTCAAAATTTGAGCTCACTGTCATGAACGGTTTGGAAATTATAGCAGTCTGAAGTTGGTTGCAGTTCGAGTCATTCAGGGCGTACATAGAGTTGTTTGAATGTGATTTACTTCTTGAATCAAACTCCGACATTTGTCTGTCAAAAAGTATTTTTTTAAACTGCACGGCATATTTTCTGAGCTATTGCCTTGGTTTCTGACGATGTTGTATATTAAATGCTTTAATTTTTTTATGCAAATATCTCTATACCTCATATACCATGTCTGACTCAGTCTCTGTAGCAAATGTTGACCTTTACCACTATGGTATGTACTACTTATTTAATAAGGTGGGGCTACAGTCCGCAGTGAAGCTGAACCTTAAGCAACAAGTCTCTGGCGCTCCCCTTCCCCTTGCGAGCGCTACTTCAGATGCGGTTGCATCGTTTGGGACGGAGCTCAACATGCCCCACACATTTGAAACGTTGGATCCGTTGATGCCTGACTACACCGATTTCGCTGCTTAATTGTTTCCTGCGCTTTAAGAGACAGCGATTTTCAAGAGTAATTCTGTGTCCGATTTCTGAACTGATGTTGTGGGGCTAAAGTAGATAAAGTTATAAGTGTTACTGGTGACGTGCTGGCCAAGCTATCGGAGGTGTGCGTCCTTTTCTGATGGCAGCATGTTCTCGTACTTCTTTTGCCCTCTTGTTAGTCAGTAAGTTTTGCACGATTTTTTCTGTGGGGATGTTCAAAAATTCACATGACGGTGCGTCTAAAACCTTTCTTGAGATTGAAGGTCTCTGTTAATCCTATTGATCTTGATAGAGCAGCGAGAATGCTCCATAGTCTTTCTGTTTAACATGAGGAGTTTGTCAGGGAGGTCAAAACTGGACATACGCTGTCATATGCGGCTTTGAAGTTGACAAATGAACGTGAGTGTTGATCGGAAATTCCCGGATTTTTTTCAGTATATAGTATGATTGATGGCAGACTTTCCTGACATGAAAGCACCGGACAACCAGATTGTTCATGCATGGTTTGAGACGCTCACAAATACGCCAGAAAAGATCTTATAGGCAATGTTTGGGAGACTTATTTTTCTATAGTTGGCGCGGTCAGAAAGTTCTCTTTTCTTATGGATCAGATGAATGATGCTGAGGTTCTATTTATAGAGCGTGCTTTCATTTGACCATTTCTTACAGATGCCTGTCCGATTGCGTCAGAGGTTTGCTTGGCTTTAGCTTTAGCGTAATGCTCCTTGAAATTTCATTGGAGCACTGGTGATGAAAGTAGCGATGCAACAAGGTGACACAGGAGACATTAGGTTAGTGTTCGAGGGTGTTGAATGACTGTGTAATACTGTCATCACCTATAAGTTTTATCCCACGGTTTTGAATCCTATCTAGCAGGTGAAGGGATACACATACCAAGAATGCTTTTCAGCTTTGACGATTAAAGTGCCATTCATGGATAATGGCTGGGTGTTTAAATATCGCTTTAACGATAGCAGACAGCATTGTGTTTTGGAAGCATTATTCTGTTAGTGGTCCCCCAATTAGTGATGCTGTTAATATCAGAATTTAATACGCTACCGTTCCTGTTCTACAGCCAAAGAACAGAGACGTGAGTTCGGGATCGAATATGAAAAGCAGGAAGTACTGTCGTCCGCAAAGGAATATATTGGATTAGAAGAAGAACACAAGAAATCATTTATGAAGACTAAAAAGAGTATCGGGGACAGAACGAAGTCCTATGCCACACCAGCATTTATTGTGTGAATATCAGACTCGTTCAAGACAACTTGAATGGAGCGTTCCGAAAGGCAATTTCTAATCCATTGAAGAAGAGAGTCGTCGATCCCAAAAGCACGCACTTTCGACAAAAGAGCCTGATACCAAACTGTGTCGAATGCCCTAGGAATACCAAGTGCGACTAAGAGTATCTTGCTTTCGCCAGATTGATGTATGCTTTGGTTCCACTTTTCGGTGAGATATGCCAGAAAATCACGAGTGAACCTGTTGCTACGAAAACCGTACTGCCGGTCATTGAGAAATATTCATGTTTCGAGATACCATATTCCATTAGCTGGTTTATCATCGTTTCCGTGACCTTGGAAAGAAGGGACGTAAGTGCAATGGATCTGTAAAAGGAGAGAGAAGAAAATTCGCCTTTTTTTAGGGAGGGGCTGGACAAATGCTGTTTTCCATCTGCTCGGGAAGAGTCCTAAAGTCTACGCAGTGGGTTTGTCAGCGTAGAAGAACACGTCTTCAGAAGAAGGGGAGATATATCATTTGGACTAGCGGATTTGTGTATCTTAAGATTTTGGAGTACTCTTGCAACTACACGAGTGTGTATAGGAGCTAGGATATTGAGAGGGCTTGAGGAAAACGCGATCGCCAAAGACTCTAGCGGTCCCTAGTGATTGCAGCTTTTCGACGTCAAGCTTTGGTTGTCTTACTGAAACCCGTTGTGAATGTAATATTCGCATTTGTGCCATGGCCGCAATAAGATAATGATCCGAGTCGGTGGAGGAGAGTCTGGCAGCAATCGCAATGAAATCAGTCTAGTTGACAGTTATTGATCATGGGATAGCCAAGTCCCTTTATGAATGTTAAAATGTAATAGCCACATGCTGCCTATTAAAGGGTTACGCCCCGTTGCCGGGCGTGGATTCATTCAAACTGCATTTTGTGATGATTCACCCTAAGACGGTTTCCTTACCCAGCTTTGCGTTAAGATCTCTTTGCAAAATTTTGGTGTCACTAAGCATATGTTCAAACAGTTCAGTATCGTTAATGTAAATAGTCATGTTCATCCTTTTTAGAGTCATGAACGCAAATTAGGCTTATATTTCCAAATTTGGCATTGATATGGATTGTTATGAGGCGTTCGCGGATAACAAATCCACATCCAAATAAGTATCGTCTTCCTTATTTGTAGCAGTTTTTCATCCGCTTTTTGCCCGCCCCATCCCATCGCACTTCTTGGATTCCAATATTATCTGCTTTATGGTAGTTTAGAGCCTCCGCGATTTTTTCGGCAACATGTGGTCAGGTCACATATTTCATTATCAACGCTGAAATTCATTTCCCTAAATGTTTGCGGTCGTCAACATTATATACCTCCCACGCATAACTTACATGAAGGTCAGGTCCTTCACAAAACCCCTGGGCAAAGAGTCCGGCTAAACGGTGCTGTGCCAGTAACCTCGACGTATTTTTCTATAATTACTCTTTGTTCCACTGGGGAGTGTTTATTTTTTCAAGCTTTTTACCTGGTTACTGCTAATAATGCCTATGAATCCAGTTCATTTATGTTACTTACCTAATGATGCCTGATGAAAGGTATACTTTTTTCTTCTTTATGTAATGCCAGGTGCTGCTTTACTGCCGCTGAAACTGAGCCTCAGTTTCAATATGTTCAATGCACTTTTGTTTTTAAACTTTAAACAACATCTTAAGATTGTTGTGTCAAAATTTGAAACAAATCGGAGCAAAACTAATTAAGATATGGAACTTTAAGCGTTCAAATTGTTCATGTTTAATATTAGATTTTCAGGTATACAAAACTTTAAAGCGATTTTCTCACATTTGTCATTTTTGAAGCGGGTGAACGGCTTACACCCAAATCTACTCCACCGATTCATTATAAATTTAGTATAATACTTTCCTACATAAATGACTAGGCATCCCTAAGAGCTGTCTTTTATTTTTCATAATTATTAATTTTACAATAACAAACTAGTCCATTTTTAGGCGATAAACGGTGTTTTCACTTCTAAGGGTCACCAAAAATTAAAAAATCGAAAAAAAAAATTTCCATCAAGGGAAACCTTGGAAAAGCGATTATCAAATGATAGAATTTTGATTTTTTGATTTCAGATGATCCAGTCATGAGCTATACGGTTCAACGGCGGATAACTTTTGAGGCGCCTCCGAAGATTTGCTGCCACCGGCTTAATTATTGATATTTTGCTTTCACAAATTAAGGAAATATTGTTCATATGTTGCATCAATTAAATAAATTTGTATTACCTGTAGCGTCTAAAAAAAATTCTTAAAAATGGGCCTTTTCTTCGCCGATTTAGCGTTACGTCCCCTAAAACAGCTCCTAAAGTTTTCGATTATATGTTTTCTCCATTATCGCATACGGGACTAAATATGCTATGAACAATTTCATTCCCGAAGATGTTCAATACTGTACATCGTATGGTAATACTGCCAAACCGAATTACCGGTGGGTTTCCAGTAAGTTTCCAGTATAAGTCTCCGTCGAATCTCCACTAGGGTGGCCGTCATTTACTTGGAAATGTTCTATAACGATACTCTTGCAGCGACCGATGATTTCTATGTCGTCTAGAGTTCTTGACACGTGTTGACACGATCTGCGCCTTGAAGAAGTGATAGCGCATTCCCTTCGCAAAGTTCGGTACACGTTTGAAATAGTTCAGAGGGGCTATTTTCAAAATTACTGTTCATCGCGTGTTTTCAACATAATGAGATATAGTTTGATTAGTTTTTCTAATTCTGCCATTGAAACTTAATGCCGGATTTAAAGTATATAAAAAGATGGTCAATTTCGACTTAAAACTAATTGGTGCTTCAATGCTTCATCTCAATTTAAGAACTTGTCATGTCAGAAGACAGACTGATACTTGCCTGAGTTAGTAGGTTGTCTACACTATTTCAAAGGCGTGCGTTTCGGTCTTGAAACCAGCTACTGGTCTTGTGTACGATAAAAGGGTGAACCGTGAACATGTGTATGTTTAAGACACCAAGCCAGCTTTGATTGAAATACTGAAAGTATCTTCGTTGCTGGATTGCCATGAGGTTACATGTTGAACCCTGGCGATCAATTAAAGACTTTTTTATTTTCACTCGTCAAGAACTTCAGAATGATGGCGAAAGACCAGAATGATGGAGTTATTCGTGCGGTACACAGCTTTGCGAATCCAATATCCAATTCAGTAGGTAGAATTGATTATTAATTCGCTAAGAGAGATAACGCGCTGGGGATTTTCATTAACAATGCCACATTTGACGGAATGTGTAATCCGGCTGTATTGCTACACTTCATGCTGATTGACTTTTCATTTTCCGCGTTTTAGATCCACTGATATGTTTTCATTTTTTAGTATTTAAATCGCTGGCTGCACTAAACGCCAATCGAGCAAAGGGAAGTGGTGCTTGGAAAAACTCATGGTTGACCTCACTGACTGTCTTTGATCTCATCTCAAAATTACGGTTGTTGCCAAAATATGGTATGAATTCGACTTTCCCTGCACGACTGGCTTTGGCTAAATTACCATTCTAAAAAGAATGTACCAAGGTACTCAAAGATGTGTCATTTATACCTCGTTTTTTTTAGTCATCTTGTTTCATTTACTTAATCATCATCATTTACCGATTGGTAAGATTTACAAATTCGTCAATAGAATAGTTTGTAAAGGGTGACCAGATAAGAACGATAGGAAAAAAAATGTCAATAAATCAACAACGGGATGAGATATAAAATTATCGGATGTATCGATGTTGTCGAGCTCTGATCACAGAAAGTCAGTTAATATCGCTCTTTAGCTGAGACCATTGAAAGTAACGGTGTCTCCTTCCTCATTTCGAAAGAAATGGTCTCCGATGGTGCCGCCATGCCATAAACCGCACCAAAGAGTCAATCTTTGTGGATGCATTGATGTTTGCCGAACACTTGCGGATTGTGGCTAAAATAACGTCAATTTTGCTTCTCGAGAAAGCCGCTGAACCAAAAATGGGGCTCGTCCGAAAAGATGATTATTTGGTCAAAATCCGGAACTCTGGCCAAGATTTCCAGCACCCAATTAGCGAACTCACTGTGTTGTCTAGGATCGTCCGGCTTCAATTCTTGCGTCAGCACAATCTTATACGGATGTAGGCCGAAATCCAACCGCAAAATAAGCCGGGTTGACTCTTTTGCAATGCCCATTTCAGCTGATCGGCGCCGAATCGACATTTCTGGATCTTCTTCGATACTGGCCGCTACGACGGCTATGTTTTCTTCATTTCGCTCCAATCTTTGTCTGGTTGGTGGCTTTAAATCTAAAATTGCCTTCACACTGAAGCCATGATGACGACCGACCTCACGATGAAATTCACGATGCGTATTTATAACTGAGCCGGAATTTCGATAATATCTTTTAATAATTTCCGCACGTTCGGTAAGCGTAAAACGATGCATGGTGAAATGGTAACTTTGACAGCTGCTGAAATATAACAATTGGAAAGTATCACCCTATACTTTGCATAAAGGAAACAACTCAACTGGTTTACGTTTAATTGTTTTGGATGCTAAAGTCGGTCGGTTCGATGACTATAAACGAATAAATTCATAGGCTCCTTCACTTGGTATCCGAAACATTGTTTTTACTTAACTAATGCTTTATCTCTAGTTTTAAATTACTCCTTCGGTAGCATAGCCTTTCAGTCGTTGAAAACTAATTTTTTTTAAACAATTGGCCAGTCTTAACCTCTCAAATGTTTTTTTTTTATTTATTTTCAAGGATGTATTTGCCCACTTTAGTAAAAGTTTCACAAATGGTGTCAAGTGTCGTTTACCAGACAGCACTGTACTAATAAAAAAGGGTAAATTTAAAGGACTTTTAAAATACACTTGGACTCTTCGATCAGCAGCTAAAGTACAACGAATTTTTTCAACAAAAAATGTAAGTATGTTAATTAAATAAGCGACTGACTAATGTAATATACTTGTAATTGTTATATCGCACTCGTATCTGAATTTAATAAATTATCTATTTAGATGTCTGTGGAAGTGGAAAGAAGATTCCAGCCAAGTGGCGATGCTTATGTCCCCTATGTGGACGAACATCGTGATCTCATTGTACTCAATAAAAAGTACAAAAAAATCTCACCTAAAATGTGCGTCGCTTATATTTGGTTCGAGTGTAATAGCAATGTAAGTTTGTCTATCCTTCTTGTTGTTTGTAATTTTTTTAAGAATATTCTTTATCTCATAGAATCAAAGGACTGGCTTCAAGATGGAATGGGTGCCAAATGTTTTCCCTCGAAGCGGTTTTGGTGTACTTAATATTGAGTTCTCAATTGGTTTAAGGAAGTGAAATTCATTTCACAGCGCTTATAAAGACTAAATATGTTATTCCATTAGTTTAAGGGAAAGTTATTGGTTAAATTTATTACATAGAAAATTTGAATTAATCTAGAAGATCTAAAAGAAACACAGTATATTTATAGATAAATAGAATCAACTGTTATTGCTTTTCGTAGATATCAGAACCGATTTTTTTTGTTCGAAATAGTGTAAATAAACATAAATTTAAATACATAAATCTAAGAACAACCTTTTTAAAATTACCATACGTATCTACTGTTTTTTTTTGGCTCTGGGAATAATGAGAAAAAGAGATAGAGCGTTGGAACGCTTAATTCCCCAAAGGATTCATTACTCTTGCCGCACTCGGTATCAATCATCAGACATTTTCCGCAGCAGAAGACTGCGCCACGAAGGTCATTGCGCTGTCACACATATGCTTGCTTACAAATAATGGCCAGAGCTGAAATTAATATAGAAGAAATTGTTAACAAATAAGGAAACGCATACATAGTGGTGTTCACAGAAATAGCGCACCCCCTTTCAGTTTCGAAGTTACTGTTATATTTTTTCATGGTATGGCGTCCGATATCTGTTAGCGATAAAAAAATCGGTGTGTGATCCTTAAAGACAACGATGAAACAAGGAAAAATTCCTTTTAAAAGTTTGGTGATAGTACTCGTCGATTGTTAGTCGTCAAACGTGCGATTAAGCTGTTCACAGGTTTTTTTAAAGTGATTTTTAGGGTACTTTGCTGGAGTGAAATTCGAAGTGAGTTAATTTTTAAGACATTTAAAGTATTTTAATGATCTGGAAATTAAATTTAGACGAAAAATAATGGGTCGTGGAAAACGCTGCAACTCAGAAAAGCGAGAAAGACCACTGGTCATATGGACAGAACAATGTAGGGTCTCAACAAAAACGACCCGTTTTTAACATCTGCTGAAATCAAAACCCAAATAAATGATCGTATAATATCATGAGTATCATGAGTAACCGTACGACGCACGCCGTCTTTGGATAGTAATCTACGTGGAAGCATCGCAAGGAAGAAACCAGCTGTATCGAAGAAAAATAGGTTGAAAATATTAAGATTTGCAAGACCTCATGTTAACAAACTAGTTTCTTTCTGGAAAAACGTTTTGTGGAGCGAAGAATGAAAGTTCAATAGGATCGGATCTGACGGAAAAACGTATGTATGATGTCGCCTAAGACAAGAATTCAACCCGCTGTACACGATCAAAACCATTAAACATGTAGGTGGTAGCTGGTAGCATAATGGTCTGGGGATACATGTCTTGGCACGGCGTTGGTCCAATTGTGGAAATAGAACGGCGTTTGGATCAATATAAATACAAAGAGATACTTGAGAACCATATGGAGCCCTATTGCGACGAGTTTCTCCCACTTGCATGAAAATTCATGCAAGATAATGACCCGAAGCACATCGCAAGGTCTGTAACCCTATAGAAAACCTGTGCAACAGTATAGGGAAAAAGATTCAAGGCGGAAAACCATCAAGTTTGAGTCTTTTATGGGAGCCTGGTACAGCATCCCCACTGAACGATGTCGCAAATTTGTTTTTAAAAAGCGCTATACATCGCATGTTGACTGAAAAATGAGAGAGCTGTGCGTAAAATGGGAGCCGCAATTACTCACAATGGAACCAAAGCAGCGTCGAGGATCGAGTGTTTGGCGAAGTTTCACAGCAATAAAGCAGAGTTTTTGCGTCGATTCATAACAATGGATGAAATATGGGTCCATCATTTCAAAACCGAGACGAAGGAATAGTCAAAACAACGGACTCAAAGGGGAGAATTGGCTCCAAAGAAGGCGAAGACAGTTCCATCTGCAGGCAAGTTCATGGCGTGAGTTTTTTGGGAGGCGCGCGGGATAATTTTCAATGATTATCTTCAGAAAATAAAAACAATCAACGACGTGTATTATGCGAACTTATTGCAGTGTTTGAAAGATGAAATCAAGAAAAAACGGCTGCATTTGACGAAGAAAAAAGTTTTGTTTCATCAAGACAATGTACCAGTTTACACATCCGTCATCGCGATGACCAAAATCAATAAATTAAAGTTAGAATTGCTTCCTCACGCACTCTATTCGCTAGATTTAGCTCCTTCGGATTATTTTCTATTTCCGAACTTGAAAAAATGGCTCGATGGTAAAAGATTTGCCAAGAGTAAAGAGGTGGAGTCTGCGGTTGATGGTTATATTAAGGAGCTCGACGATTCTCACTATAAACAGGGTATCGAAGCTATTGAACATCGCTGGGAAAAGTGTATTGAGCTAAAAGAAGACTACGTAGAGAAATAAAGATATTCACCCTTATTTTGAGATTCGTTTTCATTCGAAAGTGAAGCATAGTCGAACGATTGGTATTTTGACATTCGAAGGAATATAAAGTTCACTGATCAAACGAAAGTTCATTCATCATTCGTATTTTGAGATTCTATTCATTCGAAACAACTGTCATTTTTTATTCGTTTACAATTCTCCTGACGAAAATATCAACAAAAATGTAAATAAAGTAATTTCAGTTAACATTTGTGCTAAAAATTAATAAAATAATTTCAATTAATTGACATAAACATAGGTCGCATTCGAATTGAACAAACGAAGACCAAAAAAAGATGTTGATCAGGATGATGGAAGAAAATCCAGAAGTCGCAAAGGGATTTTCGTCCAACAGAACGGATACAGAGCGATTCTAGAAGCATAAACAGGGAAAAAGGTATGAAATTGCGATTTGTTTAAACATTTTCATTTGTTTAGATTCATTTTACAGTTCTAGGTTTGGACTTACTATAAATGTAAAACCAAGGAGAAGCTTGTGGAAAACTAGGTGAAGAGAAAGCTGTCAGGCTACAACGACAATAACCTCGTAGCTCTCTCTCCTCATGAACAGGCTGTCATTAGAATAACGTCGCTTAAGAAATCCATTACGGACGTAAGTGCCAGGGTTTTTAGCATTACCCAGACAGTCGTATCTGAATCAGCTCCAGCGACCGTATCTGAAGCAGCACCAGTGGCCGTATCTGAAGAAGGTCCATATCTTTCTACCTCGGCCACCCTCCGAGATGTGTCCACGACATCCTTACCGGAAGAAGGTGCAGCAAATGAAAGCCAGGAGTCTGTACAGTCTGTACATTGCCACAAAAAACAAAAACAAAAAAGATACACATGTAAGCTGTAAAAATAATGCAACTGCCATGTCTTTTTTCTTTTTTTTTATAACTTATTACCACTTTTAACAAACTTAACTCTTACCGAGATATTTATTTTGATTTTTACATTACTTAAATTGAAAGACGACAGCTGATTCGGAAGTAGAATTCATTCAAGCTCATTCCGTGATGCATTCGATAATGAGCCTTATTCCTTCGAATGTCAAAATACGCAAAAAACCTTCGAAGGAATAGAGACGATCGGACGAATTGACCATTCATTTGAATCTCAAAATAAGGCTGATTTTTTAATAAATTGTTTGTGTTTTCTTTGTTAGGTCGGATGATGATGAATCAGTCAGTCAGCCGAAACTACACTAACATTGACCGATTTTGAACTTTAAACGCAAATTTAACAGCTATTTGAAGGATTATCGGCGTAAATTGAATTCTAGGCTACGGGGACCATCAATATTTACTAATTTTCGTAATTTTTGCAAAAACTTTATTGTTTATAAAGGGGTTTATTAGCAAAAAAGCGGCATAGTGTTGCTAACATTGCCCAGCCGTTAAATAAAAGAAACACAATAGTTTAATTTTTATTTGTATTGAAATAAAATAACTTTAATAATAACAAAGACACAGTTAATTAAGTAGTTCATTTTAGTAAAATAAAATAAATACAAAGGCATGTAGTTCTTAATTATATATCAGTTCAGTCTGCTACAACAGACTCCGATATATTCGACCGTAGTACTTCATTGTTGTTTATTTCGGAGATTGTTTGGTCCGGTAAAAGTGAAATGACTTCGTTTGGATTAAACGGCACTATACCACATTTCCAAAAACCCGATATAAGATTCGGAGATCGATTCTCTTCGTTCACGCTTTCCCTTACGAATCTGTGTAAAAGTGCAGAGAACGCATCTTTAAAAAGCGTTTGAGCCTTGTGGGCGCGTTTATCTTTCCATTCGTCCAAAATTCGACGCCAAACTTTTTTAAGTGGACCAAAGAAGGCGACATCCAATGGCTGGCAAATATGTGTCGAATTTGGTAATAAACAAGCAAAGTGAATGTTATTTTCTTGAGCTGGGAAAAGTGGCTTGCCAAATTGTCTCCTAAAAGTACTATAGGGCCGCTCAATCTCCTTGTGTTCGGAATAAAATGGTTTAAGAACCAGAAATTGTCCCGTCAAACCACCCTGACTTGCTCCGATTGTATTTTATTTTCAGAGGACCACCTAACATCCAAGAGTCCCATAAATGTTCCGCTTTATAAGCAACATGTGGTGGAATAAGCTCACCTCTCGCAGATCCGCAAAACATTATGGAAATATTAGACTTCGTCGAGTCGTTTATATTTTCGGGGTACCGTACTCCTCTCTTAAACATGCATTTTTTAGAGCCTGGATCGTTGGAAAGATTTGTCTTATCTTAATTAAAAATGTTTTCGGGGGTTATAAACTCATTGTTTAGGGTCAGAGTTCTTTTTAAATTATTGAAAAAGTTAGCCATATCTTGACGACTGGATGACTTTAAATTTTGGGACGCTTGGACACAAAGATCGTCTTTGTTCCTTTTAAGAAATTTCCTTAACCATTTTCTACCTGAGAGATTATTCTTTTGAAAAGAGCTGACCTTACGATTACAAGAATCGAGATAACTTTTTGTGAGGCACCTCAAATTATCTCCAGTGAAAGGAAAGCCCCACTCACTCAACGTTATTAGTGAATTAACCAGCTCTTTTTCCTCAACATCTGAAAGTACCGTCGGGCACTCGATCTTCTTTCCTCTTAACCCTTTACATCGGTTCATTAAGGTTTCCTTCGCTATTTTGTACTTTTGGGCACAGGCGTTGATGCTATAGTTCCCATCTCTAATTTCCTTCAAAGCCAGCTCCATATCTTTAGCAGAAGTGCTATTATACCGTCGCTGGTGGCTTGCTTTTAGCATCCTAAGTACAGTGTTAGGTATTAAAAATTAGCTGGTCAATATTTTGCGCCTCTTAACGACTGAAACGAATAAAATCTGTAAATTTTAATACGGGCCCTTTTTGTACCCAAATTAGCCTGTATATTCTCTAGTTTCAGTTTGTTACTGATTTTAGTTCGGTGCGGTTTTGAATATATATAAAATATAAGTCAAGAGGAACGCCGTAAAAAGATCATCGACAAATGGCTCGAAAATACTTCGCGTCGAAACCAAAGTGGAGCTAAAAGTGGAGCACATGATACAAATTTGGACAGGAAAATAGTGGGTGCCATCGTAAAAAACCGGACTATGTCATCCAGAGATGTTGCTCGGAAATGTAATACCAACCAAACAATGGTACAAAGATCTAAAAAACGTAACGGTCTAAAAACACGAAAAAAAAAACAAAAAATACCAAAAGTTGCTGAAAAGCAAAAAAAAAAGTCATAAAAACACAAGCCCGAAAGCTATACGAGTTGATCGGCAACAAGAAAGCGGGCTTGGTTTTGGATGACGAAACTTATGTCAAAGCCGACTTTACTACTCTTCCAGGTGCGCAGTTTTACAACTCGTTTGAAGCTGAGATTCTTTAGCAATCAACAACATCGATTGGGATGGAAAAATTCGGGTCAAAATATCTCGTTTGGCAGGCCATTTGCCAATGTGGACACAGAAGCTCATCGTTTATTACAACGGGAACAATTAACGGAGAAGTTTACATTAACGAGTGCCTGATTCCTTTCTTAAACAAACACGAGGGTTCAATGTTATTTTGGCCAGATTTAGCTTCAGCTCACTATGCTCATGCGACGTTGAGCTTTCTTGTTGCTAAAAATGTCGACTTTGTCCCAAAAGACATGAATCCCCCCAATGTTCCAGAGTGCCGTCCCATTGAAAGGTGTTGGGCTTTGGTCAAAGCTAAATTGAGGAAAAGTAAGCAGTGTGCAAAGGACGTAAAAGATTTTAGTGCTAAATGGAAAAGAGCGTCCAAAAAGATCACGGATGTAACTGTCACCAACCTTATGAAGGACATTCGAAAAAGTTGAGGAAAGAATGGGCATCCAAATAATTTTTTTTTATTTTTTGTAATTGTGAATGAATTTAATAAAAACAGAGTTTTAAAGCAAATAAAAAAAATGTACATGAATTATGAAAATATTTTTTTTTTTACTTTGAAGTTTCCAAATTTTACTCGTTTCAGTCCTTAGAATGAATATGAACTCTAACATTGACTGGCGGTCAATGTTAGGCATCACTCGGTTAATGTTAGGACACCAAATAAATGAATGTGCATTTTTTAAATTACATTTTCGAATCTGATTAAAGTATTTGTTACACAGAATTTACTTTTTCCTTAGAAAAAACATTTTAATTATCATACATGATAAGTTTTTTCCTCTACAGATCATTCACCTTTTATTTAAAAATTAAAAGTTTCCCGTACTCGAAATTTTGCCTACTTGAACACACTCACTTTTAACCGTCATACGTGATATTTGTACTGGAAAATCCCCTAATCGCTCAAAATGCCATCTGCGGGTGCATAGGGCAACAATTTTCTGAAAAGAACAGTCGGTTTGTTCGATTTATGTAGCCACTGGAGCCGTTGGAAAAACTTTCCTGATATCGGTCAGTGTTAGGGTAGTTGACGGTAATTATCAAGAACAGCTTTGAAATTCTTAAACGGCTGCATTTGCCTTGACATTTCCTATAATAAAAAGTCAGTATTTGTTCTGTTCTGCTTTGGGGATGTTTTTTTTTTTTGATTTCAATAAATAGACATCTGTTGTAATTTAATTTTTATTTTTATTTTTATTTATAATATAAAATATTATATACAACAAAGGAAAATCTGTGTTTCGCTTTATCCATATTTATCATATTATTTTTATGTTTTTAAACTTTAAAGAATTTTTGTTGTTTGAAGGCCTTTGAACCTTTATTTCCTTTCAAAAAAAATATGTAATATGTGTTTAACTAAGGTACGTAAGAATAATAATAATAATTAAAGAAAAATGAAACAAACAAAAAAAAAAAAGTAAAATATCAATCAGCTTTCCAATACCTTGTTTTTGTGTTTCTTGCTTTAAATCTTAACCCATTATCTTACGATTGAATATATAATCGATTAATAATGTAATTTATTTTTAAATATGTATGTTTTATTTATTTTTTTTTATTTTTATAATTGTTTTCTCTTAGATTTTAAAATTATCTAGATAATTTTTAATTTCTATAGGATGGGCGTGAAAGATACAGAAACAGTACAGATAGTACATAATTGTTTGCTTTTGTGTTTTTTTTATTTTTTTTTTTTTGAAAGAAAAGCACCTGAAAATAAAATGAAATAATGCTTTTTGCTGTTGTTTTTGCTTTTTGCTTTTTGTTTTTTTCTTTTGACGTGCACACTTCCGAGAGAGAAGATTAAGAATCAAATAAAAATATAAATTCTACAAAATATCTATTTGCAAATTTCTATTATCGAATTGGTTTGAATTTTGTTTTTTGTTGTTACCTCAAACATTTGCCCAAATTGTTTTGGAGCTTTTCTTGATGTTGTTTGTTTTTATTGTTTAATTAATTTACTTAGTATAGTATTTATTTGTTTTATTTTTATTTATTTATTTATTTTTTTTATGATCGTTATGATCATATCATAATAGAATTAATTATTTTGTTTAGTCGCTTGTTTGTTTTCCCGATAAATTTATTAGCATTGACAATTTTCTGTATTTCGGTTTCGGTTATTTCTATCGGCATTAAGGCGAATCTGATCGGGAAATTCATTATAAAGTTCAACCTGAAAAGATAGAAACAAACAAAATGTAATATCGATATTTTGATTTATTTGTAAAGCAATGAACATAATATTTAAACCGAGGTCTAAGCAAAGCATCAATCTCGATCAGTCAGTGATATCGATATTTTTTACCGACAAATAAACAAGTCATAAAGTATTACTAGTATAATGTTGAGAGGGATTGATAAGTGGAAATTTGACAAGGTATTATTACTCGGTTGCCTTTTAGGCCACAGAGACATACCACCTTGATCAAAATGTTCCCGGGGGACACCACCGTGTGGCGCTCCCATTTTTCGATTTGAGTTCTGTTTTTTTTGTTAAGTTGGTAAATCTGTTGTTGACATTCCCCCTAAATCTTAGTGTCATAGCTTGACATTTACAAAAGTTACGTAGCCAAGAATACATCTATCTCTGTGTGTGTTGGTGATTTTTTACAATTTTGGAAATGTATTTAAATTTGCAACAACGAACTTGTACTCGTATTAAATTTTGCGTAAAAAACGGATTTAATGGTGCCCGAACGTTGGAAATGTTGGAAGTGTATCGGCAACGATTCTCTAAAGAAAACGGTCGTTTACCAGTGGCACTAGCGGTTCAAAAGTGGTCGTGAGTCAATCGAAGATGATGAATACAGTGGCAGACCATCGACATCGAAAACCGACTAAAACATTGATGAAGTGCTCGTAAAAGAAATGTTGGTCAATAACCGCAAATTAACCATCAGAGAGATAGCGGAGGACTTGCACATTGCCTATGGTTCCGTCCAAGACATTTTGGTCATTGGTTTGGGTTTCCGTCGTGTAGCAGCAAAGTTGGTGCCAAAAGACCTCAATTTCACGCAAAAAATAGACCGTGTTGACGTCGCAAAAGAGATGGCTTACGAGGCTGAATCCGATCCCACATTCATCAAAAGGATCATTACTGGAGACGAGACGTGGGTTTATGAGTAGTGTAGTGCATCATGAATTTTTGCCAAAAGGCCAGACAGTACTCGTATTATTTGGGTGTTATGAGACGTTTGCGTGAAGCAATTCGCCGAAAGAGACCAGAATTGTGAGCAGAAAACTCGTGGATTTTGCACCATGATAACGCACCGTCACACAGTGCCATCATTATTCGTAATTTTTTGACGAAAAATGCAGCAAATACCATCCAACAGCCACCGAATTCACCTGATTTGGCTCCCTGTGACTTTTTTCTGTTCAATCGAGTTAAAAAACCACTACGGGGAACACGTTTCAGCAGCCGAGAGGAAGTATTGGAAAAATCGCAGGAAGCACTGATGGACATACCGAAAGCCGAATATAAAAAATGTTTCGAGGATTGGATCAAGCGCTGGCATAAGTGTGTTGCAGTCGATGGGGATTACTTTGAAGGGGACAATCTAGATTTAGATGAATAAACTTGTATTTAATTTTCTGAATAAATTTTTGATCAAGGTGGTAGATTGACCGGCGTAGCTCTTCTCTTGATGTCAACGATATGGTATTACTTCATTTCATTGTTCACAAACGTATAGAAGAATTTTATTCTGGCGTATTCGGTTTTCCCTTTATCGACGCTGGATTTCAAACGTCAGAGTTTGATTGCTCTTCATTCAGCCCTAAAATTGCATTTGAAAGTGAACAAAATGTACAGCCTTGGCCAAATGTATTAGGCACCCTTCTCTTTTTGTCTTTGCTGCCAAATCATTTCTTGGAAGTAATTAGTTTGAATTTTATGGTTTACGGCGTCATTATATGACTTTTATATTTTTTTAAGAAAGGTCATCAAATAATCGATGGAGGATCAGCGTGCGATCATTGCTCGAAATCGACAGACGCCTGAACAAGTTGCTTTCTACTCTGTTCATAATAGTGAAATTTGTTAATTTTTCTTTTGAAATGCCAAAAACAAGTGAACTTAGTCTGGATAAACGTATTAAACTACAGCTCTTATTTGAGGAAGGCAAAAAACAGGCTGAAATTGCGAAAGAAGTGGATTGCTCACGTTGTGCCGTGCAAAATACAATTAAGCGGTACAGAGAGACTAGTTCGCACGAAAATCGCGAAAAATTCGTGAGAAAAAAGGTTACCACGCCTCGGCCGGCCCGATTTTTAATACGATCTTCGCTCAAAAATCGCATGAAAAAGTCAACTGAGCTTGCTTCTGAGTTGTCGGAGGGTAGAAAAAAAAATTTCTTCAAGAGCTGTTAGAAGAAGACTTAGGTAAGTTCGACTTAAAGGATGCAAAAAAAAAACCAAAAGGCACGCTTAGAGTGGGCGAAAAAAACATGTGCATTTCACTGAAGGTGATTGGTCCAATATATGTACTGTGGTTAGATGAATCTAACTTCGAGGTACGTTTTATTTATGAATCACTTTTAAATTGAACATCAACAATTTTAAATAATTTTGATGTTCTCTAGACGAATTTATCATTTTTAAATGTTCAGATATTTGGCACCCCTGGTGTCGCTTTTGTGAGACGAACTTTGTGGAAGAGTACAACCCAAAATGCGTGGTACCTACTATTAAGCACGGTGGAGGCAGTATAATGATCTGCGGATGCATGGTTGCCAGCGATGTGGGTGAAATGCATGTGTGTGATGGTCGGATGGACTCTCGCAAGTACATAAATGCGTTGGAAAATGTACTTCAACTTTCTTTTTCCAACATTTTCGGAGACACCAACATGCAAGATGTCAAATTTCAATAAGACAATGCACCCTGCCACAAATCAGCCCTAACTATGAGGTGGCTTGAGGAGAATAGTATAGACCTACTTGAGTGGCCTGTTCAGTCCCCGGATCTAATCCCCTTTAGAACATCTATGGGGTATTCTAAAGCGTCGGATTCAGGAACACTCTATTTCATCAAAAGAAACACTCAAAAATGTGTTAAAGCAAGAGTGGAGTGAAATTTCTTCTGAAGAGTGTCGCAAGTTAGTAAGCACTATGCCCAAAAAAGTCGCTGCAGTCATAAAGGCCAAAGACCCCGCAACAAAATATTAATAATCTCCAATAAAACTACTTATTTATCATATCTATTTCCTTTAATTACATTAAACTTTTTGTTTTTGGAAGATGTAACGAATTTTAAAGGGTGCCTAATACATTTGACAAAGGCTGTATGTGTTCTGCACTATTACACGTTTCAATAATACCAGCAGCATTGCAAAACGCTATAGTGGCGCAAAAGGTGAAGAAGAGAATTGAACTGAGTCCGCATGGAAGATGGGAAAAAAGGTCAGATACATGGACTTGAACGCATACTGAAAATATACTGAAGCCTCAGGTCAAGCCATAAGGTACAACAGTTGAACGATATCAACGATAGGCAAAAGAAGCAGCAATGGAATTTAAGCGCCTTACCGCAAGTGGCACATTCCCAAACATTGCCTTCTCTAACGAGAAACTGTTTACGATTTCGCAAGTCATAAACAAAAAATAAAAAGATTGGGTTTGGCTAACGGATAGTTCATACGACAGTTTAACGTTTGGATGGCGATCATCAGATAGAAAATCGTACTCCACTGGTATTCATGGCCCCTGGTCTTAAGATTAGCCCAACAGAGTGTCTAGAAAGAGTGCTGGAAGGATCACCGAAGTCCTGGGTATGTAAACAACTCAGGTCGCCCCATTCACATTCATGCAAGACGCTGTAATGCGCCAAAAATTGCTGGAAAACAACGTTCCGCATTTCGTTCCTCCCCAACAAAAGCTCGTGAGTTCACCGGACGCGAGTACGATAGAGTTTTGTGTTTGGAGTGTATTGGAGGCTTAGGTCAGCACTAAAAAAAAAATGAAAATATGGAGACTCTGAAAGCAACTCTTAGCATAAAACACCACAAGCTCGCCTGTGGTCAGCGTGCAACTTGTTCATCGATCGACTTACTCGTATCGTAGTGCCATATCATCAAGGCAAAAGTTTCCAAATTGAAAAATGAATTTGTATTCTCGTGACCATATTTCGGTCATGTATTAACTTTCTGAGGGAAATTGAAATAAAAATATTGGAAAAATGTAAATTTTACGATATTTACAATTGATAACACTTCAATCGCCGCAGAGCGACCCTTACAAAACAGCGAGCGAGCTAAATCTGAGGAATTTGGTAAAGAGCGATGCCAAAACTTGAGACGTGTCTGTATAACTCTTCTCTATAGATGCTGTCACATTGATAAAGACTATTATGTGGCGAGGTATGAATATTTTGTCAATAGTGGACTTACTCGGCCTGAAACTGAGGCGAATATGATCGTTGACAAATGGTTTCAGACGCTCAAACAATACGGGAGACATGGTATTATACGAGATGTTAAGGAGAATAGCATGGAGTGTTGTAACTAAACACTCTCGTAAGAAACAAGTTGAAGCATAATCAAATCACGAAAACTTAATCTTGTGTTAAAAATTCAATTCGCCATGCACTGGCATAAAGAAAAAAGTGTTTGTTTCGTGTAATCTACTCGGTATGGCCCCATCATCAGATTAGAATGATGATTGTGATAACTGTGTGTTATGATCTAACGATTTCTGTGATTAAGCACACAATTTGTTATTAACTGACTACCGTGAAAGCACCGAACAGAAAAAGAAAGTCCAACAAGAGCACCAATTTTACTATCATTCGACATTTGGTAACAGTTTGGTAACAGTTTAAGACCCCATCCTACAAAAGCCTTAGAAGATTCTTATTCGTTTTGTATCAGAATTAACAACAGATAAAAGAAACGTTTCATTCGCTTGGTTTAATTTTTCCAGTATGGTTGGACATCTATATTAAAATAAGTTATTCAAAAAAGCTATTCTCTATATATACTCAGATGGCCAGGCAGTAGTAAAGCAGTGCCTTAGCTCCGAAGTAATAAGAACAAAACTAGTAAATCCGTGTAGATAACATCTACACGAGATATTCAAAGTGCCAGCCCACACTCGACTAATTATCCCGGGGTAAAACTGCTTTTATAAAAGAGGGAGATGAAGTGTAAAGTAAGAAACGGGGTAAATTCTTCAACCAGTTTGAAGTGGTTGAACATCGGCGTAAAACCAATGCACACATACTCGTAAGTTGTCAATTAGTATACACAATTTTGCTCCGCGTTATTAATCCAGTGCCCAATTGTACAAAGTAAAAGATATCCCGATTTACCTCGGTGCAAAATTGATCCAGCGTGCGCTGGCCCAAGCACAATGCACCAAGTTAATTAGCAAGCAGTATTTTGTACTTGTACTCGAGTACAAGTATAAGTATGAGAACTGATGATAATACATATTCTCGGTTCGAAAGGAGAATATCTCTCTCTATTCCGGTTGCGTAGACGTATTTTGAAGGAAGGATTTTGGAGAATTTAAACGAGCAATTGAAAGTTATTAAAAAATTCCCCACCTTTGGTCTTAAGAAGCTGGAACGGTTTGATACAAGCAGTATTCGATTTGAAGTTAGAAACATACAGGACGACCTAAAAGCGCTATAAAGTATGGAAAGCATTACGTAGACCTTGGCAAAGTTTCTGCGAAAAGATCAACTAGTACAAGTGAACAAGTGAATTGCGTACTTAAGCACCCAGATTATATCTGAGTAGAGGTTGAGGATGGTTGATTGCATATGTTTATGAGCAATCTCTTTTCTGGCTGCAGTACTGCAACTCACCCCACATCTACTTTAAGAAAATCCCATTTGATTAATAATCTGAAATCGGCAGTTTGGAGCTTTGAATCATTTCAGGCACCAGGACTCACTGTTAGCCTCCCTGCAAAACTTCAGAATGGTTTCCAAGACGGCAGAGAGCTTCTATTATGCATCTTGAAAGCATACATTGCAGCATCGATGGTGGTTAACGACTGCCATGTATCTCTCAACCAAGCAGCAAAGAATAAAAATCTGTTGGGTTCGAGTATACTTGAACTATTTAGGAAACTATGCCGCTGATGAATTGGCTAGACTTGGGTTTCTAGGAACAAATAATAGGCAGCTTGTCAACGACTTGCACATGACAGACTCTCAACAACTATCTAAATATAGGTAGACTCATGTACTCATATATGGTCCATATTTGATCCCAAACGAAAAAGAGCTGTTCAACTTTGGAAGAGCTAATATCTCTAAACTCACAAATATAACCACATGACTAAAACAGTGTTACTGTGCTATTGCAGCGAGAGAGTTTTCTTATAGTCATTTCTGCAGAACCTTTATCATTTATCTTATGATAGATTTTAGAAAAAATCTTTATTGTTCCAGGATAAGATAAGGCATCGCCGCTTATGATATCCCGAATCTACATGATAGATAAAGTTTTATGTGTTCAAGAAACTAAAGGACGAATTGATGGAAAACATTCGAAAGTATTGTTAGCAATATCTTGGCGCAAGTCTTGGCACGACTTCTATGACTTTTTAAATAAAAGAGCAAAAGAGGAACGGTTTTTTTTTTTGTGGAGCTTTTTACGGCATACGATGGAGAATCAAAATACGAAGACTGCCATGGAGGAGATGGAACTATAAAATCAGCAGGACAAAATTAACTTAACTCATGCAGATTACATGGTCTAACTATACACAATACGCAATCTATAAAGCATAAAGGACAACATGTATGCACGAAGTACCCGAACTGACGTATAGATGGCGGTTGTTGTTTACAAAGCATGACAATTGTAGAAAGTACCAACCGTATAAAGCTTAAATTTGAGGTTTGACGACGCTATGTTGTTTAATGTTTGTTCGGCAGCCATCAATAGTGAACGCTCTCAATGAATTTTTAAATATAGAAAAAATTGATCATCGTTATGTGACACAACACTTTCATTTGAAAGGCCTCAATCCAACCAACATAAAAATTGAACTGGATTCTACTCTAGTGGAGTCTGCTCCTTCGTTTTGCAAAAATAAAATATTGAGTGACAGAGTTTAAGCGAGGCCGTACGAATTGCCAAGACGAACATCAGAGTGGTCGACGAAATGAGGTTAGTTCACCAGAAATGTTGAAAAAAATCCACAAAATCCGTCGATTGAAAGTGCGTGAACCAGCAGATATGGTTAGCATTTCAAAAAGCGCTGTACATCGCATGTTGACTGAGAAATTTGACATGAGAAAGCTGTGCGTAAGATAGGTACCGCGATTACGCAGAGTGGAACAAAAACAACGTCGTAAGGATGTTTCAATCGAATGTTTGGCGAAGTTTCACAGCAATAAAGCCGAGTATTTGCGTCGATTCATAACTATGGATGAAACATGCGTCATCAGTTCACACCCGAAACGAAGGAACAGTCAAAACAATAGACTCAAAGGGGAGAATCCGCTCCAAACATGGCGAAGACAGTTCCATCTGCAGGTAAGGTCATGGCCTGAGTTTTTTTTTCTGGGACTGACTTCGTATATGCTGGAATAAAGTGAGAATAAGGTGCTAAGGTGATCTGATCTTGGGAGAAAAACTGACACAATTTAAATACATACTTACATAACATGCGCCAGCTCTAGGCGGTAAATTTGCGAGAATGGCTCCAAAATATCATAAACCAAGAGGAACAACGAGTTCCTCTATTTGTTCTATTATATAAATGCAAAGATGATACGAGAAATTGTAACAACTACTGATCTGTGAAGCATATGCCGCATACTACAAAACTATAAAAGAAAATTTTCAACGTTCAACAACGCAATTAAGCTTCATTACAGCCCCAATATGACTTTGGAAAAACACCATACGACATGATTCAAAGTTTACGGATGGGGATGGACAAATATCGTGAAGCTTTGCAAGATCTGAATGATACGCGATATGTACGATGACGTAGAAACGAAAGTTCTGTGAACAGTAGAAAGGACCGGGGAAACTCAAATTCGAAGTTGAAGTTAGGGTACATCAAGGCGGCGCTAAAGTAAGTTTATTTTTAATTCCTAATTTCTAGCGAGTTTTATTAAAGATTTTCGCCGATGATAACACCATAATAAGCAGCATTTCAGGGAAGTCTAAAGGTGTTGGACTATAGTTTTCGAATAGGCTTGATGGCGTGAAAACTCTGCTTGTGACAGACAAATATCGCTAAAACTTTGAGGTTGGTTGTTCGCCCAGCTCTAACATACGAATCGCAGTTATGCATGATGTACAAGAAGTATCAAATAAAAATGACAGCTTCGCAAATGAAAATGTCACGATTGTCAGCGGGTGAAACAAAATGTTCGTGAAGCCTTCGACGATGACAATCGCTCTGGCAGACCATCGACATCATTAACAGAAGAACACATCGACGAAACTAAAAATTTACTGGTCATAAACAGCAAATTGAGCAACAGGAAGTTAGCAGAGTTAACCAACATCTCGATTAAACCCGCACACGGGAGTTTAATCAATTAATTGGGCTTGAGGCGTGTCGCTGCAAAGCTGATGCTGAGGGACTCAAATTTCCTACAAAGAAAAAAGCAGCATGCAGACATTGCGAAATATATGCTTTCCGAGGCTAATTCCAAGCAACCAGAGGAGATAATTCACAAGTCGCAGAGATCACTAAAAGCTATAACAAACATCGATGTGTCGAGGGTTGAATCAAACGCTGGCACAAGTGCGTTGCACTCAATAGTGATAACTTTGAGGGCGATAATATCGATTTAAACGAATAAACTTGAAATTAGGATTTTAAAAACGAGATCCGGGAACTTTATGAATAAACCGGTATACCTCCTGATCTCATTTAGTTTGTGAAAATTGTTAAAACTTGCGCAAAACTCAGAAAGTCAGACATAAAATCAGAATGCAATGAAGGATCAAATATCAAGACAAAGCGGTTACATTTCAGGCTTAATGCGAACTGTTTAAGACTTTCAGAGATACGATGAAAAATATAATAATTCTCCAGAATATGACGAGAAAAAGAAACAGAAAAATTACGCATACGTTTCTGGTAGAAAATAAGTCTAAGAATGTTTACCTGACCTGCGTGGCCATTTTTCGGGGAGCTGCTGACTGTCCTATAACTTGAATTGAGCTCGTAGAGAAACAACCAAGTTTGTAGCGAAATAAACCCTTATTCACGCATTCGAGAATACCAAGGGCATGCTCAGCCAGCAGGATAATACTGGCCTACGCCGCCACAGAGCTCACAACCCTATACGGAGCAGATTAAAAAGATGTGACGAACCAAATAATGACTTCTGATAAAAAAGGGGCGAGCCTTGCAAACGTTTAAACGACAGAGACCTTCGGATCTACACGTGGAATGTTCAGACCCTTAACAGTCCACGTGCAGCCGAACAATTAGCAGAGGCCCTTGACAGCTATCATGCAGATATCACCGTCATTCAGGAAGTGCGATGGGATGGGCCGGACATAAGGAGGCTGAAAAACTGTGATATACGAGTATACCATGGTGATTACTATAGAAAAAAGAAACATTGCTTATTCGGATGCGGGTTTGCCATATGCAAGTGCCATAACAACGAAAAACTACTGTGAGAAGATATAAAGTAGAAAATCTGCAATCACAAGAGAGCGTCAGCATCTTCGCCGAACGTGTATCCCGAAATCTCTCAGCAACTCCTATGCCGCCAGCATAAAGTATCAGCGGCAAGGCTGCTAATGTGCCATCAGAGACGTCGCAACTGATCTGCTGTGTTTCACCCGACCACCACTAAGAAATCCCTGTTTGATGAAGAATGTCGGCAAGCATAAGCAGCTAAAGAAGAAGCGGCACTGCAACGAAGGACGAGAGTCGCTCGTGAGCTCTACGAGCAGTAGAGATGGGAAGAACATCGGCTTTTCCAGAAGAAGAAAAAAGAGCGCGATGGAGGATATTGAGAGTTTGTACTCCAGGAATAACGTACGGAAGTTTTACCAATAGGTTAAAAGAACGTGTCAAGGCAAGAAGACCCGTACAGAAACCTGTAGAGATGAAGAAGGAAACCTTGTAGCAGAGTCACAGCCAGTGCTGAGAATATTTTTTTTTTTTATAATGAGCGCGCGCTCAAGGGGTTTTTGTACCCTTAAAATGTCCGTACACAGCTCAGAAGAAGGAAATTTAGCGAGGAAGAAAAGACAGGTGCCGATGTACATTGTTTTTAAATGTTTGTAAGTTATAACGACCAGGAAACAGAGATCGGCAAAACATTCCATAAACGAGTTGTACGGCTTAGGAAACAATCACGATATTTTAGAGTACGTCCAAAAATGGGCTTGAGGGTATACTGATGAGCATTCATAGCGAGACGGGTGTTACGGTTGAAAGTTTGAATTGGCGGAATGCTACTGGCGATTTCAATGGAGCACTGGTGGCGGAAATAGCGATAAAACAAAGTGAGACAGGAGACATTACGTCGGTGTTCGAGGGTGTCAATTGATTGACTGATATTACATAGTACGAGTATCACCTATGAGTTTTATCGCACGGTTTTGAATCCTATCTAGCAGGTGCAGAGATGTTTTAGGAACGCCTGACCAGATGTGGGCATTGTACTCCAATTTTGGGCGGATGAATGCCTTATATATTGTGGCCAGATCAGAGTAGTAAAATATTTCTTACATCGCTTGAGGAAACCTAGACATTTCGCAGCATTTTTGACGACATTGAATATGTGGTCATTCCAACGTAAGTTGTCACTGACACACATACCGAGAATGGAAAGTTTATCGGCTTCGATGATGCAAGTGCCATTCATGGATAATGGCTGGGTATTTGAATTTCGCTTTAATGACAGCAGACAGCATTAAGTTTTGGAAGCATTAAATTCCACTCGGTTGAAAATACCCCAATTGGTTATGCTGTTAATATCGGAATTTAATGAGCTTAACATACGCTGCCGTTCCAGTTCTACAACCGAAGAGCAGGGGAGTGAGTCCGGTATCGAATATGAAAAGCAGAGAGAACTGTCATCAGCAAAGGAATATATTGGATTAGAAGTAGCAGACAAGAGATCATTAATGAAAATTAAAAAGAGTGTCGGAGACAGAACGGAGCCCTGGGGCACTCCAGCATTTACTTTGTGAATATCAGAAAACCATCCAAGACAACTTGAATTGAACGTTTCGAAAGGTAGTTTCTAATCCATTGAAGAAGAGAGTCATCGATCCCAAAAGCACGCATTTTCGACAAAAGAGCCTGATGCCAAACTCTGTCAAATGTATTAGAGATATCAAGTGCAAATTTCTTGCTTTCGCCAGATTGATGTACTCTTTGGTTCCACTTTTCGGTGAGACATGCATTCAGCTCACCAGTGGACCTGTTGCTACGAAAGCCATATTGTCATTGAGAAGTTTTCGTGTTTCAAGATATTTCATGTGCTGACTGTTTATCAGCGTTTCCATGACCTTGGAGTGAAGGGACGTAGGTGCTATGAGTCCGTAGGAGGAGAGAGAGGAAGATTCGCCTTTTTTAGGGACGGGCTGGACAAATGCTGTTTTCCATCTGCTCGGGAAGAGTCCTAAAGAGTAGGATGGATGAAAAAGCTTACGCATTGGTTTTGCCAGCGTGAAGGAACACCTCTTCAGAAGAAGGGGAGATATACCATCTGGACCTGCGGATTTATGTATGTTGAGATCTATAAGTACTCTTGTTACTACACGAATGCGAAAGTAGATTCATCCCATTGAAGATTCGACACACTCAAGTGTAGGCGGGGACAAAGCACAATCTGGGAGTGTTGAGCTGGCCGTAAAGTGTGCAGCAAGCAGATTGGGCTTGTCTAAAGAGCTGACAGCTTTTGGGACATTGCAGTATTTTTTGCCTCAGTTTTGGTCGTATTGGAATTGCACACGCTTAAGAAAGACGTTGCAGTCATTTCTGGGTCGTTTAAACTTTTTTCGGTTTTCCTCTGTCGGGTTGG
This sequence comes from Volucella zonaria, assembly GCA_963966105.1. NCBI lineage: Eukaryota > Metazoa > Arthropoda > Insecta > Diptera > Syrphidae > Volucella > Volucella zonaria. The sequence goes on along the minus strand of OZ014530.1, from coordinate 313,864,337 downwards.
TATTGTAGGACCGAAAAAACAATTCTCTAACCCTGACAGCCTCTTTACAGCTGGAGTCATACCTTGCCATTCTTTTGGTTTGATACTCTTCATCCGATGAGGGATAAAGCATCTCATTCCAAAGTGAATAGTTTCTGTGATCATGTCAGCAGCGGCATCCACGTCGTTATCGAGGAAACATAACGACCAGTTAAAATTCCTAAAGAAGCTGTTGGGACCGCTTCAGTTGGCTTTCTCGTATTGCCCTACGGTTCTTTTAAGAATCTGTTCTCTAACTGTGTAGTGGGTTTACGAGAAATTAGCTGATATGACACAATGGTCCGATGAGCCTAGAGGGGAGAGCACATCAACGCAGTACTTATCAGGGTGAGAAGTTCAAAGTAAGTCCAGGGTATTGGCGGTATGACTATCAACATCTGGTATTAGTGTGGGCTCATTTATAAGCTGAGTTAAATTATTTTCCGCAGCGAAGATCTCAACACACCGTCCTTCGGGTGTTGTCTGTCCAGAATGTCGAAGCCACCCGGAATTGTGTATATTGAAATCGTCCGTAATAAAGATTTCAGTATGAGGATACAGGGATACAATTCTTTGAATGGAGTCAGACAGCACATCAAACTCATTAAAAGTCGAATTGCTCTCCAGTTTGGGGCTTCTGTAAATAAGCAGTAGTGGATAATTTGCTTACGGATATGGAATTTTAACCACATGAAATTGAATTCCGGATTGGAACAGGGACTACATTGTGGTGGAATTTGGTAGGCTACATCACTACGCACATAAATGGCGAGACTGTGAAGGGAAAAGAATAGTGGCACTAGTTCGTAGCCAGGTAGCTTCAGATCAGAGTAATCTGAGAGGTGTGGGCGGGGATTTACCTGTGTTTCACTAAGTGCCAAAACAGCGGGTCGCTACTTACAGACGTGGACGTACGCAGAAAAGTGATTACTTCTTAGCCCGCGTATATTGGCTACGTCCACCCTGAATTCCCTAGTCATAATTACAAACAAACACAATAAGCACAAACACCGAAGATAGTAAGCAAAGCTGTGAAGTGAAAATTCTGACGATGGTTTACCGAATCAAATTGCTGTAGGTGTTATGCCCTTACAACAATATGAAACAGTGCACCAACAAAATTTTCACTCACAACCCGCTATCCATCAGTTGTTACATACACTCAGTCACTGCCCGTACAATATGATAAATACAATAATGGCAATCACCGAGTGCAAGCAACAGTACTACGACCAGGAGCGGAAGAGGTGGGATACCCGCACTGTGTGATATTTTTGTTTTTTTAATTGCACTGCACTATATTTTAGTTTATTTTTCTGCATACGCGCGCGGTGGTATGGTTTTTTTTTTTTCGGTGTGTAGCAAAGGAGAAATTGCGAGTGCACTCGTCGATGGTCGACACGGGAAAACTTTTTCTGCAGACTGTATAACGGCGACGAAGCACAACATCTCGCCGTCAGGCAGAATAGACCATTCAATTTAGAGGATGATAGCCAAAACTTTCGCCCACCTGACCAAAAGATAGTAAGGATAAAAATATCTAAGCTGAAATTCCTACCAAGCTCATTCGTCTGTGCAGAATAACTATTGACAACTCGCGCTGTTCCGGAAAGTTCGATAACGACTTAACCGAGACCTTTGGTGCCCAAAAAAACCTTTAAGACAAGGTGACGCGCTGTCATGACTTCTTTAACGTTATACTTGAAAAAATTGTGGGGCACTCACAGAAATACTCCTGCCAACCACTGTTTCTTTGGGGTAAGAAGGTAATTGAGCAGTAAGGCTTTATACCGAAAAACTATGAAGACCCTATATAAGACCTTGATCATCCCAGTCCCACTTTATGGCGGTAAAGCATGGGCTCTATCGAAAGCGGATGAAGATATCCTCAGTCGTTTCGAGAGAAAAATCCATCGAAAAATATTCGGTCCCGTTTTGCCGGACTTTGGAGAAGAATAACGACGGACTATACGAGCTGTACAGCGACATCGACTTAGTCAGTCACCTGAGATGGCTAGAACATGTAGAGCAAATGGACACCAATGATTCGGACCGCAGAGTGTTCGAATCTAACCCGGAGGGACAACACAGTATAGGAAGACCTCACCTGACTTGTAATGCGCTAAAGATCGGGCTGACTGGAAAGGTTTGTTAGTTGAAGCCCAGATACACACCGATCTATAGCGCCAAGTGAGGCTGAAGACTCATCGGATCAGACAAAGCGTTAATCAACAATAATCGAAATACAATGTAACAAAACAAATCATTTCATTTGTCTGTTTCGTTTGTTGTGCGTTTCTGAAACACAACTTCCCAGCTATCGACAGCGAAACGTGTTTTTCTGTTTCGTCTTGTCTTCTTGTGTGCTGCGCCATAAGCAAGTGTGCAATAATCGACAGCGACACTGGTTTGAAACATATATGTTACATTCGGTGTGTTTTGGTCGTAAGCAAAGCCACGTATTTTCAACAACCAAGCATGAAACACATCGAGTCAGAAACATGTTATTTGGTGTCATCAATCAATGGATTGATGTTTCATTAGTCAACAAAAAAACGTTTCCGATGTGTTTTCAACCTAAGAGTTACTCTCTGGATGTTTATCCACTGGTCAATTGCTACAAGTTACATTACGACAAAGAGCCCTGCTACGTGGTTATAGTTAAAGGAAGATGTTTGTGCTTTTAAAGTTGTTATTTTGAGATTGAATTAAGCAAAGAACAACTCAGCTTTATGTTCGGTTTACTTACCTCGGCTTCTTGGGCTAGAGCATTTTTAGCGATAGTCTGGAAGGCCAATTCAACGTTAATTCCCTCCTTCGCTGATGTCTCGTAATACGGTATGTCATTCTTCGACTGACACCATTGCTGGGCTCGTCTGATTGACACCTAACACAAAAAATAGAAACACGTTAGCATACAAAATCCGAAAGGCGTCTTGCCTGTTAGAAAAAAAAAAGAAATACTCACTTGGCGATTTTCTAAATCCACTTTATTACCCAACACCACAAATGGAAAGTGTTCAGGATCTCGTGGACTGGCTTGAATTAAGAACTCATCACGCCATGAGTCAAGATTCTTGAACGAATTTGGTGCTGTCACATCATAGACCAGCACACAACAATCAGCTCCACGATAAAAGGCAACACCCAACGACTGGAAACGCTCCTGCCCAGCTGTGTCCCAGATCTATAAATTAACACTCAATTGAGTTTCAAAAGTGGTTCCATTCGAAAAGCAGTTATAACCAACCTGCATTGTGACCACACGATCATCCACAACCACTTCTTTCGTTAGGAAATCGGCTCCAATCGTTGCTTTATATTGATTTGAGAATCTCTTGTTCACATATTGGTTCATGAGTGATGTCTTGCCAACGCTACTGTCGCCCAAGATTATCACTTTCAATAGAGATTTTTTCCTCGTAGCCATTGTCTTGGAATTGTTTTTGTTTGTTTGGTTTACTTCTTGCTTAATAAAACGGCTGCAACGAAATCAAAACAAATGAGTGCCTAAAAAATGCCAAAAACCAATAGAAAATGTTTCGTTTCTTGGTAAAGAAGTGATAAATCCCAAGTGAGTCACACAAGTCACAAAGTGATAATCAAATTTTCGATTTCTAATCTCAGTTTCGGCGAAATAAGTGGCGTCAATTGAACAGAACAGAATAGAATAGAACAGAACAGAAAAAGGCGGAATAAGTAAACTTGCGCAAAAGGAAACCGAAAGAAACTGAACTTCGCTGTGCAATTCTATATTTCATATCGCAAATTTGCGTGATCAGATTTGTGGGTCATCGTATCGAAGAGAAGACACAAACAAACTGAACTGATAGCTTCTGTTCTTTGCGACTCGAATTTCATCGGAATCAAGTTGCGAATGACAGTAACTTCAATTGATTTACTGGCTGACTACTATTTGATCTGTCAAGGGCAGCACATCACAGCAACAGTACCTACGTAGTAGCAGCGCGCTGTGATTGATACTTCTCCAAGCTCGTAGTTTGCTTTGTGTTATCTTGTTGATTGTCTCTCGCACCAACACACATAGCACCCCTATTGTGTGAGAGATATGACTCATTAGACAAGTTACAAGGCACCCTCCTCCTGCTGCGAAACGGGTACACGGGGACGGTCAACATATGAAACACCAGCCAGTGCTCTAACTCAAACACCCTCCCACTATTAGATGTGGAAAACATTTCCATGCGAAACCGCAGAAAAAAAAAACAGAAAAATCAATCTCACAACGAAAAGCCAACCAAGTTTCACTCTTCACAGTGCAGTTTCTGTGTTTGCGTCTGCTGCGAATTTTCTTTTCTAATTAAATTTACCAAATTACTCGACTAATGCTGCGACGAAATCAGCAATTCCCAGCTAAAATAGAGACAAGAGGGAAAATCAAGAAATACGAACGACAACTACGGAATATTGGATATTTCCTGACGTAAGTAGTTATGATGATGTCTGTGCATAGTTTCACACACATCTTGTCTCGACGGCTGCTGCTGGCGCTGGTGCTTGGTTGCTACTGTTGGTGGTGGACTTTCGTGAAACGCAGTTTAGTGGTTTTCCTTTTCGGAGGAATCCCATGGTCGAAGTGGATTGGCAAATCAATCTGAGACGCAACTACTTCTTATTTACTAACAAAATTGCAATTTATAATTTCGCTTTTGTTCGAAAGTTTCGCATATTCGTTGACCAAGAAACGAGAACAAAGGCTGCGATGGGGAATTTTCATTTTTTTTTTTTTGTTTTTCTGACACTTGCTCCGGATGGGAGAGTTTGTTTTCGTTTTTTACTTTTTGTAATTGAATTTGTATACTAACTTTTTCGCACACTCAAATTGGGTAGAGATAAAGAGGAAGTTGAACACAATGTGACTATGGATTTTGTGGAATAATCTTGTTTGGGAAGAAAATGAAAAATAACAACACACTTTTGGGGGAGATGATCACTTTGTAACTTTCCTTTCGACTGTGAGACGAAAAAAATTATGACACAACAAAAAGTACAAAATGGCGTCAAGTGGAGAGATGATTTCCGTGTTCGAATGCGTTCACGAGGGTAAAGTGGAGAGTAGCATTCTATTTATTGTTGTCTTATACTTGTTTGGTTGAATATTAAAACAATTTTGTTTGATTCAGATTTAGTAAAAGCTGTCTTTCACAAGTTCTGCTCAAAAAACGCGGATAGAAAATATTTTATAATTAGTAGCAATTGACAAATAGAACCTTCATTTGGTTTCTACTGAGTAGTCAGTTATCAAAATTATAATGGAGTCAAATTAAAAAGAATAAACCCATGGCTATAGCTTTCTATCGCGATGTTCTATCCGATTCAGATTATAAGCCCCTTCTTATCAACTGCAAAGACTTGCAAAGGCACCAGTTACAGCTGGTCAGTTTCTGCAGATCTTGCTAATCTCATCAGCGTATCACCATGTTTAAGCCCTTTTCTGACATAAAAGTTTTCGGCGAGACTGTTTCTGACCTTTCGAAGTAGTGAGTGTTCCTTACCGTCATTCGGCACAAAGGGACGAGTTTGGTAAGTATGCAAAAATTAAACATGGCTCCGGCAATAAATGCTATTTTTTGCAGCCTTAAATTAGATAAGCGGTAGCGAGGATCTGGATTTGTTGGATTTTCTCTCTGAACCCACACTGATAAGGGCCACCAAATAAGATATTGTCCCCAATGAGAGAGAGTGATGCCATTATATTGTATTTGGCGGAGCTTATATCTTTTTTTAAGGATCGAGCAAACGATACTGAGATTCCATTTCTGATGCATACTTTCCTTCGATCAAATTTTACAAATGAGTTGGTAGATGCTGTACTCCAAATCGTCTCCCGCTACCCTAAATCGCTTTTCCGGTCTAGCACCCTTACACTTATTTTTAATTAATTTTTATTGGGTGGATGAAAATCTGTCATCACCGAGGTTTGGGCCGTTCTCATCATTCAACAGTCTACAGATATTAATTTTTATATACTGTAACTCTACATATAAATTTTCTTGCTCCTCGCTACCTGCGCTGTTCTAACAAGTTCTGTTTTAATAAGTTCAGCTGGGGCAGCACTTTTCATTTTTCTTCATAGCGCATCGAGTGATTATGTGTTCCTTTACAGGGCCTGCTTGCTGGAGGAGTTGTTGTAATGAATACCTTTGCTTGCACTCCACCAAATCAGGGGTTTCGTAGAATGGTAGGACGGAGCCCGGAACATTGGTTGCGGCGGTTTATTGCTTCCTAGGATCGATGTCATTATTCTTCGTTATGATATAAAAATCGTTTTTCGCGATATTAAGGACAGGAAAGACAATGAAAAAGATTTGGCTCGACCGACGAGGAATTTACCCTTCTCCATAAAACATCTGATAACGTAATAGGACTGATCATTGTGATTTACCGAAGAAATTCTTTCAATCTAATGAATTTATGAACGATTGTCAATATGGGCTTGGGTAATAGGTTCGGATACGTTTCCGTACAGCTGAAAAACTGGCGTGAACATTCGTCGTTTAAGTTCGACGTCGAAAAGCTGCATTCACAATAGATTGCCAGGGATTTGGCTACTAAATACTCATTTCAGGCTGCCCAGAGCACTTCTCAGCTTAATGTTAGAGGTGTAATATGGAATTCCATCTGGCGCAGTATTGAAATAATTGGTACGACAAAGAGTGTCACGACACGCCTGCAGAAAAACACGCAGACACACTGCAGGCGATGGCAACGCTAGCTATTAAGGAGCATCTTTTCAGGTATAAGAAGGAACAAACAAAAAAACGTGAACATGGAGAACATAAGAAGATGGGCAAGCATGATTCCCCAATTATTGCTGATTATGGCGAATTGCTGTCCTGCGACTGCGACCGCCTGAGTGGATAATTTGTCTGCCAAGCAGCTCAAAGACGGAGATATGGAGTTGCTATGCTGCATGCACCAACTGCGTTGCAATATACCGTCGGAGGAAACCACGCTTAACGGCTGAGCCTTAAGGGTGCTGTGTCCAATTAAAAGCAGGACCAGCCATATAAATATCACAGATTACAACTGCGATTTTGAAGTAGTGCAGTGTGCCCATCTATTACGAGAACAATAATATCAGGATACGAGTAGAGATCGAACGAAGGATAAATTTCGGAGTAGGGAATTGAGTAAGAATATTGAAAAATAGAGTCATCTCACGCCAACGTAACTGACGATCCGAAAGGCCCTCAATATAATAATCCGCATGTATCGTGCAAAGTCCTAAACGATAATAATCAATAGAAACTGTCGATCTATGGTTCTTTTGTACAGGTGAGTATCGAATCGAATCCAACTCCATGACTTATAACGCGAAATTAACATTCAGGGGATTAAATGTGTGCGAGAAGACGTTCAAGTACTGCGCAACTCTCACCAACTAAAAACCACTCTCATATTGATACACTCCGGTACCGTTTTCGCATTATTTCAGAGTGGTGTCGTTTTCTTTCCTCTTTGGGGGCCAGGTTTATCATATCTATCTTCTTCTTCGGGCTTATTCTATCTTGCCGGTGAGGCTTTCATCAGTCTGTTAAAGGTATATTTGCATATTGTTGTTTCTTTTTTGCCCTGAGTGTGACTTCTACGAAGGAAGAAATTTTGTCGCTTCTCAGCATCTTTTCGACCATGTTTTTTGGGCTAATTACGCAGATGCTGCTTTCCAGCTCCCACCGTTGAGCTTCTTACTTCCTGAAAACGAAAAAAGTGTGGTGTGCATCGCCTACGGTAGAGTTCCCGTACTTGCAGGCGGAGGTGTTTGCTTTACCGATGTTATGAAGAAAGTCTTTGAAATATCCATGTCCGGTGAGAAACTGGGGATGTATTGTAGCAGTTTACTTCAGCGTGTTTACATCCATTCCATTTAGCCACGTCTATGATCAGCTCCACAGCCCATCGTCCTCTGCTTTACGAGTTCCAACGCCCTTGTCACTGCCGTTTGGTTTTCTTTGCCTCCTCAATTTCTGCTTCTGTCTTTTTGTTATAGACATTCTGCCGCTAGGAGATCAATAGGTAAGAGCTTGCCACGCGTAGAGCTCTGCGTCTCTGGACTGCTGTCATCTGCTTCCTGCACTTTTCTTGTCGGAGTGCGACTGCTCAGATCTTAGAGACAAATAGAAGTATGACGTGTATGATTGATGCTAGTAGCCTTCATTTGCAAACCGTAGAATACCCCAGGTTTGCCATATCTGGCAACTGATATTGATAGTCAGTCCCAAGTATTTCACTGCTTCCTTGGTTGCCATAACTTCGGGCCCAATTTGGAAGTTAACAATGTTTGGGATTCTCTTCTGGGTCAGAAGGACTATCTCCATTTTTTCTGTAGCTAGGCTAAGACCGTGTTCACCCGTCTCATAACCTAGTTACGTTCTCCGCGTCTTTTGCCATAATCACTGCGGCGATACCATCTGTTTACGCAGTCATGAAGGCATCGCCATGCATACTATGCCAGGATCGATCCCTGTGCTGCTCCAGAGGTGATGATCTTCCATTGTCTCGTGGATCAACTCCTGGTCTTAGAGGTAGTTTTTCAGGATCGGCAAGCGGTAAACTTTTTTTTTTTTTTTTTTAAAGAACTTAACACTCAAGTGGATATGAATACACTTATAATGCCTCAGCATGTGCTAAGTTTTTTGGAAAATGGGATAGAGAGAAAGAAAGATGTTTGGGCTCAGTGATTGTTTCGCTCCATGGGTGGCATCCAACATTTAATTGGAAGACTAAATTCTTAGTGGAAGTTGGCTTGATGTTGATTTCTAGTCAACTACTCGTCTTACTTGATTTTCGTTAACTGAAAAAATGGATAATATGTCTTTTGGGCGAGGCTAGGATTCGAACACCGAACCTTCCGATTTGGAAGCCAGTCACCAATTGAGCCACGGCCACCCACCAGAAGGTTGAAAGTATGTTCAAGTGCATTCAGTGTATCACTCCACATAGTTGAATTGAAGGCTTTTCGCACATCCAGAGTTGAGGAAATTGGATTAGTGTGTTGCAAAAGGCGTCAGCTTTACTTTATATCCCCACATGGAACTGTCCAGAGCTGTTGTGTAGTACCTGAAAGTAAAAAAAAAAATAGTCAGATATCTGGTCCTGAATGTGAATTTGTGAGAAGAATGAGAAGAGAAGTATGAGAAGATATAATTGCAAAATTAAATACCTCTGCCAAGATTTGAACGTTGTGTAAAGAGATAAGGGCACTTCATTTTACCGGACACGTTCACTCACGTATGGAAAAAAAAAACTCCAGCTTAGAGAGAGCCTTAAAGTTATATCCAACAGGCTCGTTTTTTTCACCGAAAATCGGGTTCTAGTTTTAAAGTCCAAGGCATAGCGAATATTATTGATCTTTTTCTGGTGAACTGCACGGTATCTATGAAGATGATGGGCTACAGTATATCAGTTAAGCCTTTTTCAAGAGTTCAGTTAGGATTTTTGGTAAATTTGTGTAAGTATGATCTTTGTACACAGATGAGTAGAAGCTAAGGTTTGTCAGTTCCAAATACGTGGAAGAGAACAATTTTGTCACAGACCGAATCCTTGAAGCTCCCCTATTAATTCTGAAATATAACCTTCACAACAGGATTTGAAAAATAATCTACAAAAGACAGCTGTTTCTGGGATCAAAATGGATGATCATAATCCCCAACGCTATGAGTTAACAGCAAAGAGATATAAGGAAAGTTTTATTTATTCCTATTATAAGTGGTTTAAGAGTATACATATAATCATTCTTCGTTCCTTAATTTGAAATTTAAGTTATCAAACAGCTCAAAGCAAACGTCTCCATTAATTTTTAATTTTGTCGCCCTGGTATGACGTCGCTACCCAGTTTTTTCCACTCATGCTTTTATGAGCTACCTCATGCAAGCTTTACATTTTTTTACACACAAGAGAAACAATCTCTTTTCGAATAATAAAAGATTTCCTAAAGTTGCAACAGGTTGATTTATTATGGTTCATAAAAATCAAAATACAAATGAATTCTGTTTCAGTTGACTAAAACAAATAACTATAGTGAACGCCGACAGATGAATGCAATTCTGGTTGTTGTCTCGGCTAACCAAAAATTGTACCAGCATTTGGTTGTTTCCTGTTTGGCTTGCGCTGCAGTTTATTTTTCAGAGATTGGTGGTTTCTCGATTTGCTTCGATCTCTTGAAGGAAAAGTTATGCGTCACTAGTAATTTAAACGGAGATAATATTGCAAGACCACTTGTCAATTAATCTTCAGTGTCTGGGTTTTTTTTTTCCGAAGTAGTTCGCAAAGTGTGCTTTTAAGTTAAGTTCAACAAGTAGATCTACGCACAAATCAATTTTTATATTTTTTTGTCGAAACAGTCAATTGTAATCCTGGTCGGTGTTGGAAAGACCTACCGACTTAGGCCTATTGGCATATGATGAAGCGTAGGAGACTGTTTTAGATCGTTTACGTCGTTGTAGAAGAAAGCCCCTAAGTGAAGTTTTCTTCTCTGGGAGAGAGCTGTACATGTACAGAGTAGGTGGAGGATTGTCACCTCTTCCCGTTTGTAAGAGCGCTAAGTCTTCTTGCATGTTTGCCTATAAGGCAGTGTTCAGTGATGACACCTAGAATGGCGCTGAGATGTTTCCTATTTAGAAGGATCAAACACTTACAGCGATTCAGGTCCAGCTTTGGCCAGATATGTATTTAATATTAGTTTGCTATACCTGTCTTCTTTTTTATAATCGGCGCGCGCTCATGGGGTTTTGTACCCTTAAAATGTTCGTACACAGCGCGGGCTACTCTTCCAAGTAGAATAGATAGAGTGGTTCCAATTTTGGCGAGTTCGGCGGCCGTACGTTCCCAGGAATGTCTCTGTGGCCCGGCACCCACCAAGGTGAAGGTTGCCTGCTGAAAATATCGAGGGGTGTCAAGTGAAACAGAATGTCTAATGCTCCGCCCCGCTTATGCATAGACATGCTGTTCTTTGGACTCTGCTTAGTTTAATGCAGTTAACTACACATTCTAAGACCGTCCACCAGACTACCACCCCGGAAGTGAGTATCGGTCCTATGACCGAGATGTATAGCCAGTGGGTTATCCGAGGTTGAAAGCCCCATTTATTCCCAATGGCTTTTTTGCAAGGGATTCTGCTCTTTATTGCTGCAGTTTTATTGACTCTTTCTTGAATGTTAGGTTTCCAGTTTAGTTTTCTGTAAAAAATGAGACCCAGATATTTTGCTGTATCGGAAAACACTAAACTGGTACCGTTTATTGCAGGAGGGTCTATTGTTGGAATTTTGTATTTCCTGCAAAAGAGGACAAGATCAGTTTTATGGGGGTTTATTCCCAATCCACTGCGATCTGCCCAACGGGATAATCTATTGAGATTTACTTGAAGGAGTTCTTTAATGGTATTAAGATGCTTACCTGAGACCGCTATAGCAACGTCATCCACCTAGGCAATCACCCTGCTACCAGCCGTTCATTTACTACTAAGTTCCAGAGAAGAGGGTAAAGGACACCGCCTTGCGGTGTACCTCTGCTGACACATCTTTTGGCAGAAGTCTCATCCAGTTTGGAGTTGATTATCCTGCTGTTTGGCATCAGCTCCCCAAGTGAGTCGTCTACCTGCAGAGTTGACAGCGCAGTCGTGATTGCGGATGTGTTGAAGACGTTGTTAAAGACACCCTCTATGTCCTGGAAAGCAACCATTGTGTACTCTTTATATTGTAGGGATCGTTCGATGTGGCTAGTCAGTGAATGCAGAGCCGTTTTCACCGACTTTCCTTTACAGTAGACATGTTGAGCCGTTGCCAGAAGTTTAGGATCAATTTTAGCTCGTATATGGATATCAATCAGTCGTTCTAGAGTTTTCAGAAGGAAAGATGATAGACTTTTAGGTCTGAGGTCCTTTGGGACAACATGAGAACATTTTCCGGCTTTGGGAATGAAAACTACATTGACTCCTCTGCATGACAGTGGAATGTGGATAAGTTCAACACAGCTCCTCATACTATTTTCTAGCGCAGGCAGAATATTATCTAAGGGCCTCGGCAGGTATTATACCGTCCGGACCAGCAGACTTTTATGGTTTGAGGCTATGCAGCGCCCAGTGCAGTTTGCCTCTTGTGATCAGACCATGAATTTTGGTCCCGGTTACAGTAGGCCTGTTTGGGTTGCTACTGGCCGCGAATTGAGAGCTACCTGGAAAGTGGGTGTCCAATAGCAGGTTGAGTGATTCATCACTTGAGGTTGTCCAAGAGCCATCGGGTTTTTTCAAACAGCTAGGTATCATAGGATTTGTAGAGAGGATTTTTCTTAGCCGCGATGCCTCAGAGGTTTCTGTAATTTTGTCTCAGAATGATCTCCAGGATTGTCGCTTTGCCTTCCTCAGTTCTGTTTTTTGTTTTTGTTTTTGAGGGATTCTTTATATGAGTCGCAGTCAGTCACCTTTCTTGTGCTTTTTGCTAAGTTGAAAAGTTTTCTGAAAATTTTTCTAAGCAGTCAAAGTGCTGATATCCACCAGTGCGGCTTTTTCTTGCCTTGAATAAGAGAGCAGGAAGCAGCCATAGCCTGATTGAGAGCCAGGGTGAATTCCTTGACTTTCATGTCAAGCTCGTTGGTGTCACGCGGGGGACTTGAGTGTTCAGAGTATAGCGTTTCTGACAGTATTCCTCTATATTTTGGCCAATCAGTTTTCCGATAATTCTGGAATGCTGGTTGGCTGGAAGGAGCACGACTCAGGCTGAATTGGATCTATCTGTGGTCTGGAAATTAGTGTTCAGACGATACTATCCAGTTCGTTAGGATTTGAGTGATGTTGTCGGCGACAAGAGTGATGTCTAGCACTTCTTGTCGGTTTCTTGTTATAAAAGTGGGCTCATTGCTAATGTTTTAAACAATGAGGTTAGCACTTATAATGTAATCAAAAAGTGACTCACCTCTATCGTTGATGCCGGTACTGCCCCAAACAGTGTGATGAGAGTTAGCGTCGCACCAGATGATTTAGCCTGTTTTTAGCCGTCCAGCTCCAGTCCCATCATTTCTAGGTTATTACCAGGGAGAGGGCCCACATAATCGTGGCCAAGATATGCCGATGCCAGCCAGTAGGGGCCTTTGGCAGTCTCTAGTCTGGGAACGGTTAAGTAGGGGTCGCCGAGGTTAGGAAGTAAAAATGCATTAAGGCTACGTTTCACTAATATACAATTTCTAATCTTACCTTTGTCTCTTGTATAGAGCGGAGCGTATACAGGTGTCCCAAGTCCACGAACCACGCCTTCTATGATCCATGGTTCCTGGATTAGAATGATGTCTTCTGCGCTTTTGGTAAGACGCAGAATAAGTGCGGCCGAAGCCTTTTTTGAGTGATGAAGATTACTCTGGAGAAACCGTACCATTGCTACAATTTACCAGAGTAGCCTCCACCACGTTGCTGTTCAAGTTCTCCGATTCTAAATATGTGCAAAAGAGCTCATCTTCATCTGATCGTATAGGATTTCTTTTGCTTCGTCATCGGTTTCCATTTCCGACATAGTGTCAGAAGAGGAGACCGACGGCTTAATTGTCGCCTCGGATAAATTGGAGTCGTCGCTATCCATTCCTGGAAAGGATATTGCCGCTCCAATATCTAAGGTTGAGTTTGAATTTTCAGTTAAAGGAGGAGGAAGTTGCTTATCAGCATCCAGCTCATCCTTTTTATAGACCCTTAGGGGAATTGACTCGCCACTTAGTTTTTCCAGTTTCGCGACTTTCCAGTCATGAGTCGGTAGGGTCGGGTTGCTGAGCCTTTTGACCTCCAGAATGCTTTCTGGGGAGGAGGGTTTAGCTGGGATCCAGGGCCGGGTTCTAGGTCTGCTAGGGATATCCTACTTAGGCACGACTTCGAGTTTTGCACCTGGCCAAACCTTTCCTAATCCACCTATGGCTTTGTTGAAAAGTTCAATAGATCTTTTATTGGCACATGGGATAAGCCTCACTCGGCCTTGGTGCCAACCAGCATTGCTTGTGGTGGGAGGTGGTCCGCCATCAGGTTTCTATTCATTAGCATTGTTGATATCCATAAAACTAGTGATTTATCTAGCCGAATCACACATGCCGTCAAGTGCTGCGTTTTTCGGTAGCATTTTAAATGACCTTAAAAGTTCCTTGCGTGTGCTCCTTTTTGTCGAGTGCGCTTCAAGTCTGCCAACCAGATTTTAAAACGAAGCCCGCAGGATCTTCCGCATCTTAAATTGCATTCACAAACCAATCTTGCGCACAATCATTCCCTACATGTTCTTTATCATGAAGGAAGTCAGACTTATTGGCCCGAAGTTGTTAGGGAGTTAGTTGCCGCTTTTTCGGATTTTCGGTATAAAGGCTATCCTTACTGTTCTCCAGGGCTTCGGAAAAGATTCTCTTCAGAGTTAGCAGAAGCTGCCTTCTGGCTTTCTTCTATATGATCGGAGATACCACCTTGATCAAAAAATTTGGAATTTATTCAGAAAATTTAAAATACAAGTTTATTCATCTAAATCTATATTGTCCCTTTCAAAATAATTCCCATCGACTGCAACACACTTCTGCCAGCGCTTGATCGAAACATTTTTTATATTCGGTTTTCGGATATTGCATTAGTGCTTCCTGCGATTTTTCCATTACTCGTACTTCCTCTCGGCTGCTGAAACGCGTAACCCGTTGTGGTTTTTTAACTCGATTGAACAGAAAGAAGTGACAGGGAGCCAAATCAGGTGAATTTGGTGGCTGTTGGATGGTATTTGTTGCATTTCCCGTCAAAAAATTACGAATAACGATGGCACTGTGCGACGGTGCGTTATCATGGTGCAAAATTCACGAGTTTTCTGCCCACAATTCTGGTCTCTTTCGGCGAATTGCTTCACGCAAACGACTCATAACACCCAAATACGAGTAATACGAGTACTGTCTGGCCCTTTGGCAAAAATTCATGATGCACTACACTACTCATAAACCCACGTCTCGTCTCCAGTAATGATCCTTTTGATGAATGTGGAATCGGATTCAGCCTCGTAAGCCATCTCTTTTGCGACGTCAACACGGTCTCTTTTTTGCATGAAATTGAGGTCTTTTGGCACCAACTTTACTGCTACACGACGGAAACCCAAATCATTAACCAAAATGTCTTGGACGGAACCATAGGCAATGTGCAAGTCCTCCGCTATCTCTCTGATGGTTAATTTGCGGCAATTGACCAACATTTCTTTTACTCGCACTTCATCAATGTTTTCGTCGGTTTTCGATGTCGATGGTTTGCCACTGCGTTCATCATCTTCGATTGACTCACGACCACTTTTGAACCGCTCGTGCCACTGGTAAACGACCGTTTTCTTTAGATAATCGTTGCCGAAACACTTTTGCAACATTTCCAACGTTCGCGCACCATTAAATCAGTTTTTTACGCAAAATTTAACACAAAGTTCGTTGTTGCAAATTTAAATCCATTTCTAAAATTGTAAAGAATCGCCAAAACACACAGAATTAGATGTACTCTTGGCTACGTAACTCTTGCAAATGTCAAGCTATGACGCTAAGATTTAGAGGGAATGTCAACAACAGATTTTCCAACTTAACAAAAAAAACAGAACTCAAATCAGAGCGCCACACGGTGGTGTGGTGCGGGAACTTTTTGATCAAGGTGGTATGTACACACTTACGTAGTAGGTAAGTCTGTTACACAGAAAAATCGGCGCCAAATGAAAAAGAAATAAAATTTTAAACAATTTTTTTTGCTTTCCAGCACGACTTAAGACGATGTGGCCATTCATCGATTGCGGGACGCACTTCATGCATGGGGAAATTGTCCACTGCACGGACAAGGGCTCGCTTCAACGACTCAATATTTGAGTGTCGAGTAGAGCAAGCCAAGCCCTCTAATACGGACGAAAACTTGTAATCCAACGGATTGAGACCTGGACTACCAACTGGCTAATCATCCCTTGATATGAAGTCCGAAACGTTGTTTTTGAGCCACAGTTGAGTCGTTTTTGCTTTGTGATCTGGAGCAGAGTCTTGCTGGAAAGTCCATGGCTTGTTGTTGAATATTGATTGGTTGAGAGATTGCACAATGGGTTCCAAGACGGTGTATTGATGTACTTTGGCCGATGTTTTCACTCCTTTCTCGCAAAAATGGAGCTTGGTAGCACACTCCCCACCATACCATTACAGACGCGGAATGGTGGCCTCTTTGAACCCTCGGGATAAGTTGGGATGCTTCTCTGGATGACCGAGGATATACACGATTGTTCTGCTTATTGAACGATTCTTCTACGGTGAAGATTTTCTCTTCACTAAACAGAATTTGTCTGTGAGCGTTCTTTGCGTACCGGCTGAGTAACGCTTTCGATCTTCGCTTGCGTTTTTCCTTCAACGCGGCCGTTTGCAGGTGTCCAGTGTATCGCTTGTACGCGCTGAGTCCTGAATCTTCTTTGATAATGCGAGACATGGATTTTTGCGAAATTTGCATTTCCCGCGACAAAATTTTCTGTTTTCGCAGCGGTTTTCGGTCGATTCGTTTCTTCACGGCTTTGATCGCTTTCGGAGTTCTCACAGTGCGCGGACGGCCGGATCTTTGACGGTCTTGTACTCTACCAGCTTCCTCAAACAACTTCATAGCACGATACACAAAATTGCGAGTGATTCCAAGCGGTCGCAACGTCCTAAAGATACCGCCTTTTTCCATGTTGCATTTAAGTAGGCCAACTACAGCAATACGATTTTCGATGTTGCCCCATTCCATGATTGTAAGCAATTAATGTCAAAAACTTTTTACGTCACAATGAAGCATAAATATCAATTGTCAAATAGTAATCAATACGAAATGGATGCGTCCAGTGTTGCATTCGTAATGAGTGAGTTCAGTTGTGTACCAGTATTTATGACTTGACTAGGTACATGCACTGACGACATTGATAGGGTTATAGTAAGTTATGAACAAGGCCAGAAGGAACTACATACATATGTATATGCGGTCAACAATAGGGACACACAGCTACGAATTTTGTCAACTACGTCTTGCTACAAACACGTATACCATATGACACCTCTTCAAAAATCGAATAAAGAGTTACATGTGCTAGTCGCTGTTTATTTGGCTTAAGAAGGCAATTCAATAGTATGGCGTTATCATTGGCCACTATTACGAGACTATAAGACCCTAATCATCGTTTGCCTGTGGCGCAGAAGCACAAACATGAGCGAAATCTGTAGAATTACGACGACAAATGATCCTCGACCATTTTTGAACGTAAAATTTTTTGAATGATTTTTGGTTTCATTTGCTTTGACGAACTTTGGAGGAGGAGATGTACCAGCGAACTCTGAGAGCTATAGAGCAACGTCGGTAGTGTCTTATCAAATGGACGTGATTTTTTTAGTGCTAATAATCAACCAACTGAGCGTATAATTTTGAATGTGATGCAAAAAATCCAAGACACTTGGTCGGTGGCAGATGTGAAATCATCAGCTCGTGATCGTACAGAACATCAACTCGTCATCGTGCGTATAATTAAACTAAGGCTATTAGGAACCACATTTTTCAATGACATCTGTGACCCATTTTCACCTCAGCGGATACGTTACTAAAGAAAATTGCTGTATATATTGTAGTATTGGAGTAAAAAGTCAAGAGAGATTGTTGACTAACCCATGCATCAAAGAATCACTGTTTGGTGTGGTTTTAGCCTGCAAAAATTTTTGCATCGTTTGTTTTTTGTTTTTTTAAGTGGGCCGGTGATGATGTTCCAGTGAATGATGAACGCTACTGTACCATTTTTATTACCCAAATTGGATGATATAGGAAATATATGGTTTCAAAAAGACGGGGCCACATACCACACACCCGATAACAATTTTATTGCACGAGAAGTTCCCGGGAAACATTATCTCACGAAACAGCGATGTCAATTGGCCACCGAGATCGTGGTATAAGCCGTGATGAGCATTTGGCCGATATTATCTTCCACATAAGCATTATTCAATGAAAACAACAAATTTGCAATAATATTTTATTTACTATTCTCATGGTAAAACTCTTTTTGGCCCACCTTGTAGAAGATCTTACATCTCCTATATGTCACCTCGCTATGACTTGAAGGACATTAGACCCTCTGTTTTTATGCTGCCCAACATATAAAGTCCTTCTTGTCTCAGATCCATGATGCAGTACTGATCAAAGATCATTAAGGTTATCTACAGAATATCTTGGTTTTTTTGGAACACACCTTCGATATACAGTTCTCATTTCTTTTTCGAATCTTGGTTTGTTCTTTCTCGCTGGAAATCTTGACTGTCAGCCGGTATCATGTTTTATTCAAGTTTGTGTAAAAAGTTCGTAAGACTGCTTTGCTTGGGTCATACCTTTAATTCGCCCAGCTTTATAACGTTCTCTAACAGTGATACCCGGATAGTGTGCGCAATCAAGGCCATAGCCAACTATTTTGCTACTTCATACCGGATCCCTCTTATTTCAAATACCTACTTAACTTCCCTATTGGCCCCTCTATTTCTCTAAGTTTGGATCATAAAGTAATAGAAAATAAATTACAACAACTTAAAGATGAATACTTACCCGGCCCAGATGGCCATCAATCCATATTTCTTAAAAAGTGTTCCTCAACACTTTCCCACCCCCTTTCAAATCTCTTCCAGTTATCGCCCTCTCAAGGTGAAGTCTTCCTTCATAACACCGATACACAAAAAGGAATTAAAGAGCGAAGTCACTCATTACCGCCCCATAGCTAAACTTTCACATATACCCAAACTCCTTGAAAGCATTTTGTATGAAGCCTTAAGCTTCCACTGCAAATCCCTTATTTCTTCTAATCAACACAGCTTTCTGAAAGGTAGGTCAGCTACCACTAACCTCGTCGAATTCGTGTCCTCTGTTCTCTCAACCTTAGAAAGTGATAAAGAAGTTGACGTTTAACAACTGATTTCAGTAAGGCTTTTGACAAGATATCTCATAAACTAATCCTGTTCAAATTGTCCGTCCTGGGCTTTGAACCCATTTTGCTTAAATGGATATCTTCTCACCTGGATAATCGTTTTTATAGTGTTCGTTTCAGGTCTGTCCTATCGGCCCCTTTCTTGGCCACTTCTAGTGTTCCTCAAGGTAGTCACCTAGGTCCACTTCTCTTCATCCTAACCATTAACGATCTTGAAAAGGTCATTCACCACTCAGCACTTTCTCTCTATGCTGACGATACCAAATTTTTTAAACCTATTTCCTCACAATACGATCACAGCCTCCTTCAAATAGATCTAAATGGTTTTTCCACATGGTGCATCAAGAACTGCTTAGAGCTCAACGTCACCAAATGTCAATTGATTAGCTTTTCACGTAAGCTCAACACGTCTACTTCCCAAACTTACGTTCTCCACGCCAATCTATATCCCTTGTTCAGACTATCCGCGACCTTGGCATATTATGCGACAGGGAGCTTAATTTCCGCTCGGATATTGGCTCATTATCATCGCTCATCACATGGCTTCGTTTAAAGATGGTCCAAAGAATTCTGCAACCCGTACGTGACCAGATCACTATATATCACTTACGTTCGCTCCCTTCTCAAGTACGCTACCCAAGCGTGGCGTCCCTTTCAACGAGTTCATGTATCCCGAATTGAGAGGATCCAGCGTTGTGTTCTTCGATTTGCTCTTCGAGTTTTTAAGTCACAATTTTTTAAGCTTGAATTAAGCAAAATAAATGGGGGCCTCAGCCTCCACCAAAATTAAAAATTGCGGACAACACTCACAGCCACGAGAATGTGGCTGCTGTGGCCGAGAGTGTTCGAATCAATTCAGGACCATCGACACGTCATCGAAATCAACAACTCAACATTTCACGCACCAGGCTGATGAGAATTTTGCACAAAGATCTCCGATCTCCGATCTCCGATCTCCGATGCAGTCTAATTGACTGCAATCAACTATCCGCTTCGTTATCGCTTCTCAGTTTGGGCCTAACAACAGCCCGAATTGGACATCGAATTTGGCCGAAAATTAATTTTTTCTGACGAGCCGCATTTTCATCTCGGTGGCAATGTTAACAAATAAATCATCTGGGGATCGGAAAACCAACACGTGATTGTCAAGAAGCCAATGTACCCGCAGAGAGTGCCAGTTTGGTGCGGATTTTGAAGTGGTGGCATTATTCACATATTATATTTCAAAAAACCTGCGGGAAACGCCAATTCCGTCAACAGTGGGCACTTTGGTTTCAGCACGATGGCGCGCCATGCCACACACCCTATCAAAGAACCGATCTTTTGCGCTAAATTCAGTAATAGTGTTATCAGCTGTCTTGGCGATGTCAATTTGCTGCGATTTGACCTCATTGGACTCTTTTTTGTGGGGTGCCCTTTGAGGTCGATGTTATGCGAACAATCCAGTGCTCCATTGAAATTGCCAGTAGCACTCCGCCGTTTCAGACCTACAACTGTAACATCCTGCCTCATAAGCACGAGCAATGATATACAATAGTTCAAGACATTTTTTCTCAATTTTTTTTTTATTTTTCTAAATAGTCTCCTTGCAATTCTACATACTTCTCCCAGCGATGTTCCCATCTCTCTAACCCGTCCAAATAGTACTTGGCGTTTTTCTCTGCAAAATAATTGTTCACGAAGGCGAAAATCTCTGTCCTCCGAACGCAGTTTTTAGATGAGGGAACAAAAAGAAGTCGCTTGGGGCTAGTTCTGGTGAATAAGGCGGATGGTCAAGCAGTTCAAATCGTAATTCATGGATTTTCGCCATGGCAACCGCTGAGGTGTGAGACGGCGCGTTGTCTTGGTGAAACAGGATTTTCTTTTTCTGCAAATGTGGCCGTTTTTCCGCAATTTCTGCCTTCAGCTTGGCAAGTAATGATGCGTAGTATGTTCCTGTAATGGTTTTTCCTTTTTGAAGATAATCGATTAAAATAACTCCTTTACTATCCCAAAAAACAGTCGCCATCACTTTCCCAGCCGAAAAAACAGTTTTTGCTTTTTTTTATAGCCGGCTCGCCCTTTGCAGTTCACTGTTTTGACAGAATTTTTGTTTCGAGCAATGGTGTATCCAAGTTTCATCTACAGTAATTAATCAGCGCCAAAACTCGGATTTATTGCGCTTAAACTGCGCCAACAGAGCGTTGGAAATGTTCATTCGAACACGTTTTTGGTCTAACGTAAGTCCCTCACTTTAATTCGGCGGTCGTCCAACACAATTTGGTGAACTTTATCAATGTTACCGTCAGTGGTTGCAGTTTTTGGACGTCCCGAACATTAAACATCTCCCTAGCTCTTACGGCCACGTTTAAATTCAGCTGCCCAAAATCTCACTGTGGTAAATGATTGTGCAGAGTCCCCATACACAGAATCCAACTCATTTTTGATTTGCGTAGGCATATTGCCTTTCAAAAATAAGAATTTGCGAGTAATAACAGCTCGATAATCAATTTTTTCCATTTTCACAAAAAACACTCACATCGACTCACTCAAATGGCTGTCAACTAAAAACTTCGCGTCCGAAATGATTGAAACTTCGGTAAGTAACTGTCAAAAGATGCACAACTAACATTCGCTAGGTTTTATTGACGAGCGCCGGTATCTTTACTTTTCAGACAACCCTCGTATATCCTCAAACCCACTTTCGGACGTACTCAGAAATATCGTGATTCGTTCCTAAACCATTCAACTCGCTTACGGAATGCACTGCCCAGGTTTTATTCCCTAGCCATTATACATTGCAAACATTTAAAACCAACGCATTTCGGTGTCTCTCGTTTTTTACTCCCTAAATTTCCCTAGTCTGCTATGTTTGCAAACATTTTAAGTGTACCAAAAACCCTTGAGCGCGTGCTAATTAAAAAGAAAAAAAAGCAATGGGATATGACAATCTCAAGTTCTTCTGATTGGCATTCAGATAGACCACCACTAAACACTTTTCTCTCATGTAGTAGGAGAAATTTAGGGCGCCGTATACAGCCAGCGGTGGTAAGACCCATATGCGATGATGGCTTCCATAGCCATCACAGTTGCGCTCCGTACCACCCCTACGGCAGCATTGGACACTTTTTGCACCTAACACCGCTTGATTTATGGATCAAAAAACTTGCTGCCTGACCTGGGTTACTTCAAGAGCAGTAGTCTCGGACATAGCACGGCCTTTGCGGAGCTACTGCCAGGCAATCCAATTCTAACGGATGAAATTCCTTCCTTGGTCGACTAAGACATTCCGTATGATATAATATATCCGGAGAGGGAGGACGAGGAAAAAAAAATGCAATAATCAGGTCAAATGAAATTGCAATTTTCACAGATGGCTCAAAAACAGAGAAAGGAGCAGATTCTGGTATCTTCTTAGAAGACCCAGAACTAAGAGTATCTGTAAGACTACCGGAAGCAAGCAGTGTTTTCCAATCAGAGGTTCTGGTTGTCCTCAGGGCGGATGAGCTAATGCAGAAGAGATCGGTATCCGAAAGAGATATCGCCATCTACATCGATAGGCAGGCCGCACTCAAGGCAATGAAATCAACCAACGTCAACTCTGATACAGTCAGGGGCTGCCGCACAGTGCTTAAGGCACTACGCAGTCAGAACCGGGTGAGATTGTGCTGGCTTTCAGAACACTGCGGTATTAAAGGAAATGAACTAGCGGATGAGCTTGCAACGACAGTGAGGTTGCCAACATCAAACCACCCCTTTGCTTAGTGAGGGGCACTATCGAGGAAAAAATCACAAAGATTGCCAGCCTAAGGTGGTCAAGTCTTGAAGAACACAGGGTATCCAAGGCTCTCTGGCCGCTTATCGACCTCAAAAGATCTACGAAGCTAATAAAATTAAACAGGGATAAGCTCAGGAGAGTAATAGGAATCCTGACAGAACACTGTCTCCTGCGGCAGCACGCAAAGAGACACAAATTTTCAGATACGTAGATTCTGCGGTGATCTGCAAGCTCTTGAGCACATAACACACATACTGTGGGAATGCGAGGCAATATCGCGTAGTCGAAGAAAATTTTTCGATTTCATCAGGGCGATTGTTTAGGTTTTGGTATTCGAAGACAAATTTAACTGGTTCCACAGGGATCGCGATTGGCCCCTTTTGGTGTCTGGTGTCTGTGTGATGGCGTATCCATCATACCCCTATTTAACCTAATCTAACCTAGATGGCCAAGCCCTCCAAGCTGTAAGGCTCGACTCGGGTGCAATTTGGTTGTAGCCAAAGCTCGTATGCTTACATATATGCCATATCGCATGTTCCAGTCACTATTAGAACGGCCACACAATGAATAAATTTGACTTCGAACGGCAGCAAGACACGTTGCCGATTATTTATCCCATAACCTTTCGAGCAATATTAAGCCAACGCCATGAAATATAGAACAGCAGAAGCCACATTACCAGCAGGCCACCCAAAATGCTACTCGTACTTTTGAAATGCCGAGCATCATCCGAATTCCACTATAAAAGTCCTGATTTAGCGATGCAGCAAAACAGAAGGTGTACTTATGTCTCGTGACTTTGATGAGTAGGGAAAGAAAAGAACACCTGTCTGTCCACAAGAAAAAGAAAGAGCTCGAGGAGTGTCAAAGAACATTTACGCAGATTGCTTAATTGCAAAGATGACCAAACTTCCGCTGTCAGCCAGAACTCTGGTTCATCGGATCAACAGAAGGCAGAAGGATTTCAACGATAAAATGTTGGATAGATGTCAGAGAAAGCCCAAGAGCCGAATCGACTACCCTTACTTTTCTATCGAATTTAAGGACGCTTCCAACAGCATAGACAGAAACAAGGAATCCGCATTCCTTCTTTGTCTAACTTCGAAATTTTGGTAAATTTTTCCGTTCTTCTATAGAGTACTATATGTAACCTGCTCCGTGAAATTTTTTTGGGTTTGAGACATAGCAACGCGTTGAAAGATACTTTTTTAACCTTGTTCTAGGAAAGTCTCTTAACTCACAAGTCAATATCTTAGTAAGGTTCCACGGTTAATGCTGATAATAAGCTTGCTATAGAAATCTAACGATGAAATAGCCTTGCCAATAGGGCCTTCTTTGGGCCAAGGAAGAAATTACGATGAAAACCTTGTCGTGAGCAACAGAGATGTTTCTTTATCCCTGCCTTAGACTCATTTCTTTCGCTGGTCCCATTGGTACTTGTATTGTTGGAGAATAGAGGAAAAGATTTTTATGAAGGAATATACCGGGTAAGAAAACAAAGCCAAAATGCAGGAGTACGAGTCTGAGATGGATAGGATATATGGAAAGTATGACTCCAATGTTTTTGCTCAAAGAAGGACGAAGCAGCATAGGAAGACTACACCAAAAGTTATGTGTGCAGCTGGAAAATGACCTTAACCAAGTCAACGCCATACTGTGCCAACTTTGTGCAGCTGGTTATACCTCTAGCCGGCTAGTCTACCTGAAACTGAAGCGGAATCTAAAGTTAAAAATAAAACAAGGCCGTTGGTGCAACAAGCACTCGCGTTTCAATAATTGCCTTTCGACTGTTGTTCTACGAGGGGCGTTCAATATATTCTCGGTATCGATATGAAGGAAAATGCGAATTCAATTTAAATTGTTTTTATTTTTCAATATAAATCTCCCCTAACATCAATGCATTTGTTACATCTTAAGATACGCTTTTTTAAACCCTCAAAAAAATAAATTTCCTCTTTCTCTGCAAAATGCCGACTTGAGTTCTTCATCATCCGAAAATCTTTTTCCACGAAGACATTTTTTCAAATCCGGAAACAGGAAATAATCACTAGGGGCAAGGTCTGGACTATAGGGTGGGTGTTGGATTTCTTCGAAACCACAATCTCGCGCAGCAGCCTTGGAAACTCGCGCCGTGTGAACAGGAGCGTTGTCATGAAGAAGCAACACACCCGCTGCGAGTTTACCCCGTCTTTTCTTTTTAATTTCCTCCCGCAAATTATGCAAAGTGGAAGCGTAGGATGTGGCGTTGATGGTTTCACCTTTTTTTTTGTACTCAATGAGCAAGATTCCCTTTGAGTCCCAAAAAACTGTGGCCATGAGCTTTCGGGCAGACGGAGTGACTTTGAACTTCTTCGGGGGGTCTGTTCCTTTTTTATGCCACTGCATGGACTCTTGTTTGCTTTCAGGGTCATAGTGGTGGACCCATGTTTCGTCCCCAGTAACAATTCGATCCATAACACCGTCCGCGTTCTCACTACACATCTCCAAAAGCTCTCTACAGCATGCGATTCTCAGTTTTTTCTGAGGCGCTGTGAGCATTCGTGGCACCCACCTTGCACTGACCTTTGAAAGGTTAAGATGGTCATGAAGAATGGTGTGAATGGTACCAATTGAAAGCTTGGTGATCTCTGCCACCATTTTCACCTTTATTCGGGCATCCTCAAGAACAAGTTTTTCGACTTCTTTGATGCTTTCTCCCGTACAAGCAGTAGCCGGGGCGCCGGAGCGGGGGTCGTCTTCAGTGCTCTCTCTGCCTCTCTTGAACTCACTTGAGCACTTTTGCACAGTTGATAATGAAGGTGCGGAACCCTGGTAAACAGCCACCATCTCTTCATGAATAGTTTTTTGACTTTTTCCTTGCTTAGTGAGAAATTTAATTACAGCGCGATGCTCAATTTTCACCATCATCGTCTCAGTTGCCATTATGATTCTGTTTAACTAGAGATAAAACGCGAATTAATAATCACATTTACATGAATGCACTAAAATAATATTATTACTTGATAAATTAGTCAATTTATATATACAATCACAGCTTCACCCCGATATCGAGAATATGTTGAACGCTCCTCGTATGTGAGGCTGTCTCAAACGATTATTGTCCCATACGAACTACCAGTCCCGATTATCCTGTTTAATCGCCAAAGAATCGATATTTCATAGTTCAATCAATCAATGGCGACCAGAAACACTTAATTCCCTATTTACAATGCTGCACAATGCACTCTGTGTGAATGCTCGTTCATAACAAACGTCTGCTTAATACTTAACGTTGGATAATTTAATTTGCACAGGTGTTGCTTTTCTCAGCTGAGGGCTTATCTTGATAAGCCCGAGGTTAAACCTTTAAAGCGTACAAAAATGCGCTCATACGTTTTCCGTGATTGCTGGTATAGGTACATATAAAACTAAATTGGCACAATACCGCACTACACTGGCAAAAATGCTTCTATCTGCCGCACATATGTCACGGTAATTTTTGAACTGATCTCCGCTGCATTCCTTCAGTGCACTGCTGCACTGATACAGGGAAGCTATTGTCGCCATATTGTCTCTTTATTCACACTCTCGATAGACACATAATATGAATCGAATTGTCGGTTGAAGATTCACGATTTGTGGCTAGAAAATAGACGTTCTACTGTTTTCGTGATTCAACAACGCACACAGATACATTTTGGTCTTTAACTCTTTTTTTTTTTTTTAATTTTTTTTCTCTTTTTATTAATCCCCAATCGACTTTTACAAGTTGGTCTTGGGCTCCTTAACGTACTACCAACCAAAGTAAATGGAACAAGCATGTGCAACATATGGCCGTACTGCTATTAACCTTCCTCACCATCGCATTGCAATCAGCCGTATGTGGAGGACATGGAAAATAATAAAAAAAAAAAAAAAAACTTCAAAAAGGTGTAGAAGGAGATCTCAATTGGTAGATATCATAGCCCGCGCAAGGCGCATCCGATGGGGCTATAAATTATGCAATTAGGGATGCACGAATTGTACGTGTCGATTTTTGAGCCAAACATTTACTCAATCGTTTAATCGTCCAATCTGCAGAGGGTTTACAGAGCTGATACACCAGTGGGTTAGTGGAAGCAACAGATGATGGAAAGGGTTACCTTGATGTGCAGGGATATTCACATCCGTTTGGACGCATTACAAAGATTCCAGTTCATGACGTGGAATTGAAAAAATAATGTCTTTAAGTGTTACCCTCTTTTATGTACTCGTATATAACAAAACAAATTGCAATTAAATCGCATTGCACGGTCTGCTGTAGAATATGTCCTTGCCTAGCCTGCCGGATTTAAAGTTGGGACGGGGTTTTATTTTTTTATTTTTCACGAGAACTCTGATCGGCCATTTAGACTTACTGTTATAACTAATACCGTCTATGCAAATGACGTTTGTAAAATGTGGAGGACATGGGGATTAGAGCAACGAATGTCAGTTCAAGATAAATCAACGTCAAGCTTTCCGCACAAAATTATAATTTTAACAAAAAAGTGCGGCATCACTTCCGCTGAGGAACTAATAGTGCATATCAAAAAAGGAACTATATGACTCCAAATTAGTGATTTCTTCTTCAATGTCGACTTTCAAGACTTGTAAGGTTTGTAGTTTGTTGTGGTAAACGCGAGATTTCAAAAAACCCCAAAAGAAGAAGTCCGGCGCCATCAGATCTGGCGATTTGGCCGGGCGATTCAAATCGCCAAA
The DNA here is from genome assembly GCA_963966105.1 of Volucella zonaria. Lineage (NCBI taxonomy): Eukaryota > Metazoa > Arthropoda > Insecta > Diptera > Syrphidae > Volucella > Volucella zonaria. The sequence goes on along the minus strand of OZ014530.1, from coordinate 313,836,896 downwards.
CGGAACATCACACGGAAATTGGAAATTAGTGATTGAAAATCTCCATCGTTGCCCGAGCTGTGTGAGCAGTTGCTCCGTTCTGCTGGAACTAATAATGCTCGAGACCCAATTCAGCAACTTACGGCAAAAAAAAACTTCCTTAACATCTGTTCGTAGCCCTCACCAGTTACGTTTACGGTTGTGCCGTCGGCGTCCTCAAAAAAATAAGGGCCAATAAATTTTAACTGCAAATGCCGCACCAAACAGCCACTTTGAGGGGATGCAATGACTCTTCTTGCATTTCATGTGGATTCTACGTGCCCCAGAACTGCAAATTTTGTTTATACACATAACCACTTAAGTGGAAATGGGTTTCGTCGCTCATTACGATTTTGGATACGAAATCATCCTCTTCTTGCACCAGGTTTACCAGAGCATGGGAGTAAGCTAACCTCACTTGACGGTCAGCAGGCAACAATTGGTGAATGATTTCCACTTTATAAGGGAACATCTTCAGGTCTTTCACAAAAATTCGACGCAACGAACGTCTGCTGATGCCAAATTGTGTGCATCGTTGTCACGTCGATGTTTGAGCGCCCTCTCGAACATCCTCGGCCACAGCAGTGATATTCTCAGTCGAGCAATACGGGGTCAGCCACTTCTTGCAACATCTCTAGTGGACCCAGTTTACATGAAACGCTCAGCCAAATGCTTAATTGTTGGCGTACACGGTGCAGGACGATGACGAAATTCACGCTGTGTTAAAACAACAGACTCGAAGTTGGTTAAATAAACAGTAACAATAATTCCGCGTTCTTCAGGTGTGTATCGCTGCACTGCTTATCTATCTGTCTACAACATAAATGCCAAAGCACAATGACACTTGATGCCATTTGCAAAAATTATGGCACTTTCGTATTATGACATTACTTTTGCCCCACCTTGTAGTTACATAAATGCGAGTATGCTCGTCTATTCTGCTGAGTAACCAACGCGTATGATGTTTTGTCGAAAGTTATCATTTCACTAATCCAAAATTTGAACGTTTATTTAAGAAAAACATGTACAATAGTATTATTCAAAGTATTGCCCATCTGAAGCTATGAATTTTTGCCATCTTTCTGGCAATTTATGGATCCCATCCCAAAAGAACTGCGCCGGCTTGGCAGCCAAGAATGAATCAAGCCAATCTTTGATATTCTGCTCTGATGTGAACCGTATTTCAGTGAGGGCATTCTGCATCGACCGGAACAAATGGTAGTCAAAAGGGGCAAGGTCTGGGCTATAAGGCAGGTGGGGTAAGACTTCCCATCCACTGTTTTCCAATTAGTTCTCAACCGGAATAGCAACGTGGGGCCGAGCGTTGTCATGATGGAAAATTATTGCCTAGTGTCTGGTTGCATATTCTGGGCGTTTTTCGGCCACTGCTCTCTTCAAACGGATTAATTGTGTTCGGTAGCGTTGTCCATTGATGGTTTCACCCAGTTTTAGCAGCTCATAATACAGCACACCCATCTGATCCCACCAAATACAGAGCATTACCTTCGCGCCATGGATATTCGGCTTTGCCGTTGATTTGGATGGTTGGCCGGGTTTCACATATGATTTTTTGCGCTTGGGATTGTCGTAATGGATCCATTTTTCATCACCAGTAACAATCCGACTAACAAAAATGGCTTCCTTTTGTGGCGTTCTAGCAGCATTTCGGACATGCAAAACCGCCTTTCGACGTCTCTCGGCTTGAGTTCATGTGGAACCCAATTTCCTTGCTTTTGAATATATCCAGCTGCTTTTAAACGTTTTGAAATGGCTGCTTGAGTGACACCCAAAGATTCTGCGAGCTCTTCTTGTGTTTGGCAACAATCTTCATAGAGTAATGCTTCCAGTTCTTCATCTTCAAACTTTTTTACCTGCCCAGGACGTTCATCGTCTTCCAAGCCAAAACCACCACTTTTAAATCGTGCAAAACACTTTTGGCACGTTCGTTCAGCTAGCGCATGTTCACCATAACCTTCCACCAAAATACGATGACTTTCGGCAGCAGTTTTCTTCATGAATTTTGGTGGGGGCTGAGGCCCCCATTTATTGGCTTAATACAAGCTTAATCTAACTTAAAAACTAACAGAAAGACTTAAGAGCTAGTGACCAAGGAAGTGATGGAGGAGATCTTGTTTGAGACGAGGAGTGCTCAGGTGGAAATGAAAAAGGGAGAGGTTCGAGTTGACCTTTCGGAGCATTCGGGAGATAGGTTCGTTGGAGCCATAAGAGGTGCGGTGGACCGGTAGATAGAAGAGACGAGGACAACGTAGATTGCGGGGGTTGGTATTGAAGGAAATGGAGTTCAAAATGGATGCACAGTCGATGGAACCTGAGAGAAGACGATGAATGAAAAGAACGTCAGCAATATTCCTACGTTCTTCTAACGAATTCATATTTAGAAGTTTGAGGCGGTCTTGATAGGGAGGTAAGATTAAAGGGTAGTCCCATGGCAGGCCACGGAGGGCAAATCGGAGGAATCGACGTTGAATACCCTCGATTCGGGAAACATGAACCCGGTGAAAGGGGGACCAAGCTTGACTGGCATACTCAAGCAGGGGGCGAACAAAGGTAATATAGAGAGATCTGGTTACATACGGGTTGGAAAATTCCTTGGACCACCGTTTAATAAAGCCAAGTGATGAGTTGGCTTTGAGGATCATCTTATCGATATGTGAACGGAAATTAAGCTCACAGTCGAATAATATGCCAAGGTCTTGAAAAGACTGAACCAGGGGAATTGATTGACCATGGAGAAAATAAAGTCGGGGGGGAGACGGGTTGTATTTACGTGAGAAGGTTATAAATTGACATTTGGCTATATTAAGTTCTAGGCAGTTTTTGAGGCACCAGATTGAAAACCGATCAAGGTCTTCTTGAAGAAGGGCAGAGTCCTGGGGAGAGGAAATAGATTTAAAAAATTTTGTGTCATCAGCGTAAAGGGAGAGGGAGGAGTGCTTAATGACACTCTCAACATCGTTGATAGTAAGAATGAAGAGAAGAGGGCCAAGATGTCTGCCTTGTGGAACTCCAGATGAGGCCAGGAATGGAACAGAAAGGGCGGATCTAAACCGAACACTATAATATCGGTTTACCAGGTAAGAAGAAATCCATTTTAAAAAGAGCGGCTCAAAGCCGAGAGCAGACAATTTGAAAAGGATCAATTTATGAGATATCTTATCAAATGCTTTAGTGAAATCAGTTGCGATAACATCGATTTCTTTGCCATTTTCTAAGGCTGAGAGTGCAAAAGACACGAATTCAACTAGATTTGTGGTAGTTGATCTACCTTTTAGAAAACCATATTGTCGGAGTGAAATAAAAGGCTTGCATTTGAAGCTTAACGCTTCGTATAAAATGCTTTCAAAGAGTTTGGGTATATGAGAGAGTTTAGCAATGGGGCGATAATTGGTAACTTCATGCTTAGATCCCTTTTTGTGTATTGGGATTATAAAAGAGGTCTTCCAAATCTGGGGAAATTCACCCTGTGTGAGCGATAGATGAAAAAGGTAGGAAAGGGGTAGAGACAGGTTGGAAGAGCATTTCTTAAGAAACATGGCGGGGAGTCCGTCTGGGCCAGGTATAAATTCAGCCTTAAGATTTTGTAACTTTTCTTCAATAACTGCAGGATCGAAATTTTGAGTGAGAAAGGGACCAATAGAGAAATTTGGTAGATCATTGAAGTAAGAGGGATCTGGTAGGAAGGAGTTGTTGGCAAATGATTGCTTGAAAAATGTAGCAAAAAAGTTGGCGATGGTAGGAGGATCACATGAAGTTTTGGTTTCGAAAGCGAGGGAGGAAGGATAACCATCGGTCTTACTTTTGCAATTGACAAATTGAAAAAAGGACTTGGGGTCATTTATGAGATTGGTTTGCGCACTATTCAGGTAGCGCTGATAGAGAGAGTTATAGAGTTCAATGAAATGAAGATATGTACCTAGATAATTTGAATAGTCGGAAGAAGAGTGGGTGCGAAGGAATACCGCCCATAACTTGTTTCTTTTGTTTCGTAGAGAGCGAAGTCTACGATTATACCAAGGAGGGGATGTAGAAGAAGTTTTATGGCGGGAGTAAGGCACATAAAGGGAGATGGATTTGAATATTTCTCTGTAAAAAATGGAGAGGGCATCAACCAGAGATAGATTGGTAAACTCAAAAGAAGCACTGCTTAGATAGGTATTAATTTTACGGAAATTAGCTTTGTGAAAATTGTAAGAAAATAGAACTGCGGGGGGAGGCGACTGAAGGGGAGAGTTGTGGAAAAATGAGAGAAGAAGTGGAGGATGAAAGTTATCAATAGTTGAAAGAGATAGGGGACAACACGACACTGAGGAGTTAATGGGATCAGTTGTGAAGATAAGGTCTAATTGCCTTTCCATATAGTTGGAAACGCCACTGACTTGGCATAGACTAGAGGCTGTTAGCCGATCTAAGAATAGACATTCCTTAGTAGAAATGGGATTGGAAGCGATGAAAAAAGATAGGTCTTCAGATGGAGTCCACTTCAGCTGAGGCAGATTAAAATCACCGAAGATAATGATATCATCAAGCGATTCTGATAAGTCGATCAAATTGTCAATTGCTGCAATAGCAAGTTGGTAGGATTCAATAGGTTGCGCCGGAAGAATGTAACAACACATAACGTACAGGCATCTGCGAGTGAGGGTTATTTTAACCGACACAAAGTCGAGCTTAGGAGAGGATGATGTTGCAACGAGAGAGGAGTCCAAGCTGTTGTGAATAGCCAGTAGGACACCTCGACAAGGGGATTCAATCAAGGGGGGTGCGCGATCATCATCCCGAAAAACATTAAAAGAAGGAGGGAATAACTCCTGGTTTTTTATGTTGGGGATAAGATTAGTTTCGGTCAGAGCATAGATATCAAATGGGAGAGCATGAGATTGGCGGAAAACAGCGTGGGTTTTAGAACGGAGTCCTCTTACGTTCTGGTAATAGAAGGTGAGAGGGAGGTTTTTGCATGACTTTTTAGGGTCGAAAAAATTTATCATGATCAAGGCGACTGCGTTGGAGGTGTGAGACTCTTTTAGAGTGTACATATTGGCGAAGAGATCGTCTGCAACTTTTTGGGGGGGCGTATTGAAAATCTCGTGATACTTTATATAAAGTTTCCTGAGACTGGTAACGTCTGTAGGGAGGCCTTCCTGCTGGATAGAAACCATGACGCTTGTTTTTGTTTTACCCTCGTAGCACACCGAGTCGGATTTATCGTGCAGATAGGCGAGATATAGACGTATATTCTCATATATCTTTTTATCTCTAAGTCTAGAGAGCGCATAGCTACATTCGGTGGTATCGCTAGTTTGCTGCGTTAATTTAACAGTGGGTGGCGAAAGGGGGTCAATAGAAGAGGGAGTGGTTAATGAGTTCGGTGTCGCAACGGCTGGTTTTTCTGAAATAGGGTCTAAAATGTGAGAACTGATGAAATTGGGATACTTAGCTCCAGTTTTGAGGTCGAAATTAGGGAAAGGCGTGTGTGTTAGGGGTTGAATGGTGGGATTTTGAGTGGCAGGAGTTTGAGTTGTAGGGGTTAAGTCGAAAGAGACACGTTGACGTTGGAGCTTGACTTGAGGTGGAATAGGGGGAGTTGGAGTTTGGGTGGGCGGCTTAAAATTAGGAAAAATTGTTGTTTTAAAACTCCAATTGGAGCTGGGTTTGTTGTGGGAAGAGGAGGTGGGTTTTGGCACCCACCTGGGTTTATTTACTAACTTATTTCTTGGTTTAGGTATAACGGACTGCTTGGCTTTATCCTGCTTCTTGGGCGTATTTTCCAACCATTTGCAGACACGCATCTTTCCAAGATTGAAATTGTTGCTGGCAGAATTATGGAATAACCATTCGTACTTGGTTGGAAGATTGAGCTTGAAGCTGCGCTTGCTTCTGTGGTGAGATGTAGGAAGCAAATTGCAGTGGCTAATGGTAATGCCATATTTCTTTTCGAAGAAATTTGAGATTCAATCAACATCAGCGTTTGGGGGGGCGCCTTTGATAAGAAGCGTAGTGACCAATTGATTCTTCGAAGCAAGCTTATCAAGTCTACGTTGCCATTCGGAAGGTGTCCAAGTTGAATTAAAATGACTGATAAGCTTCCGTGGGGCAGCGATTGGAGGAGCTGACATAGAAATATTTTCTGCTGTTAAGTTGGAAGAAACTTCGCAGGAATCAGTGGGTTGAACCGTCCGCAGATGACTTATGTGTGGGGGTGAGCGTGAATCCACTTCAGGTTCCATTAATTCAGCCATGAGTGATGTATTGTAGGGAACATTCTGGTAAGGCTGCGGCAAGTTTTGTGTATCAACGATTTTGCTGTTTATTGTTGCGATGTGATGTTCAATATCGCATACGAGGGATCGAGTCGCGGTAAGTTCGTCGCCGACATCGTTCACTTTATCGAAGATAACTTCGAGCATGGGATCACAGTGTTTGGGAGAGAGTTGTTTGTGTGACGAGGACTGAAAATGAATGTCTATGTCGTCACGCAGGGAGTTTATCATCTCGCAGGTTTTTTGGTTGGAGATAACCTGCGCAGAACACATAGCTTTAATGTCAATCAACACTTTATCGAGGTGACGTAAGGGAGTTTCTTCATTCCTGGATCTCCCGGAGTCTAACTCGATAAGACCAGCAATTTGTTTGTCCATGTGCTTTACTTTGGATTTTATTACATCGGCTGAGTTCTGCCGATGAGAGTTACGTAACTCTTCAACACTTTTAACACTGTTTTCTATTACCGAAATTTTATCCGTAATCTTTTTGGCGAGTGCGTCCTGGTAGGAGTCATTTGAATCACTTAGGCATTTTATTGCCAAAAGTACGTGTGAAAGTGAGATACTCTTACACTCATCACAGAAGAAAAGTAGGTTATCGGAAAATTCTTTAATAAACACCGTGTTTCTTTTATTTAACCCGACACAAACGGCATGAAAGGCGTTCCCACAAATGCCCTTGCAAACTACCCAGTCAGCATTGCTGTCATCGATTACACAATTGGCAATTCCGCAAGACATATTCAAATTGGTTGTGTAGGTCAGTGAGGGTATAGATATAGGTCGAGTTATTTTTTTTTTTATTTATTTATTTATTTATTTTTTTTTTTTTTAGATTTTGCACTGAAATCTGCCAGTAGACAAAAAAAAATAATGAATTCGAGCACTGGGGGTTATTAACCGGAAAATGCAATTTAACGAGATTTATAACTGAAAATTGAACAGGGGAATAGGGAGAACAAGAAAAACACGTCTAACTGGTTTGAGTCGCAATGAACAATGAAGAAGAACTCCCCGCAAAAACACTTTTTCAGGCACAAAGTTCGACATATTTGAGTGAAAAAAAATTATTGTTGTTGACGCTTCAAATGAATGACATATACTGAAATGACGCACAATGACAGTAGCTTTCCAACGCATGTTCCAATGGAATAATACAAGTTACGCCATCTCTTAGCAAACCGCACGAATTAAGCTATAGACTCAATACATTTTCAATAACAAAAAAATTAGGCTCTACCTACCAGGGCTTTGCGCTAAGTAATCGGCGAATTCTTATAATCCTGGCATGACTTTCTTATTGTTTGAAGCACGACTCGGAGTTTCAGTATAATAAAGCTTTGCCTTAGCTCATTGACAACGGCCTCATGATTCCGATGACGATATTGACGGTGCTACTTTTGAACCAGCAACAAATTTGCTGTCGGATGCTCTTTCGGAAGAATAATTTTTCACTTTTGTCCAAAGATATCGGCTTCTGCTACTCTGTCGTTCGATCGGATGACATCCTGATCGTCGATGTATGGGTATAACGAAGCAAGAGAGCTTGACTTAGAAACGGTGCCTTTTAACAATAATGCATTTGTGTCTTCTGCAAATTTTTCATATTGTGCTTTTCGAAATAATACGTTTTCAGCTCCTCTGAGTTCATCTTGGGTGAATACACCGCTGCTTCGATAAATGGCGCACAACGTAGTAAGCGGTTCCAATTGGAAAAGCGTTCGGGGGAAAAAATGATGCGAACCATGAATTCCAACAAATTGACATTTTAGCTCCTCGCTCTCGCTGGTGTTAATCTTCCGATTTTCTTGCTATGACCATTCTTCTGATGGCAACAGCGATTAGCGGCACACATTTCGTTCGCTGGGAATCCATCGCCAGTCAGATAAGTTAACAACATACCATATTGGCGATAGTGTTTATGATCTGAGTGCAACCAAGCAAGAACGATCCTTGAATCAGACCAAAAGAAAAGGTTTTCAAAGTTAACAGATGAGAATCAATTATTGTTTTAGCTAAGTGGGCACCAAGAACAGCAGCTGACAGTTCGAGTCGGGGAATAGAGAGAATCTTTAGAGGTGCGACTCTAGTTTTCGCCAAGGTACTAAGGTGCACTCTACGAGCTTACCATCAGATGATCTTGCTTGCATCTACAAACACGTGAAGTTGCCTCCTTGGTTGACGAGTCATTCTGTTTGAGACGTAGCATCTTGGAATTTTGAGATTATTGACTTGAGGTAGAAAGCGAATCCAGTTCAGCCATTTGTCAAATTGTGCGTCTTGAACTTCTTCATCCCAGACTAAACAAGTGCGCCAAATTTCTTGCAGTAAAACCTTTAAATACATTAGAAAGTTCGACAGAAAGCCTAGGAGATCAAAGATGGTCATGAGTATCCTTAATACTTCCCGCTGGGTTGGACGGCGTTCTCCGAGAAGAAGATCCTTATGTCGCGTGTTGGATAATCCAAGCTTGTATACAACCACATGCCTAATACTTTCTCCGTTTCCGGTTCTGATTTGGCGTTAAATTTAGTTTCTTTAGTTGGACTGGATGGCAATGCATTTATGACTACTCTTGAATTCGAAATCCAATTCCGAATTAAGAACCCTCCTTGTTGGTGGATGAAATGAATGGCATTGGCAAGATCATTAGATTCTCGACATAATGATTTTCGCGTATCGGTTTTGCAGCCTTGGGATATTCCTTCTCAAAGTCTTTAGCATTTAAATTTTTAACATATTGTGCACAAGCAGGGGAACACGTAGCGCCAAAGGTCATAACTTTCATTACGAAACAGTCCAACTCCTTTTGATCTCGCTCACGCCATAAGAACCTTTGGAAATGCTGATCATCTTAACGCATCAAAATCTGGAGATACATTTCCATTATATCGGCACAAATTGCAATTCGATGTTGTCTGAATCTAAAAATGACTGACGTGAGTGAAACTAATTGATCTGTACCTTTCAGAAGCATTGAATTTAAAAAAAATGCCATTAACTTTGGCAGCGGCGTCCCACACTATTCTGAGGTAGCTTTCTTGCATATCCTTTGAAAACGTACTCGTCTATTTGTTTTTGAAGTGCTTCTGCCAACACCAGATCACGATTCATTCTTTTTTGCAAGCTATCTGAACGTCTTTTTGCCATTTGAAATCTATCGGGAAGATGAATTTCATTGTATTTCCACAGCAATCCAGTTACGAAACGACCATCGTTTCCATGAGTCATTTGTTTCAGTAATTCTAGAGAACGCTGTTCTTCTTGTGGAAGCGCACATCTTACGAGTTTAAAACATAGAAACTGCTGGACCAGGTTCTGGAGTTCCAAATCTTTATCATGGTGGTATTCGTTGATGTGAAGGTTGGCATGAGTACCAGCGTTTTGAGATGAATGAGAGTAGTAGCCATAGACTGTCCATCCAAAGCGGGTTTTACTCGCTACTGGTTCATCTGCCGTGCCTTCTCGGTATTTTATTGTTAGTCCTAGCTTCCAGTTGTTAAGGCCAATTAGGAATCGAGGAGAAATATTTGCATATGATTTAATTGGCAAGCATCTTAGGTGCTTTAATTTAAGTTACTAACACCAAGCGAATGCATTGGCAGTTGCAGCCCTTCAACCGTATGTGCGTTTCTCAGTTGATATTTTTTTTGCATTAATACCTGTACCTGATATTCTCACACTCAACAGCTCTGATTCATTTTCCTCTCTGGTTCATACCTGCTGTCCATCCCAAAATTACAGGCTTTGGCGTGCCTCAGTTCATTAGCTAAATTTTCTTCAATTAGTGCAAAACATGACCCTTCATCTATAAACGCAAATGCTTTGGTCGTGTAATTGTCTCCATATAGCACAACTGGTGCTATTCGATATTTCGCTGATCGAGAATTTTGAATAAGAGCACCATGTGACGCTGTCAGTGAGGCAGATGCTAACTTCGTCTCGATGGCTTTCATATCTTTTAAGTCATTATGCAAGAGCCTGTTGCGTTTAAAAACACAGTTGTTTTTTCCACAGACGGAATCAGTTTTACATTTGACGTGGGTGTCGCTTCAAACATTTTCTACATAGGTTGTGTCCTCTTTAAAGAGTGGCTTAGTTGCTGGAATCGTTGACACTTCTCAACAGAAATACAACTCCCCACGCACACCAAACATAAACCTTTTTCCCTCTTGTTGAAGTTATTGGTATGAGCATCTTCGTTGTGAGCATTAAGGAAATCTTTCTCTTTGGCACCACGGCTAGCCTGTTTATTCTCCATCGGTGAGATCTTAGGAATTATCACATCATTTGCGGCTTCTGCTACTCGATAGAGCCAGTTACTGAATTCTGATAAGGTACAAACTCTTAAAGTCTGATTATATACCACCTTGATCAAAAATAACCATCGTGTGGCTCTCCCGATTTGAGTTCTGTTTTTTTTTTGTTAAGTTGGAAAATCTGTTGTTGATATTCCCTCTAAATCTTAGCATCATAGCTTGACATTTGCAAAAGTTACGTAGCCAAGAGTATATCTAACTCTGTGTGTGTTGGCGATTTTTTTACAATTTTAGAAATGGATTTAAATTTGCAACAACGAACTTGTACTCGTATTAAATTCTGCGTAAAAAACGGATTTAATGATGCGCGAACGTTGGAAATGTTGCAAAAGTGTTTTGGCAACGATTCTCTAAAGAAAACGGTCGTTTACTAGTGGCACGAGCGGTTCAAAAGTGGTCGTGAGTCAATCGAAGATGATGAACGCAGTGGCAGACCATCGACATCGAAAACCGATGAAAACATTGATGAAGTACGAGTAAAAGAAATGTTGGTCAATAACCGCAAATTAACCATCAGAGAGATAGCGGAGGACTTGAACATTGCCTATGGATCCGTCCAAGACATTTTGGTTAATGATTTGGGTTTCCGTCGTGTAGCAGCAAAGTTGGTGCCAAAAGACCTCAATTTCATGCAAAAAAGAGACCGTGTTGACGTCGCAAAAGAGATGATTTGCGAGGCTGAATCCGATCCCACATTCATCAAAAGGATCATTACTGGAGACGAGACGTGGGTTTATGAGTACGGCACGCAATCCAGACATCAGGCAAGTGAATGGCGTTCACCAAATGAACCGGACCAAAAAAAACACGTCGTTTTCAGTCAAAAAAAAAAGGCAATGCTCACGGCCAGACCAGAAGGCCTGAGAGTAAACAAAGAGTATTAAGGACTGAAACGAATAAAATGGGGAAACTTCAAAGTAAATAAAAAAAAATATTTTCATAATTCATGTAAATTGTTTTTATTTGCTTTAAAACTCTGTTTTTATTAAATTCATTCACAATTACAAAAACTAAAAAAAATTATTTGGGTTCCCATTCTTTCCTCAACTTCCTTCGAATGTCCTTCATAAGGTTGGTGACAGTTACATCCGTGATCTTTTTAGGCGCTCTTTTCCATTTAGCACTAAAATCTTTTACGTCCTTTGCACAGTGCTTACTTTTCCTCAATTTAGATTTGACCAAGGCCCAATACCTTTCAATGGGACGGCACTCTGGAACATTGGGTGGATTCATGTCTTTTGGGACAAAGTCGACATTTTTAGCAAGAAGAAAGCTCAACATCGCATGAGCATAGTGAGCCAGATGCTAAATCTGGCCAAAATAATGTTGAACCCTCGTGTTAGTTTAAGAAAGGAATCAACTGTTTTCTAAGGCACTCGTTAATGTACACTTCTGAGTTAATTGTTGCCGTTGTAATAAACGATGAGCTTCTGTGTCCACATTGGAAAATGGCCTGCCAAACGAGATATGTTGACCCGAATTTTTCCATCCCGATCGATGTTGTTGATTGCGGAAGAATCTCAGCTTCAAACGAGTTGTAAAGTCGACTTTGACATAAGTTTCGTCATCCAAAACCAAGCACACTTTCTTGTTGCCGATCAACTCGTAAAGCTTTCGGGCTCGTGGTTTTATGATTTTTTTTTGCTTTTCAGTAACTTTTGGTATTTTTTGTTTTTGTCGTGTTTTTAGACCGTTTTTTGGATCTTTGTAGCATTGTTTGGCTGGTATTACATTTCCGAGCAACATCTCTGGATGACATAGTCCGGTTTTTTACGATGGCACCCACTATTTTCCTGTCCAAATTTGTATCATGTGCTCCACTTTTAGCTCCACTTTTAGCTCCACTTTTCTATTTTCACTTAACTGTCAATGTCTCCAAATATCGTTTAATAACAGAATTCACTGTACTGCGCGCTATGTTTAAATTTTTTGCGATGAAATGGTTTGGACGCGAAGTATTTTCGAGCCATTTGTCGATGATCTTTTTACGGCGTTCCTCTTGACTCATATTTTATAAATATTCTAAATCACACCGAACTAAAATCAGTAACAAACTGAAACTAGAGAATATACAGGCTAATTTGGGTACAAAATGGGATTGCAATTTTTACGCATTGGAAGTATGGCCCGTATTAAAATTTACAGATTTTATTCATTTCAGTCCTTAGATGCCGTTGACTGAATGTTCGAAAACTTTTTTTTTTTTGCATAGGGTGCTTTCTTTACGATTTGTATACAGTACTGTGCAAAACCTAAGCAACCATCTGGAGTCAACACTTCATAGTAAATCTTTTCAACTTTCTACCCCACCAAATAAAAAGAAATGGATATGTAATGATGTGTAATAGAGTGTATTCTGAAATTCACAACTTTTTATAAAAGTAATAATACTTCAGATTTAAAAAAAAACACAAAAACCAACAAAGTAGCCAAATTGAGCTGTGCAAAACCTAAGCAACTTTTTTTTGTGTAATATCCTTTATTTTAAATAACAGAGGCGCAACGACGAGAGATATTAACTTTGAAAGTGTATCCTGGTATATTTTCCAACTCAACTTTCAAAGCATTGAATAGGTGAGAGCTGTTGGAAAAGTGTTATCCAGCGTCACGGCTTTTAAGGATACCAAACAGGTTTTCGATGGGATTCAAGTAGGGTGATTGGGCCGGCCAATCAAGGACTTTTCGAGACAGTAATTTTATTATTATTATTATTATTATTAGATAACATGGTATGTACATTAAGACATAGGTCTCTTATAGTACTTAGGCTTGATATTTAAAATAAGAACTTAATTCCATTACATTGTGTTGTGTTTAAGTTAAAGATATGTAAAATTTTAAAAGTAAAAATAATTCATAAGATTACTGAAATAAGCAAGGTTAGCATTTTTTTAAAATATAATTTATATGAACGATTAGACAAAAAAAAGAACAAAAAGAATAGAAAAGAAAGGAAAGTCAACGAAGATGAAAAGTAAGAAGTAAGAGTTAAATTAAATCTTTATTGTTGCGAGAAGAAGAAAACTCAGGCTTGCAAAACAGATAATTTGGCGTTTTTGTCATTATAATTTTGTGTAAGAATATACAATTTCTAGCATACATGTATTGTACTAAAGTGCAACCCAATAAACCTTTCATATAGACCGATATCCGATCGTATCTGCGTAGTCCATGAATGTATCTAACTGCATCATTGAAGGCTACCTGTACATCAACATCGGCATATGCTATTATAGGAAGTATAAGGACTTGGACGAACTTCCGTCGAGTTTCAAAGGGTGTGAAGTTTGCAGCCAACCACAGTCTACGCAAACAACCATAAATGCGACCAATGATGACGTAGTTTATGTGGTTGTTGCAGGACAGATTGCGGTTTATTACGAATCCAAGGCTAGTAGCCGACTCCACTATCGCCAGTTTCGATTCCGATATGCATATATTTGGCACCAGACTCAGTTCGAAATTGCTTTTAGAAATGGGTAGAACCGTGTTTGTCTGCCCAGTCATTAATCGCTGATAAATCCCTGTTTAAACAAAAAAACTAATTCGTCAAGCCGATTCATAGGCATAGACATGTACAATTGAACGTCATCTGCGTACATATGCACCAACAACGACCCTTTGAAATCGGTTCGACAAGTAGCTTTGCAAAAGTTTAACAGCTCTTTCACCAAACCCGAAAAGGTGTTTAAGCTTCCATAAAAGAATGTTGTGATTCACTTTGTCAAAAGCTTTTGAAAAATCGAGAAAGCAAAGTAATTTCACGAGCCCTTTGTCATAGTCTTGCCTTACATCATCCAAAATCTTCACCATTGCTGACTGACAACTATGCCCTTCTCGAAAGCCTGACTGAGAAGAAGTCAATAGAGAGTTGAAGGATAAGTGGCATTTGATCTGGCGGGATAAGACTCTCTCAAATACTTTTGATAGGCATAGGAGAATGCTTATTGACCTAACATCGTTGACAGAACTTGCGTTCGATTTTTTGGCAATCGGAATAACGCGTGCATGTTTCCAAGCCTGGGGAAAGGTAGATGTCATAATACACGAATTAATTATATGAGTTATATGGCTTACAATATTGGGTAAAATTATTTTTAGAAATTTGACTGGTATACCATCTTCATCGATTGCATTTGACTTAATGGAGGCAATAATTGAAATTACATCAGTCTCAGTTGTTACCTCAAAATCGGCTTGCCTTTGCACTGATGTAAAGGTGTTCGGATGAAAATCAAACATACCACCAGCCATTGCATTGTCTACAAAATGTGCATTTAGCTCATTTGGATTTAACGAACAGTTATCATTCCTTGAATCCCACTATCCGCTAATCACTCCTTTACCAACTTCGATGTGTGTTTCGGATCGTTATCCTGTTGAAACACCCAACGAAGTGGCATTTCCCACTCCGCATGTGGTAGTGGTACCGATTCTAGAATGGATTTATATTTGACCCAGTCCATGATTCGGTCTATTTCGTAGAATGGACCTACACCTCCTGCCGAAAAATAGGTCCACACCATCACATTACCCCCACCATGCTTTACAGTGGGAGTGCAGTGTCGCTGCCTTTTACGACGTCTCACATAACATATCCCATCAGAATTAATTAAATTAAATTTTGACTCGTCGCTGAAAAGAACTGTTCTCCATTTTTCAGGACACCTGTGTTGGTATTTTCTTGCGAAATTTAGCCTAATATGAAAAAAGATTTTAGTTTGAATTATGTTTAAAGAATTTAATTGCACTACCTGTTCCTTAAATGTCTTTTTGTGAGCATCGGTTTTTTGCACGGCCTGTAATTTCGAAGATTATTTTCAATTGCATGTCTTCGCATCGTGCTAACGTCAATGTTTAAATCAAGTAATTTTACGACTTCATTCGAACTTATGAACGGTTGTTTTTTTAATTACACCACAATTGCTTCTATCCGTTCGACATGTTGTCTTACGCGGCCTACCACCGACATTTTGACTTTCAACGACTCCTGTTGCGTTATGTTTTTTTTTATTAAACGTGAAATAATCGACTTATTAATATTATAACGTTTAGCTAATGTTGCCTGAGTATCCCCAGACTTAAATTCATCAATAATCTTTAGTTTTAGAGAAGAAGAGTAACTTTGTCGCGAGATTATTAAAAAATGAAAAAATATCAATTATGCCACTAACTTAAAAGAAAACTGATCAAAGACAATCACTCAGGATCAAAGAAAAAGAGCTTACAACATTTCGTATATAACCGGACTGGAAAAGTACTGTTAGCTATTTTTTTTTACAGTGGGTTACAAAGTTGCATAGGTTTTGCACAGCTCAATTTGGCTACTTTGTTGGTTTTTTAGTTTTTTTTTTAAATTTGAAGTTTTATTACTTTTATAAAAAGCTGTGAATTTCAAGAGTGTATACTCTATACACATCATTACACATCCATTTCTTTTTATTTGGTGGAGTAGAAAGTTGAAAAGATTTACTATGAAATGCTGACTCCAAATGGTTGCTTAGGTTTTGCACAGTACTGTATGTTCTTTTTACTTTTGCCTACACATCAAAGTTGATTTCTTTGGCAGGACTGACCTACAATGTGTTGAAGACTTCTCTTCAATTCTGAATGTGAAATCCTCTGATAACTTTGAATGCAAACTCATTGTCTTTGACATTGTGTCAGGCATAAGACATTCGGGTATGACCAGACTCTGAGCCAGGAAAGGAATGTAGTCGAATCTCTGTGAGCGGCCCAACATGAATCAATGACCTGGATCTGTCATCTTTGTTGAAGGCAACAATCTTTGTAAGATAGAACGGTCCTAATGGCTTTGAAGTAATATCTGAAACATCAGCGTCCTATCTGAGCAAATGTACGTGTTTGTACACCTGTCTGTCGCCGGGGTGTAAAGAAATACATATTTATAATTAAAAGTAGTGCAGGCCTTGCTCTGAGTCATACAAATAGTCTCCTCCTTGCACAACATTTTCGAGTGCCACCCAACTAACCAAAGTAATAGTTTTCCAAAGCCAATTGAACGTTTCGCATCGATTATAATAAATTGCCTTCTGTTTCTTATCCTGTCAACGGAAAATCTATACACTTACACATTTCATTTAACGTGACCCTGAAATTCCTAAGAAAAACATCATAATATCCAATATACGAGTATAATAGATCGAAGGGAAAAACCTCCTCCAATCATCGACAATCGGTTATATCCACAATTAATGAGAACACGATGCCTCCTTTGGGTTAAATAACCTAAACCAGCCCGTCCAGGTCGCTTTTCATCGAAACGAATTCCAAACCGACAACAAAATTGTACAATGCGCATACCATTACCACATAATTTTCACCATTCCTAATAAATTCGATGTCGACAATAACAACAGCAACAACAGCAACAAGAACAACAACCAGGATGACGACAACAACGACGACGACGACCGAGGTTGAGGACGATGAAGCCAATGCGGATGACCAGAGAATTGTTTGGTGCACTAGCACCATTATCAGCCCTCCTGGTGCATCACGAACCCATCGATGTACCCGTACCATTCTTCTTCAGTGTTTCTGCTCGTTTTTACATCCAATCCCGCCCGATGGCTGATGGTGAAGAAGCGGTCAAATCGCGTCGCTCCACCAACCAACAATCTACTACCAGAGCTAAATCGGGAAGAATCCAGTGCCCAGCACAAGGAGCACCACCATCTCACCATCGTCAGTTAAAGCCAAAATAATTATAGTTATTAATCGGCTGTTGAATTGGCTGCTAATTTGCAGTTTAGTTACAAATTCTACCCGCTGGCGTGCAATTATGGGTTAAATTATAGCATAAAAATAAACAAAACGCCGCGATAATTCGCCTCATTCACGGCGAACAGTGCGCGATTTTCAACCAGGATGAGTGCATCGCGTCTCTGCATCGCTTCTCGGCCAGTGTCTGACTGTGACTTTAGATTTGGCTTTGGCTTTGGCATTGGCATTGGCTTTGGCTTTGGCGCTCCAAAAGATCAGAGTAGCGCCATTATATCGGAGAGATTTCCTCTCATTACCCCATGTATACCGCCGCACGGTGTACATTGGTGTACGAGTACATATCTGCTGCTTATTTCCGTCTGTCTGCAACGTATCCATCTAATATACCTCTTTGGGAGAGAGAGATCGGGAAATCATCTCATCTTGCACGATTTGCGCACCACAAATAGCTTCTTGTGATGAGCAATGTATCCATCCATCCATCCATTCATCCATCCATCTACTCCATCTAACAGGGCAGGGGCTCGGGAGCATTAACATCAGTAAAAGCAGCGGCAGCAGCAACAGTATCAACAATACGAATCGACGAGACCTGTCCACTTCCATCTACCTTATGGGCCAAGCTCATCAGTTTGATGCATAAAGCAAAGGAACAATGCATAATGGGCTTTGGGTAGTCTTCTTTGCTTCTTTTCCAGCGATCATCACTTGAAGTTTTTACGATGTGGCTTGAATGATGGTTTGGTGTTTTTTCTCCCGCAGATGACTTGGACTTGTCAGTGTCGAAACTTCGATTATGTGTAGATACATTCGTTCTCATGTAGATACTTACTGGTGTTGGGTCGAATCTTTTGTAGAAGAAGGTCATCGTGAAAATTTGTGGGCACACGGGATTATTTCAGTTACGGAGCAATATTGGTAGAGCTTCTGCCGATCACCTTCGAGACTTAACAAAACTTCATTCAATCATTCAAAGATCGACGAATCTTTGTTAAAAGGTTACTGATATATTCTAGCAAGGATTGCCGGTCATTTAAATAAATGCCACTGCATGTTTTGGAAATATTCAAGTCGCTATTAAAGTCACTTGCTACAGCAACTGATTAAATATGTCCTGAATGAGATGTTGCCTTTAAATAGACAGCTGGCCAGGCTCACTTACATCGATCTTTTACCGCCTTGAGACGCCTAAAAAAATCAGGGTTACAATTTGCGAAAAAAAGGTCTAGGTTTTTGCATTAGTTAAGTCGTAAAGGGTGAAAGCCACTAACGATACATTGTGTTCAAAATTGATACAGCTGTTACAACATCATGGCGTCTTTATGGTATCCACAATATTGCGATTTCTTCCCGCAGCTTTTCAACATAATTTTTTTTTACGGAGGTCTGTTGGCGTTGACCATCCCCGTGTGTCCGGCTCTCTCCGCATGCTTTCGAATCTAAAACTCCTTCCAACCCTGTGGCTTCTGACACAATCCAGTGGGACCGCTCTTCGCACTTCTTCACTTCAAAGGGCTGTGATCCTACACCCTTTCGGGTGTACGTGCTTTCTCGGTATTGTTCTTCTTCTCTTTTCTTTCTTCTGAGAATGTCTTCAACAAACTGGCAAATTCTCCCCTACTACGTTTTCTGGGTTGAAGGCACCAATGCTGTTTTCCAGTGCTGTGCGTTGGGCTTCCCATCTTCTGCAGGCAAAAAATGTGTGATGTACGTAGTCTGCTGGGGAGTCACCGCACTGGCAGGCTGGGCTATCCGTTTTGCCGATCCTATGTAAAAAGGCTTTGAAATATCCGTGTCCGGTGAGGAACTGGGTGACGAAGTAGTTAACCTCCCCGTGTTTCCAGTCTTTCTACTCAGCCATATTTCTTATCAGCCTCGCTGTCCACTTTTCTCTGCTTTCCGAGATCCAGCGCTCTTGCCACTTTCGTAGCGTTTGCTGCTGTGCTTGGTCGATTGCCGCTTTCAGTCCGATTTCCGCCTTGTTTTCGTGGACGTACTTCTTTTGTGCCGCTAGGAGATCGATGTGAGTCACTTCTGCGACTACAATGACGGCTGGTTCCGACACCGTTCGGTAAGCGCTAGCCACGCGTTGAGCTCCACGTCTTTGCACTGCCGCTATCTGCTTCCGGTACTTTTCTTGTCACTTCCATATAGGAGAATGGCATGCGTTGTCGACATTAATAGCCTGCGCTTACTTGGCGTTGGACCACCTATGTTCGCCATTAATCTACTGAGTGATGTTGTAACTCTAAGAGCCTCTACTTTTCGCTGCGTACTTTATCTGTTGACAGAAAGTTAGTTTTGTGTCAAGCCTCAATCCCAAAGACCTCACCGTGTCCTTGCTCTTAATGACTTCAGAGCCAATTTGGAAGTCTATTTGTGTCAGGATTTTCTTCTTCGTCAGAAGGACTATCTCAGTTTTCTCTGTTGCCAAACTAAGACCGTGCTCATCCATTCAGAAAGTTGTTCGTCGCATAACTTGGTTCAACTTTCTTTGCGCGTTTTCAGTGTCTCTTGCCGTTATCACTGTCGCGATGTCGTCCGCGTACCCAACGAGAAAGGTGTCTTCGGGCATCTCCATCCGCAGTATATCATCATAGGAGATGTTCCAGAGGTCTGGTCCCGGGATTGATCCCTGTGCTGCTCCAGATGTTACTTCTTTCCTTCGTAGGCCTTCTGTGGTCTCGTAGATCAGCTCCCGATCCCTGAAATAGTCCTTCATCATATGTAATAGATAGGCTGGGATGTTGAATCTATTTTCTAGCGCATTTAGTATATCACTCCACCTGACTGAGTTGAATGCATTTCTTACGTCCAGGGTTGTCAGCAAAACGATCTTCTTAGAGCGGCAACTTCCTTGTTGGGCGGTTTGAACAGACTTCACCACTTCTTTAATAGCTCCGACCGCGGAGCGTCCTTTGATGAACGCGTACTGCCTTCGTGCCAAGTCTCCCGCTGTTTGTACTGCATCTGTGAGCCGTGATTTGAGCAGCTTTTCCATCAGTTTTCCCGCAGTGTCCAGCATACAGCATACAGCCTGTACGCTGATGGGGAGTCTGGGTCTCCTTTTCCTTTGCTGATCAATCGTACCAATCGTTGCTTTTTCCAGCTCTTTGGGAAGACTCCTTCTTCGAGGCAACTGTTGTACATGTTGAGCAGCACGTTAGGGTATGCTTGGGCAGTCACTTTTATTACTTCTGCTGGAATTCCATCTTTGCCGGGTGCTCTTCTGTTTTCCATTGTCTGCACGGCGACAATGCTTTTTCGCCGGCGAAAGGATTTTTCCAGTTCTATTTTGGATTAGAGTTAGAAACGATTACAAAGATCACACGGATTTTACGCCGTAGCGAGTCTAGCGAGTTAGATATCGTCGTCGTGAGCAGCTTAACATCCAGGTATGACTTGACTACTGAGTACTCAAACATTGCAAAACGGTGTTTGGACAAAATAAAGATAATAGCAACAGATCCTGTTGCCTTTGGTGGCGCTGATATAACATCACTTTTGTATTCCCCGATGATCAGGTAAAGGCTTTTATTTAAATCTTATAGATCTTCCAACAGGGATTACTTTCAAATCGAGCTGTCATTATGACAGTTTTTTGATATGCATATCGTGAAATGTATAAAACATTAAATCACTGTTTTGGTGTTCATAATCGACCAACTGAGCTCACTACTAGCCGTGTTGTGGATTAATTTCATAGCACAGATGTTATGTATACGCTACATGGCGCAAAGCCAACTATCCGACCACTGTGTCGAATATTTTGCGAAAGAGTGCAGCTGGTTCTTGAATTAAAGTCATGAGATCATGACTTACAACGGGAGTTCCCAAATGAGGCTTTTGAGCAGCTTAAAATCGAGTCTTATTTTTTTTTTATCGAAAAGTCATCCTTAGTGACTAGTGCCAATGGGTTTGTGAACAAACGAAACTGCCGTTTCTGGAGTGAGGCAAAGGTCCACTGCTAGATGTGGTCTGCACGCTGGCAGCATTATCGGTTCTTTTTCAGATGGCGCTACATGAAGATGGTGGACCAGGGCCTTAGCTAACATGCCTCGTCAGCTAGCGCGACCTTTTTACCCTTTGGTTCCAGTTGCCTCCAGTTGCGCACTTGGCTGATCTCCCCTTTCACTTGTGTGGACCACCTAAGATGAGGTCGTTCTTTTCGGCGTTATTCCGAAGTCGAACAGTTTCTGGTCCGAGACGCTGGTGTCCATGCGCTCAAGGTGTCCTAGACATCTAATCCGGATTATCCGACCTTTTCTGGTGAGATCGGTATCGCTGTACAGGCCTTTGAAACGTTCCCTTCATGCTTCTTCTTTTTTATTATATAATTTGCGCGCGCTCAAGAGATTTGAGTACCCTTAAAATACTTATACACCGCGGGGGCGTAGGAAAATCAGGGAGGAAAGAAAGAGAGGTGCCGATGAACGTTGGTTTTGAATGTTTGAAGGTTATAATGACTGGGAAATACAGAGCTAGGCAGGGCATTCCATAACTGCGTTGTACGGCTTAGGAACGAATCGCGATACTTGTATTTCAGAGTCCGAAAGTGGGCTTGAGGGTGTACTGATGAGCATTCATAGCGAGCATTCAGGAGTATCACCAATGAGTTTTATCGGTTTTGAATCCTATCTAGAAGGTGCAGAGATGTTTTAGGAGCACCCGACCAGATGTGGGAATTGTACTCCAATTTCGGGCGGATGAATGCCTTATATATTGTGGCCAGATCAGAAGGTGTGAAATATTTCTTCCATCACTTGAGGAAACCTAGACATTTCGCAGCATTTTTGACCACACCGAATATGTGGTCATTCCAACGTAAGTTTTCATTGACACACATACCGAGAATAGAAAGTTTATCAGTTACGACGATGCAAGTGCCATTCATGAATAATGGCTGGGTGTTCAAATTTTGCTTTAATGATAGCAGACAGCATTGTGGTTTGGAAGCATTAAATTCTACTCTGTTAGTGGTTCCCCAAATAGTTATGCTGTTAATATCAAGATTTAATGAGCTTAACATACGCTGCCGTTCCGTTCTACAGCCGAAGAGCAGGAGGTGAGTCCGGGAACGAAGTAGCAGAAAAGAGATCATTAATGAAAATTAAAAAGAGTGATGGAGACAGAACGGAGCCCTGGGGCACACCAGCATTTATTTTGTGAATATCAGACTTGACACCATCCAAGTGAACTTAGACTGAACTTTCCGAAATCTAATCCATAGAAGAAGAGAATCATCCGTCCCAAAAACGCGCGTTTTTGACAAAAGAGCCTGATGCCAAACTCTCTCAAATGCCTTAGAAATAACAAGTATAAATATCTTGCTTTCACCATTTTTCGGTGAGACATGTCATCAAATCACCAGTGGACCTGTTGCTACGAAAACCGTACTGCCGGTCATTGAGAAGCTTTCGTGTTTCGAGATATTTCATGAGCTGACGCTTAGCAGCATTTTCATGACCTGGAAAGTCAATGGGTCTGTAGGAGGAAAAAGAAGAAGATTCGCCTTTTTTAGGGACGGGTTGGACAAATGCTGTTTTCAGTCTGCTCGGAAACAGTCCTAAAGAGTCATTGATGAAAAAGCTTACGCAGTGGTTTTGCCAGCTTGGAAGAACACCTCTTCAGAAGAAGGGAAGATATACCATCTGGACCAGCGGATTTATGCATGTTGAGATCTTTAAACACTATTACTACTACACGAGTGCGAAAGTGGACTCGTTCCATTGGCAATTCGACGCACTCAAGTGTAGGCGGGGACAAAGCACAATCTGGGAAAGTTGCGCTGGCCGCAAAGTTTATAGGAAGCAGATTCGAGGTAGAATTACTAATGTTTTTGATGAACGACCAACAATTGTTGCTACCTTTGGGGCATTGTAGTATTTTTTGCCTCAGATCTTGGTCGTATTGAAATTTCGCAAGCTAAAGAAAGACGTTGCTGTCATCCCTGGCTCGTTTAAACTTTTTTCGGTTTTCCTCTGTCGAGTTGGTCTTGAAGAACCGAGAAAATATTTCTCTATCCCTGGCAGCCTCTTTACAGCTCGAGGCGCACAACGCCTTCGCGTAGTAGGACTGTTGTGATCAGTTTTTTGTAAAATGCTTTTTTGGTTGATCGGGAGAGGGCTTTATTACTCAATTGCTTTCTAAGGTCAACGAAGTAGCGATTAGTAAGAGTGATTTCCGCGCTGGTGGCATTGTCGGAGTTGATAGTGGAGCCGAAGTCCCATACTACCACGAAGTTGACAGCTCGATGTGCTCTTCCTATTATGTCAATGTCGTTTGCATTTGAGAGTTTCAGCAACTCTCAGCAGACTATTGTGAGATCGTGCTTCTGGAGTTGAATTGTGAGTTTCGCACAGTTCTTTCAAGAACGATGTTGGAAAATGCAAATGACAACGCTTTGCCTTGTCCTTTTCTGACATTGAAGATCGCGGTTTTGTCATTAGCGACCCTGGCGTAGCAGAGTTCATTCTCCATTGTGATCCTACATAGTCAAATGGGTTTGGAAGGGATGTCTTTGCTGTATGGTGCAGACAATTCAGGCCTTGAAATCCAATATATAGCTCGTTATTGGTGATCCAAAGAGCGGTCCAAGATCCTGCCGTTATTGTTTTAAAAAAAAAAGTTCTACAGTTCTTAAAGCAACACCCTTAAGAAAATGGAATCGATCCTTTGGCGCAAAGTTCCTATTACCCATATTCGAGGGAGAGAAACTGCATTTCATATTTTGCAAGACTATTAGGATACTTTCGGTCAACGGATTGAAAAACATCAAAGCGCGCCAACTGTTTGAGGATATTTTTCCGCAAAGAATGGAAGCAATAACCTTTTTTCGATTTGTTTTTTCAATTTGGCTCTACTAGAATATCTAGGATCTTTTATGCCAAAAGTCGATTAGAGCAAAATCTCTTTAACTTTTTTTTTATGAATTTGAAAAGTTAAACTCTCTTGGCATTTGTAACGCCCTCCTAATGTCGTTATCTTCTTACCAAGGACGATATTTACATTAAGAAGAGAGGTTTGTTGTTATATATGTGGTATCCTCGACAGCGTCTAGAGAAGAAGTTGGAAAGCCTCCTGATATCACTCCTGTTTTAGTTAAGGATATTGGTGAAATTTTTGTTAAAAAAAAAATATATGATTCTCTTAATATGTCTAGCTCACTGCACACAACTCCAGTATGTTATGAGTTGTTAGTCCTTTTTCCATCAGTTTAGTAGGCTTTTGCTTAGAGTTTTGATACCAAAGAAGCGCACAGCACCTTTATATCTTCTGATCGAATCCTTTCTTGCTAATTCATCTGAATTTTGGAGGACATTAAAGCAGTTTAATTTTTATTTCGTAAAATGAGAACTCACGGTTGATGCGTACAGCCGTATTGGGATTTTTATCTCACTTCGTCTACCAAATGTGTCGTCCTGTGATTTGTAGTGCTTTCATGTTCAACGGAGGGAGTCCTATTAGGGCTAGAGTAGCTTTTCGGCTGGCTTCTGTAATGAACAGACATTGTTAGTAGCTTCATGGCTGTTATTTTTGATTAAGTTTCGTCCACCAGCTACATACTCGTAGGTGATGACTGTCTTAACTGTCATAGGACATAATTGGAACCAAAACAATATTTTTGGTTGAGAGCCTGCAGTGACACTGTAAGTGCAACGGCATACCCTTAAGGCCGTAAGGCGTAGGCGCTGCTCGTTTTATTTTATTGCTGAAGCGGGTGTTGCAGGCTTGTTTATGTAGAACAACTCCTTGACATTTGACTCCATAAGGGAAAAGTATAGTTGTGTCATTGAGAGTCACTAGGCCAAGATTCTCCTGGTAAACAGCAATAAGGTTGTCCTTTTGGGTTTACTAAAGCCTCTTCCTGACACACTAGTCAGAGAAGTAGGATTGAACGTTTTATATACGATCGCAAATTTTTTGTATTAAATAACTATGCCTCTGTACCAAAGGTTGCTGGGTTGGTTTAGTTTGTTATCCATGTCAACAGAATTGTTATGACTTCTTTAGAAGGGCTTGGCATTCTTATGCTTTCAAGCATTGCTCTAATTAACTAACGAAATAGGCTATGCAGTGGAAAAACTGGGGATAATCTTCACCCACGCTTTTAACCAAATATACCCTACTAAGATTAAGAAATCCAAGAACTCCCCACATTGTGGACTAAAGAACTACAATGCATTAGGAAAGAGCAAGAAAATTTTTCAATGCACCCAAAAGCTTGTAATCTGTGCTCTAACTGGCATAAACATAAGGCCAGTCTGAGGAAATACAAGAGCACGATCTGCAACGCTAAAAGAAAACCCTGGAAAAAGTTTTTCTCCAACATTGAAAGCACAACAGAGTATGCTAGACTAAGGAAAGGCATATCTAAGGAATCTGCAGTAGTTACACGAAATCCAATACTGAAGATTTGGGATTCTTGTTAAAAACCCACTTTCCACCCATCCACTGGATGCACTCCTACTACAACACCAGTAGTAAATATAGACACACTTTTTCCTAGCCAATATGTAATCCAAGACAGGATACTAGAAGAAAAGAAAATAAGCTGGGTTACAGACTCATTCTCCACTTACAAGTCTCCTGGACTGGACGGAATCATACCATTCATCCTTCAAGAAACAAAGCAGGCTGTGATATCATTCCAAAAGGACTATTCAGCAGTAGCATCAAGCCAAAATGCCAAAATGTAGCTTTCATTCCCAAGGTAAGTAAGCCCAGTCATACCCATCCAAATAGTCTCAGGGCCATAAGCCTAACATCATACATTTCAAAAACTGCTTGACACTCATATTTGAAGTAATCTCCACCCGTATTCACGACAAAGAGCACACATTTCGAGTCTTAGGAAATGCTGGAGTTCATCTTGATAACAGAAACAGAAACATCAATGCAACACAAGGTAACACGGTATTGTGGGTCACCATCTCAAGCGGCACCCCTCAAGGAGGAGTAATATCACCTCTTCTGTAGACCCCAGTTGTTTCCGAAATACTTCTGAATCTAAAAAGGGAAGGATTAAGAGCCACTGCTTACGCAGATGATGTGGGTCTTATGGCCACCGCACCTTTTTCCCCACGATCACTGAAATCCTAAACTATGCCCTTAGAATAGCTGGAGACTGGGCCAAGCTCTGTGGGCTGGGAATCAACCCGCGAAAAACAGAGCTTGTTTTATTCTAATATAAGTAAAAGGATAATGCCACAATTTGATCTTCCTTCCACAGAAGGCACAACCCTCCGACTATGGAATAGTGCTAAATACCTAGATATCCTACTATTTAGTAACCCGAGTTGGAAAATCAATGTCGAAGAACGTGTAAAGAAAGCAACGATCACCTTTTACGCTTGCAGTCATATATTTGGAAGAAAATGGAGACCTAACCCCAATACTATCCTTTGGCTGTACACGGCTATCGTCAGACC
Source organism: Volucella zonaria (assembly GCA_963966105.1). Lineage (NCBI taxonomy): Eukaryota > Metazoa > Arthropoda > Insecta > Diptera > Syrphidae > Volucella > Volucella zonaria. The sequence continues at coordinate 313,810,100 of OZ014530.1, read as the reverse complement.
CATCTTAACTTACAGCAGCTTAGTACGGTGGCAATCCACAAACAAAACTAGCGTCCTTAGTTTAATGGCAGAAGTACAGAGGATTGCATGTGTCTATCACGACTCATGAGATGATACTTGGCCTCTTGCTCCTAAATCTTTACATGCATGAACCTGCAGCGAAAAGTTCCCTAAGATTAAGTCAGGTTAATGGGTGGAAACCAAACCCGAAACGTTACGCCTTGGTCCTTATAAGTGAACTAGACTTGTGCTCCAATACGGACTACATCATGAGGTAAATCTTGATCTTGAAACACCATTTGCATTTTCCCAAGCAGGGAGGAATGGTGTAGATATCAAATGGTACAAGACTCGATATCCATTTTGACGGATGGAGACAGGAACCGGCGCCGGATGCTCGCGACGCCTGCCGGACTACAGCAATGTCTTCCAGGCTGAGATATTGGCTGTAACGGAAGTAGTCAAACTTGCGGCAATAAAGGCAATATCAAATGAGAATATTACTATAGGCCAACGCGGAAGTCGAAATCAAGTCGAGGCTTGTGAAGCCCGGTCACGAAGAACACAAGGTTCTTTGCGTTTGGAATAAGATTGCGCTATATTAGGTCCCTGGCTATAAAGGAGTAGCAGGTAATGAACATGAAGACGAGCTAGCTCGATAAAAATCCTTCCTAGAAAGGGAACAAACTAAAGTATCCAACATCCACTCTGCACTCTGAGAATACAAGTTGAGCGAAGCTACAAATAAAAGCCAGTGAAAGGTGGGAAAACCTTCCAACTTGCTAAACTTCAAGACAATTATGGCCGGACTTCAGTAAATCCAGAACAAAGCAAATCTTCAAAAGCAGAGCTGAACAATTTCATATGGAGGCGCACGCAATAAAGCTGCGCCTTACCGACGACGACCCCTGCAGAGGCTGTGGGGACATAGGCTCACGGGAGGATACACTCCTCTTTTTCTGCCACTGTCCCAGTAATTTGAGGCAAAGAACTTTAGGAAGTTATCTGAGGTTTTGGTTACATTTCATTTCAGATTCGAAAATGAAAGAAGATGGCATGGATCCGCTCAGGGTCAAACCGACGGGAAGTGGAAACTCCTTCCAATTCCCCAACCGGGGCAGGTCTACATAGTCCTAAGTATGACGAGGTATAGAATGGACTTTGCTCCAGATACCTCAAGAACCCGGACCTAACCTAACCTAACCTAAGGAGTAGTAGGCTCAATCAAAGCCAATGTTGTGTAAAGCTCCCAGAATATCTAGGAAAACGCATATGGCCACCACCGTCGGCGAATCGTCATTTGTGGTATATGGTATATATTGATTAGAATGGACTGGCCTGTTTCTTTCAAGATGCCTCTAATATGGAAGTGCCGCAATTTATTCAACATGAGAAAAGGAGAAGGAAGCAAGGTGGGTTTGTTCCCCAGCTTAGGAATGAAAACTACCAAGTTTAAGTGAAGTTGCAGAGGGTAAGTCGAGTATTCTTTGGACAGAGCCCTGTGGAGATAAGCCATGGCTCTTCCAAGATAATCTTTTGGCAATCTTCTCAACTTTTTTGAACAGAGATTTCCTAGGACTCTAAGATTTGTCGGTTGGCCATTATACGCTTTTGCATTTTTAATAAGACATTGGATATCATTGACCAAGTAATTCTTCTATAATGGAGTTTATAACTGCAGCGTTGTTTCCTTTAATGCTACTGCATCCAATGATCAGGAGTCTGTTGGGTTGGTGGACGTACCCCCATTTCGCAAGGTCTTGTACCCAAAATGGTGGCATTTTCTACCTCGTTTGTGTAGTAAACTCCGCTTTCAATAGAAACATTCAAAATCAATATGAAGGTTACCCTCAATACTTTGATGACAGCCATGATAGACCGGACCGGATATCTTCTCTGGCTAGGGTCGTTACGAGTATTACTAGGTCTTCCGAAATTTGCAGACCGTGAATCAAACATTATATCCCTCACTGGAATTGCTGCATTTCTGCGAATCGGAAAAGCAGTAAATAAAGCTTGCTGCTGATGAACGAGCAGCGCTAGAACCGTTTGCTCTGTTGCTGACTTGCGTTTTGATGAAGATGAAATGCTGCAGCTGGTTGTCTTTTATTCACCTACCAGTCCCACTTTTGTCACTTGGAACCTTCAGCCGATTGGTAGCGACTTCGACCTCATGTCGAATAGGTCTTTTGGCTGAAAAAGCGTGTGACATCTTTCCCAGGACTTTCGATGGTAAGCCGCATAAGACCTCATTTCCGTCAGGCTATCCAGGACCTGCCACTCATGGCCGTAGCAGTGTTTTTTTCTACGCCTCCTATTTTACGAATCCATGTAGCCATGCCTTTTTAATTGGATGGGCCAGTAGACGTAGGAAAGTACTCCCGCAATTCTTGTTATGGGTAACACCAGTAGACCTATTGTGATATGATTTCTTGAACTTGAGAACCATGTTCGTTACTTTTATCTCGGCTAACGTATTACATTTCAGGAGTAAGAAAGGTTTAGCGTTGCTTATATAGTAGTTAACCCCGCGAATGTGGTTAATATCAACTGCTTCTGGTGATTATCTTGTAAGCGGAAAGTGGAAAAGTTCAATGTTCTGTAGCTTGCCCTTGTTTTACTTTTGATTTTCAAGTTTCTATCGTAGTTGAAGTGCCTTGGATATCTGTCGTTTGGACTTTGGTGACCTATGTGTGATAGCAGAGCTCTGAGGGTACCAACAGAATTTCGTCTTCGTCTGGGAAAATGGTGAGATTTTAGTCTAACAAGTCAAGTCTTTGAGAAGAAGCTCGTTCATACTTATTAGAGCCCGGGATTAAATCATGATTTTAAGATTCAATATATAGGGTGAATGACTCGAACTCCAACTTTTTAAAATAATTTTTTTATTTTTTGATAAATTTTATTGCGCCAAAGCAAAAAATGTTGGAAAATACATCAATTTTCAAATTGTATCAGTAGTTCCCAATATGTCCGCCTTTGGCGCGAATAATGTCCTTGAGACGGCCGAAGAAAGCATCGCACGCTGCACGTAAGTGGCTCTGCGGTATTTTGGCCCATTCCCGGCGAAGTGCTTGTTTGAGGTGGTCCAAACTTTGGTATTTTCTAGTGCCAACCTTCGCCTTCAAAATACCCCAGACAGAGAAATCCGACGGATTTGCATCCGGAGAATTTGCAATCCATTGTGTGGAACATTGTTTTTTAACCAATCTTGGTTGACGCGCGCTCTGTGAGACGGTGCTGAGTCTTGTCGAAATGTCCACGGTCTCCGACCGAAATGATTGTCTGCCTAAGGCTTCAATACTGCTTCTAAGACAGTTTCACGGTATACGATCGCATTAATTTTGACGCCACGGTCCAAAAATACAAGCGGAGATCGATGATCGGCGGTTATGGCGGCCCAAACCATCACCATCGGTGCTGCCTGCTTTCTGGTGGCCGTCCGAAGGGGTAAATTTTCGAAGGACCTCTCTGGCAAGTAAACTTGGTCATTTTGTTTGTTGACATGTTGCTCGATAACAAATGGCGACACATCGGAAAAAACCAAATGCGGCAACTCACCACTTTCGTGCAAGCGTAGCAACTCCTTCGCTCTTTCGACTCTAACTTTTTTCTGTTGCAGTGTAAGATCGTGTGTCTTTTGGAACTTCAATGGCTTGAGACCAAGCTCATTCTTCAGTATGTGTTGCATCCGTTCCAACGGTATGTTGAGCTCACGAGCCATTTTTCCTCCACTTCGACGCGGATTTCGCTCAATTCGAGCCTTCACTTTCCGAATCATTTCTGTCGATGTTGCTATTTTTTTGTGACCACCTCCATGGCGTTTTGCAACGCTGCCAGTGGCACGGTAACGAGCTTTGGTTCGAGACACAAATGATTTATTCACGTTGAGGTGTTGGAGGACTCTAACGATAGCTACTTGTGGTTTTCCAGCCAAATATAAAGCAATTACATTATCACATTTGAATTCCATCGCGGATAAAAATTTTTCCACACAATTGAGACGCAAATCATTTAAAGGGCTTGTAAGTAATAAAATTGTCTGTCATGTGTCAAAATTTTAGCTTACTGCCAGGAACAGTTTGGAAATTCTAGCAGTCTGAAGTTGGTTGCAGTTCGAGTCGTTCAGGGTGTATATCTACATCAAAATTTGGGCCAGGGCAATGTTTAGAGCCCCAAATTTGTCATGCTGGCACCACTTTCAAGCTCTATCTAGAGTAAAGCTCAGTCAACTAGTGCATTGAATTAAACATAAGAAAAAAAAATTCACAATCTGCTGAAGTCAGGATCACAAAACCCATACTCACCCTAATTAAGTGTGCCAGTGCTCATTTAATGTCCCTCTTCCCCTACCCCATCAGCGTCATGCAATGTGTGTAACAGTGAGGGTTACCCTTAAACTACATTCCGTGCACAGTGAATGTAATTTTTGTGTGAAGTCAATCTACGCAAAATTAGGGGGCGTACCTTAATCATGACTTGATTGCACTCCTCTTTTATATCCTGGGGATCATTATCCTCCTATTAGGCTCACTCCTGAACTTGTACCTGAGTACCTAACCCCCGTATACATATGTATCCGTATCTATATCCAGTTTGTGAAATGTAGGCGATATTCCCTGCACTGTCGTTCGCATCTCAACAAAACTGCCCATCTCTTAGCCACTGCACATTCTGAGATTCGTTGACTTGACGTATAGACACACTGACTGACGGATGTGCAAGCGACAGGCCAGATACGGCTACAACATTCACTCGAGCGAACACGACGCGACGTCCAACGGACAAATTACCAAGTTGGACCATCCTTTAAGCACACAAATTCGTACCACTCTGGCGCGCTTTATTTGCGGACATAAACATAAAAATCGTGTGCTGTTTATTTAAATAACCATAATTTGGATGCGCTAAGGCGCTATTTATTATTATTATCCTCATATAAAATGCATAGAGAGGAGGATTCAGGATCAGATTCAGCCTTTAGATCTGACTGGGGCTCTGGCTGGAGTTGCATATTTTCGCCTTGTACTCTCTGGTTTATCATCTTGTTATTGCGCGTAGGAATTAATTTCGTATCGTGCCAGGACAGCCAATTTGTGTTTTTTTTTTTTTTTTTTTTTTGAGGAATCAAACAATCACGAGTTTGGTTGGGATGATTAAGATGAAGTAGGAATAATTAGATGCTTTCTGTATTTTTTATTTTGCTTAAAAAGTAGAAATCTTGGTAAAAGGAAGCGAAGCAATAGATTGTAAAGGACTTGAGTAATAAGAAATGCGAATGCGGGAACGAACTCAAATTAATTTAAGGATAATCCATGATATTGGAAAAGAGGATATAAACTATCTTTTTGTAATTGAGATCTATTTACATCTGAGTGATGTTGTTGGTGTATTCATTGAGACTTACCATGAATTGCAGTAGGGCTAAATAATTAATTAAAAACCTGAAATAAACTCTACTTTATCGGTCAAAATAAAAACAAAAAATTAATTTATGTTTTCCAAAAAGATATTTCACTTAAGCTGATAATGTAAACATTCTTCCACCGTTTAAGGTGTCCTATAACTTTAATTAACTTAAGGCGTCCCGTCATGACGCCAGTAAGCAGCTTGCAGCATTCCTACAGAGAGCTCTTAGAGACTTCGCGAAGTATTCGTTTGCTCTTTCTTTCTGGCCTTGTCCAGCGAGTTGATCGGCGAATTCATTCCCCGTAATCTTATTGTAACCTGAGACTTAAACAAGACTCAAACATTTCTGGGCACAGGGAAAGTCGATTTCGCACTTTCGTCTTAACAGGAGTCCTGATGACATTGCATAAGACGGCGGGGCTATAGACAGTTGGCGGGCAGGGTCTTCAAAACTCCAGTGCGTTACGTAAATACTTAGCTTCGTTGAAGAAACCGATGGTTATGTCTTACTAGATGACACCGAGCCGAAAGCAGAAACTCTCTGTCTCATGCTTGAGACTCTTTTACCAGGGTACCTAATCAGGATCAGATCACAACCAGGCCTTAACGAAGCAGCAAGTCAGCTAAGTAACACAACACGCCGTAGTTGTTATTTGTCATCGTCTGTGACAGCGGAGCCCATCAAACACGTCACAACACTTTGATGGCTTCCATTCGCCTGACATTGATGGCATATAACCAGTGTGCAGCTGGTAATCTTGAAGAGAATCTTCACTGCTAGCCTGGCACTGGCATACATACAAAAACCCTGGCGAGCAGTAAAAGTAACCTTTACACCGAAAATCGGAAAAGAATACTACACGCTCACCAACAGCTTCAGACCTGTTGAAGAGCATGGCGAGTATGGTCGAGCTCCATGTTTAAGATGCAACTCTTTCCGAGCAGATGGAAAACAGCATTTGTCCATCCCGTCCCTAAGAAAGGCATCTTCCTATCTCTCTTCCTACAGACCCATTGCACTTACGTCCCTTATTTCCAAGGTCATGGAAACGCTCATAAACCGTCAGTTAATGAAATATCTCGAAACACAAAGACTTCATAATGACCGGCAGTCCGGTTTTCGTAGCAATAGGTCCACTGGTGATCTGATGACATGTCTCACCGAAAAGTGGAACCAAAGCATACATCATTCTGGCGAAAGCAAGATAGTTGCACTTGATATATCAAAGGCATTTGACAGAGTTAGGCATCAGGCTCTTTTGGCGAAAATGCGTGATTTTGGGATCGATGACTCTCTTCTTCAATGGATTACAAATTACCTTTCGGAACGAATTCAAGTTGTCTCGGATTGTTTCAAGTCTGATATCCACAAAATAAATGCTGGTGTGCCCCAGGGCTCCGTTCTGTGTCCGACACTCTTTTTAATTTTTATCAAATCTCTTGTCTGCTACCTTTAATCCAATATACACCTTTGCTGACGACAGTACTCTCTGCATTCCACACTCGTTCCCGGACTCACGTCCCTGCTCTTCGGCTATAGAACGGGAACGGCAGCGTATGTTAAGCTCATTAAATTCTGATATTAACAGCATAAATAATTGGGGAACCACTAACAGAGTAGAATTTAAAGCTTAAAAAATTCAATACTGTCTGCTGTCATTAAAGCGAAATTTAAACACCCAGCCATTATCCATGAATGGCACTTGCATCGTCGAAAACGATAAACTTTCCATTCTCGGTATTTGTGTCAGTGACAACTTACGTTGGAATGACTACATGTTCGATGTTGTCAAAAATGCTGCGAAATGTCTAGGTTTCCTCAAGTGACGTAAGAAATACTCTACCCCCTCTGATCTGGCCACAATATATAAGGTATTTATCCGCCCAAAATTGGAGTACAATGCCCACATCTGGTCGGGTGCGCCTAAAACATCTCTGCACCTGCTAGATAGGATCCAAAATCGTGCGATAAAACTCATAGGTGATATTACACAGTCATTCGATACCCTCGATTACCGGCCTAACGTCTCCTGTCTCACCTTGTTGTATTGCTATTTTCACAACCAGTGCTCCATTGAAATCGTCAGTAGCATCGCGTCCCTTCAAATTTTTAACCGTTCAGTCTTGCTATGAACGCTCATCAGTACAACACCCTCAAGCCCACTTTCGGAAGTACTCTAAAATATCGTGATTCGTTCCTAAGCCGTATAACGCGCTTATGGAATGCCCTGCCTAGCTCTTTATTTCATAGTCACATAGTCATTATAACCTTCAAACATTTAAAACCAACGTTCACCGGTACCTCTCTTTCCATCCTCCCTGATTTTCCTTTGCCCGAGCTGTGTGCAAACATTTTAAGGATACTCACAACCTTTAAGGTTGCAAACCTGCATACTAACGCGGAAGGAATACGCGCTGGGCATATTCATCAACATTGAGGTGTTATCGACAACGCAACGCAACGCAACGCCAGACAACACGGCGACATCACTTGGCTTGTTGCTAAAAGCAATGCCGGGGAATAGGACCTTGATTGCGGATCTAGGCTGTGGCCAATATGTGATACCGTGGGTAAACAGGTGTTACCCGTAAGGTGATCCCAAAGCCCTATACATTATCGACATTCTCCAACGAACCTAAGTATGACACCCAAATACGTGAACAACAAACTTCTTTGGATTAAACATGTCACGTCTGAAGCCTCCAAAACGCTGTGCAGTGCTTTCGGTAAGATATGGGGCTTGCCACCGAGCAGGGTCTTTTAGATCTACACGGTAACGATGAAGCCAATTACATCATTATATGCGTCACTATTGCTTTTACCAGACTCCAAAGAACTTTCTGTCTCTGCTGTATGTGGGCTTTCCCTATCACGCCTGGCTTTGCTCTAGACGCACTTACGAGTTCCTATCCTCTTAATATTCATATCATGCTAAAAGCCATCTTCCGTTTAAAGAGAAGTGGTCTTATGTGCAACAACCACTGGAGTTTCGATCACCTGCACGCCTACAGTTTTTTGACAGTTTAGGGCTTCCATTGACAATTGGGTTGATTCTCCAGGTCGCCGGCAGACCGAACGAATGCTTCTCGATATTTCTAAGAGGTCAATGGCTTTCCTGCTGTCCCTCAGTAGGAAATATTGTAGACTGCTTACTGGCGTTGTGACCGAGAACTAAGCACCGGGCATATGTGACACAACATCCAATGATGCTTGCTGTAAAACTGGTGACGGCATTGCAGAGCACTACCTCTGTAAGTGTCCGGTCAACGGTTGCATCAGGCTGCATGCACGCAGGGCTGATGTGTTGGGTTCTGGTACTATAGATCCTTCATCACTGAAGTGCTTACTCATCTATCTTCTGATAATTGAAAGATGAAATAGGCACCTTCTTTGTTTAAGTGCTCTCTTTCGACAAAAAAAAAGGACTAGGTCAATCCAGACCAGTTAGTTTCCTTCTCCTGGTTAAGAGAACATCTCAGCTGTTTGCTTATTCTATTAACGATCCACCGACACAGCGGCGCGGCGGTTGATTTACATCCTTGATGGTGACGATGTCGTTGCATTTCAATATTCTTGGTTTTCTCCGGTCAGTTTGGTTGTTTACGTAGTTGGCGGTATTGTGGGACCACTTTTTCCAGGAATCTTGTATCAAGCAATAAAAATATTGAAGCGGATTCAACACAACGTTTTCATTGTATTGAGCTTCGCTATCCCAAAGATTGAGCTATATCGATGCTGGTGTCTCCGAATGTCACGCTTGGCTGCAATCTTTGTTTTGGCAGGCAGCTCATTTGCTGCTGGAAAGATATTGCTTGCTGACGTCCGAAAGTTGTGCACTATGTCTACCATCGTGTCGCTTGATTAAATGATCTATGATAAAATATTCAAGGCCCAGAATATAAGTCATTCGGCGTATTCTGGCGTCCAAGGTTTTTAAGTGGCAATCGCCGACAATGAACATTGTTAAGCCTTGATTCTTGTGTGGAGTAATTGGGTGTTTCAAAAATGGCTGCCATCTTCGTGGAGAGTTTTTTTTTTCTATAATTTGCGCCCGCTTAAGGATTGTGAGTATACTTAAAATGTTTGCACACAGAGCGGACGAAGAATAAGCAGGGAGGAAAGAAAGAGAGGTACCGATGAAGGTTGGTTTTAAATGTTTGAAGGTTATAATGACCAGGAAATAAATAAAGAGCTAGGCAGGGCATATCGAATCACGATATTTTAGAGTATGTCCGAAAGTGGGTTTGAGGGTATACTGATGAGCATTCATGGCGAGATGGATGTTACGGTTAAATGTTTGAAGCGGCGGAGAATTGGTGGTGGAAATAGCGATGAGACACGAGACATTACGTCGGCGTTTGAGTGTGTCCATTGTCTGAGTGATATTAGTATCACCTATGAGTTTTATCGCACGATTTTGAATCCTATCCAGCAGGCGCAGGGATTGTACTCCAATTTTGGGAGGATGAATGCCTTATATATTAAGTCCAGATCAGAGGGGTAAAATATTTCTTACATCGCTTAGATTTAAGACATTTCGCAGCATTTTTGATGACAACGTATACGTGGTCTTTCCAACGCAAGTTGGAAATGTCATTCATGGACAATGGCTGGATATTCAAATTTCGCTTTAACAGCGGATAGCATTGTGTTTTGCAAGCATTAAATTACACTTCCCAATTGCTGCGGTTCCCGTTCTAGAGATCGTTAGTGAGAATTAAGAAGAGTGTCGCAGACAGAACGGAGCCCTGGGCACACCTGCATGCATTTTGTGAATATCAGACTAGAAAAAGTAGAAACCACCATTGAATTGAGCGTTCCGAAAGGTAATTTCTAGTCCATAGAAAAAGAGAATCATATATCCCAAAAGCACGTATTTTCGACCAAAAAGCCTGGTGCCAAACTCTGTTAAATGCTTTAGAAATAGTAAGTACAACTATCTTAGAAGGAGATATACCATCTGGACCAGCGGATTTGTGAATGTTAAGATATTTAAGTACTCTTGCTACTACACGAGTGCGAAAGTGGATTTGTCCCATTGAAGATTCGACGCACTCAAGTGTAGGCGGAGACAAAGCACAATCTGGCTGCAAAGTATGCAGCAAGCAGATTGGCCTTGCCCAAAGGACTGAGAATTAGAATGTCATTATAAATGAGCGTTTTGATTAAAGATGACGCAGCATTTCTAATACTAGATGGAATGAAAAGTGACCTCCTTGACCGCCAGAATGCGCTGCTACTGCAAAAAGGGTTATGGTGCCTTGAAGTCCGTTGATATTTAGGGAGACATGCCAAATTCCAGTGCGATACTGCCTTTAGTTTTGTTTTGACAGCTGATTGTTGTTGACGTGTTTGGCATCATGTTGAGTATGCACAAAAACGATTTTCGTTCTCTCATAAAACATTATTTTTTGGGAAGCGAAACGGCGAAGGAAACAAAAGAAAAGTTGGATAAATATTATGGGGCTAATGCTCTGTCAGATTACACCATCAAATATTGGTTTCGAGAGTTTCGTGATGGCCGCAACTCCACTACCGATCAAGTCCGCAGCGGCAGGCCCTCCGGTGCGGTTACACAGGACAATGTCAAAAAAATACATGAAATGGTCTTGGATGACCGGAGAGTGAAGGTGCGCCAGTTAGCAGATACTCGTACCACAAAGATTAGTACTGAGCGCACACGCCATATTTTGGGCAATATTCTGCATATGAAAAAGTTATCCTGCCGCTGGGTGCCGCGAATGACCAAAAACACAAACGCAAGAGCACTTCGAAAGAGTGTTTGGACTTGCTGATGCGGAATCGGGCGGACTTTTGGCGTCGATTGGTAACTGGATTTGGATCCCTCGGACTATTATCTCTTCCCATTGGCTCATCAATAAAAAATTCAGCTCACGCGAGGAAATCATCGACGCCACGGAGGAGTATTTTTCGGACTTTCCGGAAAATTACTTGTCGGACGGGATCAAGAAGTTGGAAAATCGCTGGAATAAGTGTATCAAACTAAAAGGGGACTATATTGAATATATAAAAAAACATTTAATAAAAAAAAATTTTTTAATTCCCAAGGAGGTCACTTTTCACTCCATCTAGTATTCAACAATTTTTACTACCCTAGGGCCATTGTAGTATAGTTTTTGGTCGTATTGAAATTTCACACGTTTAAGAAAGGCGTTGCATTCATTCCTGGCTCGTTCAAACTTTCTTCGGTTTTCCTCTGTCGGGTTGGTCTTAAAGCACCGAAAAACTTTTTCAGACATCCTGAAAGCACCTAACTTTGAAAAATTGTCTTGAATTCTGCGCTTACGTAAATATTCTCGCTTAAATGTTAGTAAATTCGTATTTTGTCATCTGATAATATTGCCAATAAAAAAAAAACTGTTTTGCAATACGCACAATGCTTATGGTTAGCCATTCATTGCTAAGTGCAAATAATTTATGCACCCCTGACGCAATCACAAACTAAAATGTCATCGGTTGTACAGAGGATACGTGTGCAAACTACACATCCAGCATGGCCACATACCGACTTATTCATACTCGTAAATGGTGATCAAAATTACACTCTGCCGGAGCACCTTTAATGCCGTTCCGGCATACCGCTGCGGCTGCCCCATTGCATTGGTAATGTCAAAATATTTTGAATTTTGAACAAATTTATCGTAAATGCTATCAGCTTACGAGTACGAGTGTCCATAAATGCCCCCAATGCTCAAATCGATTGGATGCACGGACGGCAGAAAAAGACCAATGGAGCGCTGGAAATGTGCGCACAATAAAACAAATCTACATATTGACCTGTCCCATAAAAGTGGTCTCTGGTCCGGACTGCCAGACCCTATCCGCTCTTACCGTAAATACAATGATGCCAAGACAAAGTCACAAATTAAAAAGAGGCAAAAACAAAAAAAAAAAAAAAACAAACTTCAGCATCCACAAGGAATTGCCTGGCGACTGAATGACTGCCGGACAAGCTACGGATGTATAACAAAGCCGAGAAATTAGCTTTGACCGGACAGGCCAGATGACGAGGAGCGATTGTTTTGGTGGCTGCCAAGGGTGGTTGTTATTTCGGGCTGACCTGGGATTTAAATAACTCTGGAGAATACTTCAGCATTCATATTATTCCATTGATTGGAATACAATGGACCCTTAAAGTGTGCTTTCAAGCGCCGTAACTCAAACAAATTGCATATTTCCTCCTTGCGTCGCAGTTTGTGTTTGCAGTGTTACGTACAAGACGCGCAGAACAGTGATAAAATGTCGAACGAGTGCAATTGGTGAGATGTTTTGTGATTCTGATCAGGAACACTTGATGGAGGCGCTATGTTGTGATTCATCTCTGAAGAAGCCTTGAAATAAATTGGTTCAATGGAACATGAATTTGTTGGTCGAATTAAGTGGTTTGCCATTTTTTACTGAGACACTTTAGGTATGGTCGATAGTATTTCTTGGTCAAATGACTACAGAGGTGGGGCTTTGTACCCTTATTACTGCGGTCAGGTTAGGCCTATTGTGATGCGAGAGGTAGTATGCGCATTTAGTATTAAGGTACTGTTTAGACAGACTCTTTCTTTTTTTTTCTAAGAATCTGTCTCTCCAGGTTAAGGAGTTAGCATGGGGTAACTTCTCCCTGTGATAAAAATAAACACTATAAACAGCCTCCGATATGGACAGATATAATGTTGACGACTTCTATAAAGAAGCGCGATGGGATGAGCCATGCAATGGGCAAATGAAAAACTGCGGTTTTTAGAATTTGACCCGACGCGTAACCTTTTTGTATCTAGTCAGCATGTGGTTCCCACATCTCAAAATCCATAAGGGGGTTTGGCTATCCCTACGCCAGACATTCCTCCATCCGAATTTCCGAACTTCGCGAAGAGCCAACATCGACTCGGATCATCACCTATCACAGGCACAACGGAGACAAGTTAGAACACCAAATTTGGTAGATGCTACTCGTGAGCTCTATGAGCTGAAAAGACGGTGAAAAGAAAAGCTTCTCGGAAAAAAAATGGCAGAGCACGAGAAGTAGTTACGCGCTTGAGAAGACGGAGAGATGTTACTAGAGGAATGACGTTCGAAAGTTTCATCAGAGAATAAAAAGAATATGCCAAGGCTCTAAAACTAGGATGGAAGCCTGCAATGATGAACATGGACAGTAGCAGAGTCGCCTTTAGTGATGGGAATATGGAAAGACACCTGACCTAAACGAAATTAAGGTCGTAACATCGAATCTAAAGTCTAATAAAGCTGCTAACAGACTCCCTGCTGAATTATTCAAAGAAGCTGGATACGACCTGGTTGGGAGCATACACCGCCTCATCTCTGAGATATGGTCGGAGGAAGGCAATTCCGAAATATGGAATCTCAGCATCATTATTCCCGTCAAGAAAAAAGGATACCCTTTTGAGGAATAGGTCTACTAAACTTCAGGGTATTATGTGAGCGTCTGAAATCATTCATGAACAATTCGGCTGCTCTATACCAGTGGGGTTTCAGGCCCGGAAATCGATAAAACATTCACACTACGACAGGTCTTGAAAAAGATCCGGAAATTTCAGATCGACACTCACCATTTATGTACAATATTTGTTGACTACAAAACCGCATACGACAGGGTGCATAGGAACTAGCTATACAACGCCATATCTAGTTTTGAAATGATGCCAGGTTGTGCAGTACGATTATGGAGAATTCTCGCTGCTCCGTTAAGGTCGGTAGTGAATTATCCGAATCCTTCAATGTTAAGAAATATCGTAGGCAAGACATCGTCCTAGAAGCATCAGTGCAAAACGCATTGGCCACCAAGAAATCTTTTTTAGGTTCGCACAATTATGCACAATATGTAGTATTGCACCTAGATGACATTGATGTAAGTGGATGAGCACAACGAGCTTTCGTGAATGTTGCGGCCGAAGTGGCCCGAATGAGTCTGACCGTAAACGAAGGCAAAATAAAGCACCGATATCTTGTAAGAACCTCACCATTTGCAGTTATACGAGTAACTTGGGGTTAGTTAAGGACTTCGTCCACCTTCGCTCGGGAGGTGGAAGTAACAACGAGGAGACTCAACCACGAGCTGGCGGTGTTGTCAGGCATCTACTGATACAATGTCTGTGATGGCTGGGCAACGTTGAGCGAAAAGACGCCACAGCCCCGGCGCAGAAAGTTTTCAAATCTAACTCTGAGAGACGGCGTAGCATAGAACGACAACAAACTCAGAGTGCGGCAATGGAGGCAGCCGTCGGGACATCGTGTTAGCTGGAGACGCTTGTTAGTTGAGGCCCAAGTTCACCCCAGAATATAAGTTAGTAAGTAAGCGTAATAATGCCAGATATAATGAATCTTATTTCCCCGCGTGGGTAAGCCGGCATTCATCATCGTCAAAGGGATATTTTGATGATAGTTGAAAAAACGAAAGGTGCGATACATGTGAAAAATGCGTGGAACAAATAGCTTCTAACTGCCAATTCAGACCCTAAATTCTAAGTTGTGAACCCTGTTGGATGGGAAATATCTAGAGGACTTCAGCTTTGAGCCTCTCTTAGAAGGAGGACGAAGGTATTGAATAAGTTTACACGCAAATAGCTGGGATCAATTTAATTCGCAAGATCGCTGTATATGTAACATATATATTGGCGCTAAGATTACGTGCCCCAACATCACTTAGAACAAAGCCCGGGGCATAATCATTAGCACCGTCTTATATCGAAATATCCTTGCTCATGTCTACAAGTTTCTGTTCAGTATCTGTTTTTAATTTTTAATAAAATCCAAACTTTGTTACTGATATACCTCTGAATTTCTTCGATCAATTGCTTATCATATATTTGTTATGAGGACTGGCGCGTTGCAATAATCCTTGAGAAATCTGGATATTGGCGAAAAAAGTGGTGGAAAACTGGTGATAGATACAGACCTTAGCCCAACCATCCTTCTACTTCACTTCGACAAGCTTGCAGCATGCCTAGGAATCAGTACGCTATGCTTGGCGTACAATATTTTTGAATAGGTCTATTGTTTTGCAGGAGGTTGTTCAGACTCTAAGTAGTCTTACGGATGGTAAGGATGGGATACTAGTCGAATTCCACAAATATGGCACAAATAAACTGAGCACCAACCTTACCTACTTATTCAAGAACATTTTGGAAAGTGGGAAACTACCGCAGAGTTTCGACGAAGCCCTGATCTTTCGCATATATAAATGTTCAACAAACTTCATGGATAGACAGAAATAATCTGCTCTGGGAATATTAAGCGGGTTTCCGGCCAGGATACTCCACTGTTGATAACGTGTTTGTTTTAAATTCAAGTTGTGTTGTGGAGACTTATATGCGCTCACGCCTCAACAGAGGAAAAGGTCGATACTACCAAAGGAAGTTTCTACGAGCTCCTCGACAAAGCCTACGAGGAATGAGGTTGTTCAGACTCTAAGTAGTCTTACGGATGGTAAGGATGGGATACTAGTCGAATTCCACAAATATGGCACAAATAAACTGAGCACCAACCTTTACCTACTTATTCAAGAACATTTTGGAAAGTGGGAAACTACCGCAGAGTTTCGACGAAGCCCTGATCTTTCGCATATATAAATGTTCAACAAACTTCATGGATAGACAGAAATAATCTGCTCTGGGAATATTAAGCGGGTTTCCGGCCAGGATACTCCACTGTTGATAACGTGTTTGTTTTAAATTCAAGTTGTGTTGTGGAGACTTATATGCGCTCACGCCTCAACAGAGGAAAAGGTCGATACTACCAAAGGAAGTTTCTACGAGCTCCTCGACAAAGCCTACGAGGAATGTCCCATATATATTAAGTTAAAATCGTCCCAGGCGACTTTAATGCCAAAATCGGAAAGGAGGACGTCTTTGGCAGTACAATCGGTAGACATAGCCTACACGAAATCACCTCCGCAAACGGACTTAGGCCAATCGATTTCGCTGAGGGACGTAACGTTACTATAGCAAGCCCACGGTTTCCTCACCTCAATATTCATAAAGGACCATGGCAGACACCAGATCAGCAAATTTTCAACCATATTGACCATGTTGCGATCGCCGTAAGGCACTCCTCAAGTAGATTACAGGTCCGAACATTCTGAGCGGCCAATACAGACTCGGACCACTACCTAGTTGGAGCCAAGGTATGTCCATTATAATATGTGGAGATTTAACATTGAACGATTGAAATCGCAACAAGCCACCAGAAGCTTTGGCGATCGCCTATCGATCAACCTCTCGAGAAGTCCTTGGAAAGCCAGCATCAAGTGCTGAAGACCAGTAGCTTAGATGCCGAGAAGTCATCTGAAATGCCGCAACTGAGGTGCTGGGTTTCACCCGCCCACCGCCACGAAACCTCTGGTTTGATGAAGAATACCGGCAATCATATGCAGCAAAACAACATGCCTACAAAGCGGCGCTGCACAAAAGAACGAGAGCGGCTCGTGAACTCTACAAGCAAAACAGGATGAAAGAACATCGGTTTCTCCGGAGAAAAAATAAATAGCATGAGAAGTGCGCGAACGAGGAAATAGGGACGTGCTACTCCAAGAATAATGTTCGAAAGTTTTAAAAAGAACGTGTCATTGTACACTTCCTGGAAAGTCGCTCCTATAGCCTCTACCTTCTCCTGTTGATCCTCGATCACAAAATTGTCATCATCAATGGCCTCATTTGGATCTATGCCTGCTGCTATAAGAATGCCTTTGAACAAACTCTTCCTTTTCCGCAGTTTCGTTGGGAAAAGTTTTTTTGGTGCAAGGGTCCTTGTCATACACGAAAGTGCGTAGACAATTTGTAGTTTGCTGGTTAGTGCACGTCAGTTGTATTCGTGAGTCGAACAGCAGGAGATCCAATAGGAGCCTTAAGCCCAAGTCGATACATTATACTGTGCTGACCCCACCAATTGAATAGTAGGTTCCCTCTCGTATTTGGTGTATCATTTCCCCGATCTCTATGTTTGGCGTTGAAATCTCCGCCGATAATAAAATAGTTTTCTTCCAATTCCAGCCTCAGGAATCGAAAAAGTGTCTCGAGCTCTGAGATGAATAAGGTGGATTGAGTAGCCTTAGGTGTATAGACAGACATCATGTATAACCGCTTTCCACTACGGAGAGGGATATACACAATGCATGCTTCCAGCACCTGGAACTTACGTACTACACGACTGTATACTCTTTTGAAATGCAGTCTTTTTCTTACAAAGATCGCAACCCCTCCTCCCATACGGTTTCTCCGTACTATGTATTTTGTATCTTCTATGCCTCATTTTGTGTCTTTTGGTAAGCTTAGTTTCGCTAACCAAAAGCACATCAGGGGCTTGGTCTTTAAGCAACTTAAACAGTGCGGCTCTTCGTTCGAACCTAATCAGTGAATTAACATTCACTGCAAGGCCTTCAGGGTTTGCTCCGCCATGGAGGTGCGTTGCCTGTTCCTGTATTTGACGCTGAAGCTGAGCCATCTGCCCCTGAATAGAGAGCAAGATAGCCAGGATATCAGGTACAGGTTCCGGTGCTCTAGGTGCTGGGGCCTGAGAAGCTACCCTTGCTTGTTGTACCGTAGTTCCCCTACCTGCCGCCATTTGGGCGTAGGTAAATTGGGGAGTAACGGCTGGTGTTTGTGCCTGCACGAGTGGACGTTTGACTTCCACTTTCTGCTGCCAAGACAGATTTACTCTTTTGATGTGTTGGAATTTGGGACAACCCCGATAATTTGCGGTATGTCCCGTGTTCCTACACAAAGCACTAGAGAGTTGGCTTTTTTCCGACGCTCCGTCCTTACCTAGAGCGCATTCCTCTGACTTGTGGTTCTTTCCACACTTCACGCATCGAGGCTGCATTTCGCAGTTCGGCGCGGCGTGCCCGAACCTTTGGCAGCGAACAAATTGCAAAATGTTTTTGTTCCTCTTTAATTTTTCCCAGTCTACAACGTGGTAGTCTAGGATTTTGATGCTCCTTAGACCATCCAGTGTGCTGTTGGGACTTAGCTGGACCGGGAAAAACGGTAATTTCCGATTCACCCTTTTGGCTTTAGCCGTGACAAATGGCTTGACCCTTACAAATTTGAGCCGTTCGCACTCATTCTCTTTCAGCAGTGCAAGGAGCTCCTCCGGATCAGTCGACGGTTCTAACCCCCTCAGCAGCATTGTCTGCAGCTTCTGCCCCTTCGGGGTAGAGGAGAAGAACTACTGGATACTTGGAAGTCGCAATATTATCCGCAAGATTATTCATCGCTGCAAAATCTGCTTTATTCAACGAAGAGTTCGTGTTAGCCAATTAATGGGAGACCTGTCCGCTGAACGCATTCAACCGAATCAAACGTTTATTAACCCAGCTGTTGATTTTCTCGTGGTCGAAATCCAAAATTTAGCAAGACATACATTGCGTTATTTGTATGCTTCTCTAAAAAGGACCTCCATCTGGAGTTGGTTAGCGACTTAACCTCTCGCAGCCCTTCGGAGGTTCGTTTCCAGAAAAGGCAAATGTGCCAATTCTTACAGTGACAATGGCACAATATTCCACGGTGCCCGGAGATGTTTGACTGAACTGCACAAATTGGTAATGTCCTGAGGACACCAACGAGCTTGTACCTGCTGCCCTTGCCTGTGACAACATTAATTGGCGCTTTATACCCCCATCTGCCCCACATTTCGGCGGTCTATGGAGAAACAGCCCTAACATATGAGGAACTTACCACAGTTTTAAATCAAATCGAAGCCGTATTGAATTCTCGTCCACTTTGCAGTATATCTGACGAGACCTTAACCCACTAACACCGCCTCATTTCCTTATAGGTGAGCCGTTAACAGCAGTACAGGACCCCACACTGTTAGAAGTACCAAGAAGATTCCACGACTGTCTCAGTGGAATCTAATGCAAAATATGGTTCAAGGGTTTTTGGCGACGATGGAATAAGACTACCTGACTTCCCTTCGAGAGCGAAACAAATGGGAAACCCAGCTGCGTTTTAAAGGCAAGATAATTGCTGATATCATGATGCTAAATTTGACAAATTGGCAGAACAATACAGAAGATCGGCAGTGCAGTTCCTTAAACAGATACCCTTGATGTTGGGTCGGGGGTCTGAATAGCAACTAGAGCAATCCAATTCGGAGATGTTTCTGTATACCCATTTCAGAAAGTACATTCCGTCAACAATCTGGAAGATTACTTGGTAAACCTGATATAGGATTTTGAAATCTCTTAAGATAATTTTGACCAAAAACCAACAAACGTTAGTCCCTTCTCTGATGAAATACTCGTAAGTTGCTCGTGGTTACTACGAGTACGTACCTTCCAAAAAACCCTTCACCTCCTTCTTCTTTCAGTATAATCAAATTTTTTTGTAATTTGTTGTATCTTGTTGATCGCTTTTAGCAATAATTTTATGGGTTCTGGGGATGTTAATTCAAACCCATATCTACAGATACTCAATGCTAACTCGTACTCACATATCCGTGTACCTTTACCCATGTGCTTTTGATTTATCTATCACGAAGGTAATTTTTCATTGGATATATCTCAATTATAAGTCGATGCGATGTCAAAATAAATCAGAGTTCATGCGATACTTGTTGTAGGTCTAGAGTATGTGGAGTCTCTGTATTGGAACCTGGCGCGGCATACTCGTAGTGCTTTAATGGGCTTCCCTTCTCTTTGGCGGACATTGACTTATTGACAGAATGATTGCACTCGAATTATGTTTGTTTTGATAGACCTGGCGTTTATTGTTTGCTTAATATTTTCAACTCGATAACAGCAAATGAAATGTTATGTGCTCGTATATAAGTCACATCATGTGACGTGATTATGTTGCATTGACTTATGGGAAAATGTTTTCTCATGAGGAGAGCGCCTTGTGAAAATCCAAAAATGTCGATAACTTGATTTCGTACTCGCATGCAACTAACTCATAATGGTTTAGGTGCTCGGGTAGATGAGAAAGATGGTAATGAACATGTTTTCGAGTAATGGAGGCGTCCCTTGTGAATTGCTCATACTGGTGGGTGCTTATTAAGTCGAGTAGAATGCAGAGCTCTGAAGGTAATTTGACAATTTAAGCAAAACGTCAATTTGGGATAATATCTTTCTCAAGTTGTAACTATACTATAATGCGATTTAGTTGTTGTTATTTGAGGCTTAGACGACCATTGACTGGGTAACTAGGACACTGCATTGTGTTTCAAGTTCTCGTCAAGTGATTGCTTTACCTCTCCGTGGTGGTCCTCGTTGAAACCTCCATGTGCAAGCCCTAATATATGCAGTCTAAGATTGACAGTTCGAAAAAGGACTCAACGTTGAAAGGTGTCCCCATCCTAATTCAGGGATATTTTGACATATTCAAAGCCCAGAATTTAAAGGCGCCACAAAGTCACCTGTCAGGGTTTCTGAAGTGATAGTTGTGATGTTATCAGACGATTAAGTTCAACACAGTGGCTTTGCTTTGCCGACATACGTTCAACATCCCACCACAAAATTTAAAATTATTTTATATTTCTTTTACTAATTTTGAAATAATAAATGAAGTTGTAATTAAATTACATATCATACTGGCGACGAGGATCTTTTAATAAAACAAAAGAAAAAAAACAGAGGGGATTGCAGCAAAGCAATTGGATTTGTGTAAGCTGTTCAATCTCAACCACATAACCCCTTCAATGGATGCCAATCAATTCGCACAATTTATGCAAGTGCAACGAGAGCTCATCAATCAACTTGTAGACAGTCAAAGAACTACCATATATGAAAGCTTCGGTGGAAACATTTCTAACAACGTGCCTTTTGTACCCTTATAATGTTCGTACACAGCGCTGGCGAAAAGACAGGTACCGATGTACATTGTTTTTAAATGTTTGTAAGTTATAACGACCAGGAAACACGGAGATCGGCAGGGCATACCATAAGCGAGTTGTACGGCTTAGGAAAGAATCACGATATTTTAGAGTACGTCCGAAAATGGGCTTGAGGGTGATGAGCATTCATAGCGAGACGGGTGTTACTGTTGAAAGTTTGAATGGGCGGAATGCTACTGGCGATTTCAATGGAACACTGGTAGTGGAAATAGCGATAAAACAAAGTGAGACAGGAGACATTATGTCGGTGTTTGAAGGTGTCAATTGATTGACTGATATTAGTATCACCAATGAGTTTTATCGCACGGTTTTGAATCCTATCTAGCAGGTGCAGAGATATTTTAGGAACACCTGACCAGATGAAGGCATTGTACTCTAATTTTGGGTGGGTGAATGGCTTATATATTGAGGCTAGATCAGAGGAGGAAACCTAGACAGAATGTGGTCATTTTAACGTAAGTTGTCGCTGACACATATACCGAGAATAGAAAGTTGCCATTCGTGGATAATGGCTGAGTAATTAAATGTCGCTTTATTGGCAGCAGACAACATTGAGTTATGGTAGCATTAAATTCCACCCTGTTAATAGTTCCACAATTGGTTATGGTGTTAATATTGGAATTTGATGAGCTTAATATACGCTGGCGTTCCCGTTCTACAGCCGAAGACCAGACAGAGACCATTAATGAAAATTAAAAAGAGTGTTGAAGGCAGAACGGAGCCCTGGGGCACATCAGCACTTATTGGGTCTACAAGTAAGTTTCCAGCGTTTGTCAGAGATGGCGCCACCAGTGGATCCCGGGCGGAAATGTCAGACCCCATGTGTTTTATTTGTAGGTTTTGTATCTGTCAACAACTTTACAGCGTTATATTTGAGCAGTTCTATCGGTGTCGTACATTTTATCGAGCAAAATCATGGCAAGTTTCCAGCCAAATAAACGTCATTTGCGGGAAGCGCTGCTGTTCTCTTCGCGGGGAACGTCGAGAAATTATGCTGGAGATGGCGTCTCAGCAATAGTGAATAGATGATTCACTTCACGGTTAATTATCTTAAAAAATGGAAATAAAATACGGTGACGTTTCTTGAACGTTATAAAATCGGCTTTATTTAAATTCAAAGGTCTTAATTCGAATAAGTTCAAATTATTTTACTCCTTGCAAGAAACCTCGGTGGTATTATGTATTTACCACCTCAGCTGTAAATCATATGGTCATTGAACTTGACCGTGAAAATGTTTACTTTGGTGTTGGGGTTATATAAACATGATTTTCTTACAACTACTACATATTTATTTATACCATTTAGGTAGCTCACACTGTGCGAGAGTGAGTACGCATATGTTGCGAATTGACTTGGTCTCCTTCGGATACAATTCGCCCGATTTCCATTGTAATTAGTGCGACTGGTTAGGACAGTGCCCTTGATTGTGAAGAGATCATCCTCATGTGATGGAAAAGAGCCCGATGGTGCATCGCCAATTTGTCATCGGGCGCATTTGACATTTCGCTTAAGGTTTTGTTCTCTGTATCCTCGGTCAATTGTTTACGGCGTCGCATTCCGTGGAAATCCTTAAGTTTTGTGTTGGGAAACCAACATGCTCCCGGCCTCCAGTTTTGGTGCATTGTGATGTCTCCTGTGCGAGTTGTTGGCGTCCTTTCTTCTTGGTGAATTGCTTCTGTGATGTTGTTGGATGGCTTCGTTCTCACAGCCACTTCCTCATCCGCATTTTTGAGGTTAGGTGCATATGGCCATGAAAAAAATAAAGCGAGGCATTAGTTTGTAAAGATTTAAAATGCAAATTATTTAAAAGATAAAAAATATCAATTGCACTGAAAGTAATGGATTGAGGTGAAGTCTAACCCGATGGTTATAAAGGTGAGTTGACTTTTATTATTTTGATGGTTTATTTTCGTTCTAAGGGGTTCAGGGGTGCGTTTTTTTATGTTTATAGTCTCGGATTAGGGGGGTGAGTCCATTTATTTTGATATATTGTATATTTATATATGTATATAGTTTTTTAATTTGATATTGGCAAAGGGGATATTTTTGCGATCGGTCGTTTCATTATCGAATTTTGTGTTTTAATGGTCACCACGCGCGTTAGACCGTCCGATCCCGGGTGTAGATCGATGACTCGCGCGAGCAGCCATTCGGATGGGGGAAGGTTGTCTTCCTTAACGAGAACAATATCTCCCATATTTATATTACATTGCTTTTGCAACCATTTTGGGCGCTGTTGAAGTAGGTGGAGATAGGATGTGCTCCATTGCTTCCAAAATTCCTGCATGAGACGCTGCAGGTATCTCCATCTGTCCAAGTTATTTATGTTCTTTTCCGTTAAGTTCCTGTCTGGCAGCATTCGCAGTGGTGTCCCAATGAGGAAATGCCCTGGGGTTAACACAGTTAGATCGTCGGGGTCTGACGTCATTGGACATAATGGCCTAGAATTCAGGCATGCCTCGATCTGTGCCAGCAGTGTCGCATATTCCTCGAAAGTTAATCTTGAAGATGAAATTATCCGTTTTAAGTGGTGTTTGATTGATTTAACACCAGCCTCCCACAGACCTCCAAAATGTGGCGATGACGGAGGATTGAAATGCCATGTCGTTTGATACGATGCAAGCTTTGTTGCAACTTCAGTTGACCATTCAGACGTTATGAATTTGCTGTCCTTCCTCAGCTCATTGTTAGCGCCCTTGAAGTTGGTACCACAGTCGCTGAACACATTCGCACAATTTCCTCGTCTAGCCACAAATCGCTTAAAGGCTGCGATGAATGCTGCTGCGCTTAAATCGCTGACTAACTCAATGTGGATTGCCTTTGTCGCAAGACAGATAAAAATGCCAATATATCCTTTGGTCATCCTGTTGCATCTTCCCTTCCACATTTTAATTTCGACAGGTCCAGCATAGTCAACGCCTGTGTTGTGAAATGGTCGCGATACACTTACGCGCTCCAATGGAAGATTTCCCATTAACTGCTCCTGCATTTTCGCGTTGTAGCGATGACACCGAACGCATTTATGAATTGTTGACTTGACAAGACCCTTTAACTTCGTTATCCAATAAATGCTTCGGATATCAGCCATCATCATCTGCTGACCACCATGCAGGGTTCGTTGATGGGCATCTGCTACCAGCAATTTTGAGAAGTAGTGGCTTTCTTTCAGTATTATTGGGTGTCGTTGCTGAAACGGGAATGGTGAATTTGATAATCTGCCCCCAACACGAAGAATTTCTCTCTCGTCAAGAAAGGGGTTAAGGGTTTTAAGTGAACTTGTTCTTGGTATGGGTCGATTGACCTTCAGGGCGTTAATCTCTTCTTTAAATAGCTCCCTTTGTACAATTTTAATAAGCTGATAGTGAGATGACATCAGTTCATCTGCAGTGATTGGATAAGTATCCAGTGGCCTTCTTCCTTGCTTATTTCGAACGTTTTCAAGGTATCGTCGCCAAATTGCCGTGCTGCGTACTAATCGTTTAAGAGTAGAACAATTTTGAAAAAATGTATTAGCGATTGTAGTGCAGAAGCACTGCCTTGCTTCCTTTCTTGTTTCCTCTTCTGTTTCCAATAGATTTGTTGTTGGTAAAGTACTCGATACAAAACCCTTGAGAAACTGTGGACCATGCCACCACAGTTTGCTGCCGATCAACTCTTCGGGAGACAGTCCCCGAGACCCGAGGTCCGCTGGATTATCTTTGCTGCCTACATGTCGCCAGATATCTTTGTTTGTGAGCGTTTGAATTTCAGTGATCCTATTGGCTACAAATGTGGTGCGAGTGGCTGGATTTCCTTTTATCCATGCCAAGGTTATCATGGAATCCGACCACGCAAATATCTCTAGTTTTTGGAATTGCATGGCAGTTGACATTCTATTCAGGAGCTTTGACAGTAATAATGCAGCACAGAGTTCCAGTCGTGGTAAGGATATATTTTTTACTGGAGCCACTCTGGTTTTCGATGCCAATAAGTGTATTCTCTCCTGTCCATTTGATATCACTCGTGCGTATGTGACTGCTGCATATGCTTTCTCTGATGCATCACTAAAACCGTGGAGTTCGACTTGTGATGATTCTTCACTTGCTATCCAACGAGGAATCTCCAGCCTGTTTAGTTTTTGAAGACCAGCTCGGAGTTCTACCCACGGTCCTTCTATGTCCATTGATATGTTGGAGTCCCAGGACAATGCATTGACCCAAAGCTGCTGCAAAATCAGTTTTGCTTTGATGACGCACGGTGAAATCCATCCCAGAGGATCAAACAGGCGTGCTATATCGGCAAGTACTGACCGCTTTGTGTGTTTATTTGCCTTAGGTATATTTATTTTAAATGTAAATGTATCCCTTGCAGGATGCCATTGGATGCCTAACGTCTTAATAGCATCCTGTGAATCAAATTTTAAAGGTAGATCCACTTCTCTTTTCCTTTCAGGTATCTGTTCTAAAATTGTTGTTGAGTTGCTGGCCCATTTGCGCAACGGAAAACCAGCAGACTTCAATGTCGATATAACATCAGATTGTATCTTGATGGCATCTTCTTCGTCGTCTGCTCCATATATGAAGTCGTCTACGTAAAAGCCCTCCATGATTGCTTTCGTTACATGAGCTTCGAATTTTCGACGTCCATCGCTAGCTGCTGCAAGGTCCGTACAGCTAGATATGGGGCTGACGCTGTTCCGAATGTTACTGTGTTGAGAGCATACGTCCTTATGCGTTCGTCGCTTCTTGACCGCCACAGAATGAGCTGGTAAGGAGTATCCTCTTGTGCTATCCATATCTGTCGATACATCATACTGATGTCCGCTGCGAATACCACTTTAAACTTCCTCCACTGCGCTATTAGATCAATAATATCCACCTGCAATCGTGGACCAACCATGAGGTGATCATTTAATGAAATTCCCGTGGATGTTAGGCAGGACGCATCAAAGACTACTCGAAGTTTGGTTGTCGAGCTTGATTCTTTAAATACAGCGTGGTGAGGAAGGAAATAATGGCCTCCATTCTCCAGGTCGACATCTGTTGTAACTTCTGTCATATGTTTGAATATATCGTATTCATTAATGCAAGATGTGTATGCTTGCTTAAGTTTCTCGTTTGAGTTGAGGCGTTTTTCAACTTGGAAGAATCTTGCTATAGCTGCCCTTTTGGAGTTGCCAAGGTTGGGTCGCATATTATTTTTAAACGGTAGCCTTACCTCATATCTACCATCTTCTCTTCGCCTTGTTGTGTTTTGATAATGTAGCTGACATTTCTCTTCTTCTTGTGTTAGCTTGCGTGTCTCCATATCCTCTTCTATCTCCCAAAATTTCCTGAGTTGTGCATCTGTTGTAATGTGGTGGTTTCGTACTGTCACTGAAGTCAACGATGGATTTATGCCAGCTGCTCCGGTTAAGATCCATCCTAGCTCTGTTTGTTGTGCGACTGGGGAGCCATTTTGTCCTGGAATTAAACCTTCAAGGATAATAGCCGCATAAACATCGGCACCTAAAAGCATATCAATCTTCCCGGGCTTAAAGAAGGATGGATCTGCCAATGGCAGATTTGCCAAATGACTCCAAGAAGATGTCGACAGGTGATGTGTTGGTAACATAGAGGTCAATTGGGAGAAGACAAACGCTCTAACATCAAGACAAAAGGAGGGACTGTTGAATGAAAATAGAGTTAGATCAACCATAAAGTTTGAGGTACCTGTTGACATTTGCCCTAAACCCTTTACATCCGCAAATGTTTTCTGTTTTCTTAAGTTAAGAAGCTGTGCAATATTTTCGGTTACGAATGTGGCTTCCGATCCCGGATCTATCAATGCCCTAACAACGTGGGGTACTCCATTTGCAGTAAAAACCTTAAGTAATGCAGTTGCTAACAGAGCTTTGGATTTCGTTTGGTTGAGAAAGGAATTAACGTTACCGGTCAATGTTGATGGATTGATTTGCCCATCGTTCTGTCCATTTTGCGAATTACTCTGGTTGGAGTTCGGATTCTGGTGGAGTTTTGGGTTAGTGAAATTTGAGTAAGTCGAAGTACCATTTTGTGCATTGCTCCATTGATTCGATGGGATGAAATGATTCGGATTACAATGCGGCGTGAAGTTTGATGTTGATACACTATTTTGTCCATTGCTGCTAACCTTTGGGGGACTGTATTGGTTTGGGTTTTGAATCAAGTGAGTGTTGTATTCAGTGTGATTCTGCGCTTGAAAGGCTGCTGCGTGAGGATAATTTTGGTGATTATTACCATTATAGGCGTTTTGGGACTCAAAATGTAAAAGAGTGTGGTGTTTTTGACCACATTTTTGGCAACGATTGCTGCTATTACAACTAGAAGAATGGTGATCGTATCCCAAACAATTTGAGCAGATATTATTTGCCCTTACTACTTCGATACGTACCTTAACGTTCATTTTTAAAAATTGTTTGCATTGTCGTATTCCATGCGATGCTTTACAAAGACGGCATGAGAATTTCTTTGTCTCATAAGACGATTTTATATAACAAGCCGATGGCGTGGCCCTTTTGAATGGATTAAATGAATTGTTTTGGTGCCTTGCAGTTTCATTTGAGTCCAGAATGTTTTCAAGGCAACTGAATCTTCCCTCGATAAACTTGGCAAATGATTTCCACTCTGGAAGACATTTAGAACTGCCGAGCTTGTCTTCCCAATCCTTTTGTGTTTGGAGAGGAAGTTTGTGATAAATTACATATATGAGAATAGCATCCCAACTTTCGACAGCTATTCCCATATTGGAAAGTGCATGAATGCAGTTTATGCTTGTATCATGCAATGATTTTAAAGCATCAGCGGATTCATGGGTGAGTTTTTTTGCTCCATCAATACCCTTAATTGCTTATTTACCAATTTTCGTTTATTTTGATAACGCTCTTTTAATATTTCCCATGCCGCAGCATAGTTTTTACCATCTGCTTCAACTAACAAATGTTGTATCAGAAGCGCAGCATTGTCTGTGACATGGGTTTTGAGAAATTGTAATTTTTGTGTGTCAGATAATTCAATGTTCTGATCAACCATGCTTTCGAACAAGTTGTGAAATTCATACCATTCATCTAACGAGCCCGAGAATTTTTTAATTTGAATTGGTGGTAACCGAATGTCACACACCGAAGTTTTGGTGGCGTTTAACCGCGAAACTTCTAGATTTGCATTATTTTCATGTGCAAATTTGTCGAGATGGTCATTTAATGTACCCGTAAATGAAAAATAAACGCGTTTAATTTTTGCAAATATTTCAGCATTAAAGTAAGCGTCTTTAAGGGGATCAGACGAACTGTTAACGATCGCCTCATGATCTTTCTTCGCACGTTTGAAGCATTCATCACTATCGGTTATACACGCGATCATGTATCCCCTTGACTTTTGCGCTTCACTTCCGTTCTTGAATTCGTCGAAATCGGTTTCAATTTCTTTTAACGTTAGCTCTTGTCGCTCGATTATTTTAGCTAATTTCGCGTTTGCCATTTTGACTTCACTAGGCGTTTTTTTTTTTTTAATTAAATGTTATTTGGTAATGATTTAAATTCATTTAGCTATGATTTATTATACAATAATATATGCAAATATGTATTTAGCAATAAGGTGTAAATAAAGGAATAATATTCCTACCTTAGTTTGCTTTTGCAACTGCAACTTCAGTGCGTGTTAGTATCAGTTGCAGTTGCAGAAGGCTTTGTGATGCACAGTTCCTTGCTGTTATTTCTGGCCGCTTGTAGATTGTTGTACAGCTTCCTTTGTAGAACTTGCTGACTGTTATCCGATGGACACAGGTTTTGCCGACTCGTTGGGTTTGGGTGTTGCGTGGCTTAGATTGCTTTTGCAACACAGTTCCTTGCTGTGATTCTAGCCGTAATACCGGTTACAGACCACCTTGATTTCGTGGATCCGTTGGAACCGGGATTCGTCGTCTCGTTGGGTACTGTTGCTTGATGATTTGGCTGTTATTTTTAGATTATTGGTCCGGTTTCACACTGACCCACAGTACACTTTCAATGTCTTTTTTTTTTCTTTTTATGTTGGTGGTACTTTCCACTGAAACTAACTACTTTTATTTAAATTAATTTAATTTTTTATCGCGGTTTCTTTTAAAAGGCTTGAAGGACCATGTTCTCTTCGCGGGGAACGTCGAGAAATTATGCTGGAGATGGCGTCTCAGCAATAGTGAATAGATGATTCACTTCACGGTTAATTATCTTAAAAAATGGAAATAAAATACGGTGACGTTTCTTGAACGTTATAAAATCGGCTTTATTTAAATTCAAAGGTCTTAATTCGAATAAGTTCAAATTATTTTACTCCTTGCAAGAAACCTCGGTGGTATTATGTATTTACCACCTCAGCTGTAAATCATATGGTCATTGAACTTGACCGTGAAAATGTTTACTTTGGTGTTGGGGTTATATAAACATGATTTTCTTACAACTACTACATATTTATTTATACCATTTAGGTAGCTCACACTGTGCGAGAGTGAGTACGCATATGTTGCGAATTGACTTGGTCTCCTTCGGATACAATTCGCCCGATTTCCATTGTAATTAGTGCGACTGGTTAGGACAGTGCCCTTGATTGTGAAGAGATCATCCTCATGTGATGGAAAAGAGCCCGATGGTGCATCGCCAATTTGTCATCGGGCGCATTTGACATTTCGCTTAAGGTTTTGTTCTCTGTATCCTCGGTCAATTGTTTACGGCGTCGCATTCCGTGGAAATCCTTAAGTTTTGTGTTGGGAAACCAACAGCTGCTTTTATTCTTTAATATGAAGAAAAGTGCGGCTGAGGCCTATCGTTTACTTTCGTAAACTTATGGGGCGGAATGTATTGGTGAATCGACGTGCCGCGAGTGGTTCAAACGGTTCAAAGGTGGTGATTTTGGAGTTGAAGACAAAGATCGCCCCGGAAAGCCCAAAAGTTTTGAAGACGAGGAATTGGACGCTTTACTGGATGAAGATCCGTGTCAGATTCAAGAAAAACTTGCTGCATCATTGGGCGTCACGCAACAAGCCATTTCCCTGCGCCTAAAAGCACTGAGATTCATTCAAAAGGTTGGAAACTGGATGCCGTACGAATTGAAGCCAAGAGACATCGAACAGCGATTTTGCATGTTCGAAATATTACTGCAGCGGTATAAAAATAAATCATT
The DNA here is from genome assembly GCA_963966105.1 of Volucella zonaria. Classification (NCBI taxonomy): domain Eukaryota; kingdom Metazoa; phylum Arthropoda; class Insecta; order Diptera; family Syrphidae; genus Volucella; species Volucella zonaria. The sequence goes on along the minus strand of OZ014530.1, from coordinate 313,779,679 downwards.
TTTGCATCGTATTGTCACTGGTGATGAGAAATGGATTTATTATGATAATCCTAAATGCAGAAAATCGTATACAAAGCCCGGCGAACCCGGCCAATCGACGCCGAAACGAAATATTCACGTGAATAAGGTCATGCTCTGAATATGGTGGGATCAAAAGGGTGTCGTATACTACGAACTGCTTCCGAGTGGTGAAACCATCAAAGGACCATTATATTGAACCCAACTAATTCGTTTGAAGCGGGAATTAAAAGAAAAACGGCCAGAATACGAGTCCAGGCATGAGTCCGCCAATTTTCATCACTACAACGCTCGACCACATGTTGCGGTTTTGGTGAAAAACTATTTGGAAAATAGTGGATGGGAAATTCTGCCTCACCCGCCTTACAGTCCAGACTTGGCACCATCTGACTACCACTTGTTTCGTTCGATGCAGAACGCTCTTACGGGAATACGCTTCAGCTCAGTAGAGGAAATCAAAAATTGGCTCGATACGTTCTTGGGCTCGAAACACGAGAAATTTTTTTGGTCCGGAATTCATAAATTGCCAGAAAGATGGGGGAAAGTTGTAGCTTCCGATGGAAGATACTTTGAATAAAGCATTGTAACTATGTTTTCATAATAAAACTTCAAAATTTGGAAAAAAACGCTGGAAACTTACTTGTAGACCCAATATTTTGTGAATATTAGACTTGAAACCGTCCAAGACAACTTGAATTGAACTTTCCGAAAGGTAATTTTCGATGAAAGAGCCTGATGCCAAACTCTGTCAAATGCCTTAGAAAAATCAAGTGCAACTATCTTGCATTCGCCAGATTGATGTGGTTTCACTTTTCAGGGAGACATGCCATCAAACCGCCAGTGGACCTGTTGCTACTAAAACCGTTTTGCTGCTCATTGACAAGTTTTCGCGTTTCGAGACATTTTATGAGCTGACGGTTTATCGGCGTTTCCATGACCTTGGAAAGAAGGGACGTAAGTGCAATGGGCCTGTAGGATGAGAGAGAGGAAGATTCGCCTTTCTTAGGGACGGGCTGGACAAATGCTTTTTGCCATCTGCTCGGAAAGAGTCTTAAAGAGTAGGATTGATGAAAAAGCTTACGCTGTGGTTTTGCCAGCTAGAAAGAACACCTCTTCAGAAGGAGGGGAGATATACCATCTAGACCAGCGGATTTATGTATATTGAGATCTTTAAGTACTCTTGCTACTACACGAGTGCGAAATTGAATTTGTGCCATTGCAGATTCGACGCACTCAAATGTAGGTGGAGACAAAGCACAATCTGGGAGTGTTGAGCTGGCCGCAAAGTGTGCAGCAAGCAGATTGGCCTTGTCTAAGGAGCTGACAGATGGAATGTCATTGTAAATAATCGTTGGGGTTGAAGATGAGGTAGAACTTCTAATATTTTTGCCGAACGACCAAAAACTTTTACTACCTTCGGGACATTGTTGTATTTTTCACCTCAGTTTTTGGTCGTATTGGAATTTTACACGTTTAAAAAAGGCGTTGCAGTCATTTCTGGCTCGTTTGAACTTTTTTCGGTTTTCCTCTGTCGTGCTGGTTTTGAAGGACCGAAAAAACCTTTCTCTAATCCTGACAGCCTCTTTAAAGCTCGAGTCGTACCATGCCTTTTCTTTTGGTTTGATACTCTTCATCCGATGAGGGATAAAGTTTCTCATTCCAAAGAGAATGGTGTCTGTGATCATATCAGCGGCGGCATCCACGTTGTTATCGAGGAAACATAACGACCAGTTAAAATTCCTAAAGAAGCTGTTAAGACTGCTTCAGTTGGTTTTCTTGTATTGCCCCACGGTTGTTTTAGGAATCATTTCTCTAACTGTGTGGTGGGTGTACGAGAAATAAGCTGATATGACACAATTTTCCGACGAGCATAGAGGGGAGAGCACATCAACCCAGTACTTATCAGGGTGAGAAGTTGAAAGCTAGTCCAGGGTGTTGGCGGTATGACTATCAACGTCTGGTATTCGTGTGGGCTCATTTACAAGCTGGGTTAAAGTATTTTCCGCAGCGAAGATCTCAACACACCGTCCTTCGGGTGTTGTCTGTCCAGAATGTCGAAGCCACCCAGAATTGAGTATATTGAAATCGCTCGTAATCACAATTTCAGTATGAGGATCCAGGGTTACAATTCTTTGAATGGAGTCAGACAGCGCATCAAACTCATTAAAAGTCGAATTGCTGTCCAGTTTGGGGCTTCTGTAAATAAAGCAGTAGTGGATAATTTGCTCACGGAGATGGAATTTTAACCACATGAAGTTGAATTCCGGATTGGAACAGGGACTACATTGTGGTGGAGTTTGGTAAGCTACATCACTACGCACATAAATGGCGAGACCGCGATGGGGAAAGAATAGTGGCACTAGTTCGTAGCCAGGTAGCTTCAGATCAGAGTTGTCTACGTCCACCCTGAATTCCTGAATAAATACAAACAAACACTGTAAACACAAACACCGACCGACGATACTAAGCAAGGCTGTGAAATGAAAATTCTAGTGATATTAGTCGCATCGTCAGAAGTTTTCGGTGTGACCTCTACGATATTTTACATTAAGTTCAGCCGAAAGTTTTTGGTATTGTATGGACAAATACAAAGAAGAACCCGAGTACTCTAGTGCAAAACGAGAATTGTTTCTATCCATTTGAAAAGCAATACCGAGAGATCAAAGTGGCATTTTCAGACGCCACAGAGAAATTTGAAAAGCAAACGAACGAGGCCATCTGGAATAGTGTCAGGAACAAAAACCAATCATTTGACGCATACGCAAATCGTTTGAAGGAAATCAGTTGAGATTGCGGTTATGACGGCACGTTGCTTGATCGTTAGTTAAGAGACAGATTTGCAACAGGTTTACAACACAAGCGATTGGAAATTGCCAGATTTAAAAACAACAGACTAGAACGGAGAACGGAAAGTTTCATTCTCCGAAATTTTTGCAGTTGCATTGCCAAGGGAAGCAGCGGAGAGGGATGTAGATACTCTAAGTGATAACGAGTCCTCGGTCAAACGTTATTTCAGACAGAAATTAGCAGTCGAGCAGTGACGACGAGCTTATTTTTAATATCAAACAAAAAAGCCACAGCAAACAAATCGATTTGAAAATTAATGGACATACTGGCATAATTGTGTTGCAGTCGATGGGGATTACTCTGAAGAGGAAAATATAGATTTAGATGAATAAACTTGTACACACTGAATGACTGGAACTGCAACCAACTTCAGACTGCTATAATTTCCAATCCGTTCATGACAGTGAGCTCAAATTTTGACACATGACAGATCATTTTATTATTTACAAGCCTTTTAAACGATTTGCGTCTCAATTGTGTTGAGAAATTTTTATCCGCGATGGAATTCAAAAGTGATAGTGTGATTGCTTTAAATTTGGCTGGAAAACCACAAGTAGCTATCGTTAGAGCCCTCCAGCACATCAACGTGAATAAATCATTTGTGTCTCGCACCATAGCGTTACCTAGATACTGGCAGCGTTGCAAAACGCCATGGAGGTGGTCATAAAAAAACAGCAACATCGGCAGAAATGGTTCGGAAAGTGAAGGCTCGAATTGAGCGAAATCCGCGTCGAAGTGGAAGAAAAATGGCTCGTGAGCTCAACATATCGTTGGAACGGATGCAACACATACTGAAAAATGAGCTTGGGCTCAAGCCATTGAAGTTCCGAAAAGCACACGATCTTACACCGCAACAGAAAAAACTTAGAGTCGAAAGAGCGAAGGAGTTGCTACGCTTGCCCGAAAGTGGTGAGTTGCCGAATTTGGTTTTTTCCGATGAGTCGCCATTTGTTATCGAGCAATATGTCAACAAACAAAATGACCGATTTTACTTGCCAGAGAGGCCCTTCGAAAATTTATACCAGGCAGCACCGATGGTGGTGGTTTAGGCCGCCATAACCACCGATGGTCGTTCTTCGCTCGTATTTTTGGACCGTGGCGTCAAAATTAATGCGATCGTATACCATGAAACTGTCTTAGAAGCAGTATTGAAGCCTTGGGCAAACAATCATTTCGGTCGGAGACCGTGGACATTTCAACAAGACTCGACACCGTCTCACAAAGCGCGCGTCAACCAAGATTGGTTAAAAAACAATGTTCCACACTTCATTTCTTCGACACAATGGATTGCAAATTCTTCGGATGCAAATCCGTTGGATTTCTCTGTCTGGGGTATTTTGAAGACGAAGGTTGGCACTAAAAAATAGCAAAGTTCGGATCATCTCAAACAAGCACTTCGCCGGGTATGGGCCAAAATTCCGCGGAGCCACTTCCGTGCAGCTTGCGGTGCTTTCTTCGGCCGTCTCAAGGTCATTATTCGCGCCAAAGGCGAACGTATTGGGAACTACTGATACAATTTGAAAACTGATGTATTTTTCAACATTTTTTGCTTTGGCACAATAAAATTTATCCAAAAATAAAAAAAATATAGCATTTTAAAAAGTTGGAGTTCGAGTCATTCACCCTGTATACATATGCCCGAGGAGATTTCGACCTATCGCAGATGCAGACTTTCCAGTACAAACAATAAAAGATGAAAAATTCAATACTAGCATTGCCACTATGCATTACTCCGTGCTTTGGTCTTTTCCATAATTAAAATTTTTTTGTTTTAAATAATTAGTTTTCTAAATAAAAAATAAAATGAACAAAAAAAAATAGTTGCAGGTCACATATTTCCTTCGGTCACCAACAGGCAGTGGCAAACCTACTTTCAAAAATTTCTTTAAACACTTCCTAACTAATTCGAAAATAAACATGTATTTTCTTAGGCGGCTCCAGCTAAAGCTGCCTTATAAAGGGTTAAAGGTTTACCATGAAATAATTTTATTTAATTTTTGCAGAACCACTTACAACTAAACAAATGCACTACGATAAAGTTCTGTTCTATGTGGTAATGAGCCTAAAGGCATCGGATAAAAGACAAATGACTTTTTAATGATCTACATTTAGTCTGAGTGGAAACCTATCTCTACCACATCCAAACATCACCTCGAAGATACTAATATACATACTCGTACATACCATACGTGCGGGCCCATCCTCTAATTTAACTTTAAATAATAATGATGGACCTATCATTAGTCCATTCCGATTCCCAACAGTGAAAAGACAACCTCACGCAACATCAAAATAAGACCACAAGGATATCATCAGCGGCAATTTAAATACCGGTCGGATAATTAGAGCATCGGCATTCTCTGGGCCCGCTTCATTTGATTAATTATAAATTAATGACCCCTCAGCCTGACAGCTTCTACAATGATGTACGAGTTGATGTCAAGGTGATCCAGCAATTCATTTCATTTGCACACGAACATAAGCACGACTACGAGTCAGTTTGTCCGTGGGTAGTACGGATTCAATTAATAGCTCTAACAAATCCTTAAGATGTAACTTACAAGCACAGACAGTTTCCTGAAGAGGACGCCAACCAGCACACTGGCCATCGGCCAAATGTTGAAAGCAATCAACATTTGGCACAAAACTCTCCTGATTGCCGGTGTATCCTGACCAGGATACCCAACAATTGCTGTGGTTGTCTTATTTTCTTGGAAATTATGAAGTTTGACAATAAATGCTTATTTGGGCAGGACTTTGGTTAATATTCAAGAAATTCAATTGGCCTTTGGCCAAAGGACATCTTTCGAATTGGCTGGTTAGCGCAATGTATTAACGTAACTAATGCGCTGTTTTCGCTGGCAAAATGCCCAAGGTGGCTATACCAACCAGTGAGGCTGGTTGACTCACAAGCCACAAGCCACAAGCCGCACAATGGAAAATGTTCCTTCCCCAAATTATTGCGAAAAATATAACAAATTGGTCAATAAATTGATTGCCATAACTCCTGGGATTATTCATTCGCAAATAACCTGGAATTTACGATCGCACCTTTGCAGCCACACTATACCGTTTGGGTAACCCATCTCAACAAAGGTGCGACCAATAACTGTCACATAAATTGCCCTCCCAAAAGAGAGGCAAAAAAAAAAAAATTAGTCAAATCCCGGACCCGGAAATGAATTCCATTTCCAATTACTTAGGCTCTGTTGTGGGGCTGCTGTAGTGCATCATAACCCCGATATTTGTACCTGTGAACTTGTGAAGTTCACTTTAGTGTTACGACTACTTGGGTTGCCTCGCATTTAGCGGACACAAGTACAGTGGGCAATCCAAATAAATTACGAACTCCAAGACTCCAGCTTGGTGTTGGATTCTGGCCATTTCGCAAATCATACGTTTTGCACACACAGAGTAGGAATAACTCGGACAACTGGAAAGGAAGAAGAGGGCTGTTTCGGCAGCTCTTATATACGAATAGGTAGTAGGTACTGGTACAAGGAAAAGGACGAAACTGCCGCAGGGATGCATTATTGATGTACACATTGAGCAAATAATTTTCGTACATTTATAAAAGCGCCTAACAATGCTAATAAATAAAACATTTTGCTTTAAAGTGTTTGGAGCTCGATGGGGGGCTTACACCAGAGCACACCAGCATTTTGCCAAGCCAGGCAGGGGACTCGAAGAAGCATTTTGTGTGTATACGAGTACATACTCGTATCTAGCGTTGTAGAGAAGTTACGTACACATTTAACGCGAGATGAACACGCACCATTTACTCGTACAAGACGACCGACCGTTGGCCCGGGAGTAAGTTGGATTTGCCAAGATGAATTCAAGAGGTTGAATGGCAGTTTCATTGAGTTCACCAAGTCGACGGATAAGTATTCTGAGTGGTTCAAGAGTTCTTTGGTATTATGAGGTTGAGAAGTCGTAAGATATTTAAATAGAGATTAAATCTTTTTTTAAATGTGAGGACTATTTCGAAAAATGTAAGCGATCGACGCTGCTGTAAATTTATTAAAAAAAAAAACCCTTGCTGTTACAAAAATCCTAGATTTCTGCTACTCCTTCTGTTAATGGCTTTCCCCGCACGGTATGCCGGCAAGAAAATGGTGATATGGTCGAACAAGATGACAGTTGAATTGGCTAAAACCGTTTAATCTGCTGGCAAAAATAAATGAGAAAAATGTGTTTGGGCGCACAAGGTCCAGGCAGCTAAAACTAAAGCTTTATGGCATAGAAATTGTGTGGACGAGTTCCGAAACTGCCAAGACCAACTGTAAGACCTATCCAAAGTCGAAAATGTGAAGGATTGCCATCTAGGCATGTGGATGCATTTTGATATCTAGTGGCGCCGGCGAAGCCAAAAATAACGCCTACGTTTTATATTATAAAGTTCTGAAACAGGCATTTTTGGGCCAAGAATTGGGAGCTCCCACGGTTTTTTTTCCCTTGAAAGATACACTCATACTCCTGCTATAAAAGCATTACAGCACATGGCGTGGTATGGCTCACAGAAGCTGAGTACTTTCCAAGCAATCACAATCATATTTTGAATTCGACGCCGAGAGAACTTGAACTGGCATCAACACATAGTCTTCCGATTATCTTCAGATTTAATTTCACAAAGGTTAAGTTAGGTTAATCAGGGGTATGTTGGATACGCCATCACACAGACAACAGGCACCAAAACGAGCCCATTGCTGGAACACCCGATTTCCCTGCAAAAGCCAGTAATGCCTTTGAAGTTCGTGCCGTCTATTTTCTCTAGGTTTTCGAAAAGATATTGCCTCACAATCACACAGTATGTGTGATATGTCTTCAACACCTTGCAGATTTGAGTCTCTTTGCGTGTGCCGCAGGAGACAGTGTCCTCTTAGGATTCCTATTACTGTCCTGAGCTTATGCCTGTTTAATTTTATTAGTTTTCTAGATCTTTTGACGTCAAAAAGCGGCCAGAGAGCCTTGGATACCCTATGTCCTTCAAGACTGGACCACCTTAGGTTGGCAATCTTTGGGATTTTTTCCTCAATAGTGCCCGTCACTAAGCATAGGGGTGGTTTGATGTTGGCAACCTCACTGTCGTTGGGTAGCCCTCTTTTTCTTGCAAGCTCATCCGCTAGTTCATTTCCTTTAATACCGCAGTGTTCTGAAAGCCAGCACAGTCTCATCCGGTTTTGACTGCGTAGTGCATTAAGCACTGTGCGACAGTCCATGACTGTATCAGAGCTGACGTTGGTTGATTCCATTGCCTTGAGTGCGGCCTGCCTATCGATATGCCTTTCCGATATCGATCTCATCTGCATTAGCTCACTCGCCCTGAGGGCAGCCAGAACTTCTGATTGAAAAACACTGCTTGCGTCCGGAACTCTTACAGACACTCTTAGTTCTAGGTCTTCTGAGAAAATACCAAAACCTGTTCCTTTCTCTGTTTTTGAGCCATCTGTGAAAATTGCAATTTCATTTGACCTGATTATTGAATTTTTTTCCTCGTCCTGCCTCTCCGGATATATTATATCATACGGGATGTCTTAGTCGACCAAGGAAGGAATTTCATCCGTTAGAATTGGATTCCTTGGCAATAGCTCCGCTAGGACCGTGCTATGTCCGAGACTACAGCTCTTAAAGTAACCCAGATTAGTGAGTCGTATCGAACTGTTTTTTGATCTGTAGACCAAGCGGTATTAGATGCCGAAAGGTGTCCAATGCGGCCGTAATGGCTATGGAAGCCGTTCTTTGAACCGCTGCTAATTTTCTGTACACCCTTTTCTTGTTTGTTGCTTACTAGTGCGCCATATGTACGTCTTACAACCACCTTATAGAGCTAATACGCCATAGCAGTTTTGAAGCGCCAAATTTTTCCTACCATTCTTTTGCAGATAAAAAGAGCATTTAATGCCTTTTTGATTCTTTCTGCTACGTTTAGATTCCAATTCAGTTTTTTTTTTGTGCAGAATTACACCCAGATACTTCACGCTGTCCGAGGGAGGCAATTCTACTTCGATGGGTTTTGGGAGTCTGAATTGCGGTGTCTTGTATATATTTTCGGGTGAAGAAAACCAGTTGCGGTTTGAAGGGTTGGCATTGAGACCAAAGTTTTTGCAAATCGTATTCGGGGCAACCTCCACAATCTCGCTTAAAACATTTCAGAATTTTCCCTGCACTATTATGACCACGTCATCTGCGTATGCCGTGGCACTTATACCCATTGTATTAAGCTTTTTGAGGATGTCATCGATAACCAGCACCCACAGGAGTGGCGATATGGCCTCCCCTTGAGGGTTTCCCCTGGTTACATACATTCTAACGCATCTTTTTCCGATGGAACCGTTTACTTTCAAGCATGTTGCAAGCGCAGTTTGTAATGCCCTGTCCAATATTAGCGTCTACTAGAGCGTTTTTAATGGCGGTGCACTCCACGTTATTGAATGCTTCTTCTATATAGAGGAAGGCCGCTAACTCATTGAAGTGTAGACTTTTCTCTATTTTCCCTACCACCTTGTGCAGGGCGGTTTCTCAGATTTGTCATTCATATATGCGTGTTGCGACTCATTCAAAAAGCCATTACTGCATCTGTTCCTAATATTAATCTCCAATATTCGCTGCTGATATAAGGCTGTCGCTGCCTTACTGTGGTACAGGTTTATCTGCAGCACTTCCATCATCTTGGAGGGGTTCCTCCTCGTCCTTGCCTTGGGTCGATGGTTTGACCCTCAACCTGGCCGTACTGTACCTTACCATGCCTTTCGATTTTTCGAGGTATGGTAAGCAATCTGTGTTTAGGGACAGCAGAAAATGCTGCCCGTACTGCCGTCTGGGCCCCATCTTAAGGACTCTCCATGTATGGGCCGTTGTTTCCCGATTCTGCATGTCCCAGGAGCTTCTTCGGGTACGTACCCATGCTGTCGGCAGAGTGTACTTTGCCCACTTTGCCACCGTCGTACATTTTAGCTTGATGCTTTCCTAAGCATCGCGCACTTCCAAAAGAAGCGTTTGAGGAAGTCCACACAACGCTTATTCCCACAAGCTACAACCTTGCGTCCGCCTTCCCAACCAGCGCCAACGAACGTTTCCTGTGGTGAATAATTCCTTTCACAGGACGTCTTGGAACTTCTTGAGGTTTTTTCACTGGTCGATTGTCAGACGAGGCTCAAAGGTCCAGCTCGTTGATCAGGGCAATGAGAAACACGTCTTTCAGGTCGCTTTGCTTAGGAAGAATGCGGATGGAGTACCAGCCTTCACCTTTTTTGCATCACGACGTCGTTGGATCTGCCTCTCTTAGATTAGGTCAAAGTCGCTAGCCCCCTCTTTTAATTTTCCCACGTAGAAGGTAGAAGGCGCCTAATCGGCTTCCACTCCAGCCTTTGCAGCAGCATCTTCCTTGCTTGCCGCCAGTTGAGCCAGCGATTTGTTGGCCAGGATGGCCCTCGCTCTCTTAAAGGCAGGTTTTTCCCATTCTCTTAGGTTGCTGGGATCACAGCCCTCATATTTTGCTACCTTACGCCTAGCGTTACGTAGCAAAACCTTTGCCCTTTGGTGTGCGTTCTTCGCACTCTTAGCGGCGGTGTTGGAGCCGGTAGGCACAGGTAGCTTCGGCAGCAGATATCCCAGCTGCCTTGACTACCCCTTTGAACGAGGTCTTGCCCTGTGCATCACCGTGATGAGTACCAGCCTACTCACCGGTGAAATCGCTATCGAACACCTCACTATCGATAGCTAGAAGCTTCGCTTCCTCCTTTGCCCCTACCAGGAGGGAGATGGATGAAGTCGATATTTGCCATTCACCCACCTCTACTCGTAACTCTTCCTGGACAGGGATTGTCTGTCTTGTGTTTTTTATTTTTCTTGTTTTTTGTTTTCCCATTAAAAATTTAATTTGGTTCCCACGAGTAGGGCCGGAAAAAAAAGATCAGCCCAGACAGCCCCGACACACCTGGATAAGGCTAAGTATAGCAAGACCACGCCAAGGCGTTTGAGAGAGCTCATTCGTGGTTGGTTTGCCCCCAAACCTTGCATTCTTCCGCACGGTTTGCTATATGCTCACACCACCACTGGAATCTGGTTTGGCAGTTCTTAATTCGCCGCCCTTCAGCCGACCGTAGTCGGTTGAGTCTTTGCGACTAAAGTCTTCGCACCGGCGTCATTGAAGATGAAGCTCGCGGAGGTTAATTTCACAAAATGTGAAACCCCTAATACTGGCCTGCGCCATCATGGGGCTCACAACCCTATTATGGAAGAGATTTTTTTTTTTTTTTTCTGTGGGTAGGTAAAAGCACGCGCTCATAAGAGCACCACCACACCACCACAGCAGGCACCATAAGCACGAGCACCTACTGCCTACCACAGTGGCATAGGAGCCCCCACCATAAGCACGCCCTCATGGTAGTGTGAGATTCTTACTCACTAAAAAATCTCCCATTTTCTATAAGACTACGACTAATTTTCCTTAACAAGTAGCTCAAGCTTCTGAAGTTTACCGCGTTTGGTAGGTAGCTTTCCAGCGAAGGCACCTACTATTACCGTTATTTCATACGGTTTCTCCTTAAGGCGCTAAGTCGAACGGTCTTGTTCTTTGAAGTGGCCGCACAAGATTTATCTCGTCCAATGTCCGGATTATTTCCTGGTTGCAATGATGCACAAGACGAGTGCGAAGTTTACGAGCAAAGCTTGTTACTTCGTCTTTCAAGGTTACAATTCACAGATCGCGGTGAATATCGCTATTCCTTATATACCATGGAGCATTTAAGATTGCTCTAAGCGCTTTGTTCTGGAATATCTGTAGGACAGACATATTGTTTGGTTTGGTACAACCCCATAGTTGTATACCATAAGTCCACGAAGATTTTAGCACTTGCTTATATATATCCCTTAATCTCGTTTAGCACGATTTGCCAGCTCTTCGTCCACTCAAATATTTTGTTCAGAGCTCGTTGAAGTTTTGCAGACGATGACGGATGACGGCGAGGATTGCCGTGTCATCCGCGAACGTGGCTATCACAGTCTCTTTATCTAGAGGTATGTCTCTAGTGTACAGTAAGAATAGGTACGGTCCCAGAATGCTTCCTTGTGGAACGCCAGCTTGAATTTTCTTGAATTCAGAGTATTCAATCCCATATTTAACCCGAAACTGTTTATTTTCAAGATAAAATTCGAGTATTCTGTTCATTTCTCTCGGTAAAATTTGTTGTAGCTTATACTTCAAGCCCTCGTGCCATACCTTGCCGAAGGCTTGCGATACATCGAGAAAAACGCTTGAACTTATCTTTTTTCCCTCTAGCGTTTTCAATGACATTTGTTATCCAATAGATCTGATCTATTATTGAATCTTTGACCCTAAAACCTAACTGGTTATCCGTTATCAATCCTCTTTTTTCAGTTATCTGTTTTAAACGTTTAAGCAGAAGAATTTCGAAGACTTTTGAAATTATCAGCAGGGGCGAAATGTTGTTTGGACTTTTCCCCGGTTTTGGAACCATTATGACTTCTGCGACTTTCCATTGGCTAGGAACGTATAAAAGTCTCATGGAAGGATTTATAATGTGGAGGAGCTTGACCAACGCTTTTCGAGGTAGCTCCTTTAGAATTTCGTATCCTGGAGCCTTATTATTTTTGAAGTTTTTTATTTTTTGCTTTAGCTCAGATAGTGATACGGATTTTATACTGTAGTTGTCGGATCCTCTTCTGAGATTAAGTTCTTGGGCCAATTGACGTCCTTCGAACGGTTTGAAAGTTTCTTCCAAGTGGTCGGCAAACAAATTCGCTTTCTCTTTGTCTCCTTTTGCCCATTCGCCGTTGGCTGTTTTTATTGGTGGAAATTGCATAGCAGGTTTTTTAGTCGACTTCACGGCTTTCCAGAGCGAACAATTGGAACTATTGTCCGCAGTCAAGCCTTCGAGGTATTTAGAAGTCTAACGGTTCTCATATTCTTGCAGCATTTGCTTTAGCTTATTTGATAGGGTTCAAATAGGATTTATGCGGGGGCGCACGTGATTGTTGCCATCTCCTCCGTGCTTTATTTTTTTCTCGTAGGTTGTTCCACGCAGCTCTTTGGATGATTTCCACGAACTTGTCAACTTCGTCTTCTATTTGTAACTGCGCGGCGTCGTAAGTGGAACTCTTAAAGCAATATTTTCATTTTTGTTAGATTTTTTCCGAGCAATGAACTCGAGCTTGCTTAGTTTTTCAAACAAGAGCTTATTTATTTTTATTTGTTCATCTAGTTTTTCTAAGATGATTGTGAGAATTTGAATCAGCGGACCTGTAGTGGCCGAATCTATGTGACTCGACCTCAGGGTATGAACTCGCGCGGACCGGTACAGGTTTTTTAATTGCACTTGATTCGGCAAAGTGTTTTTGAGCAGATTTATGCTTTTGCGTTACCGGTTTCTTCATTGTGACTCTCTTAGTTGTCTTGGGCTCATCGGTTTTAGGATTTTGCACCTTTAGGTCCGGATGGATGAATTTCGTGGGACTTTTTCGCCTCTTTTGTATTTCTTTTGTATCAATTGGCACAAACTGATGGGATTCGCTTATTTGTTTTGCACTCTTCCGAGAAGTGTTTGCTTGCGCATTTTACGCATCATTGATCTTTTCGACAATACGCCCGCGTGTGGCTAAAATCTTGACAACGTTTGCATTGGATTATAGTTTGTTTGCCCTTACGCATGGGCTCCATTTTGACTTTGATATTTAAGATAGATTTAATTTAATAAATATCATCGACTTTCTCGTTTCGATCAAAAGTAAGCATGAAAATAGGAAGTCCGCGTTTGACTACGGTATCTTTGTCGCTCTCCGTTTGTTGCTTTACCTTCTTGATTATGTTCACGGCGTCAGTAATCTTAAAAGCTTGTGCTTGACCGTCTTCTATTAGGTCTTCTTTTTTGCACGACGGGTGAAGTCCCCTAGCGAAGACTCGTAACGGTTTTTCAAACTTATTTTCATAAGTACTTATACCATTGAATTTTATCGGTGTTAAGTTTCGGCGACAATGCGCGGTAAGAATCGGAGTCACTTACATTAATTTTCCACACGTTATTACGGAGTGAAATTATATTGAACTTTCCTTTTAGTATTCTTTGGAGAAGGTCCCGTAACTTTCCTTTGTCTGCAATCCCGATCACATTTATTGCGGGTGGAGGGCGAGGTTTCGTTTGGGGTTTTGTCTTGGTTGGTACGGTGGGCTTATTTTCATCTCTTGGTTTTAAAACTTCGGGAGATGAGCCTACCTTACGTTTTTTGCTAGGTCTTTTCACGAGTACCGGTTTGGTTTCGCGAGCAAGTTCTTCTTCGTCCGTCAGGTATTCCATTGAACGTTTCAGAGTTGTCTTGCAATCTAGAGATAAACGAGAGTTTTTTAGAACCTCGTTTTCTTTTCGAAGAGAATCTACTTTATTTTTAAGCTCGTAAAAGAGTCTTTGCATTTCATTGAGTTTAGCTCGGTGTTCATTGTTCTCCTGTTCGAAGCATTTACTTTTTACTGAGTCCTGATTGACCGGTGGACTTCATTTTCCGGAAATATGCGATCTAGATGGCGGAGATCGGAATACCTTTGATGTTTCTGCAAAGGGATTTGACAGCAATAAATGGCTCTCCCCAGAATCCGTAGAGCCTACCTCCGAAGAGGGTGGATTTGCCAGTGAAACCGGATTGCCACCTGGGGTATTACTTCCGTTTGTTTTGTCCATTGCATTTTTGGTATGCCCACGCACTCGCGTGCATTTTAGTCGCCTTTTACGATAGACATGCCTACCTCGGGTATATCCTATATATATCCAAACTACCTAATGGCTTCGGATAAAAATGGATTTACTGTAGATGACCCTCGCAAGCTTTCGGATCTGCATGTGGAATGTTCGGACTCTTAGCAGGCCACGTGCAGCCGAGCAATTAGCAGAGGCCCATGACTGTCATCACGCAGATATCACCGCATGCAGGATATAAGAAGGATGATGTGATATATGTATATTTCACCATGGTCTTGAGCTTCCGGCACGTGAATTTGACTTCTTATAATCCATACCAAGGCTAAATTTGCTAACATAAGCCTTATATGCATCCATTACCCTACGGAAGACAAGGACGACCCCAACAAAGAATGTTTCTAAGAGCTGATCGACAAGACAAATGAGCAATTTCCGAAGTATGACGTTCAAAGTCTTAGTAAGCGATAGAAAAGCTTCAATTGCAAGACACCGCCAGAATTTTCGCCGAACGCGTATCCCGAAATTTTTTTCTTTTAAAGAACTTAAGAGGGTATTACTACTCCTAAAATGCCGGAGCACGAGTTAAGTTTTTTGGAAAATCTTTTGAAAAGATTGGATAGAAAGAGAGAGAAAGATGTTTAGGCTCAGTGATTATTTCGCTCCGTTTAGGAGAAGCTATCTTACGAGACTTTAATTGCCTGAAAAAAAGTCCGTCTTTCGCGCACGGCTGGTATTGAATCCCGGTACGGTCCGATTGGGAAGCCAATACACTACCTCTTGAGCCACGAGCAGCATCAAGTACCGAAGACCAGTGGCAGCGCAGCCAACGTGCCATCAGAGACGCCTCAACTTAACTCCTGGACCTCACCCGACCATCATCAAGAAATCACTGATTTGGTGAAGAATGCCGGCAAGCATATGCACCCTGAAGCATACAAAGCGGCATTGCAACGAAGGACGAAGCTCGAGAGCTCTACGAGCAGAATTCAATTTTTAATTTTAGTAGGGGCGAAGGCCCCCATTTATTCGGCTTAATGCAAGCTATAACTTAAAATTAAATTTAAACGTTGGAGTGGTGAAGGAGAATGGATTTGAGGTAGGGAGTGCTGCGATGGAGGTAAAAGACGATAGGGTTCGAAATGATTTTTCGTAGCATATGTGAGACTGGTGCGTTTGCGCCATAGGAGGTGTGATGTGTTGGTAGGAAAGGTGGACCCTGAATGAGTAAAAAACATAGTTGTGGCAAACACGTATTTCCTGCATCTTGGAGCCGAAAAATATTGTCAGAAGGTTTGACCTCGGACGACTATAATCACAAGAGATCGCTCTCAGGCTCTCATATAATCCCGTATCACCAATATCAAGTGTGGATGACTACATAGTGGTAATGCTGCAGGGAGGCCATTAGAATTGCCGCCTCTGATGTGCCAGGTTTCAGAAGGCGACCTTATGATATACGATGAATGTCAAATTGCAGCCAAGCAAAGAGGATATCGTGCACCATTGCAGGTGACGATGAAGGCTAAGCTGAAAGGTACTTATCTACCAAGAGATACGAGTAAAATCACCTTACACAGCATTTCCGGAGCGAAGCTACTGATTGTTTCTACATTCAGTGTATCGTTTGCGAATTGGATTGGTTGCTATTAACAACCACCTTGATCAAAAAGTTCCATAGCATCATAGCTTGACATTTGCAAAAGTTACGTGGCCAAGAGTACATCTAAATCCGTGTGTTTGGCAATTTTTTTTACAATTTTAGAAATGGATTTAAATTTGCAACAACGAACTTGTACTCGTATTAAATTTTGCGTAAAAAATGGATTTAATGGTGCGCGAACGTTGGAAAATGTTGCAAAAGTGTTTCGGCAACGATTCTCTAAAGAAAACGGTCGTTCACCAGTGGCACGAGCGGTTCAAAAGTGGTCGTGAGTCAATCAAAGATGATGAACGCAATGGCAGACCATCGACATCGAAAACCGACGAAAACATTGATGAAGTGCGAGTAAAAGAAATGTTGGTCAATTGCCGCAAATTAACCATCAGAGAGACAGCGGAGGACTTGACCATCGCCTATGGATCCGTCCACGACATTTTGGTTAATGATTTGGGTTTCCGCCGTGTAGCAGTAAAGTTGGTGCCAAAAGACCTCAATTTCATGCAAAAAAGAGACCGTGTTGACGTCGCAAAAGAGATGGCTTACGAGGCTGAATCTGATCCCACATTCATCAAAAGGATCATTACTGGAGACGAGACGTGGGTTTATGAGTAGTGTAGTGCATCATGAATTTTTGCCTAAAAGCCAGACAGTACTCGTATTATTTGGGTGTTATGAGATGTTTGCGTGAAGCAATTCGCCGAAAGAGACCAGAATTGTGGGCAGAAAACTCGCGAATTTTGCACCATGATAACGCACCGTCGCACAGTGCCATCGTTATTCGTAATTTTTTGACGAAAAATCCAACAAATACCATCCAACAGCCACCGAATTCACCTGATTTGGCTCCCTGTGACTTCTTTCTGTTCAATCGAGTTAAAAAAACCACAACGGGGAACGCGTTCCAGCAGCCGAGAGGAAGTAATGGAAAAATCGCAGCAAGCATAGATGGACATACCGAAAACCGAATATAAAAAATGTTTCGAGGATTGGATCAAGCGCTGGCATAAATGTATTGCAGTCGATGGGGATTACTTTTGAAGGGGATAATATAGATTTGGATGAATAAACTTGTATTTTTAATTTTCTGAATAAATTCCTTTTTGATCAAGGTGGTATGACTAGGGAATTCAAGGTGAACGTAGCCAATATACGCGGGCTAAAGAGTAAACACTTTTCTGCGTACGTCCATGCCTGTAAGTACAGACTAACTGTTTTGGCATTTAGTGAAACACAGGTAGATCCCCGTCCACACCTCTCAGATCACTCTGATCTGAAGCTACCTGGCTACGAACTAGTGCCACTATTCTTTCTCCATCGCGGTCTCGCCATTTATGTGCGTAGTGATGTAGCTCACCAAATTCCACCACAATGTGATCCGTGTTCCAATCCGGAATTCAACTTCTGCGGTTAAAATTCCATCTATGTATGCAAGTTATCCACTACTGCTTTATTTACAGAAGCCTTAAACCGGACAGCAATTCGATATTTAACGAGTTTGATGTGCTGTCTGATCCATAATACGAATTGTATCCTCTTACTGTAGGAGCAATTATTAGATGTTGGTCATTCTCTATTGTCAGTTACACGTTTGTTACGGTCAACTTGGATGCAATTTCTAAACTGTCAGCTAATGGTTAAGTGAACGATCCACTATTGTGGCCGAATAGTGTGTTGCCATTGACAAGCAGGTTGTCAACAAACCTTTCGCCGTTGTCGTTTTTTGTATACCCGAGACGATGCGGTCCCATCACATGTTTGTACATGTGATATCTCCGTTAGGCGTTAAGTTGGTGGCTGTGGTCAGAACGCTAGAGAAATCTTCCTTGTTATCCTCATCCGAGTAGTCTGGCGAAGCGTAGCATTGCAAAATGTTTGATTATGTTCCTGAAGAAAGCTGTAGTTATTGGTTTCGTAGAAAAGACCACGAACTGGGTGAACTTTATTTATTCCACTAACTCTTGAACTAGGAAGTATGGACTTACAAGTATTGTTGACTCTAAGGATTTATTTAAAGGAATATTACTTCTTATTTTCTCTCAACCTGATGAATAGCCCCAACATCATGAAATTGTCCGGTTTAATGGTTGGTCTGTCGGGTCGGGAGTATCTCTCTACAGTATCGAATTGTAAGGGTAAGACCTTTTGAAGTATAAGACTAGCATTCCAGTACATATGTCGGCACCCAGTCGATTTAAAATGCTCAACAGTATAAGATGCATAAATTCCAAGTCTTACCATGGTATAAGCAAAGGCTGTATTCAATACTTTAAGGCTTCCAAATAATTATAGAAATTAATCTTATTTGGCTTTAAACCAAGTTTTCAATTATGTAAAGTTCTAAAGTAGCACTATTTCTTCTTAAAGAAGATACAGGAGATCAGGCTTCTTCACCACATATCAGTAGAAATATTTCATGCTAGATTTTCATAACAACGGCTACTTGTCAACAAAGCCATTGTGACCAAATATGATGACTGTTTTTCAATGTCTGAATGTTGGGAGCATCTCCTAATGTTTCACTATCAATAAAGCCTTCAAAACAAAAAATAATTTCATACGTAACTCCCAAAATACAATTTGACACTTTTTCCTAAGCTTCTTACAATACAATGGACAATAGAAAATCGAAACGATCATAGTCCATGATATGTATATGTATATTTCTCAAAAGTATCTATTTAATTCTCATATCACAGTAGCTTCCTCACTTGAAAGTTACATTCATAAAATGACTTTCAAAATCCGATTACCATGTATTTACTCTAAACCGTCTTAAAATTTAAATAAGAATACGAGTACATCCCGGCTCCATTCTTCATCGACTACTTAGGTGAAACGATGAAACGACCCCATCTCAGAATCTTCCCTAAGCTCTCGATCAATCAATGCCACCAAAAGTTCATCTAGTTCTATCTAAGACAACTCTATCCACACATACCCTTTGGACTTAACCACAAAACAACAATTGGCCCCGGACACACCAGAGGAACCCCTAATAAATTTCATCGATTTATGCGGCCAATTCATAAATTTATTAATGAATTAAGTTATAATTTAAGGCAATCGAAGGTGACCCCAACGATATATCAAGAGGAGCAAACCTGATTCCGCACCAAATCGAGAGGAGAACGAGATTCCCAGAATTTCGGCGGCCGTGTCCCAATGATGAATTTCAATTTCAAAGCGAACCCAACGATAATCGCGTCATAAAAGAGCAACTCAGCTCTTTCTTCTTTCTACGAGTAGAAGGTATAGCAGAACCAGAATCAGAACCAGAACCAGAACCACGACCAAAATCCAAGGAATGGACAAAAGGCTAACAAAAAAAAAAAAAAAGGTGCACAGTGCACAGTGCACAGAGGGAATTCCAAATTAATTAAGTTGTCGTTTTGTGCTTTTATCCACTTTATAACTAATATGACACCGATTATACGAAATATGTTCACTAATTAACGAACAAACACCATTTCGTGGTAATCTCACCCCTCTGTGGTGGTGATCCCCGCCAAAACTTCGACCTCGATCATCCATAAGAAGTGATCACATGAACACTTACAACAGACAGCAGGCATCCTGATCGAGTTCGGGATCGGAATCGCGGGAAAAAGGTAACAAGATCGCGTCTACTCTGCGGCAGTGGACTCTCGACGAACAACGCTGACAGCGAGAATGCTCAATTTCGAATAAATCAGGAGGCGATAAATAAGGATTTTTGTCTCGTAATAACTCAGCGGGAACCATTTAACATGCAATCATATCGAATCGAGGAGTCAAGCTGCATCAGCAGCCGCAGCAGCAGTGCACTGCCATGCCAGTCTGAACGCTGGACCTGGACACTAGTGATGATGATCATCATCATCATCATCATCATCATGATCAGCACGGATGGGAACAGGAGATTTTGTAAAAAAAAAAAAAATCCAAAAAAATGGAAAAAATATTTCCACAACATGAAATTTTCGCGCATTACGGTTGAAGTTTCTTGTTTTTTTTTTTTTTTTTTTGTTTTATGTGTTTCACATGTATCTTAAGCCGAATGGTCGTAGCGGGAGCAGGAGTACATCTGCCGCAGCCGTTTAAACAACAACACATCGATGGCAGCAAACAGCAATAATGCGGAGATGAAGTAGACAGCTTGAGCCGAAGACTGGTCTTGTTAGGATCACACTTACTTATCATCATCCAGCCAGGATGAACTTCACCGTTTTGACAGTAAATTTGTGCGAGGTATGAGTAAGTTGTTATCCAACGTCTAACACAGGTTCTTAGTTGTGCTAATGAAAACGGAGTAAAAGCAGAGTTTGAAGTCTGTCAGGTGATTTTTTGCATGCCACCTCAATGTCGTTTTAATGTTACGCTCGTCAGTTTGATTAGGAAAAAATGCACGAGGAAAAATAACGACATTTGGGGAAAGCAGTTTTGTTTGCCCAAATAACCTCTTAATCACTTTCCCTTCCCATAAAAATAGGGGATGGAAGGTAGCCAAAGTCGCATCTTCACGTCTTTGCGATGCCTTCTGGATGTCTGTAAAATAATGAAGAAAGAGTGTGTGTCAAGACTAGCTGAACCCCTACGGTTAAACACTCGTAACTGCTCTTGCTCGTCTGGTTGAACTTCAACGATCTAACTCATCAGAGTCCCCTTACTTTCGGAGAAGGTTGGGTATATAACTTATTGAAGAGGCCGGAGGTCATACTAAATAATCCTTCGGGAACAGAACGGGTACCGTGAGCCATAAACTGATTCACAAATAACAAGTTGTCCCAGTCCTAACACGTCGATGCGAATGAGAAACAGAATTGTGATGATGGCAGCAACAGTCTCGGATAAGATTGACTACACTATTGATACCCAGTGCAAATGTGAAAAGAACAACGATGTTTCTGGAACAAGAACACCTTTAGCAGACGTAGTGGAGAGGTCTACAAGGCTGCTATAATCGCCTTCTAAGAAATAGAATTTTTCTTTATAATTTGCTCGCGCTCAAGGGATTTAGTATCCTTAAAATGGTTGCACCCAGCGCGGGCGAAGGAAGATCAGAGTGGATAAAAGGAGAGGTACCGGTGAACGTTGGTTTTAAATGTTTGAAGGTTATAATGACTAGGAAATAAAGAGCTAGGCAGGGCATTCCATAAGCGAATTGTACGGCTTAGGAACGAATCACGATATTTTAGAGTAGGTCCGAAAGTGGGCTTGAGGGTATATTGATGAGCATTCATAGCGAGGCGGGTGTTACGGTTAAAAGTTTGAATGGACGAAATGCTACCATGGCGATTTCTATGGAGCACTGTTGGTGGAAATAGCGATAAAATAGAGACACGAGGCATTACGTCGGGTGTTTGAGGATGTCCATTCCGTGATTGATATTAGTATCACCTATGAGTTTTATCGCACGGTTTTGGATCCTATATAGCGGGTGTAGAGATGTTTTAGGCGCACCCGACCAGATGTGGACATTGTACTCCAATTTCGGGCGGATAAATTGCCTTATATGTTGAGGCCAGATCAGAAGGGGTACAGTATTTCTTACATCGCTTGAGGAAACTTAGACATTTCGCAGCATTTTTGACGACACCGAATATGTGGTCATTCCAACTTTAGTTGTCATTGACACACATACCGAGAATGGAAAGTTTATCGAAAGTTTCGACGATGCAAGTGCCATCCATGGATAATGGCTGGGTGTTTAAATTTCGCTTTAAGTACAGCAGACAGCATGGTTTTTGGAAGCATTAAATTCCACTCTGTTAGTGGTTCCCCAATTAGTTATGCTGGTAATATCAGAATTTAATGAGCTTAACATACGCTGCCGTTCCCATTCTACAGCCGAAGAGTAGGGACGTGAGTCCGTGTCGTCAGCAAAAGAATATATTGGATTAGAAGTGGCAGACAAGAAATCGTTGATGAAAATGAAAAAGAGTGTCGGAGACCGAACGGAGCCCTGGGGCACACCAGCATTTATTTTGTGAATATCAGACTTGAAACCATCCAAGACAACTTGAATTGAACGTTCCGAAAGGTAATTTCTAATCAGTTGAAGAAGAGAGTCGTCGATCCCAAAAGCACGTATTTTCGACAAAAAAAACCTGATGCCAAAGTGTGTAAAATGCCTTAGAAATATCAAGTGCAATTATCTTGGTTTTGCCAGATTGATGTACGCTTTGGTTCCACTTTTCGGTGAAACATGCCATCAGACCACCAGTGGACCTGTTGCTACGAAAACCGTTCTGCCGCTCATTGACAAGTTTTCGCGTTCGACATTTTGTGAGCTGACGGTTTATTAGCCTTTCCATGACCTTGGAAAGAAGGGACGTAAGTGCAATGGGCCTGTAGTAAGAGAGAGAGGAAGATTCGCCTTTTTTAGGAACGGCCTGGACAACTGCTGTTTTCCATCTGTTCGGAAATAGTCCTAAAGAGTAGGATTGATGAAAGAGCTTACGCAGTGGTTTCGCCAATGTAGAAGAACACCTCTTCAGAAGAAGGGGAGATATACCATCTGGACCAGCGGATTTGTGAATGCTAAGATCGTTAAGAACTCTTGCTACTGCACGAGTGCGAAATTGAATTTGTGCCATTGAAGATTCGACGCACTCGAGTGTAGACAAAGTACAATCTGGAAGTGTTGAGCTGGCCGCAAAGTGTGCAGCAAGCAGATTGGCCTTGTCCAAAGAGCTAACAGCTGGAATGTCATTGTAAATGAGCGTTGGGATGGATGATGAGGCAGAATTTCTAATATTTTCGACGAACTACCAACAATTTTTACTACCTTTGGGACATTGTAGTATTTTCTGCCTCAGTTTTTGGCCGTGTTGGAATTTTACACGCTAAAGAAAGACGTTGCAGTCATTCCTGCCTCGCTCAAACTTTTTTCGGTTTTCCTCTGTCGGGTTGGACTTATGGGACCGAAAAAACCATTTCTCTAACCCTGACAGCCTCTTTACAGCACGAATCGTACCATGACTTTCCTTTTGGTTTGATACTCTTCATCCGATAAGGGACAAAGTTTCTCATTCCAAAGAAAATGGTGTCTGTGATCATATCAGCAGCGGCATCCACGTCGTTTACGAGAAGACATAATGGGACCAACCAAACAAGAAAATTACCAGAAACTACGGCATTTACTAAGGCGATTCGTGATATAGCGCGTATCACATTTCGATGCTGCTTTGGGATAAGCTCAAGTATGTAGCGATTGGTGACAGTCTGTATCCTAAGTATGACGCATGCGTATCCGACTACCTGAATGTCGGAATCGGAAAGGAGGCCTTTGCCCGTATTGCACTTTCTACATCCAGGAAAATGTTGTGAGAATATTTGGCGTCGGACGGCTAAAACTGCAAGAGATCACAAGAGGCCTTACCAATGGCGTTCCTCTCAAGCTTTCTCATAATCCTGCATCACTAACATCAAGTGCGGGAAGACCATTGGTAACAAGGAGGCCATTAGAACTGCTGTGTCTGATGAGGTTTCACAAACCGACCATAACAAGACACTACTTTCAAATGATGAATGTCGGCGGAAACTGGAATCGTGAAATATTGCAAACGAGGATCAGTATTCAGCTGAGAGCCGATTACGATAAAAAAAAAGCATATCAAAAGAGTTAACAATAAAAATCTGCGAGGGAAAGAAGGAGAGCAAAGTAGGCTACCAGAAGGTTCTACTATATGAAGAAGGTTTTCGAATTTGATGCAGCCTCTGCTGAAAATTAGGAAGAATCAGTTCTGTAGACTATTGAACGGCAAATACGACGAAAATGCTGTTTCACGCGGACGAAGTTCGTGGAATTTGCATGCACCTTACCAAAATGAAGTAAAGATACCAATACCGCCCAGCTTTTCAAAGCCAAATGAAATAATTTGGTAAGGAGCGTGTAGCAGCTTTTCTGTAATTTTCTCAGAGGAACGTATCATCTTGATCTGGTTTGGGCATCGCTACCAGATTCATCGGTTATACAGAATGATGATGAAGAATTCTGTTGTTCTATGAAAGTAGGATGCCGGTCGGGCATTTAAGAATATTGAGACAGAGGCAGTAAAAATATGTCGGAAACAAAATATAATTGAATAATCAATGTCGGTGCAGAGGAATTTCTTTAGAACTGCTTTTTCTACGGGCTTAGAGGGAAACTAAGCAACAAAGTCCTATCCTGAGCTTTATACAAAATGCTTAATATCTATGTATGTTCTGTTATACGGCGCAGAAGTAAGGATACTCTAAAGAGCGGATAAAAGCTCTATTATCTGTTTTGATCGAACAATTCTGTCCTCCATAATCGAGTGTGAAGGATAATGTACAACGAAGACCGACTCCGGCTGTACAGTGTCGTGGACCTGATCAGCACGCTTCGCCTATCGCGATTAAGTTGTATGGGTCATGTAAAATGCATAAACGCCAGTGCTCCATCCCGAATGATCGTTGAACGCATCTCAGTAGGACAAAGCATTATATGAAAACCTTACTGAATATCGCGTGCTTGTAGGAAAGAGATCTTAATCAAATCTTTATGCGTAACTGGAGGTATAGAGCAAGGGATCGAGTTGACTCGACAGGCAAATTGGTTGAGGCCCATGACAGTTCGGGTCTGTAAGATGCCATCAAAAATAATGCAAGTTGATAAGGCTTCTCAAGACTGTACTTGGTAATTTCTTAAGTCGGTTAGAAAAATTGTTTTAGCAGTTGCTATTATACCTAGCTTCCATGAGATGACAACAGACAAGTTTAGTTATCCATAAATCAACCCGGCAAACTTCAGTTGGTTCGACCGCCAATAAATCTGACCTTGAACTGATCGATGCTGATTATCCACCGCCCTGAACTTGTTCACACTCAGTAGGGCTAATCGCGACTCTCTTCATCATCTTACAACATTTAAATTTAGAACTCCAGTATCTACAGAGAATTTGCAGACTACCTAGTGCCTAGTAAAGGAGACCCATGTCTCCTTCATTAGTACAAATTAAATCACCTGAAGTTACAAAGCACTAGCAAGTGATTCTAAATCCCTATGGCTGGCCCTTCGTAAAAGTTGGGAAGAAGGAAAAGAGTGTACTTTCAACAACACCTCCAGCAGAGGCCAAATGGATATCATACTAAGGGCGTAATAGGATTAGTAAAAACCCCACAACTGAACAATTCTATTATACAAAGACTTGGCTTAACTATCTGGCTGCCAATGGCATCTTAGCCCTTTTTTTATAATTAGAAGGCATGCACAGAGAGTCTCATGTGTCTTAATTCCACTGAATGCCCATGCATTCATGGGAGCAAGGATATGCCTTTCTATCGCTGTCCGTCAATTCGTTTGATATCAAAGCAGAACATGTGTTGGGGGCACAAGTTCCACAATTGTAACGTGTACACCAAGTACTTATTGCAAACCTACATCCAGTCGAAATCAACTGAGATTTTAGGTTTAAACCACAGCCACTGTGACACTCCCATAAGGGGGCCTACCTTAACAAGTCAGGGCCGGACCGAAGTCCGGTGGGCTCCTGACTCCCACTGTACCATGATTAAGATCCTGGTAGAGACTACCGGAGGTTTTCAAACCAACAGCATGACCGGCACCTTGTAACTGATCAAATCGTAGCAACCTTCAGCGGCATTAAGTTCTAAAAAAATGTTAGGATAAGACCAGTATTTGCTCTATACTTTTTATAGTATTAGACAATTTCATTAATGGAAGAAGCCCTGATAATTGGGCGAGGGTCCAAATCGTTCATGCACATACCGAAGTGTTTGCACAAAAGGCGAAGGGAAAACGCGGAAGACACCTGCTTTAGTAAACTCGTTTAGTTGCAAGGATGCACCGATGGCAGCGGTTTTTTTCGTTCCCATGAATCGCTTTGTCCAAGGGGCTTTATGGTAACTGTCGTTCACAAAAAAACAAGCAACGGTCCATCATGAATGAAAAAATGCTAAGGATTTTACTGGTTTCGGGAACATCAACTCCATGAATGACACCCATATTGAAATTTTACGAAAGCTTTACTAAATCCAAATTGAGACTCCCTCTTTTGTTGAAGTTTAAGCTTCCTCATATCGTTGTGATGGACAGATCCGTACGCACTACGCAGACGTATTGCATCCGATTATCAGCTAAAGATATCTTTTGCCACAGTCCAAGTAGATGAATCTCGGAAGGGCATATGTCTTACCTTTCTCGATTGGAAATCCTCTTCAGATTTCTGCGCTGATGTTGTTGCTGCTTATATGTATTTAGCTGCGAAGACAAGGAAGATAAAGCTCTTACTTAACTACAATACTTCAAAGTTTTAACTGCCAGTTCGTGTCAAGCCATCATTGATGTGCGTCCTTTTCGGACGACAGCATGTAGATACTTTGTTTTGCTCTCGTTTAGGGTCAGACCAATTTTGGGCGCTTTTACAGTAATACTCACGGAAACTTCGTTGATGGCTTGCTGTGTTCATCTAAACGGATTAATGCCATCCGTGTACGCAGGTAGTTGTGGAGACTTAAAAAAGATCACTAGTGAGTTTTGCAGGATTCTTTCGAGGGCGATATTAAGAAAGTCACATGACAGCGAGTCGATTTGTCTAAAACCTTTCTTGAAGATATCGGTTAATCCATTACCGACCTCGAAGGAGCAGCAAGAATTCTCTCAAGTAATCCCACACAGCCTGACACGTTTGGCAGGGATGCCAGAACATGGTGTTGTATGCACACCGTCCTACGCGGCTTTACAATCAGCAAATAGATGGTGAATGTCGATCTGAAATTTCCTTGTGAATGTGAATATTTAATCGATGGTGGACTTTCCTGGTCTGAAACCGCACTGGTATCGACCAACGATATTATATTTCAGAAAGATCTTATAGGCGATGTTTAGGAGTTTAGCTCGGTCACCTTTCTTGTGGATCAGGCAAACGATGAGCAGTTCCTCTGAATAGCTTAGCAGTCAGTGCGTTTTTCCAACTATCTTTGGTAGACCTTAATTTCCATATTGCTGCCTTAACTTCTAGGTCGAGGGGGCGGAATTCTTTGTCGTCTTTGTCCAGCTTAATTCTGGCTGAAGTCTGCAGAAGTAGTCATCCATCTTCTCAGCACCGACTGCGACTCTACTACTAGTAGTCTATGTGTATCCTTAGCTTCAATTCCGACTTTCTAGCCCCGGCATTTTCGTTCTTCAGTTCTAGTCCTTCAATATAGCGCAGGTGTTTATGTTACATGATATTCCTCGTTAAACCAGAGATTTCTTTTCGGCGGCGCTTTGAAAGCAATCGCATCAGATGCAGTTTCTCTGACGGCACATTGAAAACATTTCTATTGGTGCTCTGCCGTTTGTGTATGGGCTCAAGGATTTTGATCGGAAAAGATTCTTGAAAAATTTTGACGGTCTTACTCGACTTCGTTGTGCCTGTGATGACCGCATTCGTAGTCATACTGCAACATGATAATGAGCCGCGTCGACATTTCCTCCCTTGAAAGTTCAGACAGTCAGAATGCTGAAAGAGTGTCTGGCGCCGATGGCAATGTGATCAAACTGGTTGAAGTTTATTGATCAGGGGGCAGTTGAATTCCTTTGTCTAACCATGTGCTGGCTACTAAGTCAATCACCTTAAAAATTTTAAAAACCTGAAACCGTTTTTGAACGTGGTGTTCTGTTGTGTTTCTCGATGACTCCTTCAAAGAGGGCTTCCTTACCCGTGGTGTCATAGCTGGGGAACTGAGCATATGTTCGGTCGAAGTGGTCATACATGATGTTGTCATTTCTATCCTCTGTAGGGAGATGCACCCAAACCAGGTTTAGATGTCCGAATGTGGCCTTGATATGGATTTTATTGAGGCGTTGCCTTACATACCGAAAGCTTGAGATTTTTTGCCTAAAATCACAAATCCAGATCTAAAGAAGTGTCGTGTTCCCCTTTTGTAGCAGCCGCTGTAGTAGATGTAGTTCTTCATCCGCTTTTTGCTCGGCCCATGCCATCGTAGTCTAGAGCCTCTGCGATTTTTTTTGTTCTCAGTTAAGGGTCCTAATATTTCATGTGGAAATCCGAAGTCCGGTGTTCTTAAACAGACTCGGTAGCCAAGCGGTTAGCAGCGTCGTTGGTCAGTAGCAGGTCGTGGACACGGGTTCGATCTCGGGAAAAAACTTGGAACTTTTTTGGGCCCCCGCCCAATT
Organism: Volucella zonaria; assembly: GCA_963966105.1. Taxonomy (NCBI): domain Eukaryota; kingdom Metazoa; phylum Arthropoda; class Insecta; order Diptera; family Syrphidae; genus Volucella; species Volucella zonaria. Next base: position 313,751,298 of record OZ014530.1, on the reverse strand, counting down.
ATCAAGGCTTCGCTCATCAATGACGTTGTCTAATAAAAAGCGGGGACAGAGCATATTACTGGTCTTATCGTAAACATCTTCAGATGACGTCTCTGAAGGTTGCTACGATTTGACCAGTTACAAGTTGCCGGTCGTAGGTCTTGTTGGCGGTAGGACCACCGGTAGTCCCTACCAGGACTTAAATCACGATACATGGGAGTCAGGAGCCAACCGGATTTCGGTCCAGGCCTGACTTGTTGAGGTAGGCCCCCTTGTGGGAGCGTCATGGTGGCTGTGGTTTAAACCCAAATCGCGGGAAGGGTCTTCCTGTTGGTTTGGCTCATTGTAGAGTACTGGGTGCTGTGACCCTAACAGCAGTAAGAGGTTTTAGATCGGCCTCGACTCATACCAAGGGTGGAACTTGTACCTCCAACACAGTTCCGAATTGGTATCAAAGGATTGACGGAGAGCGATTGCAAGGCGTATATTTGCTCCCATAGATGTATGGGCATGTCGTAAACATAAGTCCACATGACAGGTGGTTTACGTTAAAAACCAGAGACTAATGTTCTTAAAACATATGCTGAAATCGTCAAGATTATATCCGTCCGTATCCGAGGCTGGTGGTTGTCTTGGAACTATTTTCATTTTTCACGGTGACGAAGTTACCCCCACGCGCAAACCCTAACTAGGTCCCGGTGCCAGTAACCTCGCTGAGTTTATAAAAGCCGCCATTTGGCCAATTTAGTGTTATTGCGTTGTGGTCTCTATTTCAGCGTTCGGACAAAATCATGGAGCTTCCGTTAAGACTCCGAATACGTTCAAGTAACTTTAATGGGATTCCGGCGGTGGTTGGTGTTAAGATGTCTGTCTGCTGTCCTGCTGAAGGAAAAGTGTGAGATTTCTACCTACCTCTGTCGTCTGCAACCACAATTGACGTGCCACAGGGGTTGAATACCGCATATCCAGTCAAAGGCACTAGATTGCCAGGCTTCATGAAGTGGAGGTAAGAGCACCGTTTGGAACCTTAACATACTGCAAAATACTCATAGAGCCAAGTCAACTGGAATCTATCTGGAAGTTTTATATTTGTATCAAGCGTCAACATGCGTCTTGCCAACATTACAGACAAGATGTTTAAAAAGGAACGAAATGCCGACGAAAGAAAACCTCTTGCAGTTGCTATCGAATTAACATCCAATTTATACTATTGCAAAACTTTAGCCCCTGAAGGTGATGGACATAAGAGCTAGCCTTTAACTTGAACTTAGAACCAGCATATGCACATGGAGATGATAGCTTAAAGCCAAACTTAGTTTAAGTGCTCCTTCAGTCTTAGTTGCGTACTGGCCTGCTGTCCTGTTTTCTTTGTCACTACCACTAAATGTTTTAAGAAAAGTGGGCCAAATAAATTTAAGTCAGTAGTGAGGCTATAACTATACCAGCCACGTCAATGTAAAATCAAATCTCTTTCGCCCTTAACGACTAGCCAAACTTAAAGATAATTCAATTCAAATTAAACGATATCACAAAAACAACGTCACAGCTCTTCCCAGTAAAAATAAAGCTCCACAAATCCAAAAGAGCATTTTTAAACGCACCACGATCGCGATGATGCGACGTGCAATCTCGTCCATCAACTACCTGTTTGTATAAATTTGTTAACCCACCAACAAATCAGTAAACAAAAAAAAAACAGCAGAACAAAACAAGGATTAACAACAGACAAGCCCTCATAAAACCACTCTGTTAGGCCGCATGGCTTGTCCCAACAAGCCTCAGAGCTGAGCCCTAAAATAAACATCTCCTCTGAGCATCTCTAGAGGAAATGTAGCAGTAGCTGCATTGTGGTTTTTGTACGAGTATCTCACTTCTTACCCCCTTGTTAGTCGGGCCTTTTGCCCTTTTTTTGCTAAGTTCTTGTGCGTACGAGTATATGGTATGTACTTTCGAGTCTGAGTCCTTTTTGAGTTACGAACATTTCGCGAATAAAATATAATGAGGTGCAAGATGACTATCGCCTTGATGTATGCTTCCTTGTGGCCCGTAATGATTGCGTCGTTGTTTGTCGAATTGGTGGCGGCAGCGACTACCCTGCACCAACCGCGATTCTAAACTCCTTCCAGACTCATTGAAAAGGATGCGTGCAAACTGGAATCGGGTGTTACTGTGCCCTGCCTAGTCAGGCCTACGGAAAATGTTCACGTATCCATATGTACTCGTACTCGTACTCGTATTCGCACTCGCATCTAGTATGCGGTGTTGAATGGCACTATGTGGATTGTTTAGTTTGGAACCTATTACCTGATACCTCGGCGGTAATTATGATGTAAACATTCGCCTAACCTAAGAGCGGTAATTTATTGGTATAATTAAAATTTTAACCTTTTTCTCTTGCTTCCTTCTTCGTCGATGTTCGGAGTTGCAGCTCAACTTGTTGTCGGAGTCGGAGACGGAGTCATGTAGTGACTGTTGCAGATTTGGTCGTTATTCTCGCCGAACCCTGTCATGAATGGAGGGAGGAATGGTGCATGTTCAGATTTAAGCTGCACCGCTTGACTTATCTTGGATACTGGTCTGGTGGTGGACTGGTTGTACCTCAACTTCAAGTATCCGCAACCGAGTACGAGTACTCGTATCTAGTGAGGGGGGGGTAGCAGTCGGAAAACAATTTCGTGTTTACGTGTTTTCTGTGACTAATTGCGAAAATTGTGTCACATTTTTGTTGCGGGGAGGTTTAGGGGCGCATGCAGGTGCCGGGTTGCACTTGTCGGCGCGGCATTGACTAGCACAGCAATGGCCACAAGTATGCGGAGCCGGATGGGATCTGCGGAACTTGGTGAGAGTGCAAATTACTTGAAGCATGCAAAGTAAAATTCTTTCAGGTCTTCTGGAAGAAGAAGAAGAAGAAGAAGAAGAAGATTGTATGATACAAGTGTAGAGGCGCTGATTTATGGGTTCCTGTATGCGCCTTGACCATGGTATTGCCGCCGCCACTGCTTCAGTGATGATTCTCATTGTTGTGAGGCTATTGAAATGTCCGGTTCAGAGACGGGAACTGGCCTCGTTACTCGTGGTATGTGTGCTTAATTAATTGAAGTGGTCTTTTCGCATGTTCGTCGTGGTATTTGAAGTCTGCATTATGGTTCTAATGGTGCAATTATTATCGGAAGTAAACATGAAACCATGTCGAAGACGGTAATGTTTTTGGTAATCTACTTTGCAAATTAAGGAAGCTTGCAACGATATGGATGTTGATGAAGTTATTTAGACATGGATCAATAGAAAATAACAAGACGAGGGATATGTTAGGAACTCATTCCAACATGTTAAGTTTCAAACGAGAATGCAGAGCAATTAGCTACGTGTTTGTAGTTAGAAAGTGTTGCGGAGGCCTAAGATTAAGATATTATGAGAAGAACTTGTGTATTCTAAGAGTAATATGTAACACGTATTTTGATTGCTCAATTTATTTAATCAGGATAAGAAAGACGGCTCAAGAAATACTTCCTTGTTGCCATTTTTTTTTACAAGACAACGGATCGGGGAACTTTTTTGCCATTTACGTGCTTCCGAATTGCATCGCTTAATAGTGAAACGACAGGCCGAAGAATTGTTGAGATCATCGTTAACTCTTAACGCCAAAGTGCTTGTATATACGAATATAAGTCAATAGATGCCATTTATGCTAGTTGTTATGGATAATAAGCCGGATAATGAATACTATTCGGCCAGAATGTAGCAATAAACCATCCCATAAACTCTACTTGGGATCATCTCGTTAGTGAGCCAGTAATTCCGCTCGTTGGGTAGTAATTCCAAACTCCGATGAAACGAAAAAGCGACATGAAGTGATTCCAAACTCCGATGAAACGAAAAAGCGACATGAAGTGATTCCGAAAACCTTGGAATATTACATTGAAAATATTCTGTGAGTACTGTTAAGTCAACGTGGATATCATGGTAATTACCATGGTCGTTTTGCGCTTTCCTACAGTACGTCGTTCGGCCTCAAATTTGATTAAACTTGGGTCTGTAGCGAATCGCCAAGAACACTTTAGACAGCGTCCACGTAGTTCCATTGAAGCTGAATCTAGAGTGTTGCAGAAAATCCAAATATCTCATATTACTGCCGATCTCTGGTATTAAATATCAATTTGAGCACTTTAAGGAAAATTTTGAAGTAAGACCTTCAAATACTTCCATACAAAGTTCAGTTGACTCAAAGGAAACAGACGAGCCGCGTCGCTTGCCTTAAGCGAATACCATTATTTGAATGATTGAAACTGAGTCGGATTTTTTGGAGCGAATTCTGATGACCGACGAGGGTAATTTAACCCTCTCTACCGGATGAAACAAACAAAATTGTCACTGTTAGGCAACCGATAAGCCTCACATAATTCATGAAATTCCTTTACACGATGAGAACGTGACTGTTTGGGCTGGTATTTGCTCCAAAACCATGGTTGGGCCATTTTTCTTTAAAGTTGGAGTGATTGTCGACGACATTCCGTATCGGTGGATTTTGGCTCACTTTGTGTGCCCGCAAATGAGTGAAAGATCTTTACAAGACTTCTGGTTTAAACAATGGACTTTTCGAAGCAAATATGTCCGGAATGTATGGTGTCGAAAAACGGTGACATGAACTTGGCTTTAAGATCTCAAGATTTGACACCTCCCTACTTCTTCGTGTGAGGTTATAAAGTTGGTTTCCACAAGCTGAAGACTATAGGTGAATTCAAAAGCAGCACTTGAGCCGAAATAGCCGCGATATCAGCTAAGACATTGGGGAATGTTATGCAGAATGCCAAAAAAAAGAGCCCAACTTTGTATCAACAATAAAGGCTCACACACTCGTAAATTGTGAAGGAATAAACTAAACAAAAACATGCAACAAAACTACTGTGTTTCCACGGCGATATTATTTCCCGTGATCCCATTGCGACCTGGGACCCAGACGAGGGTCACTGAATTAAGCCTTCAGACTACGCTCTGTGATCTCTTGCATTCTTGAACTAACTTTGAAGTCGTAAGAAGGTTCAGCAAGGGTCTAAGCGCAGTTTGGCCGTCGCTACAGATGCAAATGCTTCGCCACATCCACCGGTTCTCCGCAATGTAGTTCGCTGCCATCAGGATTGCGTAAATCTCTGCTTGGAAGACAGATGCAAGCTTTCCTAGTGTGAAGTGTAGTCTAACGTTGTCGTCCTTCAGAAAGACGCTAGCGCTACATCTTATATCGGTTTTGGAGCCGCCCGTGAAGACCCGACTGCATTCCTTTCCTGGCTCAGATTCAGGCCGAAACCAATCCTGGGAACTGGATTGTATTGGGTATATAACTTAATTAAAATTTTAACGTTTATTTAAGAAAAACATGTACAATACGAGGGCGGGTCAATAAGTCCGTGACTTTTGGATTAAAACAGATTTTTTGATAAAAAAATAATTTTATTTTTCAACGTAGTCTCCCTTGAGCTCTATACACTTTGTCCAACGCTTCTCCAATTTTTTTATCCCTTCCAAAAAAAATGATTTGTCGAGGTCCTCAAAATGACGAGGTCCTCAAAATGACGAGATGACTTCATCATTGGAGTCAAATCTTTTTCCACCAAGCCATTTCTTCAGGTTTGGGAACAAGAAGTAGTCGCTCGGAGCCAAATCTGGAGAATAGGGTGGATGAGGGAGCAATTCATAGCCCAATTCATGGATTTTTGCCATGGCAACTGCACATGTGTGCACCCTTGCATTGTCTTGGTGGAAAAGAACTTTTTTCTTGGCCAAATGAGGTCGTTTTTTTTTCAAATCGTCATTGAATCGGTCCAATAAGTTTGCATAATATTCCCCATTGATTGTTCTTCCCTTTTTTCCCGCGTGCATCTCAAAAAACAGTCGCCATAACTTTATTGGCTGACAAACCCACCTTGGCCTTCTTTGGCGCCGATTCACCCTTAGAAACCCACTGTTTTGACTGTTGTTTGTTCTCTGGTGTGTTGTGATGGATCCATGTTTCGTCCACGGTTACAAAACGGCGCAAAAACTCCTCCATATTGCGATTAAACAACGCCAAACCTTCCTGTGAAGTTGTTACACGATTGCGTTTGTGGTCGACTGTGAGCAAACGCGGCACCCATCTTGCGGAAAGCTTTTTCATGCCCAAGTGATCATTCAAAATTGAAACCACTGAGCCATGCGAGATCCCTACGGCTTCCACAATCTCTCGCACTTTCAATCTTCGGTCGGCCAACACCATATCGTAAATTTTTTCGATTGTTTCGGGTGTAGAGACCTCAACTGGGCGTCCACGAGGTTCGGCATCTTCAGTGCTTGTACGGCCACAACGAAATTCAGTAAACCACTTTTTTACCATTGAAATCGATGTAGCAGGGTCCCCATAGTATTTATCAAGCTTAGCCTTGGTCTCGGTAATGGTTTTTTTTCGCAAGAAATAATGCTCAATAAGCACACGAAATTCACTTTTTTCCATTTTCTCCTCAAATTAGTGAGTAGTCTGATAAAAATAGCTGTCAAACACAAACTAACTGACGCAGCAAGTTTAAATTTTGACAGGAGTCAACTGACAAATGCCTGTTGACAGGAGCAGTGTTGCTGTTTCAGTAAAGAGGTCAGAAATTCAAAAATGCACGGAATTATTGACCCGCCCTCGTAGTATTATTCAAAGTATTACCCATCTGAAGCTATGACTTTTTCCCATCTTTCTGGCAATTTGTGGATCCCATCCCAAAAGAACTGTGCCGGCTTGCCAGCCAAGAATGAATCAAGCCAATTTTTGATATTCTGCTCTGATGTGAACCGTATTTCAGTGAGGACGTTCTGCATCGACCGGAACAAATTGTAGTCAGAAGGGGCAAGGTTTGGGCTATAAGGCGGGTGAGGTAAGACTTCCCATTCACTGTTTTCCAAATAGTTCTTAACCGGAATAGCAACGTGGGGCTGAGCGTTGTCATGATGGAAAATTATTGCCTCGTGTCTGGTCGCATATTCCGGACGTTTTTCGGCCACTGCTCTCTTCAAATGGATTAATTGTGTTCGGTAGCGTTGTTCATTGATGGTTTCACCCGGTTTTAGCAGCTCATAATACAGCACACCCATCTGATCCCACCAAATACAGAGCATTACCTTCGCGCCATGGATATTCGGCTTTGCCGTTGATTTGTCTGGTTGGCCGGGTTTCACATATGATTTTTTGCGTTTGGGGTTGTCGTAATGGATCTATTTGTCATCAACAGTAACAATCCGATGCAAAAATGACTTCCTTTCGTGGCGTTCCAGCAACATTTCGCTTGAGTTCATGCATCTCGGCTTGAGTTCATGTGGAACCCAATTTCCTTGCTTTTGAATATATCCAGCTGCTTTTAAACATTTTGAAATGGCTGCTTGAGTGACACCCAAAGATTCTGCGAGCTCTTCTTGTGTTTGGCAACAATCTTCATAGAGTAATGCTTCCAGTTCTTCATCTTCAAAGTTTTTTGGCTGCCCAGGACGTTCATCGTCTTCCAAGCCAAAACCATCACTTTTAAATCGTGCAAACCGCTTTTGGCACGTTCGCTCAGCTAGCGTATGTTCACCATAAACTTCCCCCAAAATACGATGACTTTCGGCAGCAGTTTTCTTCATATTAAAGTAATGAAGAAGAACTCCCCGCAAAAACACTTTTTCAGGCACAAAGTTCGACATATTTGAGTAAAAAAAATTATTGTTGTTTACGCTTCAAATGAATGACATATACTGAAATGACGTACAATGAGAGTAGCTTTCCAAAGCACGTTCCAATGGAATAATAACAATGGAATAATACAAGTTACGCCATCGCACGAATTAGGTTATAGACCCAGTATTTGCTGCAGTATTTCTGAGACGAGAGTCATAAGACAGACGGCGCGCAAGGCAATCAAAGCTCTAGTATATGTTGTAGCAAGGACCAGCTCTTTTTAAACGGAAGATGACTTTGAGAGTGCAGTCCATGATATGAATATCAAGGGTAGGGAGATTCTTCAATGCATTTAAAACAGAGTCAGGAGTGCTGGGGAAAGCCCCCATGCATCCGAGACAAACCGTTTTTGAAATCTTCTAAAAGCTGCAATCACGTATTTTCGCGAGAGCTTATTCCACCAGGCAACCGACGCATAGGATATAATTGGCCCTATCATAGCCGTGTAGATCCATTGGACCCTTCTCGATGACAGGCCCCATGACTTGCCGATAGCTCCTCTGCACTGCCAGAAGAAAGACAGCGCCTTAGAGGCTTTCAACGTAACATATTTCGTCCAGAGAAGTTTGTTATCCAGGATGACTCCCAAATATTGACGGTCTTTGAAGAATTGGAGGGTGATGTTTTTAAACACTAGACGAGTCAGAACAGACAGCTTCCTCTTTCTCGTAAAGAAACCAACCTGAATTTTCAGAGGATTGACTGAAAGCCCATTACTAGTGCAGCAGTCGTCGATCACGTCTATGGCGGCCTGCGATTTAGAGCAGACAGTCGCTAGACACGATCTAGCAGACAGTACAGCTGCATCATCCACGTATGCCTGTGCATAGACATTAGAACTATTGAGCGCGTTGAGCAGTGAGTCGACCAGCATGCACCATAGCAGTGGAGACAGAACACCGCCTTGCGGGCAACCCCTGTTTACACCCGCCACCATATATTGGCCGCAGCCGGCATCTGATATCAATGTCCTATTCACCAGCATTGCTTTTATCCACTAAATTCCTCTACGCCGTGTTGTCTGGCCGAGTGCCATCAAAAGTTGCGTTGCCCAAGACGTATTCCTTCTTGTCGAGTGCGTCTTCGATTCTGCCTACCAGATTCTGAAGCGAACTCTCTCACCGCGTTGGAAGGCGTATTGCATCACTGACAGAAAATGCACTCGCAAAGCGGTTCTCGGCCATTCTCTCGATGCCTTTCAGCATGAAGTCAGACTTATAGGTCTGAAACTCTTGGCGAGCGAGTAGTCCTCCTTTCTGATTTTCGGAAGGGATTCGGTATGTATCCCATTGCCAGGTCAGCAGCAAAAATTCTCTTCACAGTTGCCAGCAGCTGGTCTATACCTTTTTGTAACATTACTGGGTAAATCGATGCCAGGTGACTTGATGATGTTTAATGGCCACATCCGTCACCACAAGTAATAAGATATACCAGCCAGGGCGTGTTGTGTCATTCAGATCACTACCAGCTTTATTGACAGGAGCTAGTTGTGAGCTGGTTCCGATTAGTCTATCTGAGAAGTGAGACTCAAGCATGAGACGGAGAGTCTCTGCTTTCGACTCAGTTAGGTAGTAGGTACCGTCAGATTTTCTGAGTGGTTCCAGCCTAGTTGACCTTCCCCTTTTGAGGACTTTGACCAGCCTACAGGTTTCACCAATAGTTTCCATCTTTTCGCAAAAAGCTTTATAAGAGGCGCACTTCGAAGTCCGAATAAGCCTCTTAAAATTTTTTTGCTTTGATCTGAAAAGATTTCAATCTTCCTTCAAATTAGTCTTAAGTGACCTGTTTAGAAGTTTTCTGGATTCTTTACGAAGATGCTACATGTCTGCGTTCCACCAAGGAATGGGCGATCTGCAGGATTGCTCACTAGATGGACATGATATTCTATTTCAGAACACTTGGTGAGGGTACCATTTAGGTTCTGAGCGTTAATCAATGCTTCTAATAGAGCTAATGCTATGAATAGATGAACACCTTTAAGTTTAGTTAAGTAAGTAAGGTTCTACTCAGGAAAATCGAACGCTAGAGCCAGCATCAACCTTTGATCGTATCAAATATTAATGTTTGGATTTCAGATTATCAACATTATACTCACAAGGAAATGGCGATGTAGGATGGAATTTTGGGAAAGAGTATACATAGCTACCTTTTCCGCAGGCTAATAGATGATTTCGATGCCGAACTGCTGCAGTATAATTCCAGCATAGTGAGGCTGAGCGTGGTCTAGAATGACACGGTGTGTGTTGCACTAATTGACCCCGGGACTACAATAATGGGTGTCCTCTAGGCCTACGGGGTAGTAGTTCTTCTTTTTAAACAAGTAAAGGGGTTTAGAAGGAAAGGGCGGGCTCTTCAACATAACGGGGTATGTACCTCTGATGATCTACGACCTTGTTTGTTTGTTCACGAGTTAACTTTTTCAGCAGTAGTAGTGTGTAGTTGGCTCTTTTGCATAGAACTGTGGCGAGTTTCGATTTTGAACTCTATGCATGCCGCATAAGTCTAGGGGACATCTTCGTCATCAATACTACGAGTGAATGCTTAACGCAAATATTGCACAAATTTTACTAAGCATAGGATTCACAAACGCAAAGTTTGGTAGCACTGCTAAGCAAAGCATTCAAAAACGTAGTAGATCATTATTTTTTGCACAATTGCAAAAACAGATGTGCAGTTGTCAAAATACTATTGCGAAGATAATTTGCATTTGCGTTTCTTTCGAGTTTTACAGACCACAAAAGAAACGAAAGGTCGAAAACAAAGAAGAGTGAGTTTTAATTCAATTGGTACTATGTATTTTGTGTTTAATTATCTATCGCGATTTTATTTTTAAAAGATCATCAAGAAATTGGAAGCCCGAGGAAGTGAAATCTGCTCATAAGCGTTCGATTGTTGTATGAGAGCGAGTTCAACGCTGGAAAGAGAAAGAAAACGACTATTTCGGCCAGGGTAGCATACGAAGTACGGGAAACACTTCCGGATTTTTCCCTCACGAAGGAGGAAATGCTACGTAAATGGAATAATCTTTTCCTGACCTACAAACGCATCAAGCAAAGAAACTTGTACTGGAAATGGGTCCACGTGGTGGAAACATTCCATTATGGGAATGGAACTAAACATTTCATAGAACCATCATCGAGCATTTTAATAGTCTTTAGGTGGCGAAAGTTCGGAGTCGGAGGTTTTCGAAGCATATAACGTGGATGAATTGCAGCCCTCTACTTTGACACAGTCAAAAAACCGGAAAGGATGAGCTGTTAGATTTTCTAAAACAAGAGGCACAGGACGAATAAACACGTCACCAGGAAAAGATGTAATTAGAAAATCAGCGCCTTCAAATACTGAGTGTCATCAAAGAGTTGTTGGAAGGGATCCTGAGAAGCAAGGATCGATAAAATCGATCAATTGCAATTCAGCTACTCTTTGTGACAAAAATTCTTGTTGGTCAGTTGAACTGGTATCATCATCATCGGGTATACCTTGGTAGTGTGTGATGAAATTGTGCACGGCTACGCAGGCAATTACAAAATGCTTGGCATCTTTTAATTTATACACGTCGAGGTACTTTAAAATACAGAATCTGTTTTTTAAAATCCCAAAAGCTTGTTCAATGCAAACTCTTGTGGAACTTAAGCAGACGTCGTATCGCGTTTGTTGTCGACTTAGGTATCCATTATCCGGAACGGGACCATAATATCCATTGATAGAGGATAAGCAGAGTTCCCTAAAAGATGCACTCCTTCCGGAAGCCTAATCGAACCATTATGGAATCCTTTTCCTGGAGGGCTGTTTCGCCAAACTGCAGCATCGTGTGTTCTTCCTGGCCAACCAAAATAAGCATCAAAAACACAGTTAGCATGGCAAACGGTTGCGTTGTAGGCCATTTAATAAACTTTTTGCGATGCTGGCTTATTAATTTTGCCGTTTTTAGAACTATGTTGTAGGAAGTTCCTCAACAGAATGGAATATCGGATGTCGATCCCAAAGAAAGGGAATCGGAAGAATGATTCCGATCCCAAAAAGGGAGGAATTAGTATCATTACAATCACGTACAAGAATTTGTCTGTCGTATTGTGTGAACGCATTGACAGCGATTTAATTAACCTGGTAAGGCCGCAATTGATCAAATATTCGCCACGATCCTGTAGTCCAGTTCGGTATTTTTTGTTCAATGATAAGGCTGCATATGGCAACATCTATAAAAACTACCTATCCAGCACCATGCCTGTCTTGGCATCCCTGTCAGATTGTAAGGACGGACGATAAGCTCACGCTTTGTAAAGTTCAGAAGAAATCTCACTGAGACTTTGATACCAAACAAGGATTTATTAAAAAAGTGTTAGTCCAAAGCCGACGAAACACCAAGAGCATAACATCCAAATAGTCTTTGAATCTACCTGAATACGCTGATGACATTGACATTATTGACAGAACGCAGCTGTCACTGGTTCTCTCCATCAACAACGATACCTCGGCAGAATCAAATAAAATGTTGCGATTGCATTAGTTTCTGTTTCTTTGGTTTTAAAAGGCAAGCACTGTGTATAGGCCTCTTAACATATCAGTCTTAATCTATGCCCCAGAAGCATGGATATAACCGAAGGAAGATGAAAGTATTAATGGCAAGGACCAGGATATATTCGTATAACAGCAAACTTAACGAGTTGTAGAGTCACATCCTGGTCTGCGAAGTGAGCATTAGTCGGCTATGATAAGTATAGAGCGAATGGATACCTACCGAGGAGTGTTCCTTTTCCAATCGGAGGTATAACTCTGTGGAGAAAAGTCTTTTTTTTGTTTTTTATAATTTGCGCGCGCTCAAGGGATTAAGTACCCTTAAAATGTTCACACACAGCGCGGGCGAAGGAAAATCAGGGAGGATGGAAAGAGAGGTACCGGTGAAGGTTGGTTTTAAATGTTTGAAGATTATAGTGACCAGGAAATAAGGAGCTAGGCAGGGTATTCCATAAGCGAGTTGTACGGCTTAGGAACGAATCACGATATTTTAGAGTACGTCAGAAAGTGGGCTTGAGGGTATACTGATGAGCATTCATAGCGAGACGTGTGTTATTGTTAAAAATTTGAATGGGCGGAATGCTACTGGCGATTTCTATGGAGCACTGGTGGTGGAAATAGCGATAAAAAAGAGTGAGACACGAGACATTACGTCGGGTGTTCGAGGGTGTCCATTGTTTGATTGATATTGAATCCTATCCAGCAGCTGCAGAGATGTTTTGGGCGCACCCGACTAGATGTGGGCATTGTACTACAATTTCGGGCCGATGAATGCCTTATATATTGGAGATCAGAGGGGGTGACATTTCGCAGCGTTTTTGACTACACCGAATATGTGGTCATTCCAACGTAAGTTGTCGTGGACACACATACCGAGAATGTAAAGTTTATTGGTCTCGACGATGCAAGTGCCATCCATGGATAATGCCTGGGTGTTTAAATTTCGCCTTAATGACAGAAGGCAGCATTGTGTTTTTTAAGCATTCAATTCTACTCTGTTAGTAGTTCTCCAATTAGTTATGCTGGTAATATCAGAATTTAATGAGCTTAACATACGCTGCCGTTCCCGTTCAACAGTCGAAGACCAGGGACGTGAGTCCGGGAACGAATATGAAAAGCAGAAAGTACTGTCGTCGAATATATTGGATTAGAGGTAGCCGACAAGAGATCGCTGATGAAAATTAAAAAGAGGGTAGGAGACAGAACGGAACCCTGGGGCACACCAGAATTTATTTTGTGAATATCAGACTTGAAACCGTTCAAGACAACTTGAATGTTCCGAAAGGTAATTTCTAATCCATTTAAAAAGAGAGTCAGCGTTTCCATGATCTTGGAAAGAAGGGACGTAAGTGCAATGGGTCTGTAGGAGGAGAGAGAGAAAGATTCGCCCTTTTAGGGACAGGCTGGACAAATGCTGTTTGCCATTTACTCCGAAAGAGTCCTAAAAAGTAGGATTGATGAAAAGCTTACACTGTGGTCTTGCCAGCGAGGAAGAACACCTGCGGATTTGTGGATGTTAAGATCTTTAAGTACTTTTGCTACTATACGAGAGCGAAAGTGGGTTTGCGCCAATGAAGATTCGACGCACTCAAGTGTAGGCGGAGACAAAGTACAATCTGCAAAGTGTGCAGCAAACAGATTGCCATTGTCCAAAGAGCTGAAAGCTGGAATGTCATTGTAAATGAGCTTTGGGATGGAGGATGAGGCAGAATTTCTAATATTTTCGACGAACGACCAACAATTTTTACTACCTTTGGGACATTGTAGTATCTTCTGCCTCAGTTTTTGGCCGTGTTGGAATTTTACACCCTAAAGAAAGACGTTGCAGTCATTCCTGGCTCGTTTAAACTTTTTTCGGTTTTCCTCTGTTGGGTTGGTCTTGACGGACCGAAAAAACATTTCTCTGACAGCCTCTTTACAGCTCGAGTCGTACCATGCCTTTTCTTTTGGTTTGATATTCTTCATACGATAAGGGACAAAGGATCTCATACCAAAGAGAATAGTATCTGCGATCATATCAGCAACGGCATCCACATAATTATCGGGGAAACGACAAGTTAAAATTCCTAAAGAAGTTGTTAGGTCCGCTCCAATTGACTTTCTCGTATTGCCATACGGTTCTTTTCGGAATCTTTTCTCTAACTGTGTGGTCAGTATATGCGAAATTGACTGATGTGACACACTGGTCCGGCGAACCAAGAGGGGTGTACTTACCAGTGTGAGAAATTGAAAACAAGTCCAGGGTGTTGGCGGTATGACTGTCAACGTCTGGTATTCGTGTAGGCTCATTTCCAAGCTGGGTTAAACTATTTTCCGCAGCGAAGATCTCAACATACCGTTCTTCGGGTGTTGTCTGTCCAGAATGTCGAAGCCACCCAGAATTGCGTATATTGAAATCGCTCGTAATCACGATTTCAGTATAAGGATCCAGGGATACAATTCTTTGAATGGAGTCAGACAGCGCATCAAACTCATTAAAAGTCGAATTGCTCACGGAGATGGAATTTTAACCACATGAAATTGAATTCCGGATTGGAACAGGGACTACATTGTGGTGGAGTTTGGTAAGCTACATCAATACGCACATAAATGGCGAGACCGCGATGTTGAAAGAATAGTGGCACTAGTTCGTAGCCAGGTAGCTTCAGATCAGAGTGATCTGAGAAATGTGGGCGGTGTGGGCGGAGATCTACCTGTGTTTCACTAAGTGCCAAAACAGCGGGTCTGTATTTACAGACGTAGACGTACGCAGAAAAGTTACTTCTTAGCCCGCCTATATTGGCAATATCCACTCCGTACAAGTGAAGCAAAGCTTCGACCAACTTGGACCGTCCAACTGGTGGCAGTTGGCAAGACATCACACTGATTGGAAAGCCTACTTGCTGGAGGCACAGCTCCATCTCGGATTGTAGCGCCATCTAAGTGGGTGTGGAAAGAAGAAGAGAAAAGCAAATGCTTGTTATGTCTTTTTTACCGTGAAGGATACAAAATTATTGTTCGCGTCATACTCATATTGGTTTAGAGGGGTAACGGATGTTTAAAAAAAAAATAATTAAAATTTCGAAATTTGCCAGACTACCTAACATCGAGTAACTTAAAAGTCAGAACCTCACAGTCGTAAAATAAATTTTTATTATGTTTTCCTCAAAATTTTGTTTAAAAAAATAATCCTTACCTGCAGTCTTTTATCGCAGAAAAAAATCGCTCAAGTATTCCAGTCTTCAGAACTACAAATCGAATCCCCATTGCGGTACCGAAGGGTCGACCAGACACCGCAGACATGGCAGACAACTTGCAGTCGATAACGTCCAAACTCCAGCAACAACAAACAAATTATTTCATTCGTGTTTAATTCTTATCTGCTACAACAACTAATTAGACGTGTAAAATAAGTCGTTGGCTAAAAGTTTCAGTTAATTAATTGGGCCTGCAACAACCCAACTGTTACCCTGGCCAAAACGATGCCAAGCCAGGCGATCGTTTGGTTGCACTCGTTCATTCCCCAAAGGCGACATTCGGTCTGGGAACTTGGAACCAACGGCTACAGTCAAAAACTAAGAATCGGGAGTAGGTACAAATACTGCCAACCAAACGACAACTCCTAAAACAAAGAACACACGATAAGCGACACGATAAAGAGGTGCTGGCTCTGGATCCCAAAGGGAAATCCGCAGAATTTATTGAGAAATTCTCCACAGGCACTAAATTAGTTGCCAAAAGGAGGCGAGCTCTCAGATCGAATTCAATGAATTCCACAATTCCGCTACGTAAATTGTAGACATCCCGATCTTGGTGTTGTTGGTTGTTGGTTGCGGTACGGGACACACTCGGTACCGATACGGATGAGGCTATTTAGGGATATTTCCAGGGCATAAATTAAAAGATTTACATAAATACACACATTCCACATACAGGTGTCAGATTTCCAGCCACCACTCCTCTAGCCGTGATCATTCATTCATTCCTTCCTCTCAACTCTGTATCTCTGTGCGTCGTGGCGACGCGTTGTCCAGGTGTCGGCCAGCCAAGTCAGCGCAGACTTTTTTGCATTTAATTTCTTCCGAAATGGAATGATTAAGATTTTATTAGCCAACGTTTTGAGTTTCAGCCAATTAATATTCAACCTTTGTAAACGACGACACAGAGCACAGCACAATCACCAGAATATCCGACTGTCCGAAATGTCTGACCATCCGACCGTCCCGACCGGATAGATGTGATCGGTCGGGAGTTGCAAGGAATAAAAATACCAGTCCTGCTGTGGTGAGTGTGACTCGACGAGATCCGTATCAATATGAAATGTAATAATTAATATTGAAGACGATCCCAAAGGCGCAAGTGGACGAGGTGTCTTAAACGCGCTTAAAGCCAATGGTCATTATGGCACTGGGAACGGCTTACGTTTCCAGCGCGACTTTTTTTTCTTGTCATTGTCACGTTGTCGTCGTCGTGCATGGATCAGGGCGCGTTATGTGTGGAGTGCGACAAGTTAACACGCTCATTTGGAGGGCCTAATTGATGGACAATTTCTACATAAGAATTGTAATTCTTGGAGAAATGTCAGACAGACCAACTCTGGTTGAAGTGATTGATTTGTACGATTTGGAGGGAGTGTACTGTGTATCTGTTGATCTTGATTAAGGTGTTGGTATGATGCATTGTCGTCTTTGTGAAAACGGAAATGAGAAGATTAATATGCCACAGCTGATTGAATTTGAATTTTGTGTGTCACCTACCCTTTGGAATAATTCCAAATGAGTCAGAAGCGGTCCTTCTGTACAATGGCAGGGAGGCATAGACTTTTATATCAACTGCTATGAAGCAGAAATAAACGCTTTCGAAGGAGTTCAATGGGCTTTATTGGACAATTGAAACCAAGGATCTGTGATATTTTTTACCAAATTGTAACCTTACTTACTTACTTACTTAACGGGCTCCCGACCCGTGGAGAGTCTCTGCCTGAGACACTTCAGCCTTCCATCCTCTACGATCCCGGGCATGCTGCTTCCAGTTATCCAGACCAAGCGCTCTGGCATCCGCGATAGCTTGGTCTTTGAAACGTAGATTCGGTCTTCCTTGTCGTCTCGAACCTGAGGGCTGAGATTCGAAGATTCTCTTTGCTGGAGAATTGTTGTCCATTCGCTCGATGTGGCCGAGCCAATGTAGTCGACGTATTTTGGCTTTTTGGACTACATCCGCATCTTGGTATAGCTCATAGAGTTTGCGTTGTATCCCTCGAAGAATTTTTCTTTGGAAGGAGCCCAGAATTAGCTCTCTCTTCCTGCTTATCGTCCAGCACTCGGCGCCATACAGTAGAACTGGCAGCATAAGGTTTTTGTAAAGCGTACATTTCGTCCTTGGAATAAGGAGTTTTGAACCCAATTGCTTTGCCAAACCGAAGTAACAGCTGTTTCCTATGGTAATTCTTCGTCGGATCTCCACTAGGGTGTCATTCGTGGAGTTCATGTTTACTCCGAGGTAGATGAACTCCTTAACAACCTCGAAATTGTTGCTATCAATAGTGACGTTTTGTCCTAGGCGGTGGACAGATGATTCTTTATTTGTTGATAGCATGTATTACTTGGTCGTGTCCTCGCTTATTTCCAGGCCAGCGAATTTCGCCTGTTCTTCAATCGCCTCTATCACGGAACGCTGCGAGCGCCCGATGATATCAATATCGTCCGCATATCCCAGGAGCTGGACGAACTTGTTGAAGATAGTGCCTTCCGTGTTGACACCTGCCCTGCGCACGATCTGCTCTAGGACGAGATTGAAGAAATCACATGATAGCGCATCACCTTGCCGAAATCCGGTGTATGTTTGAAATAGTTCGGAGGAGCTATTGTACTTCCAAACTGCACGTTGAAGTGCGTGTTTTCCAGTGTCACGCGACACAACTGAATCAGTTTTGCCGTGATCCCGAATTCGACCATCGCCATATAAAGCTCCTGACGATTAATGCTGTCATATGCGGCCTTGAAGTCGATGAAAAGGTGGTGAGTCTCGACTTGAAATTCGTTGGTCTTTTCCAGGATTTGTCTCAGTGTGAAAATTTGGTCTATAGTCGATCTGCCGGGCCGGAAGCCACACTGGTACGTGCCGATTAGTGTGTTGCAGAACCGTTTGAGACGTTCACACAGTACGTTGGATAGGATCTTATATGCGACATTAAGCAGGGATATGCCACGATAGTTCTTGCAAGACATAGGATCGCCTTTTTTGTAGATGGGGCATATGGAACTGATAGTCCAATCGTCGGGCATGCTTTCTTCCACCCATACTTGGATGATGATCTGGTGTATGCTCTCTACCAAAATACCGCCACCGTATTTGAAGAGGCGCGCAGACGAGGGCATGGAGATATGATACTGTAGGAATGACTTTCGAAAGTTTTATCAGAGAATGATAATAAATGGCTACAAAGCCAGAATATAAGCCTGTTAAAGTGAGAATCTACAACTAGTAGTAGTGTCGCAGTCGGTGCTGAAAACCAGGGAAGACTACTTGTGAAGGCTGTGTAACACGATGATGGTTATAATCCTGCTGTCAACCAGAATGAACCATTCACCTTTGATGAAGACTATAGAGAATTTCGTCTTCCTAATCTAGATGAAGTTCAAGTAGCAATATCGAGGCTAAAGTCCAATAAAGCTATTGGCACAAAGAGACTGCTAGAATGGACCTGGCTGGGAACATGCAATAGCTCATCTGCAAGATATAGTCAGAGAAAAGCATCCCCAAGCATGGATTATCAGCATAGTTTGACCGATTCACAAGAAAGGTGAACAGTTTCATTGCACCAACACGGAGCAATAAATCTCTTAAACGTCGATTATAACATCTTTGCTGGCTATTATATGAGGATCTGAAATCATTCATGAACAATCAGGTTAGTCCGTATCAGTGCGGTTTTAGACTAGGAAAGTCTAGAATCGATCAAATATACACACTACGGTCTGGCGGTAAACGAGTGAAAAACACAGTACATGCTGTAATTCGAAAGTACTCAAACTGCCGGCCCGGCGGCTTGGCAAGGATGTCACTATTGGTAGTTCGCAGTTGCCAGCGGTATCAGCATTAGGAGACAAATGAGGAACAGAGGCGTCGCCGTAAGATCAAACTGGCTTTATACAAGACATTTATCATCCTGCTCCTGTTCTATGGCAGACATCTACGAAAACAACATTTAAAATGGCTGAGTCATGTTGAGCTGCTCAACACGGCGAAACAGTCGGCGCAGCAGAAGACAACTGCATCTAAGATGACGCTACACTGAAGACAACTGGCGAGAGACCCGTGCTGCATGAAGAGTCTTGTTGGTTGAAGCACGAGTTCACCCAGAACAGTAGTGGACTAAAAATCCTGGAACACGGTCATAAATCGTCAAAGGCTGTTTAAAACTCTTGCTTATCTCAATAAGTTGTCCAAACAGTTTTTGCTGAGTTACCGAACATTTCACTGGAAACTGTAAGGTCAATGAACGTGCCCAAAGTAAAATAATTCTAGATGTGTATTCAATATCTTAGCACATAATCAAGCAGTGTTGGGCGCGGTAAGTACCAAGATGCTGAACCGCACGGGATTTCATTTTTCATTTTAAATGCATTTTTATTTTCATTAATTCATTTACACTTACAAGCTAGACAAAAAAATGCTTAAAAATTAGCTTAAATAACTTACTGGCCCCATGCGGGCACTCTAGGTTAAACATAATACTTAATCTATGTCTTTCGACGTTGCTTACAGTCTATTTTGTTTTTTACATTTATTAACACTAAAACTAAGAAAATGAATTTTAATTAAAAAAACTTAGTATCAGAACTTTTTGTTATAATATAAAACTTAAAGCTAGACATATAAACTACCTAATAATAAATCTTAACCTTCTTAATCCTACTTAAACTATCCCTTATTTTAGAGAGTGTTACCCACCTCTGTTCTAATATATTTTTTTTTTTTATTTATTTTTTTTTTCTTTAGTTCTAACTTAATCCTACCTAAAACTATGCAAGCCGGCCATGGCTAATAAAATAGACAGACGACCGACTTTGCTTCACATGAAGCTACCTATAACTTGAGAAATTCGACGGCGAACCTTCCCCTCCTCCTACTAGCCACCAAAATTGTTGGTGCTGCCGAGCAACATCCCTCATGTCGCGACTCCCTAAGGCCCTACTGAACAGGAGACGCTCCGCACTGCCGTGTGCGACGGCTCCGTCGTAGTTGAGTCGCCTGTCCGCAGCTGTCCGAGCGACGTGGAAGATTAGCGGCACCGCTAATCTGTCCTGGATCAGACCTTTCATATCGAAGTAGAGGAACGCTTCCGGAGGAATAAAGCCGTTAAAGCGAACTCTCAGGTTGGATATCAGGTTGTTCGACGAGGTCATTGCTCTTGGAATGTGCCTTGGAGTCAACTTAATAACAAAATTGTCCACTCTTATTAGGTTCGCCCTATTGTATAAGACCTCATTAGGATAGAATTTTATGTCCTCGGACTCTGGTGTTCTGTATAAGCGACAAGTCCGGAGACAAGCCCTCTCAAACACCCGAATCTTTTCCAATAAGCTTGCTCTCACGTTGAACCACACGGGACAACCAAATACAAGCATAGGCCGGATAAGGGCCATGTAACAGATCACCTTCACCTTAGCATCGAGTTGGCTGTTATAAAACAGTCTCCTTGTAAGGGCAAAAGCACCTTTGGCTCTGGCCAGAGCAACATCTATATGTTTGTTAAAATACAGATATTGATCTAGCCAGATCCCAAGGTATCTGACTACATTTCGACAAGCAAGTGGCTGTCCATGTCGTCCGACGATAGAGAATTTTCGCCAATTCTTTCTGGTATCCCTAGAGGCCCCAGACAAAGGCTTCCTAAACAGAATGGTTTACAGTTGATTTTCAACTTCCAGTCATCGCAATATTGCTTAATTTTATCGAAGTCACGCTGCAAAAGTATGTTAATGACCTCAATCTTTGGACCTGATCTGTACGCGATTAAGTCGTCTGCGTACGCTATGGCATGGTGAAGTGAACCTATCAGATCACTTGTGTAAATGTTGAATAGGATCGGCGAATTTACCGCACCTTGTTGCAGACCGTTTTTAATGTTAAATGTTCCAGCAGAAGTCACATCGCCATTCTTCACGATGAACTGTCTACTGGAGAGCATATCAAAAAGAATATACAGCAGTGGTTTACCAATGCCCAACCTGTCCAGCTTGAAAAAGAGTCCCTCAAACCATACGGTGTCGAAGGCCTTTTCCAAGTCAATCAGGCAGGCACCCGTGCACTGTTTCTTGCCTTAGTTCCACTGGATATCAGAAACCAGTTTAGACGCAGCATGAATGATATCATGCCCCGCGTTGAAACCGAATTGATTATCCAGAACTATTTGTTTGTCCTCAACCCACTTAGTCAGGAATCTATTGATCACCTTCTCGAAAACCTTACTGATGTTTGCAAGAAGACTGATCGAGCGGAGATTCGCCGGATTGGATGTATCTTTATTCCTTTTGGGAATGGGGTGTACCACCGCAGTTTTCCAATGCGCTGGATAATGTGCATTATTCATTGCATTATTAAACAGGGTGGTATAAATGTTCACCGCTTCTAGTGGGAGATGTCGAAGCACAATGTTCGGTATTTCATCGGTTCCCACTGATTTCTTACTTCTAAGTGACTTGAAGATCGTTTGGAGCTTCACCTTCGAAATGAACGGTGGTAATACCCTATCGTCGGCGGTGACATTATTTGCCATATTCTCGTCACTGAACTGGGTGAAACCCGAGCTCTCGAATCGCCAGCTTACTATTTCATTTCGAAGGTAGAAATTGTGCACAAGGACTCGATTTTCCAGGTCGTGGTTGGGGCCAATGATGCCATTCGCCTTATACACTTCCTGGAAAGTCGCTCCTATAGCCTCTACTTTCTCCTGCGGATCCTCAATCACAAAGAAGTTGTCATCATCAACGGCCTCATTTGAATCGATGCCTGCTGCTACAAGTATTTGTTCGTTGTTCGTCGTTCGGGCGATTCTCAGACATGGAAGGTCGTTTTGATTATTCCTCCGAAATATTTTATTTATTTGCGGAAACATATTCGGATTGCTGGTGTTTACAGCCCGAATTTTGTCGTTCCAATACAAACTTACAGAATTTCTGTAATTTTCTTTTATTAATATTTGGAGGTTTTTGATCGACGACTTCAGTGTTACGATCTCTGGTGTTATGTCTGTCAGTAAACAAGGTTTTTAGTCTTGACAGCAGTCTACTTTTGTGTCAGTGCAGTGCGTCAATAGTTGCGTTGCGGAATAAGTCTTCGTCGTCAGTGTGTTGATACCGAGGTATCCTTTTGTCCATTGTTTGTTTAATTGTACCGCACGGGACTTCGGTACCAATACCGCGAGCTGTTGGCAATCGGAACATATGGAGTACAATGAGTGCTACCGTTCCGAAAAAGATGTTGGTAATTATAGGCGAGTGAAAATTGTTATCACCTTATAATTCGCAGCATCTTATAAAAATTTATAAAGGTATGCCATTAGGTATGGAATAGCACATCATTCAAATAGCCGCCTCGGCTTCGCTATCAGCTGTCAGTCCAATTGGTGATGACTCAGTCCAATATATGCGGCGTTATTCTGGCAATAGCGTGTTGAATATTGGCCTCGAGCTCGTCCAAAGTGGTTGGTTTGTTAACGTAGACTTAAGAACTTGACCTAGCCTCAGAGAAAATAATCGGGTGGTGTCAAATCGCATCATCGCGGCGGCCTATTGATGAACGCCCGCCATAAGACGACCCAGTCGCCAAATTTCTCCTTTATAACTTCGAAGGTTGCGACCTCACGACGAAATTCACGTTGCGTATGTACAACTGAGCCGGAATTTCGATATTTTTTAATAATTTCCTCACATTCAGTCAGCGTAAAACGATGCATGATAAAATGGCAAACTTTACTAAAAAATTTGACAGCTGAATGTCATTGGCAACTTTGACAGCTGCTGAAACATAACAATTGCAAAAACCATCATTGTATCTGATCACCAGTTAAATAAAAAAAAAACATAGAGGTTTCTATCATCCCATGGAAATGCATTCGCAAGTTAGATCCGACGGATTAGACTAATGCCAGGTAGTCAGAGGGCGCAATCGCATAGGAGCCTCCTATCTGTAAAATGGACACACATCGGCATCTTTATGATCAAGTGGAATACATGCTAATTAACGAACTTTGCAAGAACTATAGTCTCCTTGAACTTCTTAAAACTTGCACCAAATAGTTTGACTTTGAAGCATGTCTTATATACTCGTATCTATCCTTCTGGGAGGAAGATGCTTTCATGGAGGACAACTCAATCCACTTTTACACAGATGGGTCTAAAACTGATAGCAGGGTTGGTGGCGGTGTTTTCTCAGATAAGCTCAATCTAAGCCTCTCCTTCCGTCTTCCAAATCACTGTAGCGTGTTCCAGGCTGAAATTTTGACGATTAAAGGAGCTCTGTTCTGGCTGAAGAAAAACGTGATATCTGCAAAGGATATTCGCATCTTTTCGGATAGTCAGGCAGCAATCAAGTCCCTGGACTCAGTCTCACCTTGAATGCCGATCATCTCTTATGGTGATGACAGAGCAGTTCAACCTTCAACTTTTCTGGGTGCCGGGCCATACAGACATTCCAGGGAATTGTAGAGCTGGCGAACTCGACAAAATTGGAAACACTCTACCTATTCTACCGGAAAAGGGTGGCATAGGTATATCAACCATCGAGTGTAAATTAATATTAAATTCAAATCTGGCTAAAGCTGGATCTTAAATGTTTGATCCTTCTAAATAGGAAACCTTTCAGTGCCATCATAGGTGTCGTCACTGGACACTGCCTAATAAGCAAGCATGGCGCCTTTATAAACGATTTCTGTAGTAGCTGAGGAGGCAATACCCCACCTACTCTATACATGTCCAGCTCTCTCCCAAAGAAGAAAACTTCACCTAATAGTTTCCTTCTACAATGATTAAAGCGATCTAAAGAATACAGACGTTAACAGTCACCTACGCTTCATCATAAGCTCAAATTGGTTACAAGAGTAGGAGGATCACAGATCCACCTGGCATCACAATCGGCCAATAAGCCTAAGTGGATTGGTCTTTCCAACAGCCACTTTTACCTAGTTACCTTTATAAAATATGTTATGGACCATCGTCCACTCACTGAATCAGGTAAAATAGTGGATTGTATCCACTCTTTTAAGTGTAAAGTCATAGAAAAAGTTTGCAAGACTTTGGATACAACCTGAAGAGGTCTAAAAGGCGCTGCATATCCCTTACAATGCTGCCTTATAACCCCGATAGGTGATAAAGTCAGCTGAACGCTTTGATAATACAAGACGGCTGAGAAAATATTTGTTGTGCATCCATGTTTATGGTTTGGTTTTACTCTCCGCACCTGCTTCGGCACTAAGTAATCATTTACCTAGATCAATTGTACTCGGGTACTGGTCCTAACAACAAATGACCAGCTACAGTTGCTTAACTAACAATGCTAACGACTCAAGAAACTTTTAATTCTCCACAATGAATCGTGTATACGAATAAAACACTCCACAACAACCTAATTTAGCCAATCGATAATTAGACTCAAAGTTAACGTGTAATTCAGTCACGGCATCTGAGTCTTTAACATCTAAACGAGGAGTGTAAGCCACGCTCATAAACTTAATGGCTTTTAATTTTAAGTGGAAAAACGAGTTCAATTACTCGGCATTATGAAGTTTATTGCCTCCGAATTATTGTCGATTGAAACCGCACTAAACATAGATAACTGTCTACCAAAACATAATTTCCCAACTTCTTAACAACTTATTCTAGGAACATGGAGACTTTAACTAGTCTCGCACTTGCTATAGATACTCGTACTCGTATATGGTATGTTACGACAACACAGTTCGGACTATCCTACAGCAACAGATGGCAACCTCTCATTGACCCCGCGGCAAAATGTTACAACACTTTGCCAACGAAAATTTGTCTATTTCGACCATCTGACTAATTACAAGTAGACAAGTCTCCGTTTACTTTGTCCACGATCTAAGTTTGGCCAGAAGGTTTCGTCTGTCGGTTAGCTGCTACTCGTATCTAAGACACATTAACGATGACATTCCGATTAGGCAGAAGCGCGTTAACAACTCGTAATAATTTTTAATAGGCAGGCAGTTATTCTCATAAATGTATCTTGTGTCTTCAGATACCCCCTTCGCGGCCCTTTTCCACAACAAAAGAATGAAACTATCTGTAAGCACGCGCGCTTGTCTTGTGTATCCAACAGATCCAGTGCAGAACGTGCTCAGAGCTTCGCTCTTCTTTTAATGAGGAACTTTAACCTCTTTTTCGGGCAACAAATGTTCACTGTCATCCGACATGGTGGCTGGACATGATACAAGTAGAAGTCCAAAATATCCAACCGTCCTTGATTCATGAGAACAGAATGTCATAACATTATGAACCGTATTATCCGCGCATTAGGGGTTAATGCTTCGGGTATTAGTCACTCCTCAAGTGACGGAGCTCTGTGTGTGGTACGTAGGCAATCGTAGATACTCGTACAAATTAATGTTTCCAAAAATATTCGGGACTGTCGTAACTGGCAGTCATCTCGCATTTACCTCATTACGAGTATTTGCCTCATAAAAAGCTGATCGCAATCGATGTTGATGTTTTAGAAGTGCCTGTGGTACGTAGTTGCGTGTACGATCAAAACTTATGAAACCAATGCTCTTGGGGGGTTTCTTTGACACGGCTTGTGGTTAACGTCCTTTGCTTGTAGGCCTGTGACAAATGGTCCGAAGGGGAAAAAGATGTAAATCTTATTAATTACCAGAGGTAAGTGAATTTGCAAATTTTTACTTACCGCCGTGCGATTGTCAGAGAGTGGACAATAATGTGACGATACTGAACCGTGATATGGGGTCAGCTACAATATACGAGTATCTGTACTCAGCAATGGCCGCATTTTATGATGATGAATTTCCAACAACAAAAAAAAAAATTGTCTTTCTTCATCGTGTGAGGTATAGATGGACAATAGGACGTCTCTTTGGTTTGAGTACCGCAAAAATCAGTTATGACCCGAAAGAATTTTTTAATTGGAAATAAGAAGTTTGTCACGGTTTATGGAGCTAGAAGAATGCGAGGAATCTTGCTAAAGAAAGTAGTCTATGAGGTGTGTTGGGATTTTTTTTTCCAATTTCTGAGAATCAAAAGATGCTCCAGAGAGATGCTACGCAGCTATAAACGCTCAAGACTCATGATGAAAGCGCATTCCGATGGTGTGACATGGGCGGTTTTTCCAAATTCATTACTCTGACTAATATCGGACTCATGACTTCGTGAGTCAGTTTCGGCATGGAGTGGCCTCTGATATTGTAAATCTTTGCACTATTTGAAAGCTGAACTATTTGTTGATATTGATTGATGACGCACTATGATATCAATGAGAATAAAGTTTACTTCGGCACTATAGTTAAAGGAAGGAATGAGCCGTAGCCGCTGTGAGTAAAATTCTAGCTGAAGATACGGAATTGTTAATTCGGTGTCAATAGCAAAGGATTGGACCTTGTTCATCTACAATACTATGTGAAAAATTTTGAGAACACATCTCGGCCGCCATTCGTATAGCATCCACCTGTTGCAGTAACTAAAACTACGTGCCATACTTCGATAAAAGTGCACTGTTGTGTGTCGCCTTCACGGTGGTGACATTATTAGTTCTTATTTTGTATTAACAGGAGAATAAAGTTCGGAGGGCCTAAATGCCCTTCTACTTCCTAATCTCAGCGATCCCGACTTAACAGTTGCCAGACTAAAGACTGCCAAAGGCTCCTTCTGGCTAGCATCGGCATACCTTGGCCAGGATCATGTGTGCCCTCTCCCTGGTGATAACTTAGAAAGGGTGGTACTGGAGGCTAGAAGGCAAAAAACTGGCCTCATCATCGGATGCAACGATAACGCGCATCATACGGTATGGGGCAGTACCGACATCAATGATAGACGTGGGTTACTTTTTGACTATATTATAAGAACTAACCTCTTTATTTGCAACATTGGCAATGAGCCCACTTTTATAACTAGAAACCGTCAGGAAGTGCTAGACTTAACTCTTGTCTCCGACAGCATCACTCAAATGCTAGCGAACTGGACGGTATTGTCTGAACACTCTTTTTAAGACCACAGATACATTCAATTCAGCCTGAGTGATGCTCCCCCAAGCCAACCAATATTCCGCCACTACCGGAAAACTGATTGGCCAAAATACAGAGGAATACTGTCAGAAACGCTATCCTCTGAACTATCAAGTCCCCCGCGTGACACCAATTAGCTTGACATGAAAGTCAGGGAATTCACTCTGGATCTCAATCAGGCTATGGCCGCTTCCTGCCCTCTTATTCAACCTAGAGGCAAGAAAAAGCCACATTGGTGTACATCAGCACTGGGACTACTCAGAAACACTTGAAGAAAACTTTTGAACTTAACAAAGAGCACAAGAAAAGTGACTGACTGGGACTCATACAAAGAATCCTTCAAATCCCTGGAGGTCCTTCTGTGACAAAATCACGGACTCCTCTGCGACATCGCTGCTAAGAAAAATCCTCTCTACAAATCCTATGATGCCTAGCTGTTTGAAAAAAAAACCGATGGCTCTTGGACAACCTCAAGTGATGAATCACTAACCTGCCACTGGACACCCACTGTCCAGGTAGCTCTCAATTCGCGCCCAGTAGCAACCTAAACAGGACTACTGTGACCGTGACCAAAATTCATGGTCTGATCACAAAAGGCAAACTGCACTGGCGCTGCATAGCCTCAAACCATAAAAGTCTGCTGGTCCGGGCGGTATAATACCTGCCGAGCTTCAGAGGCCCTTAGATAATATTCTGCCTGCGCTAGAAAATAGTATGAGGAGCTGTGTTGAACTTATCCACATTCCACTGTCATGGAGAGGAGTCAATGTAGTTTTCATTCCCAAAGCCGGAAAATGTTCTCATGTTGTCCCAAAGGACCTCAGACCTAAAAGTCTATCATCTTTCCTTCTGAAAACTTTAGAACGACTGATTAATATCCATATACGAGCTAAAATTGATCCTAAACTTCTGGCAACGGCTCAACATGCCTACTGTAAAGGAAAGTCGGTGGAAACGGATCTGCATTCACTGATTAGCCACATCGAATGATCCCTACAATATAAAGAGTACACAATGGTTGCTTTCCTGGACAACAACGTCAACACATCCACAATGACGACTGCGCTGTCAAATCTGCAGGTAGACAGTGATTCGTCTGCTGATGCCAAACAGCAGGATAATCAACTCCAAACTGGGTGAGACTTCTGCTAAAAGATTTGTAAGCAGAGGTACGCCGCAAGGCGGTGTCCTTTATCCCCTTCTCTGGAACTTAGTAGTAAATGAACGGCTGGTAGCAGGGTGATTGCCTATGTGGATGACGTTGCTATAGCCGTCTCAGGTAAGCATCTTAATACCATTAAAGAACTCCTTCAAGTAACTCTAAATAGATTAGCCCGTTTGGCAGATCGCTGTGGATTGGGAATAAACCCCCTTAAAACTGATCTTGTCCTCTTTTGCAGGAAATACAAAATTTCAACAATACACCCTCCTGCAATAAACGGTACCAGTTTAGTGTTTTCCGATACAGCAAAATATCTGGGTCTCATTTTTTACAGAAAACTAAACTGAAAACCTAGCATTCAAGAAAGAGTCAATAAAGCTGCAGCAATAGAGAGCAGCATCTCTTGCAAAAAAGCCATTGGGAATAAATGGGGCTTTCAACCTCGGATAACCCACTGGCTATACACCTCGGCTATAAGACCGATACTCACCTACGGCGTTGTCATCTGGTGGATGGCCTTAGACAATGCAGTCAACTGCAGCAAACTAAGCAGAGTACCAAGAACTGCATGTCTATGTATAAGCGGAGCGTTGCGGTCTACTCCCTCTGCGGCATTAGACATTCTGTTTCGCTTGACACTCCTCGATATTTAAAGCGACTAAACAGTGGACAAATAATCCATTTAGCCATTTCAGCATTCTTAATACATTAGGAATCCTCACAGAGAACATCGATTACATCACACCTGAACTTTGGTTTGACAAAAACTTCCATGTAAGCTTCCCCTGTAGATCCTCCTGGGTAGAAGATGCTTCCATGGAGGACAAGTTAATCCATCTCTACATAGATGGATCTAAAACCGATAGCGGAGCTGGGGGCGGCGTTCCCCATACACGCTAAATCTAAGCCTCTCTTTCCGTCTTCCAAGTCACCGTAGCGTGTTCCAGGCGGAAATTTTGGCGATTAAAGAAGCTCTGTCCTGGCTGTAGAAAAACGTGATATCTGCAAAGGATATCCGCATCTTTTCGGATAGTCAGGGCGCTTTCAAGTCCCTGTACTCAGTCTACTAAATTTTAAAACCGCCCTTGAATGCCGATCATCTCTTATGGAGATGGCAGGGCAATTCAACCTTCACCTTTGTTGGGTGCCGGGCCACAGGGACATTCCAGGAAACTGTAGAGGGGACGGACTTGCCAAAATTGGAACCACTCTACCTACTCTACAGGAAAAGGGTAGCATTGGCATACCAATCGCTGCGTGCAAACTAACATTAACGCTGGATTCCAATAAAATAACAGACCTTAGGTGGACTGTTGGACCAACATGTCTAGCGACCAAACAGGCCAGATCTGGATCTGTTTCGCTCTAAGTGTCTGATCCTTCTAAATAAGAAACATCTCAGGGGCATCATAGGTTTTATCACTGGGCACTGCCTCATAGGCAACCACGCAAGAAGGCTTGGCGCCTTTACAGATGATTTGTGCAGAAGCTGCTTGGACGACGAGGAGGAGGAGACAATCCTCCACCTACTCTGTACATGTCCAGCTCTCTCCCAGAGAAGAAAACTTCACTTAGGAGCTTTCTTCTACAACGACCTAAACGATCTAAAAAATGTAGACGTAAACACCACGGAATGCCGTTACGCGCTCTCAAGACTAAAGGATAAAAAGATATGCGAAAATATACTCGTATGTCTCTTTCTAGCATGTGTTTACAAAAAATCCGACTCTGTTTGCTTTGAGGGAAAAACGAAAACAAGTGTCATGGTGTCCATTCAACAGAACGGCCTTCCTACTGATATAACCAATCTCAGGAACCTTTGCAACAGGTGCCTCGAAATCTTCAACACACCTCCCCAAAAGGTTGCGGATGACCTCGCTGCTTTCCGCAGCCATGTACATTCTCAAGGAATTCTCAACTTCAGCGTAGCCGAGCTTCTTCGCCTGCATCTCATATAGACTCCCCTACCCCTCCACGTAACAAACTGCCAACTTACATTTTACTATCAAAACGTAGATCCTTGCGCTCTTAAACTCGTGCTGTTTTGTTTAAATCTCATTGCCTCTCTTTCGACGGCTATGCTCTTACAGAAACCAATCTGATCCCCGGCATAAAGAGCCAGGAGCTATTCCCCTCCTCTTATAATGTTTTCCGAGATGACGATCACTCTCTCCCTATAGTTAATGATCCTGCCCTCCTTAAAGTTGATTCTCCATGCAGAGGTGTCCTACACAATAACCTCAACGCGTTTTTTTTTTTTACAATTTGCCCGCGCTCAAGGGATTAAGTACCCTTTAAATGTTTGCACACAGCGGTGAACCGGTGAACGTTGGTTTTAAATGTTTGAAGGTTATAATGACTAGGAAATAAAGAGCTTAGGAACGAATCACGATATTTTAGAGTACGTCCTAAAGTGGGCTTGAGGGTATATTGATGAGCATTCATAACGAGACGGTTAAGAGTTTGAAGGGGCGGAATGCTACTGGCGATTTCTATGGAGCACTGGTGGTGGAAATAGCGATAAAACAGAGTGAGACACGAGACATTACATCGGTGTTCGAGGGTGCCCATTGTTTGAGTGATATTAGTATCACCTATGAGTTTTATCGCACGGTTTTGGATCCTATCTAGCAGGGACGTGTGTCCGTGTCATCAGCAAAGGAATATATTGGATTAGAAGTGGCAGACAAGAGATCATTGATGAAAATGAAAAAGAGTGTTGAAGGCAGAACGGAGCCCTGGAGCACACCAGCCGTTATTGTGTGTATATCAAACTTGAAAATATCCAAGACAACTTGAATTGAATGTTCCGAAAGGTAATTTCTAGTCCATTGAAGAAGAGAGTCATCGATCACAAAAGCACGCATTCTCGACAAAAGAGCCTGATGCCAAACTCTGGCAAATATCTTAGAAATATTAAGTGCATCTATCTTGGTTTAGCCAGATTGATGTACGCTTTGGTTCCACTTTTCGGTGAGACATGCCATCAAATCACCAGTGGACCTGTTGTTACGAAAACCGTACTGCCGGTCATTGAAAAGTTTTCGTGTTTCGAGATATTTCATGAGCTGACGGTTTATCAACGTTTCCATGACCTTGGAGAGAAGGGACATAAGTGCAATGGGTCTGTAGGAAGAGAGAAAGGAATATTCGACTTTTTTAGGGACGGTCTGGACAAATGCTGTTTTCGATCTGCTCGGAA
This sequence comes from Volucella zonaria, assembly GCA_963966105.1. Lineage (NCBI taxonomy): Eukaryota > Metazoa > Arthropoda > Insecta > Diptera > Syrphidae > Volucella > Volucella zonaria. The sequence continues at coordinate 313,719,482 of OZ014530.1, read as the reverse complement.
AGAGTGCTAAAAAGTAGGATTGACGAATAGCTTACGCTGTGGTTTTGCGAGGAAGAACACCTCTTCAGAAGGAGGGGAGATATACCATCTGGACCAGCGGATTTATACATGTTGAGATCTTTAAGAACTCTTTCTACTACATGAGTGCGAAAGTAGATTCGTCCCATTGAAGATTCGACGCACTCAAGTGTAGGCGGGAACAAAGCACAATCTGGGAATGTTGAGCTAGCCGTAAAGTGTGCAGCAAGCAGATTGGCCTTGTCCAAAGAGCTGACAGCTGGAATGTTATTGTAAATGAGAGTTGGGATGGAGGATGAGGCAGAATTTCTAATGTTTTTGACGAATGAATAAAAATTTTTACTGCCTTTGGGACATTGTAGTATTTTTTGCCTCAGTTTTTGGTCGTATTGGAATTTCACATGCTTGAGAAAGGTGTTGCAGTCATTTCTGGTTCGTTTAAACTTTTTTTCAGTTTTCCTCTGTCGGGTTGGTCTTGTAGGACGGAAAAAACAATTCTCTAACCCTAACAGCCTCTTTACAGCTCGAGTCGTACCATGCCTTTTCTTTTGGTTTGATACTCTTAATCCGATAAGGGATAAAGGATCTCATTCCAAGGAGAATAGTGTCTGTGATCATATCAGCAGCGGCATCCACGTCGTTATCGAGGAAACATAACAACCAGTTAAAATTCCTGAAGAAGCTGTTAAGCTGGCTTCTCGTATTGCCATACGGTTCTTTTAGGAATCTTTTCTCTAACTATGTGGTGGGTGACGAGAAATTAGCTGATATGACACAATGGTCCGACGAGCCTAGAGGGGAAAGTACATCAACGGTGTACTTATAACGGTGAGAAGTTAGAAACAAGTCCAGGGTGTTGGCGGTATGACTTCCAACGTCTGGTATTCGTGTGGGCTCATTTACAACCTGGGTTAAGTTATTTTTCGCAGCGAATGCGGCTCCTGCACTCAACCGCTTCTCTAGAAAAAACCGAAGAAACATAAGTAGCAGGTGATCCGGCAAAAGCAACGTTCGCAAGTTTTGCCAAAAGCTAAAAAGAACGTGTCAAACAAACAAGTCGAGAACAGAAATCTGTAGATGAGCAGATTAAGTAAGGTCTTGATATATGGCTAAAAATAAACTATTTAACAGCGGGGATGACCGAAGTTTTGCAGTCAGGATGAACGAATCTTTCAACCTGGGCAATGAAAGCCTTTAAAACCCGACCAAAATTAAGTGAAGATATCAAAACCAAAACATAGAAATGGTGTTTCAGCATGATTTGCCGCAAGAAAGCAAATCCTCTACTTTGTGCCCTCTATAGAGGTTTAGAATTGTTTTGCGGGAACTTCTGAAACCATGTGTCAACCATCTAACTTCACCAAGATTTGGTGTCAAAAAGGATTAGACAAGGTGATGAGCCGTAATGAGATTTCTTCAACAGCTTTGCATACGCTGATGACACAGATATCGTCGGCAGAACACAGCGGGATGTCACTGATGCGTTTGCAAGTATTGAAACAGAAGGGCACTGTGAGCAATGAAAAAACATCAGTCGCCTGAAATACTGATGCATGTAGAGCGAATCCATGTTCACGGCGCGAATAATGTTTATGTCGAAAAGTGGCCTCAATCATCTAAAGACTGTTGACCAAAGACCGCCGCACAGTTGACTCAATTGAAGAGTTGAAGCCCAACTACCCCTTGCAACATAACGAGGTCTAGGCCAATAAGTAAGTATTAAGTACAATAGAACATTATTTACTAAGGCAATAGATTCCCATTGAAAGAATTTCTCCCAAAGTTTTATATTTATACAATTATTTTGCCAACCTAAAATTTGACAGCAACATCAACCTTGAACTGTATAGATACTCACACATTAGCTCACTCACAAATATTATGGAAGCAATATTAATTCTCTTATCTCAAAACTAAAATTCTAAATTTTACAGGCTTGTTCCTTTAGCGGCATTTATGCAAAGAACCCGAGAAAATTTGTTTACGACAATAGTCTCGCCTCTGACAGCTGCCTATAGTAGGCTCCTTAATTACCTTGGAAGCAATAAAACTGAAGAAGATAAACATGAATCTAAGAATATGAGAATGTCTAAATCTTCCATTGATTTCATCTCCGCAACTATTCGCCGTATAGGTCGACTTCAGATGTTATTCCTGTTGAAAGTGATTAGCCCTTAGTCGGTCCATAGAGCTGGACCAGAGCAAGCATTCGACTGAACAGCAATTACCAATGTTTTTATTGTCACACATTTGCTGGGCTGCGGCTCAAATGTCTCGCGCATTTGATGCGATGCGTTTCTGATTTAGCCAGGATAACGCCTATTTTCGCGTGAATCCTTTGGAATTTATAGCACACACTAGTGCAGAGTGTGGTGGCAGAGTTATCAGTAGTTCTACCTTTTGCACGCGGTTCTGTCGTCAATTAGAACATCAGAAACAGCAGCTCGTTTCGGATGCATTATCTTTATCGTTTCATCACCATGGCCATCATTTCTCTTTTCTTTTGTTTTGCCGTTTTTTAGTGCGAGGTTTCCCAACCCAAAATGGTTTTTTGGTTTTGGTTTTCAAATCTCTTTGTTTTTATTTTTTTTTTTGGCAAAAGAACATTGTATCTGTGTAGCTGTGGTGATGCGCGCACGGTCACTGGCAGTTAATTAATTTAATTTTATTTTTTCGCTGCGGTTATTTCGCGCACCGTAGCTAATGTCTTAGCATTCACGGGACGTGCTCACCAGTTTTTATTGGCCTAAGCGAGGGATGTTTTAAGCCAGAGTCCAGATTAACATCAGTTAACCGATGTTAAATGCTAGTTTGGGAAAGAAATAACGAGCCTCGCGGCTATGGGGCTATGGGGCTATGCCTTGCTTGTCGGAGATACCTTTTTTCGTTAATTATTTTATAATTTTCTTTAGTTTTTATGTTTGTTGTTGTGTAATGGACCGAAAAGAGGTGTGATATATAGCTTATGCTGTTGCCAATCTTTTTTTTTTGTCTGTAACAGCTTTTAAGGACAAAGGGTCATGAAATCACATTAATTGCATGGAAGACTTAGGAGGACTGCGCAGGACAGTAAAATTTTGTAAAACGAACTTTGTACTTTAAACAATAATTTGGTAGATGTTTTTGGTTTACCCTGCTCAATTTTCCTTATCGAATGATGTGATGGATAAACTGACTTTGATATATCCGTTTTCTTACTGAGCCTTACAACTTTCTTCAATTTGTATTTCATAAATGCCAAGCTAAAACAATTGCAATCGTACCTATTCCTTCGGCGATAAACGGGCCATCCCATCACAAATTAAGTTTTGTCTTCGCTAAAGGGCTCATTATTCGTTTGCATCGACAGATGAATATTTTTTCTTAAATGAGCTCTACCATATTATTTCGGAAACCAGATCATTATTGTAGTGAGTTCAAGAACCTCTAATGACCACCTTAGATACCGGAGAAAACCTTATTTGACTAGCACCTCCGTTGATATAACTGAGATGAACACTGAATCTAGTAGCCTCGGCTGCGTGGTATGATTCGAGATGTAAACAGCCCGCCAGGGTTAAAGAACTATTTTTTTGCAGACCAACCCGACGGAGGAAAACCGAAAAAAGTTCAAACGATCCAGCTGGTAAAATTCCAATACGACCAAAAACTGAGGCAGAAAATGTTAGAAATTCTGCCTCATCCTCCATCCCAACGCTCTTTTTTTTACTTTTAAATTCATTTTTATTGATTCTTTCATTATTACTTACATTCTAGACAAAAATGATTAAATCTAATTTGACAACAACAGTTACTTATTCTAGCTTACTGGCTCTTACCGAGCGCTCTAAACTTTACAATCTCATTGAAATTATGCCTTTCGGCCTTAAAAACTATCTTACAATTAATCTTATATATCAGTATTACAATATGAAATTCTAAGAAAAGGTTTTCGAAAAACTTAGATACTGTATCTTTTAAATTTTTTATAAAACTTAAAACTATGTCCCTATTCTACTTAACCTACCTAAGCTACTTAACCTAACCTAACTATAATCGGGATGGTGAGCAATCGTAGCCTCTCGCACCGAGTGGTCACCATACCAATTACGATTTCGGGCGCCTGGCATTCGTCAACATCGTGCACAAGCATCCCCGAGATTTAACCAATGCCATAAAGCATCGGTCACTTTTCAGCGGCACCGAATTATATTGACGAACGTGGCCTCTCCACGAGATCCCCCTAACTATCCTTAATCTAACTTAGAACTAAAAGGAGTGTGTTACCTTAGTAACGTACCGACCTAGGAAAGCGAGCCCACCCTCTCCCCTTCTAGAAGCCACCAGAATTCGGTGTACTGTTTCTCGGTATCGATCCGATGCCTGTCCGCAATCGCGGGACTAAAACGGAGGAGCTCCTGAGCATTGGCGACATACCCGTCGTAGATGAGCCGCTTGTCCCTCGCACCGCGGTGGCGGTGGTATATTACCGGTATACCATCCCTGCTTTGCATTAACCCTTTAGCATCAATATGGAGAAATGCCTCTGGCGGGATAAAGCCCGATAGAAGCGTGCTCTCGTGGTACATTTCATTGGGGTAATAAGCCCCAAAGATCAGGCTATTATCGTTAGTCATTGCTCGTGCAACGTGTCTTCGCATTACCTTAATCAGGAAATTGTCAATCCTATTCAGATTAGCCCCCTCGTAAAGGACTTTGTTGGGATAATATTTTTTGTACTCTGATTCTGGTGTTCTGTACAAGCCGAGGCAGGTAATAAGACACTGCCTTTTAAACACCCGAATCCTTTCCATCTGATACGGCGCTACATTGAACCATACGGGACAACAATACGCGATGACTGACCTGATTAGGGCCACGTAGCATATGACCTTCACCCTGGAGACAAGTTGACTGCTGTGAAATAGCCTTCTTGTCAGGGCCAAAGCCTTCTTGGCCCCAGCAAGACAAGCATCTATATGTTTGTCAAAATATAAATACTTATCGAGCCAGATACCAAGGCATCTCACTACGCTTCTCACCGCTAGCTGGTGAGATGGCCAGTTCTATCTAGAAGCCCATCTCAATGGAGTTCTAAACAAGATTGTCTCCGACTTTTGAAAATTAATTTTCAATTTCCAATCGTCACAATACGCCTTAATATGATCGAAGTCACGTTGCAAAAGGGTATTAATGACTTCGATTTTTGGACCTGATCTGTACGCCACTAAATCGTCTGCGTACGCTATGGAATGATTGAGGGAACCTACTCGTACTAGATCACTTATGTAAATGTTAAACAGTATCGGAGAAATCACAGCCCCCTGTTGTAAGCCGTTTTTAATGTCAAAGATCTTGCTCGAAATGACGTTGTTACATTTAACAACGAACTTCTTTCCCATAAGCATGTCGTAAATCATATATAGCAGGGGTTTCGGCATGCCCATCCTGGTCAACTTATAGAAAAGCCCCTCTAGCCATACGGTGTCGAAGGCCTTCTCAAAGTCAACCAGGCAGGCAACCGTACACTGGTTCTTGCTTTTATTCCATTGTATGTCGGAGACCAGCTTTGACGCAGCATGAATAGTGTCATGTCTCGCCCTAAAACCAAATTGATTTTCCGGAATTATATTATTTTCCTCTACCCACTTTAACAGCGCTCTATTAACCACTTTCTCGAATACCTTGCTAATATTCGGAAGCAAACTAATTGACCGAAGATTAGCAGGGTTAGTTCTAACTTTATCCCTTTTTGGGATTGGGTGTACCACAGCTGTTTTCCAATGCGTCGGATAATATGCATTATTCAGCGCATTGTTAAACAGCGTAGTAAATATATCCACTGCTTCCAAGGGCAGGTGTCTTAATACGACGTTTGGAATACCGTCCATTTCCAACGACTTTTTGTTTTTCAGAGATTCAAAGATGCACAGGAGTTCATCTTTTCGCACGAACAAATGAGAGGAAGCTCGTTCATCGGCGACGATGACGTTTGCCGCGTTTTCTTCATTGAATACGGTGAAACCGTGATTCTCGGATCGCCAATTTTGAAGTTCGTTGCGCAGATAATAGTGATTTACGTAGTCCCTGTTGTCAATGTCGTGATTACAGCGAACAGGATTGTTCACCGTATACACGGCCTCGAAAAAAGCTCCCAGCAAATCCACTTTCTCCTGTGGGTCTTCGACCACGAAAAGACCGTCGCCTGAGTCGACACTCTCTGGACTTATGCCAACGGTCAGTAGTGTCTGTCTGTTTTCTGTTGATTGTGGAATTCGGACACACTGAATGTTATTGTGATCTTTCCTCCTGAACAATTTATTTATCTGCGGGAACATATTTGGACTGCTTGATTTTATAGCCCGAATCTTATTGCCCCAGTACAGACTTACAGACTTACTGTAATTTTCTTTAATTAATTGTTTTAGGTTTTTGATCAGTGACTTTAGTGCTCTTATTTCCGAGTCGTTTCTGTCAGTGAACTGTCTGTACAGTTACTTAAGCCTCGAGAGTAGTCTACTTTTGTGTGCGTACAATGCGTTGATTGCTGGAGTCCTGTACTTTTCGATCTGGCTTTAGTCGGAGTATTCTATCCGAGGGATAGTCTGCTCCACAGTTCGTTTGACAACGTCTTGCATCGTCAGTAAATTACGGTCGATTTCTTCGTTAGTTAAGTTTCTGTTAGTCGGGGGATCAATTCCACTCAAACGTAAATTACGCTGTAAGATTCTGGAGAAGCACGACCACCGTACTCTACGGCAGTCGTATGACTACACTTGATCATACTGTTCCAGCTGCGTTTGCTCGTTTGGGATCCGTATTGTGGCGGCAAGTCCGTAGTGATCACTATCGTACTCGAACGCTCGCAAACAGTTCCTTGTGTTTCGATCCGTGTTAGTCAGTTCTAGCCTACTGTCTGTTAATGCCAAGTCCAGGAAAGAGCCGGCTGACGGGAAGGATGGAATGTTCGTCGCGTACAGTTCAAGTGTGTACTCAATCATATTTTGACCCCACCAGTTGTATAACTGGTTGCTCCTGGTGTTTGGCGGATTATTTCCCCATGCCGCATGTCTAGCGTTAAAATCTCCGGCCAAAAAATAATAATTTTCCTCCGATTGAAGCTGAAGGCAACGAAAAAGTATTTCGAGCTCAGTTATAAATTGAATGGGATTAGGTACTTCAGGTGCATAAAGCGACACCACATACACTCGCCTTCGGCTATGAAGAGGAATGCATACGATGCAGGCTTCCAACACAAGGAACCTCATTAAGCCCCCGCTATATATGACCCTATGGCACATGCCTTTGCGTAATAAGATACCAACCCCACCCCCTCGTGAGGAATGTGGACGGTCTCTTCGATATATATTGTAGCCCCTGCAGCCCATTTTGTGATTCTGGTTGAGCTTAGTTTCGCTAACCAAAAGCACATCTGGGCATTCACTTAGCAACTGATTTTGTAGGTTGGCCCTTCTCTCGATCCTGATTAATGAGTTAACGTTTAACGCAAGGATCTTCAGATTAACCTCATTCAACGTAGCAGACATTATATCGGCGTGCCTGACTTGTCAAACAGTGTCGAATAGATGACGTCAACGACGAGTCAACTACAGCTCCACTGAGCCACACACAACACTTGTTAATTGATTTCTTATTTTGCTATTTAATTGTCTTTTCACTTTTCTGTGCACCACTTCAAAGCCGATCGTCCTCTATGCGAGTTGGGAAACGACTGTGGCATCCCAACGCTCATTTACAATAACATTCCAGCTGTCAGCTCTCTGGACAAGGCCAATCTGCTTGCTGAACACTTTGCGGCCAGTTCAACACTCCCAGATTGCGATTTGTCCCCGCCTACATTTGAGTGCGTCGAATCTTCAATGGGACGAATCCACTTTCGCACTCGTGTAGTAGCAAGAGTACTGAAAGATCTCCCCTTCTTCTGAAGTGGTGTTCTTCCTCGCTGGCAAAACCACTGCGATCATTCCTACTCTTTAGGACTCTTTCCGAGCAGATGGGAAACAGCCTTTGCCCAACCCGTCTTAAAAAAGGCGAATCTTCCTCTCTCTCCTCCTACAGACCCATTGGTAAACCGTCAGCTCATGAAATGTCTCGAAATGCAAAAATATGTCAATGACCGGCAGAAGGGTTTTCGTAGCAACAGGTACACTGGTGATTTGATGGCATGTCTCACCGAAAAGTGGAATCAAAGCGTACATCAATCTGGCGAAAGCAAGATAGTTGCACTTGATATTTCTAAGGCGTTTAACAGAGTTTGGCATCAGGCTCTTCATCGAAAATTACCTTTCGGAAGGTTCAATTCAAGTTGTCAAATTCACAAAATAAATGCTGGTGTGCCCCAGGGCTCCGTTCTGTCTCCGAAACTTTTTTTAATTTTCATCAATGTTCTCTTGTCTGCTACTTCTAATCCAATATATTCCTCTGCTGACGACAGTACTCTCCGCTCTTCATATTTGTTCCCGAACTCACGTCACAGCTCTTCGCTGCAGAGCGGGAACGGCTGCGTATGTTAAGCTCATTAAATTCCGATATTAACAGCATAACCAATTGGGGAGCTATCAACAGTGTGGAATTTAATGCTTCCAAAACACAATGCTGTCTGCTGTCATTAAAGCGAAATTTAAATACTCGACGAATGGCAACTTTTCATTCTCGGTAAGTGTGTCAGTGACAACTTACCTTGAAACGACCACATTCTTTCTTAGTTTCCTCAAGCGCTGTAAGAAATATTTCTCCCCATCTGATCTAGCCTCAATATATAAGCCGTTCACATGACCAAAATTGGAGTACAATGCCCACATTTACTCAGCTGCTCTTAAAACATCTCTGCATCAGCTAGATAAGATCCAAAACCGTGCGATAAAACTCGTAGGTGATACTAATATCAATCAAACAATGGACACCCTCGAACACCCGACATAATGTCTAGTGTCTCACTCTTTTTTATCGCTATTTCCACCACCAGTTCTCCATTGAAATCGCTAGTAGCAATGCGTCCCTTTAAACTTTTAACCGTAAGACCCGTTTTGTTATGAATGCTCATCAGTACAACATCCTCATGCACACTTTGGGACGCACTCTAAAATATCGTGACTCATTCCTAAGCCGTACAACTCGCGTATGGAATGCCCTGCCGAGCTCTCTATTTCTTGGTCGTTAAACTTGCAAACATTTAAGACCAATGGACATCGGCACCTCTCTGTTCTTCCTCCCTAAATTTCCTTCGCCAGCGCTGTGTACAAACTTTTTAAGGATACACAAATCCTTTGAGCGTGCACTTACTCGTATTTAAAAAAAAATAAATAAATTTCTTCACAAGAAGGAGGAAGCTAACTGGTCTGATGCATCTAGTGCTATAAAGCATCTTCATCTGGTTGTAAAACGAAGGTAATGATTGGGGTGTCATCCTGGCAAATAAACATGTTCCATCGTAGGCTGGTTCCATCGTAGGCCTCTGTGCTTCGATGGTTTGATGGAACAAGATTTCATGTAAATAACGTACATACGAGTACGTTGCTGCAGCTTTCAGAGAATGGTCTGTGTTGGCTTGTCTCTAGACGAGTTGATGAATCTGCCTCTGATCGGTAAGGTCTCAAAGTCTTCTTCCGTTTTATAAGGAGTGGTCATTGGTACAACACGCACTGTCTTTTGACTCTGGTCTTATTTACCGGAATTCCTATTACTACAAAAGTATAAAATCGACTTTCTCCATGGGAAGCAATAGTCCCTGGTCACATTGGGGTTACGGAAAATGAGATTGCTGATGGACTAGTAAGCAAGGCTCAGAGAAGAGTTCTCAAGATCCGATCCTGAGCGGGGAACAGCTTAATGACGGGGTGTGCGGGGTACAACATCCCACCACGCTTGCTATAAGAGTTACAACAAGACCGCAGATGAATTTCTTTGTGGGTATCCGGCTGCAACTACTCGGTACAGGTATGGTAGGTGTTGATACTCTATCCACTTTACTACCAACTCTCTGGGAAAGACTTAGAAATATCAGTTAAAGGCACTAGTTCTTTAACAGTTTTCTGTCCCGACAGACTATCAGATAAAATAAAGCAGAAAGCTGATGCGAACGGTTATTAATAATTGAAGTATGGTCGACTAAGAACCGTCACACTTTCGACTCATATTTCACAAATTTACAATTCAATGTGCTACGTATGGTAGCGTGGTAACATACTAACTTCCAGAGTAGTTCAAACAAACCTGGACTCAATGATGAATACTGCTAACACATCAAACTTCACCATCTAAAAAAAAAAAAACGCAGCTGAAGGTTTAACGCTCAAAGGGGCTTCATCTCATAAGAGACAAAAGCAAACGTAGGCTTCAAATGATAATTCGATATATGTACATATGAACGAGGAGATAATCGAAGAACATTTCGAAAATGTAAAGACTGGGCTCTAACATCTAAAGGAAAAGACCCAAAGTGACACTCTTTACCACAAATTTGAATCCACATCCAAACCAGCACAAGCTTCCCTTAAGGGATCAATAACGGAATGCCATCATACAACTGTCTACAGAATTTTTATTCAGTTTGGCATCAGTTCAATCAAAAACCCGATTTAGTTTGAATAAATTAAAAGCCGTTCGTGTTTAGCCCGAAGAGCAGATTTTAATTGTTCGTTCCGTAAATTTGGAAACATCTCAACTAAATCAGAAAACGATAAGTAATTCCCCCAAATTAACATGTTTAGTCGACAAATATTAATCGCTCTATAGCGCGCAACATCTTCTCTCAAAACGTTCAGCCTGACTAATGCAAATAATGATTAATAACTGTCAGTCATCATTTTGATTCATTTGTCGATCCGCCACTGATGTCGGGAACTAGTGACGAACAACAGCAACGTAACATCCAGAGAGCCACGAGAAACTAATCAACTTCTCGGATGCGCTCGTATATGGACACGGATGAATTAGTTTTAGCGGGTGTAGGTAGTTTTCCGGGGATCGATCATGCTACGATTACATGCTACATGGGTTGACTACAGTTTAGACGAGATGGTCCAGCAGAGTACCTGGATCTTGCCCCAGCCAAACATCGGAGATATTAATGACAGTGAAATATCTATATTGCTTTAATTACTTTGATTACTCATCTCATCTGTTGATTCGAGAGGTACTGTGAGGTTTTCATACAACACCAGCACTGTACTCTGATGAATGGATGGACGGATGGATAGGTGGTGATTAAGTATGTTGTTACCCAAGTATTTAGATATGTTACCAGGGTATTCGTATTTTGGTTTGATTTTTTGTGGTAGATACATACAATAGTTCTGTTTTTATTTGTTGGGAAATCAACGGGTGGCGTTTTTCAAAGATGGGTTTAATGCTTTGAGATTCGTAATAAAGCAATTAGCAGGAGCGTTAAACAGTGAATTTGGAAAGTGATTCCATACAAGAAGCTATTGATCGTAAGATGACGCCGCGCTGCCGCCGCCGCCACCGCCGCCTCAGCCGATGCGCCGGCGTTATGATGCAATTAATGATCGTGAGGTCATCACTTTTACTTAGGAGTGTAAATATTTTTAGTTTACAGTGTGAACATCGCAATAAGGCAATAAGTTCTCAGAAGGAGGATCGATTTCATATTGAGTTGTTAAAAAATTTAATAAAATTGGGTCGAGCCTCGAAAATTGTGGAACGCACTCTGTTACTGGATATTTCGGCGTACATCGAGGGGATTTACAAATCTAAAGGCGTCTAATTTAAGGTGGAAATCAATTTTTAAACGAGTCCTCAGAAATGTGTCCCTAGGGGCTAGGCAATCTTTTCGAAAAGGGATTGCACAAAAAAAATTTTCTATAGCAGGTCGCGTGTACTGTTTGTCTTTCTGTTTACTGGAGTTTTTATTTACCACTACCCGGACGAAACGCTATCGGGATCTCATTTCACAATCTCACAACGCAATACTTAGCTGCTGTTTTGTATCCTTCTTCCCTCGTCTTCCTGGCTCTCCCTATTGTTCTTCGATCCTGTCCTGTTTTCCTTTTTCTTCTATTATACCTCTTAACGTCAATTTTCTTTTTTTTTTTGTTCCTTTGTAACTTTGACTTAAATCTTGTTTTTTTATAAACTTCTTTCAAGCGTTGTGGCTTAGGCCGCACTCATTCTGCGTTTTCATAAAACATAGAAGACATTATCCTAATCCAGGAACCATGGATTGTAGAAGGCGTGGTTCGTGGACTTGATACCCGTATACGTCCCGCTCTATACAAGAGACAAAGGTAAGATCAGAACTTGTATATTAGTGAAACGTAGCCTTGTTGCACTTCTACTTCCTAATCCCAGCGACCCCGACTTAACCGTTGCCAGACTGGAGACTGCCAAAGGCTCCTACTGGCTGGCATCGGCATACCTTTGCCAGAATCATTTGTGCCCTCTCCCTGGTGATAACCTAGAAAGGGTGGTACTGGAGGCTAGAAGGCAAAAAACTGGCCTCATCATCGGATGCGACGATAACGCTCAGCACACGGTATGGGGCAGTACCGACATCAATGATAGACGTGAGTCACTTTTTGACTTTATTATAAGAACTAACCTCTTTATTTGCAGCATTTGCAATGAGCCCACTTTTGTAACTAGAAACCGACAGGAAGTGCTAGACATAACTCTTGTCTCCGATAGCATCACTCAAATGTTAGGGAACTGGACGGTATTGTCTGAACACTCTTTTTCAGACCACAGATACATCCAATTCCGCCTGAATGATGGTCCTTCCAGTCAACCATCATTCCTGAACTACCGGAAAACTGATTGGCCAAAATACAGAGGAATACGCTATCCTCTGAACTATCGTGTCCCCCGCGTGACACCAATGAGCTTGACATGAAAGTCCGGGAATTCACTCTGGATCTCAATCAGGCTATGGCCGCTTCCTGCCATCTTATTCAACCTAGAGGCAAGAAAAAGCCACATTGGTGTACATCAGCACTGGGACTGCTCAGAAACACTTGCAGAAAACTTTTCAACCTTGCAAAAACCACAATAAAAGTGCCGGACGGGGAGTTATACACAGAATCCGTCAAAATATACAAAAAAGAACTGAGGAAGGCAAAGCAACAATGCTGGAGATCATTCTGTGACAAAACCACAGAAACCTCTGCGACATCACTGCTAAGAAAAATCCTCTCTACAAATCCTATGATGCCTTGCTGTTTGAAAAAAACCGATGGCTCTTGGACAACCTCAAGTGAAGAATCACTCAACCTACTACTGGACACCCACTTTCCAGGTAGCTCTCAATTCGCGCCCAGTAGCAACCTAAACAGGACTACTGTGACCGTGACCAAAGTGCTTGGTATGATTACACGAGACAAACTGCTCTGGACACTGCATAGCTTCAAACCATACAAGTCTGCTGGTCCGGTATAATACCTGCCGAGCTACAGAGGTCCTCAGATATTATTCTGCCTGCGCTAGAAAATATTATGAGGAGCTGTGTAGAACTTATCCACATTCCACTGTCATGGAGAGGAGTCAACGTATAAAGAGTACACAATGGTTGCTGGTTAAGGGTGCCTTTAACGACGTCTTCAACACATCCGCAATCACGACTGCGCTGTCAACTCTGCAGGTAGACGAATCACTCGGGGAGCTGATGCCAAACAGCAGGATAATCAACTCCAAACTGGATGAGACTTCTGCCAAAAGATGTGTCAATAGAGGTACGCCGCAAGGCGGTGTCTTTTATCCTCTTCTCTGGAACTTAGTAGTAAATGAACGGCTGGTAGCAGGGTGATTGCCTATGTGGATGACGTTGCTATAGCCGTCTCAGGTAAGCATCTTAATACCATTAAAGAACTCTCTCAAGTAACTCTCAATAGATTAGCCCGTTGGGCAGATCGCAGTGGATTGGGAATAAACCCCCATAAAACTGATCTTGTCCTCTTTTGCAGGAAATACAAAATTTTAACAATACACCCTCCTGCAATAAACGGTACCAGTTTAGTGTTTTCCGATACAGCAAAATGTCTGGGTCTCATTTTTTACAGAAAACTAAACTGGAAACCTAGCATTCAAGAAAGAGTCAATAAAGCTGCAGCAATAAAGAGCAGCATCTCTTGCAAAAAAGCCATTGGGAATAAATGGGGCTTTCAACCTCGGATAACCCACTGGCTATACACCTCGGTCATAAGACCGATACTCACCTACGGCGTTGTCATCTGGTGGATGGCCTTAGACAATGCAGTCAACTGCAGTAAACTAAGCAGAGTACCAAGAACTGCATGTCTATGTATAAGTGGAGCTTTGCGGTCTACTCCCTCTGCGGCATGCTTGACACTCCTCGATATTTAAAGCTACTAAACAGTGGACAAATAATCCATTTAGCCACGCCAGCATTCTTAATACATTAGGAATCCTCACAGAGAACATCGATTACACCACACCTGAACTTTGGTTTGACAAAAACTTCCATCTAAGCTTCCCTTCTGGATCCTTCTGGGTAGAAGATGCTTTCATGGAGGACAAGTTAATCCATCTCTACACAGATGGATCTAAAACCGATAGCGGAGTTGGTGGCTGCGTTTTCTCAGATACGCTAAATCTAAGCCTCTCTTGCCATCTTCCAAATCACTGCAGAGTGTTCCAGCCGAAAATTTTGGCGATTAAAGAAGCTCTGTCCTGCCGGAAGTAGAACGTGATATCTGCAAAGGATATCCGCATCTCTTCGGATAGTCAGGCCGCTATCAAGTCCCTGTATTCAGTCTCACTAAATTTTAAAACCGCCCTTCAATGCCGATCATCTCTTATGGAGATGGCAGAGCCGTTCAACCTTCACCTGTGTTGGGTGCCGAGCCACAGGGACATTCCAGGAAACTGTAGAGGCGACGAAATCGCCAAAATTGGAACCACTCTACCTATTCTACAGGAAAAGGGTAGCATTGGCATACCAATCGCTGCGTGCAAACTTTCGGGCACGCCGCGTCGAACTGCGAAATGCAGCATCGATGCGTGAAGTTTGGAAAGGGCCACAAGTCAGAGGAATGCGCTCTAGGTAAGGACGGAGCGTCTGAAAAAAGCCAACTCTCTTGTGCTTTATGTAGGAACACGAGACACACCGCAAATTATCGGGGTTGTCCCAAATTCCAATACATTAAAAGAGTAAATCTGGCTCGGCAGCAGAAAGTGGAAGTTAAACGTCCACTCGTGCAGGCACAAACACCAGCCGTTACTCCCCAAGTTACCTACGCCCAAATGGCGGCAGGTAGGGGAACTACGGCAAAACAAGCAAAGGTAGCTTCTCAGACCCCAGCGCCTAGAGCACCTGAACCTGTACCTGACATGCGGGCTATCTTGCTCTCTATTCAGGGGCAGATGGCTCAGCTTCAGCGTCAAATACAGGAACAGGCTAAGCGGGTAGATCAAATATACGCGTTGCTGCCGGGCCTAACGCACCTCCAGTCGTAATGGGTACGTACATGGTGGAGCAAACCCTGAAGGTCCTTGCAGTGAATGTTAATTCACTGATTAGGTTCGAACGAAGAGCCGCACTGTTTAAGTTGCTTAAAGACCAAGCCCCTGATGTGCTTTTGGTTAGCGAAACTAAGCTTACCAAAAGGCACAAAATGAGGCACAGAAGATACAAAATACATAGTACGGAGAAACCGACCCAACTCCATTATGGGAGGAGGAGTTGCGATCTTTGTAAGAAAGGGACTGCGTTTCAAAAGAGTATACAGTCGTGTAGTACGTAGGTTTCAGGTGCTGGAAGCATGCATCATGTATATCCCTCTCCGTAGTGGAAAGCGGCTGTACATGGTGTCTGTTTATGCATCTAAGGCTACTCAATCCACTTTATTCATCTCAGAGCTCGAGACACTTTTCGATTCCTGAGGCTGGAATTGGAAGACAACTATTTTATTATCGGCGGAGATTTCAACGCCAAACATAGTGATTGGGGAAATAATACACCAAATACTAGAGGGAATCTACTATTCAATTGGTGGAGTCAGCACAGTGTGATGTATCGACTCGGCCTCAAAGCCACGGATATTCCGTCGTTTCCCAGACACGGGTCCTATCTGGATCTCCTGCTGTTCGACTCACGAATACAACTGACGTGCACTAACCAACAAACTACAAACTGTCTACGCACTTTCGTGTATGACAGTGACCATTGCGGTCTCAGCACCGAAATAACTGTTCCCAACGAAATTGCGGAATTGGATGAGTTTGTCCAAAGGCATTCCTACAATTATAGTAGGGTGCGTTGGACACACTTCACCAGAACACTGACTAGAGCACTCTCCTCGAATTCGCTCTACCCGCCGTCCAACAGAAATCTGTCAAACGAGGAGATTGACAGGTATCTTGGACTAATGGACGAGACAATCAAACGAACAATGGACAAAACGATACCTCGGTATCAACACACTGACGACGAAGACTTATTCCGCAACGCAACTATTGACGCACTGCACCGACATAAAAGTAGACTGCTGTCAAAGCTACAAACCTTGTACAGACAGTTTACTGACAGACATAACCCGGAGATCATGACATTGAAGTCGTCGATTAAAAACCTCCAAACATTAATAAAGGAAAATTATAGGAATTCTGTAAGTTTGTATTGGAACAACAAAATTCGGGCTGTAAACACCAGCAACCCGAATATGTTTCCGCAAATAAATAAAATATTTCGGAGAAAAGATCAAAACAACCTTTCGTGTCTTAAAATCGCCCGAAAGACGGATAACGAGCACATACTCATAGCAGCAGGCATCGATTCAAATGAGGCCGTTGATGATGACAACTTCTTTGTGATTGAGGATCCGCAGGAGAAAGTAGAGGCTATAGGAGCGACTTTCCAGAAGTGTACAAGGCGAATGGACATCATGGGCCCCAACCACGACCTGGGAAATCGAGTCCTTGTGCACAATTTCTACCTTCGAAATGAAATAGTAAGCTGGCGATTCGAGAGCTCGGGTTTCACCCAGTTCAGTGACGAGAATATGGCAAATAATGTCACCGCCGACGATAGGGTATTACCACCGTTCATTTCGAAGGTGAAGCTCCAAACGATCTTCAAGTCACTTAGAAGTAAGAAATCAGTGGGAACCGATGAAATACCGAACATTGTGCTTCGACATCTCCCACTAGAAGCGGTGAACATTTATACCACCCTGTTTAATAATGCAATGAATAATGCACATTATCCAGCGCATTGGAAAACTGCGGTGGTACATCCCATCCCCAAAAGGGATAAAGATACTTCCAATCCGGCGAATCTCCGCTCGATCAGTCTACTTCCAAACATTAGCAAGGTTTTCGAGAAGGTGATCAATAGAGTCCTGACTAAGTGGGTTGAGGACAAACATATCGTTCCGGATAATCAATTCGATATCAAGGCGGGGCATGATATCATTCATGCTGCGTCTAAACTGGTCTCTGATATCCAGTGGAACTAAGGCAAGAAACAGTGAACGGGTGCCTGCCTGATTGACTTGGAAAAGGCCTTCGACACCGTATCGTTTGAGGGACTCTTTTTCAAGCTGGACAGGTTGGGCATTGGTAAACCACTGCTGTATATTCTTTTTGATATGCTCTCCAGTAGACAGTTCATCGTGAAGAATGGCGATGTGACTTCTGCTGGAACATTTAACATTAAAAACGGTCTG
The DNA here is from genome assembly GCA_963966105.1 of Volucella zonaria. Classification (NCBI taxonomy): domain Eukaryota; kingdom Metazoa; phylum Arthropoda; class Insecta; order Diptera; family Syrphidae; genus Volucella; species Volucella zonaria. The sequence goes on along the minus strand of OZ014530.1, from coordinate 313,701,825 downwards.
CAACAAGGTGCAGTAAATTCGCCGATCCTATTCAACATTTACACAAGTGATCTGATAGGTTCACTTCACCATGCCATAGCGTACGCAGACGACTTAATCGCGTACAGATCAGGTCCAAAGATTGAGGTCATTAATACACCTTTGCAACGTGACTTCGACAAAATTAAACAATATTGCGATGACTGGAAGTTGAAAATCAATTTTCAGAAGTCGGAAACCATTCTGTTTAGGACGCCTTTGTCTGGGGCCTCTAGGGATACCAGAAAGAATTGGCGAAAGTTCTCTATCGTCGGACAACATGGACAGCCACTTGCTTGTCGAAATGTAGTCAGATACCTTGGGATCTGGCTAGATCAATATCTGTATTTTAACAAACATATAGATCTTGCTCTGGCCAGAGCCAGAGGTGCTTTTGCCCTTACAAGGAAACTGTTTTACAACAGCCAACTCGATGCGAGGGTGAAGATGATCTGGTACATGGCCCTTATCCGGCCTTGTGTTTGGATGTCCCGTGTGGTTCAACGTGAGAGCAAGTTTATTGGAAAAGATTCGGGTGTTTGAGAGGGCTTGTCTTCGGTTATACAGAACACCAGAGTCTGAGTACATAAAATTCTATCGCAATGAGGTCTTGTACAATAGGGCGAACCTAATAAGAGTGGACAATTTTGTTATTAAGTTGACTCGAAGGCACATTGCAAGAGCAATGACATCGTCGAACAACCTGATCTCTGGGGCTTACTACCCTAATTATATGTATCATGAGAGAGTTCGCTTTGATGGCTATGTTCCTCCAGAAGCATTCCTCTATCTAGATAGCAAAGGTCTGATCCAGGACAGATTGGCTGTGCCGCTAATCTTCCACGTCGCTCGAACAGCTGCGGACAGGCGACTCAACTACGACAGAGACGTCGCACACGGCAGTGCGGAGCGTCTCCGGTTCAGTAGGGCGGTAGGGAGTCGTGACAGGAGCGATGTTGCTCTGCAGCACCAGCAATTTTGGTGGCTTGATGAAGGCGAGGATGCTTCGTCGTCGAACTCCTCCAGTGATAGGTAGCTTCATGTGAAGCAGAGTGTGCCAGCCTAATTTTTGTTTTTTTAGCCATGGCCGGCTAACTATATAAAGTTTTAGGTAGTATTAAGTTAGATTTTAAGAAAAAAAAAAAAAAAATATAAAAAAAAACAGAAAAAAAAAATGAATAAAAATAAAAAAATTCAAAAAAAAATATAAATATATACATATATGTACATGTATAGGCATATATGTATATATGAAGTGTATATGCGTTGTGTATTGTACTCGTATATATGTGTATGAATGTATTATATGTAAGTAGGTTAAGTAGATTAAGATTTATTCTTTAGGTAGTCTGTAAGTTTAAGTAAAAAAAAGTCCATATACTAAGTTTTTGATTAAAATTTATTTTCTTAGTTTTAGTTTTAACGTAAATATAAAATTAAATATAGACTGTAAGATACGTCGAAAGACATAGTTTAAGTGCTAGGTTTAACTTAGAGTGCCCGCATGGGGCCAGTAAGTTAGAATAAGATAATTTTAAGTTAATTAAGCTAATTTTTAAGCGTTTTTTTGTATAGCATTTAAGTTTAAATTAAGTAATATAAATAAAAATGCATAAAAAAACTGAAAATCAGGCAAGTGAATGGCGTTCACCAAAAGAGCCGAGACCAAAAAAACCACGTCGTTTTCAGGCAAAAAAGAAGAGTATTATTTGGGCGTTATGAGATGTTTGCGTGAAGCAATTCGCCGAAAGAGACCAGAATTGTGGGCAGAAAATTGCACCATAATAACGCAGTTCGTAATTTTTTGACGAAAAATGCATGAGCCACCGGCCACCGAATTCACCTGATTTGGCTCCCTGTGACTTCTTTCTGTTCAATCGAGTTAAAAAATCCACTACGGGGAACGCATTTCAGCAGCCGAGAGGAAGTAATGGAAAAATCGCAGGAAGCACTGATGGACATACCGAAAACCGAATTTAAAAAATGTTTCGAGGATTGGATCAAGCGCTGGCATAAGTGTGTAGCAGTCGATAGGGATTACTCTGAAGGGGATAATATAGGTTTAGATGAATAAACTTGTATTTCCAATTTTGATCATGGTAGTATATCAGAAGATTACCTACGGTGGATGCGGAAGAATTTCAAATCCCTACTGCAACAGTTTTTGCACCGCTACTTGTTGGGTATGAAGTCGAGCATTGTCATGCAAAAGAATCGTACCGTACCTATTGACCAACGCAGGTTGCTTTTCTGCCAATTTGGCATGCAATATGTCGATTTCCTCGCAATATTTGATAGTGTTGTGGGATTGCTCCTTTCGATGTCCATCAAATTGTCACCATAACCGTTTTTGGGTGAAGAACGGGCTTCGGGGTGTCTTTTGGTTTTTCACCTGCATCCAACCACTGCCCAGATCTTTTACGATTATCATACAGTATCCACTTTTCATCACAGGTACAGGTGCATATCCGATGCAAATACGGTTCAGTTTTGTTTCTTAATGTAAGCGATGCGCAGATTTCCAGGCACCGTAGTTTTTAAGATTCGTTCAGTTCATGGGGTACCAATTTATCGAGCTTCTTTACCTTTCCTATGAGAGAAAGGCGTCATTGGAGATACTCCCGTGCTTTGTGCAATCTCTCGCGCCGATTTCGTTGGGTCCGCATCCACCGTTGCTCTTAAAACATCTTCGTCAACAAACGTTTCCGGCTTCCCACGTGGTTCATTTTCGAGGCTGGAAACTCCCGAACAGAACTCTCCAAACCAATGTCGTATAGTGCGTTCGTTTACCACTACATCCTCAAATGCGTCATTAATGTTTTTCATTGCCAATGACGCAGTATATCCCATTTTAAATTCGTAAAGGAAGAGGGTTCGAATTTGAACTGCCAACAGCATGGTAAATGATTCTTGGAAAAAAATAACGGTACTTGTAACAACCCATCAAATTCTCACACGTCAAGCACACATACCACTTTATTTTATAAAAAAAGAAAATTTAACGTTCTGGCACAGATGTTCACTGGAGAACTTCTTATTCCCGACTGAGTGAAAATCGGACATTTCATGTGCTACTAGCGTACACCGATGATATCGATATAATTGGCAGAACACAGCGGGCTGTCATCAGTGCGTTCGCTATTACTGACACGGCAGGTACCAAACAGGGTGTATGCTGCAAATAAGAAGGAAACGTCACAGTCGACAACTACAATTTCGAGGGAGTAAAGGACTTGTCTAGCTTTGCTCTGCTATAAATTCCGCCAACAACACCCTCAGCAGAAATAAAACGAAGAAAGCAACCGAATAATTGCCGAAAAACTAACGAAACTCTGTATAAGACCTTGATTATCCCAGTCCTATTTTGTGTGCGCTGAAGCATGGACTCTATCGCAAGTGGATGAAGATGTCTTTCAAAAATTATTCGGTCCCGTTTGGGTTGATGGGCTTTGGAGGAGATGATTCAACGACGAACAATACACGCTGTACCGCGACAGCGACCTAGTCAAAAAACTACACTTCAGCCGTCTGAGATGGCCTGGACATGTAGAGCGAATGGACAGCAATGCTCCGGTCCGCAGAGTTTTCGGATCTAACCCAGAGGGACAACGTAGTAGAAGGACTCCACCTTAAATGGCGCGCACAAGTAGAAGGTGACCTTAGACCGGATTAACTAGAGAGGCTTATTAGTTGAGGTCCAGGTTAACCCCGAACTGTAGGGCCATCGAGATAAGCAAGTAAGTAAGCAAGTTGTCAATTTGGTATGCGCAACTTGACAGTACATTTCTGAACATCTTTTTTTACAGGATGAAGTTCGCTCCGCTACTTAAGAAAAAGAACAATTACAACTTAGAAAGTGAATTTAACCTACACAATTTCATGTCAAAAGACACGTCCTCTGAAGCTCAGAGACCACATTCATACTCCTTCTTGACTACTACTCATCAAGACCGCAAAGCATTGCTTATTTTGGCATTTACAGCGACTGCAAAAGCTATGTTAGATCGACATGCCTCTTCGAGCAGATACACATTTCCCATCTCAATGTCAATACTACCTAAAATTGACATTCATGAAGAGTGATTAAGGGATGTCAATTCGGTTTAGTATAATAACTGAGCCCCCAACCCCTTATCAGAGTGATCAGACGTATGATCGGTAAAATTCCGTGAACAAGACGATGCATTAGAAACAGGCGCATGTTCTGGCCTTTAAGGAAGAAAAAAACTTCTACGAACTCGCTGTTCCCTATAAAATGTGGCAAGCTTACCACTACGAGTAGCTATAAAGTTTCAATAATGTTTCGTTCTTCGAGTTGCAGCTTTTACTTCATAGATACAACAATCTATTGCATTACACCGACAACATGTAAGCATTTTGGTAATAACCCAAACCAAAGACCACAATTGTACTTAGTATTTTTAATGAATCATACCAGTCCAACGTCGATTGCTGAGGGCCGAACATAAAGGTTCGCTGAACGTTGAAGGCCAGCAAGTTTGGCTTACAATCTAAGACACCAGTATTTATGCTGATTTTTCTGTTCTCTCTCCACAAGCACAAGCCACAACTGTCATTTCAAATTGCTAGAGGGCAATATTCCTTAATGACATTCCAACACCTCTACGAGTATCTATCTATCTATTTGTACCTCATGTTCAAGTCACAAGAAAACAAAGAGCGGGGAATAATGGCATTTGTTGATGTTGCAAATGCCACCAAAGTTCTTCAATCGACTTAGCATACTCGTATGTAGTTCCAAATACGGCCTCTAGAAATTCACCATCGTGTTGAGTAATCAATTTTCCACCGGACTGTCATATGACCTTAGTCACAAGGCATAGCACGACACTCATAACGGTAATTATTGGCTATTAATCATCTTAAACAAAACTTTTAACCACAGCTTGCAGCGCTGAATCGCGTGCGTTTTATTTGGTCTGAAAAAATTCAGTCATTATCCGCAGCTCACATGCAATGGCGCCATCTTCTCCATTTCCAAAGAGCAGCGTGCGAAAACACCCTAAGCCTCCTCAGCCAACTCGGCCAACTCAGTCAGTGATTCAGTGGTCGGTGTGGCGTTTCGAGTTCCAGTTTTTCCATTTCGAAAGTTCTAAGATACGAATACGAGTATGTTATGTTAGTTTGGCCATATAATAAATGGTCTTTAATTAGGTGGTAGTTATATTAATTCTTATACGCCTCGACGCGCTGTTTGGATTCTCTTGAGCTGGGCCGATGTGACCGACGAACAAACGACGCGACAGACGACCGACTAAGCAACTCTTGATGGTAGTAATTGTGCGACCCTTGTGTTCATGTCCATTGGAGTTACACACATCCTCCATCTAAGATGGCTCCATGTGTTAATGGACTACCCGCTCGCTGGGTTGTAATTAAATTCAAATTAGCACAACATCCATCTTTTGAGGTATGACTTGCTAGTTTGCTAGTTGCGTAGCCAAGATCCCAAGCTCGGAATACACCCGTATGCTGGTGCACTTCTCTATTACTGAATGCAGGTATCCGTAGTATGTAAGCGCGCTCCTGCAAAGTGCACTCGACAAAGGTTTCGTTGTTGGAGGAAACCTACCATTAGGGGTGGAGACGTCCAGTGTTTAAATCTTTTCTGACGAATATTTATTTGCACTCTGTGACTGCAATCGAGCAGCTCGGCCAAGGCACTAGAACTGGACACTGGGCATTGGTCATTCTACCATATACGTGAACTCGTACTAGCTTCAAACACACAGCAGCTCTAAGGCTGGCAAATACTCGTATCAGGGTCGGGGGTTGTGGATCTTTAATTGTTTTGTGTTCAGATGCGTGCCCTCTGAGCCCTCGGCCAAGGAGGAGGTTTTTGTGCTTTTTCGACGTCTAATTGAGTGAATTGTTGTTTTCTCCTGCAGACGCTGGTTGTTCCTTTCTTTTCACAAACACACAGGCTACAAAAGAAACACAAACAAATAAACACTTTTCCATGGCACAAATGGACTTTAGTTAATTGGCGATTGTGTGGTGTTTGCGAAATCAAAAATGGAAACAAATCGCTGGAAACAATTGACTCGGGGCCATAGGTGAGCATTATAAATTATTCTATTGACTGGCGAAATGGGCAGATGGAGGCAGAGATAAATTAGAAATTTAATTTATCTACAGATACATTTGGCTAGCATGTGTTTGTACGTGTTGTGTGTGCTATATGGTATGGTTAATAAAAATGAAGAATAGGAGTAACTATTCCGTGATCATTGTTGGAAGGGCTACGCTATGCTACGCTACGCTACTCGTACGAAGTACGTACTGTGCTTGTGAAAGGCTGGCTGATTTCAAGTTGAAAAGAAAGCGACTAAGGTCGGTTCAGCGGTTCAGATCAAAGATTTGATGAGAAACATGAGAGAAGCAACAAATCAGTGATTATGAGCAGCAGTAACAAAATAATGGCAAAGTTGTTTTGCGGTTTTCAATTCGACTTCATTCGAGTTCATTTGTTTTATCTCATTTAAGTTAATTAGAATGAGAGAATGTACGATAACTTCTACTGACTGCCTTAGAAATGGCTTAGGCCAGTAGCCCAATTTGGTGTCAATGTTTATTCTTCGTGTTGGGCCCTGGAAACTGTGGAAACTGGAGCACGAGCCATCTTGGTATTATCTGAATCCGGCTCTTTATCTCTTGATCCTCTTTCGAGGCTACTTCGGCATATTCAAAGCTGAAATGGTCTCGCAAACCAGCTGTTAGGGTTTCTAAAAAAGCCAAGAGGTGGTAGAAGAACTCAGATTAGGTCGATGGCAGCAGCACCATCACCACATCATCCCTACCATTTTTTTTTTCCTTTTGGGGGGAGGAGAAATACCTTACGCACCATAAGGAGGTCTGTTGGCGTTGACCATCCCCGTGTGTCCGGTTCTCTCCGCATGCTTTCGGATCATACATGGCTTCTGACACAACCTCGTGGGACCGCTCTTCGCAGTACTTCAAGGGGCTGTGATCCTAGCTCCTTTTAGCTCCTTTCGGGTTTACGTTCTTTCCGGGTATTGTCCTTCTTCTCTTTTCTTTCTTCTGAGAATATCTTCCACAAACTCTCAAATTCTTCCCCAGTTCAGGTCACTCGTCAGCATTTTATCCACATTTTCTGGGTTGGAGGCACCAATGCTGTTTTCCAGTGCTGTGCGTTAGGCTTCCCATCTTCTGCAGGCATAAAATGTGTGATGTACGTCGTCTGCTGGGGAGTCGCCGTACTGGCAGGCTGGGCTATCCGTTTTGCCGGTCCTATGTAAAAAGGCTTTGAAATTTCCGTGTCCGGTGAGGAACTGGGTGACGAAGTAGTTGACCTCCCCGTGTTTCCGGTCTTTCCACTCAGCCACATTTCATATCAGCCTCGCTGTCCACCTTCCTCTGCTTTCCGAGATCCAGCGCTCCAGGCACTTCCGTATCGTTTGCTGCTCTGCTTGGTCGATTGCCACTTCCAATCCGATTTCCACCTCGTTTTCGTGGACGTACTTCCTTTGTACCGCTAGGAGATCGATGGGAGTCACTCCTGCGACTACAAGGACGGCTGGTTCCGACCCCGTTCGGTAAGAGCTAGCCATGCGTTGAGCTCCACGTCTTTGCACTGCCGCCATCTGCTTCCGGTACTTTTCTTGTCGAAGCGCGTCTGCCCAGATCTCACTTCCATATAGGAGAATGGCATGCGTTGTCGACATTAATAGCCTGCGCTTACTTGGCGTTGGACCACCTATGTTCGCCATTAATCTTCTGAGTGATGTTGTAAGTCTAAGAGCCTCTACTTTTCGCTGCGTACTTTATCTGTTGACAGAAAGTTAGTTTTGTGTCAAGCCTCAATCCCAAAGACCTCACCGTGTCCTTGCTCTTAATGACTTCAGAGCCAATTTGGAAGTCTATTTGTGTCAGGATTTTCTTCTTCGTCAGAAGGACTATCTCAGTTTTCTCTGTTGCCAAACTAAGACCGTGCTCATCCATTCAGAAAGTTGTTCGTCGCATAACTTGGTTCAACTTTCTTTTCGCGTTTTCAGCGTCTCTTGCCGTTATCACTGCCGCGATGTCGTCTGCGTACCCAATGAGAAATGTGTCTTCGGGCGTCTCCATCCGCAGAATATCATCATAGGGGATGTTCCAGAGGTCTGGTCCCAGAATTGATTCCTGTGCTGCTCCAGATGTTACTTCCTTCCTTCGTAGGCCTTCTGTGGTCTCGTAGATCAGCTCCCGAACTCTAGGATAGTCCTTCATCATATGTAATATATATCCTGGAATGTTGAATCTATTTTCTAGCGCATTTAGTATATCACTCCACCAGGTTGAGTTGAATGCATTTCTTACGTCCAGGGTTGTCAGCAAAACGACCTTCTTAGAGCGGCAACCTCCTTGTTGGGCGGTTTGAACTGACTTCTTCAATAGCTCCGACCACGGAGCGTCTTTTTCTGAACTCGTACTGCCTTCCTGCCAAGTCTCCCGCTGTTTGTGCTGCATCTGTGAGCCGTGATTTGAGCAGCTTTTCCATCAGTTTTCCCGCAGTGTCCAGCATACAGCATACAGCCTGTACGCTGATGGGGAGTCTGGGTCTCCTTTTCCTTTGCTGATCAATCGTACCAATCGTTGCTTTTTCCAGCTCTTTGGGAAGACTCCTTCTTTGAGGCAACTGTTGTACATGTTGAGCAGCACGTTAGGGTATGCTTGGGCAGTCACTTTTCTTACTTCTGCTGGAATTCCATCTGGGCCGGGTGCTCTTCTGTTTTTCATTGTCTGCATGGCTGATTCCAACTCTTCTTCGCTAAAACCTGGAGTTTCCTACCGTCGAGCTGGTGTGTTGTCGGGACGCCTGACCGGATGGTGTTGATGTTTACAATGCACTCCATCTTGTCTTCGTTTAGAACAGGCGGTGCCGATCGAGCTCACAGTTTCCACATTTCTGACCTTGTAGCCTAGCCCCCAGGGGTCGCTGTTTATGTCTCGGCGGAGATATTCCCACTTCCGTTTTTTGCTCGAATTGATGGCCCTCTTGAGCTCGGATCTTTTGGTTCTGAACTCCGCTAGAGCTTCCTCTATATTTTCAGCGTGTCTTCTCCTTCCCCTGGTGACTATGCGCCTAAGTTGTAGGCATCTCCTGGGGAGCTCAGCTATCTCGTCTGTCTACCAGTACACTGGATTTCTCCTTCTGTTGTTGCAGCTTTTCCTGGGCATTGAAGCATCACATGCGAGCCGTATCAGTTGCATCATGGCTTCAGCTTTTACTTCCGCGGATCCTTGTACTTGGAGCACGGCACTTTCTCTTTCTTCAATGACGGATTCGAAAAGCTCTTCGTCTAACCTGTTGATGTTCCATCTCGGTGTTGGTGAACGGTTCCAGATAGGAGTTCGCTGGTTTGCTTCTAAATCAAAAACAATGTATTGATGATCGCTGCCCGTATAATCCTCGATTATTTTTTTATTCTTGCGGATGTAGATTCCGTAGCGAAGGTTACATCCGGTATGGTGCCTCTTTGCCCTGGCCTCCTGAAAGTCGGGGCCCATCACCCCAACCATGGTGCCATATGTAAAGTAGTACTAAACTTCATTCTGGTCTTTGAATTTTTCCAGGGGATACATGACAAATAGAATCGATAGATTATTTTTGGTTTTACCATATTTTACGAAGGTCCTGACTACGCCAACAAGATTGACTAGTTCGTTTCTCCAAAAACTCGAGTTCGATAGCGAAATGTTTTTAGAAAGATGTACACTTAATCCTCGCATCTTACACTAATCTATGTTGTTGTAATGCAGGATGGACTAGTGGTCGCATCAATTTTATTTATTTTTTTATTCGAGAAGGACGAATCTTAAGTACGACACCGCGTAAAGTTCCAGTGCGACTGTCCTATTGACTAAATCTAAGCTTTGCATTGAGTCATCGTCGCAGTTTTACGCCCGCGGGATCTCCGTCATGCTTGATTGCATGGGGCAGGTTAGTATGCTCTTGGCTAGAAATCATTTTTTGTCAGTCTTCGCTTCTTTCGATTTTGGCCGCCATATCTTCTGCGCGCTATTGCTGCATCACCTTCGTTATGACAATATTTGCAATCTTCCAGACTTTCCTTGCCAAGCTTCTCAAGTTTTGGCATTCCATCAAAATACATATCCTCTGCGTTATCTTCACAATGCCAGCAGTCTGGGCCGCCTACAAACTTGTATTTATAAAGCTGGTCCCAGAAGCATCCATGCCCCGACAGAAATTGCGTAAGGTACAAGTTAACCTCTCCAGGGTTTCTGCTTGTCCATTCTTTGCAGAGGCCTTTAACAAGCCTGGGTCCTTAAATGGGTATTAGTCTGGAAACCGCGGCAACTGCTCTATTAGCCTTTCCACTTGTGAATTTTGATTCGGTATTGTGTTCTCCAATTAGTTCTGTCACCTTCTAGTGACTAGTTACGTCGTTTTGTAGTATGGTAGCTTTAGACCTGATGAGCGGAGCCAAAGAGTAAATTATTGATGATGTCGTTGAGGAGTTATGTTGTTTCGTGTATGGTGTTGGCAACCACTACTACTGCGATTTTATCTTCACATCCAATGATGTTCACTCCTCTTAGCCCACACATTCGCAGTACTCCATCATACATTATATTCCACAAGACTGCGCTGACCCTCGCTGACCCTAGCAGACCTCTTCCTCTTATTTTGTATTTCGTTGGTACGCATCTGTTGAAGATGATTCTGTTCTTAAGATAGTCTGGTACTTTCTGGGGTCATTACCATTATATCCGTCCATATCCGAGGCTGTTAAGTAGATGTCTCTGAATTATTTTTCCTTCCACAGTGAAGAAGGGAAACCTAGAACATGGAGGGCCTGGTCCTTAATAAAACTGCTGGAGAAGCGGTTCGACCGATCGGTCCGGTGCCAGTAACCTCGCTGAGGTTATGACTATTCAGGGTTCCTGTGCCGTCATCTGTACTCCAGGGTTCCGACAGACCTAGGCTACCAATACGTTGAAGTAGTTTTGAAGGGAGGTATGCACCAAGTAGCTCAAACTGACTATAGCCATTGACACCGACGTTGATCCATATTTGGGTTCCCTCTACTGCCGTCTTTATGAAGGAGAACTGAGCTAGTGCGAACAATCTCCTCATCCAACCTGTCCCTCAGTGGTTGGGTACCCTACCTTCAGTCAATAGTACCAGACAGAATCGGTTAAAATAGGTCAAACCGTAAGTGAGGACAAAGCACGTGCTATAACTTCGGGGTAGTTGAGACTTCGTCTACGTTGGCTGCGCAGATACAAGCAACAACAACAGACGCAGAGTTACTCTTGCCAATCGCTATTTCATTGGGCTAGGAAAGAAATTGGGTAGCTCGTAAAACCAAACTGGCTTTATACAAGACCCATATAACCCATGTACTGCTCTTTGGGGCAGACCAGGTTGTCGAAAGCAGTTGCAGAAGCACTTGGCCGTTTCAAGAGAAAGATTGTCGATTCCGCTTATATTAACGGAAAATGGAGGAGGAGATTCAACTACGAGCTGTACACGCTGTACACCGACATCAGTCTAGTCAAGCGTCTCCGAATCGTACATCTGAGATGGCTGTACCATATATGGCTGTACCATATTGAACCACAGCCCCGGCTCAAAGAATCTTTGAGTCTAATTTTGAGGGTCGGCGCAGCAGAGGACAACTCCATCAGGAAGGGGACGTCAAACAACTTGGATATCGGCACTTGAGGAAGCTAGCTGGTGAGACTTCTTGATTAAGGCCCAGACACACCTCGGACTGCAGTAAGTAAGTTAGTTCCAGCTGGCTGAGTTTAAAGCATTTTTTAAATCAAGCTTCCGGATTATGTAGTACCGTTTTTTGCCACCTTTCCATCTGGGTACATATATTACTGCGAAGGAATGAGTGGTGTTCCATTTTAGTTCCAGTCTTCCGTGGCTGATTCCTTCAAGCACTTTCCCTACTGAATAAGGGTATATGGTATGTATGCGTCGATGATTGCTCTGGGAGCTTGTCATCTTTTGGGGTCAGTACGAGTACATGATTCTGTATTTTTCTGTTGGGAATTTTATATAAACGATCTCTAACACCGCTATGTTTGCTATGATTACTTCCTAAAGCAGAGAGTACGGAGTCTTGTTGGTTGATATCAAAACTACTTTCTTGCCACTTACGCAAAATTGGCATGACATGATTGATTAAAATATTGATTGTGTGCCTCGTGTATGATCATGTCGGTGACGCTGCTGTAACACTTTTAAGCTTGTTCATTACGAGTTATCACTTCCGCACGGGCTATGTTGTACATTGCCTTTTAATGTTAGGAAGACTTCGCTTTTACTTTGCTTTATAAGCTTTCGAAGTTCTTTCCTGCTTTGGAGAGTTCTGCACTATTTCTTCGCAGCTTCCTTTCTTTCATTGTGCATTCGCAGTTTGCATCACTCCTATTCCAGCTTGGCAGTTCAATCGTGTCATCAGGACTGCTGTATCTCGAGTATTCCGATGCGGTTTACATAGATAGTAATCGAGCACCTCGTTATCTGAGCTATTGCTTTTCTATGCTAGCCGTAGTACCTCTGGTGGTTCTTTCCGATACTGGTGCTCTCTGGATTCTATGGTCTCGATAACGATAATACGTAGATGATTGGAGAATTTAGAGACTTGCCGCTTTAATTATGGCCTATGGCCTTGCTTGCGAAGATGAGTTCGATGTTGCTGCCGTATTTGCCATTATTTAAGGCAGAATACCTTTTTTTGGTTTAGTAATACGAGGGCTAGGCTAGCGAATGGTTCCAGCAACGCCTCGTCCCTCTGGTTCCTTGTGCTCCATTAGGAAAAATTTGACCTTACGGGCGCGTTTTTTCCACTCGCATGCGTAATTCCAGCAGACCCATACCGCTGTGGACGATGGATTGTAAAGTGATGTTGTATATTGCTCACATATACAGGTTACGTCTGCTTTTATACCTGCCTGGGTAAATAGGGCATGGACGGCTTCAAACTTGTTTACCCTTTAACATTTCGTGTCACATATGGCATACTCGTACTTTAGTTCCTATAAATTATCGGTCCATTACTTCCGCGTGATAATGATGTTCGTATGGGTTCCGCTTCGCCCTTGCTATGCCGAGAGATGTGATAATATTCAAGGGAATTCGAATAACATTTATAAGACTCGACTAGTTTGTTGGCTACATAAGCTGTGAGGTATATAGATGCAGATTGTGTCTCAACTCTTATCAATCTTATGATGGCATCTTTCGTGTAATTTCTTGCTATATCATTTGCCCCTCATACGACGTGGATGCCGGTGCTGATATGATCACTGACACTATTTTCCTTGGAATGATTTCCTTTATCGCTTATCGGATTAAGAGCATCAGCCCAAAAGAAAAGGTATGGTACGATTCGAGCTGTAAAGAGGCTGTCAGGGTTAGAGAAATGTTTTTGCGGTCCTATAAGACCAACCCGACAGAGGAAAACCAAAAAAAGTTCAAACGAGCCAGGAATGACTACAACGTCCTTCTCAAGGGTGTGAAATTTCAATACGACCAAAAACTGAGGCAAGAAATACAACAATGTCCCCAAAGTAGTAAAAATTGTTGGTCGTTCCTCAAAAACATTAAAAATTCTGCCCCATCCTCCATCCCAACACTCATTTAAAATGACATTCCGGCTGTCAGCTCTTTGGACAATACCAATCTCCTTGCTGCACACTTTGCGGCCAGCTCAACACTTCCAGATTGTGCTTCGTCTCCGCGTACAATTAAGTGCGTCGAATCTTCAATGGAACGAATCCACTTTCGCACTCGTATAGTAGCAAAAGTACCGCTGGTCCAGATGGCATATCTCCCTTCTTCTGATAAGGTGTTCTTCCTCGCTGCGTAAGCTTTTTCATCAATCCTACTCTTTAGGATTCTTTCCGAGCAGATGGAAAACAGCATTTGCCCAGCCCGTCCCTAAAAAAGGTGAATCTTCTTCTCTCTCCTCCTATAGACCCATTGCACTTACGTCCCTTCTTTCCAAGGTCATGGAAACGTTGATAAATCGTCAGCCCATGAAATATCTCGGAATGCTTAAACATCTTAATGACCGACAATACGGATTTCGTAGCAGCAGGTCCACTGGTGATCTGATGGCATGTCTCACAGAAAAGTGGAATCAAAGCGTACATCAATCTGGCGAAAGCAAGATAGTTGCACTTTATATTTCTAAGGCATTTGACAGAGTTTGGCATCAGGCTCTTTCATCGAAAATTACCTTTCGGAACGTTCAGTTCAAGTTGTCTTGGATGGTTTCAAATCTGATATTCACAAAATAAATGCTGGTGTGCCCCAGGGCTCCGTTCTGTTTCCGACACTCTTTTTAGTTTTCATTAAAGATCTCTTGTCTGCTACTTCTAATCCAATATATTCCTTTGCTGATGACAGTACTCTCTGCTTTCCGTATTCGTTTTGGAACTCACGTCCCTGCTCTTCGGCTGTAGAACGGAAAGGGCAGCGTATGTTAAGCTCATTAAATTTCGATATTAGCAGCATAACCGATTGGGAAACTATCAAGAGAGTGGAACTTAATGCTTCCAAAACTCAATGATGTCTGCAGTTATTAAAGCAAAATTTAAATACTCAACTCAACTCCATAGCACTTGCATCGTCGAAATCGATAAACTTTCCATTCTCGTTATGTGTGTCAATGACAACTTACGTTGGAATGACCACATATTTGGTGTCGTCAAAAATGCTGCGAAATGTCTAAGTTTCCTCAAGCGATGTAAGAAATACTTTACCCCCTCTGATCTAGCCTCAATATATAAGAGGTTTATCTGCCCGAAATTGGAGTATAATGCTCAGATTTGGTCGGGTGCTCCTAAGACGTCCTTGCACTTGCTAGGTCGTATCCAAAACCGTGTGGTAAAACTAATAGGTGATGACAATATTACACCGTCATTCAACACCCCCGAACACAGGCGTAATGTCTCCTGTATCATCTTATTTAATACCTATCTTCACCACCAGTGCTCGACCGAAATGGCCAGTAGCATTCCACCCCTTCTACCTTTTAACCGTAACACCCGTCTCGCTATGAACGCTCATCAGTATGCCCTCAAGTCCACTTTCGGACGAACTCTAAAATATCGTGATTCATTCCTAAGCCGTACAACTCGCTTATGGAACGTCCTGCCGAGCTCTTTATTTCCTAGTCATTATAACCTTCAAACATTTAAAACCAACGCACATCGGCATCACTCTTTTATGTGCAATGCCTTGTGTGCGCGCCAATTATAAAATAAAAGTATTTTCCCTTTCGTCATTGCTTCAGCTAGCTTACGTACATCGAACAACGCACAGTGCCTTTACGCAACAACTTAGTAATTTCTCTGTTTAAGAGTTGACTGGATCCAAATGGAAGTTTTTGCTTTGTTCTCAGAGCAGTCGGCAATGACGCTGTGTCGAATTTTTTTTGGAATTGTCAGTGCCAGAAACATAGATGAACTATGGCCAGAAACTATTACAGGCGAAATAGGTGTTAATTTCTTATTTCACTTCGCTGTATACACCAATCTGATACCCATAAATTCCAATAGATACAGTTTCGTATTAATCGTAAGGCCCAAGTCCCGTCGATATAAATACCCGAACTAGGGCCAAACTGAAAACCAAACTATAATTCACCAGAACTACGCCAAAAAAGAAAAAAAACGACAAACCGATAAAATAATGAGACAAACTTGAACCGTCCAAAATAAGCAGTCCACAGGTGTGCATCGACACACAGGTACCAAATTTTACCAAATTCTGTAAATTGCTTCTCAAGCGCCATGACGTCTGCATAAAAGAATTTTAATTGCATCCCAAAACCGTAAGTGCACATCTACTCGTATCTAATGGCCATAGATACTCGTACAATTTTTTGGTTTTCCTTTTTTTTATAAAATTTTATTGTGATCGTTTTATAGCTTAAACAGTTCGCTATTTTGCTGGAACCATAAAAATAAAAGAACAATCTTGGAACAGAAGCGTACGAAAACGCACTTGTGCAAGTATTGTCCCTCTGAAAGTGATCTTCGAGTTGAGGGTCATCATCAAAAGGCAATTGTCTTCTCAATCCAGATAAAAAATTGTATCTACACGCATTCATAAAACGATCATGGCTTGCTTTTGTTAGCAATTGTATTCCCATTGTATACTTATGGTACGTACTGGTGCTCTACAGTACGGGGGATTCATAAATTAATCTTCTCGGTTGGTGCCGTTGGTTTCTATGTTTTCGGATAATGTTGGAACAGGTAAAGGTAACATTAATAACGCACTAAGGGGCTTACGTACGAATATATACTCGTAGCATTTACCATTGAATGCTGTAATTCTGATCTAATTGGGAGGAAGTTCTGAGAAAAAGGGTACCCGAGTGTAGGATACTTGAGTATATAAGTACAGAGCCGGGTTATGGTTTTTAGGAAATAATAAAGGACGAAGTGCCGAAAGAAAGAGTCGGCCAAATTTCTTTATTGCATTACGTAACATGTACTTGATGCACAAAGCGCATATTGAAAAAACTATTCCTTAACTAACGTGATATCAATAACGAAAACGGATAGCAATCTTCTAGTCATAGCGACACCCTGCACGAGCATAAGACTTGCCATGACTACCGATCGACAGAAAGTGTCTAATAAAATTGATCATATCACCATAGATCCGAGTGCTAGAAATTCCTTGTTGAAGTTGTTAACCGCCTTGTAGCAAAACTAGCCGTGCAAGCAAAAACACCACCGTGCTTCGGGAGGCTAGGATCGATACCGCCGAAAACTTTAAACTCTAAGTTGGAGCGCATTCTGTTGTAGTTAGGAAGGTTCTCAGTTGGCAAAAGCTGGACACCTGTCATAGAAGTACTTCATGCTAACATCACGAATGTGATCAATACGATGCTCAAGTTGGAACAATGGGGTGCAATGGTTGTAGCAGAGGATTTAACGGCCAATATTCTCGAAAATAGGAGTGGTTCCGTCCAATTAAAGAAGCAAGTTGGTCTTAAACAAGTTCTTGGCTTATTCGAGCTCAGCTTCCGCGATCATTGTGCAAATTGTAGACTATGTGCAGTGGATCGCAGACCAAGTAAATACCTCAGAGAACGGTGTCCTTGCAGCATGTGTTGAACGATTGGAAGCTGCGGCTGAGGTTATCTTCGGCGCTGTGATGAGCCAAGTTGGAGACGTTATTGTCGCCACCCCGCTGAGAACGATCAAGGTGGTGGCAACCATTGTCATTTTCTAAGGCCGCGATAGTAAAAGACACGAATTCAACTAGATTTGTGGTAGTTGATCTATCTTTTAGAAACCTATTTTGTCGGGACGAAATAAAAGGCTTGTATTTGAAGCTTAAGGCTTCGTAGAAAATGCTTCCAAAGAGTGTGGGTATATGAGGGAGTTTAGCAATGGGGCGAAAATTGGTAACTTCATGCTTAGGTCCCTTTTTGTGTATCGGGATTATAAAAGAGGTCTCTTCAAAATCTGGGGAAATTCTCCCTGTGTGAGCGATAGACGAAAAAGGTAGGAAAGGGGTAGAGAAATCTGGGCCATGTACAAATTCATCTTTAAGATCTAGTAATTTTTCTTCAATGATTGCAGGATCGAAATTTTGAGTGAGAACGGGACCAATGGAGAAATTTGGTAGATCATTGAAGTAAGAGGGATGTGGTACGAAGGAGTTGTTGGCAAATGACTGTTTGAAAAATGTAGCACAAAAGCTGGCGATGGTAGGAGGATCACTTGAAGATTTGGTTTCGAAAGCGAGGGAGGAAGGATAACCATCAGTCTTACTTTTGCAATTGACAAATTGAAAAAAGGACTTGGGGTCATTTATGATATTGGCTTGCGCGCTATCCAGGTAGCGTTGATACCTAGATAATTTGAATAGTCGAAAGAAGAGTGGATGCGAAGGAATACCGCCCATAACTTGTTTCTTTTGTTTCATTGAGAGCGGAGTCTACGATTATACCAAGGAGGGGATGTAGAAGAAATTTTTATGGCGGGAATAAGGCACACAAAAGGAGATGGATTTGAATATTTCTCCGTAAAAAAATATAGAGAGGGAAGCGACGAGCGATAGATTGGTAAACTCGAAAGAAGCCCTGCTTAGACAGGTATTGATTTTACGGAAATTAGGTTTGTGAAAATTGTAAGAGCTGGAAGGGAGAGTTGTGGAAAAGTGAAAGAAGAAGTGGAGGTTGAAAATTGTCAATAGTTGAAGAGATAGGGGACAACAGGATTTTGAGGATTTGATGGGATCAGTTGTGAAGATAAGGTCTAATTGCCTTTCCATGTATTGTAGTTGAAACCCCACTGACTTGGCATAGACTAACACATAACATACAAGCAATACGTTAGTGCTATTTTAACTGACACAATGCCGAACTTAGGAGAAGATGAAGTTGTCAAAGGGGTTGTGAATGGCCAGTAGGACACCTCGAAAAGGAGGGTGTACGATCATCATCCCGAAAAACATTAAAAGAAAGAGGGAATATTTCCCGGTTTTTTATGTTGAGGATAAGATTAGTTTCGGTCAGAGCGTAGATATCAAATTGGATAGCCTGAGATTGAAGCAAAACGGCTTGGGTTTTAGAACGCAGTCATCTTACGCTCTGGTAATACAGGGTGGCGCAAAGTTACGAGGGCGGGTCAATAATTCCGTGCATTTTTGAATTTCTGACCTCTTTACTGAAACAGCAACACTGCTCCTGTCAACAGGCATTTGTCAGTTGACCCCTGTCAAAATTTAAACTTGCTGCGTCAGTTAGTTTGTGTTTGACAGCTATTTTTATCAGACTACTCACTAATTTGAGGAGAAAATGGAAAAAAGTGAATTTCGTGTGCTTATTAAGCATTATTTCTTGCGAAAAAAAACCATTACCGAGACCAAGGCTAAGCTTGATAAATACTATGGGGACTCTGCACCATCGATTTCAATGGTAAAAAAGTGGTTTACTGAATTTCGTTGTGGCCGTACAAGCACTGAAGATGCCGAACGTCCTGGACGCCCAGTTGAGGTCTCTACACCCGAAACAATCGAAAAAATTCACGATATGGTGTTGGCCGACCGAAGATTGAAAGTGCGAGAGATTGTGGAAGCCGTAGGGATCTCGCATGGCTCAGTGGTTTCAATTTTGAATGATCACTTGGGCATGAGAAAGCTTTCCGCAAGATGGGTGCCGCGTTTGCTCACAGTCGACCACAAACGCAATCGTGTAACAACTTCACAGGAAGGTTTGGCGTTGTTTAATCGCAATATGGAGGAGTTTTTGCGCCGTTTTGTAACCGTGGACGAAATATGGATCCATCACAACACACCAGAGAACAAACAACAGTCAAAACAGTGGGTTTCTAAGGGTGAATCGGCGCCAAAGAAGGCCAAGGTGGGTTTGTCAGCCAATAAAGTTATGGCGACTGTTTTTTGGGATGCACGCGGGATAATCCACATTGACTACCTTCAAAAGGGAAGAACAATCAATGGGGAATATTATGCCAACTTATTGGACCGATTCAATGACGATTTAAAAAAAAAACGACCTCATTTAGCCAAGAAAAAAGTTCTTTTCCACCAAGACAATGCAAGGGTGCACACATGTGCAGTTGCCATGGCAAAAATCCATGAATTGGGCTATGAATTGCTCCCTCAACCACCCTATTCTCCAGATTTGGCTCCGAGGGACTACTTCTTGTTCCCAAACCTGAAGAAATGGCTTGGTGGAAAAAGATTTGACTCCAATGATGAAGTCATCTCGTCATTCCAAAATCATTTTTTTTGGAAGGGATAAAAAAATTGGAGAAGCGTTGGACAAAGTGTATAGAGCACAACTGAGACTACGTTGAAAAATAAAATTATTTTTTTATCAAAAAATCTGTTTTAATCCAAAAGTCACGGACTTATTGACCCGCCCTCGTATTTTGTTTTTGAATTACTTTTCTACTAAAGAAAAAAAAAATAATTTTGAGTGATGGAAATGTTTACTTCGACCTTTACAATTGTTCCTGTTCAGTGGAAAAGATGATATCCGCCAAGTGGCTGCCGGCAGTGTTGATCCACATTTGTGCCCGTTTTATCGCATTTTCCATGACTTTCCCCAAGATTTCCGGTGATACGAGGGTTGTCTGAAAAGTTTCCGCAACGTAAAGATAGCGGCACTTGTCAATAAAGGCTAGTGAATGCTAGTTGTGCATGTTTTCACAGTTACTTACCGAAGTTTCCGTCATTCTGGACTCGCAGTTTTTAGTTGACAGTTGTTGGAGTGAGTCGGTGTGAGTGTTTTTTGCAAAATGGAAAAAATTGAGTATCGAGCTGTTATTACTCGTAAATTCTTGTTTTTGAAAGGCAATACGCCTACGCAAATCAAAAATGAGTGGGACTCTGTGTATGGGGACACTGCACCATCATTTACCACAGTGAAATTTTGGGAAGCTGAATTTAAAAGTGGCAATAAGACCTTGGGAGATGATGAACGTTCGCAACGTCCAAAAACTGCAACCACCGACGATAACATTGCTAAAGCTCACCAAATGGTGTTAGACGACCACCGAATTAAAGTGACAGAGATAGTAGAGGTTATGAAAATGTCCAAAGAACGTGTTTGTTACATATTAAATGAAGATTTAGGCATGAGAAAGCGGTCCGCGCGTTTGCTTACGTTAGACCAAAAACGTGTTCGAATGAATATTTTCAACGCTCTGTTGGCGCAGTTTAGGCGCAATAAATCCGAGTTTTGGCGCCGATTAATTACTGTAGATGAAACTTGGATACACCATTATACACCCGAAGCAAAAATACAGTCAAAACAGTGGACTGCAAAGGGCGAGCCGTCTCCAAAAAAAGCAAAAACTGTTTTTTCGGCTGGGAAAGTGATGGCGACTGTTTTTTGGGATACTGGAGGAGTTACCTTAATCGATTACCTTCAGAAAGGAAAAACCATTAGAGGAGCATACCACGCATCATTACTTGCCAAGCTGAAGGCAGAAATTGCGGAAAAACGGCCACATTTGCAGAAAAATAAAATCCTGTTTCACCAAGAAAACGCGCCGTCTCACACCTCAGCGGTTGCCATGGCGAAAATCCATGAATTACGGTTTGAACTGCTTGACCATCCACCTTATTCACTAGATCTAGCCCCAAGCAACTTCTTTTTGTTCCCTCATCTAAAAACTGCGTTCGGAGGACAGAGATTTTCGTCAAATGAGGAGGCAATCACCTTCGTGAACAATTAATTTGCAGAGAAACACGCCAAGTACTATTTGGACGGGTTAGAGAGATGGGAGCATCGCTGGGAGAGGACTATGTATTTAGAAAAATAAAAAAAAATTTTGAGAAAAAATGTTTTGTATCATTTTTCGGAAACTTTTCAGACAACTCTCGTAACTGTTCACATTCCTGTCGAATATTCTCCTTAAAGGCTGCGATTGTCTGAGTCTTGTTGGCATTAACTCGCGACTTCAAGTATGCCCAAAGAAAGAAGTCTGGGATGGTTAAATCGGGGGATCTTGCTGACCATGCCAAATCGCCAAAAAGGGAGATTACGCTACCAGGAAACGCTTCCTTCACAATATCCATTATAGATCGTGCGGCTGTTCTTGTTGCACCGTCTTGTTGAAACCACATGTTCCCCAAGCCCCGGTCATCCAATTCCGGTAGTAAGAAGTCGTTTATCATGGCTCTGTAGTGTTCGCCAGTAACAGTGACCGCATTGATGATAGCGTCCTCAAAAAAATACGGCCCAATAACTCCTCCCGAGTAAACGCCGCACCACACAGTGGCTTTGAGTGGATATAATGGCTCCTCATGCATCACATGCGGATTTTCAGTGCCCCAGAAATGAAGATTTTGCTTATTGACGTAACCACTTAAGTGGAAATGCGCCTCGTGGCTCATGATGATTTTGGACACAAAATCGTCCTCTTCGTTGTTAAGATTGAGGATGACTTTACAGTAATTCACACTCGACTGACGGTCAGGTGGCATTAACTGATGCACTGTTTGCACTTTGTACGGGAACATGTGTAAGTCTTTCACTAAAATTCGCTATAGGGTCCGCCTGGTGATGTCCAATTGCGTGCCCATCGACTGGTTGATGTTTCTTCGTTCTCAGCGACATCGGCTGCTACCAGTCCGGTGGCGGACACGCCCAACATGGTCTCCTGTGATTCCACTTTGTTCGAGCCGAGTAGCTAAGCGCCGGAATGTTGGCCGATTCGATTAGGAAATGGACGTCGAAATTCACGCTGTGCTAACACCACCGACCGATTATTGGTGAAAAACATCGACACAATTAATTCACGCTCTTGCGGAGTATAGCGCCCCATTGCTTGGCTGTTTGTATACTGCAGCTGTCTAGTTTACAAATCTCAAATATGGTTGACGTACGACGTCATCTACAAAAATTATACCAACTTCCGATAGGGCACCACCTAGTAGAAGGTGAGAGGAAAGTTTTTGCCTGACTTTTTAGGGTCGGAAAAATGTATCGTGGTCAAGTCTTACTACTCGTACGTTGGAAATGAGGGACTCTTTTAGAGTGTACATAGTGGCGAAGAGCAGCAAACGCTGGGAGTTTGAGTTGTAGAGAAAGAGACATGTTGACGTTGGGGCTTGGTTTGGGGTTGAATAGAGCGAGTTGGAGTATAGATGGGAGGTTTGAAATTAGGAAAAATGTTTGTTTTAAAACTCCAATTGGAGCTGGGTTTGTTGGGGGGAGAGGAGGTGGGTCTTGGCAAATTTGATTTACTTGCTAAGTTGTTTGCTGGTTTAGGTATGACGGATTGCTTGCCTTTATCCTGCGTTTTGGTCGTATTCCAACCATTTGCTGACACGCATCTTTCCACGATTAAAATCATTGCTGGCTGGATTATGGAATAATCATTCGTATTTGGCTGGAAGATTCAGCTGTGGTGAGATGTAGGAAGCAAATTGCAGTGGCTAATGGTAATGCGACATTTCTTTTCGAAAAAATTTGAGATCCAATCAACATCAGCGTTTGGGGGGGCGCCTTCGATAAAAAGCGTAGTGACCAAATGGTTCTTCGAAGCAAGCTTATCAAGCCTACGTTGCCATTCAGAAGGTGTCCAAGTTGAATTAAAATGATTGATAAGCTTCCGTGGGGCAGCGATTGGAGGAGCTGACATAGATGTCTTCTCTCTTGTCAAGTTGGAAGAAACTTCGCAGGAATCAGTAGGTTGGACCTTCCGCAGATGACTTATATGTGGGAGTGAGCTTGAATCCACATCAGGTTCCATTAATTCAGCCATGAGCGATAGGGAACATTCTGGCAAGACTGCGGGAAGTTTGGTGTATCAACGATTTTGCTGTTTATTGTTGCGATGTGATGTTCAATATCGCAGAGCGAGCCGCTGTAAGTTCATCACCGACATCGTTCACTTTATCGAAGATTGTTTAGGAGAGAGTTGTTTGTGTGACGAGGACTGAAAATTAATGTCTATGTCATCACGCAGGGAGTTTATCAACTCGCAGATTTCTTGGTTGGAGGTAACCTGCGCAGAACACATAGCTTTAATGTCACTCAGCACTTTATCCAGGTGACGTAAGGGAGTTCTTCATTCTTAGATCTCCCGGATCCATGTGCTTTACTTGGAATTTTATTAGGTCGGCTGAGTTCTGCACTGAGTTACGTAACTCTTCAACACTTTTAACACTGCTTTCAATGACCGACATTTTGTTCGTAATCTTTTAGGAGAGTGCGTCTTGGTAGGAGTCATTTTAATCGCTTAGACATTTTATTGCCAAAATCACTTGCGAAGGTGAGATACTCTTGCATTCATCACAGAAGAAAAGGAGGTTATCGGAGAATTCCATTTCATTTCATTTGTTTAACCCGACACAAATGGCATGAAAGGCTTTCCTACAGATGCCCTTGTAAGCTACTCAGTCAGCATTGTTGTCATTGATTACACAATTGGCAGTTCCGCAAGACATGTTTTAATTAGTTGTGTAGGCCAGTGAGGGTATAAATATACTGTAGGTCGAGTTATATTGTATTGGTTCACTCAACAGTGAGGAGGCAGTCTATGCCAGAACTTATTCCAACAACAAGAAGCACGTTGGGAACCCGGACAAGTCATAGAACGCGTTGGTCATGTTATGTACAATGTACTGCTGCATATGGTATGTGTGGACGCTTGTCGATGGGATCTGTGATATACTCGTAGACCAAGCAGCTTACCTGTGTTGAGGCCCATAATGAAGTCGTAAGGAGAGTTTTCTAAAATATGAGCTGTGACTTTGCGAGTTGTAGAGCCGATTGTGAGACGGAGTATGAGACGGCCGTCGGTTTTTGTGTTACCGTTTACGTGCGGTATGGCAAAGTTGAGTGCGGATCTGGCTTTAGATTCAAGTGTTCGGCAAGTGATGCGCTGACAACATTGATGGTACTGCCGGAGTCGACAAATGCACGTGTTGGTAGGTAATTAATCCGCAGCGCTATATCTATTAACGGCGACCGGCAAGGAAGTTTTCCTGGACCGAGTTGTTATCGGTGTTGGACAACTCTGTGCTAGGTGTTGTTGAAGGTTGATCACTATACGTTATTTGCTGTCTATCAGTTTGTTGTCTTCTTCGTGGACACTCCCGATTCCAATGCCACTGTGTTTCTCCTGATTGCGCACAATGGCGACATGGACTTGGAGGTTTTTGCTTGTGTCGTTGTCTAAAATTTCTCGATTTTTTTGTGATATCGGTTATGGCTTCAGCTAGAATGTTGACTGCCCTCCGACTGTTGCTTCCAGTTGAAGTGCAATCGCTAGCCAATCGATTGCTGTTTTTGGCTTCGCACACAACTAGAAACCATGATAACGTTGAGGCATGACTTCTGATAGCTGAGCGACGACATCATCATCTGATAGTTGTACGTGTCGCAGAAGGCGTATTTTTTGTCCTCGTAGTAGGTGGTAACGGTTTCTGAAGTCATAAGAAATCTATGTTCAGCTTCGACAAGAGGATTGGCACCCGCTGCCTCGAATCGTGAAATAAGTGATTTTCGTATTGCTGCCCAAATGAGAGTCGACATGTGTGGTGTTACATCTGATGCAAACCAGTTAAGTGCATCGTCTACCGAATAAGCAACCATCAGTTCGAAAATGCGTTCTTCATCGGATTTGCCACGTGTTATCACTTCAAAAAGATTACACCAAAGATCAGCTCTGAGGATAGTTTTATGTCCAGAGAATTTTGCTAATAGTTGTCGTCCATTGCAGCCATTCGTCATCCCTGAAACGCTGGTGTTCTCGCCTCCAACGCTGTTTCTAATCCTCGAGGTCGCGTTCCTAATGATGTTACTGACAGCGGCTGTATCTTCCCATTGTGTCATGCGACTGTCGGTGTTTTGTGATTGCTGATATCACCTGCAGGAGCGTAGAATTTTGGAAAATCTTCCAGAAAATCCGCTTCGAATGCTTTGATAAAAGCACGTGCTATTGCCGGTCACGGATAACTCTACCTGTTGGTCAAAAGTAACCCCCCTTTCCGTTCGCAAAAATGCAATTTTCGAGTGTAAGAGGTGATCCTGTCCGCAGCGCCAAATGAGGCGCCGATTATTTTCGGCGCTGGTAGAAGTACTATAAATGAAAAAAGAATGTTGAAACTTAAAAATGTCTTTATTGAGGTTAATCGGACACGTCCCTTCACTTTGACACCCAAAAGAAGAAGAAGGATGAATGCCAACGTCAAGTGCATGACGTTCACTTAGTACCAAGTTGGAATTAGTGCTCTCTAGTATAATGCTTAAGATAAATTACAGTTCCCGATTCGAAATTGAGTTCGATTGTTAAATCTGTAATTCGTACTAAAAGTAGCTGACTGCGGCTTAATTTTAACAGAAAGGTTTCGAGGCAGAGGCGGCACCATTTGTTCTGTGAATTTCGTTCTTAAAACCGTCAGTGACAATTTGTATGGAGCGTTAAATTAAGACATTAAACTTGAGTGTGTTTCTTTGTCAATTTTTCAATAATTTCCTCTCGTAAATATCACCACTGTCATAACTTTTAAAAAAAATTTTAAAATTCATTTCTACGGTAAGAAATTGGGAGATTTCTGATCTCACGATATGCTAATGAGGCACTCAAACATATTTTAATCAAACATCTTTTTGATTGCAAATTGTATCTGGCAAAAGATCATCCCCTGCACTCTGCATACACGAGTATCTCCTGGCGGCCAAATCTTTGATACCTGAGCAATTTTGAAGAATTTCTTCTGCCGACCTTTAAACACAAAGACAAATAGCAATCCAGCAATCCAGATTCCGGATCTTCAATATTGTAAAGAGGGTAACACAATTCGCAGAATGATTGCCATGAGAAAATTGTCTCCACATCCAAAGATATACCGCGATTTGCTGTAACAAAAAGAAAAAAGAAGTTTTCATGTCCACTATTCGTACCAATGCGCATTTAATCCGTCAACTTGAATGTGCCATGCCGGTCAAAAGATATTTTGATCGATTTGATTTATGGTTTCGATTTCGAATGAAATATTTTAATGTTGGGCATTAGGAGGGTTTGTTGCACTTTTTCTGTAGCTTTCGCCTCAGACGGATTCATTTAGTGGCAAAGGTATGAATGGAATTTGTGAGAGGCGGTGTGATGACATAGTTTGCTGTGGAATTTGGTATTTTGATGATGGGAATCGATTGTATGTACAATCATAACCAAACAATTAGGGATCGCGTGAAACAAAAAAAAAACGATGAAAACCACTGAACTTTCAGCTACAATACTGGAAATTTAATAGCTAAAAGCTCCATGTCAAACGGTTCCATGGTCTTGCAAAAATCTTCAAACAGAATCCTATCAAGATTCGACTGATCCATTTCTTTCATCAAACCGTTGGTGATTTGAATGATTGTTTCAAAATTAGCATAATTCGAAAACAGCCGATACACAATGTCCAAGAGCTCTTCCTTAGAGATTTCTCCATCCCTGTTGACGTCATACATTGAATAGAGGACTATCCTTAAACAAACTGCAGATAGTGAACTGAGTATAAAATGGTATATGGATAAATTGTACGTTTCAGTTTTTTCAGCTTCATTGCTTCCCGTTCTTTTGGCGTCCATTTCGAATCAATCGCTCTAAACATATTCAAAAATATTGCAAATTCGACAAAGGATATACGAGTCTTGGTTGCAAACATTTCCCTCAATATCACCGAGTGCAAGGCTTGGGATTGTAATTGAAAATGAAAATCTCTTCTGGTTAGAATGGTCTTTCTTCCTCTCGGTTCACCCAACTCCCGAAAACGTACGTAGAGGTATTCGATTTCAGCTCGTGAAACTAGAAATGAATTTCCATAAGAACATGTATGAACTCCTAGGTATTTGTGTTTTATTATGACAGAGCTCACACTTTGTAGCCTTTTTTATGGCAGCATAATCTTCTTGCGGAACTGGTAGGTAACTAGATATATTTTTGCCCATTTCAAAGTAGAGCGAAACAATTGAAGAATGTGACTCAATCGAATTTGTCAAAATTATCCTTGACGCTATATTCATGGAGCAGTACTTTTTGCTATCAATAAATGTTCGAAGAATTGACAGTAACAGTAAGTTACGAGCACCTCAGTCTACCTACAGAGTTGATTTCTCAGCAAATCGGGATCAGGCCTTGGCTATGATGAAAATGTCCCATTCTTTTATTAACGATTGAAACATGTAATACTCGTACCTATAGTTACATCTGATGTTATGCGCTTTTCCCAGGTGAGCTAAATTTCCTGACCTTAGAGCTATTCACCGGCCACTCGATTTCGAATGACGTTATTAGTGAGCTGGTGTCTTGCATTTGAGTGATCCATTTTTGAATCTCGTCGTGAACTTGAGCCTCTGTTGCTCTTTGGACCGGATTTTCGGACGACCTATGTTGATTTGCTCGCCTGTAGTTTTTCTACCGTTACGTTCTTAATAATGGAGAATTCCTCGAATGCACGTACTTCTTATAAGATCACGTTATGTTACACCCGCTGACATTTATAGCATTTTCTCAAGGATAAACGATTGACTTATATAACAAACGACGAAGTTAAGCGGCTTTTCTTGGAACAGAATTTTTCGGGCCATTTTAGGCAACCTACTCTGACTCTATTTGCGTCATCGTCATTGAGATTTTCTTGGTGGTTCACGTCAGAGCTCAACTAAAGGGTTTTTTTTTTAGAGGAATAGTTTTTAAACTGGCAACACTGTTTCTACAGATTGCCAATTTGGTAGTTGAAAGTCGATATAGTTAGTACGATGAATAGATTAACGCCAGAACAACGCGTGCAAATTGTGCAAACTTATTTGGAAAACCATGGTTCGGTTCGCCTAACTTATCGTGCGCTGCGTCCATTTTACGGTCGACATAATCGTCCATCTGAACAAGTTGTTCGGAAGACGATGAATCGTTTTCACACCACGTACGCTCTAGTCACTAGTGGGTAATATGCATCCCCAAAGGCTACAAACAGTGCGAACAAAAGAAGTTATTGCCGTTGTGGAGCGCAGTGTTGAGGAGAATCCGTGTGAGTTGATTCGTCATCGTGCACAGAAACTAGAGCTACCCTTGTTAAAGATCTTGGCTTTAAAGCTTATAAGATCCATCTTGTGCAAGAGTTGAAACCGCGTGACCATTATACGCGTCGTAGGTTCGATGAATTGGGCGATTCGATGATTCGGCTTGATCCTCATTTTCAACGAAAAATTTGATTCTCCGATAAGGCCCATTTTTGGTTAAATGGATATGTAAACAAGCAAAATTGCCAAATTCGGAGTGAAGAAAACCCAGAAGCCTTTATCGAGACGCCCTTACAAACTCACTGTTTGCTGTGCTTTAAGGACGATGGCGGCCAGAATGTTACCCTCAATGGAGAGCGCTATACAAACATAATTTCTGGCTTCTTCGTTTCTCAGTTGTATGTCATTGACGTGATAGAGCTTTGATTTCAACAAGATGGCGCAACATGCCACACGGCGCGCGACACTATAAATTTATCGCGGGAAACATTTGCTGAGCGCATAATTTCGCCTAATGGACCTGTGAATAGACCTCCACTATCCTGTGATCTCACACCTTTAGATTACTTGCTTTGGGGGTATTTGAAGTCACTAGTCTATGCCGATTTGGAAGTCAACATTCGCTGTTATTGCTGATATACAGCCCTTGTTGGTCGATAAAGTTATCAAAAATTGGACACCACTTCAAGTTGGTAGAGCATTCGATTTCTTCTCATCATTTTATTGAATAAAATCGTGAGGCATTTAAACCCAAGATTCCCTATTGCAATCCGACCACACGCCTCCGGCTCATTTTGCAACATTTACAGCTTCGCCTACATCGGCTTCCATAAAATCGTCGACTGCTCTTCATGCAAGTCAGCAGAGGGAAATAGCATTTCACTCCTTCAGTCCTTCACTCATTCACTCCTTTACACCCGTCTCCCTGCGAATGTTAACTTTCAAGCCCACTTTCGCACGTACTCCGGCATATCGTGATTCTTTCCTATGCGATACAACTCGCTTGTGGAATGCCCTTTCGAGCTCTTTATTTCCTAGTCATTATAACTTTCAAACATTTAAAACCAGCGTACATTGGTACCACTCTTTTTTTCCTTCCTAATCTTTCTTCGCCCGCACTGAGTTCAAACATTTTGAAGGTACCTTAACCTTGAGGCGCTTATTTAAAAAAGAAAAGAAAAAAACACTTAAAGCGGCGGCCTCTAATGTACTGGCACGAGAAGTGCTTGATCGAGGCCTTAGAGAAGTGCTACTGAAAGAATGAAGTTCGAAAGTTTTATCAAAACTACAACGAACATGCCAAAGGTGTAAGGCCGGGACGAAATCTGCAAGGATGAAGAAGGAAACCTCATCGGTTATGACGAACACCATATCACCGTCAGCAGAATGGACCACTCAACCTGGATAACATTACTGAAGCCAGGACAGCCATTTCCAACCTTAACTCCAACTTAACTGAACCAAATGGCTTAACTGCCGAGATCCCTAAACCAGCTGGCACCTCAGCATTTTTTGTCCGATCCTAAAGGATGAGATCCTTTGAACTGCGACAACTACAGGGGAATAAATCTCCCCAATATAGAGTAACATATAAAATACCGTCTGCGGTATAATGTGAACATGTAAGAACGCTTCGTCTGACCGGCCCCTATTAATGTCATTTAAGACCAGGAAAGTCCACCATAGATTAAATTGTTACGTTACGGCAGGTCTTGAAACAAACTCAGGAGCTCCAAATCTATACACACCATCGATTTCAAAGCCGCATATAACAGCGTCCAAAGAGATGAACTATACATGTCCATGACCAGTTCTGGCTTCCCTGTCAAGCTCATTCGATTCTGCAGGATGACGATATCCGTCAAGGCAGGATACGCTGCGTGTGATTTTTTGAATAGATTGTGCGAAGCTTATAAGTCAACTCCAGAGGAACCATCTTTCAAAAATTTGTTCAGTTCTCCTCATATGCAGACGGCATTGCCATAATAAGAAGAACACAGCGAGCTTTCAATGGAGCATTTACGGCCATTGAAGCAGAAGCGGTAAAGATGTGTTTAGCGGCCAATCAGCATCGACGCCTAGGACAAATCGTCACGATAGGCAGTTACAACTTTGAGGTAGTAAGGGGCTTTATCTAGCGCGGAAATTATGCGAAAAATCACTCTTTCTTTTTGGGTGGGCAATTGAATAGTACAGTCCTTCTTGCAACTGATCACCCCAGTTCCTGGTTATGCTCTCGAGCGCCTCGAGAAAGAATTTCTTCGAGAAATTTTCGGTCCCGTTTGCGTAGAACTGCACCGGCTAGATAGCGATCCTGATCTCGTCAGAAAATCTCGGATAACCCGGCTTAGATGGCTTATTCACAATGGACGCCAGTATCCCACCCCGGAAAGTTTTCGACTTCAATACACAGGCACAACGCACTTACGCAAGCGGAAAGGTACCTCAGCCAAATTCGTGTACGCAACAGGAGGCAGCTGGCTAACGATTCCACCAGTTTTAGAGGCGTGTTGGGTGAGGCCCAGGTCCACCCTGGACTGTAGCGACATCTTCATAAATAAGTAGGTAAGCTAGTAATCAGTTCAGCTTTGTGGAATGGAGAAATATTGCGTCGCTTCGTAAAATTTGCATATCATCTTCGTTGACTTGGAGAGTTCCCAGGTCTTATATGGACAAGGCTAAGCTCTCAAAATGTACCCGAGATATATGATTTACAAAAATGGTACGCGCCCAGTACAAAAGAGTATTCCAATCGTTCTATTGACTGGTCCGGAGGGACTTTTCCGCTTCTAGACAATGAATTCTTACAAGGTATGGGGTTTGAATCAGCCAGACGTACTCACTACGTGCGGAGGTGTAGTTATTTATTGGGTCTATAACTTAATTCGTGCGGTTTGCTAAGAGATGGCGTAACTTGTATTATTCCATTGGAACATGCATTGGAAGGCTACTGTCATTGTCTGTCATTTCAGTATATGTCATTCATTTGAAGCGTAAACAACAATAATTTGTTTTCACTCAAATATGTCGAACTTTGTGCCTGAAAAAGTGTTTTTGCGGGCAGTTCTTTTTCATGAAGAGAACTGCTGCCGAAAGTCATCGTATTTTGGTGGAAGTTTATGGTGAACATGCGCTAGCTGGGCGAACGTGCCAAAAGTAGTTTGCACGATTTAAAAGTGGTGATTTTGGCTTGGAAGACGATGAACGTCCTGGGCAGCCAAAAAAGTTTGAAGATGAAGAACTGGAAGAATTACTCTATGAAGATTGTTGCCAAACACAAGAAGAGCTCGCAGAATCTTTGGGTGTCACTCAAGCAGCCATTTCAAAACGTATAAAAGCAGCTGGATATATTCAAAAGCAAGGAAATTGGATTCCACATGAACTCAAGCCGAGAGACGTCGAAAGGCGGTTTTGCAAGTCCGAAAAGCTGCTAGAACTCCACAAAATTAAGTCATTTTTGCATCGGAATGTTACTGGTGATGAAAAATGGATCCATTACGACAACTCCAAGCGCGAAAAGTCATATGTGAAACCCGGCCAACCAGCCAAATCAAAGGCAAAGCCGAATATCCATGGTGCGAAGGTATTTGGTGGGATCAGATGGGTGTGCTGTATTATGAGCTACTAAAACCGGGTGAAGCCATCAATGGACAACGCTACCGAACACAATTAATCCGTTTGAAGAGAGCAGTGGCCGAAAAACGACCAACGCCCGGAATATGCGACCAGACACGAGGCAATAATTTTCCATCATGACAACGCTCGGCTACATGTTGCTATTCCAGTTAAGAACTATTTGGAAAACAGTGAATGGGAAGTCTTTCCCCACTCGCCTTATAGCCCAGACCTTGCCCCTTCTGACTACCATTTGTTCCGGTCGATGCAGAACGCCCTCACTGAAATACGGTTCACATCAGAGCAGAATATCAAAAATTGGCTTGATTCATTCTTGGCTGCCAAGCCGGCGCAGTTCTTTTGGGATGGGATCCATAAATTGCCAGAAAGATGGGAAAAAGTCATAGCTTCAGATGGGCAATACTTTGAATAATACTATTGTACATGTTTTTCTTAAATAAACGTTCAAATTTTGAAAAAAAATCGCACGAATGTTATGTACCCAAGGGTATCCTCCCCATCCCCACATTGAGAAATAGATAGTGGAATAACTTCGGGATGAGTAAATCAGCTGGCGCTTACCATGTTTAAGGTAGACCGTCCTGAAACCAAAGTCCATCGAGTTTCGAAAAAAGAGCAGAAAGAATATGCAAACCCTTGGTATCACTGACAAGAAGTTCCAAAATAGAATGGCCAATCCAATGGTCGAGGAATTTAGCCAAAGCCAGAAGGGCTGCAGTGCGGGTACATGGGAGAAATATGTAGAATTAGATGTATAGCAGTTTTGCGCGTTACGTAACATATTTCAACGGTTGATAAAAGGAAAGTGTCATATCTCAGTTTAATTGTATTCATCCATCTCGCGCTGTTCTTTGCTAAGCTATGCAGCGTGCTTCCTTTCTTGTGTTCGATTGTATTTTCCATGAGCTCCTTTTGTATTTCGTCCATTTGGGTGCTTGTTAGGACAGTATTTGGATAGACCTTCGCAAGGACTGTAATTCTTTTGCCTCGGCGCGCATCTTGATGTGGAGCTTCTTTATAGGCCATCGGAGGGTGGGTGGTAATAGCCGTGCTACGTAAATATTATTTTCGCCACTGAATATCATTTTTTCACGAAGAACCATGGTTACTTAGTTACTTACTTAGGCAGCGCTACAGTCCGGGGTGGACCTGCGCCTCAACCAATAAGCCTCTTCAATTAGCCCGGTCTTTGGCTAACTGCCTTCAGTTGCGCACTGCAAGTTGTTTGAGGTCTTCGTCTACTTGCGCGCGCTACCTAAGGCGAGGCCTTCCTCTACTGCATTGTCCCTTGGGATTAGAGTCAAAGATTCTGCGGGCTGGAGCGTTGGTGTTTATTCGCACTACATGTCCCAGCCATCTCAAATGCCCAATGCGCACTTTTTTTACCAGGTCGATGTTGCTGCACAGCTCGTAGAGTTCATCGTTGAATCGCTTCCTTCAGAACCCGTAAACGCATACGGGACCAAATATCTTTGGAAGAACTTTTCTCTCAAAACGACCAAGCATATTTTCATCCGCTTTAGAAAGGGTCCATTCTTCGGAACCATAGAGCAGGACTTGGATTACTAGGGTCTTCCATAGAGTTTTCTTGATTGTTCGATCGGGAGATTGCCTTACTACACAGTTGCCTTCTCAGCCTAAGAAAACAGCGATTGGGAAGCCTTATTCTTCGTTTGATTTCTGAAGAGAAGTCGTTTTCAGATGGCATAGAAGAGCCGAGGTAGACAAAGTCCCTTATTAGCTCAAAGTTATAGCTGCCGATTGTAACATTCTGGCCGATTGTAACGTTCTGGCCGATTCGTTGATGTTGGGTGTCCCTTCTTGTTGACAGCATACACTTTGTTTTGCCCTCGTTTACCGCTAGACCTATACTTGCCGCTTATGTTGCTATAGTCGCAAACACGCCAGTGACAGCTCGCTGTGTGCTACCAATAATATCAATATCGTCGGCGTATGCAAGCAATTTAACAGACTCTTCAAAGACCGTATCTAGTGTGTTGACTTATGAGTTTCGCACAATTCTTTCAGGTGTGATGTTGAAGAAGTCAAATGACAGCGCATCGCCTTGAGTATGGATCTGAATTTTCTGGGTTTTCTCCACGATCTGCCATAGTGTCAATATTTGGTCAGTTGTGGACTTACCCGGCCTAAAACCGCACTGGTAAGGTCCAATCAGATCGTTGGCAAATGGTTTCACGTACTCGCACAATACGGCAGACAAGATCTTATATGTGATGTTTAAGAGACAGATAACTCTAAAGTTGGCGCAGTTTAGAAGGCCTCCTTTCTTGTGAACCAGGCAAACGATGCTGAGGTTCCATTCGTCAGGCATACATTCATCCGACAAAATTTTCGAAATAAGTTGGTGTGTGCTCTATACCAGGTCATCTCCTGCTGTGTTAAATATTTCGGCGGGTAGGCTGACATCAGTTTAGATATTGCTATCCTGACTTTATTTTGGTCGGGTGAACGGAGTTCTTGACCTCAATATTGAATGGTTCGCTCTGCCTGACAGCGGAATATGTGTCGTCTTGGCCTTCTAGCGGTCAGCAGAAATGGTTTAACCATATCCTCAGCACCGACTGTGACTCTACAACAAGGTTTCCTTGTTCATTTGTACAGGTTTCCGTTCGCGTCTTGTTACCCTGAGCGAAACGTTGTATTTACCTTTTGGTACGACTTCCGAATTTTATTCCTGGAGTAGCACCTCTCTATTTCCTCGATCGCGCGCCTCTCATACTCTTTCTTTTTTCTCCGGAGAAGCCGATGTTCTTCCCTCCTCTTTTGCTCGTAAAGCTCGCACTTATGTGCAGTGCCGCTTTGTAGGCATGTAGTTTTACTGCAAGTCCTTGCAAGCATTCTTCATGGTGTTGAACGCACGTTAGTTGCAGCATTTCTGATGGGTTCTCGTCATCTAAGCTACTGGTCTTCAGCACTTGATGCTGACTGCAAAGGACTTCTTGAGAGGTTGAGGGATATGCGATCGGCAAAGATTCTGGTGGCTTGTTGCGATTGCAACCATTCAACGTTAAATCTCTTCATAGTACAATATTCCCCAGTTGTTGTGGCGTCTGAGATACCCATAGACGTACCTGGCTGCAACTAGGTAGTGACTCGAGTCTGTGTTGGCCACTCGGAATGTTTGGACATCTAAAATACTTGAGGAGTGCCTAACGTCAATCGCAGCAAGATCAATGTGGTTGACAATCTGATTAACAGTTTCCGGATCTGGTGTCTGCCACTTTCCCTTGTGAACATTGTGGTGAGGAAACCGTGTGCTTGCTATAGTAACGTTACGTCCCGCAGCGAAATCGATTAACCTAAATCCGTTTCCAGACGTAGTATCGTGTAGGCTATGTCTTCCGATAGTACTACCAAAGATGTCCTCCTTTCCAATTTTATCGTCATACATCGGACATTTCTCGTAGGTTTTGTGGAGGAGCTGGAAGAAACTTTCTTTGGTATCATCGTCCGTTTCCTATGTTGGGGCGTGGTCGTATTTGAGTCTGGTAAGCGAATTTAGCTTTGATACGGATTACTATAAGGCGTTCACTCACGCGTCGAAAGCTTAAGACTTCTTGCCTAAGGCTACCGCTTACAACAAATCCTCATCCAAATAGACGCTGATAATGTTCCCTATAGCAATCACCGTAGCACACATCACAGTTTTCCATCATTTTTTTGCCCGGCCCGTAGCACCATACTTCCTGGAAGGCGGTGATATCTGCTTTATAGCAGTCTAGGGCCTCCGCTAATTTTTCGGCTGCCTGAATATCCCACGTGCAGATCCGAAAGTCATTGTCCTTTGTTCGTTTTGCAGGGTTGTCAATAGTGAATCCGTCCTTATCCGAAGCTATTGGTCGCTTCGTAACAATTACTTTTTTACGTGGTTGGGCAGTTAACCCCATGCCAGGTCCTTTTTCCTTTCACAAAGCGAAATAAGACCAAATTTTTGCATTTAGCCTTATTGCATGACACCGTTTTCATGACCTTTGAGCCGGATATTACAATGAATCAGGTCAACAAGTGGTTCTTATCCACAGGAGTTCCTAGTTTCCAGTAAGTCTCGGAGCACTAGTGTCTTGGTACTTAGGGTGATACTCCAGCACTCCAAGTTCATTCGAACTAGCAAGAGCGTTAAACTATAGCCCTTAAGCCCCAAACCTTGCTCGTTTATTTACCAAAATATAGCTACTCGGTGGCCACTCCATGGAGGTGATTATACAATTTTGCCCGATGGGATATATTTGTACAAATCCTTCTCTGTAGATTACCAACCTGTGCATCTTATCCATCCTCCAATTATGTGATATTACAATGAAATACTTTTTATTGCCCTTGCTTTATGTTGCATAAAAACGTTGGTAGGTGTCTTTTATTAAGATACCTGCTACCCAGTTTGTGGTAAATATCTCAGATTGCCAGCCTACTTTCGTTTGAACCCATGGGCCCACACTTTCCATGTAATTTCGAGTAATTTTCTGTTTTAGGAAAAACTCTTATTTCAAATTACTTACTTAAAGCAAAGGTCTCCGCCTAAAAGAATAATTAGATCAGTAATGAAATTAAAAAAACAAAAAAAAAAAGCATCTTCGTCTCCAAACTTCTTCACCTTTGTTTCTATGTGATTTCTACCTCCGATTCTTAGAACTCACAGTTTTGAGTAGTAGGGCCACATTCTCTGGCAGAAAGTCATAATTTTTCACTTGTGCTCTGATTTTTTATTGCCATCTCGTTATTTACCAAAACATTTATTACCCCAGATACTTTATCTTTGCAACAGAAATATGACATTGTTAACAACAAACTCACCTAGAGGTTGGTTGTACGAATGCTCGTGGTATTGCTATATCGTTCCGTTTTGCTTTATCCCAAAGTGAAATCTGTCAAACAGAAAGATACAGATGCGGAATCCAAGGAGCTACCAAAAGAGTTTACTACCCATAAAAAAGTCAAGTATCCTTGCAGTCTTATTCGGTTTTTGGTTATCTCTTTGTTTATCGAAAAAAAAATCTACCGAAATCCCAACAACCAGAAGCTGTAACGTGTGCAGTTAAACTGTCAAAAAGAAATTCTCGCGTTGAAAAATTGTCCAATTTTCGGCGAAGTGTAATTAAATTAAATGAAACTCTTTTCCAGCCTCCTTTGCGGATGCTTAAGATGTTAAGGTCTGTAGGTTTTTATAGCAGAAATGTACGTCATGGGATCGAGGTTTAAAAAAAAAAAAAACAAGGATAAATGTACAGTAGCTGTATTAATGAAGTCATTTGCCACTAGTGTAACTACAGTTGGATCATTATGTTCCCTACGTGCTGGTATTTGTAAAGATGCATTGAGAAGAATTAAGGAACTTTTTGAGGATGTTTTTGGTTAAGTTGTTTAGACAAATTGAGCGGGGACCTAGAGGCTTACCAGGTAAAGACACACTTTGGAAATACTTTCTAATATCTGAAAATTACCTAACCCATCACCTGGTCATATAGGTATTCGAAAGAGGTCCTGAAGGTATTGGCACTTACAAATATTTTTCTCATTAAGTAGCATGTGGATCGCTGCCCGTGTCTACGAGCGTGTATCCATTCGACGCTTTGTTCGATTTTTCACTCGGTCTAGCTATCTCTCGACTCGGTTACAGATGACTTATTTGCCCACATGTTCAATCTGAGCTTGACGGTTGCCTTTTTTTCCTGTTTTTCGCTTGCACACGTTTAACTATTGGGTATATTACTTAATTCGTGCGGTTTTTTTTCCAAAATTTGAGCGTTTATTTAAGAAAAACATGTACAATAGTATTATTCAAAGTATTGCCCATCTGAAGCTATGACTTTTTCCCATCTTTCTGGCAATTTGTGGATCCCATCCCAAAAGAACTGCGCCGGCTTGGCAGCCAAGAATGAATCAAGCCAGTTTTTGATATTCTGCTTTGATGTGAACCGTATTTCAGTGAGGGCGTTCTGCATCGACCGGAACAAATGGTAGTCAGAAGGGGCAAGGTCTGGGCTATAAGGCAGGTGGGGTAAGACTTCCCATCCACTGTTTTCCAAATAGTTCTTAACCGGAAAGTAACGTAGGGCCGAGCGTTGTCATGATGGAAAATTATAGCCTCGTGTCTGGTCGCATATTCCGGGCGTTGGTCGTTTTTCGGCCACTGCTCTCTTCAAACGGATTAATTGTGTTCGGTAGCGTTGTTTCACTCGGTTTTAGCAGCTCATAATCCAGCACACCCATCTGATCCCATCTGATTCGCGCCATGGATATTCGGCTTTGCCGTTGATTTGGCTGGTTGGCCGGGTTTCACATGTGACTTTTTGCGTTTGGGGTTGTCGTAATGGATCCATTTTTCATCACCAGTAACAATCCGATGCAAAAATGACTTCCTTTTGTGGCGTTTCAGCAGCATTTCGGACATGCAAAACCGCCTTTCGACGTCTCTCGGCTTGAGTTCATGTGGAACCCAATTTCCTTGCTTTTGAATATATCTAGCGGCTTTTAAACATTTTGAAATGGCTGCTTGAGTGACACCCAAAGATTCTGCGAGCTCTTCTTGTGTTTGGCAACAATCTTCATAGAGTAATTCTTCCAGTTCTTCATCTTCAAACTTTTTTGGCTGCCCAGGACGTTCATCGTCTTCCAAGCCAAAATCACCACTTTTAAATCGTGCAAACCACTGTTGGCACGTTCGCTCAGCTAGCGCATGTTCACCATAACCTTCCACCAAAATATGATGACTTTCGGCAGCAGTTTTCTTCATATTAAAGTAATGAAGAAGAACTCCCCGCAAAAACACTTTTTCAGGCACAAAGTTCGACATATTTGAGTGAAAAAAAATTATTGTTGTTTACGCTTCAAATGAATGAAATATACTGAAATGACGTACAATGACAGTAGCCTTCCAACGCATGTTCCAATGGAATAATACGAGTTACGCCATCTCTTAGCAAACCGCACGAATTAAGTTATAGACCCAATATTTTTGTACATGCACTCCTACGAGTGTCAAAGACATTTAATCATCCTCAGCAGAGATTTAAATACTGAGGGGACGCTTTTTTAATTCGAAAGTCGATTAATTATATTCTTAGTAATACAAGCGTCAGCTTCATCTGGGTATACAACGGAGTGAGACATTACTATCAACCTTCATGATGACTTCACATTCGAAAACTAGCGCGAAATGATTTATTTCGCAAATTGACGAAACATCATCTTAGCAAATATTCTTTTTCCAAATTCTAGGATCCACGATCCTGATCAAGACTTAACTAAGCAGATTGATCATGGTCCGATAGACATGTTTCCATTTTCTCGGCCATAATCCTGCAGCTCTTCAAAAATTCCGGATTTGATGTTCTATTTACCCGGAAACGGGTAAATGCTAAACGATTTTGAAAGTTGACGAAAGATTGCAGTAGTAAGTGCACGTACTGTTTCCGCTTCTTAGGATCTACAAAGGCAAAACAGAAGATTCAGTATTGTAGACTTATACCGACGTAGTAATTCCGTCCTCTACATAGTTTTTTTTTTTGCGTATAGCTAGGTGAAAGTAGTTGAAAAACATCGCTTGCGAGCTTTGCGATAGTGTGGAACTTGAATCACCCACTAAAAACACCCAGGGAAGGCATGATGTTACCATCCTTCCAGCAATCGCACCTAATCGTCAGACTAATCAGCAATTTTGTTCTAGAACGTACTTATGTTCTTATGTACTGTTTTAAGGAACTAACTTTGGTTTGTTAACGATTGTTTTTTAATTCATTATCACTTTGTTAGTGTGAATATGTTGTCACATATAATGTATTGGGTCTACAAGTAAGTTTCCAGCGTTTTTTCCAAAATTTGAAGTTTTATTATGAAAACATAGTTACAATGCTTTATTCAAAGTATCGTCCATCGGAAACTACAACTTTCCCCCATCTTTCTGGCAATTTATGAATTCCGGACCAAAAATATTTCTCGTCTTTCGAGCCCAAAAACGTATCGAGCCAATTTTTGTTTTCCTCTATTGAGCTGAAGCGTATTCCCGTAAGAGCGTTCTGCATCGAACGAAACAAGTGGTAGTCAGATGGTGCCAAGTCTGGACTATAAGGCGGGTGAGGCAGAATTTCCCATCCACTATTCTCCAAATAGTTTTTCACCGAAACAGCAACATGTGGCCGAGCGTTGTCGTGATGAAAAATGACGGACTCATGCCTGGTCTCATATTCTGGCCGTTTTTCTTTTAATGCCCGCTTCAAACGAATTAGTTGGGATCGATATAATGGTCCTTTGATGGTTTCACCACTCGGAAGCAGTTCGTAGTATACGACACCCTTTTGATCCCACCATATGCAGAGCATGACCTTATTTACGTGAATATTTCGTTTCGGCGTCGATTGTATACGATTTTCTGCGTTTAGGATTATCATAATAAATCCATTTCTCATCACCAGTGACAATACGATGCAAAAATGATTTATTTTTATACCGCTGCAGTAACATTTCAGACATGCAAAATCGCCGTTCGACGTCTCTTGGCTTCAATTCGTACGGCATCCAGTTTCCAACCTTTTGAATGAATCCCAGTGCTTTTAGGCGCAGGGAAACGGCTTATTGCGTGACGCCCAATGATGCAGCAAGTTCTTCTTGAATCTGACACGGATCCTCATCCAGTAAAGCGTCCAATTCCTCGTCTTCAAAACTTTTCGGCTTTCCGGGGCGATCTTTGTCTTCAACTCCAAAATCACCACTTTTGAACCGTTTGAACCACTCGCGGCACGTCGATTCACCAATACATTCCGCCCCATAAGTTTCCGAAAGCAAACGATAGGCCTCAGCCGCACTTTTCTTCATATTAAAGAATAAAAGCAGCGCTTCCCGCAAATGACGTTTATTTGGCTGGAAACTTGCCATGATTTCGCTCGATAAAATGTACGACACCGATAGAACTGCTCAAATATAACGCTGCAAAGTTGTTGACAGATACAAAACCTACAAATAAAACACATGGGGTCTGACATTTTTGCCCGGGATCCACTGGTGGCGCCATCTCTGACAAACGCTGGAAACTTACTTGTAGACCCAATATATTTCTTTTCTTTTTACCTAATTAACTAGTTCAAAAGGATTTACTCTAAGCAATCTTCCAACTAAATTGTTATCATTAAGTAGTCGGACTACTTCTAAATTAGCATGGTTGCGAAGCCTAAATTCATGTCTTCTTCTGACTTTCCGAACCTCGTCCTCTACCATTTCAGTTTTTAGATCCCTATGTAGATCAGCATTACGTATGGATCACGGCGCATTAACAATATTGCGTAATACTTTGTTTTGAAAGCATTCCACGCTTTGAAGATTTGTCTTACTTGTGCAGCCCAATAACTGGAAGCCATATGTCCAAATTGGTTGTAATATTGGCTTGTAGAGCAGCCAATGTAAATTGAGAGGCATGAATACCTCACTATGAGCCAATACATTTTACTATATCGTATATTTAGTTCATCACGTTTTTTCTTGACATGAGTTTTCCAGCGCATCTTTGCGTCCAACGTCAAGTCTAAGTATTTAGCTGAGTTCGAATGCAGAACCACTTTATTACTATGTGTTGTACGTTTTTATTTGTAGAGTTAACATGAACCGACTTCAGTTCATTTCATTTTATTTGCCATCTTTTGGTCCAATTCATTTACTGTCTTTTGTAGTTTTTCTGTAACTTCCTATACGGTTTTTCCGTCTGCAAAAATGGCAACAGTAGTTTCGTCATTTTGTTGTAGGTCGTTCGTGTATAGGAGGGACAGTACGGGTCCCAACGCACTACCTTGCGGTACTCCAGCTTTGATATGTTTCAATGCGAAGTACTCATCTTCTTGCTTAATTCTAAATAATCGTTTCATTATACCATATACGACTCTAGTATTTCATAGTACTGTTTTGGAAGATATTTTTGTAGCTTACGGACTAATCCTTTGTACCAGACTTTATCGAAAGCCTGTGTTACATCAAGGAAGATGGTAGAGCTCATTTGTTTTTCTTCTAAAGCTTTTTCTACTGTATCAGTTATTCTGTGGATCTGATCTATAGTTGAGTATTTATATCTGAATCAAAACTGATGGTTTGGAGGGAGTCGTTTTAGAAGGATTTTTTCGAATAGCTTAGACAGGATTGACAGCAATGATATCGGCCGATATGACGTTACTTCACTGGGCAATTTGCCCGTCTTAGGTGCCATAATAAC
This sequence comes from Volucella zonaria, assembly GCA_963966105.1. Taxonomy (NCBI): domain Eukaryota; kingdom Metazoa; phylum Arthropoda; class Insecta; order Diptera; family Syrphidae; genus Volucella; species Volucella zonaria. Next base: position 313,659,438 of record OZ014530.1, on the reverse strand, counting down.
TTTCGCGATCTTCTACATACGTGGAACATACCTGCATTTGTTATCTGTGCTATTTTTTTCATAACTTTTTTAGGCAGTTTTTTCAGAATTGTACTCGTTATTAGGTCAAATCCCGGGCCGTTTTTTGGGTTGATCTTTTCTTTTATTTCCTTCCCTAAAGGTTACTGCTGGAATCGATCTCTGGCACATTTCTTCCGTTTGTTGGGAATTATCATTATCGTCGTATGACTTAAAGACGTTTTCAAGATGTTCCGCAAATAGATCCGCCTTTTGTTTGTTTGTTATAGTCGAGTTACCACTGCTGTTTTTCACTGGCGGAATGTATGCCGTTGGCCTTTTCATTTTGTTTTTTTGTAGCCTTCCATAGTGAGTATTCTGTACTTGCATCGTTTGTCAGATTTGTAAGGTATCTCTCCACCGATCCACTTTTAAATTCTGCTATCCTTTTTCTAAGCTTATTGTTTAAGCTATTAAGTCTACTTTTATCACTTGGAGCTCTTGACAGTTGCCATCGTTTGCGAGCTCGTCTCTTTTCAGATATAATGTCGCAAACTTCTTTGGGATACACGTTTCTTTTTACTTTGCTATTTAATTCAGGCGTTGCAGCCCATGCAGCCTTTTGTATAGAAGGACTGTACTTCACTTTCTAATTGCTCTATTGTATTAATTGTTCTGGATAGTTCGATGCGTTCATCTATTAAATATCTGAAATATATTGTTGTGTTCCTTCATTATAATTTTATTACCAAGTCTAAGCAGCACAGATGAGTGATCTGAGTCGAGATCTGGCCCTTCCTTAACTTGGGTAGTATTTGAGGAGATATTCTTAGTTAAGAAGAAGTCGACAACATCCGAGATTTTGTTCCTATCTGTGGGCCAGTAAGTAGGATATCCCGTTGAATGTTAGTTAACATTGTTTTTTTTTTTTTAAAGATTCAAGGAGTTCTCTTCCTCTTGTATTTGTTAATCTTGATCCCCAAGATTTGTTTTTAAGGTTGAAATCTCCACCTATTACGAAAGAGGCTTTCAAAATTGTTTTGCTTCAGCCTGTAGCTAGGAGAAAAATATGCCGCTGGTACCGTTATCCGTCCCCTGCTTGTTTTTATGTTTACGGATTTGGCTTATAGTTCACACGACTGGTATTCTTCATCTTCATGGTGGCTAACTCCTTCCTTAATTATAACTGCGGCACCTCCTCTTGCTCTATTGTGAGAATGTGGGGTATGATTTGTCTTGTATCCGTGAAGTTTGTATTTTATTCCAATTTTAAAATGTCTCTCGGAGACCAGACATATATCAATTTTGTTTGTATAGAGAGTCGCTTGCAATTCGTCTTTGCGATTCTCGAGGCCATTGGCATTCCATAATAAGATTTGTATGTTTTTAGCCATTATGTCCTTTTCGGTACAGTTTCTTTATTACTGTTTTGTTTTTCAAGGAAAGATATTCTTTCCAGAATTTTCTTATTATTCTTTTCCATATTTTCTATTCTGTTAAGAATTCTTTGCATGATATCCTCCATAACATTGCTGGGAGGCTTGGGATTTCCGACTGGTTTTGTAACGTTTTTCGAAGCAACTTGTGCATATGTTTTCTTTGGACCGGTTATGAAGCTTAAGTTTTCATCTTCGCTTAAAGGTAGATTTCCTTCAGCTCTACCCAATTTTTTATTCATTTGGGGCTTAGATTTCGCTCTCAAGTCTTTTTTATTTCGTTTTCTGCTCATTTTTATTGTTATTACAGACCTGTTCTTTAACAGCTGCAGTTCGAGCAGCTGTTTATCAATTTCGCTTGCTAGTTTTTCACTGAGTTGCTTAAAATTGTCTCTTTCTTCACAGGCTTTTTTATAATAAGCTTCCAGCATCTAATTTTCTCTTGTTGGTTGGGATGGTGGTGTTCTTACCAATTTACTACTCTTTATGAAAGGGTCGTCTTTTAGCAATAAATGGTTCCTTCCAGAATCCATGGAACCAGCCTCCGAAGAGGGTGGATTTACCAGTTTACCTGGCGTACCACCTGGGGTAGTTATATTATTAGTTTTGTTCATTGCATATTTCCATTTTTGGTTAACTTTTTCTGAAAAAGTTTAAAAATTTAGATTTTAGTCTCCTCTTACGACAGGCATGTCTACATTGGGTAAATTCTAGCCTCCTACCCGAAGGAGTAGTCTACATAGTTGTAGACCAAGATTGCGGAGATCAATGCCTTTGCGCGAAGGGTGTTCGAAAGGTACCGCCAATACTCTGAGATTGTTTCACTTTACTTCACTTCTTACCCTGATAAGTGCAATACATCGTCGATCTGCTCTCCTTCTAGCCTCTGAAATGACTACTGTGTTATATGAGCAAAACACTGCCCACAAACGAAGGCACACAAATTTCTAAAGAAACTGTTAGGTAATACGAGAAACCCAATTGGAGCGGACTAAACTTTCTTCAGGAATTTTAGCTGGTCGCTATGTTTCCTTGACGACGTCGTCAATGCCTCTCCCGATATGATCACAAACGCTATTGCCTTTCAATTGAGGTCCTTTATTTCTCATCGAATGAAGGATATCCAACCAAAAGAAAATGCGTGATACGACTCGAGCTATAAAGGGTTCGTCAAGGCTAAGAAGCTACGTTTTCGGTCTTATAAAACCAACCCGATAGAGGGAAACCGAAAAAAGTTCAAACGAGCCAGGAATGACTGAAACGCTTTTCTAACGCTGGTGAAATTTCAATTCGACTAAAAAATACTATAATTTCCCAAACGTAGTAAAAGTCTTTGAAACTCTGCCTTATCCTCCATCCTAAAGCCTCTTTGGACGAGGCCAATCTTCTTTCGAGCCATCTCAACACTTCCAGATTGGGTCATGTCGAAGATTCTATGGGAAGAATCTCCTTTCCCATTCGTATAGTAGGAAGAGTACTCAAAGAGCTCACTATACACATATCCATTACCCACCCCCTTTTTCTGAGGAGGTGTTCTTCCACGCTGACAAAACCACTTCGGAAGCTTTTTCATCAATTCTACTCTATAGGAGTCTTCCGGAGTAAATGGCAAACAGCATTTGTATAGCCCGCCCCATTGGTTTGGCATCGCCTTCAGTGGAGAAACGTGCAATTTTAGTTGTCGTGGACTTTTGCAAGTCCAATACCCACGAAATAAATGCTGGTGTGGCCCAGGGCTCCGACACTCTTTTTAATCTTCAACAATGATATTGTCTTGTCTGCTATTTCTATTCCAACATATTCAGTAAGCTCTGCTTTTTATATTCGTTTTGGGACTCACGTCTCTGCTCTTCAGATGCAGAACGGGACAGCATCGTATATGAAGCTCACTAAATTCTGGCAGCATAATAAATTGGGGAACCACCAAATGGGTAGAATTTATTGTTCCCAAAATACACCATGCCATTAACTGTTGAAACGGATAACCTTCTGTTCTCGGTATGTTATCAATGACAACCTTCATTCAAATCACCAGACACGAGTATTTGATGTCGTCAAAAATGCTTCTAAATGTCGAGGTTTCCTTAAACGATGAAAGCCACTCTAATCTGGTTGCTTATCCGACCAAAATTGGAGTACTAGGACCCATCTGGTCAGATGCTCTAAGACCTCTATGCACTTGCTAGATAAGATTCGAAACCGGGTGATAACTCCCATAGGAGATGTCAATCGACATCCTCCAACACCAACGTAATGTTTCATGCCTTACCTTGCGCTATCGTTATTTTCACCACCACTGCTCAATCGGAATTGCAGGTATTATTTCAGTCCATCAAGTTCCTTTAGACCTTGAGGGTACTCTGAAATGGTGTAATTCTTCCTAAGCCGAAAAATGAGCTCATGGAATGCCTTCCAAAACTCCTTATTTCTTAGTTGTCATCTGCGCGGCAATTGTGGGGAAATTGCTAATTGTCCTTTAGCTTGGATTAGGTCAGCAGAGTAACAATCAAGTTCATAGCGTGGTGTTTGCCCTACCTCCCATTCATAATCCCCGTAATAGGTTAAAATAGCAAGTTCGTGCTCAATCAGTAGCATGACCTACGCTTTCCTAGGGCTCACAATCCTACACGGAAGAGATAACAATTTTATGAACCAGCTAATAGCCTCAGATTCACTGTTGGCGACCCTGGCAAACGCTCAAGGGTCAACGATTTTAGTATCTGTAAAGGGAATGTTCGCAGCGGAACAACTAGTTCAGATCCTCGACCGCTGACATAACCGCCATACAAGATGTGCGATGGGATCGGACAAAAAGAGAATGAAAACGTTGATATTTACTATGGAGAATGCTGCAGCATTTTTTCGGATGCGGATTTGCCACAAGAGCAATGCCTTGTGCAAAAGTAATGAGCATCAGGCATATAAGCGAATTCCTGGCGACGATTCGCACAAATGCCCACGCCCTGACAGAGGTGAAGGACGAGCTTACCAAAGACTGTTTCTACGAGCTCTTCGACAAAGCCTACGATCATTACTACAAATATGACGTGCAAATCGTACTTGGCGATTTTAATGTCAAGTTAGGCAAAGAGGGCATCTTTGGTAATACCGTATGGAAGTATAGCCACTTCGCCATCACCTCTGGAAACGGACACAGGCTTATGGATTTTGCGGCGACATGTGATGTAACTATATCCAGCAATCGGTTTCCACGCCTTGATATCCATAAAACCAACAGGCTGTATCCTGATCAACAAACCGTCAGCTAAATTTATCGTATTGCGATAGGCGCAAGATACTGCTTCAGTGTTTCAATGTTCCGAGCAGCTAACAGCGACCCGCATCATTACCGTGTTGTAGCTAAGGTAAGGATGTGGATATCCGTAACAACTCAAAGACAATGCAACAATTTTGAGGAAGTTCAACGACGAACGACTACAATCGGAAGAGGTAACCAGGACATTTCGCCAGAATCGAAGATAGAAGATCAGCGACATCACTGCCAAAGAACCATCAGCGAAGCCCCTCTGATATACTGGATTTCAACCCGCCCTAAAGGAAGGAACCCCTGGTTCGGTGATGAATGCAGACAGGCAAACCTGGAAAAACAGCGGATATACAGAGCAGCCCTGCTCTATGAGCTGAAGAGAATGAAGGAACGTAGGCTCCCGGAACAGAATCTGTATGGATGGAGAACTTCATAGTAGAATCGCATACGGTGCTGAGAATCTGGAAAGATTGTTCCTGCAGACTGTTAAATGGTGATGACGAAAAATATTTCACCGGCAGCAGAAAGAATGGACCACTCAACCTGGACGAAGATAGACAACATGTCCATTCACGCGACCAAGATGAAGTCAGAACGTCCATTTCAAAGCTCAAGTACAACCAACTTCCGAGATGGTTAAAGCAGCTAGTGATGACTTGATATGGAGCATCAATTCAATATGGAACATCAATTTATCTATAAAATCTTGGTCGCCGAAAGTATGCCCACGAGTGGAATCGCAGCATGTACGATGCTAAAGACGGGAGACCCCCTGAACTGTGCCAACTACAGACGAATAAGTCTCTTCAACGTCGCATATAAAATCCTATCTGTCGTATTATGCGAACTCCCAAGACCCTTTGAAAACAGTCTGACCGGGCTCTATCAGTGTGGTTTTAGACCAGGAAGGCCACCAAAGATGAAATGTTCATACTGCGGCAGATCTTGGAAAAAACTCCAGAGTTCCGAATCCAAACACACCACCTCTTCATCGATTTCAAAGCTGCATATTACATCATCTATAGCGACGATCCATACAGTGCCGTGTCTAGTTTTCGCATCCCTGTCACTCGACTATTCAGGAGCACGGTGCGTGCTACCCCGTCAAGGTCGGTAATGATAAAACCGAGAGCTTCAACGTCAGAAAAGCGGCTAAACAGGGCGAAGCGTTGTCGTTTGATTTTGCCAACATCGTTCCTGAAAGGATTATGCAAAACTCACAAGTAAACTCCAGAGACACCACCTTCCAAAGGTTTGTTCAGTAACTCGCATATGCAGGCGATATTGACATATTGCACCAGGAAGAACATAGCCAGCTGTCAATAGAGCGTTTGCAGCTATTGAAGCAGAAACGGAAAATAAGGTTTTATCGGCCAAGGAAGGAAAAGCAAAGTACTCGTATATGCTGTTCACAAAGAGCGACACGCAACATCGATCCCTAGAGCAAGACCTAACGATATGCAGTTACAACTTTGACGTAGTAGGGGACTCTATCTACCTCGGCTCTGCTATCAACTCCGATAACGACACCAGCGCGGAAACCATTGCTACTACTACTACGCTGAGAAGGTATTAGGTGCGCAACTAAGTTCTCAATAGATGGCTCGCTCCAGCAGTAAGTGCTGGTCGATTTTGACATGAACCAAGGTAAACAAACACATTCGACACATTAGTGACTTTGTCTTGGCGTCATATATTTTTGGTTGTGTGGAAATGTCTGATTTTGTGCCAAATAACCATCATTTGCGGGAAGCGTTGATTTTCTTCTTTCATTTGAGGAAAACGGCTGCTGAAGCGCATTGAGAGCTTCAAAAAATTGCTGCTCTGAGTGAAACAACCCGCGGTTGTTGGATGTTGAAGACCGCCCGCGTGAAGGAAGGCCAAAATCCTTCGAAGTCGCTGAATTGGAGGCAATGCTCGATCAGGATCCGTGCCAAACGAGCTTGCTTCAGCAGTAGGAGTTACCCGCCAAGCCATTTCCAAGCGATTGCATGTGTTGGGAATGATTCAAAAACAAGGAACATGGGTTCCTTATGCATTGAAGCCAAGGGACGTTGAGCGTCGCTTTTTCGCCTGTGAACAACTGCTCCAGAGCAAAAGAGGAAGGGTTTTCATCCGTGACAGCAATTCAAAGAGAAGAAAGTCATAGGGGCTGCTTCTACGACATCGCGTCGACTCGGTCGAATATTCACGCTGTGAAGGCTATGCTGCGTATTTGGTTCGACCAGGTCGGTGTTATTTACTATAAACTGATGAAACCCAATAAAACCATCACTGGCGAACGGTATCGACTTCAATTGATGCGAAAAACGGCCACAATACGAGCAGAGGCACGAAAAAGTGATTCTACAACATGACAACGGTCGGCCTCACGTTGCCAAACCCTTTAAAATCTAACTGGAAAGGCTCAAATTGGAAGTCTTACCTCTCCCGCAGTATTCTCCAGATGTTTCGCCGTCCGATTATTACTTGTTCCGTTCAATGGCTCATGGACTGGCAGATCAGCAGTTCCGCCCATATGAGTACATCAAAAAATGGCTTGATCCGTGGATAGGCTCTAAAATGAACACTTTTACAGTAATGGTATTCGAGTTCTGCCAGAAAAATGCGAAAAAGTTGTAGATAGCGATGGGCAATACTTTGAATGATTCGTTTGCAACCATTTTTCACAACTTAGTTGCGCACCTAATAATTGAGTAGTAAAGGGGTCTGTCGAGCAACCAAAACGACATAATCCAAGGCACTGATCACCCGAGTCCTGCCTTATGGCGCAGAAGCGTGGACACTGACTAAAGCGGATGAAAATGCTCTCGGGCGCTTCAAAACAAACTTCTTCGGGTAATTGTTCGTCCGCTGACACTAATGGAGAATGGATGAGACGTCTCAACATCGAACTATACGGACTGCACAGTGATGCTAACCTCTTCAGAAAAGCTCGTATAACTCGGCTAAGGTGATTAGGTCATCCTGAGCCCATGGATACCAGAATTCTTGCCCAGAAAATTTTCGACTCCAGTCCAGGGGATAACGCGGTAGAGAAAAAAGACCGAATTAATAGCTTGGGAGGCATGTTAGCTGAGGATTTGATTCATACCAAACTGTAGCGCCATCTAAGCACGTACAACCTGCAAGCATTCTGGTATGTTCAGTCCATCGAGTGCGCACTAATTATGCAGAGAAAAAAGACGTTGTCTTAGGTGCCACATGCAGTTGGACAGTCACCTGAACCAACTCAAGATGCGTAACTGGATGGAAAGGATATTGGTTAAGGGCTGCGGCCATCTACAAGCATGATGGCTGCCGTCCAAAATGAGTAAGGCGAAGGGAAATAAAACTTCTGCTTTAAGGAGTTATGACTTATTGCTGGTTGCTGGATCATCTAACGAAAGTAACGAAACTGCGAACGTTACGTGTGTTTATGTCAGAAATTTCATGCATACATCAGCCAGATAGCTGCAGGTACAACATATCAGCTCTTCGAAATATTGACGTGCTGACTGGTGCTACAGATTTCCCCAGGAAATTAAATGCAGCGTGGGTAGCGTGAGTATCGAAAGGAAAGGTGCCGAACCAATGGCAGATAACATTCTTCAAAAACTTCTAGCCCATAGTCTAGTCCATCAAAAAGACTTGTCAACAGCTAACGAGAAATCCTGCAAAGCTGGCTCACTACTACCAGCAAATATAAGGAATTTGAGTTTCTGAACCGCTGTGACCACGTACTCGTAACCCCATTAATCGAGAGAAGAAATTGCTTAGAAAATTTTTCTTATTTTCCCAGGCTCAAGCCAATTATAATTTCTGTTTATTAGAACACATCTTGTTTGTATAAAATAGCACTTCATTCGATTGCCATGGATTCCCCAACTTCTCTCAATTTCAGATGCACGATGTATTGCATTTGCTAAACGATTTATGATCTTTCAATGCCCTACGACTCATTATTCCGATTTCTTCCCAAGACGAACTCCAAAAACTCCAAAAATTTACGAACTTTTCACTCTCCGCATCGAAAGCAATCCATCAATCGATTTTAACTATGAGAACAGTAGCACCTTAGAAGCGAACTATTGACACCAAACATCCTCCTGGAATGAGTGCTTCCCCAGAATGATTAATAAAACCATAAAAATTAATTCATCTCCTCATGTAGGGGATAATGGATAGATGCTTAGTACTCCATGCTCATCCATTCGAAATGTATCTACCAACAATCGCCACCATTCATTTTCAATTCAACAACAGAAGCCATCATAATTTTCCATTTCTTCTGACACCATCCGCTGCCGCCGCTGTTGCTGCCACTGGAGAATGCACTAACTAATGGGAATTTTAATTTGCCCTCCGACACCAACACGATGGATTTCCAGGTCGTCCGTGTTCTGGGGAAATCGGAGTCGGAGGATTGTGTATAATTTAAGTGAAGCTTCCCAGAAATTGCCGCGCCGGTCACTGTTCACAGTCGACGTTTGTGACAATTTGCGTTGCCCAGATACAGATACGTGGAGAAGTTTGGTTTTTTTTTTTTGTAGTTCACTGCTGCGGACTCCAAGTCCGTGGAGCTTTAAATTTATGTTGCTTCGAGTACAAATGCGTTCGTTATAAATTTTCAAGATTATTACTTTCGACTGTTTTCTTACCATTTTGATGTTTTTTTGTTTATTTTGTGTTTTAACCCAGAAAAGGTGTTTTTTTGTTGGAGAACTTGGAATAACCTTTTAGAGATTTAAAACACATGTCGGGCAGTGTTGGACATTCATTTTGGGTGGTAATTGTCCTAAAAATTTATGAGTCTAGATTGAGAAACGATGACGGTGTTCTTGGAGTTGTCCGAACCCACAGAGGCAATGGAAAAATACTAAGCGTATCCATTTTCACTGCCCTAAAAGAGATACTAGTTTCAGAAATTTCTAACGTCAGCTTAGAAGTTATTTGTTCATTCAGGGCTGCCAGAGAGAGTCAATCATTTTCTCGTAAGGTACCTAAGTAAGATTACAAATGAGGCGATTTAGAAAGGTGACTAAGTGCGAACTATCAATATTTCAGTCCCGAGGTACAAATACAAGGTGTTCAGCGGATACACAAAATACAGTTTGTACCTTAATAAAGCGCTTTTTTTTTTAGATCTTTTGACAGATTTCATATTTGTGTTCCAGATCGTCTACCAGTTAGTTATGGAAAGGTATAGGCTTCAACAATGTTTACAAATCAATTGAATTTTCATCCACATTCGCGGTGAGATACGACTGCGTTATGTGCGCTAACTCCAATTATTTCGAATTTAAATTTAAAAGTGTTATCCTTAGCTATGTCCAGTCTTGTAAGTGTTTCTACACATCAATTTTGCTTATTTTACCTCCAACTGGTAACCATCGGGTATTGGTCGATGTCCATCCGGACTCGACTTGCGAAATTTATAAGCTCAATTGCAGACCAGCAAACAAAAATAGCAGCTCTATAAACGGAACAGCGGATGAATTCCCCATATGGAAACACCGGTGAAGTACAATCCCGGAAGAACTGAAATAAGACCATATCCGAGCTACTACGACATACTACGAGCTCAGTCCGGTAACGATTTCCGAGGGTAAGTCAGGGTCTTGGAAAAGAGATGGTGGCGGATGGACCAACGGCAGCGCTCACATCCCCGAACAGATTACTGACTCCGGTTTAACCGACCCCTCGTCATAGGGGTATCCATAACGAAACTGGCCCTCCAGGTTGGGGGTTGTGCCACCGAGGAAACTGTCCGGCCATGGAAAAAATACTACCTTGATCAAAAAGTTTCAGAAAATTAAAAATACAAGTTTATTCAAAGTAATCCCCATCAACTGTAACACACTTATGCCAGCGCTTGATCCAATCCTCCAAGCATTTTTTTATATTCGGTTTTTGGTATGTCCATCAGAGTCTCCTGCGATTTTTCCATTACTTCCTCCCGGCTGCTGAAATGCGTTCCCCGTAGTTTTTTTTTAACTCGATTGAACAGAAGGAAGTTACAGGGAGCCAAATCAGGTGAATTCGGTGCCTGTTGGATGGTATTTGTTGCATTTTTCGTCAAAAAATTACGAATAATGATGGCACTGTGCGACGGTGCGATGGTGCAAAATCCACGAGTTTTCTGCCCTCAATTCTGGTCTCTTTCGGTGAATTGCTTCACGCAAACGTCTCATAACGCCCAAATAATACGAGTACTCTTTGTTTATTGTCTGGCCTTCTGGCAAAAATTCATGATGCACTACACCGTTGTAATCCATGAAAACCGTGAGCATTGCCTTCTTTTTTGACTGAAAACGAAGTGGTTTTTTTGGTCTCGGCTCATTTAGTGAACGCCATTCACTTGCCTGATGTCTGGATTCGTGTCGTACTCATAAACCCACGTCTCGTCTCCAGCAATAATCCTTATGATGATTCAGCCTCGCAAATCATCTCTTTTGCGACGTCAACACGATCTCTTTTTTGCATGAAATTGAGGTGCTTTGGCATCAACTTTGCTGCTACACGACGGAAACCCAAATCATTAACCAAAATGTCTTGGACGGAACCATAGGCAATGTGCAAGTCTTCCGCTATCTCTCTGATGGTTAATTTGCGGTCATTGACCATAATTTCTTTTACTTCAATGTCGATGGTCTGCCACTGCGTTCATCATCTTCGATTGACTCATGACCACTTTTGAACCGCTCGTGCCACTGGTAAACGACCGTTTTCTTTAGAGAATCGTTGCCGAAACACTTTTCCAACATTTCCAACGTTCGCGCACCATTAAATCCGTTTTTTACGTAAAATCTAAAACGAGTACAAGTTCGTTGTTGCAAATTGAAATCCATTTCTAAAATTGTAAAAAATCGCCAACACACACAGAGATAGATGTACTCTTGGCTACGTAACTTTTGCGAATGTGAAGCTATGATGCTAAGATTTAGAGGGAATGTCAACAACAGATTTACCAACTTAACAAAAAAAAACAGAACTCAAATCGAAATAATGGGAGCGCCATGGTGGTGGTGTGGTGCTGGAACTTTTTGATCAACGTGGTGTGTAGTTACGAAGGAATGACAACCATCGGACTTGGACACGTGGAATATTAGCTCCCTTAATATGCTGCATGCTCCCGAACAACTAGCGTAGGCTCTGGACCGCTGCAAAGGAGCTGTTACCCCCATTAAAGAAATGCGATGGGACGGGCCGACCAAAAAGAATACAAAAAACTGCGACATTTACTATGGCTATTGTTATCGGCGGCAAAAGCAGTGGATATTTGGATGCAGATTCGTTGTTAGAGGCAGACTTACACAGGACAGAAGTCCTGAATTGCCATCATGTTAACGAACGTCTCGTAACATTCCGTATTAAGGCTAAATTTGCCAACATTAGCCTTATGTGCGCGCAAGTCCTACAGAGGAGAAAGATGGCGACACCAAACATGCTTCTAAAGGGACTTCCGGATTTTGACAGTTGATAGCGGCCATATTGTTGAAGCTAGATCTGTGAGATTGGCTGTCAGTTATTCAGTCTGTTTTACCAAATCATCATGGACGGACATAGCGTTCAACAACACCTGCAAATGATAAAATTGTTTCATCAAAATGGGTGTTCTGTTCGGGCAACGTTCCGCGCAACTACCGAGAGGACTAATCTCAGTGTGGTGGATAAATTTGAATCCACTAGTTCAGTAAACGATAAATCAACACCCGTACGTTGACAAAACGCAAAAACTGAGGAAAACATCGCCGCTGTCGGTGAGAGTGTGCAGGTGAACCCGAGCCAGTCGATTTCGCGTCGCTTCCAAGAACTCGGCCTTTGGCAGAAAACGACTTTTCGAACTTTGCATCGTGACTTGGGCCTGCACCCCTACAAAATTCAACTGACGGAGGTGCTAAAGGTAAACGACCATAGACAACGACGTGTGTTCTCTGAATGGGCTCTGGAGCACTTGGAAACTGACCCTAATTCTCATCGAAAAATCATCATCAGCGATGAGGACCATTTCTGGATGAATGGGTACGTCAACAAATAAAATTGTTGAATTTGGAACGATATCAATCCGCATGAGATCCAAGAGCGTCCAATGCATCCCGAAAAAGTCACTGTTTGGTGTGGATTTTGGGCTGGCGGCGTCATCGGTCCATATTTATTTGAGAACGACGTTGGCCAGGCCATTACCGTCAACGGCGAGCGCTATAGGTCGATGATTACCAACTTCTTTTGGCCTGAAATGCATGTCATGGACACCAACGACATGTGGTTTCAATAGGACGGCGCTACGTTCCACACAGCTCACATCACATTGGAAATTCTGAACGAGCGATTCGATGACATGGTCATCTTACGTGGAGGTAATGTGAACTGGCTACCGAGATCGTGCGATTTGACCTTGTTAGACTTTTTCTTGTGGGGTTTTCTGAAGTCGAAGGTCTATGCGAATAAGCCACAAATCAAAGCGGTCCTCAAAGCCAGCATAACCCATGTCATCGGTTAAATTCAGCCTGATTTATGCGCCAGAGTCATGGAAAATTGGACATTTGAGACGCGCGCCACCCAGAGAACCCGTGGAAGGGAAGCGGTTAATGAAAGATCCTTTACAAAATCTTGGACAGGACGTAGGTAAGCAGAGTCCTAGACAGGGAGAGAGGATACCTTTTGGTAGCACTGTCGAAAGTATAGACTGGACGACATCGTCTCCGATAACGGATTCATGCTAATCGAATTTGTGGCGGGCCGTATCATCCCGCACCTCGATATTCATAATCGGACTTTGAGATCTCATGATCAATCAACCGTCGCGTCAGCCAGATTGACCACATGGCGATGGACGCCAGTCACTCCTACAGTATTATGGATTCCCGAACGTTCCGAGGGTCCAACATCGACTCGGACCATTACCTTGTTGCATCCAAGGTACGATTGCGGATATCCCGAACAACGCAAAGACAAGTTAATACTATAAGGAAGTTTGACGTCGGATGGCTACAATTGCAAGAGACCGCCAAATCCTTTTCAGATCGAGTCTCTCTTAATCTCTTAAGAGTTCCTATTCCGCCATCATCAAGTATCGAAAACCAATGACAACATTACCAAAAAGCCACCAGAGGCAGCATCTCTGCTGTGCTGGGTTTCATTCGGCCACCATTGGTTTCACGACGAGCGCCGGCAATCACATGCAGCTAAGCAAGAGGCATAAAAGGCGGCCCTGCATAGAAAGACTAGAGCTGTTCACGAGTTCTAGGAGCAGAAGACCAGAGACAAACACCGGCTTCTCAAGAAGAAAAAGAAGGAGCATAAGAAGCTCGTGGTTGAGAAAATTGAGAGATGCTATTCCAGGAATGAGATTTGGAAGTTTTGCCAAAAACAAGCCAGGGACATAAACCCCGAACTTAGAGAGATGAACAAGGGAACATATGTAGTGATAGAGTCGCAGTCTTTGCTAAGAAATTGGAAGGAGCATTTCCGTAGACTGTATAACGGCGATGACGAACTAAATACCACTGTCAGGCAAAATGAACCCTTCAACTTGGATGATATAGAACAAGTATTTCGTCCACCTGAACTGGGTGAAATGAAGATAGCGATTTGTAAACTTAAGTCAAACAAAGCTGGTGGAGTGGATGACTAGACCCATTTAGTAGGAGCATACACCAACTCATGTGGTTGTATGAAAATATTCCCGATAAATGGAACCTCAAAATTGTTTGTCCGATCCTCAAGAAAGTGGACCCTCTGAACTGCGCCAAGCACAGTGGCATCAGTCTTCTTAACATCGCTCACAAGATCCTATCTGCCGTTCGTCAATAACCTGAATGGTCAATATTGGTGTGGCTTTAGGCCAAGAAAGTCCACCATCCACCAAATATGCACAATACGGTAGATCTTTTAAAAAAAAACCCGTGAGCTCTAAATTGATACACACCACCACAAGAGGCGCAATCTTTCAAAAGTCCGTCCAATTACTCACATACGCAGATGATATTGACATAATCCGAGAAAGCTGCGTGATTTCAGTGGCCCTTTCGCGAGTATTGAGATGCAATCGGCAAAGATGGGTTTAACGGTCAACGAAGGCAAGATAAAGTATATGCTGTCAACAAAAAAGAACACCAAATACCGACGTTTCGGACAGAATGTCACCCTCGACAGATATAACTTTGAGGCAGTTGAGGGTTACCTAGGCTCTGCTATCAATTCAGATGACGACACAAGCGCTGGGTTCAAACGAAGAATAACTCTTGCCAATCGCTTCTTCTTTCGGCTGAGAATGCAATTGACTAGCGAAGATTTCGAGCAACAAAAGTGACCCTATACTTATAAGGACAGTCCTGTCCTATGGCATGGATTTTATCAAGACTCGATTAGAGTGCTCGTGGTTGTAGTGACAGGGAAATTCCTCCTCCTGGACGAGGAGATAGGAGTACAACGACGAACAGTATGGTCTGTACAGCGATATTGACTTAGCCAGAAGAGTGAAGGTCCAACGATTGATTTGGCTGGGTCAATCCGCCCCCGAGGGACAGCGCATTAGAGGAAGTCCGCAACTCAGGTAACGGACGCAAGTGAAAGGGGACCTTTGCCAACTTAGCGTGGGGGATTGGAGGCAGCTACCTAAAGATCGAGCTGGGTGGAAACGCTTGTTGGTTGAGGCCCAGGTCCACCCCAGACTGTAGTAAATAAGTTGGTCTGTCTAAAAGAAAGGAAGTTACTGAAGCGAAAAACGACATTGGGATTTTAAATACAGACCTCCCCCAGTAAGAGGATGGATGACCGTCACTTTCAACCTCTGATAATGGCAACCATATGTAACCTCTTCAAGCGTTTTCGTGTTGGGAATGCTGCAAAATAGTTTCCTGAAATTGAATTGCATTATTATTTTCTTATTTTTGTTTTATAATGCTCAAGGGGCGAAGAAAACTAAAGGAGGAAAAAAAGAGAAATAGCAATGTGCATTGGTCTTAAATGTTTGCAAGTTATAACCACCAGGCAATGCAGAGCTCGGCAGGGTTCTACGGCTTAGGAATGAATCCTGATATTTCAGGGTGCTTCCGAAAATGGGCCCGAGGGTATACTGATGAGAATTCATAGCGAAACGGGTGTTACGGTTGAAGGTTTGAAGGGGTGGAATGCTACTGGCGATTTCTGTGGAGCACTAGTGGTGAAAAAAGCGATAAAAGACAGCAAGACATGAGACGGTGTCCGAAGGAGTTCTTTGTGGGAGTGATATATCCTATGAATTTTATCGCATGACTTTGAATCCTATCTAACAGGTGCAGAGATGTTTTAGGAGGACCAGGTGTGGGCATAGTACTCCAATTTTGGTCGGATGAATGCCTTTTATATTGAGACTAGGTCAGAGGGGGAGAAATATTTCTTACATCGCTTGAGGAAACCCAGACAGAATGTGGTCATTCCAACGTAAGTTGTCACTGGCAACATATTCGTACCAAGAATGTAAAGTTTTTCGGCTTGTATGATGCAAGTGCCATTCATGGATAATGGCTGGGTGTTTAAATTTCGCTTTAATGAGAGCAGACAGGATTGCGTTTTGGAAGCATTAAATTCCAGTCTGTTGGTAGTTCCCCAATTGGTTATGCAGTTAATATTTGGTGTTAATGAGCTTAACATACGGTGGCATTCCCGTTCTACAGCCGAAGAGCAGGGACGTGAGTTGGGAACAAATATGAAAAGCAGAGAGTACTGTCGTCAACAAAGGAATATATTGGATTAGAAGTGGCAGACAAGAGATCTTTAATGAAAATTAAAAAGAGTTTCGGAGAGAGAACGGAGCCCTGAGGCACACCAGCATTTATTTTGTGAATATCAGACTTGAAACCGTCCAAGACAACTTGAATTGAACGTTCCGAAAGGTAATTTCTAATCCATTGAAGAAGAGAGCTGTCGATCCCAAAAGCTCGCATTTTCGACAAAAGAGCCTGATGCCAAACTCTGTCAAATGCCTTAGGAATTTCAAGAGCAACTATCTTGCTTTCGCCAGATTGATGTACGCTTTGGTTACCTTTTTCGGTGAGACATGCCATCAAATCACCTTATTGTCGGTCATTACGAAGTTTTCGTGTTTCGAGATATTCCATGATCAGCGTTTCCATGACCTTGGAAAGAATGGACATATGTGCAATGGGCCTGTACCAGGAGAGAAAAGAAGGTTCGCCTTTTTTAGGGGCGGGCTGGACCAATGCTGCTTTCCATCTGCTCGGAGCGATTCCTAAAGAGTAGGATTGACGAAAAAGCTTACGCAGAGGTTTTGGGAGCGAGGAATAACATCTAATCAGAAAAAGGGAAGATATACCATCTGAACCAGCGGATTTATGCACATATGTTGAGATCTTGTACTCTTGCTACTACACTAGTACGAAAGTGGATTCGTTCCATTGAAGATTCGAAGCACTCAAGTGTACGGGTGGACAAAGCACAATCTGGAAGTTTTAAGCTGACTGCAAAGTATGCAGTAAGCAGATTGGCCTTGTCCAAAGCGCTGTCAGCTGGAATGCCATTGTAAGTGAGCGTTAGGATGGTAGATGAGGCAGAATATCTAATATTTTTTAATTTTTACTTATCCATAAGAAAGGAGACTCTCTCAACTGCGACACCTATAGAGAAATCAGTCGTCTTCACAACGCGTACAACATTTTCTCATTGGCACCTATTAGTGTGGCTTTAGGCCTGGTTAGTCGAAAATCGACCAAAATGTTCCCCGAAGGACTAATCCTAGCGAAAACCCAAAAAGTCCAGCGAATTCTTTGATCTGTACACCGACGCAAATCTAGCCGGCAAAAATGCATTTTAGTCGCCTGATATGGCCCCGAGCAATCTTCGATTCCTACCCAGAGGGACAACGCACTGAGGAAAGATCCCTACTTAAGTCCCGCGTACAAATGGAAGGGGACTTTACTCATCTTGAAGGTGCAACTACGGGTAATGGAGGTTAGTCAATCAGTACACTATTTAGAGAAGATTATCTGCTAGGACTCAAGTCCAGCTCGGTCTGAAGGCACGGAAGAAGGAGATTGGATGCGTTGTTATATACATGTATACCTATCACACCACTCATCATAAATAGGATGGAAATATTTACAACTATTTTCAAGACGGTAAAGAGAATTGCCCGCGACCATGACCCCTGAATGAATACGACGCATGTACCTGAAAAAGTGATGGGACCAACCGCTTTGAAGTTTTGCAAGGGATAAATATATTGATGGCACAACAGTTCAGTAAACTATCTCAGTGCAACGGCATATATTCTTTTTATTGGAATATACATTTGACTGCCGGGAGGGAAATAGCAGCGTCTTTAATTTATTTCAGTTGAGATTACTATTTCTTTTAAAACATTCGAGCCCCATTAGCATTTTTGACTGCATAACTACTTTACGCAACCTAACCGAATTTCTTGGGAATCCTGAAGAGTAGCTGATGTTCCCAGTTCTGTATTGCTTTAGTCATATCCACCAATATGGTTCAGTATAATAAAGATGAGAATATGTTTGGCCTTCCGAAGTGCCTCTGGTGACATGGAAAGGATGTCATTTAATCCGTGCTTATACACTTAAATAATGTGGAGCACATTACCTATATCAAAGTTGGAGTTCCGCTTAGGACTTGTTCACCGTTGATGTTTAAAGTAGTTCTGATACAACAAAGTTGCCAAACTCAGTACGTGTGGAGTTAAGGCAATTAAAGAGCTTATCCTTCCGATTTAGACGTATGTAGCTTACGAATTTGAATTGCTTTATATCCAGAAGAATGCACCAGCAATAGCCGAGTATATCGAAGTTAAACCAGAGATACTCATCAACTGCCCCCTAGGCCTTCCAACGAAAATCTTTAGGATTGAAAACGGAGATTGGATGAATAGTATTTGAGGAAGCAGCATTAAATACCCAAAACAACCACCAGCATGAGGTTGCTCTCTGTAGAAGTTAGCTTTCAGAACAAGACTTGTATTTTCAAAGTGCTATTGAGAGCTATTTCGAGATTTGGAATTTTAGGGCTAAAAAAAATGAAGAAGAATCTGGTCTCCAATATCGAAATCAGCTTTTTTCTTCGAGAGCTACACCAACTGGTGACCATAAAAGGCGGATGGCCTCGAACTGCCGGAGAGCTATACGCGAAATAAAGAAGGCTCTTCTGCCTCAAATTAAAAATGCAGAAAGATCCTGTATTCCCCGCTAAGCACACAAGTTAAAGTAACAAGAACTGGAGTATAAATGTCGGGTCCCAGGGCATAATATTGTACCTTCCTCAATTTTAACTAAACAATTTTTGTAAGGCCAAGCAACGTCAACAGTTGTTCTACGGGGTACCAATGGTGAGTGGTAAATTCTTGAGTTCGTCTTATCCAACTTTCATATGCGAGCAGACCTTCCTTGGTGTTTCGACTTGAACGTTTGTCGCATAGATTTAAGGATGCCCATACATCCATGGGAGCAAGGATACGAATTGCCATCGGTCTCTGTCATTCCTTTGATACCAATTCGGGACCTGTGTTCAGGGCACAAGTTCCACCCTTGGTAAGAGTCGAGATCATCCTAAAACATCTTGCTGATCTTAGGGGCACGGCATCCAGTACTTATTGCAACTCTACATCGGGTCAAAACCAGCTGAAAGACCCTTCCTGCGATTTAGGTTTAAACCACAGCCACCGTGACGCTCCCACTAGGGGCCTGACTCGTAAGAGGCCCGAAGACCGGGAGACCCTGACCTCCACGGTCCTGATAAGGACTACTGGTAGTCCTGTCCATAAACAGGACCGTAATGACTGGCAGCATGTAATGGTCAAATCGTAGCACCCTTCGGTTGCGTCAATCACTTATACGGGCAATAGGAAGGACATTAAGAAGATGTTTCAACAAATACTTATCCATAACAAAGATATGCCAATCAATGTCTATGTGATGGAAGCCACGGCCTTTAGTATCAGCTGTTTACCGTGCTTTGTCAACTACGCAAAAAGGTCCAATGCTTTAATTTTTAACCGAAAGTGCCAAAGGTATCAATAGTTTTGAAAACATTCATAAGGCTATCGAAGTGATTGTTATTGATCATAAAAGTGTAATAGGTTCAATAAATGATCTGCTCAACAACTTCAAGGACATCATATGGGTGCGCAATTGCCCTGCTAGCACAGAAACAGAAGCATCCTGGAAATATCTTCTACTATCCATCAAGCGGGTCCTAAAACAATTCCTATCCGAGGTTGCACAAGAATTTGAGAACCTGCAGAGCATCTTGATAGAAGCAGAAACTGTAGTAGACAGCCGGCCATTGACGTACTTACTCGTCACAATCGAGGATAAAGAACTGTTTACCCCCAGCCATTTCACCCTCTGTGCCTTCGGAGAGAACCAGTCAATAAGTCTAAGACTGCTTTTGGAGGATATGTACGCGGAAGCAATTTCCTGGTTTCAGAAGGACCCACTGCTAAAAATTGGTAATCGACATCCCACGGAGTCAATGGACAAGAGGCAGAGTTGAGATCGCATCCTTTGCGGTAGATGGTCAGGTTTGTTTGGGAAAAGTTAAGATTTCGATAGGAATTATCCCGAGGCATACAATAAACTAGCTGTAGTAGAAGTCAGTGAGGCTGATTGTCAAGACTTGGACTGCTCACAGAGGGTGGGGTGTCACATGTCCACCTTTATTGCAAAATACTCGTACCATTACAATCACTAACAAATTGCCAGTCTCCTGAAATTGTACTTCGAAAAGCCTTTCATAATCTCTACAATTAAATGCCAGTTATTCAAGTAAGAAAATCGGTTAAAGTTCTTGTAAATTCCTATCTATGTGACTATTTACGTCCGTAGTACCTTACACTACCTTCCAGGTAACTACATCGATTAATTTATACTCCGTGTTCAACCAAAGTCATTGGCTTTAACCAAATGCACATTTTAACCCACGGAATAGCCAATAAAGGAAGGACATCTATATCAACACAATATTTACAGACAACATCACATAATAAACACCAAACAACCAAAATAGAGATGTCACAGCTTGGTGCATAGAATCATGCTGTTCCTCCGGCCACATTGGCAATTTCTCTTCAAAATCATCTGATCCACCCCCACTGTGTGACAGAAGAAGTTCCCATCGAACATTCATTTACTGTCCACAGCCACCTGTGGTGACCGTGACCATAACCACTAACATAGACCAAGACCTCGAGCCCATGTATCTGTATCCTAAACAAAAAAAAAAAACAAAGCAGAAACACTCCAAAACGAACCGAGAACTCATTAAACATAATCACACGCCTGATCCGCAGCGCGTTGTACTCATAGCTGCGGCACCATTGGAATCGCGCTGGAACAATCCGAGGCGTCGGTCGTGGTCGCATGTCATAGAGACAAGAATTTTCAAGTCAAGTCGAGGTGATTTTGGACCCGTGACGACACCTATGGTGTGTGGATGATTCGGGCCGTGTTCCTTTCTTGTTGTCGAATAAATTCCTAAACGCACCGCTAATACATCATAATCGCCTGGGCGTAAGCAATTGACAGAAATGAAATTGTAAATTTGACAGTT
Organism: Volucella zonaria; assembly: GCA_963966105.1. Lineage (NCBI taxonomy): Eukaryota > Metazoa > Arthropoda > Insecta > Diptera > Syrphidae > Volucella > Volucella zonaria. The sequence continues at coordinate 313,638,195 of OZ014530.1, read as the reverse complement.
TGTTGTTCCATTTAATTGTTTTTTTTTTTTTTTTGTTTTTTTGTTTTTTTCGAATGAACATACGTGTGGAACAATGTTTTTGAATAAGTAAATTGTAATCTGTCAGTTATTGTAATTCAGTCGTGTTCTTTTCGCTGGAACGGAATGGAGGATCGGTTGCCGGTTCTGACCGTCGCGTCGGTCGATGCATTGTTTGATGCAATTCAAATTAAGGGAACGGAATCATGAGTTCAAAATATTTATAATTGAAGTTTGGAAAAGCAATTGAACTTCAAATAATGCCAAGAACGGTTAGAAATCACTTGTAATTATAAGTGGCCCGACATTGTGGCGCCTGCTTTTCAAATATTTTCGACTGGAGAACAAAAGCTTACACTGTCTGTTCAACCGCAGGAAAGTCTTGAATATCAAAACATCAAATATGTTATGTACCTACATCAAAAGTCACGATAGACTGCTTAGATAGAACAACTGATGAATTGATGAATCAACCGATAGAAGCAATCTGAAGCCATGGAAGCCTGTAATACTTTTGAACCGAAGTGGATGGTACAGAACGTGATGACAAATCCTTGATATGGATGGGTAGGGCTGAAAATAAAATGATACTGCCCAAAACTATTTCGGAACTCACAGTTTAACTGGCGGTAACAGCAGCAGTGGTTTTGGAATTGGTAGTACCAGGAAGGGCATCAGTGGTAGGAATTCTGAAGGCAGTCATTCACCTGCTATAAAAAATAACAACGATCGTGCAGCAAATCATTGTCTTAACTGTGGATGGTGGTGTGTTTTGGACACATGCTCGTCAAATGCTTATCCAAGAAAACATTATCAAAAGCAGACAAATTTCTTTTGATGCTGTTTCAGGCTCGTTCGATACTGAGGCCGAACGGTGCAGGATGCATAACACCTCTCTCAATGGTGCGCAAGTAAGTCTGGTCGGATTAGCATCAGTTCAGATCAGAACAATAGCAAGTTTCATGAGCAATATTGTAATTTACAACGTCTGCATCGAGTCACCACTAGGATCAGCCATTAGCTTTGAAGTTATGTTATTTTTGGAAACGATATCATCCGTAAAGCAAAGGTAATTTTTAATAATGGGGGGCGAAATTTTACAATCAGGACGATTCTCCTTGTAATGCATAACGAAGTTAGCGAAAACGCTGAAATTAAGGCGCCTTTTTCACACGATGCAGAGGTTAAACGTAGTCGAAAATTACACGTCAATCAAGAGAAAAGAACTTACGTCGACGCTGAAACATGACATCCGTACAGCCTCGCCGTATTCCGATTTATGAAAAATTTATAGTTCTACGACAAGTGGTAAATTGACTTGTAGAAAGGACCATACGCCCACCAACAAAATTTTTCCCTTTTGTATCCGATTGAAACTCGGCGCTAATTTCGGTCAATAGGCAATTTTCGGTATCAGGTGTGGGGTAGCGATCGCTTATCAGAAGAAAGCAGGCAACGATAGAAATGGATCGTTGGAAAAAAAGTTCCACTGAATCGTCTTCTCTACAAGCAATGCTGAGGGACTACATGGTAAACCAGAGTTAGTTTTGGGACCAAAAACTGTCCGACTGGAAGTAGGAACTGGTAACTCGGAATTCGGAGATCGAGAAAAGAATGGAGGGGAACTAGAACGGTCGGTGAGCTGTTTGTCTTTCGTCAAAGCCGTCAACAATGGACAGCATTCTTCTGCCAAAGGTAGCTCGGTTGAGGGCAATGGTTTACCAGCAAGTGGACAAAGTACCGACTTAAATCTTGTGGAGATGGAGGTTTCACCGACAAAGGAAGCGACAGTTGTGCCACATGTGACTTGTACTCCAAATCCCGTGGTAGCAGTTGAGGTACCTTTTCAGTGGCTGTATACCCGTCTGATGGCAGCGGTACATGGACCGACTACCAACTGTAGTTCGAAATTGCAGCAAAATGTGCAGGTTGGGACGCTAAAGAAAACGCAAATGTGTTAGCAATGCAGTTAAGAGGAGAGGCTCTTTCTATTTTAAGTGCTTTATCTGTGAACTGTGAGCCCGACTACGAATTTTTTGTAGAATTGCTGCGTCAGCGCTTCTACGGAAACAATAGGTCTAGCTACACTCAGCTGCGATGTCGTGAGCAGGGCTCCAAAGAAAATTTTGCTGAATTTTCTTTATTTTGCTGAATTTTCTTTAGGTCTCCAGTGATAGGGAGTTTAGGCGCTTCCCGGCTGTCCAACAAAAGTCGTGCAGAAGGTACTGCTAAGCCAGTTTCTTGAAGGACTAAGAGATGAGTCAATCCAGGACTTAATTACGGTCGCGCGTCCTATTACATTGACGGAAGCAGTTGTCTACCATTAAAAACCTCAACGCTTTACAGCAAACAACGGCGAATTGGAATTGTACAACGAACCACGAATACGGAACTGCGTTCGGCAGAATCGAAAGAAGTAATACTGAAGGAAAGAACGTTGGCAGATTTATAGGAGCTACTGGCAAAGCTAGCCTCTCTCTCGAAGCGTTAATCGTAGGACAAAGATGCTCTTTTCTCGCAGACTCTGGTGCTCACGTGTCTGTTCTGATGGCGTAATGTGTTTCCAACAAGAGGATTGATTACAAGAGGTCCTAAAATGAAGTTGATGGGCATTTCCGTGGGATTCAGAGTCAAGGGATGGGGAAGGTGAGATTTTTTGTTAACCATCAGGAATTCGCTCATTATTTCGATATATGTAGTGCCACTTGGAGTCCGAAACATCTTTGGAGTCGAGTCACTTAGATTTCGAAGAGATGATAATAGAAATGAACGGCAAAAAGCATCCATTGCACCTACCACCCGTGCCACTAGAAAAGGGGTAGCAGCGTTAGTGAGGCATGGCTGGATTTGAACTATCAAAAGGTGTATGAACCGGTAGAAACCTAATCGATCCCTACAGCAAAACCTTCGGGGTCAGGATGACCAATCCCTCTTCGCGTGATACAATCTTAACCAAAGACAACGTGGTGGGGAAAATGGAAACGGTGGAGGTATACAAAGTCCCAACTAGTTCGGTCGCTAGAAAATTTACAGGCTTAAAGGATCTTCTACAAGAAGTACCCCCCGAATTGTTCAAGGAGCAGGTAATGGAGTTTGAGAAACTGTTGGAGGAATTTCAAGAAATGCTCTCAAGAGGACCGGCGGACTTTGGACGAACAGGGATGGCAAAACACAAAATCGATACAGCAAAGTCAAAACCAATCAAGCTGCCCGCAAGAAGAGTCCCAATGACCAAACGCGAAGACATGGAAAATCTAATTAAGGATATGACCAACAGCGGAATTATAGAACGTTCAAATAGCCCCCGGGCTGCGCCAATTGTCTTAGTCAAGAAGAAAGATGGATCATCGAGGTTTTGCGTAGATTACCGACAGCTTAAGGAGGTAACAAAAAAAGATTCCTACCCCTTGCCGCGTATGGATGACTTCATTTCGGCAATGGCAGGAGCGAAGTGGTTTTCTACGTATTACCTCCAAAGTGGCTACTGTCAGGTATAAATTCATGCCATAGACAAGGAGAAAACTGCTTTCACAAAAGAAAACTGCTTTCAAAGTCATGCTGTTTGGCCAATCAATGCACCGGCGGCGTTCGAAAGGGTGATGAACGAAGTTCTTCGAGGATTTTCATGGCAGACTACATTCGTTTACTTAAACGGCATCATCGTTTACTGTCGGACATTTGAAGGGCACATACAAAACTTGAGACTGGTGTTTGAGCATTTACAAAGGGCACATTCAAAATTAAGCCACTTACCTAGGCTTAGTTCTAAATTTTCCCTTTGTTTCAGTTCCTAAAATCCAAAGTAACGTACCTAGGCCATGTTTTTTCGGTTGATGAATTGAGCGCGGATACGCAGAAAATTAAAGCGGTCTAACTCAGGCCGAACCCTATGACTAAGCGGCAAGTACGTGACTTCCTTGGACTTTGTTCCTATTGCCGGCGGCTCATCGAAGGATTTTCGACATTTGCTAAACCGCTCTCAGAACTTATGGAAGAGAAATGTCGATTTGCATGGAACGGGGACTGTGAGACGGCATTTAATACCCTAAAATATTCGCTTACAAGCACACCGATTTTGGCATTTCCAACCATCGACGACCTTTTCGTACTAGGCACAGACGCATCGAACGTTGGTATTGGTGCTGTTCTCAGTCAGAAGTAAGGGGACTCGGAGGTGGTAATTGAATATTTTACCCGCACTGTAAATAGGGCCGAACGAAACTATTGCGGTACAAGACGAGAGTTGCTAGCCGTGGTTTTGGCAACACACCACTTTCACCACTACCTCTTCGGAAGGAGATTCCTTTTACGCACCGATGACACATCCATTCGTTGGCTGTGCAACTTTAAGCAACCCGATGGTCAGATGGCTCGGTGGCTAGAGCGTTGGCAGCAATACGACTACGAGATTCAACATCGTCCTGGCCCTCGACATGGCGACGCTGACACGCTTTCCAGGAGTCCATGTGGCGAATACAAACATTGCACGAAGGCGGACATCAAGGAAAACCGATGAGGCTACTTTGGCAAAAAGATCCAACACTAGCAAAGGTGAGCAAGTGGCTGCAAGAAGGAAAAATAAGATATTGAGCAGGAGGATCAGGATACAATAAGTTTTTGGGCTATCTGCCAACAGTTGAAAATGGATGACGGTGTAGAAGACATTACCCGTGATCCTGAAAACCTTAGTTCTAGAAATCCTTCAGCAACTCCGTAATAGCCCGACCGGAGGCTATCTGGGGCAGCGCAAAACCCTAAGCAAAATAAAGGACAGGTATTTTTGGATCGGTCGAACGGCAGACGCCTAACCGTGGTGTAAAAACTGCATTGTTTGTCAGGCTCGCAGAGGCTCTACCCAGCGAAGAAAGGGGCTTCTTAAGTCAAGCCGTACAGGACACCTATTTGAGAGGATTGCTGTTGACATACTTGGCTCACTTCCATGCACCAGAGCAGGAAGCCGATATATAATCGTCATTATGGACTATTTCATCAAATGGCCGGAAGGTTTTGCCACGCCCAACCAAACAGCTGAGCCAATAGTCGAACAAATTATGCATAACGTCTCCTGCAGATTCGGTGTCCCGCACTATATCCATTCGGACCAAGGTAGAAACGTCGAATCGGAAGTGTTCCGTAGATCAATGCAGGTCTTGGGCAGTCAGAAAACCAGATCAAAACCTTTATGGCCCCAATCTGGCGGTATGGTGTAAAGGTTCAATCGCACGCTACTGGACTACTCAGAGAAATTCATCAGGCCTCATTAAACCTACTGGGATCTGTTTCTACGACCAGCTCTACTAGCTTATCGCGCAGCTATGTATGTTGAACTTCGGAAGATAACTGAAACTGCCGGTCGATATAGTGTCCGGATCACCACCGGATCACCACCTGACAGTCAAGGGTACGCAGCAGCATTAAGAAGTCGGCTCCTCAAAGTACACGAAGTGGTACAAGAAAATCTTAACATAACCGCCGAATCAATGAAGGACAGGTACAATCTGAAAATTAACCCCATAAGTTTCACCGCAGGGGATGAAGTCTGGTTTTTTAACCCTAAGAGGCAGAAAGGTCTAAGCCCTAAACTACAGAGGGGTGGGGAAGGCCCTGCCAAGGTTGTCGGATCTCGACTACAAAATCCAGGCGCATGGTCAAAGGAGGCAAAGACTGGTACACGTAAACCGACTTGCACCGTACATGACCTCACCTGTAACTCAGTCGGAACTTTGAGTTTTGTGGAGGGGGGTAGTGTTACGAAAGCTAAAGCAAAGAATAGCAGAAAAATAAAAAGATTGTAGAACACCAAGAAATACTTATCTGCTTCCCGTTGTTTGTTATGGTTTTTGGCAGCTTGAAGAGGTTTGTTCTCTTTGCCGAACATGGTATAGCATTCAGCCGCACAAAGAAGTGAAAAGAAGTCGACGTCGGAAGACTACGGCCATAGCAAAAAAAAAGGAAACAAAACAAACTTTACCTCTCAGGAGCCACCAGTTTTTGAAGTATCCTTTTTTTTCCTTTTTGAATCCGATTGAAACTCGGCGCTAGTTTTGGTCAATAGGGAGTGGAAAAATAGGCAAGTTTCGTTACAATACATTGCATTTGTCACTGAAGATGATGAAGCTTCCGTGAGATTTATTCATAAGATCTTCCGTGAGCTGATAGTAAAAAAAGTTCTTAAAGCGTACAGAGACGATCTTTTCATAGCAGGCAGACAGAGGGAGCCCTGGAGAAGTGGACAATTTTCTTGTATACAGCAGCTGATTTCAACTTAAAGATCAATCGGCCGAAGTGCATGTTCCTGCAAAGAAGAAAATTCTTAGAACACGTCGTGGAAAAGGTTTTAGTAAGTCCACCCGATGAGATCAAGCTGTTCCTCGGTCTTGGTGGCAAAATCACTATCAGACTTAACTAAAAATAATGTAAGCTTTCAATTTTCTTCCTTACAATGAAAAGCCTGCAACGAAATGAAACAAGCCCTAATTAACAAACCCGTTCTAGCTATTTACAAGCAGAACACCTACACTGAGGTGCACACAAATGAGTGTCAAGACGGCGTTGGAGAGATATTGATGCAGCAAGGCGAGGACAACAATCTCCATCCTGTCTTTTATTACAGCCACAAAAATAGCGCAAGTGAGCAAAAACTACAATACGTACTTGGAAGTTTATGCAGTGTATAAAATTATAGAGAAGTTCCGGACCTAGCTTCCCGAAATAAAATTCAAATTGGTTACCAATTATATGTATAGCGTTCGCACCAACAATGGTGAAAAAACATTTCCCGAATTCCGTGAGAAGATGGGTAATTTATCTGCAGGACTTTGAGTACACGGCTGAGCAAATGCCAACAACAAGAATGAAACATGCATTGAGCAAGTACGTCATTTATTAGCTGCAACCAGAACTTTTAGAATGCCTAAAAAGTCACAAGAAGATGACGATTTCATCTCATCATGCACAGAAGTACTTAAGCTCAGGACTTATGGAAAAATATGGAACTTAAAGATGTTGATGGCTTTGAAGTTCTCGTGCAGTATAGAATAAGAGGTAATAAAGCCTAATCGTGAAAAGCGTTATTCCGATGTTAACATGACGCTACACTTGATAAAGCAAGGAGTTCTTATACCTAAAATAAAAGATAAAACTCAAATTGTATCTCTAATTGCGTTAAATATATTTTAGCTAATCGAAAAGGCGGTAAAAAAAGGGGGGATTCATCGAACAGTTGGCGAAAGAGGCTTCTCTTGGAAGGACCTCTTGGCTCCTACCATCTTGACCGCATAAGCCCAAACGATGTTACACAAAAGCAGAACAAAAAACAGAACCTAACAGTCGTAGCCCGTTTTTTAAATTATTCAAGGATGATGAACAACAGTAAGTGCTTAATAATCCACGAAGAATCATAATAGATCGCGGTGGTACATTCAATGTTGTCAATCAGTCGGCACCCAGCTGATCTTATGGAAATCGTTATGGTCAATCTATGATGTTTCAATAACCAGGCGGTTCGGGTTGCAAAAGCAGACAGACCTTGGCTTTTGGCGTTCCTTGTGTCCCCAGAATCTTGGAGTCCGATCTTAAATTTGAATATGGTGTTTTCGTTGGCTACTATCGCGTTAAAATCTCCCATTAGGAAAACGATGGGCGTTGGTGGCTGTTATAGAAATCGTCCTTATCATCCTCATACTCGTGGTGTGGCGGAGCATAGAGCTGGACAATGATTATATTTCTGATTTTACACTTGAATCTCGCCATCAATATACTATCACCATAAAGTGACTTGGAAAAAGAGCTGTTTCCAGCCTGAGTGGTAGATAAGAGTCCTATCTACGAGGGTTGTCTGAAAAGTTTCCCCGACCGAACAATGATACAGGACATTTTTTCACAAATGTTTTTTTATTTTTCTACATAGTCCCTTGTAACTCTACGCACTTCTCCCAGCGATGCTCCCATCTCTCTAATAATTGTTCACGAGGGTGATTGCCTCCTCATTTGACGAAAATCTCTGTCCTCCGAGCGCAGTTTTTAGAACAGGGAACAAAAAGAAGTCACCTGGGGCTAGATGTGGTGAATAAGGAGGATGGTCAAGCAGTTCAAACAGTAATTCATGGATTTTCGCCATGCCGACCGCTGAGGTGTGAGACGGCGCGTTGTGTTGGGGAAACAGGATTTTCTTTTTCTGCAAATGTGGCCGTTTTTCCGCAATTTCTGCCTTCAGCTTGGCAAGTAATGATGCGTAGTATGCTCCTGTAATAGTTTTTCCTTTTTGAAGATAATCGATTAAGATAACTCCTTTACTATCCCAAAAAACAGTCGCCATCACTTTCCCAGCCGAAAAAAACAGTTTTTGCTTTTTTCGGAGCCAGCTCGCTCTCTGCAGTCCACTGCTTTGACTGAATTTTTATTTCGGGCGTATAGTGGTGTATCCAAGTTTCATCTACAGTAATTAATCGGCGCCAAAACTCGGATTTATTGCGGCTAAACTACGCCAACAGAGCGTTGGACATGTTCATTCGAACACGTTTTTGGTCTAACGTAAGCAAACGCGGCACCCAACTCGCTGACAGCTTTCTCATGCCAAAATATTGATTTAATATGTAGCAAACACGTTTTTTGGACATTTTCATAACCTCCTCCATCTCTCTCACTTTAATTCGGCGGTCGTCTAACACCATTTGGTGAACTTTAGCAATGCTATCGTCAGTGTTTGCAGTTTTTGGACGTCCCGAACGTTCATCATCTCCCAAGCTCTTACGGCCACGTTTAAATTGAGCTGCCCAAAATTTTACTGTGGTAAATGATGGTGCAGAGTCCCCATACACACAGTTCAACTCGTTTCTGATTTGCGTAGGCGTACTGCCTTTCAAAAACAAGAATTTACGAGTAATAACAGCTCGATACTCAATTTTTTCCATTTTCACAAAAAACACTCACATCGACTCACTCAAACGACTGTCAAGTAAAAACTGCGAGTCCAAAATGATTGAAACTTCGGTAAGTAACAGTCAGAAGATGCACAACTAGCATTCACTAGCTGTTAGTGAAGAGTGCCGCTATCTTTACGATGCGGTCAGACAACCCTCGTACATCGCGAGTGGAGTTAATTGGCTTCATACCACCTTGATCAAAAAGTTCCAAGAATTTATTCAGAACATTTAAAATACAAGTTTATTCATCTAAATCTATATTGTCCCCTTCAAAGTAATCCCCATCGACTGCAACACACTTATGCCAGCGCTTCGTCCAATCCTCGAAACATTTTTCAAATTCGGTTTTCGGTATGTCCATCAGTGCTTCCTGCGATTTTTCCATTACTTCCTCTCGGCTGCTGAAATGCCCGTAGTGGTTTTTTAACTCGATTGAACAGAAGGAAGTCACAGGGAGCCAAATCAGGTGAATTCGGTGGCTGTATGGATGGTATTTGTTGCATTTTTAGTCAAAAAATTCCGACTAATGATGGTACTGTGCGACGGTGCGTTATCACGGTGCAAAATCCACGAGTTTTCTGCCCACAATTCTGGTCTCTTTTGGCGAATTGCTTTACGCAAACGTCTCGTAACGCCCAAATAACACTTGTACTCTTTGTTTACTGTCTGGCCTTCTGGCAAAAATTCATGATGCACTACACCGTTGTAATCCATGAAAACCGTGAACATTGCCTTCTTTTTTGACTGAAAACGACGTGTTTTTTTTGGTCTCGTCTCGGCTCATTTGGTGAACGCCATTCACTTGCCTGATGTCTGGATTGCGTGTCGCACTCATAAACCCACGTCTCGTCTCCAGTAATGATCCTTTTGATGAATGTGGGATCGCATTCAGCCTCGCAAATCATCTCTTTTGCGAAGTCAAGACGGTCTATTTTTTGCGTGAAATTGAGGTCTTTTGGCACCAACTTTGCTGCTACACGACGGAAACCCAAACCAATGACCAGAATGTCTTGGACGGAACCATAGGCAATGTGCAAGTCCTCCACTATCTCTCTGATGGTAAATTTGCGGTTATTGACCAACATTTCTTTTACTCGTACTTCATCAATGTTTTCGTCGGTTTTCAATGTCGAGGGTCTGCCACTGCGTTCATCATCTTCGATTGACTCACGACCACTTTTGAACCGCTCGTGCCACTGGTAAACGACCGTTTTCTTTAGAGAATCATTGCCGAAACATTTTTCCAACATTTCCAACGTTCGCGCACCATTAAATCCGTTTTTTACGCAGAATTTAATACGAGTACAAGTTCGTTGTTGCAAATTTAAATCCATTTCTAAAATTGTAAAAAATCGCCAACACACACAGAGATACGAGTAGATGTACTCTTGGCTACGTAAAGCAAATGTCCAGCTATGATGCTAAGATTTAGAGGGAATGTCAGCAACAGATTTACCAACTTAACAAAAAAAAAATAGAACTCAAATCGAAACAATGGGATCGCCACACCGTGGTTTGGTACGAGAACTTTTTGATCAAAGTGGTATTGTAGTAGAAAGCTAGTTGCATAGGGTTGTTCCATTTGATTTCACTCACTTCCAGGATGCAAGAATTTCCGCTGTAATTGAAGGGATTATACTGTCATTGTCAAGGCAGATTTGACGTTCCAGAATTCAATAAGTTGTTCGCCGTTGTCAGCCAATGGTCATCAACACAGTATCCATCCGTATTCGAGAAGCATTTTGTCGTTTCGGAGTAATCTTCGCTATTTTTGAGGAAACTCTCTCTCTCAGGGGAGCCACATGAATGGTTAAAGTAGGACTTACTAGTAGAGCTGTAGGTGTTTGTCTGTAGTGCAACTAGGAAACGATGCAGCTGATAAGTTGAGAAACATATAATAGGCGCTTCCTTATTGTCCGATATATACTGGAATTTTCCTGGTAAATTTAAGCTACGGCAGTGCTTACATACAGGATATACTCGTACATCTATTTGCATAATATAAGATCCTTTGAAAAAAGAATTAACCTTTCCGAATAGCATCAAAAGATATAGCTCATAAGCCACCATTGAACCGCGTTTCGCATCCGATTTATGACCGTTCGAGCCTGGTTCGAAAGCAAATACTTTCTGATTTATTAACAATCATTATTTACGGTCACCAGCATTGCACAGCGCCATTAACCAAACAACCACACCACCAATCAAATTTATGCCACCAATTCCCATAAATTCCATCTGCTTACTCACAACCTCAAAAGACAGGCATTATCCATAATTCCTTGAGGCGCACCCTCAGCGGACTCAATGAGCTCGCCGCGATTCACGCCAATGTAAAATTAATCGGCGTCAATTTCAACTGAAATTAAAATGTGATTTGATTACAACAACAACAACAACCGGCCAGCCGGACTGTGGTAGATCAATGAAAAAATAAAAAATAAAAAAATAAATAAATAAACAGAAATCAAAGCAATTTCCATGGTTGCATGCTTAGTTGCATAGCCTTACTCCATTCCATAGTTGGCCGAGAAGGCTTCAGGCGGAAAAGACTTACTCCAACCCGTCCGACCTTACGTCTGTCTGTCTGTCTCTGGCATGTTTGAAGGGGACCTAATGGCTGGGAAATTATTGTAATCCCCCAAAGTACTGTTGTTCTATGCGTTTAGCTTTTCAATTAAAATTGATTGCAATTTAATCACAGTGTAAGCCACCAGTATTCGTATTCGTATTTGTATTTGTATTCGTATTTGTATCTTTGGTAGCATGGACAGCTTTTCGAAAAACACTTGTACGCGGCTAAGTGAAAACAACAGCAGCAACAACAACTGCAAGAACAAAAAAAAAATAAAAATACGAGTAACGAAAAACACATCCATTAAGGTTGTAGCGATTAAAAAGTAACTGCCGGTAGATACACGATTACGAGAAATGCGAATGAAATTAATTGGAAATTAATTAAGAGAATGCAACATGCAATTTGTCATCGTTCAAAACGTTCTGCCGCGCTTCGTTCAGATGGATATGTGGCAGTGGCATCTGTTGCTCATACTACCACTTCACTGCACTTCACGTGCTGTAATTAAGTAATTGATACTTGCATTAGTATAATAATTTATTAACTCGACCCGGTAACAATTGCTTTGGCTATTAAGTTGCAAATTTTCATCGCCGTAATTGGTTCGGTGAAACAGTTGTGTTGAGATGTTACTGCTTAATAACTTACTTAACAACTTATCAACTCTAGTGGAAAGCAATTAGATTTGATGGTAGATCTCTGAACTCGACTTGCATTTACACAATGTCTATACGTATATACACAGGTTTCCATCTTCACGTATGCCCTGCTGTTTAAAGCCTTCCTTTATCTCTAGTTCCGCCAAGTACATGCGGCAAAACAGGCGGCGCACATAAGCGTGCTGCACAGAAAGACCGGAACTGTTTTTGAGTTCAACGAGCGGAAAAGCCGGACCTAATTCTCTGGGGATGTGCCACGCGATCGAGGAAATAGGAAGATGCTATTGCAAGAATGCGGTTCAACAATTTTACGAAAAGTTTAAAGGATCACGTCAAAGCTACAAAACCCGAGCCGAAGCCTGTAAAGACCAATGAGGGAAAAAACGCAGTAGCACGCTCTTCTGAGGACATGCAAGGACCAATTCTGTACGCTTATTAAGGCCGGCGATGATAAAACTTTCGCTATCAGATATAATGAGCATTTCAATTGTGCGTCAGATGAAAACCGCTGTGAACACAAGAAATCTTGTAGCGATAGGGGAAAATTTGAGAAAAATCCTAGTCCTGCGTTATTCAAGAATATTTAGAACTTGATACATTCAAGAGACATAACATATAGTAGTTCCACTCAAGCAGGAATTAAAAGATCTGCGCAGCCGGTATGCGATGAATGCCCACCGATAAATCCTGTCCACTTCCTTACTCGTACCTTCCATTGAGCAGTTATAAGTGACTTGTTGTCACACGGGCAGCAGGGCCAAGTTGTTGGCGAATGCAACAAATTTACCATTTAAAGGTTGCTTGAATATAGAGGGCCAAGTGCTGAACCCAGCTCCAATGCAAGGTACCCCGTCAGTCAAAGTTGAATTCTATTATTCAGATGTGATGAAACCAACAGAGAATATTGTCTCCTCAGCACTTGTGACAATATTTAATGATTTACAAGGTCAAATGCTTTCGTTAGGTCAAGAAACAAACAAGAATGACCTTATTGCATCTTCAGTTGACTTCCCTTTTCGAAAGCCAAATTGAAGTGTATTCAGGAGCTCATATTTATCAACATATTTCAGGGCCAATAGGAAGAATGTTTCCGGCACTCGATAGATCACTTCGCGTACGATACCCGGATGAAATCCGCACAAGTTGCAGTTCTGGTGGACGGAACTTGGATGTCGTTGCTGAAGAAGCAAACTTAAACTAGAGCACGACACGCTAAAGAGGACGAGATCGGCGCATCAATAAGGATGCTCCTCTCTGGCACTTCGAATTGAGAAGGCTGGCAATGACAATAGTATGAACGAAGCTGAGTGCAAACACTGGGTCGATCAACTGTGGGAACTAGCTACAGCAGGGAATATTTACATTCAAGTAGAGCAATGGTAATAAGCAAATTATCCACTATTGCTTTATTTACAGAAGCCCTGAACTGGATAGCAGTTCGACCCTTAACGAGTTAGATGCGCTGTCTGACTGCATACAAAGAATTGTATCCCTGTATCCTCATACTGAAATCGTTATTGCGGTAACCTTCAATATACTCGTACATACACAATTCCGGGTCTCTAGACTCATCGGACTCATATCAGCTAATTTCTCGTACACTTGTAACTGTGTGGTGACAGTTAGGGAAAAGATTCCTAAAAGAATCGTATGGCGATACGAGAAAGCCAATTGTAGCGGACTTAACAGCTCCTTTAGGAATTTTAACTGGTCGTTGTGTTTCCTCTATAACGACGTGGATGCTGCTGCTAACATCATCACAGACACTATTCTCTTTGGAATGCGATGCTTTATCCCTCATCGGATGAAGAATATCAAACCAAAAGAAAAGGCATGGTACGACTCGAGCCGTAAAGAGGCTGTCAGGGTTAGAGAAATGTTTTTTCGGTCCTACAACCCCAACCCGACAGAGGAAAACCGAAAAAAGTTTAAACGAGGCAGGAATGGCTGCAATGTCTTTCTTAAGCGGGTGAAATTTGAATACGACCAAAAACTGAGGCAAAAAAGACTGCAATGTCCCAAAGGTAGTAAACATTTTTGGTCGTTCGTCGAAAATATTAGAAATTCTGCTTTATTTTTCATCCCAACGCTCATTTACTATGACTTTCCAGCTGTCAGCTCTTTAGACAAGGCCAATCTGCTTGCTGCACACTTTGCGACCAGCTCTACACTTCCAGATTGTCGAATCTTCAATGGGACGCATCCACTTCCGCTCTCGTGTAGTAGCAAGAGAACTTAAAGAAGTTAATATACACAAATCCGCTGGTCCAGATTGTATATCTCTCCTTCTTCTGAAGAGGTGTTCCTCCACGCTGGTAAAACCACTGCGTAAGCTTTTTCATCAATCCTACTCTTTAGGACACTTTCCTAGCAGATGAAAAACAGCATTTGTCCAGCCCGTCCCTAAAAAAGGCGAATCTTCTTCTATCTCCTCCTACAGGCCCATTGCACTTACGGACATACTTCTTTCCAACGTGATGGAAATGCTGATAAATCGTCAGCTCATGAAATATCACGAAACACGAAAACTTCTCAATGGTGATTTGATGGCATGTCTCACCGACAAGTAGAACCAAAGCATACATTAATCTGGCGAAAGCAGGATAGCTGAACTTGATATTGCTAAGGCATTTGACAGAGTTTGGCATCAGGCTGTTTTGTCGAAAATGCGTGTTTTTGGGATCGACGACTCTCTTCTTCAATGGATTACAAATAACCTTTCGGAAAGTTCAATTCAAGTTGTCTTGGACGGTTTCAAGTCGGATGTTCATAAAATAAATGCTGTTGTGCCCCAGGACTCCGTTCTGTCTTCGACACTCTTTTTAATTTTCATCAATGATCTCTTGCTCGTCACTTGTAATCCAATATGTTCCTTTGCTGACGACAGTACTCTCTGCTTCTCATATTCGTTCCCGGGCTCACGTCCCTGCTCTTCGGCTGTAAAACGGGAACGGCAGCGTATGTTCTAACTCATTAAATTCCGATATTAACAGCATAACCAATTGGGGAATTATCAACCGAGTAGAATTTAATGCTTCCAAAACACAATGCTGTCTGCTATCGTTAAAGCGAAATTTAAATACTCTGCCATTATCCATGAATGGCACTTGCATCGTCGAAACCGAAAAACTTTCCATTCTCGGTATGTGTGTCAACTCCAACTTACGTTGGGCTGATAACATGTCGCTAAAAATCCTGCGAAATGTCTAGGTTTCCTCAAGCGATGTAAGAAATATTTCACCCTCTCTGATCTGGCTTCAATATATAAGATCTCTTTACACTTGGTACATAGATAGGATCCTCAATCGTGCGATAAAACGCATAGGTGATGCCAGTATTACACATTCATTCGACGTCCTCGAACACCGACGTAATGTCTCCTGTCTCACCTTGTTGTATCGCAGAGCTCCACTGTAATTGCCAGTAGCTTTCCACCCCTTCAAATTTTTAACTGTAACACCCGTCTCGCCATGAATGCCCATGAGTTCACTCTCAAACCCATCTTCGAACGTACTCTGAAATATCGTGATTCTTTCCTAAACCGTACAACTCGCTTATGGAATGCCCTACGAGCTCTTTATTTCCTTCTCATTATAACCTTCAAACATTTAAAACCAACGCACATCGGTATCTCCCGTTTTTCCTTCCCTAACTTCCATTCGTACGCGCTATGTGCAAACATTTTAAATCGCCAGCAGACTTTTGAATGATGACGCTGGTTTCCGTTGCAACTCTGGGAAGTGAGGGATATTCTGATGCGTCTTCATACCAAGGATCTTGGACTCTACACTGAAAAGTGGAAAATCGACTCTCACAAGGGGAGAACGAATCGGGAAAACAAGAACGGCTCTTCTCTTGTTGTGGACTTAGACAAAGCTTCTGCCTAGACCATTAAGTCTAGTTATGACTCACGCCCATATCTGCACCTTAGGAGGGTTTATTTCCACTTTGTTTACAAATGAGCGCGGATAAGAGACGACAATTCCAGTTCTCGTCTATTTTGTGTACTCAGATTAACCTTCAAAATACCAAGTCTGCTACTGCATCCCTATGATGGGTGGCCGTGGGTCAAGTGGTAGTGTATTGGCTTCCCAATACAGTGACCACAGGACTTCTTTTCAAACAACTAAAATCCCGTGAGATGAATGGTTGCCTAAATATGTACAACATCAAGTCAATTTACGCTAATAATTTAGTCTCCCCATTAAATGTTGGATGCCAGCCATGGAGCGAAATAACCACAGACCCCAACCATCTTTCTCTTCCCCTCTCGATCCAATTTTTCGGAAAATTTAACACGTGCTTCGACATTTTAAGAGTAGAAATACCCCCTTTCCGTGTTAAATACAAAACCTCACATAATATCTATACAGGAACCATGAGTGTGGGATAAACACATCTGCGGTTTCAGATGTTTAAGGGGTTTCACACCACTTTATGATGAGCAATCGGAAAGCCCGGGAACCTGTCTTTACGTACCGAACTCACTCTCACCATCTAAACTTGTGCAATTTTGCAACCAAGATTTAGTTGCTGCAGACATAAGCTACGAAACGAACGGAGAACATCACTAATTCGTCGTTGCGTCTACTTATTTTCCCTATGATTCGTTATTACCACCACCACCAAAGGCGGTAGTCGAACTCATCTTCCAGGAAGATGATATGCTGCGATTCTAATGCTCAGAATACTTATTGAGCCATTAGCAAATGCAGCATAAGAGACAATCATCTCTTGGAGTTCATGCTATCGTCCGACCTGGTTGTCAATAGTGTCGGCCTTTTGTCAACTTTTTTTACAAGGGTAAGATAGGATAGTAATCGACTTACCGTTATGAAACAGCTACGCTAAGAAGATTACTGGGTGGAAAGTATAATATTATCGGAGATCTCGGTGTCAGACAATGCATCGAATTCAGTATCGGATGTAACAACCTTGGTGAAGACGAGGAATCCGCGGAACACCAACTGGATGATTTAAGGAGTAGCTCAATAAATCCAACAGTTCTCCCCCTAAGCTCAGCATAAAACAAAAGCTAGGAGAACCCGTTCAGGACCTGAATAGTACCCTAACCAAGTGTTTTGAAATAGAATGGCATGTCCAGCTAATAAGCATTTCTGCAGATCGCCCATTCCTGGGTGGAGTGCAGATCTGCAGTGTCTTTGTGAAGAAACCAGAAAAATTCCAAACAGGTCAGTTAAGACTAATTTGGAGGAAGATTGGAAGCAAAAAGATTTTAAAAGGCTTATTCGGACTTCGAAGAGTGCACCTTACAAAGATTTTTGCGAAAAGATTGAAACGATCGGTGAAAGCAGTAGGCTGGTCAAAGTCCTCAAAGTGGAAAGATTAACTAGACTGGAACTACTCAGAAAATCTGATGGTATCTATACTGAGTCTCCGGCTCTTGCTTCAGTCTCATTTCCCAGGTAACCTAATCGGAACCACCTCACAACCGGCTCCTATTAACGAAGCTGCTAGTTAGCTGGATAACACAACACTCCGTAGCTGGTATATGAGGCCATTAAACATGAGGCCATCTTTAATGGCTTCAAGTCGCCTGATACCGATGGTACGAGTCTTTACCCAGTTATGCTATAAAAAGGTATAGACCAGCTTCTGTCAATTTTGAAGAGATTTTTCACTGCTAGCCTGACACTGGATACATATCGAATCTCTGGCGAACAGTGAGAGTGACATTAATACCGAAAATCGAAAAGGAGGACTACTCGCTCGCCAAGAGTTGTCCTATAAGTCAGACTTCCTTCATGCTGAAAAGCATCGAGAGAATGATCGAGAACCATGTGCACAAGAAGTGATACGCCTTTGGCATTTTTATCGATGTTGAGGGTGCTTTCGACAAAGCAACTTTTGACGGCGAATCACTATTTTTTTTTGGATAAAAAATGCTGGTGAATAGGATATTGATTGCGGACCCCGGTTGAGGGCGGGGGGGGGGGGGGGGGGGAGTAAACGTGAATGTTGGTCGACTTACTGCTCACCGCGCCCAAAAATGCTGACGTCTATGCACAAGGATACGCGGAAGATATAGCTGTACTGTCTGTTGGATCGTGTCTAGCGACTGCTCTAAAGTGCAGCCAGTCCTAGACGTGATCGACGATTGGTTCACTAGAAATGGGCCTTCTGCCAACTTGAGGTTGTTCTCTTTACGAAAAGGAGGAAGCTCTATGGTTTGACTCATCTAGTGCGTAAAGCCATCACCATCCAATTCTCCAAAGAAGCTAAGCATTTGTGTGTCATCTTGGATAATATAAACTTCTATGGACCAAACATGTTACGTCGAAAGCCTCTAAGGAGCTGTCGGCCTTCTAGCAGTGCAAAGGAGCTATCGACAAGAGATGGGCTCTGTCACCGAGAATGGTCCTCCGGATCTAGACTGCAAAGAATGGTTTATCATGGCAGCATGAGGTCACCTGGCTCTGCTCTAGACGTATTGGGCTTCACACTCAAAACTTCCGTTTAGAGACAATTGGTTTTCGATGCAACATGCACTGTTTTACGGACATGCCGTCTGATGCAATAACCCCTGAACCCCTGCTGCAAAAAGATACGAAATTGACTTTTCCTGTGCCCAGGACTTATTACGGCTTGAATCTGAACCAGGAAAAGAATATGTTCAGATCTTCGCGGATGGCTCCAAAACCGATTTAGGATGTGGCGCTGGTTTCTTTCTAGAGGACGACACTCTTTAGATTTCACTCCTCGTTGGTAGACTTGCGTCTGTTTTCCAACCAGGGATACATGCAACCATCAAGCATCACACTATAATTTGGAAAATCGAAAAAATCTGTAGTGACGACCAAGCTGTGCTTAATTCCATGCTGAATTCTTTCACAACTACGAGTATTTCCGAAAATGCAACACTTCGCTGAACGCAGCCGCATTCAGAAAACTGAATTCACAGAGCCTTCTTACGGCCATAAATCCCAATGGGATCACGGTGAATTAAATCGCCGATGAACTTGCTAGGCTCTCGCGGATGTCGGCAGACTAAACGAATTCTTCAACTGATTAGTGGCTTTCCTGCTATCCCTCAGCAGTAGGAAAAACTGCAAGCTGCTTACTGCTCGCAGCAGGGAGATCCCGCCTAATTTTCCAGACAACTCCCATCAATGACGTCCAATAATAAACGATGGTAGAACAATACTGGTCTTATTGTAAAGGCTTTCAGTTGATACCACCGAGGGTTGCTACGATTTGACCAGTTACAAGCGACTGGTAGCCTCGGCACCATCGGAGTCAGAGCCCTTCCTAATTCCGTTCGGGCCTGATTGAAACAGGTAGGCGTCCAGTGGAAGAGTCGATGTGGTTGTGTTAAAACCTAAAGTCACAGGAACCAACGTAGAGATGCAATAAGTACTGGGTGCCGTGACCCTAAGATCGGCAAGAGGTTTTAAGTCGGTCTCGGCTTAAACCAAGAGTGAACCTTTTGCCCTCAACATGGGTTCTGATTGGTATCACAGGAATGACGGAGAGTGCTAGCCAGGCATATCCTGGCCCCCATGGATGTATGGACATGGCGTGAACCTCAGTCTACATGACAAGCACTCACGCAAAACACAATGATACATGGTGGCACCAGGCTGATGTCCTGGTACTGTAGGGACTTTATCTTCTTTGAAAGACTGAGAAATTTCAGTAAAAGGAACATTTAAGGAGTACAATGGGCTAATTAGTTGTCTGAGTGCTCTGTCGTGACAGAATAGAAGGGAGCACAATTTGTAAGGGTTTCAAGCCAGCCTAATTTGGAAGAACAGCAGATGCTTAATCGCGTCCCCGTATTCAAAACTCTAGAAAGAGCAAAAACTATCCATTACAACACCACGCCTGCCGAAACCTTCGGATTCAAGTATGGTTGTAGCTTGAAAGGATTAACTTTCACTTCAATTTCAAGTGATAATATGGAACGATTCCCTCTTCACTAAGACGTGACTTATCAGATATCGCGTCATCATCAATCAAGTGGATGGGGAGGATACTTAAGCTTAACCTGATATCCAAGATGCAGCATACCTACCAACGCGAAAGATCTCGTTAGGCCGCGCTACAACTTAGTAGAATTAAATGCTCACCGGACAAGAGTCAGTATCCGTTCGGGATCCTTTATTGCAACTTTTGACGGCGAATGGCGTGCTTTCTTGATGCAGCATATAATGCGCATTGTTGCTGTCTCTGTTTGACGTTTTGAGCATTAAGGTCTACGCGTGGCATATCCAGATGATGAAACTTATTTATCTGTTAGCTTATTGGTAGAAAACATTATTGACTACAGGTTGTTCAATTCACGAGAAGGTACACGATGACCAGTCTCACGTAACTAGTTCCTGGTGTCACTATCAATTTTTGTAATAAAGCTAAGAGTCCTGGACAGCAAGTTTCTTCCCGCAAAACTTTATTGCATCGAGGCTGCCAAGGTTCAAGACAGTGCGGCAAGACATCAAGAAGAATTTTCTCGACCTTCACTCCTATGATTTGGCCCACTGCCTTCTCGCGCCAGTAGTTTGATGGAATACATTTTACGTGAGTGTAACAGGCTCCAACGAACAATTTATCTAGTCGCATTAAGGCTTTTTCCGAGAAAGTGTGGCTCTTGTCCAATTCCAATTTTTCATGCCAATATAAATGCGTTGGCCATTGACCCCGGGATTACTCTGAATTTACTGATTCCTTCCTGGTGAACCTAAAATTGGTAACCAGCCGTCAGCAAAGTCAAAACACAGCGAAGACAAATACAATTTTGCCCATGACTTCCTGTTATACCTTTCAGAAGGCAAATTACTTAAGTGCACTTTGGAGTTGCTTTCCCATTCAAACTAAGGTAATACCTGTCCAATTATCTTGCAACTAATAGCACCTCAAATACCATCCACACATAAAATACTAACTTCAAAGTCACGAACTACGGAAGCATAGTTACCCCGTTTTTATCCTGCTATTTCTGCTGCTACGAGTATTTCTGCTGCAATCCATTCGAACGAAATACTTAACAACGTTTAGTAGGGAATTTGTAGATTATTCATACCGCACATCAAGTTGGGTGCACTTAGCTCCACCATTATCGGGTACCACCTCCTGACAGTTGGATTCCTTGCATAGAATTATGTTCCCCGTGGCCCGTATGCACTCCTGTGGCAGAGATTGCAGTTGGTTCTTGTTCTCGTTGTTTCCGTTTCTGGAAATTTGTGGAATGGATAGTACGAGTATTCGTATCATGCACCAGGATTATGTACACTACCACAGGCAGAGAAGTGTGAAAAGCACACACAAGAAGTGATGATTTCTTAATTGAACTTTGCAATAAATTTTCGCTCGAATAAATGGCTGACAGTTGCGAGGAAGTTGAACGTACAACCGAAGACGGTCGGTCGGTGTGAGGTGACTTTGCCATGCAGTGGCAGTGATTCTAACTACATTGACTGTAGCGCTGGATAGATGAATGGAATAAGCGGATTAAATTATGCCCAGACGGGAATTTTTGAGGCTACTATTCCGAGTTCAATAGCTTCCGTCGGTTATAGCCCTTTTGCATAAACAATTTATGTTATTGTTTAATTTATTCAGCTGGTATTCTATATGGGGCTGTCCTGCGCCAACTGGTATAAAAGTGATCTCTAACCACAGAATCAACCTATCCTGTCCTATTCTGTCCTAGGCAGTACATAGTAAATCAAAAATTTGTCTCATGAGTAAGCGCATTGCTGACTTTCGTTTCTTGCATTCCTTTATAGTCTTAAGACAACCCAGGTGAGACGTAGAACATGACACCAAAGACATCCAGACTGGACGTTAAATCGATTAACAGAATGAATCGATCCCCACAGGATTATACTCCAAGTACTCGTAAAAACTACAATCCACTTTTAGTCTTTTTGAGGGCAGCCGGGGCACGGATTCTGGACGCCCAAATCAGGAATTGCCAGACGCCCTATTACTCCTGCCGATTATTCGAAGACGCATTGGATAGATTGGGTTGGAACGTGAGAGTATGGCAGAGGCTTAGCCTGTTAAACTCCATTGGAATATTCAGGTGGTTGGTCAGGGTGCTGTTTTTTATGGTCTGCCCTGACTTAAGGGCAGTTGAAGAGGAGAAGATGACCTGAAATTGATCAAGATCTCGGAACTGAATCCGCACCTTCTTCTTCCGTCCCGAACAGGGCCAGGAGGAAAAAAAGGATTTGTGATTCCCTTTGTAGATGGATTTTTCCGAGGATAAAACTGATGCTGCCACTTACAAAGGTTGTAGTTCCTGTGAACCAACAAAGACTACAGATGATGTGCTAACTCCACACTGACAAACAACCCAAGTAGTGGATTCTCTTGCCCACAAGGCGTGGCTAAAGCCGGTGCTGCAAATAGTAGAGGTTGCACATCTGGTGCTGGAGCCTATGACTCTGGCTTTGGCTCTCTACCAAGAGTAATGTACGAGTATATCCCTGTATACTCCGGAATCGGAGTAGAATTCATATTCTGGGCACAAAACACCCGAAATACAGTGTGCTGTGCAAAATAAATTAATTCGATTTGTAAATAAGTCAACGTGAGTACCAGACGTTGATAGTCATACCGCCAACACTCTGGACTGGCTTTTAACTTCTCTCCCTAATCGGAACGCCGTCGATGTCCTCTCCCTTCTAGGCTAATCTGGCCACCACACAATTCGTAAAATTCGTAAGAGCACTGTATGGCAATTTGAAAAAGCCTATTGGAGCGAACTTTTGACAAAGCCAATCTGCTTTCCTTGCACTTTCCAGGCAGCTGAATGCGCATGTCTCCACCTATAGATGAACCCGTCGTATATTGTGCAGAACGAATCCATTTTCGCACTCTTGTACTAGCAAGATTATTCAAAAATCTCAATGGAAATACACAAATTTGCTGGTCTATGTGATATGTCTTCCAGGATTGGCTAACCGCCTTCAAATTGGCGAGACACGTCCTGGAAAAGGCCGTTAAAGGAAGCAAGTCAAGGAATTTCAGACGCCTTGCGACGACGTGGACTCAAACTCTTGGGTACATAGTCTCTGGTTTTTAACGTATACCACCTGTCATGTAGGCTTATCTTTATGGGATGCCCATATATCCATGGGAGTAAGGATACGCCTTGCCATCGCTCTCCGTCAATCCTTTGATACCAATTTGGAACTGTGTTGGAGGCACAAGTTCCACCCTTGGTATGAGTCGAAGCCGATCTAAAACATCTTACTGCTCTTAGCGTCACACACCCAGTACTTATTTGCAACTCTACAACAGGAAGACCCTCCCGCGATTTGGGCTTAAACCACAGCCACCATGACGCTCCCACAAGGGGGCCTACCTCAACAAGTCAGGGCCGGACCGAGTTCCTGGGTGCTACTAACTCCCATGGTACCGTGATTTAAGTCCTGGTAGGGACTACCAGTGGTCTTGCCGCCAACAAGGCCTATGATCGGCAACTTGTAACTGGTCAAATCGTAGCAACCTTCGGTGGCGTCATCTGAAGATTTTTACGACAAGACCAGTAATATGCTCTGCCCCTGCTTTTTATTAGACAACGTCATGGATGGGCGAAGCCTTGGTAATTGGGCGGGGGCTCACCCTTGGGCACAGCTTACAGGGTAGTAATAAGACGATAGGTCTCACCAATTATCCTGTCCGTCAACAACGATAGTAGAGCATCTGTTCTCACATAGGCCTACTATTATGCACTCCATCGGGAGGGATAACAGCATGGAGCACATTCTCACAATCACGTTGGAAAACTGTTCGGGGCATGCAGGAAAGTAGGAGACAAGAAAGCACCTGGACCGGATAGAATCCCACGTAAGGCAGTTAAGACGACCGCGGATGTATGGCCGGACGCTTTCGATGTAAAAGTGCCTAAAACAGAGGGACTTCCGCATACCATGGAACTCCACCATTTAATGCTGTTACAAAAAAATAACAAACCCTCTGAAGAAACTTCTACATATCGCTCAATACACCTGCTTGACGAGTTACGAAAGATCCTGTAATGCATGATGCATTTATGACAGGCTGACAGACTATCTATACATCTTCAGAAAATAGTTTTCTATCGTTGATGTCATCATAGTGACAGAAGATGCAGCAGCTGAGTCAATACAGGGGGACAGGTGAGGATGGAGGACAAAGAAGTATTGCTTGACGATAAGAATACCTTTGCCCGAAAGAGCGAGATTGATTGGAATCGCTGACAACATCGCTGTGGTAACCAGACACATCCACGAGATAGATTTCAATACGGATGGGGGGAATTGATTGGAGTCTGTCTCTCTGGAACTAACTGACCATAAGACTGAAGTTGTTCTAATAATCAGCCGAAAATCGAGTCAAACACCAAACAATCATGTCAAAGGAGTCCCTAAAACATTTCGAAGTGATGCTGCGCTTCAAGGCCCATATTGAGTACGCCAGCAAGAAGACATCTCTTATAAAAACAGCATTCTCTCGGATACAACTATGACACTGCATACGCCCGCAGAACCCTGATATCTAGAGTGTTCGATTCGGGTTTCCTATAAGCTGCTCTGGAATGGGCGCGTGCAGTGGTAGTGAAAGACTTAAAAAGACAACTGTCGTCAGCGTGCAGGTTTTGCGCAATCAGTCTTATATGCGGCTTTCGAACAATCTCAGATACCTTAGCCGGAATGATTCCCATTGACATCGTTGCGAAAGCATATGTAACTTAGGTGAACTTCGAACCAGATGGGGGCCAAAATAGCGAACAAGGAAGAAAGGCCAAAATCGTCAACTCATGCAATAACTCCAATGGTGATTTGGTGGCATGTCTCACACAAAAGTGGGGCCCATATCTATTAAAATCTGATGAAAGCAGGATTGTTGCAAAGAAATTCCGAACGTTCTACTCAACGTTGCTTGGGTCCTCGGATCTAATATGCCCGTGAGGTTCCCCTTTTGGGGCATAGGGACTCCACTGCTCCTACGCGCCATCGTGTACGGTTTTTGGAGACGTATCTCAGCTTGCTGATTCCTCTTCGACCGTTCTTCACCAAGCACTTCTAGGTCGGGCCACTCGTCTGCCTCTCTGCGTAAGAGGGTTCCATTGCATCGCTTGACTCGCAATGCACTCTTGACCTTTATGAAGCGTATGCTCAATCCACTGCCACTAACCTCTTCGTATGATAGAGTCAATAGATTTCTGACATGTTCTCGCATGAAGTTCATCATTAGAGATACTCCAATTGGCTTTCTTGTTACAGCGGGTGTGACTTTCCAAGGTCTGCACCCATAAAGAAGTGTGGATCCAACATAAAAGCGGAACAGTCGTAGCTTGGTCTTTAGGCTGGTAGAGTTGTTTCTTCATATTTTGGATAGCATTCCGAACGCAGCTTTTACTTTCCCGATTCGGCTGATTATATCTAGTACGGTCCCCCCATCAGTAGAGACAATACTCCCACTCCCAAGATATTGAAAATACCATCTCTCCCATATCTACTGGTTGTCCAGAAATCTCTACTTGGTTAGATGAGGAAGTTCCAACGAAGATCCATTTTGTTTTTGCCCTATTGATTTTTAGTCCAACGAATTCAGCTCCACACTCCACCTTTGTTGTCATTGGATGGAGATCCATGATCCTATAAAAGAGTCAGCATACGTCGTCAGCGTACTCCAGATGTTTGCGGTCTGATTGCAGAGTCCACTGAATTCCTCCCTTTCCAGTCGACAACGCTGCATGCAGTACATCACTTATCACCAACAGGAACAGTATTGGTGATATTACACAGCCCTGTCTAAGCCCACTAAGGATTTAAAACGCCTTTGACAACCTTCCTTTAAGCAGAACGTGACATTTGGATCCGTCATATGTAGCCTTCACAATAGCATTCAAAATAAATTCTCTATAGACACTGTCGAACGCCTTTTCGAAGTCGATGAACAGCAGGTGAAATGGTGATCGATATTCAACGCACTGTTCGATGATGATCCGCAAGATGTTGATATGGTCCACACAGGAAGATCCAGTGCGGAAACCTGCTTCTTCGGCGTTGAGTGTGTCTTCGATTTTTGCTATTACCTTGGCAGGAGCTCACTCGATTTTGCTGGCGCTTTTCAGGAATACCGTGAAGTCCAACCGCTCTGTTGTTCTTCAGTGCATTGATTGTGGTAAAGATTTATTCTCTAGTGGGAGATACTGTGCATAGTCGGAAATTTATTACTACGGACCGGCCATTTAGCGTTGGATTCACTTCACTGCCAAAAACGCCGTTTACAACCGCAGAAAAGTGCTCGTTCCACCTTTTGAGCTGGTCCTCATCCGAAACTAGACGGCCCTACTGTCACACCTATTAGCGGCCTCTTCTGCTTCTGCAGCCAATGCGTTGATATAGTTACGCTTATCATGTCGCACGCTACGGTGAACTTCTCTCATCTCATCTGTCGCTGCAGTAGTTGCGATGTGAGCTTTGAGGTGTTTTCTTTCTTCGATCCTAGCCCATGTTTCTTCGGAAAGCCAAGCACTGTTTCTTGTTACTTTCAGCACCGGATATGAAGGCATTTTTCACACCACAGCAATGGTTTTCGATGGAGATGGGTTCCGTGCTACTGATTGCTCTCAACCCTTGTGGAAGGGTGTTGTTGGCGGACTGCGGGATTCTTTACCCTATCGGTATTAAACTTAGGCATTCAGGTGTTTTCTTGGGATTTCCAAACTTCAGCTGTACGTAGTTTTACGGTAGCAACCATCAGATGGTGGTCCCGGGCCATTCCCATATCTGCACCCTTCTATTACAAACGTCCTGGAGACTGCTTCTAAATGGCGGGCTGATATCGAAGTGATCAATTTGGTTGGAAGTTCCTTGTCTGTCCGTCGACATCTAACTGACTTTGTGCTCAAACATGGTCCATCCTATTACATGGCTGTTGGCGTTGCAAGAATCGACAAAACGCTCGCCATTGCCGTTGCGGTCGTCAACACCATGCTTTCTCATAACATGCCTGAGTCCCTCATTGTCATTGCCAACCTTGACATTCAAGTCTCCCATTACCATTATGATGTCTCCGCGTGGTGTACTATCATAAGCAGCACTCAGCCGGTTATAAAAGCCCTCCTTCTCCTCGACAGAAGAGAGCTCCGTTGGGGCGTAGAACTGTATGATGGTGACGCGACATTCTCTAGTCCGGAATCTGGCTTTCAGGATCATGTCGTCTAAAGGCTCCCAGGAAATTAAGCTTTTTAGAGCTGTTTTGGAAAGCAGCAATCCAACGCCAGATTCCCGATAGTTTCCAGGTGCCTTTCCGAAGCAGAGTAGTACAGTGTTGCGAGTTGGAGACTTAAACTTTCCCGACCCTAACCATCTAACTTCACTAGTCCCTGAGATGTCCATCTTATCCATTCATTCATTCATTCTCAAATTGGAAGAATCTGGCATTTTGAGGACTTTCACTTCCGCTGTCGAAATGCGTCTTCACATTCTAGAAATCAATCTTTGTCCGCGTACAATAGCAAAATGTCGTCAGCGTGTTATCATTCCTTATAGCGGTTTTGATTTCAGTTACGAAGAATGCTAACATTCGTAACCTATCCTAGAAAGCTAGGCTTTTCGCACTTGTAATTTTAGCCGCTTTACGTATATAGGGATATGCAAGCAGTTGCCCGGGGATCACCACGAGGAGGTAAAATAAGCACTTCATCGTGACTGATTGTTGTGCTACTGGCCCAGACCAAGCTCTGAGCAATCAATAGTTTCTCGATCAGGCACAATGCAGGCCGCCAAAGTCTGATATACAAAAAAAATATTAAATGCCACAGGGCTCTGTTCTGTCTCCTATACTCTTTTTAATATCCATAAAGATCTCTGCTTTTCATATTCGCTCCCGAACTCAGGTCTCTGCCTCCTCGGCTGTAGCACAGAGACGGCAGCATATGTTCAGCTCACTAGATTCCAATATTAATAGCATAATTGTCGAACCGCCAACCGAGTCGAATCTGATCTGTCATCAATAGGTAGGGCATCTAGCCAACATTGGAGTACAATTCTCACATTTGGTGAGGTGTTCATAAAACGTATCTGCATTTGCTAGACAGGATCAAGCCTGTACGAAAATACGTATACGTGATGGTAATATTACGCAGTTAATTGACGGGTAGTATAGCACCAGACAACACATTTGCTCTGCAGGGGTTCCCACTGTACACACAAGTTTTTCCTGATTTGGTTCATAAGTTCAATTTCACCGCGAGATCTAAATGACATCAAGCTTGAGCGAGTTTAAGTCCACGGGAGCAGCTAAGTATATGGCTTTCAAGCAATTTGAAACTATACAACCGAAAGATACGAGTAAATAACTAACAATGCATACTCCTATTTGCTCACTTTCTTTACCAATCGTCATTATCCAAAGTCATCACCACTCAGTTGAAAGTATCTTCACAATCTTCCGGGCAACAATGTCCATTCGTATTTTCGATTCATTGAAAATCGCAGCATCTAATGAAGCACTTAAGTTCATTGCTTAGCAAATTAATAGCATCTATCAATCTCAAATGCGGACTCCACTCTCCTCTTGTTGCGTCAAAAAACAATACGAAACATAATTTCGAAAAATTACTTCAATACCTTGTCGATTAATGCGCGGACAGACAGGGCTTATGAGATACCAGCAAAGCATAACCCGATGTACGAGGTGAAGACAAATTACCGTCAGATTAATTTCCCATCCTCCGGAAAGCAATGAAAAGCTCTTTCAAAACAGCCTGAAGTCTAATTTTTCATCCGACAGATACGAATACAAGACCGTACCGCGCATGGTGATGACGGGATCGGTGATGATGGCCGATGCGGCAGCAGGACAGTCTGTTGGAGCGCTGAATTTAATAACTTTTCCAGTAAATCCAACCGGACACACATCATGTTGTGGAATACAAACAGCCAATTTAGATTATCGAGGAGGTGATGCCGATGCCGATGCCGATGCCGATGCCTATGCCGGTGCTGATGTTGAACGCTGAATGGTGAATGGTGAGGCCGATGAACGACGACGTCGGCAACCTCTTAGTCATTCCGGATAATAAAATCAAAAGTCTCTCTATCGCTAGTTGGCACTCGCTCTGTGTCGTAGAGTGCAGAGAGATGTTAATCATCGTTCATTATTTGAAATTTTGTTGATGGAAACATTTTTATTCCGACAGATACATCTTCGGAAGCAATGATTATTACGTTGGCTAAGTTAGTTGATAGTCACGATGAGTGCAGAGTGTAATAGGAGGAATCAAATTGAGTGAGGAAATTACAAAGTTGCCGGAATTCCTCGACCACCGCTTATCAGCTCGTGTAATTTACTGCTCCTTGTTGGATTCAATAAATATAAATTGAGGGATATTTAGCAGAGCTGTTGTGGCATTCATGATTATGTAGTCCATAACTTTGATTTTTTCTAATGTCTAGAAATTTGGGCTCATCTTGTGATTATTTCAGCGGCTCCTCTCATCCTTTGTTCCATATTTTTAAAATCTCGCAAATGTATACCAATAAGGGACGATAGAAACGCAAAATAAAGTAACATCTTCATTACGCCGACTTGTTTGCTCTATGATTTGGTGCAGCCGCTACCATTCAAGGCAATACGTGAGCTTCTCGCGTACAATCCATTCTAACTTTCAGGTACATTAAGGATGTTGTTGTGATATGCTTACGAGCACGAGTATGTTTCACTATAAGTACATCGATTGCCAACTCAGATTGTCGGAAATTTGTTTCCGAAATGAGTGTTCAGTAAAAAATCTTTATAGCACGCTACACCAATTTAATCGACCAACTGAATCGGCTATCCGCAACACAGTTGAACAATTTCGCACAACATTTACTCTTTTAAGCCACTGACAAGAATACGCAGATTGCCACAGATGAAAAGATCTGCGGCATATAGAAGGATCCTAATTCATCAATTCTTTATAGCGGGCAAGAACTAGGCCTGTGTCCATGGTGAAAGATTTTACGCAAGGATTTTGGTTTAAACGCTTACAAGATTCAATTGCTGCAAGAATTGAAGACAGTAGACCAGGCGAAGTTTGCGTCGTGGATTCGCTGAGTGAGCGCGTGAACATGTGGATGTTGATCCAGTTTTGCCGTTAAATTTTGTTCAGTGATGAGACTCACTCCTGTCTCAAAGGCTTTGTTAATAAGCAAAATAGTCCAGCTTAGAGCAAGCAATATCTAAGATGGTCCATCAGCTACCGATTCACCCCGAAAAATGCACGATTTAGTGCGGTTTATGGGCTGGCGGTATCAACGGCCCGTACTTTATCAAAAATGAAGATAGCCAACATTTTTTTCTTTATAATTTGTGCGCCCTCAAGGGATGTAAGTACCCTTAAAATGCTTGCACACAGCGAAGGCGAAGGAAAATCAGGGAGGATAGAAAGCGAGGTACCGATGAACGTTGGTTTTAAATGTTTGAAGATTATAATGAGTAGGAAATAAAAAGCTAGGCAGGGCATTCCATAAGCGAGTTGTACGGCTCAGGAACGAATCACGCTATTTTAGAGTACACCCGAATATGAGCTTGAGGGTATACTGAAGAGCATTCATAGCGGGACGAGTGTTGCCGTTAAAAGTTTGAAGGGGCGGAATGCTACTGGCGATTTCTATGGAGTACTGGTGGTGGAAACAGCGATAAAATAGAGTGAGACACGAGACATTACGTCGGTGTTCGAGGGTGTCCATTATCTGAGTGATATTAGTATCACCTATGAGTTTTATGGCACGGTTTTGAACCCTGTCTAGCAGGTGCAGATATGTTTTAGGCGCACCTGACCAAATGTGTGCAATCCAAATGCAAAATATAAGGCATTTGAGGCCAGATTAGAGGGGGTGAAGTTTTCTTACATCGCTGAGGAAACCTAGACATTTCGCAGAATTTTTGACGACACCGAATATGTGGTCATTCCAACGTCATTGACACACATGCCGAGAATGGAAAGTTTTCAGTTACGACGATGCAAGTGCCATTCATGGATAATGGCTGGGTATTTGAATTTCGCTTTAATGACAGCAGACAGCATTGTGTCTTGGAAGCATTAAATTCCACTCTGTAAGTGGTTTCCCAATTAGTTATGCTGTTAATATCAGAGTGTACGTTCCCGTTCTACAGCCGAAAAACATGGACGTGAGTTTGGGAATGAATATGAAAAGCAGAGAATACTGTCATCACCAAAGGAATATATTGGATTAGAAGTAGCAGACAAGAGATGATTAATGAAAATTAAAAAGAGTTTCGGGGAGAGAACGGAGCCCTGGGGCAGACCAGCATTTATTTTGTGAATATCAGACTTGAAACCATCCAAGACAACTTGAATTGAACGTTCCGAAAGGTAATTTCTAATCTGTTGAAGAAGAGAGTCGTCGATCCCAAATGCACGCATTTTCGAGAAAAGAGCCCGATGCCAAACTCTGTCAAATGCTTTAGCAATATCAAGTGCAGCTATCCTGATTTGATTGATTGGTTCCACTTTTCGGTGAAACATGCCATGAAATCATCAGTGCTACGAAATCCGTATTGCCGGTCATTGAGAAGTTTTCATGTTTCGAGGTATTTCATGAGCTGACGGTTTATCTGCGTTTCCATGACTTTGGAAAGAAGGGACATAAGTGCAATGGGTCTGTTGGAGGAGAGAGAAGGAGGTTCGCCTTTTTTTAGAGACGGGCTGGACAAAGGCTGCTTTGCACCTGCTCGGAGAGATTCCTAAAGAGTAGGATTGATAAAAAAACGTGCGCAGGGGTTTTACCAGCGAGGAAGAACATCTCTTCAGAAGAAGGCGAGTATACCATATGGACCAGCGGAGCAACCACAACTGTGCGAAAGTGGATTTGTGCCATTGAAAATTCGACGCACTCAAGTGCAGGCGGAGACAAAGCACAATCTGGGAGTGTTGAGCTGGCCACAAAGTGTACTGCAAGTATATTGGCCTTGTCCAAAGAGCTGACATGTGGAATGTCATTGTTAATGAGCGTTGATATGGAGGATGAGGCAGAATTTCTAATATTTTTGGCGAACGACCAAAAATTTTTACTGCCCTTGGGACATTGAAGTATTTTGTTTCTAAGTTTTTGGTCGGATTGGAATCTCAGGCGCTTAAGAAAGGCGTTTGAACTTTTTCCGGTTTTCCTCTGTCAAGTTGGTCTTGTAGGACCGAAAAATCACTTCTCTAACCCTGACAAACTCTTTACAGCTCGAGTCGTACCGTGCGTTTTCTTCGGTTTCATACTCCTCATCCGATGAGGGCTAAATCATCGCATTCCAAAGAGGATCGTGTCTGTGATCATATCAGCAGCGGCCTCCATGTCGTTATCAAGGAACATAACGAGCAGTTAAAATTACTAAAGAACGTGCTAAGTTCGCTGCAATTAGCTTTCTCGTATTGCCGAACGGTTCTTTTAGGAATCTTTTCTCTAACTGTGTGGTCGGTATACGAGAAATTAACTGATTCGATACACCGGTCCGCCTAGCCTAGAGGGGATAGCACATTGACTTTGTTTTTGTCGGGGTGAGAAGTTAAAAACAAGTTCAGAGTGTTGGTGGTGTGACTATCAACATCTGGTATTCGTGTGGGCTAATTTACCAGATGTGTTAAGTTATTTTCAGCAGCAAAGATTTCAGCACACCGTCTGTCGGGTGTTGCCTGTTCAGAACATCTAAGCCACCCAGAATTGGGTACATTGAAATCGCCCGTAATGACGATTTCAGCATGATGATACAGCGATGCAATTCTTTCTATGGAGTCATACAGCGCATCAAACTCATTAAAGTTCGTGTAGCTGTCCAGTTTGGGGATTCTGTAAATAAAGCAATTGTGGATAATTTGCTCACGGAGATGGAGTTTTAACCACATGAAATTGAATTGCGGATTGGAACAAGGACTACATTGTGGTGGAGTTAGGCAAAATACACTAAGAATAATGGCACTGGTTCGTAGCTAGGTAACTTCAGATCAGAGTGATCTGAGACGTGTGGGCGGGGATCTACCAGTTTTTCACTAATTTCCAAAACAGATGTTCTGTATTTACAGACGTGGACGTACGCATAAAAGTGGTTACTTTTAAGCCCGCGAATATTGGATATATCCACGTTGACGGTACAGAGCCATGTGCACCGAGTTTTTGTTTCCAAAATTACGTGAACATGATCGGTACAACATTTGGTCCATGGCCATGTACCCAAAATTACTTTTCTTGATTAATGCCATGAAAGTGTCTAAACCTTGGCTCGTTTGCTATACTTGTATTTGATTTATTTCAATTTCAAATCTTACAACTGTTAAAAAAAAAACATCCTTGTTTGCCAATGCTGAAGAAAATCTTCAGAGCCGGCATATCCATCACTGGCCTATATTCCAAACCTTGCCTGCTATACAATGCAGTGAATTCTCAATGATAGTTGGCAATTGATGCTCACTATTTGTTGTAATAGGCTATTTATCAATTCCTACAAAACTGACGTTACTACCTTTACTGGGCGATGGAAGTTGAATGATCTGATTTAGCGGCCTCCGCAGAACTCTATTGTTTGTTAAAATGTTGAGGGTATACCTAATCACGTTCCGCTTTTCTGACGATATTAAGAATTTGGGTGTTATCCTG
Source organism: Volucella zonaria (assembly GCA_963966105.1). Classification (NCBI taxonomy): domain Eukaryota; kingdom Metazoa; phylum Arthropoda; class Insecta; order Diptera; family Syrphidae; genus Volucella; species Volucella zonaria. The sequence goes on along the minus strand of OZ014530.1, from coordinate 313,604,405 downwards.
AACAGTAAACTTGTTCACAATCAATATGTGGATTCGTGAAATGATAATCATGGGCTTGTAATGGAGGAGTAGGACGCGTTATATCATACGCGTTAGTTACGCGTTTATATTCGTATGTGTGAAAATGTATCTAGTGTTTTTAATAGCCGATTCATCTCGGATGTTAAGAGTTTTTTTTTCAGTATGCTTAGCTCATACACTGATGAATCTGTCTTGCTTTCACATCGAAGGTTAAATGTCGTAATCCGTTTAACATTAAGTAGTCCAACCGTCGAAATTCAATAGTCTGGTGCATCGAATGTCTTTTGAATTTGGTCTTCTAGATGTGTCATCTGACGCAATCGTAGAAGTTTGTAAATTTTCCTAGTGCTGAGCGTAAGACGTGACCAAAATCCAGATATATGTAGAGTATAGATTCGATAAAGGGTCACAACTTTAAATTACATACTCGTATGTAAGATACTAAGCGGACACATTCCTATTGGCCATGAATATTATTGAATAGGAACAAATGGAATAGGCTCAGAAGGTGAGTCTGTAGCCATTGCAAAGTTGTGATTAAAGTATACACTGGCATTCGAACCCTTTCGACATAGATTGAGTAAGCGAGACTTCTACTTTCACACTAGGGAAGCTTATTTCACTAAGCCTTTTCTAGATCCCATAATCCTACTTTACGATACTCACAAGAATAATTCCTAACATGCAACCGCAACCTTGGTCATGAACACAATGCTCTTGCCTTACTTATTGACCCGAGTACTTGAGACGACCTCCCATGAAACTTGAGAAACGAAATGAAATGAAACATGAAAATGATATGGTGAGGACTTTCAGAAACCGTACAGCTTACGCCCGCATAAAAGTTCAGGTTTGAAAGGTTGGCAACGAAAACATTTCACCGCTAAAGATGTATTTCTTTTTACTACCAAAGGCTGCGAAATAAGAAGCAAATGCGAGTTTTATATCTTACTTATCAGCTCCTAGGGACGATCCTAGAGAAAGCCATTTCTAGTTCAATATCGCTGCGAAATTTGTCAAACTGTTAAGAATGATGGAGGAGAAGGCGCTCTGCCTCGTAAAATGTAAAAACAAGTTCACTAAGACTTAAAAACTGTTTGAAGGCAGTTGGCCTTTAACGCAATTAATAGCCTATCTGGAAATATGTTCAGCATAGACAAAGTTGAATGTGCCATAGACTCAATTAAACCATATGAGGCACCTAAATCAGAAGGAATCTTCCCTGCACTGACTCAAAACGGTTTGGTCTAGATTCTTCCAACTCTAACCGCCTTATTTAGGTATGTATATCTTCAACTATGTATACATCCCACAAGTTTGAAGTGAGATAAGCGTAACCTAGTGAACAACCTACACTTGCGGTCACAAAAACCGAACCATATCAAAATGATTGAAAAATTGTTAATAACTACGATAATAATTTTTATAGTGAAATGAAATTTTTGTTGAGTACTCCGCAGTAGTTTATAAGTATTTCTATCTAATTTCCATCTGTTTACTGAATGTTTGAAAAAAGATATTAACAAAGAAAGAAAAACCAGTTAATTTTCTTATTTTTTTAAAATATTTTAATACAGTCATTGGTTAACAAAATCAAACGGTACATTTTTTATGTATGTGTATATAAGATGCTTAGATATGCCGCTTTTACCAAAAAATTATCAATACAGAGTTGCTCCTCCGTTGGCGATTATAACCGCTTTTTTTCTAGAAGGCATCAAGTTTACTAGAAGTTCAGTAATATCCCTTGAAATTTCAGTATTCTATACATGTTCCAGAACTTCATTTAGCTTTTTTTTAATCTCTGGTTTATGTTCAGCCACCTTACGTTTCATTACATGCCACAAGTGTTCGATTGGATTTAAATCGGGCGAATTAGCTGGCCAGTCTAGTCTGGTAATTCCGAGGTCATCAAACGTTGTCTTGAGCTGAAAATTATTGAAAGACTCTAGTTACTTGTCTGTTTATTATTTATAAAGTAGACATCTAGAAGTTGATTTATAATACTTTACTTACGGATTTGGCGCGGTGGCAATGAGCTGAATCATCTTGAAAAATGCACTTGTCAGTATACGAATGATGCTGTTCAATTGCTGGTACCAAAAACTCCCTTACTACTTCTCCATACTTTTGAGCGTTCATAGTTCCATTAACAAAGTGCAAAGGGCCCGAAACGTAAAAAGAAAAACATCCCCAAACCATCTGGCTTTGAGGAAACTTCACTATTTTGACTATGCACTCGTCCTTGAACCTTTCACCTGCTGACCGTCGTACGTATGGCAAATTGTCGGCACACAACAAATTAAATTTACTTTCATCACATCATATCACACATCGCCAATCATCCTGCGTCCAATCTTCGTACTTTTGTGCCCACGTCAAGCGAGCTTTTTTTCATTTTTGTGGTTAGGAGAGGTTTTTTCGCTGGTCGTCTTCCATATAAACCTATCTCTCGTAGCCGTCGGCGTATGGTTTCGGCGCTTAGATCAACTTGATGAAATTCACTCAGCTCTGCTTTTATACGGATAGCACTTAATTAGTTGTAATACATTGTCCGTCTTCTGGGTTGTTTTACGTATTCGTAAAACCTTTTCCTTTTTTCCTTTCCAGTGGATCCAAATTTTCTTTTTTCTTCATCAGTCGTACGATAGTTGAATGACAGCATCCTATTTTAACCGCAATCTCACAATAGCCAAGCCCTTCTTCGACTAAAGTCAATATTTGAACTTTTTCGTCCCGTGTCAGTTGATGATATTTACCAGACATTTCACTTTTTTTTACTTGTCACCGTCACAACTCAATTCAAACTGATTTTTTTTGCACTAAATACGAGGCCGAACTCCGTTATGGGAAATACCGTTCATTAGTATGAGAAAAAGCCTTACGATCTGATGTAATTAGGCATTTTTTGAGAACTCATTAGGTGGTGCGGTTTTTATGACCGCAAGTGTACATTTTATCGACCCATAATCCTTACATAATTTTTTCTGAAAACCATGGAAAGACTTATCGATTTACACACCAGAGACCTTCTTTACAGAGATTTACCTCTCCGTTGTCATCAATACGTATATTATAGGAAAGAATGATCCACGAAAGACGCTCTACTAAATTCGGCAGCACGGATTAAAGAGGCCTACCAACCAAAGGAGATCGTACTATGTGCCGTCCTAGATATTGAAAGTGACTTCGACAATACCGGATAAAAATTCATTTCGGAAGTCATGTGCAAAAAGGGTATTGAGCATCCCACTGACCGGTGGATAAAAGCGATGTTCACAAACCAGAAAATCTCTACATCCTTCGCTGCTACTAAAATCTCTCTCTCAGCCGCCAAAGGTTGTCCATAAGGAGGTCACAAGGAAGGCACTGCTTATTATAATCTGGGCTATCAAACAACAGGATATGCCGACAACTTAGCCATAATAGTGGTAAACTCCCTAAAGACGTTATCTACAAGATGCAGGCTGCTCTAAAGATAGTAAATGACTGGTGTGTTGGAGAAAATCTCTCAACTCCAACAAAGTTGTACTTGCTAACTTCACTCGTAAAAGAAATCTGAGATCTCGGTACAGAAATAGTGGAAAATTGGAATGGTTCTCGATAAAAAAACTAAATTGGAACTCACATATTAATAATGAAATTACCAAAGCGACTAAAGCAATGTGGGCTTGTCGTGGTATGCATAGTAAGACCTGGGTTGACCCCAATGTTCACCCAATGGACATATAAAGAGTGTTTTTTTTAGAGGTTTCGTTTTCAAACAGGCAACACTGTTTCTACAGATTGTCAATTTGACAGTTAAAAGTTTATATGTAGTTAGTACGTTTTGCCATTTTACGCTGAATAGATCATCGCCAGAACAACGCAAATTGTGAAAACTTATTTTGAAAACCATGGATCGGTTCGCCAAACTTATTGTGCGCTACGTCCATTTTACGGTCGACATAATCGTCCATCTGAACAAGTTATTCGGAACACGATGAATCGTTTTCACACCACGTACGCTCTAGTCACTAGTGGGTAATACGCATCCCCAAAGGCGACAATCAATGCGAACAAAAGAAGTTATTGCCGTTGTGGAGCGCAGTATTGAGGAGAATCCAAGTGAGCCGATTCGTCATCGTGCAAAGCTATTGGAGCTAAGCCCATCCATTTTGTGAAAGATCTTGGCTTTAAAGCTTATAAGATTCAGCTTGTGCAAGAGTTGAAACCGCGTGACCATTATACGCGTCGTAGGTTCGGTGAATGGACCGAAAATACGATTCAGCTTGAACCTCATTTTCAACACAAAATTTTGTTCTCCGATGAGGTCCATTTCTGGTTAAATGGATATGTAAACAAGCTAAATTGCCGAATTTCGAGTAGAGAAAACTCAGAAGTCCTTGTCGGAATGCCCTTGCAATCATTAAAACTCACTGTTTGGCGTGCTTCATGGGCTGGTACGGTCCATATTTTTTTAAGGACGATGCCGGCCAGAATGTTACTGTCAATGGAGAGCGCCATAGAAACATGATTTCTGACTTCTTCGTTCCTCAGTTGAATGGCATTGACGTGACAGAGCTTTGGTTTCAACAAGAGGGCGCAACATGCCACACGGCGTGCGACACCATCAATTTATTGCGGGAAACATTTCCTGAGCGCATAATTTCGCGTAATGGATCTGTTAACTAGCCTCCTGTGATCTTACAGCTTCAGATTACTATCTTTGGCGTCATGTGAAGCCACTAGTCTATGCCGATAAACCAGAGACGTTGGACGATTTGGAAGTCAACATTCACCATGTTATTGCTGATATACCGCCCCGATAGCTCGATAAAGTTGCCCAAAATTGGACTTCACGATTACGCTTCATTCGAACTAATCGTAACGTGCACATGCCCAATAATGGCATAAAATTACCTTTTAAATAAAGCTAATATCATAGACATTAACGTTAGCTTCAAATATTTTATTTCATATTGAACTTTTATAAATTCAAAAAAAAACACTCTTTACTATGGTGTTACTACCTGTCATCATCAGTAGTGCGGTGTAAGAAACCCAAAGGGAAATCTGTCATACAAAAGCTGCAACGTCTTCAAAATTTGCATGCCTCGACATCGACGGCAGAATGCACACATCAGCTGTAGAAGCCTCCATGCTACTCCATCTCTTCATAAAAAAGATGGCAATTCGAAGCACGATCAAGCGGAGGCGGAGAGATTAATCAGATCACATGGACCAAATAAACCTTCTCTTCGAAATCCCTGACGTTGACATGATTTGGGTTGTAAGATTCCAAGCCGAAAAGCATGGGACTACAAAAAACCCATCTCAAACTTTAAAGGTTTGAGTGGTAAAAGGTTGGATCAAAGATGGACACCGGGGTGGGTGCTGGTATATTTGGTCCAAACCCCAGAATTTCGCAACCAATGGGAAAATTTTCCGGCGTATTTCAGGTGGAAATGCATGCCATTCAGGTGTGCGCAAATCTCATCCTCGGTAAAGGAATAAAGGGCGTCCCCTTCCACATACTTACGGACAGTCAAGAAGCCATTAAAGCATTAGACTCTAACCTCATTGACTCCAAATCAGTCATGCGCTGCTTCAATACACTGCAAGATCTCTTCTATAAGAACAAAGTAGGACTTTGGTGAGTGTCTGGTCATAAAGGTATTGACGGAAATGAAATAGGCGACGAACTGGCTAGAAATGGTTCGGCTGATTCTTTCATCAGCCCTTACCCCTCTTGTCAACAATTAACTCAGCAATATAGAGTTGGGGGAAAAAAATGTGTATATCCCATTGAGATATGTTACATCCCGGGGCTTCACCAGGCTAAAAGAGCCATCAAAACCTTTCACTAAAATCAAAAGAATCCCTACAGCTCAAAAGGGATGATATCAGAAGACTGGTTGGATCTCTAACCGGGCACTGCCACCTTCAATATTGCCTACACAAAATAGGTCTTATTCAAGACAACTGAATGTGGTCTTTGAATGGAAGACGACGAAACTCGGAACACATTTTATGCTAATGCATGTCTCTAAGCGCCTTAGGGAGACGATACTTCCTCAGAGAAATTTTAATCCCTGAGGAAATTCTCAAAATCTTCACCAGAGAGAGTCTCAACTTCATCAAAAGAGTTGAGCCTCTCTTGACTTTCTAATACGGATCTTTTAGGTCGCAGTGCCCAGCGGATCAGATCTCTTTAAAAAAAAAAGTAGTTGGCCAAATGCCCTAACTGGAGAAATTTATTGATTGAGGCCTACATACACGATGGTATGTAGTGTCATCTAAGCAAGTGAATAAGTAAGCGCAGTTCTTTGTGCCGTGTTTTTATTTATTTATTGAAACGCAAGCTCCGGCTTGAAAACCGCACCACACAGTGCACTTTTGTGGTGCAATTAAGTCTCATGAGTTTCTTCTAGAATTAACTCAGTCAATAGCAATTTACTCTTCACAAAGTCAATATAGGCTTCGTCATTAAATACAATTTTTCAATAAAAACAATTTTCGCATTAGCTGGATTTTTTATTGGCGTAGGGCAAGATCTTTCCCCAAAATTCTCCACATACTGGACAGACAAACCATTGCGATCAATACCGAATCGACAATTCCGGATCTTCCGCCACACTTTCACTCACAGCGGCAACAGTTTCTCCTGTACTCACATTATGCGTTGTTGACTTGGCGTCATGTCGAGTGATTGTGGTACGAAATGAATCCACAACACGACGAATTGATGGATTAACTAGGGCCAAACAAATGAAGTAATGAAACGAAAGCGTTGTTCTGTTGAAGAATTATTTTGATTGATTATTCGGAAAAGTGAAACAAGAAGGCTCTCTCCATTGATGAGGCATCTGATCCGATGATGATTCCAAAATAATGGTTTTCGATTTTGGTTAATAAAGTGGTTATTGTTTATACCTTGGTAGATACCTGATTCTGTTCGACCGGAGGTTTCGATTACTTCTTTGAAATTGTTGGTTACACATATGTAACAAGTCTGGAGACTGACACATAGATGGCGACTCCAATAATAAATATATGGCGCTCCAATCGATACTCGCGCGCCCTGTCAATGGAAAATTTTGCTTCATGTTGGTTGGTCGGTTGACAGATGCTTTCCTGGATTTTCCTTCCTGAAGCTTTAAAGTGCCATTTCACTTCGACGTTTTGTGCCTGCGGGAAGTTAGCGTTAACTTTGCTCCTCAGAATTATATTTTCGTAAACTTTTATTTAATTTTCTCAATAATAAAAGGATTGGATTTTTTATGAATAGTTGGAAGTGTTGTTTTATTTTTACCAATCGAATTGAGACACATCGCCACAATTGGTGACCCCGAAAACAAACAATGAACGCGAATAAAGAGGATGACAACGCAGCGTTACTAGATGGAACCGTAAACCATTTGAGTTCTATCACATCACTCAAACTGCCAGATGAAAAACCAACAGTGTTTTTACAACAACTGCGAAACCTCGCCGGCGGACATTGCAACGAAACAGTTCTGCGGTCTCTTGGAACAGCTTCCAGAAAGCGTTCGAGGCATTCTTGCTGCTAGCAAAATAGACGATTTATCAGAGATTGCAGAACAGGCAGACCGCATATTTGATGCTCTTCGCCCAACAATTGCCACGATCAACAGCTCGCCAGAACAATCTACATCGCACATCAATGCAATTTCGCATTGAGAGAGGCTCTGAAAACTTTATAGACGAACTCCGAGTTGCAATTGAAAAGCTTTCCTCAAAGGTGGAAAGATTGTCCCGAGACAGTAACAGAAGTCGGAACCGTGCTATGAGATCGCATTCAAGCCAAGTCAACGCCAGGGAAAACCTAGGCCCTTTCTTCTACCACCAGAAGTTCGGCACCCAGGCTCGAAAATGCCGAATTCCGTGTAGTTGGAACAAGACACCGGGAAGTTAAGGGCGCCGGCGTGCATGGAGGTGACCGTCGGCAACAATCTTATTTCGAAACGTCACCAAATCAAAGACCGTAGATCAGGCACTTGGTTCCTTATCAATACAGGAGCTGCTGTGTCTGTTTTGCCCAGAACAACCAACATCAACAGCAGGAGTACCTCATAGAAACTCTTCGCTGCGAACGGCGTTCCGATCAACACATTCGGCACACAGCATTTAACACTGGACATTGGTCTTCGCCGGGAGTTTCTATGGACGTTTGTTATCGCCGAAGCCACTCACACCATCCTTGGAGCCGATTTCCTCTGCCACTATGGGCTCTCTGTTAGCCTTAAGAAACGACAACTGAAGGACACAACAACCACTCTCAGCGCAGCATTAACACCAGGACGATCAGCACAAACACTAGTCTTTATAGTGTACCGCACTAGTGTCTACTCGGATATCCTTAAAGAGTTTTCTAACATAACTAGGGAATCCCACCAACCCGTGCCAGATCACTTAGTGAGCCACCACATTATAACTCCAGGGCATCCGGTTGCTGAACGGATCAGACGATCCGCAGGAGACAAGTTAGGCGCAGCACGCAACGAATTTAATCTTTTGGTCCAACAAGGTATCTCCGAACCAGCCGACAGCGCGTGGACATCACCTTTGAAGATGGGGCTTGGCATCCCTGTCTGGGCTATCGACGACTTAACAATATCACGGTGCCAGACACGTATCCGACTGCCCACTTTCAGGATTTCACGCCACACTTAGCAAACTGCAAGCTCTTCACAACGCTGGACCTCAAACGGGCCAAATCCCAGTGGCACCCGAGGATCGACATAAAACAGATGTCATCACCCCGTTTGGTTTATTCCAGTTTAACGTCATGAGACTCGGTCTTTGCAACGCAGCCGAAACTATGCAACGTTACATGGATATCGCCTTGAGAGGACTCGAATGCTGCACATGTTCCATCGACGACATTTTAATCGCATCCACCACTGACCAACAACACCGAAAGGACGTCCGTACAGTTCTTGAGCGACTTGAACATTTTGACCTATGTCTCAACTTAGCCAAGTGTGTTTTTAGAGGTGCGCTACCTAGGTTACACCGCCAACAGTGAGGGAATCAAACCACCTCAAGACAGGATAGATGTGGTTGTTAATTTTAAGCTACCTGATACCATCGATCAGCTACGAAAGTTCCTCAGGGCGTGGAATTTCTACAGTAATTGCATCCCAAACGACAAACGGGACAAACGACCCGTGGAGTGAACACGCGAAGGAGAGCAGGCATTCAAGAAATGCAAATTGACACTCATGGACGCCGTCCATGTGAATATCCAAAAGCGGATATTCCTTTAGTTCTTCGTTGCGACGCTTCAGATGTGGCCATCGGGGCCGCCCTCGACCAGAAGGCTAAGTCCGGACTACAGCCACTGGGATTCTTTTCAAGGAAACTTTCCGAGTGAGAAGCTAAATACAAGGTTTATGATCGGGAGCTGTTGGCAATTTTTCGCCCCGTACAACACTTGAGACACATCATCGAGGGTCGAGAACTGGTTATCCTTACTGACCACAAGCCTCTTATTTACGCATGTTCCCAAAAAGCGTACCACTCCAGTGATCATGTTGCACGCCAGCTTGAAGAAATAAGCCAGTATTCCACCCGCATCGTACACATTTCTGGCGAGGAAAACGTAGTAGCGGACACCTTGTCTCGCATTCGAGCAATCGACTTTCCAGTAGCCATCAGCACGGAGGAGAAAAACGACGATGAATTGAAACATCTGCTTCAGTCAGCCGAAAGCTCTTCGTTGGAATTAGAAGGGCTCCGCACTGATGGAACCGACGCAGTAGTTTATTGTGATATCGCCGACAACAACATCCGTCCATTTGCACCCGGGTCACTAAGAAGGCGTATATTTGACAACGCACATAACTGTTCTCATCCTAGTGAACGTGCCACTAAGAAGATCATCGCCCGAAGCTTCGTGAGGATGTTTCAATCGAGTGTTTGGCGAAGTTTCACAGCAATAAAGCCAAGTTTCTGCGTAGACTCATAACCATGGATGAAACATGGGTCCACCACTTCACACCCGAGCCGAAAGCATCGGCTTCAAAGAAGGCGAAGATAGTTCTATCAACAGACAAGGTCATGACGTCAGCTTTTTGGGATGAGCGTGGGATAATTTTCATTGATTATCTTCTGAAAGGAAAACCAATCAACGGCGCATATTATGAAAACTTATGGCAGCGTGTGAAAGATGAAATCAGGAAAAAACGGCCGCATTTGGCAAAGAAAAAAGTTTTGTTTCATCAAGACAATGCTTCAGTTCACACCTCCGTCATCACGATGGCCAAAATCGGTTCGAATTGCCTCCTCATGTACCCTATTCGCCAGATTTAGCCCCCTCGGATTATTTTCTTATTTCCGAACTTGAAAAAATGGCTCGGTGGTGAAAGATTTGCCAACAGTAAAAAGGTGGAATCTGCGGTTGATGGCTATTTTAAGGAGCTCGATGATTCTCACTGTAGACAGGGTATCGAAGCTTTTGAACATTGCTAGGAAATGTTTATTGAACTAAAAGGAGACTACCTAGAGAAATGTACGTACTCGTATATTCCCTCACTTTTTTTGTATCTTCTTTGTTAGGTCGGGTACTTCTGGGAGTACCCTCGTAGCTGACAATGTAAAGGCCATAGGTAGGTAAAGGTGGCGGTTCAACATGAACCCAAGTAGCACTATAATGCGCCTCTTGTGACCTGCTTGATGATATGTCTTGTTGAGGGTGTGCCTAAATCCAGCCTGTGGAGTTAAGAAAACGAATTAGGGTATTGCATTACCCGAGATGTCGTTAAGGTCGTCAAAGAATGATCGGTTTAGATGCTCTTGGTAGAGTCGTCTGGTACTTGCAGAGGAATTGAGAGAGAGTTTGCTTATCATTTTCATTCCTGCAACTGTAATTGGCCAATGCCCTGTGATTATCGCCGTGGGATTCGGGCGATCTCTGGGCGGGTTGTTTTTAGAAGGCCTTTAGTTCTATTCTTCTTGTAAGTCAGCATATGGCATCCTTGGTATGGCGCAGTTAGTTAATCCCCTCCATTGAAGGTTGGCCGTCTACAGGAAGTGTACGTGGATTTGATCTTTAACCGCTCCCAGTGGGATGTTGACCCAGAGCAGAGCTGATGCCTGCCTGAGTAGTTCATCTGGACCCTCGTTTCCTTTAATGTAACTGTACCTTGGACCTCAGAGCAGTGTGACCCTAAAGCGTCCGCCCAGCCGGGCAATGTTTTGTTTCTACGTTATATCACGCCCGAGTTGTGTGTGGAAGTCTTTCGACTTGCCAATAGTTCCGCCTGGACACGTTGGCAAAATCCAGCAAGCGGTATGATATTGATATGTTCAGTGACTCAGAGTAGACACCGGCCCCCACGCCACAGATCCGTCGGTGTAGATGACCGTATCGTAGTCCTTTACTACCCCGTCTATCTTCCGCTGCGGTCTGGTGAAAGTTTTTCTTGAAGTTTAGTTTGGGTGTGATATAGTCGGTTGGAAACGTAACCATTCCGTTTGCAAATGAGTTCAGGAAGTTGCTATGACCGTAGGGCGTGCAGTCCAGAACTCAGATTCTTTGATTGGGGAGGCAAAAAATGCAGTAGCACGGTAAGGACTCAATGTGCTCAATCTAGAGCCGACCTCAATGAGCTCGTGGTGCCTATACTGGCTATTCTTTGGAGGCTTTTTAATTCCATGAGGCTGTAACCTTTGCTCAATGCAGGCCACCATACTAGTGACCCATAGGAGAGAATTGGATGCACTACGACTGTGTACATCTACAAGGTCATCTTTGGTTGAATCTTCCAAGGATTTTGGTACAGACATAGAAGACGACGCATGCCCTCCTCATCCTGTGTTCGATGTTGTGCTTCCAGTTGAGTTTTGAGTCAAGCATGAGACCCAGATACCTAGCGATGGAGAATAGTGTGAGTGGTTGACCACTAAAACAGTGAAGGGTAAAACCACGTATCTTGGTTTACGTAGCGAATAGCATCAATGCACTTTTACTCGGGTTGGCATCAAGAGCAGAACTTGCGGCCCAGGTGTTTATCTTATCATCAATAGACCGTGCGTACATCACACTTTGCACGAGTATTTTGTTATGCAAAAGCTCTGTTGGAAATGAGTACCGCGCACCAAAAACATCAAAGTGAAAGAATTTGTTCATATGGGATGTGACAATGGATGCAGCATGAATCTTATTATCTGTTCGCAAACATAAAAAAAAAATGCTCACCGGAAAGAGATATGGATCCAATGAAGTAATCGCCGAAACTGAAGCGTATTTTGATGAGTTGGACTAATTGCTCTATAAGAACGGCATTGAAAGGTTGCCGCTCTAACATGGAATGATTGTATTACACCAGAAGGATCGTAATGTTAATGAATAAAGTCGAATTTTGCCAAAGGAATGTGTGTTTTATATGTTTGTCCTTGTACGAATAAAGCTGGCATTCTAGTTTCGATGTGTCAGTTCATTATTCCAGCTGATCACAGTTTCGGTAGCTTTTTCTTTGAAATTATGACCGCACTAAAGGCCAATAGAACAGCTAGAATTAAATCTATCACAAAGTTGAACGATTTCTAAGATTATTTGCAAGGAACGAAGGCATGTCTAAGCGAAAATGAACTTTAGAAATCGCCTAAAACCGTGCTAGAGGATGTAGTTGGATCTGGCAATACATCAGCCTTTATCTTCCTGATGTGATTGACATTTCCTCCTGATTCGGTTCCAGCGAGGTCGAAATATACCATCCAGGATTGCAGCGGTATCTGTAAGAGTTGTTTTTTTGTGGCCTTCTTCTGTGTTTACAGGTTTTGAAGTATGATGGAACAAAATAAACACAGTCCCAAATTTCTTGAATGAGATCTCTTCATAACGATTATGGCCAATCTGGGTCAAGTGCTTTTTCACAAGGCTAGCTGCCTGCAGTCCATGGTTTGATTATTGATTAGGACTTATTCCTCCCGTTTCCAAGTCCAGCTCAGACTTTGAACCAATTAAAACAACAGACCAGTAGATACATTACTTAAATTTACTTTTTATAGACAAAAGGAACACAAACATTTATCATATATTACATACAACTAAATTGGACGACACATGAAACCTTGGCCCGCTTTATAATTCACTCTCAGCCCCTGATCCAATCTACTGCTGTCCTTGTAATTGCATTTGTTGAAGCTGAAGTTGTTGTTGCTGCTGCTGTTGATGCTGTTGCAGTAAATAAGAATGCTGCAGAAATTGTTGTTGCTGATTTTGTTGATGCTGTTGAAAGTGTTGGGCAAATTGCTGCTGATGATGTTGAAAGTCTCTTTCATCAGTGTCCACATCACTAGAACAATCGTCCATGTCAATAACCTCATCCTCCTCCTCATCAACCTCTTCAGTATCCTCTTCGTCAAAACTACTCTGGGTATTATCGTTCTGTGATCCTTTTTGGTCGCCATCATTGTCGCTCTTGCCCTCACCTTCCTGCTGCATTCGTTTGTGTTTCGTTCGTCGATTTTGAAACCACACTTTCACCTGAAACGAAAAATAGAAGAAGAACGCCAAAGGACGAGCATTAATTACTATTCAACTGGGCTTACTGGTATTTTCTAAAAAAAAAAAAAAAACCAGCAAAACTTAAACCTAAAAAAGGGAGTAGGTACTTGTACGAGTAATTTAAGGTTAAGTGCTTACTTTCACACAATCATTCAATTAGCCCGCCCACAAGGAATTTTCACTGACTTACTTCGAGGTATTCCAACCCTTTCGAGGAGTGCTGTTCTTCTGCATGTAGTCTGCATGTGCGAAGGGTGGAAAATTGCTGAAATTTTCCGGCAAATAAAAGACCAATAAATAAATTTAACAACCCATAGTCAGGGAACGTAATCGACTTTGCCTATGAATGAGTGAGTATATGAGTATTCCTCCCTTAAGCGGCGGCTATACTTGAAAGATTGAGCCATTCCCGAGTTACTCGTATGTGAGTATTCGTGTACCGTACCAACACCCTAAATATTCTTAAGAATGTCCTCCTCAATGGAAGTCAAAGTTTCCAGCGAAAAGAGGGTGATAAATGGTTTAATGTTAACTACTGTTAGACATGCAATCAATTTGCTGTGAGTTGTTTTCTTGCCACCCCATTTTCTAACTTTGTGAAGGGTCGAGTGTCTTTTGAGTCAGAGGGTAGTTGAGATAGGAAGAATTTCTATAAAGCTCCTGGGTATCGAATAGATATTCCGGCGGAAAATCCTAAACTTTCGAACATTTTTAAACCGAATTTTCAAAGCCGAATTGTTTATAAATTTTTGAACTAACATTTTTATTTTGTCGTTGTCGAATTCTTTAATAGCCCGTTTGAGTTAATGAAGTTGCGATTTCAAAATTTCAAGTCCTATGGAAAGTGGCTAATGCCTTCGTACGAATATATTTTCACTTGTTGTTAAATTGACTCCAACTAACCGAATGAGTTTAATAATAATCAATGAGTATCCAGAATTGCCAGCCTTGCTTATTATTGAATTTTAATTTAAATACTTGTTTTTCTAACTGTTGTAATGTTTTATAGTTCTGGTGACCATGGTAAGATTTTTAACTACTTTTAATTATCTTTTATCATTAGCTAAAATATTCTGTGCTACTAATCTTTCAACAAAAAGCTCCCGAAAACACGATGAATACGGATAGCCTTTCGGATGTTGGGCATAGAGACTCTGCGATTGCTGGTGCAAATCAAAATCTGGCTGATATGGTTAGGGTTCTTCAAGTACAACACGAAGGATTTCACATCTGCCACGTGAATGCCCAAAGCCTCTATTCAAAAATCGATGAATTTTGCCATGTTTTCGTTTACTCTAAAATAGATATTGTTTGCGTTTCTGAAACATGGTTCCACACAGATCCAAACTCTATAGTGGCTAGGGACATCTATAAAGTTAAAGGTTACGAGCTCTTGCGATCTGATAGGATCGGTCGTAAGGGAGGTGGAGTTGCGATATATGTTCGTAATACGCTCAATTATAATTTTGTCTGCAAGTCTAATCCGGGTTCGCCTATTGATTTCTATTTCATAGAGGTTAAATGTAGTCAAGACAACATTTTGGTGGGTGTGGTCTATAGGCTGTACAATTATATTTCACTTGCTCCACTTTACGCTGTTATAGAGGAAAAATCCTGCAGTGTCAACAACATTGTCATAATAGGCGATATAAATTGTAACCTGCTGAACATCGTATGATCTATGCCCTATCAACACGACCACTCCTACTAATTTCACGTCCGCATCACAAACCCTTATCGATTCAGTCTTTGTTTCCAATAAGGATAAAGTTTTATTGTATAACCAACTCTCTGCACCAGGCTTCTCGAATCATGACCTGTTGTTTCTAACATACTATGTTGAAAATAAATATGCAGAGTCCAAGGTCATTTTTAGAGATTTCCGGATGCCCTTGGTTGATAATCAAGTAAACTTCCTCCAACATCAAATCGTCTCACTGTTTAACAAACACCTGCCTTTAAAAGAAAAAACTGTCAAATCAACTTCAATCCAGTAGCTAACTTCAAATATTCTCCAACTCATGAATCAACGAGGCAATGCTTTTAAAAGTTGGAAGAAGTACAAGATTGAAGAGTTCTTCAATCGATATCGATCACTTCGTAATAAAACTACCCACAAAATTAGAAATGCTAAGCGTGCTATCTACAGCAGAAAATTTGGTGCTTGTTTGTCCGGAAAAGAAGTCTGGAAAAGCCAAAAACTCCTGAAAATGTCGATTGTGACAAACTTAACTCGGTATTCTTAACATCAACAAATCCAAACCCTATTAACCCACGTCCACTTGATTTGTCGCCGGATGATGACAGTACTCTTCTTTTCAATTTTTATAGGGTATGTCAAGAAGATGTTGCTGAAGCTCTACTAGGAATTAAATCTAATGCCATGGGACTTGACGAAATCCACCTGAAATTTGTTAAGCTTCTGCTCTCTTATATACTGCCCCTTATTACTCACATTTTTAATACCATCCTTACAACGTCTTCTTTCCCTTCGCAATGGAAGGAAACTAAAGTTATTCCAATCCAAATACTCCCGTTTCTTTCAAAAGTATTTGAGAAAACCATCTTTGCACAAATGCAGAGTCATCTTCTAAGTAAAAAACTGCTAAGTGACAATCAGTCGGGTTTCCGCGCAAAAAGGAGCTGTAAGACGGCCTTATTGTTGGTAATCGACGATATCAGAAAAGCTGTAGATGAAAACAATGCCACCATTCTCACCTTACTCGACTTTTCAAAGGCCTTTGATACTGTCAACCACACAATTCTTTGCTCAATACTTAGAAAAGAGTTTTTGTTTTCCCTCCATTCAATGAAACTTATTTTCTCTTACCTACACGGGAGGCAGCAACGGGTTGCAGTGGGTCAACGATTTTCAGGGTCTTTGTCAGTAATGCAAGGTGTGCCTTAAGGCTCAATTTTGGGGCCACTACTTTTCTCTCTCTATGTAAACAAATTACCTAAGATAGTCAAACATGTCTCTATACATATGTTTGCTGATGAAGCTCAGATCTATCTAAGTTTTCCTCCAAAACACTACATCGAAGCTACAAGGCTAATAAATGAAGATCTTCAGCGTATACTAAAGTAGTCAATTGAAAATGATTTACTTCTCAACCCTCTTAAGTCGAAAGCACTCGTGGTCCACAAAAAATTGCTAGATGTATCGCATTTTCCACCTATTCAACTAGCCGGAAGCCAGATAGACTACGTTGATTCTGCCAAAAACCTTGGTATTATTTTCAACCGGACCCTAACCTGGACTACTCATATCAATGCTGCTATTGGGAAAGTATATGGTGGGCTACGCGCTCTTTGGACTACAAAACTTTTCATTCCTATAAAAACAAAACTCCTACTAGCGAAAACTCTTCTTTTACCCATGCTTCATTATAGCTGTGAGATCTTCTGCTGCCCAGATTACAATACTAGGAGAAAGCTTAATGTCGTGTATAATAAAACTGCCCGCTTCGTTTTTAATTTAAAAAGATATGACCATGTTTCCCTGTACGCAAAGCAAATAAGCGGTTATACCTTCGACAATCTGCTTATATATGTCTGTTGCATGATATCTTTCTTCGATTCCTTCAGTCAACCAGATCGCTCTTGCTGGTTCAAACAAGTTTAGCCTGTTCAACCTCCGAACGTCAGTTTTTTGTTAGCTCAGTACGTTGTGGAATTCTCTTCCCATAAACATTAGAAAGATTCGTAGCACAAATAATTTTAGATCATCTGTTTTAAAATATCTGGCCACTGGAACTGTCACATACCTACAATCTTAAATGCCCGTAAACTCTTTTATGAAAACACTTTTGTAACTTCTTTAAAATCTGTTATTAATTATTTTGTAACCTCCATTTTTCTTTCTTTTGCCTTATATACAATATTATAATTTGTTAGCACATATACTTAAATTAATTTTAACGGCTTGCAAACCTTAAAAGATGCTTGTTATCTTAAATTGTAAGCGATAATGTTCTAAATGAATAAATGAAATATAGCCTTGACTTTATAAGGATCTGCGTCAATAATATCTACACACTCCACATAAAACTTTGAAGACAAGTCCAAGAATATTCGTGTTATTAACTGGTATCCCAATAGGAGCAGCATTATTTTTGACGTCAAATAATGGACACGTATTCGTGCGAGTCGTTCAGTACACAATAATGCTATTCGCCAGAATGTGGCCTACAGCCCGGCAGCATAGCATGGTCAAAAATTGAAAATTTTAAGATGCAATATGCAGTGTATGCTCACGAGAGACTTACGTGTCCAGCTAACAAAATGCAACTGACTCAACAATGCAAGCCTACAGACCATATACAGCGAATGGACTTCGCAAATTTAATAAAAAAACAAGTGTAGATACAGAGAGGCTTCAGCAAAGACGCCCATTTATATGCTGATGGTCAAGCAATCAAGCGAAATTGACTCGTTTTGAGTGACGAATTAGGCCAGTAGCGCTACAATTAAGTTCGTGGCAAAGTGATCGACTTACCTCCCAGTGGTGGTCTCCGGTAACTGCATAAGTAAACCCCATGCCAAGAGGATGATCGGCCTACGCCGTCCTAGGGCTCATAACTCTATGTGGAAGAGATTAAAAAGATGTGACGAACCAACTAATGGCCTCGGATGGTAATAGATTCACTGTTGACGACCCTTGCAAAAGTTTAAAGGCCAATGACCTTCGGATCAACACGTGGATTGTTTGGAACTTTAACAATGCACCGAGTAATTAGCAGAGGCCCCTGAATGCTATCACGAATATACTCGTATCACCGCCATTCGACGAATTGCACAGAACGTCACAGTTGACAGCTATAATTTTAAGGAGAGAAGGGGCTTTGTCGACGTTGGCGCTGCTATAAATTCTCCCAACAACACCTCAGGAGAAGCAAAACAAAGAATCACTCCTGCCAATAGGTGTTTCTTTGGGCTAAGGAGGCAATTGAGTAGCAAAGCCCTATCCTGCAAAACTAAGGAGGCTCTACACCCTGAATGACTCCAACTGCAACCAACCTCAGACTGCTATAATTTCCAAACCGTTCATGACAGTGAGCTCAAATTTTAACACATGACAGATACAAGATTTGCGTCTCAGTTGTGTTGAAAAATTTTTATCCGCGATGGAATTCAAACGTGATTGCTTTATATTTGGCTGGAAAACCAAAAGTACCTATCGTTAGAGCCCTCCAGCACCTCAACGTGAATAAATCATTTGTGTCTCGAACCACAGCTCGTTACCGTGATACTGGCAGCGTTGCAAAACGCCATGGAGGTGGTCATAAAAAAACCGCAACATCGCCAGAAATGGTTCGAAAAGTGAAGGCTCGAATTGAGCGAAATCCGCGTCGAAGTGGAAGAAAAATGGCTCGTGAACGGATGCAACACATACTGAAAAATGAGCTTGGGCTCAAGCCATTGAAGTTCCAAAAAGCACACGATCTTACACCGCAACAGATAAAAGTTAGAGTCGAAAGAACGAAGGAGTTGCTACGCTTGCATGAAAGTGGTGAGTTGTCGAATTTGGTTTTTTCCGATGAGTCGCCATTTGTTATCGAACAATATGTCAACAAACAAAATGACCGAGTTTACTTGCCAGAGAGGTCCTTCGAAAATTTACACCTTCGGACGCCCACCAGAAAGCAGGCAGCACCGATGGTGATGGTTTGGACCGCCATAACCGCCGATGGTCGCTCTCCGCTCGTATTTTGGACCGTGGCGTCAAAATTAATGCGATCGTATACCGTGAAACTGTCTTAGAGGCAGTAGTGGAGCCTTGGGCAAACAATCATTTTGGTCGGAGACCATGGACATTTCAACAAGACTCGGCACTTAAAAAAAACAATGTTCCACACTTCATTTCTTCGACACAATGGATTGCAAATTCGCCGGATGCAAGTCCGGAGAAATGCTTCTCTGTCTGGGGTATTTTGAAGGCGAAGGTTGGCACTAAAAAATACCAAAGTTTGGACCACCTCAAACAAGCACTTCGCCGGGAATGGGCCAAAATACCGCAGATCCACTTGCGTGCAGCGTGCTATGCTTTCTTCGGCCGTCTCAAGGCCATTATTCGCGCCAAAGGTGAACATATTGAAAACTACTGATACAATTTGAAAATCGATATATTTTCCAACATTTTTTGCATTATAGCATTTAAAAAAGTTGGAGTTCGAGTAAGTCACCCTGTATATAAGACTTTGTTGATCCCAATCCAACTTTATGGTGCTGAAGTATGGACGCTATCGAAAGTGGAGAGAAAAATCGTCGCGAGAGAAAAATCCTTCGAAAAATATTTGTTCCGTCTTGCGTTGACGGGCTTTGGAGAAGAACTATATGAGCTATATAGCCACATCGATCTATAAGGGCTGTTTGATTAAAAATGACAACGCAACTTTTTTAGGCTTTGACAATTTATTTTTCAATATAATCCCCCTTTCAACTCGATACACTCTTCCCAGCAGTGCTGCCTGCAAAATCTCCTCCGCGGCGGCGATGACTTCCTCGTTCGACCCGTACTTCTTTCCGGCGAGCAATCTTTTAAGGTTTGGGAATAAAAAGCAATCCCAGGGAGCCAAATCCGGAGAATGGGGAAGCAATTCGTAGTCCAATTAGACCCATTTGGCTGTGGCGACTGCGGAGGTGTGAGCCGGTGGGTTATTGTGGAGGAATAACACTTTTTTCTTTGTTTTTTCTTCAATAAATCGACATAGTATGCTCCTGTGATATTTTTTCCCTTCTCCAAATAGTCAACGTGGATCACACGTCGCGTGTCCCAAAAAACGGGTGGCCCACACCTTTCCGGCCGAAGGTACGGTCTTCGCCTTCTTTGGAGCACTTTCACCGGGTAAAACTCATTGTTTCGATTGCTCTATGGTCTCTGATGCGTTTTTTTCCTTTTTTTTAATGCATTTTACTTATTCTACCTTACTGGCGTTCCAAGCGGTAGCTCTAAGCTAAACTATAATCTATTTTTATTTTATGTCTTTCGACGTCTAATTTACCATTTCCAGTCTTAATTACTGTTCATTAACATCTAATATAGTTAAACTTAGGAAAAATTAAGTGTTTAAGAAAAAGCTTAGTAAATGGATATTTTTTTTTTGTATTTACATAAAACTTATAGCTCTAACTTAAACTACTTAAACTAACTATCTGTGTCTAATCTAACTAACTAACAGTCTAATCTAACCTAATTGCTAGCAAACCCAAGTTTGCCAACCGTCATACCTTAAAACTACCCTAACCTATGTAAGTCGGCCATTTGTTAAACATAGCAAGGAAAATATGGCCCACTTTGCCGTCTGACTAGGCTAACCTGGACTTGAAGGAAATGACGAAGAAGTCGGGTCTTCTTCACTCAACCACCAAATATTTTGGTGCTGCAAAAGAATATCTTTTTTATCGCGTTTTGAAACCGCCCTGCTAAACCTGAGACCTTCAGAATTGCGTGTCCGACGTCTCTGTTGTAGTTGAGTCGCCCCTCACCAACTGCACGAGCTTTCGATCCTGGATCAGCCCTTTCATGTCAACATAGAGGAACGTTTCAGGGGGCCAAAGCCTTTCAAGCGCACACTCTCATGATATAAGTAGTTGGGGTAGTAGGCCCCAGATATCAGGTTGTTGGATGAGGTCATTGCTCTTGCAATATACCTTCGGGTCAACTTAATAGCGAAGTTGTCCACTCTTATTAGATTCGCCTTGTTGTATAGAACCTCATTGGGATAGAATTTTATGTACTCCGATTCTGGTGTTCTATAAAGGTGAAGACAAACCCTAAAGCAAGCCCTCTCAAACACCCAAATCTTTTCCATTAAACTTGCTCTCACGTTGAACTACAGGGGACCTCCATATAAGTACCAGCATGGGCTGGATGAGGACCATGTAGCAGATAACTTTCACCTCCGCATCGAGTTGGCTGCTATAAAACACTCTCTTTGTAAGGGCAAAAGCACCTTTGGCTCTGGCCGGAGCATCGTCTACATTCTTGTTGAAATATAGATATTGGTCTAGCATCGTCTACATTCTTGTTGAAATATAGATATTGGTCTAGCCAGATCCCAAGGTATCTGACTACATTTCGACATGCAAGTGGCAGGCCGTGTTGCCCCTAGAGGCACCAGACAACGGCGTTCTAAACAGAATGCTTTCAGACTTCTGAAAGTTGATTTTCAACTTCCAGTCATCGCAAAATCGCCTAATTTCTTCGAGTCACTTTGCAAAAGCACTTTAATGACATCGACTTTTGGACCTGTTCTGTACGCTATCCAGTCGTCTGCGTTGTGTAAATGTTGAATAGGATCAGCGAATTAACCGCACCTTGTTGCAGACCGTTTTTAATGTGAAATGTTCCAACAGAAGTCGCATCGCCATTTTTCACGATGGACTGTCTGTTGGGGAGCATAGTATGAAGAATATACAGACTGGTGCCCAGTCTGGTCAGCCAGTAGAAAAGTCCCTCTAACCATACGGTTTTGAAGGACTTTTCCAAGTCAATCAAGCAGGCTCCAGTATACTGGTTTTTGCTTTTATTCGATTGGATAGCTGTCACCAGCTTAGACGCGGGATGTATAGCATCATGCACCGCCTTAAAATCGAATTGGTTGTCCGGAACTATATTTTTGTCCTCAACCCACTGAATCAAAAACCTACTGATTACCTTTTCGAACACCTTACTGATATTCGGAAGGAGACGTATCGACCGGAGATCCGCCGGATTGGATGTATCTTTACCCCTTTTAGGGATGGGTTAAACCACTGCAGTTTTCCAATGCTCTGGAAAATGTGCATTATTCATTGCATTGTTAAACAGGGTGGTGTAAATGTCTACTGCTTCTAGAGGTAGATGTCGAAGCACAATATTCGGTATGCCATCGATTCCCACCGATTTTTTTCTTCTTATTGTGTCGAAGATCTCATGGAGTTCTTCCTTTGAGATGAACGGGGGTAGGTCCCCTTCATTGGCGATGACATTATTTGCCATATTCTCGTCACGGAACTGGGTGAAACCTGAGCTCACGAATCGCCAGTTCTGTATGTCATTTCGCAGGTAGAAATTGTGTAGAAGGACTTGATTCTCCAGGTCGTGATTTGAACCAATGACATCATTGGTTTTAAAGTCGCTCCCATGGCTTCAACCATCTCCTGACGATCTTCGATCACAAAGAAATTATCATCATATGCGACTTCTCTTGGGTCTATGCCTGCAGTATAGATCCTTGTCCGTTGTTCGAGGAATTTTAAGACCCTGTAAGTAATTTAGATTTTTTCTACTAAATATTTTATTTATTTGCGGGAACATTCTCGGTTTGCTGGAATTTACAGCCCGAATTCTGTTGTACCAGTACAAATTTACAGATGTTCTGTATTTCTCTCTTATCAATATTTGGAGGTTTTTAATTGACGACTACAGTGTCTTAACCTCCAGTAAACTGCCTGTACAAGGTTTTGAGTCTTGGCAGCAGCCTACCTTTGTGTCGGTGCAGTGCGTCAATGGTAGCATTGCGGAATAAGTCTTCGTTGGGTGTGTATTCATACCGAGGTATTGTAATGTCCATTGTCTGTTTGATTGGTTGGTCCAATTGTTTTAGGTACCTGTCAAGCTCCTCGTTAGACAGAGCGAAAAATATCATCAAATCACAGGCATATTTCTGCGGCTGACGGGTAATTCCTAGTTGACTCAGCTACTTCTTTGGTGATGTTACGATACAGAGTCCTCCTTGTATTGCCATCAGTAAAGGTTTCCCCTTCACATTGAAGAGTTTCCTCTTTGTAGACTTTGACTAAAGATTCCAATTTTAAGTGTCTTTGTCTGACCCATTTGAAGTCTTTTTTCGGGCTCTGAGAAAATTGTCAGTATCCTCATTTACGGCAATAGAATTGTGCACATTTAGGATGCTAGTTTCGATCTTTAGATCTATTGAGACGAAGTCGATTCGGACATCTGGACATAGCCAAGCTACCATCAGAATCCGTAGCTTTATCCTAGTGCTAATGTATTACTGGCTACTTCACATTTATATAGGAAGCCGATCCGGCTTTCACAAGGATATAGCGGTTCCTAACGAATTCGTACCCAGAGTTCAAATAACCAAAAAATAATTCGCAACGCCAACCAAGCATTTAAAAAAAACTGACAATTAGGCCATTAACTCCAAAGTCCAAACTGTCGACATTAGCACTCAACTAAATTAACCCAAATATCATCCTGTCACTAATTTAACTCTTCCGACTAATGTCCCAAATTTGTCAGAGGATCCCCAACAAAACAACGACAAGACGAAATCAGCCTGGAGGGTTTCTTGTATTTCTCACACCTCGCCTTCCTGTTGTGGCGCAGATTGTTGTCATTACAATGTCCACATTTGCTAACATACTTTTCCACAGCTGCCTTGTGGTCGGTCTCCACCAAATGAATATGAAAAAAAGTAAAAAAAAATTTGGCGATAATTTCACTGGAAAATGCCGCCGGACTTTATCGTCGCCTTGGGATAGCCCAAAACGTTTCACTCAAATCGATTAACCCATCACAAACATTATCAAGTGACCATTAAACTCACCTGCGTCTCCGTAAGGCTCAAGCCCTGCGCCAATGATTTTCTCTCAGCTCCAACCACATAATGATTGCCCTCGAAAGCATGCTCCAATTTCAGTAATTGTGTCGGCGAGAATGCTGTCCGGATTCTTTTTGGCTTGCGAAACGGCTGCAGGAGGAAATCTACAAATGAGAAACAAAGAACACAAAATCAACTGGATGTACGGACATTTTCAGGAAAAGAAAAAATAAAAAATCAAAAATCGAGCCAAAGAAGACCTCAGATACAAAGTAGTTACATAGAATTTGGAGACGGGTATAAGATCATGTGGATATGTATGTGAGTGTAATTGCAAGTAATTGATTGTGGTTAAGATTTCCGAACCAAAAAGGAACCATTTTTCGAATTGGGTCACCACCACATCGGCTACAGTTTTGTGGGTTGCATAACGATGTCCATGGTAAGAGTCAGCTATAGAGAGGACAGTAATGCGCATGTCACCATTTATGTCGTACTTCGTGCTTACATGTCTGTGACCATTGATTGATGCCTGTCTCTGGACAATGGCTAAATTTTTGTTCTACCAACTGAGGCAACCACAACTACGATGATGATGGTGAGGAGAATGCTGATCTTCGACCATCATCTCGGATGGTTAGGAAGTTTTGGAATCCTATTCGGGTGATGGCATCGCTCAGCGGGAATGGTATCTTAATCAACTGTTTTCCCATAACTGACTTGGACTAGGAGTGTGTATGACTATGAATATGGATATGGATACATGACGTCCTATTTGGTAGCCGTTCCGGGGCTGCGAGGAACAATCAAGCCAACGATGATAGTTAATCAAACGATGACAGTTAAATGAGCATTTCACTATTCTACGTCATAAGTAGAGACGTTCTTTCAGATCTTCTTTCAGGAGTTGCTATGTTTATGTACAATAGTGTGTTTGTTGAATGAGTAAGGCATGAACGCCGTAACTGTAGATATGAGGGGACCAGAAGTCCACGAAATATGCAGACGTAGGATTCGTGAGTTCTAGATCGTCGCTAAGAAGTTGCAAAAATACAAGAATTTGTTTGCGATGGCATGCATCTAACACGTTAGAGGGTCTTTAGCTTCCATATATTAAAATCCTAGTAATGAGTTATAACGGGCGATTTCAATATACACAACTCTGGATGGATTCGACATTCTGGACACACAACACCCGAAATAGATCTTCTCTGCGGAAAACAACTTGACGCAGCTTATAAATAAGCCCAAGCGAATAACAGGCGTTGAGAGACACACCGCCAATACCCTGGACTTGTTTTGAACCTGTCACCCTGACAAGTACACGGTTGATGTGCTCTCCCCTCTAGGCTCGTCATATCAGCTAATTTCTTGTACACCCACCACACAGTGGTGGCAATACGAGAAAGCCAATTGGAGCGGACTTAACACCTTCTTTAGGAATTTTAACTGGTCGTTATGTTACCTCGATAACGAAGTGGATGCCGCCGCTGATATGATCACAAACACTATTCTCTTTGGAATGAGATCTTTTATCCCACATCATATGAAAAGTATGAAACCAAAAGAAAAGGCATTGTACGACTCGAGCTCTAAAGAGGCTGTCAGAGTCAGAGAGTTTTTTCGGTCCTACAAGACCAACCTGACAGAGGAAAGCCAAAAGAACCAGGAATGACTGTAACGCCTTTCCAATACGACCAAAAACTGAGGCAAAAAATACTACAATGTGCCAAAGGTAGTCACAATTTTTCGGTCGTCCGTCAAAAACCTGAATCATCCTCCATCCCAATCTTCATTTATAACGACATTCCAGCTGTTAGCTCTTTGGACAAGGCTAATCTGCTTGCTGCACACTTTGCGGCTAGCTCAACTCTACCAGATTGTGCTTTGTCTCCGCCTACACTTGATTGCGTCGAATATTCAATGGGACAAATCCACTTTCGCACTCGTGTAGTAGCAAGAGTACTTAAAGATCCCATCATAAATAAACTCGCTGGTCGAGATGGTATACCTCCCCTTCTTCTGAAGAGGTGTTCTTCCTCTCTGGCAAAACCACTGCGTAAGCTTTTTCGTCAATCCTAATCTTTAGGATTCTTTCCAAGAAGATGGAAAACAGCATTGGTCCATCCCGCCCCTAAAAAAAGGCGAATCTTCTTCCCTCACAGACCCATTGCACTTACGTCGCATCTTTCAAAGCTCACGGAAACGCTGATAAACCATCAGCTCATGAAATATCTCGAAATACGAAAACTTCTCAATGACCGGGAGGACGGTTTTCGTAGCAACAGGTCTACCGGTAATTTGATGTTTCACCGAAAAGTGGAACCAAAGCGTACATCATTCTGGCGAAAGCAAGATAGTTGCTCTTGATATTTCTAAGGCTTTTGACAGAGTTTGGCATCAGGCTCTTTTGTCGAAAATGCGTGCTTTTGGGATCGACGACGCTCTTCTTCAACGGATTAGAAATTACCTTTCGGAACGTTCAATTCAAGTTGTCTTGGACGGTTTCAAGTCTGATATTCACAAAATTAATGCTGGTGTGCCGCATGGCCTCGTTCCTTCTCCGACACTGTTTTTAATTTCATCAATGATCTCTTGTCTGCCACTTCTAATCCAATTTATTCCTTTGTTGATGACAGCACTCTCTGCTTCTCATATTCGTTCCCGGACTCACGACCCTGCTCTTCGGCTGTAGAACGGGAACGGCAGCGTATGTTAAGCTCATTAAATTCCGATATTAACAGCGTAACCAATTGGGGAACTATCAACCGAATGGAATTTAATACTTCCAAAACTCAATGCTGTCTGCTGTCATTAAAGCGAAATTCAAATACCCGGCCATTATCCATGAATGGCATTTGCATCGTCGGAACCGATAAACTTTCCATTCTCGGTATGTGTGTCAACGATAACTTACGTTGGAATGACTACATATTTGATGTCGTCAAAAATGCTGCGAAATGTCTAGGTTTCCTCAAGCGATGTAAGAAATATTTTACCCCCCCTGATCTGGCCACAATATATAAGGCATTCATCCGCCCAAAACTGGAGTACAATGCCCACATCTGGTCAGGTGCTCCTAAAACATCTCTGCACCTGCTAGATAAGATTAAAAACCGTGCGATAAAACTCATTGGTGATACCAATATCAGTCAATCAATCGACAGCCTCGAACATCGACGTAATGTCTCTTGTCTCACTTTGTTTTATCGCTATTTCCACCACCAGTGCTCCATTGAAATCTCCAGTAGCATTCCGCCTATTCAAACTTTCAACCGCAACACCCGTCTCGGACGTACTCTAAAATATCGTGATTCTTTCCCAAACCATACAACTTTCTTATGGAATGCTCTGCGAGCTCTTTATTTCCTTCTCATTATAACCTTCAAACATTTAAAACCAACGCACATCGGTATCTCCCTTTTTTTGCTCCCTAACTTCCTTTCGTACGCGCTATGTGCAAACATCTTAAGGGTATATAAATCGCCAGCACACTTTTGAATGGGTGAATGATGACGCTGCATTCCGGGGCAACTCTGGGAAGTGAGGGATGTTCTGATGCGTCTTCACACCAAGAATCCTGGACTCTACACTGAAATGTGGAAAATCTACTCTCACAGGTACTCAGATCATCCTTCAACATACCAAGTCTGCAACTGCGTCCCTATGTAGGAGACTTTCCGTGTTAAATACAAAACCTCACATAATATCTACACAGGAACCATGAGTGTGGAATAAACACATCTGCGGTTTCGGATGTGTAAGGGGTTTCACACCACTTTATGATGAGCAATCGGAAAGCCCGGGAACCTGTCTTTACGTACCGAACTCACTCTCACCATCTAAACTTGTGCAATTTTGCAACCAAGATTTAGTTGCTGCAGACATAAGCTACGAAACGAACGGAGAATGACACTAATTCGTCGTTGCGTCTACTTATTTTCCCTATGATTCGTTATTACCGCCACCACCAAAGGCGGTAGTCGAACTCATCTTCCAGGAAGATGATATGCTGCGATTCTAATGCTCAGAATATTTTTTAGGCCAGCAGCAAATGCACCGTGAGAGACAATCATCTCTTGGATTTCATGCTATCGTCCGACCTGGTTGTCAGAAGTGTCGGCCATTCGTCACTTTTGCTACAAGGGTGAGATAGGGTAGGATAGTAATCGACTCAACGCTATGAAATAACGACGCTAAGAAGATTGCTGGCTGGAAAGTATAATACTTTCGGCAATCTCCGTGTCAGACCATAGGTACATCGAATTCAGAATCGGATGTGAGGACTCAACCTCGTTGAAGAGGAGGAGGAGAGGAGGAGGAGGAGCTCAACAAGTATAACAGTGCTCCTACTAAGCTCAGGGCAAAACAAAAGCTGGAAGAAGCTGTCCAGAACCTGAAAATTACCCTCACCAAGTGTTTTGAAATAGAATGGCATGTCCAGCTAGTAAGCATTCCTGCAGATCGCTCGATTCTGGGTGGAATGCAGATCTGCAGCGTCTTCGTAAAGAAACTAGAAAACTTCTAAACAGGTCACTTCAAAATAATTCGGAGGAAGATTGGAATCTTTATAGATCAAAGCAAAACGATTTTAAAAGGCTAATTCGGACTTCGAAGAGTGTACCTTACAAAGATTTTTGCGAAAAGATTGAAACGATCGGTGAAAGCAGTAGGCTGGTCAAAGTCCTCAAAATGGAAAGATTAACTAGACTGGAACTACTCAGAAAATCTGATGGTATCTATACTGAGTCTCCGGCTCTTGCTTCAGTCTCATTTCCCAGGTAACCTAATCGGAACCACCTCACAACCGGCTCCTATTAACGAAGCTGCTAGTGAGCTGAATAACACCACACGCAGTAGGTGGTATAACTCATCGGTTATAGTGACGGATGAGGCCATTAAACATGCTGTTGCTTTCTTTGATGGTTTCAAGTCACCTGATACCGATGGTATTTACCTAGTTGTGTTACAGACAGGTATAGACCAGCTGCTGGCAACTTTGAAGAGATTTTTCACTGTTAGCCTGGCATTGGCATACATACCGAATTCCTGGCGAACAGTGAGAGTGGCCAAAAGTTTCAGTCCTATAATTCAGACTTCCTTCATGCTGAAAAGCATCGAGACAATGGTCGAGAACCATGAGCGCAGAACCGCCTTCTGAATTCATTCTCTGTTGGCGATGCAAGACAGATCCTGTGAGAGGGGGCTTTCAGAATCTGGACGGCAGAATTAAAGGTTCACCCGACAAAAAAGAATATGACCTGGGCATTTTTATCGATGTTGAGGGTGCTTTCGACAAAGCAGCTTTTGACGGCATGTGTAACTCTGCCAGACATTTGATGTACTTGATATTTGTAATGCATTTGACAGAGTTGGGCATCAGGCTCTTTTGTCGAAAATGGGTGCTTTTGGGATCGATGACTCTCTTCCTCAATGGATTAGAAATTACCTGTCGGAACGTTCAATTCAAGTTGTCTTGGATGGTTTCAAGTCTGATATTCACAAAATAAATGCTGGTGTACCCCAGGGCTCCGTTCTGTCTCCGACACTCTTTTTAATTTTCATCAACGATCTCTTGCCTGCCACTTGTAATCCAATACATTCCTTTGCTGACGACAGTAATCTCTGCTTTTCATATTCGTTTCTGGACTTACGTCCCTGCTCTTCGGCTGAAGTACGGGAACGGCAGCGTATGTATCGGTAATACCGATATTTCCTGCATAACCAATTGGGGAACTATCAGCAACTTAAGATGAATGTACATCGGTACCTCTTCTTAATTATTCTTTTTTTGAATGTGCATTTCTAGATAAGATTAAATACGCTGATCTTGTGTCTATAGGCCTATCTCTCTTCTCCCAATTACAAGTAAAATCTTCGAGAAACTTTTAAAAAATCGGATGGCAAGTTCTTTAAACAAAACTAAATTCTTTAGCTCTATCCAATTTGCCTTTCGGAAAGTGAAATCATCCGAAGATGCCCTTTTACAGTTGTGTTACCAAATGATGTCAAACCTTGACAGAAAAAGCACAGGGCTGATTTATTTATTGACACCATCAGGGCATTTGACATGGTCAATCACATAATTTCGTTAAGGAAACTGAAAAAAGCTGGGTTCCGTGGATTCTTATTTGATTGGCTTAGGTCGTATCTTAAAACCAGATCACAACAAGTGAAAATAGACGGAGTAAGAAGTACAATAAATCTACTCAATTTGGGTGTTCCCCAAGGCTCTGTTTTGGGACCAATTTCGTTTCTAATTTACATAAATTACCTTGTTTGACTCAATCTTAAAGGTGAACCAAATATCTTCGCTGATGATGAAGTTTATTTCTTATGGCTTTAATAGCACATTCGATCTGCAGTCTGACTAAAATTGACTGACAACGAATCTGGTTATTAGTTCCAAAACCCAAGTTAAGTTTCTCAGTTTGTCCTCTACGTGAAAACTGGAAACCGGTTTTCATTTTCACGCACCGGAATGTAAAAAATACAAGCTCTTTGAATTGTAACCGGTGACCATATAGCAATGATAGTTTTTCCAATTGTTATGTTTCAGCAGCTGCCAAAGTTACCAATGACATCCAGCTGTCAAAATATTCAGTAAGCTTTGCCACTTCATCATGCACAGTTTTACGCTTGCCGAACATGTAGAAATTATTAAAAAACATCGAAATCCGGGCACAGTTGTAAGTACGCACCGTGAATTTCGTCGTGAGATCTGTAGTCATCATGGCTTCAGTATGCAGGCAATTCATCGCACCAAGGACAAATTTGAGCGTGAGTACACTCATTTGGAGTGTACCCATGCAGACAGAGACTGGTGCGAAATGAAGAAAATATAGCTGCCGTAGCGGCCAGTATCGAAGAAGACCCAGAAATGTCCATTCAGCGCCTATCAGCTGAATTGGGCATCGTCGTAGAGTCAACCCGGTTTATATTGCGTTTGGATTTAGGCCTGCGTCCGTATAAGATTGTGCTGACGCAAGAATTTAAGCCGGAGGATTATGGACAAAGCCCTGAGTTCGCTAATTGGGCGCTGGAAATGTTGGTAAGAGATACGGATTTTGGCCAAAAAACCATTTTCTCGAACGAGGCCGAGCGTTATTAGAGCGAAAGCAATTCACAAGTGTTCGGCCAAGCTTCAATGCATCCACAAAGATTGACTGTCTGGTGCGGTTTATGGCATAGTGGCATCATCGGACCGGTGACACCGTTACCGTCAATGGTCTCAGGTGTAGGGCGATGTTAACCGACTTTCTGTGGTCAGAGCTCGACACCATCGATATATTCGAGCTGTGGTTCCAACAAGACGGTGCTACATGCCATACAAGCGACGCAACGCTCGAAGTTGTGAAGGAGAAATTTGGCGACTGGGTCATCTCACGACGAGCGATCATCAATTGGCCGCCGCGATTATGGGATTTGACCACTCGATTATTTTCTCTGGGGCTATCTCAAGTCCTTAGTCTACACAAACAAGACAACCCCTTTGGATGGGCTCGAGGCCAACAGGCCAGTATTCCACACGGTATTACCGAAATAACGCCGCACAAATTAGACAGAGTCATCAAAAATTGCACCGACCGCTTGAAGGACTGTCAGCGAAGCCGAGGCGGCCATTTGAATGATGTGCTATTCCACACATATTGGCATGAACGTAGCTTCAAAATAAAGCCAGAGTCAACTTTAAATCCCCGTAAATTTGTCTCCCCATTAAATCTTGGATGCCATCCATGGAGCGAAATAGCCACTGAGCCCAAACATCTTTCTTCCGCTTTGTCCCATTTTCCGAAAAACTTAGCACGTGCTCCGGCATCATAAGTGTAGTCATACCCACTTGAGTGTTAAGTTTAAAAAAGAAAAAAAAAATTCTACAGACCAACAGTAGCGAGTTTATGGAGCACGAACTTTCAATTCCAATGGAAGCCATGCCAGAACAACGTAAATGATTCTGCTAGTTTCGCATTAAAGGGATTTATTGGATGGAGTGCGACATAATCATTCATTATCAAAACTGGAACGAATCCTCGCATATGTCTACAAATTTTACCTGAACTGCAAACGAAGGGGTGAAAGATTCACACGACAACTTAAACCAACAGAACTTCAAGCAGCACTCAAAGGCATACTTCGAAATGTTCAAGGTAGTGCATTTCCCGCATTTCTGAACGTGAGCAGAAACAGAGATAAAAGCGAGCGTCTTAAGTCACTTTCACCGTTTGTCGACAAAAAGATAACCTTATTAGTGTTGGCACTCGTATTAATAATTCTAACCTCCTTTATATTACTAAGTATCATTTTGTTACCCAAAAATCACATTTTCACTCAAATTTATTTATCTACGATATTTTCATGTAAAAAACATGCATCAAGCTCTCCTGACATCCATAAGGCAAATGTATTGCCTCGTAAAACCGTCAAGAGTTGCGTCAGAGGTTTCAGATGTCCGCCGGCGGGAGTAGGGGATCTAATGGGAAATTTTCCACCTGAGCGAGTTAGTCCTGAACGTCAATTTCAAATAGCAGGCGTTGATTTTTGTGGTCCACTTAAAATTTACATTCGAGTTTAAAATAAAATGCCCATGAAGGCTTATGTCTGCATTTTCGTTTGTTTGGCAACGAAGGCCGTCCACATAGAATTAGTGGGTGATCTCTCAACGGAAGCATTTATTGGCGCGCTAGGAAGGTTTATATCCAGACGAGGGCTATGCATCACAATATTTTGCGATAACTACACTAATTTTATCGGCCCAAAAAATGAACTTTCGGGGCTGGAGAACTTGCTTAGGTCTGAGAGTCATCGAAATGCCATCACTGACTTTTGCTTAAAGAAAAACAACTGGCGACTGAAACCCCCGCGGTCATGCCATTTTGGCGCGCTGTGGAAGGCTGCTGTGAAGGTCGCGAAACAGCATTTGACCCGAGTTCTCGCAGATGCATAGCCGACATACGAAGAGTTGAGGCACCCCCTTACTCCGTTTTCATCAGATCCCAACGATCTAGAGGCATTGGCACCGGAACATTTTCTGTTCGGGCAACCAATTTCCTCATTTCCAGATCCTGACATCGCAAAAAGGAAATTTAGCAGCTTGTCACGCTTTCGTCGGCTTTAGTACATGCAGCAGGCATTTTGGCGACATTGGTCAATGGAATACTTGCACTTACTTCAACAAACAAATAAGTGGCATGGATCGCAACAGAATCTAACTTCTGGAACGTTAGTTATCATCAAGGAAGACGTAGTCTGCAATCTCTTACGCGAAAATCTAATTCGAGTTCTCAACCACAGATTAGTCAGCAGATTTTGTGGTGAGTCTTTCGTGACAAATTCATCAAGGTATACGAGTACCAATCAGAAGTTTAAGCGCAATGGTATCGCTTCCTACTTCCAATTTAAAATCTTCCATCATAATTATAAAGTCGCCGTAAGGCGTTAAGTTGTGAGCGGGATTTAGTTGACCATGGAATTTCTGCCGAGGTTATCGTCAGGGCGTAACACAAATGTTAATTCTTCTTACTCATCCTAGAATCTGGTAGTCACTGGGCCATAGCGAGTCCACGCTTATTATCTTTTTTTGATACATCGGCAGTTCTTCCACTTTGCGAGCCTTGACAAAATGCTAATATTATCCAAAAAGTTAAACTGCCAAACTACAATAGCGCAGCTACATTGACAACGCGCAAGCTAATAGAGTTCTCGAAACCCGGAATTCTTGTTCGAGTCTTAAACGACCTA
This sequence comes from Volucella zonaria, assembly GCA_963966105.1. Lineage (NCBI taxonomy): Eukaryota > Metazoa > Arthropoda > Insecta > Diptera > Syrphidae > Volucella > Volucella zonaria. Next base: position 313,570,577 of record OZ014530.1, on the reverse strand, counting down.
TCTATTCTAAATCTAATCTCCCAGATATGGAATCAGGAGAGCATTATGAGACAACTTGTGAGCCTGGAATCAAGTAGGCTGGAAGGCGTCTTTGCAAGGATTGCCTCTCAGCAAACTTTTGATACGAAAGTGAAACAGCATGGAGTCGACTTAACGCTATCACGAAGTCTTTTATGTCAGACCATAGGTGCATCGAATTCAGAATAAGTACCGAGGTTTCGGCCTTGCTAAAGATGAGGAAACTGCGAAGAACCAACTGGGAACACTTTAAAAAGCTAAGTCAAACGTCAATGTTCTGTATAAATTCAGGATGGTAGATGGAAAAGGTAGAGGAAGCTATTTAGAATCTAAACAGTGCTCTCGTCAAATGATTTGAAACTCGTTCTTGGAACTAAGATTACAACGACTACGTAAGAAAACCTGAGAACCTTTAAACAGAACACTTAAAATGAATTTGGATTAAGACTGAAAACGAACCAGAAAGAATAGAATAAGCAAATTCAGATTTCGAAGACCAGAAGGCCGCTCAAAGCCTTAAAAAGAGGCAACTCAGTCAGAGTGACTTCATGTTTTATTCTTTGTAAGGAACATTGCTTCCATTGATGGCTTCAAGTTACCTAGCGCAGAGGACATAGATCCTATTATACTACAAGCAGGTATGACCAGCTGCTGGCAAAACTGAAGAGCATTTTTACTGATAGCCTGGCACTGGCAGACATACCGAGCCTTGGACGAACAATAAGATGAGCCTCTATATCAAAAACCCACGACAAAACGCTCGCCAATACCGAGCGGTATGATTTCTTTCATGTTGAAGAGCATGGAGAGAATGAAGGAACCTTATGTCCACAAAACTGTTTTAGCAATGCATCATCTGACCAAGATATAACGTGCATTCCAGAAGAATGCAAAACTGCGAAACTACGTTTCAAAATCTGGTGGGCCGGATTGAAAACGCACTCAATTAGAAGGAGTACGCGCTGGGCATTTTCATCGACATTGAGGGTGGTTTCGACAATTTGATGGAATATATAGCTCCGCCAGACAATCAATAGTTTTGTTGACAAGAGCAATGCTGGACCATGATCGCGTATGCTAACTCTATCTCAAACAAGCCCCAACGTCAACATGTCGCTTTCGACTTAACCCCTACAACCTAAACTCCCACCACTCAACCCCTAACACAAACGCCTTTCCCTAATTTCGACCTCAGAACTGGAGCTAAGTATCCTAACTTCATCAGTTCTCACATTTTAAACCCTACTTCAGAAACCCTATCCGTTGCGACACCAAACTCATTAACCACTACCATTCCAATTGACCTCATTTCGCCACCCACTCTTAAATTAACGCAGCAAACTAGCGATATCACCGTATGTCGCTATGCGCTCTCTAGGCTTATAGATGGAAAGATATATGAGAATATACGTCTAAATCTCGCTTATCTGCATGATAAATCTGACTCGGTGTGCTACGAGGGTAAAACAAAAACAAGCGTCATGGTTTCTATACAGCAGGAAGGCCTCCCTACCGACGTTACCAGTCTCATGAAACGTATATAAAGTATCACGAGATTTTCAATACGCCTCCCCAAAAAGTTGCAGACGATCTTGCCGCTCTTTGCCACTATGTACACTCTGAAAGTAGTGTACGCAGTAGACTTGACCACGATAAATTTTTTCGACCCTAAAAAGTCATGCAAAAACCTTCCTCTCACCTTCTATTACCAGAACGTAAGGGGACTACGTTCTAAAACCCACGCCGTTTTGCGCCAATCTCATGCTCTCCCATTTGATATCTACGCTCTGACCGAAACTAATCTTATCCTCAACATAAAAAACCGGGAACTATTCCCTCTTTCTTTTAACGTTTTTCGGGATGATGATGGCACACCCTCCCTGTCGAGGTGTCCTACTGGCCATTCACAACCGCTTTGACAACTTCGTCTTCTCCTAAGTTCGACTTTGTGTCACTTAAAATAGCACTTACTCGCAGATGCTTGTATGTTATGTGTTGCTACATTCTTCCGGCGCATCCTATCGAATCCTACCAACTTGCTATTACAGTAATAGACAATTTGATCGACTTATCAGACTCGCTTGATGATATCATTATCTTTGGCGATTTTAATCCGCCTCAGCTGAAGTGGACTTCATCTGAAGACCTATCTTCTTTAACAGCTTCCAATCCCATTTCTACTAAGGAATGCCTCTTCTTAGATCGGCTAACAAACTCTAGTCTATGCCAAGTCAGTGGGGTTTCAACTACAATACATGGAAAGGCAATTAGACCTCGTGTTGTCCCCTATCTTTTTCAACTATTGATAACTTTCATCCCCCACTTCTTCTTTCATTTTTCCACGACTCTCCCCTCCAGTCGCCTTCCGCGCAGTTCTATTTTCTTACAATTTCAATATATCTAAACAGGGCTTCTTTCGAGTTTACCAATCTATAGAGGGTCGCTGCCCTCTCCATTTTTTACAGCGAAATATTCAAATCCATTTCCCTTTATGTGCCATATTCCCGCCATAAAACTTCTTCTACATCCCCTCCTTGATATAATCGTAGACTCCGCTCTTAATGAAATTATTTAGGTATACCATATATCTTCATTTCATTGAGCTCTATAACTCTCTCATAAATGACCCCAAGTCCTTTTTCCTACCTCGCTTTCGAAACCAAATCTTCAAGTGATCCTCCTAGCATCGCCAACTTTTTTGCTACATTTTTCAAACAATCATTTGCCAACAACTCCTTCGTACCAGATCACTCTTACTTCAATGATTTACCAAATCTCTCCGTTGGTCCCTTTCTCACTCAAAATTTCGTTCTTGCTGTTAGTGAAGTAAAGTTACTCAATCTTAAAGATGAATTTATACCTGGCCCAGATGGATTCCCCCCCCATGTTTCTTAAAAAATGCTCTTCCAACCTGTCTCTACCCTTTTCCTACCTTTTTCATCTATCCCTTGCGCAGGGAGAATTTCCCCAGATTTGGAGAGACCTCTTTCATAATCCCGATATATAAAAGTAATCTAAGCAGGAAGTTACCAATTATCGTCCCATTGCTAAACTCTCTCATATACCCAAACTCTTTGAAAGCATTTTATACGAAGCCTTAAGCTTCAAATGCAAGCCTTTTATTTCGCCCCGAAAACATGGTTTTCTAAAAGGTAGATCAACTACCACAAACCTAGTTGAATTGGTGTCTTTTGCTCTCGCAGCCTTAGAAAATGGCAAACAAATTGATGTTATCGCAACTGATTTCACTAAAGCGTTTGATAAGATATCTCATCAATTGACCCGCTTCAAATTGCCTGCTCTCGGCTTTGAGCCTCTTTTATTGAGATGGATTTCTTTTTACCTGGTAAACCGATATTATAGTGTTCGGTTTAGATCCGCCCTTTCTGTTCATTCCATTCCTGGTCTTATTTGGAGTTCCACAAGACAGTCATCTTGGTCCTCTTCTCTTCATTCTTACTACTAATGATGTTGAGAGGGTCATTAAACACTCCTCCCTCTCCCTTTACGCTGACGACACAAACTTTTCAAAATTATTTCTTCTCCCCAGGTTTTCAATCTGGTGCTTCAAAAACTGCCTAAAACTTAATATAGCCAAATGTCAATCTATAACCTTCTCACGTAAATGCAACCCGTCTCCTCTCCGACTTTATTTTCTCCATAGTCAACCAATTCCCCTGGTTCAGTCATTTCAAGACCTTGGCATATTATTTGACTGTGAGCTTAATTTCCGTTCGCAAATCGGTAAGATGATCCTCAAAGCCAACTCATCACTTGGATTTATTAAACGGTGGTCCAAAGAATTTCTCAACCCGTATTTAACCAGATCTTTCTATGTTACCTCTGTTCGACCCCTGCTTAAGTATGCCAGTCAAGCTTGGTCCACCTTTCACCGAGTTCATGTGTCCCGAATCGAGGGTATTCAACGTCGATTCCTCCGATTTGCTCTCCGTGGTCTGCCGTGGAATGACCCTTTAATCTTACCTCCCTATCAGGACCGTCTCAAACTTCTCAATATGAATTCGATAGAAGAAAGTAGGAATACTACTGACATTCTTTTCATTCATCAACTTCTTTCAGGTTCCATCGACTGTACATTCATTTTGAACTCAATTTCCTTCAATACCAACCGCCGCAATTCTACGTTGTCCTCGTCTCTTCTATCTACCGGTCCACCGCACCTTTTATGGCTCCAACGAACCAATCTCCCGCATGCTCCGAAAGGTTAACTCAACTTTGATTTCCACCTGAGCACTCCTCGTCTCAAACAAGATCTTCTCCATCACTCCCTTGGTCCCTAGCTCTTAAGTCTTTCTGTTAGTTGTTAGTCCTAGTTTTTAAGTTAGATTAAGCTTGTATTAAGCCAATAAATGGGGGCTTGAGCCCATAATATGTATCAAAAATTGCACGCAATGTCCTGTTTTTAGTACTATAGTGTACGTAGACTCACTGTTTCATAATGGCTGAGCTTAGCCATATGCAGATATTGTAGCTGTGCTGTTTGTTTGATAATACCTAGCGACTATCTGCGCAAAGGCGCATGCAACCCTAAAAGTGATTGACGATTGGTCCACAATCAATGCTCTCAAAATTGAGACTGTTTTTCTTTCTAGAAGGAGAAACTGACTGGTGTAACTTATCTGGTGCTTAAAGGCATCACCATCAGTTGCTCCAACGAAGCTCAGTGTTGGAGTGTCATCCTGGATAGCAAACTTCCTTGAACTAAACATGTCACGTCGAAAAATTCCAATGTGCCGTCGTCTTTTTGGCAGCGCAAATGAGCTTTCGGGAATACATGGGGCTTGTCACTGAGGTGGGTCATTTCAATCTGGACAGCAATGATAAGTTCACTTATTTCCCATGCGTCAATTGTCTGATGAAACAATGTGTCCAAAAACTATATGATCAAAGCTCCAAAGGCTCCAAGACTCCAAAACACGGTCTGTCTCGCATCATCATATACTAGGATGCCTGGCTATTCATCAATGTGTGTATGTAGAGCTGAATACGCATTGATGAATCTCTCTCAGTGTGTACAGCGAAACAGCTGAACACTGTTGAATCTCTCTCCGCTTAATATTCAAATCAAGAGCTGCACTTTCAAAGCCATTTTCTGCTTGATAAGAAGCGGTCTTTAGTATAACGCGCTCTAGAGTTTCGATGACTTTTCGCAACAACTTTCTTTTGATTCTGGTCTTATGGATATTGTGTCTAATGCAATAATGGTTTCGGCCAGAGTCTGAGCCAGGAAAGGAATGGAGTGACAAAACAAGTGAAATATCCAGATACTGTGCGCTGAAATCTCTTACCACTTCCAAGCTAATACGCGAAAACAATCAAGGAAGGCTGATTTAGCCGAATCTTGTTCGAGTCACAATGGAATCATCGGAAATCATATTGCCGATACGTTTGCTTGGCAAGTCTGAGAGGGCAGTTCCCCAGTATCCCAACCTGCGTTAAGGCTGCCTGCGTCCACGGTTAGACAGTTGGGTTTTATGTGAGTATAACTGCAGATGGCATGACTCTGCATGATGCCGGCAAGCCAAACGAATTCTTTCCGGCTTCCCAAAGAGGTTATCGATTTCCTGATGTCTCTAAATAAGAGAAACTGTAGGGGAACATCGCTTTTGCAAAACGCCTCAACGTGGTAGACATTGTGGGCGACACTTGCAGTAAGAGTGATGATATGCGGCTTATAGCCTTAACAAACCTCACGGCTATGATTACAATGGCAAAGCGTGTCATATTTTGGATTATCGTCAGCCAAACTTGGATTACTTTTTCACTCAAGAACAGGTCCGACATTCCTTTTTCTTCCCCAGACTCTGCTTTTCCCATTGCGTTCCTTTAAAGTTTATCCATGATTAAAAGTACTGCTTTTGCGTTTTATAAAAAGAAGACTAGGTCTCCTGATATCTCTCCAGCACTATCTGTTTTATATGTAAACTGCCATTGGTGGGGGCATTTCTGAATCCTCGCATAATATACCTTCTCTCAATGCCTCACAATTAATCGATGTACTTTAAAGCTCGTTACTAAACAAGTCTTCCACAAACAAGGTTATCTTCTCATTAAACAAAATTGTTGTTTACATATCGAAAGCAAAAAATCCGTAAGAAATGCTTAATGTCATATCCGCAATAAGTAAATTTGTATCTCTTTTAGTTTCCGCTAAGAGGATTGCATGCAAACATCTCACTAAATTAACTGCGCGTTAAATGATCCAAACAAGTATCTGATAACCTCCAACAAAGATAACCGGAAAATTGCTACTTCAACAAGCCATCGCATCCCATTGCCGTCAATGCATATATTTAAGATACTCAGATACGAGTAAGAGCATCTACTCTCCATCTGAAGGAAACTAGAAAATCAGCTTACAAAACCAACCACAGAAGGATAATTGCAAGTGTGCTAACGGTGGCTATTGAATTTCACTTAAAATCCTTTACCACACCATTAGGCAGACCTCAATGTGAAGTCAGAGACTTGTATATTGAGAGTGTAGACTCAAGGCAGTAGAGTCTTAACTTTTTTTGAATGCCGAATGAGCTATAGCAAATGCATCTAATTTTCTGTAGATTCTAATTAAACCGGTTAAATCGCCAAGATATGCGTAGCAATCGGCCTGCGGCGGTTTGGTGGCAGCAGACAGGCACCTATTTACCATGTGGGGCTGATATCCATCCAGATACGGTCACTCTGCGTATCTGTGCGATAGGCGAGACATGCATTAGAACATCGTAAATTATAAGAAAATTAGCCCTAATAAATTAACGTTAATTTAGCCGTAATTTGTTTTTAATTCGCGCTCACGTTCCACTACAGATGCACCCAAATGAGATGGAATAACAGCAAACAGCCAACAACCAACAGCCAACAACGCAACATCGCAACAGTTAACAGACACATGGTCATTCAGAAACATGTTATTTTCGAACTCACTCAATAGGAGCGGTAATCGAGATCGGGAGCGGGAATTCGAGACACATTCGAAGCCATAGTCGCAGTCGGAGGCGGGGTGGCATGGATTCGGGATCGCCATCACGATCAGAATCAAGAGCAAGACGTACCGACGAGATGACAGTTAAATTGTCATGTTGGTGTGGTGTGTTCGATTCGCTCAATTTATCTTCTCGCTTAAAGTTAAACAAACATAAGTTTAGCGTCGATTGTTCGCAATGGTGAATGTTTCAGAGTTTGAACGTTTTCACTGTTTAAATGTCGAACGAAGTGAAGTTTTTATGAACTCTAGCTGCGGCTCCGTTTCGCACAGCGGTAATGTGGTTGGTGTTCAGTTGAGAATGACTCTGGTATACGGTGGGATAGGTTGTTTGTAGCGCGATTTGATGTTGATGGAGGGAGTGTGCTCATGAGAGGCAGAGCGTAACTTCTCATTCGTTAAGTGTGGTATGTACGTTCGTTTGTCTAATGGATATTTATTCTCGTTCACATTATTTACATAATTCGAAAATAAATAGAGTGTTTAGAGGCTATAATTTTCCTCCTCTCATTTATAGTTAATTACTTCCTTTCTATCTTTTCTTTTCCAACATCGTACGAGTTGAGTTGAGTTAATTAATTTGGAATTCATGGTTTGGGTTAAGGTGGAATAATAGGAACGAGGCCAACGATCCAGGGTAGGGCTGGTTGAGGAACTTTGAGTAGATATTAAGTGAAAATTTACAGAATCAGTGCACCTACAGCAAGTGATCTATGTAGTTCTTGCAGGCAAAGGATTCTTACCCTTTGAGCAACTACTCACTATATTTTCAGTAGTGAGTGTATCGACATTCCAGCTCAGTTGTAAATACGCAACGCGAATTTAGTCGTGAGGTTGGTCGTAATCATGTCTCCAGTGTACAGGCAATTCGTTCCACAGTGGAAAAGTTTGAGTGTAAGTACACTCTTTTGGATCTTAGGCCTCCAACCAGATAGAGATTGGTGCGAAATGAAGAAAACCCGCGTAGCGGCCAGTATCAAAGAAGACCCCGACATGTCGATTCGGCGCCGTTCAGCTGAGAATCAACCCGATTTATTTTGTGGTTGGATTGGGGCCTACATCCGTATAAGTATTGACGTAAGAATTGAAGCCGAACGACCAAAGGCAACTCCTTGAGTTGGCTAATTGGGCACGGGAAATGTTGGCCTTAGATCTGGATTTTGTCCAAAAAAAACCATCTTCTCGGACGAGGTCCATTTTTGGCTCAGCTGCTATGTCAATAAGCAAAATTGGCGTTATTGGACGGACACAATTCACAAGTGTTCGGCCAAGCTTCAATGCATCCACAAAGATTGACGGTTTGGTGCGGTTTATGGCATGGCAGCATCATCGGACCTTATTTCTTTCGAAATGAGGAAGGAGACACCGTTACCGTCAATTGTCTCAGATTTAGAGCGATGTTAACCGACTTTCTGTGGTAAAAGCTCGACACCATCGAGATATCCGAGCTGTGGTTCCAACAAGACGGCGCTATATGCCATCTAAGCAAAGCAACGCTCGAAGTTGAGAAGAAGAAATTTGGCCACTGGGTAATATCCCGACGAGCGTTTGGGATTTGACACTACTCGATTATTTTTACTACGTCAAGTCCTTAGTCTATGCTAGAAAGCCAACCACTTTGGATGAGCTCGAGGTCAACATTCGACACTCCATTGATAGAATAACGCCGCACAAATTGGCCAGAGGTATCAAAATTTGGACCCACCGCTGGAAGGACTGCCAGCGAAGTCGAGGCGGCTATTTGAATGATATGTTATTCCACACATAATTGCATGAACGTAGCTTTAAAATAAAGCCAGAATCAATAGTTTTATATCTTATACGTTGCTGTTTTATTTAATTTTTTTTTCCTATCGTTCTTATCTGGGCACTCTATAGAAAATGAGAGGAAGCTACCTTAGGATGCTTCTATCGCGAGCATCCAACTTGCCGAGTTGTAGAGGCTGAGTAGCTGAGTCAATGAATCGCAAGAAATTCTCCAGACGAGTCCTGAAACCAAACGATGCTTCCTCTCCCCCTTCCCGGCCAACCACTCCTTTTCCACTGGCCTGGATCAAACTGTCATACGACCCGTGCTGAAGATGAACCTGGCTGAGGGCCCAGCTTCTCCAAAAATAGCTCAGTCGCAGACCGAGTATCCGGATACCTACCGTCCTGGCGACCTCCGGATTAGCTAGCCTTATCTGTATATGGCAGATCTCTGTACAGATGGACAACCCTTTCTCCGCTACTCGTGGGACCACATTATGGAAAACCTAAGTAAAACAAAACTCCTTTAATACCGGGCGGTAGAACGGTGACTGCACCGACTACCGGCAAGGCTCCTGTATTGTCGAGAGGAGGTAAAACTGTGTCAGGCCATGGTGCACCATCCTCTAAAGGCAAGCGCAACGAGCCTAAAAAAAAATCTTCAGGGAGTGGTAGGACTGTGGCAAGCCGTGGTCCTATAAGTTCCTCCACTCCTAGCAGCAGAAAATTTGTGGCAAACCAGGGACTTGTCGCTGCTCCCAAAACCCCTCTCCCCAAGGAGGAATCTGGAACTCAGCCGCGTCGGCAAGCTCCATCTAAGGTGCTCTACGTAAGATGCCGAAATGCTTCTCGCATCATCAAAACCTTCGGATCCATTCCGGAGGTTGAGAGAAGTGCGGACATAAAAAGCAAGATTGAATGGGTTCACAATACCCTAAAAGACGGATTACCCACTGCTTCCACTGCTCCCAAAACACCTAAAGACTCCTCAAAGCACCAGAGATCGTTGGAGGAAACCGTGTCAGTTCCCAAGAGGCCCAAAACCCACAGCGCCAAAGCAGCAAATCTGTGAGGTCTTTCAGTGAAGTCCTAAAGGACGCAATAATAATCGCGGTAATCGATAGGAACGAGACCAACGGTTCTATAACACCTGAACGGTGGCAGCTGGTCAAGCTGGACCACCTCTCATCACAAGCGGCGCTGGTTGACACCAAGGCCAAGACAAGCTCATCGCATGTGCCAATCAGAGATCTCTCGATCTCTTCACTAAGGCCATAGGTGGTTTAGAAGAGATTTGGCCAGGTGCAAAACTCGAGGTCGTATCTAAGGAGGACATCCCTAACAGACTTCGAATTCGTACCTGGATCCCAGCAGAACCCTCCTCCCCAGAAAGCATTCTGGAGATCATCAGGCTCAGTAACCCGACCCTTCCGACTCATGACTGGAAAGTCGCCAAACTGAAGGAACTAAAGGGTTCTTATAGATGCGCGTTGATCGTGATCAATAAGGAATGCCTTAACCCTCTAGCGTAGAGAAAAGGTATGATTCGGTTCGGATTCCAGTCAGTTCACCTAAGGGTCTACAAAAAGGATGAGCTGGATGATGATAAGCAACCTCCTCCTCCTTTAACGGAGACACCACTAAATACAACCTCAGATCCTGGAGCGTCGATATCCTTTCTAGAAATGGATAGCGACGACTCCAATCTATCCGAGCTGACAAGCAAGCCGTCGGTTTCCTTTTCTGACACCCCGTCGAAAATAGCGGAGTAGGTGGCGGCGTTTTCTCAGATATGCTAAATCTAAGCCTCTCTTTCTGTCTTCCAAATCACAGTAGCGTGTTCCAGGCCGAAATTTTGGCGATTAAAGAAGCTCTGTCCTGGCTGAAGAAAACGTGATATCTGCAAAGGATATCCGCATCTTTTCGGATAATCAGGCCGCTATTAAATCCCTGGACTCGGTCTCACTAAATTCTAAAACCGCCCTTGAATGCCGATCACCTCTTATGGAGATGGCAGAGCAGTTCAACCTTCACCTTTGTTGGGTGCCGGGCCACAGACACATTCCAGGGAACTGTAGAGCCGATGAACTCGCCAAAATTGGAACCACTCTACCTATTCTACCGGAAAAGGGTAGCATAGGTATACCAAGAACAGACCTTAGGTGGACTGTTGGACCAACATGTCTAGCGACCAAACAGATCTGGCCAAACCTGGATCTAAATAGCTCTAAATGTCTGATCCTTCTAAATAAGGAACATCTCAGCGCCATCATAGGTGTCATCACTGGACACTGCCTCATAGGCAAGCACGCAAGAAGGCTTGGCGCCTTTGCAAACGATTTCTGCAGAAGCTGCATGGACGAGGAGGAAGATGAGACAATCCTCCACCTACATGTCCAGCTCTCTCCCAGGAAAGAAAACTTCACTTAGGAGTTTTCTTCTACAACGACCTAAACGATCTAAAAAATATAGACGTAAACAGTCTCCTACGCTTCGTCAGAAGTTCAAACTAGTTCCTTCAATAAGAGGATCATAGATCCACGTGGGATCACAATGGGCCAATAGGTCTAAGTGGGTTGGTATTTCCAACAGCCACTCTTACCTGCCCTATCTACCTACCTTTGGATGTAAGCAGATCTTTGCATAGTAAGCTGCAATAATGGATTAAATTTTTCCGGCTATATCACCATGACCAGGTCCAGATGACACTTCTTAAAGCGTGTAAGCCATCACAACCATCGTTCCTTACAGTTCCTGCGAACCAATAGCAAATATTCAGTGAAATTTCCTCAATCCCTTCTGTTGCACCTTGACTACCAGTTTTACAATTACAATACGAAGGTAACTATGCCAAACAAAAATTACTGTGTATCGAGCTAGAGCAGCATTTAAATTTTGCTGATGTGTTTTTGCCTTACAGCAAAATAAAAATATCGGCAATCGGAATCCCCCTCTTTGACTTGCGGTCTAGGTCAGTGAGCTTGGATTGCTTCGACAAGGTGGTCAGCTTCAAGAAGCTCATTTTGCATTTGCATATCAAAATATTGATGTTAGTATCTGAAACGAAGTCTGGAAACATATCCAAGGCGACACCTACTACCGGTTTGCATCCAATAGAGGAAGAGTATAATTTGCATATTGGGATAGTTAATCCCTGTCATGCTGTCATTAAGTTAGACGGTGACAATGAAGGAACGATAGCAATTCGTTATTATTATATGCCTCCAAAGCTGTTAACAATAGGCCTACTTCAAGGCGTGATGTCAGTGGTACCTTACTTAGTGATCTTGAATCACCACTTTCCGAGGCGGACACACATCTTTGCGGTAATGAAGCAGCTCAAATGTAAATTGGCCATTAAATCGATGAAACACCATTTAAACTGAATATCGGCATTAGAGAACATAAAAATTTTTGGCGCAATTTGTGGTTTTTTTAACCTCTCAGCCGTTGGCTCCTTGGTTTTTTCTGTTTGCACCCCAGATCTATGCATTTTTGGACAAAAGACCATCGCTTTTACGCCCAGAATACTTCAGCATTTCTGGAGAACTGGATGTTCCTATGCTAGTCCTCCCAAACCGGAGAAGGAGGCATGGCGGATGAATTCAGTGACAGGAAGGAAGAAATCTCATATTTTATCAGATCTTTTTGCATTTAAAAGAGAGGCCAATATGGATTTTCAGGACTATCTAGGCGCCAAAATAAACTTGGTGGCAGACGAAGGCCTAATGGATAGAATGCAGCTTTTATGTACGCGTAGAGAGTTACTGACTCCGGGAGATCCGTGGTTAATAAACTTATTGTTTCGTAGAAATCAAGGATGAGGATGAACTTATTGCCGGAAACCATCCGAAATGATAAAAGGCCAACGTGGAACGTTTGGACCTAAAGCAGACACGTGCAGCCGATCACCTAGGGGACGGCTTTCTGTTGGTACAAAGCAAATATAATCATCATTCAGGTAATCCAGTTGAGTGGGCAGAGTGAAAGATGCATGAGGAACTGTGGCATGTATTACGGCGACTGTTACAGGTATCAGAAGCAACGTCTATTTGGGTACCAATTTTTTGTTAGGGCAAAGTAAGACAAAATTCTGAGAAAACCAGGTAAAAACAAATATTTATTATCGGAAATGGCCATGAAGACCAATATACTTTTGCATGCATTTAGACCAATTTTCGAAGAACTTTTTCAATTCCGAACGAGTGCAATTTAAACGCATCAACTGCTTCTTCAGGCGCGTCAAAAACGTTGATCTTGCAATATATTTTGATGTGCGGGAATAAAAAGAAGTCATTGGGTGCCATATTAGTGCACATCAATTCGATGTTTTGAGTGCTTAAAACGTCACTTATTTGAGCCGACCTATGAGAGCTCGCATTGCCGGTGTTTGGCGATTACTTTTCCTTATTCCCCAAATTGTGGTTGTACCATTCCGAATTGACCGTTCAACGTTGCTCTAATGGCACGGTGACGACGTGCCCTGTTTTTCAGGCGACAATTCTCTTCGGAATGATTCGTCCGTGAACAGCTTTTGTTATATTGAAAGACCCATAGAGTTGACTGCTATTTAGTTTCGGACTCATATGCATAGATCCATGATTCGTCGCCTGTCACGATGTTATAGGCGATCGGACCGCGGTCGAATTTCTTCAACATTTCTTTGGACCAATCGACACGAACTTTTTTTTTGAATGATTGTCAAATCATGCGTTGTTCAATGCGAAGAAATCTTTTTGACGGCCAAATGTTCGTGCAATATCAATCCCCGCACAGCATCGATATTTTCTGGCACAACAACCCATTTTGGACGACCGACATTCACGGAATTGGATCTGAAGTGAACGACGACTACGATCGAATTCAGAAAACCAGCGAAACACCAAAAGTCAAAGCGAGTTAATCGGCACACTGTTGCTGAGTTCGAAAATCATAAAAAATCATTACACGCGTTTTGAAAAACGCAAATAGTACACATATGACAAAACGTTCTGAGTACGTGTACCATTAAAAACTTCACGCTTTATGAAGCGTAGATTTAACGTATCTATAGCGGATTTGCCATATCAAAACTTAAGTAGCAACTATCACTTTTCCACAAAGACTGTCCTAAGGAAAGCAGGTCATCTTTGGTGGTACATCCAAAAGGCATAGCACATACGACACTTGGTTTCTCACCTTTAATGTTCTCAAGGAACTACGCGGTCTTCAAACCATCAGCCAAATAGATCAGGTTTCAATCGGTACTCCTACGGATACAGGAATATGCCTATTAATAGATATCCAAACAATCCGAATGCCCAATATAGTATATCGGAGATTCGGAACACTTTCCAGTTCAACCGTAGGTACCCTTACGGATATTTAAGACACTAGACTAACTGAAAAATTGTGCGAAATCACTGGTGGCACCGACACCAACCATAAAGTCGCCAAAAATGTCACAAATAAGCTGGGCTTCATCCGCACAACAACACAAAACATAGTTAGGCATATGTACCAAAAAAACGGGCTTAAAAGTGGCGCTATAACCTGTGGCGCTATACGAGCAAAAAAGAAAAAATACGAAAAACCCAAGTTTGAGGCCACGAAGGGATACAAGTACAGGTACGGCAAATATCGCTCAGAATTTTATCAAAATATAAACGTGTAAAGCCAGAGGGACCCGAACAGAAACTTGTAGAAGTGATCAAGAAAATTTAATAGTACTGACACAGTTGGTGGTAACGATATCGAAAATCACTTACGCAGTATGTTATACGACGGGGACGATCCTAATCCCGCTGTCACTTAACTTGGACGGTGAGAGCAAGAATTTTCGTCCACGTAACCAAAATCAAATCAAAACTAAAGCTTTACGAGGCTTACAGACAAAACGGAGAACTTACCGAGCTATTTATGAAAGCAGGAGACGACTTGATGGACAGAATACATCATCATGATGTCTGTGACACTATTTGCAAACGCTGATAACATTAGTGTTACTGGCAGAACGCAGTGAGCGTTGTATTGTACAAGTGAAAATGGACCACGCTGTGAATGAGGGTAAAACCAAGTATCATACAATAAGGTTCAGACTTTCTAGTTTAAATGATTAACTTTTAAAAAATTAACTTGATGACGGTTTGCTAAATTCATTCAAAAGACTGTTTCATGCCATTTTATATTTGAGAATAGTTTCGCGCATATGTCTTCCATGGATGCCTTATACAAGCGCATTCTTACTCGAACAATGTTTTGCTCCAAAGCGTCAATCGTTGCTGATTTATTCTGATAAACTAGTGTTTCGACTTCACTAGCCCCACAGAAAATAATCCAATGGGGTCAAATCGCAGGTCTATTTCTAGAAATCACTCTATTGCCACATCGTATTTTCAATAGAGCGATGTTTTCGTTGGTAGTAAGGGGTGGAACACCATCCTGTTGGAACCACTTGAGTGTTATGTTCTTTTTTTTTTAAAAAAAAAAAAAACTATTCCAAATAATCGTTGATCATTACATTGTACCCATGTTTATTGACAGTAACTTGTGCTTAGTCCTCATTTTGGAAGAAATAAGGTACGATAATGCGTACAATCGACGTACAATCCACATCATACGGACATTTATCTGAATGCGATAGTATTTGCTGAACTTCTTGAGGATTATCCTCGCTTCAAATAAGGCAATTCTGCTTGTTTATGCAGCCGTTTAACCAAAAGTGAGCCTCATCACTGAACAAAATTTGATTGAAAGGCTAACCTTCCACCAATTAGATCTTCTTATAAGCCTTGAGACCAAGACCTTTACGCAGAATTTTCCAGATAGTGGATGGACAAAGGCCAAGTTGCTGCGGACGACGACGGACCCATATCCACAGCCGCGATATTCTCTTCCCAATGCACTGTTCTCGTTCTTGTTGTGGTACGAATATCCAATAGCGTGAATTGGGTGCGAAAGTTTTCGATAACTCCGTAAACAGCTTTCAGATGGCCAATGATGTCTACCATAAACTTGGCAGCTCAATGTGACAGATGACTTGAAATGTAATCCCTATTGAAATATCTGACACTGCACAAGAAAACCAATTGTTGTGCTAAGCTGTCAACAAGAACGGATGCACGGCTACCTCAGTTGCGCTACAAGCGGAATAGTGAAACCTAGTTTAAGTTAGGTAATGTCAGCGTCGTGGTAATACAGGTGCTTTCGACCACCTGTGGGTCTATTGTGATATCATTGGCTGAGGAAGCTTGCCTACTACTCCTGCAATCATAAAGATTTCTTATCAAATTCGTCAGGCCGCTAATCTTCAAAATGAAGAGATCATTTAGGTCGCGAAATTCGCTACTGCTTAAGTATTGCATTCTGATTCGTGCCAATGCAGAGATTCATGTTAATCTTTGCTCCTGCAGCTCCTGGAGAAATTGTTGTGAAGACTTCTCAATCGTTGCGTATGTCTTTCAATGACACTGTGTCCAAGAGATATCACTTACCTTCATATTGATCAGCTCTTTTGATCGTTTAGGATCGAGCGTTGGTGACATTATTCTTGAGAGTTAGCACATTTTGCCATTTTCTGATGAATAGATCAATGCTAAATCAACGCGTGTAAATTGGGCAAACTTATTTTGAACACCATGATTCGGTTGGGAACACGATGAATCGTTTTCGCACTACGTACACTCTAGTGGATAATACGCATCCCCAAAGACGAAAAACAGTGCGAACAGTAGAAGTTATTGCCGTTGTGGAGCGCAGTGTTGAGGAGAATCCATGGCCGATGGCCGATTCGCCATCGTACACAGCAATTGGAGCTATGGCATGTATATCCACTTTGTGTAAGATTTTACTGAAAGATCTTCAGCTAAAAGCTTATAAGATCCAGGTGCAAGAGTTGAAATCGCGTGACCAACATACGCGTCGTAGGCTCGGTGAATATGCCGAAAATATGATTCAGCTTGATCCTCATTTTCAACGCAAAATTTTGTTCTCCGATGAAGCCTATTTCTGGTTAAATGAATACGTAAACAAGCAAAATTGCCAAATTTGGAGTAGAGAAAACCCAGAAGCCTTTGTCAAGACGGCCTTGCAACCTTTAAAACTTGCTGTTTGGTGTGCTTTATGGGATGGTGGAATCATCGGTCCATATTTCTTTAAGGACGATGCCTGCCAGAATGTTACCGTCAATGGAGAGCGCTATAGAAACATGATTCCTGACTTATTCGTTCCTCAGTAGAATGGCATTAACGTGGCAGAGCTTTGGTTTCAACAAGATGGCGCAACATACCACTCGGCGCGCGACACCATCAATTTATTGCGGGAAACATTTGCTGAGCGCATAATTTCGCGTAATGGACCTGTGAACTAGCCTCCACGATCCTGTGATCCCACACCATTAGATTACTTTCTTTGGGAGTATGTAAAGTCACAAGTCTATGCCGATAAACCAGAGGCGTTGGACGATTTGGAAGTCAACATTGCTAATATACGGCCCCAGTTGCATGCATGTGCCCGATATCATATTTAAACACTAATGCCATATAATTATCTATTAAATAAAGCTAAGATCAAGGACTCTGACATTAGTTTCAAGTGTTGTATTTCATATTGAATTTATATAACTCTAAAAAAAAACAACCTTTACTAAATTAAAGACATTTTTTGAACTTGCACCGCTGATGTGACAACGCTGGATAGCGTTGGTTGGTTATCTCTGTTCAAATTCTCAGACGCTGAAGTTTGTGTTGTTCATGCTCAATTCAACAGACGGCAATACTTTCTGGAACAACAATGCTGATGACAAATCAATAGCAGAGGTACAACCGAGGTGACAAAAACACTCCTACCATTAGCATCAAATCCAACAGATTTTTGAACATATCAACTGTGTCCTGAACTTAAATCAAATTCGAAATTAAGCCCAAATTGTTAAGTTGGTTCATTTTTGATTACGTCTTCTTTTTGTAGGAATTCACATGTGGCAACAACACAATGTATTTGTCTCCTTGCGCCTGCTTCATTAGATGCAACAGACATATGCCAGTGCTTTTCCAGTCTTTTGCTTTTTTTAGGAGCTGTCCTGTATGGTCTTCAGTTTCTTCCACAAATTTTGTTTTGTGGCTTCAGCGGAATAAAACCGGGTAGCCCAGAGTAACAACTTTAGTTTCAGGAACATAAAAAAGTCACACGGGGCCAAATCCCGACCATACCATTAATGTGAGATCAGACTTGGCGCGTTTCAAGAAACCTGTTTTTTAAGCGCAAAATATCCACTAAAGTCGAACGAACTGTCTCGTGGGGGATGTTCACAGTCAGATGAACGTACACAAACTTATCAGATGTAGCACGGCAACTAAACGTATTACTCAATAGTAACAAGCAACTTCTTCAGGATACAATCAGCAGATTTAGATTCGGTAACACAAGCAGGCAGATTAGATACGAGTTCAATCTACTAAATGTGTCTAAGGTACTATGATTTCTTTAGAGATCCCAATAATAGATATCCTTGTGAACGCTATTTGTGAAAACGGCAATGAAATGCAGGTTTTAGGCAACGAAGAAACGACACTTTCCAGTCTTTCATCGATACACAGAAGAAGCTCCATTCTGGCGTTCATTTCTTGGTCGAGAATGTAGGTGAACTTGTGAACGCTAGCTGAAAGTTCACCAAAGTACAACCAACATAACAACGGTCATATGAAAAACTACAACAAGTTCTGGAGAAGTTAAGAGTCCCCATTTGAATCCAAAAACCTTTATTGAAGCACTTGATTCGCCCATATCAAACAATTTTTCAGAAATTTAAATTTTACATTGTCTCCTTGAAAAATGCACTTTCGTGCAGGGAGACACTACTCCTGTCATTCCTAATTCAATGAAACCCAAACAGAAGCTCATCCTCCCCGAGATGCATAATTTCCAACGAAAACAATGCTAAATGCCAACAATAAAAGGTTTGCGATGGTAACCAATGATTGCATGAGGAAACTGTATTCCAGGAGGTAAGCCAATGATGAGACGACGGCGGCAGAGTTGCATGCAACTCTTGGCAGAGATGAGCCCTCGCTATGTGGGAAAACCACACAGTGGTAAAGGTCTAAGGTGTGCAAATAGCTGGCGGTAAAAGCGTTTTCGCTCCTTTGTAGGTTCTTATCATTGATTTAGGTGTTCTTGCTGGTGATGAGAAGGCAACTTGAATGGTTATGCCGCCTCCTCTGGCGGATCACATGGCATTTGTTTATTGTTTCGTAATGAGGTATTTGTAGGCAGTCAAAGTTAATGCGGCGAAAAGTCAAAGCCAAGATGCAGTTGAAGTAGCGTAATGTTATTCACTTAATATTGTAGGAGTATCTTAGGTGCCTTTTTGGTAGAAACTTTAACTATAGATGAGAATGGCGTCAATATCGAATATGTTTGTGTACCTATGCCTTTACCCTCTAACAGGCAAAGTTAAAATAACGAAGGGAAAGTAAATTTTTGTTTAGGTGAGAAGTATACTAAGTGAAAATCATTATTCGACGACGTTCCATGAAGGGTTAATTAGCCCAGTGGAAGTGGCGTTTGAACAGTTGGTCCCAACAGCAAACTGGATGGTCTAAGGAGTATAAAAGTCCTCGACTACCAGGGAAAAATTAAAGAGTAGCGAAAACATATTACAATGTGTTTGGGCACGCCGCTTTAAACTGCGAAATGCAGCCTCGATGCGTGAAGTGCGGAAAGAAGCACAAGTCCGAGGAATGCGCTCTAGGCAAGGACGGGGCGTCAGAAAAAATTCAAGTCTCTTGTGCGTTATGTAGAAACACGGAACACACCGCAAATTATCGGGGTTGTCTCAAATTCCAATACATCAAAAGAGTAAATCTGTCTCGGCAGCATAAAGTGGAAGTCAAACGTCCACTCGTGCAGGCACAAACACCAGCCGTTACTCCCAAAGTTACCAACGCCCAAATGGCGGCAGGTAGGGGAACTACGATACAACAAGCATAGGTAGCTTCTCATGCCCCAACGCCTAGAGCACCGGAACCTGTACCTGACATCCTGGCTATCTTGCTCTCTATTCCGGGGCAGATAGCTCAGCTTCAGCGTCAAATACAGGAACAGGCTACGCGGGTAGATCAAATATACGCGCTGCTGCCGGGCCTAACACATCTCCAGTCGTGATGGGTACGTACATGGTTATGTAGGAACATGGGACACACCGCAAATTATCGGGGTTGTCCCAAATTCCAATACATCAAAAGAGTAAATCTGGCTCGGCAGCAGAAGGTGTAAGTAAACCACCCACCCGTGCATATGCAAACACCAGCCGTTACTCCCCAGGTTACCTACGCCCAAATGGCGGCAGGTAGGGGAAATACGGTACAGCAAGCGAAGGTTGCTTCTCAGGCCCCAGCGCCTGGAGCACCGGAGCCAGTACCTGACGTGCTAGCAACCTTGCTCTCTATCCAGGGGCAAATGGCTCAGATCCAACGTCATTTAACTGAACAGACCGCGCGGGTGGATCAAATATACACGCTGCTGCTTGGCCTAACGCATCTTTTGTCGTAATGGGTACGTGTGTGGCGGAGCAAACCCTGAAGGTCCTTGCAGTGAATGTTAATTCACTAATTAGGTTCGAACGAAGAGCTGCACTGTTTAAGTTGCTTAAAGACCAAGCCCCTGATGTGCTTTTGGTTAGCGAAACTAAGCTTACCAAAAGAGACAAAATGAGACACAGGAGTTATAAAATATTACGAAGAAACCGACCCAACTCCATTCAAGGAGGTGGTGTTGCGATCTTTGTTAGGAAAGTAGTGCATTTCAAAAGAGTATACAGTCGTGTAGTACGTAGGTTTCAGGTGCTGGTAGCATGCGTCATGTACATCCCTCTCCGTAGTGGAAAGCGGAAGTACATGGTGTCTGTCTATGCACCTAAGTCTACTCAATACACCTTACTCATCTCAGAGCTCGAGAAACTTTTTCGATTGCTGAGGCTGGAATTGGAAGATCAAGGATTATTTTTTTTAGTACCCTTAAAATGTTTGCACACAGCACGGGCGAAGGAAAATCAGGGAGGATGGAAAGAGAGGTACCGATGAACGTTGGTTTGTTAAGATTATAATGACTAGGAAATAAAAAGCTAGGCAGGGCCTTCCATAAGCGAGTTGTTTGGTATTTGCAGAGGACGTCCGAAGGTGGGCTTGAGGGTGTACTGATGAGCATTCATAGCGAGACTGATGTTACGGTTAAAAGTTTGAAGGGGCCGAATGCTAATGGCGATTTCTATGAAGCACTGGTGGTGGAAATAGCAATAAAACAGAGTGAGACAGCAGACATTACCTCGGTGTTTTGTGATATTATCATCACATAATAGTTTTATCGCACGGTTTTGAATCGTATCTAGCAGGTGTATAAATGTTTTTGGCACACCAGACCGGATGTGGGCATTATACTCAAATTTCTGACGGATAACCGCCTTAAATGTTGTGGCCCGATCAGAGAGGGTAAAGTATTTCTTACATCGCTTGAGGAAACCCAGACATTTCGCAGCATTTTTGACAACACCGAATGGTCATTCCGACGCAGGTTGTCATTGATACATATACCGAGAATGGAAAGTTGCCATTCAAGGATAACGGCTGGGTGTTTAAATTTCGCCTTAACGACAGCAGACAGCATTGTGTCTTGGAAGCATTAAATTCCACTCTGTAAGTGGTTCCCCAATTAGTTATGCTGTTAATATCAGAGTGTACGTTCCCGTTCTACAGCCGAAAAACATGGACGTGAGTTTGGGAATGAATATGAAAAGCAGAGAATACTGTCATCACCAAAGGAATATATTGGATTAGAAGCAGCAGACAAGAGATGAAAATTAAAAAGAGTTTCGGAGAGAGAACGTAGCCCTGGGGCAGACCAACATTTATTTTGTGAATATCAGACTTGAAACCATCCAAGACAACTTGAATTGAACTTTCCGAAAGGTAATTTCTAATCCATTAAAGAAGAGAGTCATCGATCCCCAAAGCACGCATTTACGACATAAGAGCCTGATGCCAAACCCTGTCAAATGCCTTAGAAGTGCAACTATCTTGCTTTAGCCAGATTGACGTACGCTTTGGTTCCACTTTTCCGTGAGACATGCCATCAGATCACCAGTGGACCTGTTGCTACGAAAACCGTACTGCTGGTCATTGACATGTTTTTGCATTTCGAGACATTTCATGAGCTGACGGTTTACCAGCGTTTCCATGACCTTGGAAAGTAGGGATGTAAGTGCAATGGGTCTGTAGGAAGAGAGAGAGCAAGATTGGCCTTTATAAGGGACGGGCTGGACAGGAGTCCTAAAGAGTTGGATTGATGAAAAAGCTTACACAGTGGTTTTGCCAGCGTGAAAGAACACCTCTTCAAAAAAAGGAGAGGTATACCATCTGGACCAGCGGATTTATGTATGTTGAGATCTTTAAGTACTCTTGCTACTACACGAGTGCGAAAGTGGATTAGTCCCATTAAAGACTCGACGCACTCAAGTGTATGCGGAAACAAAACACAATCTGGGAGTGTTGAGCTAACCGCAAAGTCTGCAGCAAGCAGATTGGCCTTGTCCAAAGAGCTGACAGCTGGAATGTCATTGTAAATGAGCGTTGGGATGGAGGATGAGGCAGAATTTCTAATATTTTTGACGAACGATCAAAAATTGTTACTACCTTTGGGACATTGTCGTATTGGAATTTTACACGTTTAAGAAAGGCGTTGCAGCCATTTCTGGCTCGTTTGAACTTTTTTCGGTTTTCCTCTGTTGGGCTGGTTTTGTAGGACCGACAAAACAATTCTCTAACCCTGACAGCCTCTTTACAGCTCGAGTCGTACCATGCCTTTTCTTTTGGTTTGATACACTTCTTCCGATGAAGGATAAAGTTTCTCAATCCAAAGAGAATGGTGTCTGTGATCATATCAGCAGCGGCATCCACGTTGTTTTTGAGGAAACATAACGACCAATTAAAATTCCTAAAGAAGCTATTAAGACCGCTTCAGTTGGCTTTCTCGTATTGCCATACTGTTCTTTTAGGAATCTTTTCTCTAATTGTGTCTTCGGTGTACGAGAAATTAGCTGATATGACACAATGGCCCGACGAGCCTAGAGTGGAAAGCACATCAACGCAGTACTTGTCAGAGTGAGAAGTTAAAAACAAGTCCAGGGTGTTGGCGGTATGAGCGTGGGCTCATTTACCAGCTGGGTTAAGTTATTTTCCGCAGCGAAGATCTCAACACACCGTCCTTCGGGTGTTGTCGGTCCAGAATGTCGAAGCCACCCAGAATTGTGTAATATTGAAGTCGCCCGTAATAGCGATTCTGGTATGAGGATAAAGGGATACAATTCCTTGAATGGAGTCAGACAGCGCATCAAACTCGTTAAAAGTCGAATTGCTGTCCAGTTTGGGGTAGTGGATATCAATAGATTCGTTTTAATTGCTGAGAACATAAAAAAACCACATCCAACGGAATAACCCATTAATCCTAGTTGATAATGGCTAAAATTGCCATGATCAAGTTTAGTTGTTAGTCTGATTATCCTGTTAAATATTTCTGCAATGGGCAATGCAATTGAAATTTCTACAATTTTCGTCAAATAAAAACACTTTAGTCGATCTTGCGAACTTTATGTCTTCAAGCTGACATTAATTCCGGATTAAATTGTCATTCTCAAATCCGTATCTCTCCATATTGCACTGTCCAAGCGCAGTATCCATTTAATAAGCGCAGTGATAAAAAAAAATCAATTAAGCGATCAAATTTGCGATATTACCTATGCTATGCTCCGCCGAAGCACTTAACGTTTTCTTTAATTTTTTGTGATTTTTTTTTTGTTGTTGTTTCGTTTGAAATTCTTTCAGTGCTTAATAGCAATTCAATTAAATGTCAATAAAAAAAATAATACTCATAGGAATACAAAAAAAAAAGAAAAATAAAAATAAATTAACTTGAATGCAGAAAGCTAAATGTGTTATTAGCAAAGTTACGGTTGAAAGTATTATAAACATGTTTAGCAGAGGAAGACTACAGGAGGACTACAAAATAGAAACACATTTATCTTGCTCGTTTACAGATAAATATCTTGTTAATGCGACTTTAATTGCGGCATGCGGATATACGGCATGCTTCATGCATTCTGCCGCTCCCTCCA
This sequence comes from Volucella zonaria, assembly GCA_963966105.1. Classification (NCBI taxonomy): domain Eukaryota; kingdom Metazoa; phylum Arthropoda; class Insecta; order Diptera; family Syrphidae; genus Volucella; species Volucella zonaria. Next base: position 313,546,665 of record OZ014530.1, on the reverse strand, counting down.
ATACACCAATTGCACAGCAACTGCAACTTTTCATTTTATATCGGCCGGCTGTAAACGATGTTACAACGAAAATACGACCGCAACACTCACACACCGACACAGAGCCAATTTGATATGAACTAGATTTTTACCTTGTAATCGTATCTAGGGTTATTTTAAATTTAATTACACAGCAGACCCTAGAATTCTGTAATTACTCAATTTTTTCAAAATGATGTCCAAAGTATTAAAATTGTTAAATTGATTATATCGAATGCTTTTAACGAAAACGTTATAGTTGCAGTATATTTCATTAAATTTAATGACAAATCGATCACCAATCTACGAGGTCTTTGTTGGATAAGGAAACCGATGAAAAGGTTGCTTTTGACATTGTGACTTCGGATTACATGCATCTAGATGTTGGTTTTTAATTTACAAATAAGTCATTAGACTCGTAATTGGTTAATTGGCTGCATCTAACGTATATTGAAAGGAACGATTCTAGATATATTGGCCACATCACGAAGACCTAAGCTTTGAAGGTTGTTACTTTCAACATATCAGATTTGCGATCGACATAAGACAAAGCTCCAGCATTTAAAAAACTGCGAGAAACCAGCATCAACTTTTGGTATAGCAAGGAGATGAATGCCAATATCCCGGATGACAGAACACCGAAAAAGGACTATCAACAAATTTGACGTCAAACGGCTGCCATGCCAAGAGACTACTAGAAGCTTTTCGGAGCTAGCCTTCGAGAAGTCCTATTCTGCCAGTATCAAGCGCAAAAAACTATCGCCAGGTGTCGCATTTGATGTGCTAGACTTTACCCCATCACCATTACGAACATGCAGCGCAATGAGTCGTTTTTCAAGGTTAGCAGTGAAGAGAAGGACGAGAGCTGAAGACTGTGTAATGACCAAGGCGACTAGAATTCCGCAGTCAGGTAGTCTAAGGTGTCCAGACTCTCAATGAGTACCCGGAGCCAGGACCGGTGGGAGGTTCGTGGCGAATGGGTCGTTGCGCGCAACATCCATGTCATCAACGAGCCGAGTCGGGTATATACAGATTCTTCCAAATTGGCTGTCAATTATTCAGTCTGTTTTGCAAAGTCACCATGGACAGACATAGCGTTCAACAACACGGGCAAATGATAAAATTGTTTCATCAAAATTGGTGTTCTGTTCGGATGACGTTCCGCGAGTTTCGCCCATTTTACGATCGCCATAATCGTCCTACCGAGAGGACTTTTCGCAGTGTGGTAGATAAATTTGAGTCCACTGGTTCAGTAAACGATAAACCAATACCCGTTCGTCGACGAAACGAAAGATCTGCCGAAAACATCGCCGCTGTCCGTGAGAGGCAGCATATTTCGCGCCGCTCACAAGAACTCGGCCTGTCGCACACCCAAACTTGGCGAATTTTGCGTCATGACTTGGGCTCACATCCGTACAAAATTCAACTGACCCAGGAGCTGAAGGTAAACGACCATAGTTAATGACGTGAGTTCGCTGAATGGGCTCTGGGGCAGTTGGAAACTCACCCTAATTCTCATCGAAAAATCATTTTGAGCGATGAGGCCCATTTCTGGATGAATGGCTACGTCAACAAACAAAATTGTTGAATTTGGAACGATATCAATCCACCAGATCCAAGAGCGTCCAATGCATCCCGAGAAAGTCACTATTTGGTGTGGATTTTGGGCTGGCGGCGTCATCGGTCCATATTACTTTGAGAACGCCTTTGGCCAGGCCATCACCGGCAACTTGTTTTGGCCTGAATTGGTTAATATGGACACTAACGACATATGGTTTCACCAGGACGGCGTTACGTGGCAAATAGCTCACGCCACATTGGAAATTCTGCAGAAGCGATTCGAGGGCACGGTCATCTCACGTAGAGGTGATGTGGTCGTGCGATTTGACCCCGTTAGACTTTTTCTTGTGGCGTTTTCTGAAGCCGAAGGTCTATGCGATTAAGCCGCAAATCACAGCGGCCCTCCAAGCCAAAATAACCCATGCCATTGGTCAAATTCAGCTTGATTTATGCGCCAGAGTCATGGAAAATTGCACATTTGGGATGCGCGCCACCCCGAGATGCCGCGACGGGCATTTGAACGATGTTATATTTCATATTCTACGTAACGGCATCGATAGGCCTTCACACGAATAAAAAATTTCTATGATATCTCACACACACTTTGTTTTATTTAAATTTAAAGACAGGAAGCACTTAGTGAAAGACCCTTTACTTTTGATGTGGTCAACGTTGGCAGAAGTGACATTGACGTTACTTTTGCCAATGAGGCAGGCAGCTTTTAGGGCGTTTAGCTTTACGTGGCGGGTGAGCTACTTTGAGATCGCTTACGTAATAGAGGATAGGGACACGGTTTCTGATAAGAGACAGTGTTTGCGAGACTCTGATTGGGATGTTTATGGTACACGTATACTTGCGGAGGTCTCTTCTTTGTCAACTTAAGTGTGTGGCAGTCCAAACGTCGACCGACAAATCGTTCATATCAATGAGTGCGTAAGGCGGGTTAATGACGAACTCTATGAGAGGAGCCGTAGGGCAAATCTAAAGAGGGTAGAACCGGTGTTTGACTGAGAAACGAAAGGTAGTTCGAAACCTAAGGAAGCGATTCCAAAAGGCTCGGGCGGTCAACGCTGAGAACTTGGCTCAGTTGGCCATTTCGGCTAGGGCTCGCTGAGTATAAGTGTCCCATAGTCAGCACAAAAGAGTCTCATTGGCGAACGTTTGTCTCTAATAATAGGGACGATCCCTGGGGCAAACTTTATAAGATTTGCAGAAGTATTAAGAAGACTGCTGACAACGAAGGTATTCTACATGGAAAGATTGCCTCACTGCATTGCTTGGTCAGTTCTTCCCGACAGAGGGGCGCTTCGAGGACTCTTTGAATAAAGAGCCTCCGGTCCCTCCGGAATTAAGAACTAAAGAAGTCGGATATTGTGTTTCATTTCTTTGCTGATGAAATGACTGGAGAGATGGTGAAAGCCATCTGGAAAGCCGTTCCACAATACCTGCTCTGCCTATTTAGCAAATGCATTGGTTGTAGTTACAATACTTCCCCAAGGATTGGAAAGAGGCAAGGATGGTCGTGCTCTTATACGTCTGACCTAAATCCTATCGGGGTATCAGCCTGCTTCCGGTGCTTGGGAAAGTACTGGAAAAGTTTATGGTGGAAAGGATCTCGGATAACATGACGGAACCAATGTTCCCCTTCCAATTCGGCTTTACAACAGGCAAGTGTGTTGAGGATGCATGGCTTTTCTTTAAAGACAGAATCCAGAGAAGCAGCCAGGGTGGTTATACGCATCATTATAAACTTCAAAGATGCCTTCGATAGCTTGAACTGGCAGAAGATACTAAACAGGTTGCAAGAATTGGGAAATCGGGAAATTGGGCTTTGGGGAAGCTATTTTTCTGACGGAAAAGCGAGTGTGGTCAATTCGCATGATAGCGTTTCAGTGGGCGTCGTGAGGGTATGCCCCCAGTGGTCCATCTATGGCCGCTTCGCTTCTACGGCGATTAAACGAGTTCTGTGGGTTCTGCGCTTATGCAGATGACTTATTCCTAATCCTTGAAGGTTAGTCCAGGGCCCTTGCGGAACAACTAGGAGAAAGTGCTCTTGCAATCGTCGCTGAATAGGGAGAAAGCGTTGGGGTTAATGTGTCACAGTAGAAGACGGTTTCAATGCTGCTTAAGGGTAAATTGAATACAAGAAGTCGGCCTCCTGTGATTCATATGAACGGCGTTAGCATTAGATGTGTGACTGAGATCAAATATCGTTGGGTGAGCGTATGAAATTCATGCCTCACCTGGTACGATTGAGACAACGTATGTTTATGTAGTGCTGTAGGCCAGGTAAGGCGCATTCTACGATCTGACTGGGGGCTTAACAGGCGTTCTGTCCGTATCATATATGATGGTTGTTTGTGCAGCATATGGATAATCGGTATGGTACAACAGGGTTACGACTGTGGACTTTGGCTTTCCAAAGAATCGCTTTGCTTGGTTGTCTACCTGTATGCCACATGGCGATTTTCATGTAGTACTGGTGGTGGAAATAGCGATAAAACAGAGTGAGACACGAGATATTACGTCGGTGTTCGAGGGTGTCCATTGGTTGAGTGATATTAGTATCACATAATAGTTTTATCGCACGGTTTTGAATCGTATCTAGCAGGTGTATAGATGTTTTTGGCACACCAGACCGGATGTGGGCATTATACTCAAATTTCTGGCGGATAACCGCCTTAAATGTTGTGGCCCGATCAGAGGGGGTAAAGTATTTCTTACATCGCTTGAGGAAACCCAGACATTTCGCAGCATTTTTGACAACACCGAATGGTCATTCCGACGCAGGTTGTCATTGATACATATACCGAGAATGGAAAGTTGCCATTCAAGGATAACGTCTGGGTGCTTAAATTTCGCTTTAGCTACGGCAGACAGCATTGTGTTTTGGAAGCATTAAATTCTACTCTGTTAGTGGCTCCCCAATTGATTATGCTGTTAATATCGGAATTTAATGAGCTTAACATAATCTGGCGTTCCCGTTCTAAATCCTAAGAGCATGGACAAAAGCCCGAGACCAAATATAAAAAGCAGAGAGTTCTGTCGACAGCAAAGGAATATATTGGGTTAGAAGCAGCAGACAAGAGATGAAAATGAAAACGAGTGTCGGAGACAGAGCGGAGCCTTGGGGCACACCAGCATTTATTTTGTGAACATCAGACTTGAAATCGCCCAAGACAACTTAAATTGAACGCTCCGAAAGGTAATTTCTAATCCATTAAAGAAGAGAGTCGTCGATGCTAAATGCACGCATTTTCGAGAATGGGACTGATGCCAAACTGGGTCTGTAAGAGGAGAGAGAAGTAGATTCCCTTTTTTGGGACAGGCTGAACAAATGCTGTTTTGCATCTGCTCGGAAAGAGCCCTAAAGGGTAGGATTAACGAAAAAGCTTACACAGTGGTTTTGTCAACGAAGAATAACACCTCTTCCGAAACAGGGGAGATATACCATCTGGACCAGCAGGTTTGTGAATGTTAAAATCTTTAAGAACTCTTTCTACTACTCGAGTGCGAAAGTGGATTTGCCGCATTGAAGATTCGACGCACTCAAGTGTAGGCGAAGACAAAGAACATTCTGGAAGTGTTAGGCCAGCCACAAAATATACAGCAAGCAGATTGGCCTTGTTCAAAGAGCTGACAGCTGGAATGTCATTGTAAATGAGCGTTGGGATGGAGGATGAGGCAGAATTTCTAATATTTTTGACGAACGACCGAAAATTGTTAGTACCTTTGGGACATTGTAGTATTTTTTGCCTAAGTTTTAGGTCGTATTGGAATTTTATACGCTTAAGAAAGACGTTGCAGCTGTTTAAACTTTTCCGGTTTTCCTCAGTCGGGTAGGTCTTGTAGGACCGAAAAAACATTTCTCTAACCCTGACAGCCTCTTTACAGCTCGAGTCATACCATGCCTTTTCTTTTGGTTTGATACTCTTCATCCGATGAGGGACAAATTATCTCATTCCAAAGAGAATAGTGTCTGTGATCATATCAGCAGAGGCATCCACGGCGTTATCGAGGAAACATAATGACTAGTTACAATTCCTAAAGAAGCAGTTAAGACCGCCCCAACTGGAGCATATTGCCATTCGGTTTTTTTAGGAATCTTATCTCTAACTGCGTGGTCGGTGTACAAGAAATTAGCTGATATGACACAGTGGTCCGACGAGCCTAGAGGGGATATAGTACATTATTCTTGTATTTGTCAGGGTAAGACGTTAAAAACAAGTCCAGAGTTTTGGCGGTATGACTATCAACGTCTGGTATTCGTGTGGGCTCATTTACAAGCTGGGTTAAGTTATTTTCCGCTGGGGAGATCGTCTGTCCAGAGTGTCGAAGTCACTCAGAATTGTGCATATTGAAATCGCCCGTAATGACGATTTCAGTATGAGGATAAAGGGATACCATTCTTTGTAGGGAGTCAGACAGCGCATCAAACTCGTTAGGGTCAAATTGCCGTCCAGTTTGGGGCTTCTGTAAATAAAGCGATGCTTGATAATTTGCTTACGGAGATGGAATTTTAACCACATGAAATTGAATTCCGGATTGGAACAGAGACTACATTGTGGTAGAGTTTGGTAAGCGACATCACTGCGCACGTAAATAGCAAGACCGCGGTGAGAGAGGAATAATGGCACTAGTTCTTAGCCAGGTAGCCTCAGATCAGAGTGATCTGAGTGGTGTGTGCGGTGATCTACCTGTGTCCTACGAAGTGCCAAAACAGCTGGTCCGTATTTACAGACGTGGACGTACTCAGAAAAGTGATTACTTTTTAGCCCGCCTATATTGGCAATATCCACTCTAAATTCCCGAATCATTATAAAGAAAGACAAACACAAAAAACACAAACACCGACGTTACTAAGCACAGCTGTGAAGTAAAAATTCAGAGTTGGTTTACCGATAACGGTCAACGAAAGTGCTCTTATTTTAGAGTTGCTTTTTAGTAATAATAAAAAAATAGTCATATTTGGGATGAATTTATTTTACCTTATATCTGGAAAACTCTAAGCCCCAGGCAAAAACTTTGTATGGTGAATTTTTGAATAACATTATTGCGCACGCAAATAATAAATAAGAAAAAAAAATTACTAGCACACTTTAACGAGATAAATGCGAATTTTCCAAAAGTGTGTTAAAAGAAATTAAAAAAAAATTTGTGTTTGAAGACCTTGAAGACTATGGTAATAGTGTTTAAACATAGATTAATCACTAATCAACTGACTATCAAACGAGCTACTTTGATCGCTCCAAAAGTTATAATTATAAAATTGTTGGTACCTAAAGGGTTTTTTAAAAGTCGCGCCTACAATGTTGATACCTACTGAATAATTTCTGAACCCTACCTTTTCTATGTCATTTTTGACATTTGTGAAGTAGACATATGTACATGGATAGTTACACGCTAGAACAATGTATTCAAGTTATTCAATCTTAGTATGAAAATCGTCGATCTTTAAAAAATACTTATTGTAGAATTCGTGACTTTTTTGTTGTCAACAATTCCAAGGGTAGTGGAAAAATTTGAAGAAACTGGCTTTGTCGAGAATCGAAGAAGGTTTGGCAGATCAAAAAGTGGACGCTCTACTACTGCTGTAGCACAAAGTGTCGCTGAAGAACCTTCAATGTCAATATCACGACGTTCTCAGGCATTAGGTAGTTATCCATCGATTGTTTGGCGTATTTCTATAAAGGATTTGCATTTGTATCCCTGAAAAATTCAATTAACTCAAGAATTGAAGCTAACACATCAAAATCAACGCAAAGCTTTCATCAATTGGTTGTTAGAACATGATGCTAGTTTTCCACCAAAATCATCTTCAGTGATGAAACTCAATTTATATTGGATGGATACGTCAACAAACAAAATTGTCGCATCTGGGGAGAAGAAAATCCTCGAATAATTTAAGAAAAATTATTACATCCACCAAAAAGTAGTTTGGATAGATTTTGGGCTGGTGCAAGCATAGGTCCATTTATCTTCGAAAATGCAAATGAAAAAGCTGTTACTGTCCATGGAGAGCGCTATAGCCTCAGTTTGAAAAAATAGACTCAGGCGATTATTATTTTCAACAGGATGGAGCCACGAGTTACACAACAGGTACAAACATCCCGATCCAAGTTTCCAGGACGATTTATTTCACGTACCTAATGGTGACATAAACTGGTCACCTAGATCATGCAATTTAACCCCATTAGTCTACTTGAACAAGCTAACAGCAATTGCACAGCTGGAAAACAATATTCGGACCAAAGTTAAGGAACTTAATGCGGTAATGTGTAAACGAGTCCTTGAAAATGCAAACGGTCGTATTAGAGCATGTAGATGTGATCATTTGAATGATTTTATTTCTCACTAAATAATTGTTAAGAGCCATATTTCTATAAAAACAAAAACACCAGAAAAAAATCTAACTATTTACATGCTTTCCTTAAAAAAAACATCTAGGCGTGACTTTCGACAGACTCTCTACTTCTCTACTTGTAAACACTCTGCAACTCAGTGGCTGATGATTTTTTTCATAACATAAACCAGTGAATCAGGTCCCAAAATGTCTGTATCCCCAAACGCACCACATTGTATACATAGGTCGTTGGAAAATCCGACACAAAAAGCAAAAGAGTCTCAAGTTACACGCGTGTCGAAGTAAAAGTGATTTGATCACTCAAGATTGACCCGCATGTAGAATGGTCCTAAGATCCTAAAATTTAGCCCACCAGTAGGACCGCAGTTACTTGGGAAAATGTGTAACATTTAGCATATCTATACCGCGATATATATATACGAAAAGAGAAAGAATTGTGTGAGAATATTATACAAAGATACAACAAGACGTTCTACTCATACAAATCAAATTAAAAGCGCGGCAAAAGCCTTTAATTAATTTGGACACGTGTAGTTCATAAATTACCCTCGAACTAGGTTATGGGAAAATCCTTTTCAACTTTATAAACTCCTGTCCTTATTTCCAACGACAAAAATAATAAACTGACAGCTTAGCAAACATAACAAAAAAAAAAAAAAAAACGCCCTCCTGTTTAGTGGTGTGAAAAAGTCACACAAGAACGTGAATCATGATACGATTAAATGCATGTTGCAAAAACAATCCAGATACAAAAACGACCAAATCCCAATTGCAATCCTTGTTATCTTAACGCGCCCTGATCGCCGCAAACCCTAAAAGAAAAACACTGCCACACAATATAAATCTGAAACAAAATGGCAAACGAGGATCGAATGCGCATGCTCTTCACACCAACCCATCGCGTCGCCGCGTTTTTCGGTATCCGTTCAATGTACTTCTTCTGTTGACTGTCAGACTGACAGATGCAACCAAGTGTGATATTTGATCCCTTTTTGATTCATTCCAGTTTTTTTTATTAACTGAAAGAGTGTTGTTTTTTTTTTTTTTTACTGATTTACTTGTTTATGCGTTCGCGCCTCATCTCCTTCGTTTTGATCAGAACTACTCGTATCTGATGGTACAATTCATTGACAGGGATATCTGAGATCGGAGACGTCAGAATCACCCTTCGGTGTGCAGGAGCTCTCGTCAAAATTGCACATAATAGAAGTTAATTATTTTTGTCTGTGATCCAGGAACCTTCGCTTATTGGATCTTTAGGTGTTGTGTTTTTGTAAGGCTACCCTCTCCGTGTAGCTACTTTAAAGTCATTGTTTGTCATTGTCATAGTCCGTCCATATGAATGTATCTACTTAGTTGTAGCTAACCAATTATGAGGAGGGCTTCTTGGAATGCATCGGCATCGAAACACCCTTGTCAGCTGTCATTGTGCTGTACGAGTACGAGTATCTACGATGATGGGTAAAGGATTTTTCTTTTCAAATTCTTTAAATTACAAAGAATTATGAATCGGACAATCAGTAGACGAAATGGGACTTGATATTCAGTGAATTGATGTTCAGCAACCACCAAAAGTGGCGCTCTAAATACGTTTAAATGTGATTTAACGAGGACGAGACAAGGATGACAGACAAAAGGTATCACAAGTTCGAAAATAGTGAAGAAATTGAAATTAGTTTTTCAGACTCTCGGTCGGATTCACCTTGATGGACATATCTTTTTTTTTTTTGTTGCCTTTTGCCCGATTTCGGCCGCCTGAGGGTAATAAGGATGTACAGATGTCAAAATGAGAACATGCACACAATATGAATGATGATTAATGACATTTGGGTTTGTTCCAATTTTCGACGAATGCAAAGAACTGCCGACCAACAGAAGTTTGAAGTGCGCAGGGTTGTTCATTTTGTTAATTAGATTTTCATTAACCGAAAATGGGGGATAGTCGATCATCTTTTATAACGATGATGAGTGTAATTTATTTTAAAGTCAATGTGGAAATGGAAATGATGGGAATTTTGACAATTTTTGATTAAAATTAGCAGTTGGTCATGGCGCATTGGGAACTTGAGGATGTGTGTCGTACGCTTTCGTATGAAATGGCCTCAGTCGGTGTTTTATCTTCTGTCAGGCAACGTCGGTCGTCCGAAAACGTGCTGTTTGCTGACTTATTTTTACACAGTTTTTGTAAATATGGAACAAAGAAACCCAACAAACGAAGAGGTGGTAGGAGTGTTGCAAGCGGCGGACAGCGAGGACAGTGATGGAGATTTTTCCAGCGATGACTACCACGTTGACCGCAATTGGCAACCTACGGGCGGGCAGAATTCGGATAGCGACTCTGACATTAGTGATGTCAATGTTTTCAAAGCGGAAGCTTACAGTGATGAAGAACAAGTAGATGCCGAAAATGAAGACACATCAGTCGCCAATAATGATTTGCCAAATTGGACCGAGTTTTCATAAAGACAAAAAACCTTCACTTTTACGGACAGATGTGGTTTCCTCATATGGTAGATGTTGCAAACAATATAAGTTGCCTTGATGCGTTCAACCTTTTTGTCGACGAACAACTGATAAATATGCGGAACGCATTTGGAAAGAGTTACTCTTACCCGAGCATGGCGGAAAAAAAATTAAGACCTACAACCAGTCAACAAATGAAGAAATTTCTCGGACTTTTATTATGGAAGGGTTGGGAATCTGGGAGACTGTTGGTCTAAAGACCTTAGGTACAATTTTGGAGTTCCCGCAAAATCAATGTTCCTCAATCGTTTTCAGCTTTTGCTGCATTTTCTCCATTTTGCGGAAAACGGTTTGATTATCCCAGGTGATAGAATTGGCAAACTTAAGCCTCTTTTGGACACGCTGCACACAAATTGTCCAAGAGTTTTCATGCCTGGAGAAGATATAGTAATTGACGAAATCATAATTCCTTGCAGAGGTAGACTAGTTTTCCGCCAATATATCCCAGACAAAGCCCATCCTTATGGGGTTAAATTATTCAAGCTATGTTCGACGGAAGGATTTACATGGTCCATGAAAATCTACATGGGTGAAAGCTCAACAGGTGTGCGGGAAGTTGGGCTCGCAAGGAATGTTTGCGAGGAACTGAGTTGCAGTTTGAAAGGACAGGAGCGTACCCTTTTCGTAGATAATTTTTACATGAGCTACAAACTTGCACGTTCCATGCTTCATCAACAAACGCACCTGGTTGGAACCTTACGGGCCAAGAAAAAATATTGCCCAAAAGAGGTAATGAATGCTACGTTGAAAAGAGGCGAAATGGTGGCCCAAGAGGAGGAACCTGGGGTGGTTGTGCTCAAATGGAAGGACACCCGGGATGTCAGGAGTCTTTCGACGAAACATGCTCCAGTTATGGTTGCCGTAAATGACCAACTACCTACAGACTCTAACGAACCATACCGTCCACCAGTAGAGGCAGGAAATCAATCCGGCAAGGAGTTCGATATAAACCTCTTGCTGTTGTCAAGTACATTAAGGGCAAATCGGGGATCAATCTCTCTGGCTTCCTATGCTACTACACTCAGACGAGGTATCAAGTGGTACAGAAAAGTTGCGACGAACTTTTACTTGGGTCTCAGTGGTTATTTCGCTCCACGGGGAGCATTTAATGGGGAGACTAAATTCTTAGTGGAAATTGGCTTGATGTTGATTTCTAGTCAACTACTTGTCTTGCTTGATTTTCGTTAACTAAAAAAAATGGGTGATAGCATATGTCTTTCGGGCGAGGCTGGGATTCGAACACCGAACCATTCGATTTGGAAGCCAGTCCACTACCACTTGAGTCACGGCCACCCACGGCAAAAAAATTGTCTCACAGAAAGTGTTTAGCTTAGTTTTACTTTCAAAATCACACTGGGACCACGCAAGTCACACTAAAATGTTCACCAGAGGACACAGAAACTGAAACGGCTATAAAATGTCATATACCGTCGGACAAAAAAGTACGACGTGGTCCTAAGAGAGTTGTTAGGTGTCGTACGATGTGGCAGCCAATCTGTTAAGCAATAGTGAATTCCATCGACGAATAGCATTAACTAAAAATTGTCTTTCAGGCTTTAGGCAGCAGAATTAAACAAGCAGGATCCAGGAAATCCAAATGTCAACGAAAATTAAAGTATTAAGCACAGATAACGGGAGAGAATCCTTAAGTGGAGAATTTAACCAATTTCTATCGGATTGTGGTATAAAACATCAACTTACTGTGGAATATGTACCTGGACAACGTTGTTCTCAAAGAAATATTTACCGATGACGCCTCCAGCCCAAAACCCAAACCAACCAGTGACTTTTTGGGGATACATTGGACGCTCTGGGATCTCATGTGGATTGCTATCGTCCTAAATCTGACAATTTTGTTTATTGAGGTACCCATTCATCCAGAAATGGGTCTCATCGCTCAAAATGATTTTTCGATGAGAATTAGGGTCAGTTTCCAACTGCTCCGGAGCCCATTCAGCGAACACACGTCGTTGTCTATGGCAGTTTACCTTCAGCTCCTGGGTCAGTTGAATTTTGTACGGATGTGAGCCAAAGTCATGACGCAAAATTCGCCAAGTTTGGGTGTGCGACAGGCCGAGTTCTTGTGAGCGGCGCGAAATCTGCTGCCTCTCACGGACAACGGCGATGTTTTCGGCAGATCTTGCGTTTCGTCGATGCACGGGTGTTGGTTGAAGGTTTTCTGGACTAGTGGTCTCAAATTTATCCACCACACTGCGAATAGTCCTCTCTGTAGGACGATTACGGGGAACGTACAATAAAATAGGAAAAGCGCACGGAACTTTATCCGAACAGAACAACAATTTTGATGAAACAATTCTATCATTTGCACGTGTTGTTGGACGCTATGTCCGTCCATGGTGATTTGGAACACTGAATAAATGACAGCCAATTTGATAGATGTAGGCTTCAACAATATGGCCGCTATCAACTGTCAAAGTTCGGAAGTCCCTATGGGAAAACCCTGTAGTTCAGATGGTATTCGGCTTCAAGTGAAATGTGCTTAGCAGCAAACTATGAATCAACATGAGTGCAGAAATTTTAAAGGAACCTTTCGTGGCCACGAAACAAAACATTTTAAAGGTATTAGGCAGTGCTTACGATCCCTTGGATCTGTTATGTCCTGTGGTCATTCGGTTAAAAGTCTTTTTCCAAACACTTTGGCGATTAAAACAAGGTCGGAATGAATTTCTCACTGCAGACTTAAACTAAGGAATAGAGCAGTTGTTTTCAAGATTTTGAAAGAATAGATAATTTTTTTTACCACGTTGGATAGCGGTTAGTAATGAGTTGAATGAGGTGCAGGATATTTAGGGCAGTGGCCTATGTACGAATACTGCGGGAGAGATTAATGTAATATTTTTTTGTGCTAAAGCCCGAGTAGTGTCCTTAAAAGAAACGAAGAGCGAAGAAATATCTTTACGCAATCTTGACTTACTGCTGCTGTAAATGCAGCGAGATTAAAATTTATATTACAGAAATTAGCCACGCCGTTCGAAAATGATTCTTTAAGGACCGATTCTCGAATTGCGCTGCATTGGATAAGAGATGCTCAAAAATTGAAGGTGAATGGAGAAATTGCTCAGGCAAACTAAACCCAGCAGATTTGTTAACTAGAGGCATATCGGTGGAGAAATGTGAGTCAACTTCAGATTGGAGCAAAGGACCGGAATGGCTAAGAAAACCGAAATTGATGTGGCCTATCCAAAATCAATTTGCTGAAGGGTGATCCATTTTATTTACCGCGTTTGAAGCACCTGGAGAAATCAAGGCTTGCGAGAAGGTTGAAGCTCTATTCGAATGTGGAAAGGTCAGCTCATGGTATAAACTTTCGCGGATTACTGCATATGTGAGAAGAGCAATTGATAAATTTAGAGGTAAACACGGCCAACCGAAATTTATTGAAGCGTGTGAAATAGAGATTGTGGAAAAGTATTGGATACAGATTTTAATATTGAATTTGTTTGTTTACTTAAAGGAAACCCAATACCTAGGTCTTCAAAGCCTTCCCCATTTAATCCTTTCAGAGATAAGGAGAGGTTAATTCGTGCTGGTAACAGATTACAATTATTGGAAGACACATTCGATGTAAAAATCCGAGTTTTCTGCCTAAATCTGGTCATTTCAGGAAGCTTTTGGTAAGGCATTTTCATGAATTAACTCGCCACAATTGAGTAAATATTGTTTCCAGGCAGCCGTCAGCTCTCATTAAAGGTATCATTCGGAATTGATTGCAAGATTTGTCAAAGGTTTAAGACAAAGCCAGCATGGAATCCTTTCGAACCGCGCTCCCACACGACTAATATGACCAGGTGCACTGTCGTTATTGAGTGCAAAGTCTCGAGTTGCCCCAATTAAAATCGAAAGCATTCCTGAGTTAGAATTGTGCGCTTTGGAGCTGTTGGTAGCGCTTCTCGCTAACATTATGCCAAACGTGGTCCACTTAGTTGAGGAAATTTTTCTGTGAACTGATTCAGAAATAGTGCTTAGTTGTCTGCATATCCGTATACGTGAAAAGTTTCTGTAGCTTATAGAGTATTCAAAATGCAAACTGAGCTACCGGCAGCAGTTTGGAAACATGTTGGGTCTAAACAGAATATCGTTTCCAGAGGAGCCTTTGCGAGCGAGTTGCTGGAAAGTGGGTAGTTTTGTGGACCATGGTTTCTATGTCTGGGGTTGTTCCAAAATCAGTACCAGTATCCCTGGAAAAAAAAAGGAGAGAAGCTGTGCTATTAGCTGCTAGAGTATCTTCCGAATTCAGTGAAAACTACCTGAAGTATACCGACTTTCAAAGGGTATTACGGGTCTTTGGATAACTAAGTGGAAGAAAACTGTAGAGCGACTATCAAATGTATCAGAGAAAGGTAAGGTTAATGTATTCGACGCAAGCGGCACCCCCTTACTCTCAGCGAATATACTGAATGACGTGTTGACTAGGATACCTTAGCACGTCCAACAGAAAGCCTTTAAAGAAGAAATTGAGCAGTTGGAAATTTTTAATCCTTTCCTAGATACAAATTTTGTTAAACTACTCCGAGTTGGTGGGCGTTTGCAGAATGCGAACATTCTGTACCCTATTCTCAAAATCTAACCTATTTGTACAAAACTTGTTGTTAATTTGCACAGGAAAAATTACCATGCTGGGGCGCAGGCACTAGTTGCAATCATCAGACAGCGCTTCTGGGTTCTTAATGCGTGCAAATTGGCGAAGAAGGTGGACAACTGTCAGTTGATAGAGTGCAGCCGTCCAGACCGTTCCACAAAACACGTCGAGGGCAGCGAGTTTACAAAGCGTATGTTGTGATATTCGTGTGTTTTGCAGTCAAGGCAGTACATCTGGAGGTGGTATCCGATCTGTCCACACAAGGTTTCATAGCAGCCCTCAAGAGTTTTGTCGCGTGACGGGGACTATTTAGTGACATCTTCTGCGATAATGGGACGAACTTCGTTGGAGGATTTTTGAAGCAGCAGACCCCAAAGGAGATTGCAACATGGTGTGCAGCGGAGCAGATACATTTTCACCACATCCCTCCTAGAGCGCCTCATTTTGGTGGTCTGTGGGACGCAGCCATAAAGTCTGCCAAAACTCATCTCTATCGTATAGTTGGGCCATCTTATTTGACGTTCGAGAGTTGTCCACGGTCGTAGCGGATATCAAGGCAATTCTAAACTCTCGACCCTTCTGCGTATTTCGATCTATCCAAATGATGAAGAAGCGCTGACTCAAGAGCATTTTTTGATCGGTGCTCCTCTAAATGCAGAACAGAATAGATAAGTTTGTTTTTGGAATCGATGGAATTTAAAATATCTACGCCTTTTGAAATCAGTCCACAGTACAGGTTAAGCAGTTTAAACTGAAATTCAACTAGCGGACATAGTCGTCGTTCATTAGGCTGCTACGTCGCGATTGTATTGGAAGTTAGCTGTCGTTGAGACCTGTTTTCCTGGGCGGGAGAATAAAATAAAAGCCTGTGAAGTATGTTTTGCAAATGGTAGAAAAATGAGGCGTCCGATTCAGTTACGGTACCCTTTAGAGATTCGTTCCTCAGCCCGCCCGGAGGATGAAAATAATTATCATTGGGCGTATAACTACTGTCGAGTTTTGCAGTATTTTTTCATACAACACAAAAATTTTAGAAGTCCATAACTTGTAACACTCTTTGACAGTCGTATTGACCGGATAAATCATTTGAACTTCTCAATAAATTTAATTGGATTGTACGAGTATTTGACCGACGTGTTCGGTTAACCAAATCAAAGTCTTTAGAGAAGGTTAGAAGAATTAAGAATCCAGTTTTTCTGGATTCGTTCACGTAATTTGGAAAGGAATGGAAGAATTGATATCCCTAAGAATACTTCACATACCGAGCTCTTAGGGATTGTATTATTTTAGCAATTTTCCTCTGGTGGATAAAGATGCCGATTCCGATTCCTACAGCATTTGATTTAATGGACAAAAAAGGTTCGACTGCAAAGTCCGTTCCAAAGTAAACAAGACTTTTCAAAAACAGGTATTTCTAGGTATCATTGGAAAGGTATATCATTCACTGATGTAATCTCAAAATTTCATGACATTTGGACTAATGGAAGCAGAGTTATTGCATCTGAAGTGACAGTACAGTATGTTTGTGCCTTCGGTACAAAAATGAGTACAGAGCAAAAATTGGTCAAAACTCAACATTCGAAGGACGTCATCAAGGAGGCCAAAAAAAAAAACAAAAATTTCCCTTACAACATTCTCACTGCTGATGAAACGTGATGTTTTCAATATGACCTAGGAACCAAGCGACTACGAGTAAGTACAGAGTGAAAAGCGCCTGACGAGCCATAACCCGAAAAATCTCGTTTGAAGAAATCCAAAGTGAAGACATTGTTGATTTGCTTCTATGATTCCAAAGGGCATTGTCCATAGGCAGTTCGTTCCACCAGGCCAAACAGTTAATAAACAATTGTATCTTGACATTTTGAAGCATTTGGTGCATCGTAATCCTCCTAATCGGCCAGAATATTGCACAGAACCGATTTTTGGCCAAGATCTAATTTTAACTGTCAACCACTACCAGTATTCGTTTGATTTGCATTTTCGGAAAAATTCCTTTCCCCATGAAAGGAAAGCGTTTTGTGGATACAGAAGTTATCCAAAAGGCTTGTACCGACGATCCAAAACACTCATTCTTCCTTTTTTTTATAATTAGCGCGCTCAAGGGATTTGAGTATCCTTAAAATGTTTGTACACAGAGCGGGCGAAATGCTGCAAGACCGTGCAAATTGCTGTATTAAATCGGAAGCGGACTATTTTCAATAAAATGAATCGGTTTTGCCATAAAAGAAACTTTTTGTCGTTCTTATTTTTAAAAAGTCCTGTTTACATTGGAACGCACCTTGTACATCTGTGTTTTCTATTCTTGAAAAGAAAAATGGCGTCTTTGTTGGGACGCAGGATTCTTGTCAGAGTTTCTTCCATTTACTTTTGAGGTTTTAGGATGAGAAGAGGATAAGAACCTACGATTAAGTTCATTGCGGTCCATATCAGTTGAACAGCTTAACTTTTATCTACCAATCCCTACTTAATGAGGGTTGCTCCATAATTGCCGGCCCTCTTAGTTAGTATTCAGTCGGCTGGAACTGCATTGGGTTCGATTGGAACTTGCGTATTAATTTATCAAAAAACGCTAATTCGTGCTTTCAGTGAAAAAAAAAATTCTAGCAAAACCTTCATCTTGAATATAAATTTCCGCACTCTCGACACTGAAGACCACATTGGTCTTTGCTAACCATTTAGAAAAACTACGACGAAATGGTTAAAATTTGAAAGTTCTAGTTTGACGTCATGACTTTGTTGGCCGACGGACCCAGCTGGGATACGGCGCGATTATCCCAGGAAAACCCACTCTCCCGACTTCTGCTTGGTCGCCGGTGTGTTGAAGTAAATCCATGTTTCGTCCACGCTTATGAAACGATGGAAAATCGCCCGGATTGCGGTTAGACAACTACAAGCAGTCTTTCGAAGTTTTCACTCGAAATTCTTTTTTTTCACTCGGTTGGCTGGTTTCAATGGCTGTCATACACATACTTTATGACACAGCTTGCTTATAATTTGACAAAAATTTGCTGACCGGCGGTTTTTGATTGTGAGATTCACAAAGTTACAGACTTATAGATCCATGCTCGCAATATAAAATAACAACATTTAATGTCTTAACTAAAATCGGTTAAAAAGTAACAGTTTCAGTGCAAAGAGATGTTGCCTATAAAGGCGAATTTGACACGAAAAACTGTAACAACAAGAGGTCAGTGAAGCTTATGACAAATGATGAGAAAACACTGCGATGCTGTAGAGCATTTGCTCTTTATCTTCATCTTTCTGGAAAAGGTTTTCAACATAGCCTCGAAAGATTTGGTTTTTAATATAAAAGCTACTTTTGCTCTGAAGGTTATTCTTTATCACTTAACATTTAAAGATGATTTCGGGTATTTGAACACTACGGCTTACAATTACAAAGCTTATCCTGTTGACCCAATTTTTGACCACTTTTTCGAGAAAAGTCTTTGTTTTCGAAATCCTCCTATTGTAATTGAGTAGCTTTAGATCGCAAGGTTTTGGATGCCAATTTGTAGGTCCCAATTTGTAAATCAATTTCAATCAATCATTGGCATAGTTGCAACAAGACACACAGCCTCATTACACGCCGTCCCCATTGATGACAAGTAGATTGGAAAACTCATTTAAGGTTATTTTCAAGTTTCTGTTGCCTTTATAAGTTGACAACGGGGTGACATCGGGCTAAGTGTAAAATTACTGACAATGGAGTTGATTGTTTTTTCGGAGGCAGAGTAAAATTGTTCGTCATTTAACAACTTCCTTTAGTTGGATTCTTGCATAAAATACGAGTATGTATCCCGACGAAATAATAGAAGAACTTATTGTTAACTGAAGACACAAAATCTCTTACAACGAAGTGGACAAGAATAAAGGCGTCTACAAAAGTGTGGTGTGTGTCCCAAAATAAGCAGAGATTTTTCAAACATTTGATTGTCAACAACACTTCGGTGTATAAGTCAACGGAGCTCTTGCATCACAGTTCATAAAATTTAAAGCGAAAACAGGAATCGGTGAAACAAGTCCGCATAATATATGGCAAAGCTTTGATATTTATGTAGTACGCAAGCGGAAGATTCAAAAAACAGCCTTAAACGTACAAACAGCGCAACTATGTAAATCCTTGCGGGAACTTTAAAAATAAATTTTAGATACTGAATGGTGGATAAGGCTTTTACATCTTTGTTCCCTTTTCATTTTGGTTTTTACCCTCCTCGGCGTTCTTTTGACGAAATTTTCAATCGCGGTTTCGCATAAACTCGGCGGCGCAAAGAACTGGATTACCACTCTCCGAAAATGTTCGCCATTGACTGTTTGAGCATTTTTAGCAGCGTCTTTGAAGAATATAGTGAAACAGTGACATGTTTCAGATGCATTTACTTCTCATGAAACACCGGCGGTATTTCGTCACTCCAAACGCGGAAATTTTGCTTCCTTAGGTAGTCATCTACATAGATATGGGCCTCGAAGTTGAAGATGATTTTTTTACAAAAGTCACTTCTCTGTATATGGTTGGATTTTGTAGGTATTTTGCTGTAATTTGTACAGGTAGACAACTTTTCTTAGACCCTTAAATATTTAAAATTGCCTACTGTCTCTCAGAGACTAATCAGAATCAGAAGTGTAAATCAAAACATCAACATCAGGTGATCACTTGTTTTAAATTTGTGGAATATAAGTTTTGTTTTATTGAGAATAAAATTATGTCCTGTGAGTATAGACCTCAGTTTATGAACAATATTAATAATTTCTGCAACTAAGTTTAAAGACACCGCCAGAATCGTCGCCAAACATGTATCCAGGAATTTCTCAGCAACTCCTATGCCGCCAACATTAAGTACCGAAGACCAATGGCAACGCTGCCAACGTGCCATCAGAGATGCCGCAACTTATGTGCTGGGTTTAACCCGGTGCCATGAAATAACGCCGAGCGCAATAACGCCGAACTTCACAAAGCGAAATAAAGCCAAATTTTGGGATTCGACGTTATTGTCCTCGGCGTTATTTCACGGCACCGTTTCACCTGACCACCACAAAGAAAACCCTGTTTTGATGAAGAATGCCGGCAACCACATACAACTAAACAAGAAGCGTACAAATCATCGCTGCAATGAAGGACGAAAACCAGTCGTCACCTCTACCAGCAAACGAAACGGGAAGAACAACGGCTTCTCCAGAAGAGAAAGCAGCGCGCAAGACGCTAGCGATCGAAGATATTGAGAGGTTATACTCCAGGCATAATAGTGCAGGAATTTTATCAACAGCAAAAAATAACGTGTCAAGGAGAGAAGACCCATACAGAAGCATGTAGATATAAAAAGGAAACCTTGTATTAGAGTCACATTCGATATCGAAGAGCTTTCTCTGATTAACAGCGGAGGAACCCAACACCTCGATGTCAGGCAGAATATCCAACTATGACGGTAAGAGCCAAAACCTCCGTCCACCTGACCGAAATAAAGTAAGGATTGCAATATCTAAGCTGAAATCCAAAAAAGCATCTGGACCTGACGGCTTATTGGCCTAGGCATTCACAGCTTCTGTAAGTGACTTTGTGGAGAGCATATATCCACTCATTTCTCAAGTCTGGTTAGAAAAGTGTATGCCTGATAAATGGAATCCCAGTATCAATCCACAAAAAAGAAGACCTACCCCCTTAACTGCGCCAACTATTGATGTGTAAGTCTCCTCAACATCGCATACAAAATCTTATCTGCCATATTGTGTGAACATCTGAAACCCTTCGTCAACAACCTGCTAGTTTTGACTACCCTGCCAAGCTCGGGAGAACACTTAACACTTGTTGCTCCATCAAAGTTAGTAACGCCATAACCGAGTCCTTTGCTGTCAAAAAAAAGTTTTAGACAAGGTGACACGCTGTCTTGTGACTTCTTTAACATCATACTTGAGAGAACTATGCGGAACTCACAAGCGAACACTGCAGGCACAGTCTTGCCTCCTGTACTAGTCTGTGCAATTACTTGCGTACGTCGGTGATATCGCCGTACATAATTGGGAGAACACAGCCGTTTGCTAGCACCGTATTGAAATGTAAGCTGCCAAAATGGGTTTATCGGTAAGCGAGGGTAAAAGCAAGTTTATGTATTAGCTGCGCAATTAAGTTATCGCTGTTCTTTTTTATGCAAATGCAACTTTATTGTGAAAAAATATTTACAAATGAATTATTCAAAGTATTGCCCATCGCTAGCTACAACTTTTTCCCATTTTTACTTCAGAGCTCGAATACCGTTACGGTAAAAGTGTTCATCGTTTGAGGCTATCTACGAATCAAGCCATTTTTTGATGTCTTCATATGAGCGTAACTGTTGATCAGCCAGACAGAATAAGTAATAATCATATGGCGTGTGGGGTAAGACTTCCCATTAGAGTACTTCCAGGTAGGTTTTAACGGCAGGGCGTGGTCATGCTGTAGAAACACTTTTTCGTGCCTCTGCTCGTGCTGTGGCCGTTTTTCGCGCAGTGCTCGCCTCAATCGCATCAATTGAAGTCGATAAAGCTCCCCAGTGATGGTTTCGTTGGGTTTCAACACAAACCTGGTCCCACCAAATACTCAGCGTGAATATTCGGCCAAAACCGACGACGTAGAAGCATGACCGGGTAGCCCGCATGACCTCCTTCTCTTTTAGTTGCTGTAGTGAATCAATTTTTCATCACCCGTCACGATGCGATGAAGAAAGCCCTTCCTTTTTCGCCGCTGGAGCAATTGGTCACAGGCGAAAAAACGAAGCTCAACGTCCCTTGGCTTCAATGCATAAGGAACCCAAGTTCCTTGTTTTTGAATCTTTCCCAATGCATGCAATCGCTTGGAAATGGCTTGGCGGGTAATTCCTAATGTTGAGGCAAGCTCTTTTTGCATTTGGCATGGATCCTCATCGGGGAATGCCTCTAATTCAGCGTCTTCGAAGGATTTTGGTCTTCCTTCCAGCGGAAGGTTGTCAACATCGAAATTACCGTTTTTGAAGCGACGGAACCAATCACGGCACGTTGTTTCACTTAGAGCAGCATCTCCGTAAACGTTTTGGAACTCTCAATGAGCTTTAGCTGCCGTTTTCTTAGAATGAAAGAACAAACTCAACGTTTCACACAAATGACGATTATTTGGGACAAAATCAGACATTTTCACACAACCAAAAGCATATGACGCCGAAACAAGATCACTAATGTGTCAAAACGGTTTGTTTACCATATGTCTCAGCTTAGTTCATGAAGTTTTGGATATGTCAAAATCGACCAGCACTTACTGCTTGGAGCCATCTGTTAACACTTAGAACTTATGCTCTTAACAAGAGATGACACAAGACATCGGCGAGCTGGACAGAACGTCACAGTCGATAGCAATAATTTTGAGGTAGCAAGGGACTTTATCAACACCGGTTCAGATATAAATTCTGCCAACAATACCTCAGCAGAAGTAAAACGCACAATCACTCTTACCAATCGCTGTTTTTTTGGGCTAAGAAAGCAATTGAGTAGTAAGGCCCTATGCCGTAAAACTATGGAGACTCCATATAAGACCTTGATCATCCCAGTTCAACTTTATGGCGCTGAAGCATGGACTCTATCGAAATATCATGAAGATATCCTCAGTCGTTTCGGAAGGAAAATCCTTCGAGAAGATTTAACAACGAAATATACGAGCTGTATAGTGACATCGACCTGGTTAGAAGACTGCGCATCAGTCAGTTGAGAGCGCTAGGAAATATAGAGCGAATCGACATCAATGCTCTGGCCCACGGAATCTTCAGCCCGAACTGTAGCTCCACCTATGTTGGAAGATCAGCTTTAATAGCAATTTAAAAAAAAAAACTAGGACCCAAAACTGATTCTTGTGGGGCTCCTAAATAATCAACTTTTCACTGGCTATTGTCACTTTTTGGAATACAGTTTTTTTTAAATAAAGGGTTCCCAGCGGAAAGTAATAATAGAAATACGGTTTGCATCTTAATTTTGATTTTTACAAATTAAAGTTTAACATTGCGAATCTCATTCTTAACAAACAATATCGTCTTAATGATGATGGTTTTCTCTTTAATATATATTTACGGCCGAACAAGGTAATGACTACAACTCTGCGGCGGATATTTTCTTCTAAAGCCTGAATCATTCGAAGATTGTTTTTGCTAATATTCGACTTGTGGTATCTCTATAACAACAAGTCATACATTATGAGGTCCGACGGACGAACGACGAGAAACAGGCACTCGCCGATTTTTCGGTAGTACACTTCAGGACGGGGAAGTGCTTCCAGAGAATGTCAATATGCTATACGTGACGACGAACCTTCCAATAGAAAAGGCTACACATAGGAAACTTAGACAAGTTATAGACACACTTCAGCCCAATAAGACCCCCGGATATGACTTAATTATGGGAGATATACTTAAAGCTCTCTCTGCTAAAGCTGCTCTGTCTTATAAACGTCACCATAAGATTAGAGTTTGTACCGTATCCGTGGAAAGTTGCCGAAGTTATTATGGTTCCGAAATGCGGTAAACCGCTGACTAAAGTCAAGTCATACAGACCAATATCGCTCCTCTTCGAGGTCTTCGAGTGAATCTTACTCAAACGTCTTAAACCGATTATTGACACATATCGCCTCTTGCCCGATCATCAATTTGGCTTCAGAAGCCAACACTCTACTGTTGACCAAATGCATCGAATAACCAATGTAATTGAACGAGCAATAGAGTGTAAGTTAGTTTGTTCAAGCGCATTCCTTGACGTTTCGCAAGCTTTTGATAAGGTATGGCACGAGGGCCTGAAATACAAACTTGGACAAGTCCTACCCGATTAATTGTTTCACATTTTAAGGTCATACCTAGATGGCCGACTCTTCCGTGTCAGACGCGGATACGAATATTCCAATTTTAAGACAATAAAGGTGGGAGTACCGCAAGGAAGTGTACTTGGCCCCCTGCTATATTTGCTTTTTACCCGCGACACAACACAAACGGACTATACTGTGCTAGCCCCATTTGCAGATGACACTGCCATTTTGGCAACAGCTAAAACCGTCAAAGAAACAACTGCTAAGTTGCAACGTGCCCTTACACGGATTAACAATTGGACAAAGACTTGGCGAATCGTGCTTAATGAAAACAAGTCTGTCCATGGGAACTTCACTCTCAAAAAAACTGACAATCTACCTGTGTTTATCAACGCAGTACAAATTCCTTTCGCGAACGAGGCCAAATATCTTGATATAACACTCGACGCTAAACTTAAATGAAGAGCACACGTTAAGAAAAAACGTGAAAAGCTTGAGATTAAGTATAGAGGCATCTTGGAGAGTATTCCAAGATCAGTTTAGAAAAAAAATTGCTGCTATACAAGTAAGTGCTAAAACCGGTCTAGACATATCATATACAGCTTTAGGGTTGTACCAAAATTAGTAACGTTAACGTCTTACAGGCATTCCAAAACAAAGTTCATCGAGGGTTTGTAAATGCACCGTGGTACATTAGAAACGATGATATCCACAGAGACCTAGGAGTCGCAAACCTTCACAACGAAATTAAAATGTTTGCTCGAAAACACAAAAATCGACTACAAGGACATACGAATAATTCCGTTCAACAGATCCTTGACGAGATAAATTTACTGCGGCGTCTGAAAAGGACTAAGCGTCTCGATCTAGCGCGGTGATTAGCAGCGCTTAATTTTTAAAGTTCGCAGGAATTTGCAATGGAAAATTGCCTGCAAAATATCTTTTTAAAGCAAAATAAAAGACGAAAGAAGAACAGCTTGTTGAGTGTGAACTCAGTCGTGGTCTGTATAAGGGAGGTGTTTTTTAGTGAGTAAGAATCTCACACTACTATAAAACAAAAAAAAAAAAAAAAAAAAACTTTAGGAGTCACTGTTTCTTCCTGCTTATCAAAAAACAAAGGCCACATATCACTCGGCCAGAAGTCGCACTCTAAGCTATAGTTGTTGGACCATATAAACGTTTTCGATGTCTGGGATTTGTGAGAAAGGTAGTAACGCATGTTCTTTTCATTTACATAAACATCGATATGATAATGTGTTTGGTAATGAAACAGTTTGTTTCGAAGCATTTTTACTGTTTGAAAACATTGTTATGGCTCTTGAGAATGTTTATCGTAAAAAATAATCACTTTCGTTAGACTCTGCACGTCATGGTTGAAACTTTAATTTCTTTTTCAAAATGACGTGCGCTGTTGAGTTTTTCATTCCAGTACAAACTGCGATTTTCCTTATTGATTTACGCGGATTGCCCCTAATTTCGTTCCGAAGAGGAGCTACATGTTCCTGCGTAGCTGGTGGACCCACTACCAGGTCAATTGCGTGCTCATTACATAATCGCCGAATGTTGAAGTGGGTGCAAAAGGTGTGACGTGACTCCAGTGATTTCACGGCTGCTCAAGTATTGTCCAATCGCAAACGTGAAGTTAAGTCCCGGCCAATAACTCATAGCGACTATTAGATCTGAAAGATATGCGCGTCGAAGGACAACTTCCATCTCATCAAAATATTTGCGATACCAGGATTTGCACAGGAGTTTGTATTTTCAAGACAGTGTAGTGACTCAGGAAGTTTAAAGGCAAAGATAATTTCAAAATGAAAACTGCTTGCATTTTTAAAGCTATTGAAGCACTTATGTGACAAAGATAAATTACACTGGAAAGCAAATAGTGCGATCGCAGTAAAGTAAATGTAGGTACACAGATATGTACGAGTATCTATAGGCACATCCTCGATTTTTATTGTCATTGGATTTGATTGGTTTTTTACTTTTCTATTTATGAGGCTGTCTATTGGCATTTAGTCCTGCTTTAGATTCACTTTTAAACTTCTCATTGTTTTAGCAATAGAATTTCCAAATTCAACGAATTGTTTTTTGACTGGCCCTAATAGCTCGTGATCTTTGATCTAATTTTAGAATTTTTATTTTAAGAACAAGGTAGTTAAAGATGCTTGTGCTTATCTAAGAGGGATTTTCTTTGGCATAAACTTCGTCCTAATTACGAAAGAGTACTAAATTGTATGTTAGAGTGAGCTGTGATTCGATATTTACAATCAATTTAGCTATCCACGATGAACATACTGCCGACAAAGCTTCCAAGCTATTCAAACATACTCTGGAATTTGCTTGTCGTTTCACTAAATCTTCACTCATACTTCGTGATTTTTATTTCCATCTGAGCAAGTCAGCCATGGTACAATGAACAAATTTTATTGCCAAATGATGATGACAAACACATAAAAGAAGTGTCTTGAGATATGTGAGCATCGTAGCTAGAAAATTGATTGATTTGGCTCTATCTGCCAACTAGGCATCCATATGCACAATATTTTGGCCTATGTTTATAGAAATTCCAACTGGAGCAGGAATTAATAGCGATGCTATTTTGGCTTAAGACCATTTGTGAGTTGGCTAGAGGTTTTATCGCGAAATTGTGTTCAGTATAAGGTCTCACTTTAAGACAAATCATAAATAAATTTCATAGCTCTTTGCATCAATAAATATGTAACATTTTAAATGGTTTCCACGGATCTCTTTTCTCAAAAAATGAGTTCGCTAATCAATGCAGAATGTTACCCGGAAAATCGGGAACAATTAGCCTTTTTTTTGAAAATATGTTTGGCCTTGATCCAGCGAAGATACAAGCTTTAATTGAAGGGTACTTTCAGAAGTGCAAGCGGCCAGAATCATCGGTTGACTAAAATTACAATTTGGCTGCACGTTTTCTTAAGAAATAAACTCGTCAATTATTCTCCGAAGTAGTGTGATTAATCACTACAATTGTTGGTTAGCACTGGTAGCAACAAAAGTTGTCAGAAATTGGGAGATAAGGTCTTGGTGGTGGCCCCATGATTGGTGAGGAATGATCTTTCAAATTAAAAACAAAAACACTTCAGAACTAGATATACTAGATATAGTATTTGAATCTCTGCGCATCTCATGCCAAAAACGTTAGTGTATATTTCGTCAAAGCTGTTGCTTAGATACTATCCAAACTAGTGGCTCCAAAATAAGTCTGCAGTCCTTACAGTGATGATGGGATCTACAATATTTAGAAGAAAAAGGAAGTAATACATTGAAACACATATAAACATACGTACACATGTACAGTTGTGGTGAACTAATTAAGAACGATCGTAAGTACTGGCAACACCATCGCTCCAATAATAAGACAGATGGCAACCAAAATTAAAAGTACGGCTATCTATTCAGTCATGTCCCTTTTCATGTTAAACTGTAACTATCGATGTTATTGCACTTTACTATATTTAACAGCTTAAATTGGTTTTTAAGCACATTGGTCCAGTATTCGCTTGACGATATAATTAAGAACGTATCACTAAAACAGGTTTGTTTGTAGAATTTCGCTGCCCACAGAAAAACTTTTTGGTAAACATACTAATTCATTTGAAATTAGATATTTTGATGGTGGAAAAAAGAGCTGCACAGCAGGCATGAGGGAAGCCATACTAAAACTTCGCAATATTGCAAGATTGCCCTATAATAATATCGCCAAAAAACTTGATTACTCGAACACAATGATTTTTAACGCCGTAACATATGTCGAGAAACATCGAACCATCGAAGGCGTAGAAAAACGTAAAAGACCTCCCAAAACTAATGAAGCTCAAGATAGGTTGATAGTTCTCACGCCAAAAAAAAAAATCCTTGTTTGAGCTCGAACGGTATACTGAAAGTAGTTTTCGGCGAGGACCCAAATCCACTTTCTGCACGCTCCATTAGAAAGCGATTGAATGAAAGTCAGCTTTTTAGGAGATCAGCCAGAAAAAACACATTGCTTTCGCTAAAAAAACCGAAGGGCTAGGTTAGCGTTTGCAAAGGAACACAAAGATCGGACCATCGCACAATGGAAAAAAATACTCTGGAGTGATAAGACTAAAATCAATAGAATGAGTTCCGATGGTAAACTCATTATGTATGTTAGACGACCAAAAAATGGAGCATTCAATCCTAAGTACACCACACCACACCCTCAAACATGGAGAAGGGAGTATTATGTCTATAGGATTGCATGTTTTTTTAAAGGTATCGTAACGTTACACCGAGTGAAAGGTATAGTGAACGCTCAAGGCTACATAAGATCACCTCAAAATGTAATGCTGCCCTATACAGAGGCGGAATTGAAAGTAGATTGTAAATTTATGCAGGACAACGACCCGAAACATACTGCGAGGTCAACCAAACCATGGTTTTAGAATAATTCTGTGGATGTTATCGATTGGCCGTCATGCAGTCCGGGCCTAAATTCAATCGAAAACTTCTGGTACGAGTTAAAAAGCATAAAATTAGCAATACAAATGAATGCTATGAAATCGCAAGGACATTCCAAGAATGCAATAACACCGACGTAATTTTGTCAATGCCAAGGCGATGTATGGCTGTAATTGCAAACAAAGGATTCCCTACAAAATACGGAGGAAAAACCGCAAAATACAGTGAAAAGCTTACATATTCTCTTATCGTTCTTAAGTAGTTCGCCACAACTGTAAACCTTGTATATTTCTAAATAAATATTGAAGTATGCATATAAGTCAATTATTGCCACTAGAGGATCTCCTGTATTTCTCAATAGTGTTCCCTAAGTCTCCAACACTATTCAGTCAACGAACTACCAAACATTTTCATATGTTCGAAAGTGAGTATGCAGATATCCCTGAATAATTTTTGGGTTTCATTAATTATGAAAAAAAATACAAGCAGCATTGCCAGCATTTTTTGAGTAAAAAATCGGGATTTTTACATAGAAAGCGGGACATACAAAAAACCATAAACATAGTCATAAAAAACTTAATGAGTCAACACTTTACTTTTATTTAAGATTTATGTTAAGCTTTAAATAATGAGACATAGACATTTTGTGCTCTTAAAATAGCTTTAAGTGATTAGACAAATAGATTTTTTATTTATAAGAAAAACAATTATGCAATGCATTACGTGCGAATAACTTATGTTATTTAGACGACTATTTATCTGAAGTTTTAACTTCTTCTAAAATTATTTTTTCATTTTTAATGAAGTTGAAAAGGAGCTTAAGATTGAATTGGATGAGTAGTTCAGCTTTTATTAAATTTACGGAACAATTGTTTCCGACATCTAACCATTTGAAATTCATTTGGGAAAATACGCGTTCGGGAAAGTAGTTTGACATTGGCACACTTAATACGAAAGCAACAAGCTTAAATATATTCTTGCAATCATTTTTGCGCCGCGCTATCTTTACGATTTTCTGCTACTGCATCCAAGGATGACTTCAACAGATTGTATTCTTCATATGAGTTGTCCATAGAAAAATCATCTGACAAATTTAATAAGGACTCCCAATCATCTCGAAACTAATTTCATTTTTTACGTTTATGAATCCTAGTTTAGAGTAAATATTTTCATCTGAAAAATCAAAGCGTTTGCTTATATATGTTTGACAGTTTGTGTAAAAATTGTTGAAGTCCTCGATGGCCTTGGTTTTCTCCGATTCAGTCAATTTATTTAATGCCTGTTTTGTCAGGAAGCCGAAAAAACAATCCTTTAGCATTTGAAGCAACCTTGAGCGGAAGAGACATAATGAGACATATGAGACAACTCATAACATTATGAACGAAATTGAAGTAGGCTAGAGCTTTTGTCTCCTCTTCTTCTGAATTTTCAATGGCCTTCGCTTATAATCCCGTCTTATTAAAGTAACTTTTCAAGGCAGCCCAAACCTGGATCATCCTTTCAACGCCAGGACAGAGAGACAAAAATCTCGTATTGACGTAACGCAATAATTCAACCCACTCCATTTCCGAACTTTCAAATATTTCAATTAATTCTGCACGACGTTTAGCGGAATGTGAGAAATGCCCGTATATTTTAAAAATTATAGTTTCCACATCGCTCTCTAATCTATCACAGGTAAATTTGCTCATGTTGTGCAAGATATGAACTGAACAGTTGGCTTTCAGTATTTTTCCGTTTTTGTTAATAAGGTTTATGTAAACAGAATGATTTGAACCAAAGTTTACATGACTCAAAAATTAATTTTGTTAATTGGTCGGCCGTTTCATTATTACTTTCCTCAAAATCCAATAATCATGCCGTTCTCATAACAGAAATATCGCACACGAATTGGGAACATTTTTTCGGTTTCCCTTATTGCTCGCATCCGTACACATTGAAAAAAATAAATCTTTTGTTAAACTTTGTGTTGCTACTCTCAAGGCTTCTTTAGCTAAAACTTAACACCCTATTGCTTCACTCTTCGTCCTACCACATTTAACGTTGTTTACTACTTTTGAATCGGCGTACATGAGGGGCAGTAATTTTTGGAAACAATCCATACTATTGTAGCTTAACAAATGTCTTACTGCTGATGTTTTGAGCATAGTGTCGCGTCATGATCACGAGCAGAAGCTGATGTACCAGGCGCCTGGATATAGCTGGATATATTTTTTGCAGCGCGAGAACTGGCGATCTTTGAACGAGTACTTGTTTTTGAGTGCTTCATTGCATCATTAAGTCCACCGTGAGAAAGTCTTTTCTACATAATCTACGAAAAGCTCGATACTCACTGTCCGCTTTGCACAGCCAATTGTAATCGGCATTGTATTTCGTTAGCCGATGTTATCCTAGTTTGGCTTTCTTTTTCAGTGTGACGTTTCCCGGCTCCGAGCAATCCGAAACAAAGTTGTCGGCTTCTTCACTCATCTCTTAACGAATTTAACTATGTTTATTTTAATATTGGGTCTATAACTTAATTCGTGCGGTTTGCTAAGAGATGGCGTAACTTGTATTATTCCATTGGAACATGCATTGGAAGGCTACTGTCATTGTCTGTCATTTCAGTATATGTCATTCATTTGAAGCGTAAACAACAATAATTTTTTTTCACTCAAATATGTCGAACTTTGTGCCTGAAAAAGTGTTTTTGCGGGGAGTTCTTCTTCATGAAGAAAACTGCTGCCGAAAGTCATCGTATTTTGGTGGAAGTTTATAGTGAACATGCGCTAGCTGAGCGAGCGTGCCAAAAGTGGTTTGCACGATTTAAAAGTATTGATTTTGGCTTGGAAGACGATGAACGTCCTGGGCAGCCAAAAAAGTTTGAAGATGAAGAACTGGAAGCATTACTCTATGAAGATTGTTGCCAAACACAAGAAGAGCTCGCAGAATCTTTGGGTGTCATTCAAGCAGCCATTTCAAAACGTTTAAAAGCAGCTGGATATATTCAAAAGCAAGGAAATTGGGTTCCACATGAACTCAAGCCGAGAGACGTCCAAAGGCGGTTTTGCATGTCCGAAATGCTGCTGGAACGTCACAAAAGGAAGTCATTTTTGCATCGGATTGTTACTGATGATGAAAAATGGATCCATTACGACAACCCCAAACGCAAAAAATCATATGTGAAACCCGGTCAACCAGCCAAATCAAGGGCAAAGCCAAATATCCATGGCGCGAAGGTAATGTTCTGTATTTATTGGGATCAGATGGGTGTGCTGTATTATGAGCTACTAAAACCGGGTGAAGCCATCAATGGACAACGCTACCGAACACAATTAATCCCTTTGAAGAGAGCAGCGGCCGAAAAACGCCCGGAATATGCGACCAGACACGAGGCAATAATTTTCCATCATGACAACGCTCGGCCCCATGTTGCTATTCCGGTTAAGCCACCCGCCTTATAGTCCAGAACTTGCCCCTTCTGGCTACCATTTGTTCCGGTGGATGCAAAAATTGGCTTGATTCATTCTTGGCTGCCAAGTCGACCCAGTTCTTTTGGGATGGGATCCACAAATTGCCAGAAAGATGGGAAAAAGTCATAGCTTCAGATGGGCAATACTTTGAATACTCTATACAATACACAAAAAAAACAAATCACACGGAACTAAAATTAAATTTTGTTTATTTAGCGTAATTACATTAAGCAACTCAATGATTTATCATTCACATTACCTTGTAATTGCAACGGGTACGAAGTAGAAGAACTTCACCCTTGCAAACACACAACAAAATACCTACACCCTGAATGACTCGAACTGCAACCAACTTCAAACTGCTATAATTTCCATCCCGTTCATGACAGTGAGCTCAAATTCTGACACATGACAGATAATTTTATTATTTACAAGCCTTTTACACGATTTGCGTCTCAGTTGTGTTGAAAAATTTTTATCCGCGATGGAATTCAAACAAGATCGCTTTATATTTGGCTGGAAAACCACAAGTAGCTATTGTTAGAGCCCCCAAGCACCTCAACGTGAATAAATCATTTGTGTCTCGAACCATAGCTCGTTACCGTGATACTGACAGCGTTGCAAAACGCCATGGAGGTGGTCACAAAAAAATAGTAACAACGACAGAAATGGTTTGGAAAGTGAAGGCTCGAATTGAGCGAAATCCGCGTCGAAGTGGAAGAAAAATGGCTGGTGAGCTCAACATATCGTTGGAGCGGATGCAACACATACTGAACAATGAACTTCGGCTCAAGCCATTGAAGTTCCAAAAAGCACACGATCTTACACCGCAACAGAAAAAACTTAGAGTCGAAAGAGCGAAGGAGTTGCTACGCTTGCACGAAAGTGGTGAGTTGCCGAATTTGTTTTTTTCCGATGAGTCGCCATTTGTTATCGAGCAATATGTCAACAAACAAAATGACTGAGTTTACTTGCCAGAGAGGTCCTTCGAAAATGTACACCTTCGGACGGCCACCAGAAAGCAGGCAGCACCGATGGTGATTGTTTGGGCCGTCATAACCGCCGATGGTCGCTCTCCGCTCGTATTTTTGGGCCGTGGCGTTAAAATTAATGCGATCGTATACCGTGAAACTGTGTTAGAGGCAGTATTGAAGCCTTGGGCAAACAATCATTTTGGTCGGAGACAGTGGACATTTCAACAAAACTCGGCAACGTCTCATAAAACGCGCGTCAACCAAGATTGGTTAAAAAACAATGTTCCACACTTCATTTCTTCAACACAATGGATTGCAAATTCTTAGTGCCAAGGCGAAGGTTGGCACTAAAAAATACCAAAGTTTGGACCACCTCAAACAAGCACTTCGCCGGGAATGGGCCAAAATACCGCAGAGCCACTTGCGTGCAGCGTGCGATGCTTTCTTCGGCCGTCTCAAGGCCATTATTCGCTCCAAAGGTGGACATATTGAACACTACTGATACAATTAGAAAGTTGTTTTATTTTCCAACATTTTTTACTTTGGCACAATAAAATTTATCAAAAAATAAAAAAAAATTTGCATTTTAAAAAGTTGGAGTTCGAGTCAGGCAACCGGTATAATACATACTTGCATTCAAGCTATAAAACCGTTAAGAATATGGCTTAAGCAAAAACGGCGTATACTATATTCTGTATGAAGAATGCATGGTATGATATTCCCCATTACTTTATCTTACCCTTTTCTTGCCTATTACGCCGAGTGTTATACGAGTAGTTCGCCTCATATTTGTTTTTTGGTGCGTATTTCCCAGAAAGTGACTTATGTTGATGCGAGAGATCATTCAAAAAACATGTTCCTTATACTTAAGAGCAAAGTTGTGGGAAGTAAGTCGTTGACCAGGAAACACATGTTGGGCATGCACAGTACTGTGCAAAACCTAACCAACCATCTGGAGTTAGCACTGCATAGTAAATCTTTTCAACTTTCTACTCCACCAAATAAAAACAAATGGATATATAATGACGTGTAATAGAGTGTATTTTGAAATTCACAACTTTTTATAAAAGTAATAATACTTCAGATTTAAAAAAAACTCAAAAACCAACAAAGTAGCCAAATTGAGCTGTGCAAAACCTAAGCAACTTTGTAACCCACTGTCAAAAAAAATAGCTAACAGTACTTTTCCAGGTTATATATGAAATGTTGCAAGCTCTTTGTCTTTGATCTTGAGTGATTGTCTTTGATCAGTTTTCTTTTAAGTTAGTCGCATAATTGATATTTTTTAATAATGTCGCGACAAAGTTACTCTTCTTCTCTTAAACTAAAGATTATTGATGAATTTAAGTCTGGAGATACTCAGGCAACATTAGCTAAACGCTATAATATTAATAAGTTGATTATTTCACGTTTAATTAAAAAAAACATAATGCAACAGGAGTCGTTAAAAGTCAAAATGTCGATGGTAGACCGCGTAAGACAGCATGTCGAACGGATAGAAACATTTGTGGTGTAATTAAAATACAACCGTTCATAAGTTCGAATGAAGTCATAAAATTACTTGATGCTAGCACGGTGCGAAGACGTGCAATTGAAAACAATCTTCGAAGTTACAGGCCGTGCAAAAAACCGATGCTCACAAAAAGACATTTAAGGAACAGGTGTATTGCAATTAAATTCTTTAAACATAATTCAAACTAAAATCTTTTTTTCATATTAGGCTAAATTTTGCAAGAAAATGTCGACACTGGTCTCCTGAAAAATCGAAAACAGTTCCTTTCAGCGACGAGTCAAAATTTAATTTAATTAATTCTGACGGGATACCATATGTTAGGCAGCGACTCAATCCTAGGTTCTGCCTACCCACTGTAAAGGATGGTGGGGGTAGTGTGGTGGTGTGGACCTGTTTTTCGGCAGGAGATGTAGGTCCATTCTACGAAATAGACGGAATCATGAACCGATTCAAATATAAATCCATTCTAGAATCGGTAATGTTGCCACATGCGGATTGGGAAATGCCACTTCGCTGGGTCTTTCAACAAGATAACGATCCGAAAACACATATCGAAGTTGGTAAAACGAGTGGTTAGAGGATAGTGAGATTCAGGTCCTTGAATAGCCAGCCGACTTGAATCCCATCGAAAACCTGTTTGGTGTCCTTAACAGCCGTGTCGCTGAACAACACTTCTCCAACAGGTCTCACCTATTCAATGCTTTGAAAGTTGAGTGGGAAAATATATTCCAGGATATATTCCAAAGTTTATTTCTTCTATGCCTCGTCGTTACGCCTCTGTTATTCAAAATAAAGGATATTGCACAAAACATTAAAACAGTTGCTTAGGTTTTGCACAGTACTGTAAGTATGGGGATGGGGATGAGGAAAATCGCGTTCAACAAAGTTTATTTTTATTTGCCATTATGGCATTGCTATAGAATAGAATAAGGAAAATAGAGAGTAGAATAGTTAAGGCATGTAGATGAATTCAGTGAGGTTTTAAGGTTTAAACGAGATGAGTGAGCAAATAAATAAAAAGCGGAACTGAGCCTGTCCTGAGCGCGGGACATCTAATTTTGGGCTGAAAATCGGGAAGTCTGACAACGCTGCTTACAAGTAGCATTCTAACCGACATTTCAAGAAAAACATCTCTCCTCGTCACAGCTTTTTTTTTAAATTCTTACCATGCAATCGTATAGCCGACCGACATGAGCTTATGTCACATTTGAAAAGGTACCACTGCTATCAAAAGTTTTCTTATGATGACAGGAATCCAGTGGCCCTCATATTCATCTTATGGCACGGCTTCTCAATTTGATCAAAACCAGACAAAAGTATACCACCTGTCAAAAGATTGCCTTAACTGGCTATTTATTGATTAAGCACACTGTCTGCCATGGCACAACTTTTAGTGCACATCTCTGAAATATAATAAATATGCTGAGAACAATCCGGCTAGCTTATCATTTTAGGCACAAGGAACTAGATCTAGCAAAATCAAAAACCGAGAGATATAACAACCAATCGAAAATTTCAAAACCATTTAAGTCCAACCATTCCCATCGTGAAATTTTAAAGAAAAAAAAAAAAAACATTTTAAATGTACTTACTGCCAGGAAATCTTGGTGGAAATATTCGTCCATGTCGACTTATTAACCACGGATACAAAGGATAGCTATCCCGAATAATCCCTCCACCAAATTGCGGCTGGGATGCTGGATGAAATAGAACACCGGGTCCACCCTGTCCATGTTGATGTGCTAAAGCAGCAGCCATTTGAAATTGAGCTGCTAGAAAATGAGGATTTGGTGCACCATGATGAGGTAAACGTAAAATGCCAGCATCTGGACCGGCATTCATATATCCCGGTGGCAAAGACGGATGCAAAGATTGCGCTTGTGAATTCGTTTTACACATCTCATTTGGTGGTGGCAGGGGAAAAGGTCTTATTAGTCCGGCAGGTAGACCAGGTACAATTATCGGTCTGTCATTCATAGTGACCGGTATCACATGCGATGCAGATACAGATGCTGCAGGAGAAGCTGCCACCGAAGGTGGTGGCGACGGTGAATTAATATTTCGCTTATCATTACCTCCATCGATGTGCCGGAAATTCTCCGAATTCGAATTTCGTAGCTCTAATCGCTGTTGTGTTGATATAAACTGTGACTGATGTTGAAGTTGACAATTGCCCTCACTGCTATTCGAACTTAATGGCCGTTCCGGAGGACTATCACAGCGAACGGATGTTGGTGATGGCGGCGATGTTGGTCCATCACCCACTATCGAATCAATGCTGAAGGCGATTTTCGGCTTTGTCGACGATGGAAAGCTATTGTTGCTGATGAAAGGATTTGTGACCGTTGCCATTGGCACTATGACACGCTGTTGACCGCAAGTGACCATTTAAACCAGACAATGACGAATCTCTGACTATTTACAAAACTAGATAGACCGACACGAAAATCAAAATTTTTTTTCTCTTTTTTTCTGTTTTTTTCTGTTTTTTTAGTATTTTTGACAAAAAAACTCTGCGATTATTTGAGATTGAGTGTTTAATGTGAACAATTTCGTTCAGATTCAAACCCCCACTTGCAATTGCACTGTCTAATTGGGCAAAAATTTATTACCCATTTGACAGATGTCAAAAATCCAACAACACTACACGAGACAATCGTCACAATAGCGGCGGCAAGTTGAAAATTTTACCGCGAGCGGAATATCACAACACAATTTCGTGGCTGCACTGTGTTCTATGTGCACGACTACCGAATGTTAGGCATACAATGAAACTCATTGGCGTTCGATTGTGAATCGCTGTCGAATACATTCACAACTCAACAAATGTACATACATCCATATGTAAGCCAGTGGTTTTGATTGTGTGAGGGCTTCTATACAGAGGCCACTTCTCAACCAGACAGCTGGGCGCAGTACAAACAGTAGAGTCGATTACTCCTCGCACACTAACTCAGGACAGTCCAGAAATAACAAAACAAAAACAACAACAAAAAAAAAAAAAAAAGAAGTCAAAATCGCTGGAAACCTGATTTCCGAAAAAGAGTGAACATTATAACCACCACCAGCATGACGATGCCTCGGTGGAATATAGGAGGAACTCTGGTGGAACTCTGGTGGAACTCTGATGTGGAACTCGTTGCAAAAAGGCGGTCCCAGCCGCCATCGGATGTTTGCAACACGCTGCTGTTGCGCCCCCTTGTAAGCGATTCCAAAATCCAAAAGACAATAATCACCGTGTTTTGTGCAATTGGGCAATTAAGCTGCGCTGCACACCTTCCGGTTTAAGGCCCCAAACAACCTGTATGCGCTGTTTGAATTGTATAAGATGCCACTCTGCCATTAATTCGATATTCCCGTAGAGTTGTTGAAGATTTCTTGTTGTTGTTGTTGGGAATTTTGGGGAGGGGGTTGAATGTTACCAGGTATGTCAATTGTTTGATAGTGCAAGAGGAAAAAATCAAAGCGGGTAGCTTACCAAAGTTGGTAATTTTCTGCTGTGGTAAATGTCGATGGAAATTAAAGGTTAAGAACGAACAAATTAACCGAAATGTTAACTTAGTTTGACAGTCCCGTATCTGCATTTCGTAATAAACTATTCGCATCGCACTGGTATCTATCATTTTTACGTCAAACTCGATTTGAACTTGATTTGTTAAAACAGGGGCGCGGTACCTACTCGTATGTAGATGCAGTAGATAAATGGGCGTCATTATTTCATTATTTTGACGTATACTGTCATTTTGAAGTTTAAAATGTCACTTTCAATTGACAACATAGGTTTTTAAGTGGAGTGGCTTTGGGTTCGCTGACGCAACTTGGCTTTTTAAAATGAATCTTGACCTTTGGCTCGTCTCGTTTTTAGTCTGGGGAACAGTTGGACATCTTCAGATGAAAATGAGTGTTATTCTCAAAATTAAGATGTTGGGATCAATTTTTAGCTTTGCATTAAGGTATTTCTGCAAAAATGAATTGTGCTATCAATTTTGTAAATGAACTGTGACATAGGACGGATTGAGTTCATTGAAAGCAGATATTTTTCTGTCTTATGATATTAAGTCTAGAGGTAGCTCTAGAAGAGCAATATATGGACCGGAATTAGATGAATGGGAAACGGTGATTGTTGTAGAGAGCAGAAGCAGCATCCATTTGGATTTGTTGTTAGAGGCAAGAAGTCTTGAGTTTCAAGCAATCTACATCAATACCAAATTCGTCAACATAACCTTGATATACGAACAACTTTGCAAAATATTGCTTCAACGAGCTTCTTATGCGACTTATGCGCAATATCCAAGGCACGACATTAAAAAGGGGGGCGATTTTGTCGGGATAGTTGGAAAATATGGACTATACGACACCAGCTCACAAAAATTGACATAGGCTAATCGACTTCGCGGCGGGGCGAAATGTCATCATTCCTCACACTTCAACATCCCCAAACGCACCTGGCCGTTCCCTGATCAAAGACCAGTCAACCGGATTGAACACACTGAGAATGATGGAAGACACAGGTTGAATATTCTGGACAGATAGAAGTTCCGAGGATGTAACATTCACTCAGACCACTCCCTTGTTGTAGCCAAGGTGAAAATGATAATATCCTGTACGCCAGAACACGGTTCCCCAAAATCTTTTGAGAAGTCTAATACTGCCAACATCATGTGCAGAAGACCATAGGCGACATTGTCAGCAAGCCACTAGAGACTACGAATCCGACCACCACAATGAAACCCCTGGTTTGAGCAAGAGTATCTGCAAACACATGCAACGAAACAAAAGTCATACAACGCGGCGATGTTGAAAGGATCGAAAGGATCGAAAGGATCGGATGGACAGCGGATCAACGACATCGCAGAAATGAAGCGAAAGTAGGGAAGAAGGTCTCGATCGAGGCCATTGAAATGTTCAAAGAACTATCAAAGACACTAAGGACGACAATAAAACGGAAGCGTTTAGAGGTAAGAATGTGAACGTAAAAGTAAAGTCATTGTCGGTGCTGAAAATTCGGATGCGTAGAAGTAAAGGAGACCAAATTTCTGCTGTAAAGGAGAATGGGCCATCTAATGTGGAGGTTTGATAGTTATATCTAAGGTAAAGACTAAGAGCAGATGGACTACCTGCCGAAGTAATTAAAGCAGCAGGAGTAAGAAGCATTCACCAAGCAAGATCAGATGAAAGTATGACTGGTGAATGGAATCTCGCCATGGCCGATCCTCCAGAAGTGAGACAATCTTAGCCAACTATAGAGTCAATTTATCTACGGTTCTATGTGAACGAATACCAGAAATCTTGAAGGTCCATATCAATGTGATCTTAGGCCTGACAAGTCACCCACATATTTATCTTAGGGCAGATCTGAAGCTTTTTATTGATACGAGTTTATAGAACCATGTCAGGTTTCGGGATTCCTGCCAAACTCGCCCGTTCGTGGAGGATGATAATGGAGAATACTCGCTGTTCCATAAAAGTCGATAATGACACCGCCGAGGCGTTTTATGTCAAAACTGATTTCGACATTATAAAAAGAAATCAGCAAGAATTGGACGATGGATTTAATGGTAAATGAGGATAAAATCAATCTTATGCTCCCAATAAGAGAGGGTACCCGGACAGTACGCCAAAACGGCAGACTGGAACTTTAAATTGGTGAAAGTTTTTGATTACCTGTGCTCAGTTATAAGTTCAAACAACTACACTACCGTAGAACTCAAGCGATGAGTCACTCTTCTGAGAGACCAAGAAATAAATCACACTTTCAAGCAATGAAGAAAGCATTGTATTGGGCCCTTATTGCCGCAGTCCTACTATATGGCGCGGAAGCATAAACTTTATTTCAAGCCAACGAAGGTGACTTCGAAAGAAAAGTTCTTCCAGTTATTTTCGGTCCCGTTTGCATAAATGAAATTTGGAGAAAAAGATAAAACAACGAACTGTATAAGCTAAATAGCGATATCGACTTGCTCAAAAGAGCTATTCAGCTTCGTTTGCTATGGCATGTTCAATGAATGAACAACTCTGCTACAGGCCAGGATATCATTAAATCCATTCTGCCAACTTGGTGCGAGTAGCTGTAGAACGCCTTAAAGTAAAGTAAAGGTGTCTAGTTTCCGCAACTAGAATTTTAGGAATATCGTAGATAAAAAATGCACGAATAGGGTTACTTCACAGCCATCAATCTTGTCTTCCAAAAAGATATTTCTTAATTGAGAGCTTTGGTCAAGTGCACTAAACCCAATCCAAACAGACTCAAAATGCATCAAAAACATCTTTCGCATTAATTTTGTTGAATGGGATGGATCCGTATGACTAGTTGTCTCTGACTTCCTATAAACTTCCTTTGGTTTGGCAGTTTTATATTCGTACAGTATATGAGCAATGTCCTCTTCAAGTGCCTTTGGGATCCTACCAATGTCCTGAGTCATTTCTTGCGAATTTTAAGAATTGCCCTAAACCTCGTTTGATCGAAAAAGTTGCCTCAATGCCTAAGATGCTATATGGACACTCAGGTTTGATCTAGATCTCAGGTCGCCTGCTTTTACAACTTTATCTTTAATTGTACCCATAATAATACTTCGGGGGTTTGATATGCTCATTTCAAGCATTACTTTCAAGCTCTCGTCCGTTTCTCGTGAGCTCATCATTTAGCTTATTTAATTTCATTCTGTAGTGTTTTTGTACCCAACAAAGCCTCAATTGGTTCTTCCGGCATGTTGCCGCGGGCATTGTGCGACAGCTCCTGACTATATGAGAACTTGTGTTAGGCAATTCAACCTGACTATCGATGCAGATCACGACATGATCCGAATCAGCTCAGCTAGAACTTCTGATTGGAAGACCATGCTTTTGTTCTAAGAGTTGTATAAACACCAGATACTATTTCCTCGCTGTTTTAGATGCATCTGTATAGATAACGATTTTAGTTGGCCTTGTTCTTGCAACTGTTTGTACGGAAAAAAAATCGTAATTCTAGCTCACTCATTAAGCGCAAATTGGCAATAACTAGTACAACTTGCGATAAACACATTCAAGGGAGTATTTTACTAAGGCCTAATGCGCAGAGCTTCGTATTACCTCAACAGTTTAACAGTTCATCTGTTAATCGCACTTTTTCAGAGCATTGCATATAGAACCTTGAATAAATAAATCGTATTCAAAAATGTAAGACTGGTTAACAAGACTGTGGTCCGGCGGACCAAAAACAACTTACAATGTACAACGAAGACCAAGTACCAATGAGTTGTAGTCCAATCAATCAGGAAGCAGACCCTTTTGGCTCTCGGAAATATCAACGAAATCCACTACATGATCTAAAATATAGGGTTAACCAACAAGAGGTGTCATTTTAAATTAATAAAAAAACCCACCATCTTTATGAAAAGTGATGATACTTTTATTTTAGTGCAAAGTAGAAACTCTGAGGTTAATAATGAAATTCAATATCTGGATCAACTTTTGATGAAATTTTTCATAACGTTTTGGCATAATTGCGGCTATATTTCGGGAAAAAAACAGCTCTGATATTTTCTTTTAGTGCATGAATCGTTGATGGGGCATTGGCGTAGACTTTATCTTTAACATAGCCCCAAAAGAAAAAGCTCTAATGATGCTAAATCGCATGATCTCGGTGGCCAATTTAAGTCTCCTTTTCGAAATATCACATGTTCAGGAAATTTGTCACGCAATCGAGCCATTGTTTCGCCAGCTGTGTGGCATGTGGCGCCGTATGCTGAAGACGTCGTTCACGCCCATAGTATCAAACTGTCACTCGGTGCAGATGGAGAGGTTGTTTCACTATTTCTTTTCGATATTCGGAGCCCCAGATGCGACAGTTTTATTTGTTTACGTACCCAGACAAATGGAAATGAGTCTCATCACTTAGAATAATTTTGAGCAAAAAATCGTGATCTTGTTCATTCATTTGCGTAGTCTAGTGGCTTCAACTCTTGTGTCAACTGGACCTTATGAGCATGCAGGTCTAGATCTTTATGCAAAATGCGGTGGAAAGTGGTTGCTGATAGGCCCAATTCCTGTGATTGTTTTGAGATGGAAGCAACAGGCTTTTAAGTCGCACTCTGAGGTACTGCGAGGATATTTTTCAACTGACTTTGCCTTGCTGTATGAACGTGAGTTGGAATCTTAATAACTTACCAGCCCGATACGTTCAGATTTATCGATTAAATTCACTATATCTGTGCGAGAAGAGGCTTAAGGATGACTAAGAGCAGTACGAACTTTACGAAACGTTTCCCGGATATTTTCACGGTCTTTGTAGTGAATTTTATTTCAGTAGCTTGTGTGAGTGTGGGTCGATCCATACTTAATAATATCCTAGTTTTTACTTATCAAATGTTATAGCAATTATAGTTGACTGCAGATAGTCAACCTCTTGTTGGATGACCCTCAATAATAATAGTGGAAATATCTTTTTATTTTTAAGATTTCAGCAATTCCAAAAAGGGCAATAATTAGAGAATTACAAAACGAACAGTCCCAAATTTTAGACTACCTACTGCTGAGGTATAGGCACAACAAACGAAGAGGACTTCCAATAATGCTCATTGGATTTCATGATGAGATTAGCTCTGTAACCAGGAGTAGTAGTATGAGCCATCGACGCCAGGACTCTGAAGCTGTTTAGAGTTTAAGTGGAGATGGCAATAAAATCCCAATTAGGGCCCAAAACTTAACACAACTCTAAAAATAATCTCTGCTGTTTCTCAAGCAAACATGAAATAGTCAACAACAAATTGGAAATAATATTCTAAACCTGGAGTTGTCGGGCTAACATATTTCTAACTGAATAAATGACAAATTCGATATAAACTGACCTGCGGTAAAATGCGAATGGTTAAGTCATAACTTCAAACTTGTTGTCATACACATATTGCCGGAGTTGAAGCAAAGGCACTCGATCTGCCACTTTTCAGGACCCATTCTTAGCGCGTACTGCAATATCTTTCCAAGCTTGAAATGTAGTTTTCATTATCAAGATCAAAAGACTCAAAATATTAGTAAGATGCCTAAGTAACGGACTTAGAAAAGGCCTCAATATCCTTCCCAATATTCAAAAAACTGAAATCAACGTCTGTGGTAATACAGATTTGTTGCATAAAAAGTACATACTTCACAGTCTAACTTTTATGAGCCACTAAACTAGTCATTGACTATTCAAAAATAACAATAATCCATTGCACGTGAGAATAAAAGGTTTTATAATGACACTTCCAGAAATTTTAGACTAAGGACACTTACAATGCTAAATGGAATAAGATTCGTCTTAAAATTCAAAGTCCGCGACATCAATTTGAAAACTAAAAGAGTCACTCTACTTTTTCCAATTAACAAAATTTGTATCCGTGACTGTCTGAAACGCAGAAACCTTCACCCCATTCGGTTTCGCTCTAACTTGTCATCTTAAATCTCTTGATGGTGTGATATAACGTTCATTTTGGCGCGGAAATTATTACACGCTCGATTAAGATGATAGAATCAACATACTTCAGGACTTCATCTTCAGTCGCAAGATCTATTATTTCAGCACTCGACAACGTAAGTCTAAACTGACACAAAGCTGGGTTATAGAAAACTGTAGTTATGATATTTTTCTTTATTATTATTATGTTATAGAAAACATATGTTACGTATGCGGTCAACCGTAATCTTGAACCCTTTTTCTTTAGCTTAACTAAAGTGGCAACGGTTTAACGTCTCGTGTCATTCGTGGAGCTGATGTTTACTCTGCAACAGATGAAGTCCTTAATTGCTTAGCAGTTTAATTTCTCAAAACAATGAGGCTTTGTGAAGCCTCTATAGTTAGCTTGATTTCGAATGTCTTCTTTTGATGTATCGAACAAAAAATGGTGAGATTCCACTCAGCGGAGGTGCATTCGTGTCATCTAAGGCCAGTTCCAGTAATATTCCTGTTCTTACGGCTGAAAATGGCTAACTTCACATTTGGCTAGTAGGGTGAATGAGATTGTTGGCTCTTGAAATTGGGCTGAAATGTATCTGAGGACAAAACAGTCCATCTACCCATAAAATGAAACTTAAATTGATGGCGCAACAGTCCAATGTAGATCAAGGCTAATAATCTAGAATCACTTTGTAGGTCGTTTACAGACACAGGCACTTACGAGGGTTGTCTGAAAAGTTTCCGATTTTTTTTTTATTTTTCTACATAGTCTCCTTGTAACTCTACATACTTCTCCCGACCAAATTCTACTTGGCGTTTTTCTCTGCAAAATAATTGTTCACGAGGGTGATTGCCTCCTCATTTGACGAATATCTTTGTCCTCCGAACGCAGTTTTGAGGGAACAAAAAGAAGTCGCTTGGGGGCTAGATCTGGTGAATAAGGCGGATGGTCAAGCAGTTTAAACCGTAACTCATGCATTTTCGCTATGGCAACCCTTGAGGTGTGAGACGGCGCGTTGTCTTGGTGAAACAGGCTTTTCTTTTTCTGCAAATGTGGCCGTTTTTCCGCAATTTTTGCCTTCAGCTTGGCAAGTAATGATGCGTAGTATGTTCCTGTAATGGCTTTTCCTTTTTGAAGATAATCGATTAAGATAACTCCTTTACTATCCAAA
Source organism: Volucella zonaria (assembly GCA_963966105.1). Taxonomy (NCBI): domain Eukaryota; kingdom Metazoa; phylum Arthropoda; class Insecta; order Diptera; family Syrphidae; genus Volucella; species Volucella zonaria. Next base: position 313,501,843 of record OZ014530.1, on the reverse strand, counting down.
AAAACAAACGCCATCACTTTCCTAGCAGTTTTTTGCTTTATTTTGGAGCCGGCTCGCATTTTTGCAGTCCACTGTTTTGACAGAATTTTTGTTTCGGGCGTATACGAGTAATGGTGTATCCAAGTTTCATCTAGAGCAATTAATCGGCTCCAAAACTCGGATTTATTGGACCTAAACTGCGCAAACAGAGCGTTGGAAATGTTCATTCGAACACGTTCTTGGTCTAACGTAAGCAAACGCGGCACCCAACGCGCGGACAGCTTTCTCATGCCTAAATCTTGATTTAATATGTAGCAAACACGTTTTTTGGACATTTCATAGCCTCTACCATATCTCTCACTTTAATTCGGCGGTCGTCTAACACCATTTGGTGAACTTTAGCAATGTTATCGTCAGTGGTTGCAGTTTTTGGACGTCCCGAACGTTCATCATCTCCCAAGCTCTTATGGCCACGTTTAAATTCAGCTGCCCAAAATTTCACTGTGGTAGTGGTGATGGTGCAGAGTCCCCATACACAGAGTCCAACTCATTTTTGATTTACGTAGGCGCATTGCCTTTCAAAAACAAGAATTTACGAGTAATAAAAGCTCGATACTCAATTTTTTCCATTTTCACCATAAACACTCAAACGACTGTCAAGTAAAAACTGCGAGTCCAAATTGACTGAAACTTCGGTAAGTAACTGCCAAAAGATGCACAACTAGCATTCACTAGCTTTTATTGACGAGTGCCTCTATCTTTACGTTGCAACCTCGTAAGACTTTCAAAGTTTTGCTCGTAGCCCTGGGTTTAGTTTTTCGGTATATAGCTCGGGAGCCAAACCTGGGACTTTTGTCATAGGAGTCAAAGAACTATGAACTGATATTTAGTGCAAGCAAATTCGTAGAATAGTTTTCGAAAAAAGAGCAATTGCAATTTAAATATAAAATGATACACTTCATAGTGTTCATTAGGCCTTCCTTTGAAAGCACCTTCTTTCAAGAGTCTAATCTAAAAGCTGCAATGGCTGTTTTTTCACCTGCGACTTTACCATCAGAGCCTATGAAAACTACTGCTATCCTTCCTATTAGGCATCATTGAGCTGGGTCGTTGTCTACGTGAATCATGACTAAGGTGCCATTGCTAAGCGATGTTTATTTTCCTCTACCGTACAGCTCGGAAAGGTACTCCAAAAGTCATTTGCTCCGACGTTTATTCGCCGGAATCGATGTAGCTTATTTCAACAACGTCAATAGTTGTGCAGTCGTGAGAGCTGGCAGGTCATGGTCGAATGACATCGAGCCGATAGGTATAGAGTTCATCGCGGCTTCAATCTCTACAAGGGCCGTAGAACGCTCTTCTAACTTCAGCTTTGGATTCTTAAATTTCGATGTAAGTGATTCTTTGGGATCATGACGGCCGCGTGCCCTATTGCCATAAAGTGAGGTGCCCTGGGAGGGTGTGAAGTATAAAATGAAAATTAATGCCAATATTCTTACAAAAATTTGGCTAGATGCCTGCTTTTTAAAGAACATATTGCGAAACTCTTTGAATTTAGATCGGGATGCCACAAAATTTGTTGCTTTGTCGCAATGTACATATGTCTCTTGCTCGACTTTTACAACCAATTATCCTTGATCGGGGCTACAGTAAATGCTTCGATCGATAAATCAGCGAAGAGCATTTGATGAGAAACAAAAGTGTCGCTTCTACAATGTTCTTTCGGCTGGTATAGCGATTTATGTCAATGCCTGTTGCTACACAACTAAAACGTTTATAACTTATGTCTCTCTGAAAAATGTACCTACCTCTTTTATCGTATTTATTAAATTTAGATCCTCCAGATTTCCAATTTATTCTTGTTGACTTCCTGTAATCCCTCATGAGAAAGTGGCCATTAGTAATGCCTGCGAGGCGTTAAGTGTAGGTGGCTCCAACTCATCACGTTATCAGAGATTTTATGTGTTCCTCAACGGTCCTACGTCTAATTGGGCCCGCCCATTTTTTTTTCAGCTTCACCAAATTTTGCACGGGTGAACCATCCACTGCCAATTCCTCGTCTTATTGTTATGTAGATCGATTACTAGGGCGTTTCCAGCTACAGGTCTTCGTTCGGGATACGGATAGTCAGAATATTTCTAAGACTGTACGTCTATTTCTATTTATAAAGACTGACTGAGGTAGTCACCTTCCTCGTACTGCACGCATAAAGCACCGATTCCAACCGATTCCAAATCGCTCCATCAGATTTTTGATAAAATGACGAGCGCAACTTTTGCTCAATTAAGCGACTCACGTGAAGTTTGGTTCCGCCGCCGACCGGGACTACGCTTCCCATATCACAAGCTTTTTTTTTCCCAGAAGTATTTAAGTAGGCATGAACTTTTACTGCGCTTGCCTTAGCTTCTAAACTATTAGCCATATCGGATCAGTCCATAATCTTATGCGAAAAAATGCTGAATTTGTATGCATATTGATTGTGTATTTTGATTCTGATATCACTGTCCATTTTAGTCTGTGGCTATCTCTCGTCGGGGCTGCACGGACACCAAAAGCAGCAATACCATAGTACGTACGAACTTCAGAGCCCTCGCACATTCTATTTCTGTTGTTGCGATAACGGCTATAAGTTTCTCGAAAATACCTCTCCTGGGCAAAGCATTTCTGATGAAACACCGGTTAATGTTATCGAATCTTTTTTCGAAGGCAGAAGGCAACCGCAAGAAAGACACTGCATCACATCAGATTGCCTATCTTTTGAAGTTTGATGACCTTTCCCTTCTGCAACCCATCCAAAGAATTTCCTGTTTCGTGGCGAGTGAATACGAAAAGTGTTCTTATGTACAGGGTGCACCATCTGTAGCTTCGGTATAAAAATGTTTAATAACTTCCACAATTCTCAACCGATCGGTTTCAGTAAGCATGAATTATTGAGTACGGGTCTGCAGCGAATCACCAAGAACACGTTAGAAAGCACCCACCTTGTTCTAATGAAGCTGTTGAAGCTGTTAGAGACAGTGTTGCCGAAAATCCAAATGTTTCGTATCGCCGCCGATCTTAACTATTAAATACCATTGGGACCGCTTTAAGCAAAATTTTGAAGCAAGACCTTCGAATGTTTCCATAGAAAGTGCAGTTGGCTCAAAAGTTTTTGGAAACAGACAAACCGCGTAGCTTGGCTTAAGTGAATAGCGTCATTCGAGTGATTGAAACTGTGCCAGATTTTTGGGAGCGAATTCTGGTGACTGACGGGGCTTATTTCACCCTCTCTGGCAGAATAAACAAACAATATTGTCGCTTTTAAGGAACCGATAATCCTCACACAATTCATGAAACATCATTGCACGGTGAGAAACTGACTGTTTGGGCCGATATTTGCTCTAACACCATCATTGAGCCATTTTTCTTTAAAGTTGTAGAGACGGTCGATGGCAATCGGTACCGGTTGGCGGACTTAGTGTGTCCGCAAATGTATGGAAAAGGTCTAAAAGACTTTTGGTTTCAACCAGACGACACGCCGTGAAACATTGCATGCCAAAGAATGAACCTTTTGAAGAAAGCATTTCCGAGACCTGTAGTGCCGAAAAAGGGTGACCTGGACTGGCCAAGATTTCCACATTCGGCTATTTTCTTTTAAAGTTTATTCCAACAAGCCGAAGACTCTAGATGAACTCAAAAATGCCCAAAATATCACCTGGACATTGGCCAATGTTGTGCAAAATGTCACAAAAAGAGCCCAACTTTGTATTAGCAAGGAAGGCGGCCACTTAATCGATATTGTGTTCAAAAAAAGACTCACATTGGGAAGAACCAAACTAAACAAAAATTCGAGACACCACGAAATCGATTGGTTTTTTCTTAGACATTTCTATACCAAAGCTCCCTGTGGCGCACCTTTTATTTGGCGCCGGTTAAAAAACGTTGGCTTTAAAGACACTTCAAATTTAGGCCTTAGACAGTTTATTTAGCCTACATTGAATCTTTTAAGATAAATTTTAAGGAAAGCTTCAGTTTTAGCAACGGTGGTGAGTTTTCTTAGTTTTGATATTCTATTCTGTATCTGTTGACACATTGATTGCATATCTGGGGTTGTCATATCTTCTCCTGGGTTTAATGATGCATTCATTGCCCCATCCTCGAACTCTACGGTCTAAAGTTGATAGAGATTATTTGGACTTTAGGCCAAAATTGCTGCAATTCCTGCTCGTTTCATATGCGCTGTGGCGTGTGGATTTTCCTCTGTTAAGCTGCGTTACGGCCATCATAGGACGAGAGGTAAATTCGTCCAATGCTTGGACTCCGTGTGCAAATTTGAGAGTCATTTCATCTACAGCAGCGGATGGTTACAATATGTACCTACGTTGCCCATTTGACACTCTGCTTGAGTGACTAACACTGTGCTGAGGAAAGACGAATCGATGACCAATACAGCGCCTAGTCTGTTGAGCGTATGTCGCTTTCTGGTATATTGCACCACAATGTCTAGTGACGTGAATACGTCTAGAAAAGTGAACTTGAGTCGAGAGTGGGACTTACTACCTTCTTGCCATTTATTTCCGGGTAAACGAAGTCGGTTGCACTTGTTACTTGACGTATGTGTAAGGGACTTTTACCACAGCAGTTGCATAGACACTATGAGACTTAATTCCAAAGGACTTACTCAAGGTAGCTACCTCAATTTTTAGCTTTCTTGCATATTGCTAAGTGTAATGAATGGAAAAACAATTCAAAGACTACTTCTTAAAGTTGCTAGTATTGCTGCTAGGTATTAACTTCACTATTTTACAAGCACTTCTTACAATTGCTAATGCAACATTTTTGGACCTCCTTAGTAATTTTTTCACCAAAGATGCTTTCAGAAAAATAAGGCTCTTCTTTGCCAGATCATCATCAGCAATTGGAGATTAATCAGTAAGATGCTCGCCACGTTGATGGCAGGCTAGGGGCTCAAATAACAAGCTTTTCTAACCAACCCTCCGTATGCTGCCTTCCGTTTTGAATCCCAAGAAAGCTTGGTTTTTTTTCCAACTGTACAGCCATATATAGGTATGTACAAGGATGGGTTCGCTTCGGCTGGATCATCTCACCGATCTAGGGCGTTGGTTTTCATAGATTTCACGTGTCTTAGACGGGTTACTAGTTCTCTTGAATTTAAGCGAAAAATTTCACTAACAAGCATTAGCTTTTGCGGGCATTCGCATTTCAGAAGCATAGAACATACAGAACCGGGACGATGAGTTTTTATTCACAATACTTCGGGATGTAGATAGGCCTGTTAATTGACTTTTCACCCTAAACACAGAAGTCTGAAGAAGACTAAGATTGACAATGGCAATTCTCTAATCGGCTTCAGAGACCAATGTAGACAGACTATATCTATCGAAGTAAGTGCTATTGATTGCCTCATCTGGTATGCTCTTCAAATGAGTCTCAATTGCAGACAAACCTTGACGGATCTTACATTGAATTGCGCTGAACACTGGACCCTGTTGCTAGCACCTGAGTTCCAACGACGAGCCGAGATATGTAACTACAGGAGCATATGATCATGTATCGACATCTTAGGGGTTAGCGATCTTCATACTAACTTTGACGGAGCAGCGAGACTTAGTATGTTTAACTTGGATATCTGGAAGAGCTCAGAAGGGCATTAGGGTTTGGCATGATTCTAAATACTTACAGCTCATTTCTAACTATATGTCCTACCAGAGCCGTTAAATACTTTGGAAATATATGTCCATCTGGGTTTTCTTCAAGATCTATCGAAACATGAATATACAGGAGTATATTTCACGCGGCATAAGCTCAAATTGACATATTTGTGCCATAGATCAGGCATATAAACCTGAAATACCATTCATTGCGCTTGGGTTATATTGCAAATACTTTCTTTCTATTGAACATGCTCCTATTTGCAGCAGATCCATTTATGGCGATCCATCTGTGCCTGTGCCATCTATTTGAGCATTGCTTTTCATTTGGGAGGACGATTTACAATTCGATTGAGGTTTGGAGACACGATATCGTATTTTGTTTGAAAATGACGATTGCAACATTAATTAGTGTTTACAGTGCCTTCAATTGTCTTGGTCATCCCTCGTTTGTGAGGTTGAAACGATTCGAAACTATTTTGGTGTCAGCGGTGTTACATCTTCCTAGGACGCCTTACTGGTAAACTTTTGTATACCTCAACAGACCCACCATCTTAAAATGAGTTCGTTTACCTCGAGGTAGATGAATATTGGTGAATGTATTATACTTCTTGCTTGCCACAAAGAAGCTTTGACGATGAATGTAGGCAACTGCTCGTGAGCTCTGCAAGCAAAAAGTAAGCAAGAGCGCAGGCATCTCGGAAAGGAAAAGAAAGAGCAGGAGTAGCGCGCGATCGAAGATATGGTGAAATGTTACAGCAGGAATGACGTTCCAAAGTTTTATTAGAGAACAGAACGAATTTGCCAGAGCAGCAGAGTCAGAATACTTAGTAGTAGAATCGCTGTCGGTGCTGAGACTGTATACCGGCGATGATGGTCACAATACCGCTGTTAAGTAGATAGAATCATTCACCCTAGCAAAAGTAGCAATATTGAAGCTAAAATGTAATAAAGCTACTGATGCACACTGGCAACCAGCTGTGCTATTTAAATCAGCTGCAGACGACCTAGTTGGGAACATACACAAGCTCATCTCTAAAATATCGTCAGAGGAGAATGCATATAATCTCAACATCTTCTGACTGATGCACAAGAACAAGGCGCCAACTATAGAGAAATGAGTCTACTGTCATCTCCAAATCTTTTCTGCAGACTTATGTGGGCGTATGAGCTCAAGACTAATCTGGTTGAACCACGGTTTCAGGCCAGGAGAGTCCACCATCGATCAAATATTTACATTACCGCAGATCCTGGAAAGACCTTGGAATTTTAAATCGCCATTCACCATCTGTGTGTTCAATTCAAAGTCGCATATATGATAACAGGGTCCATAGGGTCGAACTATGCAACGCCATGACTAATTTTGATCAAACTTTTCAGGCTGTGAAGGATGACTACGGAGAAGGGTTTTAGACAAGGCGACGCGCTGTGATATTTTCAACATTGGCTTTGAAAGAATCGTCCAAAACTCACCTTCCAACATAAGACACACGATATTTTGTAAGTCCGCACAATTACTTGCGCACACGGATGACATTGTGATGGGCGAACACAGCGAATCACCAATGGAACTTTCGAGAGTACTCGTAGTTTTGGGCGAATGCGGCTAAAATGGATCTGAGGGTAAACGATAGTACGAGGGCGGGTCAATAAGTCCGTGACTTTTGGATTAAAACAGATTTTTTGATAAAAAAATAATTTTATTTTTCAACGTAGTCTCAGTTGAGCTCTATACACTTTGTCCAACGCTTCTCCAATTTTTTTATCCCTTCCAAAAAAAATGATTTGTCGAGGTCCTCAAAATGACGAGATGACTTCATCATTGGAGTCAAATCTTTTTCCACCAAGCCATTTCTTCAGGTTTGGGAACAAGAAGTAGTCGCTCGGAGCCAAACCTGGAGAATAGGGTGGATGAGGGAGCAATTCATAGCCAAATTCATGGATTTTTGCCATGGCAACTGCACATGTGTGCACCCTTGCATTGTCTTGGTGGAAAAGAACTTTTTTCTTGGCCAAATGAGGTCGTTTTTTTTTCAAATCGTCATTGAATCGGTCCAATAAGTTGGCATAATATTCCCCATTGATTGTTCTTCCCTTTTGAAGGTAGTCAATGTGGATTATCCCGCGTGCATCCCAAAAAACAGTCGCCATAACTTTATTGGCTGACAAACCCACCTTGGCCTTCTTTGGCGCCGATTCACCCTTAGAAACCCACTGTTTTGACTGTTGTTTGTTCTCTGGTGTGTTGTGATGGATCCATGTTTCGTCCACGGTGCAACGGCGCAAAAACTCCTCCATATTGCGATTAAACAACGCCAAACCTTCCTGTGAAGTTGTTACACGATTGCGTTTGTGGTCGACTGTGAGCAAACGCGGCACCCATCTTGCGGAAAGCTTTCTCATACCCAAGTGATCATTCAAAATTGAAACCACTGAGCCATGCGAGATCCCTACGGCTTCCACAATCTCTCGCACTTTCAATCTTCGGTCGGCCAACACCATATCGTGAATTTTTTCGATTGTTTCGGGTGTAGAGACCTCAACTGGGCGTCCAGGAGGTTCGGCATCTTCAGTGCTTGTACGGCCACAACGAAATTCAGTAAACCACTTTTTTACCATTGAAATCGATGGTGCAGAGTCCCCATAGTATTTATCAAGCTTAGCCTTGGTCTCGGTAATGGTTTTTTTTCGCAAGAAATAATGCTTAATAAGCACACGAAATTCACTTTTTTCCATTTTCTCCTCAAATTAGTGAGTAGTCTGATAAAAATAGCTGTCAAACACAAACTAACTGACGCAGCAAGTTTAAATTTTGACAGGAGTCAACTGACAGATGCCTGTTGACAGGAGCAGTTTCAGTAAAGAGGTCAGAAATTCAAAAATGCACGGAATTATTGACCCGCCCTCGTAAAACAAATTAAATGCTGTCTTCAGAAAAGCACGTACACCACCTACGGCTTGGCAAGATTGCCACCATTGGCAGTTATAACTTCAAGGTAGTTAAGGACGTTTACCTTGGGGCGCCGGTTACAAGCAGCAACGATATCAGCGGTGAAATCAGTGCAAAACCTTTCGCTTTCAGGAAGCGGTTGAGTTACGGAGGTCTCTGATATTGCTGGACCATTTTGACCAAATGAACGAGCCCAAAGGGTCTTCGAGTGATGGCGTAGCAGACGACGACCACATCGTAGGTCGAGCACGCAAGTGGAAGCGGACCTCAAGCAGCTCGAAATGCGATACTGGAGGCAGCTAGCAAGAGAGGCTTGTTGGTTGAGGCGTAGGTTCACTGTGGACTGTAACGCCAACTAAGTAAGTAAAGCATGAAATCTGCTTTTAAGAACGAATTCGCATCAAAATATGCGCTGTTTTCGTTGCTAATAGCAATCACCGAAGTAGATGGCCTCGCTAATCCTACCGCACTTCTTGCCTTTTTGCTTTGTTAGCTTTTTCTGGAAAACTGTTCACAACCCTTGGCACTGTCCTACTTACAAATAAATTCAGAGAATTGCATAATCTAGGACTTAACCTGCTACCAACGTGGAACCAGATAGTAGATTTCAGAATCACTTCCCAACGATTTTGGGCCGGTCTTTTTGCTGAAAAGAAAAAGTCGACTAAAGTCTGGAATGTATTTGTTCGTTGAACCTGGCAATGCCACTGGAAACATCACGGCCAATTTCAGTGCCAGTGATCATTTTATTTATCAACAAATGACACCTCTTAAATCTGCCATTCCACAAGCTGAAAAAGAAAACATCGCACACACAAACACACCCCGACCTCGTAAGAACACACAAATTGAGCGCATTTGTTTCCCGGGGACATCGCTCTCCCAGATTACACGATTGGCCACAAACTGTACTCCACGAAGTGGTGAGAAACCACGCCTACTTTCCGCTCTTATGTACTCTCAATCCGACTCAGTTGCAATGTACAACAGAGATGGCCATATATCCATCGCCGCAGACTAGACGGTCCCTGTGTTGGTGAGGCTTTGCTAAAATTTCAAATCGTTTTGGTGAGGTAATTGCCATTTGGATGCCCGTTAGCGGTTAGTTTTCCAACATAAACTGGGTGCGAGTGAATGCGATGAGCCGGCAATTAGACGAGGATAGAAAGAAATAACTCGTTAACCGGTCTCGTTAGTATTTTTCCTAATTCCACTTTCGTAAATCGTTGTATCTGTATCTTGTCGCTACTTCTCCCTCTTGGCAATTCCATTCCATAGCACAGTAGTGCGTCACGGTAAGTTGAATCGAAGCAGAAACGGAAAGGAAAAAAGAGAGGAATCCAACGAATGGGTGTCAATTAGGAGATTAAACCGTTTGATTGCGAAGGTATAATGTTGTATTTGGATTGTGTGAGAACGAGAAGGAGAGGAGAAGCAATTGAACGCTCAATTCCAAGATGGAGTCTATGAGCGATTCAGTTATTCGACCAGTTGTTCATTTATACCAGTTAGATTGGGTAGCTACTAGATTGAGTAGATTGGATCAAAATGGTGGTGGATGGGATGAGATGTTTTCGTTACGTTAGTCGTTTGTTCCCCCTCTGTACACTGTTGACACAGCTAATTGGAATTATTTGCTCAACAAATGAGCGTCTGGTGGTTCGAGTCCAATTAAATTGCAATCGTTGCCATTGAGTTGTCAGTAGAGTGTGGAAGGGGGAAGGGGTTAGACAATGTTTGCTTAGCGTGGCTGTCGGTGTGGGTGATTGCGTCGCTTTGGATTCTGTTTACCTTTTTGGGGATGTTGGGTGTTTATCTAGGGTTTTATCACATTTAAGGGTTAAATTGGACAATTTCGAAAATTAAGGGTGAAAAGTGTGGACGAACAATGGGGTTGTTACGTTTCGTATCTTCAAATGCCTAACTAATTGGGCGTAGGTTAATTGGATTTTGAATTTTCAATTTACAATAGAATTAGAAAGGGTTGTTCTACAGCATGTACCGCGGGCGGGCGTTACACAACGAGTTGCGGTGAGATGGCAATTCTGTCGTTTCATGATCCGTCGGATAGTTTGCTTTCAAAAAATGTCTGAATGCTTTACTGGTTTCACCGAAAAACATTTCAAACAATTGTAAGGCCGCTTTGATTCATGGCGAAATGACGCGATTTTGCAACTAATTTTGGTGGCAAATGTGTCGAAATGTGACGGGTGACATAGTCCAGTTGAAACAACACGTTACTCACAGTAGCACCTATTATCTAATGATCTGGGGTGATGGATCTTACTAATTTGTTACAACTCGAAAGCAATTCCAATCAATTAATTCTAAAATGATTGACTAAACTATTGCTGGTGCAACTAATTTGTGCGACTTAATTAATTGCGATTGAAGTACATAGATACATGCATATCTAATAATTTAAGAGAGTCTTTAAGAGAAGTAGGCCCACCACATTTCTCTTCGACTTTAATTGTTAATCATCAGTTTTACTACAATTAAATTAATTGCAAAAAAGATTACGCGATAGCCTTTGAGTGATTGATGCAGGATAAATAAAGCTCAATTGGTTTAATCGCAGTTGTTAGTTGTTAGTTGGGTCCTTGTGGTAAGTGTAGTGACCGATAAACTAAGTGACCGATTAACTAAGGCGTGAAGGTTAGACAAAGCTCGGCTTCGATTTAAAATATTGTAGAGTAGTAAGGGAGGAAATGTTTTTCATCGCCGGAGAAACGATTTTTCGTGATCTTAAGTGGACCCCTAGAAAATCAACTCCAACCTTCCTTGACAGAAACCATTCGAGAAAATAAACTGACACGGACATAAACTAGGAAAGGGGCCAGCTCTCAGAGGTAAACTTGCGAGAGTGATTCCCTAATGGCATTGAACAAGGGCAAGAATTAAACGTTCAAGGTATGTGGTAAGGCTTCCACGAAGAATACGAGAGCAGGATACTTTGCTCCAAGTTTCAGAAGGCCAGTCACACATAAATAATAAAAATTTGATTGTCAGAAAATGAGACGAAAATGACGGTAAGGAATAAAATGCAGGCGTGGACTAAGTACAGCGTAAATTGCGAAACCCATAAAGTGTGTGTTGAGTTGAACTACGAAAGCTGAAAAAAGATCGCGAAGAAAGCTGTAGCTAGAGCAAGGCCGGTAGTAGTAGAAGCTTGTATCAGTACCGGAATGATCCAGTTAACGAGCTTCAATCAAAAAACTACTCCTAACCAATTAAGCTAATATTCTTAGAATTGCGGGTCAACAAACAAAAAAGTAGCTTTTTCAAAAAGTTATTGCGTTTTTTCTGCAATAGATGGTTTTGCCCGCGTTTATTTGTACAATATCTGAGCGTGACATAGAAGATGTTTGCACGCATTTTGTTCTTGACACGTAATCTAAAAACAAAAAAAAAAAATTAGCGCGATTGGGCATTGTTTTCTGCTGGCAACTTGGTAAGAGCATATTCGCCTTATTTTGCTTTATTACTTCAAAAAAGGGAAGAAAGTAACTGAGGCAAGGGAAAAGTCGCATAAATCTTACGGCAGAAATGCCGTCGAAATACGCCTGTGACAGAACTGGTTCACTTGATTTAGTGACGGTGATTTGCCAGGCACTCATCGCTCCGGTAAGTCTTCCGAGATTGACGACGATAAAATCGAAGCATTGGTGCAAGCAAATAAGCATTCACCCCTTCGAGAATTTGACTCTGCTCTAAAAGTGTCCAGTGGCAGTTTTCATGTCCATTTGAAATCGCTTCGAAAAGAAGCTGGATGTTTGGGTACCACATTAGTTGAAAGAAATTCATCTGAGGAAGCACATAAACGTCTACGACCACCTCACCAGACGCGAAGAAAACGATCAATTCAGTCGAAAAAAAAGTTGAAGTAAGTAAGATGAAGCATCGGAAAGGCAAGCAAAGGCGGACAGAAGGTGTTGCTGTCAATCTGGTGGGATTGGAAGTGGAAGCTGCTTCCAAAGAACAAAACGATTAAATCCGACGTCTACCGGAAGCAGCTACAGAAATTAAGTGATGCCATCGCTCAGAAATGTCCTGAGCTGATCAATCATAAGAGTGTGGTGTTTCACCATGACTGTGCAATACCACACACAAGTTCTTCAAAAATTGTTGCAGTTTAGTTGGGATATGTTGCCCAGATCTTGTGCCATCAGACTTCCACTTATTTCGTTCCTGGCAAAACTCCTTGAACGGTAGGATGTTTAGATCGAAAGACCTCATCATACAGCAGCTTGACGAGTTTCTGGCATAGAAAGATAGGAGGTTCTATGAACGCGGTATTATAAAGTTGCCCGAGAGATGGCAGAAGGACATCAAACAAAATCGCCAACACATCATTGATTAGTGTTCATTACGTATGTTGAATAAACACAGCTGGAAATCAAATGAAAGAAAACCAACGATTTTTTGAACAACCCAGGGATTCACTCGCCGGCATATATTGAAGACGAGCAGGGGCACCTTCTAACGTAGAACAACGAAGTTAGCAATAGATAGAAGGAGAATTTTAGCACGTTACTTGATGAAAAATTTCAGCGAAGACACATTGCATGAACAAAAGACGTTTAGATTGACCTGATCACATATCATCCGACGTGTGGGTGAGGGTCTAGATCTTCCTTCTTTCACTGCATATATAAAGGCAAAGGCGACGCGAGAAATTGCAACAACTACCGACTGACGTGGCTAATGACAAATATATGAGACAGTTCTATACGAGTATATTCGGCAACGCAATATTATTAAACTCTATGGCAGTCTGTACGGCTTACAGGAGCTAGGTCACCATGCAATGCGATGCTTAATTTAGCGATACTACTGCAGAACCATCGCGACGCTTCAAAAGATTTGCATGTTGAATTTGCAGAGAACTTGACTATGTGGACGGCGCACAGTGGGGCAAAGTGGCCCAAAAGCTGGCATTAATTCAAATTACTAAATTGAGGATACCTATAATTTTTTTTTATTTTTCGATCAAGTAATATCCACATTATTAAAAAATGCAAATGATTTCTTTTTAGTCTTATCTGATTCAGCACAGCGCAGCTTAGTTGAAGCTTGATTTTTTCTCAGTTGACTCAGAAAAAAAAAATTGGTGTTTTCCTTCTTTGTATGAAGCCCGAATGTTTGTTAATCTGCAAGTAATTTTGAAATCTTGGTATGGAGCCTTCAACTTCGGGTATGCAACAATGTGTAAGGCACAAAACAAAAAAAAAATTGTAAAATAGAGGTGATGTCCTGTGGTCAGTTTTTAAGAAAATGAATTTTTAAGGATTTCCTAAATCCCGTAGACTTTTAGTTGGGTTCCGGGTTAGTCCGGGTTTTTATTTTTATGCCATTTAAATGTGCGTGATGTGTACTTTACATTTCCGTCAAAAAATCCTGATACTTTTCTGCACTTTTCGTGATATTTGGATTTTTGTATAGTGCCTTCGGTTTATACACTTTTTTCGTGTCTGCCGGACAGATTCAAGTCTCCAAACTACTAACAGACACAACTGTAAGCCCCAACAGAGCTGAAAAATACAGAAAAGTATTTAAAAAATCGCAGGAGAAAAGTTGTATTACTGGAGAAGGTGCTTTGGCAGTATTAGTCGCAGCGAAACTATCACAACACCAATATTTCTAATGTGATCAGAATGAGTGCTCTTGAAGAATTTCCATCATACGAAGTTGTGCTGAATGAAAAGAAAGATTGCTATCGCCACAAAGATATGATGGAAATCACAGCTACATGTGCCCCAGTCAGTCTTCAAGCTTTGCTTCACATTACATCGAAAAGATTACTTTCGATGTTGGATTGTGTTCTTGAAACAATAGAACATGAAGAACTTGAGAAATGTTCCTTAATATCAAAGTGGGGTTTCGATGGTAGCTCAGGACATAGTTCCTATAACCAAGCTTATCACGGACCAGTGATTCGACTTATAAGTGTAGAACATATAATCTGGTAAAACCCTCGTCCAAATCCACGAATTATTGCAGGCCTTTAAATATTGAATATATAGAGTCAACTGAAGTTTCGAAAGCTGAGAAAGCCCGAGTGGATGGACAGATTGAGAACCTGTAATCGGTAACAGGTCTATAAAAGTAGATCATTCTTTAATTTTCTCCATGAATGATGGAAAAGTTTGTAATGCTTTAACTGAAACCACCTCAACCCAAAAATGCAATTTATGTGGAGCAACTTCGAAGAAATTCAACAAAATCAAAGATATGAGTACACGACCAGTAAAAACAGAACACTTAGCTTTTGGAATGTCTGTTTTACATGGTTGGATACGAATGTTTGAATGCCTTCTGCATTTAGCATACAAATTACGTTACCCATTAAAAAATGCCTAGCTCGCGAAAGTGACAAAGAAGTCGTGGCAGCAAATAAGGCCCTAGTTCAAAGGGAATTCCGAGAACGATGTGAATTAATTGTCAATAAAAACCGGGATTTGGTAACACGAAGGATGGCAGCACGGCAAGGAGGTTTTCCCAAAATCCTGAACTCTCAGCCGGAATAACAGAAATAGACACAATAATGATTGTAGTTGCCAGTGGATATGAGATTGATTTAAAAAAGTTCAGGGAATTTGCACATGACATAGCGAGATGCTTCGTCAATAAATATCCCTGGTGTCATATGCCTCCAACTTTGCATAAATATCTTATTCATGGCCCAGCAATTATATCATCTGCACTGCTGCCGATCCGCCAACTTCTGAAGGAAGCGCAAAGGTTCTAAAAATTTCCTCGAGAACTTCTCAAGAAAATCAATCCGTGAAAAAACGAATAAAGATGTATTTAATTTCTTTTTACTGAGCTCGGGTCCATTATAACATCCAAGCAAAAATTGCATAAAAAAAAATTCCAGTCTTTTCCCAAAGAAGAACTCAACTTGGTAAAACCCCCAAGTGTCCAGGAATCAAACGCTCTTCCTGAGTCTGATGAGTCCGATGATAATAATGATGACAGTGATGTTAGTGATGATATCTCAGGATGTAATAACAATTTTTGGTTTTGTTTTGTATTTAATGGACAAATTTAATTTAATTGTTTTTTGTTTTTAATTTAAAAGTCTCAATATAGTAAATACCTATGAACAATTTAAAAAATGGTTTTACTAATTTGTTTTTCTTCACGATAAAAGGGGGCGTAAAAGTGGGTGGGGAAGGTAAATTATTGGTAAAAATTAGATCTTCAATAAATCTTCTTTAAGTTTGTAATATTGAAAAATAGGAACATTTCAGAAAAGCGGACGTTTTAGTAGGCATTTCGGGTGGGTGGGTGCTTACAAATATTTTGGGACTGGTCTCAGAATTTCAGGTCCTTAGCTGTAACGGCTGATTTGATACCTCATTTTAGGGCATTCTGCCCCACTGTGCGGCGCTTACTTAGGTGAAGATACGGTTGTTCGGAGTGAACCTGGTCCTTAACTAAAAAGCCCGCGCTGTGTGCCAACATTTTAAGGGGATAATAACCCTTCGAGCGTGCGCAGGTTATAAAAAAAAAAACAACTTCTGAACTTAGCCTGATCCTTAGCTAACTGACACTAGTTGCGCACTCCAAGCCGATTGAGGTCCCCTTCTACTTGTGCGCGCCCCCATAGTTGAGGTCCTATTACGTTGTCCATCCGGAAGGCAATATGATATTAAATCGAAAATGCACAGGGGGAATAACCAGAGAATTCGAAGTCAAAATTGGAGTAAGCCAAGGCTGTGTACAAGGTCCGTTGCTTTTTAATGTAAGTATTTATTATTTAGGTTACACCGTTAAGGAAATCCCGATGATGATGTCGTACCTAAGTCACCGCAGTGGTTTGTGCGAGAAAAGTTCCGGCTAAGCGTAGATGATTGTATCGGAGTTAAATATACAAGTATGTGGATTGTAAGATGTATGAGAAGTATAAAGGAAGGAGACGGACGGAAATGACGGCTTTGACAAAACGTGATCTATTATAATAAGAAGTACGAGTATGGTTATCCATGTAAGTCACTACATTAAAAACTGATAGTTGGAGGGCTTCAGACTTAGCGAATACGCTGGATTGGCATGATGGCATGACACATCTGGAAATCCGATCGAAAAGGCAATAGCTGTTCAAGTGACAGTCAGGCCGAAGGAAAGATCACTGAATCACCCAAATGTAAAAACATCAGCTTGGTCTTAGGCTCACTAACGAGGTTATCCAATAGAGACTGGCCTCCAGTATTGTACAAGGGCCAATTGTGGATACTTGGCAAAAATATGTAGCATTAGATGTAATTGATCGAATGTCAATACCCCGTCGGTGAAATTTCTTTAAAACGTGAAGAAAGCACAATTATTAGAAAGATCTTGGCTTTCCTCTCGCGAAATTACCACGACCTGGAACGATTATTAGTGTTCACATTATATTCTATAACAGGGATGTTGCGCATGCAGATTTTTTGACATCCGCAGATGCTGATGTAAGATTTGGTATATAAAAACACTAATTATTACTATTTTAGTCATTTTTATTTAAACGAAAAAAAACTTTTAACACTTAAACATAAACATAGGGTAGTTATATTTAATGGCTGCCTTTTCTGGGTCTAGGCGATTTCGCAAAGGGTCGTAAATTAGTCCCGCACCACTAAACAATTGTTTACTAGGAACACTGGCTGGGGGAGGTGACAAATATCTTCGTGCTATGGCAGATAACATCTTAAGCTCTTTATTATATTTCCACCAGATAAGAGGACTTTCCGGTACATTTGTCCTTTTTATGGTGTGATATGACGCTAACTCCTTTTTAAGGTCTGTTCCGGGACTGTCTGATCTTTGGACAAGGTCATGATCTTCACTTGACGAATCTAGCATCGCTTCCAGATGACTTATTAAACACGGTTTCCTAGCTAAGTTGTTCTGAAGAATGGTCAATTGATTGCAACAAATCCAATGAATCTCCCATTCTCGTTCTTCTAAATTGTTTGTAGTTTGGAGAACATGTGCTGTCATGATCATGAAGACGATTTGTGAGATCTCTCAGTATTTCTTCTTTAATCTTTCCCTCTGTCGACGGTTGGAAAAATTTGTGCTTTTAGCGTGGGTCTAAATAAGTGGGTATATAAAATAAATTATTTTCGTCTAAGGCCGAGAATTTAGAAGACATCTCCGTTTTTAAAATGGTGACTGCCAGATGGTGACCGGATCAGAGTCCTGTGATCTAGTTAAATGGTCATCTAGTTTTTTCATAAGCATTTGAGTTATTGGAATTACAGATGATATGAGTGTCTCAGTGCTGCTTAATTTTCGTGTCGCTTCTTCAACTGGACACAGCATTCGATTATTTCCCAGTCTTCTGGCATAATTGGGCCCATTTCACTGTCATTCATGTAGAGACTTAATGCGTCTTTTACTTTCAAAAACTGCTCGAACATAAAAAAAGTACTGCTCCATCTGGTTACCCAGTCGGGGAATACTTTGAAATGCAGTTGATTAAGTCTATCCTGAATCTTTTGAAGCTGTTTTTGAGCAATTGTTGAATGATTAAAATGAGTTGAAACTTTCTTACATTGTTGTTTGACTTGTTTTATATTTTCACGCCGCCGCAAAGCCGTTCCTGTACCGAGTTGTTCAACATCCAAATCCGCTTATGCTTATGCTTATCTCAGACAAAAAAAAGGCTATCCCACCAAAGACTAGAAAAGGCAATTGGGTGAGAGATTATAGATTGTCCACTCACCTTTCAGTGAAGAGCTGAATCGCAACACCCAGTGGTTTTAGTATTGCAGCCTCATATAAACGTTAGCCGAATCTACCTCAGGTTACAAGCAACCCATGAAAAGATGGCTTAGGTATGATGATGATTGCGAATACAGAAAAGCGTTGATGGAAAATGGACATCTCAACGTGCTGCATCGTAAGACAAGAGCGATGCTGAAAAAATATATCGAGCCGGAAAAAAAAAAATTCTGTAAAAGAAAAAAAAGTTCTATTCGAAAGCCAGAGAGATGACAATTGCCCTCAAGGCAAGAACAAGCACGATTCTAAAGAGTGTAAAAAACCATGCCACTGATTTTTAGGGAATTTCAAATGAAATTAAACCCCATTTTCTAAAGTTGCTAAAGAAGAGCGCTTAGTTCCAGCGAACGAAGGGATAACTGCCTTTGCCAGTGTAGAAGAAGCTGACGCAATTATTAAAAAGCTGAAGAACAATAAGGCCGCCGGCTTCAAATAAGATTCTTTCCAACGTAATGTGTGAGCGTCCCAAACCTTTTCAAGCACACTGACCGGCAACAACTATTGTGGCATATCAGTTCAACATACATGTATTCATGGTCTTGAGGTCTACAGAGGGATACCTGAATTTGGAATCCGGCCAGAATTAATGCAACTATGTCCTCTAACGTTGAAAAACACGCGATACAGTATTCAGTTTTGAAGCAACTAACTATTTGAAGCGTATACCGAATTTCAGTAAGAAGACGATCTAGTGCTGGAACAGAAAGTGGACTAGGCAAATGTTAATAAGCAAGACGCTGTGTTCAATCAATCTGTCCAGCTGTATACAATTTCGATATTGACGCTCCCAGCGCGGCACCATATGAGCTTTGACGGTAATCGAACAAGTTTATCTTAGAGTAAATGAGGAAAACAAGCAAAGGCGTATATGCCGTCGCCTAAAATACAACGTCGCAATTGACAGTAGTAAATTCGAGCTTAGTAGGCTCAGAGTAAACAGAAACTCCAACATATTATTTGACGAAGAGTTAACCCAGGAAACCTTTCCTAAAGTTGAATGGTGCTCTCATTTGTGCTCTCATTCGTCCTTATTTCAAGCCACTTTATCCGGCTATTGTTTTCCTTCATGAGCCTGAGTGCGCTTGGCATCAAACCTGGGCTTGATTCTTGGGTTTTACATTTCAGTGGCATCATCAATGGAATATTAGCAGTGAAACCACTGTTCTGGAACTTGATATGTACTGCTGCCACTAGACTTCACAAGAGATGTCGCAAGACATGATAGGCATTATATTATGGTTACTGCCATCCCACGCCGTATAACATATGGTTCTCCGCTTTCTATTCGAAGTAATCGGGACGCAGTTTAACGTCAGTCAGTGAATTGAAATTCCTCTTCATCGATTTGGGGAAGAGATATATTTTACGGTTGACTGAAAAGTTTCCGATCGCAACGTAAAGATAGCAGCACTCGTCAATAAAAGCTAGTGAATGATAGTTGTGCATCTTTTGACAGTTACTTACCGAAGTTTCAGTCATTTTGGACGCGCAGTTTGAGTAAGTCGATGTGAGTGTTTATGGTGAAAATGGAAAAAATTGAGTATCGAGCTGTTATTACTCGTAAATTCTTGTTTTTGAAAGGCAATACGCCTACGCAAATCAAAAATGAGTTGGACTCTGTGTATGGGGACTCTGCACCATCATTTATCACAGTGAAATTTTGGGCAACTGAACTGAAACGTGGCCGTAAGAGCTTGGGAGATGATGAACGTTCAAGACGTCTAAAAACTGCAACCACTGACGATAACATTGCTAAAGTTCACCAAATAGTGTTAGACGACCGCCGAATTAAAGTGACAGAGATAGTAGAGGTTATGAAAATGTCTAAAGAACGCGTTTGTCACATATTAAATCAAGACCAAAAACGTGTTCGAATAAACATTTCCAACGCTCCGCAGTTTAGGCGCAATCCGAGTTTTGGCACCGATTGCCACCATCGTACGCCCGAAGCAAAAATTCAGTCAAAACAGTGGACTGCAAAGGACGAGCCGGCTCCAAAAAAGCAAAAACTGTTTTTTCGGCTATGAAAGTGATGGTGACTGCTCTTTGGGATAATAAAGGAGTTATCTTAATCGAATGAAGACAGAAATTGCGGAAAAACGGCCACATTTGCAGAAAAAGAAAATCCTGTTTCACCAAGACAACGCGCCGTCTCACACATCAGCGGTTGCCATGGCGAAAATCCATGAATTACGGTTTGAACTGCTTGACCATCCGCCTCATTCACCAGATCTAGCCCCAAGCGACTTCTTTTTTTGTTCCCTCATCTAAAAACTGCGCTCGGAGGATAGAGATTTTCGTCAAATGAGGAGGCAATCACCTTCGTGAACAATTATTGTGCAGAGAAAAACGTCAAGTACTATTGGGACAGGTTAGAGAGATGGGAGCATCGCTGGGAAAAGTGTGTAGAGTTACAAGGAAATTTGAGAAAAAATGTCTTGTATCATGTATCACTTTTCAGACAACCATGTTGCAAATTTTAAGTTGGAGTACACCAAAGCAGTGTTTTATTGTACATAGCGGATGGAGTGAAAAGTGATCTCCTTGACTGCCAGAATGCGCTGCTACTGCAAAAAAGGTTATGGTGTCTTGAAGTCCGTTCATATTTAGGCAGACATGCCAAATTTCAGTGCGATACTGTCCTTAGGTTTGCTTTGACAGCTGATTGTTGTTGACGGGTTTGGCATCATGTTGAGTATGCACAAAAACGATTTTCGTTCTCCCATAAAACATTATTTTTTGAGAGGCAAAACGGCGAAGGAAACAAAAGAAAAGTTGGATAAATATTATGGGGCTAATGCTCCGTCAGATTACACCGTCGAATATTGGTTTCGAGAGTTTCGTGGTGGCCGCAACTCCATTACCGATCAAGTCCGCGGCAGGCCCTCCGATGCGGTTACAGAGGACAATGTCAAAAAAATACATGAAATGGTGTTGACTTACCGGTCAGTGAAGGTGAGCGAGCTAGCAGATACCACAAAGATAGGTAC
The DNA here is from genome assembly GCA_963966105.1 of Volucella zonaria. NCBI lineage: Eukaryota > Metazoa > Arthropoda > Insecta > Diptera > Syrphidae > Volucella > Volucella zonaria. The sequence continues at coordinate 313,480,499 of OZ014530.1, read as the reverse complement.
TGAGCGCACACCCCATATTTTGGGCAATATTCTGCATATGAAAAAGTTATCCTGCCGCTGGGTGCCGCGCATGCTCACTTTTGACCAAAAACACGAACGCGAGAGCCATTCGAAAGAGTGTTTCGACTTGCTGATGCGGAATCGGGCGGACTGTTGGTGTCGATTGGTAACTGGATTTGGATCCCTCGGACTATTATCTCTTCCCAAACCTCAAAAGATGGCTCATCAATAAAAAATTCAGCTCACGCGAGGAAATCATCGACGCCACGGAGGAGTATTTTGCAGACCTTCCGGAAAATTACTTTTCGGACGGGATCAAGAAGTTGGAAAATCGCTGGAATAATTGTATCAAACTAAAAAAGGACTATATTGAATAATATAAAAAAACATTTAAAAAAAAAATGTTTTTAATTCCCTAGGGGGTCACTTTTCACTTCATCTAGTATATCCCGATCTTTTCAATGCCGTGAAGGATTTTCTACAGAATGAGTAGATCGCTGAGTCTGGAACGAACAGCCGTATGATGGATAGCGACATCTTGTAAAAGTTTAATCAAACCACTAGAGAACAATATCCGATTGCTAAAATGTCTCAAAATCAGCGCGTAACCTGAACTCCCATGTTTGGAAAAGATTGTCGGATAATCCCATCCGGGAACGAATAAAATTCCATGTTCAAGCCGAATTTTGGAGAGGGGCGTTCCATTCTGGGTTATTTAAATGCAAAAATTATCTGAGAATTTTAGGCGTCGATACAACCCACACAGAACGACATGTAGAAGAATCGTCCAACTCCATATAAGGAGCCGTATCTTCCATGTAAAGGGCGTTTTTTTTAAACGGCCAACACTCTTTCTACAGATTGTCAATTTGAGGGTTGAAAGTTGATTCGTAGTTAGTACGTTTTGCCATTTTACAATGAATAGGTTAATGCCAGAACAACGTGTGCAAATTGTGCAAACTTATTTTGAAAACCATGGTTCGGTTCGCCAAACTTATCGTGCGCTATGTCCGTTTTACGGTCGACATCGTCCATCTGAACAAGTTATGCGGAACACGATGAATCGTTTTCGCACCACGTACACACTAGTGGATAGTACGCATCCCCAAAGACGATAAACAGTGCAAATAGAAGAAGTTATTGCCGTTGTGGAGGCCGGTGTTGAGGAGAATCCACGTGAGTCGATTCGTAATCGTGCACAGCACTTTGCGGAAGATTTTGGCTTAAAAGCTTATAAGATCCAGCTTGTGCAAGGGTTAAAGCCGCATGACCATTATACGCGTCGTGGGTTCGGTGAATGTGCCGAAAATATGATTCAGCTTGGTCCTCATTTTAACCACAAAATTTTGTTCTCCGATGAGGCCCAGTTTTGGTTAAATGGATATGTAAACAAGCAAAATTGCCAAATTTGGAGTGGAGAAAACTCAGAAGTTTTTGTCGAGACGCCCTTACAACCGTTGAAACTCACTGCTTGGTGTGCTTTATGGGGTGGTGGAATCATCGGCCCATATTTCTATAAGGACGATGCCGGCGAAAATGTTACCGTTAATGGAGAGCGCTATAGAAACGTGATTTTTGACTTTGTCCTTCCTCAGTTGAATGGAATTTGACGAGATAGAGCTTTGGTTGCAACAAGATGGTTCCACATGCCACACGGCGCGCGCCATCAATTTATTGCGGGAAACATTTGCCGAGCGCATAATTTCGCGAAATGGACCTGTGAAGTGGCCTCTACGATCCTGTGATCTCACACCTTTAGATGACTTTCCTTGGGCGTATGTGAAGTCACTAGTCTGTGCCGATAAGCCAGAGACGTTGGATGATGTGGAAGGCAACATTCGCCGTGTTATTGCTGATATACGGCCCCTGTTGATCGAGAAAGTTGTCGAAAATTTAACTTCGCGATTGCGCTTCATTCGAGCTAGTTGTGGCATGAATGTGCCCGATGTTATATTTGAAAACTAATAGCATACAATTATCTATTAAATAAAGCTAATATTATATACATTAACATTAGCTTCAAGTATTTTATTTTATATTGAATTTGTACACCTCTAAAAACACACCCTCTTTATACAAGGTACATGGAAGAGATGTGACACATAATATGAACTTACCTAGACGGTGCTACAGTCCGGCGTGAACTTGAGCCTCAACCTCCATACCGTAAGGTGTTTGGGGTGGTCTTCCACTTGTACCTTGGACGATATACTGCGCTGTTCTGCCGCGTAGGAATCGAATACTTTTAGAGCTGAAGCGCTAATATTCATTCACTCATTATGTCCCACACATTTTAGGTGAGTGATGGGCACTTTGACGCGCAGGTCGTAGAGTTCGCTGTAATATCATTTCTTACAAAGTATGTCAATCCGAAAGGGACCAGAAATACCTCGTTTTTCATCGTGCTTTCGCTAATTTTCACTTTACTGCTTCAGATGCAGGACTGGAATGATAAGAGTCTGAAGTAGAGTTTACTCATGAGGAACTCAATTTTTGGTCAAAGAAATAGAGATTAACAAGTATGTTACTATACAGCTCTTTGCTTGATTTCTAATGAGGTATCGTTGTCAGAGTCAATACCTTTTCAAAATTATAGCTGTATATTGTTCGTTCTGACTGATTTGCATTTAACCTATTTTTGCAGCTTCCTTTTCAAAACTTTCAATAATTTTCAAAGTTTCATGCGCTCTCCGATTGATATCAATGTCAGCAGCTACTAGCTTTTGGAAAAATGTTGGCTTGCGAATTTGGCTTCATTTGTATGATGTTAGAGAAGTCACATGACAGCGCATCCGCTTTTTAACATCAAAGTTCTCGGTGAGATTGCTTCCGACCTGGAGGGATTAGCGCTCTCCATGTCGTTCTGCACAATCTGATCAATTTGAAAAGTATGCGCATATAACAGCATTTATAGAGCCCTAAAATCGATAATAAGTGGGTGCGTATCGATCTGCTCTTCTGGGATCTTCAATAGGGTCTAGCATAGTGTGAATATTTGGCCAAATGTGGACTAAACGGGTTTAAAACCTCACTGATGGGAGGCGTTGGAAAATAGGGTCACTCAGTACGACAAACCATTTATCTGATTAACTTTTATCCGACAAAACCTTAGCTACAGCATGATGTATGCTTTGTATCACTCATCTCCTGTGGCATAAAATAATTTGGGAGGTTTCAAAAGTTTTCTGTTTTTAAATTCATACATTGAACTTGTGTCTTGTTTTTTTTTTTTCTTACAAAGTGAGATGAACGGAACACATGATTGGTTAAAGTTATAACGAAATTTTTAATTATTTATTTCACACTCTCATTTGCATGTTTGCCTCCGGCATGCTTTCTTTGTCATATCAAAATTTATAAAAAGGAATTAAAAAATTACATAAAGGAATTTGAAGAGGCGTATATACTCATAGAATACAGATATGGGCTGTCTGGCATATAATATATTATCCCCTAAGATTGATGTGAGATGCTTTATCGTAAAAAGGTGCTAAGAGGCTTCTATCTTCTTCTGGTCTGATCGTGAATGGAGATTGTGCTTCCAAGAGATCAAATGGAGAAATGTATTAAATGTCATCTAGACTAAATGTTCCATTGGAGTCCAGTAAAGATTTAATAAGGTAATTCGGGTGACATTCTATTCGCTGTAGTTTCCTTGTTGAGAGGCCTATACGGTATGTCAAAAGAGGTCTTATCCCATTTGACTGATAGACTATTTTATTTGAAAGCCATTTTTTATTGACTCTACTATATTTTCCGGGTTCTAACTCTTTTGCTGTTGTTGGCGAACTTCTAAACCAGGCGGGAACAATCGTTCGCAAGAATTGGCCAAATGATAATTGTTGAGGAATGTGGCCTTTCTCAAATCTAAATGGCACGAATAATTCTTAAAAAAGATTTCTTTCTTAAATCACAATATTTATGAGGCTTTCTGTTTTTCTTTCTTTTCTATCCGGACAGTCGAGCTGTCAGCGTACATAGTACATATACAGGGAGCACCATAATTCATTAAGGATAAATTAGGAAATGATTCTTGGGTGTATTCTAAGAAAAAAATCGTTCAATCTTAAGGGTCTATCTCCAATGTTGACATCATTTATCGAGGATTTAAGAATAGGCTTACTTTGGTGTACCCTGACCCATGTTAACGGATGTTGCTCCGTCAATACTAATGGTAGAGACTTTAATAATAAAAAAAAATCACCAACAAGCTTGCAGAAAACCCCGTAGACTCTACACTTGTGGTCATAAAAACCGAGTTCTCAAAAAATGCCTAATTACATCAGATCGTAAGGGTTTTTCCCATACTAATGAAGGGTATTCCCCATAGCGGAGTTCGGCCTCGTATTCAGTGCAAAAAAAATCAGTTTGAATTGAGTTGTGACGGTGACAAATAAAAAAAAGGGAAATGTCTGGTAAATATCATCAACTGACTCGGGACGAAAAAGTTCAAATATTGACTTTAGTCGAAGAAGGGCTTGGCTATTGTGAGATTGCGGTTAAAATAGGATGCTGCCATTCAACTATCGTACGACTGATGAAGAAAAAAGAAAATTTGGATCCACTGGAAAGGAAAAAAGGCTCGGGACGAATACGTAAAACAACCCAGAACACGGACAATGTATTACAACGAATTAAGTGCCATCCATATAAAAGCAGAGCTGAGTGAATTTCATCAAGTTGATTCAAGCGCCGAAACCATACGCCGACGGCTACGGGAGATAGGTTTATATGGAAGACGACCAGCGAAAAAACTTGACGTGGGCAAAAAAGTAGGAAGATTGGACGCAGGATGATTGGCGATGTGTGGTATGGTCCGTTGAAAGTAAATTCAATTTGTTGTGTGCCGACAATTTGCCATACGTACGACGGTCAGCAGGTGAAAGGTTCAAGGACGAGTGCATAGTCAAAACAGTGAAGTTTCCTCAAAGCCAGATGGTTTGGGGATGTTTTTCTTTTTACGTTTTCGGCCCTTTGCACTTTGTTAATGGAACTATGAACGCTCAAAAGTACGGAGAAGTAGTAAGGGAGTTTTTGGTACCAGCAATTGAACAGCATCATTCGTATATTGGCAAGTGCATTTTTCAAGATGATTCAACGCATTGCCACCGCGCCAAATCCGTAAGCAAAGTGTTTTAAATCAACTTCTAGATGTCTACTTTATAAATAATAAACAGACAAGTAACTAGAGTCTTTCAATAATTTTCAGCTCAAGACAACGTTTGATGACCTCGGAATTACCAGACTAGACTGGTCAGCTAATTCGCAAGATTTAAACCCAATCGAACACTTGTGGCATGTAATGAAACGTAAGGTGGCTGAACATAAACCAGAGAGTAAAAAAAAGCTAAATGAAGTTCTGGAACATGTATGGAATACTGAAATTTCAAGGGATATTACTGAACTTCTAGTAAACTCGATGCCTTCTAGAATAAAAGCGGTTATAACCGCCAAAGGAGGAGCAACTCGGTATTAATAATTTTTTGGTAAAAGTGGCATATCTGAACATCTTATATACACATACATAAAAAATGTACCGTTTGATTTTGTTAACCAATGACTGTATTAAAATATTTTAAAAAAATAAGAAAATTAACTGGTTTTTCTTTCTTTGTTAATATCTTTTTTAAAACATTCAGTAAACAGATGGAAATTAGATAGAAATACTTATAAACTACTGCGGAGTACTCAACAAAAATTTCATTTCATTAGAAAAATTATTATCGTAGTTATTAACAATTTTTCAATTATTTTGATATGGTGCGGTTTTTATGACCGCAAGTGTATGATAACTGGGAAAGTCTGCTGCAAGTAAAATTAAGTAAAAAATGTTTTTTTTTTCGCTTTAAACAGTTATAACAGATGCCCAATGTTTCCTCCTTGGTTTTGTAATCATGCTAGAGCCCGTTTTTAGATTTCACTGGGAGGTTTATTGATGCTAACTTCTGTCTAACTTTTGATGACGCTTCGAGAATACGCTCTTCCAATTCACTTAAAATTGCTATTTCGATTCAATCGAACAAGTTCCTTCATTCTTTCGCATACAAAAAATTCAATACTCTAAGGCCATTGAACTGGTTCATTTGTTCCTATCCAATGATTACCGTACTCTTCATCTAGCCAGTTCATAATCTCACGACCGTAGTGGGCTGAAGCACCATCCTGTGGGAAAGAAGTATGATGAAGCTAGTGGAATCATTGGAATGTCCTCCAATAGTTCTGGTAAATCATTTCGCAAAAACTCCAGAGAGTTTGTAGAATTCAGCCTAGGTAGTAGCTTGAAATAGCCGATTAACTTGTTTCCAATTGCGCCTGCCCACATATTCATGCCGAATTTGTGATGAACTGATTCACGTTTCCTTGTATGTGGAATGCCCTCAGCCTATGTATGAAGACTATGCAAATTTGTGATCCCATCTCTTCTAAAATGAGATTCGTCCGTCCAAAAATTCTGCTAATAAACTCGTTGTCATCCAACCTCCGCTCCAGCAACCAGTTAAAAAACTCAAGTCTCTTTTCCAAATCCTCGGGAAGGAGTTCTTCCACATGTGATGGTATGGATAAAGGTTTTCTGCATGCTGTATTCCAGTATTTTTTCATCAGCCGAAATTCTTCTAAATTGAAACTGATTCCGTTTTTCAAAACCTTCGGTACGTATTTCCAAATACTCCTTCACTAGGAAGTCGTCGGTTAGGATAAAATTCATGGAATCCTTGTCGTGCTCTAGTTGAACTTCCATTGCACAGCCCATTAAACCGAAATTTGAAAATAACTAAAAGTAATTATAAATTTAATATTGTTTGCCCTTAATTAGTAATTATGAATTGTTACAGGAAATTTGTAACCTAAAACTGGCGAGAAGTAAGAGTAAATAAACAAATTGAATTTAAAAAGGCCATTTCTGTTTCTTTGCCGTTCGTTACAAATTCTGAAGCCGTTGACCCTGAGAGCAATAGTCTGGGTTTGTAAATGCTAACATTTCAAACAGAGTTTCTAAGCAACTGTAACTTTAGCGTAAAAAATTAAACTGAAGAATTAATTTTCATCAGACCTTCATAACCTAAACTTAACTCTTCTGAGAACTTTTAAGGAATAGGGTAAGGAAATTAGGGTTCTGACAGGTAGTCAAATAAAAGAGCACGCTTTAAAACTCTTTAATAGCTAAGCATTTAAAAAAAAAAAATTAAAAATTAGTAATTCGTGGAAAACCACTCTTACGATTATGTATTGTCAACTGTTGTTAAATCATAAATTAATTTTTTTACCTGTTGCAGATTTTTCCAAGTATCAAAAAATCTGTGGGTTTTTGTGCAAACTTGATGATGACTTTTGTTTTATTATTGTTACTTTCATAAGAAAAAAATAGTAAAACGTTATGTTAATTAGGAATTTTCTGGAGAAAAGTGACCTCAAAGTCAAAAATTAGCATGGGCAAAGAAAACGAAACAGGTTTAGAAATTGGATATCTAAAGACTCAAATAAGATATCAACTTTATTTAAACGCCGTTATAGAGGCTGGTATTTCTTCTAAAAAGAAAGTCCTACACAAAGTTCTTATCATTAGTACTATCAGAGCAATTTCCGTTAACATGAATCGAGGTACACCAAAGTAAGCCTTTTCTTAAATCCTCGATAAATGATGTCAGCATTGGAGATAGACCCTTACTGTAGCACGATTTTTTTCTTAGAATATGCCCAGGAATCATTTCCCAAATTATCGTCAACGAATTAGGGGACATCCTGTATAAGGCGTTTATCCGTCCGAAATTGGAGTACAATGTCCACATCTGGTCGGATGCGCCGAAAACATCTCTGCACCTACTAGATAGGATTCAAAACCGTGCGATAAAACTCATAGGTGATACTAATATCACTCAAACAATGGACACCCTCGAACAACGACGTAATGTCTCGTGTCTCATTCTGTTTTATCGCTATTTCCACCACCAGTGCTCCATAGAAAACGCCAGTAGCATTTCGCCCCTTCAAACTTTTAAGCGTAACACCCGTCTCGCTATAGATGCTCATCAGTATACCCTCAAGCCCACTTTCGGGCGTACTCTATTATATCGCACAACTCGCTTATGGAATGCCCTGCCGAGCTCTTTATTCCCTAGTCATTATAACCTTCAAACCCTTAAAACCAACCTTCACCGGTACCTCACTTTCCATCGTCCCTGATTTTCCTTCGTCCACTCTGTGTACAAACATTTTAAGGGTACTTAAATCCCTTGAGCGCGCTCAAATTATAAAAAAAAAAAGAAAAAAAAAATACTCGTGTAGGTTATAACTCTTTAACCCAAAGACTTCGCACTTTAACAAGCTTCAAAGCTTGCGCACAATCCTTATTGTACCTATGATTCCTGGGATGCAAAAGGCCTGAGTAAGAGTTTGTGCAAGAAGTTGGCTTAGAAGTTAGCTCGTTTATCAGGTGATCTATTTCATCATTTGAAATGATTTTGGTGGACGGTATACTCGTATTTAAGAAAGAAAGGCTGCTATGAAAGTCGGACCTAAAATAATTCCAATTCAATTTGTGTTTGTAATTAGTATGGGCGTTTATCAATAGCTACGAGTATTTGGGTTGATATTACAAAATGATCGAAAGGAATTTCGTATTAAGGCTAGTAGACATAAGGAAAAAGTCCAAAGCCGATGAAACAAGATCAAAGTGTAAAAAAGGGCCGTTAAAGAACCAATCGTAGATCAATCTACTATTTCGATTTCGGACGCTAACTCCCCAACAAGGGTGTCGACCATTAAAATTTCCTCCAACAACTACTGCATCAAATGTGTCCACCAGACTAGACAATCGATCAAGTTCTCCAGATAAACCAGAGCCCACTTTACTTGGCAAATAAATGCTTGCAAGTAGGATTTTTCGCTGTCCCTTGACATTTTCTAAGGGAATCTCTGCCCGATAGATCGAAAAGGCTGCGGTCTGGAATGGTATAGGCTCGTATTAAAATAACGGTTCCTCGCCAGCTATTGTTTTTCACGTTATTAAAACTTTCAAAAGCAGATATGCGTCTGAAGTGTTACCTGGTTCCAGATAGAAAGCAAATGTGTCGTTTTTGGTTTTTGAGAATGTGTAACCATATACGAGGGGAGATCAACATATTCTCGGTATAGGGGTGAAGCTGTGGTTGTATATATAAATTGACTTATTTATCAAGTAATACTATTATTTTAGTGCATTCATGTAAAATTTCATATAAATGTGATCATTAATTCGCGTTTTATCTCTAGTTAAACAGAATCATAATGGCAACTGAGACGATAATGGTGAAAATTGAGCATCGCGCTGTAATTAAATTTCTCACTAACCTAGGAAAAGTCAAAAAACTATTCATGAAAAGATGGTGGCTGTTTACCAGGGTTCCGCACCTTCATTATCAACTGTGCAAAAGTGGTCAAGTGAGTTCAAGAGAGGCAGAGAGAGCATTGAAGACGACCCCCGCTCCGGCGCCCCGGCCGGCTACTGCTTGTACGGGAGAAAGCATCAAAGGAGTCGAAAAACTTGTTCTTGAGGATGCCCGAATAAAGGTGAAAATGATGGCAGAGATCACCAAGCTTTCAATTGGTACCATTCACACTATTCTTCATGACCATCTTAACCTTTCAAAGGTCAGTGCAAGGTGGGTGCCACGTATGCTCACAGCGCCTCAGAAAAAAGTGAGAAACGCATGCTGTAGAGAGCTTTTGGAGATGTGTAGTGAGAACGCGGACGGTGTTATGGATCGAATTGTTACTGGGGACGAAACATGGGTCCACCACTATGACCCTGAAAGCAAACAAGAGTCCATGCAGTGGCATAAAAAAGGAACAGACCCCCCGAAGAAGTTCAAGGTCACTCCGTCTGCCCGAAAGCTCATGGCCACAGTTTTTTGGGACTCAAAGGGAATCTTGCTCATTGAGTACAAAAAAAAAGGTGAAACCATCAACGCCACATCCTACGCTTCCACTTTGCATAATTTGCGGGAGGAAATTAAAAAGAAAAGACGGGGTAAACTCGCAGCGGGTGTGTTGCTTCTTCATGACAACGCTCCTGTTCACACGGCGCGAGTTTCCAAGGCTGCTGCGCGAGATTGTGGTTTCGAAGAAATCCAACACCCACCCTATAGTCCAGACCTTGCCCCTAGTGATTATATCCTGTTTCCGGATTTGAAAAAATGTCTTCGTGGAAAAAGATTTTCGGATGATGAAGAACTCAAGTCGGTATTTTGCAGAGAAAGAGGAAATTTATTTTTTTGAGGGTTTAAAAAAGTTTATCTCAAGATGTAACAAATGCATTGATGTTAGGGGAGATTATATTTAAAAATAAAAACAATTTAAATTGAATTCGCATTTTTCTTCATATCGATACCGAGAATATATTGAACGCCACTCGTAGCTATGTCTCCTTATAATAATATAGAGAGTGTAGAACTTATTAGACAACAATAGGAGCAACAAACTCTAGACATACCACCTTGTTCAGAAAATTAAAAATACAAGTTTATTCATCTAAATCTATATTGCCTCCTTTAAAGTTTGAAGTAATTCCCAGCGACTGCAACACACTTATACTAGCGCTTGATCCAATCCTCGAAACATTTTTTATATTCGGTTTTCGGTATGTCCAACAGTGCTTCCTGCGATTTTTCCATTACTTCCTCTCGACTGCTGAAACGCGTTCCCTGTAGTGCTTTTTTAACTCGATTGAACAGAAAGAAGTCACAGGGAGCCAAATCAAATGAATTCGGTTGCTGTTGGATGGTATTTGTTGCATTTTTCGTCAAAAAATTACGAATAATGATGGCACTGTGCTACGGTGCGTTATCATGCAAAACCCACGAGTTTTCTGCCCACAATTCAGGTCCCTTTCGGCAAATTGCTTCACGCAAACGTCTCATAACGCCCAAATACGAGTAATACTCTTTGTTTAATGTCTGGCCTTTTGGCAAAAATTCATGATGCACTACACCGTTGTAATCCATGAAAATCATGAGCATTGCCTTCTTTTTTGACTGAAAACGACGTGGTTTTTTTTGGTATCGGCTCATTTGGTGAACGCCATTCACTTGCCTGATGTCTGGATTGCGTGTCGTACTCATACACCCACGTCTCGTCTCCAGTAATGATCCTTTTGATGAAAGTGGGATCGGATTCAGCTTCGCAAATCATCTCTTTTGCGACACGGTCAACACGGTCAACACGGTCAACACGGTCAACACGGTCAACACGGTCTCTTTTTTGCATGAAATTGAGGTCTTTTGACACCAACTTTGCTGCTCCACTACGGAAACCCAAATCATTAACCAAAATGTCTTGGACGGATCCATAGGCAATGTTCAAGTCCTCCGCTATCTCTCTGATGGTTAATTTGCGGTTATTGACCAAGATTTCTTTTACTCGTAATTCATCAATGTTTTCGTCGGTTTTCGATGTCGTTGGTCTGCCACTGCGCTCATCAACTTCGATTGACTCAAGACCACTTTTGAACCGCTCGTGCCACTGGTAAACGACCGTTTTCTTTAGAGAATCGTTGGTATACACGTTTCTTCCTCTTTAGAGGATATTTTTTTATATTTTGGCCAAAATTGCCTTATTTTTATCAATAAGTCTTTAAAGGATATGTTGGGAAGGTATTGAAATTCATTTAGAAAATCGTTAAAGTTACTCGATTGCGATGTCCCTGACGGCATCTTGTGAAAGTTGCTGAACTTTCTCCTCATCTTTGATCTACGAGTACTTGCTTTCAATTTTGCGCAGGTATGCAGGACAAGTCTAGAAGCTAGCAGAGTACTAGGACTACATTTCGGAACTGGCAACTCAAATCAAAGCATACATCGACAACTATAATCACAACAGTCTCTCGTGTGTCCAAATTTTTGACAGCGAAAACGTCTGATAATGGTTTCTTCAAACTTTTTTCCCCAATAAATTCTTTGATGCACTGGGTGTCGAATACTTATCAAGCCTCTATGGGACTCACCTACTTCTAATTGGACGACGAAATATTTAATTTAAGTTGAAGTCCTTTTGTTTGGGAGGTGGGCCATCCAGATCGGCTGCAATAACTGCAGGCATGTCTCGTTTATTTTTCAGTCGGTTTCATAGCCACTAGAAGATTATTCACAACCATAAGGACCCTGCGCTTATGATTTGTTTTCTTTACTTACTCTTGGAAGGTAGATACACCAAGACTTGGGCTACCAAGATGGTAATCAGGACCAGAATGGACGGCAATAATTCGCACATAATCAACTCCGCTGTTTTCTGTTTACCTTTCGCTTATGTCCACTCATACATAAAAGAATTGTCCTTGAAGCACGGTATTATCTCAATCTCTATTTCAATGCTTAAGAGTAGACGTGTTTGCTCCTGTCATTTCAATAGAGTAATTGGAAATAACATCTATCCATCTGGCTAGATCCGTGTTCTTCTACGGCCCGCGCAAAATTATTCAAAGTATCTTAAATCCGTACGAACTCCACTCTGTTCCTTTAAATTTGTCCTGCTACCAATCCTGCTCTATCAAGGTAGCGCGTGTTAGAGTAGTGGCAGCTATTCTTCGATTGATTGTACAGAAGTAGTCCTTTGTGGTCAAAATAACTAACTCATTGGCGACCAACTAAACTAAATCTACCATTTTGCCATCACTCACGCAAGACGAGTAGTCAACAGACGAAAGTATCAGATACCGACGGGAAATATTTTTTTGAAACCGCATTTGACGACATTCTCTTTAACAAAAAAAAGCGTTTGATCACGATACCATTCTCTTACCTGAACCTAAAGTGGCATCTAAAGTTGATCACCTTTGGAACGGCTCTAAAACCCGAAATTTATTCATTAATACCGGATTACTATAGAAGATACCATGACTCGTACACATGATACAACGGTATATTTACTAATTCTTAATTCATAAAATCCTTTCGCAAATAAATTAACCCGACAAGCGTTTAAATACCGACCCTCAACGCCTTCAAATGCGACCATCCATATTATAACCATTACCTACTCCCGATCGGTAGCATTACAAATATTTTACTTTATTACCCGAATCGATGGCTTTAATTCCAGGAAATCCCAAAACCCAGATGCTCTAAGCCATGCTATTCCCTCGCTAAACGATAACAGAGATCGCAGAAATTCAACCGAAACACAACAAACAAACATTGGAGACCATAAAAGCGATCATTGATTTTGTGAACTGGGTTTTTGCAAGGAAACGAGGGACATCCGCGTAGGTACTTCGTATCTATGTCCGAATGGTCAATCCAATTATTGATGGTTCTTAATGTACCATTGGCTTTAGTTGCAATTTTACAACTACCACCGCCTCTGCCTTAAAAGGACTAAATCCATCACAAACCATTCCGGAGGACAATACCTGCCAGGTATACGAGTAACTCTGAGAAGTGAGGTTCACCTAAAACAGATAATGAGGCGTGACAGTGAAAAATTGCACGCACCCTGCAACCGATGCAGCCAGCTAAATAGCGAGGAGAGCAAACAGATTATTACTGCGGTAGTTAGGCCATCACAATTAGCTACCCAAGCGACTGCCGTGAATTACCAGCGACACGACCATGTCTAATTGCGGGAATGAGTATAAAACAATAATCCACCGTCCGTACCTGCATCTTGATTCGTCTCTATCCATATTTTTCCAAAGTGCGGGACTAGGATAAATCAGAAATTTCTCGCAGATTATGGCAGTCATTGTAATCATTATGGTTCTGCACGGAGAACGCCTGTTACAGGCCTAGGCTTCGGATAGACCACGAGTACTCGTATGTGCTTCAAATCATTGGATTTCGTCAAAGCCCCACCTTTCTCCGTAGCGGTCGGTTCTGACTTGACACCTTATCCAGTCGTGAAATATCAAATTAAAATTAGCATAATGGGGGGCTTCACATCGAAATACTCGTATGTCTGTGACTGGGAACAACTCTGGGTGCTGGACTAAAGCTTCGAGGCGACCACACCCGTCGCGCAATTTGTTGACGTGCGATTTTGTCACATGAGAAATTCTTTTTACTTTTTTCCAATCTGCGGATCTGCATTCAAATGATCAAATCAATTGGACAGACCAAGACCAAGTCCAAGACCCAGACCGCACCCTGTCATTAGCAGGAGTATATGGGATCTTTAGTGCGCTTAAAAACGTGTTTAGACCACAATTTGTGGCTCATTACGTTGGGTGGACTTGGTCTTGAAGTTGGGCTTGGGTCCTAAATTTATTTTATGATTTCGACCGAAATTATTCGCCTTGACAATAAAGAGGGAATAAATTAATTTGATTTGAGAGTTGACGAACTTGAAGTACTTGAATATTCAATGAAACGAACTCGGCCAGGTGAGATTTATTGAATAAGTGGCTCGATGATTGGCCATTTGTCTTTGGAACGATCGAAAAGGTGTTTAAATTTCAAAATAATTCGCTACGACCTTTCGAAAGAGTCAGTGAACTGGCATTCGATATTGAAATTAATTTTGGTTTATTGAATTAGATGAGTCGCCAGATTGAGATGCAGGTTATGTCGATCCATACATACGGGTATGTATGGCGATGTAGATTAGTAGATTCGGGTGTGCTGACTTCTGTAACCGAGGAAGCACCACTTCTGTTGCTTTATGATACTAAAAGCTGACAGTTAAAGTTTGAGGTTTCTGGAGCCTCTGCGCTCAGAGTTCGTAGTTTCTCATCAATAAATTAGCATTTCCTGGTTCTGTTATTGTTTACACGTCGACATGGGATTATTGAAAAAAGGCTTAATTCTTTAACAATGTTAGCAATGTGGATATTGCACTTAATTCGTGCTTCCAATTCGTAGGTGTGATATCCAATCTATCACAAAAGTACTGCTATAATACCTGGTTGTGCAGGGTATGAATTTGAAGATGCAAAATGACGCCACATCAAAGAAAATTATTCACCTAAAATCGCAAGAGCAACATTTTGAATATTCCCCACGAAATTTCTGGATAAATGGAAAATGCCGACTTGTCAACGTCATAGACTACTGGCGACGCTCAGATAAAGAGCAAGAGTTGCTGGGAGTTCTACGAAAAATAGGGTCGAAGGGTCGCAGTTATTCTATAGGATTAGATGAAAAACACTTTTAGAGGCTGCCTAGTGACTGTAAACACTATCATGTCAAACAAAGCGAACTAACTCTTTGAAAACAGAAGCTGCAGATGTACGAGATCCGACCCAACAACGCCACAGGACCTGTGAACATACTTACTTTCTTAAGGCGGCGGTACAGTCGGGGATAGACCTGGGCCATACAGTCAGCTCGAACTTTAGCTAGCCTCCTCCAGTTTCAGGCGTATAAGGACGGCATACGAAGGTCGTCTGAAAAGTCGACCGAACAATGACACAAGACATTTTTTCTTAATTTCTTTTTTATTTTTCTACATAGTCTCCTTGTAACTCTACATACTTATCCCAGCGATACTCCCATCACTCTAACCCGTCCAAATAGTACTTGGCGTTTTTCTCTGCAAAATAATTGTTCACGAAGGTGATTGCCTCCTCATTTGACGAAAATCTCTGTCCTCCAAGCTCAGTTTTTAGATGAGGGAACAAAAAGAAGTCGCTTGGAGCTAGATCTGGTGAATAAGGCGGATGGTCAAGCAGTTCAAACCGTAATTCATGGATTTTCGCAATGGCAACCGCTGAGGTGTGAGACGGCGCGTTTTCTTGGTGAAACAGGATTTTCTTTTTCTGCAAATGTGGCCGTTTTTCCGCAATTTCTGTCTTCATTCGATTAAGATAACTCCTTTATTATCCCAAAGAGCAGTCATCATCACTTTCCCAGCCGAAAAAACAGTTTTTGCTTTTTTGGAGCCGGCTCACCCTTTGCAGTCTACTGTTTTCACTGAATTTTTGTTTCGGGCGTATAATGGTGTATCCAAGTTTCATCTACAGTAATTGATCGGTGCCAAAACTCGGATTTATTGCGCCTAAACTGCGCCAACAGAGCGTTGGAAATGTTCATTCGAACACGTTTTTGGTCTAACGTAAGCAAACGCGGCACCCAACGCGCCGACAGCTTTCTCATGCCTAAATCTTGATTTAACATGTAACAAACACGTTCTTTGGACATTTTCATAAACTCTACTATCTCTGTCACTTTAATTCGGCGCTCGTCTAACACCATTTGGTGAACTTTAGCAATGTTACCGTCAGTGGTTGCAGTCTTTGGACGTCCCGAATATTCATCATCTGCCAAGCTCTTACGCCTACGTTTAAATTTAGCTGCCCAAAATTTCACTGTGGTAAATGATGGTGCAGAGTCCCCATACACAGAGTTCAACTCATTTTTGATTTGCGTAGGCGTATTGCCTTTCAAAAACAAGAATTTACGAGTAATAACAGCTCGATACTCAATTTTTTCCATTTCCACAAAAAACACTCACATCGACTCACCCAAACGACTGTCAACTAAAAACTGTGCTTCCAAAATGACTGAAACTTCGGTAAGTAACTGTCAAAAGATGCACAACTAGCATCCACTAGCTTTTATTGACGAGTGCCGCTATCTTTACCTTTTCAGACAACCCTCGTATATGGACGGCGTATATGGATGGTGTATATGGACGGCGTATATGGAAGGCGCTTACTTAGGCGACTCTACGATTCGGGGTGAACCTGACCTTTAATTAAAAAGTTTCTCCAGTTAGCCCGATTCTTAGCTATCTAGTTCCAGTTGCGCACTCCAAGCTGGTTGAGGTTCCCATTCAGTTGCGTGCGCCACCTGAGTCGCGATCTTCCTCTGCTCCGCTGTCCCACGGGGGCGGATTAGAACACTTTTCGGATCTGAGCATTGGTGTCCATCCGCTCTACATGACCCAACCACCTCAGTCGTTGGACCTTCACTCTTCTGGCTAAGTTGATGTCGCAGTACAGCTCGTACAGTTCGTCGTTGTATCCCCTCCACCATTCACAGCCTATGCAGACAGGACCGAAAATCACCCCAAGAAATTTGCTCTCAAAGCAGCCCTTAGCAACCTCACCCATTTTTGATAAGGCCCATGCCTCTGCGCCATAGAAAAGGACTGCAAGTATTAAGATCATTTATGGGGCAACTTTTGTTGTTCGAGAGAGGGCTTTGTTAGTCAATTGCCTTCTGACGCCAAAGAAGCAGCGATTTGACAGAGTTACACTTCGTTTGATCTCAGCGCTGGTGGCGTTGTCTGAATTGATAGCGTCGCCTATATAGACAAAGTCCTTCACTACCTCAAGGTTATATCTGTCAAGGGTGACGTTCTGTCCGAGACGTCGGTGTTGTATGCCCATTTTTGTTGACAGCATATAATTAGTCTTGCACCCATTGACCGTTAAACTCATCTCCGTCGCTTCCGCCTCATTACTCACAAAAGCGCCTCTGACATCACGCTGTTTTCTTTCGATTATGTCAATATCATCGGCGTATTCGAGTTCTTGGACAATTTTCGAAAGATTGTTATTGTGTTGCTCTCAGAATGATGTTAAAGATATCGCGTGACAGCTGGTCGCCTTGTTCAAATCCTTTCTTGACAACAAAGGTCTCTCTCCATCGTCATCCTGCACAAGCGGACGAGTTTGGCAGAGATGCCAAAACTAGACATGACTCTGTATAGCGCGCCTCTGTAGATGCTACCATATGTGGCTTTAAAATCGATACAGAGGAGGTGAGTATCGATCTGAACTTCTTGGGTTTTCTCCAGGATCTGCCGTAGTGTGAATATTTGGTCAATTGTGGACTAACCGGGCCTACAACCGCACTAATAGGGTCCAATCGGATCGTTGACAAATGGTTTCAGGCGCTAGTACAATACGGCAGACAAGATTTTATATGCGAGGTTTAGGAAACTGATGGCGCAGTTTAGAGGGCCTCATTTCTTGTGAACCGGGCAAACGATGCTTAGGTTCCCTTCATCAGGCATGCATTATTCCTCCGACCAAATCTTGGAAACAAGTTGGTGTGTGCTTACTACGAGGTCATTCCCTGCTGCTTTAAATAGCTCGGCTGCTAGGCCGACTTCAGTTCAGATATTGCTGTCCTCACTTTATCTTGGTCTGGTGGAAGGAATTCTTGACTTGCATCGTCAATATTGAATGGTTCGCTCTGCCTGGCAGCGGAATTTGTGTCGTCTTCGCCGTTTAGCAGTCTGCCGAAATGGTTTTTCTCAGCACTGACTGTGACTCTACTACGGGGTTTCCTTGTTCATCTCTAAAGGTTTCCGTTCGGGTCTTATTATCCTGACACGTTCTTTTTACCTTTTGGTAAAACTTCCGAATATTATTCCTGGAGTATCACCTCTCTATTTCCTCCATCGCGCGCCTCTTATACTCTTTTTTTTTTCTCCGGAGAAGCCAATGTTCTTCCCTCCTCTTTTGCTTGTAGAGCTCACGAGACACTCTCGTCCTTTTGTTGGCATGTTGTTTTGCTGCAAGTGCTTGCCGGCACTCTTCATCAAACCAGGGGTTTCGTGGTGGTGGGCATTTCTGATGGCTTCTCGGCATCTAAGCCACTGGTCTTCAGCACTCGATGTTGGCTGCAAAAGACTTCTCGAGAGGTTGAGGGATGTGCGATCGGCAAAGGTTCTGGCGGCTTGTTGCGATGGCAACCATTCAATGTTAAATCTGGCGTCTGGCGTAGATGTACAGTGGCTGCAACTAGGTAGTGGTCCGAGTCTATGTTGGCCGCTCGGAATGTTCGGACATCTAAAATACTTGAGGAGTGCCTTACGTCGATCGCAAAACGATCAATCTGGTTGACAGTTTGCTGATGTGGTGTCTGCCATATTCCCCTTTGAATATTGAGGTGATGAAACCGTGTGCGTGCTATAGTAACGCCACGCCCCGCAGCGAAATCGATTAGCCTAAGTCCGTTTCCAGACGTAGTGTCGTGTAGACTATGTCTTCCGATTGTGCTACCAAAGATGTCCTCCTTTCCAAATTTGGCATTAAAGTCGCCTAGGACGATTTTAACGTCATACATCGGACATTGCTGGTAGGTTTTGTCGAGGAGCTCGTAGAAACTTTCTTTGGTAGCATCGTCCCTTTCCTCTGTTGGGACGTAAGCGCATATAAGGCTGATGTTCACGTATTTACCAATGATACGGGTTGTTATAAGACGTTCACTCACGTGTCGAAAGCTCAAGACTTTTTGCCTAAGTCTGACGCTTATAACAAATCCGAATCCAAATAGACGCTGCTTACATTCCCTATAGCAATTGCTGTAGTAACCATCACAGTTCTTCATCTTTTTTTTGCCCGACCCATCCCACCGCACTTCGCGGATGGCGGTCTAATCTAATACGCTAATTGTGAACAGGCTGAAGGCGGCCTGTTCATGGTCCGAACATTCCACGTGCGATCCGAAAGTCATTGTCCTTTGTAAGTTTTGCAGGGCCGTCAACAGTGAATGCGTCATTATCCTTGGTCGCTTCGAAACAATTAATTTTTGACGTGGTTGGGCAGTTAACTCCACGCATAACCCCCAATCTGGAGGGCCAGACCCTTTTTGGGACCCTTGAGACAAAAGGGCTCGGACCAAATTCCGGAGCCAATAACCCGCTTCGGGGATGTGAGTACTGCCGTTGGCCGTTATTAAGGACTCATCCGCCACCAACTCTTTTCCAACACCCTGACTTAGTGTTGGAGATCCCTGTAGACCTGATGTTCAAGTGCGTTGAAGCAGATTATACATAGATAGCACTAGTTCGACCTTCGACCATCCTTAGAATTCGTCCGCTATCGCCCGGAAACAGAAAAAAGTCAAGCACATCTTCGATTTAGCTGCGTAGTCTGCAATTGAAGTTAAGTAGAGTGAGATCAGGCCTTCTATATTACTATCACCTTCGCTGATATCTAATGAAAATGAAAGTGTTAACTATGATCATGGTGTTGACCCATTAGTGCGTCAGTTACGAATCTCAATAAGGTTTATATGTAAAGAATTCTCCTACACAAAGGCACCTTGGAATTTGTTAAAGATTGCAGACATAGTTAAAGCTCTCGAGAAGAACAAGGGATTGGGCATTCAAGGCCAAGCTGTGGAAATTTTCCAAGCTTATTTAAGACCAATGAAAGAGCTATTGAAACCCATCATAACAAGTGCATGAGACACTGAGCGCTTCCTCAAAGAGTAGAATGAAGGCATGATTGGCACGAGTGAGTTGTCAAAGAATGATGGTTTGCGGAAACTGGCGACGTGTATGGTATTTCCTCTTCCCAGTACGTGGTGTAGAGTGTAGACAAACCCAAACAGGATAATAGAACACATAGATCCAACTTGTCTCTGGATCGACCATATGAAAACCTTGTGCATCATTATAAAGCAATGCGCCGATTATAGGTTTCTGGTTGACTTGTCGCCTTTGATAGGGATTTCGAGTTCCTATAGCAATGCATTCCCCATGTGCCATTCTGTTTAAGCTAATGAGGTTAGATCTTCACTAGAATAAAACCTGTTCAATTACATGGGGAGCCCATAGTTGACAAGACTTAGTTTCTGAAAGCCTGGACTGATAGTCGCAGCCAAGGAAAACGCTGCATTTGCTGATGTTATGATTTACTTCAGTGAGTCACTTTGATGGCCCTTTGCGATGTTCTATTATGAAGATACTTTTGCCTTCAGGGATTATATGAATGGCTCTTTAACACCCACTAGCCTTGCTCAAATCGATCTCCCTGAATTTCGATGTAATATAAGTTGCCATTGAAGTCAACGTACTTAAACTGCGGTCATTATAGCGTCTAGCCTATAAGATTTTACTCTATCTTTTCTACTCATATTTGGGTTCGTGTAGTTGGAGTTATTTTAAAGACACAAGACTGCAGGCAAACATAATCGAAATGGCGTTTTTATTTCTTTGTATGTAGACTTATAAGCCACTTGCCGTGATTAGGGTGGCCTTATGTTTGTAGAAGATGGATGCGGTAAGGTAGCCTTCGACTAAACTTCGACTAAATGTGGATACTATCTCAAGGGATCCCTTCATTCTTCGCTTGATTGTTGAGTATGGAAACCCAGTCAGATCTTGTAAGCCATCAGTTCACTCATTCACAGACAAATCTGTGAGAACTATTGACTTCCTAACGTAAAACTTGTGGGGCTAATTAATAATTTGTAAGCAGAAATTTAATTGCAACCGACATGGGAACTTTGTTTCCAAAAATCGCTTAAATCACATCCTGCAACAAATTACAAAAATCGTTTACAACATTTATCTTAATTCTTACGAGTACATATGAATAATCCCAAAGATAGACAGACGAAAAAAAAAAATTAATTAATTGATCACCTCGAAGCACCATCTCTAGATATCTGCGTCTTCCCCAGCAAGAGCATTTCTATTTTAGGCATCCGAACTAGGATGCTGCTGTATCTTCATGTCATCGCTATAACCGAACAAACTGCATCTGCGGCCGGGGGTAATAATGACGGGGTTTAAGTGCAGATATCATCACTGCGCACTCATTGCACTAGTACTCGTATATCCCTCATTGATTCCGGGTTTCGGATTCAGATTCAGATTCGAATTCGGATAATTGACTTCTCCATTGGTAGGCACAGCCACAGAGACTGCCATAAACAGGGCGCTGACAAGCACCCACTTCACACATTGACCCGAAAGGAAAACCTCTTAGTTAACAAAACGAAATCATTTTGCGGCAATTACTGTTAACAAGGAGCCAATGGAGCAGATGGAACGACAAAACTTCTGCTCCAGTCCATGTCTACATCGTCTACATCGTCGACATCGCCGCACCCTGTATCATTTTTCCCAATTTTCACTTTTCATGGCTTTGGAATGTCGTTTTTTTCTTGTGGGGAGGGTAAGAGGGAAATGCTTTCCCGGTCGTATTTGAGTGTGTATCCGTATTTCATATTTCGTTTATTAAGTATCCGGGTGTGGTACGAGTATCTGACATGGTAGCGAAGCGCCTGCTCGCGCCTACTCATTTCTACTCATATCTACTCTACATCCCGCTTACCCTTGGTTGCGTCAACTACCAGCCATAATGGGTGCACAATTGATGATGAGTGGATAAATTAATGAGGAACGATTTGTCTGTCTCGTTGTAGCGCCGAAGAGATTCCTCACCAGCAATTTGCTTAAGTGGCGAGTGCTTTTAATGATTTTCCATAATTTTCTACAATTTTATGGATACAATTTTCATATTGGAGATTTCCCAGATACATTATGACTTAGACAGGACAAAAAACAAAACAAAAAAAATTTAAAAAAAATTGAGTGAGCGTGTTGAGATGTGTTTGAGGAAACATTTGTTTTCTGATTTCAGACCGGGGTAACAATGTGAGAATGATTTGTTGGTAAAATTGAAATTGCTTTGTTTATGGCTTTCGAAGTGTTGGATTTTATGGATGGACATTAAGTAGCTTTAACTAAGTACACCGTTTATTATTGCTGATAGCGTCATGAGATGTTCCAAAGAGCTTTGATTGGCAGTTGTAGCACAAATACAGCTTCTGCTGGACGGGGTCTTTTATATGGGGAAACAACAACAAATTGGGTATGAAGTGATTAAATTAAAAAACAAGTTGGATTTGTTTTCTACAATACTTGGGAGAAGTAGAAAAGAAGTGGAAAAATGCTTGTCCTGGAAATTGAACCTTAATCCCTGCTTTTATTCTTTAGTCTGCCTCAAGAGTCTCATCAATGTTTGGACTGGGGTACCGGTGAACGTTGGTCTTAAATGTTTGAAGGTTATAATGACTAGGAAATAAAGAGCTAGGCAGGGCATTCCGTAAGCGAGTTGTACAGCTTAGGAACGAATCACGATGTTTTAGAATACGTTCGAAAGTGGGCTTGAGGGTATACTGATGAGCAGTCATAGTGAGACGGATGTTACGATTAAGGGTTTGAAGGGGCGGAATGCTACTGGCGATTTCTATGGAGCACTGGTGGTGAAAATAGCGATAAAGCAGAGTGAGGGATGAGAAATTACTTCGGTTTTGTCTGAGTGGCGCTAGTAACACCTATGAGTTTTATCGCACAGTTTTGAATCCTATCTAGCAGGTGAGGAGATGTTTTCGGCGCACACGATCAGATGTGGGCAATGTACTCAAATTTCGGGCGGATAAACGCTTTATATATTGAGGCCAGATCAGAGGGGGTGAAATATTTCTTCCATCTCTTGAGGAAACCTAGACATTTCGCTGCATTTTTGACGACACCGAATAGGTGGTCATTCTAACGTAAGTTGTCATTGGTACACATACAGAGAATGGAAAGTTTATCGATTTCGACGATACAAGTGCCATTCATGGCACTAGTGGTTCCCCAATTAGTTATGTATGTTGTTAATATCGGGATTCAATGAGCTTAAATAATCTGGCGTTCCAGTTCTAAAGCCGAAAGGCAGGGACATGAGCCCGAGAACGAATATAAAAAGCAGAGAGTACTGTCGACAGCAAAAGAATATATTGGATTAGAAGCAGCAGACAAGAGATGAAAATTAAAAAGAGTGTCGGAGACAGAACGAAGCCCTGGGGTACACCAGCATCTATTTTGTGAATATCAGACTTGAAACCGTCCAAGACAACTCGTATTGAACGTTCCGAAAGGTAATTTCTAATCTAATTGAAAAAGAGAGTCGTCGAACCCCAAAGCACGCATTTCCAACAAAAGAACCCGATTCCAAACTCTGTCAAATGCCTTAGAAATATCAAGTGCAACTATCTTGCTTCCGCCGGATTAGTGTAGGCTTTGTTTCCACTTTTCGGTGAGACATGTCATCAGATCAGCAGTGGACCTGTTGCTACGAAAACCGTACTGCCAGTCATTAAGAAGTTTTCGTGTTTCGAGATATTTATGAGCTGGTGGGTTTATCAGCGTTTCTATGAGCTTGGAAAGAAAGACGTAAGTGCTATGAGTCTGTAGAAGGAGAGAGAAGAAGATTCGCCTTTTTTAGATTTGGGCTGGACAAATGCGGCTGGGAAAGAATCCTAAAAAGTAGGACTGATAAAAAGGCGTACGCAGTGGTTTTGCCAGCGAAGAAGAACACCTCTTCAAAAGGAGGGGAGATATACCATCTGGACCAGCGGATTTATGCATGTTGAGATCTTTAAGTACTCATGCTACTACACGAGTGCGAAAGTGGATTTGCCCGATTGAAGATTCGACGCATTCAAGTGTAAGCGGATACAAAGCACAATCTGAGAGTGTTGAGCTGGCAGCAAAGTGTGCAGCAAGTAGTTTGGCCTTGTCCAAAGAGCAAACAGCTGGAAGGTCATGGTAAATGAGTATTGGGATGGTGGATGAGGCAGAATCTCTAATGTTTTTGACGAACGACCAACAATTTTTACTGCCTTTGGGACATTGCAGTATTTTTTACCTCAGTTTTGGTCTTGGATTGGAATTTTATACGTTTAAGAAAGACGTTGCAGTCATTTCTGGCTCGTTTAAACTTTTTTCGGTTTTCCTCTGTCGGGTTGGTCTTGTAGGACCGAAAAAACAATTCTCTAACCCTGACAGCCTCTTTACAGCTCGAGTCGTACCATGCCTTTTCTTTTGGACTGATGCTCTTCATCCGATAAGGGCTATATCATTCCAAAGAGAATGGTGTCGGTGATTATATCAGCAGCGGCATCCACGTCGTTATCGAGGAAACCACTTAAAACTCCTAAAGAAGCTGTTAAGACCGCTCCAGTTGGCTTCCTCGTATTGACATACGGTTCTTTTTGGAATCTTTTCTCTAACTGTGTGGTCGGTGTACGAGTAATTACCTGATATCGTATATACCTGATATATCATAGGCATCTCCACAGAGCAAGCTAGGAGTACCGCGAAAATAAGCCTTCTGATCTTGTATTTAGGGAAATAGACAAAATTACTGGGAGAAAATAATGAATGACTCAAACTGCAACCAACTTCAGACTGCTATAATTTCCAAACCGTTCATGACAGTGAGCTCAAATTTTGACACATGACAGATAATTTTATTATTTACAAGCCTTTTAAACGATTTGCGTCTCAGTTGTGTTGAAGAATTTTTATCCGCGATGGAATTCAAACGTGATAGTGTGATTGCTTTATATTTGGCTGGAAAACCACAAGTAGCTATCGTTAGAGCCCCCCAGCACCTCAACGTGAATAAATCATTTGTGTCTCGAACCAAAGCTCGTTACCGTGATACCGCCAGCGCGAGCGTTACAAAACGCCATGGAGGTGGTCATAAAAAAACCGCAAAATCGGCAGAAATGGTTCGGAAAGTGAAGGCTCGAATTGAGCGAAATCCGCGTCGAAGTGGAAGAAAAGTTGCTCGTGAGCTCAACATATCGTTGGAACGGATGCAACACATACTGAAAAATGAGGTTGGGCTCAAGCCATTGAAGTTCCAAAAAGCACACGATCTTACACCGCAACAGAAAATAATTAGAGTCGAAAGAGCGAAATAGTTGCTACGCTTGCACGAAAGTGGTGAGTTGCTGAATTTGGTTTTTTCAGATGAGTAGCCATTTGTTATCGAGCAATAAGTATGTCAACAAACAAAATAACCGAGTTTACTTGCCAGAGAGGTCCTTCGAAAATTTACACCTTCAGACGGCCACCAGAAAGCAGGCAGCACCGATGGTGATGGCTTGGGCCACCATAACCGCCGATGGTCGCTCTCCGCTCGTATTTTTGGACCGTGGCGCCAAAATTAATGCGATCGTATACCGTGAAACTGTCTTAGAGGCAGTATTGAAGCCTTGGGCAAACAATCATTTCGGTCGGAGACCGTGGACATTTCAACAAGACTCGGCACCGTCTCACAAAGCGCGTGTCAATCAAGATATATGTACTATACCACCTTGATCAAAAAGTTCCCGGGGGCCACGACCGTGTGGCGCTTCCATTGTTCCGATTTGAGTTTTGTTTTTGATTGTTAAGTTGGTAAATCTGTTGTTGACATTCCCTCTTAATCTTAACGTCATAGCTTGACATTTTCCAAAGTTACGTAGCCAAGAGTACATCTAGATTTGTGTGTGTTGGCGATTTTTTACAATTTTAGAAATGGATTTCAATTTGCAACAACGAACTTGTACTCGTAACAAATTTTGCGTAAAAAATGGATTTAATGGTGCGCGAACGTTGGAAATGTTGGAAAAGTGTTTCGGCAACGATTCTCTAAAGAAAACGGTCGTTTACCAGTGACACGAGCGGTTCAAAAGTGGTCGTGAGTCAATCGATGGCAGACCATCGACATCGAAAACCGTCGAAAACTTTGATGAAGTAAAAGAAATGTTGGTAAATAACCGCAAATTAACCATCAGAGAGATAGCGGAGGACTTGAACATTGCCTATGGATCCGTCGCAAAAGAGATGATTTGCGAGGCTGAATCCGATCCCACATTCATCGAAAGGATCATTACTGGAGACGAGACGTGGGTTTATGAGTACGACACGCAATCCAGACATCAGGCAAGTGAATGGCTCACCAAATGAGCCGAGACCAAAAAAACTACGTCGTTTTCAGTCAAAAAAGAAGGCAATGCTCACGGTTGTCATGGATTACAATGGTGTAGTGCATCATGAATTTTTGCCAGAAGGCCAAACAGTAAACAAAGAGTATTATGTGGGCGTTATGAGACGTTTGCGTGAAGCAATTCGCCGAAAGAGACCAGCATTTTGGGCAGAAAACTCGTGGATTTTGCACAGTGCCATCATTATTCGTAATTTTTTGACGAAAAATGCAACAAATACCATCCAACAGCCACCGGCCACCGAATTCACCTGATTTGGCTCCCTGTGACTTCCTTCTGTTCAATCGAGTTAAAAAACCACTACGGGGAACACGTTTCAGCAGCCGAGAGGAAGTAAAGAATTTTCTGGCCAACCCTTATATCGAACGACTAAAATGCGTAAGAGAAAGTGGCAGTAAACTGGTCATTTATGGCGCGAATACAATTTCTTTGCAAAGTATGCCATACAATAGGTTGGTCGGCTCTGGCGAAGGACAGTCGAGGAAGAATCCTGAGATTTGAGGATGTCTTGAAACTCAAATGCATTGTAGAACTGCGAACAGTATAGCGTGCAAGCGTTGTTGGCGCTCGAGGCTCGAAGCTCGACGAGGGGTGTCAGAGAATAGTAATAGCTGGAACATTTTATACCATGCTACCGGATGTTTCCATCCCAGATAATAGCTTCTTCGAATTTCGAATCGGATGCAAAGTCTGTGTTTTTCTGAACGGAATAAACCCTGGAAGGGCAACTAGACATGCTTCTAAGAGGAGCTTACTACCCATAGCTCAGAACAATTCAAAATGCAGGGTAAAGCGTTCCGAAAACATTTCCAGTAGTTTTTGAATTAACTGATATCCTAGCGGAGTTCCAATTTTGGAAACATGGTCTCAGTCTCATAATCGCATACTTCAATATCACAAATTTTGGGAATATGCCCTCATAGTACGAAATAACAGTTTTGTCTGCCTGCTTGTAAGGAACTGTCACATCTCATAGCTCATTTCTATTCAGTCTGAGAAACCAAAATCATTTTCATTGTACTTGTTAACCTAGGTTGGACTAGGTGAGGTTGAACAGAAGTGTGACGTATATGCCATCACACTGGCATCAGACACCAAAACAGGCCCATCGCGATCCCTGTGGAACCAGTTGTCTTCAAATGGTAAAAACCTAAACAATCGCCCTGGTGAAACACTCAATTTCCCTACAAAAGCCAAGAAGGCCTTTGAAGTTCGTGCCGTCTATTTCCTCAAGGTTTTCGAAAAAGTATTTCCCTAAAAATTTTCTTCGACTACGCGACATTGCCTCGCATTCACACAGCATGTGTGTTATGTCCTCAACTGCTTGTAGATCACCGTAGAATCTGCAGATATTTGTATCTGACAATTTGAGGCTCTTTGCGTGTTACCGCAGGAGGTATAGTGTCTTGTCAGGATTGCTATTACCGTCCTAAGCCTATCCCTGTTTAATTTTATTAACTTCCTAGATGTTTTGCCGTCAAAAAGCGGTCAAAGAGCCTTGGATACCCTGTGTGCCTCAAGGCTTGACCACTTTAGGTTGGCAGTCTTTGTAATTTTTTCCTCGATATTGCCCCTCACTAAGGGGTGGTTTAATTTTGGCAACCTCACTATTGTCGAGTAGCCCGCCTTTTCTTGCAAGCTCATCCGCTTGTTCATTTCATTTAACACCGCAGTGTCCTGGCACCCAGCACAATCTTAACCAGTTGTGACTTGGAGAAAACGGGCATAAATTAAAGGACTGCAAGGCAAAATCAAAATGCTTGCACTGTAGTGCAAGCGGAGTAGACTTTGGGCATATAATTGGTAGTGTTAGGTGTCCAGAGTATAAAAAAGCAATTGAGAGCACGTTTAGTAGAGTGGGTGAAGGTTCGATTGTTGATATTACATTCATTAGTAGTAGCTTATCTAGGCATACGACATGGCGCGTCAGCAATCACTACACCCACTGTGGCCATAATGCAATTATAATCGATTTCCATAGTCCTCGAAACACCCAGCTTCAAACTAGCAAGGCGAAATGGAACGTAAACACCTTAGATGAGGAGCTCTTAGAGTGCGCAATCGCTGAAGCTTTAGTTGAAGGGAGAATAGCTAACGCAGCACGCTGCCTGCGATATATCAATGGCTCGAACGGGGACACAAACCCGCTGGCGTCCAACGTATTGGTGGAAAGACGACATTAAGGAACTCCGATCAGCCTGTCTTAAGGCACGA
The DNA here is from genome assembly GCA_963966105.1 of Volucella zonaria. Classification (NCBI taxonomy): domain Eukaryota; kingdom Metazoa; phylum Arthropoda; class Insecta; order Diptera; family Syrphidae; genus Volucella; species Volucella zonaria. The sequence goes on along the minus strand of OZ014530.1, from coordinate 313,451,802 downwards.
AGAAAATACCAACGGTCTAGACGCGATACGGATAGACATTTGATATTGAGGACAGCGTATAAAGAAGCACGCACCGCACTCAAATCCGCCATTAAGTCTAGCAGAAGACAGTGCTTTAAGGATTTTTGTACGCAATTGAACGAAAATTTATGGGGCAAAGCGTACAAAATCATAACGGCGAAGCGAAGCTTAAAAAGCCTCAGAGACCGGTACCAACTTGCCCGCTATTTCTCAGCAGAATCGTAGAAACTCTGTTTCCCTCTCAACATGACGGAGTTCTACTAAGAGAGATCGGAGAACTCCTGCCTTAACAACCGATGAACTCACCGCTGCAATCGAGATCGAAAAGCCCCTGGTCCAGACGGCATACCAAATAGGGCTTTAAAAATAGCGATGAAGGCCCGCCTAGACGTTTTCGTTAGCGTGTATAATGCCTGCTTAAGCGAGGGAATATTTCCAGAACAATGGAAATACCAACGGTTGGTACTACTATATTATCAAAGGGAAATAAACCGCCGGAGGAACCCTCATCTAACCGGCCGCTCTGTATGCTCGACACTATGGGCAAAATATTAGAGAGAATTATATGCAACAGACTATAGCCTATCATTGAAGCTAATGATGGACTCTCGGAATATCAATACGGCTTTAGAAAGGCCCGATTGACAATCGACGCGATAGACAAAGCCCAATCGGCCATAGAAGGTACACGATGGAAAGGAAGCAGTAAAAAGTACTGCGCCGTGGTTACACTTGACGTGAAAAATGCTCGTACAATGCCCCGAAAGATTAAATGTACCGAAGTACTCGTACATATTAAGATTGATCAGGAGCTAATTTACTGATAGGTTGCTCCTCTACGACTCCGACGATGGGACGAAATTATATAAAATTAAAGGCGGCGTGCCCCAAGGATCAGTGTTAGGTCCCTTACTGTGGAACGTGATGTATGACGACATTCTACGACTCCTAGTCCCCAGGGACTAGGTTTTGCGGACGATATTGATGTTGTAGTCGTGGCGAAACGACTTGAAGAAATCGAATTGTATTGCAACGAAGCAATATCACTGATTAAAAACTGGCTAAGCGATATGAGTTGAGACCTCGCGGAACATAAAACGGAATCCGTTCTCATTACGAGTAGAAGGGTGCTGGAGACGATAACTATAAAAGTCGGAGAGCATACAATTATTTCCAGCCCATTTATAAAATACCTTCAAGTGATGATTGATGCGCGGCTTAATTTGAAGCATAACCTCGCATACGCTTGTAAGAAATCGTCGAAAGCGATAGGCGTTCTTTCGAGACTCATGTCGAATATCGGCGGCCCGAAGTTGTAGCCTCCATACAGCTGTACGGGGCACAAATATGGTCTGACGTCACGAATAAAAAGACACACATGAAGGGATTCAGTGTACAGATTATGTGTACTGCGAGTTAGCAGTGCATTTCGAACGGTATCCCACGACACGATATTGGTAGTATCCTTTATGGTACCCATCGATATTCTAGCTTTAGAAGCTAGACGACTTTGTGAAAATCGCGTGCAAATCGGGCTGCAGAATAGAAGCGTGGCAACAACAATGGAATGAGTCACAAAAAGGGAGATGGACGTACCGACAAATTCCAAAGATTGAAAGTTGGGTAAAACGAAAACACGGCGAACTGAATTACTATCTTACACAGGTCTTGATGGGTCACGGTTGTTTCCGGGAATATCTATTCAAGCGAAACCGTGATTCGAGTCCATCCTGTGCTCGCTTGGTAAACGCGGTAGAGAACGTGGAGCACGTTCTGAAGATCTCTGGGCTGCGGTGAACCATGCAGCAGTACGAATAATGTGCGATCTAAGGAATTTAGAACAGCAACGGAACGCGAATTCGCTAAGCACCCCGTGACGAAGCAAGAAGCTGAAATCCGTCCCTCGCGAAGTAATACTTAGCGGTAGTTCCGCGGGGGTATGAACGGAAAGATTCCTCTGGAGGTGGTTTTAGTCAGTAACAATCTGATACTACCAATGGACGTCGGTGCCTATGCAAAACCCAGTTATGACTGCATAGTACCTTGAGCACTGAGCGACAACCACTGACTGTATCGGAGTTGAAGTTGTTTGAGTCCATTGCATTGAGTGCGGCCTGGCGATCGATGTAGACAATGACGACCCATACTCCATGTGCGGTTATAAAATCTTTCGCGCTGGCAGGAAAAATAGAATCGGTGGTGGCGTTGCTATTTATGTTCGTGATAGTTTAACTGTAAATCCTCTGTTTGAGTCACCCCCCGATAGTGATTTTCAGTATTATTTTATAGAAATTGAAAAAAAGGAAATGCCTGTTTGGTGTCGTTTACAGACCCTACAATAATATTGACCTGTCATCCCTCTTTGACTTTTTAGAAAATTATTCGTCGTTATACTTGCCAACTATTATGTGTGGTGATTTTAATTGTAATATTCTTGAAGATATGAGATCGTCATCTTTTATTGATTCCACAAAAATGCTTGGTCTTGATGTTGTAAATCCGACCATTCCAACGCACTTTACTGGTTCCAACAGCACACTCTTGGACATTTTTATCACCAGTGACTGTCAGAAAGTGTTCTTTACCCAGGTTTCCGCTCCTATTTTTTCTAAACATGACCTCATTTTTACCACTTTTAATCTAGTCACCAGTAACAAACAATCGGTTTATACATTCAGGGACTTTAAAAATCTAAATGTGGAGCAACTTGAACAAGACCTTCTTTGTCTTGATTGGCATAACGTATTTTTTGAAACATCGGTTGATGCCCAAGTTGAATTTCTCCATTACGTAGTTTTACAGCTCTTCGATAAACATGTTCCTCTAAAAAGGAAAGCTGTCAAATGTAATAACATAAAGTGGTTTACCTCTGAAATTTTTGAGCTAAGAAACAAGCGTGATGCTGAGTTCAAAAAATGGAAACGATTTCGGATTCCCGAATACTATGACAGTTATCGGTTGTCATGCAACACAGTTAACTCGAAGATTAAAGAAGCCAAACCTCGCTATTATGCCAAGCACTTCGATCATAAACTTCCAACCAAAACACTTTGGACAAACTTACGAGAATTAGGTGTAGGTAGTAACTTGAAGTCCATGGTAGACCAGGTCGATCCTAACGATCCTCAAAACTTCACACCGGTAAATACGAAGATCATGTTGGTCAAGGCCGTGCTCATTCCTCTGATAACGTATGGTTGCGAAATTTTTTGCTGCACCGGCACCTTTGACAGACGTAAGCTCAACATTTCTTTTAACAATGTTGTGCGATACGTATACGGCCTAAATCGTTTTGCTCATACCAAAAATATTCTTGGTTGCACACTTGGCCGATATTTTGACTACTGCACAATCAAATATCTACACAGGATTATAATCAACCAACAGCCCCAATACTTATATGATAAACTAAGGTTTTCGCATTCAAGTAGATCTTTAAATTTAATTGTACCTCGTGTTGCTTATCAAGTTACCGAACGACAGTTTTTCGTTCACTCTATTCGCCTTTGGAATTCACTCCCCGTTAATATAAGACGACTCTACAATACAAATAGCTTTAGTGAAACTCTGTTTCGACATATAGCAGAAAACTAGAAGGAATACCGAATATAAATTCCACACTATATAAATATTTTATTTTAATTGTTCAAGGAAGCTTATAAATTTTTGTGGTTTTTTTTCCTCTTTCAAACACATGTTACTATTTTAAAGTTTACTTTATTGAGAAGAATTGTAATTTTAGTTTAATCTTAAATCGCTTATGAATTGTTTCACATTTATAGCTTAAAGATCTGAATGGTCTATTATAGATGTCGTTGTTATACTGCAATAAAAATACTGAAATACTGAAATACTGAAATAGACAGCGATATCTCTTTCGGATACCGATGTCATCTGCATTAGCTCAGCCGCCTTGAGAACAGCCAGAACCTCTGGCTGGAAGATAATGCTTGCGTCCGGTAGTCTTATAGACACTCTTAGTTCTGGGTGTTCTGAAAAGATACCAGAACCTGTTCCTTCCTCTGTTTTTGAGCCATCTGTGAAAATTGCAATTTCATTCGACCTGATTATTGCATTTTTTGCCAGTCCTCCCTCTCCGGATATATTATACCATGCGGAATGTCGAAGTCGACCAGCGAAGGAATTTCATCCGTTAGAATTGGATTGCCTGGCAGTAGCTCCGTTAGGACGGTGTCATATCCAAAACTACTGCTCTTGAAGTAACCCAGATTAGTGAGTCGTATCGCACTGTTGCCAGCAAGTCTTTCGATCTGTAAATCAAGCTGTGTTAGATGCAAGAAGATGTCCAATGTTGCCATACGGGTGGCATGGAGCGCACCTGTAATGGCTATGGAAGCCGTTCTTTGAGCCGCCGCTAATTTTCCGTAAACTGTTTTCTTATTTGTTGCTTTCCACCATACTAGTGCGCCGTATGTCAGTGTGGATCTTATCACCACTGTATACAGGTTTTAAGCCCCAAATTTGTCCTACCGTTCTTTTGCAGATAAAAAGAGCATTAACGTATTTTTGGTTCTTTTTGCTACATTATCAACCTAATACAAGTCCATTCTGTAGGGTCCTGGGCAGGAGTTAAATGCTAAATTCAAAGCTTGACGTTGAAATTGTCTACTGCGACTTTACCCAAGACTTAAAAAGAAGAGATTGCTTGACAATATAATCTGAAAATGCAGCCAAAGATACCAACCGCCGGTCAGTGTGTGTAGAAACTTATCTTTTTGAAGTCCATTCAATTGGTATAATGCCAGTTATCTCTGTAATCCTTGAGCAGCCGCAGCGAATACATTATATTTCCAAATCTTCATTCGTTTTAGGCACGCAGAAGTCGTTAAGGCTTTAATCTTATGATTCCTGGGGATCCTTTTAAGACACGGAGGGTAGGTTGAACTGCAACAAAGAGGAAATATTGAAAAGGCTCCGCTTATTACTCTTCATGGCCATTCAAACAGACGGAGGCAGTTGCTGACGATAGCAATTTTTAATCCGAAAATTTTGACCATGCACACGTACTAGTGTACGCCTGCTCTGAAAGGTCATCCTCTGTAAAAAAGAAGTGAGCTTTGAAAACAGAGTTACAATAGTAAAAAAAAGTAGTTGGTCAGAGTCGTACTAGTATCTGGATCAATATTTTTTAGAAAAATCTGATACTTTTGTCTTGTAAGTAACACTAGGAAAGGAAGAATAGTTAAGCTGCCGCTAAGGGCCATGTATATCTGGACAATTCGGTAGAAAATCACACCGCTAATAATTTTCAAATGAGGAAAGTAGCTTGAAAATATGTTGTACTCGTACCTAAACATTCCCTAATAGCTTCCAAAATGTATGGCAATTTAGAGCGATTTTCTACTTGCTATTCCCTCTCATTGTTTTTCCACCCTCAGCTGAAGGATTTCACATTTGCTCCATTAACTCGAAATGCACACCTGTCTTTGGACGAATCCAAGGCTCTGTCTTTGGTCTCTGTCAAAAATCTTGTGAGAATACCATTCGATGTTTAACACATAAGCACGACAACTTATAAAACCAAAACAATTGCCAATATCTGTCCTGTTCTCCTTCTGAGCAATTATAAACGAAAAAACAGGAACAAGACCGTAAACTGAAGTAAATAACAGAAGAGATAAATTACAAGAAATGTCGGGGCCTCCCAGGGGAAGAATTTCTTCCGTGTTAATGTCTATTGAAGTTCGAGCGCACAGTTTTATCGGGATTTATAGTCTGTGTCCCCATAAAACAAGTGCACAAACCTTTCTGTCACTAAACAGTTGTTCCATGGACAAAACACACACACACACGAGTATATGGACATGTACCCCAACCCGATGTGATCCCTAGAATGGACCAGCATATAATATATCCTTTGGTTGAAATCGTGAATTCGATTTGACGCCGACGATGATGATGACGATGACGATGACGATGACGATGACGCTGACGATGAGAATAACGATTCCCCCCGGGTTAAGTTTCGTCGTTCGCTTTAGCACACAGATTTACGAGCGATCTGTCAATTAGGTATCGAATTACAACTTGTTTAGTGCCCGCAGCGAGTACGGATACAACTGCTATCATGGACATGACCAAGGGTGTTCCTTTAGCTTCGCTGGATGGGCAGGAAGTCAATTGAAGTTCATCCACAAGCCGCTACGAGCGAGGAAAATAAATTCCTCAATTGATGTTCAATGCAGAAACGATGCAGAAAAAAAATTCGAATTATTACCCAGTACTGGTTCGAATCAGAATTGGATCTCGGATTTCACTGAGAAAGGGTGCGGAACTCCATCATTGTCTCTGAAATCACTAGCGAATACAATTTACCCTCAATCAGTACGCATATCAATCGAAATCCGCCAACGTAAAATTCAAATACTCGTACAAAATCGCGTTCTAAATTGAGCAATTAACTGTGGTGAAATCTCCTACCTACGGCTGGAGGCGGCCTCACGCTATGTTGTCGCCTGGCCCGCCGCTGAAGTTTAAACGCCGCCGCCTAAACGCCGTATAAATTATAATTACTTAATCCAAGCTCCACTGGAAAGCAAAATGAGCCAATTTGAGATGTCTTATCTCCGGGCCGGCATTAATTGAGACATTTTTCCCCGTAACGTTTACGCTTTTACGTAAGTTAAGGAAAAAAATAATTAAGTTTGCCTGTTAATACGCACACGTGCACCCACTCAGATCCGTCGGTGCTGATAACCGAAAATGATTTTCTTCCCGTTCTTTGTTTAAATCTGAATTTAAATCTGAATCTGAATCTGAATCCGAATCGGTATCTGAACCCCATTGACTCCAATCAAGAGTTCTGTGGTCTGTCTGTCTGGCTGTCTGTCTGTCTGTCTGTCTGTCTTCGGGCTTCCAACAAGAACATTGCGTAGGCGATCGATTGTTATTTTAATATCCGCCATTGTCTACCGCGCATATTAAATGACATTCACTTGACAGTATTTAGTGACAGTGACATTTGGTGTTAAGGTGAAAAGTCATAAACTAACATCCCTGTCCGGTCGTAACCCAATCAATTCGACAACACTATACAAGTGTGCCAAGTGAGAGTGTCCAAAGAAAAGAAATCAATTTCCAAATTGCTGACGTCTTCCTCACATCGAACGATTGTCTTTGAGGAAATGACGTTAATAAAACACCGCATATCTATGACATTTATTTGACAGTACTGACGTCAAATGTCATTGGCGGAGGCATGCCGGTGTGTCCAATTGGAAATTCCGCTCACCCGGTAAATGGTTTTAATAGTTTTCCACCTCCAATCCAGCTGTGGTCTGTTGGTATGCTGGCAGAAGGTGTTGGAATTTAATTGAGCTCGTTTTATGGACACAGGTGAAGGTGTCAATTATGTGGCAGGTACGGGCGGATGTCAGACGTTTATTTGTTTGTTTTTGTATTTTTTTATTTTTTTTCCTCGTATTTCCATTTATTAATTTCGGCTATTATCAAATTTGAGGTGTGGGGCGTGGTATGCATATGAATTAGGACCACAAATGGCTAATGGTGTAGATAAAGTAAAATTACGCGAAATTAGGTGCGCAAATTTGTGTGCGTGGCTATTTTGCTTAATTCAATGGAAGGCTTGGTCTTGTAAACTCGGATGATGTGAGAACTGTCACGTCGTCGCTCGGTTGTAGTTATTGTAGCAGATTAGATTTCAGTTTCATTGGTGTTGTCGTAAAATAGTGTCTGGATGTCGTTAAATAGGTGTTACCTCTCAATAAAGGGAATTATGGTTTTCTTGTGGATTTATTGCGCTTACACCGTATGTTATGGAATCCAGAAATCGAAGATAAAGAATACCTTCAGAGCTTCTTCAACGTATTCGGAGCCTAGGTATAAAGGCAGCGTCATGGTTATGGCGCAGACCCAGACCCAGACCCAGACACCCAAATGTTTTAAGGACAACAAATTTTGGAACTGCGAACGGATTTCGTGCTGCCAATCATCCAACGGAGGGTCTAGACTGCCATAAAGCAAATATTCCTGCAATCCAAGAAGTGCGATGGATTAGGCCAGGCAAATAGCGAATGAAGAACGAACAAGGCAGACGACGGTCCTTTGGATGTGGATTTACTATTCGACGAAGAGTCATGCAAAAGGTTTTACAATTTTGGCACGTAAGCGAACGCCTCATAACAGTCCACATTAAGACCAACTTCGGATATTTAAGCCTGATCTTCGCTCATTCTCCTACAGAGGATAAGTATGACAGCATCAAACACGATTTCTATGACCTCCTAGAGGGAACACGTGTGCAGTGCTCTAGACAGCAGTCATACAAAAATTACGCTAAGAGGTCCTAACGCAAGGCTGCTGGCTCATTGAGCTATTTAAAAGTATCTGGAGATGACTTGGTTGGTATTGTCTGAATTATGGTCAGAGAAAAGACATGCCCACCGTATAGTCTATCCAATCCGCAAGAAAGAAGCCCTTTTGACTGACGCAACTTCAGAGGAAAAGAAGAAGAAATCTCCTAAACATCGCCAATATGATCTTTTCTGCTATAATATTTGACCGTCGAAAATTATTCATAAACAAACTCGTTGGTCCATGATGATGTTGTTATTACAATAAATGGAAATGAAAGGAAATGAAGAGCTCTGCTCAAGCTGGACCCGGGAAACTAGTGCATTCTACCAGAAAATACCAGCTACCGATATTCAACCTATATACCAAGTTGGTTGGCGAAATTTAAAACTACATATCCGTTGTACCCACAGGTTAGCAATGGACATCTTTTTGCTCCTACTTACTTACTTAGGCGACGCTACAGTCCGGGGTGGACCTGGACCTCAACCAGTAAGTCTCTCCAATTAGCGCGGTCTTTGGTCTTCCACTTGCGCTATTCACTTAAGGCGAGGCTTCTACTGCGTTGTCCCTCCGAATTACATGTCCCAGCCATCTTAAAAGTCCAATGCGTAGTTTTATAACCAGGTCAATGTCGCTGTAGAGTTCATTGTTGAATCGTCTCCTCCAGAACCCGTCAACTCATATGGGACCAAATATCTAACGAAGAATTTTTCGACCAAGGATCTCTTCATCCACTTTAAAAAGGGTCCATGCTTCGGAACCACAAAACAGGACTGGGACTACAAGGGTCTTATATAGAGATGTTTCCTTGGTTGTACGTGAGAGGGCCTTACTACACAGTTGCCTTCTCAGCCCAAAGAAACAGCGATTGGGAAGCGTTATTCTTCGTTTGATTTCTGAAGAGATGTCGTTTTCAGATGTCATAGCAGAGCCGAGGTAGACAAAGTCCCTTACTACCTCAAAGTTATATTAGTTGTCGATTGTGATATTCTGGCCGATTCGTCAATGTTGAGTGTAACTTCTTGTTGACAGCATATATTGTACTTTGTTTTGCCCTTGTTTACCGCCAGACAACCTCGCTGTGTTCTACCAATAATATCAGTAGCGTGCAAGCAGTTGAACAGACTTTTGGAAGACCGTTCTTTGTGTGTTGGCTGATGAGTTTTGCACAATTCTTTCAAGTATGAAGCTAAAGAAGTCATATGACAGTGCGTCGCTTGCCAAAATCCTTTTTGACATCAAATGTCTCGGATAGGGCGTTACCGAACTTGATGGAGCAGCGAGCTTTCTCCATCGTCATTCTGCATAAGCGGACGAGTTTGGGACGGATGCCAAAACTAGACGTGGCTCTGTATAGCCCGTTTCTGTAGGTGCTGTCATATGCGGCTTTAAAATCGATAAAAAGTTGGTGAGTATCGATCTAAACTTCTTGGGTTTTCTCCAGGATTTGCCATAGTGTGAATATTTGGTTAATTGTGGACTTACCGGACCTAAAACCGCACTGATAGGCTACAAGCAGACCGCTGACAAATGGTTTCAGGCGTTTGCACAATATGGCAGACAAGATCTTATATGAGATGTTTAGGAGACTGATACCTCTATAGTTGGCGCGGTTTAAAGGGTCTCCTTTCTTGTCAAAAGGGCAAACGATGATGAGGTTTCATTCATCAAGGATACATTCATCCGACCAAATCTTGGAAATAAGTTGCTGTATGCTCTCTATCAGGTCATCTGGATGGGTGGGTGGCCGTGGCTCAAGTGGTAGTGGACTGGCTTCCAAATCGGAAGGTTCGATGTTCGAATCCCAGCCTCATCCATTTTTTCAGTTAACGAAAATCAAGTAAGACGAGTAGTTGACTAGAAATCAACATCAAGCCAACTTTCACTAAGAATTTAGTCTCCCCATTAAATGTTGGATGCCACCCATGGAGCGAAATAACCACTGAGCTCAAACATCTTTCCTTCTTTCTCTATCCCATTTTCCGAAAAACTTAACACATGCTTTGGCATTATAAGTGTATTCATACCCACTTAAGTGTTAAGTTCTTTTAAAAAAAAAAAAATCTCCTTCTGCTCCAAATAGTTCGGAAGGTAGGCCGTCCGGCCCGGCAGCCTTGTTCGACTTCAGTCTAGATATTGCTATCCTCACTTTATTTTGGCCGGGTGGACGAAATTCTTGACTTGTATCGTCAATATTGAATGATTCGCTCCTCCTGGAAGCGGAATTTGTATCGTCTTCGCCTTTTAGCAGTGTGTAGAAATGGTTTTACCATATCCTTAGCACCGACTGTGACTCTACTAAAAGGTTTCCTTGTTCATATCTACAGGCTTCCGTTCGGGTCTTATTACCCGGACATGTTCTTTTTATCTTTTGGTAAAACTTCGGAACATTATTCCTGGAGTAGCAGCTCTCTATTTCCTCGATCGCGCGCTTTCCTCGCTTTTTCGCTTTTCTCCGGAAAAGCCGATGTTCTTCCGTCCTCTTTGGCTCGTAGAGCTCACCAGCCGCTCTCGTCCTTTTGTGCAGCGCCGCTTTGTAGGCGTGTTGTTTTGGTACATGTGATTGCTGGCACTCTTCATCAAACCAGGGGTTTCGTGGTGTTGGCGGGTGAGACCCAGCACGTCAGCTGCGCCATTTCTGATGGGTTCTCGGCATCTAAGCCACTGGTCTTCAGCTCTTGATGCTGGCTGCAAATGACTTGCCGAGAGGTTGAGGGATACGCTATCGGCAAAGGTTCTGGCGGCTTGTTGCAATGGCAACCATTCAACGTTAAATCTGGCTTCTGGCGTAGATGTACAGTGGCTGCAACTAGGTAGTGGTCCGAGTCTATGTTGGCCGCTCGGAATGTTCGGGCATCTAAAATACTTGAGGAGTGCCTTACATCGATCGCAAAAAGATCAATCTGGTTGACAGTTTCCTCATCTGATGTCTGCCATGTTCCCTTGTGAACGGTGCGTACTACTGATTTACAGATGGGAACCATGCCTCTCTAGGTTTGAACACTGCGAATTCTTAACGCATGTACTGCCAGGCTATCTATCTAATAGTCACGGATGAAATTTCTCTTTTGATTGATGAAATTATTAGAAAAGAGACCCTGTTGTAGAACCATACTTGATGTGAATAGAGACCGTAAGATAGTGACGAGGCCAAACGTGCCACAACAAATTTCATAACAAGAGCTCAATTGTGAATAGGGACGTAGAAGCTAAAGTTAAACGAAAGTTTCGGTTTTTACAAAGATTGCGGTAAGTTTATCCATCACCGTATACAAAAATATATCTATCTAATTGTGACATTTCTGACCATCAGGACACTAATAAGCATTTAAAGGTTGTCTGACTTCCTAGGTATGGGTTTCCTTTTGCAGGTTGAGGAGCTATCAATTTTTATATGAGCCTCATTGTCAACGATAATTTTATTATTCGTATCATACTGTGAACTGTGGTAGCATATCTCTGACAATTGAAAAAAATCAACGCTTAAGCAAACAAGTGCCTGATTAGTGGATGTTCATAGTATATCCAAAGATCTTACTGGTAAAAAGGTTACATGAACTTGCTGACATCGAATAAGGATCAGCTCAGGATATAGGAGTAGTAATTTAAAATGGTGTTAGGGCATGAGCGCACCAAATTCCCAAATATTGTAGATACCATGTTTACCAGCAATATAGAGATTAAAGCCTTCAAGATAAACAACACGGTTATTATTGCCGTCTTACCTGCGGCATATCATCGAGGCCATTGGAAGAACTCCATCGAAGCATCATACGATGAGAGAAATTAGTGTTTCCCTGAAGAATGGAATCGTCAACGTCAAGTTGTTGGAAAAGAGCAATACTATGTGACTGTAGAAGTAACTAAGATTATGGTGGACAGGATCAAAGAACATCTGGATTCAGTTATCGATGCCGAACAAAGCGGCTTTTACTCAGAATCTATCTGCACTTTGTGGATAATTAAACAGCTATGTGTCGAGTATGCATCTTCACTCCCCTTGATTTTTATTTGCTTCAAGAAGGCTTTCAGAATCACGAGTTTATATGGAGAGTAAAAATTATCGTCGAGGACATCAAGAAGTTATGATATCTTACCTCAACATCCGCTTGCTTTCGTTTTTGAACGTTCACCACATAACTCACAGCAAGCAGAGTAGGGCTGAAGCTAAATGCGTATAAAACTCAGGAATTTAGCCTTAAAGCCTTCCATTCAACTTAGTATTACTGAACAGGAGGTCAAGGAAATTGATAGTTTTCCTCATCCTAGAAGAATCATCTCAGGTGACGACGGCACCAACCTTGATATGGGAAGCATTGCTGGAAAGACAAAAGTTGTAATAGTTACAATTGGTATTTCATCCAAAGTCGGGAGGAGCAACATTTATAGTACTAGGTTGTCATTGCGATTGTTTTTGACCGAAACAAGGGTGTACTATCTTATAAATAACAATCAACCGAAAGTTGCAGATCTTTGTAAATGGATACGCACGGATCGCCTTAAAAGTTTTCTGACTAAGCCGGACTTCAAACAAGGAGCTCTATATAGGAATGTGATGAAAGAAGTGATAGTGGACTAACCATACTCGTACATTAGGCCGCGAAAATACAGAGTAATCGGTCGACTGAAGAAGAAGGAGAATAAGCTTTGTTGCAACCGTAAGCAGTACGTTAAAAACTAGGTGGAATAGCGATAGGTTAGGCCTATTGGCCCACGTGAATCTGTGTTTCTCCTGCTCTTGGAGCTAATTTCAGCTTATGATGAAGAGTATCAGACTATTAACGTCTATATCCTCTAGATTGCTTAAGTCATTGTAGATGAAATCGCCTAAGCGGAGTTTCCTTCTTTGGGAGAGAGAGAGCTGGAAATGGAAAAGATTAGATGAAGGATTGTCTTTTCTTCCTCCTTGTCCATGCTGCTTCTCCGGAAATCATTTGTAAAGACGCCAAGCCTTGTTGCATGCTTGCCTATAAGGCAGTGTCCACTGATGACACCTATGATGGCGCTGAGATGTTTCCTATTTAGAAAGATCAAACTCATAAACCGATTCTGAGATCTGTTTGGTCGCTGGACATGTTGATTCAACAGTCCACCTAAGGTTTGTTCTTTTGTTAGCATCCAGCTTTATGTTATTATTAGTTTGCACGTAACGGTTGGTATATCGAGGCTACCCTTTTCCTGTAGAATAGGTAGAGTAGTTCCAATTTTGGCGTGTACGTAGCCCAACAATTCCCTGAAATGTCTCTGTGGCCCGTCACCCGATATGGGTGAAGGTTATCTGAGAAAACTCCGTCTCCAACCCCACTAACAGTCTTAGATCCACCTGAATAGAAGTGAATTAACTTGTTATCTATGAAAGCATCTACCTCCCAGAAGTATCTAGAGGGGATGCTTGAAAGTCTTTGTCAAACCAGTGTTGGGATAGAATGCAATCGATGTTCTATCTGGAGATTCCTAATACGAGGGTTGTCTGAAAAGTTTCCGACCGTAAAGATAGCGGCACTCGTCAATAAATGCTAGTTATGCATCTTTTGACAATTACTTACCGAAGTTTCAGTCATTTTGGACTCGCAGTTTTTAGTTGACAGTCGTTTGAGTGAGTCGATGTGAGTGTTTTTTGTGAAAATGGACAAAATTGAGTATCGAGCTATTATTACTCGTAAATTCTTGTTTTTGAAAGGCAATACGCCTACGCAAATCAAAACAGAGTTGGACTCTGTATATTGGGACTTTGCACCATCATTTACCACAGTGAAATTTTGGGCAGCTGAATTTGAACGCCGTAAGAGCTTGGGAGATGATGAACGTTCGGGACGTCCAACCGTCCAAAAACTGCAACCACTGACGGTAACATTGCTAAAGTTCACCAAATGGTGTTAGACGACCGCCGAATTAAAGTGAGAGAGATAGTAGAGTTTATGAAAATGTCCAAAGAACGTGTTTGTTACATGTTAAATCAAGATTTAGGCATGAGAAAGCTGTCCGCGCGTTGGGTGCCGCGTTTGCTTACGTTAGACCAAAAACGTGTTCGAATGAACATTTCCAACGCTCTGTTGGCGCAGTTTAGGTGCAATAAATCAGAGTTTTGGCACCGATTAATAACTGTAGATGAAACTTGGAAACACCATTACTCGTATACGCCCGAAACAAAAATTGTGTCAAAACAGTTGACTGCAAAAGGTGAGCCGGCTCCAAAAAAGCAAAAACTGTTTTTTCGGCTTGGAAAGTGATGGCCACTGGGATAGTAAAGGAGTTATCTTAATCGATTATCTTCGGAAAGGAAAAACCATTACAGGAGCATACTAATCATCATTACTTGCCAAGCTGAAGACAGACATTGCGGGAAAACGGCCACATTTGCAGAAAAAGAAAATCCTGTTTCACCAAGAAAACGCGCCGTCTCACACCTCAGCGGTTGCCATGGCGAAAATCCATGAATTACGGTTTGAACTGCTTGACCATCCGCCTTATTCACCAGATCTAGCCCTAAGCGACTTCTCTTTGTTCCCTCATCTAAAAACTGCGCTCGGAGGACAGAGATTTTCGTCACCTTCGTGAACAATTATTTTGCAGAGAAAAACGCCAAGTACTATTTGGACGGGTTAGAGAGATGGGAGCATCGCTGGGAGAAGCGTGTAGAGTTACAAGGAGACTATGTAGAAAAATAAAAAAAAGAATTTGAGAAAAAATGTCTTGTATCATTGTTCGGTCGGAAACTTTTCAGACGACCCTCGTATAGTACATTAAAAATATTAGGGTGACCAATTAAATTATTTGTCCACTGTGTAGTCGCTATAAGGCGACGAGGTGGAAGTGGAAGAGAGGTTGAACATCATTAACTTCCCTCAGACATTAGTTCAATGTATAGGTAATTGGTGCGATGAGGATTGAGTCGATAGGTTGAAGTAGAGAGGGTCTGCCAACGTTACCCTAAAATCTGATATCTGCAACTTTTCGAGGCTGTAAATCTATAAATTTTAGGCGTTCAATGTAAGTAGGTAAATTCATGTCACGAGTGCAAGGAAGTCCTCGTTAGGAAATTGGGAAAAAACTACATTGTGCAGCTTCTACCCGGAGAATATGTGTGCTGTAATAAGGTGACCAAATTGGTTAGAGGGCGGAAAAATGTTATGTAAAAGGGCTTAGTGATATAAGGGTTGGGGAAATCTCTAGACTAGTATTGTATAAAGCCAAGTGTGAAGCTGGCTGTTTTTTATGACAAAAATTGAGTTGTCACCTATTACAACTGGATCAAGGGGACGGGTTAATTTGACATTGAATAAGGCGCGAGAGGTGGTTGGAAGGCGATTACGAGTTTATGTTACTGCTCGGCACTTATTAACATTGAGTTCAAGAAAATGCAGTGGAAAAAAAAACAGCCGGATATGAGACATGTCCATGCATGAGATAAAAGATGTTGGCTCTCGGTAATAACTATAACAATGTCTCGGGACTATTAAGTATTAAATACGGAGTGTAACCACGGATTTATTAGGAAGGGCGACTATCGAAGCCCAGACTCGTGCTCATAAACTATTATAATCACCCAAACGAGTTCCAAGTTTACTACTTTCTGCCGCTCAAACTTTATCTTTCTTTTTAGAACCCTAGAGATCAGTAAAGACGAACAATGATAAGAAAAGACTACAAACAAAGCCTCATTCGTGTAACTCTTCGACATAAATCTTCTCCAATAAAACAAAAATCAAAATCCAATTTCAAATCACAATCGCACTAGTCACAGCCATTATAGCCAAGATGTGTCATCAGCTGTTTAGTTGCCTTGAATGTTACCGCAAAAAAAAAAAATAAAAAAAAATCTAAAAATGTTATAATAAAGAAATCTCCATCATCATTAATTCAAGCGAAATCCAAATGAGTGGCACAAATCTTTAGCCATCCGATTTTGACCTCTTTGCATAATTGGAAGCCTCGACAAACAACAAAATACCAAACGAACACATGTCGCTTTCATTAAAACTGTTGTTGTGTCAACTTTAATCTCGTTCGTTTCATATCAATTAATTATTCACACTTGCAGCCCTCTGGAACTTATGAGTACCCCTGCCGCACCTACCACCCCATCTATCATTTCAATTGATAATCTCGAATGAACAAAACAAACTAAAGGAATAAAATTAAATTAAAATGACAAAACGAAATAAGAACCAATTCAAGGCACAAAAGATTTGCCGCTCTCAATTCTTGATAAACACCATTAGCGGCATCTGTGATCTTTCATGGCGGCAACACATTAAGATACGAATACTGTCGTCAGGATTTGCATATTACCCCTCTGTCCACTGTAGGTTATCCGAGCAATTTAGGCAAAAATCCCAACAAGACTCGGATCTGGGTAATGGCCAATCGATTGATTGGGTCAACCAAACCAAACTAATTGCGTAAATCGCTTTGTCGAAGTTAGGAAGCCAGACATACTCGAACCGCATAGTCAGCTGGGCGCAGTTGTTTGTTTCATGTTCCGTATAAAGTCTGACCATTTAGGCTGGGTGGTCTGGTGGCGGTTGACGCTTATCGCACTTACGGCCGGAAGCCGCCACCGACTGCCTTCTGTCTTGACACTTCTTACACCATATTAACCAATTAATGCCGCCGATGGTGTTGGAATATAAATTCCGGATAATTAGCCGGAGGTCTACGGATAAGTAAGCGTTGGTAATTGTTGGTGGGCCTTTTGGGAGTGGAACTGCAGATACACATAACTATTGAACTTGTCTAGAGTTATGGACTGATAGTATGAATTCGTATTTGTATTTGTATCTATTACGCGTTTGGGTGAGCGGTTTGAGGGCGAAATTGATAGTCATTCGGTGGACTTTGAACTGCGAATATGCGAATGAAATATTCTTCAACGCAATCAGCTGTACATATGGACTTCAGTATGAGAATGTGGCGCTTGTGAGCCGTAGTTGCTGATATAGAAGCTTGAGAACGTCACGTGTACAATGAGTTAGAAGTTATAATTATAAACCCGTAGAAAGGTTTAACAGTTCGGTTGCAACAAGACGGTTTTTGGACACTTAATCGTGGATGTTTCTTTTTCTTTATAAGTTTGCTCTGTCTATTTTACTGATCATTTAACCGATTCACTTTATATTAAGACTGCGAGCTAGGTACTTAAGTGAATTTTGGATCAAAACATTTCATCGTGGGGTTGGTAATCAAGGATTAGGTTTTAAATCGCCAGACTACAGTTTTATTTAAATAAGTCGGCGTGTTGGTCATTGTGGTAAATTATTCCTCAATCTATGGTAAGTAAGTTTACTCAAACCAAAATGACAACCAGATATAGTACACAGATACGCTCTCAAGTGTTAAAATTAAAGAAATAATTAAACGAGAAAGCCAATTGTAGTGGACTTAAAAGCTTCTTTAGGAATTCTAACTGGTCGTTATGTTTCCTTGATAACGACGTGGAAACCGCTGCTGATATGATCATAGGCGTTATTCTTCTTGCAATGGGATCTTTTATTCCTCATCGGATGCAAAGCATCAAACAAAAAGAAAAAGCGGCGTGGTACGACTCGAGCTGTAAAAAGACTATGAGGGTTAGAGAAAAATTTTGTTTTTCGGTCCTACAAAGCCGACTCGGCAGAGAAAAGATTAAACGAGCCAGGACCGACTGCAACGTCTTTCTTAAGCGCATAAAATTCCAATACGACCAAAACTGAGGCAAAAAATATTACAATGTCCCAAAGGTAGTAAACGTTTTTGGTCGTTCGTCAAAAATATTAGAAATTCTGCCTATCCACCATCCCAACGCTCATTTACAATGACATTCCAGCTGTCGGCTCTTTGGCCCAATTTGCTTGTTGCACACTTCCAGCCTACACTTGAGTGCGTCGATTCTACAATGGGACCAATCCACTTTCCCACTCGTGTATTAGCTAGTAGTACCAAGAGTTCTTAAAGATATTAACATTCACAATTCCGCTGGCCCCTTCTTCTAAAGAGGTGTTCTTCTTCTCTGGCAAAACCGCTGCGTACGCTCTTTTATCAATCCTACACTTTAGCACTCTTTCCTAGCAGCTGGGAAACAGCATTTGTCCACCCCGTCCCTAAAAAAGGCAAATCTTCTTCTCTCTCCTATTGACCCATAGCATTTACGTCCCTTTTTCTAAGGTCATGGAAGCGCTGATAAACCGTCAGCTCATAAAATATCTCGAAACACGAAAACTTCTCAATGACCGGCAGTATGGTTTTCGAAACAACAGGTGAACTGATGTCATATCTCACCGATAAATGGATCCAAAGCATACATCAATCTGGCGAAAGCAAGATCGGTGCTTCCTTCAATTCAAGTTTGCTGGGGTGATTTCAGCTTTCATATTCACAAAATAAATGCTGATGTGCCCCAGGGCTCCGTTCTGTCTCCGGCACTGTTTTTAATTTTCATTAATGATCTCTTGTCTGCTACTTCTAATCCAATATAATCCTTTGCTGATGAGAGTACTCTCTGCTTTTTATATTCGTTTCCCAACTCACGTCCCTGCTCTTCGGCTGTAGAATGGGAACGCCAGCGTATGTTAAGCTCATTAAATTCAGATATTAGCAGCATAATTAATTGGGGTACTATCAACAGAGTGGAATTTAATGCTTCCAAAACACAATGCTGTTTGCTGTCGTTAAAGCGAAATTTAAACACCCAGCAGTTAACCGTGAATGGCACTTGCATCGTTGAAACCGAAAAACTTTCCATTCTCGGTATGTGTGTCAACGACAACTTACGTTGGACCACATATTCGATGGCGTCAAAAATGCTGCGAAATGTCAAGGTTTCCTCACGCAATGTAAGAAATATTTCACCCCCTCTGATAAGATCCAAAATCGTGCGATAAAACTCATAGGTGATATTACACAGTCATTTGATACCCTCGAACACCGGCCTAACGTCTCCTGCCTCACCTTGTTGTATTGCTATTTTCACCACCAGTGCTCCACCAAAATCGCTAATAGCATTCCGCCCCCTCAAATTTCCAACCGTAACACCCGTCTCGCTATGAATGCTCATCAGTACACCCTCAAACCCACTTTCGGACGTACTCTAAAATATCGTGATTCAATCCTAAGCCGTACAACTCGCTTATGGAATGCCCTGCCGAGCTCTTTATTTTCTAGCCAGTATAACTTGCAAACATTTAAAACCAACGCACGTCGGTATGTATCTGTCTTTTTTCCTAACCTAACTTCCCTTCGCCCGCACCTGGACATAAGATTTGCGGCCCGGATCAACCCCGGACAGATTTATTAATGCTTATTGCAAGCTTATTCTTAAAACTAAAGATAAAAACTAAAGGGTGGGAGCGGTTAAAAAAAAGTTAGGACGTGGGGCATAGGTGGAAATAAGAATGTTCTTAAGAGAGAGTTTGATGAGATGGTAGTCGAAGAGACGCAGAATATAGTTAACTTCAAGAAGCATTCTAGATATTGGCTCCAAGTGTCCGTAATTTGTTCTGTGAAGATTAAGCCAGAAAAGTGGCACAGACCTAAGATTGCGTGGGTTGGTGACAAAAGAAATAAGTCGAAGTAAAGAAGGACAATCGATATTACCAACTAAAATTTGATGAATAAAGAGAATGTCGGCAACTTTTCGACGTACAGAAAGGGATTGTATATTTATAAGTTTCAGTCGGTCAGTATAAGGTGGTAAGTTTTTTCTACCATCACAGGGAAGACCACGTAAAGCAAATCGTAAAAACCTGCGTTGAACAGCTTTTATCCGGAGGATGTGTGTTCTGTAGTAGGGTGACCAAACTTGGCTTGCACATTCAAGAAGGGGCCTAATAAAGGTTATGTAAAGGATTGGAAAACTCCTTAGATCAGCGCTTGATGAAGCCAAGGGCAAAGTTGGCAACTCATTCACTAAGGGAACTGGCAGATTAAAAATTAGATAGCAGCGAGGTGAAGTAGGGTACGTTATAGCCTGACACTTATTGACGCTAAAGAAAATTCTTCTGACACCAAGTACAAAATCTGTCAAGATCTTCCTGCAGTGGTAGGCTGTTCGAGGAAAAAGATATACGTATGAATTTTTAATGATGCAATCAACATCATTAATGGCCAGAATAAATAATAAGGGACCAAGGTGGCTGCCTTGAGGCACACCAGAGGAGGCTTTAATTGAGTCCGAAACCATGGACCTAAATAGAACATAGTAATGTCTTTCATTTAAATATGATTGAACCCATGTTATAAAGTTTATTTGGAAACTAAGAGCTTTTAATTGCAGAAGAATTATATCATGTGAGATCCTATCAAAACTTTGCTTTAAGTAGGAAAAGTAAGAGTAGTCTGGCTTTTGGGAATGAGTGGTGAACGCTTGGTTAAAAAAATTGCGAAGAGATTTGCTATAATTTGGTTATCGCCCGAGGACTTATTTAGAAAATTCAGAGATGATATTTGTATTTATTTGTATTTATTAAATTAAGCATCTCTGTGCATATTTAAATTTAAAAACTTATAGCATTGCGCAGTTAAAATTTGTGTTACACACTCATTTACAAAAATTATCTTAATCCTAATAACAAAAGAAAAAATAAAGGAAAAAATGTAATATCAAAGCAAGAGGAAAGATGAAAAAAGAATAGAAAATGAAAGGAGAGGAAAGATGAAGATGAATAGGCATATGTATCATTAATTGCGACTTGTGTAGTAATTTAATAGTTCTTTTTTGAAACGATTTTCTGTGTTCACTCTTTTGATGTTTGTAGGGAGACTGTTCCACTGGCGCACAGCATGAATGAAAAATTGACGACTGCTATTTAAAAATTTTTTCTTAGGAGGTATTAGATTAAAGGTTCTCGGAGAATGCACAAACTTGATTTTTGTGAACAAGTAATTCGGAGTTTCAGAGTAAATAATTTTATGCAGTGCAAGGACAGTTCGATATTTTAGAATGGTATCCAATGAACACCCAGCTATTTGCGTAGTAAAGGCGGATATGTGATCATACCTTTTCAAATTAAAAATGTATCTAGCACAGCTGTTAAAGGCGACATTTTGTTTTCCCAAGGACGAAGAATCAAAGCATGCGAAGATTTCGCATCCGTATAGAATAATGGGCAGGACGAAAGATTTTATAAGTTTCATTTTGACTTTAACAGGCAGGTACCGATTTGTCGGGCTCAATCCCTTTAGAACGCCATATATTTTTGAGACAACGAGGTTTATGTGATCGGTCCAGTTAAGTTGTTTGTTAAAATAAATTTCCAAATTTTTAATTTTAGTAACAGACTCAATAACATCATTATTTATAACAAGCGGCAAAATCACTGTTTCCCGATTGCTGCTACCAATCAGCAGTGACTTAGTCTTTGGCGGGTTAAGGCTAAGACAGTTTTTTTGTGACCAATCAAATATGGAATCGATGTCTGTATTAAGGTTTTCAACACTAGAAGACACTGCAGATGGGAGTATTTTTATGTATAACTGCACATCATCCGCATCGATATGATAATCGCAGTGGATTATCCTTTTATATATATCATTTATAAACGTTGTGAACAAAAGAGGGCCAAGGACAGATCCTTGAGGCACCCCACATGATACCGGCAAACTCGATGATATTCGATCACAATAAAATACAGCTTAACACGTTTTATTATCAAAAGCAAATTGATTCTTTAATTTGTAGAAGAGAATGTCATGGTTTATGGAATCAAATGCTTTTGAGAAGTCCAGGAAAACTAGAAGTGACATCATGTCTCTGTCAATAGCAGAACGGATGTCGTCAGTTACTTTTAATAACGCAGTTGTGCAGTTATGCTTCGCTCTAAAACCAGATTGATGTTGGGTTAGTAGGTTATTTCGTTCAAGGAAGGTCTTTATTTGCTTGCTTACAATTTTTTCAAACACCTTACAATGGAAAGGTAGGATAGCTATTGGCCTATACTCTAAATTATTTTGCAAACGTGACTTTGGAACAGGTATGATTTTTGCTTGCTTCCATTCATCAGGAATAATTCCTATCATTATAATTGTATTAAACAAATTTTTAATGTGTTTGGAGAGAACTGGCAACAAGATTTTAATAAATTTCGGATGAATATCATCCAAGCCTACGGCATTTGATTTGACAGAAAGAATAGCAATACCTACAGTCGTCTCATCAACACATTGAAAGGAAAAAGACAGCGGTACTCCTTGCTCTGGTTGGAGCCCATCAAAAAAGGTAAAGTCAATTTGTCTATTGGTTCGAGGTGCACTGTTGGTAAACTTTCTATTGAGTTCATTTAAGTCAATATTGCTACATCCTGATTCACTTTTCTTAATGCCAATCTGCCGAATGGATTTCCAAAACTCGGAACTTGACTTATTGGAGTTAAACTTAGCTTGGTAGTACTTACTTTTGTTTTTACGAATTAAGCAGGTAACAGCGTTTCGCACTTGTTGGAATTCATTATGTATATATGGACATTGGTATCTGCGCCATCTAAAGTATAACAAATTTCTTTTTTTTAATAAGGTATTCAACTTGTTGAGTGAACCAAGGAATACTAGGTTTTTGTATTCTCCTTTTTACAAGAGGTACATGTTTGTCAAAAAGATAGTCAAGGTTGTTTTTGAGTCCAGTAAATTGCAAATTTACGTCAGATGTGCAGTGTATAGGCAACCACTTCAGGTTGTCACAATCATTGAATAATGCACGAATATCAATGAACGAATACTGATGAAATACCACAAGGACATCATTTGAACTAGGAGCAGTATTTAGGAAAAGAATAATCACATGTCATGGTGTGAGAATCCTGGTGAAGAAATTTGATCATAATGTAATACCAAGTCAGTTTCAGAAACAAGAAAGACATCTATCAGCGACGGCACTTTGTCAGGTTGAAAATGAGTGGGGTGGACATCATTAGCAAAATGGAATCCCAGTGAGTTGACCGTATCTACAAATTGTTTATTTTTGCCTCTTAGAATATCAAGATTAGAGTCTCCACATACTACAACTTTAGTATACAGGGGTCCTAAGTCTTCAAGATGATTCCTTACTTTTTTATAACACGATACCTTAGGTGCTAAATATAGGGCTCCAATAAGATATTTAGTATGATCAACAGCTATTTCAATGAAAATATATTCTGTGTCGTCCAAAATTGTGGATTGCTTCACTACTTTGGGCTGTAAGTTATGTTTCACATACACTGTGACACCCCCACAAGGCCCATTGAGTCGATCAGCGCGGTACATTTTATATCCATATACTTTAAAAAGGTATGTCTCCATATCCGGATTTAACCAAGTTTCTGTGATACAAATAATGTCCATAGATCCACTCTCAAACAAAGAGCGCACTTCGTCTATCTTGTTAACAATGGTGGATAGTTATCCGATTTACTTGTAGTTAGTGACGATGAGGGATTGTTTTTGGGTAAAAAAGGTACAGATTGGGAGAGACATTTGAAAATTTCGGTGTAAAAGGATGCAAGAGCATCGTTAACCGTAAGGTTGACGATGTAAGAATAAGAATACTCTTAAGAAACGCTATTAAGACCATTGTCATACGCCAACGTAAAAGAAAGGAGAGGGTGGTAACTATCCAACTTAGAAAGAAGATGTCTGCTTTCAAAAACAATGCAGTTATCTGTATCAGTGGCGAAGACTAGGTCGAGTTGTCTGCCAATGTTATTGGTGACACCACTTATTTGATACAGACCAGAGTCAGTAAGGCAGTCGATGAAAAGATTTTCTTTATCAGATGTTGGATTTGTTGCAGTAAAGTAGGGCTGGTCAATCTGATCCCATAGAAGCTTAGGTAGTTTAAAATCACCTAAAAAAATAAGAACGTCGTTGGGATCAGCAGCATTAAAAATGCTATCGTTTGCATCAACAGCAAGCTGGTAACCTTGAATTGGTTAAGAGGGGCGAATATAACAACAGCAAATATGAAGGTTGCGCTTGCAAATGAGAATTTTAGTGCAAACAAATACAAAGAATGCAGTGGACGATTTTTTAAAGAGTTTAGACTCGAGACGAGAGTGTATAGCTGGAAGTACACCACGGCCATATAAATTTTCCTCTTTATCTAGACCATCGTCACGGTGTAAATCAAAGTCTTGGGAAAATAATTCATTATTCTTAATATTAGGGGTGAGATTGGTTTCTGTGAGCGCAAACATGTCGTAGGACAGAATCTGCGAATTAAGAAATCTTAGTTCGTAATCCTTTTACGTTTTGATAATACAGGGACACATATTTGGGAGCACACATCTTAAGGGTACATAAAATCCCTTGTGCGCACGCCACTTATAAAAAAAAAAGCATTTCTGAATATTGGGAAATTAGTTTGAATTGGAGCTTAGAGATTTGGGCGCGTATCGGTACAAGCAACACGACTACTTAACCAAGGTTTCAGCTTACTGCGATTGACTCGAATATCCATTGAGCTGGACCATGGTTATCCCTGAGCTCTATATAACGTCGCCGTCTTATTCGCCGCAAATACAGCCGTCTGACAAGATCTAGGTTGTTGTGCAGCCGGTATACACCCAGAATGACTGGAACTGCAACCAACTTCAGACTGCTATAATTTCCAAACCGTTCATGACAGTGAGCTCAAATTTTGACACATGACAGATAATTTTATTATTTACAAGCCTTTTAGACGATTTGCGTCTCAGGTGTGTTGAAAAATTTTTATCCGCGATGGAATTCAAACGTGATAGTGTGATTGCTTTATATTTGGCTGGAAAACCACATGTAGCTATCGTTAGAGCCCTCCAGCACCTCAACGTGAATAAATTATTTGTGTCTCGAACCATAGCTCGTTACCGTGATACTGCCAGCGCGAGCGTTACAAAACGCCATGGAGGTGGTCATAAAAAAACAGCAACATCGGCGGAAATGGTTCGGAAAGTGAAGGCTTGTCCAAGTGGAAGAAAAATGGCTCGTGAGCTCAACATATCGTTGGAACGGATTCAACACATACTGAAAAATGAGCTTGGGCTCAAGCCATTGAAGTTCCAAAAAGCACACGATCTTACACCGCAACAGAAAATAATTAGAGTCGAAAGAGCGAAATAGTTGCTACGCTTGCACGAAAGTGGTGAGTTGCCGAATTTGGTTTTTTCCGATGAGTCGCCATTTGTTATCGAGCAATATGTCAACAAACAAAATGACCGAGTTTACTTGCCAGAGAGGTCCTTCGAAAATTTACACCTTCGGACGGCCACCAGAAAGCAGGCAGCACCGATGGTGATGGTTTGGGCCGCCATAACCGCCGATGGTCGCTCTTCGCTCGTATTTTTGGACCGTGGCGTCAAAATTAATGCGATCGTATACCGTGAAACTATCTTAGAGGCAGTATTGAAGCCTTGGACAAACAATCATTTTGGTCGGAGATCGTGGACATTTCAACAAGACTCGGCACCGTCTCACAAAGCGCGCGTCAACCAAGATTGGTTAAAAAACAATGTTCCACACTTCATTTCTTCGACACAATGGATTGCAAATTCTCCGGATGCAAATCTGTTGGACTTCTCTGTCTGGGGTATTTTGAAGGCGAAGGTTGGCACTAAAAAATACCAAAGTTTGGACCACCTCAAACAAGCACTTCGCCGGGAATGGGCTAAAATACCGCAGAGTCACTTGCGTGCAGTGTGTCTCAAGGCCAATAGTGTATTCATACCTTCGCATTATATAATAAGTCAAGGATGCTCGAGATAAGGTTTTGCAACTTAACTACAATTTTAGAAGTAGGTTGGCAAGAGTACTGGGACGTGCTGAAGGGTCTAGGCATCATATACAAGGAACTTTACCATTTTATATAGTTGTCTATTGTAACGTTCTTCCTAGGACATCGGTCTTGCTTGTCCTACGAGTATGTTTATATAGTGTAACATACGTATTCTGTGTTGGCCACCAGACACGTTTTTGCTGTTTCTGTTTCATAACGTACTGAAAGCCAGCTGATATTTTCTGATCAAATCAATGTCATATGAGGATGTTAGAAGTTCTTAAAACTTTTCAAATATAAGTGTCTCTTCTGTTGGCTTATGGTTTGTGCACAATTTTGTCAAGCGTAATGTTAAAGAAGTCGCATATCTAAGACCTATTTTGGCTTCGAAGATTTCGATGCTGTTCAGTCCTACCTTGATAGAGCTGTGGAAGTTTTCCATCACATCCTGCACAACTTATGAGTTTGCCATTGATTGCTAGATTCCCTCTATAGACGCTACTGTTAGAAATCTTAGAATCGAAAAAAATGTGGCGAGTATCGATTTGGTGCCTTCTACAAAATCTGTCACAGAGTGAATATTTGTGAAATATTGGAATTGACTAGGTCTAAAACCAGATTTAAAAGTACCGATCAAATTGTGTTTAAGATGTATTTTAGATGTTCACAAAATATGACAACTCAGAGAATCTTGTTTCTTTTGGAATGGACAGAGGATTCGACTAGAAGTTGGAAATGGGGACATTTTCTCGATCTTTAAAAAGCGGCTAAGCCGAAAACGGCTGTTCATCTTCGTCGACATTTAGCATAGAAGTGCTTCTTTGAAGTACTCAGGACCATTGCCTGATTTCCCTACTGTAGTTGACTGCTGCTTCTAGCTTCAGAAAAATTTTAAGAGCTAAATCTTACTGGAGTATCTTTAGATTCTGTTTTTCCTTCCTAAAATTTTATGTTCCGCACTTCTTGTCATATGTCAACACGAGCTCTTATATTAGCCCTCATCCTGGCGTCTTAACAGCAAGTGGAGAAATCTTATCTGAGCTGTATATGATGTCTTGATGCTGTATTTCTTTGGAAACAATCGACAAATTTGAACTAGAAAAAACCATTGATGAATCTAGCAAACATAAGACGGACAAACACATTCGGATGCATAAGGTAACTTAATAGACCACATGTAACTGAAACTGAAAGTGTAAACTGCTAAGTAAATTAGACCGTCATCCAAGAAGTCAGGTTAATGACTCGGGTAAAGAACAATATTTACCAAAACGACTCTTTAGAAGAACACCTATTAGAATGTGATACACCTAATCCTAAACTGGTTAAGAAGACTTAAGTTTCCATTATGTCACCAAACGCTTTATGAGATCGATCCCGCGAAATTTAGTCGCTAGGAGTTCGTAAGCAGCACATATTACAGTTACCACGTCCGAACCTATGCTAATCACTCCACACTGCTGACTTAGACCTGCATCGTGCCTGATTGGGAAACTATTGATTGCTCAGAGCTTTGTCTGGGCCAGTAGCGCAACGATCAGTCACGATGAAGTGCTTGTTTTACCTCCTCGTGGTGGTCCCCGAGCAGCTATTTGCATGTCCCTATATACGTAAATTGGCTAAAATTACAATTGAGACAGGCCTAGCTTTCTAGGATTGGTTACGATTGCATTCTTCGCAACTGAAATCAAAACCGTTACCGAAACCGACACTACACCTTTGATAATGAATACTAACACGTTGACGATATTTGGCTATTGTACCCGATTGGCAATGATAATGATGGACTCATGCAGACATGGGAATGGGTCGGGGCCACCATCTCTGATGGTTGCTGCCGTAAGACTACGTACAGCTGTAGTTTGGAGATCCCAAAAAAACATCCGAATGGCTGAGTCCGCTAACAATTAAGGGACCACCTCTCACAAGGATTGAGAGCAATCAGTAGCACGGAACCCACCTCCATCGTAAACCATTGGTGTGCTGTGAAAAATGTTTTCATATCCGGTGCTGAAAATATAGTCGGTCGGTCGCAAGGAAGAAACAGTGCTTGGCTTTCCGAAGAAACTTGGGCTAAGATCGAAGAAAGAAAACACCTCAAAGCTCGCATCGCAGCTACTCCCGCGGCAGGGAGAAACGAGCTAGAGTCTGCATATCGCATGAAGATGAGAGAAGTTCACCGTAGCGTGCGACGTGATATGCGTAACTATATCAACGCATTGGCGACAAAAGCAGAAGAGGCCGCTAGTAGGTGTGATAGTAGGACCGTCTACAGAATTACCAAAGAGCTCAGAGGTGTCCAAAGCTCTAAACAACACCTGGTAAAAGACACAGACGGATCTCTGGTAGATTCGAATGAGAACCAGCCCAAAAGGTAGAAGGATCACTTTTCTGCGGTTGTAAACGACATTTTTGGCAGTGAAGCGAATCCAACGCCAAATGGCCCGTCCGTAGTAACAAATTGCCGAATATGCACAGTATTCCCCAGTAGAGAAAAAATCTTTACCACAATCAATGAACTGAAGAACAACAAAGCGATCGGACTTGACAGTATTCCTGCAGAGCTGTTACGAGAAGCGCCAGCAACATCGAGTGAGCTCCTGCACCCACTCATTGAGAGAGCTTGGGAAACAGAAGTTTTCCTGAGGAATGATTGTCAAACTCCCAAAGAAAGGAGACCTTAAGCAGTGCGAAAACTGGAGAGGAATTTGCGTGCTGTCTGCAATATCAAAAATCGTCCTGGAGCGAATTATATTCGTAGACTAGACCTTAAATACACACTCGACGCCAAATAAGCAGGATTCCGCACTGCATTTTCCTGTGTGGACCACATCAACATCTTGCGGATCATGATCGATCACCACTTCACCCGCTGTTCATCGACTTCGAAAAGGCGTTCGACAGTGTCAATAAAGAATTTATCTGGCTTCCTTTGCGCGGGAGGGGCATCCCAGATAAATTTTTTGCTATTACCAAGGCTGCAGATTATGTCAGAGGAGTCTGAAATCCAAAGTGGGGTTAGGCAGGGCTGTGTACCTTCACCAATATTATTACTGTTGGTGATAAGTGATGTACTGCACGCATCTTTGTCGACTGGAAATGGAGGAATTCAGTGAAATCTGCAAGCACACCACAAACATCTGGACTACGCGGACGACGTATGCTTACTTTCTCATAGGATCTTGGATCTCCATCAAATGACAACAAGGGTGGAGAGGGAAGCTGAAATCGTTGGACTAAAGATTAATACGGCAAAAACAAAAATGATCAGCCTTGGAACTTCCTTATCTAACCAAGCAGATATTTCTGGACGGCCAGTAGAGAATTTTTAATATAATCAGCCGAATCGGGAAAGCTAAGGCTGCGTTCGGAATATTGAGAAACAACTCTATCAGCCTAAAGATCAAGCTACGAGTGTTTCGCTCAAATGTTGTATCCGCACTTCTTTATGGGTGCAGCGCTTGGAAAGTCACACCCGCTGTCACCAGAAAGCTGTAAACGCTTGTGAATAGATGTCTGCGAAACATCCTGAGGATTTTCTGGTCCAGCCATGATGAACTTCATGCGAGAACAGGTAAGGAATCCATTGATTCTATCATTCTATAAGTGGCAGTGGATTGGGCATACGCTACGTGAAGGTCACGAACGCATTGGGAGTCAAGCGATGCAATGGATCCCTCTCACGCAGTGAGGCAGAGGAGTGAGCCGTTCTAGAAGCGAAGTACGGTCGAAGAGGGATCAGCACAACTGGGGAAGAGTTGGAGACAGCTGAAATACATTTCCAAAAACTGTACACGATGGCGCGCAAGAGTAATGGAGGCCCTATGCCGCACAACGGGAATTTCAGGGACATAATAGGTTCGAGTACTTAAGTAAGTATGTGAGTATAGAGGTTTTGGATAACTAGTAGAGCTATTCTGTCTACCGCGTCAAAAGCAAATTTAAAAACCACAAAGAAGGCATAACTCTTCCAGTGAAGGATCCCGCAATGCTCCTCAAAACAAACACATGATTGATAGTAGAATATCCTGGCCTGAATCCCGCTTAGTCTTCTTTAAGTGTTGTAGAATTCCTGTAAAAGAAATGAAATATTACTGAATTATCCCTTGTGATCGTATATAATCCTTGGATTGCACGATGTGATCATCATTTAAAAAGAGCGCCATCCGTTGATCTGCCCGCCCTCCATATACATGCTGTCGATCCCCATTTTCTTAAGAAGCTACCAATTTTAATATCCGGAACATATCACATCTAATTAACCAAAAGTACATACGAGTACGTATGTCAAAAGAGTGCACGCTCTAATTGCTGCAGTCAAACGGTTCAAAACGTATCCACTCGTATGTTGCTCTATATGAACAGCTTCTCACAAAAGTGCTTTGTGATGGATTTTTTAAAAAAAAAAAAACTTCTCAAGTCTTGCCAAATATGTTACTCGTCTGTCGTACATCATTAAAGCAAGTTCAACAAACAAACTCAACCTGTAAACTATGCAGGAAATTCCGTCAATTTGGTAATTTCGCCGTTTAACTCTTGCATCTTGTCCTATTAACCCACGACTCGTAAAGCAACAATATTCGTAATTTCCAAGTTCCCATGCATGTAATTGTCCGCTTAATTGCGTGGAACACATTCCTCCAGCTTCCAGTCTTCAGTCTTCAGTCTCCGTCCACACCGAATCTCATCCTACATGGCCAGTTAATTCTTGCTAGCATTGCAGATGCCATGCATCCTGTATGCGCGTTTTTAGAGTGGATGAACATTTTTCATCGCCTCGTCTGTAATGCATCTCTCTACGGATACCTATGAACTGCTGCATGACAATTCGGGTTGACATTTACCCAGATCGTCATAATCAGTGGTTTAGAGGTTTTATGCTCTTTGCGCGCGATCTTGCTTAGCTGAAGTTGAAACTGCTGCTGCTGCTGCTGTTCCTGCTGTTGCGAATGCTGTTGCTTTTGCGGCGTAAAGTAGTGCCGCACATTTTTACCATATTTCATCGAGCGATTGTGATCTTTTCTTGTTAGCTGTTCCAGCAGCCAGAAGTCACCGCTGCGATGGCAGCTCGTACAGCTAACTAACCTGACAAACCGTCGAGACTGTCATATTCCATATTCCTTTAGGCCACACCGGGCGGTTTGGGGTTCAGGACGCTTCTTTGACTACAACTTTAACTTCAGCCAGATCGCCGTGATAATGATCATGATGATGATGATGAAGATGATGATGATGACAACGATGGCGATGATCCATTAGCTTGGTCCGAACACAATGTGAGATCGCGCACATGAATGTGCGGCAGCTCTAATTAGTTGGATAAGTAGAAGTGGAGAGACCTTTAAGACCTGCCTACCCCTCTTTTATTTCATCGGGTTTTTTTGTTTCTTTTTTGGAGGCCAATGTGCTATAGTGTATTGTGTAATGCCTGGACATTCATGATGTTTATGATGTTGATTTTTGGAATTTAATGTGATGACGACACGCTGAGTGGTGATCGTTGATCGCTGTTGATCGTGGATCGCGTAGAGGTCTGAGCGGTGTTTCGTTTATTCGTTTATGGGTTCGAGAGATGACAAAACAGCCCGACTGATGAATGGTCCAAGGAGTGGCATGATGACAGATTAAAGTTGGGTGTAAATTATGTTGGATGGAATTCCATTCTTTTTCTTCCCAAATTTGACTTTTCAAAAGACCAATTATATTTTCTTTTTGTGGGATAGTCTTGGCGGTTTTATGGATTTTTGTTTTTGTTGTTGAACAAAAGTGTCGGTTTTAATGGGAAAATTGGCATTTTGAATTGTCCACAGGTGTTGGGAATAATAATCAGATTCTAGCTTTAATGAATGGAGAATGATTTGATAGGGGATCTCCTCGTGTGTAGATGTACATATGCGATTTACATATGTGCGGATTGACAGCACCTCTAAGATGTGAGTTGTCAGACAAATGTTTTTGTTTAATTTTGTATTTTTATCATCTGTAGCATTAGTGGAGGACCTCAGGCTCATTGCAGTCCTCTGAGATACACTTTCTTCTCAATCACGGTACGTTGCTTTAAATTCAAATCACAAAGCGGCTTGGTATGTGCGAGTATTTACTCATTGTATCGACGTTTCGCTTTTGCTTTGCTTCTTCTGATCAGAGAGTTCGGCTCCGAGAACCTTCCAAGTTGCAGTGCATACACAGGCCCTAATATGCGACAGAATATCTTTCTTTCGAAGGACCTATGTAAGTATGTATATGTATATTGGACTAGCTCCGTATTTAGGCAGCGAGTTTCATTTAGTCCGGCCACGTATAATGACAAAGGTTAGCAATTGCACATCTTAAAGGGCGTACACCCAATTTTCCATCTTTTATTGCTGGTTTAAGTGTTTCAGACGAAGAACTAGTCCATTGTACCTGTGTAAGTTCCTTTTAATGAAATCTTTGAGTATTTCGAGGAAAAATGAGGAAGCGCTGCTTCAGTGATAAGGTGCCTACAATGCCAGTACCCACCACGTCAGCGCCGAGTATCTAGAGCCTGATGCGAGCGTAACCCGGACATTCAGAGAGATAGAGCTCCGCGGTATCGTCATAGCATTCACAGCAAGTATCGCAGAATGTTTTGTCATCTAAGTATCTTACTTTGCAAAAGTGTAATTCCCGGTCACGACGCCAGTAATCAATCTGCAGTCTTTCCTGACAGCAAAAAAGACTCCTGATTTCCTACAGACGTCGGGAAGCAATAGATAGGTCTGCCTGCATTCCAGGGAGCTATGCCATTTGCAGTTGTGCTCATATGACCCCGAACTGTCAATGGAAGCCTTAACCGAGGATGCAGGCAGACCCAACGAAGGTTCGGGTCCTTAGAAATTTTCATCTGAACCCTGCCTGACAAGTTCATCGGCGATTTCATTTCCCGTGACCTGGGACCCAGACAAGGGTCACTGAACTTAGCCTTTCAACTGCGTTCAGTGATCTTTTGCATTCTTGAACTAGCTCGGAAGGCGTAAGAGGGTTCAGGAAGGCTCTAAGCGAAGTTTGGTTGTCGCTACAGACGCAAATGCTTCGCCCCCTCCACCGGTTCCGCGCAATATACATAGTTTGCTGCCATCAGGATTGCGTAAATCTCCGCTTGGACAGACAGATGCGAGTTTCCTAACGTGAAGTGAAATCTAACGTTGTCGTCCTCCAAAAAGAAACCAGCGCCACAACCTACATTGATTTTGGAGCCGTCCGTGAAGACATTCTTGTCCTGGCTCTGATTCTGGCCAGTCGATTTCGTATTTTTTCCGTAACAGGTGTTCTGTTGTCAATGCATAGGACTAAATGTCCATAAGACCAGAGTCGTAAGACAACGGACGCGCAAGGTCATTCAAGCTCCAGTGCAGCCCATGATATGAATATCAAAAAGAAGGAAATTCATCAATGCGTCTAGAGCGGAGCCTGGAGTGCTCAGGAAAGCCCCCATGCATCCGAGACAAATCATTCTTTGGAGTCTGCTAAGAGCAGCAATCATGTATTTTAGCTTATTCCACCAGATAACCGGCGCATAGGATATAATTGGCCTTGTCATAGCCGGGTACAACCAAAGGTGAGAGGCCCCATGTCTTGCCGATCACTCCTCTGCACTGCCAGAAGGTCGACAGCGCCTTAGATGCTTTCGACATGTTTAGCCCAGAGAAGTTTGTTATCCAGGATGACACCCAAATATTTAGTTTGTTTGGAGAATCGGATGGTGATGCCTTTAAGCACTAGATGGGTCAGACCAGGCAGATTCCTCCTTCTCGTAAAGAGAACAACCTCAGTTTTGAGTAGATTGACTGAAAGCTTATTACTACTACACCAGTCGTCGACCACGTCTAGGGCTGCCTGCGTTTTATAGCAGACAGTTGCTAAACACGGTCCAACAGACAGTACAGCTACATCATTCGGGTAGGCTTGTAGGAAGTTAAACTTATAGGTCTGAAACTCTTGGCAAGCGAGTAGTCTTCCTTTCCGATTTTCGGCAGAGATTCGGTATATGTATATGCCAGTGTCAGGCTAGCAGTGAGAATTCTTTTCAAAGTTGCCAGCAGCTGGGTAAATACCATCGGTGCCAGGCGACTTGAAGCCATCAAAGGAAGCAAAACCATGTTTAATGGCCTCATTCGTCATCATAACCGATGAGATATACCAGCTAAGGCGTGTTGTGTTGTTCAGCTCAGTACCAGCTTCGCCGATTGGAGCTGATTGTAAGCTGGTTCCGATTAGGTTACCTGGGAAGTTAGACTTAAGCATGAAATGGAAAATCACTGCTTTCGAGTCAGTATAGTAGTTCTAGCCTGGTTGGTCTTCCCCTTTTAAGGGCTTTGACCAGCC
Source organism: Volucella zonaria (assembly GCA_963966105.1). Lineage (NCBI taxonomy): Eukaryota > Metazoa > Arthropoda > Insecta > Diptera > Syrphidae > Volucella > Volucella zonaria. Next base: position 313,417,400 of record OZ014530.1, on the reverse strand, counting down.
TACTGGTTTCACCGATAGTTTCGATCTTTTCGCAAAAAGCCTTGTAAGTGGCCCTCTACGAAATCCGAATAAGCCTCTTAAAATCTTTTTGCTTTGATCTGAAAGGATTCCAATCTTCCTCCAAATTAGTCTGTGACCTGTTTAGAAGTTTTCTGGATCCTTTACGAAGACGCTGCAGGTCGGCATTCCAACAAGGAACGTGCGATCTGCAGGATTGCTTACTAGCTGGACATGTTATTTAAAAAGGGTGCGGTTCAAGTTCTGAACAGCGTCCTCAAGCTTTTGTTTTGTCGTGAGCTTAGGGAAAGCACGAGCTTCTCCTTAAATTGTGTCCAGTTGGTTTTATGCGGATTCCTCCTCTTCAACAAGGTCGAGACCTCGCATCCGATTCTGATGTCGATGTATCTGTGGTCTGACATGGAGATATCCGATAGTATTTTCCAGCCATTAATCTCCTTAGCATACCTGTTGGATAAAGTTAAGTCGATTACTTGCTGTCTTACTCTCGTAACAGAAGTTCGCTGAGAGTCAACATTGCTGAAAGCCAAGTCAGACGATAGTGTGAAATCCAGGAGACGGTTGCCTCTCACGTTGCATTTGCGACTGGCCCAAAAAGTATTCTGAGCTACCGACCCAAAAGTATTAGCATCGTAGCATATGATAGGTCCCTCCTGGAATTACAATATTCACTGAGCTCCGCATCATAGGAGAAATAAGCAGACGCAATGACGAATTTGTGCCATTCTCCACTCGTTTCGTAGCTTATGTCTGCAGTAACAAAATCTTGGTTACAAAATTGCACAAGTTTAGATGGTGAGAGTGAGTTCGGCACATAAAAACAAGCCCTCGGCCGTTCCGATCGCTCGTCATAAAGTGCTGTGAGAGCCCTCAAAAATCCGACACCACAGATGCGTTTGCTTGTGGTAGTTCGCATCGTGGTGCACACATTAAAATAATGCTTCAATGGCTTCAATTCCAGATTTTTCGCAACGAATCCGCTTCCTATGCAGTGGTTGCGACATCACATACTTTCTGTTTAAGCATCTCTGTTTGGCAAACCACAAGTAATAGGCTAAGTTCAAGCAGCTCTGGCCAATGAATGAGATTATGCGTATGCAGAGGAACACCTTACAGCATTACTAGTAAGTGTTGCAATAACGCATTTTCATGGCGCCTCCTGAAATTTTCAAAACTTGAAGAGGGCGAACAGATTCCTAGCGTGACTGTAAAACAAGACAATTACTGGCTAGGATGTGGTGAATGATGTGCATAGCATTTGACCAGCTTCCAGTCGTTACAAGGGATCTGTAGTTATCTCACTAGTAGACCAACGGAGGCCTTATTCTATACCATGGGAATCAGGAGCCCCTGGAACTTCGGTTCCAACGTGATTTGAAGAGGTAGGGCCCTTGTGGCAGCGTCATGGTTTTAAACGGTGGCTTAAACCTAAAGCCGCAGGAAGGGTTTTGCGACTGTTGTTGGAGAACCCTAAAAATGTAGGAAATACTACAGGGTGCAGTGACCCAAAGATTGGTGGATGTTTTAGGCAAGCTTCACCCTTGGTCAATGGGAAAATTTAGCCCACATGATGACTTTGAATTAGCAGTCTGAGTGGGGTTTCCCCAAGACGATCAAAAAATCGAGGACGAAGATTATTTCCCATTTTAGAACAGGATGGTGATTGATTCATTTCAATCCCGCTTTGAGCTTAAACTAACCTGTCAGGTTCCAATAAACCCTAGAGACCATCTAGCTACTATGTGGCCTACGGAGCCGCAAGTGTGAACATTTCAGCACCTCGCCTGTTGACGGACACTTTGTTGACATAAGTTATCGATCAAGGAGCAGGAGATTTTGGAACGTCAAGACCCTTGTCGACAACGGAAAATAGTGTCCCCAAAATTACAGACTCCTACAACTAGAGCGGAAATTCATGCAGTACATAGCGGACAGTATTAAGTGAATTAAGATGGTGAGAAACCCTCCGCAACTGGCAAAGGCTTCCTGGTCTAATTTTGAAAACCAACGAACACACCACAGGATAGGGCTCCTACTTATCGCTTAAGCTAGAGACAGTCTATGTCTTATTCACCTAATTACAGGTTACAGGATATTGATAGTAAGATCAGGGACATAATGATTATCCTGTGGTACGCTAATAAGGATAGACAGGATAATTTCAATAGCATACTGAGCGCAACCACTAACCCATGATCGCGATGGGAGTTTTTAATGCGAATGCAGTCTACGACAACCCTACATATTCAAATATGTGATGGGTTCACACGGGCTCGGGTCGTTGCAATAAAATCAGTAGGAGTTGAGACCCAATGGATGGGCAATTAGCCGATGCTTTAGAAATTGGATCGATTACGTCCGTAACAAATGTGGAGCTGTCATGGGAATAGACAGGAACCACCATCTAATGGACAGGCTCCGCAGTCTCCAAGTACGCTTACGTATAAGGGACCCCACCTCGCAAATGCAGAAACAATCAACAATTTTACACCTGAGAAGTTCGCCGACCACTGGAACGTTGTGAAAAATATTGTTACGACTGAGGTAGATGCTATTATCGGTAGAAGATAAAAAACCTGTAGAAAAGACACCTGGAGAATGATATATACACGTACGGATCTTAGCTCACGGATTGCGGTGCCGTAAGTGCAAGATGTAATAAGCATTCATACATCAACGCATTAGCCACCAAGGTTGAAGGATCAGCGAAAAGGTGCAACAGCACGACCGCCAATGATATTACTAATCATCTAGCTGGTGGTTATAGCTCCAAACTACATCTAATAAAAGCACTAGAGGGAAATCTGCTGACTTCGGATGAAGAACCGCTTGCCAGATGACGGGAACAATGTTCTGTAATACTGAAATACTAAAGCAACAGCGATTTGGACCGAAGCTCAGGTGGGACTTCCACAGCAGGAAATAGCCATATTCATATCTCATCTTCCAGAAGAAAAACAGGACAGTTGGCATAGACGTCATACCGCCCGTTTACTTCGTCCAAATTCCGTGAACTTTGGTAAAGCAGAAGGATTGTTAAGCTGCCCAAGAAGGAGAAGCTACCAACCGCCAAGGTATATGTGTTCTTTTGGCTATGGTTAAGTCGATAGGTGGCATAATCCTGCATCAGGTGAAAGAACATCTTGATTTAACGCTGAACATTAAACAGGCTAATTTTTGAATTGGATCCTTCACCATCGAGCACGTCAATATGTTGTTTTCTACTATATTTTTTGTTCGTCGTTTTCGAGAAGGACTTCGAAAGCATAAATCGCCATGCCATATGGCGATCCTTGCACAGGGGAGGTGTACCAGAAAAAACTAGTCCCTATTATTATGGCTACAAATGATGGCTGTGAATTGCATGTCAGAGGAATTAGAAGTTTGCAGCAGACTACACCAACATTACATTCGTGAGCTACTGCTATTTCTTGTAGTAATCCGTGACTTGATCCGTGCAGCTCTAGCTAGAGGAAAGATGAATTGTGACTTCTGATGACATTTAGCTTCTCTGACAGTGGAGCAGTTGACCCACAACTTGAGGTAAGAAGCAAACAAAGAAGCAAAATAAAGCAAGGCGAGAACTGGACGTGAACAGCAGAAATCGAAAACCAGAAACTGCATCCGGTATGCTGTCTAAACAGTGTTAGCTTGTGGAAATAGCACCTGGAAAATGACGAACATTGTCGCAGAGAAACATCACACATTTAGGAATAGATATCTTCTCATCATATTAAGGATCTTCTGGCCAAACTGTAAGTTGAACCAACAACACGCGTTAGCTGGCCAAGAACCAATAGACGTCAAAATTCGAACGAGAAAATGCATGGGGTAGTACGCCATGCAATGGAATTTATTTACTCAACCAAGTAGATGAGTGTCCCGCCCTAAGTAGGCATGGAAAAGGTCAGTCCAGATCTATGGGGATGAGTTGGGTGAACTCAAACGCGTTGCAAAGTTCCGAAAACGATGACGCGTATGCGTAATTGAACCTCTATATCAATGATGTGTCAAAGAACCTACTTAAGTAAGTATTTTTCCTTCTTACTATTGTAATTGTTGAGTTGCTCCTGGAGTATATAAGGAACGTTAAGTCCAGGAGAACGTTTTTGAGTTATTATTCTTTTACATGTAATGTTCGTTGGTTTATTTGTTCCTTAAACTGATTGTTAGAGGATAGACTAGTTTTTGTTTTTGAAAGACTTTGAGGCAACATTCTTTTGTTGGACCGCTTGGCCTTAACTTTCTCTAGACTACGTGTATATGCTCCAGAAATCATACCGGCAATATTTGAAAAAACGGGAAATTATTCGGGGTTGATAAAGGCCTAGCCTCTTCTACTCATCTTATCCTCTTCTGTCCAGTGAGATGGAACCTACTATTCTTTACCGACCCTGAATGGCAGGAGACCCAAAGACTTTTCCAGTGCTAGAGCCCAACTGCTACTCGTTATTATTAAATGCTTTAAATGTTTTACATGAAACATTGAAACATTCCAAGTGTGCTGGGCGAACTGGTCTCCTTCAGGCCAAAATAGTGATAAAGAGTCTTTTGCAGGCTTCAGCCATAAACTCCGTAAGTGAAATATTCTGCCTATGTCAAAGCTTCGCACTTTTTTATAACCTCGACAGGACGATCAACATAGTTAACAGAGAAGCTAGGCCACCATGTTGATCCAACAATTTATATACAAATGTCGTAGGCATCTAAGCCTGAGCCTTGAGCAAACTCTTAACTGGAGCTGGAGTAAGATAGAGTTTGAACTGGAATCTTCCCGAAAAAAAACCTAGTCCAGTAGGAACTTTTGGCAGTCTCCAGTCTGGTTAAGTCGGGATCGGTGAGATTAGGAAGTAAAAATACATTACGGCTACGACTCACTAATATGCAAGTTCTAGTCTTACCTTTGCCTCTTGTATAGAGCGGAGTGTATACAGGTTTCCCAAGTCCAGGAACCACGCCTTCTACAACACAGTTCCTGGATTTGGATAATGGCTTCTGCGTTTTTAGAGAGACGCAGAATGAGTGCCGCCGAATCCTTTTTTGAGTGATGGAAATTAATTTGGAGAAACAGCATGACTGGTACAGTTTACGAGAGTAGTTTCCACCAGGGTTTTGTTGAAGTTCTCCGATTCTGAAAATGTGCTCAAGAGCTCATCTTCTTCCTCTGATCGTATAGGACCTCCTTTTGCTTCGTCATCGGTTTCCATTCCCGACAGGATGTCAGAAAAGGAAATGGACAGCTTAATTGTCATCTCAGATTGATCGGAGTCGACGCTATCCATTTCTAAAAAGGATATCGACGCTCCAAGATCTAAGGTTGTATTTGGTGGTGCTCCGTTAAAGGAGGAGGAGGTTGCTTATCAGCATCCAGTTCATTCTTTTTATTGACTCGAAGCCAAACCGAATCATGCCTCATACCCATGCTAGAGGGTTAAGGCATTCCTTGTTGATCACGGATCACGATCAATGCGCATCTATAAGAGCCTCTTAGTTCCTCCTGCTTCGCGACTTTTCAGTCATGAGTTGGAAGGGTCGGGTAGCTGAGCCTGATGATTTCCAAAATGCTTTCTTGGGAGAGGGTTCGGCTGGGAACCAGGTTCGAGTTCGAGGTCAGCTAAGGATGTCCTCCTTAGACACGACCTCGAGTTTTGCACACGGCCAAATCTCTCCTAAACCACCTATGGCTTTAGGGATCAAGAGATCTCTGGTTGGCATATGCGATAAGCTTGACGTGGCCATGATGGCCAAGAAGTTGCTCGAAAGCTTTAGCTTCACCAACTGCCACCGTTCAGGTGTTATTGCTTGTCGATTACGATCATTATTGCGTCCTTCAGGACTTCGCTGAAAGACCTCACAGATGTGCTGTTGGATGGGCCAGGGGTTTTGGTGTTGTGAGTTTTGGGCGTCTTGGGAACCGGCATGGATTCCTCTAGTGATGTTTTGGGAGCAGTGGAAGCAGTAGGTAATCCGTCTTTAAGGATGTTGTTAGCCCACTCAATCTTGCTCTTTATATCCACACTTCTCTCAACGGCTGAGCCCCAAGTTCCTCCTTAGGGGGAGGAGTTTTAGTAGCAGCAATAAGTCTGCGGCATGCCACAAACTTTCTGCTGCCACAAACTTGCTGCCAGTGGTGGAGAAAGTGATAGGGCCATGGCTTTACACAGTCTTAGCACTCTTTGAAAATGTGGTTTTAGGCTCGTTGCGCTTGCCTTTAGAGGATGGTACACCATGGCCTGCCACAGTTTTACCTCCACTTGACACTGCAGGAGCCTTGCCGGTAGTCGGTGCAGTCACCGTTCTACCGCCCGGTATTAAAGGAGTACCGGCCTCGGGTTTTGTTTTGCTTGTTTTGCTTAAGATTTCCATAATGTGGTCCCACGAATACAGAGATCCGCTATATACATATAAGGCTAGCTAATCCGGAGGCCGCCAGGTATCCGGGCCCTCAGCCAGGTAGATCTTCGGCAAGGATCGTATGACACCTTGATCTTTCCCAGGGGAAAAAGAAGTGCTAGAGAACGGGTGGAGTGGCTGGCACCCTTTAATTTCAGGACTCGCCTGGAGAATTTCTCGAGATTCATTGACCCTCTTCAGCCTCTACAGATTATGGATGAGATATTTCAAAGGGAACTCATCCAAAAAGCTCGAATAACCTAGCTCAGATGGCTAGGTCACATTGAGCGAATGGACATCAGCATCCCGGACCGGGAAAATATCGCAAAAGACCGCGCAATCCGGAAGCGCATGCTAGCAGAGGCCCTGATCCACCCCTGTCTGTTGCGCTATCTAAAGCAGTAAGCTCAAATTTATGAAGTCTGCTTTTGCAACCGAATTTGCATCAAAATATGAGCTGTTTTCATTGCTAACAGCAATCATCACAGCAGATGACACAGTATGCCTCGCTCATCCTACCGCACTTCTTGAATCGAAGTGAGATACGCTTTAGAGCGGCTGTATATTCACTAAGCTTCGGTTGTATGTCGTCTATTAGTAATTCCAATATCCCACGTGCAGATTCAAAAATTGTTGTCCTTCTTTTGTCCGGTAGAGTTCCTGATTATATGTTAGGATATCACACTCCCACCCCAACCTCGAAACCATTCAGTATCATTTTGTATATTCGGTGCTTTCAAACTGGAAGAACGTCAGACTCGGCCATGCACTGCTAAGCGATGTTTTATTTTTTACAATGTATCTCAAAGCGCTAATCTACGAGTATTTTCCTTGAACTGTCAAAACTGAAATGAAAACAAAATCATTCATACATACAACAACGATGACCTTTGCATCCAAACGAGGCCAACAGCTCACTCATGACTAAGTAGACACTACTAAATCAAAAGAGCTTCCCAAAAGCGCCATCAAATCAGTTCCAATTTCTTGAAGTTTTAATGTCTTTTTTAGTTAATATACGAGAATACGAAATCCCGAAGTTGAAAGCCTGCCAATACTCGCCCGTCTCTCATTATTTATTCACTAGTGCAAACATTCCACCGCAAATAGCCGAAAGCGCTCATTTTTCGTTTTCGTTGATCTACAATTGTCAAATGCGGAATCCATTTTTGGAGACTACAAAAAAAAACCACTTAATGTCGCGTCAAGTGTTACTTCGTGAAGCTCCACAAAGAAATAGCGCGCCACACTACCTGCCGACCCGTCACCACCGGCCGTTGGTGAGGGCTCCCATTGAAATGTCAAAAGAAATCACCTCGCCCCCGCCTGTCTACATCGCACCGATCACTCCAGCACTTGAAGCTTATTCCACGAACTCACCCATAATCCATAATGTTAATCCAAGTGGCCATTTAAGTAGCCTCTGTCGCGCATCACAATGCCAACACACAGTAGCTGAGAGTGGAGCGTCGCATTTTGACGCCATTAGCCCCCTCGGACACACCAGCAAACCAACAGGCAAGTGTTGCCACCCCACACTCAATTAGCATTCAGGTACAGTACAATCGCGCGCACAATAACAATAATAATTGCTCCCCTCCGACTACTGTACAGATACGTCGTTACCGCTCCTGCTCACTTGACTTGACAGATACTAGCTCACTGGCTAACTCGGGTCTACGACGCTATGGCTTTTCGATCGTTCGCATTCAACTGTCGAAAAATATTTTGATGGATGACATTTGATGTACATCGACGAGTATAAATCAAATCGAATGGACGAACCAAATTGAAAATTGTTTTGGTTTCGATGATTCCGATTGCTTCGATGGTTTGTCATCGGCTGAATATCGAATTTGACTGTCAGTCGTTGAATGTCGCGCAGGCAAATTATCGTTACGTCACGTTTTGGTTGTTATTTTTGGTTAGGACCACCTTCGAAATAATAATTGCTCCTGATGGTATGGCAGGATGGTGCAGGGCCGGAGGCAAGAGCCAGGGAAACATTCCGAGGGGATTTATGGTCATTTGGAGTCGTAAATATTTTCAATTTTCGCCTTTAATATTTTTTTTTTAAATTTATTCGGCATAATTTCGACATTACACTGGATTTACATAGGTGCACACTGTCACTGTCACTGTCAAATGTCAAGTGTGACTGACATTTCGAATGTGCTTTGATGTCGTTTTTGTTAGGTCGTGATTTTTTTTCAGGCAGTGCTAATGCGGCAATTGTTGTTCTTTGACAAGTGTACGTTTCGGAGCTTTGATGTTTAAATGGTAAAAGATTGTGGAATTGGTGTAACCGTAATAATTCGAAGTCGGCTTGGTTGAAGTCGTACTAGGACAATTTGTGAGTTGTGGAGCAGAAAGCAGTTAATAATAACGTTGGTCGTATGGGACAGACGAAATTACAATGTGTTTTTTAATTGGGATTCTGATAAGCCGTAGGAATTCAAATAGATTGAATAAGTTGTTCTAAGATTTTAACGGACCTAAACAACAACTTCAGCTAAGTGCCATGCAGTCTTAAGGCCTGAAGGTTTTGGTATTGAAATCTGCAGTGTTTACGTAAAAACTAAAAAATACATTAAGTCAGAAAAGACATTTACTTACTTACGTAGGCGGAGCTATAGTCCGGGCTGAACCTGAGCCTTAAACAATAAGCATCTCTAATTAGCGCGGTCTTTGGCTAACTGCCTCCAGTTGCGCACTCCAAGTTGGTTGAGATCTTTTCCACTTCCGCGTGCCACCTAAGTCGAGGCCTTCCTCCACTGCGTTGTCCCTCCGGATTTGAGTCGAAGTTTCTGAGGGCTGCAGCGTTGGTGTTCATTCGCCCAACATGTCCCAGCCATCTCAAATGCCCAATGCGGAGCTTTTTGACCAGGTAGATGTCGCTGTACACCTCGTAGAGTTCATCGGTGAATTGCCTCCTTCAGAACCCGTTAACGCATACGGGACCAAATATCTAACGAGGAATTTTTCGACCAAGGATCTCTTCATCCACTTTAGAAAGAGTCTATGCTTTGGAACTATAGAGCAGGACTAGGATTTTAAGGGTTTCATATAGAGTTTCGTTTGTTTGTTCAGGAGAGGGTCTTACTACACAGCTGCTTTCCCAGCCCAAAGAAACAGCGATTGGCAAGCGTCATTCTTCGTTTGATTTCTGAAGAGATGTCGTTGTCAGATGTGATAGCAGAGCCGAGGTAGACAAAGTCCCTTACTATCTAAAAGTTATAGCTAACGATTATGACATGGCCGATTCGGTGATATTGGGTGTCCCATCTTTTTGACTTGCCTTTGTTTGCCCTCGTTTAAGGCTATACCCATTTTTGCCGCTTCTGTTCCTATACTCGCAAACGCGCCAGTGACAGCTCGCAGCGTTCTACCAATAATAGCAATATCGTCGGCGTATGCAAGCAGTTAAACAGACTTTTTGAAGATCGTTCCTCGTGTTAGTTTTGCACAGTTCTTTCAAGTACGATGTTGAAAAAGTCACATGACAACTCATCGCCTTGCCTAAATCCTTTTTGACATCAAAGGTCTCGGTTAGGTCGTTACCGACCTTGATGCAGCAGCGAGCTTTCTTCTGCACAAGTGGACGAGTTCGGCAGGGATGCCAACACTAGGCATGGCTCTGTATAGCTCGTCTCTGTAGGTGGCGTCATATGCGGCTTTAAAATCGATAAAAAGGTGATGAGTATCGATCTGAACTTCTTGGGTTTTCTCCAGGATTTGCCATAGTGTGAATATTTGGTCAATTGTGGACTTACCGGGCCTACAACCGCACTAATGGGGTCCAATCATATCGTTGACAAATGGTTTCAGGCGCTACTACAATACGGCAGATAAGATCTTATATGAGATGTTTAGGAGACTGATACCTCTATAGTTAGCGCAGTGTATAGGGTCTCCGGCCAAACGATGCTAAGGTCCCATTCAACAGGTATACGTTCATCCGACCAAATCTTGGAAATAAGTTGTTGTATGCTCTCTACCAGGTCATCTCCTGCTGCCTTAAATAGTTCGGCGGGTAGGCCGTCCGCCCCGGCAGCCTTGTTCGACTTGTGGGTGGTCGTCGCTCAAGTGCTAGTGGACTGGCTTCCAAATCGGAAGGTTCGGTGTTTGAATCCCAGCCTCTCCCGAAAGACATTTCATCCATTTTTTCAGTTAACGAAAATCAAGTAGTTGACTAGAAATCAACATCAAGCCAAATAGGCTTACAAAACTCATTTCAGAATCAATGATAAGTCCGAGATACTTAAATTCATCCAATTTTTCGAATAAACAACAATTGTTGCTGCAATTAAGAACGCTACAAAAAGTTTGGGAAGTAGAGGCGAAACGAAATAAACAGGTTGCCAGATTGTATTTTTGGCACTTCGGCTCATGGAAGTGGAGATCTGAATTGACACTTATTGGGGTGGAGAAATTAAAATACATTATTTTTATTTTGGAGCTAATGTTCAATTTATGATCAGCGAACACATGATTTTCGTTGTGGAACACTAGAATGACACGCGCATATCTCCGACATTTTTAAAGATATTCTATCCGGGATTGGTCCAAAATAAGGAAATTCAATATAGAATGCGATTGTGGAAGTTTTTACTCACTCTTCAATTTGACGGCTATTGCCGCCGCTGTCCAGCTATAGCGTTAAAGTTTGTCAATAGGACAGCGCGGGCTAACCCGACATATCGGCTCTAGCCGTCATGATCCATCGAAGAAAAAACGAAAGACGGCATATTCGGCTTTGTGAAATACATAAAAAAACGCTTGATTTCGACATAAATTAATATTTTATTTTAAGAAAAACAGAACAAAAACAAAACGTTAGAAACAATTCAATTTACCGAATTCAATAAACAAATAAAAATACACTCAGGTACGAAAATGAATACAAAAAAGGAAAATACTTACATCACTTTGTTTTGTAACTAGAGAAACCTTATTTATTCAAGAAGTCTGGTAGTCTTCCAAGCATTTACCAGGACAAAGAGCAACAATGTCAGGACTGTTTGCACCTATATGAGGTTTCCTACCTTGTATTTAACTTGCTACATTGCTTGCATCTCTTATAAACAACTTTCAAATGGAATTCTTTCAATGAAGTATGTGCGAAAACTATCAATTGAACCGCCTTTTGAAGTTGATGATCGATTTGGTGAAGAAACGGATTATCTATTTCCTCCATAATCATGACCCGGCACCAGCAGTGATCTTCCAATCTTTATGCTATCTGGCAGATGTATTAGAGATTTGATGAGACTTAGAAATAGTCTCCATAAATTCCAATTCCGTATCATCAGTTTTTATTTTGTATATGGAAAATGTATTCCAGACCGCAACATCTAGCATGTGGAACATCACTTTCTTATACCAGCGACTAGTTTTTCTTGGTGAGGAATAGTACGATGTCATTTGATCCGCTCTATCTCTATCTATTTCAGGCCTCAAGCGATTATAAACATCAATTTCCTTGGGCTTTTCTTTAGAATGTTCATATCGGTTGGAAGTTGTGATAATTACAGGATGGTTCGCAGTTTTAATACAAAGTACGTCACGTCTGTCGCACCATTTCGATACATATACTTGACTTCAACGTAGCTACATATGCTCTCCTCGTGTAAGTTTCTTAGTCGTTACTTTACTAGGGTTTCCTTTCCGATCGGTGCGTAATGTTCCGGCAGTATGTGTCCTTTGAGTCAACAGAGTTTTGAAGAGACCAACACAATTGTAGAAATTATCCATAATAAGATGATGGCTTCTGTAAAGGTATGGAGACATAAGGCGAGTAACTATATCACCAACTTTTGAAGATCTGTTTTTGATTGCTTTCCCTTGGTAGATTTCGACATTTAAAACGTACCCGTCACTCGTTGTGAGCTCGTAAAGCTTTATCCCATATCTCGCTCTCTTTACTTTAATATACTGCCTGAAACTAAGTCGTCCTCTGAACAAAAGAAGATATTCATCCAGCGCAATATGTTCCTTAGGACAGTAGGCTTTTTGAAAACTTTCTAGGAAAAGCTTCATCAACAACGGCTGGATTTTCCTCAATTTTCCTCAGTAGAGCAGCTGAATGCTCGGCATAATGAACGCCGGCATAGGAAACAGGGTAAGAAATCCTTATCTTCAGTGCTGGAAAACTGCCGATGAGTTAGGCAATGCTATGCCTCTGCCTAGAGCTAAAGTTGCAGCATGCATTTTTTAACAGCGTTTTTCAGATTTAGTATACAATATATACCGTGAAAGCATGACTATATGTGAAGCCCTTGGTTATTTCGAAAGGAAAGGCCCATGCGGGAGCGCTCAAATGGAAAAGGAGCTCAGCCAACGTAGGTACTGTCAAGTGGAGGTGATAACTGCACAACCAAGCTAAAAAAGGAAGCTGTTGGTTGAGTTCCAAGTCCACCCCACAGTGTCTGCATTGCTTTTAAGGACCGTGCAGATTGAAGGATATCTGGGAAGCATTCAAGGTCTTTGGAGGTGAGGTTTTAGTTTAGTTTAGTTTTTATTGATAGATTTAAAAAGTACTTAACAATTTTTATAATTTCTTCAAATATTTATATGGGCTTGTCTGCAGAAGATTGTGTTTTTAAAGTTTTATGGTTGAAGTAAGCTTAAAGTGATAGATTTAAATATTCAAAAAAATTTTAAATGATTTACTGAACAAAAAAATGTTCTATGTTTACTATTTCTCGAGGTAATTCGTTGATTATCTGTATCGTCTACCATATCACCTTGATCAAAAAGTTCTCGGGGGACGCCACCGTGTGGCGCTCCCTTTGTTCCGATTTGACTTCTGTTTTATTTGTTAAGTTGGTAAATTTGTTGTTGACATTCCCTCTAAATCTTAGCATCGTAGCTTGACATTTGCAAAAGTTACGTAACCAAGAGTACATCTACTCGTATCTCTGTGTGTGTTGGCGATTTTTTACAATTTTAGAAATGAATTTCAATTTGCAACAACGAACTTGTACTCGTATTAAATTTTGCATAAAAAACGGATTTATTGGTGCACGAACGTTGGAAATGTTGGAAAAGTGTTTCGGCAACGATTCTCTAAAGAAAACAGTCGTTTATCAGTGGCATGAGCGGTTCAAAAGTGGTTGTGAGTCAATCGAAGATGAGGAACCCAGTGGCAGACCATCGACATCGGGAACCGACGAAAACATTGATGAAGTACGAGTAAAAGAAATGTTGGTCAATTGCCGCAAATTAACCATCAGAGAGATAGCGGAGGACTTGAGCATTGCCTATGGATCCGTCCAAGACATTTTGGTTATTGATTTGGGTTTCCGTTGTGTAGCAGCAAAGTTGGTGCCAAAAGACCTCAATTTCATGCAAAAAAGAGGCCGTGTTGACGTCGCAAAAGAGATGATTTGTGAGGCTGAATCGGATCCCATATTCATCAAAAGGATCATTACTGGAGACAAGACGCGGATTTAGGAGTACGACACGCAATCCAGACATCAGTCAAGTGAATGGCGTTCACCAAATGAGCCGAGACCAAAAAAACCACTTCGTTTTCAGTCAAAAAAGAAGACAATTACAACGGTTTTCATGGATTACAATGGTGTAGTGCATCATGCATTTTTGCCAGAAGGCCAGACAGTAAACAAAGAGTATTATTTGGGCACTATAAGAATTGTGGGCAGGAAACTCGTGGATTGTGCACCATGATAACACACCGTCGCACAGTGCCATCATTATTCGCAGTTTTTTGACGAAAAATGCAACAAATACCATTCAACAGCCACCGGCCACCGAATTCACCTAATTTGGCTTCTTGTGACTTCTTTCTGTCGAATCGAGTTAAAAAAGCACTACGGGGAGCGCGTTTCAGCAGCCGAGAGGAAGTAGTGGAAAAATCGCAGGAAGCACTGATGGACATACCGAAAACCGAATATAAAAAATGTTTCGAGGATTGGATCAAGCGCTGACTTAAGTGTGTTGCAGTCGATGGGGATTACTTTGAAGGGGATAATATAGATTTAGATGAATAAACTTGTATTATTAATTTTCTGAATAAAATCCGGGAACTCTTTGAAGCATACTTTGGGCACGTCTTCTGGTGTTGATTGCGTGATCATTTGGTCGAATGAAACGGTTATCGTTGAAGTACTCCAGTATTTAGTGACATCTTGAGGATTTTCTCGACGTGCTGTTGTCGTGGCACCATTTTACTGCAGCGTCGAGCTGCTCCTGCATGATCTTGGTAGCCGTATCCAATGACGGATGACTGACCACAATCGCCATATCGTCAGCAAAGACGTCTGCTTGAAGACGCCAAGTAGCTTATTCGTATATAAAATGAAGAGAATCGGCCCTGGTTTAGATCCCTGAGGGACTCCAAATTACAGCTTCTTTTGAATACTTACTACGTCCTTAATCTTGACGCAAAACAGCCTGCGCTGTGTAAATAAACCTTAAACCAGTCAGCCATTACTCCATGTTTATAAGAATGTTAGCATGGGGCAGGAATATGGTTAGTTATAAGTATTACGTAAAAAAGTTCTTACACAACCACACAATGGTTTTGAAATAAGCTATCATATAAGTGTTGTGTAACCAAGATAAGTATGGCAACATTCAATCTTCAAACAGGAAAATAACATCTCAATTCAACTCCGGTGGTCGAACTAACGAGCTCTAACAAAAACAAAAACCAAAACCGATCAACTTTCATGTAAATTAGACGCCATCAAATTAGGATCGTCCTCTGCAATTAGTCCACTTAAGAACCATGAGACCCACCGCATACCGTAAAGCCTCAACCAAACAGTAGCTCTTTCATATTCCATGCGAACTCTTAACGTTCACACCCACGTCTTAGTCATCTTCATCCGCTGATCGTCCTCACCAGGTCCATTTTCAAAGAACTGATAATAAATAAAAAAAAAAAAACTGATTTCGAAGGCAAAAAACAACTTCGTCTAGATACCTAGATACTCGTACATCGTCTCGTCCACTTGACGCGACCATACGACCCTGAGCGAATTGACCAACGAACAGCTAACAGGTAATAGGCGAAATCTGATTTGACATGTGTCAGCAATTAAACAAAGGAGACCGCACAAGACGTCCAAGCACTCAAATCAGCAACTCATATTGCAAAGTGGCGCAATACAGTCACATGCTCTAACATTGAACAGCATAATTTAAAAGTATCTTTATTCAAAAGGTTATGTCGCAGTCCTGTCAGCGACAACAACAACAACAAAAACAAAAACAAAAACAACACAACTCACTTAGCAATACAAGACCTTCCTCACAACCCAGATCAATTGGACATCTGTAGATCCCATTGACAGATCACCTAATTGACAGCTAACGAAATCGACGGTTTAGGCATGTACAGCATAATTATGGGATTAATGGCAACGAATTGTGGTTTCGAATCTGAAACTTCGACTCTGATACGAGTACGAGTATGTATCCACACAATCCGTACTCGCCGAGACTCCTTTTTCGAGATGGAGGAGCCCAATATCGATTTCAAGATTATGCGATCGTTCGATCAGATTAGTAACGGGATTAATTAAGATCCAAATAATCGAGGAGATACAAAAAAACGAAAAAAAAAAAACCAGCACAATGTGCGAGATGTTGCGCGGAGTGATACTTTGTGTTTGGGGCTAGAGGTTTGGTTTTTTTTTTTTTGTTCTTATTCTCTGTCAAGTCGTTTGCGACGGACATTTGGACATCTGATCGATTTCGAGGAATTTTAATTTTTCAATTTTCGACCAACATGACTATTCTAGGAGAGAGAAGGAGAATTTTCGGTCGACGAGTCATGGAGGTATGCAAGGTTATGACAGTGACAACAAATGAATTGTGAAGTGAGAATTCGATAATTATTAATTACTCGTATTCCTGGAATCGGATTGGTTACGATTTGTCAGTTTAAAATTGTTTCGACGAAGCTTTTTCAAATTCATCAATCATTTGTGTCTTCGTTTTGGTGCTAGGTAGTGCGAATCCAGCAGTTTATTGTTATCGCGTCCTCATGAGGTAGCAGTAGATATATTCATTTTAAGGGTCGTTGGAGTCGTCCTCTTTGAGGGGCTCTTGTACGAGTTGTAAGTCAATTGTGATACAACTGATAGAGGGAGCTAATCCTGAATCAAAGAGATTTCTTGATAAATTTATCAAGATTGGTGATCTTCATAGAGCAGAGATCCTTCAGATCTTCGAGAACGGACTGCATTCCGATACATGCCAAAGGAGGGCAGTTGCAGAGGAAGTGCGCCACAGAAGCCCTTTCCTCTAGCTGTGGAGTAGCTAGGATTACTCAATTGCTGTACTCTAGTGAGGCAGTCTCACATGATTTTGTTTGTGAGCTTGCAGGGGATCTTGTCTTGATTGAATCTAAGCTGTATTAGTTAAATGTCATACAACGGTCTCGGTGAATCTACTTATGACTGAAGCTAAGATACGAGTAGTACGAGGATTGTTTGCAAAGTTTCCGAACAATGATACAAGACATTTTTCCCCAAATTTTTTTTTATTTTTCTACATAGTCTCCTTGTAACTCTACACACTTCTCCCAGCGATGCTCCCATCTCTCTAACCCGTCCAAATACTACTTGGCATTTTTCTATGTAACATAATTGTTCACGAAGGTGATTGCCTCCTCATTTGACGAAAATGTCTGTCCCCCGAGCGCAGTTTTTAGAAGAGGGAACAAAAAGAAGTCGCTTGGGGCTAGATCTGGTGAATAAGGCAGATGGTCAAGCAGTTCAAACCGTAATTCATGGATTTTCGCCATGGTAACCGCTTAGGTGTGAGACGGCGCGTTGTCTTGGTGAAACAGCATTTTCTTTTTCTGCGAATGTGGCCGTTTTTCCGCAATTTCTGCCTTCAGCTTGGCAAGTAATGATGCGTAGTATGCTCCTGTAATGGTTTTTCCTTTTTGAAGATAATCGATTAAGATAACTCCTTTACTATCCCAAAAAAACAGTCACCATCACCTTCCCAGCCGAAAAAACAGTTTTTGCTTTTTTTGGAGCCGGCTCGCCCTCTGCAGTCCACTGTTTTGACTGAATTTTTGCTTCGGGTGTATAATGGTGTATCCAAGTTTCATCTACAGTAATTAATCGGCGCCAAAACTCGGATTTATTGCGCCTAAACTGCGCCAACAGAGCGTTGGAAATGCTTACTCGAACACGTTTTTGGTCTAACGTAAGCAAATGCGGCACCCAACGCTCGAACAGCTTTCTCATGTCGAAATCTCGATTTAATATGTAACAAACACGTTCTTTTGACATTTTCATAACCTCTACTATCTCTCTCACTTTAAGGTAGTGGTCGTCTAACACCATTTGGTGAACTTTAGCAATGCTATCGTCAGTGTTTGCAGTTTTTGGACGTCCCGAATGTTCATCATCTCCCAACGGCCACGTTTAAATTGAGCTGCCCAAAATTTCACTGTGGTAAATGATGGTGCAGAGTCCCCATACACACAGTTCAACTCATTTTTGATTTTCGTAGGCGTACTGCCTTTCAAAAACAAGAATTTACGAGTAATAACAGCTCGATACTCAATTTTTTCCATTTTCACAAAAAAACACTCACATCGACTCACTCAAACGACTTTCAAGTAAAAACTTCGCGTCCAAAATGACTGGAACTTCAGTAAGTAACTGTCCAAAGATGCACAACTGGCATTCACTGGCTTTTATTGACGAGTGACGCTATCTTTATGTTGCGGTCGGAAACTTTTCAGCCAACTCTTGTACTTAAAAGTATGTCATTTGTTTGGAGTATGATATTTGTGGATTGACGTTGTAAAGCTGCCTACTATTTGTTCTTATTCGGATCTGGGTAGTGTACTGGGGCACTCGAGCGTCCCGGTACCCAAAGATTGTGTTCTTGTGCTGCTTAGCCATCTCATTAAGAGATGCGTGGTGATCTGCTGTTCAGCTATCTTATTTAGAGATGCGTGGTAATCTTTTCCACTACCGAATATATGATGTTCGAAGTTACGATTCTGATCGCAACACGGCCTGATGAATAAGTGAAACCTCGGCTTGGAAGACGGGTGGGTGTATGTGGGTAGACTGAAGAATGGGTGTATGCAGAGGTCGGCAGAAAAGACCAACGCCTCCGGTTGTCTTAAAATCTCAAAATTGACTTACGCATTATCCCCATTTCTTCCTGGAAAGGGCTGATTGAAGTTAACGTTGAAGGTCGGTTTATTTAGGGAGGCGGAGATGCCGTTTAGCATGTCCTACTGATTTCAGGGTGGTGGCAGAGTTGATTTCGAGTTGCGTGTCGAACGGGTAATATAATTAGAGAATCGCCATTTGAAGGGTTCTTAATGCGCCGGTGTTTCTTCTCCAAGCAGCTTGTTGTGGTTTTTCTAACAGATTGATGTGAATTCGTCTTTCCAGTGCAGATACCCAAACGGCTATATCATAGCTGAGAATTGGCCACAGCAGAAATTTTTATTTTCTTTGTGCGTCCAAGGATCCAAGAATGTAGCAATCTTCGGAAGATACTAACAGCCCGGGCTATCAGCACGCATGATTCGCAAACCCCAAGTACTCGATTTGGAGGGCTAAAAGTAAATTGTAAGAGCCCAAATTAAGTAACAGTACCTAACGAGTATGTATATATGGAAACCGCGCAAAACAGTCAATTTTTCTGGATGCATTGATGCTTGGCCGAACTCGTCTGGATTGTGTTTGCTCCAATAATGCCAATTTTGATTGTTGACATAGTAGCTGAGCCAAAAATGGGCAGGATCCGGATCCCCGGCCAACATTTCTGGCGCCCAATTACCGAACTCATGGCGTAGCCTATGATCGTCCGGCTTCAATTATTGCTTCAGCATAGTCTTACATGGATGTAGGCCTAAATCCAAGCGCAATATAAACCGGGTTGACTCTCTGGCTATGCCCAATTCCGCAGATCGGCGCCGAATCGATATTTCTGTGTCTTTTCGATACTGACCGCTATGGCGGCTATGTTTTCTTCATTTCGCACCAATCTCTGTCTGGTCGATGGCTTAAGATCCAAAAGAGTGTACTCACGCTCAAAGTTTTTCATGATGCGACGAATTGCCTGCACACTGAAGCCACGAAGACGACCGACCTAACGCCGAAATTCACGGTGCGTATATTTTTTAATAATTTGCGCAAACTGAGAACAATTCACAATGAAATGGCGACGCTTACTGAATATTTTGACAGCTGGATGTCATTGGTAACTTTGACAGCTGCTTAAACATAACAATTGGAAAAGCTATCATAACTATCTGGTCACACGTTACAATTCAACGGCTTGTATCTTTTATGTTCCGGTGCGTGGAAATGCATATCGGTTTCTGGTTTTTAAGTAGAAGGCAAACTGAAAAACTTATCTTTAGTTTTGGAACTAATAACCAATTTATGTTCATTAAACCAGATTCGTAGTGAATGGAGATCCCAATTTAAGTCAGACTGCAGATTGAATGGGCTATTAAGTCCATAAGAAAAGCCTTCATCGTCAGCGAAGGCATTTGGTGAACCTTTAAGATTGAGTTCAAAAAGGTAATTTATGTAAATTAGAAACGAGATTTGTCCCAACATAGAGCCTTGGGGGACACCCAAATTGAGAAGATTTATTGTACTTCTTACTTCGTCGATTTTCACTCATTGTGATCTGTTTTTTTTTAGATGCTACCTAAGCCAATGAAGTTAGAATCCACGAAAACCCAGCTTTTTCCAGTTTTCTTAACGAAATAGTGTGGTTGACCATGTCAAATGCCTTGATGGTGTCAATAAATAAAGCAGCCCTGTGCTTTTTTCTGTCAAGGTTTGACATCATTTGGTAACACAACTGTAAAAGGCCATTTTCAGATGATTTCCCTTTCCGATAGGCAAATTGGACAATGCCAAAGAATTTAGTTTTGTTTAAAAAACTTACCATCCGAGTTTTTCGTAAATTTTACTTGTAATCGTGAGAAGAGAGATGGGCCTATAGTTACACATTTCAACATGAGAACAATTTTTGCACCATGGTATAACATCAGCTCACTTAAGCTTATCTAGAAATACACATTCAGAAACACAACAATTAAAAAGTGGTACCGATGTGCATTGGTCTTAAATGTTTGCAATTTGTAATGAACAGCTTAGCTGGGCATTCCATAAGCGAGTTGTTCGGCTTAGGAACGAATCACAATATTCAGAGTACGTTCGAAAGTGGGCATGAGGGTATACTGCTGAGAATTCACAGCGAGACGGGTTACGGTTGAAGGTTTGAAGGGGCGGAATGATACTGGCGATTTTTATGTAGCACTGGTGGTGGAAATAGCGATAAAACAAAGTGAGACACGAGACATTACGTCGGTATTCGAGGGTGTCAATTGGTTGACTGATATTAGTATCACCAATGAGTTTTATCGCACGGTTTTGAACCTAGCTAGCAGGTGCAGAGGTGTTTTGGGCTCACCCGACCAGACTTAGGTATTGTACTCCAATTTTGAGCGAGTGACTGCCTTATATATTGAGGCCAGATAAGAGGGGGTAAAGTATTTCCTCCATCGCTTGAGGAAACCTAGACATTTCGCTACATTTTTGACTACATCGAATATGTGGTCATTCCAACGTAAGTTGTCACTGACACACATACCGAGAATGGAAAGTTTATCGGTTTCGACGATGCAAGTACCATTCATGGATAATGGCTAAGTGTTTAAATTTTGCTTTAATGACAGCAGTCAGCATTGTGTTTTGGAAGCTTTAAATTCTACTCTGTTAGTGGTTCCCCAATTAGTTATGCTGTTAATATCAGAATTTAATGAGCTAAACATACGCTGCCGTTCCCGTTCTACAGCCGAAGAGCAGGGACGTGAGTCCGTCGTTAGCAAAGGAATATATTGGATTAGAAGTAGCAGACAAGAGATCGTTGATGAAAATTAAAAAGAGTGTCGGAGACACAACGGAACCCTGAGGCACAGCACCATTTATTTTGTGAATATCAGATTTGAAACCGTCCAAGACAACTTGAATTGAACGTTCCGAAAAGTAATTTCTAATCCATTCAAGAAGAGAGTCATCGATCACAAAAGCACGCATTTTCGACAAAAGAGCCTGATGCCAAATTCTGTCAAATGCTTTAGAAATATCAAGTGCAACTATCTTGCTTTCACCAGATTGATGTACGCTTTGGTTCCACTTTTCGGTGAGATATGCTATCAGATCACCAGTGGACCTGTTGCTACGAAAACCGTATTGCCGGTCATTAAGAAGTTTTCGTGTTTCGAGGTTTATCAGCGTTTCCATTACCTTGGAAAGAAGCGACGTAAGTGCAATGGGTCTGTAGGAGGAAAGAGCGGAAGATTCGCCTTTTTTAGGGCGGGCTAGACAAATGCTGTTTTCCATCTGCTTGGAAGAAGTGCTGAATACTAGAATTGCCGAAAAGCGTACGCAGTAGTTTTGCCAGCGAGGAAGAACATCTCTTCAGAAGAAGGGGAGTTATGCCATCTCGACTTGGGGATTTGTGGATGTTGAGATCTTAAAGTACTCTTGCTACTATACGAGTGCCAAAGTGGATTCGTCCCATTGAGGATTCGACGCACTCAAGCGTAGGCGGCGACAAACCACAATCTGGGAGTGTTGAGCTAGCCGCAAAGTGTGCAGCAAGCAGATTGGCCTTGTCCAAAGAGCTGACAGCTGGAATGTCATTGTAAATGAACGTTGGGATGGGGGATGAGGCAGAAATTCTAATGTTTTTGACGAATGACCAAACATTTTTACTGCCTTTGGGACATTGTAGTGTTTTTTGCCTCAGTTTTTGGTCATATTGGAATTTCACAGGCTTAACAAAGGCGGAGCAGTCATTTCTGGCTCATTCCAAATTTTTCGGTTTTCCTCTGTCGGGTTGGTCTTGAAGGACTGAAAAAACACTTCTCCAACCGTGACAGCCTCTTTACTGCTCGAGTCGTACAACGCATTTTCTTTTGGTTTGATACTCTTCATCCGATGAGGGATAAATCATCTCACTGCAAAGAGAATAGTTTCTGTGATCATGTCAGCAGCGGCATCCACGTCGTTATCGAGGAAACATAACGACCAGTTAAAATTCCTAAAGAAGTTGTTAAGTCCGCTTCAGTTGTCTTTCTCGTATTGCCCTATGGTTCTTTTAGGAATCTGTTCTCTAACTGTGTCCTCGATGTACGAGAAATTAGCTGATATGACACAGGAGTCCGACGAGCCTAGAGAGGAAAGCACCTCAACGGTGTATTTATCATGGTGAGAAGTTGTAACAAATCCAGGTTATTGGCGGTATGACTATCAAACGTCTAGTATTCGTGTGGGCCATTTACAAACTGGGTCGAGTTATTTTCCGCAGCGAAGATCTCAGCATACCGTCCTTCGTGTGTGGTCTGTCCAGAATGTGGAAGCCACCCTGAATTGTGTTTATTGAAATCGTCCGTTATAACAACTTCCGTATGAGAATACAGGGATACAATGCTATGTATGGAGTCAGAGTTTGATACGCTAACTCGTTAAAGGTCGAATTGCTTTCCAGTTTTGGGCTTCTCTAAATAAAGCAGTTGTGGAAGTTGAATTTCGGGTTGGAACATGGATTACTACATCACTACGTACGTAAATGGCGAGACCGCGATGATAAAAGAATAATGGGACTAGTTCGTGGCCAGGTAGCTTCAGATCATAGTAATCTGAGAGGTGTGGGCGGTGATCTACCTGTGTTTCACGAAGTGCCAAAATAGCTGGTCTGAATTTACAGACGTGGACGTGATTACTTTTTAACCTGCGTGTATTGGCTACATTCACCCTGAATTCCCGATTTTTTTCCAGGCCAATAGGTATTCTCACGTAGGCGTAGCATATTTTGAATTAACCTCTTCTGCGCACTGAGTTTACCTTTCCGTCCGTACATCAAGATTGATTTACTGACCGTCGGCAGTAACTTTCTTATAGGTTGTCTGTGTCCTCCAATATTGATCCTTAGCATTAGCCTGTACCATATATTGCGATGACTGCTCGATTGACCCTCTCGATTGTGTGTTTTGAACGGTCTACAAATGTAGCTTATCGTCTAACAACACTTCTACCTATGTGCGCAATTTCCTTGTGGCTACTTATGTGAACTACCTCTGTATTGTTGTCTGCCAGTTCCAGACCTGGTGACCATGTCTTCTTACATTTAATGGTTTTATTGCAGAGTTGTGCCATTTGTACTATGGTTTTGGCAACGTCTGCTACTGCGTCTACATCTGCATATCTAATAGTCCTCACTCGTCTTGGTCTGCACATTCACAGGGAGCTATCGAACCTTTTATTCCACAAGACTCACTGAACTGACCCTTGCGGAAGTCCTTCTGTTATTTGATGGCCCTTCGTCTGTGTCATAGAATTGGATTCTATCAACCAATGGTACTTGTACGTTTCGTAACGTTCTTATGATGATGTTCTAGCTGACCGAGTTAAAAACATTTTTGACATCGAGCATCACGAGAAAGAACATTGTTTGCTTTTTTAAAACATTTTCCCTATTGGATCCATCATGCGTAGAGGTATATACGAGTATGGTCGCTTTGTGATCTTGCCTTTTGGGATGAGAAAAACCTCCTTCCATTGTTGTTGAAATCTTCCTTCTGCTAGGCATCTTGTACAAAGGTTCACGAATGCCTCTGTTTTTATAAAGATCCTTTCTTTTAGCGTAAAGATAGAGATCTCGTCCATCCCAGGAGCATTGGCGTTTTCTTATTGCGTTTGCTTCTGCCTGGACTCCTGCTTTTACTTCGGTTTAATTACTCGTATTTCTAGAGCTTCTTATTCATTATGGTTCTGTATGCACTTCCCGACGGGCTATGTTGCTTCTACTTTTGATCATAAAGTGCTGAATATTTTTTCTCTTTTCTAGGAGTTCCTCCCATATTTCTTAACAGTTTTGCGACTTCCATGGGACAGATAGTTTTCATTGTATTTTCGCCCGCGCTGTGTACAAACATTTTAAAGATAGACAAATCCCTTGAGCGTGCGGTCATTATAAAAGAGAGAAAAAGTTTCTTTAACGTTTACCAGCTTTAACAGAATTGCCTAGCTCTTTCTTAAATTCTACTCCATTGAATATTCTTGGAACTATCTTCTTCATCGAAGCTGTGACTTCACACCCGGGTCCATAAACTCCTGTGGAAGTCGTTAGCTGTTAGTCTCCTTATGGCGCTTATTTAAACGTTCACAATCATATAAAGGAGGAACTTTTTCTCGAAACAGCACTAAATTACTGGTTTTGATGGTGAGTCTGACCGTAGAAACCAAATTTAAATCTAAAAATTTATTCAGTTTAGATGCTGAAGTGCAGCTGCTCTCGACCACCCGTCATAGAGAGGTGTAAAAGACCGTAAATAACCAAGACCACAGACGGGTTTTTTCCCACACTATTAGTTAGAGATTAGTTAGAGATCTTGCATTCTACACGTAAAGACTACCACTTAAAAGATTAGAGCTGATGTCCGTCCATCAGATGTTCCTGCTGTTTATAGAACTCTGACCGAGTAGTCATCACCACAATCTTTCTTCTCGATGGATTTAATAGCTTTTATCAACTTCGCTTGCTGAACCTTTTGTGAGAGGCTAATACTTGTACCAAGAAATAATGCCACACATCTCCTGTTCCTGTTTGAGGCTATGCAAAGGTTTTCGATTCAATAGATTAGGGTCATAGTTAAAGTGACATATACTGAACTAATATTGCTTCTCACTTCTAAGGGTTTGTGGAGGGCTCAATCAATGATGCAGGTATGAAGGTAGGTATCCAAAAGGTGTTTACTTTATAAAACGTACACCCTGCAATTATGACTGTGGATTGTGAAAGGGCCGATTCCAAAGTATGTCATACAGAGGTGCCATACCCAATAATCACCAATAAAGTAAGCATTCACTTTTACTCTACCATTTAGCTTAGATAGTAAGGCACCATCTTTAAGTTATTACCTCAATCCGCAGATACTCGTACCAGCTACAATATAATTTGTTAAAAGTGAAATTTCTAAAATCTAGCCTCTGCAGTAGAAACTTCCAAAATTACCACCTTAATTGCCATTTAGATTGCACGATTCCCACAACAACAAACCACAAGAAAACACTGTGTGCAAATGTACAGCTTAAGTTGCCAAGCACTTCTAAAGTGACTCTCTCCCAATTAGGCCGACCGGGCACCCGATCAACGAAAGTGAATGAGAAAATTACACGAAAAGTCGCTTGTAAGTTTCCTAAATTTTCCCCCAAAAAAAACAACAAAAAAAAACAAAGCACTGCAAATCTTGGCTTCCGTTGGGTTGAAGTTGCCGTCGTTGTTTAAGCCACCATCGTCACAACTTTACCCACAATCAAATCGATAGCGAGAAAACCCTTTAAAAATTGCTCAACTCGATCGTTATTAGCTTGCACCCAGGCCCATAATAAGTAAGCAAACTGCAAATACCAGACCGACCGCGACCGCGATCGCGACGGCAACTGTGACTATGTAACTATGACTCCTGATCTATGGCCAGTTCCAGTTCAGCAAAGACAGAGGGGTAAATCGAAAAATCACCATATAAGCCAAGCCTGGGTAATCACTCGGGTTAATTTTGCGCAAATTGCCAGCTAACTGAAAAATCGTGCAACGTACATTTGGATCGAATGCAAATCAGCTGGTAATTGCCCGACTATAAGGCTCCTTCTATGCATCTTTCGTTTGTGGTACATTTATGTATCTGAAACTGCTGCAGCGCTCCACTTGAGGTGTAATTTCCAATTCCCATGGCCAAATGGCGCTGCTGAGTGTACACTCAGTACTCACACACTTGGCGCTCCAGTGCTGGATACTATCCAGATTCAACGCGCTGCTGGAGCAGTCCCTGTCCCTGTGCAAGTCAATTCAATTGCTGTTAATCATATGGCAATTGATGGCAGTTGGCAATTATTTGCAAATACAACTACAAGACTACCGGGAGAGCAGTGGATCGCAGTGGATCGCAGTTGTTACAAACTCCCCCCCCCCACCCCTGTCATCATCGTCTATCGTTTGGATGCTTTAAAAGTTCAAATAAAGATGCAGTGTGTTATTTGCTGCAATTGCAACTACATTTACAGTGGAATTCTTCGAATCACTGCGAGGTACGGGTATATATCATTGTGCGAGTACCTCTAGAGCGGGCGGAAGGGTTTCTAGAACACATTTGGGTTATACATTTAGACCTGTATGAAGGCTGTTATCTGGCGTATAATACAATTTAGCCTAAGGTAATGTAAACTGTAAAGGAAGACCGGGTAGGAGCAAGAGGCTCACCAGTTAATGTGCCATCAATCCGTTGATTCTGATTTTGTTGCTGCTGCTGTTGCTGTATCCACTTATCAATCGATTGATTGTGATTGTGATTGCGGTGGCAAATTGACGTTTTTAAACGCTTTCGTCAATAAAATTACAATTTCAGTTCCATGTGTCAAGTCTGAAGGAGACAGTGTACAGAGTAGAAGTATCGAGTTTGAACGAGAATCTAAATGGGGATCGTTGTGTAGCGTGCAAGTAAAACATCAAGTCTTCACTACAAGATTTAAGTTGTAATCTGGTAAATCAAATTTAAATAGCCGGATGGTGTAATGGATTCCATTATGCAATTAATTAGCAACGCTTAGTGTCGGTGACTTGATCGAAAACGACTTCATCTGATGAGAAGGATTTGTTTTATTAGTTTTCCTCGATTATAGCTAAGTTGCAATTCGAACGATACCCCATTAACAGAGTAGTTGCGTGCAGTGTTTTAGAAATTCAAAAGGGAATCAGTAGTTGAAATTGAACGTAGTTCGCAACAGGAAGCAAATGAAAACCTTTGTTCTGAATTTGTGAGCTGGTATAAGCAGGCTTTTTCCAAATAATCAGATGCAATGTGCCCAAATTCTTGGCCTTAGACTTGACTTAGTGAAAGGGTTTGCATCTACAATACTTCTGGATGCATCCGGATGGATTGATAACAAAGCTGTATTTACCATCTGTATTTCGCTTTGCGAGTATTAGCTTTTTTTCAAAAAATGCTGGGTCAGCTAGATGGTGGTTTCTCGTCACGTAAATTGTTATGGCGAAAGTATTAACCCTCTCTTTGTCAAAGAATGCTCGGCTTATAGTTTTAAAGGTATTTTGAAAATCAAGATTCCTCTACGTACACCAGCTAATTCAGTCTTCTTCCAATCCGGTATCTGCCAACTTCATTTTCATGGCTTTGACTTCTGTCTCTACTTCCGAATGTTATTTTTTATCCAGAAAAGTTACCCCTGTGAATTGTTAGTTGGCAGAGATTCCTCGACGCTACCACCCAGAGCGTAAAGACGCCTCAACTGATGTTTCTTCTTTGGTAAGCATTTTTTTATGTTCATCTAGGTATGCGAGACTTTTCCTAAATTCCAAATTAGAATAGAAGTCTCGATTTTTGACTTTTCCTTAAACGTATAAACTAAAAGACTCTCAGAACAAGCAGTTTCACATTCTAGGGAACGTTCTGGGTGAGCGCAATAAACTTTTTTTTAGCAATCCCTGGTCTCGAATCTATACAATGGAGCCCACATGTCATTTGTGATGACTTGAGATGCAATTTGTACCCTGTTGATGGCTTCATTTGTACCCTGTTCATCGCGGAAAATATTTACATTTTTGGGTAAGCCTAACGCATATTTCTATGATCTAAGGCCCTAGGCTAGAAGAAATATTTATTTAGTTGCAACATGACGTTAAGTCTGAGTCGTCGATGTTATGTGTCATTTCTCAATGGCAACATTTACTCGTACTTCGTTTTCCCACGTCTGAATCTGGCAGTAAGATCCATCTTAACCGATGCCTCAGAAACAGCTCAATACCAATTGAGCCGATAATGTCTGTATTATCCTCATAGGCAAGTAGTTGTACAAACTTTTGAAAGTGGATCGTCTTATCGAAAGACTCGCTTAGCATCGTCGTTTTTCCATTCCCTTGCAGCAGAGCCGGACAAGTTTGGCAGGGATGTCAATACTGGCCATGGCCTCGTATAATTTTTCCCAATATAAAGACATTCATGGCTCGCGAAACGAAAATTATGCATTTAAACCAAATACATAGAAACTGGGCATAAATCGGCATGTCACCTCTGTTAGTTAGATCCTTAAGTAATGCCTTCAGTTTCATACTTCGACACTTTCTTTATTTGCGCGTCTAATAATGTCAGGTATGTGTCTATCGTTTATGACGGGCGATCGCAAAGACCAAGAACTTGTCTTTATGTGCCGATCTCGCGCTCACCATCTAAACTAGGACATGGCAACTAACATCCAATTCAGACTGAGTGATGTTCCCCCCAGTTAACCAGCATTCCAACGTGCTTGACATGAAAGTCAAGGAATTCACTCTGGCCCTCAATCAGGCTATGGCCACTTCCTGCCCTCTTATTCAACCTAGAGGCAAGAAAAAGCCGCACTGGTGGACATCAGCACTTGGACTGCTTAGAAATGTTTGCAGAAAACTTTTCAACCTCGCAAAGAGCACAAAATAAGTAACGGACATGAACTCATACACAGAATCCATCAAAATATACACAAAGAACTGAGGAAGGCAAAGCGAAAATGCTGGAGATCAATCTGTGAGAAAATGACAGAAACCTCTGCAGCATCGTGGATAAGAAAAATCCCCTCTCCAAGTCCTATGACGCTTAGCTGTTTAAAAAAAACTGATGGCTCTTGGACAACCTCAAGTGCTGAATCACTCAACCTGCTACTGGGCACAAACTCCCTATTCGCGGCCAGTGGCAACCCAAACAGGACTACTGCAACCGTGTCCAAAATTCATGGTCTGATTACAAGAGGCAAACTGCTCTGGGCGCTGCATAGCTTCAAACCATACAAGTCTGCTGGTCCGGACGGTATAATACCTGCCGAGCAACAAAGGTCATCAGATATTGTCCTGTCTACGCTAGAGAATATCATGAGGAGCTGTGTAGGGCTGATTCACATTCCACTATCATGGAGAGAAGCCAATGTAGTGTTCATTCCCAAAACTGGAAAATACTCCCATATTGTCCCAAAGGACCTCAGGCCTATAAGTCTATCGTCTTTCCTTTGAAAACTCTAGAACGACTGGTTGATATCCATATACGAGCTAAAATTGATCAACGGCTCAGCATGCCTACTGTAAAGGAAAGTCGGTGGAAACGGCTCTGCATTCACTGACTAGTCATATCGAGCGATACCTACAATATGGAGAGTGCACTATGGTTGCTTTCCTGGACATAGAGGGTGCCTTTAACCACGTCAACATATACACAATCACGACTGCGCTGTCAACTCTGCAGGTAGACGACTCACTTGGGGAATTGATCAGTCTTATGCTAAACAGCAGGATAATCAATTCCAAACTGGGTGGGTCTTCTGCTAAAAGATGTGTAAGCAGAGACACGCCACAAGGCGGTGAGCTCTCGCCCCTTCTCTAGAATTTAGTGATCAACGAACTGCTGATATACCTAAATGCGGGTGGTAGCAGTGGTACAGTAGCTTTATTCTCTTGCAAAAAAGCAATTGGTAATAAATGGGGCCTATACATAAGCGGAGCCTTACGGTCTATTCCCTCTGCGGCATTAAACATTCTGTTTCATTTGAGACCCCTCGATATTTTCAGTAAGCAAGTAGCTACGATTGCATCTGTTCGCCTTAAAGCGACTACACAGTGGATAAATAATTCATTTGGCCACGCCAGCATTCTTAATGCATTAGGAATCCTCGGAGAGAACATGGATTGTACCATACCTGAACTTTGGTTTGACAAAGACTTCCATGCAAGCTTCCCCTCTAGATCCTTCTGGGAGGAAGTTGCTTTCACGGAGAACAAGTCAATCCATCTCTGCACAGATGGACCTAAACCCGTTGGCAGCATTTTCTCAGATAATCTAAATCTAAGCCTCTCTTTCCGTCTTCCAAATCACTGTAACGTGTTCCAGGCGGAAATTTTGGCAATTAAAGAAGCTCTATCCTGGCTGAAGAAAAACGTGATATCTCCAAAGGATCTCCGCATCTTTTCAGATAGTCAGGCCGCTATCAAATCCCTGGACTCAGTCTCACTAAATTCGAAAACCGCCCTTGAATGCCGATCATCTCTTATAGAGATGGCATAGCAGTACAACCTCCGCCTTTGCTGGGTGCCGCGCCACAGAGACTTTCCAGGGAACTGTAGGGCCGATGATCTCGCCAAAATTGGAACCAATCTGCCTATTCTACTGGAAAAGGGTATACCAATCGCTTCGTGCAAATTAATATTAAAGCTAGATGCCAATAAAAGAACAGACCTTAGGTGGACTGTTGAACCAACATGTCTAGCGACTCAACAGATCTCGCTAAAGCTAGATCCGAATCGCTCTAAGAATCTGATCCTTCTAAATAGAAAGCATCTCAGCGCCACCATAAGTGTCATCACTTGACACTGTCTTATAGGAAAGAACGCAAGAAGGCTTGGCGCTTTTACAAACGATTTCTGTCGAAGCTGCATAGATGGGGAGGAAGAGGAGACAACCCTCCACCTACTCTGTTCATGTCCAGCTCTCTCCCAGAGAAGAAAACTTCACTTAGGTACTTTCTTCTACAATGACCTAAACGATCTAAAAAATATAGACGCAACAGTCTCCTCGTCAGAAGCTCAAACTGGTTCCATTAGTTAGTGGATCATAGATGCACGTGGCGTCACAATTGGCCAATAGGCTTAAGTGGGTTGGTGTTTCCAACAGCCACACTTACCTACCTACCTTAGCACGATGCTGGTAATTCCAGCGTATCTGAAAGGCTTATTGTTATATGTTGCGCTTCCTGACACGTATTGCATCACGTATGACCATGTCGGTGGCGCTGCTGTAAAATTTGTAAGCTTGTTCATTGTCGTTTTTATATACACTTCCCACGGTTTTTTGACGAATTCTTCCCAGTTCTATGTAGTCCTCTATTTTTTTGTTCACTCTGAGGCACTCTCATCTCAACTTAGCAATTCAATCGTTCCACAAGTTCATAGTTGCTCTTCCGTTTGCATGTCTTTTTGGTATCATTGATGCAGCGCTTGGCTTATTCTTCGGCTGCGCCTCCGAGTGTTTCCATGCTGCTTATGCATTAATCGAGCATTTTTCCATCTCTGCTACTACTGTTCTATCCTAGCTAACATCTATTCAGCTGTGGTAATAGGGCAGTCATTGACTGGCTTCATCAACCTGGCGACGCCCAATGTTGTAAGTGCTACACATCAATTGTGCTTATTTTACCTCCATGTGGTAACCATCGGGTACCGGTTGTTGCCCAACTGGGCTCGACTGGCTAGACTTTTCAATAAGAGTGTTGAACAAGAGACAAATATAGCAGCAAACGGCAAAGCGACAATTTCAAATGGAAGATTAAAACGAGCTTTATCTGGGCTGCTTCGACATTTTTAGAGTTTCCAAAGTTGGAAACATCTCCAAGGATAAGCCGGGTTCTTGGGAAAGATATGGTGACGGATGAGCCCTTAATGGACCAAGGGCAGCACTCACATCCCCAAAGTGGGTTACTGACTTCGGTTCAACCGGCTCCTTGTCTTAGGAATATTCACAATTGAACTGTCAACGGACCTCCTCAGTTAAATTTACGACCCGAAACGTTTACGGACTATGAATTGAGAGTATG
The DNA here is from genome assembly GCA_963966105.1 of Volucella zonaria. NCBI lineage: Eukaryota > Metazoa > Arthropoda > Insecta > Diptera > Syrphidae > Volucella > Volucella zonaria. The sequence goes on along the minus strand of OZ014530.1, from coordinate 313,385,328 downwards.
CACCTCGAACATACGCAAACTGTAAACCTTTGGTGCTGCTTAAAAACTTGAATCTATCCTCACGCGGTATAAGGCAGATACTATCGCGATCCAGGAGATATGATGATTGGGAAAATGGGAAAATTGTGACATTTATTACAGCTGACTACTCATGTTAGGATGCGGATTCGTCGTGGGAGATCGGCTACTGTCAATGATAATTAACTTATAAGCGATCGTCTGGCTCTGATCAGCATCAAGGCATCATTCTAACACATGAGTCTAATATGTACAACCAGCCCTACCGATGAAGATGGAGACTCTATCAAGGAGGAGCTCTATGACCGCCTGGAGGAAGCCTATGGAGCGTGATATCAAAATTGCACTCGGGAACTTGGACTATGCCAAAATAGGTAGGGAAAACATCTTCGGCGGATTAGTCAGAAATCACAGTCTCCACGACACGACAAGAGACAACGGCTTCCGGTTAATGGATTCTGCAGCACAATCTAACGAGTTTGGCAAGGAAAACAAGATTGCATAGATATGGCCAATAAAATCGCTGAAAATTGTTTCAGGCGTTCACATAATACCGCAGACATACGGAGATCGATGCCTCTTTGTCGTAGTCAAGAGGATCTCCTTTTTTTGTGGACGACGCTAAGGTTCCAGTTCACTGCTTAAAATAACTCGCAAGCAGACTCTCGGGTCCTGCAGCTTCGTTAGAACGAAGGCTTCATATTCCTACCATTACTGCATATTGCTCGGGTGGATATTGACAGCAGCATTTCACTCTTTTCTCCCATTTCAGAGATTAATGTATACGTCATCGGCATAGCTCTTGGCGACTGCAACCGTTAAACGTTTAATCTTCTCACAACCTTTTCTCGTTCTACGGCATCTGAGATATCCATGGACTTATTACTAGTAATACTCCGGGCGGTAGTAAAGCCGATAAACGTGAATTTGTACCCGGAAATGTGTAGGCTATGCTGTCGCGTTGTACTCCCTAAAATGTTCCCTTGTCCTATTTTGGTGTGAAAAAAACACTTTAACGATTTTAACGTCATGCTTACGGCTCGTAGGAGCATTTTCTTACTAGCGTCGTCTTTTCTCTGTGAGTCTGATGTTAGCGAACCAAGCCTCAATGGGGAACGCCACGATGTGTTCACACATTCGCCAAAGGCTCAAGTCGTTTTGTCTTAGCCTGCCGCTTACAACAAGACTTGCACCCAAAACGACGATGCTTCTGTTCTCCATAGCCGCCAAATTTCACAGATTTCGATTCATCCTTTCTCCACCTCATTCAACCATCCAGGAAGTTTGGCCTTCTCTTATGGTTCAGTAGCATATCGGCGTACCTGCTTTGTCTTACCTTGACAGCATTAGAGAATTTGCCGCATAATTAAAAATTCCAGAAGCAGTGGCTTAGATTATATTTTTGGAAAGTCGAGAAACTCATCAATACATAATTACCTAGTCAAAAATACCAGAATCTAACACAAACCCATACACAAAATCAAATCAAAGGAAGACCGACGGCAATATGTGTATTATTACATAAACGAGTGCTTCAAATTGATTCTCATGGTCACATCAAAGTGGCCGCCGGAAAACTATTTGCCAGTTAAAAATTCATTTACATACTCGTACATCCCCGCTACTAAAAGGAGCATTCCTAATCTTTAACTACTCTTAGCTCCTGAAATACACTACAAAGAATCCCGCTTTCTACACGGTCCCACCCACATATTCTGAAGTGCTGCACACTCATGAACATAATCAATAAGCAATTTAATTCTAAAAAAGGTCCTTCAACATTGTCCATAACAAAAGTTTCAAAAACTCATATGCACACTCAAAAGCGACTGCAAAAAATACATTTCCCTAATCCAAGTCCATACTGAAGTCATTGCACATCAAAAACTATCAAAACACTCTTTTCCGCCGAACAATAGGACCACGATGTCCTTTCGAAAGGCAACACTAAGCAAAAAAAGAAATTCAATTTCAATCCAATAAAGAAAGGTGCACAAAGTTACAATACCGATCGGTTTAACTCCTGTGGTGTGTCCAGATCCAGAAGTTGAGGATTTTTGAAAATAAAGGACGAAACTCTTCTCGCTGCTCATACTCGTAATCCTTGAAACTGAAAACAGCTCTAAATTGGCTTAAAATCAAGTCAAGTATGCGCTCCTGTGCACCCATTATGCATCGGTGCGGTCGGCCTAGGGAGAGGGTTCTCTCTGGCAGTTGGTCCTGATCATGAAACTCACTCTATTGATCCTGTAGTGCTGCTAGGTTTGAGGGAAACTTTTTGACTTTTTGTGTGTAATCCTAATGAACTTAAATGATGAAGTTGATTTGGATTTTTCGTGTGATGTGGGTGCAGGATTAACACGACCACTATTGGTACGAATATACGATCTCTCAATTTACGGTTCATTGCATTGGATTGCCGATAGCGATCTCGGTAATAAAGTTCCCTTGTTTTGGTAGAATTAAATAGGTATATCAGAGTGCAGGTGGTGTACACTCATCCTGAAGGGATTTCAAGTACAGTTGCATAATTGTTAGGTAGGCAAACGTAAACAAGACCACAGTGTCTTGTTTCCGTCAGTGGTAGATTCCAAGAAGGATCAATAATCGAATAGAATAGAATTGTTGGTACGTGTACGAGGACGAAATGAAAACTCTCTCACGGTTGGTAATTCATTATTTAATTGGCAGATAATTGTATTTTCGTTGCTGGGGTTGAATTTCGTGAATCACTTTGACATAAAATTGTTTTGGAGACCCAAAAACAGCTTGGCCGACTTTAAAGACAGTTTACTATTGTTCTCGTGCTGGAAAAATTCACATTTTATTGTCCACACTTGGGAGGAGTACGGAAAGTGTTTAAACATACAGGCGAGAGGAGACTATTCAAATTGCAGATACGAAGAAACAGAAGACTCTTTATAGTCCTTCAAGAACGACAGTTTACTTATTTTTTATGCTTCTTGGTTTGTTTTTGAACAAAAAATTATTTCCTTCCTATCAAATAGACACATTCCTTTCGTGTTGCTTAAGTTGTTAGAATACATAGTACTACGACTAGTACGTCAAAGCATAGATATGCAAGAAGGAGCTGAGAGAATGAACTGCAACTAGGGCAAGTAAATGCAGAAGGGTGAGCTGTATACTCCTCTTGAATCTGATGTACACTTACTAGTAATAATCGCCTTATTGTAATCTACATTTCTTTTCGGCTTACAGCGTTTACGTTTACTTACATAAAGGTAGTGCCAGCATCCTGTTTTCCCTGCGATAAAAAAATCTTCTCGCGAAGGCACTCTCTCAGTTTTAATCAGCTCCAGCTTGGTGAAGGGTTTTTGTTATACGGACTTAACAACTAGTCCTTATGTTGCCTCGATAACGATGAGAACGCCGCTGTTGACATGATATAATATAAACGTGTCGTACAACTTGAACTGTAGAGAAGATGCCAGAGCTTAAGGCGAGAATTTTCGGTCACATAAGTCCTCAAACGTCCAACTCGAACATGTGAAGCAGTATATGGTAGAAAATTAAGGTAGAGGATGCTACTAGATATGCTGGGAATTTTTTCAAAAATATTGAGATCCGTGCCTCATCCCAACACCCATTTACAATATCTAGTCTGATCGTCAGTCTTTTGGTAAATCTATTTGCTCTACGATTCTCAGTTACACTTACAGATTGTCATGCCATGTTGTGTCTCTACTTGTACTTACGGGCGTCGGACAATCTCATTTTCTAGATAATAGGTCTCCTTTTCTTCTAAAGACGTATTCGTCTATACGGACAAATCCACTGCGGAAGCTTCTCATTTAAGCATTTGTATAGCCTGTCACTAAAGAAGGCCAACATAAAGTTTTCTCTTCATCCATACCTTTGGCACTTCAGCGTTCGTCCTTTCCTAGTACCGTCATCATCGTTAATGACTCATTAGCTTAGAAAAATAAAAATATCGTAGGTAGGTAGGTAAGAGTGGCTGTTGGAAATATCAACCCACTTAGGCCTATTGGCCCAATGTGATGCCACGTGGATCTATGATCATCTTACTGATGGAACCAATTTGAACTTCTGACGAAGCGTAGGAAACTGTTTACGTCAATATTCTTTAGATCGTTTAGGTCATTGTAGAAGAAAGCTCCTAAGTGAAGTTTTTTCTCTGGGAGAGAGCTGGACATGTACAGAGTAGGTGGAGAATTGTCTCTTTCTCCTCCTCGTCCATGCAACTTCTGCAGAAATCGTTTGTAAAGGCGCCAAGCCTTCTTGCGTGCTTGCCTATGAGGCAGTGTCCAGTGATGACGCCAATGATGGCGCTGAGATTTTTGTTTTTTATAATTTGCGCGCGCTTAAGGGATTATTTTTTTTAGTACCCTTAAAATGTTTGCACACAGCATGGGCGAAGGAAAATCAGGGAGGACAGAAAGTGAGGTGCCGGTGAACGTTGGTCTTAAATGTTTGAAGGTTATAATGACTAGGAAATAAAGAGCTAGGCAGGGCATTCCATAAGCGAGATGTAGGGCTTAGGAATGAATCACGATATTTTAGAGTACGTCCGAAAGTGGGCTTGAGGGTATACTGATGAGCATTCCCAGCGAGACGGGTGTTACGGTTAAGAGTTTGAGCGGAATGCTACTGGCGATTTCTATGGAGCACTGGTGTTGGAAATTGCGACAAAACAGTGTGAGACAGGAGACATTACGTCGGTGGTCGAGGGTGTCCATTGTTTGAGTTTTATCGCACGGCTTTGAATCCTATCTATCAGGTGCAGAGATGTTTTGGGCGCACCTGACCAGATGTGGGCATTGTACTCCAATTTTGGACGGATAAATGCCTTATATATTGAGGCCAGATCAATGACGATGACACCTGCTTGCTTTCACACAAAATAATGGACCTACAACAAATGGTTCTTCTTAGAAGCAGAGGCGTATTCAGTAAGCTCAACATAAATACTGGCAGGATCAGAAAATACGGCCCTAAGCATTTGTGTCTCCAAGATTAAAAACAACTAAACGATCAAATCAACATTACTCGACAACAAGCCAAGAAGGTAACTGACTCACTTTCTATTCGAAATGCCATATTATCTCAGGATCAATAAGCAAAGCTTTGTTAGGTATAGTAGCAAAAGTCTGCAATATTTTTAGTACTGGCACTGAAACCAAGCTGAGACTGTGTCGATCCAGTGTAGATACAACGCCACTCAATGTTTTTTTTTTTTTAAGAAACCTTAATTGAGGCTCCAATGGTCATTATAGCCTAGAACCACCTCCATCTGAACTCGTAAGGCATTACTTGGTGGGGGTCGGCTGAAAGCTTTAATTTTGAATCCTACCCTTCTTCAGCAAGTATGTCGGCAGGTAACTTCGAAGATATTACCCTTATATCGCTTGAGGGAATCTAGACACTTCGCAGCATTTTTGGCGACATCAAATATGGGGTTATTCCAACGTAAGTTTTCATTGATACACACCGAGAGGATGGAAAGTTTATCGGTTTCGACGATTCAGGTGCCATTTATGGATAACGGCTGGGTGTTTAAATTTCGCTTTAACGACAGCAGATAGCATTGTGTTTTGGAAGCATTTAATTCTACTTTGTTAGCGGTTATTATCAGAATTCAATGAGCTTAACATACGCTGGCGTTCCCATTCTACAGCCGAACAGCAGGGAATGAATATGAAAAGCAGAGAGTACTGTCATCAGCAAAGGATTATATTGGATTAGAAGTAGTAGACAAGAGATCGTTGATGAAAATTAAAAATAGTGTCGGAAATAGAATTGAGCCCTGGGGCACACCAAAATTTCTCTTGAGAATATCAGACTTGGCACCACCCAGGACAACTTGAGTTCAACGTTAAGAAAGGTAATTTGCAATCCATTGAAGAAGAGAGTCGTCGATCCCAAAAGCATGCATTTTCTACAGAAGAGCCTGACGCCTAATTCTGTTAAATGCCTTAGAAATATCAAGTGCAACTATCTTGCTTTCATAAGATTGATGAACGCCTTGGTTCTACTTTTCTTTGAAGTATGCCATCAAATCACCAGTGGACATGTTGCTATGAAAACCGTACTGCCGGTCATTGAGAGGTTTTCGTGTTTCGAGATATTTCATTAGCTAGCGGTTTATCAGCGTTTCCATGAATTCGGAAAGAAGGGACGTATTTGCTGTTTTCCATCTGCTCGGGAAGTGTCTTAAAGAGTAGAATTGATGAAAAAGCTTACGCAGAAGAACGGGAGATATACCATCTGGACCAGCGGATTTGTGAATGTTAAGATCTTTAAGTACTCTTGCTACTACACGAGTGCGAAAGTGGATTTATCCCATGGAGGTCTCGACGCATTCGAGTGCAGGCGGTGACAAAGCACAATCTAGGAGTGTTGAGCTAGCCGCAAAGTGTGCAGCAAGCAGATTGGCCTTGTCCAAAGAGCTGACAGCTGGAATGTCATTGTAAATGAGCTTTGGGATGGAGGATGAGGCAGAATTTCGAATATTTTTGACGAACGACGAACAATTTTTACTACCTTTGGGACATTGTAGTATTTTTTGCTTCAGTTTTTTGTCGTATTGGAATTTTACACGTTTGAGAAAGGCGTTGCAGTCATTTCTGGCTCGTTTGAACTTTTTTTTCAATTTTCCTCAGTTGGGGATCTACCTGTGTTTCACTAAGTGCCAAAACAGCTGGTCTGTATTTGCAGACTTGGACGTACGCAGGAAGTAATTACTTTTTAACCCGCGTATATTGTCAATATCCACTCTGAATTTCCGAGTCACTATAAAGAAAGACAAACACTAAAAACACAAACACCGACGTTACTAAGCGTAGATGTGAAGTACAAATTCAGAGTTGGTTTACCGAAACAAATTGTTGTAGGTGCTATGCCCTCACAACAATAAAAAACAGCACACCAACAAAATTCATACTCACAGCCCGCTATCCATCGGTGAGTGTATGTCTCGATCACTACACGCGCTGTATGACAATGTAATATAGCAACGGCAGTGACCGAGTGCAAGCAACAGTTTGACCAGGGACAGGAAGGATGTGATACCTGATGTCTGGATTGCGTGTCGTACTCATAAACCCACGTCTCGTCTCCAGTAATGATCCTTTTGATGAATGTGGTATCGGATTCAGCCTCGCAAATCATCTCTTTTGCAACGTCAACACGGTCTTTTTTTTTGCATGAAATTGAGGTCTTTTGCCACCAACTTTGCTGCTACACGACGGAAACCCAAATCGTTAACCAGAATGTCTTGGACGGATCCATAGGCAATGTTCAAGTCCTTCGCTATCTCTCTGATGGTTAATTTGCGGTTATTGGCCAACATTTCTTTTACTTCATGGTCGACGTCGATGGTCTGCCACTGGGTTCATCATCTTCGATTGACTCACGACCACTTTTGAACCGCTCGCGCCCGTGCCACTGGTAAACGACCGTTTTCTTTAGAGAATCGTGGCCGAAACACTTTTCCAACATTTCCAACGTTCGCGCATCAAATCTGTTTTTTACGCAAAATTTGATATGAGTTCAAGTTCGTTGTTGCAACACACACAGTGATAGATGTACTCTTGGCTACGTAACTTTTGCATATATCAAGCTATGATGCTAAGATTTAGAGGGAATGTCAACATCAGATTTGCCAACTTAACAAAGCAAACAGATCTCAAATCGGGAAAATAGGTGCGCCACACGGTGGCTATTCCGGGAATTTTTTGGTGGTATGGTACAACAATAACATATTTTTTAGAATAGTTACATATACATACATCAATCTCAACAATCGCTCTTCTTTTTTTTAAATTGTCCCCATTCCACAAATGCAACAAATTACTGCCATTCATCCAGTAATCCCCACTTAATTGCGCATCCCTTACACAAAAGGACGCAAAACCAAGAAAATACGAATATCAAGTTCATTTATTACGCGGCGACAAATGCTATTACGAAGCCATTTAAATTTCATCCCCCTTTCGAGTAGAAAATTTACCGTAGCAATTCCCAGGATACAAATTCGGTCAACAAAGCATACTCATACTACTAAACCAGCCAACGGGAATACGTCATATCCGCATCCGAATAACAGCCAACGCCAAGTGAGCAATCAATAAAATCAACAATACGAATATCTACATAGCAACACTATCACTGTGACTCCGCATCCACTTAGTATTACTTGCCACTTTGTCCTTTAATTCATCCCCTAATGACAAGCAAGGAGTTGCTACTGCTACTGCTACTGCTACCGCTGCTACTGATACTGTTTCTATTCCTGTAACTACATCAATTCCCGAGGACCCTCATAGAGTTGCCTGATTGCTTCTCTCGACATTACCCTTGTCCATGAATTCAGTCAGCTTCATCATAGTCGTTCATTGTTAGATGGTATAATGAGGAAAATCTTTTGGCTAACTACCGAGTATCCTGCAAAGTTGATGGCGATCCATTAAAGAATTTGACAACACCCGGATCAGAGAGCTAGAGTTAAGAAGAAGGGTGGAAACGGTAAAGCGACACCACGAACGAGACAATCGGGATTATAATGACAAGGGTAATAAAAAGGAAATTGTCGCTTTTTTCTACGCTTGCCATTACCAACCACCACCCCTCTGCGCACAACCCAATTCATTTATTTTATGAGTGCTGATAATCAAGATGGCTGAAAAAATAATAGACTCAAGACTCAGGAGTCAGGACTCAGGACTCAGGACTCAGGACTCAGGACTTGGCTCAGCTCTCAGAGAGCAACAACAACAGGAACGACGACGGGTGAACGGATGTTGAAATAGCCAACCATACACATTATGGCATTTTCTATATACTAACACGGATATGGATACGTACAGTCAGACTCATAGTCCTCGTCATGTCGTGTTTGCGAAGGGAGGAATTCCTGTTTTAAGGGTTGTTCTCCATATGCACAATCAATTCTCTATTCTCAGTTCTACAAAACCCGAGAGTGGATTTCGAATTTATTCGCAGAATGCGCATGCGTTTTGTCAATATATTCACACAGATTTTCCGGGGATTTTTCTTCGTCCTTTTTTTTTGGTTTTTCTAGTTTCCAAAGGGAGAACAAACAATACTAGGGGAGGATTTTAATTTTCCTCCTTTTAACAAATGGACAGTGAGGAACGACGTCGATGACACAACGGACGACAAACGATCATAATCTGCGGAGCGTGTCGATAATGAAAACATTAAAATTGAGTTTTATTTGACTTTTTCCTCCCCAAATACTCGTCGTATCCTCCGTGGCGGGGTGTCTGTAACCGTTGGCTATTAACTCTCAACCCTTTCAGAGCTCAAGTAGGAACTCTTTCATACTCGTACTCGTATTCTATTCTTATTCGTCTCATAAATTAAAGGAAGTTTTTGAAGGATTAGAACGTTTTCGATTTTAATTAATTTTAACGATATTCTTTCCGGTTTGGATATTGGGCGATAACTGTTTGATGAGGCTTTGTTGGCACTTGCAAAATGGGAAATTTTAATGCAGCGATCAGATGCGATTATATTTTTTTTTTCTTTAAATAAAACGTGTTAAGGATTTACATAGATAATATGTATCTTTGAAAGTGTTTGCAATATTTGTTGGTACATGCTCAATTGTTCTAATTTTTTGAAATTTGAGAGCTCAGTGTCAAAAATGTCTGTCTCGCAAAAATATTTAAATACTTCGCAACTACTGGAAAGACGTTTTTTTTTTTAAAGAGTTGCTATTTCAAGAATTATATTCAAAAGCATCTTTTCATGGCATATTTCTCGATCTGATCATACTCACAAGATTAGAAATTACGACTGCTGCGAGGGTAACGATGTACCTACTGCTCATATCCTGTATTTGTAATGGCAGATCGACCGTATCATTACGGAATACTTTACTTTATATTGCATGTCTATGGCACTATACTTACAAGAATGATGTCAAAAAAGTCACATGATAGCGCGTCACCCTGTCTGAGACACCTTTTGCGCCAAAAAAATCGGCGATGTTTCTTCCGACTTTGGCAGAGCAGCGAGAGTTCTCCATCGACATTCTGGATAGTTGAACGAGTTTGGCAGCGATACCAAGGCCATTTGTATCTTCGATGTCTTCGCCTGTAGTTCGCAGAAGTGGTTCTTCCAAGTTTTTAGGACAGACTGCATCTCTATTGGGTAGTCTTAGCAGGCTTCGGGTTAGGCTTAATTGGCCTGCACGTCCGTTTTGACTTTTGGTAAAATTTCCGAACAGTAGCATCTCTCGATACTTTCAACTTCGTGGTTGTCGAACTCCTTCTTTTACCTTCGGAGAAGTTTGTGTTCGATATATACTCGTATTTTCTCTGTGAAGGAGCTCTCAAATTTCCCATTTAGCTGAAAGTTCACCTCTGTATTCATCGTCGAACCACGGTTTCTTGTTTGTGGTCGCCTTGTGATACTTAGCACTTCAGAGCCGGCATTTCTGGTGTCCTCATTGTAGCATTGACACTGGTCCTCCGCATTTGATATTGAAGCGTTATTATGAGAGACGTTGAATGAGACCCATTCGGCAAAGGCTCTGGCGGTCTTTTATGAATGTTCGTTAAAGCTTATCAATGTATTTTCCTGGCGCTGTAATTGATGTCAGTATTTGTGCTTATGCTACTACAAGGTACTAGTCCAAGTCCGTATTGGCACCTCCGCATGCATGGACGTATAGAATACTGGATGCCCGTCATACGTCTACCGCAATGTGATCACTTTGACATTTTGTATTTTGCTCAGGAGCCAATATTTCGTTGAATTGCAAATTTTATAAACCTAAGTCAGTTTCATCATCAGTGATGTCACACAAGCTGTCCATATCCACTGCGCTGCCAAAGGTGACCTCTTTTCCTATTTTGCACCGAATCTTGTCACTGTTTATAGGTTCCTACGTAGCGCCGTTTTCCTTCGTTAGGGCATGTGCACAAATAAGACTGAATTAGTGAATTTAGCTCTGGTAAATCACCAATCATCAGTTGCCCACTTATATATACCACCTTGATCAAAAGGTTGCCGCACCACACCCACCGTGTAGCGCTCCCATTGTTCCGATTTGAGTTCTGATCCTTTTGTTAAGTTGGTAAATCTGTTGTTGACATTCCCTCTAAATCTTAGCATCATAGCTTGACATTTGCAAAAGTTACGTAGCCAAGAGTACATCTATCGCAGTGTGTGCTGGCGATTTTTTACAATTTTAGAAATGGATTTAAATTTGCAACAACGAACTTGCACTCGTATCAAATTTTGCGTAAAAAACGGATTTAATGGTGCGTGAACGTTGTAAATGTTGCAAAAGTGTTTTTCGACAACGATTCTCTAAAGAAAACGGTCGTTTACCAGTGGCACGAGCGGTTCAAAAGTGGTCGTGAGTCAATCGAAGTAAAAGAAATTATGGTCAATGACCGCAAATTAACCATCAGAGAGATAGAGGAGGACTTGAACATTGCCAATGGATCCGTCCAAGACATTTTGGTTAATGATTTGGGTTTCCGTCGTGTAGCAGCAAAGTTGGTGCCAAAAGACCTCAATTTCATGCAAAAAAGAGACCGTGTTGACGTCGCAAAAGAGATGATTTGCGAGGCTGAATCATCATAAGGATCATTGCTGGAGACGAGAGTGGGTTTATGAGTACGACACGCAATCCAGACATCAGGCAAGTGAATGGCGTTCACCAAATGAGCCGAGACCAAAAAAACCACATCGTTTTCAGTCAAAAAAGAAGGCACGGTTTTCATAGATTACAACGGTGTAGTGCATCATGAGTTTTTGCCAAAAGGCCAGACAGTAAACAAAGAGTTTTCGTATTATTTGGGCGTTGTGAGACGTTTGCGTGAAGCAATTCGCCGAAAGAGACCAGAATTTTGGGCAGAAAACTCGTGGATTTTGCACCATGATAACGTACCGTCGCACAGTGCCATCATTATTCGTAATTTTTTGACGAAAAATGCAACAAATACCATCCAACAGACATCGAATTCACCTGGTTTGGCTCCCTGTGGCTTCTTTCTGTTCAATCGAGTTAAAAAAGCACTACGGGGAACGCGTTTCAGCAGCCGAGAGGAAGTAATGGAAAAATCGCAGGAAGCACTGATGGACATACCGAAAACCGAATATAAAAAATGTTTCGAGGATTGGATCAAGCGTTGGCATAAGTGTGTTGCAGTCGGTGGGGACTACTTTGAAATTCCGGGATGTTTTTGATCAAGGTGGTATTGCTGGCGAATACTCGGTTTAGAACCGAAGCAAAATGCTCCTTCCATCTCTTCAGTTGATCCCCATCGGATATAAGCAATGAACAAATCAGAATTGGCTTCTTACATTCTTTTTATTTCGATTCGAAAAGACTTCAATCTTCCTCCAAATTAGTCTTCAGTGACTTGTTTAGAAGTGTTCTGGTTTCTTTCGAAATTGCTGCAGATATTTGTCCCACCAAGGAACGGGTGATCTGCAGGATTGTTTTCTAGCTGGATAAAACACTTGGTGAAAGGTACCAATCAGGTTCTTATCAGCTCCTGTCGCTTTTGTTTTGTCCTGAGCTTCGGGCTAGCACTGTTGGACATGCGAAGTTCCTCTTCGTATCGTGCTTAGTTAGTTGTCTGCAGATTCCTCCCCTTAAACAAAGTCGAAAACTCCCGTCCGATTCTGAATTCAATGTGCTTTTAAGCCTCTGCACATTTACTCGTAAACCTCTGGTAGTACTTTCCAGCCTGCAATCTCTGTAGGATACGTGTTGGATAACGTTAAGTTGATTACTTGATGTCTTACTCTCGTAACAAAAGTGGGCTGAAAGTCAACATTTTTGGCAACCAGGTCACCACGCTTCGAATATATCGGGGTCACAATGTTCTTTTCAATGATTTGCTTTGTTAGCATAGTCCAATTATCTCGAGTGCCATATCAGGCTGATGTGAGCAAATTAGGCTTGGAAGCGGATTGTTAAACGAAGGCTTAGAACTTGACGCATTAGTCTACCACATACAAATCGCTCTAGCGGCCACCGAAGTACATGTGACAGTTTTCCATCCCCTTAGCAGTCTATGACCTGCTTAAAATTCGAACATCATTGTCCTTTTTCGTTTTGCAGGTTTGTCAACCATAAATCCGTCGCTGCCTGAGGCTATTAAGCAAATTTCGCGCTTGACGTGGCGGTATGACCTCTTGGCCAAAAGCTATCGGAGCTAGTAACCCATTTCAAGAATATGCGAGTTACCGTTCGCCTATTAGGGGTTCATCCGCCATGGTATCGATTTCAACAACAAATTCAGTCCTCCTTCTGAGACCCAGTGATTTCTGGCAGAACATTACGGATTTGTAATTTTCTCAAGTCAAGCCCGGTTGAACGACACTACTATCCGGAGACTAACATGAGATAGTAAAAGCACAGTTGATACCTGTTCATCGTTATATCACTGGGCATCGCCAGTTTGATGCCGCTTAGTAGGCACTGACCTAATTGTACAACGTCCAATCGGGTTAGACATTATTGTGAAATTTTAACTGTCTGGTTCTCTCATGTTCATTGTTCAGACATCAAATCCCTGTCCTATTTTAGCTCAATTTTTCGTCTGCTAGTAGAATGCGTTTTATTCTTGTCAAGAACCGATTTTGTTAGGCCCGACACATGGTCCGCATTTACTTTCAACAAAACGCTGCGCCTCACAGCTAGCGATGCAATGGATTAAACGCTGAAGAATTTCCGATCCGAATTATCTCACGAATGACAATCGTAGGTACCCAAATAGTATATTGCGTCAAACAAAATGCCAATATTTTGTACGAAACGACACACAATCTTTCAGTCCATCGGACCTTACACCTTTTTCCCAAAAATCCATTTAATTCCCTTGCAAATGATCAACTTAATGAATAAATCATTTATCGCTCGCCTACATTACTCGTTGCTCAATAAAAAATTCAACACCAATCCGCTGATAATAATATTGAACAAAACATTCGTTCATCTCCACAAAAGTGTCAAGTCTCACTTGAAGGCAGACATACTTGTATAAATGTGTCATATCACTTGTCGAATCACTAAACTGACACGTTATTCTCTCTCAAAAAAATTCAAAAAAAAAAGAAAAAAAATCGCTTGCCTCCAAAAATTTATTAATTCCGATCGCACTTTGCGCTCGCACTATGTGCCCGATGAGTTCAATTTCTATGCGAAAACCAAAAAAATCTTATACCCGGAGATAAGAAAACTCATTAGCGTATAAATTTGTGTAAAAACAAATATGGAGATTTTTTTGAAATTGACTTATTCTCAGATTGAGATACACTCGCGCCAAGATCTGGGTAATTACACAAGTACGTGTTTCGGAACCAAATCGGAGCGATTAAATTTGGTATGCAAGGATCTGAAATGCGATCAATCATCACAAGCGCATATCAATTCGGACGGGAAATGTTTTTATGGATTCAATTCAAAATTCAACGGATTAATCAGTTTGAAGATTACAAAAGCAATAACAATAAACTGATTCGCTGAGGAAAATATAAAAATCAATGGTTTCGACGGAAATTCAAGTGATTATTCATGGATGATGCAGATGTACTCGCACTCGCACTCGTACTTGTACTTGTATCTTTGGAATTTTAAAAGATCCCGGTTTTATGACGAGTATGTGCTCTTATGTGCTTATGTTGAATAATAAATTGAAAAATTAAAACAGTCACTTCAGAACGTTTAGTTTGATCTGGTTTTTTTATAATGTTGCCGCTATAAGCTCAAAAGGAAATTGCCAATGTTCTTCAAGGTCTTAGTACGCCTTTCTCATTCCTTTCTCCTAGTTGTGGTGTTCCATATGTTTTACCACTTAAATGTCCAAGTTACTCGTAAATGCCGATATTTTCCACATCTTGGAGAACTTTAGCTTTAGGTAAAGACTTTCAAATACAATTTCCAATGAAGCCGTTCGAAGACTATTTTTAACTCTTATGAATCCTACGTGAACCAAAAAAAGGATGCTATAAGATCCTTAATCATATCATATATGCAATCATATCGTAAATATTGCAGCTTGGGTGTGAAAAAGCAAGATGTCGCGAGAAAATCTACCCCGACGGAAACCTCGAAACGCTCAGACAAAGTATCTGTCGAGGAAATTAAATCTTGGTCGGCATCTTGAAAGTGTTAATTTGCCCTTTTTTTTCAAAATGACTGCAAACAAGAGACGACCATTCCAGTAGCCGTATACTACATTTACTCAGTTGCACCACCGAAATTTCAAGTCTGTTTCTGCATCCTTATGTAGGAAGTTTCTAGTTGCGAATACAACCCTATTATGTCCAAATAGCCACTGTGAATGTGGAATAAAAGCATCTGTGGCTTCGGATATCATGAGCATACCCTACACGGCACCACGTCTAGTAACGGACTTAGGCTTATTGATTTTGCGCGGGGACGAAATATCACTACAGCAAGCACATAGTTTCAACACAATACACAAAAGAGGATATGGCGTTCTCCGGACTGTGAAACGCTAAATCACATTGCTATAGACGTAAGGCATGCCCTCAGTATTCTGTGCACCCGAACGGTCAGGGCAGTCAACGTCGACTCTGAGCTTCTTCTTGAAGCTAAGCTGCGCATGAGGGTCTCCCAAGTGCCAAAACAAAGAAGAACTAACGTGGAAAACTAATTCCAGGAGACCGCCAAAATTTTCGCCGAACACGTATCCTGAAATCTTTTAATGCCTCCTATGCCGCCATACCGAAGGCCAGTGGCAACGCTGCCAACTTGAAATCAGAGACGCCGCAACTGACGTGCTGGATTTCACCCGACCACTAGCAATGAATCCGTGATTTGATGAAGGATGAGAGCTGCTCGTACGCTCTGCGAGCAGAAGAGACGGAATGAACATCGGCTTGTCCAGAAGAAGAAAAAATAGCACGAGAAGCGGTCGATCATCGGAAATATTGCAAGGCTGTACTACAGGAATAATTTACGGGAGTTTTACCAACAGGTAAAAAGAACGTGCCAAGGCAAGCAAACTCGTACAGGAGCCTGTTGAGATGTAGAAGAAGAACTTGTAGTGGAGTCACAGTCGGTGCAGAGAATATGGCAACACTTTTTCTGCTGACTGTATAATGTAGAAGAAGCCCAACATCCGTCGTCAGGCAGAATAGACCATTCAACTTAGACGAGGATAGCAAAAACTCCCACCCACCTGACCTAAACGAAGTAAACAAAGCAGTTGAAGCTGACGGCTTACCGGCCGAGATATTTAAATCTGTTGAAAATGATTTTGTGGAGAGCATACACCAACTCATCTCGTAGATCTGGTGAGAAGTGTGTATGGCTGATGAATGGAATTTGAATATCGTTTGCCCGATTCACACAAAAAGAAAAGGCCTTAACTACGCCAACGATAGACGCAGAGTCTTTCCAACTCCGCATACAAGATCTTCTCTGCCATATGTATTGTGGGAACGTCTGAAACACTTCATCAATAGACTGATTAGCCCCTATCCGTGTGATTTCACACCAGGGATGTCCACAATCGACCAAATCTTTCACTCCCCCAGATCCTGGAAAAAACTCAAAAAATCCGTATCGATACCCACCATCTATTCATCGAATTTAGGGCCGTACGTTTATAGCATTTATAGAGCCATGTCTAGCTTTGGCGTCAGTGCCAAACTCATCCGTCTCTGTAGAATGGCGATTGAAAATGCTCGCTGCTCAGTCCAGGTCGATAACGACATAACCGAGACCTTTGGTGATAACAGGTTTTAGGCAAGGTGATAGGCTGTCAGGTGGCTTGTTTAATACGTATTTTGCGAAACTCTGGAGGCACAACCTTTCAAAAGTCTTTATATCTACAGCGGGCTGTCACCGGTGCTTTCGCTGGTATTGAAACGAAAGCTGTAAAAATAGCTCTAGCGGTAAATGAGACAAAACCAAGAACACGCTGTCAAGAAGAATGGGAAAACTACATTGACGAATTGGACAGAACGTCACAGTCGACAGCTAGAATTTCGATGTAGTAAAGGACTTTGTCTACCTTGGGTCTGCTATAAATTCTGCCAACAACACCTCACCAGATATATAACGAAGAATCACTCTTGCTAATCGCTGTTTCTTTGGGCAACGTAGGCAATTTAGTAGCAAAGCCCTATTCCGATCTTGATCATCCCAGTCCTACTTTATGTCGCAGAAGCATGGACTCTATAGAAGGTGGATGAAGATATCCTTAGTCGTTTCGAGAGAGTAGTCCTTTGAAAAATATGTAAATTCAACTAGGACCTAGTCAGACAACTGCGCATTAAGTCGCCTAAGAAAGCGAGGACATGTAGATAGAGCGAATGGACACCAGTGCCCCGGACAGCAGAGTCTTCGAATCTAGAATCGGATTAGAGGGAGACCTCGTCGATCAGGGGTAAGCTAAAGATTGAACTAACTAGATAGGCTTGTTAGTTGAGGGCCAGGTTCACCTCGAACTGTAGAACCACCTATGGAGTAAGCAAGGTTTCGGTATAAAAGGGATTTCAGAGCACTATACCACTATATGGCGACCGATCGGAAAGGTCAAAATTGCTTTCATCATCTAAGTTTACAAGACAACCAGACCGGAAGCATTCAGAAAATCTGATGATATTTAACTGAGTCGAAAGCAGTGACTCTGTCTCATGCTTGAGGCTCGTTTTAGAGACCAAAACCAGTTCGCAGTACACTGTTATCACTGGAGCTGCAAGTAATAAAACTGCGTGCCCACAGCTGGAATCTGTTGTTGGTTATGATGACAGGTGAGGTCCCAAAATCAAGGGCAAAAAACTGCTCTACAAATGCATTCTGTGTTCAAGATGCAACATTCCTACCAACGGAGAATATCCTCCAAGAACTACTTAGCGTTGGTTATCTTCAGCGACACTAAGGTGTTATAGACAGCGCGATTTCTGAGGGCGTGAGTAATTCGGCCAGATAAAGTGACGTAACATAAATAAATCATTAGTTTTGTGGATAAGAGCGTTTCTGGTGAAAACAACTGTGATTGCGTATTCTGATTGGGGTCAATATAAGATGGCGGTGCGTGGTAAATCGGAGTTCCCGCAACCATGTCCATATTGCTATGGGGTATGCTACTGGACTCACTGTTTTACACTCCCAACAGGTCTAAGGTATATACTCAACCACATGCAGATGATTTAGCTGTACTCTCAGTTGGATCTTGTTTTACGGTTGCCTGCTCTGAATCGCATGCAGCCTCAGACGTGATCAACTAATGGTGGACTAAAACCTAGCTTTCAGTCAATTCTCTTAAAACTGAGGTTGTTGTTTTAGCGAGGAGGACGAAGCACATTTGTTTCACTCATATAACGCTTAAGTCCATCACTATCAGTTTCCTTATGGACTTCACATGTCACTTTGAAAAGGTCCAATGTATTGTCGGCATGTAAAGCAGATTTCGGCGAGACATGGGGATTGTCACCGAAATAAATCTTTCTGATCCACACGGCAGAACAAGCTTTCACGAAAATATGTCATCGAGTCCACAATCTTGATAGCCTTTCGCGCCAACTGTCTTTTGACTCTGGTCTTATAAACATGGCATCTTAGGCAGTGACACCAAAACTCGAGTTGATGCGAAAGTACGAAATGGATGTCGTTGGCCAGAATCCGAAACAAGTATATGAATGTAGTCCGGCCTGTAGAGATGGCTCCAAATCCGATCTAATATTAGAGGTCTGTGTCTATTCGGAAGACGAAAACGCCAAATTTCACTCATCGTTAGGAAAACTTGCGTCTGTCTGCTATGCGGAGATCTTCGAAATATTGATGGTAAATAACTATTTTGTAAAAATGAATGGAGTAAGCGAGGTATCAGCGATTGCAGCGTTTACAGAGCGCATCAAGCTGCGCTTAAGCCCTTGGTACATCAAGAAGGCGTCCATCTGCTCAGTCGGATTGAACTTACTGAGTCTAATTTGAGTCCTAGTTTGGATTGGGATCACGAGAAACGAAATCGCCAATGAATTTTCTTGGAAAGGCTGAGAACAGAGATTTGTAGGACCCGACCCTTATAAGGATAGTCATGCGTTTCTGTTCAGAGTTTCCATTAACAGTTGAGATTCATGCGAGTGTCTCTATAAAATCACTCATATTACTGTGCTAGGCATAAGTCGCATGACGAAACCGTAGAGGGCTATCACTGTGGGTACTCATCTTACACTTCATCACGTTGATACTGTAGGAACCTTATAATTGAAACATTTACTCATCTTTCTACAAAAATCTGAGGAATTCTAGTAAAAGCAAAATACAAAGAATACGATGAACTAGTGAAAGAAATAGATATTATGGCATACTATGTAACTGTCTCAATTCAAGACGTATTTATGACCATCCAATGTGATTAAGGAAATGTAGTTGTATATTGCGTTAGCACTGAAAGTCATGTCATTTATTTGGTAAGGCAGCTGACTAAATCCGTTTCTGACAGAGATTTGAGGGCTTTGAGTGTCCGACACAAAATCATTTTTGTTTTCGCCTTCTAGCTCAACAACTCCCGGATGATACTTTTTTCGTACTATTAAGCCACCTTGATTCATCTATTGACACCATCATCAAGGCGGATATCATTCGCACAGTCCAAAACTTATTTTGCGGCTGATTTTGAATGATAGCTTATGGGCCAGGAAGGTCCTGGGTCTCAAAATATCTCTCCGGTCAGCTCGAACTCTAATTAGCTTATCCACCTCAAAAATAAAGGTGCTCATCGCTATGTTCTGCCTAACGATTCGGTGCTGGTTGTCTTTTTTTGAAGACAGGACAACTTTGTTTCGGTAAGACCACTTTTGCTGTTTATACCTTAGGTTAGGTTAGGCGAAACAGGGGTATTATAGATATACCATCGCACAGACTGCAGGCACCAAAATGGGCCCATCGCGATCCCTGTGGAACCAGTTGAATTTATATTCAAATGGTAAAAACCTGAACAATCTGCCTCCATCCTCCCTCTATGAACATCGAATTTGTCTGCAAAAGCCCAGAAAGCCTTTGAAGTTGGTGCTGTCTATTTCCTCTAAGTTTTCGAAAAAGTATTTCCTTAAAAATTTTCTTCGACTACTCGATATTGCCTCGCATTCACACAGTATGTGTGTTATCTCCTCAACAGCTTGCAGATCACATCAGAATCCGCAATTATCCATATTTGACAATTTGAGCCTCTTTGCGTGTTTTCGCAGGAGACCGTGTTCTCTAGAATTCCTATTACTGTCCTAAGCTTATCTCTGTTAAATTTTATTAACTTCCCAGATCTTTTGCCGTCAAAAAGCAGCAAGAGAGCCTTGGATACCCCGTGTTCTTCAAGACTAGACCACCTTAGGTTGGCAGTCTTTCCGATTTTTCCTCAATAGTTTCCCTCAATATTCAAAGGGGTGGTTTGATGTCGAGTAGCCTTGCTTTTAGTAGCCCTCCTTTTCTTTCAACCTCGTCCGCTCCTGGTACCCAGCACAGCCTTACCCGGTGTTGACTGCATAGTGCCTTAATCACTGCGTAACAACCGCTGACTGTATCAGAGTTGGCGTTGGTTGATTCCATTGCCTTAAGTGCGGCCAAGAACCCCTGATTGGAAGACACTGCTTGCGTCCGGTAGTCTCACAGAGACTTTTAGTTCTGGGTCTTCTGAGAAGATACCAAAACCTGTTCATTTGGCCTGATTAATGCCTTGTTTTACCCAGTCCTCTCTCTTCGAATAAATTATATCGTACGGGATGTCGAAGTCGACCAGGGAAGGAAATTCATCCATTAGAATTGGATTGCCTGGCAGTAGCTCCGTCACGGCCGTGTCACGTCCGAAACTACTGCTGTTGAAGTAAGTGAGTTAGTGAGTCTTATCGCACTGTTGCCAGCAAGTTGTTTGATCTGTAAATTAAGCCGTCTCAGGTGCAAAAAGGTGTCCAAAGCTGTAGGAGGGGTGGTACGGAGCGCACCTGTAATGGCTATGGAAGCCATTATTTTTTGCTTTCCCCCTACTAGTGCTAGTATGTAAGTATGGGTCTTGCTACCATCGATTTTTTTTTTTTCCTTTTGGGGGGAGGAGAAATGCTTTACGCACCATAAGGAGGTCTGTTGGCGTTGACCATCCCCGTGTGTCCGGCTCTCTCCGCATGCTTTCGGGTCATACGGACTAAAACTCCTCCCAACCCTGTATCTTCTGACACAATCCCTGGGACCGCTCTTCGCATTACTTCAAGGGGCTGTGACCCTACACCCTTTCGTGTTTACGTGCTTTCCCGGTATTGTTCTTCTTCTCTTTTCTTTCTTCTAAGAATATCTTCCACAAACTGGCAAATTCTTCCCCAGTTCAGGTCACTCGTCAGCATTTTATCCACTTGAAGGGTTGAAGGCACCAATGCTGTTTTCCAGTGCTGTGCGTTGGGCTTCCCATCTTCTGCAGGCAAAAAATGTGTGATGTACGTAGTCTGCTGGGGAGTCGCCGTACTGGCAGGCTGGGCTATCCGTTTTGCCGATCCTATGTAAAAATATTTCCGTGTCCGGTGAGGAACTGGGTGACGAAGTAATTGACCTCCCCGTGTTTCCGGTCTTTCCACTCAGCCACATTTCTTTTCGTCTTCACTGTCCACCTTCCTCTGCTTTCCGAGATCCAGCGCTCTTGCCACTTCCGTATCGTTTGCTGCTCTGCTTGGTCGATTGCGAGCCAGAAAGTTAGTTTTGTCTCAAGCCTCAATCCCAAATACCTCACCGCGTCCTTACTCTTAATGCCTTCAGAGCCAATTTGGAAATATATTTGTGTCGGGATATTCTTCTTCGTCAGAAGGACTATCTCAGTTTTCTCTGTTGCCAAACTAAGATCGTGCTTATCCATCCAGAAGGTTGTTCGTCACATGACTTGGTTCAACTTTCTTTGCGCGTTTTCAGTGTCTCTTGCCGTTATCACTGCCGCGATGTCGTCTGCGTACCCAACGAGGAAGGTGTCTTCGAGCATCTCCATCCGCTGTATATCTTCATAGGAGATGTTCCAGAGGTCTGGTCCCAGGATTGATCCCTCTGCTGCTCCAGATGTTACTTCCTTCCTTCGTAGGCCTCGTGGTCTCGTAGATCAGCTCCCGATCCCTGAGATAGTCCATCATCATATGCAATAGATAGGCTGGGATGTTGAATCAATTTTCTAGCGCCTGGCTGAGTTGAATGCATTTCTTACCTCCAGGGTTGCCAGCAAAACGATCTTCTTAGAGCGGCAACTTCCTTGTTGAGCGGTTTGAACAGACTTCACCACTTCTTCAATAGCTCCGACCGTGGAGCGTCCTTTCCAACAACCACCGTATACAGCCGGTACACCATAGCAGGTTTTAAGCCCCAAAATTTTCCTACTGCTCTTTTGCAAATAAAAACAGCATTTTATGCCGTTTTGGTTCTTTCCGCTACGTTAAGATTCCAATTCAGTTTTTTGTCCAGAATCACACTCAGATACTTCGCGCTCTCCGAAAGGGACACTTCCACTCCGTTGAGTTTTGGGAGTTTGAATTGAATTGTGTTTTCTGGAGAAAAGACCCAGTTCCGTTTTGAAAGGATTGGTACTGCTTTTTGCCCAAGTGCTGATCGTCTTCAGCTTAAAATATTTAAGTATTTTCCGTGCACTATTATGACCACGTCATCTTATACCCATAGTACTGAGCTTTTTGAGGATGTCATTGATAACCAGCACCCACAGGAGTGGAGATATGACTCCCCCTTGAGGGTTTCCCCTGGTTATGGACATTCTAACCGAGATTTGTTCAATGAAACAGTTCTTGCCTTAATAATGAAAAATCCCTCGCACTTGTGAGAAGTTGTACAGATTTTGTGCTTCAGGATTTGATGATGTTTTTTTTCTGTATTGACCAATTCAAGGAATAGATTTGCAAAGCCTGTCCTGGTGATTGGTATGACTATTGTTATATTCTTTTATCGATGGTAGGCAAGTTTTTATATAAAATGGCAGCAAAGATTCCAACTCGACTTTTCCTCTTTAGTAGTTAATCGCTTTTTTCTTGAAAAAATGATGCATGTCAGCCTTCGTTGTAGTATGTTATGTTGCACGATACGCCTCCTATTTAACTGTCAATGTCAGCTGGCTGAGTGGTTGCTAGTAATTTTTAATTTCACCAAATCGAAGATAGCCACTAAGCGATCTAATTTTTTCCTAAAAAAAATCACTACCAAATATTAAAAGCGCGTGTAATAGCTAATGTAAACACATGTCAAAACTACGCTCACTTAGTGATAAGCTAAGCCAACAAAATTGCGTACCCCTTATCAGTGACACGTTTTGAACTCTCTGCAATTAATTCCTTCTCACTTCCGATTACTAACTTGATTAAGACAATTTATTATTACGAGTATAATACTACAACAACGCTAAAAAAAAAAAACAGAAAAACAGAAAAACAATAAGCTCTATTAAATGTTGCTTTTTTGGTTCTGTCAACAAATAAACACAACACCAAGTGGTTTATCTTAATTGCCGCAATAAAAATCACTTAAATGGCCATTTGCAAGAGATCATTATTTTATTGTGGGCGATAACCCGAGAGCACAAGTCCATGGCATGATGTTGTTTTTTTCGACTTTAAAAGAGCGCTCTGTGTAGGCTGGTATTGTTTATTGAACAAGAAAAGCAATTTAAAATGCTAAATATGAATAGTGATAACAAAAGAGGTCGGTGTTTTGGTAAAAGTGCCATTGAGCAAGACGTGCCAACTATGGAACTTGAACTTTAGATGTTGGTTAAATTTAGAAAATTTTTGAGTGATTACATAGTGGGAAATGTGAAGAGGATGGTTTAGCGTATCAAGTAAGATGTTATGGCAATTTTCCAGCATCGCCGCACCTCAGTTTTCTTTAATTTGATGATCTTATGCTCCAGGAACATTTGGAATCTGAAGGCATAAGACTGTCGCAGAGATGTTAGAAAACCAGAGTAGATTAGGGCTTCAACTAAAATGTATCCCCACCCAACGCGGTCTTTTGCCCTACACAAAGTTGGCCAAAGCGTTCTTTCACTTGTATGCGCCACTTAATATGAGGTCGTCCGTCCTCTACCAGGTTGGAGTCCAAATGTTTCCTGGCTAGAGCGCTGGTGTCCCTGTGTGCAAGGTGACCAAACCATCTAAGCCGGGTTATCTGAGTTTTACGGCATCCCTGTATAGTTCTTGCAGTGAGCTGTTGAAACGTCTTCTACATTCTCCCTTACCCGAAGAACTTTTCTCCTAGAAGTGTCCGGGAGCATTTTTTCCCGTTTTCGTCAGTGTCCGAGCTTCGGTGCTGGAAAGCCGGATGCCAAAACATGATTCTGTATAGATGCTGTCATATGAACAAGTGCTGTGTATCGATTTGGAACTCCTGGGATTTTTCCAAGTAACGTGAAAATCTGATTTGGCCACACTAATAGGAACTGACCAGTTTTTAAAGAAAGATCTTAGGCGTTCACATAATATGTCAGACAGGATTGTATATGCTATGTTGAGAAGATTTATTCCCTAGCATCGGACAAACAATGCACTCGACTCAGAGTTTGAAGATGATTGTTGGTGTCTGAAACCGTTCGTCAACAAATTGATTAAGCTCAATCCGTGTGATCTCAGGCCGAGAAAGTCCACAATTAACCAAATTTTCACACTCCGTCGGAACAAGTAAAAAACTCAAGAAGCCCAAATCGATACCCACCATCTTTTCATCGATTTTAAGGCCGCACATGACAGTATTTATAGAGACGAGCTACAATATACTCGTATAGAGCCATGTCTGGATTCGGCATTCCTGCTAAACTCGTCGGTCTGTGGAGAATGACGATGGAGAATGTCCGCTGCTCCATCACGGTCATTAACAACATAACCGAGGCCTGCCAAAGAAGGTTTTATGACAAAGTAACGCGCTGTCATGTGACTTCTTTAACAACATAGTTAAAAGAATTGTGGAACTCACAGGCGAACACTGGAGGCACAATCTTTCAAAAGTCTGTGCAATTGCTAATGAACGCCGACGATATTCACAGTATTAGCAGAACTCAGCGGGCTGTCACCGGTGCGTTCCCTGGTATTGAAGTTGCCAAAATAGGTTTGGCGGTAAATTAGGGCAATACCAAGTATATGCTGTAAACAAAAAGGGACACGTAATATCGTCGAATTGCGTAGAACGTCACAGCCGATAACGTTGAGGTCGTAAGGTACTTTTTCTACCTTGGCTCTGCTATCAATTCTACCTAAGTAGAAATAAAACGAAGAATCGCTGTTGCCTTGGGCTAAAAAAGTACTTAAGTAGTAAGGCCACATCCCGAATAAATTAAAGAAACTTTATATAAGACCGTGATCAGCCCAGTCCTACTTTATGACCCTGAAGCATGGAAAGCGGATGAAGATATCCTCGGTCGTTCTGAAGGAAAAATATTTTCAGGGCTTGTGAGCTGAGGCCCTGGTTCAACCTAATCTGTAATGCACTTACATAAATAATTAAGTACTATTCCAAGGTGCCGTTAAGGAGGTGAGTTACACATTGACCTGATGGTCTAAGCAGGGTCTATAACAGAGCGACGACATTCATTTTCCAACTTGGTGTTATCAATTCCAAGGTTTTGATCGTTCCTTGTTTCCAAAGAAGGAATTCCACATTTGTTTTAATGCTAGAATGAGGCAAGATCTTGACAACGTTAAAATTAACGGGAAATTAGCGATTCGAAGTTACAGGAATTTGAGGTTAAGCGGTTTTCAGGGAAATGTCATAGGACTTATAAGTACCCTTAAATGTTTGCACACAGAGCGGGCGAAGGAAAATTAAGGAGGAAAGAAAGAGAGGTACCGATGTACATTGGTTTTAAATGTCTGAATGTTACAATGACTAGGAAATAAAGAACTCGGCAGGGCATTCCATAATTGTTTCGTATTGTAATTCCATTGTACGGCTTAAGAATGAATCACGATATTTGAAAGAACGTCCGAAAGTGGCTTTGAGGGTATACTGATGAATATTCATAGCGAGACGGGTGTTACGGTTAAATGTTTGAGGTGGCGAAATGCTAGATTTTTCGGCTTCGACGATGCAAGTGCCATTCATGGATAATGACTGAGTATTTAAATTTCACTTTAACGACACGAGACAGCGTTGTGTTTTGGAAGAATTTAATTCCACTCTGTTGGTGGCTCCGCATTTAGTAATGCTGTTAATGTATGGTATATCGGAATTTAATGAAGCTAAGCACACGCTGCCGTTCCCATTTTGCAGCCGAAGAGCAGGGACGTGAGACCGGAAACGAGCATGAAAAGCAGGAGTACTGTCATCAGCAAAGGAACATGTAGGATATACTTCTATTGCAGACAAGAGATCGTTGATGAAAATTAAAAAAAGTGCCGGAACTTGAACGGAGCTCTGGGGCACACCAGCAATTATTTTGTGAATATCAGTCTTCATACCATCCAAGACAACTTCAATTTATCTTTCCGAAATGTAATTTATGATCCATTGATCGATCGAATTTCCAACAAAAGAGCCAGGTGCCAAACTCTGTCTAATGCCTTTGAAATATTAGGTGCGCAACTTAGTTTTGACACATTTAGTGATTTTGTTTTGGCGTTATATACTTTTGGTTGTGTGTAAATGTGTGATCTTGTGTCAAATAATCGTCATTTGCGGGAAGTGTTGATTTTCTTCTTCCATTCGAAGAAAACGGCGACTGAAGCTCTAAGTGAAGCAACGTGAAGTGATTGGTTCCGTCGCTTCAAAGACGGTGATTTCGATATTGACGACCGTCCGCGTGAAGGAAGGCCAAAATCCTTCGAAGACGCTGAATTGGAGGCATTGCTCGAAGAAGAGCTTGTTCCAGCATTTGGAGTTACCCGCCAAGCCATTTCCAAGCGATTATATGAGTTGGGAATGATTCAAAAACAAAAAACTTGGGTTCCTTATGATTTGAATCCAAGGGACGATGGGCGTCGTTTTTTCGCCTGTGAACAACTGATTCAGCGGCAAAAAAGGAATGGTTTAATTCATCGTATCGTGATGGGTGATGAAAAATGGAATCATTACAGCAACTCAAAGAGAATAAAATTCATTCGGCTCGGCCGAATATTCACGCTGCGAAGGTTGTGCTGTGTATTTGGTGGGACCTGGTCGGTGTTATTTATTATGAACTGTTGAAACTCAACGAAACCATCACTGGGGAACGATATCGATTTCAATTGATGCGATTGAGGTGAGAACTGCGCGAAAAACGCCCACAATACGAGCAGAGACTCGAAAAAATGATTCTACAGCATGACAACGCTTGACCAAGCCCGTTAAAATCTATCTGGAAAGGCTCAAATGGGAAGTCTTACCTGCCCCACAGTATTCTCCAGATATTGCGCCGTCCCGAATATTACTTGTTCCGTTCGATGGCACATGGTCTAGCTGATCAGCAGTTCCGCTCTTATGAAGACATCAAAAAATGGCTTGATTCGTGGATAGCCTCTAAAAGAAACACTTTTACCGTAATGGTATTCGAGCTCTTGCAGAAAGTTGTAGATAGCGAAGACAACTCTTTGAATGATTCATTTGTAACCATTTTTTCACAATAAAGTAGCAGATCCATCAAAAAACTTAGTTGCGCACCTAATATCATGTGCTTTCGCCAGATTGGTTTCACTTTAGTTCCACTTTTCGGTAAGACACGCCATCAGAACACCAATGGACCTGTTGCTACGAAAACCATATTGCCGGTCATTGGGAAGTTTTCGTATTTCGAGATATTTCATGCACTGACGGTTTATCAGCGTTTCTATGACCTTGATAATAAGGGACGTAAATGCAATGGGTCTGTAGGAGGAAATAGAAGAAGATTCGCCTTTTTTAGAGACTGCCTGGATAAATGCTGTTTTCCATCTGCTCGGAAAGAGTCCTAAAGAGTAGAATCAATGAAAAAGCTTACGCAGTATTTTTGCTAGCGTGGAAGAACGCCTCTTCAGAAAAAGGAGAAAGCGGATTTGTGTGTATTTATATCCTTTAGGTACTCTTGCTACTATGCGAGTGCGAAAGTATATTCGTAACATTGAAGGTTCAATGCACTCAAGTGTAAGCGGAAACAAAGCACAATCTGAAAGTGTTGAGCTGCCCGAAAAGTGTGCAGCTAGCAGATTGGCCTTGTCCAAAGAGCTGACAGCAGGAATGTCATTGTAAATGAGCGTCGGGGTGGAGGATGTATGTCTAATGTTTTTGGCTAACGACCAAAAATGTTTTCTGTCTTTGGGACATTGTAGTATTTTTTGCCGCAGTTTTTGGGCGTATTGGAATTTCACAGGATTAAGAAAGGCGTTGCATTCGTTCCTGGCTCGTTGGAACTTTTTCCGCTTTTTCTCTGTCGGGTTGGTCTGGAATGATCGAAAAAACATCTCTTTAACCCTGACAGCTTCTTTACAGCTTGAGTTGTACAACCCCATTTCTTTTGGTTTGATACTTTTCATTCGATGAGGCATGAAGCACGACTACTTAAAATTCCTAAAGAAGATGTTAAGTCAAACTAGACAGTTTTATGTTAAACGAATAAAACTGTGTGGTTTGGTTCTTCCGTAAATGAAGCCCTTTGCTTTTGAACGTCAAGCAAAATTCGTTGCTTAAATCAATTGTTAGGACCGTGTTTCTTTACGCAAATCTAAATACGCTACAAAATTATTACTCTCTCAAAAAATAACCGTACAAGACGAAATACATGAACTTAACTGTCCATTGGTGTTTTCAGACCCGCAGTGCTTACTTCAGATTATCGCCGTTTGGTGTCGGCAACGCACTGAATGGAGAGACTAGGCCCAGATCCACACGCGCCTTAAATGAAATAATTTTTTTTATATGTAAGGAAGCGCTAGAACGGCATGCGTGAAATTTGTTTACGCTTATCTTGAGTTTTTCTGGAATCAACATCAGAGAAATCCATGACATGTCCTTTCCTTTTATTAATCGTAAAGGTATGTAACTCATAGATCTACGAGTGAGACTACATAGTTTTCATTATCATCTTGCCTTCCTTCCATATAAATTTAGGTAAATTTCCAAACGTTAACATATTTCTACAAGCGGCTCAATTTTGCATCAATTCATTAGTGGGGTCGCGAATTTTCCGATGCATAATATCCGTTTCTCAGTTATCCTTCGGACCCTACTTTTTCAACTACTTTTCGGCTCAAATTTTCTAAAAAAAACCTTCTGTCCACTATCGTTTTCTGAACATGGAGACTGCCGGCAATACTTTCGTTCAGAAGACATCGCACAAATAGGATGATGATCCTATATATTTATTATATGTTATATCTCTGTCTTTTTCTGAAACTGTAGCGCCGTCAGCTTACCTAAATTCTTTCGTACACTTTTTTGTGCCGTGAGGATTCTCCATCTCCCAAATATTGCCCTGTCGATGGCTTGATCTCTTGATAATTGACTGGTCTATCATCCGATCGCCATTAGTCAACGTCGATTAGGTATCCTACCAATTTTTTTTTTTTTCTTTGGGAAGCAATCTTAGAAACATGAGAACGTTGTATTGTGCTTCGATATTTCACCTTTTCTGAAGATTCCCGCATGTTTTTTTCATTACAAGGAAAAATCTGCCAAGTTCCAAAGCAAATCCTTTTCAATTAACGTTCATGCAGCCTTTTGTAGTTACCTCCTTTTAATTGTTGTGGATCAGCTCTTATGAAACAGATTTTTGCACAACTTTTGGGTTTTCTTTGCTCGAAATTGTTCAACATACATATAGTACAGCTCTGTAAAAAAAATAGCACCAACCATTTATAAAGGATTTTGAATGAAACATTTTACACACAAATGATGATTTGGATTTTGTTTTATTTTTCAATGTTAAAAGTGAAGTCAAAGTAATCTATAAACACAAACATTTTCCATTATAAATAAAAATAAACAAATTATGTTTATTTAAACACAAAAGATACATTTTAGAGTGTGAAAAATAATAGCATCAAGAGTAAAAATTCAAAAACAAAGTAAGTTCTTTAGTAAAATTAATTAGTTTTTAGTTTGAAATTATATAAAAATTTTAATATTTGGTATTATTATTATTATTTTTAAGCACAGCGGCGCAACGTCGTGCCATGGAGTCGATTAATGCGTGACACCGCTGACTGCACAGCTTCCCATAGTTGCAGTGTATTTTTCGGTTTGGCCTTAAATACGGCTTTTTTAACATACCAAGTTCCTGGAATTTTTTCAGAAAATTAGGAATACAAGTTTATTCATCTAAATCTATATTGTCCCCTTTAAAGTAATCCCCATCGACTGCTACACATTTATGCCAGCGCTTGATCTAATCCTCAAAACATTTTTTATATTCGGTTTTCGATATGTCCATCAGTGCTTCCTGCGATTTTTCCATTACTTCCTCTCGGCTGCCGAAACGCGTTCCCCGTAGTGCTTTTTTAACTCGATTGAACAGAAAGAAATCACAGGGAGCCAAATCAGGTGAATTCGGTGGCTGTTGGATGGTATTTGTTGCATTTTTCGTCAAAAAATTACGAATAATGATGGCACTGTGCGACGGTGGTGCAACATCCACGAGTTTTCTGCCCACAATTATGGTCTCTTTCGGCGAATTGTTTCACGCAAACGTCTCATAACGCAAAAATAATACGAGAACTCTTTGCTTACTGTCTGGCCTTCTGGCCAAAATTCTTGATGCACTACACCGTTGTAATCCATGACAACCGTGAGAATTGCCTTCTTTTTTGAATGAAAACGACGTGGTTTTCTTGGTGTCGGCTCGGCTCATTTGGTGAACGCCATTCACTTGCCTGATGTCTGGATGCGTATCGTACTCATAAAAACACGTCTCGTCTCCAGTAATGATAATTCTGATGAATGTAGGTTCGGATTCAGCGTCAGCCTCGCAAATCATTTCTTTTGCGACGTCAACACTGTCTCTTTTTTGCATCAAATTGAGGTCTTTTGGCACCAACTTTGCTGCTACACGACGGAAACTCAAATCATTAACTAAAATGTCTTGGACGGATTCATAGGCAATGTTCAAGTCCTCCGCTTTCTCTCTGATGGTTATTTTGCGGTTATTGACCAACATTTCTTTGACTCATACTGCCGATGGTCTGCCACTGCCTTTATCGTCTTCGATTGACTCACGAGTACTTTTGAACAGATAGTGCCACGGGTAAACGACAGTTTTCTTTAGAGAATCGTTGCCGAAGCACTTTTCCAACATTTCCAACGTTCGTGCAGCATTAGATCCGTTTTTTACGCAAAATTTAATACGAGTACAAGTTCGTTGTTGCAAATTGAAATCCATTTCTAAAATTATAAAAAATCGCCAACACACACATACATAGATGTACTCTTGGCTTTGTAACTTTTGAAAATGTCAAGCTATGACTCTAAGATTTAGAGGGAATTTCAACAACAGATTTACCAACTTAACAAAAAAAACAACACTCAAATCGGAAAGATGCGAGCGCCACACGGTGGTTATTCCGGGAACTTTTTGAGAGGGTTTAAGTCTGGAGACTGATCAGGCCATACCATAACCTGAACCCTATTCTCTAAGAAAAACTCTTTTGCTAATTTGCTCGAATGTTCCGGGTCGTTATCTTGTTGCAGGACTCACGTGAGAGGCATATTTTATTCAGCGTAAGGCAACATGACTTCCCTCATAATGCCAACATAAATTTCGGCAGTCATTATCGGTTTTATCCAAAATATGGGACCAGTGTCATTATAAGAGAAGCATCCTTATTTTTGCGCCGCCGTGCTTGATAGTCCTAATGGTATACTCTGATTTGAACTTTTGGTGTTTTGGCCTGCGAAGAAGTATCCTGGTACCATTAGTCCCAAATAAAACAATTTTGGACTCGTCAGTCCATAATACATTTCGCCATTTACTTGGTTCCCAATGCAAGTGTTCTTCTGCAAATTTTTGTAAGTGGGCCTTTGTCAACAATGGTACCTTTCTGGGACTTCTGGCAGGTAGATCTTTCTTTATGAGTTTTTTTTTTATTGCAAAAGTAGTCACGGGTAGATTTAATTCCTCTTTTATTTTGTTGGAGGTAATAAACGGATTTTGTTTCACCAATCTTACTATGCGTCGCTCATCGCTAGGAGTCAATTTCGGTTTCCTTCCTCTGTTTCTTCTTCTTCAATACACTTTTTTGCATTCCATATCATTTTATTGGAGCATCCAAATTTATTGTAAGTTTTTCTCTCAGAAATTAATTTGGTTATTGATAAACGTTCTTCAGGGGTACAATGTTTATTGCGACCCATTTTAGCTGCCAAATACGTTGCACTTATGAGATATTAATTTTAAATTACTTAAATATCTTACCTTGATAAAGTTTAATCTAAAAAAATATATAAACACTTGTGTACACCACCAAAACGCTCCACAGTATGACGCAGTGCTATTATTTTTCACACCACAAATCTGGTTTCATTACGTATAACGGGAATTTTCTTATCTCAAATTTTTTTGCCAAACTTGTCTTTGCATTAGTATATCACTGAATGCCAGACAGATATTCTACAAGAGATATAAAGTGTTTACATGAGCAGAGAAAATTGTAATATGCACGACAAATACAAAGTTCACCATGGTGCTATTTTTTTTTCACACAGCTGTATATTGTGGGTAGAATTCTTCCATTTGTTGGAATTGGCTTGCCCATGTATTCCTCTATTTAAAATCTGTGAATTTATATTCTGCACTAAGGCATAAATAATCTGGGTTTTTGGTGCTCCACTGCCATAGGTAATCAGTTGCCGCTCTTGCTTACAATTTAAAATGGTCAAAGTGTCCAATATGCAAGAGTCCAGGAACTCTTCTCATGAATTTTTTTCCCAGGGGATTTTCGCTCCCGAAACACTTTCGTTCGTAGCAGATTACGTATCCGTACTTAGCATTGGTCAAATTCTGGTCGATGAAAACCAAATCCTTTCTTGATGTTCCCGTTAAGTTAAGTACTCGTATCTAGCCGAAATATATTTCTATCAGTTTTCGGTCACTACTTTTATATCCATTAAGCGGTCGATGATTGTCAAAACACATTGTAATACGATTTTTTTAAGTTTCCGTTTTTGAATTTAAGGAGCAAACCCTGACTCCGAAATCTCCGAAATTCAGACTTCTTTAGACACTAGTAGATTCTTGTACATTTATGTTCGATCGATATGAGAAGCGTAATGTGCTGTGATGCTAAAAAGGTGATTCTTCTACTCGTAATACAAGGCCTTCCAACAGGGACTTCCAAATTTTGACAGTTGATAGCGGACAAATTGTTGAAGCTACATTTGCCAAATTGGCTTCAGTCTGTTTTGCTAAATCACCACGGACGGATATTGCATTCAACAACATGTACAAATGATAAAAATTTTCATTGAAAATGGGTGTTCTGTTCGGGCAACGTTCTGCGTTTTTCGCCCATTTTACGGTCGTTATAATCGTCCGACTGAAAAGACTATTCGCAGTGTGGTGGATAAATTTGAGTCCACTGGTACAGTAAACGATAAACCAACAACCGTACATCGATCCGACGCAAGATCTACCGAAAACATTGCCGTTGTCCGTCAGAGTGTGCAGGAGAATCCGAGGCAGTCTATTTCACGTCGCTTAAAAGAACTCGGCGTTTCGCAGACCACAACTTGGCGAATTTTGCATCGTGACTTGCGCCTACGACCATAGTCAACGACGTGTGTTCTCTGAATGGGCTCTGGGGCAGTTGGAAACATACCCTAATTGTCATCGAAAAATCATCTTCAGCGATGAGGCGCATTTCTGGATGAATGGGTACGTCAACAAACACAATTGTCGAATTTGGAACGATATCAATCCACATGAGATCCAAGAGCGTCCAATGTATCCCGAAAAAGTAACTGTTTGGTGTGGATTTTGGGCTGGCGGAGTCATCGGTTCATATTTATTTGAGAACGACGATGGCCAGGCCATCACCGTCAACGGCGAGCGCTATAGGTCGATGATTACCAAATTCTTTTGATCTGAAATAGATGACATGGACACCAACGACATGTGGTTTCAACGGGACGGCGCTACGTGCCACACAGCTCACGCAACATTGGAAATTCTGCACGACCGATTTGAGCGCATGGTCATCTCACGTGGAAATTATGTGAACTGGCCACCGAGATTGTGCGATTTGACCCCGTTAGACTTTTACTTGTGGGGTTTTCTGAAGTCATAGGTCTATGCGAATAAAAAAATCGCAGCGGCTCTCAAAGCCAACATAACCCATGCCATTGGTCAAATTCAGCTTGATTTATGCGCCAGAGTCAGGGAAAATTGGACATTTCCGATGCGCGCCACCCAGAGAAGTCGTGGTGGACATTTGAACGATGTTATACTCCATACATAATGGCATCGATGGGCCTTCCAAACGAATAAAAAATTTCGATGATATCTCACACACACTTGGTTTTATTTAAATTTAAAGAAGGGAAGCGCTAAATAAAATACCATCTATTACGAGAGCAGAAACCAATCAACAGATATTGAAGTTTGAAAGAGGGCAATTCAGTGCTATGAAAATGCTTTTCAAAAGACTTGAAAAAAATCCTAATAGCTCGAAACTGGTGTATCTACATTTATACAAATGGAATAATCGTTGTAACAATGTCGAACTTAAGAAACAACATAGAAAAATGTCATAATCAAATTGTTTGATTGTGAAGATATCTGCGGTCCACTCCTAGTCCAAATGTCTTATACGAGTATGACAATCTTTCAGACGCTCCGTAAAAATCTATGGAGTCCTCTGGGACCTTTCTGTATAAGCAAACAGATTTAACACATAAATATTGCCTTTCCACTGCCCTCGATGTAATTTAACACATTTAAAAATCAAAGAATCCAACAAATTCTCACAAATTTAACTTTCAACTATTTAGTTCTCATAATCAAAATATAGTCATATACTTATTAATGCGTTTAATTAATGACACCCCATCAGGTTAGTTGCGTGGAGAAACTATTGAAATTGGAAATTCAAAACGACTATTCCTATGATAATGATGCCATCAAGATGATATCTTAAACCCATATCTACATGAGTTCTTAATGGAAATGCCTATTTGTGTCTGCATTGTCATGTTTAGTGCTCCTGCTGGGGACGGGCTATTCGTCAAATTACAATAAACCCACCACCAAACTGAAATCAGCCCGTTTAAACAACCCACAGGGAACAACGTGCCGCAATGATCCAACGCAAATCACCGGCGAAAGCATGATCAATTTCTAATTTGTTTATGATGACTCGTTTAACGAAAAATACGAGAAAAATATGAACAGAGGAGAAATAAATTAAAACAAGCAAACGGTCATAGCCACCACCGCTAGCCCGGAAGAGCCCAAAGACCTCGATTATTATTTTCACGCCTCAGAGATTTTTGGTCTAGCGCAGAACAATACGGATACAGATATGAATACTTGTACCCTAGTCATGGTATACGTAGATACTCGTAGAATACGAGCACTACTGGCATGGTCGTGGCCATTTATCGCGCCGGGAGGGGCGAGAGCGATGAGAAAAATTAGGGGCAATATCGATTTCACAGATGATAATTTCATCTCTTGTTATTGCACAGCATGCTAGATGTATCCATACTACTAACACACACCGTCCTTCTCGGTATCCGAGTAGATAAATGATTTGTCCCGCTACGAACACTTTGGATTTGGATTCGAAGAGGAAATGCGAGTATGCTGCATTTCATGAGAATCCTTCTGGATGCGCCTAGGTATTCGTATTCGTAATCGAAGCGACGTGCGCTACATAGATGAGGCATTTTGATTTTTTACCAAAAAAAAAAACAAAAAAAAACAATCGTTTCATGTATTAGATACATGAGTACTTCGGTCGGATGAGATTGGTTTCGGGTATTTATTAATATGTCATGATTGGTATTGAACCAGTGGAATCGACAGAATTGATGTCCTACGCGCTATTGTTATGGCGTTGAGCTCTTTCAACGAGGCCCATTGTTCAATTTAATAGACCTGGGCCGAGTGTAGTCCCTTGTGGCACCTCTGAGCGTTAATTGTATGAGCATTTTATACTTTGGTTGTTGTTTTTTTTTTTTTCTGATTTCTTATATTTTTTTATTTTTGTTTGTTGGTTTTGCTATTATGAACGGCCTACGGAGAAATGGATGGCAACGAAAAAAATTGCATCCAACTGTGCGGATCTATCAGAAAATGTGTTGTTTCTTGACACCTTTTCAACTTGATAGTTGATAGATACATTTTTTATGATCGCAAACAATGGGTGGAATGAAAGGAAAAAATTGGAAAATAACTTGCCAACGGGACATCTTTATTCCGAGCATAAACACATAATTTTTTTTTTTTGCGTTGTTCATCGGTTGCAATTGAATTTTAGTATTGAAAGGCGTGTGAAATTTTATTGGTTTCAGAATGATTATGTTCGAACGGCGGACAAATGATGTGATTAAATTTTTATTTTTCGCAGAAGGTACGATGTGCGACCTCTGTGTGTGTTATGGGACAAATCTTCAAATTCTGGAGAAGTAGAATATGAATTTATTGTCACTTTTGCGGTTGCAATCAAGTGAAAATGATGGACGGACCAATACACATATACTGAGCCAGCAATTGTGTACTCAGTATTGGATAATTGAGCAGTAGTGAGTTGTTATGGACGAATTTGAACACAATTTGGCACTATAGTACATATATACAATTGCTAGTGGAGTCCTTGCCATATTCCTTTACCTAGTTTACCCCATTTGTACACGATATTGGACCAGCTTTTGATCTTTATTGTTATAGTCTCCATTCCGGTGCAGAGAAATTACGAGTAGTTGGAGCTATTTTCAGTCAGCTGTTGCCGCAATACTAAATGTGCATATCCATGTATATGTTGCCTTATTAGCAAAGATGTATTTTGTCAGGAATACCTTTTGTACGCAATGTTGTCCATGCGAGCTCATCCTTCTTTAACTCGCCAAAAAGTATGGTATATACGATGCAGTGCAGTTTGATGATTCGCAAGAATGGCATATGGCTGACGAAAGAAATTTAGACTCAAAAGTTCAATGTTATTAGCTATTATGTTGGCTACATCCGAGAGGGATGTACTTAGCCTAACGCTTCTAGGCGGCCTTAATCGCAAATACGCCGTCATTGCACCGTCCAAATATTTTGACACTATCCTATCTTTTCCTGAACTTAACCTCACCTAATATCCGCAAAGAACTGTCTAGACTCTTTACAAGATGTTATTTGGGGGTGCGTCCCTAGTAAATTTCTTGGAAATAGCATAAAGGGCCTGCTGAGCTAACGCGTCGGTAGATTTATGGCTCCTTAAATTTTGAATGATTCCTTTGACAGGTGTCTGTTGATAGCCATGCGCTGAAGTCTATCTTCCTGTTGCCGAAATACTTCTGTTCTTTGGCAGGGCCATATTTAAAATCAAGCAATTCCGAGAGAACAGATCGCAAAGCGCTTTCCGAATTTGGTTACAACAGGAATAAGAAAGAACATCATCCGTTGACTTGTTTAATGTATCTCAATTCACTATGCATACTCGTATTTAGGTTCATAGTTCCACTAACCTCTGCAGACATAGCTGCTGACCACGAAGTCGCCAGATTTTTCGATTATAATAGCTCATACGGCTGCTTCTATGAAACATTGAATAGCTTAAGGTTAAACGATAAATAAAGTAGCGGAAAGGCTCAACTTGTTACGTTTAAACGCATTTGAAACAGGTGATTGTTGAAAATGCTGTTTTGACGTCTTGACTCGGTAAATGGAAAATTAAGACAAGCTCGAGAAAAGACACGTTCTGTAAGTTCAATTGTAAGTGCTGCTGAAACTGCATCCTTCTCTATTGTTTCGAATAGGTTCAGTAAAAGGAAGGCATCTTGCCTCGACACCGATTCTCCATCCGAATGAGACCAGCGACCAGCAAAAATCGTTGTGCTGTTGGGCGCAAGTTGGTTAAAACTGGCAAATCTCTTTAGATAATGCAATACTTCGCACATCAACTGGGGGAGCTAGATAATGTTAACGTCCAAGCAAATAGCTCTCGGAGCTCTCTGATCTTAGTGGAGCTCATATAAGGAATTCTGGATATCTCTTCCATATCAAAGAAGATGGTGTTCACAGCCTTTAAGACGATCCACACGATTTATACATTTCATGTTGTAAGCATATTTGCCTTAATCAAATGTGAAACCTGTTCGAATATATATAACTGTCGTTTGTTGGGAGTAAGCTCAGACCTTTTAGTTCTGTCCGACTTCAGCTCCAGCGGGTGGCAGACACTTGTCATTGCCGCCTTCAGATTGCAGATCAAGAAAGTTCCTCATATACTTACAAGGTATCCGATCAGAGGGTTTTTTTTTAGAGGTTTAGTTTTTAAACTGGTAACACTGTTTCCACAGATTGCCAATTTGACAGTTGAAAGTTGATTTATGGTTAGCACTTTTTGCCATTTCACAGTAAATACATTAAGGCCAGAACAACGTGTGCAAATTGCGCAAACTTATTTTGAAAACGATGGTTCGGTCCGCCAAACTTATCGTGCGCTACGTCCATTTTACGGTCGACATAATCGTTCATCTGAACAAGTTATGTGGAACACGATGAATCGTTTGCGCACCACATACGAGGGTTGTCTGAAAGGTTTCGTCAATAAAAGCTAGTGAATGCTAGTTGTGCATCTTTGGACAGTTACTTACCGAAGTTTCAGTCATTTTGGACACCCAGGTTTTAGTTGACAGTCGTTTGAGTGAGTCGATGTGAGTGTGTTTTGTGGAAATGAAAAAAATTGAGTATCAAGCTGTTATTACTCGTAAATTCTTGTTTTTGAAAGCCAGTACGCCTACGCAAATCAAAAATGAGTTGAACTTTGTGTATGAGGACTCTGGACCATCATTTACGACAGTGAAATTTTGGGCAGCTGAATTTAAACTTGGCCGTAAGAGCTTGGGAGATTATGAACGTTCGGGACGTCCAAAAACTGCAACCACTGACGATTACATTGCTAAAGTTCACCAAATTCGACCACCGAATTAAAGTGACAGAGATAGTAGAGGTTATGAAAATGTCCAAAGAACGTGTTTGTCACATATTAAATCAAGATTTAGGCATGAGAAAGCTGCCCGCGCGTTGGGTGCCGCGTTTGCTTACGTTCGAATGAACATTTCCAACGCTCTGTTGGCGCAGTTTAGGCGAAATAAATCCGAGTTTTGGCGCCGATTAATTACTGTAGATAAAACTTGGATACACCATTACTCGCATACGCCCGAATCAAAAATTCAGTGGAAACAGTGGACTACAAAGGGCGAGCCGGCTCCAAAAAAGCAAAAACTGTTTTTTCGGCTGGGAAAGTGATCGCGACTGGGATAGTAAAGGAGTTATCTTAATCGATTATCTTCAAAAAGGAAAAACTAATAGAGGAGCATACTACGCATCTACTTGCCAAGCTGAAGGCAGAAATTGCCGAAAAACGGCCACATTTGCAGAAAAAGAAAATCCTGTTTCACCAAGACAACGCGCCATCTCACACCTCTGCGGTTGCTATGGCGAAAATCCATGAATTACGGTTTGAACTGCTTGACCATCCACCTTATTCACCAGATCTAGCCCCAAGCGACTTCTTTTTGTTCCCTCATCTAAAAACTGCGCTCGGAGGAAAGAGATTTTCATCAAATGAGGAGGCAATCACCTTCGCGAACAATTATTTTGCAGAGAAAAACGCCAAGTGCTATTTGGACGGGTTAGAGCGATGGCAGCAACGCTGGGAGTAGTGTGTAGAGTTACAAGGAGACTATGTAGAAAAATAAAAAAAAAATTTGAGAAAAAATGTCTTGTATCATTGTTCGGAAACTTTTCGGACAACCCTCGCATCTTCACGCTTAGACTGCACTTCCTCTATATCAACCAAGTCATCGTCTTCCCCACAAAGTTGTTATGTACCTTAAAAACCGAAACCTTAATTTCTTTGCGGAATGGTGAAGGCTCAGCCAAGAACACAATGTACCCTTGTATGAAGTAATCGGAAATGAAACAAACTGGGAGTGCAAACTGAACGAAATGCTTACAAAAATCCACTACTCAACACGGGAACTTTTCGAAACGCAAAGTCAATAAAGCCAATCAAGATCGGCGTACAGAATACTACAGCATGAACTTAGGGAAAACAGCTACTTTAATGACCGGAATAGCGTAGAGTCCATCTAAACAATATTCAAAGCCAGAGGCGAACTTTTGCACCTGAACTACATACCTATATGCCATACAGAAAGAACGGAGGAGACGATTGTACTCGTACAATGTGCAACCTGGGAACGAAGGAGGATGTCCGGTATTTTATTGGAGCGTGTCCCATATTAAATTCAATCAGGAGATCCTTTTGGGGGAAAAATGCTCCATCACTAAATGAGATCACAAATACCCTAAACGGCGCAAACTGGAACACTTTACACAACTTTCTAAAATGTGCATTGAATTAGGCTACAAATTACTCGTATAAATGAAGGTTTTTAGTTATTACAGTAATGTCTCGCTAATCCGAATCACCTTTAATCCGAATATCGCGCTAATCCGAACGTCTATTTCTCATTATGTACTCTACAATCCGAACGTACTCTGATTTTTGTATGCTGTAGTCCGAATTCCAACTAAAAAACATACGAACGCACTAATTTTCACAGTAATGTTAGTTTTTACCGTAATTTTGTCCAGCCGTTACTCGTTTTACGCATTCTGAGCTCGTATTCTGGCGACCACAATTCTGAATGCATAGGTTAACACCACCCAAATAAACAATAATTGTCCACGGTCGGCAAACCAAAGACCGATGTCCTTCCGTCAGAGCACTAATCATCGCTAATCAGTAATCATCACCATCTGTAAGATAAAAAATACATCGTCTGTGGAAGTGGACCGCAATAAACAAAGAACCGTCGTCATCTTCAACGCCGCTTATTACATAGTTTAGGTAGGTTACTTGTAAACCAGGGATAATTGAAAAAGGCATTCTTAAGTTGTACGCCGTTGAGAGCATATCGAAATTGTTATTCGAAAATAAAGTTTAAAAATAAAAACCCTGTCCACTTTATTAACTAAGATTATATTGATTTATAAGATTTATTGTGGCTTCCCTGCATGCATTGAGCTTTGGTTCTTTCCGGCTAAACACGTGCTAAATAGTTTTGTTGAGCTCAAATTGTGTTCAAAAATGGCAAATAAGAGGAAGCAAACAACACTAATAATGAAAAAAAAATGTGAGATCATTGAGAAACTCGAAAACGGTGTTTGTGGGAAAAAACTAGCTCGAGACTATGATGTTGGCGCTTCCACAATATCAGATATTGAACGCAATAAGGAAAACATTTTGAGGTAAGGTACACATTTAGAAGCCGCAACCGAATTTCGGAACAAGTTCTCCCAAAAAGTGAGAGTGTTAGACCTTTCACTGTGCCAGATTTACAATGCTGATGAGAGCGGCCTATATTGGAAACTTTTGCCAGAGAGAACACTTGTAAGCTCCACGGAAAAAACTGCTCCTGGACGAAAAACGAGCAAAGAGCGTTTCATTTTCCTGGCCTGCACAAATTCAACAGGGTCGCATCAGCTTAAAATGTTTGTGGTTGGCAAATCAAAGAAGCCACGTTCCTTTGGTACAGCGAATTTGCCTGTAGATTACGACTCTACTGTAAGCGCCTGGATGACATCTACAGTTTTCAAGAAGAGGTTTTTCAACTCATTCGTGCCCCAGGTAAGAAAGTTTATGCGTTCTAATGGGCTGCCCGCAAAAGCATTGCTGTTATTTAATAATGCGCCATGCCACCCACCAGCAAATGATCTTAAAACTGAAGACGGCATGATAAAAACATTCTTCTTACCACCTAACTGCACGTCACTGTTCCAACCCATGGATCAGAATATCATAAGAATTACAAAGCTGAACTACAAAAAAAGTTTGTTATCGCACGTCAAGAGCCAAAATGCTGAAATAACCAGTGTTTTGAAAAGCATGACGCTAAAGGACGCAGTTTTTTTTTGGCTAGTGCTTGGGAAGGGCTTTCACAGGAAATGATGAAAAACTGTTGAAAAGTTTTGTTATCCTTCACCGAGTCAGATGAATGGGATTTTGAAGACGATAATCCGCTAGCTCGACTAATGAACCAAGCAAATTGTATCCCAACTTCTGACATAGCAAATTTTGCGGAAACTATCGAAGGTATATCAGGAATTCAACTGACTGATAATGAAATTATCGACTGGATGAACGACAACAACATTCAGGAGAGTACACACCCAGATAGCAAAGAAGAAGAACCAATACTTCAGTAGCAAGAGAAGGTTAAGCATGAAGATGCAAAAACAGCGTTGGCTGTTTCTACAAAATGGACGTTGGAGAACGAAGCATCTGCTTCTGATATATTAGTCTTACAAAACCTTAAAGAAAAGTCCTTGACTGCAATGCACGGGCAAAAGAAAAAACAAACGCTTATTACTGATTTCACGCTCCAAACTGTATGAGCTATATTAACCCGAATTACCCCACTGTACCGTATATGGTGCACTTTACATAAAAATTCCTAGCT
The DNA here is from genome assembly GCA_963966105.1 of Volucella zonaria. Taxonomy (NCBI): domain Eukaryota; kingdom Metazoa; phylum Arthropoda; class Insecta; order Diptera; family Syrphidae; genus Volucella; species Volucella zonaria. The sequence continues at coordinate 313,342,730 of OZ014530.1, read as the reverse complement.
GAAAAGAAGGCCAATTATTTAAATATTTTTTTCCGAATTTTCACGCTATAGTAAAGTAGGCTATGATATTTTTATGTCAAGTTTGATTTATTTGTGTTTCATTGGTGTTAAAAGCGGAGTGAAAAGTGTTAATTTTTTTAAAAGCAAGACAGTGTCGAGGAAAAGGTAAGTAATTCTTAATTGATGGCTTATAGTAAGTTTAAAATCGAAATCTATGTAATAAAAACAATAGCAAATCGGCCTATTCAACTAATTTGACGATTAAGATATATTTTGTTGCTATTACATGGATATTCATATTGATGTACCGCATATGGTACAGTGGGATAATACATACCCTCTCGGGTTTTTTTAGGCTTACTGTCAATGGGATCATTACTTGCATAGATGAAAGTGATGAAGGCGATTTTTATTCAGAAATACCCATTTTACTACCATTACTGGAAGGTGATGTAACAGATGAGGATTCAGGTGAGGAAGATGTAGTTTGTGTAGACAATTTGCCCCGTAATCAGCTAGTGGCAGAAATAGTTTTACACTTTGATGAAGAGGATGAAATCCCACTTTCTTCGTTTGTCACTAAAAAGAAGGCGCTACTTATAGATTTTTCATGGAAAAAAGAAGGCTTGAAGGAAACAATTACACACTTCAATTATGAATCTTGCAACCTCAATCCATCTTTAGCTCCTTTGGACCTGTTCTCGCTCTTTTTCGATGAAACCATATTTGATATGATAACGAAGTACTCTAACTTATATGCCCAGCATCATAATCTTCTGGCCGATATACAGGTTAGTGAGCTTAAAACTTTTGTTGGAGTACATATATTGAGTGGCTACAATAATGTATCAAGACAAAGAATGTACTGGGAAAATGAAAAAGATTCACGAAATATACTTATAGCGAAATCCATCACTAGAAATAGATTCGATCACATCTTCCGAGTACTACAATACATTGTTGCGATAATACTCAACGAGATCCAAACGATCGTTATTCCAAAGTACGACCTTTGTTTCAACACCTGCTTCAAAACTTCTTATTGTTTGCTCCAGTAGTAGAAAATTATAGTGTGGATGAAGATATGATACCCTATTTTGGACATCATCCGACTAAACAATTTATAAGAGGAAAACCAATTAGATGGGGCTATAAATTTTGGGTTGGAACAACTCCAAGCGGATATATTGTTTGGTTTGATCCCTATCTTGGATCAAAATTACCTTCAACGCCCAAGAATAGAGAATTCTCTCTTGGAACACAAGTTGTTCCAGATTTTTGTCATGCGCTTATTGGACGAGGCTTAAATCTAATCTATCATTTATTTTTTCACAATTTTTTTTTCTTCTCTTCAATTATTTCATGAATTAAACGTATTAAAAATAAGATGTACTGGGAGTATTAGAGATAATCGGTTAAAAACCTGTTCCTTGCGTGGATCGGATAAAATTCTGAAACGAAAAGGCCGAGGTGCTTATAGCTACGAACTCTGTTTATAACTCAATGCGGTTGTATGCAAATGGAATGACAACAACATTATAAATATGATATCAAACTGTATTCCAGTACATCCAACAAATTCGGTGAGAAGATACTCCCGTGCTGACAAAAAAGAAATTTCAGTTCCCCAGCCAAAACTTTTAAACGGCTATAATAAAAATATGGGAGGCGTCGATAGATCAGACCAAAATATCGGTCTTTATCGGAGTGGTATTTGAGGGGAAAAAATGGTATTATCCACTTTTTGCTCATTGTATTGATATGGCAATTTCAAACGCATGGTAGCTTCATAAGTACAATGAAGGTACACTGGACAATTTGGAGTTCCGTAGTAGACTAGTTAGGAGTTTGCTGGGAGTATACGGAAAAAGCACCAGATCACGAAATTTGAAGCCAGCAAATATAGCAAACCAAGACATTAGATATGATGAAATAAACCACTTGATTGTTAAGCAAGACAAGCGAACCAGATGTCGGATTTGCCACACTCAAGCGGCTACTGTTTGTGAGAAATGTGGCGTTGCCTTATATGTAATGTCACAGTAATTTATGTATAAAAATAATCAATAAAACAAGCAATATTCAATATATATATTTTAATATTAGCTTATGATAGTGCATTATCCCACTGTACCATATGGGGTACACCTTATCTCCAGCAAATGGTAAGTTAAATTTTTTTTTACAATACAAATAGGACGAGTGTCCTTACTTCCAAATTTCATTGAAAAATCTAACAAAAAATTTCTCTGGGATAATCCGGGTTAACACAATCGAATATGTTATGAATTTGTTGTAAGTTTTTTTTTTAATATTTATTATTATTGCAATTTTTGGTTTTAAGCAGCAATAAACATGAATTTTTGTCATTAAATAACACCTCTTTTCTTCGCCTTTTCCTGTACTCGTTAGTCCGAATAAGTCGATAATCCGAATACCCCCTTGAAATAATTGATTCGGATTAGCGAGACATTGCTGTACAAATTTATTAATTTCTTTCTCTCGGCAAAAGCCAACGCTTATTTTTGTTAAACTTGTAAATATTGTAACAGAATAAATAAAGAACGTTCGTGGGGTCCGCACGTATCGAAAAATCTCCTCCAAGTATTTAAACCTACACCTTAATTCATCCTTCAATAATTCAAAATGTCAATCAGTTTGCTTGAGAACAAAGTAAATTACTTAGAACAACAACTACTAAGCAATTGCATTGAAATTGTTAACGTTCCTGATAACGCTTCCATCGGTATTGTACTCAAAGTTTTTGATGCTGACTTAACCCTTATCCTGTCCTTTAAAAAAAAAAAACCTCACATAGTATTTGTGGGTCAAATTTGCCCAATTTTTTTTATTTAATTTATTGTTCAGAATGGTTTTTATAAAAAAATTTAAGCATTTTGAGCCTTTAGTTGAATATTTCGTGCTGTTGGAGCGACTTGGGCACAAATAGCAGCGAGATCTTTTTAATGTTGACACTGTAGTTTGTTCTGGATTTTTTCGTGTTTGAGCAATTTTGACCCATGTATACAGGATAAGGGTTAAACGTTAGCGTGAAAGAGGAGGACATCGATTCATGTTATGTGAAGAAAATTAAAACAAGGAAAAACAAATCCCTCTCATTCGGCTGATGACTGAAACATTTTATGTGTGCGCTTTGTTTCTCGCTACCAAAAGGAGCGAAATACTCGACCAAAACAAAATTAAAAACAACGCTAATCGATGAGAAGGCAATACCACAAAATCTGTACATCAATGCGAGCTTGTCGTATACCTCGCGTCAACTGCTTAAATCTGCGTCATCGTTGAGAAAGACCAAATGTTATGAATTTCTTTGGACAAGAGGAGCAACTATTTACATGCGTAAAACGGAAGGGGAGACTACTGTGAAGATCACCTGTGCTGCGGATTTAATGAAATTGTACAATAAATGAACTCTATAATTAATAATTCTGATCACCTTTCCTTTTATAAGGCATGTGATAGTGATGCTGTTTCACCAGTTGTAACTGAATGCTTTTGTATTCATCAGAACATTCGTAGTCTTCGTTCTAATTTTGATTCTTTTTTAGCTCAAGTTGAATCTATGGATATTTTGCCTATAGTAATCGTGTTAACTGACATTTGGATTTCCGACAGTGAATTAGATTCTTACAATATTCCCGGTTATACTCCCTTTGGTAATTGCAATAATTCTTATGCAGCGAGCGTTGTAATTGTGCTTACGAAAGACGGTTTTGCATGTGATTGTTCCAAAGTTAAAAGTTCTAGTGCCGATAAGGACTGAAACGAATAAAATCTGTAAATTTTAATACGGGCTATACTTCCAATGCGTAAAAATTGCAATCCCATTTTGTACCCAAATTAGCCTGTATATTCTCTAGTTTCAGTTTGTTATTGATTTTAGTTCGGTGCGGTTTAAAATATTTATAAAATGTGAGTCAAGAGGAACGCCGTAAAAAGATCATCGACAAATGGCTCGACAATACTTCGCGTCCAAACCATTTCATCGCAAATAATTTAAACATAGCACGCAGTACAGAGGATTCTGTTATTAAGCGATATTTGGAGACGGTGACAGTTAAGCGAAAACAGAAAAGAGGAGTTAAAAGTGGAGCACATGATACAAATTTGAACAGGAAAATAGTGGGTACCATGGTAAAAAACCGGACCATGTCATCCAGAGATGTTGCTCGGAAATGTAATACCAACCAAACAATGGTACAAAGATCTAAAAAATGTAACGGTCTAAAAACGCGAAAAAAACAAAAAAAGCAAAAAAAAGTCATAAAAACACGAGCCCGAAAGCTATACGTGTTGATCGGCAACAAGAAAGCGTGCTTGGTTTTGGATGACGAAACTTATGTCAAAGCCGACTTTACTACTCTTCCAGGTGCGCAGTTTTACAACTCGTTTGAAGCTGAGATTCTTTCGCAATCAACAACATCGATTGGGATGGAAAAATTCGGGTTAAAATATCTCGTTTGGCAGGCCATTTGCCAATGTGGACACAGAAGCTCATCGTTCATTACAACGGGAACAATTAACGGAGAAGTGTACATTAACGAGTGCCTAAAAAAAAAACGGTTGATTCCTTTCTTAAACAAACACGAGGGTTCAACATTATTTTGGCCAGATTTAGCTATAGCTCACTATGCTCATGCGATGTTGAGCTTTCTTGTTGCTAAAAATGTCGACTTTGTCCCAAAAGACATGAATCCACCCAATGTTCCACAGTGCCGTCCCATTGAAAGGTATTGGGCCTTGGTCAAAGCTAAATTGAGGAAAAGTGAGCAGTGTGCAAAGGACTTAAAAGATTTTAGTGCTAAATGGAAAGGAGCGTCCAAAAAGATCACGGATGTAACTGTCATCAACCTTATGAAGGACATTCGAAAGAAGTTGAGGAAAGAATGGGAACCCAAATAATTTTTTTTATTTTTTGTAATTGCGAATAAATTTAATAAAAACAGAGTTTTTAAGCAAATAAAAAAAATTTACATGAATTATGAATATATTTTTTTTTTTTACTTTGAAGTTTCCAAATTTTATTCGTTTCAGTCCTTATTATTGAAATTGATTTGACCTTTGATAAATGGAATTATTCAGTACTGTGCATTTACAGGCTACATGATTTTAGCAAAGGTGTCTTCATAGATGAATTACGACAGGTTCTTGGTGCTATGCGCGCTAAAAATTTAATTGTTTTGGGTGATATAAACATTAATATACTAGATACCTCGGATATTGATGGCGAAGAGTATTTAACCACGATGGCAACGTATGGGCTCAAAAGCGTAATAAACCTCCCCACTTGTATTACTAGTTCAACGGTGAGTTGTATCGATCACATCTTTATTCGAACTTACATAAATAACGAAACATTTTTTTATGGTGAAGTTCATGACTTTCAATTAACAGATCATCGCTTGTGTTCCTTAAATGTATGTGGTAAACTGGACTATCCTAGTTCTAGTCGGCGAAAACACGAAATTAATTATGAACTTTTATATGAGAGGCTTCAGCAAGAATTTTGGGAAACAGTGTTTTTAAAATGTAGTGTATCATCTGCATATGACGACTTCATCGCCATACTAAATATATGACCAAGGCTTGTACTTATGAAGTCTTCAATAGGCCAAATCGTAAAAAATTTCTTAAGCCGTGGATGACTACAATGTTATTACATAAAATAAAGTTCAAGAACAAACTCGCTGTAAAATGCAAAAACAAACATCCACATAATCACAGCCTTCACAAGTACTATTCTAAACTCTGCGATAAAATAAAAGGTTGGAATGTAGTTAATCAGATCTTGGGTAAAGAAAGAAAACCTCAAGGAGTCTATAATTTATATGATAATAATGAAAATATTTCTGACCCTTTCACAATTGCCAACATTTTCAATGACTACTTTGTTGAAAATTCTTATAAACTAAAACCTACCACTCCGCTTAAGGATAATTGCTCCTGTAGCATATCTAATGGTCTCATACAGGAATGTATTGTCACAAATAGTTTCGTTTTCGACCCGTTTACGTCTTTTGAGATTTTGAAATTAATAATGTCAATGCAAAGTAAAGGCTCGTGCACAAGTGATGGAATCTCTGTTATTGTCCTCAAAAAAATTGCTTGGTATGTTATTGATGTGTTGTGTTACTTGTTCAATTTTAGTGTTGACAGTGGTGTGTTACTAGTCTTTTTAAGAAAGGGAACCGCAAAGCTATTTCTTCGTACAGACCGATTTCTCTTCTTTCAACTTTCTCAAAAATATTTGAGAAACTCATAAGAAAACGTATGGTTTCGTTCTTAAATCGAAATAATTTTTTTTTTTCAAATAAAGAGTTTGGTTTTAGGTCTGGCTTCTCAACAGAAGATGCAATTTTGAACCACAGTTGCAATCTTTTTAAAGGAATCAACGGGCCATGATGGCCCTTTTCTTTGACATGACAAAAGAGTTTGACAAGTTACTTTTAAATATACTCTACAATATCGGTTTCAGGGGTGTAATTCATGATTGGTTTCGGTCGTATTTGTTCGAGAGACAGCAAAAAGTTTGTAATAATGGTATTTTTAGCTCTTTTGTTTCTGATTTACATAAACCCACTTCTAGAGCAAAAATTCAATGGTTTATCTTCTGCTTTTGCAGATGATATAGCGTTTACTTCCGAAAGGGTCCTCTATCTTCCATTGCATCGTAAACATTGAGAAGGATTTGGACACTCTAAGAAAGTGACTTACATTGCATAAGCTTGTGCTAAGTGATAAAACCAAAGTAATGTCCTTTAAGATTACTGGTGCTTTCTTCGATCCAAATCTGTTTTTTCATGCTGCTGAGTGCAAAAAGTTCTCTTTGCCAAGCCATAACTGTTTAAAAATAAACTATTCTTCATCTGTAAGTTGTTCCCCCAGTTGCTTTAAGATAGAAGAAGTCGATTGCTTCAAATACTTTGGAGTGCTTATTGATTCTAAATTAAACTGGAAGCCTCATATATCTTCTGTAAAGGCACATTTAAGAAGCGTTGGCAGAAAGATGTATCGCCTCCAACCCATTTGTTCAAAAAGTGTTCTCACCATGATTTATTATGGTCTGGATAATTCAAAACTGCAATACGGCCTTTCGAGTTGGGGAGGAGCTTATGTAAGTTATTTTGGGTCCATACTTACTGCGCAAAAACATCTTGTAAGAATAATTAGTAGGAAAAACCGTTTAAGTCAATCCTTGCCTCTTTTCTGTGTTCTTCGTATTCTCCCTATAAGACATCTCTATGTTTTTAAGGTTTTAAGAGAATTTTTCAAACAAAGTGGGAATCTAGCCACTAGATACTCGAGATCATACAATTTGCGTGTCAATACCATGCCACTTGTTTGTATACCAATTGCACGCAGAACACATTTTTGTCGTTTCTTTTTATTTTCCGCCCCTACATATTTTAATAAGTTGCCGCTCTCTATTGGGAGAACTCATAATTACCGTGCTTTTTTAAAAGTTGTTAAAAAATGGTTATTCACGCTTCACTACAGGCATATAGAATTATTTTTAAATATAGTTACGTAATGTTCTGAGCTACAAAATATTTCAATAGCTAATAGATAAAATATATATTTGGTTTGTTGTTTTTTTTTTTTTAAGTTTTTCTTTTATATTACCATTGTGTTATGCAATTTTTGTTTTTTTTTCTTTTACAAATTATTATTGAAGTTTTTAGGCAAATTTTTGTTAATTTTTTTCTGTTGTACCCCACATCAGAAATTAAGTTGTAAAATTTCAATCAGACCATTCGTCACTGATCGTTTTTCTTTCAAAGAATGGTCACTTTATTCTTTTCGCATTGTAACGCTTTTATTATTAAGAATTTTGTATTATTTTTTAAGTGAATTTGAATAAAATTTAAATGAAAATGAAAAAATGAAAAATGAAATATTACTACTATTCCTACTACATAAAAACTCTGCCGTCAAGAGCAATGAAATTCGAAGAAAAACCCATCTCAAAAATGTAATTAAAAGCAAATTGCAACATTCGAGTATTGTATGATGAAGGCACTCACTGGAATAAATACAAGTATAATCCACAGATACCTATGTGCCTACATATTCCATACAATTATCAACCGACTAAACACGAAAAAAGAATCTCTTAATTGGATTGGAACAGAAAAAATGAACGCATGGACAGTTCCTTCACAATCCAAAATACATACGCTTATAAATCCCTCAATTCTCATCCTTTAGCTCTTAAACAAACAGTAATAAAACAATTTCAATAAAACTTCGATACGAACAAAAAACCAGAAAACCTTAGGAAAAAAAAAAAATTGTAAATCCAACCCTCAAACCGCAGCATCATTATTAGAGCAATGAGATAAATGCCACAAGAAATGAGATAGAAACTCAACTAAACGTTGGTTGCTCTGTTCCGTGCCATCGTTATATGTCTCTAAATTAGAAGCAGAAATAACGAACAATAGATAAATAGATACTTATGTATCTATACATCCTCTCTTATACATCCTCTCCTCATACCAAAAAGAAATAAACTAATAGGAAAAAATCAGTTTATAATAAAATACAATTATACTAAATGAACCTAACTAATTTTCCACACACACTATCGCACATTCAGATTCAAAAAAATAAAAAATAAAAATAAAAATAAAAAAAAATTCATGTATCTATGAGAATCACAAATCCATATAGCTGACAGTGACAGAGGGTATATCGAAGTAAACCCGCCTTCTTTTTATTACAATCTCTCTTTTAGATAATTCCAATTCCATTTACAGCCATCAAAGGCCAATGGCATCCATGCGCATTGTGTGCTCACCCCAAAAAAGATACAACTGGTGAATGGGACTCTGTTCCCAAAGATATAAACCTCACTGTTTCTGCTGTTTCTGGTTTTTTTTGGTAAGGACAGCCCCTTTTACTAACTACACACACTCGTATACCCTCTCATAGATACAAAACTGGTTTTCGGTGTGAAGTGAATCGAGCAAAAACTCGACTTCCCACACACAGCACACTTGGTCAATCCACAACGAGTTGGTATTTTATTCTGACTCTGACTGTCGTCGAGATCACATAGCGTGCGCGCGATTCGTTTGTTAAACATTTTTTTTTCTTTATTTTCACCACAAGGTTACTAATACCATTACCATTACCATTACCATTCTCTTGTTTTGTTTTTGAGTGATATTGTGACGTGCTTTTGACAACAATTACCCAGTAATCAATCGGTAATCGCTACAGCATTCCTCGGTTTCTGCGGCATCCTCGAAGAGTATGTGTTTTCACCTACGGTGATTTAGAAAAGTGAAATGTTTGAGAAAAAATTCGAATAAATCTCACAGTGCTCATGAAAGAAACAAAAATTCAAGTGAAACGAAAAGAATTCAATTAGAAATAAGGAAAAGTTAAAAAACAAAAAAAAAAAAAAACAAATCAAATTACTCTTGTGCCAAACTGCATAAAGGGATACTCAAACACTTTGGTAATTTATGACTAAAATGATTCCGCCGGTTCCTACATCAGCTGTGATGATGCCAACACCAAAACAAAAAATCGGATTCAGTATTGAATCGATTGTTGGCGGCAATGATGCCTCCAATCCATCATCACCTCAGCCACAAACCGCCACTCACCATCATCTACATCATCAATTACATCATCATCCGTCGTTGCATCAGCATATTTTGCAACAACAAACCTCACCAAAATCCGAGACGCGACATGACATTCAGGATATCATCAATCGGCTTCATAATTCCGCTGCTGCAGCTGCTATTCACAATAATAATAATAATAATAATAACAACAATACCATTCTAAGTGGTTCATATAGTCCGCCACAAACGCGACTAACACCTGAAGAATCTATAATGCATTTAAAGCGTGAACGCTCTCCAGGGCCACATCAACTGCCACATCCGATACGTCATCAGCCACCTCATACACCACCACAATCTGCCTCGCCGATATCCTCGCATGCATCACCGATTGGACATCAACAACAGCCTCAAGTTCAACCACCTACATATAGTAAAGGACCAATTATGGTACCAGGAATGCCGCCGGCTGGTTTAGTACGACCCTTCCCAATGGGTCCAGCTCCGCCACAGCCACCGCCAAATCAAATGCCCGATATTAAGGCATTACCGCCATATATTAATGCCCCGCCAGAGATGCCAGTGCCACAGCATAATCCACATTTACTAGCTGCTGCGCAATTTCAAATGGCTGCTGCTCTACAAGCTGGACATGTACTTGGTCCAGCAGCAGCTGCTGCTGCCGCAGCTGGCTTGCCACCGCATTCACCATTCTTGCCAAATCCTGGTGCAATGCCACGTGAGAGTTATCCACTATATCCATGGCTCCTCAGTCGACATGGAAGGATTTTCCCCCATCGATTTCCTGGAAGTAAGTACCATTTGATTATAGTTCAATTGTTTACGACTCTGTTGTGTTAGGTTAAAGATGGAAGTGTATCTTATGTTTGAATCTTGCATCTGTGGTTTGAAATTTCTATCAACATTAGTAGATCGACAGTGTAAGAAATGTAAACCGCTAAAGAGCACTTAGGTAATCCAAGAATCCAGATGTTGTGCCATGTGTCGTCTCAAATGTTCTTCAAGACCTCAAGTTTGATTGTAAATTGTGCTAGCTTTATTGACCGCACTGTGTTAGGTATACGTTCAAAAAATGTGTGTGCAGAAACTTCGAAAAAGTAGTGCCCGATTAGACTTCTATCTATGCATGGACTCCTCGATTTATGAAATTCTAGGGAACAGACACTAATTGTATCTCTGTATCTCTGACAGAAAAATGAGCTAAAATTCATAAAAAAACAAAGTTCCTTGAATAAAGGGCTCAGTGTCATGTGCAATATGACGTTTCTAAGTGAAGTAGGAGTCCAGCTCAGAAACATATTTTGAAAATGAGTTCATGTATGTGTCTGAAAGATTCAAGGCGTTTTAATATTCAGCTCAAAAGCGAAAAATATACAAAGGCACCGGACAAACAAGTTGTGTAAGATTTTCATAAAAAAAAACCGGCGGCGTCAGAAAATCAGAAAATAGTAGTCCAAATATCATGTTTCTCCATCTTCCATTCGGTTAAAGTGCTCGAAAATTCCGTCGGCTTGATATCCATTTCGACAACGACCGCGACGGTTTGAAGCGCAAATAAGTGCCATCAAATTGATTAGCTCTTGACAATGATTGTCCAAAATTCCAAATTGTCTTCTAAAATCTTCATCTACAAAAAGTGATTCGAATCATAAACCTCCACAATAGAAACATCAAAAATTATTTTAAAAGCATTTCTTAGTAGAAATCAGTATGCAAGTGGCTTTAAATTCATAGAACACATATCTATCAAGTTCCTACTATACAACTTGTATTCATAATCAAACCAGAAGTTAACATGACATTTCGTTTTGTTTAAAAACTAATAGTTGTATCCTACAAAGCAATATGCGTAAACAACCGTGTCGAACGTTTTTCCCATTAAATTTAACGACTTTCCTACCCACATATGCTACTTTTCTTCTATCAAATCAAAACAGACTACCATAAAGATATTAACAAGTAGAAGGCTAAAATCAAAACTCTTTAGATCCATAAAGATCCTATCTTAGATACTTTATGATTCCATGTAAATTGTCTTTTGCCAGATATTGACATTAGTTACCTCCAAAAAACAAAAAAACGAAAGTCAAAGCCAAAATTTAAAAATCTACACTCATCAAACAGACCGTAGTCAACGGTGAATACCAGTGGAATTAGTAATTTTAGTGAAATACTAAATTAGCTGTTAATTTATGGAAATTAACCATTCAATTAGCAAAGCCGCCGTTGTCGTTGTCGTTTTCGTTGTCGTTGTCTTCAGTTTTATTAAGCAATTAGAGAGAGCTTTAGATTCATTAGCCGCCTTGTTTATTATAGATAAACAAAATCCCATTGAATGTTAATCAATTCACTATGACTATGACTTACTCATATCCGTAGATGCCTAATAATTTTAATTATTTTCTCTTTGTTTTGCAGATTTCCTACTTCAACCATTTCGTAAGCCAAAACGTATTCGTACTGCATTCTCACCGTCACAATTGTTAAAACTGGAACATGCCTTTGAAAGCAATCAATATGTGGTTGGAGCTGAACGAAAACAACTTGCACAGTCGTTAAATTTGTCTGAGACACAAGTGAAAGTCTGGTTCCAGAATCGACGGACTAAACATAAACGTATGCAACAGGAGGACGAGAAAGGCGGTTCTGGAGGTCAGGGTAATTCCTCATCGGACAAGAACTCGAATAACAATGGCGCCAGTTGTGATGAGGAAGATGATGAACTAATCGACATGGAGATGGATGATTGCCCAAGTGATGATGAACTTGACGCCAGTCACTAGTAAACACAAACCGGGGCATTAATTCTTGCCGTAGATACTAATATTTAAAATAAAAGTCTGTGCATACATACATATATGTATCTATATGCGTATCCAAGTGTAAATACTTAAATTTTATTTTTTATCTTTTTAATTTTTATTTATAATTTTGTGATATACTTGTGTAGTGTTTTTTTTTTATATTTTTTCTGTTTGTGAAGATGTTTTTCTGTGTCGATGCCGATTGTAAATAATTTTTTTTTTTGTCTTTAATTTCAATCAACTTTTGTGCCAAACTCAAAATTTGTGCACTTATTAAAATTGCATAAATAAAAGTTTAAATTGTACAAAATCTATAAACAAAAATTCTGACTAATTGTAAATATATTTCTACATAAGTAAATGTGTGGCACTTTTTCGAAAAACGGTGCTCATAGGTGTTAAGAGAAATTCATGTACTCGTATCTCCGAGGGGACTTGCTTAAATTTATATACAGACGCATTTTTAAATGACAATTTGAATCTGAATAAGGAAATAGTAACTTGAAAAACAAAAAAACAAAAAAATTAAACTTAATATAGACTTTAGATACTATTGTAGAAATGAAAATGAAAATGAAAATGAAAATTTTGTGAGCTAGATTTAGGTGATAAGTAAGAAATTATAATGAGATAAGTGAAAAAGGAAATACAAACAAATTTAAAAGTAATTTAAAATAAAAAACAAAAATCAAATGAAATGGAAATATGTTTTCTTTTTATCTACTTGTGGATTTTTTTTCTCTCTAAAATATCGGGTTAGGTACATCGATCTGCGAAATGTCTTTTTGGATAAGTTTTCGAACTGCTGGCACACGTACTCATCGTCGGAGATATATAAACAGTGAGTGTCTGAATATTTGATATTTCTATTAATAAAGGGTAACTCTTGAAGACAATCTTTTTCATGGTGATTTTAGCCGTCAGACGTAAAACTTTCTCATAATGTTGTCCTGTCTTTGAAAAATTTGAGTAACCACTCTCATAATCAGGCACAATGACGGGCAAAAGTTTCAAACTAGAAAACGTATTACGGCAACGAAAAATCGATAAAATAGTATAATGTCGGTACAATGACGGGCAAAAATGTCAGACGAGAGAACGTATTATGGCAGCGTAAACTGGATATAATATGCATTCAAGAAACCAAGTGGCGAAATGCGGAAAACAGGGCCCGCTACTTGAACTTGGAAAGGAAAGCTTACAACTTATATTCTTACGAGACGGAATAAAATAAGAATGGAGTTGGTATTGCCTTGACATCGGAACTACTAGATCAGACCGTTAGCATATCAAAAACTAGCGACTGACTTATGACCATAAAACTAATAATTGAATACGGAGCGTGGGATATTGTTAGCGCCTACGCAAGTAGGCAGTTAGCGAGCAGAAAAAGATGTATTTTGGCGCAATTTTGGTGAGCTATTAAATGGAATATCAAGAGAAGAAATATTTATCATAGGGGCAGACGTAAATGGGCATTTCGGAAGATCGAACTAATGAAATGAATCCGGAACGAGAAACGCAGCGGGAGAAGATATACGAGTACTAGCCTCATGTAAATCACACGGTCTTGATTACATACTGCAGCAGTAGACACCCAATGACGATAGATTACCATGCATGCTGGTATAACGTGAAACGGCGAGTAAAAGATTGAAAGTGATATTAGGTGAATCATTAGCTCGGAAGGACGGACTTTGACAGAATAACCAACGAAAATCAACATCAGCAGAGAAAATTAGCTGGCATCTTTAAAATAAAAGGAAAAATTGGCTAAGCGCATTAAGCGCACAACGTATGTGGAACAACTTCGAGTAATGCGGAAATTCTGCGCGGTACTTCAAAAGGCGGTGGAACCATGAAACGAAATTGACAGTAAAGAATAAAAGGCAAGCCTTTGAAGAGTAGAGTGGAAATAGCGAAATGAATTTTAAATTACATCAAGAAGGCGAAAAAGACGGTAAGAGGCATTGTATCGCTAATTTCAAGAGATTCCTTTGCAGCCGAAATACCCCCTTGATCAAAAAGTTCCTGCACCACACCATTGTTCCGACTTGAGTTCTGTTTTTTTTTTGTTAGGTTGGTAAATCTGTTGTTGATATTCCTACTAAATCTTAGCGTCATAGCTTGATATTTGCAAAAGTTACAGAGCCAACAGTAAGTCTTAGTTTAGTTTATTTAGTTTATTTATTCAGTTTTCATTTTCAACTTAAAATAAGAACAATTACAATTTTTAAAGGAATAAATAATAGATATCATACTTCCTAGTTAAGTTAGTGTTGAATGGTATATTTGTAAATTAAAATTTCCAATAATAATAAACTGTAAACTGTTGTGGGGTGACAACCAGCAATATATAATAGTATATCAATATTTGAGAGAGAAGAAAAAAAAAGAATAGCAAGAAAATGATACATATTCTATTAATAATAAATTTTCAACAATATTTATCAATACAATTTAAGTCAATCGTGAAGAGCCAGTCTTTCACCATTTTTAAGAAAGATTTAAAATTAAAAGTTTACCTTATAGACAGAGGTAATTTATTAAAAAACTTAGGGGCTGCTACAGTATAAAAGTTAGAGAAATGAGTTCTGCGAGTATTGGGTACAGTGACCAGGTGCATGTTGTTTATTCTCAGGTTATATATTGTAATTGCGAGTTTCTGCTGGGAATATTGCCACTTCGTTTAAAAAATTCTTTAAGTACTTTAAAAATATAAAGATGTCTCATTGGTAGAATTTGCAATTCCTTGTATAACGGCCAACTTTCAGTATAACGATTTTTGTTGCAGATTATTCGAATAAGATGCTTTTGAGAAATTATTAAAGGTCTAAAAGTATTTGCATAGGAACCACCCCATACTAGATAACCCATATTGTAGTTTAGAGTGCGCAAGGCCATAATATATTGTTTTCAGAATCTTTTTAGAGCAAAATCGCTTTAAGAGATATATTTTTCGTGTTATAAGCATCAAATGATTTTTAATATTTTTACTATGGTCTTTCCAATTAAGGTTAGAATCAATTGTAACACCTAAATATTTGAAATTCTTCACTAAATTGATTTAAAAACACGAATCAGAACAAGAATTTTTATATTGAAAGTTACGTATACCACAATCATGAATTTTAAAGCTAAATTGCCTACAATTCGAAGCATGAAAAAACAGGTTGTAATTACAAACTGGATGACCAGAGGCTGAATTTAGTTTTTTCACTAATTATTAGTTTATGGTACGAAAACCAAGTTCTTAGAATTTCTAGGGCCTCTTCAATTAGTAAAATACAATTAAAATCAGAATTTGACTGATAGGCTAATGATATATCATCTGCAAATGCCGTCAAAAGATCGTTTAATGGGAGTTCAAAGATTGAGTTTGTGTATACTAAAAAAAACAAAGGGCCGAGGACAGATCCCTCTGGTACTCCATTTTTTAAAAGCCGAGT
This sequence comes from Volucella zonaria, assembly GCA_963966105.1. Classification (NCBI taxonomy): domain Eukaryota; kingdom Metazoa; phylum Arthropoda; class Insecta; order Diptera; family Syrphidae; genus Volucella; species Volucella zonaria. The sequence goes on along the minus strand of OZ014530.1, from coordinate 313,326,854 downwards.
TTCGCTTTGTGTGCCGTTTATAATAACTTTTTGAACTCTCTCTTAAATAAGATTTCAATGAAAAATCACCCCTCTAAATCCTGGACTATATGTTATAATTTGCTTAGTAGTATATCCTGATCAACCAAGTCAAACGCTTTTGTCATATCAATGAAGAGGGCCATAGTAGATTTATTATCATTTAAGCTGCCATAAAGCTGGCTGCACAGCCTAAGAATTGCATCTTCGATTGACTTCCCCGAACGGAACCCAAATTGATTATCGCTAAAAAATTTTATTTTATTTAGAAAAGAAGTAATTTTATTGACCATAAGTTTTTCAAATATTTTTTGAAAAGTATTGGGTCTACAAGTAAGTTTCCAGCGTTTGTCAGAGATGGCGCCACCAGTGGATCCCGGGCAGAAATGTCAGACCCCATGTGTTTTATTTGTAGGTTTTGTATCTGTCAACAACTTTGCAGCGTTATATTTGAGCAGTTCTATCGGTGTCGTACATTTTATCGAGCAAAATGATGGCAAGTTTCTAGCCAAATAAACGTCATTTGCGGGAAGCGCTGTTTTTATTCTTTAATATGAAGAAAAGTGCGGCTGAGGCCAATCGGTTGCTTTCGGAAACTTATGGGGCAGAATGTATTGGTGAATCGACGTGCCGCGAGTGGTTCAAACGGTTCAAAAGTGGTGATTTTGGAGTTGAAGACAAAGATCGCCCCGGAAAGCCGAAAAGTTTTGAAGACGAGGAATTCGACGCTTTACTGGATGAGGATCCGTGTCAGATTCAAGAAGAAGTTGCTGCATCATTGGACGTCACGCAACAAGCCGTTTCCCTGCGCCTAAAAGCACTGGGATTCATTCAAAAGGTTGGAAACTGGGTGCCGTACGAATTGAAGCCAAGAGACGTCGAACGACGATTTTGCATGTCCGAAATGTTACTGCAGCGGTATAAAAATAAATCATTTTTGCATCGTATTGTCACTGGTGATGAGAAATGGATTTATTATGATAATCCTAAATGCAGAAAATCGTATACAAAGCCCGGCGAGCCCGCCCAATCGACGCCGAAACGAAATATTCACGTGAATAAGGTGGGATCAAAAGGATGTCGTATACTACGAACTGCTTCCGAGTGGTGAAACCATCAAAGGACCATTATATCGAACCCAACTAATTCGTTTGAAGCGGGCATTAAAAGAAAAACGGCCAGAATATGAGACCCGGCATGAGTCCGTCATTTTTCATCATTACAACGCTAGGGCACATGTTCCGGTTTCGGTGAAAAACTATTTGGAAAATAGTGGATGGGAAATTCTGCCTCACCCGCCTTACAGTCCAGACTTGGCACCATCTGACTACCACTTGTTTCGTTCGATGCAGAACGCTCTTACGGGAATACGCTTCAGCTCAGTAGAGGAAATCAAAAAATGGCTCGATACGTTCTTGGGCTCGAAAAATGAGAAATTTTTTTGGTCCGGAATTCATAAATTGGCAGAAAGATGGGGGAAAGTTGTAGCTTCCGATGGACGATACTTTGAATAAAGCATTGTAACTATGTTTTCATAATAAAACTTCAAATTTTGGAAAAAAACGCTGGAAACTTACTTGTAGACCCAATATGAAGGAATGAAATAGGTCTATATAGTGTTGGGTCTATAACTTAATTCGTGCGGTTTGCTAAGAGATGGCGTAACTTGTATTATTCCATTGTTATTATTCCATTGGAACATGCGTTGGAAAGCTACTGTCATTTTACGTCGTTTCAGTATATGTCATTCATTTGAAGCGTAAACAACAATAATTTTTTTTCACTCAAATATGTCGAACTTTGTGCCTGAAAAAGTGTTTTTGCGGGGAATTCTTCTTCATGAAGAAAACTGCTGCCGAAAGTCATCGTATTTTCGTGGAAGTTTATGGTGAACATGCGCTAGCTGAGCGAACGTGCCATAAGTGGTTTGCACGATTTAAAAGTGGTGATTTTGGCTTGGAAGACGATGAACGTCCTGGGCAGCCAAAAAAGTTTGAAGATGAAGAACTGGAAGCACTACTCTATGAAGATTGTTGCCACACATAAGAAGAGCTCGCAGAATCTTTGGGTGTCACTCAAGCAGCCATTTCAAAACGTGTAAAAGCAGCTGGATATATTCAAAAGCAAGGAAATTGGGTTCCACATGAACTCAAACCGAGAGACGTCGAAAGGCGGTTTTGCATGTCCGAAATGCTGCTGGAACGCCACAAAAGGAAGTCATTTTTGCATCGGATTGTTACTGGTGAAGAAAAATGGATCCATTACGACAACCCCAAGCGCAAAAAATCATATGTGAAACCCGTATTTGGTGGGATCAGATGGGTGTGCTGTATTGTGAGCTGCTAAAACTGTCCATCAATGGACAATGCTACCGAACACAATTAATCCGTTTGAAGAGAGCAGTGGCCGAAAAACGCCCGGAATATGCGACCAGACACGAGGCAAGAATTTTCCATCGTGACAACGCTCGGCCCCACGTTGCTATTCCGGTTAAGAACTATTTGGAAAACAGTGGATGGGAAGTCTTACCCCACTCGCCTTATAGCCCAGACCTTGCCCCTTCTGACTACCATTTGTTCCGGTCGATGCAGAACGCCCTCACCGAAATACGGTTCACATCAGAGCAGAATATCAAAAATTGGTTTGATTCATTCTTGGCTGCCAAGCCGGAGCAGTTCTTTTGGGATGGGGTCCACAAATTTCTAGAAAGATGGGAAAAAGTCACAGCTTTAAATGGGCAATACTTTGAATAATACTATTGTACATGTTTCTCTTAAATAAACGTTCAAATTTTGAATAAAAAAACCGGACGAAATAAATTCTATACCCAATAGTTAGCCATATTTGTTTTATCTCCTTTTTTAAAGACTGGAGTAACCTCAGCACATTTAAATTGTTGTGGGAAACAGCCATGTTCCACACTTAAGTTAAATATATAACTCAAAACATCTGAAACATAAAACACAATTTTTTTAAGAAGATTATTTTTTATTTTTTAAAGATAAAATAGCTTTTTATGTATCAAAAGAGGTGATAGGATTAAAAGCAAAACTATTTGGATGTGAGAATTCAGTATTTATACACTGTTGATCAAAGCAATTACAATCACCACTACAATTAATGGACTGATTCAATGTTGCAGGTATTTCTGTAAAATGTTCATTAAATTTGTTGGATATACAATACTTTTAAAATCTGTAAGAGTAGCATTATCAACTACAATGGTTTCTATTATATTAGGCTTAGAAGTTTTACCTAAAATGCTATCGTTGGCTTTCCATTCTTCTTTAATATTGCCCTTTAATTTTTCAAACAAGTTAAAATAATACCTTTCTCGAGTCAGTTCAACATTTGCGCTTACAGCTTTACAAAGTTTAAGGTAGGACTTTTTTAATTTTTCATTGTTTGGATGTTTTTTTAGCTTTATACTTATTTTGCTCTTATTTTTAATCTGTTTAAGGAGAGGCCCATTCATCCAAGGCTTGTGAAACTTATTTTTATTAGATTTTTTTAGGGATATAGAAGTGCATGACTGTATATGTTTTTGCAGAATTGATATAAAGAAAGCGTATGAAGTAGATGGGTCCTTTTTCGAATAAACCTGATCCCAAAATTCATTTTTTAATGAGATATAATCTATTGCATAATGCTTTTTTGTTTGAATTATTAAAGTAAGTTTCGCTATATTTTCTGACGATCATTTTGTGATCAGTAATTTTTAAATCGAGAACACTTCCAGAAAGTTTTAGTTTATTACTGATTTTAAACCGGGTGAAAAAGTGGTCAATGCAAGTACTTCAAGATTCTGTTATACGGGTAGGGTCATATAGATTACATTTGAGACCATGCGAAGCCATAAGGAACAAATACTTAGCAGTGTCAATATTGGACTCATTAGAAATATCAATATTAATATCACAAATTAAAATTAAATTACAAGTTTTGTTCATACAAAGAATTTTGCTAAGTTCCTCTATGAACAAACTTTTATAAAAGGCGTGCAATCTACATATACAAGCACAACATAGTATAGTTTTCGTTTTGATAACAAAACGATAACTTTACAACATCCGCACTACGTATGACAATTTTGGAGAAATTGTGATCAATACTCTCATTAATATAAACTGCAACACCACCTGACGAATAAGATTCATTGCAACAACTGAAAGGAGTATAACCCGTATATTGTACAATATCATTTCATTCTCATAAACCCAAATCTCTGTTAGAACTATTATAGCTGGCAATTTATTAAGTGACTCAATATGAGCCAAGAAAACTGAAACATTTTGTCTTGGACTCCGGATGTTTTGCTGTACACAAAAGCAATTATCGATAAAACTACGAAAAACTGGCGTATCACATACATTTTGAACTGAAGAAGGAATAGGATTAACAATATTCATATTTTATCAAAATCAGAGATACAATTGATTATTATTGAAGTGTCACCCTCGTTCTTCCTTATAAAAATATTCCCATCTCTAGTCCAAACGTATTTGACTCCTTTTGTATTTTTTAGTGCTAGCGCAGTATTAAGAAGTTAACGCCTCTGTGTGTGTTGGCGATTTTTTACAATTTTAGAAATGGATTTAAATTTGCAACAACGAACTTGTACGAGTATTAAATTTTGCGTAAAAAACGGATTTAATGGTGCGCGAACGTTGGAAATGTTGGAAAAGTGTTTCGGCAACGATTCTCTAAAAAAAACGGTCGTTTACCAGTGGCACGAGCGGTTCAAGAGTGGTCGTGAGTCAATCGAAGATGATGAACGCAGTGGCGGACCATCGACATCGAAAACCGACGAAAACATTGATGAAGTACGAGTAAAAGAAATGTTGGTCAATTGCCGCAAATTAATCATCAGAGAGATAGCGGAGGACTTGAACATTGTCTATGGATCCGTCCAAGACATTTTGTTTAATGATTTGGGTTTCCGTCGTGTAGCAGCAAAGTTGGTGCCAAAAGACCTCAATTTCATGCAAAAAGAGGCCGTGTTGACGTCGCAAAAGAGATGATTTGGGAGGCTGAATCCGATCCCACATTCATCAAAAGGATCATTGCTGGAGACGAGACGTGGGTTTATGAGTACGACACGCAATCCAGACATCAGGGAAGTGAATGGCGTTCACCAAATGAGCCGACACCAAAAAAACCACGGCGTTTTTAGTCAAAAAAGAAGGCAATGCTCACGGTTTTCATGGATTACAACGGTGTAGTGCATCATGAATTTTTGCCATAAGGCCAGACAGTAAACAAAGAGTTGTCGTATTATTTAGGCGTTATGAGACGTTTTGCGTGAAGCAATTCGCCGAAAGAGGCCAGAATTGTTGGTAGAAAACTCATGGGTTTTGCACCATGATAACGCATCGTAGTACAGTGCCATCATTATTCGTAATTTTTTGACGAAAAATGGAACAAATACCATCCAACAGCCACCGAATTCACCTGATTTGGCTCCCTGTGACTTCTTTCTGTTTAGTCGAGTTAAAAAACCACAATGGGGAACGCGTTTCAGCAGCCGAGAGGAAGTAATGGAAAACATACAGAAAACCAAATATAAAAAATGTTTCGAGGATTGGATCAAGCGCTGGCATAAGTGTGTTGCAGTCGATGGGGATTACTTTGAAAAGGACAATATAGATTTATATGAATAAACTTGTATTTTTAATTTTCTGAATAAATTCCGGAAGCTGTTATATGAAAATGAACAGGAAGCTCTACACGAAACAACAAGATTTGCAATAGATTGAAAGAGTACTTTAAGGTCTAATTAAACGAAGAATTTCCCCGTAGCACCAGTACCTCAACTGTCGAGCACCAAGCAGAAGTTATCGAAGGTGAGAAAAGAATGGGCCGGGCTCTTGCAGTCGGATCGGATAGCATACCCTCCGAACTGTAGGCGACAATTGGAAATCTTGGGTTTAAATCGATCGTAATTTTATTTAATAAAAGAATGAGAGGCGATCAAACGCATAACTAGTGTTGGAACAGATTTGTGGTTCCATTGCATAAAGACAATGGCGAAACTACAAATTGCAACGACTCGGGATCTTTGAAAATATACGAGCGAGTTCCAAGTAGTCGACGATGGAACTCCATGGCAGTCAATGCGGCTCTATGGGAGTCGGGTCGACAAAATTTACGAATACTGATGGAAAAACATGGCGAAGCTTCGAAATATCTACATATTGTCTTCATCGACTTGGAAAAAGCTTTCGACAGTGTTCCCACAGATTTTTTTTTGGACGGACTAAGAGACGTAAGTAAGAATGATATTAAAATGAATGTTAAATGCACAGCGGGAATAACCGTAGAATTCGCTGGTAAGGTAGGTGTACACCAATTCAGTGAACAAAGTCCGTCGCTTGTTTGTCATGCCGGAATCACTTTTCCTCTTCTCGCTGATGACAGCGAGCTAAAATCCCTTCAAAGCAACTCCTGAGATCTACAATATTTATTATAAAAGTATTCATCTTGTCAAAGTGCGAAGAATTTCGATACTTAGCCTCTGTTTTTAACCCCCAAGGAAATTGCGGGATTAACATACAATGCGGGCCATAATGTATGACCCTATTTTTATTCGGTCTTTTAAGTGTTTATTTGTGAATTCAAGTTTTGAAGATGATATCACTTGGACTCTTTTTATGACATTTTCCATGATTTTCTTCAGAACGGCGATAGGTTCTCTACTTATTGACCGATATTCTCCTTGCTGCTTGCCAGAGCTTGTGGCTTGTTCACATAAACCTGTGACTTTAAATAACCCCAAAGACGCCTGGGGTGGTCAAATTGGGTGATCTTTCGGGCCAGTGCAATTCGCCAAAACCAGATATTAGACGACTGGGAAACGCATGCTTTAGAATGTCGGTCGTGCAGTATGCGCCATTGCTCCATCCTGTTGGAACCACGTGTTCTCCAGTCCCAATTCATTCAATTGAAGAATGAAAAATTCATTGATCGTTGCTCTGTAGCGCTCACCATCCACAGTGACCGTTTGGTCCAGGCCGTTTTTTTTTTTTTTTAAATGGTCCAATCACTCCTCCAGCGTAAGCCGCACAGTATGCAGAGACTGCAGAGATTTTCAGTTCCCCAGAATCGGAAATTGTGTTTGTTCACGTATTCACATAGGTGGAAATGGGCGTCGTCCCTTATGCTTATTTTTGGCGCAAAATCGTTCACTTCTTTGTTGTGATTCAGGAGTGCGTGAGTATAGCTTAGACGTGATTACGGTCAATACCCATCAGCTAATGAACTGTCTGCATTTTGTAAGGAATCATCTTCAGAATTTTCACCAAAATGCGCCGCAGAGAAGTATCTGGTATCTGGTCTACGACATCTTTAACCACGACAGCGATATTCTCTCCAGGGCTTACTCGGTCCCGTGTTGTTTCAGTCATTAAGAGTCGTGCGGCTAAACGCCGCATTTAACGACCAGTGGGAGACGGCTGCCAGGAAAATGGGCACTAAATGCACGTTACCCCAAAATCCCTGACGAATTGTAAATGAAAAACATGGTGGCGATTATGTCACGTTCTTCAGGAGTATAGCGTTCCAATGCTTATTCACACAAATTCTTATTCTGTTTGTCGCACAAATGTCAAAATCAAATTGACATTTGAGGCCATTTATAAAATCAATGAAACTTCCGACAGGGTCATACATTATAGTCCACCTAGTTTATAGAGTCAGCATGGGGTGGCTTCTTGAAAACTCCGCTGTATTTTGTGTAAAATGCTGCTTCGACTTACAAGTATATACGACGGTTGTTTGAAAAATGACAGCGATGGAACTGAAAATATTACGAATGTCAGCAGGTGTTGGAAGTAAGCGGATGTTTCCAAATTATGAAATCAATAGTAGAGAAAATTCGGGCTGAAGAAATTCGCTGGCATTGCCATGTTTAATGAAGATCGGCTGAAAATGCAGTCCAAAAAGCAATAGCTGCTCAAGTTCCAGCAGAGGTTCAAAGAAGAGGCTGAAAGAAAAATATTTGAAAACTTCAGCATACTCTTGCTCTTATTAACGAGGTGGCGTAGTAGGACTTCAGATACTTGTTTCCATTTATGTAACATTAGATGTACATCTACGACTATATGTATATGGGTTTCATATTTCAACGATTAATTAAAGAAGAAGAAGAAGAAACGCAGTGGTTCGAGACAATGTTTGCTTCTTAAAACGCACAGAAATACATCATATTCAAGGAGTGAAGTAATGCGTCAACCGCATGGTTACCAATCTGGTTGATTAAGTCCTCTTGTGAATATAGAGATAATGGAAATGCGTGCGAGTCACGACAATATTTTGCCGTTCTATTTGGTCCAGAAGCCTGAATTCATTCTCGGAGGTGGTGTCGCGCTGGCCTTCAATTTCCGGATTTGCATTAAAATCACCCAGCAAAATTTTTACATCAGACTAGTGATTTTTTTCAAAGAGCCCATAGAAGCAATCTTTGGTTTAGTCATCTTCTTTGTGCGCACTTATACTGAGTTTAACAATTCTACGTTTGATAGGAATTGCCATAAGCTGCGCTTTCACTTGCCGAAAACTAAAGGCTTTTTGCATAGGTGTGTCTGCATTGCCAAATCCGTATCCAAATAAGAGCTGCCTTTGTTGTTGCTCGGTGTTTCATATCATACTTTTTAGAACGTGGTTATATTAGCTCTCAGTCTAGAGCTTTGACTAATTCTTTGAATTTAGGGGCCTGACATCCCACGAGTTAATCTGAAATTCGTAGTCCTAATACGTTTGCATCAGTCATCGGTCATCGGGATGCGCGTACATCCATGGGAGCAAGGATACGCCTTGCCATCGCTCTCCGTCAATCCTTTGATATCAATTCAGAACTGTGTTGAAGTCAGACTTTCCACCCTTAGTATTAGTCGAGGACGACCTAAAACCTCTTACTGTTCTTAGGGTTACAGCACCCGGTACTTATTGCAACTATACATTGGGTCAAACCAACAGGAAGACCCTTCCCGCTACACAGACACCATGACGCTCTCATGAAGGGGGCCTACCTCAACAAGTCATGGGACTATGAGGGGTCCTTCATCTGCTGGACCATCTGTATAGCAGCACCTTGACTGAAAGGACTGAATACTCCTAAAATTTCTTACCGACGTCAGTCCAACATATTTGAAAGTAGCTCATTTGAAGTACCTTGCAAGTTGGCCATCGTTGATTCAATTCGAGTTTTTCTTTCCTTCTGAGGCTCACTTATTTTCAGCAGTGTATTATAGTATGGCTATTTTATTCATGCCCCCAATCTGGGTGGACGAGACCCAGATACGTGAAGGTAAATAAAAGCACATTAATTTTGATGTGAAGTTGTAGTGATCGTACTGGACATAATAAGGTTGACGCCGGTCAGTGCCTACCTCAGTCATACAACACCCAGCAAATCCACCCAACCTTTATATATCAGAAAACTGCCCATACAAAACAAGTCGCGGGAGAAAAGATTTATGAAAATGCTCCTAGTCATAGACTCTGAAGAAGTTATTCGGATAGCTTTTCAGCATCAACTGAGAGTCGACTTACGCCTAGTATGTTCTTGTAGGCTTCGATCATATTTGGGCTTAGTATATTTGTGATATAGTGAGTCAATGATTTCATGGGCGGTATGGAATATAACGCTATAATGCTCGAACAGCATACTACTCTGATCAATGTCGTCCATATGTTCGAAGTACTAACCACTGATCATTGACCAGTAACGTTGACAATTGACTGTGAGTCTCCGGCTTCATTTTTGAAAAAAATAAGGATCGTGAAGACATGACCAAATAGAGTATTTTTGTGGGTGTAGTTGAGTCTCATGAGTCTTTTCAGGATCTGCTTCACTATAGAAAAAAAAATCCATTGGGCTGTAAAAAGTAGGGATCGACTTCAAGCTACAAAAACTCCTGTTGCAAGTCACTGTCTTATAGTTTTCGTTCCTGCACTAGCCGAAACTTAAATGTAGGTCAAGATCTTTTACAAAATTGTCCGCATAGTGGATGGATAAAAGCCAAACTATTGCGATCGACACCGTATCGAAAACTCTGGATCTTCTCACGGCTTTATTTCACAGCTGCAAAGTTTCTTCTGTACATACATACGCTGGTGCATTGTTGGCTTTGTTTCACGTAAGTTATATTTGGAAGGAAATATGTCCCCAAGACGACGAATAGCGAGGTCAGTTCATCTCTTATACATTTCTCGAATCAAAGACCGATTTTCTAAATAGGTTTGAATGATACGGAAGCGTTTTTCTAGTGTAAGGCAGACAATACTGATCTAAAAAATCTCTTAATTCGAAAGATACTTCTTAATCATTGAAAACTTAGCTATCATTCTCAGATTTATGTCCAATTTTTGGACACTTTTTCGAGTATCTTGGGCCGAATATCTGCAATAACTTGCGCTATATTGTATTATAGATCTTCAATCATTGCAGGTTTCTCCACGTAGACAAAGGAGGATTTCCCTTACCCCCATAGATAATAATCGAGTGGCGTTAGATCGCAAGATCTATGTGGTCATTTTCAGGTCACTCGCCAAATTTTTATTTCAACAAATCGATCGTCGCAGTGTGAAGCGTATCTCAATTCTGCTGGAACCACATATTGCTGTCATTGTCATCGATGTCACGTAAATTAGAAAACAATAACTCGTTGATCATCTTTCTGTATTCCTATTGACCATAATGTGAGCTGCTGCTTCAGATTGTGCTCATTCCAAATACTGCAATTTTTCTTATTGATATATCCTCTCGTATTTTGGATCGGATTTTAAGCCGATTCAGTGAAGATCCATCCGATATGCCGATTCAATGGTTTCAGGTTCTTTACCGATTGCATTTTGTAACGGATTAAGCCCGGATACTTTCCCAAAATGTTTTTAGCAGTGTACAGATAAAGCCCAAATGCCTGTAACTAACAAATTTGGGTTTTTATCAACACTGGCCTCAAAGGATTCCTTTTTTCTGGCCAAATGTTATATATTTCATGATCAGTTTTAATTTATTTTAATGAAACTTAAATATTTTGTTTGTTAAATAAATATGAATGTCAAGAAAATGTCTTAATATTTTTAATAAGTAAAATAAAAATACATATTTTTAGACCAGTTTTTGTAATTTGCTACAAAGAAAGGCTGGTTTTGTTCCGAGTGAAATTCAACAGGATCACAGGCCTTAATCATTCGTTGAGTCACATGCAAAATTTCAGCTACAAATTCATACAGCCTTCGGAGATAAAAGACTTTTTTCAAAAGTGGACACGTGTTCCCGATGATGACATTTTCGTTTACCGCTTTTTTCAAGAGTTGAGAAACTAAAATTTTACACCTGGATTAATTGGCATGCATTTTATTGTGAATTTTTATTAGGAATGTTCCACATGTTGCAGGCAATATTTGAACAGAGAATATTTCTGCAGCTTTAAGTTTAAGATATAATAAAGATCACGAAAATAAGAAAGCAGATGTCACGGAAGAATAAGGAAAGGAAAGATAGCAATAGGTCTAAGGTCAGAGAAATTACCTTTCTTAGGGATTGGGATAATCTTTGGTTTTGTCCAATCAGTAGGGTAAGTCGATGTTATTATAATTGTATTGAAGAAGTAGGTGATGTAAGGAAGTATAAGAGGAAACAGTATTTTGAAGAAGTCCGGATGAATGTTGTCAAGGCCTACAGATTTGTTGTTTATGGCGAAGAAAGCACAACCAACGCTATAGTCAGAATTTCTGTTGTTGTGGCTAAGCTAAACCTATGGTTTAGTTCAATACTTTTGTTAAAAATGTGTTCAGTCGTACTAGTAAGGCTAATATTACGCACCTGAGTCCAGAGAATCATCGAGGATCGGTTGGTGTTAAAATTAGAGATTTCCATCTGTACACAAAACTTCCGTGAAGGAAATAATTTTAGATCTGGGGATAATGTCCAGAAGGCTTTTGGGGTATTTTCAAGGGCGTAGCGCAGTTCGAACCGGGAAGAGGAGGGGGAGGGGGCGACTTTCATAGAAATGTCGACTTATTTTAGGAATTTTCCGATTGTATAGATTTAGCATCCGTATTAAAGAATTAATAGTGTGATGCTATGCATAATGAATGATTTTCCATGAGAAAATTTAAAAATATTGGGAATTATAATGTTGAAAAAATATAAGACATAAATTGTTAATACATCGATGTATTTATTTGTGATAAATAGTTGATAACAATGAAATAAATAAATGAATATTATTATTGAAGCAACTTAATTATATATAATAAAGAATTAATAATACGTTATATAAGTAATATACATAAAATTTAGACTATTTCATGTCTAAATTCTAATTTTAATTCGGCTGTGTTTTAGTAAAGACCATTCTTCGACGATCTCACTAAGATGAATTTCGTCAACTTTATCTTTCGAAGATTGAAGCAACATCAATTCATTCCAGCGATCATCACCCACTATTGTACGTAAATAATTTAAAACTAGTTTTAATTTACTAAATGAAGCTGACTTCACAGGAGCAGTCACAATTACACTTTTCAACTTGAATACCACTTTGGTAATGTCTTCGAAATTTGTACACTTCGTACATGAATCAAGAAGAATTTGCAACTCAGAAATCAAACATTCTGGAGCTTCTTTAAAAAAAATAGGGGCTCCAATTTCACAATGGATTTCACTAATTCTATTGTGGCATTGCCTCTATCAACTGCCATTTCAAAAATCTTTTGAAAAGGTTTGAAAGTTAAAAAAGTATCTTTTAGATTATTTTTTTTATACACGTGGTATAAACTTGCAAAACCGTCCTAAATTCTTTTCCATAAAATGTTTGGAAATCGAAAGCGGTTTCTGGATTTTCATCGATTCCTCTTGGTATACGGCGCGTTCTGTGATGTTTCAGAAAATCATGCTCCGGACTGATCTTTAATTTCTCAGCGAATGAAGCTGAACTTTTTATTTATGCATCGACTTTGTGCGTTCTTTTCTTGTTGACCGCATCGCCCGATCGCGTTCTGTTTGACCAGCTTGAATTTCTCGTGTCTATGGGGCAGAGCAGTAGCACCCACTTTAAGATAAGAACTGATAAGATATATACGTGAAGAGTGTCCATGTCCATACTCATTATTACAATAGATATCAGAGTATGGGGGATGGTCTGGAATAAATGTAGCTTCTTTGATTTGCCGACTCTTGGAAAGCATGGGAGGGTGCCACACTCGGTATTTTTTTCGTCAAAGCCAAACAATCTTTTAGTGACGCCGTTAAGGAGTTGCCTGTGAAGCGTTGTCCCCTGAAGGAAATTAGATCGACGACTAAATTTTTGTATTTGGTGCAAATTAATTAACATTAAACAGACATTCAAAAATGGCGCAATATTTATGTTTTAGCCGATAAATGCATTGGCATCTAAATAATTCACCAGGGTAACGTTTTAGAGAGCATATCAGCTAGTCATAAATTTACAATTAGATTTCCTACTAACACGACTTACTTCCTTCGCGTAGCAGATTTTCTGCTTCAAGCCTAGATTATTTCCTTACTAACTTCCCCTGTCGTTACTAACACACTAAACTGCGATCATCTTCTTGTCAGCTGTGATAACTTTTCTGGTCCCAAAATTAATAATGTGCAATATCTAGATTATAGAAATGCCAATTGGAATGTCCTTAGAGACCATCTCTCCGATAGCATTAGAACCAGTTAACACCATCGTGCATATAGATTATACAGGCCAACATCTGTTTTGGTGTCGGAGTATTTGGAGCTGGATTCAAATATGGCATTAGTTTTTGGTAGGACCTCACAGATATGGCTAATATATGATATTTTAGTGAAATATAGATTACACTATTTTAGGTTAAATCCGATCTACAATCGACATTTTGCTCTGTAAGTGAACAGCCGATTGACAAAATGTATTCGAAACATGAATTCGCGGAAATAGTGTTTGTGTACGGGTTTTGCAATGGACGCGCTTCCTTGGCAAGATTGGAGTACCAACGACTATACCCCAATCGTGGAACACCGTGCATCCAGCTATTCGCCTAGTTGATACCGGGTCAATTGCACCCAAAAAAAGAGAAATACTTTCAGACGCAGCGGTGGCCGAAGTTGGGGATGGGATTTTGCGTGCTGTGGAAGTTCAGTCTCCAGTCAGCGTCCGTAGACTAGCAGTGCAGTTGGAACTTCCTAGAACCAGAATTCACAGGACTCTACAGAGAAATAGATTACACCCTTTCCATTTGATACCGGTACAGGATTTACTACCAGGTGACGCGCAAAGAAGAGTGAAATTTTGCGCAAACATGCAGAAGACGGGCAATTCCTCAACAACATTCTGTGGACTGACGAAGCGCAGTTCACAAGGGATGGGGTTACAATCCACCATAATTTGCACCATTGGTCAGACTACAATCCCCATTTAATACGCACAACATCCTTTCAAAGGTAAGAATTTAATTATTGTAAATAACTTCTTCAAAATGTGTTGTTTATTTTAAAGGAGGTTTAGCATAAGTATTTGGGCTGGATTAATAGGAAACACTTTAGTAGGCCCGCACGTTCTTTCACAAACCGTTAATTCCCATTACTACCTGGAATTTCTTAGAGAACGATTGCCAGAGCTCCTTCAAAATGTTCCTCTTGTTCAGAGAAGGGCGATGTACTTTCAAGTAGATAGAACACCTTGTCATAGTAGCAGCGGGGTAGCTTCGTTCTTCAACCATACTTTTAACGAACGATGGAGTGGTCGATTCCGCCCCAACCCTTGATCGACCAGATCTCCTGACCTAACACCCATGGAGTTTTTCCTTCTGGGGTGCTTTATTTTAGAGAAATGTCGAGTCTGGTGGAGCTCCAAGAAAATATTAGTGTCGCTTCAGAAGAGATGAAAATAATTGTGATGACCGTTAATCTGCCATCCGAAATGGTTAAACGCGCCCTAAAGTGTATTCAAATGGAAGGTAGGCATTTCGGACAATTGCTATAAACACTCCATAAACTGTTCCAAAAAGGTCCTTCTCAGGACCACATAAAAATATCTAACCGATTTTATGAGTAATTCAATAAGTACACTTCTTTTGGCCATTTTTGTTTGACGAAAAATGGCTTTTACTACAAAATCTGTTGATCGTACGTAAAAAAGTTTCTAAATACAATTTTTGAGAAATTTTGCAAGGATAAAAATTTCATAAAATTTCAGAAAATTTATTAAGTAAAATAAGTAAGTTGCTGCATTTAAAACTTATATGCACTACTAAATTATCTTTCCAAAATGCCCAAAAAATTTTTTTCACCTGTACTAGTTTAGAAATTATAGCGTTTAAAGTGGTTATACCTAATTAGAGGTCACCCATTTTGATGGGCTGTAACTTGAAATGGAGTGAGAATAGACAACCCCATCCCTGCCATTGAATTTCTTGTTCGCCGGAACTTCGGGAATATGCCCTTAAAGGATTATACTGCTAAACTGGGACACCCTGTATATATATATATATATATATGTATATTATACAAATATTATAGGGAAAAAGCAATCGATTAAATCAACTGGTCACTGAACACTTTGGAAGTTTCTTTTCCCTGACATTCTTGAATATGTTTTGTAACAGTCCCTTTTTCAGCTGGAGCAGTAGTCCGTCATCATGTGTGCATCCCATCTTCTGTGGTAGTGGTCCTACATAGATTTGATATCCTGATAGAATCGTTTACCCAGTTCCTCACTTGTGTCTCCTAAATTTTGAAGAAAACAGTCTAAGTGGCTGTGGACCTTAATGCACATGTTATACCCAAGAGGTTTGAAACTGTTAAGCATCTCGTTTACCTGTTCAACATGGTTTATACAATAGAATGGTCTTTACATAGAAAATTACCGACAACTACAACGATTGAAGTCCAGGGTTCTCGCTCACCCTTATCATTGAATTTACGAAGGCAGTATCCTTAAAGATTTGCCGTATTTGTGGACCGTCAAATATTTCTGTGCTTCATTTTCTCCGTACTGCTGAGGCATTTTCTTCCTTATATATGGGAAGCATGATTTTTTCTTATCAAGGGACTTTAAAAACTGCTTTATTAGGATCAGCTTAATATGCAGTGGGGGAAAGATGATTTTATCTCGTCCAATTAATGACATTTTTTTAACCAACGTCCATGCCTTATCTCTTAGACCACTCTTTTCTAACCCAGTGGTGTGTTTTACCTCTGTTATGCCAGAGGCATAAAAGGCAAAAATATTTGGTGTGGCTACCTTGCTGTACAAGCAGAAAGTTTGCCGTTTTTAAGTCCACACAAATCACCCATTGACCTTCATGATACTTTATCTTCTCCTAGACCAAAGTTATTGTATCATGTTCTTCTTTCAAATTTTGGAGTGCGTAATTGAACCATATTTGTTCTCATTGTGTAGAAGGACACATTTGAAACTTCGCTTTGATCTGATAATAATTAGGCGCCAATCACCTGGCAAATATTCAGGAAGACATATTTTTTCTAGGAGTTCTCTAATTTACGTGACAAAATACAAGATTTTCGTCTTGAGAGAAGGTAAGTTTGCTTCCTTGTTCCAGTAGATTGTTGTCGTTTAACCTGGAAACCATTAATTTAGAACCTCCTTTCGACAGGTTGAGATCTCTGGTGAGGTCAATTAACTCATCCTGGTTTAAACGTTGTGGAATTGATGATGTTCCCTCGTAATTACTGCCACCTTTATTAGTATCAGAAATGTGATCAGAGGGACAATACTCGTCCTCACAGAACTCTGGTTGCTGGAGAAAAGTTAAAATTGGCACTTCCTCTGAGCGAAGGATCGGGCGTCTTGCGGAGACTAAAGCAGGATAAGTTCACTTGCTGCGGTGGACTAAACGGTTGGTTCCATTAATATACTTTTGATTCCGTTTCAGTCGATGAACTCATTTTTAAGCTGATAAGAACTGGGTACCCAGATTAACTCGTTAAAATAATTCAAAGCTTTTTAAGTGATCGAACTTTCTTAGGATCTCTAAAGGGTTTGCTGTCTTCTTCGAAAATTCTACCATTTGGCGTTCCTCAAAGATCTGTCTTGGGGTCAACTCTGTTTAAAAGTTATGCCGCTGAATTTCCTAAAATGCCAAATTGTAAAATAACATTGGTTGGCGATGACTCGACTTTATATGCTTCACATAATTATGGATCGGTTGTCGAAAATTACAATGTTTAACACAAATTTTGAGGCCGGGTTTTGCTTATCTTGTTCGTATTTCTCTTAATTAAAAATAATTTAATAAATTACGTAACTAAAGAGCTTGCTTATATGGCTGTCAGAATGTAAATACGATTTTTAAGAAAACTGCCACAGATTTAACAAATGGCGTCGAATGTCAATTTGGTTTTGACATTCGTGAAGCAAACAGATCTAGAATTTCTGTGAATAAGCAATGAACTGCTATACCCCTGAAAAACGCGGAATAATCGTCAGGATGTTTTTGATGAACGGATCGTCAATGATTTTGGCGCAACGTGCCCTTTTTCCTGCCCACCCAACTCCCACCAGTCGATCAATGCGACCTTTAGCCATACGATTCTTATAGACTGGAACAACACGAGACCAAGCAAGGCTTCGTACACTTCTCGTTCTGCTGCTAATATCATTGCCGTAGCCGGCGTGCCACGCTCCAGCTGATAAGCGTTGAATCGCGTCCAACCTACGGTAGCAGGAGGGCATAATTCCTCCTGAATCACAACAACGAAGTAGACGATTTTTCGTCAAATATAATCATTTGCCCATTCCACCTATGTACCCCTTGATCACGGAATAACCACCGTGTGGCCCTCCCATTGCAATTGTTCCGATTTGAGTTCTGTTCCTTTTGTTAAGTTGGTAAATCTGTTGTTGACATTTCCTCTAAATCTTAGCGTCATAGCTTGACATTTGCAAAAATTACGTAGCCAAGAGTACATCTATCTCTGTGTGTGTTGGCGATTTTTTACAATTTTAGAAATGGATTTAAATTTGCAACAACGAACTTGAACGAGTATTAAATTTTCCGTAAAAAACGGATTTAATGGTGTACGAATGTTGGAAATGTTGGAAAAGTGTTTCGGCAAGAATTCTCTAAAAAAAATGGTCGTTTACTAGTGGCATGAGCGGTTCAAAAGTGCTCGTGAGTCAGTCGAAGATGATGAACGCAGTGGCAGACCATCGGTATCGAAGTAAAAGAAATTATGGTCAATAACCGCAAATTAACCATCAGAGAGAATGCGGAGGACTTGAACATTGCCTATGGATCCGTCCAAGACATTTTGGTTAATAATTTGGGTTGCCGTCGTGTAGCAGCAAAGTTGGTGCCAAAAGACCTCAATTTCATGCAAAAAGAGATGATTTGCGAGGCTGAATCCGATCCCACATTTGTCAAAAGGATCATTACTGGAGGCGGGACGTGGGTTTATGAGTACGACACGCAATCCAGACATCAGGCAAGTGAATGGCGTTCACCAAATGAGCCGAGACCAAAAAAACCACGTCGTTTTCAGTCAAAAAAGAAACCAATGCTCACGGTTTTCATGGATTACAACGGTGTAGTGCATCATGAATTTTTGCCAGAAGGTCTGACAGTAAACAAAGAGTATTACTCGTATTTTGGCGTTATGAGATGTTTGCGTGAAGCAATTCGCCGAAAGAGACCAGAATTGTGGGCAGAAAACTCGTGGATTTTGCTCAGTGCCATCATTATTCGTATTTTTTTGTCGAAAAATGCAACAAATACCATCCAACTGCCACCGAATTCACCTGATTTGGCTCCCTGTAACTTCTTTCTGTTCAATCGAGTTAAAAAACCACAATGGGGAACGCGTTTCAGCAGCCGAGAGGAAGTAATGGAAAAATCGCTGAGGGTGCTGTGACCCTAAGAGCAGTAAGAGGTTTTAGATCGGCCTCGACCCATACCAAGGGTGGAACTT
The DNA here is from genome assembly GCA_963966105.1 of Volucella zonaria. Classification (NCBI taxonomy): domain Eukaryota; kingdom Metazoa; phylum Arthropoda; class Insecta; order Diptera; family Syrphidae; genus Volucella; species Volucella zonaria. Next base: position 313,307,908 of record OZ014530.1, on the reverse strand, counting down.
GTGCCTCCAACACAAGTTTTGCTTTGGTATTATGCTATTAATGTTGGTAAACGATGGCAAGGCGTATCCTTGCTCCCATGGTGGTTTACGTTAAAAACCAGAGACTATGTATGTACATTTCAGAATAGGAATTATAGAATATCTATATAAATGTCTGCAGCCCTGCTCAAGCAATAATTAAGTATTATACAGATGGAATAGGGATACAGGCAGACCAAACGAATGCTTCCCGACGTTTCTAGGAAGTCAGCGACTTTTCTGATGTCCCCCCGCAGGAAAGACTGCAGGTTGATTACTAGCGTTGTGACAGGGGACTACACTATTGCAAAGCACCTTAATGTGCTGGGCGTAAGTGACACAACATCCTGCGATGCTTGCTGTGAAAGTGACGACGACACCGCGGAGCACTATCTCTGTGAATTTCCGGCTTACGCTCATATCAGGCTGCAGGTACTCGGCGCTGATTTGGTGGGTACTGGTACTACAGGCACCTTATTACTGAAGCGCTTACTCATCTTCGTAAGACTGAAAGATTTCATTAAAAGGAACTTACAAAGAGTACAATGGACTAGTTCTTTGTCTGAATGCTTTGTTTCGACAGAAAAAAAAAAATACAGATGGATCAATAACTGAAGAAGGAATGAGTGTAAGTATACCTGAATCAAGGCCGAATATCTCCAATCTCGAGATCGGAAGTCCCAGCACCTTTTATGCGGAAGTATACAAAATTTCAACAAGCAGAACTGTCAGATTGTAAAACATCCAGTTAGACTCTACTTGTCTACGTCGTTTGCATGACCATGCCTAGACAAAAGAAGATGAACTGGATCTTAGAAAAGTAAACCTTCTAATCCACGAAGAGACATACCGAAACAGTGCGAATTAGAAGGTGATAAAACAGAAAATTCTCTAGAATATCAGAAGAGACTTAACTTAAGTCTTCATTCTTAAGTCTTGCAGGACATTCTTAAGATTTTATACATTTGTATTTTTTCGATAGTTCATACACCGTCGAAAGGTTTTGCTTAGTGTAAATAATGTCGTCGCACTATAACCGGACAATCACATGCTGTCGCCGCTATGGCAGTGCATGTTGAAGAGAATTTCAAGTTCAATATCGTGTGTTTCGATTTGTCACGGCCATTGTCTGAATTCTACTATTCTGTCAGCCTTGTTAGGCACTTGATGTATGGGCCATCTTTCTCAAAATGAAGTAAACAACAAGATTATTACACCTAAATTGGCTTGTGGAGGAAGATTAGGATGTCCTTGCACTTAATAGAATTTTATACTTAGAGTTGAGTCCAACCCTACCTGGCTGTAAGTTGCTTTGTATTTCTTTTCCATGTGAGGTCTAGACTTGGTCGGAGGTTTCACTAATACTTCTGCTTAAGATCGTTAGAATAATTTAAAACGTGAAAAGAAAGAAGTGCCTAGTTCATATGTTGCTTTGACTCGAAAGCGCTACTTTCCCACTTGTTTGATCGGCCAGAAGAACTCTTCGTTTGATTCCTGAAGATATACCATTAGCAAGTTTAACAGCGGAGCCTAGGTATACAAATCGCCTAACTACCTCAAAGTTATAGCTGTCTATTGTGAAGTTCTGTTTGATTCGTCGACATTGCGTGTCCCTTCTTGTTGACAGCATATACTTAGTTTCGCCCTCATTCGCAACTAAGCACATTTTTGCCGGACCTGTTTCAATACTTACGAACGCTGAGTTATTTATATGTCCTCAATGTCAACAACGTATGCCGGTAATTGTATAGATCTTTGGAAATTTGCATCTGATGTTGATTTGCTTGTTTCGCCCAATTTTCTCAAGAATAGCGTTGAAAAAGTTACATGACCTTGCCTAATCCTCTTTTGATGTTAGAGGTCTCGGTGAGATTGTTTTTGGCCTTCAAAGAACAGTGAGCGTTCTCTATCGTCATTTTGCGCAATCTGACGAGTTTGGCAGGGCAGCTAAGGCTGGACATGGCTCCGGCTAGCTCACCTTTATGTGTGCTGTCATTCGTATCGATTTGGACTTTGGTCAATTGTCGACTTACCAGATTAAATCGTTGAGAATTGGCTTCAGGCGTCTATGCAAGATGGCAGATTAGATGTTACATGCGATGTTAAGGAGTCTGATGCCTCTATAGTTGACACAGTTTCTTGTGGCTCGGCCAAACGGTGCTGGGTTCCATTCTTCGGTCATACTTTCAGCAGATCAAATCTTGGAAATGAGTTGGTGTATGCTCTCTACCAAGCCAACTCCCGCTACCCTAAATACTTAGTCAGGTTGACCGTCCGGTCAATTCACCTATCCCTTACTCATAGTTCATTTATTTAGGCCATTTTATTGAGAAACCTTTTGAAGACGGGCAGGTAAATCCCAATATTTTGAGGTTTTTCAACAAAGCTACATACGAGTAGTACTTATAGGAGAGTTAATTGTATTCCCTTGCCGTACAGAAATTGTTTAGTAATCATCTCTGGGCAACTTTACGTCATACCTTTTGTTGAACCCCGCTTAAAAAAAAAAAAAAAAAGAATGTAAAAATAAATAATGTAAACACCCACAATATGGCTTTGTTTGCGAAACACCACATTAGCTTCCTCAAAAGAAAACATCGTGCGGTCTGTTAATACAATTTACGATTATAATGAGCCCTCGCATGTGCCATTTATTACCTTCCTCCTCCTTAGCTGAACTCGAATTAACCGAGAGCAACCCCAATTCATTATTTCTTCTTTAAATTACTCTCCTGCCACACCCACCACGCAAAGATCTACATCAACCCATTACTTACACCATGAGATTAATAAACAAAAAAATAACAAAAATTCACAATTTAATTGCGCGCACCGACTGGTGTTCCACATCAAACAAATTTTTCGTTCTGTTTATGATAGGTCTCTGTACACCCGTCTTCTCAACTACGTCCGATCAATCCCCCCCCTACCCACAACAACATCAGGTAATCAGGTAATTTACCCAAATTGGATTACTCAATTCCCTACACCTGAATTTCTTGGAAAACCCAGTTAAAAAAAAAAAAATTATATTACAACATGCATAGGTAAGGTGAAGGCATGGCATCCCCATTCCCAAATTCCAGAATTGAGTATGATTATTCGTGCATCCACATAACCGGTGAGTTACCTTGTGCGAGAAGTGTAGCTCTGGATACCGTCTATCTTTGACGAAATGTGGGTGTAATTTATTATTAATTATTCGAACCTTGGGCTACCCCAACCCTAACCTCCAACTCCAGCCATGAATACAGGCCCAAATCCTCTTCGAGTAACGAGAATTGTTCTACGAGTAATTCTGATGCTGTAGGCATCGTGTCCGTCGATCGAAAAATTCAACAGAAAATCAAGATCTCAAGCGATTTGGTCTGGTCTACCTGCTGTGGAACTGGGATACTCGTACCTCAGAGTCGTGGACTAGGATTTACGAGACACGTTCAGGTATCGATTAGATCGTGTTCGTTGTGTATTTTGTGCGGATTAAGTGTCCATAAAAATTGTATCTCTTATTCGGTTGGTGTATCGATTGGGATCTCCACCGGATTTTATTGTCTCCGCGTGGCTCTGTGTTCAGTGTTCTGGCGTTCAAATGAACACAAACTGTCGTGCCTCATTTGGATCAATGGGAGGCAAAAATATTTTGATGTCTGTCCATTGATTGAGAGAATAATAACGATTTTGATTGAATGAGTTTGACTCAAGTTCAGTTGCATGGGGTTTCCCTTTTGGCTGCGACAGGCGACAAATACAAATTATGGCAATTACAAAGATATTGGGTACTCCAGATGAAAGTGGGTGCGTCGTTTGACTATGTAGATAGTTTTTGACCTCATGCAGAGTTTTACGATCTATGGAGTTGTTACGGTGGACCGATTAAATGTGGGTTAAGTCTAAATACGATCTGATAATGATATTGGCGCCGAATATACTTACAAAGATCGGAATCTTTTGGTGTACGAGTTCGAGTATGCAACATGTGTGCGTACGCAATTTAAATTTGAATTCAAATTTTGAATTGGGTCGTTAAAGTTTTATTGATCTAGAGTAGAATAGTGTGGGGATCATAGTTAAGCCAGTAACTTGGTTGGTGTCTTGAGATTACCATGGCTAATAGATTGAATGGAAAGTAATGGTATTTTTGTCGCTCCGGATATCCTAATCAATTTGAGTAAAATTTAATTGGAGCTTACCCTTCAGCATCTTGATATCTAGATATCTTTCGATCTTTTGATAAATAAAATGGACCAGGTTAATCACAATGCGATTGATCTAAAAATGTTGGGTCCTATGGAGCTCGCAGTAGAAGACTTGGTGGAGTTATATGTCCGACATATAAAATTAGCAAAGTCGTCGCCATTTGTGGCCTTTTTCATATTTTTGAAAATATTCTTCCCGATCAATCAATCCATTGCAAGATTAATCACATGTGAATGACGGAAGACAACTTCCCCAGTATGACACGAGTCCGAATGTTCTGAGGGGCGAACATAGACTTGGGTCCCTACTTCCTTCTAGGCAAGATACGATTGGGAAGCTTGAGTGTAAAAAAAGAGAATGAGCAAGAGAGTGCCATTGAAGTACTTATGTACTTACTTTGTTAGTGCTTCAGTCCAGGGTGGATTTGAGCCTCAATCAATAAACCTCTGCGCGGTCCTTGGGCAATTGCCTCCAGTCGAGCATTCCAAAAAATTGAGGTCTTCTTTCATTTTGTACAAAGGCGATATCTTCTTCCACTTCGGGCCAGAATGTTTATATTCATTTCTTCTACTAAAACTTTCCCAAGACTTCTAACAGAAATGGAAATAAAAATCACTCGAAGAGTCTTGCCTCAATAGCGGCCAAGTATATCCTCACATATCTTCGATAAAATCGGTGCTTCTGCATCACAGAGCAGGGTGATGACTAATGAGTAATGAGATAAAGAGTCCCCTACGTGCTTCTTGACCAGCCCTTCTAACTAACTGAGTTACTTTCCATAGCCAAGGAAACGACGCCAGAGAAGTGTAACTCTTTTTTTGTTATTTCTGTTGAGGTCTTGTATTTCTTTGAAGCTCTTGTAACTACCTCAACATTATCACTGATATTTCAACTTTACAGAACAATGAGCGTTCTCTATCGTCATTCCGTACAATCTAAAGCTAAACATGAGTCGGTATAGCTCGTTACTTTAGATAGTGCCACATCAATCTTAAAATCGAAAATGAGAATGTGAGTACCGATCAGGAATTTTTGAGTTTTTTCCATGATCTTCTGCAGTTGAATATTTGACCAGTTGCACTACTAGACGTCAACCAGGTGACAATCCGGAAAACAAATTTTTGAACAGGATAGCTCTGACGGGCAAACAATGCTGTGGATTTATTCACCCGGCATGCTTCCTGTCGTCAGTTGTTCGGAATTCGTTGGGCTATGATCCCTGCCAACTCATCTGCTGCTGTTTCAATAGCCCGGTTAGTATGCCATCTGATCCGACAGCCTTAGGTTAGGTTAGGTTAGGTTAGGTAATCTGCTCTTGGAACCATTTTGTGCTTCCTATGAAGCGTAGGAGACTATTAACGTCTATATGTTCAAATCGCTCAAGTCAACGTAGAAGAAAGTTCCTAAGTGGAATTTCCTTCTTGGGAGAGAGCTGGGCATGTATAGAACAGGTGGAGGATTGGCTCCCACTACTCCTCGTCCATGAAGCTTCTGCAGAAATCATTAGTAAAGACGCCAAGTCTTCTTGCATGCTTGCCTTTAAGACAGTGTCCAGTGATGACACCTATGATAGCGCTGAGATGTTTCCCGACAGCCATGTTATGCTTCAATTTAGATATATGGGGTATCTGGTCACCCCAAGAGCGATAGAAAAAACAATTTAAATAAAACAACAGCGGTGTGAGATATAAAACTGATTCTGGCTTTATCTTGAAGCTACGTTCATGTCATTAACGACTGAAACGAATAAAATCTGTAAATTTTAATACGGGCTATACTTCCAATGCGTAAAAATTGCAATCCCATTTTGTACCCAAATTAGCCTGTATATTCTCTAGTTTCAGTTTGTTATAGATTTTAGTTCGGTGCGGTTTAAAATATTTAGAAAATGTGAGTCAAGAGGAACGCCGTAAAAAGATCATCGACAAATGGCTCGAAAATACTTCGCGTCCAAACCATTTCATCGCAAAAAATTTAAACATAGCACGCAGTACAGTGGATTCTGTTATTAAACGATATTTGGAGACGTTGATAGTTAAGCGAAAACAGAAAAGTGGAGCTAAAAGTGGAGCACATATTACAAATTTGGACAGGAAAATAGTGGGTACCATCATAAAAAAACGGACTATGTCATCCAGAGATGTTGCTCGGAAATGTAATACCAACCAAACAATGGTACAGAGATCTAAAAAATGTAACGGTCTAAAAACACGAGAAAAACAAAGAAATACCAAAAGTTACTGAAAAGCAAAAAAAGGTCATAAAAATACGAGCCCGAAAGCTATACGAGTTGATCGGCAACAAGAAAGCGTGCTTGGTTTTGGATGACGAAACTTATGTCAAAGCCGACTTTACTACTCTTCCAGGTGCGCAGTTTTACAACTCGTTTGAAGCTGAGATTCTTTCGCAATCAACAACATCGATTGGGATGGAAAAATTCGGGTTAAAATATCTCGTTTGGCAGGCCATTTGCCAATGTGGACACAGAAGCTCATCGTTCATTACAACGGGAACATCAACGGAGAAGTGTACATTAACGAGTGCCTAAAAAAAACGGTTGATTCCTTTCTTAAACAAACACGAGGGTTCAACATTATTTTGGCCAGATTTAGCTACAGCTCACTATGCTCATGCGACGTTGAGCTTTTTTGTTGCTAAAAATGTCGACTTTGTCCCAAAAGACGTGAATCCACCCAATGTTCCACAGTGCCGTCCCATTGAAAGGTATTGGGCTTTGGCCAAAGCTAAATTGAGGAAAAGTGAGCAGTGTGCAAAGGACTTAAAAGATTTTAGTGCTAAATGGAAAAGAGCGTCCAAAAAGATCACGGATGTAACCGCCACCAACCTTATGAAGGACATTCGAAAAAGTTGAGGAAAGAATGGGAACCCAAATAATTTTTTTTATTTTTTGTAATTGTGAATAAATTTAATAAAAACAGAGTTTTAAAGCAAATAAAAAAAATTTACGTGAATTATGAAAGTATTTTTTTTTTTTACTTTGAAGTTTCCAAATTTTATTCGTTTCAGTCCTTATGTGTGGAATAGCACATCATTCAAATGGCCAATATGTGCGGCGTTAATCCGGCAATAGCGTATCAAATGTTGGTCTCGAGCTCATCGAAAGAGGCTGGCTTTTTAGCGTAGACTACGGACTCGAGGTAGCCTCAGATAAAATAATCGAGCAATGTCAAATCGCATGATCGCGGCGGCCAATTGATGAACGCTCGCCGTGAGATGACCCAGTCGCCAAGTTTTTCATTCACAACTTCGAGCGTTGCATCTTTTGTATGGCATGTAGCGCCGTCTTGTTGGAACCAGAGCTCGGATATATCGATGTTGTCGCGCGCACAACCACAGAAAGTCGGTTAACATCGCTCTATTCCTGAGACCATTCACGGTAACGATGTCTCCTTCCTTACTTCGAAAGATATACGGTCCGATGATGTAGCCATGCCAAAAACCGCACCAAACAGTCAATCTTTGTGGATACATAGGTGCAGGGCCAAACACTTGAGGATTGTGTTTGTCCCAATAACAGCAATTTTGCTTATTCACATATCCGCTTATTGACATATCCAAAAATGTGCCTAGTCCGGAAGATAATTTTTTGGCCAATATCCGGATCTCCGGCCAACATTTCCAGTTCGCAAAGTCACGGCGTTGTCTATGGCCATCCGGCTTCAATTCTTGCATCAGCATAATCTTGTACGCATGTAGGCCCACATCTAACCCCAAAATAAGCCGCGTTGACTCTCTGGTGATGCGCAACTCAGCTGATCGGCGCCTAATCCACATTTCTGCATCTTTTTCGATACTGGCCGCTACGGCGGCTATGTTTTCTTCATTTCGCACCAATCTCTGTCTGGTTGATGGTTTAAGATCCAAAAGAGTGTACTCACGCTCAAAGTTTTCCACGGTTCGACGAATTTCCTTCACACTGAAGACACGAAGACCCCCGATCTCATGACGAAATTCACGTTTTGTAATAATATTTTCCAATAATTCTGCACGTTTGGCAAGCGCAAAATGATGCATGATGAAATGGCAAGCCTTGCTGCATTTTTTGACGGCTGGATGTCATTGGTAATTTTGACAGCTGCTGAGACATAACAATTGGAAAAACTATCATTGCAATCTGGTCACCCTATACTGTCTTCACTTCATTTTCATCGCTTGGACGGGAATCTTGGCGTTTATCGAGCAAGCTGGTTTGTTTTGGCAGAGTAATTTGACTTGCCGCCGCGGTTTAGAAATCGATTACTACTGTTTCGATTGATAATATTTTATCTAGACTCACAATACTCTCTCGGAACCAAGTTCTTTCCCACATTGTCGTAAATTTTGAGAAAGGAAAATAAATTCTTCCGAAAGAATAGTCATTTTAGATAGGTATGCGTAGATTCTAAGTATCTGCGTAGGTATCGTCAGTATTTGGACGATTCAACTTACTATTTTATGCAATTAACCTAGTCAAACTAAGTACGTACATGGAAATGACTACGTTCGCAACATTTTTATGACTTATGACGGTTTTATGATGCAAGCACTTTCATGCAAATATTTTACTTCCCTACTAACTACTTACTGTTGTTTTACTTGCCAACGATTTATTATTTATTATATCCAGTCATACTCTTTAAGGTGTGTTGAAATAAGCAATAAATAATGGAAAATCAGAGGTCGGGTAATTAGTATACGTAAAAGGGCACACCGGAGAATTTAAATAAAGCTGCAATTGATTTTTTTATGAGTCCTTATTTGCAGAAGTCATAAAAACATTATTACAACGCGGTGATAAGTGCTGCTGTGCCAGCTTATCCTTGGAAGTGTGTACAACATTTTTTCGGTGATTCGTCTTGCCAATAATAAAGTAATGGAAGGGAAATATATGGGCCCTTCTCAAGTGTTCACTTAACTGATATCTATGCAAAGGACAATGGTCAATCAATACGAATCAGTGACTCTCACTCTCATAATACGTAAAAGATTTAAGCGCTTAGTTAACTGGAAACATAATATTATAGTGTACCTAAAAAAATTATACAATTGTCCCATATTAGCGTGAGGCTCAACGAGCTACTGTTGTATATTTCTTATGGAAAAAGAGGATCATAATAGCTTTTATCGCCTTCAGTAAAGTGCAGAGGCGCTATTTTGTTATGCTTTGACAGCCAAGCCAAACGGCCAATTTTTTAATTTAATTAATTAATTTAATTTTTATTTGGCAAGGTACAAATAAGAACAGAAGTCTTTTATAGTACATGAAAGCTCATTCAAAGTAGTTCACTATATTAACGTACTTTATGCAAAAAAAGAGCACAATTAAAACATTAGATTAAAGAATAAACTAAATTTACGGGTTTTAAATCAAATCTTAAACTAACTTAAAGAATATTCGTTACTAATACTGAGGAAAGGAAAGAGAAGGTTGATGAAGAAAAGGGGGAAAAGAAGAGGGCAAACCAGAAAGCTGAAAAGAAAGGTGAAATAAAGAGAAAAATAGATTACAAAGATGAAAAATGTGCAAATAGCGCATATTTAAATTGGTTAGCTCCTATTTCCTGTTTAATAGTGGTAGGCAGTGAATTCCACAGTCTGGAAACATAAACAAGGAAGAGACGAGACGAGTTAAGATATCCATAAGAGGGCGAGATAAGATTGAAAGTTTTAGGTGACTGAAAAAAATTTAATTTTTCAAATAAATACGATGGTGATTGTTTATGTATTAACTTATGTAAGAACACACAGCATCTTATTGTCCAAAAATTAGAAAATGAACATCCAAGGACATGCTTATGGTACAGGGTTATATGGTCGTATCTTCTTACTCCAAAGGCAAATCGAACCATATCGTTAAAAGCGACAAGTAATTTGTTCTGGCAGAGAGAATCTAGTTTACAGTAGATAAATATAGCATAATCAAAAATCGGCAAAAGAATGGACTTAATCAACCTCAGTTTGGTGCTAACAAGGGTAAAACTAGAAAACATCCAGAGCTTTCGCAATCCAGCATATACACGCGCTATAATTAAGTTTACATGATCAGTGGCACAAAGAGAGCGATTTACTTTATATCCAAGACTCATCACGGTGCCAGAGAAGATTAGACTTGTGGAGTTTAAAAAATAGGCGGTAACTCTTCGACATTGTAAATTTTTTTGAAATTAAGATTATCTGACTCTTTTTGGATTTAGAATCAGACCATTGTCTTGAGACCATTTTGCAATGGAAGACAAATCCAAATTAAATCAATTCACAAGATTTTCCACCAGGCCAAGTGGTCGCGAAAGGTACATCTGCGCGTCATCGGCATACATATGTACATGTGTATTTCGGCAAACTTGCGGTAAATCATTAACGAAGAGGCAGAAAAGAATTGGGCCAAGAACTGTACCTTGAGGAACTCCAGAAACTATATTTTTTGGTTGAGAGTATTTTGAGTTAGCAATAACTCTCACCCATACCAAAGTTAAGTTTCAGTTTAGTGCAAAGTACCTCATGACTGATGGTGTCGAAGGCTTTCGAGAAATCAAGTAAGCAGAGCAGTGAAAGGTATTCCTTGTCATATTGAATTCTAATATCATCAAGCTGCAGAACAGCTATGGCCACATCGGAAACCTGACTGCACTAACGATGATATTGGGTCTATAACTTAATTCGTGCGGTTTGCTAAGAGATGGCGTAACTTGTATTATTCCATTGTTATTATTCCATTGGAACATGCGTTGGAAAGCTTTTGTCATTGTACGTCATTTCAGTATATGTCATTCATTTGAAGCGTAAACAACAATAATTTTTTTTCACTCAAATATGTCGAACTTTGTGCCTGAAAAAGTGTGTTTGCGGGAAGTTCTTCTTCATGAAGAAACTGCTGCCATCGTACGAGGGCGGGTCAATAAGTCCGTGACTTTTGGATTAAAACACAGATTTTTTGATAAAAAAATTATTTTATTTTTCAACGTAGTCTCCCTTGAGCTCTATACACTTTATCCAACGCTTCTCCAATTTTTTTATCCCTTCCAAAAAAATGATTTGTCGAGGTCCTCAAAATAGGCCTTTGTTTGCGAGATGACTTCATCATTGGAGTCAAATCTTTTTCCACCAAGCCATTTCTTCAGGTTTGGGAACAAGAAGTAGTCGCTCGGAGCCAAATCTGGAGAATAGGGTGGATGAGGGAGCAATTCATAGCCCAATTCATGGATTTTTGCCATGGCAACTGCACATGTGTGCACCCTTGCATTGTCTTGGTGGAAAAGAACTTTTTTCTTGGCCAAATGAGGTCGTTTTTTTTTCAAATCGTCATTGAATCGGTCCAATAAGTTGGCATAATATTCCCCATTGATTGTTCTTCCCTTTTGAAGGTACGAGTAGTCAATGTGGATTATCCCGCGTGCATCCCAAAAAACAGTCGCCATAACTTTATTAGCTGACAAACCCACCTTGGCCTTCTTTGGAGCCGATTCACACTTAGAAACCCACTGTTTTGACTGTTGTTTGTTCTCTGGTGTGTTGTGATGGATCCATGTTTCGTCCACGGTTACAAAACGGCGCAAAAACTCCTCCATATTGCGATTAAACAACGCCAAACCTTCCTGTGAAGTTGTTACACGATTGCGTTTGTGGTCGACTGTGAGCAAACGCGGCACCCATCTTGCGGAAAGCTTTCTCATGCCCAAGTGATCATTCAAAATTGAAACCACTGAGCCATGCGAGATCCCTACGGCTTCCACAATCTCTCGCCCTTTCAATCTTCGGTCGGCCAGCACCATATCGTGAAATTTTTCGATTGTTTCGGGTGTAGAGACCTCAACTGGGCGTCCAGGACGTTCGGCATCTTCAGTGCTTGTACGGCCACAACGAAATTCAGTAAACCACTTTTTTACCATTGAAATCGATGGTGCAGAGTCCCCATAGTATTTATCAAGCTTAGCCTTGGTCTCGGTAATGGTTTTTTTTCGCAAGAAATAATGCTTAATAAGCACACGAAATTCACTTTTTTCCATTTTCTCCTCAAATTAGTGAGTAGTCTGATAAAAATAGCTGTCAAACACAAACTAACTGACGCAGCAAGTTTAAATTTTGACAGGAGTCAACTGACAGATGCCTGTTGACAGGAGCAGTGTTGCTGTTTCAGTAAAGAGGTCAGAAATTCAAATCACGGACTTATTGACCCGCCCTCGTATTTTGGTGGAAGTTTATAGTGAACAAGCGCTAGCTGAGCGAACGTGCCAAAAGTGGTTTGCACGATTTAAAAGTGGTGATTTTGGCTTGGAAGACGATGAACGTCCTGGGCAGCCAAAAAAGTTTGAAGATGAAGAACTGGAAGCATTACTCTATGAAGATTGTTGCCAAACACAAGAAGAGCTCGCAGAATCTTTGGCTGTCACTCAAGCAGCCATTTCAAAACGTTTAAAAGCAGCTGGATATATTCAAAAGCAAGGAAATTGGGTTCCACATGAACTCAAGCCGAGAGACGTCGAAAGGCGGTTTTGCATGTCCGAAATGCTGCTAGAACTCCACAAAAGTCATTTTTGCATCGGATTGTTACTGGTGATGAAAAATGGATCCATTACGACAACTCCAAGCGCAAAAAATCATATGTGAAACCCGTATTTGGTGGGATCAGATACAGTGTGCTGTATTATGAGCTGCTAAAACTGGGTGAAACCATCAAGGGACAACACTACCGAACACAATTAATCCGTTTGAAGAGAGCAGTGGCCAAAAAACGCCCGGAATATGCGATCAGATACGAGGCAATAATTTTCCATCATGACAACTCTCGGCCTCACGTTGCTAACCGTTGTTGTCGGTTAAGAACTATTTGGAAAACAGTGGATGGGAAGTCTTACCCCACCCGCCTTATAGCTCAGACCTTGCCCCTTCTGACTACCATTTCTTCCGGTCGATGCAGAACGCCCTCACCGAAATACGGTTCACATCAGAACAGAATATCAAAAATTGTCTTGATTCATTCTTGGCTGCCAAGCCGGCGCAGTTCTTTTGGGATGGGATCCACAAATTGCCAGAAAGATGGGAAAAAGTCATAGCTTCAGATGGGCAATACTTGGAATAATACTATTGTACATGTTTTTCTTAAATAAACGTTCAAATTTTGAAAAAAAAACCGCACGAATTAAGTTATATACCGAATACATAGATTGATGTGATTAGAAATCTGTTTCGCAAGAATTTTTTCGAAGATTTTGGACAAACAAGGTAAGATACACAAGGTAAGAGAGCACAAACTGTAGAATCACATCCGATTCAGATATTACTTCAAATTCCAACAACGGTGATCCACCAAAGAAAAGTTAAAATTTCGGTGAAAACGAAGACTTGTAACTAGGGTTAGGGGAAAAGGCATCAATTAACTCATCTGCATCTGGCATTTTAGTTTGTATATAACTCTTTCCTATCTCAATAGGACGTTAATTTTCCCAAAGTTTCTTTGACGGTTGGTCAATGTTGAGCTTCGACAAAAAATATGTTTTTTTTGCTCTTCTGGTGGCAAATGAAGAGTAATTTCTTGCTCTGCAAAACATTTCCCAATTGTGACTAGTAGAAAGTTTTTTGAATTTAGCATATAATTTTCGACGAGTTTTGATAGCATTATGCACCTCAGTGGTAAACCATGGACATTTACTATTGCGCACTGTGACAGTCCTAACAGGAACATGTATATTAAAAAGATCAGTAATTAGGGTCTGAACGATTTCTACTTTATCATTAATGTCCGAAAGGAAGTAGCACGAATGCCATGGTAGAAGGCTCGCATGATGGTGAAGGATGTTATGATTTATTACTGCGAAATTACGGGGTTGAAAAGTGTTCTGTCAGTAATTCGATGAGAAATCAATGTCATATGTATGTACAAAACAAAAGATCATGGTCTGAGACTCCTTCCAGTGACAATTGGTCTTGGAGTAGCACGTTTGTATGGTCTGGGGCAACCACCGAGTCAAGAAGACTTAGAGGGGTGTCACGGCCAAAGAGAGTCGCATGAGAATTAACGGCTACAAGACCACACGATGCAATAGCATCCAGGAGTGAACGAGATCTACTGTCATTCTTTAGCAAGTCCGCACTAAAATCCTCGCATAGTGTAATATGCTCGTATGATGCGGGAAATAGTTGTAAAGTAGAAAACAATGAATCGAAAGAGCAGTTACGGTTGGGACTAAATAGACTAAACCAATAATACACTTCACATTTCCATTGGAAATTTCGACAACAATATATTCAGTGTATTTCCCAATGACTTTTCCACTTTTAAAACCTGCTTTATGGTAAATTGCTATCCCACCACCAGTAGTTTCAGTAATTCTGTTATGCGGAACTAAGAAGTACCCAGGAATGCCATAAATATGGTAATAACCATTGTCATCAGCAAGACTTTTGAACCATGTCTCGCTTACACAAATAACGTCTACCCCTGAATCATTAAAAATGTGCCGGACGTAGTCAAGTTTTGATAGGCTAAGACTACGAGCATTAAAGTGGCAGACTCTAAATTCTTCATAAAGCTGCACTCAAATTCCATAAGCAACGATTTTTTTCGCTTATTAAAGTCGTTGGAATTCTCAAAAGCCAACACAAAAAGATGTATACCTTCTTTGTCGATTTCCGCGCAGCCTTTGAATCAATACCTCGCGACACTATTTTACAATCCCCACGTAATAGAAATTCCATTTTAAGTGCAATGTACGACAGCAAGCGTGCTTCTATTTATCCTAGGAGGAATTGAACTGGGCCAAGTAAAGATCCCTGCGCTTATGTATGCAGACAACATCGTTTTCCTCTCTGACATAATCCACGGGATGCATAAACAGACTAGCTGAGTACTGCAATCTATGGAAGCTTAGTGTTAATCTTGCAAAGCCGGATATGATGAAATTCAGAGGCGGAAGCGGTAGGTATTCGTGCAATGAAAAGCGGAGCCTTCAAGGAGAAGGAGAATGAAGGAGACGTTTCAATAGAGCAATGCCGACCTCGTTAGATGATGACGGTCTAGATGACCAGGTCATCGTGAGCGCATCGACACCAGCGTCCCAGGCAGGAAGGTTGACGACTTCAACCCAGATACGCAACGCAGTAGAGGAGGACCTTATCTTAGGTGGTGAGCGGGAGTAAAGGGGATCTCTGTCAACTTCGTGTGCGGAGCTAGAGGCACATGGCAAACTGGCGATGCATGTTAACTGCGGCCCTGGTCCACTGGTCATCAGGGCCATCAAACTTTTTTTTTTCCTGTCGGAACAGAGCACTCGGACAACAGAGCACTTGTACTCCGTACAAGTTCCTTTTATTGGGATTTCTCAGCCTTTGGAAGAAGACGAGTAAGTGCTTCAGTGAAAATGTGCCTACAGTACGTGCACCTGCCGAGTACCTACAGTCTGATCCGAGCTTAAGACGGATATTCGCGGTGTCGTCATCATTTTCAGAGTAAGCGTCGCATACTTAGTGCGCCGAATCGATGCCAGTAAGCATCCTGCAGTCTTTTCTACTGAGGAACAGCAGGAAGGCCGCTGAACTCTTGGAGATTTCAGGAAGCATTCGTTATGCTTGCCGGAAACCTTGTGAGCCATCTAGAGTTTGTGCTCCACCTGTCCCAACTGTCAATGGAAGCCCTAACCGATGGCGCAGGCAGACCTAACGTACGTTCAGTTTCTTGAAAAATTCTCTCCTGAGTCTCGGCCTACAAGTTCACCGGCGATTTCATTCCCAGTGATCCCATTGTGACAAGATCCAGTGAATTTAGTCCTTCGACTGCGTTCAGTAAAGCCATACAATCTCAAACCATTCAATGCAAGGCTGTAAGCGCAGTTTGACTGTCACTACAGATGCAAATGCTTCGCCCCTCCACCGGTTCTTCACAATATATGTAGATCATTGCCATCAGTATTGCGTATATCTCCGTTTGGAAGACAAACGCAAATTTTCCTATCGAGGCGTGAAATCTAACGTTGTAGTCCTCTAAAAAGACATCAGCGCCCCATCCTATATCAATTTTGGAGCCGTCCGTGAAGTAAATTCCTTTACTGACTCAGATTCTGGCCAAAAGCAGTCTTGGGCACAGGGAAAGTTGATTTCGTATTTTTTCTGCAGCAGGAGTTCTGGTGTCTTTGCATCAGAAGGTATGTCCACAAGACCAGAGCAATAAAACAGGCGGCGTGCAAGGTCGTCAAAGCTGCAGTGCATGTGTTACCGAAGACCACTTAAGCTCATGATATTCATCAATGCGACAATAGAGGAGAAAGCGCCATGCAGCCGAGAGAGACCGTATATTCTCGTGACAGCGTATTCCGACAACCGAGTCATAGGATATAATTGCTCTTATCTAGCCGATAGTTCTTTTGCATTGTCAAAAGGCCGATAGCGCCTTAGAAGCTTTCGACGTAACAACTTTTGTCCATAGAAGTTTGTTATCCAGGATGACACACAAATATTTAGCTTCTTTGGAGAATTTGATGGTGATCCCTATAAGCACTAGATGAGTGAGACCAGTCGGCTGGGTGCTTCTCGTAAAGAAAACAACCTTAGTTTTGCGAGGATTGCCTGAAGGTCCATTTCTAGTGAACCAATCGTTGATCACATCCTGGCAAATAGCCGCTAGACACGGTCCAACAGACAGTACAGCTATATCATCCGCGTATGCTTGTGCATAGTCGTCAGAATTATTGAGCGTGTTGAGCAGTGAATTGACTAATATGCCCCATATCAAAGGAGACAGAACACCACTTTGCGGGCAACCTCAGTTAACCCCCGTCATCACATATTGTCCACAATCAGCTTCGGCAATCAGTGATATGCCATATTCACAGCATTTATTTTATCCAGAAAACTAATGATTGTCTGGTCGAGTTCCACATCCGTCAAAAGTTGCCATGTCGAAACCACCCTCAATGTCGGTGAAAATACCCAAGGCGTATTCCTTCTTGTCGAGTACCAGGTTCTGAAACACACTCTCTCAGGATCTTCTGCCTTGGTCAGCATGCACGATTCACAAACCCAAAGTACTTCGATTTCGGGGGTGCGCCTACGTACTAACCCACACTCTGCACTCTTCTACCACTCTCCCCGTGGAACTGCCGTTAAGTACTACTTCGCGAGGCTGGTAAGCACCTTATGCTCTTCTTTTTCCGTTTGCTGATTCGACATTGTGTACAGCAGTTACTGTTCTTTGTTGTAATAGAGATGCCATCTGGGTTTGATTTGCATTAGTCCTCTCTCTGACCTTTTCCAACCGCCGAAGTTCGTTCATTATTTTTGCCGCAGCCTGTTTCACCGCATCCCATATTATACTTGATGTTAGCACATGGTTTACGATATTTTCAGGAGTTGGTATCTCTCCAATTTTCTCCTCTAGTTCTCTGTGCTCTGTTCTGAAGTGTGGGCACTGGAAAAATACCTGCTGTGCATCTTCCCAGGCCGCTCCGCAGTTTAAGCAGAAGGGACATTCCTTCAGGCCAAACCTGTATAGATATGATTGAAAGCAGCCATGTTCAGTTAGGAACTGACTTAAATAAAAATCTACTTCGCCGTAATTACGTTCCATCCATTCACGAATATCGGGTATAAGTCGGTAGGTTCATCTCCCCTTTGTAGACTGGTTCCATTTCTGTTGCCACGGACTTGTGCTGCGCTGCTTTGATATCTTTGGCTGAAACTCCGGGTTCCCGAAATTTGACAACGTAGGTCCTTTGTAGCTCAGTAGCCAGTATATCTGCTGGTAGCATTCCCGCAATGACATACCATATACAGCATCATCTGACACTGTCCGATATGCACAGCAAACTCTCCGACCACATAGTCTGTTGACAGAGTTAGTCTTTCTTGCGTATGACTTAATTTTCAATGCTTTCGCCCATATCGGTGCCGCGTACATTGTGATTGACTGCAGCATCCATGACAGAACTAGTCTCACTTGTTGTCAGGTTCCTCCTATGTTTGTCATTATTCTGGATAAGGCAGCGCTCACCTTTGCGGCTTTGTCGCACGTTCTTTCAAGGTGTTCCTTGTAAGTGAGCCTAGCATCGATCACCACACCTAGGTATCTGATAGCCGGTTTTGATGTTATATCGTGAGCGCTACCCTGATGGTGATTGTTTCTATTTCCTTGCGGCTGGTTACCAGAATTGCTTCCGTTTTATGTTCTGCCAGCTCTAACCCAACTGTTGCCATCCACCGTCTAACTTGTCGAATACATTCATTGCCAATGTCTTCTATTTCTTCCAGGTGTTTCGCCGCCACAACGATTGCAATATCATCTGCAAAGCCTAGGATTTTAGCCTCAATCGGGATTCCAAGTCTTAGAACCCTGTCGTACATAATGTTTCATAAGAGAGGTCCAAGTACCGATCCTTGTGGAACTCCGCCAGTTATGTGGTACTGCCTTACTCCATCACCGGTATCGAAGTAGGCGTGTTGCACCGCCGACAGAGGATGCATTCATAAGGCGGTTGTCCGCACATGGGTCCCCCCGCCAAATTATCAAGGCTTCGCCCATCAATGACGTTGTCTAATAAAAACCGGGGGCAGAGCATATTACTGGTCTTATCGTAAACATCTTCAGATGACGCCTCTGAAGGTTGCTACGATTTGACCAGTTACAAGTTGCCGGTCATAGGTCTTGTTGGCGGCAGGACCACCGGTAGTCCCTACCAGGACTTAAATCACGGTACCATGGGAGTCAGGAGCCCCTCGGATTTCGGTCCGGGCCTGACATGTTGAGGTAGGCCCCCTTGTGAGAGCGTCATGGTGGCTGTGGTTTAAACCCAAATCGCGGGAAAGGGTCTAACCCATTGTAGAGTTGCAAATAAGTACTGGGTACTGTGACCCTAAGAACAGCAAGAGGTTTTAGGTCGGCCTCGACTCATACCAAGGGTGGAACTTGTGCCTCCAACACAGTTCCGAATTGGTATCAAAGGATTGACGGAGAGCGATGGCAAGGCGTATCCTTGCTCCCATGGATGTACGGACATCCCGTAAACATAAGTCTACATGACAGGTGGTTTACGTTAAAAACCAGAGACTAATGTCCGCACATGGATCTCGACCACTCTCACGATGATTTTCACGATGAAGGAAGTCAGACTTAATAGCCTGACGTTCATGGCTGTTTCTGTTTTTCGGTGTAAGTGCTACTCTCACTGTTCGCCAGGGTTTCGATATGTATCTCAGTCTCAGGCTAGCAGTGAAGATTCTAGACCAATAGCTGGTCTATACATAACTCGGTATATGCCATCGGTGTCATGCAACTTGAAGTCATCAAAGGAAGCAGAGGTATTTTTAATTGTCTCATCCGTCACCACAACGTCACGCCAGCTAAGGAGTGTTATGTTATTCAGCTCACAAGCAGCTTCGATAACAGGAGCTGTTTCTGAGCTAATTCTGATTATGTTACCTCAGAAATGAGCCTTAAGCATGAGATAGAGAGTCCCTGCTTTCGCCTCCTCAGTGCAGGTACCATCAGATTTTCTGAGTCACTCTAGCCTGATTGACTGTCCCATTTGAAGGACTTTGACTTCGAAATCCGAAGAAGCTTCTTATATTCTGTTTGCTTCGATCTGTAAAGATCCAAATTGGTCTTAAATGACCTGCTTACAAGTTTCTGCGTTCAATCAAGAAACGTGCGATATGCAGAATTGCTTTCTAGCTGGACGTGCCATTTCAAAACACTTTCAAGTGTTTCAGGTTCGGTTTCCTCTAGATTTTATTTTGTCCACAGTTGAAGGAGAGCACTGTTGGACTTGCCGAACTTCTCCTTAAATCATGACCAGTTAATTTTCCGTGGATTCCTCCTGCTCATGAGTTCGGCTACCTACCGTGGTGGTAATAATGAGTCACAGGGAAAACAAGCAGACGCGTCGTTTCGTAGGTTGTATCCTCCAGCAAGTAAATCTTGGTTGCATATATTCCCAAGTTTAGATGGTGAGAGTGAGTATGGTACATAAACACAAGTTCTCAGTCTTTCCCTTGCCATATGGTGGTGTGAAACCCTTCAAACATCCAAAACCGCAGATGCGTTTATTCTGCACTCATGGTTCCTCTATGGATAATATGTGAGCAAGTAAGTAAGTCCCAAGTCCATTAAGTAAATTGTGTACATTTTCCTCAGTTATCAGACAAGCTAACTACGAGTAGTTCTAGTTCGTCCAAGGATACAGCCAAGCTGACTATTCAGGTGCACAAATTGACCAAAATCCATTTAAGTGCTTCCCCCTACCTTTTGTAGCTTGTCAGGCTCTATTCTAACGTGACTAATACCCAGAAACCAAAAAAAAAAAACACTCAACTTCTTATCAAGTGAATTTAATTCAACTCAATAAATTTGTCACCAAAGAGGACTGATCCTTATTCGTAATCTTATCAGCCGGTCATTTGTAGAACAACAGCATTTCTAAGTAATCACCGTCCTCTTCAATGTCCAGCTACACTCTCCAAATCACACCAAACAGATAAACGAAGATGCAACAAAAATGAAATCACTTCCAAGAGACAGAACAACACCAAAACGAACAGCAAAAAACCCAAAACACAAATAGAGGATCAGTTCAGGAGAGGGAGAAACAAAAAAAAAAAAAGAACAAGATACAGATGATCCTGAGCCCATATCAGGGTAATTATGGTTAAATAAGATAGCGATCTTGTTCGCCAGTGACATTTATTTATTTTATTTAATTTCGTGTATTAATCTTCCAGGAAAAACGTTAAACGCTAAACATCCAGGTACAACACATCCAACATCCACTCGGATGTTCTCTGGTTGAGCGTCGAGCAGCGAGCAGCGAGCGTCGGTCGTCGTCCGTCGATCGCTCGGTCTTGGTTTCGATTTTACCCCCGCGTCAGGGTCATCTTATGTGCTAAAGCAGCAGCACCAACAGCCAGGCATGGATTTGAGTGTGATTCTCACTCGTCGCCCAGTCAGGATCAGGACGTGTTGGGAATTCATAAACCTCCGACCAAACCGAAGAAGACTCATCATTGTCATTATCACCTTCGCACTATGTTACATACGTATAGCAGCAGCAGCATCCCATAAAGGGCGACGGGTGCGGAGAAGAATTACTCATGATTGCAACCAAACGATGGACATGGTGCTGAAGCTTCAGCTGGAATTGAAATTGGATGGACTAAAGACCCAGCAATGATGATGGTGCCAAGTGCCAATGTTTGACAAACATTTTTCTGCATTCCATTTGCTGAATGCTCTATAGCTCTGGACTCACAGTCTCTGGTGAATGCCTCTCATTTTGGCGCGCATTTTCGTCAACATTTGCGTAAAAATTCGCCAATGTCGTCGTCGATCATTAGACAGGTTAATTGGCCAGCATGTTGCATTGGAATCCCATCATACCTCCGGCCGCCGTGGCATGGTCAGCGATTCGGGCACACCTGTGGTCAGCTAAATATAGCTGTTGTGGTGTTGTCGTGTCTGAGCTGAGGTGTGAAGAGCAGACGGGTAGTAGACCGGAGAACTTGGTGTCAGAAGACGAGAATCGAAGACCCATGGGCACCATGTTTTATGTTTCTCTGTTCATTTATTTATGTTTGTACTCGTATTCCACGTTCCACGTTTCTACGCTGGCTCTTTCCTCTTGTTCAGACTCGGAGCCATCCGCGGATGACTGCGCGAGGAAATTTGTTAAATCGATTATAAAACATTAAATGTGTACTTGTCGTTATAGTGTTGTATCCGTATCCGTACGAGTATTGTGAGCGAGTATCTCAAGTTTTTTTTTTTTCTTTTTTGCACGTTCCGATCGTGTTATTGGTGTTGAATTTAATATCTCTTGTTTCTTACGCCATAAGGGATATTGTCGAAGTTGCCTGTCGGAATGGGTGCGTATGAAGGTGATTAGTTACATGGTGTTCCGCACTATTGGTGTAGATTGTTGATTCTGTATTCACATTTAAGACGCTTGATCGTGAGAAAGTACAACAAAATACATAATTGAGCTAAAAATTGGTTTAAGCGATGAATGTGGCACATAAGTTGGAGGGAGATACTCGTACATAATTACGTTTGTAGGAATGATGAGCGTCCTTCATTGATCGCATTTACATATGTATGAACGTAACCTGTTTTCGCTGATAAATACACAAACAAGTCGACGATCCTGAGTCGACGTCGTCAGGGCTCAAAGGAGAATCTGTATCCAGGACTTTCAAGAAAAATACAAAAACCACCAACCTGCTCTCTGTTACTACGTGGCAAATTCGGTTTCAAATGGGTGGACATGCTATTTAAGAACAGAGTAGTCGATTTCCACGATTTCTGTTAAGAAGGTGCATGAACCATAAGAATTTGTCAGAGTTGCAAGACTGACGTCTATCGACGATGAATGAGAACATGAGTGGGATCTTCGGATGGAATGTTCGATTCTAAACATAGCGTATGCGGTCGTTCGATGCATTATTACGTCAGAATCATGTTTGGTGGCTTCTAAGTCAAAGTTCGCGAGGTAAGTATCCAGGGTTTACCAATTGTTAAGTCCAAGATACAGCAGCAAGAGAAATTACCTCTCGCATAGTAAACGCCATTATTATCAGAACTTGTGTACGGCACTTAAGAATTTGTTGGAGAGCTTGGTGTTCCTTGGAAAATCAAAAAGATCACTTGTATTGGACGACAAGCGTCCATTAGCCTCTATCTGCTTCGTATGAGATGTCGAGCACTTTTCTTCTTTGAACGCATACTATGAGACGGTTTGACGTTGACATACTAAAACTACAAAGAGCTACTAAAGTCGTTGGCTTTATTTTTACAGTCAATCACTTAATCACAGCAGCTTTTCTGTGCTAGATTCCAGTCATGAGGAATGATCCCCGCTTTGTGGTCGCAATGAAAATCTTGAAAAACTTTCAAGTGCAAGTTCTCTTACATTCCTGTAGAGAAAGACAGGAGCTAACTGGGGTACTAGAGTACTGTAAGGCTATAAGTATGGACAGAACTTGATGATATGAGCTGTAAGGCATTATGATAACGAAGAACTTCCATCCATTAGAACAACATTAATTGAGGCATGCAGTATCAAACTATTGGCAAGAGTGAAGAGCATAAACTTCGTTTTGTTTTTGTACTGAACCCACTGTTACCGTCAACAGTTAGGACTAATTTGGAACAAATATTTAGTTGCTACAGATATTTTAGATATTTCCCTATTATTCGATACTGCCGCCACCACCGAAGAGAGTAGCCTAGTTCTGAATACAGAGATTCCAGAAAGACACGACTTATCAATGCCTATGTTGAGAAGACTTTATGGGGCGCTAACAAATACGAAGAAGAAGTCATTTCCTGGACTCTGTACCATCGTCTGACTTGGTTGGCAACAATGTTAAGTCTCATTCAATATTTGCCAATTAGAATTAGAACTACCCAATAGGTGCAATAAAAACTTTTCCGATGGGAAGTACTGTCCGAAGCTTCCATATCAGACCATAGGTGCATATGTATAACTCAGAATTGTATGGGAGATCTCTATACGCAGGGACTACGGAAGGCAACTCAAAAACTTGTGAACACCTCATTTAAGACTAATGTGGAGAAGGATACAGGATCCGTTACATACTCCTACCAAAGAAAAAATAAAAATAAGAACCGAAAAGGCTGCACAAGTTCAAGTTCAGAGGGGCAAACCACCCAGGCAGGAAACACTCAGAAGATGTGTTTCTGGCATCTGCACTGAGGGTCTCTCTCTTATGTTCGAGACTCACTTCCGAGGTCAGTGGCGGTTTGTATAAGCTTCTTTTACTGATGCTGCGAGTAAGGTGTATAATGGAACCATTCTTAGTTGGTATCTCTCATAGGTTGGGGTGACCACCTATTTGCACAGGCTACATCTTTTCATCGGCGTAGTCTGATAATAAGCGGTGGTAGAACAAGGCTAGTCTTATGTAAAAGGTCATCAGATTGGCGCGACTGATGTATATAACATTTGATCAGCGACATTTTTAGGCGCCATTAGCAGTCAGTCAACACAAGAGATCTGTAGGGGTCTTACAGAAGCTGGCAGAAGCTTAATTCTGTACCATAGGGATCAAGAGTACCTGAAACTTCGGTTCCAGTTTGACTTGTAGAGGTGGGGGGACTTGATCGATCATCATAGTGGCTGCGTTTTAAACATAAAATAGCAGGGAGGGTTTTTCGACTGTCGTCGTAGCAAATATATATAGCCATGACCAAAGAGGAAGTCTAGCCTATACGATGACTTCAAACTGGTATTAATCTGAATTGGGTTTCCGCAGGACGGTGTTATAAATCGAGAATAGCGGTTATTCTCCATTCACGATCAGGGCGGTGATTGGCGTTCTTTAACCCCAAGTATGATGTCACACCGTGGGGTTGCCGATGTGTTTATCAAACCATGTGCATTAATCTGCGAATGCAAAATTTCTATCAATGCGAAGATCCTCCGATCTGGTGAGCAGAATTAAAGGCGTATTCGGCAAGGATAACGTGTTGGCCGTTTTCATATACAATTAGGTTGCTAATAAGGCACGAGCTGAGAAAGCTTATCCGGCTAACAGAATACTTAAAAGGGTGAAGCTTTTCAGAAGCGACTGTACTACGAATGTAAGAAACAATTCAAGTAACTAGTTAGAAAGTTAAAAAGGGTTTCATGGCAGAAGTACTGCAAATCTATCGCGGTAACCAACGAAGCTTCGAGCTTATATAAAATGCTTTCAAAGGAAGCGAGCGTTCCAAGGTACCTTAGAAAAAATGACGGAAAGAGGTTTTTGTAACGCTGGTTGAAACCTATTTTTCAACCACATTATTCGGTGACTCTGGCACTACTACGGCACAATGAGAACATTAACATCTCTCTCTCCGCAGAGGAAACAGGTGTTTTTATTAATAGAGAAAAATTACGGAGGGCAATTCAGTTCTTTAAGCCCTACAAATCGCCCGATCCGGATGGTATTCTACCGATTGTGATACAGAAAGCACAGCAGGTAACAATCCAAAAAATTATGCAAATTCTTAGGCACAGTCGAAAAATAGGGTACATGCCAATAGCTTGGAGGGAAGCTAAGGTGGGCATATAACAGCAAAAGATTTTAGACCAATAAGTCTATCATCATTTATGATTTTAAGCAGAGCGGCTATTGGATTTTCACATTAGGAATAGACGCATTAATGGCTTTTTGACTGAGTCACAGCATGCTATGTGAAAGGAAAATCGCGCTGCACGAGGTGGTGGGGAAAATAGAGAAGAGTCTACACTGCGGTAAGTTTGCGATGGCGTCCTTGCTCGATGTTGAAAGAGCCTGCAATAACGTAGAGTGCACTGCGATTATAAATACTCTAGTAGACGCTAACATTAAACCGGGCATTACAAACTGGATTTGGAACATGCTTGCAAGCAGGGAAATAAACTGTTCCACTGGGCAAAGCTCGGTTAGAATGTCTGTATCCAGGGGAACACCTCAAGGGGCAGTCATATCGCCACTCCTGTGGGTGCTGCTTATCAATAACATTCTTAAAAAGCTTAGAACTATGGGTATAAGTGCCACGGCATACGCAGATGCCGTGGTCATAATAGTGCAGGGAAAATACTTAAATATTCGAAGCGACATTATGGAGATTGCCCTAAAGACGATTAACACTTGGGCAAAAACTGTGGCCCCAATACTAACCCTTCCAAAAGGGAGCTGCTTCTTTTTACCACAAAGTACAAGATACCACAATTCAGACTCGACAAAAAAATGAACTGGAATCTTAATGTATTGGAAAGAACCAAAAAGGCATAAAATGCTCTTTTTATCAGTATAAGAATGGTAGAAAAAATTTGGGGCTTAAAACATGCCATGGTGTACCGGCTGTAAGGTAAGACCCATACTTACATACGGCGCACTAGTATGGTGGAAAGCAACAAACAAGAAAACAGTTTCCGTAAACCGGAGCGATTCAAAGAACGGCTTACGGCCATTCGTACCACTCTTAATGCAGCATTGGACACCTTTCTGCACTTGCTGGTAACAGTGCGATACGACTCACTTATCTGGGTTACTTCAAGAGCAGTAGTTTCGGACAGGGTATGGTCCTAGCTGAGCTCCTGTCAGGCAGTTCAATTCCTTCGATGGACGACTCCGACATCCCTTATGATATAATACATCCGGGGAGCGAGAACTTGGAAAAAACGCAATAATCAGGTCAAATGAAATTGCAATTTTCATAGATGGCTCAAAAACAGAGGAAGGAACAGGTTCTGGCATCTTCTCAGAAGACCGAGAACTAAGAGTGTCCACAAGACTACCGGACGCAGGCAGTGTCCTCAGAGATTCTTGGTGTCGTCAGGGCGGCTGAGCTAATACAGATGAGATCGATATCCGAGAGCGATATCACTATCTACATCGACAGCCAGGCCGCGCTCAAGACAAGGAATCGGCCAACATCAATCATGATATAGTCAGGGGCTGTCTAACAGAGCTCAAAGCATTATGCCGTCAGAATCAGGTGAGACTATGCTGGGTGCCAGGACATTGCGGTATAAAAGGAAATGAACAAGCGGATGAGCTTACAAGAAACGGAGGGCTACTCGATAATAGTGAATTTGCCAACATCAAACCACCCGTTTGCATAGTAAGGGGCAATATCGGGGAAAAAATCACAAAGACTGCCAACCTAAGGTGGTCAAGTCTTGAAGGACATAGGGTATCCAAGGCTCTCTGGCCGCTTTTTGACTACAAAAGATCTAGGAATTTAATAAAATTAAACATTGATAAGTTTAGGACAGTAATAGGAATTCTGACAGAACATTGTCTCCTGCGGAAACACGCATATGTACTCAAATTTTAAGATACGGATATTTGCAGATTCTGCGATGATTTGCAAGCTGTTGAGGACATAACACACATACTGTGTGAATGCGAGGCAATATCGCGTAGTCGAGGAAAATTTTACGGAAACACTTTTTCGAAAACCTAGAGGAAATAAACGGCACGAACTTGAAAGGCCTTCTTGGCTTTTGCAGGAAATTGGGTCTTTCACCAGGGAGATTGTTTAGATGTTCGCTATTTGAAGGCAAATTCAGCTGGTTCCGTAGGGATCGCGATGGGCCAGTTTTGGTGCATCATACTCCTGTTTTAACGTAACCTAATCTAAGGGTGCTTTCAACAACGCAACTTTTGATCCCATATAAAACTCATCTGGACCAGGCGGCTTAAACGAATCACTATTTCTCGGAATAAAGAAATCCAAGTGACTATAATTCCCTTCTTTTATTAACCATGTAACGCGTAATTATATGATTAATGCTACTTATAAGGATAGCAAATTCGCGGAATTTATTATTCAATAGCTCAACAGGCCATTCTTTTTTGGGTCATTCCATTTGTGAGGCCAAGGGTGTTCAGATGTTTCTGCATTCGAGTGTTACATTTATTTTTACATTTTGGGACTTGAGCCTCTACTGCAATTTTGATTGAATTCTACGATCACCTTTGTTGTATATGGCAAACCTTATGATTTGCTCAGATATTCGGTCTAAGCGCGACTGAATCGAAACCAGTTATATTCGCTTACCCATATGATGTTATTAAATGCTGCCTGAAGTTCAGATCGTGGCTTATGAATGAGTTGTTCGCAGTACGCACCATTCTGGTCAGAGTTTCATTACACCGTAATCGGTTCGGGGAAAGTTGATGTGGAAGAGGGGTGCAGACCTAATATTGCGTTGGTTGGAATTCATGAATATCATTTGGAGCAGGGTAGGGTAGTCAATACAAGCAGTGAGTTGTTGAAGAACAAAAAGCACATCAGCAACTTCTTGTGGTTTTTTGAGGGGCTGACGATTAACTAGCTTTAAGCAATCACTCTACGAAGGCAAGCTATAGATATCTGTCCAAGGTAGACCCCGTAATGCAAATCGAATGAATCTGCCTTGAATAGCTTCAATTCGCCTAGAGCATCTTTCGTAGTAAGGGGCCAAACTTGGCTAGCATATTTTAGAATGGGCCTAACGAATGTAAGGTAAAGGGATTTTGTGACGTAACGGTTAGAGAATTCCTTGGATCATCGCTTAATGAATCCCAGTGGAGTATTAGCTTTGTTAATAAAGTTATCAATGTGCGCTCGGAAATTAATTTCTTTTATCGCATGTAACACTTAAATCGCGAAGTAAGGTAACAGGGGTATTAATTCATTGCCGAAGAAATAGGACCTTGGTGGTAATGGCACACGTTTACGCGAATAAGTTATAGTTTGGCAATTGCCTGCATTTTCGCACCAGGTTGAAAAGCTACTCAAATTATCATGCAGTGCTTGAGAGTCAGCTGGTATAAAAGTGTGCTTATAGATCGTCATATTACCCGCATAGATGGAAATGCGGGACTCTTTGATAATGAAATCTACTTCATTGATTGCCAACATAAATATTAGAGGACAGAGGTGACTTCCTTGAGGGACACCAGATGTAGCTACAATGGGATCACAAACAAAAGGTCTAAAAAGAACATTATACTGACGATTTGATCCACAAGATGAACGCAGATTGGATGCCGAGAGCTTCAAGCTTGAGAAGAATTAATTCTGCGATTTTTTAACGAGGGCTTTGCTAAAATCTTTAGCAATCAATTCGTTTGCGTTTTCCAATGCAAAGAAAGTAGTAGAAACGAATTCTGTTGAATTAGTAATTGCCGATCTAAATTTTATAAAATCGTGCTGATAAGGAGAGCAGTGAAACAATGCCCTCAAATGGTTTGGGTATATGTATAAGAGAGTTTAGGGATGAGACGGTAGTTAGTTTGGGACCTTTTTTATGCAGCGGAATTATGTACGATCTCTTCCAAAATAAAGGAAATATTTTGCGATTTAGGGAGCTGAAAGAGGGTGGAGAGAGGTTTGACCAAGATGTTTGCACATTTTTTCACAACAACGACAGCGAGCCGGTCAGGATCCGACCATTACATGTTCGATATTAATTTCAACTGATGTAAGTGAAGTGTGGGCACAGCCGCTCATGTAATGGTCATGGAGGTTTGGAGAAGAAATTTCGAAACTGGTTTTGCTGATGTTGAAGTCGAATCCATTAACCATGTTGGAATTCATGGATATCATTTGGAGAAGGGTAGGGCAGTCATATAAGAAAAATACATAGTTGATAGGAGGTTCTCCAACATGCGTAGCAAAGGATTGGCTAAAGAATTTAGAGAATAAGCTTGAGATCTCTTCAGGGTTGTACAAGGATTCGTTTGGTGTTTATGAAGTGAAGAAAGTGCTTAGGATTACAGATAAGTTCAGATTCGATTCGGCAGATTATAAAAAGATTGCACTTGAAGACTGTAATTATTTCACAAACGTATTTCAAGAGTCCCGAATAAGAGGTTTCGATACGTTTAGGGTCAAGACTTAGTATAAATTGCCAGCAAAATGCTCCGACTATAAGAATCATTTAGGTTATTAAAGCCATCGTTACGAAGAACTTCAAAATCGGTAGTTAAAATTTTATAGTTTTAACGCCGGAAAGGACATTTGTTTCAGTAAGGGCAAAGATTTTGTAGCGAAGCTCTTGTGAGTTAAGGAATGTAGTGGACATCTTAGAGCGCAATCCTCCCATGTTTTGGTAAAAAATAGAAATGAGGTGAGGAGCTGTTAAGTAGAGTGGTAAAAATGGCGGCATTCATCAATAAAAGCTAGTCAATGCTAGTTGTGCATCTTTTGAATAGTTACTTACCGAAGTTTCAGTCATTTTGGATGCGCAGTTTTTAGTTGACAGTCGTTTGAGTGAGTATTTTTTGTGGAAATGGAAAAAATTGAGTACCGAGCTATTAAATTCTTGTTTTTGAAAGGCAATACGCCTACACAAATCAAAAATGTGTTGGACTCTGTTTATGGGGAGTCTGCATCATCATTTATCACAGTGAAATTTCGGGCAGCTGAATTTAAATTGCAACCACTGACGATAACATTGCAAAAGTTCACCAAATGGTGTTAGACGACCGCCGAATTAAGGTGAGAGAGATAGTAGAGGTTATGAAAATGCCCAAAGAACGTGTTTGTTACATATTAAATCAAGATTTAGGCATGAGAAAGCTGTCCGCGCGTTGGGTGCCGCGTTTGCTTACGTTAGACCAAAAACGTATTCGAATGAACATTTCCAACGCTCTGTTGGCGCAGTTTAGGCGCAATAAATCCGAGTTTTAGCACCGATTAATTACTGTAGATGGAACTTGGATACAGCGTTATACGCCCGAAACAAAAATTCAGTGGAAACAGTGGACTGCAAAGGGCGAGCCGGCTCCAAAAAAAGCAAAAACTGTTTTTTCGGCTGGGAAAGTGATGGCGATTGTTTTTTGGGATAGTAAAGGAGTTATCTTAATCGATTATCTTCAAAAATGAAAAGTCATTACAGAAGCATACTACGCGTCATTACTTGCCAAGCTGAAGGCAGAAATTGCGGAAAAACGGCCACATTTGCAGAAAACGAAAATCCTGTTTCACCAAGACAACGCGCTCTCACGCCTCAGCGGTTGCCATGGTGAAAATCCATGAATTACGTTTTGAAATGATTGACCATCCGCCTTATTCATCAGATCTATCCCCAAGCGACTTCTTTTTGTTCCCTCATCTAAAAAGTGCGCTCGGAGGACAAAGATTTTCGTCAAATGAGGAGGCAATCACCGTCGTGAACGTTTATTTTGCAGAGAAAAACGGCAGGTACTATTTGGACGGGTTAGAGAGATGGGAGCACCGCTGAGAGTAGTGTGTAGAGTTACAAGGAGACTACGAGTATGTAGAAAACATAAAAAAAAAATTTGAGGAAAAATGTCTTGTACCATAGTTCGGTCGGAAACTTTTCTGACAGCCCTCGTAGCATAGAGAGATATTGAACGTCTCATGGAAACAAAAGAACATTTTCTTCAATTCTTTTGGGTTAGTTGGGAGACCTTTTTGGTGCATTGCGACAAGGACATTTGTTTTGGTCATGCCATAAATACAAACAGAGTCAGATATGCTAGATAAAGACGTACATTCTCATATAAGTTACGATTCCTGAAACGAGACATTACATGGCGACCTTCAACATCGCTGAGGATCCAAAAAAACACGAGACCCGTTGGGTGTGTTGAGAGAGGGTTTATTAGGAGTAGATGTTTAGGTGAGGATTTTATTAGATGGAGGGTTTGTCACGGAAGTGTTGTTTGGCTGTTTAGAGGATGATAGGGTGTCTGTAAGTAAAATCTGGAAGCGGGTTTAGGGTTAAATGAATCTCGGCTGCGCTAGGGCTTAGCCGAGATAAAAGCTGATTTGGAGTTGGTGAGTAAACTGGATGGATTTATACTTTCAATGTTCGTTGAGTAATGGTTAAATGTTCAAGGAATTTGGGTGAAAAAGTGGGGAACAATCCAGTTCTGAATCTCCAATTCGAGTCGTGATCGAGATTTACAGAGGAAGACTTTAAGACTTTAATTGGAGCTTAGTTGTAGGAATAGACATAATCTTTTGATTTTGTTTTACTATTTTTTGAGACTTCACTGGTACTTCCTTGTTTATTTCGTTCCATTTAAAAAATTTCATCCCGTCGAGATTGAAGACAGCCGCGTTAGCTAATATCCACTCTCCTGTGAAGCATCTGAAACTTATCTTCTCGCTATAAACGGTGAGCGTTTATTTTTTTTTAAAAATATTGTATTTGTTTACCGAAGTAGCATTACTGTTTCTGTTAGAGTTCTACAAAAAATAGGGTGACAAGTTTTGAATTTCCGTGTTCGCTTTATTAAGTTTTTCGAGCCAGGTTTTCCATTCGGCTGGTGTCCACCAATGCCAAGATGTGAGTTTATTTCTTTGGCGGTGAAAGGATTTGGGTTCGTGGTGGGTTGCTTAGTATCTCTGAGCTTGACTAGAGGGCAGGCATTTTAAGCAGTCGTTCTGGTGGTTCCCTCAAAATAAATGAGGCTTGGCGCAATACTTTCCGTAAGAGTTTCATCCAGTATTGAGGTATACCTTTGATTATGCCTGCGACTGCAAATTGCGTTGCTGTAGAGCGGTCATTTAATGAAGTAGTGTTCAGTTGGATTGTTTTTTCGAGATTATCTATTTCTTTAACACTTCTGGATTTAAATAACGCAAGTTGGTCACAACGAGTCTGTTGGATATTTCTAACGTCTAATATAACGTTGTCTTGCACAGGTGAGGAGGT
This sequence comes from Volucella zonaria, assembly GCA_963966105.1. Classification (NCBI taxonomy): domain Eukaryota; kingdom Metazoa; phylum Arthropoda; class Insecta; order Diptera; family Syrphidae; genus Volucella; species Volucella zonaria. Next base: position 313,275,548 of record OZ014530.1, on the reverse strand, counting down.
AATGCACTTGAGTTGGTTGTTGGCTTACATTAATAATTTTAGACACTTGAACACTAAAAGGGGAAAGGAGAGCGTTGAGGCTTTCATCGGCAGAATTATTGCCCATCGTCAGTTCATTAATTTTATTGTACTGTGCACTTGTACCATGTGCAAGGGATTTTGATTACTACAAACCTTGTCCAATATTGCATTAGAGTGATTAAAACTGACTTCTTGCAACTCGTTGAAGTTTTTGTAACTATGCTGAAATTTGGCGATAGCACCAGCCAGAGAGATAAGCTGCTGATTACTCCCCTTTATTGCCAGCAGTATATAAGAGAGTGATATGCTTTTGCATTCATCACAGAAGTACCAGAAGATGCTGTTGTACTTCTTCAGATACATTTTAGGAATCCGACTCAGTCCAATGCATATGGGATGAAACGACATTCAGTTGCATTATCAATGACTGTGCAATTATTTATCACACAAACAGACATGGTTCATAAAAAATTGCGGCAATTGAATGTCTTCCGATTTTCTTCTACGTTGTGCCGCAATCTTAAAAATATTATAACAGCTACTGACTACTCTACTCTTATCGCACGTATTCCAGCTACCGCTCTCGTGGATTCTTTTTTGCAACTTTTCTAGTCTAACTCAAGACACACTTTATCAGTTTCACTATTTCGGCGTAGCTGTAATATTTTTCTTCTGTCGGAACAAGCACTCACCCAAGGAAATATTCTATTATACTCCTCAGTTTTTTTTTTTTTTTAGAAATATGGGAAAATGCTTCAATCATAAAGCGCCACTACCTCATCGCCGAGTAACTGCAGCTTGATTCGATCATAAGCTGGCCATTCACGGAGATAGTGCTCGGTGGTGTCGTTATCAGTCTCAAAGGAAGCATTGCAGGAAGTTTTATTACATATGCCCTGCACACTTTGGTGTTTAGCAAAAGTGTAGTGGCCCGTCTGAGGAGTCTAAAGACCTTCCTACTGGGAGGATAGTAACGATAAAGAAACATTTGTTTGGTCTGCCAGTAATCTAAAGGTAGAAACAAAGAGTTCTTTGGTGTCTGTTAAAAGCAGCAGTGATAAATTTTCGTGAAAGATTGTCCCACCAGACAACCGAAGTATATACTCGTACATAGAACCAGAGGAACCCACCGAATATCTTGTAGATTACTCCTTTATAGAGCTAGATGGCCTTGGAGGTTTTCGAAGTGACATGTTTAGTTTACAGTGGTGTGTTATTTAAGATGACACCTAATTGCCTAACTTCGTTAGAGGAATGGACGAGACAGACTACTCTGCTTCCTTCTTATCGTAAAGATAACAACCTCAGCGCTGTCTGCGCTTTCTTAGCCGCAGTTAGCATCAACAATCAGTGCCCTCTTCACCAGCATTGCTTTTATCCATATTATAACTCGTCGACGTCGTGTTGTCTGTGCTGTCAAAAGTTGGGTAGTAGAAGCGTACCTACTTTTCGTGACGAGTTGTCAGTGGCTGGTCTACACCCTGAATGACTCGAACTGCAACCAATTTCAGACTGCTATAATTTCCAAACCGTTCATGACAGTGAGCTCAAATTTTGACCCATGACAGATAATTTTATTTTTCACAAGCCTTTTAAACGACTTGCGTCTCAGTGGTGTTGAAAAATTTTTATCCGCGATGGAATTCAAACGTGATAGTGTGATTGCTTTATATTTGGCTGGAAAACCACAAGTAGCTATCGTTAGAGCCCTCCAGCACCTCAACGTGAATAAATCATTTGTGTCTCGAACCACAGCTCGTTACCTAGATACTGGCAGCGTTGCAAAACGCCATGGAGGTGGTCATAAAAAAACCGCAAAATCGGCAGAAATAGTTCGGAAAGTGAAGGCTCGAATTGAGCGAAATTCGCGTCGAAGTGGAAGAAAAATTGCTCGTGAGCTCAACATACCGTTGGAACGGATGCAATACATACTGAAAAATGAGCTTGGGCTTAAGCCATTGAAGTTCCAAAAAGCACACGATCTTACACCGCAACAGAAAAAAGTTAGAGTCGAAAGAGCGAAGGAGTTGCTACGCTTGCACTAAAGTGGTGAGTCTCCATTTGTTATCGAGCAATATGTTAACAAACAAAATAACCGAGTTTACTTGCCAGAGAGGTCTTTGGAAAATGTACACCTTCGGACGGCCACCAGAAAGCAGGCGCACCGATGGTGATGGTTTGGGCCGCCATAACCGCCTATGGTCGCTCATCGCTCCTATTTTTGGACCGTGGCGTCAAAATTAATGCGATCGTGTACAGCGAAACTATTTTAGAAGCAGTATTGAAGCCTTGGATAAACAATCATTTCGGTCGGAGATCGTGGACATTTCAACAAGACTCGGCACAGTCGCACCAAGCGCGCGTCAACCAAGATTGGTTAAAAAATAATGTTCCACACTTCATTTCTTCGACACAATGCATTGCAAATTCTCCGGATGCAAATCCGTTGGATTTCTCTGTCTGGGGTATTTTGTAGGCGAAGGTTGGCACTAAAAAATACCAAAGTTTGGACCACCTCAAACAAGCACTTCGCCGGGAATGGGCCAAAATACCGCAGAGCCAGTTGCGGGCAGCGTGCGATGCTTTCTTCGGCCTTCTCAAGGCCATTATTCGCGCCAAAGGTGGACATATTGAAAACTACTGACACAATTTAAAAATTGATGTATTTTCCAACATTTTTTGCTTTGGCACAATAAAATTTATCAAAAAATAAAAAAAATTATAGCATTTTAAAAAGTTGGAGTTCAAGTCATTCACCTGTATATCTTCTTGTAGCATAATTAGATATACATATGTATGTACACCATCTCTGCCAGGCGACTAAAAGCCATCAAATGAAGCAACAACGTGCTACTGATAGATACCAACTACAGGGCTTCGCAGTTTTTGACAAGTTTACTTGGGAAGTGAGTCTCAAGCATGAGAAAGGCAGTCTCTGCTGTCGACTCAATCAGCTTTGCTGATTTCCTCCTTTTGAAGACTTTAACTAGCCTACTGGTCTCAAGAATTGGTTCGGTGTTTCCATTTATAATAGCCACTCTTCGATTGTGAATTGGATGTTCCGCTGAACTTTGCTTGAAAGGCTTGCCCTTATATAAGACTTTCTAGTCAAACGCATGTGACAGTGAAGTAAATGATTGTTTTCTGCAGAATTAAGAAACACTTAATTTCTCTGAACACTCTCTTTCAGCATACTTTTTGTCCTCTCTTAAGCCTTACAAAAAAGGCTCAACAGAATTTGGTCATTTTATTGCAAACTGAACGTCGGTTTAAACCGTTTCGAACAATGCGGACAGAACTAACATTTATCTCAATGCAACTTCGAATGGGGTATTAATTAAATTTGGTAAACGCCCCCACTGCCATAATAGAGTCCACTGTAAAATTTCCAGTTAATCCCATTTAGTTTGTCGAAACAAAAAAGGAGGAAAACCCACAACCGACCGTAAAACCTCAATAATAGCGAAATGGTTTTTAAATGGCAAACACACACGCGCTACAGCAGCCTTCAGCATCCTAGATCTTCTGAATGTCACCTCATGCTGTTCTCTAACAAATCGAAGACAAAAATAAAAACGATCAGCCAGCAGGATTGCACTAGACCTTAACTCTTTCTTCAAACTCCGTGGGAGTCCATTCAGGAGATATTATTAAATATGAGGTTCTATCCCTTTGCACCGGGACCCACCCATCGCAATTGAACCGAGCACTATGATCCTATCCTACGACATACGAGTAAGTAACAACTCATTCCAAAATGCACAATTATAATTTATGGCATCACCGCCCATAGTTAGGTGGAATCTCTTCCAGACAACAATGTCCAAAGGACCTCTTTATGATTACATGCATATTAATCCTTCTGTTATTTTCGTATGGTCCGGAACCTCTTACAATCCTTTTCCTGCCTGACCGTCTGGCAAAGTCAACTCTTGTCACATTTCAGACTATCATCATGGACTGAGCAATAACTGAAAAGGTTAACGAAAGGATTAAAATTCGATCCTTAATCCATAATCCTGTTAGTTTGGTTGTGAGATTAGAACGACTTCGGTTGCAGATACAAAACTACAGATAAGATATCGATATCAGTTATCCAAGAATACGAGTATTGTGGGATTGTTTTGTCGTTGGGCGAAAAGGATTTACGAATATTCAATTCTGAGAGTGAGTGCGTTTTGAAATCCTGTTAAGGGATCTCTGATATGGTGTAGATTTTAAGAAAGGTATTCTCCATCTTTTGATTGTAAATGGTTGTCAATACGGCAGCTAAATTGGCTAGAATTGATTTGGTAAAATAAATAAACATTTTTAGTTTGGGATTAGCTGCTACTGAGTCGATCAGATCCAATTAACCAATTAACCAGGTAACAAGTGTGAGAAAGGACATTTGAGCACATTTGTTGATTTAAAGAAATATGATCAAATTCGCTGGTGTTTGGTGTGGTGCAACTGGAATAACAATTCGGGGTGTTGTAGGTCATGTTGTTTTCCATCGAATTGGATGATGAACTTGTCAATCAAATATTTATTTAGTCGATGTTTGTCAACATGTATCTGATCTCCTGAATAAATATTTCCTGCATTTCTGTTTATGTCCTTTTGTATTTTCTGTGGATATTGAGAGGTACTATGTCCTTCTATTTTTTCAACAGATTTGAGGGCCGTTTTCTAGATCAGTTAAAAGCATCTGTCATATCGTCGCCCTTGAATTCCAACAGTGTTCGTGGGTCTTAAATTATTATTCTACATCTAAGCTGCAGCCCTTTTAAACATACCACCATTATTACTGGCTTAATTTGACAACGCGAATGTAGGATAGTCCTTTCTACAGGCTCGTATAGACATCAGAAAGTAATTAGAGACAGATCAATATTAAAAACATAGGCAAACTCGGAAGTTTACATTCCAAATAGAACTGTTCGATAGACGGAAGAAGAATCCGAGTTTAATGTGACTCGTTGAAGCTCAGTACGAATCCTAAGCAAACATTGTGGATTATATTTTTCATAAATTGGGTAGAGTACGGCTAATATAACAAGCTTTATTTTCCCTGGCGTAATAGTTGTATAAAACAATTCGCATCGCTCATGGAGCGCGCAGAAGGCATCCTTAAATTGCTGTCTTCTGGAAGGCTAAGATAAAAACTATTACATTGATCACGCATTTATTTGTCCTAAATTCTATGATTCGGTACACCAATGTCAGAATTTTCACTTCGCAGCCTTGCGTAGTATCGTTGGTGTTTGTTTTTACTGTGTTTGTTTGTGGTTATGACTAGGGAATTCAGAATGGACGTAACCGTCCACGTTACGCGGGCTAAGAAGTAATCACTTTTCTGCGTACGTCCACGTCTGCAAGTACAGACCAGCTGTTTTGGCACTTAGTATGTAGTGATGCAGCTTATCAAATTGCACCATAATGTAGTCCCTGTTCCAATCCGCAATTCAATTTCATGTGGTTAAAACTCCATCTTCGTAAGCAAATTATCCACCACTGCTTTATTTACAGAAGCCCCAAATTGGACAGCAACTCGACCCTTAACGAGTTTCATGTACTGTCCGACTCCATACAAAGAATATCCCTGTGTCCTCATACTGAAATCGTGATTACGACCCAATCCTGGTTGGCAACACCCGAAGGACAGTGTGTTGACATCTTCGCTGCAGAAAATAATTTGGCAGAGCTTCTGAATGAGCCCACACGAATACCAGACATTGACAGTCATACCGCCAACACCTTGGACTTGTTTTTAACTTCTCACCCTGACAAGTACTGCGTGGATGTGCTCTCCCCTCTAGACTCGTCGGACCATTGTGCCATATCAGCTAATTTCTCGTACACCCACCACACAGTTAGAGAAAAGATTCCTAAAAGAACCGTATAGAAATACGAGAAAGCCAATTGGAGCGGACTTAACACCTTCTTTATGCCGCTGCTGACATGATCACAGAAACTATTCTCTTTGGAATGAGATGCTTTATCCCTCATCGGATGAAGAGTATCAAACCAAAAGAAAAGGCATGGTACGACTCGAGCTGTAAAGAGGCTGTCAGGGTTAGAGAACTGTTCTTTCCGTCCTACAAGACCAACCCGACAGAGGAAAACCGAAAAAAGTTTAAACGAGCCAGAAATGCCTGCAACGTCTTTCTTCAGTGTGTGAAATTCCAATACGACCAAAAACTGGGGTAAAAAATACTGCAATGTCCCAAAGGAAGTAAAAAGTTTTGGTCTTTCGTCAAAAATATTAGAAATTCTGCTTCATCCTCCATCCCCACACTCATTTATAATGGTATTCCAGCTGTCAGCTCTTTGGACAAGGCCAATTTGCTTGCTGCATATTTTGCAGCCACTCAACACTCCCAGATTGTGCTTTGTCTCCGCCTACATTTGAGTGCGTAGAATCTTCAATGGGACGAATCCACTTTCGCACTCGTGTAGTATCAAGAGTACTTAAAAATTTAAGCATACACAAATCCGCATTCGCCAAAAATTCTGCGAAATGTCCAGGTTTCCACAAGCGATGTAAGCAATACTTCACCCCTCTGATCAGGCCACAATATATAAATCATCCGTTCAAAATTGGAGTACAATGCCCACATCTGGTCAGTTGATAATAAAACATCTCTGCTCCTGCTAGATAGGATCCAAAACCGTGCGATAAAACTCATTTGTGATACTAATACCAATCAATCAATTGACACCCTCGAACACCCACGTAATGTCTCCTGTCTCACTTTGTTTTATCGCTATTTCCACCACCAGTGCTCAATTGAAATCGCCAGTAGCATTCCGCCCATTCAAAATTTCAACCGTAACACCCGTCTTGCTATGAATGCTCATCAGTACAACACCCTCAAGACCACTTTGGGACGTACTCTAAAATATCGTGATTCGTTCCTAAGCCGTACAACTCGCTTGTGGAATGCCCTGCCGATCTCTGTGTTTCCTGGTCGTTACAACTTGCAAACATTTAAAAACAATGTACATCGGTACCTGTCTTTTCTTCCTCCCTAAATTTCCGCGTCAATATCGACTTTAAAACTTTTGGTGTAGAAGCCAGTTCTTCTATGTTCACAGCTTTGAAATCGTCTGATCAGTTATTAATCCTAGAGCCCTACTTAAGGTGCTGTTTTTTAACCATTGGGAACACGTGCTCGTTATTTTTTCTATTTTCTTTGCCAGTCAGTCAGTTGGCTGTCGGACCGGTAAGTTATAGAAATAATTAATGCAATGTAATGTATCGCCATTGGGTAGTAAAATCCGTAGTATTGTTTCGCCTTTATTTTCAGGTGTTTATTCCCTGGGATGTTCTGTTATTGCTATTAGAAATGTGTTGCTTTTAGGTTATCCAGTATTTGGGACAAAATGGTAAGCACTAGTCGAAGTGTAATGATTGAGCACTTACTGCTCGATGAAGATGACGAAAATGAACTTTACGTTGGTGGTGATACATCTGATTACGAATTAGATCAACTTATAGAAGACTTTCATGAACCTGCATCATCTGGCTCCAAAGATGACATAGCACTGTCGACTTTGCGTAGTAATACATAGAATTTACTGAAAGTATTGAAAGTGCCGACAAATGGTACGAACAATAACCTCTTTCGTTACGAATTCCAAGAAGAAACATAATGTTGCATCCACCAGGTTGTAAGAGACCCGCGAAAAATATTTGTACGGTCACAGAGGCATGATCACTGTTCTTTGATTCAACTACAATTGATGATGGTATTTCGTCGTACACTAACAAGGAAATAGGCCTCCAAAGGGAAACATAAACAATTTTGAGCTGGATCAAGCCTCGGGATGTATACGACCATCAGTTACACGTGCAAATTTACAAAGACAAATGGATTGGTTTGCACTACTTCTCTGGTGTTTTGAACATGAATGCTGTGACAACAAAGGAATTGGTTGACAAAGCTACATAGTCTCTGGTTTGTAACGTAAACGCCTGTCGTGTAGACTTGAGTTTACGCGATGCCCATACATACATGGAAGCAAGGATACGCCTTGCCATCGCTTTGCCACCTTCCTGAGATACAAAAGCAGAACATATGTTGGAGGCACAAGGTCCACCCTTGATATGGGCCGAGGCCGATCTAAAACCTATTACTGTTCTTAGGGTCACAGCACCCAGTACATATTGCAACTCTATTGTACATTGGGTCAAACCAACAGGAAGACCCTTCCTGCGACTTTGGGTTTAAACCACAGCCATCATGACGCTCCCAAAAGGGGGCCTACCTCAACAGGTTAGGCACCGACCGAAAATCGGGGGCTCCTGACTCGCTGGTAGGGATTACCGGTAGTCCTGCCGCCAACAAGACTTATGACCGGCAGCTTGTAACTGATCAAATCGTATCAACCTTCAGTGGCGTCATCTGAAGATGTTTACGATCAGACCAGTAAATATGCTCTGCCCCCGCTTTTTATTAGACAACGTCATTGATGGGCGAAGCCTTAATAATTGGGCGGGGGCCCTGATAGAACCTTACTTTACCTTACACAGTAGTAGCTTACTTTAAGACTGGTTCAAGATTTGAGTTCTTAACAAATTGCTAACGATTTGACGATGGAAATACAAGAGAGGATCGCCGTAAAGATGACCGTCTTGCTCCAGTCAGAGAACTGTTTGACCATGTAATTCCAAAGTCTAGAGAATGATATACTCCGACCGATTGTTGTACCATGGATGAGCAACTGCTGAAGTTTCGCGGGCTTTGTCTATTTCGTATTTACATTCCAAATAAGCCTGACAAATACGGTCTTAAGATAGTATTACTTTGTGACGCTAAAATGCTGCAGATTACTATCTTCAGACATAGACTCAACCTATTCACGGATCAAACAGAGACCTTACCTGTGATAATTGGTTCACGTTCATACCATCGACAACCACTCTTCTGAACGAGAAAAAATGTAACTGCTTTAGGAACATTGAGACAAAACAAAAGAAAATACCAAAGTTATTCAAAAACAAATCCAGTTATCCGGAGGACATAACACATATACTGTGTGAATGCAAGGCAATATAGCGTAGTCGAAGAAAATTTTTAGAGGACTACTTTTTAGGAAACCAAGAGGAAATAGACGGTACAAACTTCAAAAGCCTTCTTGGCTTTTTCAAGAAAATTGGGTGTTTCATCAGGGCGATTGATTAGTTTTTTGCCATTTGAAGACAAATTCATTTGGTTCCATGGGGACCACGATTGGCCAATTTTGGTGCTTAGTGCATGTGTTAACCTAACCTAACCTATCCGGAGTCGATACATTTAACCAACTTTGCCACAGATACTCAGTATCTCCAAAAACTTGACGCTGGCCACTATGTGTTTGTATGGCCTTCTAAATGCAGTGGATATATGGTAAACTCCATGATATGGCTGAAGTTTAGCTCAGCTAAAATAAAGAAACAATTCTCAACACGATTACCTATTTGAAGACATTAGCAATGGAACTCATACTAAAGTGGCCTGAGGAACGAAAAAATTGCCTAATTTACACAAAAATATCCGCCAGATGATCAATGGAATTTTGAAGATACCTGATATACCAATACCACCGACACTTGACGTTCCAAAACAAAGACAATGTAGATTTCGTCCCTACTCGAAGGACCGAAAAAGTAAAACTTTTTGCAGCAAGTGAAAAACACCCATCTGTTGGTGTTCCCATTTTCAGTATGGGCACATTGTGGCTAAGGGATCTCCCTATTGTTGACACAACCTGTGGAGCATCTACAGATCTACGTCTCATATATTCCAGCTGTATTCAAACAGGTATTAATCGGTCATCACTAGATCTTAAGTTGAAAAAACTATATTATGTTCGTAATCATTTAAAATCGTGCGCCTCACCTTTACTGGTCTAGAGAATAAAAAAAAGACTGGCAATGCAACATAGTCTAAGGTACCCAGTATAGATTTGTTTGAGCAACTCCGAATCTGTGAAATCTTCCAAAGACACCGGTTGGATGGTATCCAGTTCTGGTACAAAGGATTGTGGACAATTCTCCACCACCTCTTGTGCTTGCCGAATATATTTCCTACCACGTTCACATCATTCTAGCAATATTTTCTAAACTACATAAAATTGGACTATCTTCAGAGACAATCATAGAGTTAAAAAAAATGAGTGTTCATATATGAATCCTACCTTCTGATAGTGACTAAGGACAATGGTGTCTGGCTTAGTATTTCCCTTAGAGGCGACGATTCAGCTATTGGTAGAACCGTACAAAATTCCTTTGCGGATATTATCCCTTTCTTCTTTTTCCCGCACCCGTTATAGGTGGGTGAATATCTTCCAGCGAGGTTCACCGTTATTTTGCACTACGGTGCCCGATTTTCGCCTTCCATCAGGATGAACAATTCATGCAATTTACCTTCTGACTGAAGACACCTTTCTGTAGACATGAGATTGACAACAGGTTAGACTGCACCGATAGTTAGTTAGTTCACTTTTATTTTCAATAAATGTTTTACAATGTAACGATTGTAATGGTTTGGTCTGTGGCCGTCTACCAGGTTGACAAAATACATACTTAAGTTTTACATTAAAAATCTCCATCTATGATACGCTTTCTATAACAAAGTGCTGCTACTGAGTAATCATATAAGACTTTCCATCCTTTTTCTCCATTTAAAATGCTCATTACTTCATCTTCGTCTAAATCATGTTTTCCGAATATTGATAGTCGAAATTCTTTTAAAATCGGACAAACACCAAGAAAATTTAAGATGTCTTCTCTCTTCTTCATGTTGCAGAGGTCACAAAGTATTGGTAAATCTGGTCTATGGGGTATAAAGTTTAGTTGAACGAGTTCCCCTCTCAGTTTGAAAATACGAGTAGTACATAGTAGGAAGTATGTTTTTTCATTTAGAAAATGGTTTAGTTTGCTGTAATAGTTCCTAAACAGTGACAATTCAGCTTCTTCGACATATTGGTCATATATATGTCTGCCAAAATTCTCCAAAACCAAGTTAAATTTTTCTCTTAAAAGATGAGGATGCTCGTTCACTTGAATAGACAGATTTAATCCGCATTCAGAAGCTGTTTTCTTCCATTCCTTGCAAATGCCTCCGTTTGTTCTAATTATGCTTCTTAAAACTACGTTTGGTATTCTGCATTCATTCATTTCTAGTATTTTTAGGATATAGTTGAAGTGCATTTTGAGCGTGTACAAAAGCAAAGGAGGAGTTCCCGTTTCAAGATGTAGCATATAGTTCGGGGTATTTTTTGGTAATCGGAAAATCTTCTTCAAAAAGTAGCGAAGAAATTTTTCCACAGCATCGTAGCCTTTGTAACCCCATACCTGAGCTCCGTAAAGCATTCTCGACGCTGCGATTGAGTGGAACAAAGTTTGTTTTGCACTTTGCGATACATATTTATTTTTGAAGCAACGTTCCCAAATCGAACAGATAGCTCTTTTAGCAACAGCTAATTTTTCCTCAAAGTGTGATTTGAAATTTAAGGAGGACGATATTAGGATACCTAGGTATCTGTATCTGGATACTACCTCAATCTCTTCCCCGTCTAACTTCCACTTTTCCAAATGTGAGAAGCGTCCTCCTGCATTTCTGAATATCATCATTGTTGATTTATCAAGATTTACAGTGAGATTCCAACTTTTACAGGAAGCAATAAGCCTGTTTATCATTAACTGCATACCTTGGGTTGTGTCACCCTGAAAGACGATATCATCAGCATACATCAGCACAGGAATTGATACATCGTTGAATCTTATTCCACCTTTGACATCATCTGTTATATCATTGATGTATAATATAACACCCATTGAAGTTTCGAACTCTTCAGAAATTAAGTCTCCATCCCATACATATGCAATATTATTCTCATACAAGGCTCTCAGGATTCGAATAATTTTACTTGATTCACCGATTTTGGAAAGCTTGTAAAAGAGTGCTTCACGTGGTATTGAATCGAACGCTGCTCGAAAATCTACAAAGAAGGCGTACAACTTTTTTTTCTTGCTCTTATATGTTTCAGCAATGTTTGTTAAGCGGAATATCTGGTCGATTGTAGAATAAGCTTTCCTAAATCCAGCTTGGAATTCTTTAAGGATGTTATATGCTTGTACCCATTCATACAATCTTTTGTAAATTAATGAAGCAAACAATTTGGCTGAAGTGTTTAGAAATGTGATTCCTCTGTAGTTCTTCGGGTCCCTGTAATCGCCTTTTTTGTGTAAGGGAAAAATTATTGCTTTCCTGAATACGTCGGAGATATTAGCAGAGTCGAATATTCGATTAAATTCAATTGTGAGAGAATTCATAAACTCATATGTGCAATTTTTATAGAACTCAAACGGGATGCGATCAATACCAGGTGCTTTATTTGATTTCGATTTGCATATTACTTCGTTGACTTCTTCCAGAGTAAATGCAGAGTCTAATTTTTCTGCACCGATAGTACCAAATTTATCTGACCTTTATGAAATGTTTAAATAAACGATTTCTATCCTACGGCAAGATACCACAGTAATAAGGCAATGGAACGTCACCATGCAGCAGGCGTTTATCTCTATAGTTGCGACTACTGTTGAGTCATCTGAGCTGAAATGAGATAACATTAGCATGGTATCTAGGGGTATACCACAAAAGATCTAGCCCCGTCGCTTTTGCAAAATATTTCGTATTTGTTTGACCCAAATCCAATCAAGCCATACATACTTATAAGTACACAGTTCATGGCTTAGAATACAGTTCAGCTGCTCCTCTGTGAGGATTTGTTGTCAGGGTATGATGTTCTACGATATATTACGTGGTGCAAAAGCCATCATCCTGTCGGAGGACACTATAATTTTTGCAAAAGGCGGATGATGTAAATTCCACTTTGACATTTGTGAAGTACGAATAAACACACGCCAACAAGACATGAATGGCTATACTCCTAAAGATCGCGGAATAATTGTTACGATTTTTTTGCGGAATAATTCGTCAGTGGTGTTGACGCAGCGTGAATTTCCGCGCAGATTTTCCGGTCATCCGACACCAAGTGGGCAAAAACTACGACATTTAGCCGCTTGCCTAGAAGAGTATGGGACAACACGAGATGCTGCCAAGTCTGGCCGGCCCCGAAGCAGCCGTTATGCTGAGAATATCGCAGGTGTAGTTAAAAATGTCGCAGAGGACCCCGAAGACTTGACCAGACATTGTGCCACGCAATTGGGCATTAATCGACGATCTTTGCAGAGGATTTTAGTGAAAGACTGTAAGATGTTCGCTTACAAAGTGCAGACAGTGCATCAGTTGTTAGCTTGTAACCTACGCTCAAGCAATGCTGAATCTCGACCACGAAGGAGACCACTCTTCATCAAAAATCATCATGAGCGACGAGGTCCATTTCCATCTCTGTGGATATATGAATAATCAAAATTATCGCTTCTGTGGCACCGAAAATCTGCGTATAACCCACGAAGAACCATTACACCCGCACAAAGTTACTAAATGGTGTGCTATTCTGGCAAGAGTGATGGAAAATGTCACAAATTGGTGCGGTGAGTTCGGAACAGGAGGAGTGGAACAGATTCTAAATTACGGGTATTTCAAGTTAATGAAATATTTTTTGTTATTCCCCGGCAGTCGATGTTTCCAGTTAATAACTGGTGGCTAAAAAGTACATCAGTGACTTCACGACGTTTTTTTTAGGCTATGCATGCTAAATAGTTTTAGCCTAATTTCAGAGGGCGGTAATCTATATGGATCGGCCCAAGGTAGACCAGGAATTGGGAAACGAATAGACCTGCGTTGGACTGCTTCAATTCTTTGAAAGTGGATTTGTTTATAGGGTGACCAAACATGGCTGCAATATTCGAGAAGAGGCCTTACAAAAGTAATGTACAGAGACCTTGTAACGTAAGGGTTGGAAAATTCTTTTGATCAGCTTTTGATAAAGCCAGAGTATCATTTGTAATGCTGTCAATATGTGAGTGGAAATTCAATTCTCTGTCACAAATTATTCCTAGATCCCGTACTTCGGTAGTGGAAGGAATAGGCTCATCGCAGATGAAGTAGTTTCTTGGTGGATGGGTAGACGTTTGCGGGAATAAGGTATCGCTTGGCACTTGTTGACATTAAGCCCCAAAAAGTTTTGCTTGCACCATACTGAAAACTTATTTAAGTCATCTTGCAAGCAATGAGCGTCGGAGGGCAATGAAATGACTTTGGAAATTCTCATTTCCTGAGCGAAAATAGAAAGATTAAAATTCGTTAAGATGATATTTATGATATATCGTTAATCGTTAGTATAAAGATGATTGGTCTAAGGTGTCTACCCTGAGGGACACCAGGTGTTGCTTTAATGGGGTCGGATATTGAAGATCTGAAGACGACTCTGTATTCTCGGTCCTCTAAACCAATGGACCGAATCCTGTCCATGCCACAAAATAAGGGGAAAAATCAAGTGTTTTTAGGTTAAAAATGATAAGTTGGTGAGAAATTTTATCGAATTCCTTGCCTCCATTTTTCACGCAGGCAAAGTACCTGTTGAAATAGACAAGTTAAATAAGGCCATCAGGGACGGACGGAGATGGATGACATCACAGGACAGTTACTCATGAACCTAAAGTAACTAGGATCGGGTTCAGCTGTTTGCTTAGAAGAGGATTTGTTAAAATGACAGGCAAAGAAATTTCCAATGGTTTTTGGGTCGGCAGAAGATTCACTAAGAAATTTTGGAGTAGATGGGTAGCCGTTTGACTTTCTTTTAGTATTAGCAAACTGGTAGAAGTGCTTAGGGTTCGAGACTGAGGTAAATTGCACGCGGTAGAGGTAGTCAAGGTAAACAGACTCACAAAGTTCAGAAAAACGACTCTACACAAATCGATAATTACTATAATCGGAATCAGATCGAGTTCTTAAGACTGCAACTCCTTGTTGTACCAGGAAGCAGTTGACATGCAGTCCTTTCGGATGGTATATGGAACCGATTGGGCAAACTAGGACAAAATTAATGAATAGAAAGTTGATAGGGCAAGATCACTATTAGTCGACTCAGCATTAAAATCGAAGTGAATGTTGCTGATGAGGCTTATAAGTTTATTAAAGTCGGTACTTCGGAAGTTGAATGAAAATGACTTTTCCGAATCGACAAATGTGTTGCCGTTTTTATATAATTGACAAGGTGTAATGAAGGCGGTCTGGCGTGGAAAAAAGATGATCACTCCTATAGACTACACAGTTATCCGAATCGGATGCGAAAACAAAGCCGAGTTGTCTGTTCATTGTGTTGAGTATTCCACTAATCTGATATAGACTTGAGTTGGTTAGGCAGTCCACCATCAATATTTCCATTTCAGAGGATGAATTAAGAGAGACAAAATGAAACGAATCGTCGGAAGCTGCACATTTAAATTTCCTACTAGAGTAGTACAATCTTCAGGTTGTGCATCATCAGTCAAAAAATCCACTGCGTGAACTACAGGTCGATAAGACTCAATTGGTTGAAATGGGTGAATGTAACATCAAAGTATGTAAAGACAGCGTTTGGGGAGAGCAATGTTGACGGATACTACTAAAAGTTCTTATTGCGAGGAATGCCAACAGGAGTTGCGTGAAAACAGTTCCGGATTGCTAGTAAAACACCCCGGCCAAAGGGATTATCAGCTCTTTCAAATCCATCTTTTCGGAATACGTTGAAATTTGGAGGAAATAGCTCATGGTTTTAAAGATTTCCTTCAGTAGAGAAACTTTTGAGAATTGAGATATACGGCGGATATTTTAGAGCGTAAGCTTCTTACATTTTGGTAGCAAATGGGCAGGCATTTTGGACTGGAAGATACAAAATTCAGTTTGTTTGGAACTGTAATAGTTATTAAAATTTGAGCGAGTTGTTTGTCAGCGGGAAAGACGTTTTAAGTTGACGTGCGAAGACAGCATAGAAAGATCATTATAAACTTCGGCG
Organism: Volucella zonaria; assembly: GCA_963966105.1. NCBI lineage: Eukaryota > Metazoa > Arthropoda > Insecta > Diptera > Syrphidae > Volucella > Volucella zonaria. The sequence continues at coordinate 313,259,594 of OZ014530.1, read as the reverse complement.
GAAGAAATGTCGAAGCTGTCATGGTAGAGCACGAAGATTTGCATCAATTAACCTGGTTTGATAGGAAGACCTTCTCGTTGAATCACCTTCAAAACATTGGTTTTGGTTAAGCCATCAATGAAAACAGAGTTGGGTTTGTCGTGCAAGTAGGCAAGGTAGAGTCGAATATTTTCCCAGGCTTATAAAATGCTCTGGGCTTACCCTCTGTTTAGTTCCGCAAACCTGACTGTGTAATGACGTATAACTCTTAGCATCTATAGCTTCTTAAACCTCATTTCCAGTCCATACTTTTAATTTGTATGCTAATTTGCGTCTTGTACAATATATAAATAGATAAATAGCAGTAAAAAGTTTAATGAATTTCATAACTTAAGATCGTTAAAAACTAGGTAAACATCAAAAACTGACGTAAATAGAGAGCCATTAGACAAGATGAGGCAAGATTCCATCATAAGAATTCGAATAAAATATGTATCTTAAAATGAACATCATTAGTGGAACCCCGTCGATTCAATTAATTCGAAATCACAATCACCATCAATTTATAAAAATAAACATTTCGCTAAACTTGTTCTGCATTTCTTTCAATTTCACTCCGTTCAGGTTAAAAATGGAAATTGAAAACCCAGTTAAGTGATATCTACAAAGATCTAATCCAGAAACGTGTATCTATGGTATATCGGCCACTGCTCGCTATGTTTTTAAACTAATAAAAAACATCTAATTTTGCTAAATGCTACTTAAGCCCACGTAACTCATCAATATGTTAATTCAAAACGCTTTGCCGTTACTCATCTCATATGAGAGGGAACACAAAATTCAAAAAAAACAAAAAAACAAAACAACAAAACCAAACCCAAAATCAAGTTGAAGTATATAAAACGCAATTTGGGCAAAATAAAATATCTTAATTGACTTAATTTACTTCGCTTTGACTTTCGCTAATTTATCGCCTATTAAAGTCCATTTAAAGAGAAATCTCCTAAATTCGTATCTTCTCAGATTTCTGATTTTTTTTTTTAACAGAATTTTGTATATTTTTTTTATTAACTCGATAAAATGTTGCAACTCTCGAATGAATGAACCCGAAAAAAAAAAAGTTATTTGTTATTTATGAGCCAATTAATTAGAAGAGATACACGTTTTCGGACACTTTGCAACACTTTTATTTGTGTTTTCGAGTCGATTTTATCGGTGAGGTGAAATAAATTTGATGTTTAATCGTTTTATGGATGTATCAGCATCGACAGGATGTATATACATCTATTGTCTGTCTGTTTTGGGTAATTATATTTTATTTGTTGTAGCGAAAAATTTTTGGGTAACAGTTATTGCCTCACGTGGGTGGAATGAAAGGCAACTACAACAGGTTAGTGGCAATAAAAATTAGTAAAACGTTTGAAGATTGACTTATTTCAGATTGCTTTTAAAGAAGATACATGTGTTAAGTTGTGAGCGTTATTAGCTAACACGGTATGTATACGTAAGCGACTGAGAATTTATTATAAAACTGAATGTCACTTAGGAAGTATGTAAATACTCGTAGGGGTGGAAGTATTCAAAGTCTTTTTCATTTCGGTTTACTAGCAGCCCGATTATATGAATATCAGAGCTGTATCAAATAAAAGTCTTGCATTATTTAAACAATTTAAAATTGGTGAAGAAGTTCACCAAGGCCAATGGAGCTTTCTTGTCGCCTTGCATGAATACGTCTGGATTTGTAATTTTGGAGCTGTAGTTGGCAATTCGAATACATTCCCTTTGCGGCTCAGGCTATTACCAAAGCCTAGAATAGAGAGCGACCATTTCATATTCTGGTGTCATGCTCATAAGACAAAATTCAAAAGACATCTAACATCATCAACCTACGCTCCGAGTTATATTCCAGCCAAAACTATTTCATTTTAACAGAAATATGGATTAAAAGGGTGCATCTCTTGGTATAGGTAGAAAAGGGCAGAGGACCCGTGGGTGCATCTAAAGCAGAGCGGAACTAAGGAAGACCTAAATGCACCCAAGACAAACCATTCTTTATAACATCCTTACAGGAACGATGGGTGTGAAATAAACGAATCTGTGATTTCGGATGTTTAAGGGGTTTCACACCACTTTATGACGAGCGATCGGAAAGACCGAGAACTTGCCTTCATGTGCCGAACTCACACCCACCATCAAGACGACTTTGCAACCAATATTTAGGTGCTGCAGACATAAGCTACGAAACCAACAGGGAATGGCACAAATTCGTCGTTGCGTCTGCTTATTTTCGCTTTGACTCGTGATTACCACTACCACCATAGTCGGTAGCCGAAATCATTGAATACTGTGATTCCACGAAGATTGGACTTATCACATGCTGCGATGTTAATGCTCAGAATACTTCTGGGGCAGTAGCAAATGCAATGTGAGAGGCAATTATCTCTTTGATTTCATACTATCGCCTGATCTTAATGTTGGCTTTAGCAAGTAATCGACCTTAACGTTATACAAAAGGAATGCTGAGGAGGTTACCAGCTGAAAGGAAAGGTAAAGAAGGAAAGTCTCTATGTCACACCATAAAAATATCGACTTCAGAATCGGATGCGAGGTTTCATTCTTGGCGAAGAGGGGGATACACGAAAACCAACTGGACATGATTTAAGGAGGAGCCGAGTCCAATCGTGTTCCCCCTAAACTCATGACAAAACAAAAGCCAAAGGAAACTATTCAGAACCTGAACGGTACCCTCATCAACTGTTTTGAAATGTCATGTCCAGCTAGAAAGCAATTCTGCGGATCGCTGGCTTCTTGATGAAACGCAGATCTGCGGGGTAATCTTTAAAAAAAAACCAGAGAGCGTCCGAACAGGTCACTTGAGACTAAAGAAGCTCGTTCGGATTTCAAAGAGTGCCTCTTATAAAGATGAGACCTAAACTGGATTGAAACCAGAGACTCTACATCTCATGCTTGAGAGTCACTTCCCAGTTAACCTCTTCAAAACCAGCTGACAACCAGCTCCTATTAACGAAGCTGCTAGTGAGCTACTTAAATGACATAACACGCGGTAGGTGGTTTATCTGATGGTTTATCTGTCTGATGAGGCCATTACACAGGCTGTTGTTTCCCTGGCATCTGGGACCGATGGCATATACAATGTCACAAAAGGTATAGACCAGCTGCTGGTAACTCTGAAGAGAATCTTTCCTACTAGCCTGGCACTGGCATGCATATCGAAACAATGTCGAACAATGAGAGTAGCCTTTGTACAGAAAATCGGAAAAGAAGACCACACTCTAGCCAAGAGCTTCAGAGCAATAAATCTGACTTCCTTCATGTTGAAGAGCATGGAATGAATGGTCGAGATTCATGTGCATGAAACTACTTTGCGAATGCATCCTCTGTCTGAGACGCAACATGCTTACCAACGCGGAAGCTCTTGTGAGAGTGCGCTTCAAAATCTATAGTGCATGTTGGTCGCTTCACTGCTCAACGCGCTCACTAGTTCTGAAGCCTATGCACAGGCATACGTGGAAGATGTACCAGCAATGTCTGTTATATCGTGTCTTCCGACTGCCTGCGCGAAGCCCAGGAGTAAACTTATTACCTCGAAAGCCTCTCAGGCGCTGTCGGTCTTCTATCAATGCAAAAGAGCTGTGGGAAAAACATGGGGCCTGTCACCAAGACGGGTCCTTTGGATCGACACGGCTATGATAAGGCCAATTATATCCCATGTGTTGGTTGTCTGGTAGAATAAGCTCTCCCGGAAATACGCCATTTCTGGTGTTATCAGACTAAAAAGGGTCTGTCTCGGCTGCATAGAGGCTTTCCCTTGCACGACTGTCTCCTCTGTTGACGCATTGTTGAATCGCGCTTGGTTTTTGATATTCAGATCATGGGCTGCACACTCAAAGCCATCTTCCGTTTAAAATAAAACGGTCCTTGGTACTACACGCAATGGACCTTTGTTTTATTACCGTCTGATGCAATGACACCAGACCTCCTGATGCAGGAAAAATACGAAATCGAATTTCACTCTGCCCAATATGTAATGATCAGGAATGGCTAGAATCTGAGCCAGGAACGGAATGTAGTTGAGTCTTCACGGATGACTCTAAAAGCGATCTAATGTCTTTCTAGACGACAAGAACATAAGATTTCACTCTTCGTTGGGAAATCTTGAGTCTATCTTCCAAAAGGAGATATATGCAATCCTAATGGCAACGAACTATGTTGTGAAGAACCTGTGGAGATGGCGAAGCATTTGCATCTGTAGCGATAGTCAAGCTGCGCTTAGAGCCTTGCTGAACCCGTTTAAGCCAGTTCGAGAATGAAAGACTTTACTGAACGGAGTGGATAGTCTAAATTCGCTGAGTCTTGTCTGCGTCCCAAGTAACAATGGGATCACGGGAAATGAAATCGAAGATGAACTTGCTAGGCAAGAATCCGAACCTACGTTAGATCTGCCTGTGTTCTTGGTTAGGGCGTCTATTTACAGATGGGTTTTGTATGAGCATAATGGGAGATGGCATGACTCTTCAGGTTTTCGGCAAATCAAACGAATGCTTCCCGGCGTCTCTAAGAGGTCAGCGACCTTCTTGCTGTCCCTTAGTAGGAAAGACTGCAAGTCTCTTATTGGCGTCCTGACGGGGCACTATGCTTTCGCTAAGCACTTAAATGTGCTGGGCATAAGTGGTACAACATCCTGCGATACTTGCTGGGAAAGTGATGGCGACACTTTACGTCTGTAAATGTGTGGCTTACGCTCGTATCAGGCTTCTGGTACTCGGCGTTGACATATTGGGTGCTGGTATAGTAAGAACTTTATCACTGAAGCGCTTACTTATCTTTCTTCGAAAGACTAAGAAATTTCATTGAAAGGAACTCCTCAGACAAGAAGTAAAATTTACTAGTTCTTTGCCTGGGTGCTTTGTTCCGATAAAAAAAGAGGTTTTCAATAGATACGCGCTCATTTTCTTACGTGGATACCCTGAGTTCATGCGCATACCAACTTTTGACAGATGCCATATTGTATTTCAGATTGTTTGCCATCTATCCAAGTTGTTTACCAATCAGTTACTACGTTATAATCGTCCCGATAAGCAAACAATTATGTGTTTAATGAATAAATCCGAATCAACTTATTCACTCCGTAATGTTATCGTCTCACTCCCAATGGCGGAAGCAACCAAACGCCAGAAGTAAATAGAATACGGAGGCTATACGTGAGTTGGTAAGTCAAAATCTCATACAACCTTGGGGCGTATTTTGAGAAAAGATTTAGTTATTCGTCCGTATAAGCAAAATCTAAAGTCAAATTGTTGAATTGAATTTGGAAGAAAGTCCGGATTTTCACCGAAGGCTTATCCTCTCTGACGGGGCAAATTTTTGATTAAGTGGCCAAACTTGCCACATTTCTTCAACCAAATATCCGTAAGAGTTCCTACAGCGGCCATTGTGTACGAAAAAATTGGCTGCTTAGTTTGGTCTTCACACCGGAGATGTTAATGGGTCGTACTTTTTCCGATATGATGCCGGTTACAGTCAATGGAAACCAATTTTTTTTGGGATAAATTCGAACAAGAAGACTTAGAAGATATGTGTTTTCAGCAAGGCGGCGCCACTTGCTACGTATCGCGTTCCACAATTGGCGTATTGAAGCGAAATTCGGAGACAGTCTTTTTGCCAAAAATGGCCCAGTCAGTTGACCACCCCGCTCGTACGGCTAAACACCTTTAAACTCTTTTCTTTTGGGCTTCATTAAATCTCTGATCTAAGCTCAAACTTTAGACAACCTGGGAGCAAACATGGAATTGCTGGACTATCGGCCGATTTAAGCATAAATCTTGTTATCCTCATAAATTAATCTACGGCTGGTTTTACTAGGTACACACTTGAATATTGCAGTACCCATCCTCGAGGAATATCTTTATGAATGGAGAGGGTCTTACTGAGAATGACCTTGTATTGTCTCATTTGGTCTTTTCTGGAATATCAGGTGCCTGGACGTGTGGTGTAAGACCAGTTTCTAACTACAGCCTTCTTGCACAAGTGGCGGGCAACCTAACTTTTTTTGTTTCATGGGACCTAGATACTTGGGGCTCTTCGATAAGCTCAAAGAGATATAATTTAGTTTAGGTGGAGGATAATGGATTCACACGGTTGCGTTTTTAAGAAGAGAATGCTTAGGAATATCTATGAGTCTTTGACATGTATAGAACGGAAATTTCTGCGTTAGCATCGACCAAGAGCTTCATTTACGGCTCTACTAGCTCGAGGATAGTAGCAATAATCAAAAAGTGTTTTCTCGATATCAAGGAATGGTTTAATCAAATAAGTCTTAGGGAGCATAACACTTTTTGACAGGTTGTGTAATGAGAAATGATTTACCTTCTTTGGGTATGAGAACTACTCTAACTTCAGTCTAGGCACCTGGAATTGTACAGAGATCTATACGGGCCTTAGTAGGCTCTTGTGTCCTGTATGATTTAAAGCCACAAACTGCCCATTTTGGCTCCTCGCCAATCAAGTTGATCTGCAAGTGGGTTAGCGTTAATCTGCAAAAGAGTTGCTGCTTTCCAGATTTGTGAAGTTTTGGACATACTTACTGAATCTAAGTCAGGATTTACGTTGGAACTATCTTACTTCGCGTTTATAGATCTTTAAGGTGGTCTCGTGATTTTCCAGCACGTTCTAGATTAGTTAACTTAGAAGAGTTGAATTCCTACCAGCTTCTGCAGTAGAATTTCTAAAGGTCGTTGATCCACCATTGCGGGCACTTAACATATGGTTTACTTACTATAAGACAGGATAATGTGAGGGTATGATTAAGACGGGAATTGTGTTTGGTGCTTAGTTCGTCAAGTTCTATCTGAAACACCGGTGTATGATTTATGTATCCAGCTAATTTGAATGAACATGAACGATCCATTTGTCTTTTCCTAGTTAGTTCTACGAAAATTGGAGTAAACGATAGGAGGAGTAAATTTTTGGCTTGATATGTTGAAGTGTTGGCGTCGGTGGTCGGAGTGGAACGATTCATCAGACAACTCATTAATCTTGAATGATAGTCAACCCGATGGATGGAGGGCGGGGGCTGATAGTTTTCTTCTTTTCGGTGCCAAAGATATGTCTCTATTTAAGCGCCTACACAACGATAATGCTAATAATCGTCGTAGAAGCAGTCATAACATTGCCTTACAGATCTTTGGAACATACATTTGTAATATTTTGCAGACAGCTCTTTGGACTACCAGAAAACCGACATAACGTTTCCAGTTGTCCAAAAATGATTGGTCTTCAGGAAAAACCCCAGATTCTGAGCTACCTCGGGACTCCTTTTAGGACTGTTTGAGACCGATTAGTCATTTTCTTACTTTAAGCAAAAGTATCAATTCTGTGTGTTCTTTATGATAAGTAATTGCAAGTGGCAGCCTACCGGTTTCTTTTTACGGTCGGAAATCGAATGACAAATCATGCGAATCGGAAACCATTGCGCAACCTCTTGAGACACGTACATCCAATGCAATGATATCAATTCAATTGGCCTGTTCAAAATTTCTACAAATTCTCAAAATGTCGAACCTTAAATAGTTGCCTGTAGAGCTTGGATAAGTCTTCGAGGTATAATGTGGATAGAATCTGAGGAATAGCGTCTTCTTGTCGAAATTTGGTTTCTGTGTGAAAGGATGCTTAATTTTTGACGCAACGAGTGTTCCTCACTATCACTTTGTACAAACGAGTGTGATATTAAATAAAGCCCAAAACTAGACTTCGTTCCACGAAGCACGTCCCTTATCGATGAAGAGGTGATGGTTATCGATATCTGGTCGTGGGATTTTCTTCAAGGTTACTAGGTCTAAGACCATTGGCATTCACATAATGCGGTCACACATAATGAGGATCACACTTCTCGAAGTCGGGATGGACGGCACTAGAACTCATTCATCGAATATATGTTATTGAAGTCTAAAACGATATTTCTTAGACGAATTTGTACCCGCTCTTTGCAAATATTACTCCTGCTGCCTAATATAGCTTGAGAGTTACCCCGTCTGCCACAAGAGCTTTACTGGCTTTTCGTTTAGACATAACTATCCAAAGTCTTCCTTAAGGAAGGCATAATCCTTAAGGCGTGCGAATCTAGTACTATGTTTTCATCTCTCTCTCTATCCTAGGCATGTTTTTTTTTACATTTTTTAAAAATATCATTTCTACAATACCAGTTCCATCTCGCTAAAGTATTTTTTGAGTTATATTTTTTTCTGATGGTTCCCTACACACGTCTATTGCCCTTGGAGTCTGGCAACACCTCTTATTAATTTTTGCAGCAATGCCTTACACAGCTTTGTAACTTGTCGTATGCATTGCCTTAATGCCTTGCTCGTAATATTGCCATGTGTCCAGTGAACATTGGTTAATTCAAACGTACAAGCTGGAGCTTGTAGATGACGGTGTTGCGCCCAGCTGCAAAGTTCGAGTGTCGGAAGGTCGGAAAGCCGGAAAGGCGAAGTCAGTTTTGGAGGATGGTTTTGTACACTCATTGTATTGGAAATGTTTTGAAAAAGATTCTGCCTTTTCCAGTGTTGACATTTGAATCATTTAGGACGTCATTTAAGTTTGTGCTTTTAGATTTACCCATATGTGAATTTTTATCAGAAGTTTGCCCTCATACCTGAAGCTAAAACCTACTTGCCTTAACTTCCACAAATTTGCATCTCAATAGAAACTACTCCTATTCTGCATAAAACATACAGTAAAAGATGTTAAACTCTTTCTTCTTTTGCCTGGCACATCCCGGTGTACTTCCTGAGTGAATATGATATCGGCTTCCTATCTGGTCTCTCGGGCCACCACTTTTTCTTTTGTATATGGCTTGCCTGAAGGGTCTGACCACTTCAATAATAAGCTCGAAGGTAGTTGTTCTCCTTATGATTGCTAATCCTCCTACAGTGTAATTTTCATGCTGAAGGACGTGCCTCTTGAAAGGATAATGCCATTGTGAAAGTAAAAGCTTCACCATCCAGACTTGTAAATTCATTCGCCTGCATTTCTATTACACGGATGTCGAAGGTTGATAAAAAAAGCTTGAAGCGGACTATGCTCTATATACAACCTTTATCCAGCTGTGAAGGTTTTACTGGTCAACTTCATTTTTAAGATCACAAGCGCATTGGAATATGGAAAATCTTATATTTCGCCATTTGGCTTCCTCTTTTTCAACAGAGACTTGTGGCGGCTATATTAGAGTTCGAAATTCAAAGTCGACTACTTGGGAACCACACAGATGCTTCAGGAAATTCCAATAACTCTATCAAGCTCTGAATGCTGAGTACCGGTAAGCGTTAACAAACAAATTAACAACGTCAAGGAGCCTGCTCAAACTGTTCTGAAATATTCGTAGAAGAACATACGAGTATATCCCTAAAGAGGATATTTTTGTGTGCATACATTTTTAAATTTGGTCTGATACAGAAGGGAGTCAATTGGCTGAGTCAAAGGACTGTCTGAGTCTAATTGGTATCCATAAACTCAGGTCCGCCATCTAAAGTAGGTTTTTTTAATTGCTACGATTTTCGAAAGTACACCACTTTAACCACTCCGTACAAGTGTTTGTTCCCCAAATAATTTTCTTAAATACTAAATAAACACTTTGCTAAATTCCTATTCAATTATACGCCCAATTTAAGGTACTCACATAGACAGCCTCTGTCCGTTCAACCGTGCTACTGAATCAACAAATTCAGCCTCCTTCGTCTCGCCATGTAATATTCCTAATTGGAAAATGACCACATACCTAAATTGTTCCACCTCCGTTAATCCACCCTCTTGAGACGTCCAGACAGTAGCCGAACAACGATGCCAATCTCATTCGGATATTTCCCAAATTTCTAAGCAGTGGCAGGAAGTGCCAATTACCATCAAACTATTTAAAAATCCGACAACAATCCAACAACAGGTGCTGATTGGGCCATGGGTCACAATTATAGTCATCCAATTAATTGATTCGATTCTGGCTCCAACAATTACCGCCACGGAACCACGGAGGAGAAGTGGATAATTGCCACCATGGTCAAGTGGACTTTTCTAAGTCGAACATCGAACTACTCGTACCTACCTGGTTCTGTGAAATAGAGTGCTCCTACCATATGTGTGATGAGATGGCTCAGGGTTTTGAGTGTTCCTCTGTCCACTTTTAAAGGTGATCATTGTTTATTTTATCTGTATCTAAGTACATGACACAAACCATGAGGACAATAGACTCGATGGACGATGTCTCATTCGAATCGATTGCTGGTATTTTTGGATTTCTACCATGTCCTTGATGGGTATGATGTCCTTTGTTTTATTTTTAAGGTTTGTCAACTCATTCTGGGAATTAATTTCTCACATCCTACTAATTCAACGGCTGTCCCATGTGTTCCTCAGTGTGGATTTAATGAAAGTACTCAACCTGTTGTGTGAAACGCTGATGAGATCTTCTCCATGCCAGCAACTCATGCTGGGGTGTCCTTTTTTTTTATGCGTTTTCTCTTACTTGCTACACGTTAGTCGATAATGTAAATTATCGAGGGAGTGTGTTTCTGCTGACAATAGGTAACTGTCAAAATATATAAACACGTGATTAATAGACAGTCAGCTCAGTCAGTCTGTTTTCGAGGAAACTTAATACTTTCGATTTTTGGAAGGATCTTCAGTTGGACCTCCGGTAATTTTGAGAACTCATGATCTGTGAATAATAGGAATTGAAGGAAATTCAAACAAACTCGTATGCACGTGTATTAACTAATTCGAATCAAATAAAAATATTGCAAGTGCTTGAGTGAAGAGAAAAAGAGGAACAGGGACTCAAAAGGGACGGGAGAAAAAGTGGATTTCTAAATGTGAAAGTTTAGTTTTAAGAAGAAGCCTGAACTGAAACCTTAATCGAGTCCGAAGGAACGCAAACATGACATAATGATGTGTGATGTTGACCTATTCTATTATGTAGCTTGCCATATATTACATACACTTACCTGTCTGCAATTTTTGTAGTCGACTAGAAGTGCTGACTCTACGTTGGAACGAAAATTTGGGTAACCAACTGTAGGTCCTTCCTTCCCGATTCTGTTGCCGACCTCAGTTTTGATGCGGTCGTCAGCCGAGAGTACGGCTAAGTCAAGGGCTTCAGAGAGTCAATAAGTCGAAATAAGTTGTTTATAGATTCTTTTATCTTAACCCTATATTGCATGAATTTTTCAAAAACAAAAACAATTATTTTTTGATGTGTGTTTTGTCAAAAATACACCATAAAAAATATAGAAAAAAATTCACCTGTATTTTTTTCGAAAATATTCAATTTTCGATTTTTGTTCCCATTTGGGAACATTATGCAAATAAACTTCAGAAAAACAAAACCCGAAACTTTATTAACCTTATACAACTACATGATTATAATGAAAAAGAACAATGATTACAAACTAAGGGGCATTGTGAAATAACTTGAAACAGTTTTTTTTTATCATATAAACACAAGTGAACTTTAAATTTTTCGCAAGAAATTCTACTCTTCCCTTTGCAGCCAGGTAGTTTACATCTTTCCCTTTTCTCTGAATGTATTGGCCAGTGATTTATTGTGTCTTTTATAATCTCACCTGGGGGAACATCTTCTCTTTGTTTCCTCTGTACATTAGGAGACAACTCCAATGGAGGACGGCCTCTTCTTGGAGTGCCTTGTCCATATTTTCTTGTCAAAACTTGAGCCAATTCAAGTTTGAACTGATACAATGTATAGCTCGGGTAGTACTCTGTGAACTTGGATTTTCGTTGGTTACAATTTCTTCTGTAAAGAATCCATGAGTTGCAAACCATTACATCAAGCAAATAAAATGCTAGACGAAGGTACTATTTTTTACTTCTTAGTTTTATGGGGTAAAGTCCAAGCAGGGAGTCTAAAAGATCGACACCACCCATATGTTTATTGTAAACTGTTACTATATTCGGACAAGAAATATCCTTTTTGGACTTTTCACTCTTGAAAAATTTCTTCACTTTCACTTCGGAAAAACTACCAGCATAACTTGATGCCAAGAAACTATTCTGTTGTCAAACCACAGAACAATTTTGATGGTATAATTATTCAAGGTAGCTTGTTGTTCCTCATAATGCCATCGATCTTTCTGCTTGAAAACCTTCTCGCTTGGAAACTTACAATCCAGAACCCTATTCATTCTCACTGTGCCAACCTTGTCAATGCCTCTATTGTGGAGAAATGCGATGAGATTCAGACTACAGAAATACTCGTAATTGTCGAAATAGACTTTATGGTGTATGTTATCAGGTACAATCTCACACATTCTTACAACTAACATACATTGCTCGCTGCTCCAAAATCGGAATCAGGTTCTGGGTTGTTTTCCTTACCAGTGAACAGCTCGAAATTATAGGAAAATCCGCTAACACCAGAAAGGACCCAAAGCTTATAACCCAATTTATGGTGCTTCTTCGGATTATATGTCTTGAGGAATGTTGTTCCTTTGAAAGAAATGATTTGTTCATCAACAGAGAGACTTTCCTCTATTGGAATAGTTTTATTATCCCTTATCCCAAATCCCAAGATTTGGTTAATAAGGGGTTGTACTTTATCTGTGTTCTTCATTGATTTACTACATCTTATCATTGAAGTGTAAGAATCTCCTTAATTCTTCGAATCTGTTTACCGAAATCACATCCGCAATTTGCGGAGTTCTCGTAACATTAGACCAGTATCTTCTGCTTGAATGTTGTCATATCAAAGACATCCAATATTCCAACATATTTCTTCTTTTGAAGTCGTGAAGGTCTATCAGGTCTTTTCTGTGTGCTGTGTAGATTTGTCATTCCTACAACTTCCTCTAGAAATTGATCTGTCAAGAATAATTTGGATATTTGATAAGGAGTCGTAAGGCAGCAAATATCGTCCGGTAGAATATCGGAAGCCAGAAACTCTCCAGATTCTGTTTTCGAACGAGTCTGCTTCCATTTCAGCGGGAGACGCTTCAATTTTTTCTTTCTTGGTTTCTCTGAATTGACGTCGGTCAATTGTACTGGACGCTTCTTGTTGTGTAAAAGGAAATACTGGGAAAGAGGCAAATCATCATCAGCGGAAAAATCATCTTGAACTTCAGAGGCATTAGCAATTCTATCATTCATCTCAAATTCAGTATCTTCATTGTCATCGTTAAGAACAGAGTCTTCACTATCCGATGGTATAGGCCTAATGAATTCACTATAAAATAAGATAGTGGATATTGTTGAGATTTCTGAATCATCCTAGAAAAAATGAAACATGTTTCAGTGCATGATGTTCCCGTTTGGGAACAAGCACATTAGTGTGACTAACAGAAAAGCAAACTCAAAACTTTGCAACTAAAATTCATGAATATTATCATTGAACATCATAATACTAATTACCATTTTTTATTTCCATCTATTTCTTCACAATATGCAGAGAAAATATCGGAAAATACTCCTTACGCCCTTCTGTCTCAACACGTGTCGGTGCAAGAAGCAGATAGCTATAAAGAAAAAATCACAGCAAAAAACGCCATTATTTTTGCCATTATGGTGAGAACTCAAGCAAGGCTACCGAATCAGTCATTACGAATTACTTAAAACATTGATTGACAGATGGGAGTACAAATCAAATGTTCCCGTTTGGGAACACCATGCAATATAGGGTTAAGCCCTCCCTGGTTGCCCCTTGGATTCTATATTGTACAAGCATATGATGAAGATCCATATACGGTCCAGATGTTTTAGGTAATGAGAAATGTTTCACTGGATTCTTCTGTTTGCCTAAGATCATAAGGTAAACATTCACTTAAAAGTAGAAAGACCATAGGTTTTAAGATGGTTTCCCTCTTAATAATCTGCTAGGTGTTCATTTGCGCAGTGCAGGAAGATTAATAGCGAAAGCTCTTTGTTTGACATCTAGTGATGAATCCTGATGATTTCAGATGCTAATAATCGTGGACTTCTAAACTATTTTGGCCATCACTGGATGAACACACATGCTTCGCCAGAATTCGCCCTTTTTGGCAACTCGATCATGACCCTTCATTTCGTTCATCTGGGGAACGCGTACTCTGGCATGTGCCATCCATGATGAGTTACCTTGTACAACAGGTATAGCAACAACCTGTTCTGCTTTTGTTTTGAGATTCCTAATCGCAGTTGCAATCTCTGTCGCTAGCAAAAGAAGCCAATACACTTTCTTTTATTTGATGCTTCAAAACTTAGTTACTCAACTTGGTATTACCGCAATGGGAAGTACACGGTAACCAGATAAGAACGATAAAAAAAAAATTAAATAAATCAGCAACGGTGTGAGATATAAAACTAATTCTCACTTTATTTAGAAGCTACACTCATGCCATTATACGTGGAAGAGCACATCATTCAAGGGCCACCTCGGCTCGGCTGGCAGTCCTTCAAGCGATCGGTACAATTTTTGATGACCCGGTCCAATATGTGCGGCGTTATTCCATTAATAGCGTGTCGAATGTTAGCCTCGAGCTCGTCCAAAGTGATTGGCCTCAGAGAAAATAATCGCATGATCTCATGATTAACATCGCTCTACCACCTTGATCAAAAGAATTTATTCAGAAAATTAAAAATACGAGTTTATTCGTCTAATCTACATATATTGTCCCCTTCAAAGTAATCCCCAGCGACCTAACACACTTATGCCAGCGCTTGATCCAATCCTCGAAACATTTTCTATATTCGCTTTTCGGTATGTCCATCAGTGCTTCCTGCGATTTTTCCATTACTTCCTCTCGGCTGCTGAAACGTGCTCCCCGTAGTGGGTTTTTAACTCGATTGAACAGAAAGAAGTCACAGGGAGCCAAATCCGGTGAATTCGGTGGCTGTTGGATGGTATTTGTTGCATTTTTCGTTAAAAATTACGAATAATGATGGCACTGTGCGACGGTGCGTTTTCATGGTGCCCACAATTCTGGTCTCTTTCGGCGAACTGCTTCACGCAAACGCCTCATAACGCCCAAATACTCGTAATACTCTTTGTTTACCGTCTGGCCTTCTGGAAAAAAATCATGATGCACTACACCGTTGTAATCCATGATAACCGTGAGCATTGCCTTCTTTTTTGACTGAAAGCGACGTGGATCTTTTGGTCTCGGTTCATTTGGTGAACGCCATTCACTTGCCTGATGTCTGGATTGCGTATCATACTCATAAACCCACGTCTCGTCTCCAGTAATGATCCTTTTGATGAATGTGGGATCGGATTCAGCTTCGCAAATCATCTCTTTTGCGACGTCAACACGGTCTCTTTTTTGCATGAAATTGAGGTCTTTTGGCAACACGACGGAAACCCAAATCATTAACCAAAATGTCTTGGACGGATCCATAGGCAATGTTCAAGTCCTCCGCTATCTCTCTGATGGTTAATTTGCGGTTATTGACACGTAAAAGTACTTCATCAATGTTTTCGTCGGTTTCCGATGTCGATGGTCTCCACTGCGTTCATCATCTTCGATTGACTCACGACCACTTTTGAACCGCTCGTGCCACTGATAAACGACAGTTTTCTTTAGAGAATCGTTGCTGAAACACTTTTCCAATGTTTCCAACGTTGGCGCACCGTTAAATCCGTTTTTTACGCAAAATTTAATACGACTACAAGTTCGTTGTTGCAAATTGAAATCCATTTCTAAAATTGTAAAAAATCGCCAACACACACATCGATAGATGTACTCGTAACTAGCTGTGACGCTAAGATTTAGAGGGAATGTCAACAACAGATTTACCAACTTCACAAAAAAAACAGAACTCAAATCGGAACAATGGGAGCACCACACGGTGGTTCATGATGATGATCAAGAAGATGATTTTTTGGCCAAAATCCTGATCTCCGGCCAACATTTCCAGCGCCCAATAAGCGAACTCAATTCTTGAGTCAGTACAATCTTATAACCATTGTAGGCCCAAATCCAACCGCAAAATAAGGCGGGTTGGCTCTCTGGCGATGCCCAATTCAACTGATCGGTGCCAAATCGACATTTCTGGGTCTTCTTCGATGCTGGCTGCTGCGGTCGCTATGTTTTCTCCATTTCGCGCCAATCTCTATCTGGTTGGTGTCTTAAGATCCAAAAGAGTGTACTCACGCTAAAACTTCCCCACGGGGCGACGAATTGTGATGACCGACCTCATGACGAAATTCACATTGCTTATTCACAATTGAGCATCAATTTCGATAATTCTTTTAATAATTTCCGCACGTTCGGCAAGCGTAAAGCGATGCAAGATGAAATGGCAAACCTCACTGCATATTTTGACTGCTGGATGTGGTTGGTAACTTTGACAGCTGCGGAAACATATCAATTGGACAAACTATCATTGCTATCCGGTCACCCGTTATTTATCCATCTTCTAAGAGGATTGTGATAAAATAGCAGCAAGAAACGCTCAAGGTTTTGACGGAATAATGTTTTGCGAAGGAGGGTACCAGACGACGGTAAGCACATTGGAAATAGTAAAAATGCCCCACTAGTTTACTGTCATATGTCTTACTGCAGGCTATACTTCATTTATTTTTACATGGTGCTGCGTTTAAGTCCAGGCTGTTATCATTTGAGATCTGAATTAACTACGGTTCTCGATCAATTTCCAGATATTTTTCGCTTTCCTGTAAGATTCCGAAAATTGCCAATGGCTGGGTATACTAGGCACGTTGAGGAGGTTGTTATTAGTGGATACAGTACGAATGTGTGCCTGAGGTATCATCATTTGATGGTCGGGTTCCGTTTCGATATCCCCCCTGTTTTGGTCGTCGAAAAAGTAACTTCTAATCCTTGGGATATTCGCAATGTAGTCAGTCTTATCTGGCGGCGTGAGTAGAGTTGAAAAGTTGAGTAGAAAATTTACGTTGCAAAAATAAATGAAGCGTACTGTCTCCAGAACATTATACAGCCACTACCTGCTTAAGTGCGGTGTTGTGCCATCATACTTTGGCTGCGGCCAAGTTGAATATGGTATATTGTGTCCCTGTGTTTAGTGTTCTTTCTCACTATACTTTGGAATCTTGCTGTTAATACGCTATCACTGGCATTCGACAATTTATTTCGTTCAGCTCCAAGATATCCATTTGTTACCGCATGAACTCTCTATTTCTCTAGAACAGCTGCGAGATTTTTAGGCGGTCAAATAAATGGCACACGATTAGAGAAAAGCTTCGGATCAATCTTACTCCTATAGCGAGTGTTGAGAATATTATTTGGCTCCCTTCTGCTCAGGTGACAATAGAAACAATTTTTTACTTGTAAAACAGAATCCTACCTAGCTCGCCGCTGTCCTGATAAGCACTTGGTTCATAGCTTAATACGGCTTTTAATGGTTGAACAGTGGCTGACATAGGAGGAAGGACACGAGTCCCTAGCAAATATCGGCCTGTCCGACTGAAAGGCATCAAAATGGGCTGGTCTGCTTAACCGATCCAAAAATAAAACATTATAACGTTTACTTTATTACGGTTACGTTTGCGTGAAGTTTGATCAAATATGATCTAATCTATATCCAAATCGCTACTTTTGAATTATTAGTCTGCTGAGAACATCACAGCACAAGCCATTAACTGTGGATACAAGGAATAGATATTCCGAGCCTCGAACTTATTCAAAGTGTTATCAAATCGACTAAAGATTCAACTCCTCAACCAATTCCCTGATACTCTATAATTATGTTTGTGCAGTTGTCATTATCATCATCATGTAATCTAATGTTGCCAGCTTCAAACGTGAACAGGCGATGCTCTTTTCTCAACCCAGAAAATGGTTTAACAGTTTAGTTCTTGTTGGAAGCTGGAAGGCAAAAAACTGGCCTCATCATCGGGAGCGATGCTAATGCACATAACACGGCATGGGAAGCATGGGACAGTACTGATTTCAACAATAGAGGTGAGTCACTTTTTGATTTTACGAGTATGTACGAGTATTATAAGTACTAACCTCCTTGTTTACAACATTGGTAATGAGCCCACTTTAATAAAAAGAAACCGACAGGAAGTGCTAGATATCACTCTTGTCTCCGACAACATCACTCAAAAGATAATAAACTGAATGGTATCGTCTGAACACTTTTTTCAGATCACATATATGTGTATCCAATTCAGTCTGAATGATACTCCTCCCCGCCAACTAGCATTCCGGAATTACCCGAAAACTGATTGGCCAAAATTTGAACTTTTCACTCCTAAGTAACACCAACGAGCTCGACATGATTTCACCCTGGCTCTGAATCAGGCCACGGCTGCTTCTTGTACTCTTATTCAACCTAGTGGCAAGAAAAATCCCCAGACATTAGCACTGGTACCACTTAGAAACGTGACGGACTGGGACTCATACAACGGATCCCGTAAAATATATAAAAACGAACTGAGGATCAATTCAATTCAATTTATATGCATTTTTATTTTATATCTTAATTTACTCTTACATGCTAAACAAAAAACGCTTAAAAATTAGCTTAAATAACTTACAAGTAATCTTATATTAACTTAATGGCCCCATGCGGGCACTCTAAGTTAAACCTAACACTTAAATTATGTCTTTCGACGTACATTACATTCTATATTTAATTTTATATTTATATTACAACTAAAACTAAGAAAATAGATTTTAAGAAAAACTTAGTATATGGACATATTAATTAATTATAAAAACCTAAAACTAAAAACTTACAGACTACTTAAAAATAAATCTTAACTTACTTACATCTAATACGTACACACACACATATATATATATACATATATATATACATAATAGGTATATACTTAATATATACATATATGTACATATATATATATATATATATAAATTAATTTTTTTTTGTCATTTTTTATTCTAACGAACTGAGGATGGTAAAGAGACTATTCTGGATTTCAAAAAAAAAAAAATAACACAACCTACTACTGGACACCCACTTTCCACGTATCTCTCTATTCACGGCCAGTAACAACCTAAATTCACGGTTTCATTACAAGAGAAAAGTTGCTCTGGGCGCTGCACAGCTTCAAATCATACTCGTACAAGCTGGGCTGGACTGTATAATACCTGCCGAGCTACAAAGGTGTTCAGATATCATCTTACCAATGATAGAGAATATCATGAGGAGCTGCGCAGAAATGATCCACGTTCCCTTGTCAAGGAGAAAAGTTAGTGTAGTTTTTATTCTCAGAGTCGGAAATGTTCTAATGTTGTCCCAAAGGACCTCAGGCCTATAAGTCTATCATCTCTACTTCTAAAAAATCTAGAACGACTGATTGATATCCATATACGACCTAGAATTGATCCACGACTTTTGTCTATGGCTCAACATTCCTACTGTAAAGGAAAGTCGGTGGAAACGACTCTAAATTTACTGACTAGCCACATCGAACGATAGAGTATGCTATGGTAGCATTCCTTAACATGGAAGTACCCTTAAACAACGCCAAAACAGCGCTGCCACTGCTTCTACTAAAAGATGTTTCAGCAGAGGTAGGCCGCAAGGCTGTGTAATGTCTCCCCTTCCCTGGAACTGCTAATATATCTGGAAGAGGGTGATAACAGTGGTTGCCTATGTAGATGACGTAGCTATAGCCGTCTCAAGAAAGTATCTCGATATAATTAAAGAACTCCTACAGCATAATCTTAACAGTTGTGAATTGTGAGTTAACTTCGATAAAACTGGTCTTGTCCTCTTCTCCAGGAAATTTAAAATTCTTATCATAGATGCTCCCTTAATCAACGGTACCAGCTTAGTCTTTTTCAATACAGTGAAATATCTGCGTCTCAATTTTGACAGGAAACTATAAACTGGAAACGTAAGACTCAAGAAAGAGTAAAGTAGTAGTTGTATTCACATGCAGAAAAGCCATTGAGCACAAATGGGGCCTTAAACCCCGCATTACCCACCGACTATACGTATGGACGGCCTCAGATAATGCAGTCAACTGCAGCAAAGGACAGCATGTCTGTACATATCCTTACGCACTACACCCTCTGTGGCACTGGATATTCTGTTTCACTTGACACTCCTTGATATTTTCAGCAGGCAAGTAGCTACAGCCGCAGCTATTCGCCTTGAAGCGACTACATATTGGATAAACAAACTATTTGGCCACGCTAATATTCTTAACACACTCGGAATTCTTCCAGAGAACATCGACTACACTATGCCCCAAATTTGGTTTGACAAAGACTTTCATGTAAGCATCCCCTCTAGACCTATCTGTGAGGAAAATCCATTCGATAAGTCAATCCATATCTATATGGATGAGTCCAAGACTGATAGCAGGATTGGTGGCTGTGCTTTCTCAAATAAGCTTAACCTCTCTCTACCTTCCAAATTACTGTACCGTGTTTCAGGTGGAAATTTTGCCGAAGGAAAACGTGATATCTGCAACGAATGTCAGCCGCTATCAAATCCCTGAACTCAGTCTCGTAAAATTCTGTAAACGCCCTTGACTCACGATCATCTCTGAAAGAAATAACAGGGCAGTTGAACATTCGTCTGTGATGGATGCCGGTCCACAGAGGTATTCCAGGGAATTGGAGAATTTTACATATCCTACCTGAAAAAGGTATCATCGGTATACCGATTGACACGTGTATAAATACTGAAGTGGAATGCTAATATAAAAACAAGCCCAAGCAGTAGATCTGGACATGAATCGCTCTAAGTGCCCGATCTTTCGAAATAGAAAACATCTCAGGGCTATCATAGGCGGACACTATCATATAGGTAAGCATGCAAGAATGCTTGGCATTTTTACAAACGACGAGGAGAAGGAGACAATTCTCCACCTACTCTGTACATGCACAGTTTTCTCCCACAGAAGAAGACCCCACTTAGGAGTTTTGTTCTACAATGACTTGATCGATCTAAATAATATAGACAGCCTCCTGCGTTTCGTCAGAAGCTCAAATTAGTTCCAAGAGTAGTATGGGTTACGTATCCACGTTGCCTAACAATGGATCAATAGACCTAAGCGGGTTGGTATTTTTTCAAAAGCCTCTCTTACCGAACTTAACCTTTGTTCTTCTTAACTGAGCTGGCCAACACGTGAAATGAGATTGGCTACCCCATTGGTAGCTACAATAGTTACTAGGTCAGTGGTAATATTGATATGTCTGATTAGTGAGATGGGAAATCGATTTTCTTTCATCTTTATTTTCCGTGAATTTAGTCTCCCCACTGTACTCGGCGAGGAAAAGGAGGACTTAAGTGCAGCCTTGCTTTGTTCCTTCTGCCGATCTTTTGCAATATAGTTCATTGCAATCAGGATTAAATGCGATATCTTCGCATGTAAGATAGGCGCAAGTATTCCTAACAAAAAATTAAATCCAACGTCATGGCTTTCCAAAAAGACACCAAAAACGCATCCCAGATTGGTTTTGGAGCCATCCCGATTGTCGCTCAAATTCTATCCGAAAGTCGATTTCGTACTTTCCCAGCAACAGGAGTTCTATGGTCACTGTGTCCAAAAGACCAGCTCCACAAGATAGCCGATGCTCAGGATTACCAAAACAGCATTGCTGTAGAGACAGGGCGCCTTTAAATTGCAACCCATATTTACCCCACAAAATATTAGTGGCAGTCAGTGATTCGTCTACAGCATGTTGTCGATGAAAATGATCAACACGTACTTCTCCTTGCCAAGTGGTAGTTTGAAGCACAGTTTCGTAAGATCTTTCGTGTTGCTTAGCATATTGCATTTTGGATAATTTTTTTCACATGATTTCATGACCTTAATTCATCAAAGTCTTCATAGGAGGCACTCTCTTAAATCTAAACTACTAGGTGGAGTGAAAAGTAACCTCCTTGACCGCCGGAATGCGCTGCTACTGCAAAAAAGGTTATGGTGCCTTGAAGTCCGTTCATATTTAGGCAGACATGCCAAATTTCAGTGCGATACTGTCTTTAGTTTTGTTTTGACAGCTGATTGTTGTTGACATGTTTGGCATCATGTTGAGTGTGGACAAAAACAATTTTCGTTCTCTCATAAAACATTATTTTTTGAGAGGCAAAACGGCGAAGCAAACAAAAGAAAAGTTGGATAAATATTATGGGGCTAATGCTCCGTCAAATATTGGTTTCGAGAGTTTCGTGGTGGCCGCAACTCCACAACCGATCAAGTCCGCAGCGGCAGGCCCTCCGATGCGGTTACAGAGGACAATGTCAAAAAAATACATGAAATGGTGTTGGCTGACCGGAAAGTGAAAGTGCGCCAACTAGCAGATACCACAAAGATTACTACTGAGCGCACACGCCATATTTTGGGCGATATTCTGCATATGAAAAAGTTATCCTGCCGCTGGTTACCGCGAATGACCAAAAACACGAACGCGAGAGCACTTCGAAAGAGTGTTTGGACTTGCTGGTGCGGAATCGGGCGGACTTTTGGCGTCGATTGGTAACTGGATTTGGATCCCTCGGACTATTATCTCTTCCCAAACCTCAAAAGATGGCTCATCAATAAAAAATTCAGCTCACGCGAGGAAATCATCTACGCCACGGAGGAGTATTTTGCAGACCCTTCCGGAAAATTACTTTTCGGACGGGATCAAGAAGTTGGAAAATCGCTGGAATAAGTGTATCAAACTAAAAGGGACTATATTGAATAAAATAAAGAAAACATTTAAAAAAAAAATTTTTCATTCCCAAGGAGGTTACTTTTCTAGCTTCGCATAATCTTTTAGCTTTCATCTGTAAAGAGTCCAGTCGTCCTTAAAACTAATCTTAATTATGAGTATAATAGATCCTTACAAAGCCGCTGCAAATCTACATTCCACGATAATCTGCAAAAGCTTTTCCTAGTACGACTTGTTAATTCAAAAGATATGGTGAAGGCATCATTTAGGTTCTGAATAGACTCCTCTTCCTTCTATCTCTTCTTGTTCTGAGCTTAGTTGGAGCATTGATGGATTTGCCGGCCAACAAGGTCAGGAACTGGAATTGGATTCCGAATTTAAAGTACCAGTGGTCTGACGTAAAAGCCTCGGGCAACTATAGTATAAAATCCAGGTAACCATTGCCTCTTATGTTGCATTTGTTACTGCCCCAAAAGTATTTTCAGGATTAGCGTTGCATTATTTGACAAGCCACATCTTACGGAAATCGCAGTAGTCACAGTTCGCTTACTACCTTCAATGGCAGCGGTAGTCCCGAACATAAGCTTGTCTTAGTTCAGATGGTGCATGTGGATCCAGCATAAAAAGAAAAATCCTTGAATTCTAATATTCTCAGCCTTAGCTTGATCAGCCAAGTGTTTGCACTTAGCGTCGTGTAGGCTGTTGTCGTTATGTATCTACGAGTACCAATCAAATCATCAGTAATTCGAAGCATCGGAGAGGAGATAGCTGTGGCTTTATAGATTAGTCGGTCGCGTCCTCTTGAAGGTGGATTTTTCTTGATAATCAAATTTCGTGTCCCAGAATTACAACTTTGCTAGTAAAGCCATAAATGGAAGGAGTGTCAGAAGCAAAAGTCTCTTAATTTTTTCTCTGTTCAGGACTAGCGAAAAGGATGCACCCTCAGTTCCAAATATTCGATCGGTTTTAGCGAGTGTCAGCTCCGCCGATCTGTTTTTTTTTTTCGCCGCTGGAGAAATGAGCCTTGTACAGGGCCATGAGTTTGTTTCACGTCGTCTTATACTCGTCAATTGCCCTTTAAATGACAGTCCTTCAGAATGTGATTCTTAGTTTCCTCAGACAAGCCGACAGAAGCAGTATTTTGGCCCACCACTTATCTGCCAACTGTAATGGGTTGACCTTCCTTGGGATTCTCTCCATCGTTCCATTCCAACTCCATCCACCGAAGGTGCTGTTAAAAGATTCCCTGTCCTGACCGCTGTCGAAAAGACCACGGGTTGATTTTGGCTGCTGCAGATAACATCGTTTGGGGTCGCTTGCATACTTTTTAGTTATTTAGCTTGCGAATCGGGTCGGTTTCGGTGCCTGGATAGATTTCTCTCCCATGTTCTTTTTCAGAACACCTTCAACTCTTAAGCCGTCTTGCTACGAATAGGCAACCTAAAAAAGGAATATTTCCGCATTAATAATCCTTTTAGCATGCGAACATATGAGAGTCAAGGAAGTAATCATAATGTGTCATAACAATGTCGAATAAGGCCCTGGAAAATGTCATGTGCTCTCAGGCTTTTGCATTCTACAGATTCGACAACATTTTAGCTATTTACATTTCTAGAGCCCCTGAAAACGTTTTGGACCTAAATTGAAAGCGATGAGTTTGTTTGATTAACTACTTGCAGTAAGGACAACTATCTTTGATAAGCCATTGCCCTAGCTCTAAAGACACGATCTTCCCCAACATTGTTTGCTAATCAACAGGTCTCAAAACATCGTGTATACTACGATCATCATATAGAATTTATTAGCTCGTCACGTTGATCACTTTTACGTTAGCACTGCCAACCGGCAAGCACTTAAAGCACATCATCAAAAACTACTTACGGTTACCATGACGTGCGTATAAGTCTTAAACCTCTCGACTCTTTGATAAGTGAGTAATAACAATGTCTAGAACCAGTCGACTGTTTAACAAAATATGAAAATATAGAATCATTCATTATTCATCATCACCCACGGCGAACTGTTTACATGCAAGACTCACAAACAGAGGCGAACAATTTGTCGAATTCTAACTCCCGACGAGCTTCAACGGAGCGTATCTAATGGCGAACGAATTGAACGCCATTTGAGTTAAGGCCAGTCTACAGTGCTTTGTTTATTATATGCGATACGTGGGGTACTTAATGCTTATCATGATAGCACCTCATAAACTCATCATCTGCGAGACTAGCTGCAACATTGCAATTCTAGCTGGCTTTGGTAGTCGCGTCGAGTCGAATTGCTTGGTTAATTAACCACGCACGTTCTTAGGGCACAGCATGACTGTTGTAGTTGGTCAGTAATAAATTCCCATTACGCTCAATTTACATCACCATTTGTTTTATGAGATCTTGTTCTGTGTTCTTTAACGCCTTGCTTGGGTAAAAAAATGAATAAAAAAGTCAAAAGAGAGCACCCTTTATTAAGAAAATTGTAATTACAAGGTGCAAGTACGTATCCCATTGTTTCAGGTATTCATATCTTTGCATGCAAGCGAAGTAGTGCCTCTTTGTACGTCATTTGATATACGGATCGTGCAGCCGATCGTAATAGCAAACGTGGAATCGATCGTATTCACAGTCAATTGGTTAATTAACCGCGTTAACTGCTCCTGGCAACTTCCATACCATACATCCGTTGAATTCAAAATGAGCTTTGCAAGCGGAAATATTAGACCTGCGTGTATCTTGATAAGACACTCTCCAAATTAGTCTGCCAAAACTAAAACAAACAACACAACCTGATTGCACATACTCGTACATAGTTGGATTGGAGCCGTACCCTGAACCACACCCACGTATCTGGTTCATTGGAGCCACAGTTAGAGTAGAGACTAGAACCAAATGATCCGCCAGCTGATCGAATCCACATTACAGACGGAAACGAGTCCATATTAAGATTAATTTCGTGCGATATCAGATCGTTGGGACTAAGTATATGTGCGCCTGGATTATGTCTCACGAATGACAATTAGGAGACAACGCAGCGGTATTTGATTTGAATTGATCCACTGCAGGGTGGTTATGACTGACACATGCGCGGATGATTAATTGAATTTTACGGCCGCTGGGGGGCAAGAGCAGAGATGGATGGGTTAGAGTTATGAGCTTTTAATTATCCCCTTCTCTTCAAGTTCAATCAGACGACACGAAACGAAACAAAACAGTTTAACTATCGGAGCTAATTTGCATGCCGCGTCGCCTTAGCCACCACAGATACGACCGCCGCCACTATGGAATGTATCTATGCAAGTTTACGAGTATCTCACGCATAAATATTCATGAGTTTATGAAATGGTCAACACTTTAGTGGTGGTAATTATGATATTCTCTTGTCAAATGGAAGGCTAACATCTACTTTTGTGGTATAATGCTGCTATTATCTTTAGATACAATACCATCGATAGAGCTAGTGAATCAAAAATCCAATGTCCTACTGCTTCTATGATTGCCGGACTTTAGATATGCATTTACGGATGTGATCGGTTCGTTTGGCCATCATTATTGATAGCGGAAATTTCCCGTGCTGACCTATAGGTAATTAGCAGTTTTATTGTGTTTTTAATGATCAATAAGGAAAGTTGATTATGCAAAATTAACCGCTTGATTAAATTTAATAAATTTATTTGTCGTGATTTGAGTTTCACGTAGTCGGGTGCTTACGTCAGACCACTTGCTGGCAGCTGTATGTATGAATATTTGGCAATCTAAAGCAACGCTCTTTGTATTCAATTAATTTCACAAT
Organism: Volucella zonaria; assembly: GCA_963966105.1. Lineage (NCBI taxonomy): Eukaryota > Metazoa > Arthropoda > Insecta > Diptera > Syrphidae > Volucella > Volucella zonaria. The sequence continues at coordinate 313,233,219 of OZ014530.1, read as the reverse complement.
CGAACAGTTACGAATTTAAATGTACTAGGTAAATTTGGTAAAGTCAACAATGATTTGCATTGTCATATGGAAATCGTATGGGATTGGTTAATAGGTGCAATATATAGAACGGCACGAAAGTGAAGAAAGAGGAGTGAGCAATATACTCGTAGTAGTACCTGACAAATACATACCATCATCAAAATGTTTCCGAAATTTATTTAGAAAATTAAAAATACAAGTTTATTCATCTAAATCTATATTGTCCCGTTCAAAGTAATCCCCAACGACTGCAACTGCAACGACTTATGCCAGCGCTTGATCCAATCCTCGAAACATTTTTTATATTCGCTTTTCGGTATGTCCATCAGTGCTTCCTGCGATTTTTCCATTACTTCCTCTCGGCTGCTGAAACGCGTTCCCCGTTGTGCTTTTTTAACTCGATTGAACAGAAAGAAGTTCAAGGGAGCCAAATCAGGTGAATTCGGTGGCTGTTGGATGGTATTTGTTGCATTTTTCGTCAAAAAATTACGAATAATGATGGCACTGTGCGACGGTGCGTTATTATTCACGAGTTTTCTGCCCACAATTCTGGTCTCTTTCGGCGAATTACTTCACGCAAACGTCTCATAACGCCCAAATAATGCGAGTACTCTTTGTTTACTGTCTGGCCTTCTGGCAAAAATTCATGATGCATTACACCGTTGTAATCCATGAAAACCGTGAGCATTGCCTTCTTTTTTGACTGAAAACGACGTGGTTTTTTTTGGTATCGGCTCATTTGGTGAACGCCATTCACTTGCCTGATATCTGGATTGCGTGTCGTACTCATACACCCACGTCTCGTCTCCAGTAATGATCCTTTTGATGAAAGTGGGATCGGATTCATCTTCGCAAATCATCTCTTTTGCGACACGGTCAATACGGTCAACACGGTCTCTTTTTTGCATGAAATTGAGGTCTTTTGACACCAACTTTGCTGCTCCATTACGGAAACCCAAATCATTAACCAAAATGTCTTGGACGGATCCATACGCAATGTTCAAGTGCTCCGCTATCTCTCTGATGGTTAATTTGCGGTTATTGACCAAGATTTCTTTTACTCGTAATTCATCAATGTTTTCGTCGGTTTTCGATGTCGTTGGTCTGCCACTGCGCTCATCATCTTCGATTGACTCAAGACCACTTTTGAACCGCTTGTGCCACTGGTAAACGACCGTTTTCTTTAGAGAATCGTTGCCGAAACACTTTTCCAACATTTCCAATGTTCGCGCACCATTAAATCCGTTTAATTTAATGTTCGTTGTTGCAAATTTAAATCCATTTCTAAGGCTGTAAAAATCGCCAACGCACACAGAGATAGATGTACTCTTGGCTACGTAACTTTTGCAAATGTCAAGCTTTGATGATAAGATTTAGAGGAAATGTCAACAACAGATTTACCAACTTAACAAAATAAACAGAACTCAAAACGGAATAATGGGAGCGCCACACGGTGGTGTGGTGCGGGGACTTTTTGATCAAGGTTATATGTCTGTTTAAATTCTCTCGAATGCAAAGTTCTATTGCATGGATTTCAGGCTGTAATACGGAGCAGCTTATATCCATACCGGTATGTATGGATGTTTATACTCCGGCTCCAACTCCTTCATTTGTTTTAAATCCGTCTGCGTACCATACACTTGCGGTCATAAAAACCGCACCACCTAATGAGTTCTCAAAAAATGCCTAATTACATAAGATCGTAAGGATTTTTCCCATACTAATGAAGGGTATTCCCCATAGCGGAGTTCGGCCTCGTATTCAGTGCAAAAAAATCAGTTTGAATTGAGTTGTGACGGTGACAAGTAAAAACAAGTGAAATGTCTGGTAAATATCATCAACTGACTCGGGACGAAAAAGTTCAAATATTGACTTTAGTCGAAGAAGGGCTTGGCTATCGTGAGATTGCGGTTAAAATAGGATGCTGTCATTCAACTATCGTACGACTGATGAAGAAAAAAGAAAATTTGGATCCACTGGAAAGGAAAAAAGGCTCGGGACGAAAACGTAAAACAACCCAGAAGACGGACAATGTATTACAACGAATTAGCATGAAAGATCGCTTTAAAAGTGCTGTCCGTATAAGAGCAGAGCTGAGTGAATTTCATCAAGTTGATCTAGGCGCCGAAACCATACGCCGACGGCTACGGGAGATAGGTTTATATGGAAGACGACCACCGAAAAAACCTCTCCTAACCACAAAAATGAAAAAAGCTCGCTTGACGTGGGAAAAAGAGTACGAAGATTGGACGCAGGATGATTGGCGATGTGTGATATGATGTGATGAAAGTAAATTTAATTTGTTGTGTGCCGACAATTTGCCATACGTACGACGGTCAGCAGGTGAAAGGTTCAAGGACGAGTGCATAGTCAAAATAGTGAAGTTTCCTCAAAGCCAGATGGTTTGGGGATGTTTTTCTTTTTACGTTTCGGGCCCTTTGCACTTTGTTAATGGAACTATGAACGCTCAAAAGTACGGAGAAGTAGTAAGGGAGTTTTTGGTACCAGCAATTGAACAGCATCATTCGTATACAGGCAAGTGCATTTTTCAAGATGATTCAGCGCATTGCCACCGCACCAAATCCGTAAGTACAGTGTTATAAATCAACTTCTAGATGTCTACGTTATAAATAATAAACAGACAAGTAACTAGAGTCTTTTAATAATTGTCAGCTCAAGACAACGTTTGATGACCTCGGAATTACCAGACTAGACTGGTCAGCTAATTCGCAAGATTTAAACCCAATCGAACACTTGTGGTATGTAATGAAACATAAGGTGGCTGAACGTAAACCAGAGAGTAAAAAAAAGCTAAATGAAGCTCTGGAACATGTATGGAATACTGAAATTTCAAGGGATATTACTGAACTTCTAGTAAACTCGATGCCTTCTAGAATAAAAGCGGTTATAACCGCCAAAGGAGGAGCAACTCGGTATTGATAATTTTTTGGTAAGAGTGGCATATCTCAACATCTAATATACACATACATAAAAAATGTACCGTTTGATTTTGTTAACCAATGACTGTATTAAAATATTTTTAAAAAATAAGAAAATTACGTGGTTTTTCTTTCTTTGTTAATATCTTTTTTCAAACATTCAATAAACAGATGGAAATTAGATAGAAATACTTATAAACTACTGCGGAGTACACAACAAAAATTTCATTTCATTATAAAAATTATTATCGTAGTTATTAACAATTTTTCAATCATTTTGATATGGTACGGTTTTTATGACCGCAAGTGTACATATGAGTCCTTGGCAAATGTTGGTTTTTACTGTTCCGAGTTAAGACGGTCGGTAGACATTTGTCTATTAAGTGTATTCCAAGTATTGTAATTCGTTTTTTTTTTGAATTCATGAAGAATTGCAGCATGAACTAGCTTGGAATTGGATTCATCTTCTGTGATGATAGGCATTTACCATTGCTCTTTTTGTGAGTTCCAGATGAAATAGTCAGACGTTTAGTATAACATCATAAAATTTTTTTTTAAATTTCATATTCCATTTAACTCAAAGCTTTTAGTACAATAATGCTATAGTACTGATGGTAATATATACAAATTTAGAATTATAGTTAAATTATTAACAATAATAGCGAGTTACTAAAAGTGTTTTCCTATTATAAAGACAATCATTGAAATATAAAATTAAGTAGACACATTCTATAATTTAAGAAAAATTAGTGTCGAATGTATCGAGCTATAAACTTTTTATAAAACGACCGATTATATGAGAGTAGTGGGGTAGTAGTACGCAAAATATAATTTATTAATTAACAATTGCACCACACTGATGATCAAGAAATTAATACTTATAAATAAAAAGTAAAAGAATAAAGAATCAAAAAAAAAACCATTCAACTTATGACTCTTGTTAAGTGATTTATTTCTTTGAAGTCAAAATTAAAAAGCCATTTTTTAATACCTCTATAGAATGAATAGGATTTCCTAATATTCCGAAGTTCAAAAGGTAGTAGATTAAATAACCTAGGTGCTACTGAGGTGTAAAAATTAAAAAAATTGTGAGTGCTGTATGTTGGAATGATAACCAAATTCCTGTCATTACTGTGAAGTGCTTAGGCAGTTGAATTTTGATTCCTTAGATAACCACTTCTTATAAAAAATATTTTCAACACTTTATAAAAGTATAGATGCTTCAGTGGAAGGATTTTTGAATTGCAGAAAAGTAAGATGCTATGCTCGCAACGTCTTTTTTTCCAAATAATTCTTAGAATATGTTTTATGTTTTTGGGTAATAATCAGAGGTTGTATCTTATTGTCGTAAGTACCGCCCCAGCAAGCCAATCCATACTGCAACTTTGATTGCACTAAGCCATAGTAGACTGTCTCTAACAGATTGCGAGAGCAAAAAACTCTTAGATGATATAGTATATAAATAGTTGTTAGAAGATACTTTTTTAGTGAAGAAGTATGTAAACCCCAGTTCATTTTATTGTCAAAGTGTAAACCCAGGTACTTAAAATCAGCAACCCTTTCAATCACAAAGCACTTGGATGAGCACCTAGGATCATCGCTATTTTTATTTGACTAAGTATTTATAGGACAAATATCAGTATTCACACACACATTAGTACAATCTGTACTGTGGAAGATCAAATCTAGCGAATGTAGATCCAATGCAGGTAAGTTGAAAAACATAATCTTCGTTTTATCGCTTATTACTAGCTTGTGCATACCAAACCAATGCCTTAAGACTTCTAAGTCATGGTTTACATCAGCAACCAAGTCTAAAATGGAATTATTGGAGTATGTACAAGCTATATCGTCTGCAAAACCAGTTTGTTTGCCCTTCAAATTTTGACTAAATATAGAATTAATAAATATTAGGAATAAGATGGGGCCAAGAACGGATCCCTGTGGGACACCAACCTGAATATCAAGGCATTCGCTAAAATGGTCTCCTATCTTAACCATTTGGCTCCTATCCTTGAGATATTATCCAAACCAATTCAGCATAAACCCTCTAAAGCCTGCCTTTTCTAACTTTATTAGTAAGAGTTCGTGGTCCACAGTGTCAAATGCCTTGGTAATGTCTATAAATAGCGAAGCGGTAATTTTTTTGCTATCCAAACTATTATAAATTAGACTGCAAAAGTTTAAGAGCGCGTCCTCCGTTGATTTACCCGCTCTAAAGTCATATTGATTTATGCTAAAAAAGAATTTTTCTCCAGGAAGGTAATAATTCTACTTTTCACTACTTTCTTAAAATTTTTTGAAAAAACAGAGAGAAGAGAGATTGGACGGAAATTTGTGAGTTTTGATCTATCTCCCTTTTTGAAAATTGGTATAACCTCAGCGACTTTAAGGTTGTCAGGAAAGATTCCCTGGAATATACTTTCGTTATAAATGTGAGCTAAAACGTCAACAATATTTAACTCAATCTTCTTAATAAATACATTCGAATAACTTTTACGAGTAGATGTTTTGAACAATTCAAGAGATGAAAAAGGCTCAAAGAAAAAACTAGTTGCATGCCTTTTTTCTATGTCAAAACATCTTTGTAAGCAAGAGTTGGGAGTATTTTTAAAACCCGCATCAGCCAACGTGTTGGTGGCAACACTCGTAAAAAATACATTAAAAGCATTAGCTATTTCAGAAGAATTTTCAATAACTGTATCATTAAATCTTATACTAGATGGTGCACGTGAAGATGCATTTTTATTGAAAAGCTGATTTATTAAGACCCATTCCTGTTTGAAATTTCCATTAGCCCTATGAAATTTATTGACATAGTACTTTTCTTTACATAAAGGAGTTTCGATTTTAACTTCATTGGAAATCTTTGCATAAGCTTCTCTAACATACTCGTATATGTCATTAGGACGTTTTTTATATTTTAAACGGAGTTTGTTTTTGATTTTAATTTTTTTAAGTAAGTAGTTTGACATCCATGGCTTTAATCTCTTGCAGCTGTTGGTGTGGTTTTCAATCCACTAAGTAGTTGCACAGACGCTGGCTAGCCTCCATAATTTTTTTTTTTACAATTTCAATACATTTATAAAACAGTTTGTATAATAAGATATGATCTTTTATAGTACTTAGTAATATACATCAGTTATATTGGGTATATAATTTATTTCGTGCGGTTTTTTTTTATATTTGAACGTTTATTTAAGAAAAACATGTACAATAGTATTATTCAAAGTATTTCCCATCTGAAGCTATGACTTTTTCCCATCTTTCTGGCAATTTGTGGATCCCATCCCAAAAGAACTTGGCTTGGCAGCCAAGAATGAATCAAGCCAATTTTTGATATTCTGCTCTGATGTGAACCGTATTTCAGTGAGAGCGTTCTGCATCGACCGGAACAAACGGTAGTCGGAAGGGGCAAGGTCTGGGCTATAAGCTATAAGGCGGGTGGGGTAAGACTTCCCATCCACTGTTTTCCAAATAGTTCTTAACCGGAATAGTAACGTGAGGCCGAGAGTTGTCATGATGGAAAATTATTGCCTCGTGTCTGATCGCATATTCCGGGCGTTTTTTGGCCACTGCTCTCTTCAAACGGATTAATTGTGTTCGGTAGCGTTGTCCATTGTTGGTTTCACCCGGTTTTAGCAGCTCATAATATAGCACACCCATTTGATCCGACCAAATACGGGTTTCACATATGATTTTTTGCGTTTGGGGTTGTCGTGATGGATCCATTTTTCATCACCAGTAACAATCCGATGCAAAAATGACTTAATTTTGTGGCGTTCCAGCAGCATTTCGGACATGCAAAACCGCCTTTCGACGTCTCTCGGCTTGAGTTCATGTGGAACCCAATTTCCTTGCTTTTGAATATATCCAGCTGCTTTTAAACGTTTTGAAATGGCTGCTTGAGTGACACCCAAAGATTCTGCGAGCTCTTCTTGTGTTTAGCAACAATCTTCATAGAGTAATGCTTCCAGTTCTTCATCTTCAAACTTTTTTGGCTGCCCAGGACATTCATCGTCTTCCAAGCCAAAATCACCACTTTTAAATCGTGCAAACCACTTTTGGAACGTTCGCTCAGCTAGCGCATGTTCACCATAAACTTCCACCAAAATACGATGACTTTGGGCAACAGTTTTCTTCATATTAAAGTAATGAAGAAGAACTCCCCGCAAAAACACTTTTTCAGGCACACAGTTCGACATATTTGAGTGAAAAAAAATTATTGTTGTTTACGCTTCAAATGAATGACATATACTGAAATGACGTACAATGACAGTAGCTTTCCAACGCATGTTCCAATGGAATAATACAAGTTACGCCATCTCTTAGCAAACCGCACGAATTAAATTATAGACCCAATAATAATTTAAAATACTTAACTCTAATAACTATATTAATCTTAATCTAAGTGTGAGATAAGATAGAAGCAAGGCTTAAAGAATGAATAAAGAAAGGGAGTGGATAATGAGGGAAAGAATTTAAATTGATAAGTTGGAGAAATGTTGAAAGATTGCACTTTTAAAATTAGTTGGATTTGAAATATTCTTCAATTGAAGAATAGTTCCAAAGCCTTATGGTTAAACAAGTAAGACGGATATAATAATTTTGTGCAAAAACATAAAATTCCTGGCGTTGATATATTGTTCCAAACTACAACCAAGCAAACCCCTGGCAAACACAGAAATATGGTCATATCTACGTATGCCATAGATATAACGCACCGCGTCGTTGAAGGCAACTTGCAGTTTTCGCTTGGATGAATAGTCAAGACAGCAATAGACCACCTCAGTATATATTATAAGGAGCAGAACTAGAGACTGTACCCGCTTTCGTCTTGTTTCCTGAGGGGTAAAATAAGCACTGATCCACAATTTGCGAAGACATCCGTAGATACGACCCACGACCACATTTGTGTGATTGTAACCAGACAAATTTCGGTTGATAATAAAGCCTAGATTAGTGACAGAGTCCACAGCTTTAATTTTGTTATTATTAAGGTAAACATCGGGAAGGAGGCAAGGGTAGAAATTATTTTTTGAAATGGGTATTATTTGAGATTTTGATGGATTAAGAAGCAGCCCATTAGCTACAGACCAGGTTGCAATATGTTTTAAGTTTTCATTGATGAGAAGAACAAGTTCATTGAGGTTACCATGAGGCTTCGCTAAATGTAGTTGGACATCGTCAGCATAAAGGTGTACTGAAGTATGTTTACAGACTGTTGGAAGGTTATTAATAAACATGCAGAAGAGTATCGGATGTAGCCTTGAGGAACTCCCTGCTTTATTTCTTTCAACAGTGAAAAACGTTCCCCAGAATTAACCCTTTGTGATCTGGTTTCGCTCTTCGAAACCAAAGTGATTCTTGAGCTTCCAACACAGAACTTTATGATTAGCTTTATCAAATGCCTTAGAAAAGTCTAGCAAACACATAAGCCCTGTAGCACAACTGTGGTTAGCTCTAAAGCCAGATTGCTGAGCATACAACAAATGAATCAGTGACAAGTGCTTCGTTATCTGCTTTGCCAAAACCTTTTCAAAAACCTTTGATAGACAAGGTACAATGCTAACCAGTCTAAAATCAACAGGAGAAGATGCATTTGTTTTCTTTGCTATTGGCAAAACTCTTGCAAATTTCCAGAGCTGTGAAAAAGTTGACGTAATTATGCACCAGTTGATTACATGAGCGAGATGGGAGTACATTTCAGGTAAAATAAATTGAACAAATCGAATTGGAAAGCCATCCTCACCTATCGAATTAGACTTTATGGCTGTAACGCATTGAGTAATTTCAGCTTCCGTGGCTACTTCAAAACTTTCGAACATTGGTACAGAGCCTACACAGTCTACTGTTCGATTAGAAGTTAGGCTACCAGCAGTGGGGTCATCACCCAGGAAAAAATTATTCAAGTCATCTGGATCCAGAGCACACTGAGAGTTATTCTTTCCAATAGACATACCGATTGTCCGTAGGTTGCTCCTAAATTTCTTAGAAGGAAGGGAAGAATTTAGTTTAGAAACATAAAAGTTTTTCTTTGACGTCCACTTGTATGCGGACCAATTTACATCAGATGGCCTACGCTTCCATTTACTGTATAATTTGTTCCTCGTCTGAATAGAACAGACCACCAAGGACATACTTTATTCCGAACTTTCACTGTTTTCATAGGCACACGTTCATCATACAATTTTAGTGGTATTGATTGAAAGAGTCTTACTTTTTCATTTGGATCACCAGTCAATCGGCATTGCTCCCAAGGAGCAGAAAAAGTCGCAGCTTGAAGGACGTTAGCATCAATAGAATTAAAGTCTTTAAAAGTCCCTGATAGGGATGTCGGTTTTCGAAAAATTGATATCATTACAACAAAAAAGTAGATCATGGTCTGAAACATCAAAGGAAAGTTGGTCAAACAAGAGAACGAGCGACGAACACGAAACAATTATAAGATCAAGAAGACTGGGTACTTTATCCTTCGCAAAACCTGTAGGGTAAGTTGTGTTTACTAGATGCATTCCTACTGAAGAAACTGAGTCTTTCAATTGAAAGGCCAGCGAATTATATTTTAGAAGATCCAAATTAAAATCCCCACAAATGATTAAGTGTTCATAGAGTTCGCAATATTCGGAAATAGCTGAGAAAAAGGGGATGACGGAGCTACTTCTATGATTGTTATAAGCACAAGCCACTACACATTTGGTATTACAGTCGCGTAATTCAACTAGAATGTATCTGATTCCACTTCCAGTAGACTTGGTAACAATATCACATTTAATATTTGATTTGCAATAAATAGCAACCGCACCACCCGTAGTATCAGAAAAGTTCATAGTTAGGAATCTTATAGAGCAAGTCACTTATATCTGGTAATTCGTTAAGATTAGCCTGTGTTGACCTCTGCATTGCTGCACCAAACGGCGGCTGCATACTGCAGCTAGACTTTTGCTGGTCTATAGTGAGGTCCTGGCCTTGTCAATGGTCTTAGAAAGATGAGTGTTCCGCGTAAGTTTTTTCATCCAGTGTGATTTCTAGATATTTGCTTTCCGTTGAGAACTCTATTGTTTCACCGAAGAATGTGGCATTTCTGAGTCTTCCTCGCCTTCATCTCTTAGTGGATCCAACAATGGTGCTTTCCTTGGGATTGACTTTGAGGCCAACTTTGGTGTACCATTCAGCAACTAGGTTCAAAGCCTTCTGAAGGCGATCTGATTAGGATAGCAATGTCGTTTGTATATCCTTGGATATAGAAACCATCATTGCTAAGTATAATCAGTAGTTCATTAACTACGGTGGACCATAGCAGGGGTGATAGTACTCCTCTCTGAGGGCATCCGTTCGTAGCTATCACACTGAGCTTATAATACTGCCGGGATATATTTATCCCAGTTTGGAAGACGGTATGATATACATGTCTTAGATTTTTTTGTACGAGAGGAACTAATTAACTTGAATTGGCTAAATAATGTTATTCAAAACACAGCTCACAAAACTAGAATTGAAGAACTTACCGGCTCATTTTTAGTTGTCAAAAAAAAAAAAAACCCGGGAAAATTGCAAAAGTGTATAAAATTGTTATTGCTTACCATTTATTTCTTAAAGATTATTTAATGCAAATGTTAACCACGACTACGTTTTAAGTGGTCCATACGGTGAGTCCAATTTTGAATCACTTTTCCGAGCATATTTGCTGGTATCTCGCTAATAACACGTGTAATATTATCTTGCAGGGCTGCAATTGACGCTGGTTTATCGGCATAGTTGAGTGATTTGACGTTCCCCCATAAAAAATTGTCTCAAGGCACGATCTAGCCGGCCAATTCACCGGTCCAACACGAGATATAAATTGCTCGCCCAACTCATTTTTCAATTGGTTCACCGATTCGCGTGCTGTGTGGCATGTAGCGTCGTCTTGCTGGAACCACATATCGACAGGTTTAGCTTGTGCAATTTGGGCAAAAAAAGTTCCAAATCATTGAACGATAGTGGGTACCATTGACTATAACGTTGTTCTTACGGTCATCTTTGAAAAAATACGGGCCAGTGATTCCGCCGAACCATAAACCGCATAAACCAGGGCAGTACTGCCAGGTCTTGTATTGCCTGAGGTTGCTAATCGGACCAAATTCGGCAGTCTCTAACATACCCTACCTATTCAACCAAAGAAGAGCTAAGTCGCTGAAGACGATTTTTCCATAAAAAATCAGACCTTCCTCCGGCTTTATTAAGGCCCATTCACCGAAACCGAAAATTCGATGCTATGACAGGTCGTTCGGCTTCCGTTCTTGCACGAGCTGTATTTTGTAAGGTTTTAGACCAAGATCCTTCCGTAAAATCTTCCACGTAGTCGAGTAATACAATCCCAATTACTGCGAACGGCGACGAATGGACGAATCACACTGAGGACACAGCAGTAATATTTTCCACTCCACACACTCTACGCATACGTTTATAGTAAGTGGCTTCATGTCTAATAGCGTGCATTTGATGCGAAATTTGGTCACTATGAGTATGATTGACTTTGAAGCATGTCACGAATCACGTGAGCCGTCACAAATAGAACGTTGAAAAACCAAAGAGCAAAAACACTACTCTTTAGAAGACATCCCTGTTTGACTCAGTCCTCTACCTCAAACCATTCTGACGGTTCTTTACCATTCCATGTACATGTGCTTTTTTATAAATTTTGACGATATTCCAATATTAGATTAGTAGAGAAGACAATTTCTATTGGCCGTGTCGAAAGCTTCATGTAATTCCTTGCCTTGGACTAAATGTTTTTGTGCTACTGATGCTAAATTAATTAAATATCTGATCAGCTGGTGAGTAGCCCACTTTAAAACCAGTCAACAAATGATTACTTGCATCCATTTAACTAACCTTGCTTGGGAAGGTTTTCGTGATTGCGTTAATCACGAAAGGATATGCTCCTATTGTTTACATTTAATCTTGGGTCGCCCTTTTTAAATATGGGAAAGATATTGGAACTAGCATTTTCACTATATCATAAATGTTGTTGAATGACATCAGCAATATTTCCAGAAAGGAGTCCGTAGCGTATTGAAAGAATTCGTATGGGATTCAGTGGAAGTAGAAGATAGTTGATGGTTCAGGATCGATTATATAGATATCCAACTGAAAATGCGATGAGGCATTGCAACGTAGACCGTTCAAACTGTCTCAAACTTACGATCTTCCCGAATATAGGTACGAGTACATACAGTATTGGCAAAAACATATGCAACCCAACACCACATATAAATTCCACTCATGATTATATAATTTTGTATGTCAAATGTTTGTATTGGATATGTTATTCGAAAATATATAAAATTTGTATGCCTCATTTAAAAAAAAAGAGCCAACAAACAAGCCGATTCCAAAAAGCGCAAGAAATAACCATGATTTCAATGAATATCGCCCGATTTCTCTCCTTCCCGTTCTCTTCAAAATTTTCGAAAAAATTATTGCGAGACGAGTAAGAAAAATGCTAGTACAGAACAACATGCTTACAGACTAAATAGAGGAGTCTCAACACTCTTGCATCTACTGGAACACACACTAGCAGAAAACCTGTCAAAGACTAAACACAGTATAGTAATGTCATCCGACCTAGAAAAAGCATTCGACAGAGTTACTATGGTTCCAGTAATCGAGCAGCTTTTCAAATGGGGTGTACCTAAAAAATTACTAAAGATAGTAATATCCTTTATGATTCCACACTTATGAAATTAGACAACGGTACACCACAAGGTTCACCGCTTTCTGTAATTCTATACAACGCTTACATAGACTCTTTGATAGATGAAATTTCCCAGCCGACTTACGATCTCGACTTTATCGGAGTATACGCCGACAACATCTTTTCAATGTTTAGTTGGTCTGAAAAAGTGGGTGCAATAATCCCTCCTTCAAAAATTGAGATGCTTCATGTCTGCAGGAAAAGAAAATGTAGCTGGAGCCCACTCGTTCTACGTAACACCCACATTCCATTAAAGAGAGAAACAAAGATTCTTGGAGTTATTTTTACGGGTAACTTGAAATGGGATAGACATACCAAAAAGGTTGTGAATGATTTAAAATCCCGAAACAACGCGTTAAAAATGATATGTTCAAAAAAAAAATGGACCGCATATGGAAACATCTCTTCGAATAGCAAAGGCCCTTGTGGAAGGCACACTTCAACACAGCTTAACCATTTTCATGTGGACTACAAAAAAGAACCTTTCAAATATTGACGCAGCTATAAACGACTGCTTTAGAACTGCAACAGGTGCCCTTAGATCGACAAACGTTGAGGCCCTAAGAGTCGAAGGAGGATACGTATCTTTTGAGCATTTAACCAAAAGAAAAGCAAACAACCTAATTAGTAAAGCTGTAGTTAATCCAACACATCCGAAGAAATACTCTGTATCTGCGCTGACTAACATGGTTTCTATATCCCTAGAGCCCCAAATTACCTTCGGAATGGATATACAAATAGCAGTTGAGAACACACCTCCATGGAAACGAAATTCTCTTCAAATCAACAGCAATATCGCTAAATACAAAAAGGCAAACACTTTCGACGCTGTGTACAAAATGCTGCATGAAGAACTAATCGCTAGTATAAGAGCAGATAGAATCTTTTACACCGACGGTTCACAAAACGAAAATCAATGCTGCTCCTATGCTGTAATAGAATGCTGTAATAGGCGCAACTTCCAGAATATGCGGACAGGTACATTGCCGAGCTAGCTGAAGTTTACAAAGCCATTTCTGTCGCCCAACAAATCTCTGAACGTTCCTTAATCCTAATGGACAACCTGGGTATACTCAAAGGATTACGCAATACCACAAATAAATGTACATCTCTTGAAATTATAACGAACTGCTTGTACTACCACAGAAACATTATACTAGCTTGGATATCCGGGCACTGCGGAATTAAAGGTAATGATGCTGCTGACTCTGCAGCAAAAAACGCCTTTCGCTACCCACTTACCGTTGAGTATCCTACATTACACCAACTTCTGCGAAAAATTATTGCTCATCTTCAAAAAAGAGAGCTTACAGAAAACTGTAACATCAACTCGTCATCACCCGTATTCCGTATAATCTTTCTATAAGTAGAGAAGATTGCATAAAAATATTAAGAGTCAGAGTTGGAAAAACCCTGTTTACAAGAAAACACTTTTATACTCGTGAGGCTCCAGAAGAATGCTCTAATTGTGGAATAACTCTTACAATTTGGCATATTTTGGTGGAGTGTCCTGTTCTTCGACAAATAGATACATTAGCAGATAATGTACCCGAGATTCTCGCCAGCATCCTAAATCCATCAAGTGCTAACACTAACCGTCGAATCAAAGCCGCCTTATCTGCCCACCAGAAGTTTGAAGAGATTTAACTCAGTTTATCTTGCCATCATAACTTTAATTTATCTTCTATAACTTGCTTTGTAATGTATATAACTTGTAACATTAACTTGTAAATAGTCTCTTAAATTCTTGTAAAATTGTAAAACAGCATCACCAGCATGCCTTAAATAAGTAATTTATAAATTTACTTTGTAAATTATTTCAATAAATAAATAAAAATAAAAAAATTAATAATGAAGACTTACTGGAAAACCCCTGGCTGGAACTTGAACAACTTTTTCAAAAGCCTTGGTTTTTTCGTTATATTTTTCAGTATTTTGTTGCAAGACCTTTATTTTCGATTACAATTCGATCGATACGTTACTTAACAATCTCTTACAAGTTCTCAATCGGGTTAATGTCAGGACATTGAGGCGGCCACTCCATTACCCTCACTTTGTTATGTCTTGTGTGTCTTTGAACCATTGTTTTGCTGCCTTCGAAGTGTGTTTTGGGTCATTGTCTTGTTGGAAAGTCCAACTTAACGGCATTTCCCACTCAGCATACGGCAGCATAAGGTTTTCTGAAATACTGTACTATCCGCTATTTGAGAAACACCCCCAGACCATAATATTGCCTCCTCTAAATTTTACAGATTTCTTGCAATAGAGGCTACTAAGTCTTTTGCCAAGGGGTCTTCTCACTGTTCCCAATCCATCAGATCCAAAAAGGTTAAATTTCGACTCATCACTAAATAAAACTGTTTTCCACTTATCTACGCTCCAGTTTAAATGTTCTTTAGCGAACTTAAGTCGTTTCAGGTTGTTTATTTTTGAACGGTTTTTTAGCGGGACGTCAGGCCTTGAACCCAGCTTCTACTGCTCTCTGCCTCACTGTACGAGATGGTATTGGTAGCTCAAGCTTTCCAACAAGCTGCTTCGAAGACAGAAAAGGTTAATTTTTTATGTTTCTTAGAAGTAAAGTATCCTGCCTTGCTGTCGTTTTACGTTTTCTTCCACCTTTGTGAACTACTGCAACACATTCACTTGAATTACATCGTTTAATAATTCTTAAAATCGGCGACTTATGGACCTTGTACTTGGTAGAAATGGCTTTTTGCAACATTCCACCACAAAAGCCGGCAATAATTCGATCCCTTAACGCAGCACCAAACTTATCTTGAGCCATTATTGCAACTTATTCAGTTAAATTTTAGAAAGAACTGCGATTTTTTTTTTGCAAATACTCGAACTGTCAATACCATAACGGTTTCTTGATATTTCAAGCAATCAGAAACCATGAAGTGCTGACAATCGTGTGCAAAAAGCACATCCCGTGTGAAGTTGCGTGTGTTTCAGCTAGGGGTCTTACGGTGGGTTTGCATTTAAGAGTGTCAGTTTTCCTTTATTTTTTAAATAAGGCATATAATATTTTACATATTTTAGAAAAACACATCTTATACAAACGTTTGACATACAGAGTTATATAATCATGGGTGGAAATTATTTGTGGTAGTATATTGACTTGGAATTGCAGTTTGGTTGCATATGTTTCTGCCAATACTGTATATAAGCGCTGTCAATTTCTATTCATACTCGTATCGTAAGGGATTTAAGAAGTAGTACACCGTGAGCCAAGCTACTAGCAATGTTTTGAGTCTCGGAACTGCGGCAAATGTTGCCAAAGAAATATGAGGGTCTTCGATCAGATCAGATCAGATCACGCTCCGTCGTAATATGTGTGTACTAGATGGGGTGAAAAGTGACCTCCTTGACCGCCAGAATGGGGTGCTACTGCAAAAAAGGTTATGGTGCCTTGAAGTCCGTTCATATTTAGGCAGATATGCCAAATTTCAGTGCAATACTGTCTTTAGTTTTGTTTTGACAGCTGATTGTTATTGACGTGTTTGGCATCATGTTGAGTATGGACAAAAACGATTTTCGTTCTCTCATAAAACATTATTTTTTGAGAGGCAAAACAGCGAAGGAAACAAAAGAAAAGTTGGATAAATATTATGGGGCTAATGTTCCGTCAAATATTGGTTTCGAGAGTTTCGTGGTAGCCGCAACTCCACTACCGATCAAGTCCGTAGCGGCAGGCCTTCCGATGCGGTTACAGAGGACAATGTCAAAAAAATACATGAAATGGTGTTGGCTGACCGGAAAGTGAAGGTGCGCGAGCTAGCAGATACCACAAAGATTAGTACTGAGCGCACATGCCATATTTTGGACAATATTCTGCATATGAAAAAGTTATCCTGCCGCTGGGTGCCGCGCATGACCAAAAACACGAAAGCGAGAGCACTTCGAAAGAGTTTTTTGACCTGCTGATGCGGAATCGGGCGGACTTTTGGCGTCGATTGGTAACTGGATTTGGATCCCTCGGACCATTATCTCTTCCCAAACCTCAAAAGATGGCTCATCAATAAAAAATTGAGCTCACGCGAGGAAATCATCGACGCCGCGGGGGAATATTTTGCAGACCTTCAGGAAAATTACTTTTCGGACGGGATCAAGAAGTTGGAAAATTGCTGGAATAAGTGTATTCAACTAAAAGAGCGATAATATTTCTTAATTCACTTTTCACTCCATCTAGTATGCGAGGGTTTCCGACCGCAACGTAAAGATACCGGCACTCGTCAATAGAAGCTGGTGAATGCTAGTTGTGCATCTTTTGACAGTTACTTACCGAAGTTTCAGTCATTTTGGAAGCGCAGCTTTTAGTTGACAGTCGTTTAAGTGAGTCGATGTGAGGGTTTTTTGTAAAAATGGAAAAAATTGCGTATCGAGCTGTTATTAAATTCTCGTTTTTGAAAGGCAATACGCCTACGCAAATCAAAAATGAGTTGGACTCTGTGTATGGGGACTCTGCACCATCATTTACCACAGTGAAATTTTGGGCAGCTGAATTTAAACGTGGCCGCAAGAGCTTGGGAGATGATGAACGTTCGGGATGTCCAAAACCGGCAACCACTGATGATAACATTGCTAAGGTTCACCAAATAGTGTTAGACGATCTTAAAGTGAGAGAGATAGTAGAGGTTATGAAAATGTCCAAAGAACGTGTTTGTTACATATTAAATCAAGATTTAGGCATGAGAAAGCTGTCCGCGCGTTGGGTGCCGCGTTTGCTTACGTTAGACCAAAAACGTGTTCGAATGAACATTTCCAACGCTCTGTTGGCGCAGTTTAAGCGCAATAAATCCAAGTTTTGGAGCCGATTAATTACTGTAGATGAAACTTGGATACACCATACGCCCGAAACAAAAAAGCCGTTACAGGAGCATACTACGCATCATTACTTGCCAAGCTGAAGGCAGAAATTGCCGAAAAACGGCCACATTTGCAGAAAAAGAAAATCCTGTTTCACCAAGACAACGCGCCGTTTCACACGTCAGTGAAAATCCATGAATTACGGTTTGGACTGATTGACCATCCGCCTTATTCACCAGATCTAGCCCCAAGCGACTTATTTTTGTTCCCTCATCTAAAAACTGCACTGGGAGGACAGAGATTTTCGTCAAATGAGGAGGCAGTCACCTTCGTGAACAATTATTTTGCAGAGAAAAACACCAAGAACTATTTGGACGGGTTAGAGAGATGGGAGCATCGCTGGGAGAAGTGTGTAGAGTTACAAGGAGACTATGTAAAAAAATAAAAACAAAATTTGAGAAAAAATGTCTTGTATCATTTTTCGGTTGGAAACTTTTCAGACAACCCACGTAAACATCAACAATAGGCATTTTTGTTTTGACAGGTGTCAGGTCCCGTTTGCTAAGCTAAAGTATTCATCTTAAAACTATCAGGGCCAGTTTAAGCATTTCTGAAAACATTGTCATTAAAACTCCAAAAGTCTGTTTCAAAACATCGTATTCTTACAATTTTAAGGACGGGGTTGTGGCTTTGGATCCCACATCCTGTTCTGTAGCATTGACTTGAATGGATTTGTAATACTTAATCAAGTATAATAACCTTCCACTTGGTCAGAAAAAAAACCACCTGCCGAAAGTACGTAAGCCAGAACTCTCACCTTCCCGGCCACCTTAACAACAATATCTCCAAAGGCTACGTATAGGCATTCAAACTATTAAATCTCTTTCATTGACCATTTAAAGTGTTATTGTCCAACAGCATTAACTCGTTTACACAGCTTTCCGTTTCACAACACCTCCTCTAGGTGAAAATTTATTGCCGCATTAATAAATTATTCTTTGATTGCTTCTTCCTCCTCAGTCATGTGGCAGCGTTTTTCGCGTCGCATGATTGGATTATAACGTTTTAAATTGCCCCCAAACAACAACGGCCGAACAATACACCAAAGAAAGATGAAAAAGATTGGAAAAAAAAGTAAAAAAAAAATCCAAAATAAAAGAAAACTCTTTAGAAATCGCTTAGGGATCGGCTGACATCGTATCAGCACCATAACTCATTTGCCTAATAAACGACCAGTCAAGCCATCCCACACGCCTACTCCTCTTTTGGATTTATGAATTTTTAAAATATGAAAATTAAATACTCGTGCACATATACTCCGACCTCCTTTCCGCGGTCACAGATTGCTGGGACACGAACTAGCGGCTTTCGGAAGTCAAACCAGCACTGTTCCAGATGAATAGATACATTTTTCAATCGCATTTATCCGCGTATGCCACAATAGATAGATACGGTCGCAACTATTCGGATTATGGCCGATTAATGTCGCACATCTAATGGTGGCGTAAAATAATTTATTTTCTCTGAAATCCGACTCTTCTGTCTACACACAATTAGACTTTTGACAATGTTTTCGAAGAGACGAGTATACGATTTCAGATTTATAGCACCTCTCGGGATGGGGTTCAAGAAAAGCATCTACAATACGAGGATATAGCCGTTTTGAACAGATTTAAAACAAGGCAAACTGCCAATTAAGTTTCATTTGCAGGCGCGTTAAAAATATCCCATCTTCAGGGAACACACTGGGGAGAAGGAACACATTGGGGATGCGCAAATAATCATCATAATTATTTTAATAATCTCCAGCATCAGTTTTTATTCTCACCTGACGCGCCAACAAAATGAATCGCGCGTCAAAGGAAACGCTTGAGTGTACCATACTCGTACTGCTTAGGTTTTCAGCCCTCAGTGTGAACGAGCTGTGGCACCCTGCTGTGTCTTATGGCTCTTAATCTTTTGACTGGGTCTCATCGGAAATCACTTAGATCCCAATAAATAACCTTATCACCTTGGATCCTGTTGGGGCAGGAGTACTCGTATCTGGTACTCCAAATGAAGTGTGAGGGACGAAGCGAATCTGAAAACAAACATGACAACGAAATAAGTTCGACAGAATACGAAAAACGAAGTTAGCCGCAAGCACTGGGAAAGATGTAGCAAAACCCCATGATGCCTGAATATTGGACGCTGGATACCGGACAGATACGATGGGGAGTCCACTGTAACAGTGAAGTGAGGGAATGTACGAGTATGCTGGCGAACATTAATTGCTCGTTACTTAAAATCTAATACGGGCCACAAATTAAGATGTGCTACGTGGTTCCTGCTGCCATGAAACTGCTGCCGCCTTCGGTTGTCCTGATGTGGTTTCATCCAGTCGATGTCGTGGACGCTTTTGGGCTTGTTGTCCGGTGTCACACTGATTTTAGCGATACTCTACGAAAATGCTTCGGTGCAGCATGCAGAGCCTTGCGGGTGTACAGCCTAGATGAATGGATTTGAACACGAAAAGGCTACGGCTGTGTAGATTTACACATGTACACCGAAAGAAATTCAGCGAATAAAACCGATTTGTGAAATTTAATTTGTGAATGTCAGGGATTGTGCTGACACTGATGACAAAAAAAACTAAAGCAAAGCTGAACCTAGTTTAAATGTTTTAACTCTAGTTTGGCAGGTCGTTTGAAGCCCAATTCTAACTAACAAAAGCCCAAGCAAGTAGAATATTTCGACGAAATTGGGTTTCTAAGTGACGAGAAAGGTTAACTGTAACTGAAGACCTTCCATCTATTTAAAGGATCTATTATTACATTCGTGGAAGTTACGAATAATATTTTTTTTTTTTTTTTTTAAATTGTGTCCATCAAACTGCAACACTGAGACTGATTCAAATAACTAAATACTGCTAAGAGAAGCTCTTGAATATAGAAGACTTTGCGGACAGACAGGTGCGGATTTGTAGGGTTACGTCGTAGGGCGATCCTTAAGACCAACCGATACAAGGAAAATCATTGCCTCCACGCCGCGACCGCCGATCAACGGTGGTTATTTCTCGGCTAATGACAGACTGACTACGTATGCTCCGTGTACGCGCAGGCCTGTAATATTGAAGCGTCTATCTCTGTCCAAACACCGGCAAAAATTAATGACGAAGAGGAGCTAACCTATTACAAACTCTAACTTCAAAGTGGAAAAATAAGCTCCGAGTTAAGCATGGCTAAATGGTGCTTAATCTCTAGTTTTCAAACTTCGGATACCGGACTACCTCGACTTAAATCCCTAGCATTTCTCTCAGTAAAACGGGCTCAACTTTCATTTCCCGATTACATGTGGGAATCAAAATTGATCCAACAAAAGATCTAACCATAGCAACGCTTTTAACTTTTAGGCACAATCCTGTGCTCCCTGTATCAGAAACTGTCCTTTGAATCTCTACCGCTGAAATGAGAAATGGTGTACCACCAGTTAGAACGAGAGTAGCCGTAGATTCTGAGAACACGTCATAATAATCTACTGGCTACATTAGACTCAGATCTTCAGAGAGGAGAACAATCAAACAAGCTTTGAAACAAGGTAACCCTAGGGAACGTGCTCTAAACATTGCCCCTGCCAAAACCGATAACAACGCCACAAAGACTAAACGAAACCGATCCGATTACTTTACTCCGCTGACATCGGAAGCAAAGGTAGTCCGAAAAGGAAATGCTACAGTCGACAAGATTCCATATATCATTATACGAGGGTTGGCTGAAAGGTTTCCGAACAATAATACAAGACATTTTTTCTCAAAGTTTTTTTTTATTTTTCTACATAGTCTCCTTTTAACTAAACATACTTCTCCCAGCGATGCTCCCATCTCTCTAACCCGTTCAAATAGTACCTGCCGTTTTTCTCTGCAAAATAATAGTTCACGAAGGTGATTGCTTCCTCATTTGACGAAAATCTCTGTCCTCCGAGCGCAGATTTTAGATGAGGGAACAGAAAGAAGTCGCTTCTAGATCTGGTGAATAAAGCGGATGGTCAAGCAGTTCAAACCATAATTCATGGATTTTCGCCATGGCAACCGCTGAGGTGTGAGACGGCGCGTTGTCTTGGTGAAACAGGATTTTCTTTTCCTGCAAATGTGGCCGTTTTTCCGCAGTTTCTGCCTTCAGCTTGGCAATTAATGATGTGTAGTATGCTCCTCTATTAGTTTTTCCTTTTTGAAGATAATCGATTAAGATAACTCCTTTACTATCCCAAAAGACAGTCGCCATCACGTTCCCAGCCGAAAAAACAGTTTATGCTTTTTTTGGAGCCGGCTCCCCCGTTGCAGTCCACTGTTTTGACTGACTTTTTGTTTCGGCCGTATAATGGTGTATCAAGTTTCATCTACAGTAATTAATCGGCGCCAAAACTCGGATTTATTGCGCCTAAACTGCGCCAACAGAGCGTTTTTGGTCTAACGTAGGCAAACGCGGCACCCAACTCGCGGACACCTTCCTCTTGCCTAAATCTTCATTTAATATGTAACAAATACGTTCTTTGGACATTTTCATAACCTCTACTATCTCTCTCACTTTAATTCGGCGCGGTTGTCTAACACCATTTGGTGAACTTTAGCAATGTTATCGTCAGTGGTTGCAGTTTTTGGACGTCCCGAACGTTCTTCATCTCCCAAGCTCTCACGGCCACGTTTAAATTCAGCTGCCCAAGTGTTGGTGCAGAGTCTCCATACACAGAGTCCAACTCATTTTTGATTTGCGTGGGCGTATTGCCTTTCAAAAACAAGAATTTACGAGTAATAACAGCTCGATACTCAATTTTTTCCATTTTCACAAAAAACACTCACATCGACTCACTCAAACGACTGTCAACTAAAAGCTGCTCTTCCAAAATGACTGAAACTTCGGTAAGTAACTGTAAAAAGATGCACAACTTGCATTCACTAGCTTTTATTGACGAGTGCCGCTATCTTTACGTCGCGGTCGGAAACCTTTCAGACATCCCTCGTAATGGGCCATGTCAGGCTAGGTGTAGTCCTGGAAGATATCGATCTCAACCCCCTTAGTCTTGAGCAAATGGCTATAATACAGGTGGGTGATACCGATGTTCCGACTGAGCTTCGAGACGAAGAGGTGAAGGTGTCTTTTGACAGCTCTACAACCAGGACTGGCTAGGTCGTATTTGGTTGCTCTAATGAAGCCACTGCAAAATGGCTGAGGAGTAATTTCTCAAAAATCAGAGGAAAATTAGTGGAGGAGGATTCATTTCCGAAACCACGCATGTTATGTATTGGCCTAGCTAGTTATAGAAGTCTTGCGTCCTTGTATGCATAGAGCGAAGAGTGGAAGAGAAAGATCTCATACACATGGTCTTTGCTGTTAATTACAGTGCGATGAAATGGCTAAACGACCTCAAAAGTCATGTCGCGCACCGTTTCGACTCATTATAAAGAGCTCTGACAAAACTTCAGCTACCTGCACCAGTAGTCCGTCAAAGAGACTACAAATCAACATCGTTAATATGGGTGCAGCTGAGGATGATTTAGCACGTGAGATCCACTTAACTAGAACCAACTGCTGTGAATAGACTCAAAAGTAGAGTTTCTGTATCTCCACCGAGGAGTTAAGCGCCAGAAAACGAAAGTGAGAGTCCTACGAGAGTGAGACCATGGGGCTATAATAAACCGAGCCGCATACGAAACCACGTGTATAGCCGTAAGCGATAATGGCTACACTAAACGCTTTGTAGAGAAACTTGCACAGTACTAATGGTGCTTCGTACACCTATAATCAACAGTTCAAGAACCTTGACCTGTTGAGAGTAAGACATTTGACATCAATAATAGTGAGGGAATACTAGAATTTGCTCGAAGAAATTTTAGACCGAGGGCAGCTTTACTGGTCTGTTCCAAAACGGAATATCTTCTCATTTCAGGCTATAACATCCTAGTGGCAGAAATTATCGAACTACCTTAGGACAATGGACTTCAAGAGTTCGTCTGCGCCTCAACCTATTTGATATACAATAGATACGATTCCTCTTGCAGGATTTGATAGAACAGCTCCACCGCCGCAATTGGCATCTCGTTTTTGGACGCGATGCAAACGCTTATAACAACATCTTGGGCGTAGATTTTCATTATTATTTCAAATTATTTTTTAGCAAAGATCTGCTAAAAATAAATCCTGTAAGAGAGGAGCTGCTTGACTTTACCATTTCATACTTTTAGCAAAGACGGACATATGTCAGATGAGGCATCTCTATCGGACCATATGCGAACCATAAGGTTCAATATATGGTGCAATATCGAACAGGCTCATGAAGAAACTCGAATACAATACTTTTCAAGAAAATCTCGCTATCTAAGCTGACTCACTGCATTCACCTCTAGTGTCCATTGGGGACGTGAATGAGGCAGCGGGTCAACTAAAGGAAACTATTATCTCATCACTTAAATGCAGTTGCAAATTGAAACATAATCTGGTCATAAGGTACGTACCATGATGAAACCCTCAACTTGAACACTTGTCCAGAATCGAGGGAAACTTTTTTAGCAAATCCAAACACACAGGTTATTGAGACCTATACAAATCCGCTTTAACCAATTTCAATAAAGAATTGAGAAAGTCACAGAAAGTTTCCTGGAAAAATTGCCAGAGATCTCGGGTCTCCAAAAAGTTATCTCAAAACACTCTTCAAATAGCTTAGGTCTGTTACAAAAAGATGATCGTACTTTCACAGCTAGCCAAGAAATTTTTAAAAATTCCTCTGCCAATTCTGAAGCCACAGGAAACATATTCAGCAGAGACGAAGTTGAATGTACAATAAACTTATTTAAACCATATAGAGCACAAAGATCAGGCGGAATCTTCGCAGAAATGATTCAAAAACGTCGGATCCACATTCTTCCTACTCAACCGCCTTATTTAGGTATACCTTCAACTGGAGATACATCCCTTAAGCCTGGAGGATTGTAAACGTAATTTGTATCCGCAAACTAGATAAGCCTAGTGATCTATCTAAAACTTATCGACCCATAAGTTGTAAATCGTTTTTTTCTGAAAACCATGGAAAGACTTATCGATTTACAAATCAGGGACCTTTTTCACAGAAATTCAGTTCTGCATCCTCATCAGTACGCATGTTATAGGAAAGAAAGATCCATGGAAGACGCCCTACTAAATCTTGTAGCTCGGATTAAAGAGGCCTACCGGCAAAAGGCGATTGCGCTATGTGCCCTCCTAAGTATTGAAGGTGCCTTCGATAATTTCGGATATGAATCCATTTCGCAAGTCATGTCCAAAAAGGGTATTGACCATCCCACTAACCGTTGGATTAGAGCGATGCTCGTAAACTTTAAAACCTGTATATCTTCCAGTGAGACTACAATCTCTGTCTCAGCCGTCAAAGGTTATCCACAAGAAGGTGTTCTCTCACAGGTACTAAGTGATATACGGATGGGTCAAAGATGGACACCGAGGTGGGAGCTGGTATATTTGGTTCAAACACTAGAATTTCGCAACCCAATGGAAAAAGTCGCAGCGTATTTCAAGCTGAAATACAAGCTGTTCAGGTGGGCGCAAACCTCATCTTCGATAAGGGAAGGAAAGGTGTCTCCATACATATTCTAACGGACAGTCAAGCAGCCATTAAAGCACTAGGTTCTAATCTTTTTGACTCTAAATCAGTCTTGCACTGCATCAATTCAATACAAGATCTGTCCCATAAAAAAAAAGTGAACCTTTGGTGGGTGCCTGGTTATTAAGGTATTGTCGGAAATAAAATAGCCGACGAGCTGGTTCCAATTAATTCGGTCCTGAGCCGTTCTGTAATATTCCGAATCAGCAATCAACTCAAAAATAAAGAGATGGGAGAGCAAAATATGTATATCCCACTGGGAAAACATCTCAGGGCCTCGACCTGCTAAAAGAGCCACCAAACCCTTTCATAAGAAATCAAAAGGATCTCTGCAACTCAATAGGGATGATATCAGACTACTGGTTGGATGATTTCAAACCGGGCACTGCCACCTTCCATTTTACCTACACAAAATAGGTCTTATTCAGGAAACTGAATGTTGTCTTTTCCAAAAACACTAAACTGCGGAACACATTTTATGTGAGTGCATGGCTGTAAGTGCCTTAAAGAGACGACACTTCCTCAGAGAAATGTTAATCCGTGGCGAAATTCTGAACGTCTCCACAAACAGAGAGATTCCCAATTTGATCAAAAGAGTCGATCCTCTTTTGGCTTCTTTTAGGTCGCAATTGGCGGATCAGATCCTTTAAAAAGAAAAGAAGGCATGTCAAGGAGGCTGCTATATATGTATTCACACATTGACCTTGCGTGTGGGTTGTTGCTAACAGGAAGATCTTAATGAAAGCTTAACAGCAAAATCACCTTTAAAGCATTTCTGTTATGATGCCAGTAAAGCCATGAATCTCGCTGCCAATTATTCCTAAGTCACTGGCGTATGCGAGTACACTGATAGTACAGATTTGAAGAACTTTGTGTCCCTAATTTTCGTTTATTAAACAGTTTTCGTTTTCCCGCTTGATAGCCCTTCAGCTTTCAGGGAAGCTTTTAGATTGGAATTGCACCAAATGACAAAATTCAATAACGTGAATATCTGAGCTAATACCATACATAACACGGCAGGTATAACCTCATCGCTATAGAAAACATGCCAATCTAGCTCAGGCAAGGGGTATCTTTTCATATGGAACGAATCAACAAAGGGAAGGCTCCATTTCATTCTTTGAGATACGTTGGTGCATGTCAAATACGAGTAAGGCATCGACAGATCCTCGAGGCCGTTGTGACCAGCAACTCTGTTTTGTTTTGGTTTCGATGTTGAAATCCAAATTGAATTATACAAGTCTGCCAAACGTTAAGATCTTGAGCCTTACAGGCGTATATCTCTGTTTCCAGGACCGAATGTAACTCCATTTCAAAACCTCTGTATAAAACTCTTGCTGGATTTTGTTGGCTTGTGATACAATTGTTCGCCTTTTTTTATTCTCTTTCCCGTAATCCCGATGCCGTTTTCGAGGCGTCTTCTTCCTATTCTTTGCTTTGCTTTGCTTTGTCCTATTCATCATCTAACCAGGTGTCTCGTTGCTGTTTGTTGTGTTGCAAATATTTTCATACCGCGCGTGATATCACGCTGTTAACGTCCAAGCTTCTCTCATCGATGCCGCCGTGCAAGGGAATTGGCATCGTGTTTGATAAAAAAGCTCAAAACAGTTTTGCGCTTTAAACGTACAAAACTCAATCGATGCAGAAAGATTATAGTGAGGCGAGATTGGAGAGGCACAACTTTATAGCTCGGTACAGACGTCGATCATTTTTGAACAACAATTATTATGAGCGACGAAGGAAGTTTCATCCTGGCTGGCTATGCTACGAGTAATCTAATGAATAGCCGCTTTCGGGACACTAAAAATTTTTAATTGATATACTAACGACCATCACATCCTTATAGAGTGACTTTACGGTGCAACATTTGGCCCAGCGGTGGCATCACTGGGCCATATTTCTTTGACGATACTTAAGGCAATATACGAGGAGTAACAGGTATTCACTTTCGCTATTGTTACATGTATCCCTTTCATCGAATTGCAAAAGTTAGACCTACATGTGGGTTCAACTGGACACAGGCACATTACTCACATTGGGCTTATTTTGCGGGAAAATTTTCCCGGCCGAATGATGTCAAAAAGTGGCAATATAAGCTGGCCCTCAATTTTCTCGTTTTTTCTATTGCATATTTATTTAGATATTGGATCTTCCATATGCGATAAAATCTTAAGCCTAAGTGGAGTACAATATGATTTAGCTAGGTCTACGGATAGGGTTTGTTCGAAGTTATATAGGGTAACTAGGAAAGGACGACAAGAAAACATTTTTAAATAAAACAACAACGGTGAGAGTTTTAAAATTGATTTTGACCTTATTCTGAAGCTACGTTCATACCATTATGTGTGGAATAGCACATCATTCAAATGGCCGCCTCAGCTTTGCTGACAGTGCTTCAAGCGGTTGGTCCAATTTTTGATGACTCGGCCTAATATGCGCAGTGTTTTTCCGGCAATAGCGTGTCGAATATTGGTCTTGAGCCGGTCCAAAGTGGTTGGTTTGTTAGCGTAGACTAAGGACTTGACGTACCCCCGAAGCAAATAATCAAGTGATGTCAAATCGCATGATCGCGACGGGCCATTGATGAACGCTCGCCGTGAGATGACCCAGTCGCCAAATTTCTCCTTCACAACTTCAAGCGTTGCATCGCTTGTATGGCATGTAGTGCCGTCTTGTTGGAACCAGAGCTCTGATATATCGATGTTGTCGAGTTCTCAGAAAGTCGGTTAACATCGCTCTATACCTGAGATCATTGACGGTAACGATGTCTTCTTCCTCATTTCGAAAGAAATAAAGTCCGATGATGAAGCCATGCCATAAACCGTACCAAACAGTCAATCTTTGTGGATGTATTGATGCTCGGCCGAACACTTGTGGATTGTGTTCACTCCGATAATGGCAATTTTGCTTGTTAACATAGCCGCTGAGCCAAAAATGGGCCTCGTCCGAGGAGATGATTTTTTGACCAAAATCCGGATTTCCAGCCAACATTTACAGCGTCCAATTTCCGAACTCACGGCATTGTCTATGGTCGTCGGGCTTCAATTCTTGCGTCAGCACAATCTTATGGGGATATAGGCTAAATCCAACAGCAAAATAAGGCTGGTTGACTCTCTGCTGATCGGTGCCTAATCGACATTTCTGGGCCTTCTTCGATCCTGGCCGCTACGGCGACTATGTCTTCTCCTTTTTGCACCAATCTCATTCTGTTGGCTGGCTTAAGATCCAAAAGAGTGCAATCACGCTCAACTTTTTCCACGGTGCGACTGAAGCCATGATGACGACCGACCGCATGACGAAATTCACGTTGCGTAATAATATTTTTTAATAATTTCCGCACGTTCGGCAAGCGTGAAGCGATGCAAGATAGAATGGCATTGGTAACTTTGACAGCTGCTGAAACATAATAATTGGAAAAAGTAACATTGCTGTCTGGTCACCCTTTACAATTACATTTTCAAATCTCTTGAAAGTATATTTCTCACGTTGGCGTTGCAATTCATCAATAACGAGGTTAAGATGATAGTTGAGTTCCATGGTGTATTTCAGTTTTTGGATGTTGATTTCTTCAGCGACGGTTAGGATACTCAGGTCTCAGTATCAGCAGTAGGGAGTTTCTAAAGTACCATGGTGCGCCTCTGACTGTTCCTAATGTTCTGACTACAGGAGGTCTAAGCTGGCTGATCCCCAGAGCTGTATGCCATAGGTCTGTATTGGTTAGATAATCGCTTTGTAGAGAAGGACTTTCTAGAGTGGTGGTGGAGTATTTGTTGAGCAGATTGTGGAATTTAAGTTCTACTGCGAAACGGTTAGACACAATTTTTTCCTCCAGTTAAGGCGTCTGTCGAGGTGGATACGGAGGTGCTTCACTTCTTTACTTTGGTGGATTATCGTGTAGTTGAGAGCGGCAGGTAGACAGTCCTCATGCCTGAGGGCAGAAGTGATACCCGTGCTTTTCGTCACGTTCACTTAAATTTTGCAAGTGTTTAACCAGAGTTCGAGGCGCTTTTTGTATCTGTTGCGGTTATGGGAAGCTGATTTTGGGTCTCTGTGGGTGCTAAATATCGCGATGTCGTCTGCGAAGGTAGAAATGGTTAAGCTGTTGTCCGCCGGGAGATCTGACTTAAATCATATGTATAGGAGTGGGTCTTTAGATGTGAAGGACTTGTAATTTATCCTGAAGTGGCGGTTTTAAGATTTTGTGAAAATTCTGTGGCAAGAGTTTATTTATTTTATGGATGTGCCAATGGTGCCAACGTCTATTGCCTTTTAGGCCCTTCTTCCACACTGTGGACCTCTTCAATCACGCCATGCTTAGCTCTGTATCCGAATGGGTGAGTGGGTATTATTTCGTCCTTTTCCAAGAACGGAGTTATTTTCCCGAGTAGTAGTGGCTCGATGATTTTGGATTATAATGGCAAGAGACTTATTGGTCGATAAGATGATACCTTCGGGGTCATGATTGTCATTGATGTCAGGGTAGTGGCCTAAGTTTAAAACCCTATTGAACATTCGAGTACTTTAATTACTACTTCTGGGAGTTCTATTAGCATTTTCCCTGTAACTTGGTTGTAACCTGGTGCCTTCTTAGGATTAGTTCCATTGTTTGGAGCATGATACGCCTCCTGCTTCTCAAAAAATACATTTTTGAAAGTCCTACTACAAATTTTTTGTAGGACTGGGATAGATTTAGCGTAAAAACATTACTTAGATGCTCTGCAAAAGTGTTTCCTTTTTAATCGTCGGTTCCTGCCCAGTTTCCATTTGGTAGTCTGATTGCTGGGTCGTGCTGTTTTGGAGGTTTTTTTTTTTTGCCGCTTTCCAGAGTGAGTGCTGGTTGATCGCATTTCTTTTTTTCTTAAGCTCGTCACGTTATGCCCGTTGAAAAATCTTTGGAGGGTTTTCGTCGCCTTTGTCAGCTTTTGCTTCTGATCTGTGCTTTTGCCACTCTCGTCTTAGTTTGCGTTTTTTTTAAGAATCGATTCTTCAATCTTAGCTGATGTGCGAGGAGATGAGGTCAAGATTATTCTGCCCGTAACAATTTTGTCTGTCTCTTGGAGTTGCTAGCCTAAAGCCCCAGTAGATGTGCTTAGCATAATAGTCGCTAGCTGCTAGGAACTTGTTGGAACAGGCTACTGAAAAAATTGAGGAATTGTTGGGTCATAATGTTGAATTTAGGGGGACGGAATATGGCTGTTATACATCGACTCAATAAAGCAAATAAATGTTGGTTGAAGATGTTCTTCCTTCTATAGGGGATGGTGGTTAAGGCAGGATTTGATGGGAATTCCATAGCCACCGTGAGCTACTCGTATTCTTTTATTTGAGAATTGTGTTCATCGGTCAGATGGGTTTCTGATATTAGTGCGATATAGATCTTGTTCCTTAGTAGGTAGTGATGGAACTCGGGTCTGTGGTAGCCTATGCCGTTGGCGTTCCAATTTTCTTGAACGAC
Organism: Volucella zonaria; assembly: GCA_963966105.1. Taxonomy (NCBI): domain Eukaryota; kingdom Metazoa; phylum Arthropoda; class Insecta; order Diptera; family Syrphidae; genus Volucella; species Volucella zonaria. The sequence goes on along the minus strand of OZ014530.1, from coordinate 313,202,630 downwards.
GTTTATTGAGGTTCTGCTTAGTTGGTCTAGTTTGCTGCAAGTACATATGTATCCCAAGAAACTAGATGACTTTGCAGAGGCAATACTTTCTCTACTTTGCAGTGACAAAATATAACTATGTTGCATCAACTGTTCTACTTACGTGATGACCTCTAATAAATGAGAAATATACGAAAGAGAGTCAGAAGAGCTAAGTTTGGGTACTTTTAAAGAAGAAACTGAACATACCCCTGGATATAAAATTCGATTGCAGTAAGCCAGAAAGGCCGAGCAGATCAAGTACCTTCTACGGCACTCATATTTATATTGAATTCTTTTCTGTACAGAGCTCGTCTGATAGTCTTATGCTTAGCATTGTAGGTGCATATCTGCAAATGTTAGTTCTGCCCACGGACCATTAAGTGTTATTTCCATCAGTTCGCTGATCTGTTAAAATTTTCCCCATTTTAAAGTTGTCAATTGTTCTTCCATCACTTCGTGGACGACAACGTGATCGTAGATGTGGTATGAGCCTTGATTGCTTTTTATGGTAAAACTGACCAGAGTTAGATAACAGTTACTGAGTTTTCTCGTTTTTTTTTTTGTTTACTTCACGTTGAAAGGTGGAAACCTTGCATGAGACACCAATGGGCCAATGCCCATCGGTATCGCCAGATTCTTAGCAGCTGAAACCACCTCCACATGAACAAACTGATTTGTGCCCCCCGTGGTATGGCGTTACTCGTACTTCGCGATTAGCCTCACGTTGACCCTCTAACCGTCTAAAGTCGCTGTGAATATGCACTGCTATATCACCAACAAGGGTCCAGTTTTCCTCGTTTTTGAGCAAATATGCAACGATTCTATCGGATGTGGGCCACTCTACAAATTATTCCCGTAAAGCTATCCTCTCGTCTCTGTAAAGTGGATAGTGAAAAAACACCCGTTCCGAGTTTTTCGAGACAGTTTTACAATATGGACAGTTTGGGTTTAAAGATATATTCCGGGAAACAGCCATGGCCCGTCAAAGCTGAGTCAAGCAGTCGTTTGTTTCGTAGTGATTTTGATTAATCCATACATTAGTCCTTGGTATAAGACGTCCGTCTTCCTTTTAAGGATAAGCTCCATTGTTTTAGCCAGGTTTCAATACTACGTGTTCTTTCGTATTTTCTTTTTTCGTCGCTTACCCTCCTATTTTGGACTCGCTCGCTTTTGAGTCTTACTATTTCGGCAGCAACTATGTCGACAGGAAGCATTGAATATGTGGCAACTCTCAGTGTGCCGAGGTGGTGTGCAGAATTAAGAATTAATCTTTGAGGCATTTGATCATTTTTCCGCTGCGCACACGGGTATAGAACTCGAAGAAGGAGTCTTTATTCTGCTTTGAGCCTCCGATATTACTCATCAGTTTTGTAAGTGCACTTACAGTTTTCGATGATTTTTCACATCCCTGCTCTAGTTGATGTTCAAAACATGATGATGTGGAATACCGAGAGTAACTTCAGGGTTATAGAGGAGGTTTCTATTCCAAAAATAGCTCATTATCATTTTCTGAAGGTAGTTCGATAATTCCGTTCGATAAAGACAGCTCATAATCCGCTCCGAGTTTGCCGAGTTAAATGCATTTTTCACATCCAGGATCATGATGGCGCAATATTTCACCGTTCCTCCTTTCCAGCTCCTGAACTGCATTGTATTTCGAGCTATAGTTATTGTCGCATTACATACACTGTTGACCGTGACTTACGAAAACCGTATTGGTGTTCCGATAGACATCCTGCTGTTTCAATGATTTTACAAACCGTATCAAGCAAACAAATAGGTCGATAGAACGAAGGATGATTTGGATTCATTTTCCCCTTTGACAAGAGCAATAGCAATTCACGATTCCAAGGGTTAGAAAAATCGCCTTCTTGAAGACATGCGCCAAACATTTCGGCAAATAAGCCCGGTCGAGCTTTAATAGAGGTCTTTGAGGCTTTATTAGGATCACCATCGACTCCTGGTGATTTTTTGTTGCGCAGCTTTTTGCATGCTTCGCATGTAATCATACTCGTAGGTATGGGGGTATTCTTGAAGTGAATTTGATCAACCAGTTCCTTTCCTGGCGTGAAAATGGAGCCACAAATATTTTTCGCATCATTATGGGACATGTTGCTTCTCGATATGCCCTGCTTGTACAATACACCTGCTGGTCGTCGTTACCACTATGTCCGGTGACATACCGATCTCAGTTCCGTGATTTCGGGGGTCCACTAGTATACAGGTAGTCGGTGTTTTTCCATTCCCAGCCTAGACATTGACGCAATGCATTGACTACTACCCGCTATACCGGTTACGATACGGATTAAGAAATCCCCTGCGGTTCTGACTTCAATTATCGCCTCGTTATCGACGAAGCTTATAAGATCTTCATCAGGGGTACTAATATTCGATTTAGACCATTTGAGTGTTGTCCGGTTACTGCAGATTACTGAACTGGTGCCGGCGGTAAACATTATGATTGCTATGCGTATAATGATCACTCGTGCGCCAATTATAATCAATTATATCAATGATTGAACCTGATTTTCCTATACTAAAGGTATTTGTATTTTTAATGTTAGTTAAAACAACATCCTGACAGGAAAGTGTATTAAAAAAAGCCGACCCTCTGCGATTTGTATATGGACTGGCCCACTCTGTCTGTGCATTAAAATCGCCTTCGAATATAACAAGACTCTGGCCAATAGCGTCAGCAACTAGTCTGTGCAAGATCATTTCAAAGCTTTCATTGGTAACGCTAGGTGGTATATGACAGTACCTATTATATGTATTAGATATACTGTCTATCTTAGCATGTACAAAATAATCCTCAGATTGCTCCGAGTGTTCCTGGATGGAAGCGTTTCCGCAAACCCAAATCGCTGCCTTGTTTGTTGCGTCGGTGAGCAAGTTACTTCTACATCGTTAGGTTTCTACATTGCTCGCAGAGAATGGCTACGTCTATTTTGAATTCACAAAGAGCTTTTCCTAGGAAGTCTTGAGCCGCTTCGAAGTAATTTAGATTTAGCTGCATATATTTTGGGTATAGTTCCGAGCGCGTTTTTATATTCTGGGCTTCTCCTGCTAACGGTTATATGCCCATATTCGATGCAGTTGGCTTTGTAAAGCAAATACGAGTACTTTGATCTGACTTTGCTGTCTTTCAATTTGTGGTCGTTTTCCCCGCATCTCGTGCACAAATAATTTCGGTCGTTAGGGCTTTTGCAAGTTTTTGCAAAGTGTCCGAACTCGAAACATCTAAAGCATTGTTGCAACACAGTTTTTTCACTTTTTCGGCAATAAACCCAACCGATCTAGACTCTCCTGATTTTTTACAACTTGCTCCCAATTTCTGCTGCAAGGTTTATAGTAACTGTTTGCGTTCCACCGTAAGCTTTACTCACGTTCTTAATCATCGTGGTTTTAAGTTCGAAATTCACTTGATCCTTAAAGACGACGCAGATTTCCCACTTGCGTAATGCACCAAACGATGCCATTTCTTCTAGTGCTTCCTTAATTTTATCTTTATAGAGCGCTGTTGTTGAATTCGCCGATTTGTTTAGAGAGAGCAGGACACCACCGCCTACAGTTTTTCAGATCGGCTGACATTCGTCTCTGCTTCTTGAATTGTAGGATCTGCCTTTATTTTCCGAAGCATGTCACAATATGATAAATCTCCGGCTTTCTTAATTACAATATCATCTGGGTGCTATGCCTTTTTAGAAACCGTTGCTGCTTTTTCCTGGGTACCTTAAACCCATGCATGTGCCGACTTTTCTTCTGATTTTTTTCTCGTCTTAGGCTTGGGAGTACTCTCCCTGCCTGGTAGTTTAGCTCAATCTCTGCTATTGTTCTCGTTTCTTTTTCTCAGTGAATTTATTCGCGACTTTTTCAGAGCAGGTGGCTTAGACGTTGTGTTTTTGTCTATCGTCTGTGTTTCTTTACCAATCGCGTTGCTTGACGTGTTTACTTCGGTCGGGATTTCATCCGTTTGTGAACATTGTACCGAATGGATCTTAAAAAAAAAATTATACGAGTAGCTATCTACGTCGTTTTGAGACCACGGTATAATGATTTTCCTATTGCCAACGCTTTTGTGTGAAGCTGTTATCTGACTTCCATAGAGACACTGGCCTTCCAGCCGATTTTTGTAGAATTTTATGTTATTTTGTCTCGCGGGTTTCTCTCAAGCTTTTATTCATTACCTAAATTTTGAAGTAATATTGTAGTACTACTATGTATCATCCACAATCTCTATTGTGATATTCCTCATGGCAGAGGGCAAAATTTCAAAGGACTTCTTTGGTGGAACGATCGGAAAGCATTGTCTAAACGAAAACCCGTCTGAAGAAGACTTAGTCTAAATGACTTTGGTGAGTAACGAAAAATCACTATGGCTAACACACATGAATATAAACAAGAAGTATTGCCGTCACCAGATTATAAAACAGTCAACCTAGTTGATTATGTTGCGAATGATGCGATGCAAGGCACTCCTGAAATATTATAGATAGCCGAACATTCCGAACAGCCCATGTTGACTCGGATCACTATGTACCTAGTTGCTGCCAAAGTACGTCTACAGATATCTCAAAAATTTCAACAACGTTTTTCTCTTCTGCGATTGCTGTGTCAACATTTTGACAATGTAACATCGTAACATCGTAATATCGACGCCAAAGCGCCGTCAAGGAGAGAAGAACATCAGCTTCTAGGGAGAAAAGCTAAATAGCATAAGGAGCGAGAGTTCGAAGAAATGGATATTTGCTACTGGAGAAACAACATTCGGAAGCAGAACGTTAATCCAATAATTTATCGAAGTGACAATGAAAATTTTGTAGTGGAGTCAAAGTCGGTGCTGAAGATATGGAAGAACCAATTTTGTAGATTGTTAGCCGCCAGAGATGATGTAAATTCCTTTGTCGTGCAAAACGAATCATTCAACTTGTGCGGTGAAAGCCAAGATTTCCGTCCACCCGAACAAAACGAAGCGAAAATAGCAATATCTAAACTTGCTTGTAAGCATAACAAGGCTCTCAGACCATACGGACTATTAGGCGAGCTATCTAAAGCAGCAGGAGATGCCTCGGTTGGGAGCATACACATACATACCAAATATTGGGAAAAAGTGTGTATGTACAATAATGTAGTAGTTTGTGGGGACTTTAACAGAAATCTTCTATTGAGTGACTCATATGAACTCACAATAGCCAATAGTTTGAATCCTACTGATTGATCTCGTCATTGTGTCTGACCCTCTGTCAGTTCTCCTATTCGACCGAACTTCCTTAGAGGCATTTCCGAACACGATCTGCTTTTTTGCGCACTAGATCTCGTGTTCTCTCATACAGCTTCTCCAACAAGCTGCATCCAGCTTGGTCCCGCGGGAGCAATGCAGGTTAAGTGCTAATCCGAACAGAAAATTGGATTATTTTCAGACGCTTATTGAACATCTTTACAACGTATATGTGCCTACCAAAACTGTTTTTGTCCATAATAAAGCCTGCCCATGGTATACTGATGAGGTTATTAGTGCAATCAATAAAAGAACAAACCTTACAGTAATTGGAAGCGCATACGCTCTCCCTTCAACTGGAGTATTTTTCAAACTGCTGCAACAACTACGATTCGTGCGTCAAAGCGTAACTACTCGAATGTCTCCTCTAAACTAAGCACTTCCTTACCTTCAATAACTTTATGGAGAAACCTACGTCAGATTGGATTGATTGGCAATAGTAGTCGTAGTTGTATTCTAGACATAAATGATCTCAAGGATTCCTTCCTGTCAAATGATGTTGAACCTCACAGGTTTGACTATAATACGATCGCTTCTACAACGTTACAACATCAAGCTGATTTTGAGATTATAACTGAGATAGATATCGTAAGTATTATCAGGTTCCACTTCGTTTTGTGAAAGTTACTTTGCCGCACATCATAAGTCATTTAACGCACATAATCAACGCATGTATAATGACTTCCACCCTTTCTTTGGCCTAGAAATGTGCGAAAAGCATTCCTGTCCCTAAGAAACCCAAAGCAGCTAGTGCCAATGATAACAGGTCTATCAGAATTCTACCATATCTCTCTAAGGTTTTGAGAGAGTATTGGCGATGCAAATTCAGAATCCTGTTTAATCCTTGCTGAGCCACCTTCAATCCGGGTTTAGAACAGGATTAGATGATATAAGGACTGAATTTGATAAGGGATTTGTAACCTTGCTCTGCCTTCTTGACTTCGCAAGGGCCTTTGACAAGATCAATCACTCCACACTTTGTTGGAAACTGCGACATTATTTTGCGTTTAGTGACAGAGCTGCAAGGCTCATCGGTAGCTTTTTGAGTGATGGGTTGCAAAGGGTAGCTGTAGGCGATGCATGCTCTGAGTTTAAACCCTTGGTGCAAGGTGTACATCAAGGTTCAATTTTAGGGCCCCGTCTATTCATCTCTACGCTAATGATGTGCAACTTTATTCTTCGAAGACAGCTAAATGATGGGACAGCTTGTTTCACAGTTAAATGAGGACCTGCTAGCGAGCAAGTATATGCCAAGTCATACCTATCTCTTACAGATCTCTTGAGCTAGCTTCTGTGCTAGATATCTTACTATTATGCACTAAAATTAAGGTAGCTAACACTGCAATAGGTCTCGGCTTTGTCATAAATCGAAATCTATCTTGCCACAATCACATCAATGTTGTTTATGGACGTTTGCGCAAATGGTGGATTTCAGATAGTTTCACTCCGCTTAAAACCCTTAGAAGGCTTGTTCAAACACTCAACATGCCTATAATATCATACGCAGAAGTAATATACAGCGGCCTCGACTCGCTTTCTTTTCATAAATTATAAGCAGCTTTCAATGGCACTGTAAGGTATATTCACCATCTAAGCAGGTATGATCGAATCTCTACACATGCGAAAGATATTCTAGACTGTACACTACAGCAGCACATGAAAATTCGAAATTGTATATTTATGCTCAAAATTATTATTACCCAATCACCGCCCTTCCTCGCTGTACTATTAAAGACAATGGCTTAATGTATACCTTTTTTTTTAAATAAATTGAATTGAATATGCTTGACGAATTAATCTATCTTATTTAGGATCCACAATAAAGGAGACCGTCCAAACTGCGTCAAGTGTACGGGCATCAGTCTCCTTAACACCTCTTACAAGATTTTGTCGTCGATGTTGTGGGAATGACTGTGAGCAATTGTCAACGATCTGAATGGCCTACGTCAGTACAGTTATAGGCCTGATTAAACAATTAAACAAACATTCACATTACGATAGATTCTAAAGAAATCCCGGAAGTTCAGGTGCGACATATGACAGTATCTATGGAGGCAAGGTATAGCGATCCATGTCCTATTTTGGTGCTCCTGCTAAACTCGCGAGATTGTGTAGAATAATAATGGAGAACACTCGCTGCTGTATTAGGATCGCAAGTATTTTTACCAAGAACTTCCTTAACACCGTGCTTGTGAAACGGAAAAATCGTAAGCCAACGCCAGAGGCACTTTTACCCGAAAGTCTGGGCAATGACTTTCATTCGGTGGTGGCATTTATATCATAGCAGAACACAGCGACAGGAAAAATGGATTTAGCTGTTAATGAAGGTAAAACCAAGTATACGCTGTCAAGAAGAAGGAACTCACTTCTTCGACGAATTAGACAGACTGTCAAAATTGAAAGATAAAGCGTCCCCCTCTTGGTATAATCGTAGACTCCGCTCTCTACGAAACAAAAGAAACAAGTTATGGGCAGTATTCCTTCGTACCCACTCTTCTTTCGACTACTCAAATTATTTAGGTACTTATCTTAATTTCATTGAACTCTATAACTCACTCTATCAAAGCTACCTGAATAGTGCGCAAACCAGTCTCATAAATGACCCCAAGTCCTTTTTTCAATTTGTCAGTTGCAAAAGTAAGGCTGATGGTTATCCTTCCTCCCTGGCTTTCGAAACCAAATCTTCAAGTAGTCTTCCTACCATCGCCAACTTTTTTGCTACATTTTTCAAAAACTCATTTCCCAACAACTCCTTCGTACCAGATCCCTCTTACGAGTACTACAATGATCTACCAAATTTCTCCATTGGTCCCTTTCTCACTCAAAATTTCGATCCTGTAGTTACTAAATCTTAAAGTTGAATTTGTACCTGGCCCAGATGAACTCCCCGCCGTGTTTCTTAAAAAATGCTCTTCCAACCTGTCTCTAGCCCTTTCCTGCCTTTTTCGTCTATCCCTCACACAGGAAGATTTGGAAGACCTCTTTTATAATCCCCATATACAAAAAGGGATCTAAGCATCAAGTTATTATTGCTAAACTCTCTCAGATACCTAAACTCTTTGAAAGCATTTTATACGAAGCCTTAAGCTTCAAATGCAAGCTTTCCATTTCGCCACCTTTACTAAAAAGTAGATCAACTACCACAAGCCTAGTTGAATTCGTGTCTTTTGATCCTCTTCAAATTGACTGCTCTTGGCTTTGTGCCTTTTTTATTAAACTGGATTTCATCTTACATGATAAACCGTTAATATAGTCTTCGATTTAGATCCGCACTTTCTGTTCCATTCCATTCCTGGCCTCATCTGGAGTTCCACAAGGCAGTCATCTTGGCTCTTTTCTCTTCATTCTTACTACACCCTGAATGACTCGAACTGCAACCAACTTCAGACTGCTATAGTTTCCAAACCGTTCATGACAGTGAGCTCAAATTTTGACACATGACAGATAATTTTATTATTTATAAGCCTTTTAAATGCTTTGCGTCTCAGTTGTGTTGAAAATTTTTTATTCGCGATTGAATTCAAACGTGATAGTGTGATTGCTTTATACTCGTATTTGGCTAGAAAACCACATGTAGCTATCGTTAGAGCCCTCCAGCACCTGAAAGTGAATAAATTATTTGTGTCTCGAACCATAGCTCGTTACCGTGATACTGGCAGGGCAGCGTTGCAAAACGCCATGGAGGTGGTCATAAAAAAACAGCAACATCGACAGAAATGGTTCGGAAAGTGAACGCTCGATTTGAGCGAAATCCGCGTCGAAGAGGAAGAAAAATGGCTCGTGAGCTCAACATATCATTGGAACGGATGCAACACATACTGAAAAATGAACTTGGGCTCAAGCCATTGAAGCTCAAAAAACCACACGATCTCACACCGCAACAGAACAAAGTTAGAGTCGAAAAAGCGAAGCAGTTGCTACACTTGCACGAAAGTGGTGAGTTGCCGAATTTGGTTTTCTCCGATGAGTCGCCATTTGTTATCGAGCAATATGTTAACAAACAAAATGACCGAGTTTACTTGCAGAGAGGTCCTTCGAAAATTTACACCTTCGGACGGCCACCAGAAAGCAAGCAGCACCGATGGTTATGGTCGCTCTCCGCTCGTATTTTTGGACCGTGGCGTCAAAATTAATGCGATCGTATAACGTGAAACTGTCTTAGAAGCAGTATTGAAGCCTTGGGTAAACAATCATTTCGGTCGGAGACCGTTGATATTTCAACAAGACTCGGCACTGTCTCACAAAGCGCGCGTCAACCAAGATTGGTTAAAAAACAATGTTCCACACTTCATTTCTTCGACACAATGCATTGCAAATTCTCCGGATGCAAATCCGTTGGATTTCTCTGTCTGGGGTATTTTGAAGGCGAAGGTTGGCACTAAAAAATACCAAAGTTTGGACCATCTCAAGCAAGCACTTCGCCGGGAATGGGCCAAAATACCGCAGAGCCACTTGCGTGCAGCATGTGATGCTTTCGTCGGCAGTCTCAAGGCCCTTATTCGCGCTAAAAGTGGACATATTAAAAACTCCTGATACAATTTGAAAATTGATGATGATATAGCCAAATGTCAATCTATAACCTTCTCACGTAAATGCAACCTGTGTCCTTTCCGACTTTATTTTCTCCATGGTCAACCAATTTCCCTGGTTCAGTCTTTTCAAGACCTTGGCATATTATTCGACTGTGAGCTTAATTTCTGTTCGCAAATCGATAAGATGATCCTCAAAGCCAACTCATCACTTGGCTTTATTAAACGGTGGTCCAAAGAATTTTCCAAACCGTGTATAACCAGATCTCTCTATGTTATTTTGTTCGCCCCTTGCCAGTCAAGCTTGGTCCTCCTTTCACCGAGTTCATGTTTCCCGAATCTAGGGTATTCAACGTCATTCCTCGAATTTTCTCTTCGTCGTCTGCCCTGAAATGACTCCTTATCTTGCCTCCCTATCAGGACCGTCTCAAACTTCTCAATATGAATTCGTTAGAAGAACGTAGGAGTACTGTTGACATTCTCTTCATTCATCGACAGCTCTCAGGTTCCGAAATCTACGTTGTCCTCGTCTCTTCTATCTGTCGGTCCACCGCACCTCTTATGGCTCCAACGAACCAATCTCCCGCATGCTCCGAACTCAAACCTCTCCCTTTTTGATTTCCACGTGAGCACTCCTCGTCTCAAACAAGATCTCCTCCATCACTTCCTTGGTCCCTAGCTCCTAAGTCTTTCTGTTAGTTTTTAGTCCTAGTTTTTAAGTTGAATTAAGCTTGTATTCAGCCAGTAAATGGGGGCTTTAACCTCCACTAAATCAAATCTGATAATGACAATTCAACAGAAGTCAAATGAAGATTTACACTTGCCAACCGCTAGTTCTTTTGCCTTAGAAGGTGATTGAGTAATAAGGCGTTGTTGAGACTCTCTATATTCTAAAACCTCTATCATACCAGCTCTGCTCTCTATTGCAGAAGGATGGACGATACATGGTATAGGAAAAGGTTCTTCGAAATATTTTTGGTCACATTTGCGTGAACGGGCTTTCATGCGTTCTAGTCGCTTGAAATTTTTAGGACTTGTAGAGCAAAGGAATATTGACTCTCTGCCCGAAGAAACACCACAGTTGAGCAGGACAGCCTTAGGTGACACACATAAGTAAAAGTGGATCTCAACCATGGTGCATGGTTTATTAAGTCGAAGACCACGTTTAGTGTATGGGTTTATCCCAGTTCCATCCGCGACTGTACCGCTATCTGTAAGATTATTTACAAATTCACTGTGGTATTCGGATGCTAAAACGGAGCAAATTACTTTTTCAGTGTAAAGTGTCACATAAAATCACAGACAGCATACATTCCTTCTAATGTCTTAAGTGAATGTCTCAAAGTTTGTCCAGCGTGCGATAGATTCAACTTAAACTTAGATTTACTACCCACAAGGCTAGTCACACTGCCAACCAGCAGAAAAGCTGACTTCTCCATCATCTCCATCGAACATGACGAGAAAAAATACAAAAAAAACAAAAAAACAAAAACAAAACAAGAATGTGTGCGCGTAATTAATTGATTATAAATACTCGTAGTCGTTGTCCCAAAAGGATTATGTTTCACTTAACGATCGAGTAATAACGTTTTACACGGACCGGGACCCCTACCAACAACGGCTGGTGGTGCTCCGATCGCGATCTCTTCCTATCTTATTCCAACTCCTACAATTTTCTGACCCGATCTTGCGTGTTATGCGAGTGTTTATGGCGATTTAGTCAATCCATTTGGCTCATAAAATTTTTTGATAGCTAAATTTTGTAAAAAGTTGACGGTTGGAGTTCGAATCGAAGACGAAAAAAATATTCAATTTCGTCAACAAAGTAATACGGACTGACTGGATGTTGTTTACTACTTCGAACAATTAATTGAAACGATCGCGGATACGAAGTACGAAGTATCCGTCTATCATCCGTATAAGGTCACCAGCAGTCTGTCCCGTGAATTATGAACGACTTCAATTTATCGTTATTGTTGGCAATTTGGACTTCATTACGAGTTCGGGGAGATGAATTTCAAGGTATCTGTAGATTCGGGGCGACTGTTTGTGTATCTCCTTGTCTCGACTTTAATGGGTCGGACTTCTTGAATTTAATAATAAGCCGGTCAATATCGGTGGTAACACACCTATTTATAGTCGTATTTGAATTCACGGAGTGAGGTGCTTTATTGGGTGGATGATTCTCTGGCTGGCATGGAATAAGTTAGAAATTTTATTGCCTCATAAAGTTGATAGTTATTTAGCAATTTGCATGGCTAAATTGCATGGCTTATTTCGACTTTTGATGGGAAATTGATGGAATTTTGTGCTGTTTCGACTGGGTGGGACGACCTTAAGCGGCAGATTTATTGATGTCCAAGTACAAGTTAGGGCCAAGTTACAATATTAAGAACTCTAGCAATTGGAGTCGTAAAAGTTGACAGGGCGACGACTTTTATGAGTTTTTAAAGAGAGAAAATATCTTAACTTATCTTAAGCTGATTTGTAGGTAGTTTTATGGGTTTGTAACAAAAAACAACCGTCAATACATTTTTCATTTATGGGCTTTCCATTTATCTTATGGGGTAGTACGGCTATAAATTTGAATCGGCCACTTTCAAATTAGATAGAGCTGGCATAAAAAGGTGAAAACTTTATCCAGAGGGCTTCTATAGTACGTTTCGTTTATCAAATTCTTTCGAGAATGGCATGTACTGGCAACCTTGCTTTCATCGCCTGCTAACTGTTGACATCAAGACAATGCTACATCAATTGGTATTAACTACGTTAGTAAATTGATTGACTGATCAGCAAAATCGGAGATAAGTGCACAGATCTGAAGAGATCCATTACTGCATTAATGGTGGTTAACATAGTGGTTCCTCATCCCGGAAAAATGAAGATTATTTCAAGTGGAACACGATGTTTTTTAGCTCATATTTAACACGAAATTCTACGAAGAAAATAGGCTTCCAGTGTGTTGATCAGAAAGAAACGCAACGGCATGTAAGAACCTGCTAGATAACACAAATTCTTAAAGTTAAACTACTCCAGCAGAACCAAGTAAAGACGAATGAGGCGTGGCAAGTGTATGTTCTTCAGTTCTCCATGTTAAAAAAGCAAAGTAGACAAGGAGATCTTCAGACAAATTTGCGCCCCGTTCCGGGATATGGCACAAAGTCAGCTAACATGACTTTCTGAGGTTTCTGAGTCATATATTCTCCGTCACACCTCTTGCATACAGGATCAAATACACGTCAAAGAATTTTTCTGTCGAAAGTATTTTTAAGTTGTTTTTTTCCCAGGACTTGGCATCATATAATAAGAACTGCAAAATCAGTCATGTATTCTTCGAGCATGCATTTCATCTGCAAGAGCTTTTAAACCATTTGCTTTGCCAAACCGAGGTAGAAGCGGTTTCCTTAGGAAGGTCTTGGTTGAATTTTGATAAGGTTATCACTTGTATACTTTTTGAATACCATATTCCAAAGTAGGTGAACAACAGTGACATTCTGTCCTTCTTTCAGTGTAGCTCTTATAACTCGTAAGATAACTTTATTTATAAGTCATATAGAGCTGTGCATGCGTCCTACCAAGATATCAGACTTACAGAACTGTACACATTCTGCTGATAAACCATCAGATCCAGCAGATTTAATAGCTGCCACAGACCCTTCTATACCACTTCCAATTATTCAATCATTGCAAGTGAGGGCTGTTTTTGTGAATTTACTTTCTCAACATTATGTCCATTTGGCAACTGCTGAAAAGCTGCTCAGATCATTGACAATTTCGTGCGCAACTAGATTTCCTTGAAGCCAGTTGCCAGCTATCTGACTTTATTATAGAACCAACGGATGTTGTTGTATGTTGTGATGCCCGGGTGGGTTCCTAGTTTTGATTTCCACTTTCCGTCTCCCCGGTTGTCGTTTTGAACCTGAGTGGGCCTAAGCCATCGTGTTACATCCAGGAATCTGAAAAGAGGTGTAAGCGAAGCAGCAGATAGTTCTAAGAGATCGTGGAAGTAATAACTTCCTAAAGACCTTTGCCTCAAATTATTGAGGCTGGGACAGTGATACAAAAAGAGGCGGGTGGCCTTCCGTGAGCCTATGTCCCCTCTGCAGAGGTCGTCGTCGGTAAGGCGCAGTTTTATTTCATGCGCCTCCAGAAGATTATGGCCTTGGCCTGCGAGCAGTTTAGCAAGCGTAGATAGTTTAGCTCTGCATTCCAAAGAAACTTACATATTCTGGATTTGCTGCGTTTCGGCCATAGTTGTCTTGAGGTCTCGCATGTTCCACCTTTCATTGGCTTTTATTTGTATCGTTCGCTCCAATTGCATTCTCAGAGTGCAGAGTGGAAGTTTGATACTTTGATGTGGCAGTTCCCTTTCTAGGGAGGATCCATTTCAAGTAAGCCCGTCTGCATGCTCATTGCCTCTCACACCTTTGTGACTAGCGTAACCTTTTACTGAATGCAAAGAACCTTAAACTTTTCGCGACTGCGCTTCACAAGCTTCGACTTGGCTTCGAATGCCGCTATGGCCTTGATGGAAGTCTGGCTGTCAATAAATATGGTAATATTCTCGTGGGATATTGCTTTTATTGCTGCAAGTTTGGCTGCTTCTGCTACAGCCGATATCTCAACCTGGAAGACACTACTGTAGTTGGGCAGTCGTCGTGACCATCGTAACTTCAATTGATTGGACAAGATTTCGGAGCGGATTTTGTCTCCATTTTTGATCCATCCGTGAATCTGGGTATCCAGTCTTATAACATTTGGTTCCTGTCCCATTCCTCTCTGTTTGGGGAAATGCAGGCGAATGTTATTTTAAAGTCGTGGGGTAGTATGTAGTCCGTATTGGATCATAAACCCAGTTCATTTGTAAGGATGGAAGCGTTACGATTACGTTACGTTAGCGATTCTTGCATGTATAGATCTACGTCTAGGAGGCCGACAATATATTTTCCAGTCCCGCCGATGGTGTCGTTCTCATGGCATGAGTCGTGCCTACACATGCAATCCTCTGTACATTTGTCATTAACCTAAGGGTGCTAGTTTTATTTGTGGATTACTAAAATACCAAGCCTAAGTAGGTTAATTTGGGTCTGACCACAGTCACGTACATCCTTAGCACAATCTTGGGGCTAGGTCCCCATTCTCTTTCAAATATACGGCTGCAAGCATGTAAGGCGATGTTGTTTTCTTTACACGTTCTTCGAAATTGAGCTTCCAACTCAGTTTGGTATCTGGTACATCTGTTTTTTGTGGGTGAATTCCCAGCCCATGGAGCCTGGCCCAGTCTCCAAGGATTCTAAGGGTATAGTTTAGAATTACGCCGATCATGAGGAAGTTGCCGGTAGCCATAAGAAACACATCATCCGGCTATGCAGTGACTTTTGTTTCTTCACTTTTCAGATTCAGAAGTATTTCATTAGCCACTAGAGTCCACAGAAGGGATGATATCACTCCGCCTTGAAAGGTGCCCCTTGAGTTGTTGACCCTCAATACCGTGTTACCTAGTTTTTTTTATAATTTACGCACGCTCAAGGGATTTAAGTAGCTTTAAAATGTTTGCACACAACACGGGCGAACGAAAATCAGGAAGGATGGAAATAAATAAATGTTTGAATGTCATAATGACTAGGAAATAAAGAGCTAGTGTTGCATTGATATTCCTGTTGTGAATCCTACAGGTTATCAGGTACGTTAGTGCAGAATGAACTCCAGAATTTCCAAAGTTTATAGCGGGAATTTTGACATTGTTGCAGGCTCTTTCGATGTCAAGGAAGATGGTTAATGTGTGCTCTTTGCGTAAAGACTTTTTTCAATCGTTCTGACAACTTTATGTAGGGCCGTTTCCGTGCCTTTGACATTTGTATAGCCATACTGTGTTGAGACTAAGTCGTCTGGGTGCAGATTACTTCGAATATGAGTCTCAAGCAGGTATCCTAAAATTTTTTGAAATGTTTGATATTAGGCTTATGAGCCTGAGACGTTTCGAATGGGTATGGCTGGGCTTACTAGCCCAGGGAATGAAAACTACTTTTACTTCCATCCAGCTCTTTGGCACATATTCACACTTGATACCACTGCTTAATAGCCTTTTTAGGAGTAGTATTACAGCCTGCTTTGTTTTGGATGGTAGTCCAGGGGATTTGTAAGCGGAGAATGCGTCAATGACCAAGCTATTTTCTTTTCTTGTCCTTAGCATCTAAAACTTTGACTTTTTAAAGCTGAGTGACTGTGGCATTTTGTCTTCCTTCACAGGATTTTCTTCTCATTCATTCTTTCGATTCAATACCTTTTCTGAGCTGCCCTTGGGTCAACTCTTTCCCGTATTTCATGAGTTGCTGGTAACCAAGGACGGCAACCTTTCTCAAATATAGTGATACTGAAACCAATGTTTGCTGCCTGCTGCGAAGAGTGAGAGCACAGCCTGGAGTCTCTCACTCACCTAATCTTTATAATTTTTGGCTATTCCAAGCATGATAAGGTCTCCAGCTCCAGCATAAAGTCCCCTGTTGGGCCACTGGCAACATTTTTTTGCTGCGACGAGACAGTACGGTGCGAACGATTATGACAGACACTGAGCAGCGTCAACCTGGTGGTGCCCAATGCTCCTTCTATGACTACACATCAATTGTACTTATTTCACATTCACGTGGAAGCCGTTGGGTGCTGGATTCGTCCAACAGGATGTGACCTGCCAAACTTATAAGCGGAAGTGTTGAGCAGGAGAAAACAAAAACTTTATTCTTCACTGTCATGAATTAGCATCATTGAATTAGCAGTATCCTCAACCGTCAACTTGCTGTTGAAAAACGGAAAAAGGACAACATCGTTCG
The DNA here is from genome assembly GCA_963966105.1 of Volucella zonaria. Taxonomy (NCBI): domain Eukaryota; kingdom Metazoa; phylum Arthropoda; class Insecta; order Diptera; family Syrphidae; genus Volucella; species Volucella zonaria. Next base: position 313,185,975 of record OZ014530.1, on the reverse strand, counting down.
AAACTGCACATGAAGTGTTTGAACCTTAAGCAGATAGCGTGCAGTCGAACAATTAGGGAAGGCCCTCGACTGCTATAAAACAGATATCATAACCATTCAGGAAGTGCGGTGGTATGTCATATGATGACAAATACTACTGCGTCTATTTGGGTACGTGACTTTTGTGATAGAGTATTGGCTTTTCAATCAGATGTGTCGGCCTTCAACTCGTTTCTGATACCACCTTCTCCTATTACCTCCTGAAATCTTATTGTTATGTCCTGAATCGCCGTGTATACATATATAAATGCAAGCAACTAAAGGACATTGCAAAAGGTCTAATTAGGCCGCATTGATAAGAGTACTAAGTGTCACCTCTTAATGCAGTCTGGTCTAACCTAATGCACCAACTGAAATGAATCGCTGCTAGCATTAAAATAGACATTCTCGATCCATCTGGATCTGGCTTTTGCACCCAAAGTGACACCTATGATCGAAAAAAAAACAATGCTCTTTGACAGAAATCAATTTGAAGTCCTCACGAGTTACACATTAATACAATTAATTAATAAATTAGTTGAGTTTGGAAAGAAATGATAATTTACAACAAATCCATTGGCTTGCCATGCCAGTATCAATTAAGCCAGTTTCGATCTTCGATGTCTTGTGTTGTTCAATAAAAAAAATACTTAATTCGGCGATTTCTCATAAAATCCGGTGATCTTTATTAATTCGCTCATTAACGCTTCGCTGATATTTATAATTAAAGATTTATTATTCCTAATTAGTGTTTGAGGTCACTATTTGATCGTGTGTTTAACATTTTTTTTAAAACATTTCTCAAAGTCACTGAATTAATTTTGCTCTCAATTTAATATGGTGACACATATGTAAATTTCAAAATGTGATTTAAAACAAAAGAGGAACTAAGTTAAATGAGTGTTAGTTGTTAGCTTAAAGTGAATAAAGTTATAACGTGTACAAAGCGATTTTAAGGGTACGGCTTAGAGAATATTACCGAATTTCGATGCTCTGCTCCTCGCAAAATGCAATTATATGGATCAGATAAGCCTAACAAGTAATGTGGCTAATGCGTGATCGAGTTTCCAAGCGACGGGTGTGTGCAGCCTGATACGGGAGTAGGCCGCGCAATCACTAATATAATGCTCCGCAGAGTCGTCATTATGCATGATGTTGTGTCACTTATACCTAGGATACTAAGGTGCATAACCAAAGGGAAGTGTCTCGTAATGACGCCAGTAAGCAGTGGCTTAAATTTTAGAGACGTCGAGAAGTATTCGTTTGGTCTACCGGAAACCTGGGGAGTTATGCCATCTACACTTATGCTCAAAAGAAACCTAATTGCCAATGGAAGCCCTTACAGAAGACACAGGTAGTCGTAAGGTAGGGTCTTGTCCTTGATTTCAATTCCCTTGATACCATCGTGACCTGGATCCCAAACATAATCAACTCAGCATAAAGCTTGCATAATTGAATTAGCCCAAAAGTCATGAAAGGGTTCAACAAGTCTTTAAGCGAAGCCGCTGCAGATGTAAATCCTTGCACCAGTTCTTCACAATATAGCCCGTTCCCATCAGAATTGCGTATAACTCTGCTTGGAAGGCAAACGCAAGTTTTCCTAACGAGAAGTGGAATCATCCTCCAAAAAGACACTAGCGTAGTATGCTAAATCACTGATGACCCAACTGCACTCCTGGCTCTGATTCTAACCGAGACCATTGCTGGCCACTGGGAAAGTCAAGTTCATGTATTTTTACAGCTACAGGAGTCATGCTGTCATTACAGCAGACGACATGTCCATAACACAGTCATCGGACAAGGTCATTAAAACTTGTGTTACACCAAGGACAACTTTTATTTGAACGATAGATGGCCTTGTGAGTGCAGCCGATGATATGAATATCAGAAAGAGTGCGTCTAGCGCAGTGCCAAGCGTGGTAGAAAAAGCTTCCATGCAGGCGATACAGATCGTTCTTTAGAGACTGGAAAACGAAGCAGTGATATATTTTCGTGAAAGATTGTTCCACCAGACAATTATAGCTGTGTGGATGCAAAGAATACTTCTCAATGACAGGCCCTTGCCTTGCCGACAGCTGCATTGCACGGCCAAAAGGCCGAGAGCTCCTTGGAAGTTTGTTATCGAGGTTTACTCCCAAATACTAAGCTTTGCTACAGAAACGGATGGATATGCCTTTAAGAACTAGATGAGTCAACCCAGTAAGCTTCCTTCTTCCTTCTGAGGATAACCTCAGTTTTTAGGGGATTGACTGAAAGTCAATTTCTAGTGCACCAACATCTAAGGCTATCTGATAGCCTCCAGATATGATCCAACAGACAGTATAGTTACAGCATCTGCATATGCCGGAGCATAGGCGTCAGAACTAATGGAGTGACTCGATCAAACTGCACCATTGTAGTGAAGACAGAACCTCGTTTTGCGGGCAACCCTTACTTACCCGTGCCATCACATATTGGCCGCGGTCAGCATCTACAATCAGGCCCTTATTCACTGGCATTGCTTTAATCTAGAGACTAGTATTTCAGCTACACCGTGTTGTCTGGCCGAGTATCATATACGGGCGGATGATGCGCCGATGAAATCCCACTAAATGCCGACGAAAATGCCTGGCGTATTCCGTCTTGCCTGCGTTTTCAATTTTGCCCACAAGGTTTTAAAGTACTCCCGCGTTTACAGGCAATTTGGATATTAGACAGAGGATCCATTCGCAAAAAAGTTGTATGCACTTGAAGCTCGACCGTCATCTCTATGCTATTCAACATGAAGGAAGTCACATTAATAGATGTGAAGCTCTAGGCGAGCGTGTAGTCACGTTTATTAATCCTAGGTATAAAGGCTCTTCTACAGGGTTTCAGCCAGTACCAGGCTAGCAGTAAAGATTCATCTCAGAGTTTTTTTTTATATAATTATCCCTAAAATGTTTGTACACAGCGTGGCCAAAGGAAACTTAAGGAGGAAGAAAAAAGAGGTACCAATGTTCATTGGTCTTAAATGTTTGCAAGTTATAACGAGAGCTCGGCAGAGCATTCCATAAGCGAGTTGTACGGGTTAGGAGCGAATCACGATATTTTAGAATACGTCCAAAGGTGGGCTTTAGGGTAAACTGATGAGCATTCAGAGACGGGTATTGCGGCTGAAGTTTAGAAGGGACGGAATGCTACTGACGATTTCAATGGAGCACTGGTGGAGGAAAAAGCTGCAAAACGTGTGATAGAATAAAGTTTTCTGGATTAATTGGCTCACTTGCAGGTTCGGTAACAGGACGCGCTTATGAGCTGGTTCTGATTAGTTTACCTGCAAAGTGATTCTTAAGCACGAGGCGGAAAGTCTCTGCTTTCAACGCAGTGTAGATGCCATCAGATTTTCTGAATGATTCCAGTCTGGCTGATTTCACCGTTTGCTTCTATCTTTTCGTAAAAGTCTTTATAAAAGACACTCTTCCAATTACCATCTTACATTCTTCGTGCTTCGATTTGTAAAGATTCCAGTCTTGGTACAAGTTAGTCTTAAGTGACTTGTGCAGAAGTTTTCTGATTTATTTACGTGGTCGCTGCAAATCTGCGTTCCACAAAGGAGCTGTCGATCTGTAAAACTATTTGGTAGCTGGGCACGTCAGCTCAAAATACTTACTCAGATCATTTTTAGCTTTTGTTCTGATCTGAGTTTTTGGGGAGCATTAACAGACTAACTGATTTCCTCCTTAAAGCGCGTCAAGTTGTTTTTCCCCGGATTCATCCTCTTCAACAAGACCTCGCATCCGATTCTGAGTTCAATGTGCCTAGAGTCTGACAAAGAGACTCCCAATAGTGCTTTTCAGACGGTAATTTGCTTAGCGTTCTTACTGCCTTATTTTCCTTTCGATTGTTGACAGGAAGCTAACATTGTTGACAACCAGGTCGGACGATAGTATGCCATCTAGGAGATAATTCCATTTGCTACTGCCCCAAGCAATATACGTACATAGTATGGATGACTATTGATGGTAGAGTGGAGCAGAATTCATTGATTAATCAGTAAAGATTAGGAGTTCTTCTAAGACAGAAAAAGTAATTTGATTTTTTGATGTCACCACCCTTCCGACTGGCGATGGAAAACCTTCGAAAGTGGAATCGCGTCCTTATGAAAAAATCCTTCGTTATGCAAGCCCTCAGAATCTGCAGAAAATTGTAGATCCAACTCTGGCTGTCTACAAAGTAACAAGGCGTACAACGCAGTGAATGATGGGAACTAGGCCGTGTGATGAAAGACATCCTTTTGCGAATGCGTTGAAAGTCACTATAAAATAATATGGGTTGTACCAAGGTTAAAAGTTAGGCAGAAATACGGCCACACTCCTTCAAAAGATTATCAATTGTTACCCGCAGATTATTGGGCATTAGCTCAAGACATAATCGGTTTTTTTATTGCAGTATCTTGCTTGGGCTTGCCAAACAAAACACTTACAGTAAAAACAAGATATACCCAGATAGTCATAATATTTACAGATATTTTAACGCCCCAAAAATCTCTCAAATCATGTTTTACTACATTTTGCGACCGTGTAACAAAAAAAGGTCTACGATTTTCAACTCTTAAATACTTATAGGCTTGTCATTCTTTTTATTGCTTTCGTATAATAGAAACATCTTCCCATTGAACATTTTCCCAAGTATCTCGTAACCATGACAGAAAACAAATTTGAATCGCTTTGTAGTAAACACAGTGAACTAATCACCACCGATAGTAAATTCAGATGTGAAGACAAAACTGTAAACGCCACTCAACTCAACACCGTCCTCGTATTCCACATCTAACGTTGTACGACCCACTTTTCAATCCAAAAAAAACAAAAAAAACAAAAAAAAAACAAAACAGAAATCAAAGCAATAAAATAACAATAAAAACCCAACACTCCACCCATTCGGTGAATGGAAAAATTGTCGTAAATTTTCCCGGGTACCCTCTTTTAAAGTTTAACTAAAGCCGCAATGAAACACGGCTTTTTTCCTATTCCCAAACGTTTGAGATACTCCCAAACTTCAAACGGATACAAGTTACAGATACTTGAATGTGATTTCGAATCCGAATGAGCTCTCATACGCGGCGAATACGAATACTCGACACATCCGATATGGCAATTGAAAATAATTGATGCGACAAAAATCGCTCCCCAGGTGGCAGTATCTAATATTTTCCAATTTCGTTAGCACATCGTTTTCAAAACCGAGTTTTTATTTCGATTTTCTCGATTTTTATTGCCCCGATTGGAACAATCGAATAACGCCAAAAGCCATGGCAATTTATTCGAATTCCCCGGCAATAAAAAAATCGAAAAATTTCAAAACCAATGATTCCGAAGCTCTTAATTCGATGGTAAAGTGGATAAGCTCTTCAAAGCTGACGGAATTAAATACCCATACTGGGGTTTGGCTATGGAGATTGCATCTGAATTTGCATCCGAATCCGAATCCGAATCCGAATCTGAATCTGAATCTGAATCTGAATTTGAATCTCATGTGCCCATTTGGCTTAAACTCACATCTAAGGCTTTGTTTCAGATTCAGTTTGGTAAAAAGTGAGCGGCGCGACTTAAATGGGACTGACGGTTAATTAGACGGTGTTTTGCATAAATTCGTCAATAAATCGGTTTTCATAATTCCAATTCAAAAGATTGAATTTTGAGTGGAAGCCCAGATGACGATGGATGACGGCGGACAACGGACGACGGACAACGGACGACGGACAACGGACGACAGACGACGGACGACGTGTACGAATATACACTCGTATGACTAGCGGATGGTTATTTATACGGAACTGTGCATCAATATGGAAATTTAATTTCATTAGTGACATAATTTCGATTAGAAATTGGGGAAGTATCTAAACAAAAAAAGATCGTGTTTGCTGTTTGTTTTCTTGTCGGTTTTTATTTAAATTGTTGTTTACGATGGGACTGCGGTGGATTTTTGTAATCATCAATGGGAAAAGTTATGGCACAGGGCCTTTGAATATTGATCTACGATATGAGCTTGTAAATTAGTTAAAACTTTCAGTGACCTCATCATTGTAAATCATTTGCGTCTCAATTGAGATGTTTAGCCCAGTTTACACATAATTAAGACCGAAGGTTGAATTCGTTTAATAGAGATTGGAGATGGCATTGATTACAGGAAACTGAAAAAATTCGATTTAATTAATTTTCTTTTGTGACTCTAGAACTGGCTTAATATAGTATCTTCACGATCTTTAAAAGAATTATGGCTCCCCATGGGGTTGGGTTGTAGTTTATTCATATGGAGGAAATCTTATAGCTCTTTCGCACAATCACTTGAGAGATTCATCTAAAGAAATAAGAAAACAAAAAAAAAAAAACTGTCGGGAAAATTTATGATGATTATCTTGACTTCCATTCCGATAAACAGATAATGATGAACATAGGTATGTAGCTGTAGGTAGTCAGAGCCCTACCTTGTAGACAGCTAGCCATAGAAATATCGAAGAAATATTATAAAGAAATTTGACGTTTAACAACCGCAATAGCAAACGACTAGAACCTGTTCTCATCAAGTTTGCCAAAAATTTTCGAGATGCAATTGGAGGCATTATCAGCAAGTTATTAGAGGTGTACGCCGCATCTATCACCACAACGAAACCCTTGGTTTGACGACGACAAGAACACAAGAGGTATACAAGAAGGACGAGAGCTATTCACACATTCAGGAAGAACGTCGAACTTATAGAAACAAAACGAAAGAGACAGAGAAACGGGTAATAGGGACCATGGAGAGGTGGTTCTGCAGAAATGAAGTTCGAAACTTCTTCCAAAATTTGCCAAATACACTTACATATGTTACACCGAATAAAAACATGCGGAATAAGGACGGGAACGTAATAGTTGAGTCACAGTTGGCACTGGAAATTTGGCAAGATAGCTTCTGCAGACTGCTTAACAACGACGGCGATTAACATTCCACTGTTGGTGAGATTGAATCACTCAACGAAGATGGCTTCCGGCTGATAGGTTTTTTAATACGGTGACAAGTAACACTAGGTTTCAAATACAACGAATCCACACAGCAACATGGCGCACTTCAGATTGTCGAACCGCCAACCAAATCGACTATGTGCTAACATCGGTTTACAATTAGGGTCTACATATTTTTATTTTGTAAACGTTGCTCGCTAAATCACTGAACCACGACTAAATGGTAGACATTGACGAGCTAAATTGTAGTGACAGTTCACAAAAGGACATTAAGGGTGTGTATGCATAGTTCTTAATTGAAAACGTTCTTGATGCGAGGCAAGCATCAGACATTCTGAATGTGAAAACAAATGCCAACTCTGACCGCTTTCTTGTTGCAGTCAAATTCAGAGCTCGGTAGTCCAACGAGAAGAACCTGCGAACCGCCAGAAAAAGGAACTCAACATTGGAAGCCTTAGCATGACCGGAGTAGCCAGAGCCTACAGAGAAAGTCTGAACGAGAGACTCTCTGGTGTACATTCATCATTCACAAAGGCCAACAATTTGTTTAACCAGTATCGCGACATCATCACAGAGGTAGACGAGACCACTGTAGGCTACCAGCCACCATCGAAAAGGAGCCCTTGGTATGATGATGAGTGCGTACTCCGGGACAGAAAATGCACACCTACAAACGCTGCAGCGCAACACTAGGGCAGTGAGGGAAAAGTATCGAGCCAGGAGAAAGGAGGAGAAGAAGATCTTGCGTGAAAAGAAATGGTCCTACAAAGTCCCCCAATAGAAACAACATCCGGGTGTTTCTCAGGAAAGCTAAACGAATGGAAGCTGGCTTCAAGCTTGGTTCGCAGGCTCTTCGAAACAGTGATGGAAACCTAGTCACCGAAGCGCAGGGAATAGTAAATGTGTTTAAACAGCACTTCCAGTAGCTGCTCAATGGGCATCAGGTAGAGAAAGTGATAGCGCAGGAAGAGGACCCACATCCATTCTGACCCAAACTGATCCAGCTCTGTCACATGACTCTGGAAAACACGATGCTATGCACAATTGCGAAACAGTTCCTTCGAACTATTCCAAACTTGTACGGGATTTCGGCAAGGAGATGCACTGTCATGTGATTTCTTCAATTTAGTGCTGGAACAGATAGTGTTAACACGGGAGGCACAATATTCAAATAATCTGTCCAGCTGCTGGGATAAGCAGATGACATCGATATCATCGGTCGCTCCCAGCGCGCCGTCATAGAGGCTCTGACGGCAATTGAAGAACAGGTGAAATGAGTTGGCATTGAAATAAATAAGGACGAAACCAAGTATATGTTGGACAAAACGTCACTGTTGACAACAACATTTTCGAAGCCGCTAAGGAGTTTACCTACCTCGGAGTAAACATGAACTCTCTAGTGGTGATTCGGCGAAGGCTGATCCTAGGAAACCGCTGTTAATTCGATTTGGCGAACAAATGCGTAAAAAACTCCTAACTCGAAAGACGAAATGCATGCTCTACAAAACAGTGGTCCTGCCAGTTCTACTCTATGAATCCTAATGCTAGATGATAAGCAGGAAACCGGAGCAGATATTGAACACTTTCGAGAGTGCGAATGGAGGAGAAGATACAACCGCGAACTCTATGAGCTGTATCAAGATATAGATGCAGTCTAAAAAGCTAATACACATCAACTAGACTCGCGCGGCCACATCGAGCGAATGGACGAGAATGGCCAAGCAAAGAGGGTCTTCGAATGATAGACCCCAGGTTCTAGGTGACAACGACGTCTCAACCTCCATTTTAAACATCAAGCCATTGCGGATGACAGAGCGCTTGGTCTAGAGAACTGGAATTAGCGCGCCCGCGGACGAAAAGAGTGGAAGACTGCTGTGCCTAAGGCAGAGACTCTTCATAGGTCGGGAGCCATAAAGTATACCACGAATAGAATCTCAACATCCTTTGCCCAATCCCCAAGAAAGGATACTCTCTCAATAGCGTCAACTATCTCCATATTAGGTGACCGCTTGAAACCCTATAACAACAATCTTATAGCCATTATTGGTGTGATTTAGGCTTGGTGGCAGATTGATGTGTGATGTGTGATGACGTGTGATGCCAATGGAAAACGCTTGCTGCCCGATAAAAGTCGGCAATAATTCTGCCAGGGCATTTAATGTTACAAAGGAATTTTGACAAGGTTGCGCGTCATACTTGAAAAAAAAGTGCGAAACTCACAGTCCAGCACCATCATGATATTTCAAAAGTCGGTACAATATGCAGACGACATTGACATTTTATTAATATCATTGGATCGTTTGCGGCAATTGAAGCAGTCACCGCTTTCGCGGGTTAGTAGATGAGTATGATACAAAGTATCACATTGCTGACAACAAGAGAGGACACCCAACACCAAAGGCTCGGGCATCATGCCACTAGAGAAAAATGTAGTCTTGAGGTCTTAGAAGACTTTATCTACCTGGGCTCCGCTTTAAATTCAAACAACGCAGAGATCAAGCAAATAATCACTCTTGTTTACTTGAAACAAGAAGACAGCTGAGAAATAGGTCCCCCTCGTACTGAACGTCTCTCGCGTGAGAGACGTGAACACCTGTCTGGGAAAACTGAAGTTCGCGGTATGCCCATACATTCATTGGCGTGAGGATACGTCTTGCAATCGCCTGCTTCCTTACTGTGTAGTAATTCGCAATTGTGTTGCAGGAACAATCCACCCTTGGTATGAGTTGAGGTCGGCCTAAAACCTTTTGCTGATCTAAGGGTCACAGCACCCAGTTCTTTTTGCAACTCTACATTGGATCTAAATCAACAGGAGGGTTGTTTCCGCGGTTTTGGGTTTAAACAGCCACCATGACGCTCCCACAGGGGGCCCACCTCAACAAATCAGGCCCGGACCGAGATCTGGAGGGCTCCTGATACCCAATGTACCGTGGTTTAAGTTCTGGTGGTCCGGTAATCTTGCCACCAACAGAACCTATGACCGGCAGCTTGTCAAATTGTAGCAAGCTTCGGTGGCGTTATCTACAACCGTTACTTTGCTCTGCCCCCGTTTTTTATGAAACAAAGCTATTGATGGACGAAACCTTGATAATTGCGCGGGGGCCTACGTCTCGTACGTGATGAATCGGATGCATTCCGGAGGGACAACGAGGTAAAGGAAGACCACACCTTAGATGAAGGGGTCAAGTGGAAAGGAACCTCAGTCAACTTGGTTTGCGCAACTCGAGGCGATTATCGAGCTAAACGGAGGCGTTTGGTTGAGATTTTAATTAAAGTAAAATACAGGTAATTTACAAAGAATACGACCCAACACGGCTGTTATCTGTCAACAATTGGGGTTTAGTTACATCATATCGGTACTTAGAAGTTAGTTAAGTAAGCCCTTAGGACATATGTATATGCCCCTAGATTAGTTTCGACCAGATCACATTTTGGCGAAAGTCCTTATGATGGCAATCGACGATTTCCAAGGATATTACCTTTCATAAGACTAAAACTGACGGTACGCTGGGTACTAGGGCATATGCATAACTTAATCGACGAGAGAACTCCCTCCATCAAAATTATATTACGCACAATCAAAAGAGCCATCTTGACAAATTGGCAATACCCAAGACACCTTGGCCGTACATAAAGATTTAGAGATTACCACTCTTTAGTTAAACTTATTCGAGATCCGCAAGTCGCTGTACGTGGGCTGCGACATTGCAACTATACTGAACGCCTTAGTATGCACTACAATGATTCCGGCGGAAATTGCAGGAACGTGAAAGAGTTTGCGTTTGCTTTTCACCTGCCGTGTGACTGTCCTGCCCTGATATACATATGATGCATTCTTAGAACTATCTTTCGCTTTTAAAAAAGTTGAACTCGTACTGGAGTTTAAATGATCTTAATTTTGGAAGGAATTTTGGTCATGCTGAAACTGAGCGCAGCCGGATAATCCCAAAAGGTTTCAAAGCCGATTTAGAATTTGACGCTGTCATCTTCGTTGGTGATGACAAGCACAAACTCCACTCCTAGTAAAGTAAACTTGCTTTCCAAGACAATCCTAATAGTCTTTGTGAATGAAAAGTGGAGAAGCCAAAGTATCTGCATCTGTAGCGACAGCCAAACTGTGTTCAAACTCCTCTAGAATCTTCTTTCCACTTCAGGGTAACTCGTGAAGGGAAAACATCTCCAAATTCAGACGGAAGCCTTAATTTTACGCATCACATGTAGGGTCATTGACTTTCTGTTTCGCGAATGGAATTTCTTTTTAGAGTAGGCCTGTATTAGCCTCTCATATTCTCTACTCGTCCAAGCAAGATTCCATCGAATGTGATCTAATGGTGGCTCTACGAAATCAGTCAGGTAAAAATCATGGAATAGAAAGTTGGCTTGTCATTCATCTCGGAACTACCCCTGGGGTGCGTAGATTGGCATTGCCATCAAACACTGAAACATGGTTTACTTATTTTACTCACTGATTAAAAAACCTCGAAAGCTTACAAAGCAACCCTTGTACTGGTTATCCTAGGACGATATTCCGATTGATATCCGTAGCCTGCTCTACATGGTTAAGCTTAAATCCGGACACCATGAAATCATTTAGCTTTCCTCAATTTTGGAACAATAGAGTCAACAATCCATCGAATAGAGTTAAAGACATAATAACCCAAACCTTTTTCGAAATCCAGTTCAGCTTATAATTGGAGGATTTAACCCTTTTGCCTGTTAGAATGTCTAGTGAAATAGGTTTCTCTAAAGCTCTTTTGGTAAGAATATTCGTCTTTACTAGAGTTTTGCTTTATTTTTTATAAAAGCAGAAAGAATCTTTCACTATAACGAGGTATCTGGAATGTGATTCGTTACAAAGTAATCTGCATGGCACTAGAACCTTTTTTTATTTTTTTTTTCTTGACTGCTGAAGGGGCGCGAGAGTAGATACTTTTAGATCTAAATCAAAATTTAATTGTAGTAGGTTCTGGAAAACCACAGCATCTCTCCGAATGGAACTATTGCAGTATCCGAATTTTCATCATCCACCATGTGTGTGAACAATTAAGCCAGTTAAGCATTTGGCTGAGTGTCTCATGCAAACTGGATCCACTAGAGATGTCACAAGAAGTGGCCGGCCCCGTATTGCTCGTTCGACAGAGAATATCACTGCCGTTCCCGAAGACATCCAAGAGAGTCCACAAACATCGACGAGACAACAATGCACATATCACCAAAGTTCCTGGAATAACCACCGTGTGGCGCTCCCATTGTTCCGATTTGAGTTCTGTTTTTCTGTTAAGTTGGTAAATCTGTTGTTGACATTCCCTCTAAATCTTAGCATCGTAGCTTAACATTTGCAAAAGTTACGTAGCCAAGAGTTCATCTATCTCTGTGTGTGTTGCCGATTTTTTACAATTTAGAAATGGATTTAAATTTGCAACAACGAACTTGTACGAGTATTAAATTTTGCGTAAAAGACGGATTTAATGGTGCGCGAACGTTGGAAATGTTGGAAAAGTGTTTCGGCAACGATTCTCTAAAGAAAACGGTCGTTTATCAGTGGCACGAGCGGTTCAAAAGTGGTCGTGAGTCAATCGAAGGTGATGAACGCAGTGGCAGACCATCGACATGGAAAACCGACGAAAACTTTGATGAGGACTTGACATTTGGGTTAATGATTTGGGTTTCCGTCGTGTAGCAGCAAAGTTGGTGCCAAAAGAATTCAATTTCATGCAAAAAGACGCCGTATTGACGTCGCAAAAGAGATGATTTACCAGGCTGAATCCGATCCCACATTCATCAAAAGGATCATTACTGGAGACGAGACGTGGGTTTATGAGTACGACACGCAATCTAGACATCAGGCAAGTGAATGGCGTTCAACAAATGAGGCGAGACCAAAAAAAACACGTCGTTTTCGGTCAAAAAAGAAGGCAATGCTCACGGTTCTCATGGATTACAACGGTGTAGTGCATCATGAATTTTTGCCAGAAGGCTAGACAGTAAACAAAGAGTGCTCGTATTATTTGGGCGTTATGAGACGTTTGCGTGAAACAACTTGCCGAAAGAGACCAGAATTGTGGGCAGAAAACTCGTGGATTTTGCACCATGATAACGCACCGTCGTGGTCGCACAGTGCCATCATTATTCGTAATTTTTTAACGAAAAATACAACAAAAATCCAACATCCAACAAACATACAACCATCCAACAGCCACCGAATTTACCTGATTTGGCTCCCTGTGTCTTCTTTCTGTTCAATCGAGTTAAAAAACCGCTACGGTGAACGCGTTTCAGCAGCCGAGAGGAAGTAATGGAAAAATCGCAGGAAGCACTGATGGACATACCGAAAAGCGAATATAAAAATTTTTTCGAGGATTGGATCAAGCGCGGGTATAAGTGTGTTGCAGTCGATGGGGATTACGTTGAAGGGGACAATATAGACTTAGATGAATGAACTTGTATTTCTAATTTTCTGAATAAATTCCGGGATTCCAAATTTAATCAAGGCGGTATTTTGGCATTAGCAGACATTCGCTGCGTCAAATTATGGTGAAAGAGCTGAAGATCTGCCCTTATAAAGTGCTAACCCTTCACCAATTTGGTGCCTGCTGACCGTCAAGTGAGGGTTTACTGAGTCCTATGATCTGTTAAACCTGGTGCAAGAAGAGGATGATTTCGGATTCAAAATCATAATGAGCAATGAAGCCCATTTCTACTTAAGTGGTTATGTGAACAAAGAAATTTACGTTTCTGAGGCACAGAGAATCGACGGGAAATGCTTGAAGAGCCACTGCATCTCTTCAAAGTGACTGCATTTCCAGTGAAAAAGTGATTGATCTTCAATATTGTTGTTACGGCACCACCGTAACTGTAACTGATGAGCGCTATAGACAGATGTTAACCGAGTTCTTTTTGCCGCAAGTTACTGAATTGGGTCTCGAGCATTGCTGGTTCTGGCAGAACGGAGCAACCGCTCACACAGCAAGAGCAACTATGTAGATTTTGAATCATCAATTTTCAGGCTGTGTGATCTCCCATTTTGGCGGTTTAACTGCCTGACCGGATCGCCAGAGTTCTTCCCTTGCGGCTTTTTGAAATTTCACGTTTACCGCAACAAACCTCAAACCTTGCAAGTCTTGAAAGCCAACATGGGAGAAGAAATCAACAATTTTAAGCCAGATGTTTTGCGGGCAGCAATTCAAAATGCCGTAAAACGGGCACAAATGTGCATCGACGCAGGAGGTAGTCATTTGGGCCATATCATTTTCTCAGCTCAATTTCATCAATTTCACATCTTCACATAAGCTTTTCGTGAAAGCGGAGCCCAATTTTTTTCATATTTAACAGAATGCGAGCCAACTCACATTATGACATTACTTTTGCCTCACCTTGTATGATGTCAAAATTCGTACTTAACATCAGAACTCGTTGATCTGTGGAATGCTATTTCGCACTTGTTGTTGCGACCCTCAAGAAGGTGTGAATCTAATTCCAATGACATGTCCCTATATGGATTAACTCCCCCTAGTTAAACCCCGTACCAATTTTCAAGGTAAGTAGTCCTTACAAACCGTACAAGATTCCAACATACCAGACTCATGTCAACAAATACTAAGTCCTACTTTGATTTTGAATACCGAAGCGAAGGCTAAAGTGTGAATGGATCTATCTAAAAAGTCACAGGAAGTGTTCAGACAATTGCCTTTGACCGACAATTAGTAGTGCTAAAGTGCAACAACTTAACCTTGGCAGCTGACAGCATTGACATGTTTAAATGGCTATTTGAGAAGGAAGATAAACTATTCTAGGAAGACTCATAGACACTTCCATTCAATGCATGCGTATTAGTTTCCATAAATATTTGAACCTTTCCAAGGTTATGACATTCGCATGTTCGCACAACTCCACCTTGTCTGCATGGAGTAAAGTCCAGCAGTATTCGCACTTAATATTCAACAGGTAACTACCCTTCGATCGTCCTCGTAGAAGAACGTTTGAATTATGACGTTACTCATAATCGTTCCCGTCCATCATAGCGCAGGCAAGTTCTGCTCTATAGCTAACCCATGAAGGACGCAGTCCAATCACATCTCTACCCAACAACAATTAGACGTACTTAGCATTTTCTAGAAATTAATCATGACCCTTAATCAGAATCCAAATGAGAGACGAACATGGAAATTATGAAATTTCCCTTGAAATGAATAATTTTTCCGGTCTTGTGTTAGGTTCTCCATTTTCCTCGTCTTTCTCCCAGCTGCGTCCCTGGCTGCATCCATGTGTAATACGTATACCTATAGCCATGGACATGACCAGGCTACTCCGACCATCAGTGATTCGAATTAAAAATGTAAAATTGATGTCATAAACGCAGTGGGCACGTATTGAGACTCATTGGATGTCACATAGATTAATTATATGAACATGTCCTAGACGTAGGAGTAGGAGCTGCAGTTTAAAGTTGGACGGCTCATCATAACCACTTCATCTACGCGCATGATATTTCTTCCTACCTGCCGCTGCCCCTAACCATATCACAGTTTGGGTGCAAATATCTGGGCGCATTTTATGGGCGTTTAAGATCGTTATCTATCACACGAACTTCGAGTAGAGTTCTCCATTAGATGACAGATCGATAAGGTCTATGAATGGTTGTTACGTTGCGCGGTGTTGTACGTACCTGTTTTGTTTTTTTTTTCTTTTTTTTTCCAGATAATTCTCTGAAATCCAAACGGGACAGAGATGAATCTGGAAGATATTTAGTGCGTTTTTAGTGTCAATTTTCGAGAATTTGGAGAGGAAGTTGATTTGAAATTGCTCAGTTAATTGGGATCTTTTTATAGAAGTACGTGATCAGGGCAGCCTATGAGATTTTAAATGAATTCTAGATACAGAGATGCATTTTTCATTCATAGATCTTAGGAGCAATTGTTGAATGTGATTGCTTTTAATGAGAATTTCGAAAT
Organism: Volucella zonaria; assembly: GCA_963966105.1. Taxonomy (NCBI): domain Eukaryota; kingdom Metazoa; phylum Arthropoda; class Insecta; order Diptera; family Syrphidae; genus Volucella; species Volucella zonaria. The sequence continues at coordinate 313,170,038 of OZ014530.1, read as the reverse complement.
AACTTCAAGTGACTTGTTTTTGTAGATCAGGTTAGTTTCGTGACGTAGATAGCTTGGGGATACGAGTTGACGTAATTTTTGTTTTGTCACTTTCGTTTCTAAATTTTGTTTTTGAGTTTTGCTCCTCTGAAATCGGAGCCAATTGAGATATTCTGGTGCAGGTCGAGAGAGAATTCTTCATGAGTGATCAGGTAAATGTTGTGCATTATGTCTAGTTATGTTGGTTAGGCCGTTTACGTTTGGATGTAAGTCAGTTTTGCAAACTGAAATCATAATCCTAGAATGTTGCAAACAGTTATCTGACCGGTAATACGCTAGACTTATGAACAGTAATCCTTTTATCTCGATGCTGCGAAGATAATAAACTCTTGATGACTTTTTGACAACATCTCCCATGGTTGCTTAAGAGGGGCTTTGCAAAGAATAGTAAGACCGTGTTATTGCTCACACAGAAATCACGAATTCACATAGAGTACACCTTGTATGTTACTTTTACAGAAATTTATCAGCCTTTCGCAAAATGCTTCAATAATGAAGTGTGTAGAATACCAGTACTCACCACATGAGAGTCAAGCACCTGCAACCTGATGCGAATGAATTTTTGGCGGTTTCATCACCATCGCAGGATGTTGTGTCGCCTATGCCCAACACACTTAAGTGCTAAGAAATAGCGTATTGCCGCATTATGATACCAGTAAACAGTCTGCAGTCTTTCCTACTGAGCAACTGAAATAACGATAGAAAGCATTCATTTAATCCGCTTGCATCCTGGGGAGTCATGCCATTTGAAGATATGCTCACAAGGAACCTTACTTTTAACAGAAACCTTCGAGGAACTAGTCTTAATGTACGATTGAAATCTAATACACTCTCCACTAGCAATTGCTCAGTTCGGCAGCGATCTCATTTTCCTTAATCCCAGTGAGACCCGAGACCCAAACAAGACTAATTAAATTCAATCTTCTGTCTACAGTAAGGGAAACATGGAATTATCAAACTTGATTGGAAGTGGTCTAGGGCCTCAAAAAGGCCTTGCGGCCTAGCTGAGAATGAAGTATGACGTTGCCGTCCCTTAAAAAGACAACACTGGTGCATTCTCAATCGGTTTTGCAGCCATTCATTAAGATTCCTTTCTAGCTCAGACATTGGTCTTTTACTTTTTCGCAATGGTAGTTTTGGTACTATTGCATGATATGGCATGTCCATGGGACCAAAGTTGAGATAACATAAGTTTGTAATCCAGGGCGGCTCCTAACCACTAAACTTCTTCCAGTCTTTTAGTACTAAATGAGTCAAACCAGTTACCTCCTCCTTCTCGTAAAAAGAACAGCCCCAGTGTTTTAAACCTCAAAAATTCAATTACAATCTCAAAGTTTATACTGTGGCACCCTTATTGCTAAGCCAGTAGTATTCGTGTTGAAGTATTAGGTGCGCAACTAAGTTATCGCTGTTTTTTTTTTTGATGAAAATGCAACTTTATTGTAAAAAAATGGTTACAAATGAATCATTCAAAGTATTGCTCATCGCTAGCTACAACTTTTTCCCAGAGAGCGGCAGAGCTCGTATACTACCGTATTCATCTTTTGAGCCTATCCACGAATCAAGCCATTCTTTGATGTTCATATGAGGGGAACTGCTGATTAGCGAGACCACGTACCATCGAACAGAACAAGTAGTAATCTGGCGAATATGACGGGTGGGGTAAGACCTCAGGTAGGTTTTAACGGGTTTGGCAATGTAAGGCCGTGCGTTGTCATGCTTTAGAATCACTTTTTCGTGCCTCTGCTCGTATTGTGGCCGTTTTTTTGCATGCAATCGCTTGGGAATGGCATGCCGGGTAGCTCCTAACGCTGAGACAAGTTCTCCTTCGAACTCGAATTCAGCGTCTTCGAAGGATTTTGACCTTTCTTCACGCGGACGGTCATCAACATCGAAATCACCGTCTTTGAAGGGATGGAACCAATAGCAGCACGTTGTTTCACTTAGAGCGAAAGAAGAAAATCAACACTTCCCGCTAATGACGAATATTTGGCACAAAATCAGACATTTTGACACAACCGAAAGTATGACGCCAAAAAAAAATCACTAACATGTCCAAATGTCCATGACGTTTTGGATATGTCAAAATCAACCAGCACTTACTGCTGGAGCCATCTTTTGACACTAATGAACTTAGTTGTGTACCTAATAACATTTTCCGCGACTCCCAATTTCCATTCATCCGCACATCGCGTGCATGTAAAGTCACAGCTGTCTTTCTTTTTGGCAATGGTTTTCACCGCTTCATCCGAAGTCCATCTACTGGAGCTGCTGTCCTTGTTGGTTGCAGCATTGGTTTTATCAAGCAATCCGACCAATCTGTTTTCCGTTGGAAAAGTGTAGGCTTGACAACACTTGTCATCTCTGCACTGTACATTTGGCATTTTCTCCTTTTCAATTGCCTCTTAGATAGTAGTCCTACAGAGTGTGACTTTGCGGGAATCCTTTCGACATTTTCGGCTTATCGGTACAAGCAAAATTTTGACCAACTGTAACATGTTTAGCCTTCCGGTACTCTTATCATCGTTACAGCTCGATCTACCGGTCGTGTTGTAGAAGAGTGGCATACTATAAATCATCAGAATCGAAAAATCTAGCAACTCGTAGGTCAGCGCCATAGTCGACGGCTTTTTTTTAAATATATTATTTGGGATCGGAAACACTGTGTGTGGTTAGTCCCTTTGCGTCTCAATATTGCTTTACATATAACATACATAAATGTCTATTCTGGATGCCTTTGGTACCTCAAGTCCCACTTGGGTTCTATTCAGATGTTTAGGTTCTTTGACTCTTAGGCGTTCCTGCCTCGATAAGACAGCCACAAAAAAGGAAAGCGCAGTATTTGTAGTTAATAAGTATCTTAAGCCCGATAAGTACGGAATCGCATGGATGATAATCTTTCCAAATTTGGTTGAATTTCATTCCAGAAAATTACCAAATCTGATTTTATCATGAAGACTAACATCATGCCCAAATCCATGTAGATTATAAGTTCTTACAAATCTTAACATTCACAAATCCGCTGATCCAGATGGCATATCTCCATTCCTTCTGAAGAGGTGTTCTTCCTCGCTGGCAAAAAAACTGCGTAAGCTTTTTCATCAATCCTACTCTTTAGGACTCTTTCCGAGCAGATGGAAAACAGCATTTGTCCAGCCCGTCCCTAAAAAAGGCGAATCTTCTTCTCTCTCCTCCTACAGACCCATTACACTTACGTCCCTTCTTTCCAAGGTCATGGAAACGCTGATAAACCGTCAGCTCATGAAATATCTCGAAACACGGAAACTTCTTAATGACCGGCAGTACGGTTTTTGTAGTAACAGGTCTATTGGTGATTTGATGGCTTCTCTCACCGAAAAGTGGAACCAAACCTTACATCAGTCTGTCGAAATCAAGATAGTTGCACTTGATATTTCTCAGGCGTTTGACAGAGTTTGACAGAGTTTGACAGAGTTTGACATCAGGCTCTCTTCTCGAAAATGCTTGCATTTGGAATCGATGACTTTCTTCTTCAGTGGATTAGAAATTACCTTTCAGAGTGTTCAATTCAAGTTATCTTGGATGGTTTCAAGTCTGATATTCACAAAATAAATGCTGGTGTGCCCCAGGGCGCCGTTCTGTCTCCGACACTCTTTTTAATTTTCATCAGCGATCTCTTGTCTGCTACCTCTAATCCAATATACCATATTCCTTTGCTGACGCCAGTACTCTCTGCTTTTCATATTCATTCCAAGACTTTCCTGCTCTTCGGCCGTAGAACGCGAACGGCGTATGCTAAGCTCATTAAATTCTAATATTAACAGCATAACTAATTGGTGATCCACTAACAGAGCTGAATTTAGTGCTTCCAAACCACAATCCTGTCTGCTGTCGTTAAAGCGAAATTTAAATATCCAGCCATTATCCATGAATAGCACTTGCATCGTAGAAACAGAAATCCTTTCCATTCTCGATATGTGTGTCAATGACAACTTACGTTGGAATGACCACATATTCGATGTCTTCAAAAATGCTGCGAAATGTTTAGGTTTCTTCAAGTGATGTAAGAAATACCTGACCCCATCTGATTTGACCTCAATATCTAAAGCGTTTACCCCACGAAATTTGACTACAATACCCACATCTGGTCGGGCGCGCCCAAAACATCTCTGCACCTGCTAGATAGGATTCAAAACCGTGCGGTAAAACTCATGGGTGATTTTAATATCAGTCAATCAATTGACACTCGTAATGTTTGGTGTCTCACTCTGTTTTATCGCTATTTCCACCACCAGTGCTCCATAGAAATCGCCAGTAGCATACCACCCCTTCAAACTTTTAACCGTAACACCCGTCTCGCTATGAATTCTCATCAGTATATCCTCAAGCCCACTTTCGGACGTGCTCTAAAATATCGTGATTCGTTCCAACTCGCTTATTTAATGCCCTGCTTCTTTATTTCCTAGTCATTATAACCTTCAAACATTTAAAACCAACGTTCACCGGTACCTCTCTCTCTATGTTTTCTGATTTTCTTGCGCCCACGCTATGTGAAAGAGTTTTAAGGGGACCTAAATCCCTTGAGCGCGCGCAAATTATAAAAAAAAAGAAAACATAAACGATCTCAGCTCGGTTTTGCTTCGTCTTCCGGTAGTACGAGTAGCTTTAAAAGATAAATAATAATCGATGACAGATGTATGAATAAAACCACTGGGGAATATACATTTGTGGTAGTTTCGGGTTCATTAAGACAGGCAAATGGCAACTCATCGAATATACAAAGATGTTATGACAACCACATTAACTAGCTAAAAGCATGTTGAGTTACGGGCTTAGGCGCCTTACTCGCGATAGGGCTACTTCGCTGAGTAGTAATTTTGAAAATCTATTTTACTATTATTCTTTACTGATGCTAAGCGCTGTCTTATTTAATGTTTTTTGAAGAGACCTTTAATTTTTATAACAGTCTGCGAGAAGTTAAGAAATACCATTGCTTTCTTCCTTTCAACATAACCTGTTCCTCAGAGTTCACATCCATCGAAAGGGCTGTGACCTCTCCCTGTGAAGATACTATGGTTATTCACTAGTCGTTTATTGAGACGTATGAGTTTTGACTGGCGTTTATTAATTCGAGATAATCGTTCTGGATGTGAATGTATAAATTAATGATGCTACGAGTATCTTGCTGAATTGCACCGCTGGCTTAATGATTGTAGCATCCGGTATGAACGACTCCTGAGTTTCTGTGATATGGAGGGTGACGGACACCCAATTATCCTTAGCTGATAGGACTACGAACTTAATAAACGAATCATTTTAATTAATTTGTCAACCTCAAACAGCTCGTTAATCGACAGAGAGATTTTTCCAAGATCATCCTTCGTGTGAATATTTGGTCGATGGTGGACTTGCCTGGAGTAAAGCTACACTGACATAGACCAATCAAGATGTTGAACGGCTTCAGGCGTTCACATAATACGGCAGATAGGATCTTGTAGGCGATGTTAAGTAGATTTGGCGCAGTTCAGAGGGTCTCCTTTCTTGAGGATCGGACAAACAGTACTAAGGTTCCATTCATCTGGTATGCTTTCGTACGACCGTACTTTACAGATGAGCTGGTGTAAGCGATAATTAGCCTACCGCTTTCAAGAGATAGGCAGCCAGGGCCGTCTGCTCCAGCAGCTTTGCTGGACTTAAACTTACAATAGATATGGCTTTCTTTACTTCGGCTAGGTCGGGTCTGCGGAATTGTTGGTCTACATCGTCCAGGTTGAGAAGTTCATTCTGCCTGACAACGATATTTGGTTCGACATCCCCGTTGTACAATCCACAAAAATGCTCCTTCGAAATCCTCAGCTCGGCTCGATTTTACTACTATGTTCCCTTGTTTGCGCCTGTGGCATGTATTCGAATCACATTCATGGAGTAGTATCTCTCAATTTCTTCAACTGCGCGCTTCTCTTGCTGCTTCTTTTTCCTCCTGAAAATCCGGTATACGTCTCTCGCCTTCTGCTCGTAAAGCTCGTGAGTAGCACTAGACCTCTGCCTCTTGCCTAGCTGCATGTGCTTGCCGGCACTCGTTGTCAAAGCAGGGGTTTCGTTGTGGTGGCCGAGTGAAACCCAGCACATCAGAACAGGCATCTCTTCTGGATTTTTGGCATTTTGGCAATGTTGCCACTGACCTTCGCTACTTGATACTGGCGGCATAGGAACTCGAGATTAAGAGAGACTCGATCGGAAAAAGAACTGGCGATCGCTTGCTATTGTAGCCGACCGACGTCAAATTTCCTCACAGTATTAGCTTGCATATGCGATATCCGCAACTGTACCTTGTCCACAACAAGGTAATGCTCCGAGTCGATATTGGACCCTCAGATCGTTCGGACATCCATAATAATTTAGGGATAATTTGATTCGATAGCATTGTGGACAATCAGGCTAACGATTCAATGATCAGGAGGTCTCCAAATCCCCCTATGAGTATTGAGATGCGGGAACCTCGGGCGACAATATTTCGAACCGTCACAAAGGCGATTATCCTGAATCGGCGGTGGTGTCGTGCAGGCTATACTTGCAAATAGTACTACTAAAGATGGCCTCTCTTCTGGGCTTTACAATAAAGTCGTCGAGGATAGTTCCAATGTAATATTTGGTATATAACTTAATTCAAAAGTTGGACGTTTATTTAAGAAAAACATGTACAATAGTATTATTCCAAGTATTGCCCATCTGAAGCTATGACTTTTTCCCATCTTTCCGGCAATTTGTGGATCCCATTCCAAAAGAACTGCGCCGGCTTGGCAGCCAAGAATGAATCAAGCCAATTTTTGATATTCTGCTCTGATGTGAACCGTATTTCGGTGAGGGCGTTCTGCATCGACCGGAACAAATGGTAGTCAGAAGGGGCAAGGTCTGGGCTATAAGGCGGGTAGCGTAAGACTTCCCATCCACTGTTTTCCAAATAGTTCTTAACCGGAATAGCAACATGGGGCCGAGCATTGTCATGATGGAAATTTATTGCCTCGTGTCTGGTCGCATATTCCGGGGGTTTTTCGTCCACTGCTTTCTTCAAACGGATTAATTTTTTTCGGTAGCGTTGTCCATTGATGATTTCACCCATTTTTGGCAGCTCATAATACAGCACACCCATACAGAGCATTACCTTCGCACTATGGATATTCGACTTTGCCGTTGATTTGGATGGTTGGCCGGGTTTCACATAAGATTTTTTGCGCTTAGGGTTGTCGTAATAGATCCATTTTTCATCACCAGTAACAATTCGATGCAAAAATGACTTCCTTTTGTGGCGTTACAGCAGCATTTCGGACATGCAAAACCGCCTTTCGACGTCTCTCGGCTTGAGTTCATGTGGAACCCAATTTCCTTGCTTTTGAATATATCCAGCTGCTTTTAAACGTTTTGAAATGGCTGCTTGAGTGACACCCAAAGATTCTGCGAGCTCTTCTTGTGTTTGACAACAATCTTCATAGAGTAATGCTTCCAGTTCTTCATCTTCAAACTTTTTTGGCTGCCCAGGACGTTCATCGTCTTCCAAGCCAAAATCACCACTTTTAAATCGTGCAAACCACTTTTGGCACGTTCGCTCAGCTAGCACATGTTCACCATAAACTTCCACCAAAATACGATAACTTTCGGCAGCAGTTTTCTTCATATTAAAGTAATGCAGAAGAACTCCCCGCAAAAACACTTTTTCAGGCACAAAGTTCTACATATTTTATTGTTGTTTACGCTTCAAATGAATGACATATACTGAAATTACGTACAATGACAGTAGCTTTCCAACGCATGTTCCAATGGAATAATATCAATGGAATAATACAAGTTACGCCATCTCTTAGCAAACCGCACGATGTTATAGACCCAATAACTAAGGCACCGGTCTTAAGTCTTGTCCAAGAGATCGTAGAAGTTATCTTTGATGCCGTCATCTTTCTCGTCTGTGGAGGCGTGTGCGCATATAAGGCGAATGTTGGCATATTTAGCCTTAATACGGAATGTTCTGAGGCGCTCTTAACATGCCGGAACTCAAAATTTCTTGCCTAAGTTTGCCTCTAACAACAAATCCGCATCCGGCTATGCGCTGCTTTTGCCTCGATAACAATCGTTTTTTCCATGAAAGGGCAGTTACCCCGACGATACATCCCCCAACCTAGAGGGGGACCAAACCTATTCTTAAAAATCCCTAATAATTAATATATGTACTTTGAGCTCGTGTTTGGTGGACATTTGCTCTCCTTTGCTTGCCGTCAATACTTCTAGCACTGTTAAGCAAATTCCACCCACCGTTAAACTCACTGGCAATAGTCTTCCAACCGTTGCTGCTTAATTCCTTCATGTAAAGGAAAAACCCACGGGCTGCCGGCAACAAAAATAGGAAGCAAAACTCAAATATTGTATATGTTGTCCTCAAAAAAGGATAATTCACACCGTCACCATAGGCACAATACTACTAGGCCAACTTACAAAGGCGGCTGGAGACCTGGTCCGGGTATGGGGTGAACCTGGGCCTCTCCAATTAGCGCGGTTTTTGGCTAAGTTGGTTGAAGTCCCCTTCCACTTGCGCGCGCCACAACTAAGGCAAGGCCTTCCTCTACAGCTTTGTACCTCCGGATTAGAGTCGAAGATTCTGCGGGCTGGAGCGTTGGTGTTCAATCGCTCTACATATCCCAGCCATTTCAAACGCCCAATTCGCAGTTTTTTGACTAGGTCAGTAGAGTTCATCGTTGAATCGTCTCATCCAGAACCCGTCAACGCATACGGGAACAAATATCTTACGAAGAATTTATCTCTCAAAACGACAATGGATATCTTCATCCGCTTTATAGGGGTCTTATATAGAGTCTCCTTGGTTGGTCGAGAGAGGGGCACACTACATAATTGCTTTCTCAGCCCAAAGAAACAGCGATTGGCAAGCGTTATTTTTCGTTTGACTGCTGAAGAGATGTCGTTTTCAGATGAGATGGCAGAGCCGAGGTAGACAAAGTCCCTTAAAATCTCAAAGTTATAGCTGTCGATTGTAACATTCTGACCGATTCGTAGAGGTTGGGTGCCCCTTCTTGTTAAGCAGCATATACTTTGTTTTGCCCTCGTTTACCACTAGACGCACGCTCGCTCTACCAATAATTTCAATATCATCGGCGTATGCAAGTTTTTGAACAGACTTTTGAAAGATCGTACCTCGTGTGTTGGCTGGTGAGTTGTGCACAATTCTTTCAAGTGTGATGTTGAAGAAGTCACATGACAGCACGTCGCCTTGCCTAAATCCTTTTTGACATCAAAGGTCTCGGTTAGGTCGTTTCCATCGTCATCCTGCACAGGCGGACGAGTTTGGCAAGGATGGCATGGCTCTGTGGAGCTCGTCCCTGTACATACTGTCATATGCGGCTTTAAAATCGATAAAAATTTGGTGATTATCGATCTGAACTTCCTGGGTTTTCTCCAGGATCTGACGCAGTGTGAATATTTGGTCAATTGTGGACTTACCCGGGTCAACGATCTGATTGGACCCTATCAGTGCGGTTTCAGGCGCTCGCACAATATGGCAGACATCTCTTATATGAGATGTTTAGAAGACTGATACCTCTATAGTTAGAGCAGTGCTGAGGGTCTCCGGGCAAACGATGCTAAGGTCCCAGTCACCAGGTATACATTCATCTGACCAAATCTTCGAAATAAGTTGGTGTATGCTCTCTATCAGGTCAACTTCTGCTGCCTTAAATAGTTCGGCGGGTAGGCCGTCCGGCCCGGCAGCCTTGTTCGACTTCAGTTTAGATATTGCTATCCTCACTTCATTTGGCATCACTGACAGCGAAATTTGTATCGCAGTCTTGCCTATGACCGGCAGTTTAGCAGTCTGCATAAATGGTTTTTCCATATCCGCATCATCGACAAGGTTTCCTTGTTCATCCCTACAGGTTTCTGGTCGAGTTTTATTACGCTCGGGTTTTTTTACCTCTGTTTTTTCTCCGGAGAGGCCGATGTTCTTTTCTCCTTTTTTGCTCGTAGAGCTCACGAACCGCTCTCGCCTTTTGTGCAGCGTCGCTTTATAGACATGTTGTTTTGCTGCATGTTCTTGCCGGCACTCTTCAGCAAACCAGGGGTTTCGTGGCGTTAGGCGAGTGAAACCCAGCACGTCAGTTGCAGCATTTCTGATGGCTTCTCGGCATCTAAGTCGGCTGCAAATGACTTCTCGAGAGGTTGAGGGATACTCAATCGGCAAAGGTTCTGGCGGCTTGTTGTGATTGCAACCGTTCAACGAGGAGATTTCCTCATAGTATTTCCCCGTTGTTGTGGCGTCTGAGATATCCGTAGACGTACTTTGGCCGCAACTAAGTAGTTGTCCGAGTCTATGTTGGCTGCTCGGAATGTTCGGACATCTAAAATACTTGAGGAGTGCTGCCTCATGTTGATCGCAGCATGATCAATCTGGTTGACAGTTTGTTGATCTGGTGTCTGGGCCCCCGCCCAATTACCAAGGCTTCGCTCATCAATGACGTTGTCTAATAAAAAGAGAGGGCACAGCATATTACTGGTCTTATCGTAAACAACTTCAGATGACGCCACCGAAGGTTGCTACGATTTGACCAGTTATAAGTTGCCGGTCATAGGTCTTGTTGGCGGCAAGACCACGAGTAGTCCCTACCAGGACTTAAATCACGGTACCATAGGAGTCAGGAGCCCCCTGGATTTCGGTCCGGGTTTGACTTGTTGAGGTAGGCCCCTTTGTGGGAGCGTCATGGTGGCTATGGTTTAAACCCAAATAGCGGAAAGGGTCCTCCTGTTGGTTTGACCCAATGTAGAGTTACAAATAAGTACTAGGTGCTGCGACCCTAAGAGTAAGAGGTTTTAGGTCGGCCTGGACTCATACCAAGGGTGGAACTTGTGCCTCCAACACAGTTCCGAATTGGTATCAAAGGATTGACGGAGAGCGATGGCAAGGCGTATCCTTGCTCCCATGGATGTATGGGCATCCCGTAAACATAAGTCTACATGACAGGTGGTTTACGTTAAAAACCAGAGACTAAGATCTGGTGTCTGCTATGTTCCCTTGTGAATATTGAGATCTCTGTGTGTTTACTATAGTAACGTTACGTCGCGCAGTGAAATCGATTAGCCTAAGTCCGTTTCCAGACCAAAGATGTCGTCCTTTCCAATTTTGGCATTAAAGTCGGTTAGAACGATTTTAACGTCATACATTGGACATTTATCGTAGGTTTTGCCGAGGAGCTCGTAGAAACTTTCTTTGATATCATCGTCCTTTTTCTCTGTTGGGGCGTGAGCGCCTATAAGGTTGATGTTACCGAATTTACCTTTGATACGGATTGTTATAAGGCATTCGCTCATGTGTCAAAAGATCAAGACTTCTTGCCTAAGTCTGCCGCTTACAAGAAATCCGCACCTAAATAGACGCTGATTACGTTCCTTATAACAATCACCGTAGTAAACATCACAGTTTTTCATCTCTCCTTTGCCCGGCTTATCCCACCGTACTTCCCGGATGGCGGTGATATCTGCTTTATGGCAGTCTAGGGCCTCCACTAATTGTTCGGCTGCATGCGGCCTGTTCAAGGTGCGAACATTCCACGTACAGATCCTTTGTTCGTTTTGTAAGCTGGTCAACAGTGAACCCGTCCTTATCTGAGGCTATTCGTCGCTTCGTAACAATTAATTTTTTACGTGGTTGAGCAGTTAATCTCACGCACAACTCTCAATCTGGAGAACCAGGCCGGAGCAAAATCCGGAGTCAGTAACATGCTTCGGGGATGTGAGTGCTCCTCTTGGCCGTTATTAAGGGCTTATCCGCCACCAACTATTTCCCAATACCGTGACAGTGTTTGAGATCCCTGTATTCAAGTACGTTGAGGCGGCTCATATGGAGATAGCACTAGTTCGATCTAACTGGGACTGTGGACGCCACCATTAGATTACGTCCTTAGAATTCGTCCGCTGCCGGATGGAAACAGGAGTTAGTGGAAAGGCCAACTACAATTTTTATTTTGATGTTATAAAGGTAGATATACTCGAACCTACTGAGCTCGAATATTGACATCAGAGTCGAAATCAGCCCGTTGTGTATATCGGCTAAAACTTCAAAACTTCAAAGGCTTTACCAAGACAACACATATCGCCTCAGTTCTACATATTACACAATACGGAGGCATGGTCAAAAGGCAGCTTATAAGATGGCTGAGTCAATTGGAACCAATGCCCCAACCTGCTAAATTTGCCAAGACTGCTTAAGTGACAGTTCGAAAGTAACCACAACAATTCTCCAACCGTGAGAACAAGATATGTAACCCTTTCTGTCATTTCGCTATCGAAATAGGACATTTGACAATCCAATGGCCTAGTAGTTTTTTGACAAAGTGAACATGTACTCGTCGTATCTTTATCTAAAACAGGCAACCTAGCAAAGTGTAAAATTGATTCCAAAATGGGGCACCAGTGGCCAATTCAACTTTTTCACTTATCTTGCTCCGCCATTTAACTGCTTCAGTACCACCTTCAGTATCCAGGACACAAAGCAGCACCAAGCAATTTGTCGTCCCCATTTAGATATATTCTAATCTGAATACAATCTCCAACAGATCCCATGTTCCAGTTACCAAATATCAATGTTAAATCGATTTAGCTATTCCCAAGCAAAGCATTTCCCTCTAATAAGTTTCAATTCGAATAAATCCGCCCCTCAATTGCTCTCGAATTGAAGAAACTTCAAACATCCAATCTGACCATATTCGATTATCGTCACCAAATATTAAATGTAATGCTGGGTCCAAGTCGTTTACGGGTGCACAACTCACTCATTTATTCAGATTTGAAAGTCCCCAGATGCCCATATCTGAGGTGTGCAGAATTGTATTCCAAATCCAATTGCTGGCCAACATCCAATGGCCAATTCACACCTTTTTGCTTGGAATCAGGAGACCAAGAGACAAAGACTCTATCATGACGAGGACAACGACAACGACAACGGCAACGACAACGACTACGACCAAGGCCCCTGATACACTCGTTACCTGTGCGTATATGGTAAAATGGATCTAAATTTCCCCACGATTACCTTGGGTCTGGAATCGAAATCGAAATCGGAATGTGTCCCCGAGATTGAGTTTGAACTGTATCTCTTTGCTGTCGTCAGAAGGTAAGCCCCTGGTAACTCACCCCGTTGCAAAAGAGCCACTCTTACTTGTATCTCACACCTTTTGGCTGTATGGTGCGAATTTTCTGTTGCCCATGACAATGCTGGAGAAGTACGTACTATACTTCTGGTCATTCGAGTGGCCTGCTGTTCTTCACACCTTCTTTTGGACAGAGGGACCAGACGTGTGAATAGCTGTGGCAGGCCACCAGACCTTAAGGTGGCCAAAGGAGCAATCTAAATATCTTAATCCGAGTATTTTTCCAGCACTCGGTGTGATTTAATTTTTTCGTTTTATTTTTTATTTTTTTATGTTTTGTTGAAAACTTTGTTAGCTCTCCGGTCGGTGATGCTGTGAGCTTCTTGATGGAATCGCCGATTAGGACTCCATAAACCGACAAAAACATGACATGAATTGAATACGGCGGACAGTGTGCACTCCATTCGCGGCTGAAGCTTCAAGTCCCCGGCCTGAGGAGAAGCTGGAGACGATGGGGATTAGAGACTGGTGATGCGGTGACGCGGTGACAAGGTTGCTACTACTTGTTGGCCATGTTCAGAGTACGAGTATATGGTATAGATGGATGCGGGAATTCATTTTGGGCTCGTTAGCCTGCCTGGAAGTGTGGTGCTGCTTTTCGCGATAGATGATGTAGCTAAGCGCGAGATGTGCTGCCGTAAAAGTGGATCACGAGCACGACACCAAGCGAAGTTAATCTTTTGTTTAACAAGGCTTGGTCGGTCGGTTAGTCCCTTTGGTGAATTTTTCGATTGCGACTAAGACAGCGATTGCGACTGGCATTGGCACTGCCATATCGGCTACCATCCATCGTCGTTGTGTCTGGCAAGCAACGTTTGGCTGTTCTGATCTGTTCTGTTTGTTTGTTTTCTTGCTTGTTGCCCTTTGTAAAGTAAATGGTGACGATGTGAGCTCGAGATGACGCGAATGACAATGACAGTCAGCCGGACTATACCTACGTACATATACATACGTATACCGCACGTAGTTTGCGGTTCCATGCTTACATACATATGTGTGAAGTGGTATTTCTTTATGCGGTTTCATGGAGTCGTCTTCTTCGTTTGGTCTTGTCGCATGGGCCAAGAGGAGGAATTCCCTTAACAAATTGTCGTCGGATCTGTTTTGCTTTGCTTAATCCGTTTTAAATTTAAAATTTTCGGATCATCACTAAGGGTGATGGACACAAGTTAGTGTGTGAGTGTTTGGTTGTGGATAAGATATTCGTAAGTCTGTCGGCCTCCTGGGGAAACATAAATGCATTGAATACGATGAACGCTTGTCGCATTGAATAAGAATGTTGTTAAGATCCTGAGAAGATCGTGGCTGGTTTCATGTTGTTGACAATCGAAGTGGATTAACTATCTGTTAATTGATCAATTGGTTGATGTTTGACGATGTTTCGATGTTTCGATGTTTCTGGAGAACATATGCACATATTTTGAAGTTGCGAAGAGTATTTCCTAATGTGTTAGCTCCAGAAATTTCATTTCAAATAGTGGACACTGAATTTTCTGAAGCTCTACTATCCAAACATTCCATCCTTATGGTTCTTTCTTCTGGAAGAGTACATGGTTGCTTCTCATTTTCGTATATACAGTAGCTGTCAATTTGGCCGGATTAGTTCTGCAGACTTTTAAACAGCGAAAATGACCAAAATTGCGCTGTAAAACAAAAAAAAACATTCATAGTCTGTAACTATCATGTTTGCCCCACCAAAAAAAAGTTTTGGATAGCGATGTCTAAACTAAAGGAAAATAAGAGTGGAGACGGACTACCTGCCAAACTATTTAAAGTAGCCGGGACTGAGTAGGTAAATTGCTACACCGAATCTTTTATAAGAGATTGTCGGAGAGCATACGAGATGAATGGAATCCCAGCATTGCTTGCCTTGCCCTAAAGGAAAAACTCCCTCTAACTAATCAGTTTGCCTAACGTCGTCTACAAGATACGGTACAATGTGAAGACTTCAAATCCTAGGTCAATGTTCCGATAGGCCTTCAACAGTGTTGTTTTATTGGTTTTAAGGCCGCATATTATACATAGAACTATGAACAGCTATGGCGTCACTGCCAATATCGTTCGCCTATGAAGGATGGCAATGGATGGATGCAGTCTATCAATAACCCTAAATAAAATAGACTTAGTGGCGTTTTCTTTCAAAATGGTACAGCTAGAGTTTTCGCTGAGAAGTCATAAATATTGTACCTGACTCTTGTATTTCTAGATAAAAAAAAGAAAGATAAATCGGAACTCATGCATCTAAAATAAAATAGATACATCAACCAATGTTATATCCGACTCAATCCGTTGTTAATTTTTGTAAAAAATAGTCATCGGGAACGTAGTCGACCATCAAGTCAATTGGCAATTCTCTTGAATCTGCCTCAACTAACCAAAAATGATCCGACTTGAAGTAAGGTGACTTTATATTTTTATCAAAAAATATTTATTCATTCATCAATATTAATGTTGTGCCCTTCAAAGTAATCTCCCTCAGATATACAATAATACACTTGTGTCAAGGCTTTTTCCAATCCTCGAAGCACTTCTCATAAGCACTTTTTGGTATAGCTTTGAGCTCTTCCAACGATGGCGGCTTTGTTTCCTCAAGCGTTGCAAATCTCCGTCCTTTCATAGGTCTCTTCAGTTTTGGAACAGGAAAAAGTCGCATGGGGAAAAATCCAGTGAATATGATGGCTGATGCATGTTTGTCGTGTAGTTTTTGGCCAAAAAATCTCATGCTCAAGCGACGGTTGTTCTGATCAAAATTGAGAAGTCTCGGAAAGAACTTCGCTGACACACATGTCTCATGCCCAAAACATTCGAAAAAAATGCATAACACGAGCCGACCGATATGCCAACATCCTCGGAAACTTCTCTTATGGTAAATCGATGATTTTCCCAAACAATTTTCTTCACAGCCTCGACGTTATCATCTTTTATTGATATGCTTGGTGGACGTAGCCAATATACGCGGATTTAAAAGTAATCACTTTTCCGCGTACGTTCACGTCTGTAAGTACCGACCAGCTATTTTGGCTTACCAAATTTCACCACAATGTAGTCCCTGTTCCAATCCGAAATTCAATTTCATGTGGTTAAAATTCCATCTGCGTAAGCAAATTATCCACTACAGCTTTATTTACAGAAGCCCCACACTGGACAGCACGTCGACCTTTCACGAGATTGATGCGCTGTCTGACTCCATTCAAAGAATTGTATTGCTGTATCCTCATACTGAAATCGTGATTACGGGCGATTTCAATATACACAATTCTGGTTGGCTTCGATATTCTGGACACACAACACCCGAAGGACAGTGTGTTGAGATCTTCGCTGCGGAAACCAACTTAACGCAGCTTGTAGATGAGCCCACGCGAATACTAGACGTTTGATAGTCATACCGCCAACAACCTGGACTTGTTTTAACTTCTCACCATGATAAGTACACCGTTAAGGTGCTTTCCCCTCTAGGCTCAACGGACCATTGTGTCATATCAGCTAATTCCTCGTACATCCACCACACAGTTAGAGAAAATATTCCTAAAAGAACCGTATGGCAATACGAGAAAGCCAATTGGAGCGGACTTAACACCTTCTTTATGCGGCTGCTGACATGATCAAAGAAACTATTCTCTTTTGAATGAGATGCTTTATCCCTCATCGGATGAAGAGTATCAAACCAAAAGAAAAGGCATGGTACGACCCGAGCTGTAAAGAGGCTGTCAGGGTTAGGGAACTGTTCTTTCCGTCCTACAAGACCAACCCGACAGAGGAAAACCGAAAAAAGTTTAAACGAGCCAGAAATGACTGCAACGTCTTTCTTCAGTGTGTGAAATTCCAATACGACCAAAAACTGGGGTAAAAAATACTGCAATGTCCCAAAGGAAGTAAAAAGTTTTGGTCTTTCGTCAAAAATATTAGAAATTCTGCTTCATCCTCCATCCCAACGCTCATTTATAATGGTATTCCAGCTGTCAGCTCTTTGGACAAGGCCAATCTGATTGCTGCATATTTTGCAGCCACTCAACACTCCCAGATTGTGCTTTGTCTCCGCCTACATTTGAGTGCGTAGAATCTTCAATGGGGCGAATCCACTTTCGCATTCGTGTTATAGCAAGAATTCTTAAAGATTTTCACATTCACAAGTCCGCTGGTCCAGATGGTATATCTCCCCTTCTTCTGAAGAGGTGTTCTTCCTCGCTGGCAAAACCACTGCGTAAACTTTTTCATCAATCCTACTCTTTAGGACTCTTTCCGAGCAGATAGAAAACAGCATTTGTCCAGCCCGTCCCTAAAAAGGGCGAATCTTCTTCTCTCTCCCCCTACAGACCCATTGGACTTACGTCCCTTGTCACCAAGCTCATGGAAACGCTGATAAACCGTCAGCTCATGAAATATCTCGAAAGACGAAAACTTCTCAATGACCGACAATATGGTTTTCGTAGCAACAGGTCCACTGGTGATTTGATGGCATGGCTCACCGAAAAGTGGAACCAAAGAGTACATCATTCTGACGAAAGCAAGATAGTTGCACTTGATATTTCTAAGGCATTTGACAGAGTTTGGCATCAGGCTATTTTGTCGAAAATGCGTGCTTCTGGGATCGATGACTCTCTTCTTCAAGTGATTACAAATTACATTTCGGAACGTTGAATTCAAGTTGTCCTGGATGGTTTCAAGTCTGATATTCTCAAAATGAATGCTGGTATGCCCCAGGGCTCCGTTCTGTCTCCGACACTCTTTTTAATCTTCATTAACGATCTCTTGTCTGCTACTTCTAATCCAATTTATTCCTTTGCTGATGACAGCACTCTCTGCTTCTCATATTCGTTCCCGGACTCACGTCCCTGCTCTTCGGCTGTAGAACGGGAACAGCAGCGTATGCTAAGCTCATTAAATTCCGATATTTACAGCATAACCAACTGGGGAACTATCAACCGAGTAGAATTTAATGCTTCCAAAACTCAATGCTGTCTCCTGTCATTAAAGCGAAATTCAAATACCCAGCCATTATCCATGAATGGCACTTGCATCGTCGAAACCGATAAACTTTCCATTCTCGGTATGTGTGTCAGTGACAACTAACATGACTAAATATTCGATGTCGCCAAAAATGCTGCGAAATATCTAGGTTTCTTCAAGCGATGTAAGCAATACTTCACCCTTCTGATCAGGCCACAATATATAAATCATTCATCCGCTCAAAATTGGAGTACAATGCCCACATCTGGTCAGGTGATAATAAAACATCTCTGCTCCAGCTAGATAGGATCCAAAACCGTGCGATAAAACTTATTGGTGACACTAATATCAGTCAATCAATTGACACCCTCGAACACCGACGTAATGTCTCTTCTCCCACTTTGTTTTATCACTATTTCCACCAGCAGTGCTATACTGAAATCGCCAGTACCATTCTGCCCATTCAAACTTTCAACCGTATCACCCGTCTTGCTATGAATGCTCATCAGTATACCCTCAAGCCCATTTTCGGGCGTACTCTAAAATATCGTGATTCTTTCCATTTTTTATAATAATTGAAAATCGCCTAACACCCCAAAACACGTCTAACTTTCTATCTGTCAAAAACAAACTAAGTGTGCTATATACTTGGAACTGTGAACATATGTTCGGAACATGTATACCAATACAGCAAAAAAAAAAATTCGATAATCGAATGTACGTTGCCCGCGAAATTTCAAAATCCACCTGACTTTTTGAACACACCTCGTATGTGAGATCCTCAACTTCAATAGGAATATCAGGAGTCTTTTGAACTCATTCTTCTGACAATATTGTCTGAGATATCATCTGTTCAAAATGAATCTATTTCAAAATGAGTGCCGATTCTGTTTAAGAGATGACGAAAATTCAGAACTCACACTGGCTTGTCTTCCCGCTACATTACCAAATGCCGCGCCAGCCGGTGTTTGTATCGAAATTGTTTTTCTTTTTCGAATGGGTTTCAGAAGTTACATATAAAGCAAGTGTGAATATTTCATTAAATTAAGCACACACATCTCGGTCTATGGCAACTATTAATGGAACACAACATCGTTCATGTGACCACTACGGCTTTTGTTACAGCCGAAGGTCAAAATCATCGATGACTTTTTGAAGAATAAGTGAGTCAATGGCCGTAATTTCAGTTTGGATGTTAGGTTTGAGATCCTGAATTGTTGCTGGGTTATTGGCATAGACCGTACTCGTCAAATAACCCCCACAGGAAGAAGTATAAAGGTGTCAAATCGTTTGACCTTGGAGACCAATCAACTTCTCCTCTAAGCGAAGTAATGTGATCTTTAAATTTCGTACGCAATAAATTGGTTGATTGATGGCTTGTATGGACGGTAGCACCATCCTGTTGCAACCAGAGATCGTGCAGACTCAATTTTGGAAAAAAAAAATAGCCGGTCAACATGTTGCGGTAACGTTCTCCATTCACTGTACCTGTCTCTCCAGCCTCATCTGCGAAAAGTACGGGCCAATGATGCCGCCAACCCTTAATCGGCATCATATAGTGACTTTTTTGGTATGCATCGTGAATCTCGTATAGGTTTTCCGGTCCCCGGAAACATTAATTTTCGATCCAAAAATGGGTTTCATCGGAAAAGATCAAATTCGATGACAAATTGTCCTGGCGATCCAACATCCAGTTAAAAAATCGGCAACATCGTAAATGGTCCAAAGGCTTCAATTGTTGTGTAATTTGGATTTTATAGGTCTGCAAATGAAGATCAACATTTAAATTACGCCATTAAGTGCCATAAGTGAGGCCCAATTACTGTCTTCGGCGACGAATTGAGGTGCCTGACTGGTTTTGAACACTTTCACTCACAGCGGTAACTTTTTGGCGTGTATGTGCTGGCCGAGAATACTGATGTGGAGTTTAACCCGATACCGAACCAGTTACTTCAAAATGCTTCACCATTGCATGAATTCCGGACTCAAAAGGGCGATTCAAAATGTTACTTTTACAGATCGCCCATTTTCGTAACGAAATCGAATAACAAAAATGCGTTGTTGAGTGGGAAACGACTCCCTGACTAAAATTGCCAAAGATTGTATGACATCTGTCAAAAGATCAACCACATTGAATTCAGAAAATGGTAGTAATTGACAGCCAACATCCACACCATTTGTTGGTTCACCCTTTATATTGTAGTATGTCAAGATCAGGCTTAGAAGATGATTAAACTGTGTGAGTGTGGAGCTCTTTGCCACTTAAACGGGCGTATCTTCCTCAAGAGTATTGCGACCACTTAGAACATTACCAAAAGATTACCCACCTCTATCCTTGACGGTTTCGTATGACAACGGGAGCAAAACTCTGTTCAATGAATACCCTCATATCCCCAATTTCAACTCACTCTTTGATAAGGCTTGCCTTTCTATAGATAATGGTCTTGCTACTTTTTATCCGAAAATATTCAACTGTTTTCCACAAACTTTTCCATTTTTGGCCCAAAAGAATTCCTCAACATCTACACCCTAGTATAACAAAGAATTACTCACAATCCATAACAAGAGAAAAAAACTATGACTCACTTACCTGAGATTACGCGCCGATGCGGATTTGTATAACTACCAACTTCCTTACATCCAATTTCCTAACCTTTGTGGATCTCTATATTTAAATTATTTAAACCGTATTAATCACAGTTTAATCTCTGACCCCAAACGCCTTTTCCAACGAATGTTGATTGAAAGAAAAGCGGATAACTGTGTTTACTTCCACATTAAATCTCGCCAATGTATACTCCGAGACCCTCAAATAATCTCGGACATATTTGCTCAATTCTTTAGGCGGCCGTTTGGTAACCAATGCGAAAATCCCGATCAGCTTTACTTCTATTGTATTGGGTCTACAAGTAAGTTTCCAGCGTTTGTCAGAGATGGCGCCACCAGTGGATCCCGGGCAGAAATGTCAGACCCCATGTGTTTTATTTGTAGGTTTTGTATCTGTCAACAACTTTGCAGCGTTATATTTGAGCAGTTCTATCGGTGTCGTACATTTTATCGAGCAAAATCATGGCAAGTTTCCAGCCAAATAAACGTCATTTGCGGGAAGCGCTGTTTTTATTCTTTAATATGAAGAAAAGTGCGGCTGAGGCATATCGTTTGCTTTCGGAAACTTATGCGGCGGAATGTATTGGTGAATCGACGTGCCGCGAGTGGTTCAAACGGTTCAAAACTGGTGATTTTGGAGTTGAAGACAAAGATAGCCCCGGAAAGCCGAAAAGTTTTGAAGACGAGGAATTGGACGCTTTACTGGATGAGGATCCGTGTCAGATTCAAGAAGAGCTTGCTGCATCATTGGGCGTCACGCAACAAGCCATTTCCCTGCGCCTAAAAGCACTGGGATTCATTCAAAAGGTTGGAAACTGGGTGCCGTACGAATTGAAGCCAAGAGACGTCGAACGGCGATTTTGCATGTATTTCGGACATGCAAGCGGTATAAAAATAAATCATTTTTGCATCGTGTTATCACTGGTGATGAGAAATGGATTTATTATGATAATCCTAAACGCAGAAAATCGTATACAAAGCCCGGCGAGCCCGCCCAATCGACGCCAAAACGAAATATTCACGTGAACAAGGTCATGCTCGGCATATGGTGGGATCAAAAGGGTGTCGCATACTACGAACTGCTTCCGAGTGGTGAAACCATCAAAGGACCATTATATCGAACCCAACTAATTCGTTTGAAGCGGGCATTAAAAGAAAAACGGCCAGAATATGAGACCAGGCATGAGTCCGTCATTTTTCATCACGGCAACGCTCGGCCACATGTTGCGGTTTCGGTGAAAAACTATTTGGATAATAGTGGATGGGAAATTCTGCCTCACCCGCCTTACAGTCCAGACTTGGCACCATCTGACTACCACTTGTTTCGTTCGATGCAGAACGCTCTTACGGGAATACGCTTCAGCTCAGTAGAGGAAATCAAAAATTGGCTCGATACGTTCTTGGGCTCGAAAGACCAGAAATTTTTTTGGTCTGGAATTCATAAATTGCCAGAAAGATGGGGGAAAATTGTAGCTTCCGATGGACGATACTTTGAATAAAGCATTGTAACTATGTTTTCATAATAAAACTTCAAATTTTGGAAAAAAACGCTGGAAACTTACTTGTAGACCCAATACTTGGGCAGTTGTCCACAAACATCAAACATCATTAATTTCAATGGACATCACACCAGAATTAGTGAAAGAAAAAAACTGAAAAACTTAAGGACGAATACTCTACTGGTCTAAACGTTCTGCCTGCCATCATTCTCTTTTCCAGCTACCCATTCCATAGAGCATTTTTCTTAACTCCTGGAAAAATGTCAACATAATCCTTACATAGAAAAGACGAAATCCTAAATTATGGGTCCATCGCGAAACTATCCTCCATTCCAAAGCTTTTCGAGAGCATCGTTTTGAGTAACCAACGCGGATTCAAAGAGATCAATATGCACAAACGTAAAAGACCTTATCAAGTACTCTGCGAGCTCTAGAAGACCGCGAAGAAGTTGATGTAACCACTTCCAATTTTAGAAACGTTTCTTTCCAAGCTCATGAAAACGCTGATAAACCGGTAGCACGGTTTTCGTAGCAACAGTTCCACTGGTGATCTTATGGCATGTCACACCGAAAAGTGGAACCAAAGCGTACATCAATCTGGCGAATGAAAGATAGTTGCCCTTAATATTTCTAAGGCATTTGACAGAGTTTGCATCAGGCTCTTTTGTCGAAAATGCGTGCTTTTGGGACCGACGACTCTCTTCTTTAATGGATTACAAATTACCTTTCGGAACGTTGAACTCAAGTTGTCCTGGATGGCTTCAAGTTTGATATTCTCAAAATAAATGCTGGTGTGCCCCAGGACTCCATATATTCCTTTGCTAACGATATCACTCTCTGTTTTTCATGTTTGTCCCTGCTGTTCGGCTGTAGAACGGGAACGCCAGCGTATGTTAAACTCATTGAATTCTGATATTAACAGCTTAACGAATTGGGGAACCACTAATGGAGTAGAATTTAATGCTTCAAAAACACAATGCTGCCTTCTGTCGTTAAAGCGAAATTATCCATGAATGGCACTTGCATTGTCGAAACTGAAAACTTTCCATTCTCGGTATGTGTGTCAATGACAACCTGCGTTGGAATGCCAAATATACGGTGTCGTCAAAAATGCTGCGAAATATCTATGTTTCCTGTAGTGATGTAAGAAATACCTCCCCCCCTCTGATCTGGCTTCAATATATAAGGCCTTTATCCGACCGAATTTGGAGTACAAATCCCACATCTGCTTGGGTGCGCCCAAAACATCTCTGCACCTGCTAGATAAGAACCGAAACCGTGCGATAAAACTCATAGGTGATACCAATATCACCCAAACAATGGGCACCCTCGTGTCTCGTGTCTCACTCTATTTTATCGCTATTTCCACCAACAGTGCTCCGTAGAAATCGCCAGTAGCATTCCGCCCATTCAAACTTTAAACTGTAACATTAGTCTCGCTATGAATGCTCATCAGTACTCTAAAAATCGTGATTCGTTCCTGAAGCCCTGGCTGGCGCTTTATTTCCTAGTCATTATAACCTTCAATCATTTAAAACCAACGGTCACCGGTACCTCTTTTTCTATCCTCCCTGATTTTCCTTCGCCCGCGCATAATCCCTTGAGCGCGCGCAAATTATAAAAAAAAAAAAAAATATTTTCGAATATATTGCTGACATTCGGAAGGAGACTTATCGAGTTTCATCGGATTGAGTGAGTCTTAATCTTTTGGAGAAAAGGATGCACCACCGGTGTCTTCCAATGCGATGATAATGGTCATTTTGAATTAGGTGGTAAAAATGTTAACCGCGTCTAGTAGGAGATGTCGACTTCAGTATTCTATCGGTTGCCACTGATTTTTAACTTCGCTATGATTCGAAGCTCGTTTGTAATTCTTCCTTCGAAATGAACGAAGATAGTTCTCTTTTGCCGCCGATGACAGTTTTTGCCAAGCTTTCGTCTTTAAGCACAGTGTAATCTGAGTTCTCTAATGACATTGATTATACTACAGGGTGAACCTGGGCCTCAGCCAACAACCCAATCCAGCTAGCACAATCTCTCGCCACCTGCATGTGCCACTTTAGCTGCGGTCTTCCTCTATTGCGCCGTCCCTCGGGGTCAGACTCGATGACTTTCTGAACTGTTTGTGTGGTGGATGATTGGGTCTTGTATTAGGCCAGTATGGTTGTACGAAAGTAAGCTCTGTTACCCAGTTTCCTCCTGAGCCATAATAAACAGCGATTCTGCGTCTCAATTCTACTCTGATGTCATTGCTTGTTACTGCGAAACAAAGACAGACAAGTCCCTAACTAACTCCAAGTTGTAACTGCAAATAATGATATTTGTGTCAAGTTAAGCCGCCGGTAGTGTGCGACCTTTTCTGAAGACAGCATGTACTTTGTTTTGCCTTCTGTCTGTCAAAACTAATTTGCCCCCTTCCGTCTCATCGACGGCTCGCCGTACTCATTCAAACACATCAATGTCAACCGCATACGTAAGTAATTGTGCGGACTTAAATATAATCGTAGCTCTTTTGTAAGATTCTTAAAACGGCGATGTTAAAAAAAGCCATATGACATTGCATTGCCTTGTCTAAAACCTTTCTTAGCATTGATAATTCATTACCCACCTTTACGGAGCAGCGAAAATTCTCCATAGTTAGTCTGCACTACCTGACGAGTTTGCCAGATATGTCAAAACTAAACATGACGTTGTATAGCTCTTTCCTATCCACGCTGTTATATGCGGCTTGATGTGTGAGATTCCAGTGATCTCTTAGGATCGCAGCTTCTCAACTTGGGAACTTGATGGTCTTGGGTCCGTTTTGCCTGTAATATCCGCATTCGTATACTAGTCGCTGTTTGAAAATTTCGGACATCCAGAATAATGGACGGGTGTCTGGCGTCGATCGCAATATGATCGATCTGGTCGACAGTTGATCAATAAGAGGATAGTCAAGTTCCTTTATGGACGTTGAGATGTGAGAACCACCGTGTCCTGGCTACTAAGAGGTTACGGCCCTCTTCAAATTCCAAAAATCTGAATTCATTGTTGGACGTGCTGTTATGCGGGCTGCGTTTTCAGATGACCTGTTCAAAGAAATCTTCATTAACTAAGCCTTACATTTGGATCTCCTAGCATAAATTTGGTGTCGTAGCTAGAGAACCGATATACCTAAATGTTCGGTCTAGTAGGTTCCGTATTCGTCTTTGATTTTGTTATTATTATCCTTTGTGGTGGCATAAAAAACAGGCTTTTATTACCGAAATTTTTATTGATGCGGATTATTATGAGGCGTTCGCTTACATGCCGAAAGCTTAAGGCTTTTTGCCCAAGTCTCCCTCGAATAACAATTACACATCAGAAAAAGCGTTGTCTTCCTTCTTTGTAGTCATTGCTGTAATAGATACCGTAGTTTGTCATCCGGCCCTTCCCATAGCTCCTCTTGGATTGTTGTAATGTCTGCTTTGTATAAGTCTAGGGCTTCCGCCTCCTACCATAACTTGTACAAGGCTGTAATTTGTTGTAAGCAAACCCCTACCTGAAAGGCCCGAAGGGTCTGATTGTTCGGTGATATGGTAGTAGCCTCGCTGAGGTTATAAGAGCCGCCGTTAACTGACTCAGGTTTTTTTGCTCCACCGTCTTTACTCAAGGATCCCGACATAACCATGCAGCTTCCTGTAAACCTTGGCTCCGATACTTCGAAGTAGCTCTCTGGAGGGAAGTTCGCCAAGTAGCTCAAAATACGATGTATCTGCTTGCAATTACCATATCACTATTGCGATCATTATGACACGAACTTGCACAGCTGTCATAGGCTGTGCATGCGCGCAGTATAGCATAATATTTTCTGAATTTATCAACGAAATGAGTTTCATTAAATGATGGTGTCGTTTGAATTTTCAATAAAAACTCCATTCTCGTAATTAGAGAGGGGGACATATCAAGTATCTAATTTAATGATAAGCAAGATACTCGTGCTGAGCCAATTAATGGCTCTCTGTTTCCCCATCAATCTCAAATGTCAGAAGCCTCTTCGAAACACCGAATTATAGGCGCTCAACAGCTCCATTTCGACCATCTGCTTGAATTACATGCGCTTCCGTACTTTTATTATTATTACCGATAAACGAGAAGATCCCAACTGATCAACACATCAACAAAAATGAAGAGATCAGGGATCACATCACGAGCACACTTGTCAAACGCCTTGACTTTTTCATTCAAGAACAATGACTTTCGTATCGTATATCGTCGTGATTGTAGTCGTAATCGTAATCGTAATCGTAATCGTTGTGATCGTCGTTAAATACGAATGCCAGCGCCTGATATGTGACAGTAATTTCCGGCAATTTGCACCAGGACATAAATAACCATACTTCTCATACCAGTCTTCGATATAAGACTTTGTTTTAAGTATCGTTTTAACAGTTATAAAATGATCATTTCAGTGACTCCAAAGTCGTTAAGTTTAAACGCCGAAGACTGCTTATCGTACGGCCGATCGCGCTCATCGAAATACCTCGATGACATCAGAAAACGTCAAAAGTTAAACGCGTCAACAACATCTGCATTTCCATTCAATTCAATTCAAACGAATACCGGACCCGAAAAAAAAAGAAAGAAGCATCCACAATATTTTTTTTTTCCAAATTTGAAATTTAATCAAAACGGAGCTTGATTCTCGGATCTACGAGTACGAGTATCGCAGTACCGGAGTATCGGAGTATCGAAGTATCTTGAGCGCGATCATTAGTATACGAAAAACCTACGTTCGATGATCGTTTTCGATTAGAACGACCGATAAGTGTGAAAATACGATATAGCTTCCCGTTTGGTTATCGTGTTATCGAAGAGAACCGATCTTTTGAATTTCATTTGGTCGAGTTCAATTAGTTTATGTTACGCCTTGCACCATCAAGTAATTAGTTGACATCTCGATTTGGGCTCTGTTAGCTGGTGGATAACTAGTTTGTGGAGCTGCGATCCCCCTCCTGGTTCGGGACATCATTTTGGGGTTAATATCAACCATCAGAGCTGTGTTTTTAGATCGTGTTCTCGTTATCGATTTTGTATTTTTTTTTTTTTTATTTATTTTTTTTTTTCTATTTTTTTTTTTGCTGTCGTTCTTGGTCTCGATATTGGTTCTTACTTTTGTCGTTTGGAAGGAAAATTAAATCATTCGGCTTCGGAGGCAATAGATTTCGGTTCAGAAGTTATTAACAAGTTTTTGGAATTTAATTACCAAATTAAGTAACCCCTTATCGGGACTAGGATTTATGTTGTGTCACGCCAATAAACTAATCAAAAATGCATGTCCAGTGGAGAATCACATCAATTAAAATGGTAATGGTGATTGTATGGAATGCCCCTGGGCGTTTCCAACTAAATTTATCGATTGTTGTTTGCGTTTGAATATGTTTTGTTTTTGAGTTCATAAATAATGATGCGGGATTGTATAAAATTAAGCTTAAAAAAAATCACTTACTTGATGTGGGGTGAAAAGTACGTTACCTTTTAGGTAGATGAGCAGGTTTGGAAAAAAGGTTTTTAAGTGTTCTAGGGCAATAATAATAATTAATTTTGGATATTGGTGTCCTTCTTCGAATTGACCTTGTTTTCTATGCAAGAAAAACAATGAACGGGTTTACCGGCCTGCCATTTCGATATGAATTCGACTTTGATCGGTTACTAAACATCTTTACTAAATTTAATCCGGTAACTTCTTGCTCATATTGTAAACATGCGTACTTTCAAAGGTAAAGCGGTATTCTCACGACTTCGAGCTGAGATAGTAAATTTATAAGCAGCTCGTTGAACCATTTACTTCCAGATCAGGGCTTCCTGCCCACTTTCCCTGAATGTTTTTGAAACACTTTCACTTTTTCCAGTTTTATAAAAAATGACAATGTTACCTATTGTTGAGCTCGTTTTCCAGGGTAAATAATCAGTTCGATGGCAGTAAAATCTTGCATTAACTTGTGTTCATTGCGTTCAAAATAACACAGTTTTTATCATCAGCTGTTTCGACTGTACATATATATTGACAGATTCTCTTGGGATCTTAACCAATTGAGATCCATTTGCGTGGTTTTGTTAGATCGGCAGCAAACTTTATAGCGAATGACTGGCATACAATAAGTGTAGCTTTTACACCAAAAATTGGTAAATCCACCAAGAGTTTCAAATCCACCGTTCTGAATTCCCGTCTGCTAGAAGAGAATAATAAATAAGCGCAAAACTGTTTTGAGAATGTATTTGTCTTCTTTCAAGCATCCACCATTATAAAGGGTGTCCCATTAAGACAGTCTTTTTTGAGATTTAAAAAAAAACGCAGTGTTTATTTGAAAAGTTCTGATGTTTTTATTTTAATAAAGAGTGTGGACATGGAGGTTATGTTTGGTACACAATATCCGAAACTTTGGCATAGTGTCGGCTTAATTTCATCAATTTCGCAGCGAATCTCGTCTTTCAGTTCAGGAATTGTTCTCGGGTTATTGGCATACACCTTTTCTTTCAAAAAACCCCAAAGAAATCCTATGGCATCAAATCGTATGATCTTGGTGGTCCATTCACATTGGGGCGAGAGGTAATAACTCTCCTTTCAAATTTCGTCTTCATCAATTCCATTGTTTCGATCGCAGTGTGGCAGATTGCGCTGTCCTGTTGAAACGACATGTCTTCTGATCAATTTCAGTAATTTGAGGCCAGAAGAAGTTGCTTATCATCTCACGATAATGAACGTCTTTGACGGTAACCGCATTCCTAGCCATATTCTCGAAGAAGAATCATCTAATCACTCCGCCCGACAGCCTAAAATCCGCACCAAACAGTGGCTCATGGCAGATGAACTGACATTGATGGATCACTCTTGGATTCTCAGTTTCCCAAATGCGACAATTCTGTTCGAGCTCGATATGTTGCTATAAGATCAATCCCGCTAACGTTCGGCGCTGTGCATAGGCCATACTGACTTCAAATGTTGTGTCATCTGTATCTTGAAAGCATGAAAATGTAAATCTTCAGTCAAAATTCGCTGTAAACTGCTTCATGAAAATCCCAATTGCTGAAAACCATGGCAAATCGAGTTGGAAGGATTCTAGTCAACACTCTTACTACCTGCCGCAAAGTTTTTATTAGACCGAGTTGCATGAACACGGACAGGTCTCTTCTGGATTTGAACTGACCCAATCGGCTGAAATTTCTTGATTAATCGGATTACTGTACGACGAGAATTGTACAGAGGTAACCGAGAAATCCATGACATTTTCGAACCGTCTACGCAAAAATCTCACCATCTCGGTAGTGAATCTTCACAATTTGTATGCTTTGTGCGTCCTTGTTATTAACCAGGACTAAACCTTTATTCACGCATGATAGCTGTTAAATAACAATGTTGTATGACCTACATAAAAGAAATGGCTAAAAATTCTAAATAGGCGGTCTTAATGGGATTTCCTTTAGCAAGGCGAAAGATCTTGTTAGAGTCTGCTTCAAGAATTAAATATGTTAAATGTCAAGTGTATTTGCACCAAAAAGTGTATTTGCACCAAAAAGTGTAGTTAATATAAGAGTATCAAAAGGTTTTTACATATCTTTAAAGGGCAGAGAGCGTTATATGCTGTCTAGTTTTCTCCGCTCCTACTTTACGTCATCTTCCTTTTTGGAGAAGTAAAATTCTCGAGAGTGAATAGACGTTTTTTTGAATTCCTCTGGTAAAAGTACAATATTTAAAATTCGGCATAATTTAAAAATTAAAACAATTAAGTCCCTTTACTTATCCCATGCGGTTACAGACCATCAATGCTAGATTTTGGTCTTTTTTATATGTTAATGGAATAGTAATATAAATTAACACAGTTTGCCGCCATTGCCCATATCCATATGTTTATCATACAAACGTTCAAAACATTCCTCTTCCACTGCAACCGTGCCACAATCGAACTTACGCTCACTATCTATTTCCGCTAACCACCAACTCTCCCAGGAAACTCTTCATACAGAACCGGAACAAACAGAAACAGAAAACGGACAAAAACCGCATTAAATTGTTTTTTAAAGTTGACGCCACTGAACATGTCAACAATTTCAGTTCGGCAATATTCTATTTAGCACTACGAACTGATCACGCAATATTGACTATATAGTTAAGAGCGAGTTGACTGAGTAGAAAAGCTGTAATGTTTTGAAGAAGAAGGCATTCCTGACTGACGCTATAATTTTTCGAATCCCGAAGTTTGCGGAGGTAAATTTATACGATGCTTTAGCAAGTACCATCGGCTTTGCATCCCCAACTCTGAAGATCAATTTTCGTACCAACTAACAGGTGAAGAAAATGTCACTGAACTACTTTTTAATTTTATTCGTCTTATTGAAGCTATTCTTGGCTTCAAATCTAACACAGCATGCTGTGTTAAAGGTCCGTATATCGTCCATCCAAGCTCATAGAAATTCGCTAAAATACTTCCGACACCTAATCGCAAAATTGTACTAGTCCTGAATACAGACCTATTGCCATCGTACAATTCCTCTCGAAAGTATATTCTAAAGCAAATGTAATAGCACCTTAACAGTAACAGTCTTTTAAGTCCTGTCCAAACTGGATTTCGAACGAAGAGGGCTTCTACTCGTTGTAGATGACTTACGAAAATCCGTGGACACAAAATGCGCTACCTTTTCAACGTTACCTACTTACTTAATGAGTCGCCAACAATGTATGACTGTGGGTAACCACATGTTACCTTTCCTTTCCGCGTCTTCAGGGGTGCCACAGGGATCCATCCCTGGACCGTTATTGATTTCGTTGTAAGCGAACAAGCTTCATGAGCTTCCCAATTACTGCCAAGTTTGCAAACGATGTTCAGCTATATTTTCCCTGTCCGGTAGAGAGTATAAGGAATAGTATTGATCTGATCAATAATACATATTTCAGCAGTAGGCGGTAAAACACAGATTGTACAGGAAAATCCAAAACAGTATGCATTTAGAGAAATAAATTAAATACAACAGCTGCATGATCAAACTGTCAATATCGGCAAGGTACACAACGGTCTTCGTCTGTTATGGGTAAGTCAAAGGTTTGTGCTGATCAAACTAAGATGTTGCTGATCAAGACACTTGTTTTACCTGCCCTTTTGTAATGAAGTCAAGTTTTCTGCACTGCTATTGACAATACAAAGCGAAAACTTGATACCTGCAAAACAGACTTACCTATACCAGCTCGCTACGAACCGCAGATCTCATACTACCCCCATTAACTGCCCGCAATTTGAGCGTAAATTCTTTATCCTTGCCACTCGCCTATGGATAATTCAGTATCTGTAGAACTCAGGAGAATCAAAAAACACAAACGCATTCAACACTCGTCTTTTCAAACACTTGACCAATGCTACTTAAGAAAGAAAATAATAAAATAATAGACAGTAATACCCATAATGCGTCTTACATTACACTTAAA
This sequence comes from Volucella zonaria, assembly GCA_963966105.1. NCBI lineage: Eukaryota > Metazoa > Arthropoda > Insecta > Diptera > Syrphidae > Volucella > Volucella zonaria. Next base: position 313,138,329 of record OZ014530.1, on the reverse strand, counting down.
CATCCACTTGTAATGAGATCTTAACCAGTGAAATATTATCGAAGGTCATGACTCTGAAGTTGCAGCAACCGTTCCGTGTCTAAAGATCCCTCGAACTACGAGCAACGAACAATTACTGTTAACAGTGGATGTAGGTCCAGGAGAAGCTGTTGATCGAAGATCCTCAAGAGAAGCTAGAGGCCATTGGAGCGGTTTTTCAGGAGGTGCACAAGGTGAATGACATCATTGGCCCGGACCACAACCTGGAAAATTTGGCCCTTTTGCACAATTCCTACCTTCAAAATGATATGGACAAGTGGCGATTCGAAATCTCAGGGTTTACTGAGTTCTCTGAAGAAAATATGGCAAATAACGTCATGGGCAATGAGAGGGAACACCCGCCCTTCATTTCGAAGGAAGACCTCCAAACGATCTTCGATTCGCTGAGAAGTAAGAAATCAATGGGAACCGACGGTGGTGCATTCGACTCCCAAAAGGGATAAAGATACGTCCAATCCGGCGAACCTTCGGTCGATAAGTCCCCTTTCCAATATCAGCAAGGTATTCGGAAAGGTAATCAATAGAGTCCTGATTAAGTGGGTCGAGGACAAAAATATAATTCCGGATAATCAATTCGGTTTTAAGGCTGGGCATGATATCTCACATGCCACGTCCAAACTGGTATCCGATAACTAATGGAACAAAAGCAAGAAGCAATGTACAGAGGTCTGCCTGATTGACTCGGAGAAGGCCTTCGAAACCGTTTGGTTAGACGGCCTCTTAAGCTGAACAGACTCGGCATAAATAAACCACTGCTATATATTCTATTTGATATGCTCTCCAGCAGACAGTTCATCGTGAAGAATGACGATGTGACTTCTGCTGGAATATTTGGCATTAAAAACGGCCTGCAACAAGGTGCGGTTAATTTGCCGATTGTATTCAACATTTACATAAACGATCTTGTGAGCCCTCTTCTCTGTACCATAGCGTGCACAGAAAATTTATTCGCGTATAGATCAGATTCAACGATCGAGATCATTAAGATGCCCTTGTAACGTGACACGTTTCACATATCTTAGGCTCTCAGATCGCATTGCGGGGCATTACGATAGATTGAAGCCATGCATCCTACATCCTAGATATCCGGGGCCGAAACTGAATTTGACTTCTAGCTAGTCCCGGCCTTGATATGAATGCGAATAATTATGTATAAGGAGGTTTAACGTCGGTCTGCTACAGTCGCAAGTTATCGAGAGTCCTTTCCGTGATTTCATCAACCTTTCTCAAATTTGGAAATCAGCAGCATTTAGTGCAGAAAACTATTTGTCATGCTGTCAGTAGCGCCCCTTTCATGGTCCTGGATTTCTTAAGGCAAACACAAACAAGTAACACGAAGAATACCTTAGTCATTTGGAGTAAAGCAGAAAACAATTGACACAACGCTGCTAGCAGCAGAGAGGATCTTACAATGGAAAAGACACCAACTTACCAATCAGTTCCAATCCAGGCAGAAACTTCCGATTTGGTGAAGGGTGAAAGCTACCTTAAAAAACATCTCCGCCAATCTAAGGGTCATACCGCTCTGTATTTGATATAAATTCTTGTGATTCGGGTTTAAGACACAGGCATCATGATGGTCCTACAAAGCGGCCAAACTCTATAAATTTTGTTTGAAACAGAGGGACTCCTGCCTCCTATGGTTCCAGACTACCTAGTGGCTGCTATCTATCATAGGGGCAGTTGTTGGCTTTAATCGATGCTGCAATCAGGGAGTTAGCAGTCCGATTAAGCGACATTTGGACTTTGCGGGAGAATACAACTCTGTGCTGCTATTTTCTCTCTGACGATTCAACTGGGAAGGCTAGCAAAGACAACAGCCTAAAAGACGCTTAGTGCTGATCAAAGTTAGCAAAACCCCGTACACTGCCGTGTGCGATGTCTCTGTCGTAGTTGAGTCGCCTGTCTGCAGCTGTTCGAGCGACGTTCAAGATTAGCCGAACTGCTAGTCTATCCTGGAGCTGTCCTTTTTAATCCAGATAGAGGAACGCTTCTTGGGAAACAAACCCGTAAAAGAACTCATTTTCGTTATACCATATGATTAGGGTAATAAGCGGAGATCAGGTTGTTCGTCGAGTTGATTGCTCAAGCAATGTACAAGACCTCATTAGGATAGAATTTTATGTAGTCCGACTATAGTGTTCTGTACAAGCGAAGACAAGCCCCAAGGCAAGCTCTCTCAAACACCCGAATCTTGTCTATTAAATTCGCTATCACGTTGAACCACACGGGACATCCAATCATAGGCCGGATAAAGGCCAGTCTCTTTGTAAAGGCAAAAGCACCTTTGGCTCTGGCCAGAGCAAAATCTATATGTTTGTTAAAATACAGATATTGATCCAGCCAGATCCCAAGGTATCTGAATGACTTGCGACAAGTAAGTGACTGCCTGTGTTGTCCTGCGATCGAAAACTTTCGCCAGTTCTTTCTGGTATCCGCAGAGGCCCCAGACAAAGGCGTCCTGAAAAGAATGGTTTCCGATTTCTGAAAGTTGATCTTTAACTTCCAGTCATCGCAATATTACGAGGAGAAATTGTTAACCCTATCAGTTTTAAGTCTGCCAGGCGGTAGGTTAATGTAGGCAAACGCCTAGCTAGTGCTGAAAGTTATTCCAAAGCCACTAGCAGTATCCGTATAAAGATCCCCAGCTAAGCTGGATATTCTCTATCTCAAATTTTAATCTCAAGATGCGCCTTTCCGGTATGTTTTACTCAGTTTATTTGCGACGTGGATGCCGCTGCCGATCACTGACACTATTCTCTTCGGAATGAGATTCTTTATCCCTTATCGGATGAAAAGTATCAGACCAAAAGAAAAGGCATGGTACGACTCGAACTGTAAAGAGGCTGTCAGGGTTAGAGAAATGTTTTCTCGGTCCTTCAAGACCAACCCAGGAGAGGAAAATAGAAAAAAGTTTAAACGAGCCAGGAATGACTGCAACGTCTTTCTCAAGCGGAATCAAAAACTGAGGCAAAAATACTGCAATGTCCCAAAGGCAGTAAAAATTGTTGGTCGTTCGTCAAAAACATTAGAAATGCTGCCTCATCCTCCATCTCAACGCTTATTTACTATGACATTCCAGCCGTCAGCTCTTTGGACAAGGCCAATCTGATTGCTGCACACTTTGCGGCCAGCTCAATACTCCCGGATTGCGCTTTGTCTCCGCCTACATTTGAGTGCGTCAAATCTTCAATGGGACAATCCACTTTCGCACTCGTGTAGTAGCAAGATCTCAACATACATTAATTCGCCGGTCCAGATGGTATATCTCCACTTCTTCTGAATAGGTGTTCTTCAAACCTGGCAAAACCACTGCGCAAGCTTTCACATCAGTCCTACTCTTTAGGACTCTTTCCGAAAAGATGGAAAACAATATTTGTCCAGCCCGTCCCTAAAAAAGGCAAATCTTCTTCTCTCTCCTCCTACAGACCCATTGGACTTACGTCCTTTCTTTCCAAGGTCATGGAAACGCTGATAAACCGTCAACTCATGAAATATCTCGAAACACGAAAATTTCTCAATATGGTTTTCGTAGCAACAGGTCCACTGGTGATTTGATAGCATGTCTCACCGAAAAGTGGAACAAAAGCGTACATCAATCTGGCGAAAGCAAGATAGTTGCACTTGATATTTCTAAGGCATTTGACAGAGTTTGGCATCAGGCTCTTTTGTCGAAAATGCGTGTTTTTGGGATCGATGAATCTCTTCTTCAATGGATTAGAAATTACCTTTCGGAACGTTCAATTCAAGTTATTTCGGATGGTTTCAAGTCTGATATTCTCAAAATAAATGCTGGTGTGCCCTATGGCTCCATTCTGTTTCCGACACTCTTTTCAATTTCCATCAATGATTTCTTGTCTGCTATTTCTAATCCAATATATTCCTTTGCTGATGACAGCACTCTCTGTTTTTCATATTCGTTCCCGGACTCACGCCCCTGCTCTTCGGCTGTAGAACGGGAACGGCGCGTATGTTAAGCTCATTAAATTCCGATATCAACAGCATAACCAATTGGGGAACTATCAACAGAATGGAATTTAATGCTTCCAAAACTCAATGCTGTCCGCTACCGTTAAAGCAAAATTTAAACACCTAGCCATTATCCATGAATGGCACTTACATCGTCGAAACCGAAAAACTTTCCATTCTCGGTATGTGTTCCAATGATAAATGACCACATATTCGATGTCGCCAAAAATGCTTCCTCACGATGTAAGAAATACTTTTCCCCTTCTGATCTGGCCCCAATATATAAGGCATTCATCCGGTCAAAATTGGAGCACAATGCTCACATCTCATCAGGTGCCCCTAAAATATCTCTGCATCTCTAGATCGGATTCAAGACCGTGAGATAAAACTCATAGCTGATACTAATATCACTCAGGCAATGGACCCCCACGAACACTGACGAAATGTCTCGTGTCTCACTTTGTTTTATTTCTATTTCCACCAGGAATGCCAGTAGCATTCCACCCCTTCAAACCTTTAACCGTAACACACGTCTCTCTATGAATGCTCATCAGTATACCCTCAAGCCCACTATCAAACGTACTCTGAAATATCGTGATTCGTTCCCAAGACGAACAACTCACTTGTGGAATGCCGTGCCGGGCTCTCTATTTCCTAGTCATTATAACATTCAGACATATAAAACCAACGTACATCGGTACCTATCCAACTTTCCTCCCTAAATTTCCTTCGCCCGCGCTGTTTGCAAACATTTTAAGGGTACCTTAACCCCTTGAGCGCGCGCTACATAGTTTATAAAAAAGAAAGAAAAGGTAATACCAACACCACCAGTTTAACTTCAATTGGTAAGGATTCCACTTCATCCGAAGGTTTCATTAGTAGTAAAACAATTAGCAGTCTTACGGGTTAATTTAAATATAACTCCGGTTCAGATGATTTTCTTCAAAAGCTAAAGAAAATGCTCTGCAGGTTCTTAAAGGCTCCATCGACCTTTCATGTCATTCTGAGATAGTGTCTGACGGTAAATTCAGATGATAACTATGATTCAAGCAAGATACTGGTTAGAAATTTTACTGAAAAAGATTAGGGAATGTTCCAACACAACGTAAAGAAACTGTTTGGACTAGAGCTTTAAAAATCTCAGAGCATCATATACATAAATTAAAATTTTAACAAAAAACTAGTCCTGCCATCTTTATACAGTCACTCCATTTTTTGCCCATTTTAAGTCCCTCAACTGGACATTAGGAATCCGCCTCCACTATCCCAGAACTCTTCGATAGCATCGGAATCACCACAAAATGTTCCAACAATAAAATCTCATATTTGAAACAAAACTCTCTCGGTTCCAGAACAATAATGGCTTATTAGAGAAGGGTTGACCCATGTGGGTGCCCCCATAAACACCATCGTGCGCATACCCCAAACTCCAATTCCTTACGTTACAAAAGGGCAATCAAACCGGCTCCGCTGAGAGACAAATTTAATGACTCACTCCGACTACGACGCAAACAGTCAAACTGTCCAAGTCGAAGTCGAAGTCCAAGTCCGATTCCCAATTCCGATTCCGACTCTGTTGACAATGGGTTATTAGCTAAGTTGGTATTTTTAATGGCATAATTTTCTGGTCAAGTCTTCCAGGTCCCACAATACCTATCTGTATCTACTACGAGTATATACCATATAATCGTGTGGTTTTCCTCTCGTTGTTTTATTCTTTCTTTTGGGGTCTTTCTCTCCAGTGTCCAGTGTTATGGAAGGCTCCTCAGAGCTTGCCTCTGACTTTGACTCTGACTCTGACTCTGACTCTGACTCTGACTCTGACTCTGACTCTGATTCTGACTCTCTACTATGGCTATGGCTCTAGGCCTGATTAATTTATACGAGTGTGTGCCTTGGCGATTGGTGGAAGATTTATGCGCCAATTAAGTGTATCCTGTCTTGTTAGATTTGTTGTCGAGGCAAATTTATGGGACAAACGATCTGTGACGTGCTGTTGTAAACTGTTTTGTTATTTCTTTCACCTTTCCCCAGCCCCATCCACAAAGCCTCTTTTTGTTATGGTCTTGCTTATTCAAATGACTTTATTGAGCGGCGGTAATGGTAATTAATTTATGGGCATTTTATTTAAACTCGCGATGGGGTGGATTTTCAAATTGAATTGGTGGATTCAGTGGATTCAGTGGATTCAGTGGATTCGGTGGATGCATTGGATTCGTTGGATTTGTAGGATTTTGTTGGATTCGTCGGAATTGGTTGGAGCACTTCACAACACGGCCCAACACATGGTGTTAGTACCGCGTGAGTGGTCATAAAAGAATAATTGAGGTTTCAGTTGGCTTTGTATTGGTCGTTATTAGGAAATTTATTGACTGCAATGATCACTAATTGAGGATTTGTAGGATAGATACGAATACGAATACGAATACGAATACGAATACGAATACGAATATCATGTGCATACTGGAATCTGGTGAAACTGTGAACTGAGAATAAATTGCACCCGCTGGGTGATTTGCAACTTTGGGGCTTGTCTGAAGGATAGTGCAAATAATTTAATTTACCCTCTTAATTAGAGTTGTTACATGCAAGGTAAACTGTTGGCTGTGAATGCAAATTGAACCCCCAGGCTAAGTGCTAATTCAACTGGGATAGTGTAGAGTTAAAAACCAAAAAAAAAAAAACAAAAACAAAAATACATTGCACGCTTTTCAGTGGTCAAGTGGTTTATGAAACGACTGCAGTATAGTAAACAGACACGGCATTTTGCGAAAACTGATACTACCAATTAGGTGTATCTACCGTAGTTGGTGTTGCAATAAAGTGTTTACATGCAAACCTCAACTAATACAGCTTTAGCATGACCGCTTTCTTCGGTTTCGACTGACTAACGAACAGAAGATAAAAGGTGAATTGTTATTTCATTTCTACTCAGTAGACAGTCGGTCAATAAAGGACATTTTCATTATTTTCTAAATTTTTTACAGCTTTTGCACATTTAACTTAAGGTTATTGTGTCTAAAAGAAAACCAAAACCCCGGTTCCTGTAAATATTTGCAAGAGATTGCTTCAAACCAAACAATAGCCACTAAGTGGTCAGCCTACAAATCGGAAAAAGGATAACAAAGTTTGTTTCTGCCCATCCAATGCTCACACCTTAAATGGATATCTAGCAGGCAACCGAAAAACTAGCGGAGGCCAAACACTGCTATAAACCAGATATCAAAGTCATTCAGGATGTCATTGGATGGCTTGGATTTTACGATAACTACGGTGACTGCTACAGTGAATTAATATAACTTACTCGTATTTTTAAGTGCGGAATTGTCGTATATTATCGACTAACGATGTCTTGAAATTACGGCAAGTGACAGAACCAATTATGGCAATATCATCAAGACTTAATTGGCCAACATCAGCCTGGTATGCGCTCACATGCCCACAGAAGAAATAGATGATAGTACGACCTCATCAGTGATGTTCAAATCATTTTAGGTAATTTAAGCGACACAAACGTAAAAGATCTTTAGCCAGCCGTGTGTTAATTTGGGCTCACTAGCCAACTCAGACCTCTCTTTCAACAAAAATTGTAGTCAGAAGATGGATTATCTAATCCTTTCCAAATTATTTTCAAAATACAAGACTAAACACAGTCAGACTTAAAGAAATAAGGTCACCGATGAACTGCTGAACAAGTGTTAGAGAAAAAACCTTGGAAGACCTGACTCAGCATAAGCCTCTCGTGTAGGCATATGAAATGAATGCTACCCGACGTTTTTACAAACAAAATACCGCCTGTCTTGCTGTCTGACCGCTTATCGGTTAGGTACTAGTAATTTCTTAAATCATCTCTAAAAATGACTGAGAGTGTAATTCACTAATTATTTGTCTGTGTCCGAATCTACGAGTGGAAGGGGTATATTCTACAAAGAACTTCCAGTAAGGATATTCTTCCAGTCGCGACATACACGGAAGTGTATTTTATGTGAAAGTTTCATGAACTAAAGAGCTTATCTCTGTGATACCTACTGGGAATCTACGCTGACTATAAGACCCCTGAAATCGGTTCGACAACGTCGAAGGTAGATAACTGTCGCCTACATATTTCTCAACGTGGTACGCAAAGAGTGAAAGATCCACTCTGCTGGCTGCCTAGACAACGTGATATGTCTGGACACTGCTAAACCGATAAACATTCTAAACGTGTCAAACTTTAAGCCCTCTCCCTATAGATATGAAAATGTCTCTGCCTATTCACGCTCAAACTAAGTCAGATAGCTGAAGACACAACTTGCCATTAACCTACATGGATCTGGCCTAAGCTTCATGTAAGTGGTACAAAGAGCCTCTTATCTGTAAAACGTTCACATGATTAAGTGGACATTAATATAGGCTGCTATTGACTGATGGATTCTCTCAGCCAGAAGACTAGCTCGTTTTGGTTCGACCTTTAGGCGAGGCTGCCAATAAGAATTCTCCATTAACTTTTGGCCTCCTCGTGGTATATATTGGCGCAAGAGATCCTTTATTACCAACAAATGGAATTTTCTAACTTAAGTGAATCTGCTTGGTACGAACTACCACTAAACCTAAACATGTCCTACCTAAAGCTTCTACAAACATATCAGTGAATAGGCTACAATCCTTTGCACCCAAAAACAGCCAAAAAAAACCGCTGACGGGTAGTATCTGGTTGTACATTGACTCTTGTCTGTCCGAATAGAGTACTCAGGCAAATAGCTAGTCCATTGTACTCGTTACAAGTTCATTTTAATGAAATTTCTCAGTCTTTCAAAGAAAGACGAATAAGCGCTTCAGTGATAAAGTGCCGACAGTACCAGCACCCACCATATTAACGACGAGTACCTGCGTCCTGATGCGAGCGTAAGCCGGACATTCACAGATATAGTGCTGCGCGGTATGGTCAATACTTTCGCGGCAAGTAAGTGTCACAGCACATTTAAGTTCGTAGTAAAAGTGTAGTGCACCGTCACGATGCTAGTGAGCAGTCTGCAGGCCTTTCTGCTGAGAGACAGCAGGCCGCTGATATCTTACAGACGTCGGAAAGCATTCGCTTGGCCTGCCGGCAACCTGGAGATTCATGAGATTTATGCCATCTGCAGTTATGCTCGTATGAAACTCAACTTTCAATGGAAACCCTTGCCGAGGATGCAGGGAGACCTAACGTAGGTGCGGGTCTTCTGAGCCTCGCCTAGCAAGTTCATCGGCGATTTAATTTCTCGTGATCCAATTTTGACCTGGAACTCAGTGAATTTACCCTTCCGACTGCAATCAGTGAAGTCTCGCATTCTCAAATTACAATAGCTTGGAAGTCGTAAGAGGGTTCAGCAAGGCTGTAAGTGCAGCTTAGCTGTCGCTACAGATGCAATTGCTTCGCAACCTCCACCGATTCTTTATAATATAGTTGGTTGCCATCAGGATTGCGTTTTACGCTTGAATAAGAGACGCAAGTTTTCCTAACAAGAACTGAAATCTAATGCTGTCGTCGTCCAGAAAGACACCAGTGCTGCATCCTATATCGGTTTTGGAACCATGCGAGAAGACTCGACTGTATTACTTTCCTCTCACAGATAATGACCGAAACCACAGAGAAAGTCGATTTCGTAATTTGTTCTGCATCAGCAGTTCTGGTGTCATTGCATCAGACAGCAGTTCCATAAGATCAGAGTCATAAGACAGTCGGCACGCTAGGTCATCAAAGCTCCAGTGCTATACCAAAGATCACTTCTTTTAGAATGATGGTTTTGACGGTGCAGCCTATGGTATGAATATCAAAGGGAGGAAGATCCAGTAACGTTTTAGAGCGAAGCCAGACGTGCTAAGCAGGCCCCCATACAGCCGACACAGACTGCTCTTTGGAATCTGGCAAAAACAGCAATAGAATATAATTGGCCTTATCACAGCCGTGTAATGACCAATCTCGGTGACATGCCCGCGCCTTAGAGGCTTTCGACGTAAAATGTTTACTCCCATGGAAGTTTGTTATCCTGGATAACACTCAAATACATAGCTTCTTGGAAAAATTTGTGCCTTTATCACTAGATGAGTCAGAGCAGTCAGCTTCCTTCTTCACTTAAAGAGAATAACCTCAATTTTGAGAGGATTGTCAATGACATCTAGGGCTGTCTGCGCTTTAAAGTATTCAATCGGTAAATACGATCCAACAGACAGTAAAAATACATCGTCCGCATATGCTTGTGTGTAGACGTCAGAACAATTGAAAGCGTTGGGCAGTGCGCCGATCAACATGCGCCACAGCAGTGCATGTCCAGTACAGCCACCATTGGCCGTAGTTAGCATCCGCGATCAATTTCCTATTCACCAGCGTTGCTTTTACCCACAAAGCTAATCATTTGTCGACGCCTTGTTATCTGACAGAGTTGCACATGCCGTCAAAAGTGGCGTTATCGAAGGCGTTCTCATTGTCGACGAAAATGCCCAGCGTGCCTATTGACGCTACTCGATATTACGTTCGTAAAAAACCCAGCTGTCAATAGTGGCCGTTACTTAGAACTCGGTCACTCGTGATATTAGCTAAGACGATCCTCTGTGGCATCTTTTTCTCTAAATTCGCCACATGATTACATTTAAGGGATTTTCTAGGATTTTCAAAAAAATTGTTTTTTTTTTTATTGCTTTCACTGATCCCTTGGGACCTCAAAAACGATATCGCAACAGCCTGTTATGACCGAAGCGAGGGACGGTATTTTAGGGGTCTAGAGTGAAATACGGCAGATGTTTCTGAAGCTATTTGCCACGTGTCCAGATTATTGCTTGTTTCGCCTTTAGAAATGTCGGCTTCAGTCAGTTTCGTACAGTGAAACAATCGAGAAGGACGCTATTTGAGGAACGTTTGTTTTTTATCGAAAATTGCGCTGACTTTTTTTTTGGCTGGTGAGTATTATTGGTTCGTTTTTACAATGAATGACAAAGTGTACTGTGGTCAAAAAGGTGCACAAGGGACACGTACATACAGGAAGAAAACGAAAATATCTGGAAGAAGGCCGAAGAATTGACACGAGTTAGAGGCACCAAATGAAATGAATGCTAGTACATCCCAGAAATAATCGAAGCAATCGGAAGATATGTACGATATTGAAGTGAATCCAGGTTCCGGTTATCGTATGATAAACTTTATTGCAGTTTTCCAGCTTTTCAAACACTGTCATTTGTAAAGTGTGCAAATCGCAAGTGAAATTTACGGAAAGTGCTAACGCGGTTTAGGATTGAAAATAGTAGTGTCTTGGGAAAAATGTGTACATTCTGAAATACCTAGTAGTCCATTTATTGAAAAAGGCTATGAAATAAACCGTAGAATTGTAATTTCCATGCGATAACTGGGATTTGTTTTGCACGGAATAAAAAAGTTTTGTGTATTCAGGGAATCACCTTGGCCTATGTTGCACTCTTTCTATGATAAGATTGTCAAAAGAATTTCAACTACAACTAAACTAGTTTGCAAAAACAGTAGATGAAAGATGAGACAACTATTTCTATTGAAAAAGAAGAAAATGGAATTATGGTATCAGGCGATGGTTCGTAGAGAAAACGTGGGTTTACGTCCTTGTTTGGCTATGTGACTTTTTGAAAATTACAGTGCAAAAATTATAGATTGCGCAGTGAAATCAAAACACTGTAAGGCATGTGAGTACTGGAAAAATAAAGAAGAATATACGAAATGGGCCCAAAATCATAAAGAAAAGTGCGATGCGAATCACAATGGATCAGCAGGAAAAATGGAGGTCAATGCAATGAGATGTTTCAGCGATCCGAACCTTTGAAGCAGCTAAAATACAGCCATTATATTGGTGACGGTGATTCTAAGACTTTTAAAGGCATTACAGATGCTAAGCCCTATGAGAATGTCACAGTACTCAAGAAAGAGTGTATAGATCACGTTAGAAAGCAAATGGGTATCCGCCGAAAAAGAATACAAAAGGTCTGGGTGGAAGTTTCAAATTGATGGGAGAACTAATAGATGAACTCTCTATTTATTATGGATTAGCCATTCGTAGAAACTGTTCAGTTCAGTTCAGTTGAAAACATAAGAAACAGTATATGGGCTACACTTGATGATGCAACGGCAGAAAGATAAATATTCGATCGGCGCAAAAGGCTAAAGCTACAAATAATTTGGCTGATTACAAACATAAGCCAGCTCTTCCAATTGAAGTGTATGAGGCTATCAAGCCAGTCTACGAAGAATTCAACTGTGTATGGACCCAGTTCTAGTGGTAAAACTGTGTTGGATATAGCTATCGATATTGCAGTTTGAGTGTACAATGACGGCTCTGCTTCAATTTTGCATACAATGAAAGCGATGGATTTAGAAATCGGTCCGAACAGCTACGAAATGTGCTTGGAGATTGACAAAGAGCCCATAAAGCTTGCAGAAAGATCGCTGTCTGAAGCCATAAAAGAGTGGAGGATCACATTAAAATCCAGTAGAAAAGAAATAGTAGAGCAGGACACTAATCTAGAAAGCCAATTATATGGTGCAGGCATCGCGGATTAAAGGTATTGCAAAATTTTTTCATGACTTAAAATTTTAAACACGTTTATCTCAAAAGCATTTTTCAAGTTGGCCGCACCCATAACTTTTACAGTCTTCAACCAATTCACTTCAAGTTTTAAATAGATCTTTACAAATATATTTTTTAAATAAGTAAGTAGGATTTTTTTTTTTATATGGCATAGTTCCTTTGTTATTAACAATTTTCTGGCGATATTTCTGCGAATTTTGCCAGTTTGATTTTGAAAGTGGGCCATTCGGCCAAAAATCAATATATCAAAAAAATTCTACGCCCTTCTTTAGCTGTTGTTATGTACAATAGAAAAAAAAGTTAGTGACTCATCATAATTTAAAATTTACAGGAGCTGTTGGTAAGGCCGTTGATCCTTCCAAAAAAAGAGAGGTCATCTGAGAAACGCTACACTGTCACAAATTTTAAATAAAGCACTATGAACATTTATTCAATATACTTATAGATGGTCAAGATTATAAATAAGTTACTTCATTACTTAATTACTAGGACACTTGCTTGCAACTATGCCAATTGTTCTCTACACTCTAGGAATGGATGACACTGGACATAATCTATACAATACATTTCTAAACCAAATTAGTTAAAAACCAACTTGCAGACAGTCCCTGTTTAACACTGGAATGACCTATATTCGCAATATTCCCTCATTCCTAGGACCATGTAACTCCTAAATCCTCTAAATTAACCCATAAATATAATGGTGCAGCATTCATTCCTTATTTTCTGCTTAAATGAATAACCTCTACTTGTCATTAGGAATCAATGCGTAGAGCGTACGTCTCTCTTATTGGTGTACATAATTATTTAAGCCTCTTCCTTTCCGGCATTCATATTAACTTTAACAAGACATCTTCAAACCACATATCCTGACCGCTTTTATACCTACTACCGATACGAGTAGAAAAATTATTTTGGAATATATCTCCGCACCAGTTCCGTTTTTGGTTCAACCTAGACATATGTAGACTCATCCCTTTAGCCCACATACCCTATCCGAGCAAGGAGCGATTGATTTCCTTGCAATATCATTTTTAGTGATAGTTTGTTGCCCCCTGTGTATTTTTATATACTATAGTTTGGCCTAAAATATAATGCATTAGATCAATTCCTTTGCCTAGAGGATCGCTTAACTTTCAAACCTTCTCCATGCCGAGATCTTTTTGGCATCAAAGTACAGGTATAGCAAGTAATCTCAGCTTCGCTGATTCCCTCACTCAATTCTATCATCAATTTTGATAGAAATAGAAAACACATGCTGCAGTCTTTCAGCGGGAGAATAGGCTGGTGTTAACTATAGGTCCCCTTCTACAGGATAGCAGATGAGAGACAGATATGAGCATGGTCTCCAAGCCGCTTTGGTTACAGTCCTGATTGATTCCAGAACCAGAAAGCTGTACTTGCTTCCTTAATACTCTGTTCTCTTTTTAGTTCGGTTTGGAATCTCAAATCGTACCTATAAACCGTGTTGAACTAGATAGGCCAAGGTCAGTTCTAATAGCCTCTGGTGGCTTGAGGAAGGAGATTGATCATTTGTTTGTTGATAAAAATAGCAATATTCGGTTTCGAGGTCCAATTCCTTCAGTCACGGTGCCTGGATTTCCCCCAATTCCGTGATCGTCTGAGGTTTTACCATTGAATATTACCAAAATCTCGCTCACCAAAAGGAACCACGGCGCCTTTTTACCGCTTACATTTCCCAAATTCAAATCGATCTTTCCTGACTTAAGTATCACAGCAATTGATATAGGCCACCTAGGGTGGGTTGGTGGATTCAACTCCTTCAATGGCATGAAAATGCACATACAGGGTAAAGTACTGAGCGCGCTCAACTAGGAGAGATGCCAGATATGCCTCCTGCCACTGTACAGTTCAAGCGAATTTGGGGTCAACGCCCAACCACGTAAAAAAACCCATCGTTACGAGAGAACTAACTGCTTTGGAAGAAATCGGATCTGATTTAAAACGACGACACGGCGTGAAAAAGGACAAGGATTTAAGAGTCTGCTCCTGAAATGTTAGAAAATTTTACCCAAAAGCTGGAAAATATCCTCACGCAGTATAAAGCGAACATTACAGCGATCTAGGAAGTGCGCTGGAGAGGATCAGGAATGATGAAAAGAAAGGAGTGCGATATACTCGTACACACAATATATTACATCTGACACAAAAGATTGCACATACTCGTATTAGGATGTGGATTCGTCATGGGAAAGCGGCTGAGATCGAAGATCATCGATTTCAAGCCAATTAGCGATCTCCTGGCTGTGATCCGCATTCAAGGGAAATCCTACAACATCAGCCTCATATGTGCACACGTCCCTACCAATGAAGGTGAGGACCTTATCAAAGAGGATTTCTACGACCGGAGCCTGTTCGGAGTACAATATTAAAATCGTGCTCGGGGACTTCAATGGCAAAATTGGTAAGTGTAAGTGTAATTGCATCTTTGGCGGAGTGGTCGGAAAACACAGCCTTCACGAAACGACAACAGATAACGGCTTCCGATTCACTGACTTTGAGGCAGCTGGTAATACTGTGATAAGTAACACAAGATTCCCAACAGCTAACTCCGGACGGTTGAACCGCCAACCAAATTGACCACGTGGCGATTGACACAAGACAGTCCTCAAACATCCTAAATGTGCACACATTTAGAGGCGCAAATGTCGAGTCCGATTCAGAGCTCGACTATCCAATAAAAGAAAGCTGCGCCAAAGAACAGAAAGGAGGTTCAACATTGGATCCCTGAGCACACCGTAGATAGCCAGAGACTGTACAGAGCAACTAGACAAAAGACTCTGCTGTATGTCATTGCCTACCACAAACGCCAACAAAATGTGGTTACAATGCTGCACAACTATTCAGAAAGTAGCCGAAGCAACTCTGGGCTACCTGCCACCCCCGACAAGAAGTCCATGGTATAATGGCGAGTGTATGCAGAAGAAGAAGGCAACAGTTGGAGCATATAAGAAGACGTTGCAAAGAACTACCCGGGCAATGTAGCATGAATCTAGATCCAGAAGAAGGGAGGAGAAAAGGTTACTTCGAGTAAAGAGAAGAGCCTTCGCAATCTCAAGGATATTGAAGAGTTCAAGAGTAATAACAAGATAACAAGTTAAAAGCCTGGCTGCGGGCTACAGACCAGGAACTTCGAAACACTGAGGGTAATCTTGTCACTGAGGGTAATCTTAAAATTATGGATGAATTTAAGTAGCATTTCCAACACCTACTTGACGGGCATGACCAGGAGAAAGTGAAATGGTACGGAGAAAATTCAACTCTCCCACCCAGCCTAGACGAGGTCGGCAGATCCATTAAAAAGCTGAAGAACAATAAGGCCGGAGGCGATATTTTGGTAAGGAGCATGCACCCGATCATCTACAAAGCATGGGAGGACGAAAGTATGTCCGATGTCTGGACTATCAGCTCTATCTGCCCCATCTTCACGAAAGTCGATCCTATGTCTTGTAAGAACTACCGAGGCATAATCCTGCTTAACGTAGCCTATAAGATCCTATCCAGTACCACACTCATCGGCACCTACCATTGTGTCTTCTGGCTTGGCAAATCGACGATAGACCAAATTTTCAGATTGCGGCAAATCTTGGAAAAGGCCAACGAGTTCCAAGTCGATTCTCACCAACTCTTCATCGACTTCAAAGCAGAATACGACAGCATTCATCGCATTGAATTGTACAACGCGATGGCCGAATTCGAGATCCCGAGAAAACTGATCAGGTTATGCCGCGCCACGCTAGAAAACTCGCAATGTACCGTGCAGCTTGGAAACAAAACCTCCGATGTATTCTAACATGCACCGGATTCCGGCAAGGAAACGCGCTGTGGTGTGATTTCTTTAATCTTTTTCTGGAGCAGATAGTGCGAAAGGCCGATGTAATTACAGAAAGCACAACATCCAGCTGCTGGGCTATGTAGACGATATCGACATCATCGCCCGTTTACGACTGCTATAGAAGAACAAGCTAAACGAGTTGCTCTCAACATGAATGAGGATAAAACAAAACACACGCTGTCGACCAAAAACTGATCACCTAACAATCGAGAGCTATAATTTTGAGGTAGTGAAGGAGCTTATTTTCTTCGGGGCAAGTATAAACTCCACAAATGACACCCTAGTGGAGATTCTACGAAGAATAACCTTGGGCAACCGCTGTTGCTTCTGTTTGTCCAAACAACTGAGGTCCAAACTCCTCACTCGAAAACACAGAATCATGCTCTGATCTTGCCAGTCTTACTTTATGGGGCTGAATACTGGACGATAAGCAAGACAGCGGAGCAAATCTTGGGATCCTTCGAAAGAAAAATTCTACATGGAAAGTTGTTGGTCCTGTATGCGAGATGGGCGAATGGAGAAGAAGATATAACCGCGAACGCTACGAGTTGTATAAAGATGTGGATGTAGTCCGGATAGCAAAAATCCGTCGACTACACTGGCTCGGCCACATCGGCCAAATGGTCGAGAGTGCTCCAGCTTTTGGTTCACGAAGAAAAGGAAGACCGAACCTCCGGTTTAAAGATCAAGTAATCGCGGACGCCAGAAGCCTTGGTCTAGTAAACTGGAAGCAACGTGCCCGAAACGGAAAGCGGTATTAGTTCAGGCTCATTCCTGACCCTCCATGGGTGTTTGTGAACTATCTCGAAATGCCAGCATTTTTTTCTTTACTATTTTCTTGTGACAGATTTCTTGGTCAAGCAAATGATCAATAAAAGAAAGGGAATCTCCATTGTCTTCCATGTAAATACTACTCTCATTGGAACTGGCAGCAATTGCTCCAATTTACAAACCTCATCTACCACATCACTCGTATCTTGACCAAACAATTACACCTTCCATCGGTCCGACTATGGTCGTAACAAAAACCAATAATCTATCGCCCTCCAATGAGGTGAAGAAATAATAACAATGGCCTAAGCAAGAGGCGGAGAGGCAAATCCAAATCCAAGTCCAGATACCCAAAGATAAAGCAGTTCCACAATCCAGATCCAGATCCACATCCATAACAAACAAGCCATGTTCCCGGAAAATTTACGACCCAATCGCCTATTAAGTATCATATTACACGATGTTCGATGAGATGTCATGTGTTCATTCGTGTTCGTTGCATGTTCGACCAGACTCGTTTATTTGGTTTTTTTTTTTTTTTTTCCAATTTTATTTGCTTGTCCCGGGTCGAAAATTGGACACAAGTGAACGACAATAAAATATTTAGATCGGTTTACATCCGCGTCAATGGGCCCCGAGAGGGGGACACCTTATCGCCCAGCTGGTATTTTGAAGGCAAAACATTTTGAATTACAAGTCGAGCACTTTGGCCGCTGGACGCCAGAATCAATTGGAATGTAATCGAAAGGATTTAATGCATGTCGTCGTGAAGACAAATCGTCCTTTCGCTTTTCTTGTTTCTTGTTGTTTTCGACTGATTTCTGTTTTTGTTTTTTTGTTTGTTTTGTTTGTTTCTTATTTTTATTTTTATTTTTACATTCCATGACTGGCAAGCAAATTAAGTATTCCAGTCGCGATTCACAAAAATAAACAAAAACGACTCTCGACTTAAAGTGGATGCACTTGAAGCGGGACAAATTGCCTGGCATTTGGCTGAAATATGTAGCGAGTTGCATTTCCTTATTCAGGGTAGGTGCACACCAGTTGGGGTATCACAACTTATCCGGGAATCAATATACCAACCAAACCTGCTGACAGATCAACATATGTCAACTGGGAATTAGGAGCATCTTTGACACATTTTTACGCAAGGAAATTCGAGTTTGTTGGCCCGAATGGGGACAGGTATGTGTAAACAAGACATGAAGAAACGAGTAAGGTTACATATACATGTGCAGCTGTATAAATTATCAATGTGGCGAGGAACAGAAGTAGAAATATCGCTGTTAACTTAGGTAGACAAAGGTGCTCATGCGGGGGCAACCCTATTATGTAGAATTATATCAGTAAGAGGGAATCTATGTATAAGTGCATAGAGCTAGAATCTTGTGTCGGACTAAGGGGCTTCTGATAAGGATAGAATTCATACGGCCGAAAACGATAGCCCTCATCACCCAAGTTCTTGGATTGAGACAATTGGATTTGGGCAAGAGGTGGTTTCCCTTCCCATTGACGGGAATTGTGCAACAATTCTGCAGTTCCGTGCACTTCTAGAAGGTTTGCTAAGGAAAGACTGCAAGCTGCCTGAAAAATAAGTCAATGAGGTCTACCATAGTGCTGAAATAGAGAAAATGATGGATGAACTCTTCATGGAACAGTCGCCACATTCCCGGGTAGTTGCTGTAAACGGCAGACCAAGGGAACAATTTTTGAACATTCAGCACGTGAGTCATTGCCTTCTAAGCATTCGCATTAAGGCAAAATTCTGCTACCGATGCCACCAAAAAAGCACACCCTTCACTACATCTGCCAATGATCTTGGGTTAACCGATCCTGCTGGTTGACGGAATGTTACAATAGCTAGCACCAGGTTTTCTTACCTCCACATTCACCAAGGAACATGACGATTACAGGTCATCTAAGAACCGTGAATCAAGTTGATCAGTAGTGGAAAGGTCGGAACTTGAAGAGCTTCGTGATGGTGTTGTTCTATAACGAAGGCAAAGCTACAGTTTGGTAATAAATAGAAATACAAAGATTTCAATCGCATTGACGCCCCTCAACGCCCCCACACAGATATGTGGGTATTCTCGCATATCTTCGAAAAGCTACTGAGATTCAACATCGGTGGCATTCCTCTGAGGATTGGGATGAAGAGATGATCATCAAGTAGCTAAAGAAAGTAAATCTACGCTTGCGGATTTTTGTCAAATAAGCAGGCATGAATCAAGGCCTTCCTAATCGTGGACCATTGTAGATCAATTCGTCCAATGTAGGTCTGCGATGTACTCGTTTTTTTATTTACTTCAAGGAGGCTTTGTACGGCGTGAATCCGGGGCTCATAACAAGACCGTTGCTCTGGAGGAGTGTTTCTGACAATATTGTCGCTT
Organism: Volucella zonaria; assembly: GCA_963966105.1. Lineage (NCBI taxonomy): Eukaryota > Metazoa > Arthropoda > Insecta > Diptera > Syrphidae > Volucella > Volucella zonaria. The sequence goes on along the minus strand of OZ014530.1, from coordinate 313,118,740 downwards.
TATTAAGGCTACCGTCACTGTTTCTGTTCGAAACTTGTAAAGATACCGTTTACAACAAGAAGCCTCAGAAAGAAAGAAATCACTCCTCCTTGTGAAGCTCCTGTTACAACCGTTTTTCTAACTCTGTTTCTCCCAAATTCTGGATTCTACTCTTTAGCATGTTCTCAACTCATTGTGCTATCGTTGTTTCTACATGGAGCTTGTCCAGGATCATTCTTATTTACATTAGTTGCTCCTTCGATATTCAAGAAGGGTGATATGGTGTAATCTTTTAATGCATATTATTTTCTACGGTGGCTACAACTTCGTGTAGTGCCGTCCCTACTGATTTTCTTTTAAGGCATCGTGTTGCGAGCCGCATTTTTTTTTAAAGGATCTGATCCATCAATTGTGAAGGCATCGCGACCTAAAAGATCTTTTGTATCACTTAAGAACCGCAGAGGTTGTGTTTGTTGAGTTTTTTTCTTATGTATTGATCTAGAGAGACTTGTGGGTCCGTAGTCCTTAGCAAAGGAGTGGTTAAGACTTCCTGTCTTGAGAGTGAAAACCACTTTTACTCCTTTCCTATTATTTGGCACGTGGTACAGTTTTAAAAAATCGATAAAGATGATTTTAGGCCAAAGTGTGATGCATAGATGAGCGTGCTGTAGCTTGGCCGGGATTATTTCGTCTATTCCCAACGATTTGTAGGGATAGGACGGTTCGTCCATGTTATTCTATTCTCTATGATCAGGCTATAGGTTATGTGCTCGTTGGGAATTGATGTTGTGGTGCCAGTTAATACCTGTTCAGCCCGAAAAGTGAGTTTCCATCAGAAGCAATAGTGATTTTCCACTGTTCTCTGTCCAGACTTCCATTAGAGTCTTTTAGATATACCGGGGCTATTGGATCTTTGGATTGAACTTTCTTTAACCTAGCTGATTCATTGATACTTTAATTTAATTTAATTTTTAATTTTTGGTGGGGGCGAAGGCCCCCATTTATTCGGCTAAATACAAGCTATAACTTAAAATTAAACTTACAACTAAGGTCTTGGTTCGAGTGGTGAAGGAGAATGGATTGGTGGTAGGGAGTGGTGCGGTGGAAGTCAAGGACGGTAGGGTTTGAATTGATTTTTCGTAGCACCATAGTTCGTTCGTTCGCACCATATGAGTTGTGGTGGGTTGGTAGATAGAAGGGTCGAAGGGTACGTAGATTTCCAGATTTCCAGATTTCCAGAAAATATGTAGAGTTGTGAAGGGAGGCGCATTCAACGTGATCTAAAAGGAGTCGATGAATGAAGAGAAAGTCGGCTGCATCTCTGCGTTATTCAAGCGTATTCAAGTTGATAAGGTTGAGATGGTTTTTAACGAATAAAAGAATCGTTCCAAGGCATACCTCGGAAAGAAAATCGAAGAAAACCGCGCTGGATGCTTTCGATTCTCGAGATATGAACACGATGATACGGGGACCACCCTTGACTGGCATACTCTAAGAAGTCACGTATGGGTTGGTGAATTCTTTTTACCACCGTTTTACAAAACTTAGCGCAGAGTTGGCTTTAAGGATTATCCCATCCATATATAAACGGAAGTTGAGCTCTCTATCACACAAAATGCCGAGGTCGCGAAGGGATTGAATGGAGGAGATAGGTTAGTTGTGGAGAAGGTAGAGTCGGGCAGGAGGTTGGTTCCGCTTATGTGAAAAGGTGATGGATTGGCATTTGGGTATATCAAGTTGCTAATAATTTTTGATGCACAATTCTATCGCTTTGTAAAACAGAGCCCAAAATTGTTTCATGACGATTCTTGGTGCAGGAGCTGAATTCCAATCCTCCTCACTTCTAATATGGTTTGCTTCTCTGTGAAGTTTTCTGACCTTTTTAGTTCGCTTGTCCACCAAGGGGGCTGGGAGGGCTTGCGATGACTAGAGGTGGGACAGTTCTTAATGAAGTTTTCCTTACCTTTGAAGTTACATGTTTTACGGCAGAGTCAATAGAAAACCAATTCAAGCGTGGTTCCATGTTTGCGCGTATCGAATTGGAATACGATCGCTGTCCAGTTAGTTTTCCTAGGATTTCGGAATTGGTTTTGTATGGTCCGATCACTGTCTATAGTGAAGAGATTTTTAAGGTGAGCCGAGAAGGATTCGTTAGTCGATGCTCTCCAGTTGCTGACATATGTTTGAGCATATACATATATTTGTGACTGTGATAAGTGATAAGTTTGGCGATTTCCCCTGTTACATACAACAGCTTTGAAGAAATAATAAATTTAAAAATTAACTTGAACCTGGTGTTGATATCTGTCCTTTCCCATTGATTGTGGTGGCGATTGGCATCGCAGGCGACTACTAGACCAGCCATTCCTGATTCAGCGTTGTTAATCAGTTCACGAACGACTCCTGGTGGAGGAATGGCATGTAAGCTGAGATTTGGATATATTCTTCACCTTGTTCTCTAAGCTTGCTGCGACCGATCTCCATCCCAATCCCTAAAAAAAATACCATACTCAGAGATCTTTTGGATAGAATACAATTTTATCTGAAGCTTTTCGATAGAGCAGATGGTATCCTTTGGATTTTAATCTCTGTACAATGTTTTCAAGAATCCAGGGTTCTTGGATTAAAGTCACGTCAATGTTCGTGTCAGAGATGAAGAGCATTAGATCCAGAGTTGCTGCTTTATAGTGGTCCAAGTTAATTTGCACCACTTGTAACTTGCAAAACGCTTTTACCATCATTGGGTAGTTTTACTTTTAGACAATCTATCCCGTGTTTTATCATGCCCGGCTTTTTCTTTAGGGTCTGCACAGTCTCCCTGTCTACGCAAATAATATCTTTTCCTTCGTTGCTGTGGTTCTATCTAGAATTGAGTAATACCGACTCTTTTGCAGCAAGATCTTGGTTTTGTTTCGCGATCAGTTTCACGATGATGGCTACTTCGTGAGTTGCAGGAGCAGGGACCCATGCTTTGATATGATGGCGAAGGTCAAGGCCGGTTTTTGGAATAATCACGAGGCTCTTTTCCAGAGTTCTCCATCTGTAGAGATGGTCTTATTGTGGAACTTCAGAAATAGTTCGTTCCCGCATCCAACCACTTTAACTCAGTTTTGTCTGCCCGCTTCGTTGAAAACAAATTCCGGGAAGCGGGTTTCAACATTGTCCATCTTGCTCTTCAGTATGCGGTCTTCGAGTTTGCATCAGTCCTCTTGTTTAATTTTGCCATCGGGGTTGTGCAGTTCGACGATGTCTACCTGCAGTTCGACGATGTCTACCTGCAGCTCTCGAAGGGAGTGCTCTCGAAACTAGTCGATGGCTTTTTTTCGTTTTGGAATGTTCACTTTGGCAACACCTCTGCCGTTTCACTGATAGACCCAAGGATAACTGGAGGTTTAGCTTAGCTGACTAATCCTGTTCTTGGACCTTTTGAAGCGTCTTACATGTGGATCTGTCAGAATGTACGGCTTTGGTCCGTTCTTAGTTCGTGGCGTTCACCATTGTTTTTCTTGATTCAGGCGTATCTGGTTCTGGAACTTTGGGCGGTACGTACGCTTTTACGGTTTTGCTATGTCTCCGGGTCAATGCACGCTCTCGTTCATTGAGAGTGCTGAGATCCTTTTTCGTAATCCTACTCAGAAACCTTTGGGAAGCTTTGAAATTTCTTTTGCGTCTGGTAAGTGTGCTTTTGCTTTGCTTTTACTTTTGCTTCCGGCCAGTTTCTGAGCTAATTTTTAAACTAGCAGTTCTTCTTCAGTCTCGGAACTTATCCTCTCGGTTTGCTGAGAGCAAGAGGTGTCGCCAAGTATTAGGTTCTCGATCTTCAGAAGTTGTGCAAGCAACTCGCTTCTGGTTGTTGACTTGGTGACAGAGTCTGACTCTCTCTCTAGTTTCTGGTCCTGTTGCCTTGTCAGGTCAGGTCGTTTTTATGTGAGTGAGTTGCTTTCATCATTTTTGTTACTAGTGTCCGTATTTTTGTTGTTTTTGTTATTCGTTTGTCCATCTTTGCTTTTTTGATCCCACGGGTAATGCAGAAAAGACTCCCGGCAAGGTAGAACCGATATACACACCATTTCAGTATTTTTCGGTATTTTTATTGCAGTATAACAACGACATTTATAATAGACCATTCAAATCTTTAAGCTATAAATGTGATATAATTAATAAGTGATTTAAGATTAAACTAAAATTACAATTCTTCTCAATAAAGTAAACTTTAAAATGTTAACATGTGTTTGAAAGAAAAAAAAAATTAAAATAAAAATTTATAAGCTCCTTTGAACAATTAAAATAAAATATTTTTATGGTGTGGAATTTATATTCAGTATTCCTTCTAGTTTTCTGCTATATGTCGAAAGAGAGTTTCACTAATGCTTGTGAAACTTGTATTGTAGAGTCGTCTTATATTAAGGGGGAGTGAATTCCAGAGGCGAATAGCGTGAACGAAAAACTGTCGTTCGGTAACTTGATAAGCAACACAAGGTACAATTAAATTTAAAGATCTACTTGAATGCGAAAACCTTAGCTTATCATATAAGTATTGGGGCTGTTGGTTGATTATAATCCTGTGTAGATATTTGATTGTGCAGTAGTCAAAATATCGGTCAAGTGTGCAACCAAGAATATTTTTGGTATAAGCCGACACATGAGCAAAACGATTTAGGCCGTATACGTATCGCACAACATTGTTAAAAGAAATGTTGGGCTTACGAGTACGTCTGGCAAAGGCGCCGGTGTAGCAAAAAATTTCGCAACCATACGTTATCAGAGGAATGAGCACGGCCTTGACCAACTGAGCAAACGTGGTCGTCCCAGGTTAATTTTGTATTGAACCAAATTCCAAGATTTTTGGCTTTGTTTACAAATTCTATAGGTTCATTACTATTCTGGAGGAACGTTAATAAGAGATGACGAATTTCTATTTATGAGAAGACACTTCGTTTTTCTTGGGTTAAGCTGCAGAAAGTTTTCATCTGCCCAGCAATGAATAGGTTTTAGGTCATCATTAAATTTCAAAGTGGTATGATCAATAAGATCATTCTCAAAGCTTAAATAGAGTTGGATATCGTCAGCAAACAAATTTGAACTTTTAATGCATTTGGGAAGATCGTTGCTAAAAATTGCGAAAAGTAGGGGACCTAAAATGGATCCTTGTGGAACACCAACTGAAATTGCAATATAATCTGACACAGCATTGCTTACATGAACTGCTTGTTTTCTTTCAACCAGATAGGACCGTATGAGATGTAGAGAAATTATAGAAGTTTATCAATTTTGATACAAGTAGTTCATGATCAGCGGTGTCAAAGGCCTTAGAAAAATCTAGGAGAGCGAAAAGGGTGATTTGTTTCTTGTCTATTGCAACTCTCACGCCGTCGGATACTTTTAGAAGAGCTAATGTGCAGCTGTGGTGTTTCCGAAATCCAGACTGGTAGGCGCAAAGAATTTGTTCTTGTTGAAGAAAACTTGATATTTCATGGTGTATAACTTTTTCAAATATTTTGACAAATATGGAAGTATAGCGATTGGTCTATATTCAGTTGACGAGTTGCCTACTGCTCTCCTTTTTGGGATTGGTATAATTTTAGCTTGTTTCGAAGCACACGGAAAAGTGGATCTTGTTGAAAATATATGTTAAAGCTGGAAGTATATAGGGTAATATTAAATTAATAAAAGTTGGGTGGATGTTATCGACACCAACAGCGTTAGATTTAATTTTTAACATAGCTCTAGCAACATCGCTTGAACTTTTGCAAATTCTTTGTTTAGTTCGTTAGGATCGACCTGGTCTACCATGGACTTCAAGTTACTACCTACACCTAATTCTCGTAAGTTTGTCCAAAGTGTTTTGGTTGGAAGTTTATGATCGAAGTGCTTGGCATAATAGCGACGTTTGGCTTCTTTAATCTTCGAGTTAACTATGTTACATAACAACCGATAACTGTCATAGTATTCGGGAATCCGAAATCGTTTCCATTTTTTGAACTCAGCATCACGCTTGTTTCTTAGCTCAAAAATTTCAGAGGTAAACCACTTTATGTTATTACATTTGACAGCTTTCCTTTTTAGAGGAACATGTTTATCGAAGAGCTTTAAAACTACGTAATGGAGAAATTCAACTTGGGCATCAACCGATGTTTCAAAAAATACGTTATGCCAATCAAGACAAAGAAGGTCTTGTTCAAGTTGCTCCACATTTAGATTTTTGAATTATTGATGATTGTTTATTACTGGTGACTAGATTAAAAGTGGCAAAAATGAGGTCATGTTTAGAAAAAATAGGAGCGGAAACCTGGTAAAGAACATTTTCTGACAGTCACTGGTGATAAAAATGTCCAAGAGTGTGCTGTTGGAACCAGTAAAGTGCGTTGGAATGGTCGAATTTACAACATCAAGACCAAGCATTTTAATGGAATCAATAAAAGATGACGATCTCATATTTTCAAGAATATTACAATTATAATCCCACACACAATAGTTCGCAAGTATAACGACGAATAATTTTCTAAAAAGTCAAAGAGGGATGACAGGTCAATATTATTGTAGGTTCTGTAAACGACACCAAACAGGCATTTCCTTTTTTCAATTTCTATAAAATAATACTACCAATAATACCATGGTAAGGCTAGCATACGACTTGTAACTAGTTTCCCCCAGCCTTGAATTCTTGGGCACGGTTATATGCATTAAATGCGCGTACACCACCACTGAAGTCAGGTACCTCATCCGATGGTCAAAGGACAAATCGCAGAGTTTAAACTATTGAGGAGTTTAGGAACCCTGCATTATTGTGCTCTGGCCTTAGCGGTTATTTCAGACTGGCTGAGGCTGAGGATTTTGGAAAGCAAACTTCTTTTGATTAACACAAGGATGGAATTACAACGTCAAAAATACCAAATGTTGTCGGCAATTCTGGAAAATATCCCTTCCAAATCTCGTGAAGTGTATACAGGGTGACCAGATAGCAATGAGAGCTATTCCAAATTCCTGCTCAATTGTAAATACACAACGTGAATTTCGTCGCGAGGTCGGTCGTCATCATGGCTTCAGTGTGCAGGCAATTCGTCTCACAGTGAAAAGTTGCGTGAGTGCACTCTTTTGGATCTTAAGCCACCAACCACACAGAGATTGGTGCGTAATGAAGAAAATATAGCCGTTGTAGCGGCCAGTATCCAAGAAGACCCGTAAATGTCGATTCGGCGCAGATCAATTGAATTGGGCATAGCCAGAGAGTCAACCCAGCTTATTTTGCAGTTGGATTTTGGCCTACATCTATATAAGACCGCCCTGATGCTAGAATTGAAATCGGAACATAGACAGCGCCTTGAATTCGCTAATTGGGCGCTGGGAATATTGGCGAGGGATCCGCATTTTAGCTACAAAATCATCTTCTCGGACAAGGCTCATTTTTGGCTCAGCGGCTATGTCAACAAGCAAATTTGCCATTATTGGAGTGAACAAAATCCACTAGTGTTCGGCCAAGCATCAATGCATCCACAAAGATTGACTCTTTGGTGCGAGACACCGTTAAAGTCAATGGCCATAGGTAAAGAGCGATGATAACCGACTTTCTGTAATCAGAGTTCGACAACATCGATATATCCGAGCTGTGGTTCCAACTAGACGGCGCTATATGCCATACGAGCACTCATCAATTGGCCGCCGCGATCATGCGATTTGACAGCACTCGATTATTTTCTCTAAGCTAAGTCAAGTCCTTAGTCTAGACTAACAAGCCAACCACTAGGTCAACATTCGACATGCAATTGCCGGAATAACGCCGCACATATTGGACCGAATCATCAAAAATTGGACCGGCCGCTTGAAGCACTGCCAGGGAGGTCGAGGCGGCTATTTGAATAAGGTGCTACTTTATGTCTCATACCGTTGTATGAATTTCAATTTCAATATTCTGACTATGAAATGATGATTCATTATACTCCCGACAACGAACTTTTGCCTCTAGCCTTATGAAAATTGTCAGTTTCTTGTCAGAAAATTGTCAGATCAATTGAAGATTTATGCGGTTTCTATGGCTGCGAGCTATACGAGTACAATGAGGAACCATTGAAAAGTTCTTGTATGTGTGCTTGAACAGTGCTTGATGTCTGGCTTTGTTAAGAATTAGTTAGAGCCAACAGAAAGGTTAAATTTACCCAATTGTTTTAGCACAACTAGGTGGCTCAGTAAAAGGTCTCCATCCAAGATTGGATGCTCTCTAAGCAACTTTTAGTGGATATCGATATAAGTATGCACAGGACTGCCTTTTAAAATATTTGAAGCAGTGACTAATAGATACACCGTTTATTAAACAGTCTCCTTTAGTTAGAAAAAAAGGGACTTGTTCTGTAGAAAATTCAAATAACAACCTACAAATTACATGTTTGACTCAACATAGCTGCGACGCTTTAAATTGTCAAAACAACATATGACCGTAGCTTAAAATTGTACAACCCTTCTCCTTATTCTGAAGACGTGTACACATATTTTTTTGGAAAACAATTTAAATTCATCACAAAAAGTTGTCGTCTACAAAAATACAAAAAAAAAGAAGAAAAAAAGATTCACATACTCGTACATGCATACACAATCCATTCAAAACAATTTCAAACTTTTTCAATTACTTTCGAGTCATTGTCATTGTACCGATTCGTATGATGACACAAGATGACACAAGATGACACAGAATGACAATACGAGTCCATGCAAACGACCGACCAACGTCGCATCTTCTTTTTGGCAAATTGTTTATCTTGTTCCAACCCAAAATTGGACAAGAGCTGTTGGTGCTTCTTCTGTGCCATTCAATCCATTGGTATCCAGTGAAGTGTGGGCAAATGATTATGTTTGTTCAGCCATCTTGATTGGCAATGTTATAAAATAAATACGTTTCAACTGGCAACACAGGATATGCGAAGAACATCACAATTCAGTCGACTGTGATAGGGATGTGCTTTGCAAAAGGGGATGTTGCCGGTCTATGGATACGAATAGATTGGTCTATAAGCAATATCCTATCCTATCGTGTCCGGGTGTACTCGTATCTACATAGGGAGAGAGATTTGCGTTAAATTGGCTGGAAGATTCGAACGGAGCAAATCAATTTGATTGCTCTGCGGATATGTGAATTCAATTGCAAATATACCAGATACGAGTACATATGGAGGACATTGTATCTTGTTGTCTTTATTGTGCTGTTTTTAGGTTATGAACTGCGATTTTTTTTGGGGGGGGAAAAGAATGCAAATAAATGACAGTTCAGTTGTGACTGCGATTGCTAAAAGTTGAAAAGAATTGTTTGAATATTTTCCGAAACATCCATATTTGGCAATAACCTACGATTGACTATCGCTAATCTTCTGGTGGTACAAGCTTTCTTGAAATTATTTACTTTATATCTCCGGACTTCCTGAAAAAATGACGCGACAAGGTGAAATAAAGATTCAAATCGAATAATAAAAAGAGCAAATGCAAGATCAAGTTTCGTAAAGGGATCGGTGAGTAATTCTTGTAATTGCTACAAACCGTGCCCAGACAACACCATAGGCCTTTTGAAGCGGATCAAATGTCACTTGCTTACCAACCAGCTCGATCTTTAGCCAGCTGCCTGATCGCCCTCTAAGCTTGTTGAGGAGTCGGGGTATTCTTTTAGTGCGCTGTTCCTCAGGGGCGGATTTTTCGGATCGGAGCATTAGTATTCATCCGATTTATATGCCACAGCCATCTCAGTCATTGGACCTTCACTTTTCTGGTTGTACATGTCTCTGTACAACCGGTGTAATTCGTCGTTGTATCTCCTCCTCCACTCTTCTTTATGTATAAAAAGTCGATGATTTGAATTTTCCCCAGAAATATGTAGACCTCACGGCTTTGCTTCTACGAGCTACACGACGGGGCATATGGACAATGTCCTAAGCACGACGGTTATAATCGTCTTTGGCGACCTTATCCAACAAAGCTAACTATACGACACCGGCTCTGAAAATGAACTCAAGCTAATCGGCTTCTTAGTGGGGCGATATATAATCATAGCTTGCAAACCTCTGCCACACCTCAAAAACCACAAAGGGATCAAGCGATCGCCTACTGAAAGAATTGTCAATCGAGTTGATCACATTGCGATAGACGCTAGAGACAGCTTTAGTATTCTGGATATCTGAATGTTTTAAGGAGCCAACATCGACGCCAGGACAGCGACGAAAAATTGGAAAACGAATCCCCTAACACTTTTCGAGAAGTCTTATGGTCTAATGGTTTCAGTATCATATGTATAAAGCCTGTGGGGATATCCACCGCAAACCATTAGATACCGCGCATCTGATGCACCCGGATCCACCCGACTATCTAAAGGAAACACCGGGTTTGACGAACACTGTTCTTCAAACAAAATATGAGACTAACAAGTCGGTGCTGCAAAGATGGACGAGAGTTGTTCATGAGCTTTATAATCAAAGGAAACGGGAACAGCTTGGAAGATACAAAAAAAACAAAGTAGAGAAGCACCCAATTCAGTACCCAGATCATAGAAAGTAGCTTCTGCGGATGTGCTATTTCTATTTTCTACAAAAAAGGTGCGGTCAACTTGCCACAGGCACAAGTACTGAACAGAAACATATAGAACTAAGGATGGGAACGTAATAGAATAGTAGAATCATAGTCGGTGCTAACAATTTTGAAGGGCTGCTTTCGAAAATTATTTAACAGGAAGACGACCAACATTCGACGGCCAGGCAGAACGAACAATTCAACGTAGGCGGTGACCGAAAAACACTTCGTCCACCCTACCCGTCCAAGACATTTTGGTTTAAGATTTGGGTTTCCGTAGTGTAGCAGCAAAGTTGGTGCCAAAAGACCTCAATTTCATGCAAAAAAGAGACCGTGTTGACGTCACAAAAGAGATGATTTGCGAGGCTGAATCCGATCCTACACTCATCAAAAGGATCATTACTGGAGACGAGACGTGGGTCTATGAGTACAACATGCAATCCAGACATCAGGCAAGCGAAAGGCGTTCACCAAATGAGGCGAGACCAAAATATCCACGTCGTTTCCAGTCAAAAAAGAAGGCAATGCTCACGGTTTTCATGGATTACAACGGTGTAGTGCATCATGAATTTTTGGCAGAAAGCCAGGCGTTATGTGTCGTTTGCGTGAAACAATTCGCCTAAAGAGACCAGAATTGTGGGCAGAAAACTCGTGGATTTTGCACCATGATAACGCAACGTCGTGGTCGCACAGTGCCATCATTATTCGTAATTTTTTGACGAAAAATGCAACAAATACCATCCAACAGCCACCGGCCACCGAATTTACCTGATTTGGCTCCCTGTGACTTCTTTCTGTTCAATCGAGTTAAAAAACCACTACGGGGAACGCGTTTCAGCAGCCGAGAGAAAATCGCAGGAAGCACTGATGGACATACCGAAAACCGAATATAAAAAATGTTTCGAGGATTGGATCAAGCGATGGACATTACTTTGAAGGGCCCAATATAGATTTAGATGAATAAACTTGTATTTCCAATTTTCTGAATACATTCCGGGAACTTTTGGATCAAGGTAATATGTATACTTCGCACCAAAACTCAAAATTGAAATACCATCTTAAGGCAACGAAATCTGACAAAATTAGATTTGCTAACTGTGGATTGATGGGCTTTGTTAATTTTACAATTAAGTTAAATACTAGTCAAGTTATGGTCCGTTATCTTTAAATAAGGCCTCATAAATTTGTGATCTAAACAAGAATTAAGACGAGCTAGTTCACAAAGCACAGGTTCAAAACCGAACGAAGGCAGCAGGGGCAAGAAGCTATCTACGTCGGGAAAATCATAGAGGATGTCTTCATATTTTTGAATATATGTATACCGAATGCAGCCTTAACTTTTCTGTCGGGACAGAACTCTCAGGCAGTAAACTATTCCATTATACTCGTTGTATGTTCCTTGTTTTAAAATTGCTCAGTCCTTCGTAGAAAAATGAGTACCTAAACGCTTCAATGATAAAATCCCAACGAAATTAGCACCGAGTGCCTGCAGGCTAATGCGAGGGTAGGCAGAAAACTCTCATAATGTCCTCAACGATATCGTCATCACTGTCACAGTAAATGTTGCAGGTTGTTGCGTCGCTTACACTAGTTCAATTAGGTTCTTAGCAAAACCATAGTGCGCCGTTATGACGCTAGTAAGCAGTCTAAACACTTTTCTACTAGGAAATAGCCGAAAAATTGCTGACCTATTTGGACGCCGGTTCACATTCAAATAGTCACGGTATCTCAAGTTATTGGCATACAAAATTGAACTGTCAGCGAAATCTCTAACCAAGCTTGCATAGTAAACTCATTGGCAACTCATTGTCACTGGTTAAGATAAGCTTGCATAGCTTTCAGGGCTTTATTGTCGCTTCAGATACAAAGAATACACCGATTCTTAATAACATAGTTCATTGCTAACATAGGAATTGCATACGTCTCCGCTTAGAAGACACTTTTAATGAGGACTGAAAGCTAATTTTCTCGTCCTCCAAAAAGATATCTGCACCATTTCCTCGGCTCGACATGTGACTTCTAACGTGTAATTCAGAGCCACCCTCAGCCAAAGCGATACTTCCAGGGCAACGACGTTATTTACCTACTTTCTCTATCTATCGTCCTGCAATAGTAGTATGAGTTGTTGATGAGAAGATAGAAAGTATTATGTGCGCAACTAAATTATCGCTATTTTTTTGATGAAAATGCAACTTTATTGTTAAAAAATGGTTACAACTGAATCATTCACAATATTTCCCATTGCTAGCTACAACTTTTTCTCATCTTTTTGACAGAGCTCGAATACGTTTTTTGTTTTTTGCATTTTATTACAATATACTAATCATTAAACTCTTACATACTAACGAAAAATGCTTAAATGCTAGCTTAAAATTACTTAACAGTCTTATATTAACTTACTGGCCCCACACAGGCATTCTAAGCTACTCTAAATTCTTATATCTATGTCTTTCGACTTTGTTTACATTTTATTTTGGAATATATTTATTTTCTATGCTTAAGGCTAAGAAAAGAATTTAACAAAAAACTTAGCATATGATCCAGATTTTCTATTTTTTCTATCAAAACTTAATATCTAACTTAAAATAAACCTTAGTCTACCTAACCTACATACACAATACACACATACACACATATAGACATTATACACAATGACATACATATACTAGAATATACCTTTATATATATATATATTCCTTAAATGCTAACCTAAACCTATGCAAGCTGGCCATCGCTATTTACAGAATAAATAGACTGGTCAGCTCTGCCTCATTAGTGAGGTTGGTCTGTAATTGACGGAAACGACGCCGTAACATCTTCTCCATCATTCAACCACCAGAAATGCTGGTGCTGCCGAACGACATCCCTCTTATCGCGATTCCCCACCGCCATACTGAACCTGAGACGATCCACACTGCCGTGTGCGACGTCTCTGTTGTAGTTGAGTCGCCTGTCCCCAGCTTTCCGAGCGACATGGAAGATTAACGGGACCGCTGATCTATCCTGGATCAACCCTATCTGATCTAGGTAGAGGAATGCTTCCGGTGGAACGAAGCCATCAGAGCGCACACTCTCGTGGTAAAGGTAATTGGGGTAGTAAGCCCCAGATATCAGGTTATTCGTCGAGTTCATTGCTCTTGCAATGTGCCTTCGAGTCAGCTTAATTACGAAGTTGTCCACTCGTATTAGGTTCGCCCTGTTGTAAAGGACCTCATTACGATAAAATTTTTTGTACTCCGACTCTGGTGTTCTGTACAAGCGAAGGCAAGCCCTAAGGCAAGCCCTCTCAAACACCCGAATCTTTTCCATTAAGCTTGCTCGCACATTGAACCACACGGGACACCCAAATACTAGCATGGGCCTGATAAGGGCCATGTAGCAGATTACCTTTACCCTCTCATCGAGTAAGCTGCTATAAAACAGTCTCTTTGTAAGGGCAAAAGCACCTTTAGCTCTGGCCAGAGCAGAATCTACAGTTTTATCAAAATACAGAAACTGATCTAGCCAGATCCCAAGGTATCTGACTACATTTCGACAGGTAAGAGGCTGTCCGTGTTGTCCAATGATCGAGAACATTCGCTAATTTTTTCTGGTATCCCTAGAGGCTCCAGACAACGGCGTCCTAAAAAGAACGGTTGCCGACTTCTGAAAGTTGATTTTCAACTTCTAGTCATCGCAAAATCGTCTTATCTTATCGAAGTCACGCTGCAAGAGAGTATTAATGACCTCGATTTTTGGACCTGTTCTGTACGCTATCAAATCGTCTGCGTACGCAATAGTATGGGGAAGTGAACCTATCAAGTCGCTTGTATAAATGTATCGGCGAATTGACCGCGCCTTGCTGCAGACCATTTTTAATTTGAAATATTCCAACAGAAGTCACATCACCATTTCTCACGATGAACTGTCTGTTGGTTAGCATATTATACAGAATGTACAAGAGTGGTTTACTGATCCCCAGCCTAGTCAGCTTATAGAAAAGACCCTCTAACCATACAGTGTCGAAGGCCTTTTCCAAGTCAACAAGGCAGGCACCAGTACATTGGTTTTTGCCTTTATTCCATTGGATATCGGACACCAGTTTAGACGCGGCATGTGAGATATCATGTCCCGCCTTAAAACCGAATTGATTATCCGGAACTATATGTTTGTCCTCAACCCACCTAGACAGAGCTCTATTGATTACTTTTTCAAACACCTTACTGATATTCGGAAGGAGACTTATCGACCGGAGATTCGCCGGATTGGATATATCCTTTCCCTTTTTGGGGATAGGTTGAACCACCGCCGTTTTCCAATGCGCTGGATAATGTGCATTATTCATTGCATTATTAAACAGGGTGGTGTAAATGTCCACCGCTTCTAGAGGAAGATGTCGAAGCACGATGTTCGGAATACCATCGGTCCCCACTGATTTCTTAGCCCTGATTGTGTCGAAGATCTCATGGAGCTCTTCCTTCGAAATGAATGGGGGTAGGTCACCCTCTCTGGCAATGATATTATTTGCCACATTTTCGTCGCTGAACTGGGTGAAACCAGAGCCCTCGGATCGCCAGTTCTCTACCTCATTTCGAATGAAGAAGTCGTGCACCAAGACGCGATTGTCCAGGTCATAATTAGGCCCAGGAGGAGATTGAAGATCGTTTTGATTTTTTCTCCGAAATAGTTTATTTATTTGCGGGAACATATTCGGGTTGCTGGTGTTTACAGCCCGAACCCTGTTGTTCCAATACGAACTTACAGAAATTCTGTAATTCTCTTTTATTAGCGTTTAAAGATTTTTAATCAACGACTTCAGTGTCCTAATCTCGGGGTCTTGTCTGTCAGTAAACTGTCTGTACAAGTTTTTGAGTCTTGTCAGAAGTCTACTTTTCTGTCGGTGCAGTGCGTCCATAGTAGGATTGTGGAACAGGTCTTCGTTAGTCGTACGTCGATATCGCGGTATTGTCGATCTCCTCGTTTGACAAATTCCTATTGACCGGTGGATGGAGCGTGTTCGAAGCGAGTGCTCTTGTCAAGGTTGCAGAGAAGCGTGTCCATCGAGTCTTACTATAGTTGTAAGAATGTCTTTGGACAAACTCCTCCAATTCCGCAATTTCGTTGGGAACTGTAATTTTGGTGCTAAAACCGCAATGGTCGCTGTCATACACGAATGTGCGCAGACAGTTTAGGGTTTGTAAATTCGTACCTGTCAGTCGTATACGTTCGTCGTACAGCAGTAGATCCAAATAAGACCCGCCTCTGGGAAACGACGGGTTATCCGTCGCTTTAAGACCGAGTCTGTACATGACATCGTTCTGACCCCACCAATCGAGTAGTAGGTTCCCTCTAGTATTTGGCACGTTATTTCCCCAATCTCTGTGTTTAGCGTTGAAATCCCCGCCGATTATAAAATAATTCTTCCCCGATTCCAGCCTTAGAAATCGAAAAAGCGTGTCGAGCTCTGTAATGAATAAAGTGGATTGTGAAGCCTCAGGTGCATAAACAGAGGCCAAGTACAGCCGCTTTCCACTGCGGAGCGGGATGTAAATGACGACTGCCTCCAACACCCGGAACCTACGCAACACTCCCTTGTACACTCTGTGAAATTTTATACCTTGTTTAATGAAGATCGCGACACCGCCTCCACGTTCGGATCCGGGCCGGTTTCTTCTTCTAACAATATAATTATTGTACTCCAGTTTGTGCTTATCGGTTAGCTTGGTTTCGCTAGCGAAAAGCACATCAGGAGTTTGGTCTTGTAGCAATTTAAACATCGCGGCTTTTAGTTCGATCATAATCAGTGAATTAACATTCACCGCAAGGACCTTCAAAGTTTGCTCCACCATGTGCGTACCCATTACGACATGGGTTGCGTTAAGCCCGGCAGCAGCGCGTAGATCTGGTCCACCCGCTTGGCCTGTTCTTGCACCTGCTTTTGCAGCTGAGCCATCTGCCCTTGGATTGCGAGCAAGATGGCCAGCATGGTAGGTGCAGCTTCCGTTGTTCTCGGCATTGGCGCCGGAGAAGCAACAGTCGCTTGCTGTACCGTAGCCCCCCTACCTGCCGCCATTTGGGCGTATTAAATTTGGGACGTGACGGCTGGTGTTTGAAACCTAGCAGGTGAACGTTTGACCTCCACCTTCTGCTGCAGAGCCAGTTTTTCTTTCTTAATATCAATGAACTTAGGACAACCCCGATAGTTTGCGGTGTGTCCCACGTTTCCACATAATACGCACGAGAGCTGCGTTCTATCGGATGCGCCGTCCATACCCAAAGCACACTCCTCGGAACTGTGGTTCTTTGCGCACTTCACGCATCGAGGCTGCATATGGCAGTTCGAAACGGCGTGTCTAACGCCTTCGCTCGTTTTTAATTTTTCCCAGTGAACCACCTGGTAGTCTAGGACATTGATACTCCTTAGACTATCCAGGCGGCTTTCGGGAGCTCGAATGCGGTTATGGTGAAAGCGTTCATCTTTTGAGGCTATCCACGAATCAAGCCATTTTTTGATGTTTTCATATGAACGGAACTGCTGATCAGTGCCATCGAATGGAACAAGTAATAATCGGACGGCTCAATATCTGTAGAACACTGCGAGTGAGGTAGGACTTCCCATTTGACCGTTTCCAGGTAGGTTCCAACGGGTTTGGCAATGTGAGGCCGAGCATTGTCATACTCTAGAATTACTTTTTCACGCCTCTGCTCGTATTGTGGCTGTTCTTCGAATGCAATCGCTTGGAAATGACTTGGCGGGTAACTCCTAATGCTGAAACAAGCTCTTTTTGCATTTGGCACGGATTCTCATGGGGGAATGCCTCCAACTCAGCGTCTTCGAAGGATTTTGGTTCCTTCAAGCGGACGGTTGTCAACATCGAAATCGATGGAACCAATCACGGCACGTTGTCTCACTTAGAGCAGCATCTCCGTAAACTTTTTGGAGCTCTCAATGGCTTCATCCGCCGTTTTCTTCGAACGAAAGAAGAAAATCAAGACTTCCCGCAAATGACGATTATTTGGCACAAAATCAGACATTTTGACACAACCGAAAGTATGACGCCAAAACAAAATCACTAATGTGTCCAAATGTTCATGACGTTTTGTATTTGTCAAAATCAACCAGCACTTACCGCTGGAGCCATCTATTGACAGAACTTAGTCCCGCACCAAATATTATATTTTCGTTTTAGTGAAGCTAAGTAATCCTACCTAAGTTCTACTAAAGCGGTGGCCCCGTCAGCAAAATCGAGGTTAGAAAAGGTTGCTAGGCTCCGTTGGATTCCTGCACAGAGCGTTTTGCGAGAGATCAGATATCGCCATAAAAAAGAGCTGCGGTTATAATAGTCACCTTAAAAAACACCAACATGGATCTGAAACTCTTCTGAATGCCTACCTCCAGGCAACACATGACACAACGCACTTCCATGCTTTGCTTAGGCCATACTCAACGCTTTGTTCAAGGATGATTCGTAAGGAGTTAATCTAGTCAGGAAGATGCCGAACGAAAACGTGCTCGTTGGTTGTGGAGAATACTTTCGAGATATTCTTTAATGCATTAAAGGATAATGATGGCAAATACTTTTGCAATTAGAGAAAGAGAACAGATACCCATCTAGCATCTTGCCACCATTCTTCAGACCTTTTTCACAAATGGAAGCAGAATGTTTGGAGCTAAGTGGGGCTAAGCCTTGTAGTTTTGCGTGGGGGAACCGTTTTGGCGGCCTTGTTTATTCACTGCAATGATTTCAACCTTACCGGGAGGTTCAATGAGAATTCTTTAATTCTATATTTCAGAATGTTTGAGGCGTACTTTTCTCTACAATGCGGTTCAGAACAGCAGAAAAGAGATACCCCGGTCTTGTTTACCCGTCCTCTTCAGAGATCAACAGATACCCGTCAAAACCCTTTACTGTAAGTCGGAGTAAAGATACATCTTTAATAGTTTTGTTCCTCAGGACTGTATAATTCAGCTTACAGAACCTATGAAAATCCGTCGGATTAACAAAAAATTTTTAAACTTATTGCTCCTAGATGTAACGAATTTCGTCGAAATAAAAATGCCCGAAAAAATCATTCCGTGTCGTTGGCATTCTCTTTGCGTTTTTGTAAAAAACCCTCCAGGCAAAAACAATAACCTCTCTTTCCGCCGGGTCAAGATAGGTATTTCCATTATTTTATCGATTTCTTCACAATTTTCCAACACTCCCTGCCTCCATAGGTACGAGTAGGTATACAAAGACTTAATTATCCTTTTAGCCAAAAAGGAAAAATACCAAAAACGAACAAACCAAAGAACAAAGAAAGAAAAGCAAAGCAAAGAAGAAGAAGAAAAAAAAAGGAAATAAAACCTCAAACAAACATAATTCTTATACTTCATTATCTGCACCCATCATCGCCATCTCCAAGGTGCCAATTTGCGTCCCATAATTCAGTTCCATTTCAACGCCTGATTAACCCTGCTATGTACACACAATGAAGTAATGTTCCCCAACCAGCTCCCTCGAATGCACACACCTACACCTACATTCAACGAAGCACAAAGGATGTTCCCATTCTGCTCACCAAAGTCTTGGCAACATAATGGCACCTCGAGGCCTCATGCAATTATCAAATGAACTTAAACGGAGCATTAATTTCCCGCGCGTATAAATTACCCCAGCTATTCGCAGCAGCACCCAAAGGAGAGCCCCGCCTACCACAGGCACTTCCATCTACCACCACTACAACTACTTCTACCACTACTACCACTACTAATACTAGTGCTGCTGCTGCTGCTGCTGCTTCTGCTAGTCCCGTACATAGAGTAATTGGAGCAGGAATCCTGTAGATACTCTGCTCCAGCATGAGCTTCGCTATGAGCATGACCTGACCATGAAGCTGCGTACTGGATTCAGTACATGGTCATTGTATGGATGCTGCCAGCAGTGATCCTTATCTCGCGCATCACTCGTCTCTCGTCTCTCGTCTCACGCTTCACATCCAACGTCCTATGTCTCACACTTCAAGCCTTACATCGCACGACGATGACGATGACGATGACGACGAGCTGGATACGCGAATTGTTTGACTATGGCAACGCCTCCTTTCTGCCAGCAACCACCTCGTAATGCAGAATTTATTGGCTGCTGTGGCTGCTGTAACTGCTGCAGCTTCATGATTCTGCTGGGTAATTGATCAGCCATTGATTGTGGCGGGTCTCCCCAGTTCCATTTGTGCGCAACCAACTCCCTTCTACTACTGCCGTATCCATCCACTCTAGCTCCAACTTCAACTTTTCCTCTATCCGTATTCGTATCCGTAGCTTTATCCAGAGCTGCTGAATGTCAAACAAAAATTGGAATGCACTTTGGTTTAGAGATGCTGCTGGAGCGCGGTGGTAGTTTGAGGATGTACTCGTATCTGTCGGATTGAAACTCCATCTGCTTCATGCTTTTGAAGCCAATGCCGATGTTGGTGACGGTACTGGTGCTAGTAGTAGTGATGGTTAGCAGAAAAAGTTATTTTCCAATTTACGTCAAATTGGTAGCAGTTGCAGTGGGAGTGCAGGAGTCGCATACACACCGTATTCATATGTATGAATGTGTGCGACAGTAAGATGTTGTTACACTGTTATTGGGCATGGCAAATGGTGATACTGCACCTTTTGCCCCGGCCAGTTGAGTTAATCTCTTCGGAAGACTGAAGCTGCTGCAGCTCAATTTATGGGACAAAATTTATTGGAACATCTGCAATTGGCTGGGATAATTTGTGGGAATTGCCACTTTTATCCTGACAATTGGACGGAATCGATTTGGCAAAGAGATTGCAAATTTACGTGCAATTTTAATTGGAAAAGATTTATGACAGTTGCACCGGGTTACCACCGGTGGCTTACCATAAAAATGCCGTCCATAGCTGGATATGTAAGTGTTTGTTGATGGCAGTGAGGGCAGACCTCGCTATCCAGACAGTAGGAAGTTCGTATCAACCAAACGCCGCTCTGTATTCAAGTCAATTGGTCCAATTGTTGAATTGGGTAAGCAGATTTGGCAACAACAGTGTGGGGTATAAAATTGATTCTGGCATTATTTTGAAGCTACGTTCATGCCATTTGGTGTGGAACACCACATCATTCAAATATCCGCCTCGGCCTCGCTGGCAGTGCTTAAAGCGGTCGGTCCAATATATGCGGCGTTATTCCGGCAATAAAGTGTCGAATGTTGGCCTTGAGCTCGTCCAAAGTGGTTGGCTTGTTAACGTAGATAAAGGACTTCTCGTAGCCCCAGAGAAAATAACTGAGTGCTGTCAAATCGCATGACCGCGTCGGCCAATTGACGAACGGTCGCTGTGAGATGACCCAGTCGCCAAATTTCTCCTTCACAACTTCACAAAACGTCGCTTGTATGACATATGTCGCCGTCTTGTTAGAACCACAGCTCGGGTATATCGATGATGTCGAGCTCTGGCCACACAAAGTCGATTGACATCGTTTCGAAAGAAATTATGTCCTATGATTCCGCCATGCTATAAACCGTACCAAATAGTCAATTTTTGTGGACGCATTGATGCTTGGCACACTTGTGGATTGTATTCGCTTCAATAATAGCAATTTTGCTTGTTGACATAGCCGCTGAGCCAAAAATGGGCCTCGTCCGAGAAGATGATTTTTTGGCCAAAATATAGATCTCCTTCCAACATTTCCATCGCAATTGGGCGCGAGCTCTACGGTCGTCTATTCTTGCATCAGCACAATCTTATACGGATGTAGGGACAAATCTAACAGCTAAATAGCCTGTGTTGACTCCCTGGTGATGCCCAATTCAGCTGATCGGCACGTCGCCGAATTGACATTTCTGGGTCTTTTTCGATATTTGCCTCTATGGCTGCTACGTTTTCTTCATTTTGCTCCAATCTCTGTCTGATTGGTGGCTTCAGATCGAAAAGAGTGCTCTCAGGCTCAAACTTTTGGACGGTACAACAAATAGCCTGCACACTGAAGCCATGATGACGACGACCACGTTGCGTATTTACAACTGTGCCGCAATTTCGATATTTTTTAATAATTTCCGCACTTTCGCCAAGCGTAAAACGATGCAGGATGAAACGGCAAACCTTACTGAATATTTTGACAGCATGGATGTCATTCGCAACTTTGACAGCTGCTGAAACATAACTATCATTAGTGCGTATCTGGCCACCATTTATTTAGAAACAGTTAATCGAAAGCACATATGCACGTCTGTACTTGGCCGAATCACTACGAGTATTTGGAACACGACCTAACTTATTTGCCGAAATCTTTAACGCATACCTTCAAGAGAGCGCTTTTACTGAGCCTTAGAACCACCACCGGCTATTGCTATTGCCTAAAGTAAAAAGACACAGCAATTGAAACAGAAGCAGGTCTATCGGAATACGATTATGGTAGTAAGTGACTGTCAACAATACTGCAATTTACACGCTTATAGCTAGAGCTCTAGACGCCAAGAAATACTGCGCCATTACCCAGGGTGTTGGACATGAAGAACGCGTTTAATTCGGCCAGCTGGGAGGGAATTATAAACTGTCAATATGGAATTAAAGTACCTGACGAATTTACTGACGGTTTACCACAAGGCTCGGTCTTAGGCTTCCTACTATAGAACATTATGTGCTATGAAATTTTAAGCGAAGAATCGTTTATCGGATTTACTGATGACACTGGCGTGGTGGCATGGCAATCTACAATTCAGTTATGAGAGTAACGAAACAATTGAAACTGTACGTCACTGGTTAACGAACACCTGTTTGTAACCCGCCGATCATAAAATTGAAGCGGCGCTCATTACGAACAGGAAAATTACCGGTTTGAGTTGAAGGTCATGGAATTATTTCTCACCCGTTTCCCAAGTATCTCGGAGTTATTATTGATGGTAGTCTAAGTTTAAAACATCACCTATTGTAGATATGCGAAAAAACATCGAAAAAATTAAGTGCACTCACAAGACCGGTGAGTAATTTTTGCTGGAGCTACGAGTTCAGCGCCCTAGCGCACTAAGAGTCCCCAGTGCGTTTGAACTTCTCGATATCCTTGCTAAAGAAACGGTAGGACTTAAAAGCGAGCGAATCCAACAAATCAACAGCAGTGGAAAATATTCTTAAAAAGAAAATGGACACATTGTTTATACCAATGATTGATGTGGGATTTACACGGAATCACCACGAAGCAAAATCCTATCTGACCCAGTTTTTGACGGGACATGACAGTTTCAGAAAGTATCTGTCTATGTAAGCGCAAACTTGAAAACATCGCAAATTGTTCATATTGTGAAACTGTCTCGGAAAACACGGAACACGTGTTTTTTCATTGCCCATCCCGATAACGCAACAGTGACGTTTTAGCGATATATTGGAGGCTCTTGGATCTCATGTGGATTGGTATGGCCCCAAATTCGACAATATTGTTTATTGACGTACCCATTCTTCTAGAAATGTGCGTCATCGCTGAAGATGATTTTTCGATGAAAATTAGGGTCAGTTTTCAGCCCACATAGCGAACACACGTCGTTGTCTATGGTCTAAAAGACCAGCTCCTGGGTCAGTTGAATTTTATACGGGTGCAGGCCCAATCTCCGGTCTGCGAAAGGCCGAGTTCTTGTGAGCGGCGTGAAATCGACTGTCTCGAATTTTCCTCACGGATATCGGCGTTGTTTTGAGCAGATCTTGCGTTTCGTTGACGAACAGGTTTATCTTTTACTGAACCAGTGGACTCAAATTTGTCCACCACACTGCGAATAGTCCTCTCGGTAGGACGATTATGGCAACCGAAAATGAGGAAAGCGTGCGGAACGTTTCACGAACAGAACACCCATTTTTATAAAACAATTTTATCATTTGCACGCGCTGTTAAACGCTATGTCCATCCACGGTGTTTTGGCAAAATAGACTGAATAAATGATAGCCAATTTGACCGATGTAGCTTCAACAATATGGCCGCTATCACCTATCAAAGTTGGGAAGTGCATATTGGAAGACCCTGTAAAATGATCTACCCTTGAATCAAAGTTTTTAGCAAAGGTTTTGCAACCAAAACTGGTTTTAAAGATGATATCGATATACTGTCGTACTTTGTCCTATCCGCGCTTATGGGTAATAGTTCAAAGAGCTACCAAAATAGGTACTACGCGAAAAATGTGCGCCGTACGAACCTGTCCAACCGAAGATCTTAGTATGTCCTGAATCTAGGTTAGTTTATTTAATTCAGAGAACCTGGGGTATCGTAGGTAAAGCCTTATAGGTGCACGATTTTACTTGTCCTTCTACCTGAAACCAATCTTTTTTGCAGTCTTACCACATACCATATACGAGTATAATCAACCTGCTCCTTATAGTGCAAATTTCCGTCTACCGCCTCACCCAAGCATTTAATACTTCTCAAACACTCAATCCTTTCCATCCATTCTTACATTCATAACCGAAGGATCAACAATTTTAAATTGCAAACATTTTGTCCTTTTTACATACAATTTCAGCTTGTTCATTTTAAGGCATTCACTTACATTTTCCAAGTCCTCATTTAGCTTCTCATACATACTCTCGACATTCTTCCCACTAACGTAAATCAAAGTATCATCAGCAACAAAATTATCTTACAAAACTGAACTCAATATTTAATGTTGTTTATGTATAGAAGAAACAGCACCGAGCCATGTGGCACACCTAAATAGTTCTACATTCAATGAACTGATATTAAGTATAGAGACATGTACTGGCTTCTGGGAAAGTATTCCAAGCCCAGTTTAGAAAACAAATTGCTGCTATACAAGCAAGTGCTAAAACTGGTCTGGACATATGGTATACAGCTTTGGAGTTGTACAAAAATTAGTAACGTTAACCTCTTAATGACATTAAAAAACAAAATTCTTCGAAGGTTTGTTAATTCACCGTAGTACATTAGAAACGATGATATCCACAGAGACCTAGGAGTCGAAAGCGTTCAGAACGAAATTAAAATGATTCCGCGAAAACACAAAAATCGACTACAAGAACATACAAATATTTCTGTTCAACAGATCCTTGGCGAGACAAATTTATTGCGCCGTCTGATCTAGCGCGGTGATCAACAGCGAGTACGTAGGAATTTTCAATGGCAAATTGCCTGCAAAATATCTTATTAAAGCAAAATAAAACGCGAAAGAAGAACTGCTTGTTGAGTGTGAACTCAGTCGTAGTCTGTATAAGGCAGGTGTTTTTTAGTGAGTAAGCATATCACACTGCTATAAGCACCGAAGCTTATAGTATCTATGAAGATTTCTCACCTACCCACACGAAACAAAAAAAAAAAAAAAACAAAATTCAATGAACTCGACAACACCCCATTTTGCGACCTTCCCAATCAGCAAGTATTAAACCATCCAAGAGCTGTACCTTTCACACAATCCATTTCTAGTTTTTGTATCCAAATACCCTGATCAAATGTTTCAACCGCTAGTTAAAAGCTTATCCGCTAACCATCTCTTTTTTTTCACTAGTTCTAACTAGCATGTTTGTTATAAGGACTCGTATCTGCATCCTGACGTTGATGCAACCGTTGACTCAATAGCGTAAATTCATACGTCTATTATCCTTTTTTTGGAGTCCCCAAATTTAAAAAGATCTTTAACTATCTTCGACAATATTTACTGGTTTTTTTTTATAATTTGCGCGCGCTCAAGGGGTTAAGGTACCCTTAAAATATTTACACACAGTGCGGGCGAAGGAAAGTCAGGGAGGATAGAAAGAGAGGTACCGGTGAACGTTGGTTTTAAATGTTTGAAAGTTATAATGAATAGGAAATAAGGAGCTAGTCAGGGCATTGAATAGGCGAGTTGTAGGGCTTAGGAACGAATCACGATATTTTAGAGTACGTCCGAAAGTGGGCTTGAGGGTATACTGATGAGAATTCATAGCGAGACGGGTGTTACGGTTAAGACTTTGATGGGGCGGAATGCTACTGACGATTTCTATGAAGCACTGGTGGTGCAAATAGCGATAAAACAGAGTGAGACACGAGACATTATGTCGGTGTTCGAGGGTGTCCATTGTTTGAGTGATATTAGTATCACCTATGAGTTTTATCGCACAGTTCTGGATCCCATCTAGCAGGTGCAGAGATATTTTGGCGCACCCGACCAGATGTGGGCATTGCACTCCTATTTTGGGCGGATAAATGCCTTATACATATATTGAGGCCAGATCAGAGGGGGTGAAATATTTCTTACATCGCTTGAGGTAACCTAGACATTTCGCAGCATTTTTGACAACACCGAATATGTGGTCATTCCAACGTAAGTTTTCATTGACACACATACCGAGAATGGAAAGTTTCTCGGTTTAGACGATGCAAGTGCCATTCATGGATAATGGATGGGTGTTTAAATTTCGCTTTAACGACAGCAGACAGCATTGTGTTTTGGAAGGATTAAATTCTACTCTCTTAGTGGTTCCCCAATTAGTTATGCTCTTAATATCAGAATTTAATGAGCTTAAAATAGAGCAGGGACGTGAGTCCGAGAACGAATATGAAAAGCAGAGAGTACTGTCGTGGCAGACAAGAGATCATTGATAGAAACTAAAAAGAGTGTCGGAGACAGAACGGAGCCCCGGGGGACACCAGCATTTATTTTGTGAATATCTGACTTGAAACCATCTAAGACAACTTGAATTGAACGTTCCTAAAGGTAATTTTGTAATCCATTGAAGAAGAGAATCGTCGATCACAAAAGCACACATTTCCGGCAAAAGAGCTTGATGTCAAACTCTGTCAAATGCCTAAGAAATATCAAGTGCAACTATCTTGCTTTCGCCAGATTGATGTACTCTTTAGTTCCACTTTTCTGTGAGACATGCCATCAGATCACCAGTGGACCTGTTGCTACGAAAACCGTACTGCTGGTCATTAAGAAGTTTTCGTGTTTCGAGATATTTCATGAGCTGAAGGTTTATCAGCGTTTCCATGACCTTGGAGTGAAGGGACGTAGGTGCTATGAGTCTGTAGGAGGAGAGAGAGGAAGATTCGCCTTTTTTAGGGACGGGCTGGACAAATGCTGTTTTTCATCTGCTCGGAAAGAGTTCTAAAGAGTAGGATTGATGAAAAAGCTTATGCAGTGGTTTTGCCAACGAGGAAGAACACCTCTTCAGAAGGAGGGGAGATATACCATCTGGACCAGCGGATTTGTGAATGTTAAGACCTTTAAGAACTCTTGCGAAATCACTCACGAGTACCAAAGTGGATTTGTCCCATTAAACATTCGACTCACTCTAGTGTAGGCGGAGACATAGCACAATCTGGCAGTGTAGATCTGGCCGCAAAGTGTGCAGCAAGCATATTGGCCCTGTCCAAAGAGCTGATAGCTGGAATGTCATTGTAAATAAGCTTTGGGATGGAGGATGAGGCAGAATTTCAAAAAATTTTGACGAACGACCAAAAGTTGGTACTACCTTTGGGACATTGTAGTAGTTTTTGCCTTAGTTTTTGGTCGTATTGTAATTTCACATGCTTAAGAAAGACGTTGCTGTCATTCCTGGCTCGTTTAAACTTTTTCCGGTTTTCCTCTGTCAGGTTGGCCTTGAAGGACCGAAAAAACATTGCTCTAACCCTGACAGCCTCTTTACAGCTCGAGTCGTACCATGCCTTTTCTTTTGGTTTAATACTCTTCATCCGATGAGGGATAAAATTTCTCATTCCAAAGAGAATGGTGTCTGTGTTCATCAGTAGCGGCATCCATGTCGTTATCGAGGAAACATAACGACCAGTTAAAATTCCTTAAGAAGCTGTTAAGACCGGTCCAGTAGGCTTTCTCATATTGCCATTACGGTTCTTTTAGGAATCTTTCCTCTAACTGTGTGGTCGGTATACGATAATTTAGCTGATATGACACAATGGTCCGACGAGCCTAGAGGGGAGAGCACATCAACGCAGTATTTGTGAGGATGAGAAGTTAAAAACAAGTCCAGGGTGTTGTCGGTATGACTATCAACGTCTGGTACAAGCTGGGCCAAATTATTTTCCGCAGGGAAGATCTCAGCGCACCGTCCTTCGGGTGTTGTCTGTCCAGAACGTTGAAGCCACCCAGAATTGTTTATATTGAAATCGCCCGTAATAACAATTTCAGTATGAGGATACCGGGATACAATTCTTGGAATGGAGTCACACAGTGCATCAAACTCGCTAAAAGTCGAATTGCTGTCCAGTTTGGGGCTTCTGTTAATAAAGCAGTAGTGGATAATTTGTATATGGAAATGGAATTTTAACCACATGAAATTCAATTCCGGATTGGAACAGGGACTACATCGTGATGGAGTTTGGTAAGCTACATCACTACGCACGTAAATGGCGAGACCGCGATAAGACAAGAATAGTGGTATTAGTTCGTAGCCAGGTAGCTTCAGATCAAAGTGATCTGAGATCACTACCTACCTGTGTTTCACTAAGTGCCAAAACAGCTAGTCTGAATTTAAAGACATGGACGTACGCGGAAAATGATTACTTTTTAGCCCGGGAATATTAACAATATCCACTCTAAATTCCTGAACAGCACAGCTGTGAAGTAAAAATTCAGAGCTGGTTTACCGAATCAAATTGTTGTAGGTGTTATGCCCTTACAACAATACGAAACAGCACACCAACAAAATTCATACCCATAGCCCGCTATCCATCGGTTGTTACACTCACTGCACGCGCTATATGACAATGTAATACAGCAACGGCAGTAACCGAGTTCAAGCAACAGTTTGACCAGGGGCAGGAAGGTTGCGATGCCCCCACTGTGAATGTTGATTGGGGTTTCACTGCACTCGCGCGTTGTTGTTGTTGTTTTTTTTTTGTTTTTTTTTCTATTTGGTGCATTAGAGACGAGCTCTGGAAAAGTCCAGGCTGTTCTTTAAGCTTTGAGAGATGCAATATCTTATACAACTCTAAAATACTAGATCGAGTCAAGAAATGTTGTCAAAGAGGATTCTAATTCGTTAGGATCAAGCTGAGTGGCGCTTTAAATGTCGGAAGCGATGATAAAACTTAATAAACTCTGTGGTGTACTAAATAACTTATGGTTTCCGAGATTACTTGCTTTCAATTTAATGACACTAAAGTCGGGACTTCAATCAAACCTGGCCGCCTTCTCTTGGGGGTACCAATTTGATTTACAATTACACTAGAGATTGCCATCCTAAATGAAAAATTCCTTGTGCTCCATCCTATATGGCTGCACATGCTTAGCATTAGCCATCTTAAAAGCTGAGTTCAGAACAGAAGGATAACGTCCATATTTTCCAGAAGAGCTGGTTTATAATTTTTACTAAATCAACAGCTCCAATGACCTCCTTGTGGGTCTCTAGTTTGGAAATCGTTTTGGTCAGGTGGATAGCATTGCCTCATTCCGATTGTCTGATCGTACAACGGGCCATTGTCAGTCAACAACGCTTACTAAGTGATCCTTCTTTTCTATAAACAGTGACTTGAGCTTCGCTACGTAGTCCTTCGGTGATTCTCCTATCCTCTTCCTCACGACAGTAAGCGTTGTCATTGATTAATTTGAAATTTCTCCACCAACACTTTTTTTTCGGCATCCTGAATTGAATGTCGGAAAATGCTCGAATGACCTAAGCTCAGAGTATAGATATCGAAGTACCCTATTTTACGATTCAATCTTTGAAATCAATCAACATAAACTCTCTCTGGACGGTTTTCCATCGATCGATGGATAACAGATATATCATCAGAAATCAAAGAAACATTAACATTTCCAGGCTTGCTTCAATGAGTGCTGTTTTAACATATTGACATGTCTCGCAAGGATGTGTTTAGTCGTCAATACAGTATTCTACGAAAATATTCTAACGAAATATCGATTATTGTTATGAGCTATCTACAACAGTTCCTAGTTTGCCCTGTTACATATGCTAATGTCAGAAATGTGTCCTGGTAAAAATTTTCTAGTTTCTTATGGAAAATTTTTGAACCTCAGAGGACTTTTCATTTCATCAGCTGTCTATCTATTACCCAATAACCTATTCAAGTAGTCAACAGTGTTATACCCAATTTAATTACCCAAAGCGCATACTCGTACAATATAAATACTTCGCATGCATTTCCAACTTCAACTTCAACTTCAACTTTTCAAACAATTTAAAGGTCATTAATTGACTTTTATTGTACAGACACGCAGGGGTCCTTGTGCGGATGCCTTCAACACAATCCATTGCGTGTCCTGCCGTTGTTCTTGAATAGCGTCCCTAATTTTCTAAAGCCAAACATTAGATAAATGATTTCTCGATTTTATTACACTCCGTTGTAGTCAATGTACCATGCGAGAGTGGGCGTTCAAATAGTCGCATAAAACGCTTTGATTTGTGATGACAATTGGCCATTGCCGACACCATCTGAATTTCAGGACATCTGCCTTCGACGGAAACTTATTTCAAAAATCATTTCCAATTATCGCATAATAATAAATCCATC
The DNA here is from genome assembly GCA_963966105.1 of Volucella zonaria. Classification (NCBI taxonomy): domain Eukaryota; kingdom Metazoa; phylum Arthropoda; class Insecta; order Diptera; family Syrphidae; genus Volucella; species Volucella zonaria. Next base: position 313,088,784 of record OZ014530.1, on the reverse strand, counting down.
ATCGTCAAGTGGAGTAAAAAGAGCATCATCTCCTAAAGCAACCCAACCGGAGTCAATGTTAATCAGAAAAAAGAAATAATTTTCTATCCGATTGGTCCTTTTGTTGCTATCCATTCAGATGCTAAGGACACAAAAGTCAAAATGTACTCGTTATTGTTGGCAATGTTTGCGATATAAACAGACACCAATAAATTGATATTGTATTTGAATTTCCACGGAACCATAGATACGAAGAAAGTATGGTAGAACACCACTAGAGAATGCTTCAGAATACGAGGAGAGATCATTATCAAAATAATCGTTTCATTTTTCGATTTTTTTTAATTTTTCACACCACTCTCAGTGACATGATCCGGTCCTTAAGTTGCACACCCTGTTCCCTATTGTCCTTTTGATTGTTTTGCTAATAAATACATCGACCATTGTACAGGAGGCATTGTACAGTGGTCAACTTTAACACATTTGTACATGGACAACACCTCTCGGAATGTCCTTTTTAGTCGGCTGATGATCTTTTTATGTTCTCAAAGATATTTCTATTGTTGTCCTAGATTTGCGAAACCTATACGATTTCTATTACTTTCAAACTGAAAATGGGATATAGACAGATGTTCGGTAGAGTGAAACTGAAACTATTTGGGATATCATTCCCCTGTGCTGCTGAAGTTGGTGACGATAACGATGAAGATGCGAGTAATGATGATGATGTTGATAAAGACCAATTTCAAGGACTCACTTATAAATACCGAACAAATGATATCCTGCTATTGAAAAGGGACCGGTGATCGATGACTCTTGGATGAAGTCGTCATGGGGTGTGACTCTGTTTGTGGCCATTGTAATCGATTGTGACATTCGGTTGTTTGGTTAATAACTTTCCTCTGTTCCCAATTTTCTTCTGAAGAAGGACATTCTCTTTTTGTGGTTCGCTTTATTCCTGTTGTGCTAGTTGAAGGGTCTTTCGTATCTGAATTAGCAGGAAATTTTTAAGATATTTGCGGAATTTTTGTACGAATTCTGATTCAGATAAAGAGGAGTAATGCATTCGTGTGGCAGAATCTAAGTACTACCTACAGAAACCGAATTTAGATCTCCGATTTTCCAATGCAGTTGGGCCAGAATCGGTTATATTATGTAACTTGATAGAATACCTGACTTATTATTAGACTAAAAACACCTTTGACTATACACATAAAGAGTCGGCTGAATTGAAAATAAAGCTTAGAACCCGTGCGTCTAAGAAGCAAGTATACTGAGCTGCGTTCCATAGAAGAAAAATCACTGATTATGAGATCTGTTGACACAAAGGAAAAGAAAGAAGAAGCAGACCACCAGAGGTACTTCCTCAGGCAAGGCTCTCAATTTTTAGTGAAAGTGAAAGGGAAAGCCTGCAAAAATTGGTGAAGAAACTGTAAGTAGAATCAAAGTCTGCTGACCTGAATCCAAATTTCTCCCTTAATCCAGACAAACCAAATCTACTTTAGAAACATTTACCAAAGATTCGCTTAACAGAGTCCTGGAATTTCCGTGCCGTAGTCTAGTTCTTGTGAAAAAGTAAACTTATTCGAATCGAGCAAGACTTTGTCAAGGATTATTTCATTGTGCCGAAGTTGACGGCTATTTTAAGAAGTCTTTTTTGAAATAATGAGATTGTGGGAGGAAGTAAAAAGTGGTGTACCTAGCCACATTCTACATACAAGCCAAAGTAATTACATGCGTTCAAATTGAAGCGATATGGTGACAATTATATGACCTTTCCGACGAATAAAACATCTAAGCGGTACTCATTCTACTTTGCCAAACTATTCGGGAACATCTGGCCCTTACGATGATGAACTATACTCAGGTATAGTTATTATCAGTATCTGCAGAACTTGGGTAGATCTAGAGTGCAGGACAAATTTGAGCTTCCCCGCGCAAAGTTGAACTGATTCTTCTAAGGCAATATCGGTTACATGGGACTCCCAAACTGATTTCTCGTAACAATAGAACTGTGATTATAATCGGATGTTCTTAGTTAGGTGGCACATTGATAGTATCATCATGAGCCAAGTGATATAGCCACGCCAGAATTTCGTGCATAAATTCAAAGGCTTCAACCTAACAAAGTTTATTTTAGTCGTAGAAGTTGATAGTTCGCAGCATAACGTCCACATTATTTTGGTTCATATTCATTTCCGATAGTCGTGGTTGTACTTAAATTTGAGAAAAACAAGTAAAAACAAGTATTTATCATAGAAATACTCTCCATGAAGATCAAAACACTTTTGCATAATTTTAAACCAATTTTCGAAGCACTTTTTCCACTTCGTACGAGGTAACTCCAAAACATGCTTAAAGCGCATCAACCGCTTCTTCGGCCGTCGAAAAACATTGATCTCGCAATTTATTTCTGATGTGCGGGGGAATAAAAAGAAGTCACTGGGTGCCAAACCAGGGTTGTACGCCGAATGACCCATCAATTGGATGTTTGGAGTGCTCAAGAAGTCACTTGGTTAAGTTGACCAGCGCCACGGCGCGGGAGGTACATTGACGTGTGCCTCATCTTCAATAACGCCGGTGCGGGGGATTAAGACTCGACTTACTACGGTCGGATGAGGAGTGGTGAACTAAGAACTGTGAACATATAGCAAACCGTGCCGAAGGATGCAGGGTTTGGGGTCAAACCAACCGCAAACGAGCTCTCTCAGCCGCCTTGGCGCGGCCCTGTTGTACTTAGCCTTACCTAGGTATGGCGACGGTGCCTGGGCTGATGTTTTATTTCCGGCCCTGCCCGTGGGAATCAGATTAAATTTTTGAATGGAAAAACAAAATAAAAAGCACTTCGCTATCCAGGAAGAGTTAGAGGTGAGTGCCTCCTGGAAGGGGCAATGGAAGAGCGTAGCTTGTGGCTACCGATAGTGGGGTGTTTAAAAGAACACTCACCAACGAGAGCGATTTCACCGGTGAGCACTCACACCAGTAGCCAAGGCAACTGGAACATCTGCTCCCGAACCTACCTCCAAGGATCATAGAAATAAGGGTAAGGCTGCGGTGGCTCCACTACCGTTGCAAGGAGTGCGGAGAATGCACACTAAATGCGTATCAAGTACCGACCAGCTGTTTTGGCACTTAGTGAATCACAGGTAGATCCCCTCCCACACCCCTCAGAACGCTCTGATCTGAAGCTACCTGGCTACGAGCTAGTGCCACTATTCTCTCCTAATCGCGGTCCCGCCATTTACGTGCGTAATGATGTAGCTTACCAAACTGCACCACAATGTAGTCCCTGTTCCAATCCAGAATTCAATTTCATGTGATTAAATTTCCATCTCCGTAAGCAAACTATTGCTTTATTTACAGAAGCCCCAAACAGGACAGCAATTCAACTTTTAGCGAGTTTGATGCACTGTGTGACTCCATTCAAAGTATTGTATCCCTGTAATCTCATACTGATTTCAATATGCGAAATTCTGGTTGGCTTCGACATTCTGGACAGACAACACCCGAAGGACGATGTGTAGAAATCTTCGCTGCGGAAAATAACTTAACCCAGCTTGTAAATGAGCCCACACGAATACCAGACGTTGACAGTCACACCACCAACACCCTGGACTTGTTTCTAACTTCTCACCCTGATCACGACGTGGATGCCGCTGCTGATATGATCACAGACACCATTCTCTCTGGAATGAAAAACTTTATCCCTCATCGGATGAAGAGCATCAAACCAAAAGAAAAGGTGTGGTATGACTCGAACTGTAAAGGGGCTGTCACGATTAAAGAAATGTTTTTTCGGTCCTTCAACACCAACACGACAGAGGAAAACCGAAAAAAGTTCCATCGAGCAAGGAATGACTGCAACGTTTTCCTTAAAAGTGTGAAATTCCAATACGACCAAAATCTGAGGCAAAAAATACTGCAATGTCCCAAATGCAGTAAAAATGTTTGGTCATCCGTCAAAAACATTAGAAATTCTGCCTCATCCATCATCACAATGGTCATTTACAATGACCTTCCAGCTGTCAGCTCTGTGGACAAGGCCAATATGCTTGCTGCACATTTTGCGGCCAGCTCAACACTGCCAGGTTGCGCTTTGTTCCCGCCTAGACTTGAGTGCGTCGAATCTACAATGGGACGAATCCACTTTCGCACTCCTGTAGTAGCAAGAGTATTTAAAGATCTCAACATGCATAAATCCGCTGGTCCAGATGGTATATCTCCCCTTCTTCTGAAGAAGTGTTCTCCCACGCTGGCAAAACCACTGCGTAAGCTTTTTCATCAATCCTACTCTTTAGAACTCTTTCCGAGCAGATGGAAAACGGCATTTGTCCAGCCCGTCCCTAAAAAGAGATTCTTCTCTCTCCTCCTACAGACCCATTGGACTTACGTCCCTTCTCACCAAGCTCATGGAAACGCTGATAAACCGTCAGCTCAGGAAATATCTCGAAACACGGAAACTTCGCAATATGGTTTTCGTAGCAACAGGTCCACTGGTGATCTTATGGCATGTCACACCGAAAAGTGGAACCAAAGCGTACATCAATCTGGCGAATGCAAGATAGTTGCCCTTAATATTTCTAAGGCATTTGACAGAGTTTGGCATCAGGCTCTTTTGTCGAAAATGCGTGCTTTTGGGATCGATGACTCTCTTCTTCAACGGATTAGAAATTACCTTTCGGAACGTTCAATTCAAGTTGTCTTGGACGGTTTCAAGTCTGATATTCACAAAATAAATGCTGGTGTTTCCCAGGGCTCCGTTCTGTCTCCCACACTCTTTTTAATCTTCATTAATGATCTCTTGTCTGCTACTGCAGGACTCACGTTCCAGCTCTTCGGCTGTAGAACGGGAACGGCAGCGTATGCTAAGCTCACTAAATTCCGATGTAAACAGCATTAATAAATGGGAAACGACCACCAGAGTGGAATTTAATGCTTCCAAAACACAATGCTGTCTGCTGTCGTCAAAACGAAATTCAAATACCGAGCCATTATCCATGAATGGAACTTGCATTGTTGAAACCGAAAAATTTTCCATTCGCTGCATCTGACAGCTTACATTGGAATGACCAGATATTCGATGTCGCCAAAAATGCTGCGAAATGTCTGGGTTTCCTCAAGCGATGTAAGAAACATTTTACCATTCAAAACCGTGCAATAAAACTCATTGGTGATACTAATATCACTCAGGCAATGGACACCCTCGAACACCGACGTAATGTCTCGTGTCTCACTCTGTTTTATCGCTATTTCCACCACCAGTGCTCCATATAAATTGCCAGTAGCATTGCGCCCATTCAAACTTTTAACCGTAATACCCGTCTGGCTGTAAATGCTCATCAGTATACCCTCAAGCCCATTTTCGGAAGAACTCTAAAATATCGTGATTCTTTCCTAGGCCGTACAACTCGCTTATGGAATGCCCTGCTGATTTCTGTGTTTTCTGGTCGTTATAATTTATAAAGATTTAAAAACAATGTACATCGGTACCTATCTTTTCTGTCTCCCTGTCTCCCCATTTTAAGGGTACAAAAATCCCTTGAGCGCGCGCTGACTATAAAAAAAAAACGGCTTTGCTACGTAACGCTAGACGTAAGGTAGCAAAATATGAGGGTTGTGATTCCAGCAACCTTCCAAGAGAATGGGAACAAGCCGCTCTTGAGAAAGCGAAGGCCTGTGCCTACTCAACAGGCGTCAAAAAGGGGTGATACTGCTGCAAGGGCGGGAGAGGAAGCCGATCAAGCACCCTCTACCTACTGCGCGGAAAACTTAAAAGAGGGGACTAGCGTATCTGGAAAGATGGCAAGTTTTAGCAGCAAGAGAGATATGAAATAATTAAGCTAAAATGCACTACGGTGGCAGAGTTGGTAAAGTACACTCCGCCGACGGGTAGGTATGGGTTCCGTGTCCCTACGTGTCGGGACCTAAAAGCCGAGACATGGAGAGTCCTTAAGACGGGCCCTAGATGCCAGTACGGCAAGCATTTTCTGCTGTCCCTTAACAGGGACTGCTTACCATACCTCGAAAAATCTAAAGCTATTGTAAGGTACAGCATGGGAAGATTGATGGATAAGCCATTGACCAATGGAAAGGACGAGGAGGAAGCCCCCAAGATGATGGAAGTGCTGCAGATAAACCTGCGCTTGTGTTTGTATGATTGAATTCACCCACTTTTGTGGTGAAAAATAGGTACGAGGTGCTAGATATCACCCTGGCCACAAATACAGAAGACATAGAAATAACGGAATGGAGAGTAGTCGACGAAGCGTCAATGTCGGATCACCGATGGATACGCTTCAAGATGAACATTCAGAACAGGGTACTCGTATGTAGTTTTCAAGGAAATCATAGGAAGACAGATTGGGTCAAGTATACAAAAGTGGTAAATATACACCTGGATAGCCAGTCACCTGCGATAATATTGTTAACTTAGATAGGGCGGTAGAAAATATAAATAAGGCATAAGGCGTTCGAAATAACATAGCTTGCCCGGCTAACAAAACACCTAAAAGGGCTCGACCAAAATGGTGGAATAAGGAGTTAGGTATAAAAAAGAAAGACGTTAAGAAACTCTATAATAGGGCGAAGCTTTTCAGAAGCGACGTACCTAGTCAGAAAGTCAAAAAGGGATTCATGGCAGAAGTACCGCGAATCAATCGCGGTAATAGACGAGGTTTCGAAGTTACGCAAAATGCTTTCAAAGGAAGCGAGCATTCCTATCTATCTAAGGAAAAATGACGGAACCTAGGCTAAAAGTAGCAAAGCGGTTCTGGCGGCACTGGTGGAAACCCACTCTCCGTTATCCGCAGTATCAGATGACTCTGGCATGCTACGACACACCCTCTCTCTCTCTGTAGAGGAAATAGGTGTTCTTATTAATAGGAAAAAAATTACGGCGGGCCTTTCAGTCGTTTAAGTCGTACACTCCCGGTCCGGATGGTATTCTACCGATTATGCTCTAGAAAGCACCGGAGGTAGCAATCCAAAAAATTATGGAAATTCTTAGGCACAGTCGAAAAATAGGCAAACAGGGGCATATAACAGCAAAAGATTTCAGACCAATAAGTCTGTCATTGTTTATGCTTAAGACCCTATAGCGATCATTCGAAATTTACATTAGAGATGGATGCAGTAATGGCTTTTTGACAGCATGCATAGATGAAAGGAAAATCTATAGAAACCGCCCTGCACGAGGTGGTGGGGAAAATAGAGAAGGGTCTACACTGCGGTGAGTTTGCGATGATGCCTTCCTCGATATTCAAGGAGCCTGCAATAAGTTGGAGTGCACCGCCATTAAAAGTGCTCTAGTAGACGCTAATATTGACGAGCGCATTACAAACTGGGTTTGCAACATGCTTGGAAGTAGTAAAACAAATAATTCCATTTGGCAAAGCTCGGTCAGAATGTCTGTAACCAGCGGAACCCTTCAGGCTGGAATCATACCACCGCTCATGGGGGTGCTGGTTATCAATGACATCCTTAAAAATCTTGATACAATGGGTATAAGTTCATTAATGCTCTTTTTATCTGCAAAGGAACAGTAGGGATAATTTGGGGCTTAAAACCTGCTATGGTGTACTGGCTGTATACGGTGGCGGTAAGACCCATACTTACGAGTACATATAGCGCACTAGTATGATGGAAAGCAACAAACAAGAAAATAATTTACGGAAAATTAGCGGCGGTTCAAAGAACGGCTTCCATAGCCAGTATAGGTGCGCTCCGTACCACCCCTACTGCAGCAACGGGCACCTTTTTGCACCTAACACCGCTTGAATTACGGATCAAAAAACTTGCTGGCAACAGTACGATACGACTCACTAATCTGGGTTACTTCAAGAGTAGTAGTTTCGGAAATGGCAATCCAATTCTAACGGATGAAATACCTTCCTTGGTCGACTTCCATATCCCGTATGATATAATATATCCGGAAATGGAGGACTAGGAAAAAAATGCAATAATCGGGTCGAATGAAATTGCAATTGTGGCAATTGTGGTATATCCTCAGAAGGCCCAGAACTAAGAGTGTCTATAAGACTACCGGACGCAAGTAATGTCTTCCAATCAGAGGTTCTGGCTGCCCTCAGGGCGGCTGAGCTAATGCAGATCGGTATCCGAAAGAGATATCGCTATATACATCGACATACAGGCCGAACTCAACCAACGTCCACTCTGAAACAGACAGTGTCTATCGCACAGTGCTCAAGACACTATGCAGTCAGAACCGGGTAAAACTGTACTGAATGCCGGGGCACTACGGTAATAAAGGAAATGAAAAAGCGGATGAGCTTGCAAGAGAACGAGGGCTACTCGACAACAGTGAGGTTGTCAACAGCAAACCACCCTTTTGCATAGTTAGAGGCACTATCGAGGAAAAAATCACAAAGACTGCCAACCTAAAGTGGTCAAGTCTTGAAGGACACAGGGTATCCAAGGCTCTTTGGCCGCTTTTTGACGGCAAAAGATCTAGGAAGTTAATAAAATTAAACAGGGATAAGCCTAGGACAGTAATAGGTATCCTGACAGGATACTATCTCCTGCGGCAACACGCAAAGAGACTTAAATTGTCCAATACGGTGATTTACAAGCTGTTGAGGACATAACACACATACTGTGTGAATGCGAGGCAATATCCCGTATCATCATTAACTGTTATTGCCTAACCAGCTGCATTTTCAAGGAAAAATGGTCTGATGATGCCTCCAGCCTAAATTCCGCAGCTACACGTTGTGGATGCATTTGTTTCTCAACAATTACTCATATTGACAATTAACAAAAAAAAACAAAGATGAAAATGAGCCTTATCGCTTGTTGTGCCTGAACTCTACCAGAGTTTCTACGGTCTAGGTTCAACCACTGACTGTCAAAAATTATTGCAAGAAATACCCAGTGTGGTGGTATACTACGATGACATCATCATCATCGTGGAAAATTCGCAACAATTGCTTGAAACCCTCGAAAAAGTTTTTCAACGGTTAAGTAGTGCTGGACTACGACTTCGACGTGATAAATGCCAGTTCGACTTGCCATTAGTCTCATTTCTTAGATACGTTATTGACAGCAATGGAATTCGTCCATCCGATGAAAAAGTACGCGCCACCAGTTGACAAAAAGCAACTTCAAGCTTTCCTAGTTTTAATAAACTTTTACCACTCATTTTTTAAAGATAAGGCAAATATTGCTGAGCCACTCCACAGACTACTGGTCAAAATTACAAAATGGAAGTGGAAAATCGAACATTCTGCAGCATTCTTATGGACCACGATGGTAAGCTACCGATTTCATTAGTTTGCGATGCTTCCCCATACGGAATTGGTGTAGTCCTGTCGCATAACTTACCTAATGGTCAGGAACGACCAATTTCTTTTTTTTTTCACGCACGATGACCTCTACAGAGCGAAATTATGCACAAATCGACAAGGAGACGTTAGCAATAAGGAAGGAGTTTTATGATGGCCACTAACCACAAACCCTTGGTCGGATTGTTTAACCTAGAGCTAACTCCGGTTATACTTTCCTGATGGAGTATATTTTTAAATGGGTACAATAGACCTGGCTTCCAAAATGCTAACGCGGAAGCCCTAAGCCTACAAATCTCTAAATACAGATAACGAAAATCGATGCAACATGATCGAGAATTGCGATGCACACATTCTAACCAACCGACATTGGGAAGATGACGTCGAACGATAAAGCCTTAAAACATATTTTACATAGGGTGTTGAGAAGGTGGCCAAAGTTGCAACCGGATGAAGATGTCAAATCATATTATCAACGCAGGGACCAGATTTCGGTAAATAAAGATTGTTTACTTTATGGTGATCGCATTATCATTCCAGAGGCTGCCCGACAAGACATGCTCAAATTTCTACATGCCAGCCATCCTGGAGTGGTAAGAATGAAGAGATTGGCCAGAAGCTGTGTATAGTAGCCGAAGATTGACAGTGATGTTGAGACAACAATGAAGAAGTGCGTCAGTTGTTAGCATTCACGACCAGAGAGGCACGTATAGCTCTTTAGATTTCACCGGGCCATTTCAAGGTAAGACGTTCCTATTTATAATAGACTCTTATTCAAAATGGCTGGAGGTAAAACTAGTTTAAACCACAAGTTTGGCTTGTGCAATAAATAGTTTACGCTCCGTGTTTGCGGCTAATGGATTACCGGATTCCATCGTATCCGATAATGCAACAGCCTTCACATCCGAGGAATTCCAAAAGTTTCACACATAGTTACGGCTCCCTTTCAAGCAATGACCAAGCTGACGTATGGTTCGCAGAAAAAAAGGCATACTTAAGGCGAAATTTCGCTGGACCAATGGAGCTTCGGATTGTCAGATTTTTTACTGAGTCAACATAGGATTCCGTCAACGGTCATAGAAAATCACCAGCTGAAATACGAGACGACGTCCGTTGATTTACTCCGACAAAAATCACCCAGACTGTACACCTCTTCGATTTACTAAAAAGGACCAATCTCCTAAGAATAATAAAAAGCTGCAACAAACGATCCAGTGTGGACTAGGAATTACTCCAGTGGACCAACGTGAATTCCAGCCGAAGTGGAAAAGCAAACTGGACCAATTTCATACACCGTAACTGGTGAATACGGAAAACTTATGAGACGACATCTGGACCAACTGCTAGGCTTCCACATATTCCACACGCCACGACTAAGGAAGAATTACCAACTGTTAACGAGACTGATATACTACAGGAGGAACTGCAAAAAGCTGATGAGCAACCTACTCAACTGCTTAAACCTGAAGAGACAGAGCTACAAGAGCTGACCGTCTGACAATCGGAGCGCCTTCGAGCAAAAAGTAGCAGTTCAATGTGAGATGGGAGAAGTGTTGTGTCTGAACTCTACCTCAGTTTCTACGGTCTAAGCTGAACAACTATGCGAACACGTTTAGTAGAGCGGGTGCAGGCTCGATTGTTAATATTACGTTCGTTAGTAGTAGCTTATCTAGGCATACGACATGACGCGTCAGCAATCACTACACCCACAGTGACCATTATGCAATTATAATCGATCTCCATGGTCTCGACCTCGAAACACCCAGTCTCAAACTACCAAGGCGAAATGGAACTTAAACACCTTAGATCAGGAGCTCTTAGAGTACGCAATCGCTGAAGCTTTAGTTGAAGGGAGAAAAGCTAACGAGATCGTATGGCAAGTAACGCGATAACTGCACGTTGCCTGCGATATATCAAGGGCTCGAACGGGGACATAAAACCGCCAACATCCAACATATTGGTGGAACGACGACATTGAGGAACTTCGATCTAGCCTGTCTAAGGCACCAAGAAAATACCAACGGACTAGACGCGATACGGATAGACATTTGATCTTGAGGACAGCGTATAAAGAAGCACGCGCCGCACTCAAATCCGACATTAAGTCTAGCAAAAGACAGTGCTTTAAGGATCTTTGTACGCAATTAAACGAAAATGTATGGGGCAAAGCGCACAAAATCATAACCGCGAAACTCAAAACGCCTCAGAGACCGGCACCAACTTGCCCGCTATTTCTCAGCAGAATCGTAGAAACTCTGTTTCAATCTCAACATGACGGATTTCTACTAAGCTAGATCGAAGAACTACGTGAACCGTTGAACTCACCGCTGCAATGGAGAGCGTAGAAGATCGGAAAGCCCCTGGTCCAGACACTTTAAAAATAGCGATGAAGGCCCGCCTTCGTTAGCGTGTATAATGCATGCTTAAGCGAGGGAATATTTCCGGAACAATGGAAATACCAACGGTTGGTATTACTACATTGCCAAAGGGAAATAAACCGCCGGAGGAGCCCTCATCTTATCGGCCGCTCTGTATGCTCGACACTAAAGGCAAAATATTAGAGCGAATTATATGCAACAGACTACAGCCTATCTTTGAAGTCAATGATTCACTCGAGGAATATCAATACGGCTTTAGAAAGGGCCGGTCGACAATCGACGCGATTGAAGTAGTAGTAGACAAAGCCCAATCGGCCATAGAAGATAGACAATGGAAAGGAGGCAGTAAAAAGTACTGCGCCATGGTTTCACTTGACGTGAAAATGCTTTTAACTCGGCGAACTAGTCGCGTATTTTACTCGTACAATGCCCCGAAAGATTAAATGTACCGAAGTACTCGTACATATTAAGATTGATCAGGAGCTACTTTACCGATAGGTTGCTCTTCTACGACTCGGACGACGGGACGAAATTATATAAAATTATAGGGGGCGTGCCCCAATGATCCGTGTTAGGTTCCGTACTGTGATGTATGACGACATTCTACGACTCCCAGTCCCCAGCCGTCATTATAGGTTTCGCGGACGATATTGCTGTTGTACTCGTGGCGAAACGACTTGAAGAAATCGAAATGTATTGCAACGAAGCAATATCACTGATAAAAAAACTGGCTACGCGATATGAGTTTAGACCTCGCGGAACATAAAACGGAATCCGTTCTCATTACGAGTAGAAGGGTGCTAGAGACGATAACTATAAAAGTCGGAGAGCACACAATTATTTCCAGTTCATTTATAAAATACCTGGGAGTGATGATTGATGCTCGGCTTAATTTCAAGCATCACCTCGCATACGCTTGCAAGAACTCGTCGAAAGCGATAGGCGTTCTTTCGAGACTTATGTCGAATATCGGCGGCCCGAAACAAGGCAAACGATTAATAGTTGCGAGAGTTGTAGCCTCCATACAACTGTACGGGGCACAAATATGGTCTGACGTTACGTTTAGAAGCTAGACGCCTTTATGAAAATCGCGTGCAAATCGGGCCATCCATAAATCAAGCGACGAAATACGAAAGAAGCTGCAGTATAGAAGCGTGGCAACAACAATGGAACGAGTCCCAAAAAGGGAGATGGACGTACGGACTAATCCCAAGGATTGAAAGTTGGGTAAAACGAAAACAGTTCTTGACTGGTCACGGTTGTTTCCGGGAATGTCTACATATTCAAGCGAAACCGTGATTCGAGTCCGTCCTGTCCTCGCTGCGTAAACGTGGTAGAGAACGTGGAGCACGTTTTCTTCGAATGTGCGCGGTATGCAAACGAAAGAGCTATACTCGTATTGGGTGAACGGCCAACACCGGAAAACATAGTTCAATATATGGTATGTTGAAATCTGAAGATCTTTGGGCTGTGGTGAGCCATGCAGCAGTACAAATAATGCGCGATCTAAGGAATTTAGAACAGCAACGGAACGCGAATTCGCTAAACACCCCGTGACGAAGTAAAAAGCTGAAATCTGTCCGTCGCGAAGTAATACTTAGCGGTAGTTCCGCGGGTTAGTAAACCGAAAGATTCCCCGGGAGGTGGTTTTAGTCAGTAAGACTATGACACTACCAATGAACGTCGGACCATTGCATTGGTGCCTATGCAAGGTTGCCACCTTCCTACGCAAAAAAAAAAAAAAACGTTGAACAACTATCACCGTCAAAAATCATATCGACACATTGACCATTTTTCTGGCAGCTTTCCTGGACTCTTAGCAACACTCTGACGAACTGCTTCACTGTTTTGTGATAAACGACTTGCGGCCAGAGTGTCTAAAATTCTTGATTAGTCCAGTATCCCTGCATTTTTAAATTAACCTCTTCACAGTTAAAGTTAAGTTAAATAACTATTCCGACCATATTTTGTACGAAATCTAGCAAGACCTTTATTATTTTTAAAATATTGCTCAACTGTCAGCTGCCATGGCAACATTTTACCGTCAAAATAGGGAAAAATTCAAATCTTGCCTGAATTTTGGGACACCTTTAGGCCAATACTCTCCGAATAACAGGAATCCTGATGTCCGTGCAGATATGTATGTGTATCGTTAGGCCGACTACCTTTGAGAACCTCTTGAAAGATATCACCAATTGGTTCACTTTAACTGGCCACTTGTTGTGAATTCTGCCGCTGCCCTCTCAATACCAAGAGTTCATTTGTTTAAAATAATCCCCTTGTTACAGTTTCAAACATTAGGGGTCCACTTCTATCTTTCGCCCACTGCAGGATCTTCTTCGGAAAAAAAAGTAACGCGATGGTATGGCTTTTATTTGAATTGTCACAGTCCAAGATCATATGAAAGGCTGTAAGCATTAATGCAGAAATCAAACAGTGGAATAAGCAATAGCTCCTAAAGAGCGCCATACCATAGAAATTTAAATTTAGCAATTATCTCTCACTATCATCTAATTCACCTTAAGCCTTCTGTCACAAAGAACAATCATTACAATGGAACGAGGCCGTTAACTATCTAATTTGCCTGATTTATTTGTTAGTGAAATGTATCGCAACTCATAAAAATTTTGCACAATTGTGAAAGTGGTGCCAAAGACGGTCATTCTCATCTGCAGCATATTCACCTTTACGCCATGACAAAGAACGTTTTTTTTTTTTTTTTATTTAATTTAAACAGTTCCATCTATACAATTCCTCATTCTTCACGCATTGTTAGCGGATAGATACAGTCAAGGGGTCAAATACCGATAAAAAGATGCAAATCCTAAAAAGGCCACACTCACCGCCTGATCACAAACAGAAGCCTACAATGGTTTATTCGATTTTAAATGCGCCTAACCGTCCACATCCGGATGTTCAGTATCTTTTAATTCAGTGTCTCTCAGTATCTGTATCTCTGCCACCAATAAATAATGGTAATACCCACTTACCAACGAGATCTCCAATGATTTATAGTGAAATTATACGACATTAAGATCTGTCTCGATCGGTGTTTAGCCATCCATATACAATACACATACACATGTACACATGCGAGTCCACTAAGAAATGTTCAGGTGATCTTAAATGATTCTAGATACTCTGTCTCCGTGGTGTGGAATGTGGATCGCAACTATTAAGCGATTATTAAAATATCGTCGCGACACCAAAACCAGTTGACATCGCAAGCTAGCTAAATAAGGCATCCGTCATAATGTAGGTGCTGCATTGGACTTCCTGCAGAGGTGAATGGCGCAGGAATGAGGCAGAGGTGAAACCCCATTGAAACCCTGATGAAACCCCGGTGATGTCGAGTTCCAAGGGAGGGGACAAGGTGTAGTAATCCTCCAGAGAATCGATTAGTTTCCATTAATTCACAATCTTATTAGATGAATTAATATTATAGATGTTGTGGTACTGTTCGAATGTTGCGCCTGCATTGCTGTGGAATCATCTGTCTCTGGTGTCATAATTCCATGGAGCGAGATATCTCAATTACTGTATAGGTGCGGTGCAGCGATCTGCATGATGCATCCAGCTTGGGTATGTAAATATCACGCTGGCAGGAGATCGACCAACAGGCGGGTTCTAGAGACAACGTACAGAGGAAGGTGGAAGCGGTGGACGATGGCGGTAAGGTGGGATTAATTTGTTTAGATATATTATCTGGAGTTGGTGAGATCGGAATCTGTGTTGTACCTGTGTGCCCTTGTGGTGTGTGCTAGCTAGCTAGCTAGCACGGATGTTCAGGGATACTACACCGCACCGATGCCAATGGAGGATGACTTATGTGAGGTGTTTGAATAAGTTTCCACTTAAGTTAATGACGCTGGGATACATAGACGTGTGCGCAGGGTGTTGAATGAATGGACTCTGATGTGTGATTTGAGAGCGCGCTCCAAACATGAACATGTTTAAGGTACAGGTATTCGTTTCAGGGATTTTTCTCAGCCGTTTGCTCCTTGTTGTTTGGTTGGGGTTTAACTTTTTTTTTTTTTTATATTTTTCTTTTTTAGTTTTTGTAACTCGTTAAATTAGGTGCCTTAATGCACTCGGACGAGTGGTGGAATATCACTTCCACACGTAACACATGTGTTATTTGTTTTTCTGAGGAAGATCCAAGAGATTCCACAGTAACATCCTTATTCAGTGTTGTTAACGAAATTTATTTGTATTTATCTTTTGGTTAGGTATCATGGCTGGTTAGGTTGAGGTCGGTTCCTCCCATTAACTTTTGAAGATGAGAAATCACTTCAATGTGGGTTTTGTTTTATGGAATGTGTATTTTGTAACAGGACGATGGTAGGGATTGATATAGGGAGGTCAACTGCTTTGGTTATTTTTAACTAAAAGCGTTTCAAGTTTACGAAGTGGTATGCTTTAGCTTCCAATCTATGTCCTCTTGTTACCAATTTAGGACTTGGTGTCCATCCATATTCCAACCATTTTGACTAGGTTTTCATCAGCATAGCCTGTCATTAAAATCGACTTCTGGTCAACCGTATTCCGTACCGTTTGTCACCATTCTACCATATGTCGAACCACCAGCTAGTAGTTTTTGGATTTGGAAAATTTGAGATACTTTCTTGACAACGAACAAAATATCCACCAAATGAGATTTCGTCAATTTTAATGATTTGGACATCAAGGACGGTTAAAACCATTATGTTGGTACTAGCTGACGTCGGGTGCACATATGGCTTAGTGGATATTTTTGGTGGGCGCCTACTTAAGTTTGAACTCAAAGACTTCGTGAACCAGGCGTATGTTGGACTTACTTACATAATATCCATACAGGAACCGTGGGTGTAGTTTCGGATGTTTAAGGGGTCTATATGTGCCGAATTCACTCTCACCATCTAAACTTGGGCAATTTTACAGGTCGGCAAGTCCAGCAGTGCTCCTCCTAAGCTCAGAACAAACCAAAAGCTAGAGTCAACTGTTCAGAGCCTTGAACGGTACCCTCACCAAGTATTTTGAACTGCACATCCAGCTAGAAAGCAATCCTGCAGATTGTACGTTCATTGGTGGAACGCTGATCTGCAACGTCTTCGTAAAGAAACCGAAAAACTTTTAAACAGCTCACTTAAGACTAATTTGGAGGAAGATTCGAATCTTTACAGACTGAAGCAAAAAGAATATAAGAGGCTTATTCGGGTTTCGAAGATTTTTGCGAAAAGAACGAAACTATCGGTGAAACCAGTAAGCTGGTCAAAGTCCTCAAAAGGGGAAGATCAACCAGGCTGGAACCACTCAAAATATCTGAAGGACTCTCCGTCTCTCACAACCAGCTCCTATTAACGAAGCTTCTAGTGAGCTGAGTAACACAACACGCCGTAGCTGGTATATCTCATCGGTTGTGACAATGAATGATGGGTGATGCTGCTTCCCTTGCTGGCTTCAAGTTGCCTGACCCTGATGACATATACTTAGTTATGTTACCAGAAGGCATAGGCCAGCTGCTGTAAACTGTGCAGAAAATCTTCACTTCTAATCTGGCACTGGTACACATACCGAAACCCTTCCAAACATAGAGAGTACCCTTTATACTGAAAATATTAAAAGAGAACTACATGCTCGCTAAGAATTTCAGACCTATAAATCTGATTTCCTTCATGCTGAAGAGCATTCATAGAATGGGCGATATCCATGTGCGCAATACTGCCTTGCGAATGCATTCTCTATCTGCGATGCAACACATTTACCAGCGCGGAAGATCTTGCTAGAGTGCGCTTTAGAATCTGGTAGGCAGAATTCAAGGCGGCCTCGACAGGCAGGAATACGCCCTGGTTATTTTTATCGACATAGAGGGTGCGCTCGGCAACGCAATTTTTGACGGATGTTGAACTCAGGCAGACAACACGGCGTTGACGAGTCAGTAGTTTTATGAATCGAAGCAATGCTGGTGAATAGGATACTGATCGCGGATGCTGATTGCGGCCTACATGCGATGGCAGGGATAAACAGGGGTTCCCCACAAGGCACCGTTCTGTGTCACTGCGATGGTGCATGTTGGTTGACCCAATGCCCAAAGCGCTCAATAATTCTGAGGTATCTGTATAAGTATACGCGGATGATATAGTTATACTGTCTGTTAGATAGTGTCTAGCACCTATCTGCTCTTTAAGGGAAGGAGAAAGCTGTATGGTCTGACTCATCTGCTGCTTAAAGGCATCACCAACCAATTCTCCAAAGAAGCCCAATATTTGGATAACAAAAAAGTGTATCCTGGATAACAAACTTCTAAGAACTAAACTTGTCGCGTCGAAAGCCTTTAAGATGCTCTCGGACTTCTGCCATTGCAAATGAGCTATCGGCAAGATATGGTGTCTATCACCGAAAAGTGTCCTTTGGCTCTACGTGGCTATGATAAGGCCAATAATATCCTATGCAACGATTGTTTGGTGGAACAAGCTCTCACGAAATACGATATGTCTCGACTGTATGGGCTCCAACCTAGACGCATTTATGAATCCCCCACGTATCATGGGCCGTACTCTCAAGGCCATCTTCCGTTTAAAAAGAAGACGAAACGGGAACTCCCTCTGCGAAAAAATTCGAAATCGACTTTCCCTGTTCTCAGGACTGGTATCGGACAGAATCTGAGCCAAAAAAAAGTGTAGTCGGGTTTTTACGAATGACTCCAAAACCGGTCTAGGTGTCTTTCTAGAGGACGACAACGTTAGATTTCAGTCCTCGTTGGGAAAATTTGCGTCTGTCTTCCAAGCGGAGATATACGCAATCCTGATGGCAACGAACTGTATTGTGAAGAGTGGCCGAAACATTTGCATCTATAGCGACAGTCAAGCTCTCTCTCGACTTCCAAAGGTACATCGAGAATACAAGACTTCACTTAACACAATCGGAAGGTTAAATTCCCTAAGCCTTGTCTGGGACCCAGATCACAATGGGATCACGGGAAAAGAAACGCCAATGAACTTGCTAGGCAAGGTTTTTAGGAGAATTTTTCAGGACCCGAACATACGTTAAGTCTGCCTGCGTCTCAATTAGGGCAGACGGCATGACACTCCCAATTGCTGGCTGACCAAACGACGTCTTTAAGAGGTCAACAGCCTGCCTGATGAGCTTACGCTCGTATCAGGCTGCAGGTACTCGGCGTTAACGTTTAAATGAACTTACAAGGAGTACAATGGATTAGTTCTTTGTGTAAGGGCTCTGTTCGAGTGAAAATAAAAGTTGGACATCAATCCATCGGAAGTGTTTCGTGTTGCTGCACAAGGTTTGCATACTTATGGATGATGAGGGTATTAGAAAATGTTAGAAAAAGTGTTTGAATTTAATTTTTAATTTTGATGGGGGCTAAGGCCCCCCTTTACTTGGCTTAATACAAGTTTAATCTAACTTAAAAACAAGGACTAAAAACTAACAGAAAGACTTAAGAGCTAGGACTCAAGAAACAGATGAAGGAGATCTAGTTTGAGGCGATGAGTGCTCAGGTTGAAATCAAATAGTGAGAGGTTTGAGTTGACCTTTCGGATCATACGGGAGATTGGGTCGTTGGAGCCATAAGGGGTGCATTTGATCGGTAGATAGAAGAGAAGAGTACAAAGTAGATTGCGTGGGTTAGGATTGAAGGAAATAAAGTTGAAAAGGGATGCGCAGTCGGTGGAATCTGAGAGCAGTCGATAAATGAAAAGAATGTCAGAAATATTCCTTCGTTCTTCCAAGGAATTCATATTGCGAAGTTTGAGACGCTCGTGATAGGGAGGTTAAAAGGTCGTTCTATGGCGGATCACGGAGAGCAAATCGGAGGAATCGAGGTTGAATATCCTCGATTCGGGAAACATGAACTCGGTGAAAGGGGGATCAAGTTTGACTGCCATACTCAAGCAGGGGGCAAGCAAAGGTAACATAGAGAGATCTGGTTATACTCGGGTTTGATAATTCCTTGGATCACCGTTCAGTAAATTAAGCTCACAATCGAATAATTAAAAAGACTGAACCAGGGGAAGTGATTGACCATGTTCATTGGGTGGCGTGGCAATGTTAAGGTCTTTGGCCTGCGGATATGTACGCTAGTGCGTACCCTCCTGGTGCGGGTACCAAAATCTCCCTTGATTACTTTGGTCTGAACCTTCTTAGCGTTCAAAATAGCTACAGTCATAGCCTTGGCTGTTCTATTCTGGACTTTCAGGTCCAATTTTGATTTTTTTGGATTTCAATTTGGCAACTGTGGCAGCTGCAACCAACGATGGCGGCGGCCTTAATGCCAGTCCTCTTGGCAGGGGCGTCCTTCTTTGCTGTGGTTACTGGTCTATTACCAGCGGTGGTTGGCTTCTTAGCGGAAACCTTGTTTGCAGCACCAGTTGCGACTGGTTTCTTCTCAGCTGCGGGTTGACTCAGAATGAACGATCGTCGATATCGATGTTATTTACAATACGTACCCGAGTATTTGGACGGACCTCTGGAGAAAATATCTTTCATCTTAATACGTATACCCGTTTTACGTACTATCTCCTACAGAACTTCTCTGAAAAAGTAGCATGACAGCGCACCTCTTTACTGAAATCGGCTACAAGCTCGAAAAAGTTTATTTTGCTGTTTTGATGGGACCTTAAACTCGATGATCTTTACTCAGAGTTTCTGACAGTGAATGCTGTCATATGTGTATGGAGCTAAAGACTTGATAAATAGATAAATGGATGGAATATAAGGAGTTGATATTCCAGTCAATCAAGTTGCCTTACCTGATTGATGACTTTGAGCATGCGCCCTCCTGAAGCACATCATACTAAAACACCAGTCAAACCATTAGAATGATGACTTTGCTTGTTCTTCAGCCTTTAGATAGTTGTGCTAATTTCTTCTATACTCAGAGGAGAGACTGCGCTTGCCTCGACCTGCCGATTCAGGAGCTGCAGAAAATACTCCTTGAATTCATCAATAATTATGATATGAACTGCAAACACAATCGTTTCGCCATTTAATATGCATTTCCGGCTAATATCCCTCAGCTACTTGCTGATTTTGAAGGAACGCCGGAAGCCTGATAAGTTAGTTCAACTCTTTTCTTCTTACGTATGATATTTTCTTTCTTCCGTCGCCTGACTTCCTACTCTGATATTGGCTTGCAGTATTCTCCTGTATGCAAATTTTGACGACGAACTCCTTGATGATATTGCGGTACTGCATTGATCGATTGTGAATATATTTGGAAATGAATTTGCAGTGGAGGGTTCTTAATCATGTACTCTCCGACAACTTTGACTACTCCCGGCGTACTAAGCAAAACGAATCGCTTTTACTGGACGTTTCTTTTCGTCTTCGTCCAGTGAAAGCCTCTATGAAATTACCTTAGAAGCGGGTGACAATGCGCATACCAGGATATATATCGATCGACTCATTAAATACAATACCTTTCATTTTAATAGTTGTTATGTCGTCGGTAACTGCCCTGGAAGTACGGGTAAGCACAACAGAAAAATAATTTCTGACGAAACCACTCTTCTTGCAAACTCCCAAAAAATCTCTCATTCTCTCGTCATTCGGTCTCAAAAAATTGGGAGACGGAAAGACTAGGTTTCGAACAACAGCAGGCGGTCAGCGTCTTAAGTCCGGGCGATTTTGTCAAAAATTGCTCTCATGAGCTCTTTCGAAGGATTGCCTAAAATATTGTCCTTGATGGGTAATAACAAGTTCAGAAAAGACTTTATCTTTAGCACCAAATCCAAGATACAGGTCAGAATAGTAAGGTAACTGGATATTAAGTCTATTGTTGGAATAAAGCGCTTTGTCGCAAAGGTATTTGCTTTATTGAAAATGAATAATAAAGGATCATTATTTAATAGGGAGGAGACAGGCCTGCAAATTTGAGTTGAATGAATACCAACGTCCCGGAAAGGAGAGGCTTTGAATGCATTTTGGGGGGACCAAAGCTTTACGTGCAACTGGATGCGAACAGTACAAGTGCACGCTTATAACTGAAACTGACGTGTTTCCAGGACTGAAACTAAAAAATTCAGATTTTAGGTGTAGTTTCGTCTACCCACACTTCCTTGGAGATTCTGGCTATGCACCCTACTAATATGGTTTGCTCCGCGCAACTCCCTTTTTTGCATGATTGGCCACATTTTTCAATCAAAAGTACTTATCATCATACCACAAAATCTTTATCGAAGTAACTGATATTCCACATTGATTCCAGATCTACCTAACTAATGTGCCACCTTTCTTTATCGTTACACTACTCCTTGAGCCCTTTAAGTTTTGCTGAGAGAGTTGTTCGTAAGAAACCAGATAAAAACCGACGAAAACCGCCGTCAATCGAGAAAATAAACAAAGCCAGCTCCCCAAAGCTTGGCGCCAAATTTCTGAGAATTGGTCCAAAATGCCATAAGTCAAGCGAAAGGACTCAACACGCAGGGTATGTAAACTGGGCAAAAAAAGTAAGAGCAGTCTAAAACCCCAGCTCGGTATTTAAAAGGACGCACTCCACTAAATAAATAAATGTGGGGGTGGAACGGTGAGATGAAAATGCCGGTAAGGAACAAAAGGCAAGTCTTTCAAGTTTGGACTTAGTGCAACGGAAATAGCGAAACCCACAGACTGATTGTTGAGTTAAACTACAAACTTTGCAAAAGAGAGGCAATGAAACCGGTAGCTAGAGCAAGTTCAGTGGCAGTAGAGCTATGAGAACATATACCATCACAGCAGATGACAATCAATAGAGTGCAACGTCGAAGCACGGGCAAACAAACACAAACTTAAAAGATCGCGGCACAACTAGGAAAAAACTCGCAGGAGATGCGATCGGCGACATATGTATTTTGAAGATGAGCAAGGAATATGTCCGATAAATCGAAAAAACACTTTAACACCTTACAGAACCTAGAATTCTCTCGTCGTACCATTCCTTCGAACTTCGCCCTCGAAGAATGAATAGCAGATTTTACGGAAGCCGAAGTTACCGGAGTAGTAAAAAGAACCAGAACGTGCGAATGAGCCGGATTGTATACGAGTGTATTCTCCGAAATATGGACGACAGTCAGGAATCAAACCGAAATGAGTTCAAATGAGTCAGGAATGACTGCGACGTCTTTTTTAAGCGTGTGAAATTTCAATGCGACCAAAAACTGAGGCAAAGTATAGAAAGAGTACAATGCCCCAAAGGTAGCAACAACCTTTGGTCGTTTGTCAAAAATATCAGAAATTCTGCCTCACCCTCCATCCCAACGTTCAACTATAATGACATTTCAGCTCTTAGCTCATTGGACCAGGCCATTCCAATCCAATTGCAGATGGTGCTTTGTCCCCGTCTGCACTTGGGTGCGTCGTATCCACTTTCGCACTCGTGTAGTAGTAAGAGTACTTCAAGATCTAAACATACACAAATCTGCTGGTCCAGATGGTATATCTCCATTCCTTTTGAAAAAGTGTTCTTCCTCGCTGGCAAAACCACTGCGTAAGCTTCATCATCAATCCTACTCTTTAGGACTCTTTCCACGCAGATGGGAAACAGTATTTGCCTAGCCCGTCCCTAAAAAAGAGTTTTCTTCTCTCTCTTCCTATAGACCCATTGCGTCTACGTCAATTCTTGCCAAAGTCATGGAAACAGTCAGCTCATGAAATATCTCGAACCACGAAAATTTCTCAATGATCAGCAGTTGGATTTTCATAGCAATAGGTTCACAGGTGATTTGATGGCATGCCTTACCGAAAAGTGGAACCAAAGCTTATATCAATCCGACGAAAGCAAGTTGAACTTGATATTTCTCAGGCATTTGACGAGGTATGGTACCAGGCTCTCTGGTCGAAAATGCATGCATTTGCAATCGACGACTTTCTTTTTCAGTGGATTAGAAATTACCTTTCAGAGCATTCAATTCAAGTTGTCTTGGATGGTTTCAAGTCTGATATTCACAAAATAAATGCTGGTGTGCCCCTAGGCTCCGTTCTGTCTCCCACACTCTTTTTAATCTTCATTAATGATCTCTTGTCTGCTACTACTAATCCAATATATTTCTTTGCTGACGACAGAACTCTCTGGTTTTCATATTCGTTCCCGGACTCACGTTCCTGCTCTTCGGCTATAGAACGGGAACAGCAACGTATGCTAAGCTCATTAAATTCTGATGTAAACAGCATTAATAAATGGGGAACCACCAACAGAGTGGAATTTAATGTTTCCAAAACACAATGCTGTCTGCTATCTTTAAAGCGGAGTTTAAATACCCAGCCATTGTCCATGAATGCGACTTACACCATCGAAATCTGTATGTGTGTCAATGATAACCTACGATGAAATGACCATATATTCGATGTCATCAAAAATGCTACGAAATGTTTATGTCTCCTGGGAAGATGTAAGAAATACTTTCCCTCCTTTGATCTGGCCACAATATACAGGGTGACTTACTTGAACTTTTTAAAATGCTATAATTTTTTTATTATATCAAAAAATGTTGACAAATACATGAATTTTCAAATTGTATCAGTAGTTTTCAATATGTCCACCTTTGGCGCGAATAATGGCCTTGGGATGGCCGAAGAAAGCATCGCACGCTGCACGCAAGTGGCTCTGCGGTATTTTGGCCCATTACCAGCGAAGTGCTTGTTGGAGGTGGTCCAAACTTTGGTATTTTTTAGTGCCAAACTTCGCCTTCAAAATACCCCAGACAGAGGAATCCAACGGATTTGCATCCGGAGAATTTGCAATCCATTGTGTCGAAGAAATGAAGTGTAGAACATTGTTTTTTAACCAATCTTGGTTGACGCACGCTTTGTGAGACGGTGCCGAGTCTTGTTGAAATATCCACGGTCTCCGACCGAAATTGTTATTTGGCCAAGGCTTCAATACTGCCTCTAAGACTGTTTCACGGTACACGATCGCATTAATTTTGACGCCACGGTCCAAAAATAGGAGGGGTGAGCGACCATCGGCGGTTATGGCGGCCCAAACCATCACCATCGGTGCGCCTGCTTTCTGGTGGCAGTCCGAAGGTGTACATTTTCGAATACCTCTCTGCCAAGTAAACTCTGTCATTCTGTTTGTTGACATATTGGTCAGTAACAAATGACGGCTCGTCGGAAAAAACCAAATTCGGCAACTCACCACTTTCGTGCAAGCGTAGCAACTCCTTCGCTTTTTCGACTCTAATTTTTTTCTGTTGCGGTGTAAGATCGTGTGCTTTTTTGAGCTTCAATGGCTTGAGCCCAAGCTCATTTTTCAGCAGGTGTTGCATCCGTTCCAACGATATGTTGAGGTCACGAGCCATTTTTCTTCCACTTCGACGCGGATTTCGCTCAATTCGAACCTTCGCTTTCCGAACCATTTCTGCCGATGTTGCTGTTTTTTTGTGACCACCTCCATGGCGGTTTGCAACGCTGCCAGTATCACGGTTACGAGCTATGGCTCGAGACACAAATAATTTATTCACGTTGAGGTGCTGGAGGGCTCTAACGATAGCTACTTATGGTTTTCCAGCCAAATATAAAGCAATCACACTATCACGTTTGAATTCCATCGCGGATAAAAATTTTTCAAGACAACTGACACGTAAATCGTTTGAAAGACTTGTAAATAATAAAATTATCTGTTACATGTCAAAATTTGAGCTCACTGTCATGAACGGTTTGGAAATTATAGCAGTCTGAAGTCAGTTGCAGTTCGAGTCATTCAGGGTGTAGAAGGTATTCATCCGCCTAAAATTGGAGTATAATGTCCACATCTGGTCAGATACCCCTAAACCTCTTTTCACTTGCTAGATAGTGATCCTATAATTACACTATAAATTGATACCCTTGAACATCGATTTAATGTCTCCTACTTTACCTGATTCCGACGATATTTCCACAACCAGTGCTACAATCAAATTGCCAGTAGCATTTCGCCCCTTTAAATCTTTAACCGTAACACTCGTCCCAACTCAAGCCTACTTTCGGATATACTCTGAAATATCGTGATTCTTTCCTAACCCGTACAATTCGCTTATAGAATGCCCTGCCGATCTATTTATTTCGTAGGCATTACAACTTTCAAACATTTAAAACCAACGTACTCGTATTTTGGTTCTTCTCTTTCTTTCCCCCCTAGTTTTCCTTCTCCCAAGCATTATGAAGAAGAAAAAGAAAAATGATGAGTTGGCTTTCTCTCGACTACCCCCATGAAACCTCTGGCTAGATGAAGTGCGTAGGGATGCAAGCGATTCGCCTAAGCATAAGAGTTCTTGCGGAACTGCACAACTTATTGCTAATGGATAACGTAGCGAACAGTTACCGCGCAGAATCGACAAAAAACGCAATTGGTAAATGAGGGTTAGACCAAGTACCTATGTTATGTTAAGAAGATCAAGAAGGACAGATCGTCACAATGGGCTGCTAAATTAAAGTAGATAGCACCGCTATTAACACCACCTCAGAAATGAAACAAAGATTCACACTTGCTAAGAGGTGAGTCTTTGTCCTTAAAAGGTGATTGAGCATAGAGGTCTTATCAAGGAACACTAAGGGCATTCTGTACAAGACCATTTACGTAGTTCCCAGTTCTGCTTTATGGTGCAGAAGTGTGGATGTTAGGAAAGGCGCACTATGATATGCTATACTTGGTTATGTTGAACGCAAGATATCTCGGGTGGTTTTTAGCCAGAATTGTAGTGATAGGCTTTGAAAGGGCAGACATACCGGCGAACTGTATGAGCTGTACAGTGATATTAGACTGGTCAAAAAACGCGCATTAGTTGCCTGAGATGACTGGGATATGAAGAGCAAATTGATATTGACTTCTTCGATTGCTAATGATGTGAATAAATGAAAAAGACCTCAGTCATCTTGTTGGTCAGAGATTACGCTAACTAGAGAGGTTTATGAGTTGAGGGCTAGATCCATTCTGTCCTGTGTTAAGTAAGTAAAGTCAGACAGTTCTGATTAAAGGCTTCGCTTAGGCTATCATGAAATGCATCATTGATATGGTCTTCAAGTAAGTTGGTAGGATTCAGTGGACTCATTTACGCTCTTTACATCAGTCTAAAATTTCTTCCAGGATTTTCTCTTGGATCTTCTCCAGGCTGTTCTTTGTTACGTTGTTATTCAGATTTGTATTTTCTGCTGTTTTTTTTAGCCGCTTTCTTGTCTACCTTAAGATCCACAGTCCACGATGAGTTTGGCCTGTTTTGGGTCCCTGTATGACGGTTGGAACAGTGTCGCCTACCATTGTGTCTAGACTGCTTGAGTAGATCTTAAAGCGATGATGTATACATAAAGTTCGCGAATGTATACCAATTTGTCCTTTTTGAAAAAATTAAACAAATTCAATTAAAAGAGAGCGTTATGATGCTGTGGTCTTTAATAATGAACTGCGAAACCGGGCAATTCGAGACAGAAATTGTATCTGGATTGGTAGAAAGAAGATAGGATTGTGGGACTTTTCTGCGGAAGACAAATGAGCAACCAAGTGGAACTCAGTGATAGCTGAGTGTACCACTATTTGGTTATTTTTCTTAAGCTTCGTCCCGATCGAAACCGCACAATTCCGCAACTGGATTTTGTCCTATTTATTGTGTTTTGCGTGGAACACAAAACCGATTAAGTTCAAACTCTAGAACTTGAACGTGTTGCATGGTACCTGCTGCTGTTGATGGTACAACTACAGAGCTTCAACAACACCCCGATCTTGTTTCGTACGATGACCATAAAATATGTTTAGCGACTTGAACAGCACAAATCTTTGTTTTGTTTGGATCAAAGCATAAATCTTCTTTTTGTCTACGAATAGATAGATTTTTCTGTCAGGAAACGGCCGATGAATTGTTCTTCCCACTTCGTATGTGAACACAAAAAAGTTTCGAAATGTCATTACCTGAACAATAGACCAACATCCAATATTCGATATCCGATATCCGATATACGATATCGAATATCCGATAAAAATCATGACAATGGCAACTATTGTGCATTTGGTTTTATTGACACCGGAAGTAGAATAAATCAAACTCCTAAATGTTTTCACTTGTCGGCTAGTCTTGCGCATTCTGAGTCATTTATGCAAATCACCTTTGCTTTTGTTTATTCATTTTGTAGTTTTCTCATTTTTTTTTATTTTTTTTGAAGATAAGCTGGGCCCTGTATGAATCTGAGCTTGAATCTGAGACAGAGTCTGAACGTGAAGGTGTCGGCCAATATCGTTAAGTGGAAATCTCTTTGAAATTATTAACACGAGTTTAAAACACATTTATGGCGCACCATGCTGTGAATGAAGTTGTTCCCCATGGAACCCATACTTTTCGAATACTCGTATCACTGTGATTTGCGCCTCTTCTTCCACTGGCATGGCACTGACCACAATGAAGATGCAACGCTAATAAAGCCAACAACTTCAGGTGAATCGGCTCATGGAAGGCGCGAAAAAACAAAAACGACTCGCAACCACACATGTATCTGTATGTCAGTATGTAGAGTGTGTACTACCATGTGTGCACACCTTAAGAAGGAAAAATGAAAATTTACACTTAAATCGGTCGAAGGGGGAGCACTGTTCAGCTTCAGATGCGTCTCTTTGGTGCAAGGATAAGGCGCTTAGATTGAATGATGTCCGATCTGGCCCCGATGTGGTAGTGAAGTTGCATTGAATGAAGCTGCAGCAACACTTTTGTACACACTCGTACTCATATTCATATTCGTACTCGTATAACAATAATAAATGAAAAACTGTTCGATGGCCGAAGGCATGGGGCGCGATAAATAATGGTCTCGACTTAACAAGATCATATCTCAGGATTAGTTTCGTATTTGTGTTTGGAATTCGTTTCGTTTTGCCTGGCCAAGGCACAGTATGTTCAGTATGTTCATCGTATCCATACTTGGACGACCAGTGGAAATGATGTGCAGATGTTTAAATGCAGATTGAGGTACAGATCCAAGTGAGTCCAAGTGAGAAACAATATACTCGTAAGTGAGAAATTTATTAATGCTAATGGCTTTTATAATAGGAGCAACAAAGTGATTGTTAGATTGGAAAGGCCGATATTGCAAAACATTAACATTAGCCACGTATTGCCAGAGACAGGGACAAGAGTTTAGAAACAATGCTGTTGAAGGCTGTGGGTTTATTTCGATGTCATGATGGGATCGGTACTTTCAGCACGTCTTTCTTTGAACTTTTTTCAATCAAAATCGGTTTGAATATAAAATGGAACAAAACTTTCCTCGATGATGACACGTTATGCCTGCTTTCCATTGTTATTGCATGCATCCTTATCTATGACAGCCATTTAGAAGTTAACGCCTGGACCTAAGTGTTTCAATTTTTCGCATTTCGGCGCGATGATTTCTAAATAGTAAAACGGCAGTAGAGATATTCTGTCCTTGTGCGGCTAATTCGATGTTCTCTATCTTCTAGAACATTGATAAATTAAAAGTTGCCTAGAGGGCCGCCACGTCGGTGCTTATTACATCGTTATCATCGACGATATGTAGAGAAGTCCTCTTGGCCGGTGCTACTTCAATAGAAAATCTTGCACCACATTAAAAAGAGATGCAATTTGCATACCGAATTGGTGTGTCCCAAGCATAACCTGCAATTCTGGGGTTATTGTGCTTTGCATTTTACTTTCGCTTTAACGTGGGTTTACACGTCTCGTGTTACTCTTAAATATATTTCGGGTAGCGCCGTCTAGATAACATCTGAAGAAAATCTACCGAAGGCTTTTTCCAAGTCGACGAAGAAGATACTCACATCTTTGGAAGTGTCGCTTGCCTATTACAAGATCGTATTGACTGTCATAGTATTGAACAATATTTCATTAACGAGAGTCTCTCGTATATTTTAACAGTATGCGACATTAGTTTCATCGATCGATAGTTGCTGCTACTTCTCGAGTCGCCTCTGCATTTATGCAGTGGAACAAGAAAATGCTCCCTCCACAGGTAAGGCATCCGATCGCTTTCATCATGTTATTGAACATAGTCACGTGTCATTTTTTTCAAGATTTTTTTATATAATCTGAGTAGTATCCTTAAAATCCTTGAACATAGAGCGGCCGAAGGAAAATTAAGGAGGAAAGAAAGAGAGAAAGCGACGTTATAATGTCTAAGAAATAAAAAGTTGGTCAGGGCATTCCATAAGCGACTTGTACGGAAAGAATCACAATATTTAGAGTACTTCCGAAAGTGGGCTTGAGGATATATTGATGAGCGTTCATAGTGAGAAGGGTGTAATGGTTAAAAGTTTGAAGAGGCGGAATGCTAGTGGTGCTAGTGCTTCTATGGAGCACTAATGGTGAAAATAGCGATAGAACCAGGTAAGGTAGGAGACATTACATCGGTGTTCAAGGGTGTCAATTTATTGTGTAGTGATAGGGTCACCTATAAGTTTTAACGCACGGTTTTCAATCATATCTAGTGCAAAGTGGTGTTAGGGGCATCTGAACAAATATGGACATCGCGGTCTAATTTTGGGCGGATGAATACCTTAAATATTGGTCAGATCAGAGGAGCGAAGTGATTTCCTACACCGTCCCAGGAATCATAGACATTTCGTCATTTTTGACGACATCGAATATGTGGTCATTCCAACGTAAGTTGTCATTGGCACACATACCCAGAATGGAAAGTTTTCAGTTTCGACGATGCAAGTGCCATTCATGGATAACGGCTGGGTGTTTAAATTTCGCTTTAACGACAACAGACAGCATAGTGTTTGGATGCATTAAGTTCCATTCTGTTCGTGGTTGCCCATTTATTAATGCTGTTTATATCGGAATTTAATGAGCTTAGCATACGCTACTGCTCTCGTTCTACAGCCGAAGAGCAGGAACGTGAGTCCCGGAACGAATATGAAAACCAGAGAGTTCTGTCATCAGCAAAGGCATATATTGGATATTAGATTCGCGCCTTCCATGAGATCGTTGATGAAAATTAAAAACAGTGTCGGAGACAGAACGGAGCCCTGGAGCACACCAACATTTATTTTGTGGATATCAGACTTGAAACC
The DNA here is from genome assembly GCA_963966105.1 of Volucella zonaria. Taxonomy (NCBI): domain Eukaryota; kingdom Metazoa; phylum Arthropoda; class Insecta; order Diptera; family Syrphidae; genus Volucella; species Volucella zonaria. The sequence continues at coordinate 313,058,143 of OZ014530.1, read as the reverse complement.
ACCATCCAAGACAACTTGAATTGAGCGTTCCCAAAGATAATTTTTAATCCATTGAGGTAGAGATATTCCTTTCATCTCTTGCTTTCGGCAGATTGACATACACTTTGGTACCACTTTTTGTGAGTTGCGATATTTTTGACGCCTTCTTAGCATCGATGCCATTGACCTGCAGCACTTGATGCAGGTTGTGCAGGATTTGTCGACGGTTTGGTAATACGGCATCATCAAAGTTTCTGGCGGATTCGCTGCGTCGCTACAGAAATATGATGTGACATCGTGACAAGGAGCATTCCACCCATCATGCTACAAACTATAACACACCTCTCCCTCTTAACATGCCATCAAAAAGTTTCCGGAATTTATTCAGAAAATTAAAAATACAAGTTTATTCATCTAAATCTATATTGTCGCCTTCAAAGTAAGCCCTATCGACTGCAGCACACTTATGCCAACGCTTGATCCAATCCTCGAAACGTTTTTTATATTCGGCTTTCGGTATGTCCATCAGTGCTTCATGCAATTTTTCCATTACTTCCCCTCGGCTGCTGAAACGCGTTCCCCGTTGTGGTTTTTTAACTCGACTGAACAGAAAGAAGTCACAGGGAGCCAAATCAGGTGAATTCGGTGGCTGTTGGATGGTATTTGTTGCATTTTTCGTCGAAAAATTACGAATAATGATGGCACTGTGCGACGGTGCGTTATCATGGTGCAAAATCCACGAGTTCCTATGATGAGTACTTGACGCGCGTTGCACTAAAGATCCTTTTCTTTTTAAACGAGAAAAGGATTTAAGTATGCAGGCAATCAATGAGACCAACCAGAGCAGAGCTAGGCATACTGGCAAAAGCTCCTACGGAGATACCCGTAAGACAAACCACACTTTCGAGATTGGTGAAAGCAACGGTTACCTAATAAAGGGTGGATTTATTTCACTAAGACTAAGGACAAAATTGGTTCCATCATAGCCGTATAGATCCTCTGTGATAAGTCTTATATTTTCTTGAAGAAGTTTGCTATCCAGAACTGCATACAAGTGCACGCAATTGTGCACAGATTTTTCGAAAAGATATAAATCGGTGGAAAAGTAGATCGGGCCAGAGCCTGATGAGATAGAATAACCTCAGTTTTAAATAGGCTTTGTGTTAAGCCTATTTCTAGTACACTAAGTGCGGTTTGAACTAGGACAATACTTAAGCTACATTACCTTCGTATACATAGGTTCAGATTTTACGAGGGAGAGCGTAGCAATACTGCTTTTTGGACAACATCGACATTGACAATATTCACCCCCACCATCACCACCACAGTCAACATCCAGAGTTTAGATCACTAGTGTTACTTTGGTCCAAAAAACTGGTGACTTTACTGTCGGCTGATCCACACAAGTCGTCAAAGTTGAGCTGTCAAAGGCACCTGGAGCTCTTGGCGAATGAGTTCTTATTGTTCGCCACGGGATCGATATGTAGTCCAGCGACCGGCTGGCAGTAAAGATTCTCTTCAGTGTTGGAAGCGGCTGATTTATTCCTTTTGCAGCATAACCGGTAATAGCCATCAAATGACGCAAAAGAGTATCTAATAGCCTTACAAGCCAGTGATATTCAAGTGATACGAGATGGTCTTAAGCCCGTTCAGATCTGGGAACCCCAAATATAAGACTGTGAAATTCTGCGCTTAATGTAGTGTACACCTTGAATGACTCGAACTGCAACCGACTTCAGACTGATATAATTTCCAAACCGTTCATGACAGTGAGCTCAAATTTTGACACGTGACAGATAATTTTATTATTTACAAGTTTTTCAAACGATTTGCGTCTCAGTTGTGTTGAAAAATTTTTATCCGCGATGGAATTCAAACGTGATAGTGTGATTTCTTCATATTTGGCTGGAAAACCACAAGTAGCTATCGTTAGAGCCCTCCAGCACCTCAACGTGAATAAATCATTTGTGTCTCGAGCCATAGCTCGTTACCATAATACTGGCAGCGTTGGAAAACGCCATGGAGGTGGCCATAAAAAAACAGCAACATCGGCAGAAATGGTTCGGAAAGTGAAGGCTCGAATTGAGCGAAATCCTCGTCGAAGTGGAAGAAAAATGGCTCGTGAGTTCAACATGTCGTTGGAACGGATGCAACACATACTGAAAAATGAGCTTGGGCTAAAGCCATTGAAGTTCCAAAAATCACACGATCTTACACCGCAACAGAAAAAAGTTAGAGTCGAAAGAGCGATGGACTTGCTACGCTTTCACGAAAGTGGTGAGTTCCCGAATTTGGTTTTTTCCGATGAGTTGCCATTTGTTATCGAGCAATATGTCAACAAATAAAATGACCGAGTTTATTTGCCAGAGAGGTCCTTCGAAAATTTACACCTTCGGACGGCAACCAGAAAGCAGGCAGCACCAATGGTGATGGTTTGGGCCGTCTCAGGGCCCTTATTCGCTCCAAAGGCGGACATATTGAAAACTACTGATACAATTTGAAAATTGATGTATTTTCCAAAATTTTTTGCTTTGGCACAATAAAATTTATCAAAAAATAAAAAAATTATAGCATTTGTAGTTATAGTCATTCACCCTGTAGATAGCATACGATTTCCTAAGTGTTTTCAGCTTGACCGATTTTGAGGATTCTGCCCAGTCTGTTAGCTTACATTTTTTCTCTAAAACCTTTATGGATGACGCTTATCCGAATGAGCATTTTATATTATTTTTACTCTGATACGAGTATGTAAACATTTCAGTTACTCTTCAAATTAGTCCTAAGACATGCGTTTCCCTGTCTGCTTCTGGCTTCCTTAGCCAGTCGGTGCAAAAGTGCACTCCTTTACCTTCTGTGTTGTTCTAGGTAGAGTTTTCATGGGTTTGTCAAACTTCTGATTACAAGTAAAGCATGTGCAGTTGGTTTTTTTTTTACTTCCTCCTCTTTAGCAAGGTCGAAATGAAAACATTCTATGGTGCTTCCTAGCTGTCATTTAAGTGTAGGGAGGTAGCTACAACCACTACTTCGGTATTCAATTCAGTTCGTATAGCATAAATTCAAAATGTTAACTTCTTCGGCAACCTTCTTCTTGAATATCTCTTTAAATTTTTACCGAAATTAGGCAACTTTGTCTGTTGTCATAACAAAGACCTATGCGGGATGCTTCGGATAGCTGAAAAGTTGTTGCTACAGCTTCTGTTTCGCATCGAAATATCGTAATACTAAAACTGATCTTAGATACTCTGTATTGTACCACGTTTAAGGAATTTTTGACGCTTATAGTACTTGCATAACATGTTGAACTCTCTTTCTTAGCAGCTGAAACTTTCTTCAGACGCTCGGTCGAAAATCAATGCTGCTCGTCGATACCAAAACACGATCAATCTTATAATGATCTTTCATGATCTAAACTCTATCTGACAACAGGCGAAGGAACGTCATTTTGAAATCTAATTTGTCGCTCTAAGCCTAGAAATCAAAATAACTTCAAGTCGTCCAGTTTAATCATGGAGCTATCCAACCGATCACCACTAACCATTCACCTAATTGCGATCACCATACAAATTCGTCCGTTATCCATCCAATGGATATAAAGATAAATTGCTTAAGATTGAATTAAAGAATCTCGAACATAAATATCGGGCAGTAAAATGGCGCGCACACTGATGTCTGATGTCGACAATGGTGAAATCATTGTGGCAGCTACAACCGATGCATTGAAGTGTAACAACTGTCAGATCGTCAGGCGAACCTTGTTCGCCAGCTCTCATTAAAGACCTATCATTTTGTCTTATTTATCTGAATGACTATTCAGGGCGGGCGCTTCGTTCGAAGTAATGATCTGCATTGAGGTGCCGGAGGTCCGCGCAACGCAAAAATAGTGATCTGCGTGGACATACCATTTACTTTAGCATACAAATGAGAGTGACACGGTGATGTTACACTTCTCAAGTGCACCAAGTAGATTTGGATAAATTTGGAAGCAATTCCAATGTTTTCTTGTTCAGCAATGGTATTGCCGCACAAAGTCAACCTGTCACTTGCAGCATTGCTTTAAATACTTTCCCTGTCAAATGTCATCGGACAGGGCACGGCTTTTGTTTCATTACTCTGCAGCCTGTGTAGCTCTGAGCTCCGAATTCTTTTCTTCCTTTGGTATTGCTTGTTCGCAAGCGCATATTGCCTGCTCGCAAACATGTGTACAACATGAAATAAAACATCGCGAATTGGATAAATAATTGGTGTTCACGAACTCTGTCTCTTGCGCTTTGATTTTCTGTGCTATCAGATTCGAATATCAAATTGCGCGCGCACACATTGTCAAAGAGATCCTGTGACCACCACCAGTCCCGTGTGGTTGGGACCATAAGCCAATGTCCACATTCATGTCCATGTCTATACGATCGTATGCTCAAGCACATTGTCGTCGTTTTCCTCGTCGTCATCGTCGTCGTCGTCGTCGTTGGCTTGGATTCTGCCCTTATGCAGAATCAAAAGAACAAAAACCAACATGAACAAAACTAACAACAACAACAACAGCAGCAACAGCAACAGAACAACAAACACAAGGTGGACGACAAAATGCCGATTTGTATATGGAGCGATTGAATCCGATCATCCTGGCCACACTTTCAACAACCGAACAACACGACCGACCGGCAATATTCCAATTTCAATCAGCTCACCTCTCCGCCTAGGTGTATCTAAATCTGACTTATAACACGCATTGTGGCACATATTGCCAATCTGGACTTGGCTCTCCGGTGGTGGTCGTCATAGCCCCATTGTGCGGTGTTCTGAAGTTGGCCGCATTGCGAATGAAATGACGATCGCGCGACTTTTTTGCTCGTGCAGATCCCGTCTTGATGTAGGGTATCCGTAGATGCGTTTCTTATGCGGATTTCGCATTTGTTTTTCGTGCCTTTTTCTTTTTTTTTTTTTTTTGAATAAATTTTGAAATTCAATAGCTTCGGAGCGCCGACAACGACAATGACGATGGCTTAAGTTAAGAAGGACTGCGGCGCAGAATCCTTGAATATTTTAATTTAACAAGACCAAGGAGACATTTGTATTCGCGCGCAAACACGTGATTACGAACGCCTTTGATTAGAAGTTTGATGGTCACACGATTATGTCCTTTTTGCTGCATTGCTTCGCACTATTAAATTTCGCTCGAACTTCATAAGTGTCAAAAAGTTGGTCAGCAATGTTTTTTTTTTTTTTTTTAGTTTCCTACGTGCTTCCCTGGTTGTAGATGTTTTTGTGATGGATTAGAGATGCCAATTAAAAAGTAACTCAAATCTGTATCTGGCTGTTAGAAATCAGTTTTTTTTCAATACGCGGTCCGTTTTCATCAGTTGAATCCCGTTTTTGAGGCAGATTGCTCGTATGATTGCGGAACTCAAGGGCATCTCTTCTAAACAGTGATGGAGGCATCCCGGTGCAAATAGGCATATTCATGTCAAAACTCTATAGATGTCTGGCGGACGCTTACAGGATAAAACTTTTGCATCGCAAACAGCTATGTGGGTAGAATGACGGGTAAAAGTTCTGAGGATGAAAACGTATTACAGCAATGTACAATCGATATAATAAGTGTTCTTCCCCTATATTCGAGTGCAATGTAAACAGAGAGCAAGAATCTACCGATGAGCAACAAATTGAATAAGTCATACGAAACAGAGTACAAAAAACTCCCAAATGAACTAAATGGGAAGAAAAACACCGAACAGAGATGAGGCACTGATTAAGAACAAGACACGACGATCCCACTACTTATCTATTATAAATATTTCCTTAGATCAAACTTTAACATTCCTGCTACTGCATCCCTATGTAGGAGGCTTCCTGCGTTGAATGCAAGTCCACATCCATGGGAGTGCAATAAATGTATTTGTGGTTTAAGGAGGATTTCACTTCACTATATGACGACCAACGAGAAAGCCCGAGAAGTTGTCTTCTTGTACCGACCTCACTCATACCATGTAAACTTGGACTATTTTGCAATCAGAAATAAGTTCATGCAGACATAGGCTACGAAACGAACGGAGCTGCAAGTGAGCCTGTAACATTAACCTTGCAACTATTGGGTATATAACTTACCTATTGCAGTTTTTTTCAAAATTTGAACGTTTATTTAAGAAAAACATGTAAAATAGTATTATTCAAAGTATTGCCCATCTGAAGTTATGACTTTTTCCCATCTTTCTGGCAATCTGTGGATCCCATCCCAAAAGAACTGCGCCGGCTTGGCAGCCAAGAATGATGTGAACCGTATTTCAGTGAGGGCGTTCTGCATCGACCGGAACAAATGGTAGTCAGAAGGGGCAAGGTCTGGGCTATAAGCTATAAGGCAGGTGGGGTAAGACTTCCCATCCACTGTTTTCCAAATAGTTCTTAACCGGAATAGCAACGTGAGGCCGAGCGTTGTCATCATGGAAAATTATTGCCTCGTGTCTGGTCGCATATTCCGGGCGTTTTTCGGAAACAACTCTCTTCAAACGGATTAATTGTGTTCGGTAGTGTTGTCCATTGATGGTTTCATCCGGTTTTAGCAGCTCATAATACAGCACACCCATCTGATCGCACCAAATACAGAGCATTACCTTCGCGCCATGGATATTCGGCTTTGCCGTTGATTTGGCTGGTTGGCCGGGTTTTACATATGATTTTTTGCGCTTGGGATTGTCGTAATGGATCCATTTTTCATCACAAGTAACAATCCGATGCAAAAATGACTTCCTTTTGTGGCGTTCCAGCAGCATTTCGGACATGCAAAACCGCCAAAGATTCTGCGAGCTCTTCTTGTGTTTGGCAACAATCTTCATAGAGAGAGTAATGCTTCCAGTTCTTCATTTTCAAACTTTTTTGGCTGCCCAGGACGTTCATCGTCTTCCAAGCCAAAATCACCACTTTTAAATCGTGCAAACCACTTTTGGCACGTTCGCTCAGCTAGCGCATGTTCACCATAAACTTCCACCAAAATACGATGACTTTCGGCAGCAGTTTTCTTATTATTAAAGTAATGAAGAAGAACTCCCCGCAAAAAATACTTTTTCAGGCACAAAGTTCGACATATTTGAGTGAAAAAAAAATTATTGTTGTTTACGCTTCAAATGAATGACATATACTGGAATGACGTACAATGACAATAGCTTTCCAATGCATGTTCCAATGGAATAGTAACAATGGAATAATACAAGTTACGCCATCTCTTAGCAAATTCCCTGAAGTTATAGACCCAATAGTATCAGTGATCAGTTGTGGTGACGGATGAACCCTCCAAACACGCTCTTGCTTTAGTATATTTTCAGTTTTAGTACAGAAATGTGTAACCGCCAACTCTGAAGAGAATCTTCACTGCTAACCTGCACACATAACGAACGCTTGCCGAACAATAAGATTTGCCTTTACAATCAAAGCGGCATCGTGCCTTCATTGCTATGACGCATGTCGGTCGACTCACCGCTTAAGGATGTCAACAGCTCTGACACCTATTCGCAGGCATATCCAGATGATATAGGTGAACTGTCTGTTAGGTCATGCCTAGATGACGCGACATTATCGACGATCGGTGCATTAGAAAAGGGCTTTCATCCAATTCTCTCTAAACCGAGGATGTTCTTACTACGAGAAAGGGTAATCTCATGCTTAAAAGGATCACCATCTATTGTATTTTACCTAACGCAGCTTAGTGTTTGGGTGTCATCCTGGATAACAAATCTCTTTGGACTAAACCTGTCACATTACAAACCACCTTTTGGCAGTTTAACGAAGCTTTCGGGGTTATCAGCAAGAAAGTCCTCTGAATCTACGCCGGGATGATAAGGATATTTATATTTTATGCGTCGGTTCTCTGATGGATCAAGACTTCAGAGAACGGTATCTCTCACCTGCATGAGAAAAAAATGTATTAGGACTACAACGGACTAGTTCTATGTCTGAGTACTCTATTCCAGCATGGAAACAAACACAGAAAAAAAACCTTGTCGGAAGAATGCCTGTCCAGGGATTCTTTAAACTGCACCGACTAACGAGGGATATGCCCTGTTAGTATTGCATATAAGAGCTTGTTAAGCAAATTGTGGGTACATGCTATCAGCGGCATCTAAAATAGAATGTCACCCTCGACAGATATGACTTTGATCGGACCGAAGTACAGTGCGCCTTTGCCGCGCGGGCGTTTTAAGAAAACAACCGATCTGTGATTTCAACGCAAAGAGCATTTCGGCGGCGCTTTAACATTCCGCGCAATGATGCTGTTCCTACTGCGAACATAATTTGGTCCTGGATTCGGCAGTTAGAGGAAACTGGTAGCACACTAAGAATAGATACATATGGCCGACGAAGATCCATTAGAACACCAGAAAATGTGCAGCTAGTGAGAGCAGCACTCGAGCAATCGCCAAGACCTTCTGCCCGAAGGCACGCTATTGCATTGGGGGTTTCAGACCGCAGTTTGAGGAGGATCCTGCACTTAGATTTGAATTTCCATCCCTTCAAAATAATGATGGTTCAAGAATTGAACCCAGCAGACTACCTTAACTGCCAAGATCTGTGTGAGGAAATGCTTGCAGCGATCCCTCCTGAGGCAGCATTCTTCAGCAGCGATGAGGCACATTTGCACGTAAGCCGGATTGTGAATAAACAAAATTTTCGCTACTGTGCTGAAAACAACCCCAAAATTGTTCTCGAAAAACCATTACACTAACGGCGTAGTGTGCCGTATCACAATTTGGCGTTATTGGGAGGGAGGCATAACCGTGACAGTGACCGTGAATTCCTGGCGTTCTGTTTCAATGTTACAAATTTTTCTGCAGCCCCGACTGGAAGTGGTTGTTGAAGATGAGGGATTAGGGGATGTTTGGTTCCAACATGATGGGGCTACAGCCCACACAGCCCGAAATTCTCTAAGTGCCTAAGAAAAATGTTTCCCGGACACCGGATTTAAGCATATGCGACTTATTTCTTTGGGAATATCTTCAGAAAAGAGTGTTTAAACGTCGCCCCCAAAACCTGCTAAGGCTAAGGTAGCGAATTGTTGAAGAAATGAACCCGATACCCCTCGAAATGCGTCAACGGGCAAAACTTTAGAAATCGGCCCCATTAATGAATTGTAGCAAACGGCCGCCATTTGTTTTTTAAATTAATGCGTATAAAATGGCACAGTTCTGCGGATTTCGAAAATAAAATCATTTCTTTCATATATATCCTGTTTTTTGTTTTATAACTCTTCAAAACTGCTCAACTGGTTCTACCGAACCCAGTACAACGACGAACTCTACAGGCTGTAAAGCGACATCGACTTAGCCAGAAGAATAAAAGTCTAATGACGGAGGTGGCTGGGTCATGTAGAGCGGATGGACACCAATGCTCCGGTCCGAAAAATCTTTGAATCCGCCACCAGTGACAGGGACCCCAGCGTGCGAAACTGGAGGCAGCTAGTTAAGGATTGAGCTGGAGCTGGTTGGTTGAGACCCAGGTCCACCGCGGACTGTATCGTTATCTTCAGTAACTATCTATATTAGAAATCATCGTTGACCAGATGTTCACATTGTGCCAAATCCTGGCGAAAATCTGCGAAAACCAGGTGGGCTACTACCAGCCGTTTTTCTAGTATAATGCTGCATTCGACAGTGCGATTAGAGACCACTTGTATGCCACAATACCGAAATTCGGTTGGCATGTCAAGTTCATCCGAATTTTGCAAGACGACACTGAAAGAATTGATAAAGATCTTTCCGTATCATTTCAAACAAAGTGGGGATTTAGGCAATCAGTTGGGCATTTTTCAGAGTTTGAAAAGAGTCGCTTTGAACAACTTGACTTTCGATGTGGTCACAGATTCTGGCTATATTGGATCCACAATATCAATATCATCGGCCTTGAAATTCAGCGAATAACTCTTGGCAGTACTTTGAGAGGAAAGAAGTTCTATGATACCTACCAAACTGCTGGAATGACGCATACCCCATTAGAGAGAACCACGAGCTGTACATTATAGCTGACAAGTTAGCAGATACAGGGTGTTGCGGATAATGTATCGAAGACTTCAAGTGGAGACTCTTTGACATATTTTGAGAAAAAAATCTTATGTGTAGGGAAGCGTCGGAAATGCATCCCCTCCTAGATACAGAGGTTGTAAGGAAAGCCTTATACTGCCCTGTTTAAAAATAACGTTGAACTAGCAATTATGAGTACTTTCACTCTGGCCAGGTCAAGTTGAGCGAATGTTCAGCAATGCTCCTGAGGAGGAATTTCTTTTTTAGAAAATATTGGTAAATTCCTCAGAAAGTATAATACTAATGTCCCATGGAAGGATGAAATCAGTAATGACCTTTCTAACTCTTGAGATTGCGAGCAGAACAAAGAAGTATAACTGAGCATTTTGAAGGTGACAAAAACTAATCGTCGCGGTCGCAGCAACCAAGAAGAAGATGTCTGGGTCAACTAGTAGTTTGATAAACTATAACTTTCATTTCATCTTATGCCTGTTAGATTTTGATTACTGTCATGCCAAAAGTCGTCCAAAGTTTTTCCAAAATATGTGCCCTAGGCAACATTTGCTCAAACAGAATCTTACCAGACTGTTGAGACTTTGGAATTGAATAATAAAAACTGTTTCTTAGAGATCAGTTAATGCTGATTAGATTAGATTAGATTGTTGTAGGCGGTGGTATAAGGAATCCCAGATCACTGCGGCCACAGATGGGCCTATTGTGATGTCCTCATTTTAGAGCTCATCAATGATGCCGGTGGAATTTACCTAGGTAACGTTGACGTGTTTTGGTTAAACCATTGCAGTCACATAGTATGTGTTCTGCTGTTTCCACGTCCTCGTTGCACAGTCTGCATATAAAGTCTTGTGCTAGCCCATTGTCATCAGCGGGTTTTTCCTAAGGCAGTGTCCTGTGAGAAAACATGTGATCACTCGAATCTGGCTTCTACTTAGTTGTAGTTGTTTTGTTTTTCTGTGGCAACAGGCTTGGCATAAAGTTGTTGGATTGTCTGTTTTCCTCGGTTTCTCTCCAGAAACGAAGCTTCTTTTCCTCCAGCCAGGTCTTGATACTTCCTCTTATTGTGTTAATTGATAGCCCATAGAATGGTCTTGGCATCATGAATTCAGACGCGGATCCTTTCCTGACTAGTTCGTCTGATTTTTTTATTGCCTTCCTGTCCGCTGTATACTGCCACCCAAATCAGATGAACTTTATTTGCGGTGGCCAGTCGTTAATTGCAAGTAGGGCTGTTCTGCTGTCGGAGAGAATATAAACGTTTTTGTTTGTTAAACGTCTGTATAGATTCTCTTGAATGCATGGTTCTATTGCATGGATTGCAGCCTGAAATACGGACCAGCTTGTATTCATACTGGCATGTATGGATCCTTAGTGGGAGGACCGTATACTCAGGTCGCAACTCCTTCATTTGTTTTGGAAACGTCTGTGTACCATACATGTGAGTCCTTGGCAAATGCTGGTTTTTCCTGTTCCCAGTTAAGACGGTTGGAAATGTATCCTTAAAGTTGTGCCGGAAGTTATATGGTGGTAGACATTTGTCTATTAAGTGTATTCCAAGTACAATAGTTCGTGCTTAGTGAATTCATGAAGGATTGCAGTATGAACTAGTTTCTAATTGGATTCATCTTCTGTGATGAGCATGTACGAATGCAGATGAAGTGGTGCGATGTTTAAGCGCAGCTGTTGATGCGGTTTTCATTGCACCAGTTGCACAGACACAAACTAGTCTCTGTATTTTGTTGAGTTTGGCCTGCGTTGACCTCTGCGTTGCTTTATGCCACCAAACGGCGGCTGCATACGTGATAATAGATCTCGTTATTGCCGTGTACATCCATAGTGTCATTTTGGGATTAAGCTCCTAATTTTTTTCAGCTAGACTTTTGCCTTTTGCTGGTCCATAATGAGGTCCTGGCCTTGTCAATAGTCTTAGAAAGATGAGTGGCCCACGTAAGTTTTTCATCCAGTGTCATTCCTAGGTATTTGACTTCCGTTGAGAACTCTATTGTTTCACCGAAGAGAGTGGCATTTCTGAGTCTTCTCTTAGTGAATCTAACTATGGAATCTAACTATGGTGAATTGACTTTGAGGCCAACTTTAGTGCACCATTCAACAACTAGGTTCAGAGCCCTTTGGAAGAGATCCGAGATTGTGTCCTAGCAATGTCGTTTATCTGTCTTTGGACATACTTTGGACATAGAAGCCATCATTTCTGAGTATAATCAGTAGTTCATTAATTATGATGGACCATGGTAGGGGTGATAGTAACTCTCCCTGAGGGAATCCTTTCGTAGCTATCTCACTAAGTTTATTGCTCCCTAATGAGGTTTATTGTCTTTACCTCTGGCATACATTTTGTTCATTTACATGTGGTGTTGTCAAGTCCCATGTTTTGAAAGTCTCTATACATCTGGGCGAATTCTGTGTTGTAAAATGCTCCTTCTATATCGAGGAAATAACCGACCGCTACCTCTTTATCTCTGAGAGATTTTTCAATCCTCGTGGTAAGACTTTGTAGGGCGTATGTGGTTGATTTTCCAGGTTGATAGGCATGTTGATATTTGTGAAGGGGGTTCATTTGAACTGCCCTACCTCTGATATGTCTGTCGAGGATTTTTTCCAAAGTTTAGAGGAAAAAGGAAGTGAGGCTGATTGGTCTATATGACTTTGGTAGTTCAGAAGGTCTGCGTCTGAAGGGTATATATAAATATCCCCAAGCGTAGCTAACTCTGAATAAGTTAATTAGTACGGGTAGTAGTTGGAGAATTCGCTTTTGTAGTAAAGCTGGCAATATTCCATCCTCACCAGGGGCTTGGAAGGGTTGAAAAGAGCTGATTGCCCAAATTATTTTGCCTTCATGAAAAATTTCCTTTTCCCTGTTCCAGTCCTTTGTGAGCGGTCTATTTATCCTTCGCTGGAGAGGGTTTTCTTGGGCTTCTGCGACTGTCGTCCAGTCTGGGAAATGTGTTTCAGCTAAATTCTGAAACGTATGTAGTCCGCTTTCGGCATATGTGCCATCAGGATTTTTCATTGAACAGATAGGATCAGTGTGCTGCCTGGAGACTATTTTATGAATGCGGGCACAGCTTCTGGTGTCATCGATTGTATGACGGAAGTTTCTCCACGATTCTCTCTTGGCCATTCTAATTTCTTGGTGAGTGTTTTTCTGTATATGGTATTTCCCAATCACCATTACGTTTAGCCCGGTTGAAGGCCTTTCTCGTTTCTGTTCTAGTTTTGGGCTAGTTTTTTGTTCCACCAGAGGCTTTTTCTTTTTCGGGGCAAGCTCGATGAAAAGCAATAATGAATGCCATATTGAGATTATCACAAGTTAGCTGACTATTGTCTATATCTCCGATATTTGTGCTATATCCACTCAGGTTATCCATGAGTTGTTGACAGTATATGCCCCAGTCTGTGGCTTAAGGTCAAATTGGTTGTGGCGATGGTCTGACATTGAGGCTTCCAATGAGACATGCCAATTCTTTATAAAAGTAGTACATAGAGTGAGATCTAGGACCTCTCTCTTAATGCTATTTATAAAAGTGTGAGACTCAACCGGTTTGTTTATGTTTGAGCTGCTCCAGACCATATGATGGGCGTTTGCGCCGCAGCCTAGAATTATTTGCAGGTTCCGCTTAGCACAGTAGTCCACCAGTCCCTTCAGTGGCAAGAAGTCCAAGTCGTTGGAGTTACCGGACAAATAAGCTGAGCATAGATAGTTTTTGTTGTAGGCTGGCATCCTATTTGGGCTTTTTGTGCTCCAGATTGTTTTAACGATCTTGCATCAAGCAGTTTTGGTTGTTCGCACGTCCGAGCGTGAGGGGCTGTACTCTTTGAGATGGCAGTGTGTTTTTCAGCTTGCGGCAATCCTTTGATCTGTATCTGCAAGAAGTTAAGAAATAACTTGCATTTGTGCTCCATCAAGTATTTCCTGGATTTTTCATCAATAGAGAAGGCACTGCATCACCTTCGCTCCTGTTGTGGAAATGTCGGGAATCTTCTTTGCAATCCTTGACAGCAAGACTTCCTTGGACATTTTACCTTTGTCTGAGAGGAAGGTTATACATGTGTATAGTTTGGGGATTTTACTTTCCTGAATTGTACGGAGTTTGGCTTCCATGGCTTTATCTTCTTTACCGTCCACATGAAGTGGACGTGTCGTGGCAAGTGATGGATTGCCAACCATTCCTCGTGACAGTTGTTGTCGGCCTTGTCCACCACGATTTTTACCTGCTGAATTTCTTGCGCTGAGAGGGATTCTTCAGGATGTATTCCATGCATTATAGCAACCTTGTATTGAGTTCATGCGCCCTTATAGGACAGCCCTGATGTCGACGGTTCTGCTGTGTGTGGCTGGCCGGGTGTTCGTTAGGTTTCCTGCTGTTACTTACCTCCTCTGTGGGTGCTTTGTTAGAACCGTATTCTCCACCTTGCCTTGTGCACTTGGTTTTGGGAACCCGCCCAATTATCAAGGCTTCGCCCATCAATGACGTTGTCTAATAAAAAGCGGGGGCAGAGGATATTACTGATCTTATCGTAAACATCTTCAGATTACAGCCTCTGAATGGTTGCTACGATTTGACCAGTTACAAGTTGCCGGTCATAGGTCTTGTTGGCGGCTTGACCACCGGTAGTCCTTACTAGGACTTAAATCACGGTACCATGGGAGTCAGGAGCCCCCCGGATTTCGGTCCGGGCCTGACTTGTTAGAGGTAGGCCCCCTTGTGGGAGCGTCATGGTGGCTGTGGTTTAAGCCCAAATCGCCGGTACGGGTATTCCTTTGGTTTAACCCATTGTAGAGTTGCAAAAAAGTACTGGGTACTGTGACCCTAAGAGCAGCAAGAGGTTTTAGGTCGGCCTCGACTCATACCAAGGGTGGAACTTGTGCCTCCAACACAGTTCCGAATTGGTATCAAAATAATTGTGGCGAGCGATGGCAAGGCGTATCCTTGCTCCCTATGGAAGTATGGGCATCTCGTAAACATAAGGTCTTATGACAGGTGGTTTACGTTAACAATTCAGGAACGTTCTGCACTTGGTTTTGCGGGAACTCCTATCGTCTTAACCACCTCTGTGCCCTTTTGTAGCCCTGGATGTGGTCTCTATTTTTTTGGCTGTTGCACCCTCGGGGAGTTGTCGGCAGATTTTGTTGCTGTCTTTAGCTTGTTTCTGTGCTTTTCCAAGCATCCTCCGGTGTCATACCGTCCCTGATCCGGGCTCCAATTCGTCTCCTTTGGGCTCCGGTAAAATAGAGCAGCTTTTCGCTTGTTTCTTCTAGTTTTTCCGCCTCTCCAATTTCGCATGTTTGGTATATTGGTAACCTGAGCGTTTTGTGCGTCCATCAATGTGGGTGCAATTCTTGGTGACTTCGCTGGAGATGAGATAGTGTTACAGGAGAATGGAGTGGAGTTTCTTATTTTGTTTTTGTCTTCCATATGTATCCCAGGAGTAAAGGTTAATCTGCATCCGCAGAGTTTCTATACGAGAGTAAGAGTATCTAGTACCAGGGGGTACCCGGTATCTGCGCCCACCGTTTGTGACTGAGCTATTTCTGGGCCGTCAGCCAGATTGATTGTTTGCACGGTAGGGATGCAGCCCATGATTGGATTTCAGTTTTCAAGTCACATTTAGTTCTACCAGAGGAGTTTCGGTCGCTTCCCTGGTCTAGTCTCCTGTTTCTGTATTGAAACGGCACCACCTCGGCAAGGTGTCCAATATTCGGAGCGGCAGACACAGGGCTATGTAACATTTTAAGTGAAAAAAGTCGTACACATCTCGGTGCGGTCCTGTTGGTGTCAATTTTGGTGGTATTCGATCCAATATCATAGTCCAAACCTGGAAGGAAATTATAGTACGGAATGTAAGGGATACATGCGGGCAGACAACATTCGAGTTGCTTAAAGCTTTCTCCATGCAAACATACATGACATAATTCTCACATTAAAAACCACAAAATGATACCAATTCTCTGGCACCTTGAATCCTAAAAATCTAAATGATCGTCCTCATTACACCATTCTCACTACATTTCCATTTGTGTGTGAGGATTAAATAAAACTTCCACTTAACCACTGAATAGAATTTAATTGAATGAAAAGAAAAAAAACAAAAAAAACAAAATTATCTCACAGATGCTTCTAAATGTATGTATGTACGTGTACACCTCATAAAGGACCTTATCATGTTCAACATGGCGTCTAACTAAATTGATATCCACTTCATCCATCAGAATTTGTTTGTTGGAATCGAAGCAACCCCTCCCTTGTTGACATATACTTCACCCCAATTACCTTATCGAGATCGACCCATTTAATTTGGTGAACTCATGACGATTCAACACATCCCTCTTCGTGTTAGAGTTCGGTTATGGGTAAATTGTAGCAGCACCACCACCAAAGATGAATGACTCCGGGATAAAGTGAAACGTTCCCATGGGACGCATCAATTTCGCTACAATACGAGTACGAGTACGAGTACTCGTATCTGTTCGTATCCATGGATTCGTAGCCGCATTCGTATCTACCGGGCGTATTAAATTACACATCGTTAGATTGTCTTTTAAGGATACAATCACTACTGTGGCCGACGTGTTGCAACAGCAATTTGTGGTTGATTCCGATTCCTTGATTTCTGGACTTGTATTGTACTCGTATTATACATTTTATTAAGTACGGCAGTACGGCATGGCGATTGGCGCTGATTACGGCTCGATAAATGTTGTATTCTGCCTCAAGTCAACATCCGTGGTCAGCAAGTTGTAAGTCATAATTAGCTTTGCTAAATCCAGCAAATAACATCAGTCGACCGATGATGGAGACCGCAAGGTATCCGTAAGTAGGTTAGCAGTAGGTGCACTGCATATGCGAATACCTACTCCTGGAGTTCCTTTGAAAGGATACCACTCCTGATGAGTTGTTCAACATCTGGTCCAGAGAGGAACACAATTCGCACGACCCGAAACAAGTACTCGTATCTCTTCATGTATTTATTGTCGTATCTTCCACCACCTTATACTGGTTCCTCAATCAGAACAAACAAAAAAGGATAATTGGCTTTTGTACAAGAACAAATTACGTGTGGCATATGTTCTTCCTCTCCTTTGACCGAAACCGTACGAGAAGGCAACCAACAAAAGGCCTCCTTATGAAGCCATTTAGTCAGAGATGTGAGGCCGAGGCCTGAGATTGCTTGCGATTGCGTGATTTGCTGATGAAACAGCAGACACTGCAGCGTAATTTCCTTCTGTTGTCCTTAATTGCTCTTGTTTGGATTTGCCGAAAAAAGTTGTTAAATTCGCTCCAGGATATGCAACCAAATGACCTCGTTTGGATAGATGGCTCAAAGCAGCAACCCAACAGCAAAAACTGCAGTTTCAGTGAACATTCTCTTTTTCCACAGAGTGGGGATACGTGTATTTCTCAGAATCAGATACGAATACACGAGTAGGCAGTGTGGCATTTTTTTTTTTTCTTTTAATAAATTCAATTACTTAGTTTGGTTTTAAATTAATTCACGGGTTGCCTGTGACATGGTATTGCTAGAGTGTCCCTCCCTCTGGGGGGTATTTACAGGTATTTACAGACAGGAATGATGATTAATGCCGCTGTTTAGTGTTCACCTTCGCGCGAGCGCGCGTTGAATACGTTTCATTTGGTTTCTCGACTTTAGTTTCGGCATTTGTGTGATTATTAATTTGAAGCTATTCGTATAAGTCATGTCAAAGTCAAAATGATACATAAAACAGGGTTTGACACTTGCGAGACGACTAATGATAACCGGTTGCGGCTCACGCTACATCTTGCTTAAGGTAAATCAGAAGGAGAAGTCGCAGAAAATTATGCGTGATGCTGTTAGATCACGCATTTGCAGCAGAAGTCAAAAGGAGCCAAACATGATTCTGAGTACAATTTCCATTTAAACCGGAGAAGTGCTAATGAATTTGCCAAGATTGATGCATGGTTAAGCGTTATAGAGATTTATGAGCTGCTGCAGCTGTCATTGGCATTTTGGAAGAGATGCACTAACTGGTAGCGTTTCGATTTTTCAGTGAGCACACTATATGTACTTCAAGACAGGAAGATCTGAGATGAGGGAACCTCACAGACAAGGATGATCAGGTCAGTTAAATTGAAGACGAACAAGAAATTAGCAATGGATTGTAATATACAACCTACTTACTCGTATGTGGGTTAGGTTAGTTTATAGCGGTCATCATTGAGGAGCACATAGACCAGTTGTAAGTTCATCTGGGGTATAGTCTCTGGTTTTTAACGTAAACACCTGTCGTGTAGACTTCAGTTTACGGGATGCCCATACATCCATGGGAGGGTATACCTCGTCGGTTGTGGTAACGGATGAGGCCATTTAATATGCTGTTGCTTCCTTTTATGGCTTCAAGTGGCCTGACATCGATGGAATATCCAAAAAGCTATAGGTAGGAGATACATACCGAAACCCTGACGAACAGTGAGAATAGCCTTTGTACCGAAAATAGGACTACACGCTCACCAAGAGTTTTAAACCAATAAGTCTGACTTCCTTCATGTTGAAGGGCATGGGGAGAATGGTCGAGATCCATGTGCGTAAAACTGCCTTCCGAATGCATCCTCTGTCTGCGATGCAACAACCCGGAAGGTCTCGTAAGAGTGCGCTTCAAAATCTGGCAGGCAGAATTGAAGGCGGACTCGTCAAGAAGGAATACGCCATTGGTATTTTTATCAACATTGAGGGTGCTTTCGAAAACGCAATTTTTGACGTCATATGTAATTCGGGGAGACAACACAGCATAAACGAATCACTAGTTTTAGGGATAGGAATAGGACATAGGACACCACTGCTATGGTGCATGTTGGTCGTCTCACAGCTCAACGCGCTCAATAATTCTGACGTCTATGCCTAAGCATACCCGGAGGATGTAACTATACTGTCTGTTAGATAGTATCTAGCGACTGTCTGCTGTAAAGTTCGGAAAACCCTAGAAGTGATCAATGATTGGTGCACCAGAAATAGGTTTCCCGTCGATCCTTTCGGAACTCAGGTTGTTCTCTTTACGAGAAAGAGGAGGCTGACTAGTCTAGTCTATTTAGTGCTTAAAGGCACCATCATCCAATTCTAGAAGGGAGATAGATATTTGGGTGTCATCCTGGATAACACACTTCAATGGACTAATAAGCTTCCAAGCCACTATTGGCAAGACATGGGCCTGTCGCCGAAACATTAGTCTCGTGTGCATGGGAGCTATCCCTAGCATGCCTGGCTCCGCTCAAGACGCAGTGATGAATCTCCCTCCCCTTGAAATTTATAACATGGGATGCACTCTCAAAGCCATATTCCCTTTAAAAAAGAATGCAATGACACCAGAACTCCTGCTGCAGAATAAATACGAAATAGACTTTGCCTATGCCCACGACGGGTTTCAACCAGAATCTGAGCAGGGATGAAATTTCTTGTCTTCACGAACAGATATCTCTTGTGTTTTACGTAGGTACCTGCCGTGAGGGCTTAAGCCTACGGTGCGTCTTCGCACAACATATCAATACAATGCGTTGATCAGCGTCCTTCGGATAGTAGAAGTACTACCACCAGTACCAGATTCGAAGTCGTGTGTAAGGCACGAAGTTCCCCTTTGGTGAAGGGTCGAGGCCTATCTAATACCTCAGCCATTCTATGGATCATGGCACCCGGTTGCAATGCAACTCCACATCGAGCAGACCAATTGGTTCCATAGCAATCCCATCGTTTAGCACAGGTCGTAGTGCACTACACATATGCTAAGCCATGAGATGTCCAAGCACCATTAGTTCTGCTCTCCCCGCGATTTTGGGTACAAACCTACAGCCACCACGATACTCCCACAAGGGGGCCAGCTTCTAGGTCAGGCCGGAACCATAGTCCCGGGGGCTTCTGACCTCCCGTAGTACCAGAATATAGCTTCCGGTCGAGCTGCGCAACCTTGAGGTTACTTCCAGTTGGATACCTCACTGCCCAGGACTGGCAGCCTTTCAACAACTTGAACAATGAATTTAAAATCCTATGATCTACCCGCTAGCTGCCTACTGCGTCTTCTATAAAATACCTCTTTTGCAAAACTACGGGTTCTTTCGAACCGTACGGTATCAGTGATAATTCCACTGACATCGTAGGTCTCACCATTAAAGGTGATGCCCATAGCCTGCAAGTTCCTTATGTCAGCGTAATTGGGACACTCACATAGGACATGAAGCCAGTCCTCATAAATGACTCCACATGAGCAGCTCGCAACCCCGCTAAGCCCCCTCTTAACCAGAAATGCATTAAGAGAGCCATGCCCGGTCAACCGGCTGAGGTTAAAATTCCGTTCAGGAAAAATTCTCATGGTTAGCACATCCCTTAGGAAGCCGTAAGTAACCCTGCCATTTTCGCTAGCATCCCATCTAGATTGCCATCTAGATAGGACACATGCGTGTAGCAAGGTTTTACGCTGCTTCACGGATAAGCCATCCACTTCTTCCGGGGAAACCCAATCGCGTCCATTTAGAGGGAGACCTTTTCTGACCTTGAAAGCAATACCACGACGTATCACTTCTAGATCCAGAGGTGGCACTCCAAGCAACACCTGCATTGCCTCTGTGGAGACAGAGTGGCAAACCGGTAAACATCCAAGCAAGGCGACTCTTTGGCAAGTCAAGATCCGCCTTCGACCATCAACAGTACCATACCGATGCTCCATATATTGCACAGGCAACAAAAAGGCCATCGTATATGATACGAACAGAACGCCTGTTGAGTCCCCAGTCAGATCGCAAAATGCGCCTTACCTGGCCTACAGCACACAGCATGCGTTGTCTGGTTCGAACCAGGTGAGACATGAAGTTCATACACTCACCCATCGTGACCTCAGTCACACATCTAATGCCAACGCCGTTCAAACGTATTGCAGGAGCCCGACGTCTTACATTCAATTTCCCTTGAGCTTCAATGAAATTGTCTTATCCTGCGACACACATACCCCAACGCTTTCTCCCCATTCAGCAACAACTGCTAGAGCTCTTTCCTCTAATACCTCGATTTCGGCCCTAGACTGGCCTTCGAGGATGAGGAGCAGGTCATCTGCGTAGGCGCAGATCCCACAGAGCTCATTTAGTCACCGCAAGAGTGGATCCATCATCAGGTTCAAAATAAAAGGACCACAGATGAACCCCTGGAGGCAACCTCTCTCAACATTAATTGAGACGCTGTCATGCGTACTTACCACACTCGCTTTTCTGTCGGAAAAGTAGCTTCACCAAAGCCCATTTTCCCGACAGCCCAATTCCTGCAACCTGGTTACTATTTTCTGCCAGTTCAGTTTATCAAAGGCACCTTTAAAATCAATAAAGATGCCTATAACCACACTGGCTCTGCTTCTGAGGACTCTGTCTTTTAGGAAAGACTATGCATCCTCGACACACTTGCCTCTTGTAAAGCCGAATTGGAAGGGGGACATTGGTTCCGGCATGCTCTCCGAAACCCTTTCCACCATAATCCTTTCCAGTACCTTTCCTAGTACCGGAAGAAGGCTGATGCCCCGATAAGATTTAGGGTCAGACCTATTCTTATCAGTGGACTTCAGGAGCACAACCACCCTTGCCACCTTCCAATCCTTGGGGAAGTAGCTGCAAGCAATACATTTGCTATAAAGACCAAACAGGTATTCTGGGACGGCCTTCCAGATGGCTCTCACCATCTCTCCGGTCATTCCATCAGCTCCAGGAGATCTCCTGGAGCGAAGAAGTAAAACACCATACTCGACTTCTTCAGTCCTTAACTCCGGAGGGACCCTGAGGCTCTTCATATGAAGGGTCCTCAAAGCGCTCCTCTCTTGGGAAGAACTGACCAAGCAATGCAGTAAGGCAATCTTTCCATGTGGATAAAACCGTATTATCCACACGAATGCCTTCAATGTCAGCAGTCTTTTTAGTACTACGGCAAATCTTATAGAGTTTGCCCCAGGGATCATCTCTATTGTTAGAGGCAAAGTTTCTCCAGTGAGACTCCTTTGTGTTGACAATGAGATGCTTGTACTCAGCGAGTTCTTGCCGAAAGGCAATGCCCAGCTGAACCAGGTTCTCAGTGTCAGCCGCCCTAGCCCTTTGGAATCGCTTCCTCAGGTTTCTGACCACCCTTCGCTTCTCTGTCAGACAGCGGTTCCAACAACTTACCCTTTTTTGATTCGCCCTACGGCTCCTCTCAAAGAGTTCGTCGTTAACCCGCCATACGCACTCATTGATGTGCGCGATTTGTCGGTCAATGCTTAAGCTACCGTACACTTGAGGAAGCCTCCTAAACACTCCGATCAGCGCCTCGCACACGCCATCTCCTGTCGGAAACTCTATTGTTTTCAAACTGAATCCAGTTATGATCATTCACTCCTACACTAACACGTTTTCTAAAGCTAAACGCCCAACGCCCTCGTTGGCAAAAGCAACGTCAATGTCACTCTTGCCACCGTTGACCACATCAAAGGTATACACCTCACTCGGCTCGTTGATAACATGGGCATTTCGCGCAAAGACCCATTCACCAAGAACATTCCCCCGATTCTGGCTTCGGTTACCCGTTAGGGGTCCGGATTCCTTACTGAGGTCTTCACGAACAGCTCCAAATCCGATATCGAATGCGGCGCTGGTGTCTTTCTAGAGGACGACTACATCAGATTTCACTCCTCGACTGCCAAGCTGCGCCTAGAGCCTAACTGAATACTCTTACGCAGTCGAAACGCAAATTCTCTGGGTCTTATCTGGATCCCAGATCACGCTATAAGCACGGGAAATGAAGTCGCCTAAGAACTTGCTGGCTACACACAGGGGAGAATTTTCCAAGATCCGAACCTTCGTTAGGTCTGCCTACCGCCTCGGTTAAGGCTTCGATTGGCAGCTGGATTTCATATGAGAACAGCTAAATATGGCATAAATCCCCAGGTTCCATGCAGCCCAAATGAATGCTCTAATGCTCCGACGGCTCTAAGAAGACAGCGGCCTAAGGTTGCTTATTGGCGTCGTGTGAGGCGGTACATATTTGCTAAGCACTAAAATATGCTGCTTATAAGTGATACAATATGCTGCGACGCTTGCTGTAAAAGTGATGACGATACCGCTGAGCTCTACCTTAGTGAATGTCCGGCCTATGCTCACATTGAAGTAGTGAAACTGAAACATTAACTCGTCTTTCTTCAAAAGAATTCGCAAGGAGTACAAGAGTTCTTTGCCTGAGTGCTCTGTTCGGACAGAAAAGGAAATAGTGGTGGTAAACTCGAGAAGCCATGATATAGAACGATAGCTGGCAAACATCGTCAGCAATTATAATCTACGAGTATGTGACTGAGATAAATTGTAAGGATCTAACGGGTTCCTTCACTGCTGGTCGACAAAGCGGTCTGCCAAATATCACCAATCAAATAAAAGCAGTGGTGGTAGAAGGTAATCTTGCATCTTACGTGTAACATACATCTATCAACTTCGCAAGACTTGGTTGCACAGTAATAAATACCTAAGGTCCACTGTTAAACAATTTATTGAAATCAATATACTCGTGCTGTGGAGATCTGTACTCGACGTATTAATCAACGATAATTCATAAAAAGTTAAAGTGGTTAACGTAGAACGCGTGCATATAATGCAGCACAGAAACCCGCTTGTTTATTGCCAGGTGTAATACACTTTGAGATGCATTCGAAAACTTCTGCTGTTACTTCTGCAGTTCCATAAACCATGCAGATGTCTTTCAAGTCTCGCATTCAGTAGAGTTTTATTGATATGACCTTGAAAAGCATTCTTTTTCTCCACACTACAGGGAAAAACCTTCGCTGAAACTTTCCATTAATGGCGGTGAGTTTGCAGTCACTGCGAGCAAATTGTTCTAGACATCTTGGCCGCCTTATGTGTAACTTAATCGCTACAATAATATTATCCTTATTGGAAGGCGCTTTTCGAATTCTGGAATTTTGCGCGTCGTTATTTAAATTAGCGAATTAGTTCTATGTGCGTCTTTTTAATTTGTCCCCATAAGAAATCAGTAAAAATACGTTGAAGCTCTTCACTGGATGTTGACGTAAGCTGTGACTGCATGCGCTGCGGTCGCAGCTACTTGGTGATCTCGACTGGTTAAATGAGTGTCATGCTAAACACAACCCACAACAGGTATGTTAGATCAATGTGGTACATTTGTGTGCGATGCGATACGAAATTTGAGTTTGCTTCACTCTTCAATTCGTCTCCAAGTATTAGCAGATTATAAATTGACTTTCGTGTGATCTTCCGATAAGACTTTTCGCTCTGATAACATTTTTCACAACATTAATCCAGTTCCATAGTTGTTAGCGGACTATGGGATCCCTTTGTCTTTCGGTTTCGAACCTGGCTCCTTTCTTTTTAGTTATTAACGACCCAACGTTAGCGCCCACGACCCTCCATGCGTACACGTAATTCGCCACAGCGAGAACGATATTTTTGCTCGTGATTATTAGGCCCAACCTGGTCTACTAACAACTTTCGTTTCTGATGCCACCTTGCGCCAACGAAGATGTGCTCGGCGGTATCATCAGATGCAGGGCAATAGTCGCATCTGGATGATGCTTCCATAGCTATGCGATGACCTGCCCGTGTCCAGAGAGAACTGGGTGTGATAGTAATTCACTTCACTATAACTTGGTTCCAGCCACAGGCTCAGCACCGGTATGAGTCGGTGTGTCCACCTACCCAAGACCTCTTCACCCCAATCCTCCTACCAGCGCGCCAATGTTATATTTCTCCTGTCGCTATCTTGTTCAGATTCTGGGGAGAGAAATTTATGTCTTCACTCCCAGGACAGTACCACGATGGGAACGGTTCTCACAATCACCATAACGGCTGATGCGGATACCGGGCGGTAAAAATACGCTAGTAATCTTTTTTTAGGCTATCTCGGGCCGCTAACATTGGGCATCAGCCTACACAGTGCGGCTGCTGCCTTCTTGGCTTTATCAGCCGCCCATCCTATGTGCTCTCCAAAGGTAAGTCGTGAATCGAACCCCATTCCGAGACAACGAAGTACACGGACTACTGCGTCTGCGACGTTCTCCGAATAATCATTGCCTGGTGAGAACAACAATCTCCGTTTTTTTGGGCGCCAACTCGGACCCGTGACTCGCAGTCAGTCCGCCACTCTAGCGACCGCTCACCGTATCCTGCGGTCGGCCTCCTTACGAGATCTAGCCGTCACGCCCAGTAGGACGTCATCCACAAAGCCCCGGGAGGCATTTCTAGGCGAAGAACCCGTATATGAGGTTCCAGAGATCGCGGCCCGGTACCGGGCGAGCTCTGGGCCCCTCCCGACGTCAAGCGCTTGCCTCTTCATCCCTCCTTCGTGTACCGGAGTACTCGATACTGGAGATACGAGTATCCTAAGCCAGTCCGGTAGTTTGAGCCGTCTCAAGGCGTCTCGAATGTCGGTCCATTTTGCCAAGTTAAATGCGTTCTTGGCGTCGAGCATGATCAAGATGCCGGCACTCCTCATCTTTAGCTTACCGAGCGCCATTCGATACCCATGCCCACACATGTCCTTATCTGCCTTGGCAATAAGCTCGTACCAATAGTGCCTTTTGCTCGATCTGACCGCCCTCACCCGGTTTCACTTCACTTCCTTATACGCCGTTACTAAGCTCTCGCCTGAACCTAGGTGGCATACAAGGCATACACGCGTTGACCATTCCTTGACACGGCGCACTGTGTGGTCCAGCAGCTGCTCGGCCTCCAACGCACTTGATATTGCATTCCAGTCAGCGGGCGGCGCATCAACCAAAGTTTCACATTACGCTCGTTCCCTACAAAGAAGGTAATATACTGATGTCACTCGCCGTATAGTTCTGCAAGACGCTGCGAACATCATGTCGATCACCGTGCCAATCCGTGTGAACGTCGCTTTATCACCAGAATTCAACACCGTGACAGCATACCTCGCGGCCATCTCTAGCACTGTTCATCCTCTGGGATAAGTCCATTAGAGTAGAGATCGCCGGCGAGTATCACGTCACCTCTGCGTCTTCGAGACAGTCAAACTGGTCCCTGGCATTAGGAGAACCTGGAATTAGGAGAACCTGGCACTAGCAGAACCTGGCATTAGGAGAACCTGGAATTAGGAGAACCTGGCATTAGGAGAACCTGGCATTTGGAGAACTTGGCACTAGGAGAACCTGGCATCAGGAGAACCTGGCATTAGGAGAACCCGGCATTAGGAGAACCTGGCATTAGGAGAACCTGGCGTTAGGAGAACCTGGCATTAGGAGAACCTGGCATTTGGAGAACCTGCCATTAGGAGAACCTGGCATTAGGAGAACCTGCCATTAGGAGAACCTGGCACTAGGAGAACCTGGCATTAGGAGAACCTGGCATTAGGAGAACCTGGCACCAGGAGAACCTGGCATTAGGAGAACCTAGCATTAGGAGAACCTGGCATTTGGAGAACCTGGCACCAGGAGAACCTGGCATTAGGAGAACCTAGCATTAGGAGAACCTGGCACCAAGAGAACCTGGCATTAGGAGAACCTGGCACTAGGAGAACCTGGCATTAGGAGAACCTGGCACCAGGAGAACCTGGCATTAGGAGAACCTGGCATTAGGAGAACCTGGCATTTGGAGAACCTGCCATTAGGAGAACCTGGCATTAGGAGAACCTGCCATTAGGAGAACCTGGCACTAGGAGAACCTGGCATTAGGAGAACCTGGCATTAGGAGAACCTGGCATTAGGAAAACCTAGCATTAGGAGAACCTGGCACCAGGAGAACCTGGCACCAGGAGAACCTGGCATTAGGAGAACCTGGCACTAGGAGAACCTGGCATTAGGAGAACCTGGCACCAGGAGAACCTGGCATTAGGAGAACCTGGCACCAGGAGAACCTGGCATTAAGAGAACCTGCATTAGGAGAACCTGGCATAAGGAGAACCTGGCACCAGGAGAACCTGGCACCAGGAGAACCTGGCACCAGGAGAACCTGGCATTAGGAGAACCTGGCACCAGGAGAACCTGGCATTAGGAGAACCTGCATTAGGAGAACCTGGCATTAGGAGAACCTGGCATTAGGAGAACCTGGCATTAGGAGAACCTGGCATTAGGAGAACCTGGCATTAGGAGAACCTGGCACCAGGAGAATTTGGCATTAGGAGAACCTGGCATTAGGAGAACCTAGCATTAGAAGAACGTGGCGTTAGGAGAACCTTCCGTTAGGAGAACCTGGCACCAGGAGAACCTGGCATTAGGAGAACCTGGCATTAGGAGAACCTGGCATTTGGAGAACCTGGCATTAGGAGAACCTGCATTAGGAGAACCTGGCACCAGGAGAACCTGGCATTAGGAGAACCTGGCACCAGGAGAACCTGGCATTAGGAGAACCTGGCACTAGGAGAACCTGGCATTAGGAGAACCTGGCACCAGGAGAACCTGGCACCAGGAGAACCTGGCATTAGGAGAACCTGGCACCAGGAGAACCTGGCATTAGGAGAACCTGCATTAGGAGAACCTGGCATTAGGAGAACCTGTCACTAGCAGAACCTGGCATTAGGAGAACCTGGGATTAGGAGAACCTGGCACTAGCAGAACCTGGCATTAGGAGAACCTGGCATTAGGAGAACCTGGCATTTGGAGAACCTGGCATTAGGAGAACCTGGCATTAGAAGAACCTGGCATTTGGAGAACCTGGCATTAGGAGAACCTGGCATATGGAGAACCTAGTATTAGGAGAACCTGGCATTTGGAGAACCTGGCATTTGGAGAACCTGGCATTAGGAGAACCTGGCATTTGGAGAACCTGGCATTAGGAGAACCTGGCATATGGAGAACCTAGTATTAGGAGAACCTGGCATTTGGAGAACCTGGCATTAGGAGAACCTGGCATTAGGAGAACCTGGCATTAGGAGCACCTGGCATTAGGAAAACCTGGCATTTGGAGAACCTGGCATTTGGAGAACCTGGAATTTGGAGAACCTGGCATTAGGAGAACCTGGCATTTGGAGAACCTGGCATTAGGAGAACCTGGCATTAGTAGAACCTGGAATTTGGAGAACCTGGCATTAGTAGAACCTGGCGTTTGGAGAACCTGGCATTTGGAGAACCTGGCATTTGGAGAACCTGGCATTAGGAGAACCTGGCATTTGGAGAACCTGGCATTAGGAGAACCTGGCGTTTGGAGAACCTGGCATTAGGAGAACCTGGCATTAGGAGCACTTGGCATTAGGAGAACCTGGCATTTGGAGAACCTGGTATTAGTAGAACCTTGAATTAGGAGAGCCTGGCATTAGGAGAACCTCGCATTAGGAGAACCTGGCATTTGGAGAACCTGGCATTTGGAGAACCTGGAATTTGGAGAACCTGGCATTAGGAGAACCTGGCATTTGGAGAACCTGGCATTAGGAGAACCTGGCACTAGGAGAACCTGGCATTAGGAGAACCTGGCATTTGGAGAACCTGGCATTAGGAGAACCTGGCGTTTGGAGAACCTGGCATTAGGAGAACCTGGCATTAGGAGCACCTGGCATTAGGAGAACCTGGCATTTGGAGAACCTGGCATTTGGAGAACCTGGAATTTGGAGAACCTGGCATTAGGAGAACCTGGCATTTGGAGAACCTGGCATTAGGAGAACCTGGCATTAGTAGAACCTGGAATTTGGAGAACCTGGCATTAGTAGAACCTGGCGTTTGGAGAACCTGGCATTTGGAGAACCTGGCATTTGGAGAACCTGGCATTAGGAGAACCTGGCATTTGGAGAACCTGGCATTAGGAGAACCTGGCGTTTGGAGAACCTGGCATTTGGAGAACCTGGCATTAGGAGAACCTGGCATTAGTAGAACCTGGAATTTGGAGAACCTGGCATTAGTAGAACCTGGCGTTTGGAGAACCTGGCATTTGGAGAACCTGGCATTTGGAGAACCTGGCATTTGGAGAACCTGGCATTAGGAGAACCTGGCATTAGGAGCACTTGGCATTAGGAGAACCTGGCATTTGGAGAACCTGGTATTAGTAGAACCTTGCATTAGGAGAGCCTGGCATTAGGAGAACCTCGCATTAGGAGAACCTGGCATTTGGAGAACCTGGCATTAGGAGAACCTGGCATTTGGAGAACCTGGCATTAGGAGAACCTGGCGTTTGGAGAACCTGGCATTAGGAGAACCTGGCATTAGGAGAACCTGGCGTTTGGAGAACCTGGCATTAGGAGAACCTGGCATTAGGAGAACCTGGCATTAGGAGAACCTGGCATTTGGAGAACCTGGCATTAGGAGAACCTGGCGTTTGGAGAACCTGGCATTAGGAGAACCTGGCATTTGGAGAACCTGGCATTAGGAGAACCTGGCGTTTGGAGAACCTGGCATTAGGAGAACCTGGCATTAGGAGCACCTGGCATTAGGAGAACCTGGCATTTGGAGAACCTGGCATTTGGAGAACCTGGAATTTGGAGAACCTGGCATTAGGAGAACCTGGCATTTGGAGAACCTGGCATTAGGAGAACCTGGCATTAGTAGAACCTGGAATTTGGAGAACCTGGCATTAGTAGAACCTGGCGTTTGGAGAACCTGGCATTTGGAGAACCTGGCATTTGGAGAACCTGGCATTAGGAGAACCTGGCATTTGGAGAACCTGGCATTAGGAGAACCTGGCGTTTGGAGAACCTGGCATTTGGAGAACCTGGCATTAGGAGAACCTGGCATTAGTAGAACCTGGCATTTGGAGAACCTGGCATTAGGAGAACCTAGCATTAGGAGAACCTGGCATTAGGAGAACCTGGCATTTGGAGAACCTGGCATTAGGAGAACCTGGCGTTTGGAGAACCTGGCATTAGGAGAACCTGGCATTTGGAGAACCTGGCATTAGGAGAACCTGGCATTAGGAGAACCTGGCGTTTGGAGAACCTGGCATTTGGAGAACCTGGAATTTGGAGAACCTGGCATTAGGAGAACCTGGCATTTGGAGAACCTGGCATTAGGAGAACCTGGCATTTGGAGAATCTGGCATTAGGAGAACCTGGCATTAGAAGAACCTGGCATTAGGAGAACCTGGCGTTTGGAGAACCTGGCATTAGGAGAACCTGGCATTAGGAGAACCTGGCGTTTGGAGAACCTGGCATTTGGAGAACCTGGCATTTGGAGAACCTGGCATTAGGAGAACCTGGCATTTGGAGAACCTGGCATTAGGAGAACCTGGCATTAGTAGAACCTGGCATTTGGAGAACCTGGCATTAGGAGAACCTGGCATTAGGAGAACCTGGCATTAGGAGAACCTGGCATTTGGAGAACCTGGCATTAGGAGAACCTGGCGTTTGGAGAACCTGGCATTAGGAGAACCTGGCATTTGGAGAACCTGGCATTAGGAGAACCTGGCATTAGGAGAACCTGGCGTTTGGAGAACCTGGCATTTGGAGAACCTGGAATTTGGAGAACCTGGCATTAGGAGAACCTGGCATTTGGAGAACCTGGCATTAGGAGAACCTGGCGTTTGGAGAACCTGGCATTAGGAGAACCTGGCATTTGGAGAACCTGGCATTAGGAGAACCTGGCGTTTGGAGAACCTGGCATTAGGAGAACCTGGCATTAGGAGAACCTGGCGTTTGGAGAACCTGGCATTTGGAGAACCTGGCATTTGGAGAACCTGGCATTAGGAGAACCTGGCATTTGGAGAACCTGGCATTAGGAGAACCTGGCATTAGGAGAACCTGGCATTAGGAGAACCTGGCATTTGGAGAACCTGGCATTAGGAGAACCTGGCGTTTGGAGAACCTGGCATTAGGAGAACCTGGCATTTGGAGAACCTGGCATTTGGAGAACCTGGCATTAGGAGAACCTGGCGTTTGGAGAACCTGGCATTAGGAGAACCTGGCATTAGGAGCACCTGGCATTAGGAGAACCTGGCATTTGGAGAACCTGGAATTTGGAGAACCTCGCATTTGGAGAACCTGGCATTAGGAGAACCTGGAATTTGGAGAACCTGGCATTAGGAGAACCTGGCATTTGGAGAACCTGGCATTAGGAGAACCTGGCATTTGGAGAACCTGGCATTAGGAGAACCTGGCGTTTGGAGAACCTGGCATTAGGAGAACCTGGCATTAGGAGCACTTGGCATTAGGAGAACCTGGCATTTGGAGAACCTGGTATTAGTAGAACCTTGCATTAGGAGAGCCTGGCATTAGGAGAACCTCGCATTAGGAGAACCTGGCATTTGGAGAACCTGGCATTTGGAGAACCTGGAATTTGGAGAACCTGGCATTAGGAGAACCTGGCATTTGGAGAACCTGGCATTAGGAGAACCTGGCACTAGGAGAACCTGGCATTAGGAGAACCTGGCATTTGGAGAACCTGGCATTAGGAGAACCTGGCGTTTGGAGAACCTGGCATTAGGAGAACCTGGCATTAGGAGCACCTGGCATTAGGAGAACCTGGCATTTGGAGAACCTGGCATTTGGAGAACCTGGAATTTGGAGAACCTGGCATTAGGAGAACCTGGCATTTGGAGAACCTGGCATTAGGAGAACCTGGCATTAGTAGAACCTGGAATTTGGAGAACCTGGCATTAGTAGAACCTGGCGTTTGGAGAACCTGGCATTTGGAGAACCTGGCATTTGGAGAACCTGGCATTAGGAGAACCTGGCATTTGGAGAACCTGGCATTAGGAGAACCTGGCGTTTGGAGAACCTGGCATTTGGAGAACCTGGCATTAGGAGAACCTGGCATTAGTAGAACCTGGAATTTGGAGAACCTGGCATTAGTAGAACCTGGCGTTTGGAGAACCTGGCATTTGGAGAACCTGGCATTTGGAGAACCTGGCATTTGGAGAACCTGGCATTAGGAGAACCTGGCATTAGGAGCACTTGGCATTAGGAGAACCTGGCATTTGGAGAACCTGGTATTAGTAGAACCTTGCATTAGGAGAGCCTGGCATTAGGAGAACCTCGCATTAGGAGAACCTGGCGTTTGGAGAACCTGGCATTTGGAGAACCTGGAATTTGGAGAACCTGGCATTAGGAGAACCTGGCATTTGGAGAATCTGGCATTAGGAGAACCTGGCATTAGAAGAACCTGGCATTAGGTGAATCTTATTCTCCATAACCAAGAGCAATTTTCTCCATCGAATTACCAGTCTTCGTTCAGATGAAATAGCCAAAGCTTATGAAAAATTATGTGTCCTCATAGGAAGCACTATAGCATCCGTGACGCAGAAACCTAACCTATTCTAGAATCAAGGCATTTGAAATTGTATACTACTGTATGCGCGGAAGTTCTTGCGCCCAAATTGTATCTGCAGCTATCAGTATGAGGTATTCCAAAGCATAAAAAGAACAGGAATACTAATGAGCTTTAATCCGCCCGTAACTTTATAAAAAGTAATTCTGAGCCCAATCAGTTTCAGTTTGGTTTTAGAACGATTTATCTCAGCTCAGAAAGAAGAACGTAACTGTTAGTAAGTGGTCCTGTACAGGATGACTCTCTGAGAACAAACCAACAGCTTTCCAAAATTTTGAATATTGATGTACGTTTGCGAATCTTATCCTTTCCAACTATCGCTAGATAACCGATAGCAAACTGCTTTTCCCAACCGAGAACTATTATGTTGGCAACGTCGATTACGAAAGTATCATATACACTACGACGCTTAAGTCAACTCAATTAAATGAGACCATCCTGTTGGTTAATTGCAGAACAACTCGTTCAATTTACATGCGCACCCAGAGGGATTATCACTCTAATCAAATGCCATTCATCAAGCAAACTAACCATGACGTTAACACATCAAAGATAGATGGCTTTACTCGTACTGTCAACCCTTCACAAAGATCCAAATGCAAACCAGAAACAACAACAACAGCAAAATGGAAAATAAAGAGCAATTGATCAAGTCTTCAACCCCCATGCCTTGGTGGTTTGGTTCAGTTTTATTCAGTTTGGATTACCCTCCCCGAAACCATGGACGACAACATAACGACGTTCACATCCTTTATGAACTTACAAATTACCATTTGATTTAGTTCGTTACAAGGCAATCAAATCGAAATGATAAATGATGACACAGTCGTGTATCCGTACAAATACGAGTAGAACTTGGGTACAAGGGTAGTTTTAGCACATACGAGTACGAGTACGAGTACGAGTACGAGTGCTCGTAAACGAAATTCAACCCCTATAAAATTACCATCAAAATATGGACAAAAAGGAACTAACTCGGCGCTTTTGGAAACTGCTTCCAACATCATCATCTTTTTTCCGTTTTTTTTTTTTTTTTTTTTTTGCGACAGAGTAGGTATCATTTGGTCTACGAGTACAATATATAGGGAAACTACACACATGTGCCTGTTTATAATGCATGACATAAAGTCATGGTGAATCCTTGTTTCTGCTTCGACTCCTGCCTCGGCTATTGTTTCTGATTCAGCTTCTCGTATGTGGCATCTCTTGTATCTCTGCTATCTGATAGCTAACCCACTTTTTGTGGATTTATAGCCATGCTACCCTCCTTTGGAAATCCAATAAAAATATAACAGACTCACTTAACCCCTGGTTGATCATTGGGATTCCGTTCCATTGGCCATGCCAGGATACGAGGGTACATATTATGGCATGATGCTGTTTGGTTTGCTTTTCCCCTCCTGCCAGTAGTTTATTGTGTTTTTCCTTTTACGCGCTTTGATACTTTGCGCATAATCTCGTAAAAATATCTGCAGGATACAGTACTACTCGTACAATGCCCGCGTTCGCTTCATCATTGGGGTGGAGAATGTTATTTTTACCAGGACACACAATATAACTTAACTTTTAGCAATCACATGGAAGAGTGAGCGGTATCATATCATAAATGTGCGTTTTATAGGGTTGTTATGTAATTACTTGGGTTTGGTGGTGACACTGGACTCTCTAGCAGGGTAGTACATGGCCGGGGCTAAGTATTCTTGGCGAATATGGTAGAACTGATTAATAGAGGATGGTGACAAAAATAACAGAAACACAAGCAATTTAATTCTATCTCCTCTAATTTTTTTTCTGTTTGAAAAGAAGGATAATGTCTGTCAAGGGATGGCCTTATCGACACGAAAAGATCTGAGTATGTGCATTTTAGAAAGTCATTGACACATTTCCCACGAACTTGGTTTTATTGGTTTTATTAGTCTAATAAGCGCAACGAACGCTCTGCTTTCAAAATTAAAACAAAAATCGTTTTATATAAGCAGGTACGTATATTTCTGTAATTTGGGTCAACCAACCCGACTGCAAAAAGGACTATAGCAACTCGCTATGGTGCGGAGAAAACCATCTAACTTAATCAGAGATGTGAAGAACTGATTTTATAAAATGAGAGGCGTCCTTTTCCAAGAGTCTTTTGAGAACCTCCATGAAATTATAGATTTTTTTAAGGACGAGTAACTTAAACAAGTGGTTCTGATACCAGCGACCTCAGTCTGGGTTACCTACTCTTTAGTCGAGTCACTCTTCTTTCATCTTAGATGGCTGGATCCCAATTCATTGCATTACACTGCTAGTAATGGAACTGTTGACTTCTCTGTGTCTTTGCCTCTTCATTGACATGGTTCAAAAACATATTTTGATGTTGATGATGCAGGTTTCTGCAGATAGTGGTAATTAACTCCCACATACTGAATTCGGCGTTAGGGCGGAACATAAGGAACTGAAGCTTGTGGTATTATTTCTTCATATTTCAGAGATCATTTTAAGCCCAGACTTTGCTTAACCCTGATAGTATCCTGTTCAGTTCACTGCGCTTCCCATGTCGCACACTCACTGATTTTCTAAAAATATTTAGACGCAAGCTCGCCGCTTTCCACTCCTGGCGTGGATGCTATGAGGGTCTTCATTTCAATCGTTCTTCCTCAGAAATCTGCGTGCTACGCCTTCACTATGAGCGGCTTATAATGCTATCTGTGCTAGATATTTCTTGCAGCACTCCACGTCTGGAAGGTCGAGCAGTAATCTACTGATTATTTCAATAATTTTACATGCTGATCTCATAAAAGTTCGACAGGATATCCTCACTTCTAAGACCGGATATGACTCAAAGAAAAAAAAACCATGGCCTGATTCTGGGTATTGAACTTGTCAACTTAGTCATTGAAAGGTATAAGCACAGCGATCTTTTAATTATAGACAGGATCGCTGTATAGATTTCGAGTAAGATGTAACTGTAACTAATAACCAGAATGACCTCTGGACTGGGCAACTTGAAACTCTGGAGAGGACGACTGCCTATGCAAAATGAATGTGGTGCGTGTAGGTCTTTATACTAGGTGGGGCAAAAGTCATCACCCAATCAGAAGATGCTATAATTTTCTCAACTGGCGGCAAATGTCAATTCGAATTTGGCATTTGTGAAGTAATACACGTCAACAAGATATGAATCGCTATACTCCTGAAGAACGTGCAATAATTGTTACTATTTTTCTGAATTACGCGTGAATTTCGGCGCAGATTTCCCGGTCGTCCTACACCAACTGGGCAAACACTACGACGTTCAGCCGCTCCCCTAGAAGAGTATGGAACAACACGGGATACTACCAGGTCCACCCAGCCCCGATGTAGCCGTTCTGCTGAAAATATCACAGTTGTGGTTGAAGATGTCGCAGAGGACCCCGGAGCATCGGCCAGTCGACGTGCCACGCAATTGGACATCAGAGAATTTTGGTGAAAGACTGTGAGATGTTCCCTTACAAAGTGCGAACAGTGCGTCAGAAGTTAGCTGTTGACCGCCAAGCACGTGTGACCTATGTTCAAGCTATCCTGAATCTCAACCGCGAGGAAGACAGCTTTTCGTCGAAAATCATCATGAGCGACGAGGCCCATTTCCATCTCTGTGGATATGTGAATAAGCAAAATTATCGTACCTGGAGCACCGAAAATCCGTATATAATCCTGGAAGAGCCATTACACCAGCTCAAAGTTACTGCACGGTGTGCTGTTTACGCTGGAGGCGTCATCGGGCTTTATATTTCGAAAACTCCGCGGACCAAACGACTGCTACAGAGCCAAGTTCAACGACTTCCTCCTTCCTCAATTAAATGAATTGGGACTGGAAAACATGTGGTTAAAGCAGGATGGACTGCATTTCCGTGTCGCCTAATCTCTCGTTTTGACGATTTGCACTGGCCGGCAAGATCACCCCATTTAACCGTTCCAGACTTCTTTTTGTGGGGTTTTTTGAACTCACGAGTCTATGTCGACAAGCCTAAGACTTTTGAAGCCTTCAAAGAGAATATCGGTCAAGAATGCGAGGACCAATCGGCGGCAGTTCTGGCAAGAGTGATGGCAAAGGGCACAAATCGGTCATCAATTCTGGCGGCGGCTACTTAGCCAATATCATATTCTCGATCTAATGGAAAAAGATTTAGGACATCAGATGAACATAATCCTAAAGCAGAAGCAGAGTTGTTCATTCATAAAAAAAATTACAGTCAAAGAACCTCGGGTGACAACTTTTGGCTTGTATCAATGACAGGATAAGTGTTGCTCGCGAAAATGTCCGGCCAATAAATCCAAGTTATTTTCTACTCATCGTATATACGTATCGGTTTTAACATATTTAGTTGACGCTTCACGCCATGATGGATCTGGAGCTCCAGTTCTCTCCATTTAACTCGATCGTCTTCCGTTACATACAGAAAATCGTTTAAGATCCTCCATTTGATCATGCCACATAAGGTAGGGCCTTTTATACCGAATTGTACCCCCAAAATGGATTTGAAGCCTTTCGAGACGGTAGAATGATCCCCAACCGCTCAATATGTCCTGACATTCAGAACCGATGAATTCTGGTCCTTCTAACAAAGTCAATGTCGCTACATAGACTATTTAGTTCATCGTTTCCATTTTGACCCATTTTTAATCAAGCCCATGCTTTCGTAACGTACAGTGTGACTGAGATGCAAGGTTCCCTATTCGTAGCTTGTGAAAGAAAATTGTTCTGCATTAGCTTTCTTAGTCTAAAAAACTATCGACTGAAATGTTTATTTCGCTGTTTTAATTTGCAATGACCCTTCAAAGTCTTGGTTTTCCGTTGTGCTGTCAGTATTGTGGGTGTCCTTTTTTGACGACACTATATTGTCTTACGTTCATGCAACCAAATCTCATCTTAGCCGCTGATGTTACAATGGCCGCAATAACTGCTCGTTGACTTCCGCCGTATGCGAGAAGTTGTGCATAGCTGATATAATGCGCCTCTGATATTGGCCTGTGTTTTAACGAGGATATTGTTGAAGAAATCAAATCTCAGCGTGTCACCATTGCTTGATACAATTGCTTTCGAGTTATATTAAGCTACCTTTATTGAGCAGCTGGGGGCCTGCGCGACGATCGATCGGGGACTGTCCTATAACTTCGATTGGGCCATCAGCGCAACAATCAAGTTCGTAGCGAAGTGCTTGCCCTACCTACCAGTGGTAGTTCCCGGTAACTGCATGAGTAAACCCCTAATCCTGCAGGCTAAAATGGCAGGGGCATGTTCGGCCAGTACCATAATACTGGACTCATAGGGCTCACAACCCTATACGGAAAAGATAAAAGAGATGTGACGAACCAACTAATGCCCTCGGATAAAAACGGATTCACTGTCGACGACCTTTCTAAACGTTTAAAGGACAATGACCTTCGGATCTGCGCGTAGAATGCTTGGACTTTAACAGTCCACATGCCGCCGAACAATAAGCAGAGGCTCTTGACGAATATTACAGCCATCCAGGAAGTGCGATGGGATGGACCGTACAAAAAGAGGATGAAGAGCTCTGATATATACTATGGTGAATCAGGGCTTATTCGGATGCGGATTTGGCTTATGCGGAAGACTTCGGCAAGTAGTCTTGAGTTTCCGACATGGCTAACATAAGTCTAACATGCGTCCATAGCTCTACGGAAGACAAGGACAAGGGCATTAAAGAATGCTTCTACGAGCTCCTTAATAATACTTAAGATACATACATACTCGTATTAACAATGTCCGAAGTATGACGTTAAACTCGTACTAGGCGATGATAACGCTAGGATAGGATAGACAGTTGGTAAACATAGTCTATGCGACACCATATTCGACAACAGACTCAGGCTTATCGACTTTGCGGCGGGAGAAAATATCACTATAGCAACCGCATGGTTTCCTCATCTCAATATACACAAGGGGACATGGCGGATTTCCCAAGCGCCACAACAGGGACGAACTACTGGGAGAAAATTTGACTTAGAAAAATGAAATTGCAATCCTTGCCGAACGCGTATCCCAAAATCTCCCAACAACTTCTATGACGCCAGCATCAAATACCGAAGACCAGTGGGAACGCTGCCAACACGCCATCAGAGACGCTGCAAGTGACGTGCTGGGTTTTACCCGACCACTACAAAGAAATCCCTGGCTTGATAAAGAATGCCGGTTAGCAAACACGTAAACGGAACGCATCAAGTCAAGACGCGTACAGAAGCCTGTAGAGATGAAGAAGGAAACCTTGTAGTAGAGCCCAATGCTAAAAATAAGAAAAAAACTTTTTCTGCAAAGAAGACCAACATCCAACCAACATTTAACTTAGGAGAAGATAGCCAAAACTTTAGTCCACCTGACCAGGACGAAGTAAGGATAGCAATATCTGAGGTAAAATCCAACAAAGCAGCAGGATCTGCCGATTTACCGGCCGAGATATTCAAAGCTGTTGGAAATGATTTGGAGAGCATACACCATCTCATTTTTTAGGTCTAGTCACAAGAGTGTATGCCTGATGAATGGAATCTTGCCCAATACACAAAAAAGGAAACCCTCTCAACTGCGTCAACTACAGAGGTATAAATCTCCCCCACATCGCATACAAGATCTTTTCTGCCATATTGTGTGAACGTCTAAAACCACTCATCAACAACTTGATGGCTTCTGCCTAGGAAAGTCTGCAATCGACCAAACCCTCCTGGAAAAAAAATCTAGAAGTCCAAATCGGTACCCACCATCTTTTCATCGATTTTAGCCCCGCATATGCCAGCATTTATAGAGACGAGCTATGATTATATAGAGCCCGATCATCTCTGCCAAACTCGTTCGTCTGTGCGGAATGACGATTGAGAGCGATTGATGCTCCCTCAAAGTCGGTAACGGCTTCTTTAACACCACACTTGAAAGAATTGTGCGAAACTCACAAGTGAACGCTGGAGGCATAATCTTTCAAAAATCTGTACGACTACTAGCGTACACCGATGATATTGACATAATTGGCAGAACTCAGTGGGCTGTCACCAGTGCGTTCGCTAGTAGTGAAACGGAAGCTGGCAAAATGTGGTTAGCGGAAAATGAAGGAAAACCAAGTATTTATACGCTGTCAACAAAAAGTGGAACACAATATCGACGAATTAGATAGAATATCACGCTCGACAGCTATAATTTCAAGGTACTAAGCGATTTTGCCGATCTCGGCTCTGCTATAAATTCTGCCAACAACACCTCAACGGAAATAAGACAAAGAATCATTCTTGCAAATCGCTGTTTTTTTGGGTTAAGAAGGCAATTGAGTAGTAAGGCCCTGGGTCGAAAAACTAGGGAAACTGTGTATAAGACCTTGATCATCCCAGTCCTACTTTATTGTGCTGAGGCATGACGTCCATCGGAAACGGATGAAGATATCTTCAGTTGTTTCGAAAAAAATTCTTCGTTTGACGGACTTTGGAGCATATGATTCAACGGCGAACTATATGCGCTGTAAAGTGACATCGACTTAGTTAGAAAACTGCGAATTAGTCGCCTGAAATAGCAAGGACCAATGCTCCGGCCCGCAGAGTCTTCGAATCTTACCCGTGGGAACAACGCAATATAGGGGATCTTATCTTAGGTAGCACGCACAAGTGTAAAGTGACCTCAACCAACTTGGAGTGCGCAACTGGAGGTAGTTAGCTAAACACCACGTTAGCTGGGCTTCATCCCGAATTATAGCTCCACCTAAGTTTGTAACTAAGTTATTGAGCAGTGAGCATCTTCAATTTCCATCCAAGAGGACAAGTTCCACTTTGATTCCAAAACTAAATGTAGCTCTATATAGCTCGACTTAACAAAAGCTGTCATATTCAGTCTTCAAATCAATGAACAATTGGAAGGGTTAAGCACCGATTTGAAGTTCCTAAAGTATTTCCAAGACTTATCGTGTGAATGCTCGTATCTGGTCAACGCTGAATTAACTAGGCTACAGCCATACTGATGATGACCTATCCGATTGTTCATATAGGGCAATGGTTCCCAACCCATGGGTCGCGACCCAAAATTGGGTCGCCAGGCCATTTTAAATGGGTCGCGAGCACAAATTGACATTGACACTTTGATTTGAAGTTGAAAAAAAATCTCGAAACCTGAAAGAAATTCTTTATATTGGGTATATAACGTGCGTTTTTTTTTTTCAAAATTTGAACGTTTATTTAAGAAAAACATGTACAATAGTATTATTCAAAGTATTGCCCATCTGAAACTATGACTTTTTCCCATCTTTCTGGCAATTTGTGGATCCCATCTCAAAAGAACTGCGCCGGCTTGGCAGCCAAGAATGAATCAAGCCAATTTTTGATATTCTGCTCTGATGTGAATCGTATTTCAGTGAGGGCGTTCTGCATCGACCGGAACAAATGGTAGTCAGAAGGGGCAAGGTCTGGGCTATAAGCTATAAGGCGGGTGGGGTAAGACTTCCCATCCACTGTTTTCCAAATAGTTCTTAACCGGAATAGCAACGTGGGGCCGAGCGTTGTCATGATGGAAAATTATTACCTCGTATCTGATCGCATATTCCGAGCGTTGGTCGTTTTTTGGCCACTGCTCTCTTCAAACGGATTAATTGTGTTCGGTAGCATTGTCCATTGATGGTTTCACCCGGTTTTAGCAGCTCATAATATAGCACACCCATCTGATCCCACCAAATACGGGTTTCACATATGATTTTTTGCGCTTGGGGTTGTCGTAATGGATCCATTTTTCATCACCAGCAACAATCCGATGCAAAAATTACTTCCTTTTGTCGCGATCCAGCAGCATTTCAGACATGCAAAACCGCCTTTCGACGTCTCTCGGCTTGAGTTCATGTGGAACCCAATTTCCTTGCTTTTGAATATATCCAGCTGCTTTTAAACGTTTTGAAATGGCTGCTTGAGTGCCACCCAAAGATTCTGCGAGCTCTTCTTGTGTTTGGCAACAATCTTCATAGAGAGAGTAATGCTTCCAGTTCTTCATCTTCAAACTTTTTTGGCTGCCCAGGACGTTCATCGCCTTCCAAGCCAAAATCACAACTTTTAAATCGTTTAAACCACTTTTGGCACGTTCGCTCAGCTAGCGTATGTTCACCATAAACTTCCACCAAAATACGATGACTTTTGGCAGGAGTTTTCTTAATATTAAAGTAATGAAGAAGAACTCCCCGCAAAAACACTTTTTCAGGCACAAAGTTCGACATATTTGAGTGAAAAAAAATTATTGTTGTTTACGCTTCAAATGAATGACATATACTGGAATGACGTACAATGATAGTAGTTTTCCAACGCATGTTCCAATGGAATAATAACAATGAAATAATACAAGTTACGCCATCTCTTAGCAAACCGCACGAATTAAGTTATAGACCCAATGTATGTGCCTCGAGGTTGGGCAGAATGTTATCATAACTAGCACGCTTTTCTAACACCATAACACTTACAAGTCGGCATGACAGTTACTTAGACAAAATCAAGACTAATATTCCTGATATCTCAACGTTTCGAAGAGCTAAAGTGCATTCGGTCCACTTCCTTGTTTTAGTCAAGGCTTGAATGCGAATACATCGAAGAATAACTGTGAAGGGATTTTACATTCTACGGTTACAATTGCAATAGACTGCACGAGCGGTTTTATATCTAGTCCTAATAGATTCCATGCTGCTAGCATCAAATATAGAAGACCAGATCAGGTGAGATGATCCTCCAAAGAGGGCTGATAGCTAATTGCAATAAACACAGGGGACGTGAGGAATATAGGCTTCTCAGAAAGAAAAACAAAGAAGCATAGAATCGTTGGATTAATCTCATGGAGGAAATAAGCTCAACAGTTTTCCTAAAAGGTAAAGCAATCTGATAAAATCCTGAAGAGAAACACAACGAGGAGTCATAGCGGGCTTAAAATTTGTACGCATTCCTCCTGGACACCGTATAATGGCGAAGACCGCTACCATTCCATTGTCAGGTAGAATGGACTACTCAAATGGATGGGTGACAACACCTCTGGTCACCCAATTAAGAAAAGGCTTGGTATCTAATCTAAGGACTAAAAAGGCTGCTGTGCCAGACGGGATTTTTGTCCCACTATTTTTGCCGTCATTCCAATAGGATGGTGAGTGGAACCTCAGCTTTGTCTGCACGAATATCATGAAGTGAGCCCATCTGAAGTCTAACATACTACTTGAAGTATTGTTACCCTATATCAGTGGTTCCCAACCTTTTCTAACTGGCGACCCAAACTGACTTTTAGCAAAAATTTCGAAACTCAATGTATTTAAAAAACTAATGAATGCTAAAAATAGTGAGCATACGTTACAGATTGTGGTAAGAATTTGGTAAGGATTTAGTTTCTTTAATTTTTAAGAATAATTACAATACAAACTTTTATAAGTAAAGCCCAAATTTTATTTATTTGAAAAGAGAAAATTATACACATATAATAAATTTGTATACATTTATATACATATGTCGTTCTTTACATCCAGCTTATTCCTAGATTTGATTTTAATGTTTACAAGGGTAGAAAATCCAGCCTCCCAAAGGTATGCTGAAACAAATGGTATTGATAAATTTAAGGCCATATTCGCTAAGTTAGGGTAAGTTTCTCATACACTCCACCAAAACTCAGTCAATGACTTTGCTCCAGAATTATCTTTGGTAAAAGAATTATTTTTCAACTCAATGAATTCGTCTTGAAGGGTATCCGGAATGTCAGAAAGGATATCGGATTGGTGTGAGCTGAACAATGCACAAATCACGGAAGTATGTAGTGACCTCCTGTTTTAAATGATTCAAGTGGTTGATAATTAGATTTTCCAATTTTTTTTGGGAATATCCTTTCCTTGTTTCTAGTGTTGTGCTGAATTTGTGAAGCATTGCTACATTATGTTCAGTTACCTTACTACTCCAGTTTGAGTTTTTCAACAAAAAATTTCAACTGGTCCTTACATTGAATGATGTTGGTGTTCTGTCCTTGCATTTTAAGGTTTAATTTGTTGAGTTCTTCAAATAAATCTGCCAAATATGCGACTTTAACGCACTACTTAGTCATAATTCTTCAATTTGTTTGCAAACTCGTTTTTTTTTTTTGAATATCTAAAAATATTTTAATTTCTTCTTTCAGTTCAAAGAAACGATCAACGGTATTTCCTCTTGATAACCACCGCACATTTGAGTAAAATAACAGATTTTGATAAACGGCATCCATGTCGGCACAGAGTTCTTTGAGCAAATGACTGTTAAGAGCACTCGATTTAATGTAGTTAACAATATGTACAACGTCATCTAGGACTTCCTTCAGAACCAGCAGAGTCTTTGTTGCAAGTGCCTACCTGTGAATCATACATACAATGGGTCCCAATTGCTTGAGGACCAACTTCTTTTATTTCCGTTTGGAATCCTGATTTTGAGCCAAGGATAGCAGGAGCACCATCATCAAAAATATCAGAAACTAAAGAAGAGTTTCTGTTTTGTGAACCGTTCAGCTGAGCACGAATCAACAGTCCGTTGATTCGTCAATTTGTGTTGCAAAATATGGTGATGCCTATATTTCAGCAATTACTTGGATCTTAACGTCCAACGACATATCCTCAATGCGTCTGGATACTGTGTTGTTTGATAACGATATTTGCCTCATTTTATTTTCAGAAGGTTCACCAAGAACAAGTTTACCCGATTTAAGAATGCAGGGCTTCAATAAAGTTTCACCGATGGTGTGCGGTTTCTTGTTTTTGGCTATTTCCAATAAAACTTCATATGAAGCTTGAGCTACTGCTGAATTTTATCGCTGAAAACTTCCTCCGCTATCCAACCTCTGTTTCCGAACAGAAGCTTGATGACGTTGGAAGAAGGCAAAGTCCTTATCAATATGTTCTGGGTAATTAGTTTCCAATTGACGCTTTAGTTTTGAAGGTTTCATGGATTACGCACTGAGAACTACACTGCAAAAAACACATTAAGGTTTTTCGATGCCATTTGAGATCAAAGATGTGAAACTGAATTTCAAATAATCTTCACAATATTTTCGTTTCGACATTGCACCTGATATAAAAAGTTGAATATCTAATCGTACAACGCCGTAACTTCACAAAATATATTCAGTGAAACAAGTAGATTTGAACCTGGTCCTTTTTTAATAACCATACTAATAGTATTTAAAAATAAAAAGTACAAGAAAACTTTCAGTTTCTTACCTTTTTGGCACAGAGTTTGTACAAAGATAAATAAGTTTATTTATTATTAGAAAAAACAACAGCACTTGGACTCTGACTGAACTGCAAATGCAAACAAATAACCACTTGATTGCAAAATTGAAATTTAGTTCAATGTAAATTCTCGTCTCACATTTGAAAGGTTTCATAAAAAAAAGGAAAACAGAGCACCCAACGACACAACTAACAGATCTCACAAACTTTTACTTGAGTTTCTTACTTTTTTTTTTTACTCTCCTACTTAGAATGGATAATACTATTTAACGTATTGGGTCTATAACTTTGTGCGGTTTGCTAAGAGATGGCGTAACTTGTATTATTCCATTGGAACATGCGTTGGAAAGCTACTGTCATTGTACGTCATTTCAGTATATTTCATTCATTTGAAGCGTAAACAACAATAATTTTTTTTCACTCAAATATGTCGAACTTTGTGCCTGAAAAAGTGTTTTTGCGGGGAGTTCTTCTTCATTACTTTAATATTAAGAAAACTCCTGCCAAAAGTCATCGTATTTTGGTGGAAGTTTATGGT
The DNA here is from genome assembly GCA_963966105.1 of Volucella zonaria. Lineage (NCBI taxonomy): Eukaryota > Metazoa > Arthropoda > Insecta > Diptera > Syrphidae > Volucella > Volucella zonaria. Next base: position 313,013,182 of record OZ014530.1, on the reverse strand, counting down.
GAACAAGTGGTTTGCACGATTTAAAAGTGGTGATTTTGGCTTGGAAGACGATGAACGTCCTGGGCAGCCAAAAAAGTTTGAAGATGAAGAACTGGAAGCATTACTCTATGAAGATTGTTGCCAAACACAAGAAGAGCTCGCAGAATCTCTGGGTACCACTCAAGCAGCCATTTCAAAATGTTTAAAAGCAGCTGGATATATTCAAAAGCAAGGAAATTGGGTTCCACATGAACTCAAGCCGAGAGACGTCGAAAGGCGGTTTTGCATGCCCGAAATGCTGCTGGAACGCCACAAAAGGAAGTCATTTTTGCATCGGATTGTTACTGGTGATGAAAAATGGATCCATTACGACAACCCCAAACGCAAAAAATCATATGTGAAACCCGTATTTGGTGGGATCAGATGGGTGTGCTATATTATGAGCTGCTAAAACCGGGTGAAACCATCAATGGACAACGCTACCGAACACAATTAATCCGTTTGAAGAGAGCAGTGGCCAAAAAACGACCAACGCCCGGAATATGCGATCAGATACGAGGTAATAATTTTCCATCATGACAACGCTCGGACCCACGTTGCTATTCCGGTTAAGAACTATTTGGAAAACAGTTAATGGGAAGTCTTACCCCACCCGCCTTATAGCTTATAGCCCAGACCTTGCCCCTTCTGACTATCATTTGTTCCGGTCTATGCAGAACGCCCTCACTGAAATACGGTTCACATCAGAGCAGAATATCAAAAATTGGCTTGATTCATTCTTGGCTGTCAAGCCGGCGCAGTTCTTTTGGGATGGGATCCACAAATTGCCAGAAAGGTGGGAAAAAGTCATAGCTTCAGATGGGCAATACTTTGAATAATACTATTGTACATGTTTTTCTTACATAAACGTTTAAATTTTGAAAAAAAAAAACGCCAATATTAGAACAAATACGTTTCCAGAACTCGTCCCGTGCAGGCAATACTTTTCGTTTGTGTCGCCAAAGACGCTCTCCTTCCCTAACTGGCCATTTAAATGATCAAGGACGACCTCAACTTGATGTCTTAGTTTTTTGTGATGGCAAATCGGCATCCGAAATGAGGTTGTTTCTGTTCTTAATAACAATTATCGTAGAAAATTTCTAAAGATGTATAGGTTTCTTCTACTCAGCCCACTCAATCCTTATCCTCTACTTTTATATTTATGTCTACTTTGTAGCGGCAAGGAGTCTACACTAATTATTCGGCTAGATGTGAACAATTAAGAGTCCAAATATCCTGCGGCATAGCCAAAACTTATTACTCATACTCGAGGCTATTTATCACCTCATACTATACTGTGTTTTACGTCGTCGTCCTCAACCAGATCACCCAGAGAATAGTGTAACTACGTTGTATAAAAGCAGACACCGGTTCGATGTGAGTGCCAAAAATCCTCACATCCTTAAATTATGTCGAAGTACCTATCTCAATTTCATGTAAAGGTAAAAGTGTTGTGTCACATTTTCACGGTCGGACTCAGCATTCTGGAAAGTTAAAAAAAAAAAAAAATAATCTTCATAACACAGACCTTCAGCTCTATGAATATACGCATGTTAAAGATGTCCCTACCATAAGGTCAATTACTCTATCTACAGCCAGTAGTTACTGTGGACATCTTGAAAACTATACAATCCCTCCCTAGCTTGACTGGAAAAAAGCCAGTAAAAATTTGTGTTATTACTGCAATTGTCTAGTCCCCGCCAAAATAACATGGTCGACTAGAAAGCGCACCCCTTCTAGCCATCCCAGTATCTACTCGCAAGACAAGTCCAATATCACCGACAGAGAAACTTAATGGTGTTAGAAGTAGTAAGGACTATTCTGGAGTACATACATATACTCGTATGTGTATGCCGAAACATTGGAGTATTCAAATTGGCGTGGGTCCTTTCGTTTTAACCAAACCTACCTTCTTAAGCGAATGGATATCCTTATGCATAAACAGAGAGATATATTTTCTCATTTTTTGGTAAGAAAAAGTCCTTGTCTGAGTGTTCTCATTATCTAAATTTAGTTCGCATCGAACAGATTTGTTTTATCCTCATTTCGTTGGCAATAAACCAATTTAGTGCCATCATCCCTTCTGGCCTCCATCGCATCCCCAAAGCAAATTCCAATTTAGCTTAGTCCCCGCAATTTCATAATTTCCATATTTTTATGTGAATCTCATAAAAAACACCATCAGCCTAAATTGGGGCTGTAAAACTTTTATGCTCTTGTACTCTCATTCATCCTCCTTAAAAAAAAAAAAAAAAACAAAAAACAAGGACATCCACCTACCCTTGCAAGGATCTGAGACTGAAACAACCCAAACCACAAACATCTATCAACTACGGGAGAAGAGAGAGAGAGCAAAAGTCCCGCTCACGTCTTCCATTATAATGCCAACGTTTATTTCTGCTGGTTGCCAAACTAAATGAGGGGGTGTCGGTTTGTTGGTGATGTATACCAGTTCCAATAAACAAAACACTTTGTCTGCAATACAACAACATGGTACATGATGCGGGGGGATAAATCATCGCAATCATCACGTTCAATTACCCCCGAGGGTGGATTTATTGTAAATGGGGACGGAGATGTAATGATTTGTCGTAAAAAAACCAACAGAATAAGTAAAATGATCCAAAGACCAAAATGAAACATTTGCCCTTGTGCTATTGTGTAGGTGTGTGTGTGTATGTTTTGAATTGTCACCCCTGAATAATGACGTGACATGCGGGTGGCGCGCAGTCATTTAAGCGTTTGGTGGTAAGTGGATCATGTTAAGAGTAATGATTGTGCGAATGAACAAGAGGGGATTGTGGCACATGTCATGTTTTTGGAATTGTTTTTCGAAAAGTTGTATCTGTAGGTACATGCCTACATGGAGATTGAGGACCGAAAACTGGAGAGGAGGAGTAGTAAGATATCCAATTTGTCAGTCATCATTAGTAGTGCGGTTACATATTAAATGTGAGAGTAGAAGAAGTGGACATCTTGTAATAGTTGTCAACGAGTGAGCCCGTACAGAGGTGTAATGCTCAAATGAAATAACATGAGGATTAACTACGTGTACGAGTACATACATATTAAGCAAACATTCAGTATCTCTTCGTTAGATTTGACATAGTGAATCGCTATAAATGATGAACAAATGCAACATGAAGATGTAAGCTATACTCGCTGACTTTCATTTTTTGACTAACTTGATTTGTCTACTCAACGCTAATCACTACTGGGTATCGTCGGTTCAATTCACTACCAACAGATACAATAGATAGCGGGTTGTGGGTGTGAATTTTGTTTGTGTGCTGTTTCGTATTGTTGTAAGGGCATAACACCTACAACAATTTGAGTCGGTAAACCAGCTCTGAATTTTTACTTCACAGCTGTGCTGTTCAGGAATGTAGAGTGGATATTGCTAATATTCACGGGCTAAAAAGTAATCATTTTCCGCGTACGTCCACGTTTTTAAATTCAGACCAGCTGTTTCGGCAATTAGTGAAACACAGGTAGATCTAAGCCCACATCTCTCAGATCACTTTGATCTGAAGCTACCTGGCTACGAACTAATGCCACTATTCTTGTCTTATCGCGGTCTCGCCATTTACGTGCGTATTGATGTAACTTACCAAACTCCACAACAATGTAGTTAATGTTCCAATCCGGAATTCAATTTCATGTGGTTAAAATTCCGTCTCCGCAAGCAAATTATCCACTACCGCTTTATTTACAGAAGCCTCAAACTGGAGAGCAATTTGACTTTTAACGAATTCGATGCGCTATCTGGCTCCATTCAACGAATTGTATCCCTGTATCCTCATACTGAAATCGTTATTACGGGCGATTTCAATATACACAATTCTGGGTGGCTTCGACATTCGGGGCAGACAACACCCAAAGGACGGTGTGTTGCGATCTTCGCTGCGGGAAATAACTTAACCCAGATAGTCATACCACCAACACCCTGAACATGTTTTTAACTTCTCAACCTGACAAATACAAGGTCAATGAGCTATCCCCTCTAGGCTCGTCGGACTACTGTGTCACATCAGCTAATTCCTCGTACACCGAACACACAGTTAGAAGAAAGATTCCTAAAAGAACCGTATAGAAATACGAGAAAGCCGCTGCTGATATGATCACAGACACCATTCCCATTGGAATGAGAAACTTTATGTCTCATCGGATGAAGAGTATCAAACCAAAAAAAAACGCATGGTACGACTCGAGCTGTAAAGAGGCTGTCGGGGTTAGAAAAATGTTTTTTTTCGGTCCTTCAAGACCAACCCGACAGAGGAAAACCAAAAAAAGTTTAAACGAACCAAGAATGAGTGCAAAGCCTTTCTTAAGCGTGTGCAACTTCAATACGACCAAAAGCTGAGGCAAAAAATGTTACAATGTCCCAAAGTTAGAAACAATTTTTGGTCGTTCGTCAAAAATTTTTAGAAATTCTGCCTCATCCTCCATCCCAACGCACATTTACAATGACATTCCAGCACGCTTTCCGGCCAGCTCGACACTCCCAGATTGTGCCTTGTCTCTGCCTACACTTGAGTGCGTCGAATCTTCTACGGGACGAATCCACTTTCGCACTCGTGAAGTAGTAAGAGGTCTTAAAGATCCAAACATTCATAAATCCGCTGGTGCAGATGGAATATCTTCACTTCTTCTGAAGAGATGTTCTTCCTCGCTGGCAAAACTACTGCGTAAGCTTTTTCATCAATCCTACTCTTTAGGATGATGGAAAACAGCATTTGTCCAGCCCGTCCCTAAAAAAGACGAATCTTCTTCTCTCTCCTCCTACAGACCCATTGCACTTACGTCCCTTCTCACCAAGCTCATGGAAACGCTGATAAATTTTCAGCTCATGAAATATCTCGAAACACGAAAACTTCTCAATCACCGGCAGTACGGTTTTCGTAGCAACAGGTCCACTGGTTCACCGAAAAGTGGAACCAAAGTTTACATCAATCTGGCGAAAGCAAGATAGTTGCACTTGATATTTCTAAGGCAGAGTTCGGCATCAGGCTCTTTTGTCGAAAATGCGTGCTTTTGGGATCGATGACTCTTTTCTTGAATGGATTAGAAATTACCTTTCGGAACGTTCAATTCAACTTGTCTTGGATGGTTTCAAGTCTGATGTTCACAAAATAAACCCTGGTGTGCCCCAGGGCTCCGTTCTGTCTGCTAGTTTCAATCCGATATATTCCTTTGATGACGACAATACTCTCTGCTTTTCATGTTCGTTCCCGGACTCATGCCCCTGCTCTTCGGCTTTAGAACGGGAACGGCGGCGTATGTTTAGCTCATTAAATTCTGATGTTAAGAGCATAGCTAATTGGGGAACCACTAACACACAGCCGTTATCCATGATTGGCACTTGCATCGTCGAAACCGAGAAACTTTCCATTTTCGGTATGTGTGTCAATGAAAACTTACGTTGGAATGACCACATATTCGGTGTCGTTAAAAATGCTGCGAATTGTTTAGGTTTCCTCAAGCGATGTAGGAAATACTTCACCCCTCTGATCAGGCCTCAATATATAAGGCGTTTATCCGCCCGAAATTTGAGTACAATGCCCACATCTGGTAGGGTCCGACATCTCTACACCTGCTAAATAGGATTCAAAACCATGCGATAAAGCTCATAGATGATACTATCTAATATCACTCTAACAATGGACACCCTCGAACACCGACGTAATGTCTCTTGTCGTACTCTGTTTTATCGTTATTTCCACCACCAGTGCTCCATAGAAATCGTCAGGAATATTCCGCCCCTTTAAACTTTTAACCGTAACACCCGTATCGTATCGCTATGAATGCTCATCAGTACACTCTCAAGCCCACTTTCGGACTTTCTCTAAAATATCGTGATTCATTCCTGAGCAGTACATCTCGCTTATGGAATGCCTTGCCCAGATCTTTATTTCCTAGCCATTATAACCTTCAAACATTTAAAACCAACGTTCACGGGTACCTCTCTTTCTGTCCTCCCTGATTTTCCTTCGCTGCGCTGTGTGCAAGCATTTTAAGGGTACTTAAATTCTTTAGATGTTTTCTACTCCTTCGACAAGGATTTGAACATCATAACGTTTCATGATAAGTATCTATAGAGACAAGCTACACAGAGCAATGCCTAGTTTTGGCTGGTATGCCAAACTGAGGATAACTACTAACGGTAAAGAACTCATCGAGCCTATTGCTGTCAAAAAAGGATTTAAACAAGGTGATGCGCTGTTATGCGATGCTTTTAATATAATTCTTGAAAGTAGAGTGCAAGATTCACTCGTCATTACCAGAGTTGCAATCTTTCAAAAGTCCGTCCAATTACTCGCATATCGCCGATATTGACATAATCGGAAGAAGGCAGCTAGATGTCAGCGGCGCTTTCACTAGTATTGAAACAGAAGCGGCGAAGATGGGTTTAACAATCAATGTGGGCAAGATAGGACAAATAGGACACCCTCGACAGATATAACTTTGACGTAGTTTATCTACCGAGGCTTCGGTATCAAATCAAACAATGATACCAGCGCTGAGATTAAACGAAGCAAAGCCCTCTCTCGAACAGATATCTCTTGTGTTTTACATAGGTACCTGCCGTGAGGGCTTAAGCCTACGGTGCGTCTTCGCACAAGACATCAAAACAATGCGTTGATAAGCGCCCTTCGGGTAGTACAAGTACTACCACCAGTACCAGATTCGAACTTCCCCTTTGGTGAAGGGTCGAGGCCTATTCTGTGGGTCATGGTACCCGGTTGCAATGCAACTCCACATCGAGCAGACCAATTGGTTCCATAGCAATTCCATGGTTTAGCACAGATCGTAGTAGACTACACATATGCTAAGCCATGAGATGTCCAAGCACCATTAGTTCTATTCTCCCCGCGATTTTGGATACAAACCTACAGCCACCACGATACTCCCATAAGGGGGCCAACTCCTAGGTCAGGCCGGAACCATAGTTCCGGGGGCTCCTGACTTCCCGTGGTACCAGAATATAGCTTCCGGACGAGCTACGCAACCTTGAGGTTACTTCCAGTTGGACACCTCATTGCCCAGGACTGGCGGCCTTTCAACAACTTGAACAATCAATTTAAAATCCTATGATCTACCCGCTAGCTGCCTACTGCGTCTTCTATAAAATACCTCTTTTGCAAAACTACGGGTTCTTTCGAACCGTACGGTATCAGTGATAATTCCACTGACATCGTAGGTCTCACCATTAAAGGTGATGCCCATAGCCTGCAAGTTCCTTATGTCAGCGTAATAGGGACACTCACATAGCACATGAAGTCAGTCCTCATAAGTGGCTCCACATGAGCAGCTCGCAACCCCACTAAGCCCCCTCTTAACCAAGAATGCATTAAGAGAGCCATGCCCGGTCAACAAAAAGCCCAGGCTGAGGTTAAAATTCCGTTCAGGAAAAATTCTCATGGTTAGCACATCCCTTAGGAAGCCGTAAGTAACCCTGCCATTTTCGCTAGCATCCCATCTAGATTTCCATCTAGATAGAACACATGAGTGTAGCAAGGTTTTACGCTGCTTCAGGGATAGGCCATCCACTTCTTCCGGGGAAACCCAATCGCGCCCATTTAGAGGGAGACCTTTTCTGACCTTGAAAGCAATACCACGACGTATCACTTCTAGATCCAGAGGTGGCACTCCAAGCAACACCTGCATTGCCTCTGTGGAGACAGTATGGCAAACCGGTAAACATCCAAGTAAGGCGACTCTTTGGCAATCAACAGTCATAACTCTGTCGTACCATACCGATGCTCCATATATTGCACAGGCAACAAAAAGGCCATCGTATATGATACGAACAGAACGCCTGTTTGCGCCTTACCTGGCCTACAACACTCAGCATGCGTTGTCTGGTTCGAACCAGGTGAGACATGAAGTTCATACACTCACCCATAGTGACCTCAGTCACACATCTAATGCCAACGCCGTTCAAACGTATCGCAGGAGCCCGACGTCTTACATTCAATTTGCCCTTCAGCTTCATTGAGACAGTCTTATCCTGCGACACACTCACCCCAACGCTTTCTCCCCATTCAGCAACGACTGCTAGCGCTCTTCCGCCTAATACCTCGATTTCGGCCCTAGACTGGCCCTCGAGGATGAGAAGCAGGTCATCTGCGTAGGCGCAGCACCCACAGAGCTCATTTAGTCGCCGCAAGAGTGGATCCATCATCAGGTTCCAAATAAAATGACCACAGATGGACCCCTGGGGGCAACCTCTCTCAACATTAATTGAGACGCTGTCGTGCGTACTTACCACACTCGCTTTTCTGTCGGAAAAGTAGCTTCCCCAAAGCCCAATTTCCCGACAGCCCAAATCCTGCAACCTGGTTACTATTTTCTGCCAGTTCAGGTTATCAAAGGCACCTTTGAAATCAATAAAGATGCCTATAACCACACTGGCTCTGCTTCTGAGGACTCTGTCTTTTAGGAAAGACCATGCATCCTCGACACACTTGCCTTTTGTAAAGCCGAATTGGAAGGGGGACATTGGTTCCGCCATGCTCTCCGAAAACCTTTCCACCATAACCCTTTCCAATACTTTTCCTAGTACCGGAAGCAGTCTGATGCCCCGATAAGATTTAGGGTCAGACCTATTCTTATCAGTGGACTTCAGGAGCACAACCACCCTTGCCACCTTCCAATCCTTGGGGAAGTAGCTGCAAGCAATACATTTGCTATAAAGACCAAGCAGGTATTCTGGGACGGCCTTCCAGATGGCTCTCACCATCTCTCCGGTCATTCCATCCTGGAGCGAAGAAGTGAAATACCATACTCGACTTCTTCAGTCCTTAACTCCGGAGGGACCGGAGGCTCTTCATATGAAGGGTCCTCAAAGCGCTCCTCTCTTGGGAAGAACTGACCAAGCAATGCAGTAAGGCAATCTTTCCATGTGGATAAAACCGTATTATCCACACGAATGCCTTCAATGTCAGCAGTCTTTTTGGTACTACGGCAAATCTTATAGAGTTTGCCCCAGGGATCATCTCTATTGTTAGAGGCAAAGTTTCTCCAGTGAGACTTCTTTGTGCTGACAATGAGACGCTTGTACTCAGCGAGCCCTTACCGAAAGGCAATGGACAGCTGAGCCCGGTTCTCAGTGTCAGCCGCCCTAGCCCTTTGGAATAGCTTCCTTAGGTTTCTGACCACCCTTCGTTTCTCTGTCAGACAGCGGTTCCACCAACTTACCCTTTTTTGATTCGCCCTACGGCTCCTCTCAAAGAGTTCGTCGTTAACCCGCCATACGCACTCATTGATGTGCGCGATTTGCCGGTCAATGCTTAAGCTACCGTACACTTGCGGTGTCAGGGAGGAAACCTACTTGCTACCTACGCGCACCATAAGCTGCATTGTTGTCTACTATTGCGTGAGCGATCTCAAACAGCAACTCCCTCTCTCGAACAACAAAAGTGACCCTGTATAAGACCTAGTCTTGTTCAATAGCGCTGAGGTATAGACTTTATCAAAAATCGATGAAGCTGTACTTCGCTGCTTTCAGAGCAAAATTTTTCGACTGATTTTCGGTCCCATTTGCATAGACGGTGGTTGGAGGAGGCGATACAACGACGAACTGTACGGGCTGTACAGCGACATCGATTAAGCCTGAAGAGTGACGGTCCAACTACTGAAATCGGAATCGCTCCTTCATCCCTCCGTATTTATTTAGTTATTTAACTCAGCTATAGCCAGTCGCAAGCACTGGTTGGAAGAGGTTAGTCGTTGAAGTAATACTCGTATCACTTTGCAGTATGCTGAGTCTAACCGTGCAAATGTAACTGAACGCGCTGACCTGTACAAGTTACAGGTTAACTTCAGTTCATAGCTTCAGGGATTAGCAAAACAAAGCCAAAGATGAATTCGGGAACGACTTCAGACATGGATCCAGCGATAGATTCATTCAAGCCACTTCGCCATGTTTGAGCTTAGGTCATTTAGCCAGGATGTCGAAATAGAAATGGTAACGGAATAGTTTCCAGCGAACCAGCGGGATATCCTCAAAACGAGGTTGGGGTTGTGCCTTCAAGTTAACTGTCCGACGGCGGAAAACACTCAGTGTTGTGTAGCAACTAACAGCCTCGGATACGAATGATATTGCGGTTGACGTCCGCAGTAAACTAAGAACGGACAACAACTTTCGTGTTCGGACCCTTTATAGAACAGCCGGACAACCCTGAACTGTTATAAAACGGATATTACTGCTATCGAAGATCTGTGATGGAATAGACCGTGCCAAAGATGTATGAAAAACTGCGACATCTACTATGGTGATTGCTAATGAGAGGAGAAATAGCGCCTGTTTGGATGCGGATTTGTCACCGGTGTACGACTTGCACAAAAAGTTTGCAGCATCAAGCATGCAAGCGAACTGCTGATAACAAACCGCTAAATTCACAAATCTAAGCCTGATATGCCCTCATGCCCCCCCGTAAGAATTGAACTTGGCCAAAGATTGTTTCTACGAGCTTTTCGACTAAACTCATGGGCAGTGTCGTAAACATGATTTTAAGGTCGCTTTGAGGATTTTAAGTCCAAGATAGGAAAGGAGTGCATTTTTCACCACACAGTTAGGAATCCTAATCCCCGAGAACGGACTTAGACTGATCGATTTTGCGGCGACCCGAAATGCCATCATAGCCAGCACATGTTCCCTGCTCCTCAATATCCACATGGGTATTGCAATCGATCCAAGACGCAGTCGCAATATTCTTGGTGTCCGGACATTCCGAAGAGCTAACATCGACTCGGACCACTAGTTTTTGTAGCCAAGGTGCCAAATATTGGGTGGTGAAAACCTAACTAAGTACCCCACTGTTGCGGAGTAACCAAAAGTTTTTATTGTTGACGACCCAAAATAAGGTTAATGAACACAATCTGCACATGGAATGTCAGGTCCTTTTAGACTAAAGCGATTGCAACCAATAACGAAAGCATGATGCATAAAATGGATTTGTTACCGCAGCCAGAATAGAAAAACGACGACACCGAGGACAGCTTCCTGGACAAAATGTTATAAGACGCCACTTCTGAGGATAAATTCTGGCTAATAGTCTTGTTGTAGCTGTAGTGCGACGCCAGATATCTCGACAAGAAAGTACTATGCTCAAGTCTGACTTAGTGCTGGCGCTAATGTGGTGCTTTTTTTTGGCTACCACAACAAAACTTGTGGTTCAACAAAGAATTCCAGAAAGCACATCCAACAAAACAAGAAATATAGAGAGTAGTACTGCATTAAAGGACACGTGTTGCTCACAGGACGATACTTACGGTTTCCTGGAAGCAAACGAAAGTAGCAAGAAGAGCGTGCAATGAGGAGTAGATATACAGTATTGAACAAATTAGGGATGACAATTTTACCAACGGATAAAAAAAAACTTTTGAGAGATCAAGTCCGAGTTGAAGCCTTCAAAGACGAACAAGAGAGCATAAGTTCTGGTTCGCAGTCGGTGTTGAAGAAATATGGTAGAATGGCCATTCAGCTTGGTCCAACAATTTCGTCGGCACGACCTAGCCTGAGCCTACTCAACAAGCTGTTTATAGTAGCGGGTAAAGACTTGGTAAAGAGCATAAACGAACCATCAAATTTTGATAGAACAAAAGGATGCCTGGTGATTGCAACCCTGTCCTTGTTTGCCCGATCCACAAAAAGGATAACCTCTCTAAATAAATTAAAGAATTAATGGATAAACTTGGTCACCTCAGTCCTGCCATATGGTGCAGAAGCATCGACTTTGTCAAGGGTCTATGAGGTCCCGCATAGTCAGTGAATGAAGAAGAGTATGTACGAATTGCACGGCCTATAAGGCAAAATTGGTCTAGTTCGAGAAAGGTTCCAATATAAAGACTACCGCGGCTGTGAGATGCATTGTACTTAGAATCGATGGACACCAGTCTTCTAGCTACAGAATGTTCGAATGCACTCCGAGATATGGGGTAGTAGAGAGAGGTGGTAGGTGGTTCGCACTGGTGGTAAACGACTTTAACCAATGGGCGTGCGTAACAGAAAGCAAATCGAATGCTTACGTGAGTTACAAAATGCAAGTCAGCAGACTTGCAGACGGCACATTTATGTTGCTTCGCAACGAATAACAAAAGTGTCAATTACATTCCGGTGTCAACGTAGTTTCATTTCTCCATTCGTTAATAAATATAATTCGTGCGCAGTCGGTGTGTTTCTTCTAAATTGGAAGATATTTAAAATTGCGTCGAGTCGAGATAAGCGTGACAATCGCTCACTGCTAACCGAGAGATATTTATAAATAACAACATGGAGCGGATGATGTAAAGCATGGTGAAAGCACTTAACAACATAGCCGCTGTTCAAAAGCAACAACAGGACTTCCAGCAACAACTTAATCAGAGGAGACCAGAACCCACAGAGAAAACTATTTCTTACACAAAGGCGTTTTCCGGTGAGAAAGACGAGCTGACCCAATTCCTTACTTGTGTGGACACCCATCTAACAGCCGTTCCTGATAACCGAAAGGCGGAGGTGTTTAGGACGATATACAACATCAAGATCGTGGAGACAGCAAATAGTATTTTGTATATGACGCCGATAACAACGTGGGAAGACACCAAGGGTCATCTAATACAGCATTTTCGTCCCATCGTGGATTTTAACGGCATATTACTTAAAATTAGTAACCTGAAGGTAAATAGTATCTTAGAACTATGTAATAAGTTAGATTTACTGTTAAAAGAAGCCGAGATTGTTAATTCTGTAAAGCACTTAATGGTACCAAAAATAAAAGAATTAACAATCGATCAGCTATCGACAGAAATTAGGAATGAATTTGATATGAAAGCAATATTGTCCATCTTGCGTTCATACATTCCACATAGTGCCTGAAATTTAAGGAAATTTAACAAAAATAATTCAAATAATTTCCAAGTTGACAAGCATTCGAGAAATGTCGACTCAGAGAGAGCTAGCAATGATGGTGATAATAGATCATCACAAAATAGAGCTCCAGAACAGAGAGGGTAGCAAAATAATTCTAACACGTACCAGAACAATGATAGGCAATATAGAAATCAGAGTAACAATTCAGGGCAGGGCAGAAATAGTAATAATAATGGATCTAGCCAGTCGAGACAGATGTCTCTTGTGTTTTACGTAGGTACCTGCCGTGAGGGCTTAAGCCTACGGTGCGTCTTCGCACAAGATATCAAAATAATGCGTTGATAAGCGCCCTTCGGGTAGTACAAGTACTACCACCAGTACCAGATTCGAAGTCGTGTATAAGGCACGAACTTCCACTTTGGTGAAGGGTCGAGGCCTATCTAATACCTCAGTCATTCTGTGGGTCATGGCACCCGGTTGCAATGCAACTCCACATCGAGCAGACCAATTGGTTCCATAGCAATCCCATGGTTTAGCACAGGTAGTAGTAGACTACACATATGCTAAGCCATGAGATGTCCAAGCACCATTAGTTATATTCTCCCCGGGATTTTAGATACAAACCTACAGCCACCACGATACTCCCACAAGGGGGCCAGCTTCTAGGTCAGGCCGGACCCATAGTTCCGGGGGCTCCTGACCTCCCGTGGTACCAGAATATAGCTTCCGGTCGAGCTTCGCAACCTTGAGGTTACTTCCAGTTGGGCACCTTACTGCCCAGGACTGGCGGCCTTTCAACTATTTTACACTGAATTTATAATCGACCCGCTAGCTGCCTACAGCCAGTCGAGACAGCATTAATCCCAAACATTTAATCCTTCAGGACAGGCGAGGAATAATAGTCAGAATCCGCAACCGATGGAGGTAAATTCCGTAGGAGCTAATACTGCTAACGAAAGTGTACCTACATTTAGTGGGGAGAATCACAGTATAGAGCCGACGGATTTTCGGAATTAAGCCTCGGGAACAAAATATTTTGTAATCTTACGATAGGTAATATTAAATATAAGGCTGATGTTCCCAAAGAATTTTGGATGAGTTCTAATAGTAAGTTAAAATGGTATAGAGATAAAGACTATGATCTTCTTTTGCGAATGGACATTATTAGAAAAAACGTAGCTGAATTAAATATAAGCAGGAAAATAATGAATTTAGTAAACACTGCTAGTTTAAAGGTATATTCAAAGACTACGCGAAAATAGACTGTTATGAATTAAATTACTTCACATCTCACAGTCAAATAGAAAGAGAAGAAATAACGAAAATATTGAAACAGTATGAGAGTTTAATCTATAAAGAAGGGGATAAGCTTACAAATACGGATTCAATCATGCATGAGATCAGAACGACCACTGATCAACAAATTAATTCAAGGCTTTATAGACTGCCTCCGAAACATGAAGAAGAAGTTCGGAGACAGGTTACAGAAATGGAGAAGCAGGGCATTGTTAGGAAGTCGAATAGTTGATATTCTTCCCCAATAGTAATTGTTGCAAAAAAGTTAAGTAAAACAGGAGAACAAAAATTCTGACTTTGTGTAGACTATAGAAGATTGAATGATATAACGTTCGACGACAAGTACCCTCTACCTACAATAATATCGACAGTATATTAGATAAGCTAGGGAGAACCCAGTATTTCAGTACTTTGGATTTAGACAAAGGATACTATCAGATCAAGATGCATCCAAAGGATATTCATAAAACTGCATTTGTAACTCCAAACGGTTTATATGAATATGAATTTACAGGGATGCCTTTTGGCCTCAAGAATGCTCCAGCGACGTTCCAGAGGCTGATGAACGAAATACTCGTACTAAGGGAATATATAAACAAGATCTGTGTCGTCTATCTCAATGATATTCTAATATTTTCCACAAGTTTCGAAGAACATCTCCAAGCCATTACTACGATTTTCAATGTCCTTGCTAAACATAACCTGAAGGTGCAGTTTGATAAATGTTCTTTTCTTCAAAAGGACACGGAATTTTTAGGCCATATATTAACAGAAGAAGCATGAAACCATATCCAGAAAAGGTCAAATGTATAGCAAATTACAAATTGCCATCGTCGGAAAAAGAGCTAAAAGCGTTCCTTGGATTTTATCGAAAATTTGTGATGACTAGGTTTTTGAAAAAAGGTGCAAAAATAAAAATTAGCGATCCCGAATACATCCTGGCCTTTGAAACGTTAAAACAAAACATCATCAACTATCCCATACTCAGGTTTCCAAATTTCGGAAAACCATTTACGTTGTTCACAGATGCCTCGAACTTTGCAATGGGTGCTGTGCTTACCCAAGAGGGTCAGTTAAATGATCATGAACAGAACTACTCGCCTACCGATAAAGAATTCTTAGCTATTTTTTGGTCTGTAACATATTTTAGACCATATTTATGAGGAAATAAATTTAAAATCGTTACTGACCATCAACCCATAAAGTATTTGAACAAAAAATACAACGGAAAAGAGTTCTCCGCTAGAAATCAGCGATGGCTTTTTAAGTTGTCTGAGTTGAATTACGATATCGAATATCTCAGGGGAAAGGAAAATAAAGTAGCAGATTTTTTAAGCCGTATGAAAGATGTCGACCAAATAGATGAGGAAACCGAATCGAACCAGGCAACAGTTCATTCTGCCTCTGAACAACAAGCAGATCATTTTCCTATAAAAGAAGATATTGTTAATAAATGTAAAACCCAATTAATTCTAACAAATTCTGTTTTGGCACAGGAGAAGGAAATCCATGGTAGAAAAATTATTCAATTAGATATGACTAAAAATAACTCATATTGGGAAGACCTTTTCAAGAGATTGTTACAAAAGGGAATTATAACGAACTGCCGTACACCGAGTACAATAAAGTTCAACAATGTCTGATAAGTTTTTTTGGAGGAAATAAAAATATCTCGTTTATTAAGTACACGTTACGAGCTCAAGAAATCAGAACTGAGTCAGAAATTTGCAAGCAGATTTCACTTTATCATGTAAGAGAAAGTAATCACTCAGGGATTTCGGAAACTTATCACACACTTAAAAATAGATTGTATTACCCAGGACTTATGAGAGAAATTTCAAAAGTTATTGGAAACTGCCAAACATATCAGGAAGGGAAGTACGATAGAAAACCTCTCAAACCAAAATTTAAAAGATCAGAAACCCCTTCTAAAACCAATGAAATTCTGCATATGGACATTTATCATTTCAATAAGCTTTTCTTCCTTACTTTCATTGATAAGCTAACAAAGCAGGCATATGCATACAGTTTGAACAGTAAAAATTGGGTTAGTAAAGTAGAAGCAATTGAGGACCATTTAACAAAGTTCGGTAAATCTAGAAAAATTATTTGCGATAATGAATTCAAATCTGAAAATATTAAAGAATTTTTCAAGGAAAATGACATCGAAGTTCATGTTCCACCTCAAATGGAAGCATCAGCAGCATGATCTAAAAAATAGCAAGCAATAAAAGAAAAGTTATGAGCCTGAAGATGTGCTTTGCTAGCTGAAACCATGACTAATCAAGGAGATACAAATCAATTCTTTGTCACTTCGTCTTCGATTGTGACATTGGATTCCACGTAATCTAGACTGAACATTCTCATATGCATCATCAGGAACCCGATTGCTAAATCTAATTTTCAAACGCTCGGAAGCAAC
The DNA here is from genome assembly GCA_963966105.1 of Volucella zonaria. NCBI lineage: Eukaryota > Metazoa > Arthropoda > Insecta > Diptera > Syrphidae > Volucella > Volucella zonaria. The sequence goes on along the minus strand of OZ014530.1, from coordinate 312,996,590 downwards.
CAGTTCACATGCAATCCAGATCCTTACGTGATCCAATCTGAACAAACTTTTTGAAAAGAAAAATATCCAGCATGTTCCTGGGACCAATTAGCTTGAAACAAATTTGAAAGCTTCCGTTTTTAGGCCACCAATGAAGAGTTTAGTTGCAAACTCACATAACACAAGTAACAACCGAAACGAAATAAATAAAAAAATATTTGTTACAAAAACAAAAAACACATCTAACCGCACAATCACCATTACACAAGAGAACAACTAACAACTGAAGTCTAATTGACTCATTATGGTTAAATTTCTTGAATAAGAAACCACCAACTACCTCATTCCGATAGTTACACGCGTACCACCACACAGCCACAATTGAATTGTTTTCCCACGACAATCAGCAAACACATAAAACAACAAACAACAGCCCAACACAACAATAAATCCCGAAAAAAACCACAAAGTATACGTACTTGCGTGAAACATGAAAGATTTTTATCATTAGCCAGGTCCTCCTGAATCCCCCAACAGCTCCAGCCCATTGAGGAAATGAATGAAAGTCAGTCCTCGACTTGGCTTTTCTTTAGTCCTTTCCCAAATTAGATTACCAACTCGGACACTGCCACTGAGAGGGAAGACGTGCGGAAAAAATCGCTTATTAATGAATCTAAAGCAGGACGTAGCCAAACACAGTGCTTCCCACCACACATGCCACACATTGCAGAGGATAACAATGCAACAATAAACTGCTGCATGAAGCCTCTGTAACCTCAACTCGGAGTAACATTTCATATCTGATGTGGGGCCTTAATTTAGTATTCTCTCCTCTTGGCCAAAAAGGAAACCTGTGTAGGACGGCTGCTCCTGGCCGCTGCTCGTTGTTGTTCCATTGTATTCCAAGAGGAAATGAGGACAGAGACGCGCAAAATTAAGAGCCAATTTGCACGAAGATAAATGACCCAACATTAAACACGCTGACCAGTTGTCAGCAGGTTGCAGCAGTTCAGCGGTAAAAGGGTGCAGCGGTAGTACGAGTCTCAAAGTGCCTGGAAATTGAGACCAAATTGAAGCTTCCACTTCGGCGAGAGATCGAGGGGATCTAAGTGGCAGTTGTTTTCACTTAAAATTCATCAAAAAGAAAAGAATAACCACACGGACATTTGAGGACATTTTACGCCTTTCAATTAGAATCGCTCATTAGAACGTAATTTTACGATCATCAGCCGGCTAACAGAGTACCCGGGACTTTGCCTGGCAGATTTCACACTCGATCAATGAAACGGTAATGAAACTCAAATCCACTCACCGTGAAATTGTTATACTTCACATTCCGAGGTCCAGAGCTCAGAATTGCAGTCCACACCAAACGGAAGGACCACGGTACTGCCGCACAAGAGCGGATTTTTTCGCTTTTTTTTTACGAGCAGCAATGTTTGCAATTCGTTGCGGGCACTTAAGACACAACCGGCGCGCTGCACTGCTATGCTCGTCGAAAGGATCTACTTGGGGATTTGTTTCCACTTAAAGTCTGACATTTGCCGCCTACAGCTGTTTCAAGTGGTTCCATCAGTCGGCCGGTTGGTTAGTTAGTCGATCTGTTCGACCGTCAGCTCTTGTCGCCTCGCCAGGAAATTTAATTTCATGAGTGATCTGCATATTGGTTGACGCAATGGTGGTCGTATGGTTGGGCGCAATTGTAGGCATAATTACTGTGGATGATTTGTGTGCTAAGGCGGGACATGTGTTTCTGTCGAGTGAGAGTGCACCTTAAGGATGTACTGTTCACTATAATTGTAGACCACACGCGCAGTACGAGTAGATGTGAACCAAATTGTATTTCAATTGATCTCATGAAGCAATTAGAGGCATTACCATAATTGGATGGAGCTATTACGGAATTGTAGGCATTTTAGAGAATGTACTCGTAGATGATCGTAAAATTAAGATAGATGTGAACGACTGGATGCGGTAAAGGAAGGATTAATCTAAAAGAAACAAATGTGGAGAGTTCGAAATGATTGCGTGAGGTCTGACCACTTCAACTTATCTATTAACTAAACGGAGCAAGTTTTTAACCTGAGGAATTATGGCACTAGGTATGTTGAATGTTGCAAGCGTTTTGATCGCAAAAATATAGAATACACGATTAGCATACGATCACGATAGTAACAAATAGCTCCTGCTCTTTAATCCATCGGATATCGAATATCATGTCATGTACAATATCTTGCAAACGCTTATTCGATCCTATCGATTCTCACCTTTCCGTAAAACGAAGAAGCTTTCGTCATCCTTTATGCCCGAGATGAGACTTAAATCGATGTAGGTAGTGCGTTGCGATCCATTCGTTCGAATTGAGTGGACTAATGTAGTCTTCACGGCTCAGCTTTCGGACTACATCAACATCTCGGTGCAGCGTATAAAGATGTTTCCAGCATCCACCGAGTCATAAATCCATTCTTAGGTTAGGTTAGGTTACCGGGTTGATGAGGTATCTGGAGCCGAGTCTATTTTACACCTCTTCACACTTAGGTCTGTGTCGACCGAATTGTGATGGACGCTTGATGGAATTGGGAGGGAATGAGAATTTGATCGCGGTTCCTCGGTCTCCCATTGGATGTCGTTTGGTCCTTAAATGTGTCTAAGCCATCTTGTTGCATTCGCGAATCTGAAAAAAGATGTAAGTGAAGCAGCAGATAGTTCTGAGAGGCAATGGATGTATGTCTTAACTTTCTAAAGATCTTTGTCTCAAATTACTGAGGCTAGGACAAATGCACAACCTGCTTTTCTACATCGGTCCAGATATGCAGACAAGTTCTACCCGACTTCTTTAGCAGCTAATATCGCCCAGTAGTCCTAGATGCCGGCATAAAAATACCGCTCGTGAACTCCATCACTCGACCTCGATGGAACTTCAATAAAACATCTTGGCAAAACTTCCCATTAGAGTTCGACTCCGCTGGATCGCCCCGCTGCCCAAGAATTACTAGAGATTCGTTGGTGTCGTCATAAGTACTGCGAAAAAATATCTTCCACTTGGCTTCCGTAAAAAAGCAACATATCTTACCAAGAATTCTCGCGAAACGGTGACCATGAAGTAGCAGAAGAACTACTTCAGTCACTCAATAGAACACGCCTAAATCTTTGGAAGAAAACCACTGAAAGCTTAAATTTCACTCGCTCAAACCGAAAAGTATGGAGCAAAACTCCATCTTGTCCCAAAATCCTGGAGTCAACCAAGAACTTGTCGCTAATCGGATAGTGGACACTTCTAAAGCTAAGTCCGATGATAATCACAGCGACGCTGCCATTTTCTGCTTTTTCGCGTGAATTCTCAATACCGGAGCTAGAGATTGCCATCGCCAGCAGCAAATCTGGCAAAGCTGCAGGGATTGACGGTATTTACCCCGGATTCATTAAAAATAGCGACAAGAATGCCAAAGTCTGGATGTGCAAATTTTTTAGCAATATTTTATTGCCTGGAATCTTACCTGAAGAATTTAAGAAATCTAAGATCATTTTGATCCTTAAAGAAGGGAAACCAGACAACAGGGCCGATAACTACAGACCAATTGCTCTCTTAAGCATTTGCTATAAGATCCTTAGCGTCAATAGGATCGTCGGGGCGATAAATGAAGTAGTTCCTATTGAACAGGCCGACTTTAGATCAGATCGGAGCTGCGCAGATCAGGTACTGGCTCTCACAACACATATCGAAAATGGCTCCGAAAATAAGCTTAAGATAGAAGTTGTATTTCTTACTAGGCGAAATCAGGAAAGGAGGACATCTTTGGTATGACAGTTGGTATGCACAACCTACACGACACCTCGTTTGGCAACGGACTTTAGCTTATTGACTTTGCTGTCACTGTCTCCTCTTCTCAAAATATACAAGGGGGCATGGCGGTCCCTGGATCATAAATCAAGTCGATCATGTCGCCAGCATCAAGTACAACTGAACTGCCAACTATAGAGGTATGAGTCTCCTCAACATCAGATACAAGATTATATCTGACATATTATGAAAGCGTCTGAAACTCTTCGCCAACAACCTGATTGGTCTCTATCAGTGCGGCTTCAGACCAGGAAGGTCTATATATGACAGATTTGGGACCACTGCCAAGCTCGTCCGTCTATGCAGAATGACGATTGAGAACGCTCTTTGCTCCATCAAAGTCGGTAACGACTTAAAAGAGACCTTTAATGCTAAAAAAAGGCTTTAGGCAAGACGTCGATGATATCGACGTAATTGGGAGAACTCAGCGGGCAGCGGGCTGTCACGGCTGCGTTATCTAATGTTGAAACGGATGCTGCCAAAATGGGTTTAACGCTAAATGAGGGCAAAACCAACCATGATGTATGCTGCCGACAAGTTCGACGAATTATACAGAATGTTACAATCGAGAGCTTTGCTCTGAATTCTGCCGAAATAAAACTTTTGCCAACGGCTGTGCCATTGAGCTGAGAAGGCAACTGAATAGTAGTTATCACTAGAATTAATCATGCTCATGCTCTTGAGCAGATTTTCTCTGCAAGGTAACTTGCCGTGATTTACGGTGCAGAAGGTTCCAGTTATTGAATCAAGTTCTCCAGCATCAGAGAGCTTGGTTGGGGCATAGAACTTAGAGCGATTGGCTGGGGGGCGTAGAAATTAGCCTCGAGTTTATGACGTCAGTCGAGGAGCCTGTTATAAGTATACTGTGAAGGATCTGAAGTTAAGCATCTATCCATATTTCCGTGAAACTGAGGAAGGTTAGTTAGTTGTTTTTAGGATACCAACAAAGACTGCGCGCCATATTGTTCGCTTTTCTGCAACGTGACTCTCCAACTCTTTGCAAGTGCCCTGGACTCCTACTCAACTGTTCTGCGCCATGTCTACCTTGGGTGGCCAGGTCTTCTTCCTATCTGTGTAAGCGGGTTCCATCCACTTCTTCTTATAGTGATGTCTATTGGCTCCTGCCCGGTTCTAGTATGGAGCTCTGCGCTTGAAATTCGGTTGGGCTAAAATACGCTCAAAATGATGTGCAGACATCTGTTAACAAAGGACTCTAACTTCCAAGCGATTGCTGTGGTAACCCTCCAAGTACAGTAAGCTGGAGTCGCAGCTTGGCCAGAATGCTGCAAACATGCTTCCCACATCTCCAACAATATTCTGTCAATAGCTTTTGCTTTTCTGATTCTTCTACCAACACCGAGTTCGGTGCGGCCGCCAATCGGGATAGTGCTTCCCAAATAAGGAAAACTCTGCATTTTCTTGACCTCCTCTTCAAAAGTGTTATGTTGGGACAAAGAGCAAGGTTCTTGATCTTACTTTGGTTTCAGCTGCATTTAATTTAAGCCCCACTCTGCTGGCTTTAGATTCCAGATTCTGCCTCATCTGATGTAGATCCAAAACCCTGTGCACAAAAAAAAGCAGATATCATCAGCGTAATCAAGAATGTTTCAGGTAAGTTGTTATTGTCCATACAACACCTCTGCTTTCCTCCGACATTGCTGAGCGGAAGAAATACATCTTTGGGACTTCAAAAGTTTCTGATAACTTACAATTGTGTAGAACACGACGTTTTGCACCTTCGTACGTAGCCTTTATAATAGCAACGATTTTAGCAGGAATACTCCTCCTGCGCAGGGCATTCCATATAAACTCTCGATTCACGCTATCAAAACCCTTTTCGAAATCGATAAAAAGCAGCGCGGAGACCTATGAATACTCGACGCATTGCTCTACGATGATCCGCAAGGTGTTTATATGTTCGCTGCAGGAGGATCCAGAGCGAAGGCTTGCCAGTTCGGCATCGAGGGTTGAGTTTAAATGTACTTCGTACTTGTCTAGAATTACCACTACCGGCAGACGTATATTTCCGCATATTCTATCAGATTGAAAATCATTCCACGATTCCCCTCCTCCGGAAAGCGCTCATTTTCCCATGCATTAGCTATGTTCGGTCTCAGTAGCTCTGCCGATGTATTTGGCGCAGCTTGGAAAAATTTCGCGAGAAGCCCATTAATGCCTACCGCTTTCTTCTTAATGAAGGCCTTTAACGGAGTTACAATCTCTGTACTGCTAGGGGGGCAGTGCGAACTCCGGAGTTTCAGATGATTCATTTAGGTTCGGAACACTCGCGGTGTCGTCTATGTGGTTAAGCACCATCGCGAAGTGCTCACTCCATCTTCTGAGCTGGTTGTCATCTGATATACTCGTACAATAAGTAGGAAACCCTGCACTTATTCTACAGGTTGCTTTGGAGCTGCGTCTCCCTGTAAGCTCCTTGGTAACAGTATAAAAATTCCTACTATCGAGCGGTTTGCTGCCTCTTCAGCTTGCGCAGCTAGCGCATGGATGTGGTTGCGCTTATCAGGTCTTACACTATGCTGTACTTCCTTTCTTTACACGTTGTACTGATGCAATCTGAACTTTGAGTGAAATATGCCCCTCGATCCGTCTCCAGGAGTCAGTTGATAACCGTATGAGTATACTGTGATTTCTCTGCATGTTACCAATAAACCTCTCCGCTCCGGATGTGGAAATGTTTTTCACAGACCTGCAGTGTGGTTGTCCGTTGATTGTTACCGCTCCTAAGCTGAGATGGTCTCTGAATTGTTGGCGCATTGTCTGTCGGGATTGTACCTGACTATAGTGACCATGTTGGCAAGGTTGCTAGTCACGGATGCAGTACGAAGGCGTATTTTAGTTACCATAAGATTGTGGTCGCGCTCCATTCCGATGTCGGCTCAACGCCAGTTACGGACGTCATAAAGACAGCTTCTAAGTGGCAATGTGGTCTATCTGGTTTGAGGTCCTCTGCCAATCAGATGAGATCCAGCTGATCTAGTGGCAGATATGGTGCTCAAACAGAGTTCTTCCAAAGTGGTTGTCCTTTTGGTCTCCATGAGCACCCATGACGTGTCTGAGCGCGAGAGTTGTAGCCTCCATACAGCTGTACGGGGTACAAATATGGTCTGACGTCACGAATAAAAAGACACACATGAAGGGATTCAAATCTGTGTACAGATTATGTGCACTGCGAATTAGCAGTGCATTTCGAACGGTATCCCACCGCGCGATATTGGTACTATCCTCTATGGTACCAATCGATATCCTAGCTTTAGAAGCTAGACGACTTTATGAAAATCGCGTGCAAATCGGGCCATACATAAATCAAGCGAAGAAATTCGAAAGAGGGTGGAGTATAGAAGCGTGGCAACAACAATGGAACGAATCCCAAAAAGGGAGATGGACGTACCGACTAATCCCAAAGATTGAAAATTGGGTAAAACGAAAACACGGCGAACTGAATTACTATCTTACACAGTTCTTGACGGGTCACGGTTGTTTTCGGGAATATCTATTCAAGCGAAACCGTGATTCGAGTCTGTCCTGTCCTCGCTGCGTAAATGCGGTAGAGAACGTGGAGCACGTTTTCTTCGAATGTGCGCGGTATGCAAACGAAAGATCTATATTGTGTGAAGAATTTGGTGAATGGCCAACACCGGAAAACATAGTTCAATATATGGTATGTTGAAATTAGAAGATGTTTGGGCTGCGGTGATCTAAGGAATCTAGAACAGCAACGGAACGCGAATTCGCTAAGCACCCCGTGACGAAGCAAGAAGCTCAAATCCGTCCCTCGCGAAGTAATACTTAGCGGTAGTTCCGCGGGGGAATAAACGGAAAGATTCCCCGGGAGGTGGTTTTAGTCAGTAAGACTCTGATACTACCAATGAACGTCGGATCATTGGTGCCTATGCAAGGCTTCCACCTTTTTTTGAGCGCAGTGTTATCGCTTCCTACCTTGGCATTGAGATCCTCCAACACTATCACTACATCAACGCTATGCGTTAAATTCTAGGCGGTACCTAATTGATCATAGAAGCTGTGCTTTTCGTGTTCAGTCAGCATTCCTTCCGTGCGTAGGACTTAATGATAGTTACCTTTCTTACAATACTCATTATAAGGCCTCTACGATAACAGGCTCTTCCATCCTGCTGATGTTAACAAAAACCCTACCCTGGACTCCCGCACGTTTCCACTTTGTTTTCCAGAGTGAAGTAATATACTGCTCCCGATTGGTGAAATGCATGCTCCTGCGTCCCGCTATCTTATTTCACTCGTTCTCAAGATGTCCATTCTGAGGACCTTCTTCTCGAGATTCGAGGTGGGTCTTCACGTTCCAGAATCCGATCGTTGTCCTCAATCGATCGCCAAAAGTCGTCAACAAAGTATCCGTCAGATTCCGAAGCGTTTGTTTCCGTTTTGAGGCCAGAATATTTTTTGTGATTGCGGCTCACTGGACCACAGATCAACCGGCACTTGCCCTGTTTTGTCCTCTCCACTTCGCAATCTCCGAAGAGACTCTGAGAGGAGGCCGGAAATAGGGCTTACTAGTAGAGCTACACGATGTTTGGCAGCCCCTTCTCCTATTTTAACTAACCAACGCTGGAAGATGTTACTTCTACGAGTCCATTACTAGTCATTTGTCATCCAAACTGGGGAAGGTAGTCCTGATTAATTCTATCTGATTGTAACACGCTAGTAGCTTCATATAATGTTTGTGCTAGCCAGCATTCTTGAAGATTGGAGGTGATCAACGACTTATTGTGGCAGGTTCTTGGAGGCAGTACTCTACAAATCGCCACTGTAATTTGCCATCAATGCCAACATGTCAAGAAAATCTACTACCAGATTGACTATCAACGTTACAGAAAATGTTTTGTTGGAAGTTATCCCTGTTTTCATAATTTGCAGGCATTTTGCTAATAGACTTGCAACTTCTTGAGGCGCAGACATACCTCGTCGTCTTGACATGTTTCACGTGGCGTGTAACCAGAGGTGATGGTAAGATTTAGTATTTTGCATTGTGCTTAGTGCAACTTCTCGGTGGTCTAGAGAAACAAATATCCCTGCCAGGGACCTTTGTTTTTTTAATATCAACCAGGACTTGGTAGCTCTAGGTTGAGGTAACAGGATAATGATAACTCCGTAATATGGTCGAGTATGTTCAAATAGCTTCTTATACAAATTTAACAATCTGAACTTCGAATTTATGTGGCTATTTGGTACAGATCTGGGACATTCAATCCACAAAATGTGCCATGATCGCTATGGTATCAGGTTGATTCATTTTGGGGCATAACCAGTACCTTATCAATTCAGGCGCTGTTTTCATGGAATTCGGGTATCACCACTGACAGCCGACGAGCAATTACTTATGCCCAATTAACAGCAATTCCCAGTGGTGCAGTAAATTGTTTCATTTAACCTAACATCTTCTTATCATCAGACCGACAAGGTACTCGTATCATCTACATATCTGCAAGTACCTATGTATCTTCGATATCTAGAAATATTATTTAACAAGAATCTTATTTATATCAATCCATTCTATGTTCCCTTTTTCTATCACAATCCGTAGGATTTCACTTGACAGTCCAGTCACACGGTCATATGAATTAAGATAAATCGATGTGAACATACAGTGAGAGGATACGAATACGAACGCCACTGCGACAAGCAGCACTGACTCCGGCCAGGCAGAGAGCAAAGATCCTCCAAGGATCGAAGTGGCAATTTGACACCAGAAAAATGTAAATAAATCACACTCTCATTCTAAAGGGAATAGTTTGTAGTTCGTCCGGCTATCCAATAGCCACAATAACCAGATAATGCAAATGGGAGTGGCATGTAGTCATGTCGTCTGGTGGTATGGACAACACGGACTGCATCATAAAGTACTCATGTCGGGCAGTGCCAGGACAGCTTACTAAGACTTTTCCCCCGTCTGTCTCTTATTAGTTTTTCAATTTAATGTCCATCGGTGGCAACTTCTTTTGATTTTTATTCTCATTCCCTGTAAATGAGAAATTCCTCGATGCATAAAAGTCATTTAATGGCGATTTTTATAGTAAGTGTCGCGCTGTGCCTCATGGTCTTCTGGGTGAAGTTTAAGTACGGATTTGAATGACTTCTTAAACGATCTGTGAACGTTTACGATGCAATTTTATAGTACACAAATGCGTATACAATTCTCTAATGACAGCAATCATTTCAATGTGCCGCTCAAATGGGTTAGGAAAGGAGTTGTTTTCTTAAAAAAAAATTAACGATGCGTAGAACGATTTGGAAAAATATGTGAACAATGAGACTTCTGCAGTTGGCAACCGGAGTCAAGATAGCTTATAATTTATTTTAAAGGATGGTCAAGTTATAGATTCCAACTATGAATACTGTGCTACAGATATTCGTCTAATTGCAGCCAAGTATGCTTGGTGTTGTCTGATCCTCAGAAGTCAGAAAGGTGCAAATGTAAACAGACTTTAGAGACTTCAATATACGAGTCTGTCTGTTGCATTCCTAAATTCCTGTCAGGCCTAAACGTTTCCAGTCAGCTCGTAGTAAGCTGTGTGGGGCCATGTCGCAACCGCCGAGTTGGTTGAGGACACTTTCCATATGCTATTACTGTGACCATATGGCTATACAGACATGCAATATGTAATCTGGAGCTTTTACCCCTTGAACATAAACGGCGACTATACGAAGTTATTAGTGCAGTCGTTAGGCCGATTTGAAATCGTCTCCCCCATCTTCATATCAGAAATCCTGATAGCTGGTTCTAAAGCCATTCTCAGGCTTGGGTTTTCAATATGGCGAAGTACCCACAAAAGCGGATCACCAGGTCAAGAGGCTGAATGCAAGAACTTTCATTAAGTCCATCCGAAAAGTTCATCCAACGTTCCTTAATCCCAGGTTGAGTCTTGGATAGCGCTTGCAATTTAAGCCTGTATACTTATGTGTCAAATTTTTTCAGGAGCCACTACAAAGACGTAAACTAAGAACTTCACGTGATTGAGACGTTCCACTACTGGCCCAATCCACGATTTAGGTAGTCACTAGTTACCCGTTCAATCGTCGCTCAGAATGACACAACCAAAGCCTCAAATATGACTGATGGGATTTAAAAAAAACAATTTTTGGCACTGCACGTAGAATTGTAGGCCTCTAAACAGACTGCAGGCAACTCGTGGAGATCGGAGATTGATTTTCTATTGAACGAAGGCATTTTTGCCCGATCATCAATTAGGAAGAATCTCAGAACAGCTCCTACTTTAGAGTATAATTCTCCAGAACATGACCCACTAGATCCTATCTCCTGCTAATGTGGGCACCTTAAGTCTTTTGTCAATAACCTGATTAGCCCAAGAAAGTTGACCATAGGCTAAGTTATTGAAATAATTAATCTTGGAGACAACTCGTGATCTTCGAAGCGGAATAGAGAACTTTTTTATATTTTAAAGTCGCGTGTGATAGAACAATTTTTTCTTTTGGTGAATTCGTCCGATTGTGCATGTCGACCAAGGAGCATACACACTGCCCCATCAGGGTCGCTAGACATCTCACCTAGACATTTGATGTCAAGAAAAGATTTATTTACCGACGTACTCTCAGCGATTTATTTAATATCGCCACTCACTTAGGTGGGACTAAAGTCTGGGGTAAACCAGGGCTCAAACAAACATGCCTCTCCAGCTAGACCTGTTGTTTCTTGTTGCTTCCAAGACAATAAATTCTAACTCAATTAGCTAAACCCAGGACACTGAAGAGCCCGTAGAGTTGTCGAGCTATTTTTCCCTCGAAACGACTAATCGCCGTTTTTGCGTTTGAGAGAGGACTCTGTTACCCAATTGTCTTGTGATTTTATTTGTGGGATCCCAATCCCATTGTGGTTGGATATAATTACTATTGTTGGATGATCTTCAAGGTGGTGTCGTTTCGAAGCCCGGGTTTATTTGTTCGAATCGCCAATGTTGACTTTTCCTGTCAATTGTTGATCTGTCGCTAGCCGTTTCTGCGGCAATGTCTCACAAACTGATCGCTGTTTTCTGATAGTGTATCGAATCTGTCATTCGCGTGACAGACTTTTGAATGATTGTACCTCTGGTGTTGTTTTGACAATATTGTTCTGATATTGAAGAAATCGCATCGAAGCAGCGAGATTTGTCCATGGTCATCCTGCAGAACCCGACAAGTTTAACAGAGATGCCAAAACCGGACTAGGCTTCGTAAAATATTTTACAGTATACGTACGAGTATGTTATGTAAAAATCTGTTCTATGGTAGACTTATCAAATGAAACCACACCGATAAGGGCCTATCAGTTCGTTGACAAAAAGTTGTAGGCGGTTACATACTCGTATTACGACTGAATGACTGATGCTTCTATAGTTGGCGCAGACTAGAAGGTCGCCTTTTCCAAGATCGGATATATACTAGATTTAGTGAAAAGTGACCTCCTTGGGAATTAAAAAAATTTTTTAGATTGTATTATTCAATATAGTCCCCTTTTAGTTTGATACACTTATTCCAGCGATTTTCCAACTTCTTGATCCCGTCCGAAAAGTAATTTTCCGGAAGGTCTGCAAAATACTCCTCCGTGGCGTCGATGATTTTCTCGCTTGAGCTGAATTTTTTATTGATGAGCCATCTTTTGAGGTTTGGGAAGAGATAATAGTCCGAGGGATCCAAATCCAGTTACTAATCGACGCCAAAAGTTCGCCCGATTCCCCATCAGCAAGTCCAAACACTCTTTCGAAGTGCTCCCGCCTTCGTGTTTTTGGAATATTGGCCAAAATATGGCGTGTGCGCTTAGTACTAATCTTCGTGGTATCTGCTAGCTCGCGCACCTTCACTTTCCGGTCAGCCAACACCATTTCATGTATTTTTTTGACATTGTCCTCTGTAACTGCATCGGAGGGCCTGCCGCTGTGGACTTGATCGGTAGTGGAGTTGCGGCCACCACGAAACTCTCGAAACCAATATTTGACGGTGTAATCTGACGGAGCATTAGCCCCATAATATTTATGCAACTTTTCTTTTGTTTTCTTCGCCGTTTTGCCTCTCAAAAAATAATGTTTTATGAGAGAATGAAAATCGTTTTTTGTGCATACTCCACATGATGCAAACACGTCAACAACAATCAGCTGTCAAGACAAAACTAAAGATAGTATCGCACTAAAATGTGGCATGTTTGCCTAAATATGAACGGACTTCAAGGCACCATAACCTTTTTTGCAGTAGCAGCGCATTCTGGCGGTCAAGAAGGTCACTTTTCCTCCATCTAGTAACACAGACGTCCCATTCATCTGGAATGGTTTCGTTCGGCCATATTGCGGCAGCCTTATTAGATTTAAGTTTGAACAGGACAATCCCGACTTTGAAGAAATTGGATTAAATGAACTGTTGCCTGTTATCGTCAAAATTAAATGGTTGACAATCTGGTTAACAGCCTGCAGAGCTAGTTCTTACATATCCTTCGCACTAATTGTGAATTTTCCACTAGGTTCCCTTGTTCGTCTTCTGTACGTTCGTTGTTCTTGCCATCTGGTAAAAATTCCGGACGTCTTTTATACTAATTCTGAATTTTATCAATCTCTGGTATCTACGTAATTTCTTTCACATCGGCGAAACCGTAGCTCGTTCTACCTTTTTTGCTCATAGAGCTCACCAGCTGCTTTAGTCTTTCTTTGCAGAGCCTCACTCTATGCATTTTGTTTCTGCGCGTGCGCCAGTCGGGATTCATCGGCAAAACAACAGGTCTCGCAGTGGTATAGGCATAAAGCCTAGCAGACCAGAGACGACAACTATGATGGCTTTTGGGCAGTTTTGTCACTTGTGAATGGGCACTTGATCGGCAAAGGTGCTGGCGGTCGTCTGCAACTGCAGCCTTTCGGTGTCAAACTTTCTCTTGACTACAAAAATACTGGCCCCTCGGAATGCTTTGAACATATGAGCATATGTCTTGTCGAACAAAATTCCTCGCCGTAGGGGTGTGAGGCCATATTCGGATAATGTTGGGTCTGTGACGTGGATTGTCATGAATCGCTCACTTACATACCTGAAGCTCAGGACTACTTTGCGAAGTATGTTTCTAACAACAAAACTGTATACAAATGAATGTTCGTGTTCTCAGTAGCAATCAGCATTGTTTATGTTGCCGTTTCCTTCTTACACTCGATCCATTTCAACGCTTCTTGGATTAGGGCTAGATGCAATATTTAAACAGCTCGCCAAGTAAGCCATCAGGAAGAACTACTTTTTTGGCGATCTTTACTCCGTTTAGGTCGGGACTATCATTATTTAGTTCAAATAGTTTATTCACTCTGCGGAAATGGTGGTTCTCATATCGATTGCCATTACACTATTATATTACCTTGGCAGTCTTCGCAGATTTCGACCGTAAGCCGAAAGCCCACATTATCATTTTATGTACATGACCACGCTCTTCTCCTTTCAATTCTACAATAGTAAGACACAAAAGAGATGGAATCCCTTGGGCTTTGGTAGCACTCCCACTGGTCTTCGGTACTTGATGGTGTTGGTATTGGATCTTTGAAAGGTTAAGGGATACTTGATCGAAAAGGGCGATCTGGTGATATCTTGTGATTGTCGCTCTTAAAAGTCAAACTTTTTCAAAGTATTTACTTGACTTTGGGATGTTGCGGAGGTTCGCAACCATACAATATCTACAACAGTGTATTGTTCTGAAATATTGTGAACACGCCTCATTCTATGAGATTAACTTGCATAGGAAGACATAAGCTGCAACACGAATATCAGAAGGTTGCCGCTTCGACTTTGGAAATGTTCCACCAGTCTGGCTTCAGGGATAACCCCGCAACCAAATAACCATTGTTCTTCTTGTTGGTGGCAATGGTCGTAGTATCATATATGAGACAGATTTTTGTCATATTTTCGCGATTGATAGATGACAGTTTTATCTGCTTGACAGCAGTCTAGGATCTCTACCTTTTCAACAGTCCAAAGAGAAACATACCATTCCACGTTGGGATGCCACCTATCCCCATCGTAGTGGGCTAACAAAATCAGTTTCCGAATTGGCGTTAGCTAATCAATTATTTACTACTCGTATTTTAATTAAATAATTCAATCATGATTGATTTAATTCCAATTTAATTACGAAATTTAATTCTAAACCTGTCATGTAAAGTTAGAAAAAAATTTAGTTTCACAAGCTAGCAACTTACAACTAATTTGTATATTTAACATATCAGATGCGTGATCTCTGAAAGGTTGCTGACACTGTCGCTGTAGTCTTTAAAGCTTGATTGTAGCAGTATAGGATTTCTCATGAAATCTCGAGATACTCGATCAGAAGAGGGTTTACAGTCGTATGGACGTTCAACAGCAGTTCGACTTCTCCGCAGTACTTCTTTGGTGCTTTGGCATCTCATACACTTTCCACCAGGTCGAAACGTTTAGATATCTAGAATACTGGCTGTTGGTGTTTTCGACCAGGTCTGTTGTGAAAGTGCAAGTTGTGTGAAATGCCAGTTAGTAGTTATCCATTTCACTCCGCTTCAAAATCGACTTTCTTGGGTCCTTTTCAATGCTGGTTTCTTGCACGCTTTCGAACTGTGCCGCCAAAGAAATTATTTATGCACTGAAATTCACCCAGCCGTACTTACATAGAATCAAGCGTTGAGTTGCACAGGCGTGATTAGAAACAGCCTTATTCTCCTTTCTTAAAATTAGGGAAATGCTATGGAATACAGCTTGACAATAAATGTAGCAAATCTTGCCTAGGATTGCGGCTTGCTCTTTTAAACCTGGAACACTTTGCCGCTTCACATTGATTGGAGTTACTTAAGCACCTACACCTCAATCCAGGGCTTAATAGCAGAAAATGGGAGGTCATTGAAATGGGAAACCACACCAAAGATGGCATAGAGGTTATGGTTAAACTTAGCCGTAAGTCTATACCACTACTACACAAAGCCAAATACAAGGTCCGGGTCGGAATAACCCGATGCAAGATCAGACATTTCACAGTCGCCTTGCGTAGAAAGCCGAAGAGGAACGTGAACCGCTATGCTAAAGATAGTAAAAATAAATCTTTACCGCAGTAAGGTGGCCAACTTATGAGTAAGGAAGACATTGCCCTCATTCAGGAACTTTAGATGACCAGGGGAAAAATAAGAGGGTGGAAATCCACCGAATTGGTTATCTACAAGGCTGAATCATGTAATGAAATCTAATACTTAATTATCCATCTCCAGGTTCTTAAGTAATGACGACCATGCAGTAGTCAGCTATGAGCGGCCGAATAAACCTCTGCTCCAACAATATTTAACTCACTTATCAACAAGGTAGATCAGGAAAATCCGATGCGATTATTGGATGTAATGGTAACTCCGATCATACACAATCGAGTAGCACGGACACAAGCTCTCGGGGTGAGTCCCTATTCAAATACATAACCGACTTTAATCTTTTAATCGCTAACCGTGGTAAAAAACCAACGTTTGTAGTGAAAAATAGAAGACTAAGTAACTCCGACAACTTTGCCATTAGTTACTGTGGGTATCTTCGAACATCTCGTTCTCTGATGATGTAATGCCCAAGTTCAATGTCAAAGACATACCCATACCCCCTCTACTGTACAAAAATCCCAAAAACACTAACACTACAGCAGAGATAGATCAAAAACCTTATCTCCTCAATTATTATGCAGAAGGAAAAACTGCGGACAGGCTTTTAACCAAGCATGCCCTCCGAAGATCAAGAAGCAATCCCTGAACTCCCCACGCGCGCTGGTGGAGTAAAGAATTGCAATGCGAAAGAGTCAATAAATCCTTTCAATGTAGCCAAGTGCTCAAATTTGAACTCCGGATGGGACAAATATAAGGCCACTTTGAAAAAATAGAAGAGCGCAATCTGCAACGCTAAAAGAAAGGTTTTTTCCAACATTGAAAGCACAACAGAGTGTGCCAGACTTCGGAAAGTCATATCTAAGGAAACTAAAGTAGCTGGAGATCTAAAGCTACCAGATCGCAGTTACACGAAATCCAACACTGAAGCTTTCCTGGATGCACTCCTACTCCAACACCAACAGCAAATATAGACACATTCTTCCGTAGCCAATATGAAATCCCAGAGAGGATACTAGAAGAAAACCAAATAAACTGGGCCATAGACTCGTTCTCCGCTTACATATCCCCTTAACTGGGCGGAATCATACCAATCATGCTTCCAAAACCAAAGCAGGCTGTGATACTTTGCCTAAAAAGGCTATTCAGCAATAGCACCAAGCATGGATATGTGCCAAAATGGTAGAGGGAGGTAAAGGCAGGTAAGTCCAGTCATAACCACCCAAAAGACCTTAGGCCCATAAGCCTAACATCATACGTTTCAAAAGCTTTAATCGCTTGACAATCATATTCGAAGTAATCTACACCAAGAAGACTTAGCCTCAACCCGGCGTGCCTATAGAATGGTAAACGTTTTTACGACATCGAAGGATAATGTCAACATTTGCGCTATACTATATGTAGGTAGAAACTTAGGAAATGCCGGAGTTCATCCTGCACTAACGAGCCTGATAACCGGAATGCTCCGCATGAAGGAAGCAACAATCATCTTCTACGCTTGCAGCCGTATACTCGTATTTGAAAGAAAATGGGGGCCTAAGCTCAAGACTATCCTATGGATGTATAGTACACGGCCATCCTCAGACCCAGCTTAACTTAGTATGATGGCGATCCACTATAAAACTAGTATGATGAAAGTACAGAGGATTTCATGCCATGAGAGCGACTCCAACGGCAAGACTAGAAAATATACTTGGCCTCTTGCCCCTAGATCTATACATGCAAGAATTGGCATTGAAAATGCTTTAAGTCTCTTGCCCCTTGTCTTGCTGCTTTTAAAGAGCCCTTTCGGTGGTTGTGCATAAATAGCATTTCTCGCGCCGGGTACAGAGCAGAAAGGTGTTCTGGAGCAGATTCTTCGTGAACAATTCAATTTCAAAAAGACCAGAGGATCACGTCGTTGTCTTCTTATTGCAGAAGTTAACTTCAAGAGCTGGATCTTCAAGCGAAGATTCGAAGATGCAAGGAGAAGAAGTAGAAGAAGGTCTGGAAGAAAAAAATTATGATGACATAGTTGATTGGTTGCAAGAAACGTATTGCACTTACTGTAGTGAATTAGTTGATGCTATCGACAATGCCAAAACAGCATCTTTCGTCCACAGGTGCTTCTAGTTATAAGGCTTCGTAACCTCAAATTCAAATTCCGCATTTCGAGGGCTCGTACACAAAATGGCTGGCTTCCCATGGCTTCACTATCCTCTCTAACAGGTTTGCTGCAGCATTTAGGACTGCATTCTGGCAATTATGACAAAGCATGGGCGCTGCTCGTCGCCAGATACGACCACAAGCGAGTGTTGGTAAGTGCTTACTTCCAACGTTTTTTTGAACAGCAGCAGTTGATAACGGAGAGGAACGTTTCCAAGCCCTGGAAAATTTAGGACTGCCTTTTAGTTCTTGAGATGACATAATGATTTACATCTTAGTAGGAAAATTACCTAGTCTTACTCAGCGTTTGTGTGAGGAGATGCTAGGTAGTTCGAAGGAGTTACGTTTTCGAACCTTGGAAGCAGTAGCTGGTACGAAAGGCATAAATAGAACCGGTTCTTATTCACACAAAGCTGTTGCTGTTGAGAAGAAAACGGTGTTGCACGTCGGGAAGAAGCAATTTGCATGCCAAGCATGTGGTCGGGGTCAAGACTCTCTTAGGAAAAGTTTATTGGCATGGAGATCTGCGAACGATCCAAGGCAGTGGACTGGATCGGTGTTGGTCGGAACTGTTTGGCTTACAGTCATAAGACTAATCAATGTAAAAGCAGTGTGCGCTGCTATTATTGCATGCAGACACACCATTCTCTGCTGCATTGTAATAACAACAGGTTCAAACCTACAATTAATTATACAAATGCCACTATAGGTACACAAGCTTTTCATACAAAAATAAATATCAACCAACCTAAAAATGTCTCTCCTGAAGTCCATCAACCAAGTGTTCTTCTGGCAACAGCAGTTGTTAGAGTCATGTCTTCAAATGGTAACTACGTTCATCTGAGGGCACTAGTCGATCCTGGATCTGAAGTAACTTTTATTACCGACGGCGAACACTCATTACGACATCTGGATTGAGAAAAATTAGCAGTGGTTCATGTTAGCGGTGTGTAAGTCTTATCTGGTAACACCTTTCGAGAATAATACCCCAGCCTATGTATTCAAGTCCCTGACTGGTCTTTGGCCGTCCAAGCCTTTTGCTCTTCGAAATTGGGAACACATCCAGGGTTTAAGGTTAGCTGATTCACAATGCTGTGCCGTCAGCGTAAAGGGAGAGAGAGGAGTGTTTAATGACCCTCTCAATATCGTTAGTAGTAAAAATGAAGAGAAGAGGATCAAGATGACTGCCTTGCGGAAATCCAGATGAGGCCAGGAATGGAACAGAAAGGGCGGATCTATACCGAACACTATAATATCGGTTTACTAGGTAAGAAGAAATCGATTATAATAAGAGAGGCTCAAAGCCGAAAGCAGGCAATTTGAGGAGGATCAATTAATGAGATATCTTGTCAAACGCTTTAGTGAAATCAGTTGCGATAACATCCATTTCTTTGCCATTCTCTAAGGCTGAGAGAGCAAATGACACGAATTCAACTAGATTTGTGGTAGTTGATCTACCTTTTAGAAAACCATGTTGTCGGGGTGAAATAAAAGGCTTGCATTTGAAGCTTAACGCTTCGTATAAAATGCTTTCAAAGGGTTTGGGTATATGAGAGAGTCTAGCAATGGTAACTTGATGCTTATATCCCTTTTTGTGTATCGGGATTATAAAAGAGGTCTTCCAAATCTGAAGAAATTCTCCCTGTGTAAGGGATAGACGAAAAGGTAGGAAAGTTGTAAGGACAGGTTGGAAGAGCATTTTTTTAAGAAATTCGGCGGGAAGTCCATCTGGGCCAGGTACAAATCCATTTTAAAGATTTGGTAACTTTTTTTCAATAACTGCAGGATCGAAATTTTGAGTGAGGAAGGGACCAACGGAGAAATTTGGTAGGTCATTGATGTAAGAGGGATCTGGTACGAAGGAGTTGTAGCAAAACAGTTGGCGATGTTAGGAGGATCACTTGAAGATTTGGTTTCGAAAGCGAAAGAGGAAGAATAACCATCAGTCTAACTTTTGCAATTGACAAATTGAAAAAAGGACTTGGGGTCATTTATAAGATTGATTGGCGCACTATTCAGGAAGCGTTGATAGATAATTTGAATAGTTGAAAGAAGAGTCGGTGCGAAAGAATACCGCCCATAACTTGTTTAGTTGAGAGCGGAGTCTACGATTATATCAAAGAGGGGATGCAGAAAAAGTCTTATGGCGGGAATATGGCATATAAAAGGAGATGGATTTAAATATTTTTCTGTAAAAAATGGAGATGGCAGCGACCATTGATAGATTCGTAAACTCGAAAGAAGCCCTGCTTAGATAGGTATTGATTTTCCGGAAATTAGATTTGTGGAAATTGTAAGAACTGGAAGGGAGAGTTGTGCAAAAATGAAAGAAGAAGTGGGCGGTGAAAGTTATCAATATTTGAAAGAGATAGGGAACAATACGTTACTGAGGAGTTGATGGGATCAGTTGTGAAGATAAAGTCTAATTGCCTTTCCATATAGTTGGAAACGCCACTGACTTGACAAAGATTAGAGTCTGTAAGCCGATCTAAGAAGAGGCATTCCGTAGTAGAAATTAGATTAGGAGCGATGAAAAAGGATAGGTCTTCAGATGGAGTCCACTTCAGCTGAGGCAGATTAAAATCGCCGAAGATAATGATATCAAGCGAGTCTGATAGGTCGATCAAATTGTCAATGGCATCAATAGCAAGCTGGTAGGATGCGACAGGTTGGACCAAAAGAATCTAACAACACACAACATACGAGGGTTGTCTGAAAAGTTTCCGACCGCAGCATAAAGACAGCGGCACTCGTCAATAAAAGCTAGCGAATGCTAGTTGTGCATCTTTTGACAGTTACTTACCGAAGTTTCAGTCATTTTGGATGCGCAGTTTTTAGTTGACAGTCATTTGAGTGAGTCGATGTGAGTGTTTTTTGTGAAAAATGACAAAAATTGAGTATCGAGCTGTTATTACTCGTAAATTCTTGCTTTTGAAAGGCACTACGCCTACGCAAATCAAAAATGAGTTGGACTCTGTATATGGGGACTCTGCACCATCATTTACCACAGTGAAATTTAGGGCAGCTGAATTTAAACGTGGCAGTACTAGCTTGGGAGATGATGAACGTTCGGGACGTCCAAAAACTGAAACCACTGACGATAACATTGCTAAAGTTCACCAAATGGTGTTAGACGACCGCCGAATTAAAGTGATAGAGATAGTAGAGGTTATGAAAATGTCCAAAGAACGTGTTTGCTATATATTAAACCAAGATTTAGGCATGAGAAAGCTGTCCGCACGTTGGGTGCCGCGTTTGCTTACGTTAGACCAAAACGTGTTCGAATGAACATTTCCAACGCTCTGTTGGCGCAGTTTAGGCGCAATATATCCGAGTTTTGGCGCCGATTAATTACTGTAGATGAAACTTGAATACACCATTATACGCCCGAACCAAAATTCCGTCAAAACAGTGGACTGCAAAAGGCGAGCCAGCTCCAAAAAAAGCAAAAACAGTTTTTTGGGCTGGGAAAGTGATGGCGATTGTTTTTTAGGATAGTAAAGGAGTTATCCTAATCGATTATCTTCAAAAAGGAAAAACCATTACAGGAGCATACTACGCATCATTACTTGCCAAGCTGAAGGCAGAAATTGCGACAAAACGGGCACATTTGCAGAAAAATAAAATCCTGTTTCACCAGGACAACGCGCCGACTCACACCTCAGCGGTTGCCATGGCGAAAATCCATGAATTACGGTTTGAACTGCTTGACCTTCCGCCTTATTCACCAGATCTAGCCCCCAAGCGACTTCTTTTTGTTCCCTTATCTACTCGTAAAAACGGCGCTCGGAGGACAGAGATTTTCGTCAAATGAGGAGGCAATCACCTTCGTGAACAATTATTTTGCAGAGAAAAACTAAAAGTACTATTTCAAGGCTTTAAAGAGATGGGAGCATCGCTGGGAGAAGAATGTAGAGTTACAAGTAGACTATGCAGAAAAAATAAAAAAAAAAAATTGAGGAAAACTGTCTTTTATCATTGTTCGGTCGGAAACTTTTCAGACAACTCTCGAACAAGCATCTACGAGTAAGTGTTGTTTAACTGACACAAAGTCGAGCTTATTGGAAGACGAAGTTGCAATGTGAAAGGAGGAGGAGGACACTTCAACATGGAGAATCAATCGAGGTGGTGTGTGATCATCACCCAGAAAAACATTGAAAGAAAGAGGGAATACCCGTAACTCCTGGTTTTTTATGTTGCGGATAAGATTAGTTTCAGTCAGAGCGTAGATATCAAATTGGAGAGCATGAGATTGACGCAAAACGGCGTGGATTTTAGAACGCAGTCCTCTTACGCTCTGGTAAAGGTGAGAGGAAAGTTTTTGCATGTATTTTTAGGATCGAAAAAATTTATCCACGTCAAGTCGACTGAATTGGAGCTGTGAGACTCTTTTAGAGTACACATAGTGGCGAAGGGCAGCAAGATAGTCTGCAGCTTTTTAGGGAGGCGTATTGAAAAGCACGTGATACTTTATATAAAGTTTCGTAACATCGGTAGGACTGCCTTCTTGCTGGGTGGAAACCATGACGCTTATTTTAGTTTTATCCTCGTGGTACATCGAGTCGGATTTGTTGTGCAAGTGGGTGAGATATAGCCGTATGTTCTCATATATCTTAGGGATAAGTTTAGAGTGCGCATAGCGACATCCGGTGGTATCGCTAGTTTGCGGCGGAAATTAAACAGTGGGTAGCGAAAGCGGGTCAATAGAAGAGCGAGTGGTTAAGGAAGAGGGGTTTGGTGTCGCAACAGATATGGCCTCTGAAGTGGGGTTTAAAATGTGGGAACTTACGAAGTTAGGATACATAGCTGCAGTTCTGAGGTCGAAAGTAGGGAAAGGCGTGTGTGTTAGAGGTTGAGTGGTGGGAGTTTGAGTTGTAGGGATTAAGTCGAAAGAGACACGTTGACGTTGGTTTTGGGTGGAATAGAGGAAGAGCTCCAATTGGAGCTGGGTTTGTTGTGGAAAGAGGAGGTAGGTGTTGACAAATTGGATTTACTTGGTAACTTAATAGCTGGTTTAGGTATGATGGATTGCTTGACTTTATCCTGTTTTTTGGTCGTATCTTCCAACCATTTGTAGACACCCATATTTCCAAAAGATTGAGCCTAAAGCTGCGCTTGCTTCTGTGGTGAGATGTTGGAAGCAAATTGCAGTGGCTAATGGTGATGACATATTTCTTTTCGAAGAAATTCGAGATCCAATCAACAACAGCGTTTGCGGGGGCACCTTTAATAAGAAGCGTAGTGATCAATTGATTCTTCCAAGCAAGCTTATCAAGTCTACTTTGCCATTCGATAGGTGTCCAAGTTGAATTAAAGTGATTGATAAACTTCAGTGGGGCGGCGATTGGAGGAGCTGACATAGATGTGTTCTCTCTTGTCAAGTTGGAAGAAACTTCGCTGGAATGAGTAGGTTGGACCGTCCGGAGATGACTTATGTGTGCGGGTAAGCGTGAATAGACTTCAGGTTCCATTAATTCAGCCATGAGCGGTGTATTATAGTGAACATTCTGGTAAAGTTTGGTGTGTCAACGATTTTTCTGTTTATTGTCGCGATGTGGTGTTCAATATCGCATACGAGGGATCGAGTCGCAATAAGTTCATTACCGACATCGTTCACTTTATCTTCGATCAGATTGTTTAGGAGAGAGTTGTTTGTGTGATGAGGGCTGGAAATGAATCTTGGATATAACTTGCGCAGAACAGATAGCTTTAATTTTCCCTAGCACTCCAGGTGACGTAAATGAGTTTCTTCATTCTTAGATCTCCCGGAGTCTAACTCGATTAGACACGAAATTTGTTTATCCACGTGCTTTAATTTGGATTTTATAAGATCGGCTGAGTTCTGGACTGTGTTACTGAACTCTTCAACACTTTTAACACTGTTTTCAATAACCGAAATTTTGTCCGTAATCTTTTTGGCGAGTGCATCTTGTCGAAAGTGTGATACTCTTGCACTAATCACAGAAGAAAAGGGGGTTATTGGAGAATTCTTTGACAAACACCGTGTTTCTTTTGTTTCTTGTCTTTTCTGCCTAAAACTTGCTTCACTATCTTACTTATCCCCCAACTTTATATGTTAAATATGAGTGTGTGCCACCAGTAGTAATCGACACTCCGTTTGACAGGTAGTCACGCATCTGTCCATCTACGTGTTTCATTTGTTTTTCTTGTTAAATATTTCTTATATTAGCGCAGAAGATGTGGGTCATCTGCATAGAAATTTATAATCTAATGGAGTAAGTTTCCAAGAGAAAGCAGATCAATGAGTGTCATAGGGACATTCTAACAGCAAAGGTTTCTATAACACAACCAAAGCAAGTTATGGTAATGTAACAAAAATTCTATCCAACATCAATCACGTGGATGTGGATACAATTTTTTTTAACACTTCTACAAGACTCATCTCTGGACGGTACATTTATCAAATGTGCCCCAGTAACCAGTTCAACAAATTAGTAAACACCGTATCCTCTATCTTCGACTATGTACGTATATCTCTCTTGCTGCGAAGACACAATGGCGCTAGTTTTACATCTCATTTATTGATGAACACCATTGTCCGGTACTCCGCAAGGAAAATTGCCCAATTCTACATATTCCCCAGAATAGCCCATTAAAAACTAACAATCCAACACCATAGCCTCAAATGGGACACAATTAATATGTTTACCGATGTTTGCCGGATTCATAAAAATGTTCGGTTTTTTTTTTTTTGTTCCGAAAAATTCCTCTTTCTTATGACGGACGGCATTAATAAAACGATTTTTAGGTTTTCTCCTAAATTGAGCAATTAAATGGCTCTGCTCAATTCAGAAAGAGATTGGATTGGGGGCCGCAACTGTTTATGATATATTGCTGCACCCTTGGAGGCAAACCGCACTGTTGTGACCAAGTTCTCGAGTTAGCTAAATCGTTATTCTGGCTCATTAAGACATTGGCGGATATGTGAAGTGTTCCCTCCTGGAGACATCATGCCGAGAGATAAGAGAAGAGATGCTAATTGGAATCGATGCCGCTGAAGAAACAACCAAATTTCCATCTTTTCTATTCTGTTTTCCATTTGACCATATTAATTATGAGCAAAGCTGTTTCGTATTTTTTGTGTGATTTGATTGCAGGTTTATTGGTGATAAGCTCTTTTGACGGCGTTCTTTGGCATTTTGAAATTGGATTTGGACACATCGGAGTACGAGTATTTCATTGTATAACAACAAAAATGAAGACTTTTGTCATTTGCATTTTATTGCGACTTGAAATTCCTTGATCGAAAGACGTGGGCCATAGTGATTGTGTTTATTGTGTGAAAGATTTGAGATAGATTTATTTGTAACTGAAGTATGGCCGGTAGAATTGGACAACCGTTGTTTTGCTATAAACTCGCTTTTTTTAATTGCTGGGGTTAATGAATTCTTTCTACACTATCATACGTAGTATTACTTAGAAATAATCTTCAGAGTAGAAGTTAGAGTCTAGGAGATTTTTTTATATTTCAAATTTTTTTATGCTTCTGTTTTATGATTATGGTGGTAAGTCGTTATTTCGCTGGGGCGATGTCTTCGTCCATTGCGTTGTCCATCCGGGTAGAGGTCGAAGACTCTTTCTAGCTATTAATGTCTTTTTCGCTGTGATATCACCTCCTACAAGGCCCATCGACTTAAACGGGGCCAAACATCACTCAAAGAACATTTCATTCAAAACGACCGAGGATATCTTCACCCACTTTTACTGGCGTCCATAATTGGGTGCCATAGAGAAGGGTATTCTACAAGGTCTTATTCCTCAATTGCCTGTTCGAGCAAAAAAAAAAAACCGAGAAGGCAGACGTAACTCTACGTTTGATTTCTGATTGCGTTAATTACCGCAGTTAAACCAGGGCCGACTCAATCGTTTACGACCGCAAAGTTATAGCTGTCCATGGTGTCGTTTTGTATGGGAGTCCTTTACAGATGCGTCTTCTCCCCACTCATGGTTCCTATAATGGTCCTTTCTTGTCTGCACTTACTTGGGAATAAAGTGCAAATTAATAGATGTGTAAGTTTGTCTTGATTTAAACTTTATCTAAGCCTACAAAGAGAAAAGGGCCGTCCCTGTTGCCTCAATTCTTATTAACGAGAATAAATTTTCCGCTTTCCAGTGTCAAGACCAGGGTTCTTAGCACGAAGACGCTTCAACATATCGCCCAGTAATCCAGAACGTATCGTGCGTCAGCTTCGGTGTTATGGGAACCGCAAACTTCTTTGTTCCCGAGAAACTGTTCTCGGCCTAAATTTGCTAATTTGCGTGAAGCACTTCACCTTAAGAGTCCTGTTTTCCATATTTCAACCGTCTGCTTGAATGAACACATTCTCTGCTTCGGCTAGCTCGTACAGTTGACCAACACAGTGCTTAGAAGCGTCATAAATGAGCAGCGACACACCTATGCATAAGTAAACCGGTCTTTGGCGTTTCGGAGTTTTCTTGAAGGTGGATTTTCCCGCGGCGTCCAAATTCCGTACACCCGAACTGGCTTCAGCCAGAACGCCTTGACATCACATGCGAAAAAAGCAACCTTTCTTTCGACGTCTGTCAACTGGAAATACAGTTTATGTTGGTCAAAACAGCGGCATTATTCAAACATCTTCGGCGGCAAAATCAATCGATAGCTTTTCTCACTGATTAGTGCCAGAAACTTTCTTCCGCTTGGCTCTGTTCGAGACGGGAGAAAAGGATTCAGTTCCAGTTCGGAGAGGTTCTATGAGATCTGCTTCTGTTCTTTGTTACCGCTGGAGCAGTGAGACTTTTATTACTCACGTATTTGTCTGCACCTTTCGTCTCTTTGCGCCGCGCGTTTGCCTCACGCCTTCTTCTCCCTAGAGCTGTGCCTTAGAGGGTAATCCTTGAAGGGGTGCCTCTTACGGAGCCCATTTGGTGTTTCTGGTTTCCTCGTACAAGCCGCTAAGCTGGGGAAGTGGAACATGGTATTTCACTCCTTGGTTCGAGAAAGTCTCCTACGCTGGATGGAATGCCTGGCTAAATGATGAAAACAATTTGGAAAGAATTGTAGTTCCAGAATATCGAGGCTGCATTGTGGAGAATTATTTCCCGTCGGGTTGGAAGAAGGCAAGGGTCATCGCTTTTTTTGAAGTCGACTAATAGAATAAGGAGTAATCCTAACTCTTATCGGATCATCAGTCTGCTTCCAGTACTTGGCAAAGTGCTGGAAGGAATCATGGTGGAAAGAATTCTAGAGAATATGACTGAACTAATGTCTGGACAGTCATTGCCTTCCTGCAAGTGCATTGAGGACTTAGTCTTACCCAAAGTCAACAAGTAGGGCTGAGTATGTCTTAGTCATCTCAATTGACTTTGAAGGTGCCTTCGACAGTTTAAATTGGGGAAGTGTGTTCGGAAGGTTGCGTTATGTTGGCTGCAGGAAAATTGAGTTTTGGAAAAGTTACTTTTCTTGCAGAAGTCCTGGTGTCTTGCATGACGGATTGAATGAGTATGTGAGTGTGAAAGTTGAGCGTTGATGCCACCAAGATTCCATCTGTGGTGCATTTATTTGGAACCTAATGATGGATCTCCTTCAGAGGTAGATACGTGAAGTCTGCAAGTGCTGCACATATACGGATGGCCGGCTTCTCATTTTTGAAGGTTAATCTAGAGCTGATCCAGAAATAAGTGCTCCCAATTTTTGCAGAATGATGTGGAGTGTGGGTGTCTCAGTTTATCGCGGGAGAAGACTGTCACAAAGTTTATCAAGGGAAAATTGTCAACAAGTCGTTCTCCTACGCTCCGCTTGAATGGAGTTAATCTCAGATATGTGACAGAGGTTAAGTAACATACCTGTGAATAAAATTGAGTAAAAGACAGAACTTCTTACCTCATTCTGTAAGAATCAGAGAGCTATTGCGATCGACTACTGTTATGGGACAGGTAAGGCGCCTTATGCGATTTGACTGGGGACTCAGCAGTAATGCTGTATGTACAATGGTGGCCTTTTTGATGCTTGTGAAGCATTTGAGGTATCAATAAGTTGCGATACAGTCACAACTGTGTTGGATCGCCAGAAGATCCTATCTTGCCAAAGAGTGGCCTTACTTGGCGGCTTGGCTGTTTGCAGCACTTTCTTTACGGAGGCATCGCAGGTATTGATGGGAGTACCCCCTCTTGACTTAGAGTTGATCCTGCATGGAATCACGTTAAAAGTTAGGAGAAGTATTACCCTAGTGGGGAATAATTGGATGTCCGACACTGAGGTCAAACAGATGTCTTTGTGGGAGCCTATGACCATTTTTTTTTCTTTTATATAAACTAGAGCACGCTCAAGGGGTTAAGGTACCCTTAAAATGTTTGCACACAGCGCGGGCGAAGGAAATTTAGGGAGGAAAGAAGGATAGGTACCGATGTACGTTGGTTTTATATGTCCGAATGTTATAATGACTATGAAATAGAGAGCTCGGCAGGGCATTCCACAAGCGAGTTGTTCGGCTTAGGAACGAATCACGGTATTTCAGAGTACGTCCGAAAGTGGGCTTGAGGGTATACTGATGAGCATTCATATCGAGACGTGTGATACGGTTAAAGGTTAGAAGGGGTGGAATGCTACTTGCGATTTCTATGGAGCACTGGTGGTAAAAATAGCGAGAAAACAAAGTGAGACACGAGACATTTCGTCAGTGTTCGAGGGTGTCCACTGCCTGAATGATATTGGTATCAGCTATGAGTTTATCGCAAGGTTTTGAATCCGGTCTAGCAGATGCAGAGAGGTTTTAGGCGCACCTAACCAGATGGGAGCATTGTACTCCAATTTTGGGCGGATGAATGCCTTATATATTGGGGCCAGATCAGAAGGGGAAAAGTATTTCTTATCTAGGAAGCCTAGACATTTCGCAGCATTTTTGGCGACATCGAATATTTGGTCATTCTAACGTGAGTTGTCATTGACACACATACCGAGAATGGAAAGTTTTTCGGTTCGACGATGCAAGTGCCATTCATGGATAATGGCTGCAGGTTTCAATTTCGCTTTAACGACAACAGACACCATTGGGTTTTGGAACTCCACTCGGTTGATAGTTCCCAAATTGGTTATGCTGTTGACACCGGAATTTAATAAGCTTAACATATGCTGCCGTTCCCGTTCTACAGATAAGGAGCAGGGACGTGAGTCCAGGAACGAATATGAAAAGCAGAGAGTACTGTCGTCAGCAAAGGAATATATTGGTTTAGAAGTGGCAGACAAGAGATCACTGATAAAAATTAAAAAGAGTGCCGGAGACAGAACGGAACCCTGGGGCACACCAGCATTTATTTTGTGAATATCAGACTTGAAACCATCCAAAACAACTTGAATGGAACGTTCCGAAAGGTAATTTGTAATCCATTGAAGAAGAGAGTCGTCGATCCCAAAAGCATGCATTTTCGACAAAAGAGCCTGATGTCAAACTCTGTCAAATGCCTTAGAAATATCAACTGCAACTATCTTGCTTTCATAAGATTGATGTACGCTTCGGTTCCACTTTTCGGTGAGACATGCCATCAAACCACCAGTGGACCTATTGCTACGAAAACCGTAGTACCGGTCATTAAGAAGTTTTCGTGTTTCAAGATATTTCATGAGCTGATGGTTTATCAGCGTTTCCATGACCTTGGTGAGAAGGGACGTAAGTGCATCACATCTATAGTATATTCCAATTTACATGGGACGATAGCAATAATGGTGGGGTGTTCCGATGTTCCGTTCATGCGGGAGGGGCCTTAGCTGAGCTTTCTTCTTGTTGGAAATGTCTCCTTTAATGCATTTTTGTGTAAAAGGGGCCATAGCCAGGTGGAAGGCTGCCTGTGTGGGCTGGCAGTTGAAGACCGGTTGCATGTTTTGTGTGCTTATACGTTGTATGAGGATGTTAGAAAACTTTAAGCTGTTGGTGTAGGTTTCGAAGACAGTGTTTGTGACGTTGGCGGCGTTCTCGCTAATAACCCACAAATAGATATAAATCCGAGACTACGAGCAGAGTTTTAGTTAGGCGTCGACTTAGGTAGTTCTAATACGAAGATTCTCAATGAGTAGTTGTTCGAAAGGCCTCCAGTCCTGAGTACTAAGGTGCCCCACTGATCGTAACAAAAAGATTGCGAACTCCGACCGGAGGTTATATTGTGGTATCAGCCTTTTGTTCCAGCCTGACCTTGGAGTTGGCCCCCTTGTGGGGGTATAGTGGTGGCCGCAGATTATACGAATGTCGTAGGGACATTCACTATGCGTAATCGCTGTCCCCCATTATAAACACAAATTTTGCACAATCATGGAATAATTTTCAGATAGCTTGGTGTGGGGTTGCACTGCAACCGAGTGCTCCATCGTGCTCCATACATGAATTCTAGTAGGTACCTACTGGAGGTGGTATTCATACCATCCGTAGGTTGCTGATTGACGCATTGTATTAATTCCAATATAAGCGTAGGTGTCCGTGTAAAACCGTTGGGACGTTTAATCCTGTATTTTATATTTAACCGTAACAGGCTGAGCCTCTCATTTAAATTGTTTGGATATAAGATGGGACTATAGAATCTATACCCGGCTCGCAGTCGTAAAGAGACCGGGTGGATTATTGCTATAGCGAGTACCACATTTGAGCCGTTGAAGTCATCTCCATACTATTTATTTACTTAACACCTAGTCAGGACGGCATTTAATTCGACGTTTCACATAGGTTCTTTTCAGAATATTGGGATCTCTGTAACCTAAGGCTTCCTTCGACATTCTTATGAAGATGTCCGATCATTCCTAGAAGAGTTTTCTCCAATTGAACTTCAGTCCATCCTCTCAAAACTAAAGTTTTTCTCCTTCCGCGGCAGTTGACTGGTTTGACTCATAGAGTGCTTGATTTTAAGTAAAGCTTAATTCCTGGCTATCCTCCTGGATATTAAGCTTTTTTGTACCAAGCAGTTCGTATCGGCTTTCTGTATATGGAGTTAAGAAGTTTTCGGCTAAGACTATGGCTTGCCATCGAGGAGTGTCCTCTGGATCTTATCGGCTATAAATTGTCAAATTCATCATTCGCTGCGTTCTAAAAGAAGCGCACTTCTTTCGATGGCACGGTAGTACCATCTGACTCAATGATACCAGGAACATCTATTGTTACAAAGAAATCTAAGATGAGACGCTTACTAGAGAGCTCGTAGAAACATTCTTCGGAAGCATCGTCTACATATTTCTTCTGTATACGTAGGTACAATGCGTTCATTTCAGAAACAGAACTTCTTCCGCCCGTCTGTCGCGTACAACAAATCTGTACCAAAATAGATGCTATTTCTGCTCTCAGTAGCAATTAACGTATTTCATAGTCCGACCCATCCCAGTACCTAATGGCTACGACAAGAAGTTAAAATAAACGTAATAGATGTCTAGGCATTGTAGAAATACTAAACCACCAGAAAAAGCAGCGACTAGTTTCGTGCCATGAGTTCAAGTTAAGCAAAGTGCGTATGTAATAGCAGGTGACTTGATAAATAATCTTACAGAATTCTTCACCACCACACAGTGAGATTACTAGAGGGTAGCCCCGCACATCAGCATGGACGTGAAAGATATATCACATGTTGATACGGCTTTATTTAGCTTTGCTCCTTACGTACTATTGTATCTACAAGTAGTTAATGGAATTCTGGATTTTCCCATATATTTCTCGGAAAGGCCTGTCGCGAAAGGTGAATTCAATAGTCTTTTCTAGGTGGCAGATAACAATAACATCACAAGAAATAATATTACCGAAAAACTAACTAGACAGCTGTCAGGAGAGAACAGGACCTAAACTTGCAATAAAACCCAACCAGGCTTTTACTGAAACTTGTTTCTCGTGAGCATTCCTAAAGACTAATAAATCATGTAGGAAAGAAATTATAGGAAGCGACGAACTATAGGAACGATTCGGTAAGCCAACTCTAAATTTGTACTTTACATCTGCGGTTAGTAACGTCGGAGTTTGTGTGTTTTGTGTTTGTCTTTCTTTATAATGACTCGGGAATTTAGAGTGGATATTGCGAATATACACGGTCTAAAAAGTAATCACTTTTCTGCGTACGTCCACGTCTGTAAATACAGACCACCGGTTTTGCACTTAGTGGAACACAGATAGATCCCCGCCCACACCTCTCAGATCACTCTGATCTGAAGCAACCTGGTTACTAACTAGTGCCACTATTCTTTCCTTATCGCGGTTTCGCCATTTAGGTGCGTAGTGATGTAGCTTACCAAATTCCACCACAATGTAGTTCCTGTTAAAATCCGGAATTCAATTTCATGTGGTTAAAATTCCATCTCCGTAAGCAAATTATCCACTACTCCTTTATTTACAGAAGCCCCAAACTGGACAGTAATTCGACTTTTAATGAGTTTTATGCGCTGTCTGACTCCATTCAAAGAATTGTATCCCTGTATCCTCATACTGAAATCGTTATTACGGGCGATTTTAATATACACTTCAACATTGTGAACAGACAACATCCGAAGGACGGTGTGTTGAGATCTTCGCTGCTCAAAATAACAACCCAGCTTGTAAATGAGCCCACACGAATACCAGACGTTGATATTCATACCGCCAACACCCTGGACTTGTTTTTAACTTCTCACCCTGACAAATACAAGGTCAATGCTATCCCCTCTAGACTCGTCTGACCTCTGTGTCATATCAGCTAACTTTTCGTACACCGACCACACAGTTAGAGAAAATATTCCCAAAAGAGACGTATGGCAATACGAGAAAACCAACTGGAGCGGTCTTAACAGCTTCTTTAGGAATTTTAACTGGTCGTTATGTTTCCTCGATAACGACGTGGATGCCGCTGCTGATATGATTACAGACACCATTCTCTTTCGATTGAGAAACTTTATCCCTCATCGGATGAAGAGTATCAAACCAAAAGAAAAGGCATGGTACGACTCGAGCTGTGAAGGGGCTGTCAGGGTCAGAGAATTGTTTTTTCGGTCCTACAAGACCAACCTAACGGAGGAAAACCGAAAAAAGTTTAAACGGGGCAAGAATGACTGCAACATCTTTCTTAAGCGTGTGAAATTTCAATACGATCAAAAACTGAGGCAAAAAATACTACAATGTTCCAAAGGTACTAAAAACTGTTGGTCATTTCTCAAAAACATCAAAAATTCCACCTCATGCTCCATGCCAACGCTCATTCCATTGACATTCCAGCTGTCAGCTCTTTGGACAAGGCCAATTTGCTTGCTGCATACTTTGCGGTTAGCTCAACACTCCCAGATTGTGCTTTGTTCCCGCCTACACTTGAGTGCGTCGAATCTACAATGGGACGAATCCACTTTCCCACTCGTGTAGCAAGAGATCTTAAAGATCTTAACATTCACAAATCCGCTGGTCCAGATGGTATATCTCCCCTTCTTCTGAAGAGGTGTTCTTCCACGCTGGCAAAACCATTTCGTAAGCTTTTTCATCAATCCTACTCCTTAGGACTCTTTCCGAACAGACGGAAAATAGCATTTGTCCAGCCAGTCCCTAAAAAAGGCGAATATTCTTCTCTCTCCTCCTACAGACCCATTACACTTACGTCCCTTCTCACCAAGGTCATGGAAACGCTGATAAACCATCAGCTCATGAAATATCTTGAAACACGAAAACTTCTTAATGACCGGTAGTACGGTTTTCGTAGCAACAGGTCCACTGGTGATTTAATGGCATGTCTTACCGAATAGTGGAACCAAAGCGTACACCAATCTGGCGAAAGTAAGATAGTTGCACTTGATATTTCTAAGGCATTTGACAGAGTTTGGCATCAGGCTCTTTTGTCGAAAATGCGTGCTTTTGGGATCGATGAATCTCTTCTTCGATGGATTAGAAATTACCTTTCGGAACGTTCAATTCAAGTTATTTTGGATGGTTTCAAGTCTGATATTCACAAAATAAATTCTGGTGTGCCCCAGGGCTCCGTTTTGTCTCCGACACTCTTTTTAATTTTCATCAACGAACACTTGTCTGCTACCTCTAATCCAATATACTCCTTTACTGACGACAGTACTCTCTGCTTTTCATATTTGTTCCCGGACTTACGTCCCTGCTCTTCGGCTGTAGAACGGGAACTTCAGCGTATGTTAAGCTCATTAAATTCTGATATTACCAGCATAACTCTGCACTAACAGAGCAGAATTTAATGCTTCCAAAACACAATGCTGTCTGCTGTCGAAAAAGCGAAAGAGAAATTTAAACACCCAGCCATTATCCATGGATGGCACTTGCATCATCGAAACCGATAAACTTTCCATTCTCGGTATGTGTGTCAATGACAACTTACGTTGGAATGACCACATATTCGGTGTCGTCAAAAATGCTACGAAATGTCTACGTTTCCTCAAGCGATATAAGAAATACTTTACCCCCACTGATCTTGCCGAAATTGGAGTGCAATGCCCACATCTGGTAGGGTCCGACATCTCTGCACCTGCTAGATAGGACTCAAAACCGTGCAATAAAACTCATAGGTGATACTAATATCACTCAGGCAATGGACACCCTCGAACGCCGTCGTAAGGTCTCGTGTCTGACTCTGTTTTCTCGCTATTTCCACCTCCAGTGCTCCATAGAAATCGCCAGCAGCATTCCGCCCACTCAAACCTTTAACCGTAACACCCGTCTGGCTATGAATGCTCATCAGTATACCCTCAAGTCCACTTTCAGACGCACTCTGAAATATCGTGATCCATTCCTAAGCCGTACAACTCGCTTACGGAATGCCCTGCCTAGGTCTTTATTTCCTAGTCATTATAACCTTCAAACATTTAAAACCAACGTTCACCGGTACCTCTCTTTCCATCCTCCCTGATTTTCCTTCGTCCGCACTGTGTGCAAACATTTTAAGGGTACTAAAAAAATAGTCCCTTGAGCGCGCGCAAATTATAAAAAAGAGGCTTATGCCACATTGGAAATTCTGCACGAGCAATTCGAGGGCATGGTCATCTCACGTGGAGGTGATGTGAACTGGCCACCGAGATCGTGCGATTTGACCCTATTAGACTTTTCCTTGTGGGGTTTTCTGAAGTCGCCGGTCTATGCGGATAAGCCGCAAATCACAGTGGCCCTCAAAGCCAATATATAATCCATGCTATCGGTCAAATTTAGCCTGAGTTATGCGCCAGAGTCATGGAAAATTGAACAGTTCGGATGCGCGCCAGCCAGAGAAACCGCCGCGGACAGTTGAGCGATGTTATATTCCATACATAATTGCATCGATAGGCCTTACTAACGAATAAAAAATTTCGATGATATCTCACACACACTTTGTTTTATTTAAAATTAAAGATAGGAAGCGCTTAATGAAAGACCCTTTATATGCTAATTGGAGAGGTTTATTGGCAAAGGCCTAGATCTCTCCTCGACCATAACGTCATCTGGATAAATAAGTAAGAAACCGAACGTTTACCGAAGCTTCTCATCCTCAGAGTTGTATACTCGTATCATATAAGGTGCTGGTCTTAGATATAAAATCAAAACTTAGTAATAAAATGCAAAATGTAAATCTCATTATTTTGAACTCGTCATGCGGTGTCACTTGTCTCGTCGACCTTAACATCCGTCAATTTATTGTAATTGTTGCTCAATCGTTAGAAATTTTATTAACACTGATAATTAATTCATCAGCTAGAAAACCAACTTGGTATCCTTACGAAAGTGTTAGTCATTAAGGCTGTTTAATTACGAAAATACGAGTAGATACAACAGATTCTGCGTAATGTCATTTTAAATAATTCATTTTCCTCGCCATTCTATTGGCCAATGTTTTACCATTGAGTTTCAGCTATTTAAGCTCTGTTACGCTCTATTAACCTCCAAACAAACAGCACTTACTCGTAGATAGATACTGCTGTAGACACAACTAAAATGCGTTTACAATGTCAAACTGTCATGTCTCAAAGACCCAATCATTTGATACGGTTGGTTCAAAAAAACAAAAAAAAAACAAAAAAACACCGCTAAATACAGCAATTTAGATCAACTTTGCATTGCGAACGCGTTCAGGTCTAAAATTCACGTCACAAATAATTCAAAAATGGCCAAACAACTTTTTTGTTTTGCCTTATTTCTGAAAGTGTGTGTCGAATACC
Organism: Volucella zonaria; assembly: GCA_963966105.1. Lineage (NCBI taxonomy): Eukaryota > Metazoa > Arthropoda > Insecta > Diptera > Syrphidae > Volucella > Volucella zonaria. Next base: position 312,960,415 of record OZ014530.1, on the reverse strand, counting down.
AGTAATCGCAGCAAATCCAAACTTTTACGGTTCACTTTGACAGGTACAATTTATTAACACCACAAGCGACATCTAGCGTTGTGTTGTGTGCGCGCGCGCGCGTTTCCCCAAAAATGGTCAAATGTCACGTAAGTGTTCGGTGATTAAAAATAATTAACAAGCTTTCAGTTTGGTGAATTTATATGCGTGCGAGTGCGACACTATTAATTAGAATTCTCCGAAGGAGAAATGTAAGCGGACTTTGACTTTGACGTTGCAGGTTATGGGAGACTGGTTATCAAAATTCCCATGTTCAACTGTCACTTAAGTGATAAGAACTCGAGAACTCATCGTGACATTTCGTCGGGAATCGGTAATCGACAATCGGTAGCCAGGTTGGAATTCAGCTACAGTGGTAAGCCTGGATCCCACTGTTTTCTGATGTGTGATGTGATTAATGTCTTCTCTGGGGGCAAGGTAATTCCAGAGAACACGTTGAGGACGAGTACGATAATGGAAACATGCATACATTAGAAATACGGTTTAATAGAAAAAAAAAAAAGGGTCTCCACTGTACCATAGGCTTCTAACGACTACGACGATGGATATTGTCGCCCGGTCGAATGATGATTGTCAGCTATAGGCGAACTAGAAATGGGAGCGAATTTGCGTGAAACGATTTAATGATTCCACTGTCGCGGTCTGACATTTTGGTTTTTTGTGATTTTGATAGTTCCGCGGTGTACGAGCGTGTCTTGGAATTGATGAGGCAGAAAGGGATTTATGGACGGTGCTGGGAGTTAGGGTGATCTTGTGGATAAATTAGAGAATTTGTCCGATAGCTGATGTAATTTAGGTATGCTGATCTAGTTACAAGCACTATGGGTAGATTGGCGCCAAAGATTACACGATGACTCTGTTTGGTGATGACTGAGTTAAGTGGCAGTTCGGTATTTGGAGCACGTTCGGTTACTTGGAATTTAAAAGGAGCAATTACCTTACTAATAATGTGTTTCTTTTGAAGTTTTTCCTTGGCGGTACATTTTCGGAATAAGAAAATTGAGACATTCGAGAACTCTTTGGTGTTGGTGGTTCGGTGAATAAATTGGGTGTTTGTCAGCGTTGTACGCCATAGGCACTTTATTTTGTGATTTAGTTTGGCTTTTAAAATATTTTTTTATTTTTTTTTCTAGAGACACGATTTTCCTTTTATTGCTTACTGTGAGCTAGAATGGTTTATTGTTGAGGATATGGTGGAATATAGAATTTTATGGCGTCGCCGTCACTTTTAGAGCAATCGTGTCACTTATTTCAAGCACACTTAGGTGCATATCAAAAGCAAAGGGCTATAGTTTCCAGTCTGCGGTCTTTCCTCCCAATAGATGTCCAGGAGCATTAATTTGTGGACTGTTACAGTGATTTCATTGTGTACTGCGACCCAGACTAGACTCTGCGAATTCAGCCCTCATAACATCTAAATGGCTAAAGAAACTGATGGTTACGCTTTTAGGACAAGTTTTCACTGCTTGTGAAAAGCATAACTTCTGTTTTGAGGAGATTGAATGAAAGCTCATCCCTAGTGTACCAAACGTCGATCATGTCTAGAACTGCCTGGACTTTGGAGCCTACAATTGTTAGACATAATCCGACGGGATGTGCAGCTACATCAACTGCAAATGCCTGAACGAACAACACCTGTTAACTCTCTTTTTTATTTTGTTTTCTATCAGTCCACTGTAGTGTTTCCGACAGTAGAAACAGCTACCACAGCAGCGCAGGGTACCACCAGCCTGTTTCGAGTGCATGTCGGACACGGAGGAAGTGGTTTGGTCATGACTCCCAAAGTAAGCATCGCTGGATGTTGTATCATTTACTCGTATACCAAGCACACTAAGGTGTTGGATAAAAGCATTGTGTTCCGTAATGACACCAGTATGCAATGCACAGTTTTCTCTACTGAAGACCAGCAGGTCGCAAGTCGCTACCCTCTCACAGAATCCAAGTGTCTGTGAAAGCCCTAATCGTGGACGTAGGCCGTCCTAGAGGCCAGTTCGGGTCCTGAGAAACTGCTCTACCGAGCCCTGACTAGCAAGTCCGGTGGTTCCTTTTCCCGTGATTCGACTGGGACCTGCGACCCAAACTAGGCTCAATGAATTCCCACCACCTGCTCTTCAAAATATGTATCTCTGCTTGGGAAAAAAATGCGAGGTTCCTTAACGAGGCCTAAAATCCAATGTTGTTGTCTTCAAAATGAAAACAGCGTCGCCGCTTTTGAAGCTATCCGCAAGAAACCAAGTACATTCTCTGGATCAGGTTCTGGCTGAAACTATTCTTGAGTATGTATAGTTTCATTATATCGGACGACATTAGATCAGAGTCAGAAGACATTAGGCACCCAAAGTTATTAGAATTCCAGTGCGCATTGTACCCAAGACCACTTCTTTTTAAACGGAAGATGACTTTGAACGTTTGACCCATCATTTTAGTATCATCAGTGTGTCTAGACGAGTGTCAAACGTACTAGTGAGGGTCCCTTTGCAGCCGATATAGAAAGTTCTTTGGATATAATTGGCCTCATCATATTCGTGTAGATCCAAAGGAGCCTCCTCCTTGTCGAAAGCCGACAGCGCCTGGGAAGTTCTCGACGCGTTATGTTCAGTCCAAAGGAGTTTGTTATGGAGGATGACACAAAAATACTTGTCTTTGTTGAAAAGACGAATGCTGATGTCTTTAAACACTAAATGGGAACATAGTCTTAAGTCTACATCTGTCGTGAAGACTTAAGTTTACGGAATGCCCGTACACCCATGGGAGCAAGGATACGCCTTGCCAACGCTTGTATGTATTATGAATACCAAAGCAGAACCTGTGTGCTAGGCATCTCAACGAGTCAGGCCCGGACCGAAATCCGGGGGGCTCCTGAGACCAATGGTACCGCGATTTAAGTCCTGGTAGGCACCTGCCGCCAACAAGACCTATGACCGGCAACTTGTAACTGATCAAATCGTAGCAATCTTCGGTGGCGTCATCTGAAGATGTTTGCGATAAGACCAGTAATATTATCCGCCCCCGCTTTTTATTAGACAACGTTATTGATGGCCGAAGCCTTGATAATCGGGCGGAGGCCCACTAGATGGGACAGAATAATTACCTTAGTTCTTGTCCTAAAGAAAATGACCTCAACTTTCAGAAGAATATCTAATAGTCTATTTGTAGTGTACAAATAGCCGATCTTGTCTAGGGCTGCCTGCGCTTTAGAACAGACAGTCGCTAGGCATGATTGTAGATGTTACAAGTATCAAGACCGTTAAGCAGTGAGCCGACTAACAGGAATTATAGTTTTGGAGATAGGACAACACTCTTCACCTCCGTTGTCACATTTTGACCGCAGTCAGCTTCTTCAACCAAGGACTTGTCCATTAGCGTTGCTTTAATATGAAAAAAAACGATTGATGCTCTGTTTTCTAGTCGAGTTGCACATGTCATCAAAAACTGCGTTGTCGAAAATGCCATCAATGTCGACGAAAAAGCGCATTCAATCCTGTCTACCAGACATCCCCGTCCTACGTTATCCTTATATTGCTATAGAGAGCCATATTTACAGTTGAATTTCAAATGCTGGGTGATCGTTGTTATTACAGCCACTAGAGGGCAAAGTACGTAGATCGGTACAACTTACACTGCAACTTTTGTTACCAGTTGTGGTTGGGAGCTATTTACTTTATATTGTGTTACCGTCACGGTCTCAGTTTGATAGACAGTAGTGACTTATTGTCAGCATTTGCAGCCTACTGGGAGTTTTCTTTTAAGGGTGTGAACAGAGGCTGTTTCCTGGAAGGTAAGATGGTATTAAAATAAGAGGTCACTTGGTGTAAGAATACCGCAAAATTTTGACTGGGTACGGTCATTTATTAGACTATTGTCAGCTCGTTGTGTTTCCAGTAACAATCGTGTTTCTAGGTTCGTATATTTGAGGGCTTGCATAGGAACACCATTATCCACTTTGCTCTATATAGGATGTCGTAAGTGTCTAATTTGCTGAAGCCGATTTTTTTTATTATCAAGCTCCTCCTTGGAAATCGGATCGCCTGGAAGCAAAATAATTAATGACTGCAAATAAGACAGAAGGTAGACTGGAAACCGAGCACCACCGTCGCCGACCGACGCAATGTTTTCTATTTTAGGAACCGCTCACAAAGTGCGTCTTCGGGGAATATAACTCGATTTTCAGCACCTTTTGGTAAATGTGAAGCACCACCGAATCCAATTCTTCGCCTTCAGAAACTGTAGCCACAGCATTTTATTTCGCTTTGTAATGGGCGAATACCTGGTGAATACCTGGTTCACCAATTCGAACAGTAGCCCAGAGAGCTTAGCAATCAGCTCCATAAAGCTTGTGCCTGATGGGCAGATCACTGCGATTCTCCACGAGTTTTTAAGGCAGCATCCATGCCCCGTAACGTGCCCAAAATCGCTGCCAATTGGATTTTGTAGGCTGTTTTTTCCAAAGATCTTAACTTGGCTTCTTTAAGCGAAGGAGCATCAGCTAAATTATCTACATGTGCTCTAGCTTGTTGCTTCAATTGTATTTGCAATTGTTTCTAGGTATTTGCTAGAATTTGGAAGAATTTATTCTGATTTTTGATGGCAATTTTGCGTTTCACAGGCCGAGCGTTCACCGCTTCTGAATAGTCTTCACCTCCGTAGGCGTCGATTGCACGTTTTAAACGAAGTTCTCCTTCTGTCTGCAGACGTTCTAATTCTTTCTGGTAAGCCAGCACATGATAATAGGTGTACATTATGAAGAGATCAAGATCTTCCTGGAAGATGTTTAGATTTTTCTCACCCAAATTGAGTTCAGGAAATATGGACAACTTTTCAAACATCTAGTATGTGGCCGTGGCTCTAGTGGTAGTCTACTGGTTTCCAAATCGGACGGTTTGGGGATCAATACCAGCTGCGCGCGAAAGACATCAACTAAAACCACATAAGATGAGTGGTTGACTAGACTACAACAAAACGCCCGATTACACAAATAACTTGGTCTACCCATTAAATGCTGGATGCCACGCAATCTTTCTCTGTCCCATTTTCCTAAAAACTTAACACGTGCTCAGGCATTTTAAGTGTAGTAATACCCACTTGAGTGTTATGTTCTTAAAAAAAATCTTCGTTAAATGTTTTCAGAATATTGGTCGTTTTGTTGTATTCTTGAAAAGCTAATGATGCTGCAAGTTCAACTTCCTTTTCTAGTCCAACTACATCTGAGAGAAGTGTTTCAACTGGTTTGCTTATTGCTCCGGGGGCTGCTGGTTTTGCAGATGGTTTCGATTCGCCGAGAGCTGGTGGTGCTAAGGGTTGTTGCTTTGGGGTTTTGGAACTGGTTCTGATTTTGGCTTACTGTCCTTCGAGCTTCCAAAAACCCCATTAACTGACGACGTAATACTACCAATTTTGTGAGGCACCTTCTCAAACTGCTTGGTTATGACTTAAAAGGGTTTTTCCTCTTGCAAAGCATATTTGAGCACTGCCGCTGATCTGGAAACATTCTTTTCCACAGTCTTGCGGAATTCATTATCATACTTAGCATATGTGATAACTTCGCCGACAACAGAAAAGGGAAGCAGTACGACCAATACTTTGTCAAAGCCTGCCTACCTTTGCAGTTGTCTTGCTGTTGCTATTGTGTCATTGATATTGCCTCTGGAGTGCACCCTTCAGAGCACAGATCTTTTAGCATAAGACGACATATTTTTGAGTGAATTAAATTCTCAGTTCTCACCGCCTTTTCGTATTTTTCACTATACAAAGAAAAAAAAATCTCTCTTCCCTAGAAAGGCAATTTTTGTACAAGGGGCAAGGCCAAGATAGGTAACTGTTGTCGTTGATATTGACCTTAATTGGGTTTTCTGAGGAATGAGGAGAATTGGATTCTTTTTTCTCAGGCAAGTATGTGGTGAACATTTCTTATTTCGGTATCGGATAGAGCATCCAATGCCGTCAAAAACGGAGCTTGTAATCCAGCGGGTTGAAGTTTAAACGGCCAGCTGGACAATAATCGGGTAATTTCAAATCCGGAACCTTATTTTTGAGCCAAAGTTGGGTTTCCGCTTTGTGAACTCAAACGAGATCTTTTTGGAGCATTGCATCGATCACGATCAACTCAGGTAATGAAAGTAGCATGTCGCTACGATACTTAACCATTAAGACAAAAGTCGAGCCTATTATTACGAATGTGATATCCGTTAAAACTATGAATATTTCCTGGTTAAGTATTGAACTTCTTAGTTAGACATTGACATTCGGTCGCTGCCGATCTTTTTTAAGCGTCGCCAAATACATTAGCAAACTCTATGGATTCGCTGATTACATATATACTCGTATGTACTCGTAAGTGGAGAAAACGAAAATCCTTCTGGTCAAGTAAAAGAAGGAATTGACTATCACAGAAGAGCAACCTACGAGTAATTGAATGCGTAATCTGAAGGTGTTTCAACGTCTTACCTGTTATAGGTAAAACGCTTCAAACACCTGGAGTAAAGACTCGCGCTACATGTAGACTTAACAGTTCCGCATCGGATCGTCCTATATCGATAACCTAAACCTGGTGGAAATCACCAAAGAACAATGCTCTAAATCGGCTTCGAAGAAGCATTCGACAGCGGTGATCAGGTTTAATTGAGAATTTAACAAGGCTTCTGTGAATGCGCTGGAGAAAGCTAAAAGCCTAAAACATATCGCAGAAATCAGCGTTGTAGATACTGCGTACCAGAATCTAGAATTCATCGCTAAATTTCGCTAAATGTGTTAGCTGTATTAATTAATTCCGGAACGAAGGATGAGTAAGGTATATTAAGGCATATGCAAGAATGGGTTTCGACTTGGTGGCAGCAATAACCGAGTTTCTCACTGAAGGAGGAATAATAGAATCTGTCTCCCAGTATATCTTCCGCGCAACTCTACCGACCTGGAATTCTTGCCACTGAAGGGATTTTTAGTCGGAAACCTTCAAATCATCATTGCGTGCGATGCGAATGCTCGGTGAGGCAGCTCCAACATCAACATTAGTGGTCCTAGAACTCTCTCTGTGCACCATATTTATAAAATTGTCATGAATCAACAGAAACTTTACTGTCTGATTGTCGTAACAGTCTATTCAACATTAATCTCGGAACTACAAGGTGGCGCAAAATTGATCACCCAATTTTATTTTTGAATTACTTTTTTACCAAATAAAAAAAAAATGATTTTGAGTGATGGAAATCTTTATTTGGACCTTTACAATTTTTTTTGTTAAATGGAAAAGATGATATCCGCAGTGTTGATACACATTTGTGCACGTTTTATCGCATTGTCCATGACTTTTCACAAGATTTCGGATGATAACTGTTCGCACTCCTGTCGAGTACTCTCCTTAAGGACTGCGATTTTCTGAGGCTTATTGTCATAAACCAGGAACTTCAAGTAGCCCCAAAGAAAGAAGTCTGGGATGGTTAAATCGGGCGATCTTGCTGGCCATGTCAAATCGCCAAAACGGGAGATTACGCGACCAGGAAACGGTTCCTTCACAATATCCATTGTGGCTTGAGCTGTGTGTATGATTGCACAGTCTTGTTGAAACCACATGTTCAACAAAGCCCCGCTCATCCAATTTCGGTAGTAAGAAGTCGTTTATCATGGCCCTGCAGCGTTCGCAAATAAAATTGACCGTATTGCCGATGTCCTTCTCAAAAATATACGGCCCAAGCACACCTCTTGCGTGAACGCCGCACCACACAGTGGCTTTGAGTGGATGTAATGGCTCCTCGTGCATCCCACGAGGATTTTCAGTGCCCCAGACATGAAGATTTTGCTTATTGACGTAACCGTCTAAGTGGAAATGCGCCTCGTCGCTCATGATGATTGTCTACACAAAATCATCCTCTTCGTTTTTGAGATTGAGGATGGCTTTACGCGGCTGACGGTCAGGAGGCATTAACTGATGCACTGTTTGCACTTTGTAAGGGAACATGTGTAAGTCTTTCACTAAAATTCGCTGTAAGGTCCGTCTGGTGAAGTCCAATTGCGTTGCCCGTCGTCTGGTTGATGTTTTTCTGTTCTCAGCCGCAGTCACAGCCGCTATATTCTCGGCCGAGCGACCGGACTGGTGGCGGTCACGCCTTGCATAGTCTCCTATAGTTCTAGTCTGTTCGAGTCGAGTAGCTAAGTGCGGGAATGTTTGCCCTGTTGGCGTGACACGATTAGGAAATCCTCGTCGAAATTCACGCTGCGCTAACACCACCCACCGACTGTCAAAAACATCGACACAATTATTCCACGCTTTTGCGGACTATAGCGCTTCATTGCTTGTCAGTTTGTATATTGCGGCTGTCTAGTTCACAAATGTCAAATATGATTGACGTACGACGCTATTTACAAGGTGATTAATTTTGCGCCACCTTGTACATTTCGAGAAAGAAACAAACAGCCAATAACCACCTATTGGGACTCATATAGCCTAAAGCTCATGGAAAATAAGGCTAGCTGCTAGCTTGCAGCAGCGCAAGTATCCACAAAATCCTCTCAGCACACTAATCAAATTGGGTTGTTGAAGAGCAGATGGCAAATTTGCTAAAAATAATCTTGAGACGCTAAAGCTCTTAGCCGAAACGCACTTCCCATCTTACTCAATTATTCTGCTCCCGCTCCCCACCACTCAGTATAGAAGAAGTTGGCTTAGCTATAACAAAGCTTAAGAACAACAAGGCTGCAGGCTCTGATGGTTTACCAGCCGAGCCGAGTGGCGATGTTTTGGTAGGGCGCATACACCAAATCATGGACTATCAGCTCCATATGCCCCATCTACAAAAAAGGCGATCCTATGTCTTGCAAGAACTATCGTGGCATATCCCTGCTTAATGTCGCATATAAGATCCTATCCAACGTACTGTGTGAACGTCTCAAACCGTTCTGCAACACACTAATCGGCACGTACCAGTGTGGCTTCCGGCCCGGCAGATCGACTATAGACCAAATTTTCACACTGATACAAATCCTGGAAAAGACCAACGAATTTCAAGTCGGGACTCACCACCTTTTCATCGACTTCAAGGCCGCATATGATAGCATTAATCGTCAGGAGCTTTATATGGCAATGCCCGAATTCGGGATCCCGGCAAAACTGATCCAGTTGTGTAGCGTGGCACTGGAAAACACGCACTGCAACGTGCAGTTTGGAAGTAGCTCCTCCAAACTATTTCAAACATACACCGGATTTCGGCAATGTGATGCGCTATCATGTGATTTCTTCAATCTCGTCCTAGAGCAGATAGTGCGCAGAGCAGGTGTCAACACTGAAGGCACTATCTTCAACAAGTCCGTCCAGCTCCTGCGATATGCGGACAATATTGATACCATCGGGCGCTTGCAGCGTTCCGTGATAGAGGCTTTCACGGCGATTGAAGAACAGGCCAAATTCGCTGGCCTGGAAGTAAACGAGGACAAGACCAAGTACTGCTATCAAGAAACAAAGAATCATCTATCCACCGCCTAGGACAAAACGTCACTATTGATAGCAACAATTTCGAGGTAGTTAAGGAGTTCATCTACCTCGGAGTAAACATGATCTCCACGAATGACACCCTAGTGGAGACCCGACGAAGAATTACCATAGGAAACCGCTGCTACTTCGGTTTGGCAAAACTCAAAACTCAAAACTCCTTACTCGAAGGACGAAATGTACGCTTTACAAAACCCTTATCCTGCCAGTTCTACTGTATGGCGTCGAGTGCTGGACGATAATCAGGAAGGGAGAGCTAATTCTGCGCTCCTTCGAAGGAAAAATTCGTCGACGGATTTTTGGTCCTGTGTGCGAGGAGGGCGAATGGAGGAAAAGATACAACCGCGAACTCTATGAGATATACCAAGATGTGGATGTAACCCAAAAAGCCAAAATACGTCGACTACATTGGCTCGGCCACATCGAGCGAATGGACAACAATGCTCCAGCTAAGAGAAACTTCGAATCTCAGCCCTCTGGTTCAAGACGACAAGGAAGACCGAACCTACGTTTCAAAGACCAACAAGCTATCGCGGATGTTAGAGCGCTTGGCCTGGATAACTGGAAGCAGCGTGCCCGAGATCGTAGAGGATGGAAGGCTGAAGCGTCTCAAGCAGAGACTCTCCACGGGTAGGGAGCCCGTTCAGTAAGTAAGTAAAGATCCAAGACTTTTTGGTGAACCCATAAAATTTTCAAGTGAACTCCTACCCAGGACCAAAAACTCACTTGGAATACACATGAAAAAAACTATATCAAAAATCAGCATCTCGAGGAAAAGTGTTCTCGGACCCACAAACGACACCGTGGAGTGGCACACAGTAATTGCTATATCTATAGGTACTTATGCACCTCCAATTTGGTGCGATACAACTTAACAAAAGTCAACACAGGCTGGACTAAACCATCTTCAAGGACTAGTCTGTGTGTGCACTACGGGTGCAATGAGAACAGCACTCACAGCAGCACTAGAGGTTCTACTGAACCTCCTCGCTCTTCATCACCCCATACAGAAAGAAGCTCTAGCAAACGCCTACGTGCTTATCTCAGTGGATGAGTACAACTCCAAAATAGTACACCCAGAGCGTTCATTGGAACTTAACTACTAGATATTACTCTAACAGACATCTGTCTGGAAAAGTACATCTTCAACCATTTCACTGATCAACAGAACTGGAAACAGAATAAATCCCTGTTTACGAAAGATTCGCACGTGTGGTACACCGACAGATCCAAAACAGAAGAGTTGGAGCACGCATATACGGAGAAACTATAAATTCCTCACTGTACACAAGCATGGATAGTAGCATCTCTGTACTTCAAGCTAAGATACTCGTACACGCAATAGAGCTCTGCATTAGGGGGAAGTGAAACAGATCTGTCACCACCAAGAACATCTATATTCTGCCTGACAGCAAGGCGCTTCTACTATCAACGCTTGTGAGTTAACGTCAAAGATTTTCTGGGACTGCATTAAATTGCTCATTGCTCAGCATCAATAGGGTTCATTTAATCTGGGTGCCAGCTTACATTGACTATGGTGGAGCAGGTGCAGGTGAATTGGCAGAAAAGGTCCAGGCTCAACATTCATGTTGCCTCCATCATTCTGCGTTTTAATTGGTGACTCCATAAAAAGCTTATATAGCTGGGTAAAGAGAAAGGCACTCCATTACTGGACAGAAACTGAAGGTAACAGGCAAGTCAACAACTTTTTAACAACAATTACCTCAGAAGAGCAAAGCAACTCACAGCTTCTAGGGGTCAATTGCACACAGTAATTGGATTCTTAATGGGTCACTGGAGAGCCAAAACACACCACATGACTATGGGAATAGCACAAGGCAACGAGGATAAGAAACAGCAGAACATATTCTTTGCCACTGTAACTGCCTAAACAGAACACGTCTACGTCTTCCAAATAAGCCACAGCTTGCGGCAGAAGACTTCACTCAAAGACATAACCGAATTTAATAAAATTGCAGGTATCATGAATGAGCTCTGAATTGAGGAATCACAATAGGCTTAAACTCACCGCAGTGATAAGTGTGTTTAGTCCCATCTCCCCCTTCAGTCTAATCTAATCCTTCTTGTCTCTAATCATTCCTTAGCTAGGTCTACATGTTAGGCCTCTCTTTGACTTCTCCAGCCAATTTGAAAGAATTCGCAGCAGTAAAGTAATTTCTTCTCAACATACAATCTAACAGACTTAAGAGGAGGAGGCAGTAACTAATGATGATAGGGAACAGTCTGAATGTCCAGAGAAATCTAGTCTAGTTTTCCCATCCAAACTACCTCGACATACAACAACTACCTATTAAATAGAATTGAAAATGAAATACATTCTGTGGAACCTCAGTTGCTCCATATAATGGTGCACACTTGTATCGAGATGTCACATACGTACGCATGGCAACAAGTCTTTCTTTAGTTGTCGACGATGAACCTGTGAAAGTTCCTGCGGTCTTCAAATACCTCACCTTAATTGAACATAAACAAATTTGTTTCCAGCCAGAGGTAAAAAAAAAACAAAAATGAGAAAAAAGAGCGGCAAACACATTTTTCGGATGCACACACTTTAAAATGCAGAACACCGTCGAGCAAGTTCAAGTCGGCACCATATTACCTCGCATTCGAATGCGAGTATCTTTGAAACAAAAACCACTGACTTAACCTGTGTCACAAAAAACAATGAACGGACAAGTCAAAGGAAGGCCTTAACGCAGAGTTACAGGCGATTTCAATTCATGATGTCGCCTTGTCCGCTTTGTGTTGTTTACACGTGTTTTTTGTGCCCCACCAAAACGCCGATCAAAGAATTACCCAAGCATTTAGCCATTTAGGTGGCATCGACTGCTCCAACGCTTTGTCCAGCATCACTTAGTCCCCCGATCGCACACTGATCGCGCACTGATCCTGTAGTCTGTGTAGCTTGTATGTGAATCTGTACTTGTATCTATAGCCGAACCATAGGTCCTCGGAAGTTTTCGGCACGAATGTCTGAAGCCCATTGGAAATCACCGATGAAATTTATTGCCTCACTGAATCAATTAGAGCTCCACGGGGACAATAGGATGTCCGACTGTGTCCATCTCCTTTGTTTTATTTCATCGAACGCATTCGTATTCGTAAGGGCAAACCCAAACTTCTACAGCTTTTTTTATATTTCTGTTTTGTACGAGTATCTACGAGTATGTATCTGTATCTGTATCTGTATCTGTTCTGTTTCGGTTGCTGTTTCCATGTCCATGGCAGACTGATAGTCGCTTCTTCGAAGTTGTTTTTCCGAGTCCAAATTCGGTGGAGCCTTTGTTGCCTCCATGGATCGCTCTGTTTTTGGGGGTACAATCACCGAAATAAAAATCATTTTACAGTTAACTTACAAATTTTTTCATCAATTTGTGTCCGTTTAGTGTAAAGAAAGTGGCCCGCAAACAAAAAGGTCTCGACCATTGGCATTGTGATGCTGTCTTCCTTGATATCAAGATCAAGAAATCCAGACTTTGGCTATGTCATCCAAAAAGGAGACAAGGAACATCGTCCCTTTAAGTTGGATCTGGATGGTGATCGATCCATTGGAGCCGGGGGCAAAGCTCTGTATGTCAAAACCCAGAGCAGATAGATGGCTTGAAGATGGATTAGCTTCATTTCTGGATGGATGGTGAATCGTTGATTGCGATGATGCTAAGGTGACATTGAGAGTGAATGTTAATGGTCCTTTTGAGAGGCCAAGGTACACTGATGTCCATTGTGGATTATCTCTAAGAAGATGGAGAGCCGATCTGGCAGTTTGGTGATTCTTGGAAATGATTATGCGAGGAATTTGCAGGTTCTGCTGGAATATAATTTAAATTGAATTCGGCTTGGTTTTCGTTTAGTTTTTGGAGGGTAATTTTGGAGGAATTTTTTCGTCACACAGATGATTGTTGGAAATGGTTGTGGGATTTTTGGATTTGCGAAAGGGATAATGACTTAATCCGAATGTCTGGCTAAATAGAGAATCAGTTGGCGGTGTATTATATGTGTGACTCAAACTAGGTTAGGTGATGCTTCACTTTTGAAGATATTCCAACGATTTTAGGTATGTAACGGGCAGATGAATTTGGAAGAAGTAGCAGTTGATGTATTGATTAAATGGAGTCCAAAGAGGTGGATTTCATGTACAGAGGCTTTCAGACAGAGGCTTTTTGGTTACTTAGGACTGCTGTTCCATATTAGCTGAGGGAATGCACTGCAGTAAGTAAGGCCTTGAAGTACCCTTTCCATCTATTGCAAATCTTCTTTTTCTTTCGTTAGTAGTATTCACTGTTCATCTACTACGAGTACCTGGTTGGGTTGGGCGATACCCAGTGTTGTCATTGTTTCTACACATGAATTGTGCTTATTTTACCTCCGTCGGATATTGGTCGGTGTCCATCCGGATTCGACTTACCAAACTTATAAGCCCAAGTGCTGACCAACAGACAAAAATAGCAGCACTATAAACAGGACAGCGGATGAATTGCCCAGATTTAATCAAGATTCCAACATAAAGCAAATAAGACCTTATCTGGGCTAATCCTACATATTTGGGGCTCAAGCCGCTAAGGAAGACTAAGTCAGAGTTTTGGGAAAGAGATAGTGGCGGATTAGCCCAACGGCAGTGGTCACATCAACGAACGGACTACTGGTTTCGATTAAACCAACCCTTCACCCTAGGGGTATCTTGAATAGAACTGGCCCTCCAGATTGATGGTTATGGCGCCAGAGTAACTGCTCGGTCATGTTACGAAGCAAGTTACGAAGCAACAATAAGCCTCGGATACGGACGGATCAACTGTTGAGCAGCCTACAAACGCATTAAGGACAAGGAACTTCGGATCTGCACATGCAGTCGAACAACTAGCGGAAACCTTGTACTGCAGGTGTTACCACCATCCAAGAAATGAGATGGGATGGGCCGGACCAGAGGGGGATGAAAAATTGCGACATCTACTACTGACGGCAAAAGCAGCGCCTCATTGGATGCGGATTTGTTGTTAGAGGCAGACTTAGGCTATAAGTGTTAAGCTTCTGGGATATTAAAGAGCGCCTCGTAACAATCCGTATTAGGACTAAATTGGCCAACATTTACCTTATATGCGCGCGCGCCACGCAGGGGAGAAAGATGACGACACCAAAGATAGCTTCTACCAGCTCTTGGACAAGACTTACGAACAGTGCCCTAGCTATGACAATAAAATTATCCTCGGCAACTATAATGCAAATCTAGAAAGAGAGGGCATATTTGGTTGTGTTGTCGGAAAGTATAGTCAACACGACACCACCTCCGATATTCCGCATCAGGCCAATCGATTTTGCGGTGGGGCGAAACATTATCGTAGCTAGCACGTCAATCAACCATTAACCAGATTAACCACATTTCGATTGACGCAAGGCACTCCTCTAGTATTACGGATGTGCCAGCGTATGCTCCAACATCAATTCGCATCATTACCATGTTGTAGCCAAGGTACGGTTGCGGATATCCCGAACATCGCAAAGGTAAGTTAATGCTGTGCAGAAGTTTGACGTCGGACGGCTACACTCGTAAGAGATCGCCAAATCCTTGACCGATCGAGTCTCGCTTAATGTCTTAAAAGGTCTTATGCCGCCAGCCAGAAGCACCGAAAACCAGTGGCAACATTGCCAAAAAGCCGTCAGAGATGCCGCCTCTGTATGAAATCCAATCACTTGGCCACCACAACGAAACGAGTGGTTTGACGACGAGAGCCGAGAAGTGCATGTAGTTAAGCAAAATTTTCATATAAACTGGCGTTGCATAGAAGGACTACAAGCTCCACGAGCAGAAGAGGAGAGACGAACACCGACTTCTCAGGAGGAAAAGGGAGGAGCTTGAGAAGCGCGCAGTTGAGAAAATTGGGAGATACTGTTCCCGGAATGAAATTCGTAAGATTAACCAAAAGAATAAAAAACATGCCACGAACGCAAACCCCGAACCGAAACCTTTAGAGGCGAACAAGGGAACATATGTAGTAGTAGAGTCGCAATCAATGCTGAGAATTTATAAAGAGCATTTTCGTAGACTGTATAACGGCGATGGCGAACCAAATACCGCTTTCAGGCAGAATGAAACTTTCAACCTGGACGATGTCGATCAACACTTCCGTCCCCCCGCTATGGATAAAGTGAAGAAAGCCACATCTAAGCTTAAGTCCAACAAAGCTGATGGATTAGACGACTTGATTGCCGAGCCCTTCAAAGCAATGACTTGGTAAGGAGGACACACAAACTCGTCTGTAAAATATGGCCGAACGGAAATATACACGATGAATGGAACCTTAGCATTGTTTGTCTGATCCTCAAGAAAAGAGACCCTCTGAACTACGCCAACTACAGAGGCATCATTCTCCTTAACATCGCCTACAAGATACTATCCGCCGTATTGTATGAATGCCTGAAGCCGTTCATCAGCAATCTGATTGCTTCCAGTTTACTAAACCAAGGCTTCTGGCGTCCACGATTACTTGATCTTTAAAGCAGAGGTTCGGTCTTTCTTTTCCTCGTGAATCAGGTGGCTGGGATTTGAAGATTCTCTTAGCTGGAGCATTCTCGCCAGTGCAGTCGATGGATTTTTGCATCCCAGACTACATCCACATTCTCCTCCATTCGCCGTCCTCGCAGACAGGACCAAATATTCGACGCTGTCTTGATTATCGTCCAGCATTCAGCTCCATAAAGCAAGACTGGCAAGATCAGGGTTTTGTAGAGCATGATTTTGTACCTTCGAGTTAGGAGTTTGGCCCCTAGTTGTTTGGACAAACCGAAGTATTAGCGGTTGCCTCATGTTGTTCTTCGTCGAATCTCCACTCATTTGTGGAGTTTATATTTGCCCCGAGGTAGATAAACTTCTTCACTACCTCAAAATTATAGCTGTCGATTGAAGGATTCTCCCCTAGATGGTGTTCATCGGAGCGGTTTTTGTGTTATCCTTATTCATCATGAGACCAGCTCGTTTAGCTTGTTCTTCTGTAGCAGTAACAGCCTTTATAAAGGCACACTGGGAACGGGCGCTGATGTCGATATCGTCTGCATAGCCCAGCAGCTGGATGTTGTGCCATCTGTGTTTACATCGGCCTCTCGCACTATCTGTTCCAGCACAAGATTAAAGAATCACACGACAGCGCGTCTGAAGGTTTTGTTTCCAAGCTGCACGGTGCATTGCAGATCAGTTTTCTCGGCATCCCGAATACGGCCATCGCGTTATATATGTAATTTAGTGCGATGAATGCTGTTGTATGCGGCTTTGAAGTCGATGAAGAGATGGTGAGTATCGACCTGGGACTCGTTGGCCTTTTCAAAGAATTCGCCGCAGTGTGAAGATTTGGTCTATCGTCGATTTGCCGGGTCGGAAGCCACACTGGTAAGTGCCGATAAGTGTAATGCAAAACGGCTTTAGTCATTCACACAGTACCTTGGAGGGGATCTTGTAGGCTATGTTAAGCAGATATATGTCTCGGTAGTTCTTATAAGAC
Source organism: Volucella zonaria (assembly GCA_963966105.1). NCBI lineage: Eukaryota > Metazoa > Arthropoda > Insecta > Diptera > Syrphidae > Volucella > Volucella zonaria. The sequence continues at coordinate 312,943,390 of OZ014530.1, read as the reverse complement.
ATAGGATCGCCTTTCTTGAAGATGGAGCAGCTAGAGCTGATAGTCCAGTCGTCGAGAACGATTTCGCCCTCCCATACTTTGCAGATGATCTGGTGCATGCTCCTTACCAAAACATCGCTCCCAGCTTTGAAGAGATCCGACGGTAATCCGCCAGAGCTCGCGGCCTTATTGTTCCTCAGCTTTTAATGGCTGTGCCGACTTCATATAGGCTGGGTGGGAGAGCTACTTCATCGACTGAAGTTGAGTTTTAATACATCCACAATTCCCCGCAGGCGGGTGACAGGATACAATCAGTGTGTCGAAGGGTCTGAGTTTCTGGTCTATAGCCCCCAGCTAGGCTTTAACATTTTTATAAAAGTTTCGCATCTCGTTATTACTCCTGCACTCTTCGGTGTCCTTGAGCTGGGAGACTGCGAACGCTCTTTTCTTTTTTCGCAGCAGCTTTTTCTCCTCCCCCTTCTGGCACTGTATTCATCCCGCCGTGCCAGGGTTGTTCTTTGCAACGTCTCCTTATATACTTCATCTGTTGCCTTCTTCTTCTGCATGTAGTCGTCATCACACCATGAATCTATTGTCTATTCATCGATTTTAACGCCACGTATGACAGCATCTTTGCCAAACTCGTCCGTTTATGCAGGATGACGACGAAGAATGCACACTGCTCCATCAAGATCTGTAAAGAACTCACTGAGAACTTTGATCTCAGAAAAGTATCTAGACAATCCAACGCACTGTTATGTCACTTCTTTAACATATGTAGCTCTAGAAAGAATAATGCAAAACTCACTGGCCAACAAAAGTGGCACGATCATTTTACGTCCATAAAATAACGTGCGTGTGGTTTTGGACGAACGCAACGAGCCGTTACTGAAGCTTTCTTGCGTATTGAGGCGGAATCGGCCAAAATTCTTCTCAAGGTAAAGAAAGTAGAATACATACGAGTACATGTTGCCATTAGTAAAGGATGTACACTAGCGACGGCTTGGCCAGAACTTATAACTTCGAGGTAACATAGTACAGGACTTTTTCTACCTACAAACGGTAGCGACATCTGTGTAGAATTACTCTTGCCAATCGCTGTTTCTTTTGGGATCAGGAGCCAATTAAGTAACAGAGCACTCTTTCGTAAGGCTTCATACAAGACACTTAAAATCCCGCTCTCACTCTTTGAGGAACAGGGTTTTGACCTTGTCGAAAGCGCAAGAAGAAGCACTGGACTGTTTCGAGGGAAAGGTGACCTTCGGTCCCGATGGTTTTGGAATTCAACCCCGGGGGACTGCGCAACAGTGGGCGATGCTATTTAAGGCGGCACAAACTTAAAGTGTTGTTGTTGATTGAAGCCCAATTTCAGCCAGGACCGTATACTGCCATCTAAGTAAGTAAGCAAGCTCCTATTGATAACTGAAGGTTTCGGAAGTTTCCCAGATATTAGCAGACCAAACGAATGCTTGCTTTAATCTCTTAAAGCCCGCAAAATTCTGGTTTTCCCTGCGCCGCTTCAGGAATACTGTAATTACCGTTAGTGTTTCGTTCCCCTATTGATAAATAAGGTTTTGCGAAGCGCCTTTCTTACTTTCCCAGAAGTGACGAAGGAGTGGCAAACCTGTATTACTTTTTCAAATCATTGGTCGAACAGTTTGTTAGGTGATTGGGACCTTTTAGTGAGCTTCGCCAAACTTTTATCGACTAACATCCAAAACTTATTTTCACACATTCATTTGGTTTCCTACTTCACATCTAAGCCAGCTTAATTATTATGCTGTCCTTCAAAAACCTCACTCCCATCAAGCGATCATTTACTCGTACATGGCGATGCCCATACCACACGGATATGTCCAACGCCTTCGCCTCATCCATACTTCCACTTTGTATCTCAGCAATTAATCTACCCGCAATGCAAATATTCGTACGAGAGTATGTACGCTCAATCGTTTGTGATTCCGCACTTGATATTGGCGGAACCGCCCTGAGCAGACTCTCAATGCGAAAACGCAACTCAATCCCATTGTCATGGAGGAACCGCATGCGCTTGCTGAAAGAACAGCTAGTATTCCCTCGAATTGTCAAGCTGAAGCTTCGCAAAATATATATTACTCGTTGGCATTAAAATCGTTTAATTTGTTGTTCAGCTTTCGACTGAGTTATTAATTGCAACGGGCCTGACAGTGATTTTACTGTAGGTCCAATGTGTCTTATCTTCAGTACTCGGGGGTAATTCTGCTGCTACCCTGAGTACACGGATTACCTTCCGAGTCCAAGCATGAGATGTGAGCGGTGCGAGGAATACCATAGAGAATAGTGGCTTGGATGGAGGACATGAACATGAGCTTTAATTGATGGCCATTATGTGCAATCACTTTGAATGCTGTGAGGTGAATTTTAAACGCTACCCCAATGGAGACATCAGTTCAGTACGGACATCTCCTACCCAACTTCTTCTCCTCTCCACGGAAAACATTTTATACTGGCTTTCATATAACGTGCGTTGCCCATGGTCTATCGCTGTTAGCGCGTAATTACAATAAGCGCGCGCGCATGCGTGGAGTTGCGTTTGGTGCTGGGCCCTGTCTTTCTGGTCATAGCCTTTAGTCGTAACTGTAGCTGTGTGTACGGCTACGAGTCTGAGTATCTGTGTATCTCGACCACGGTTCGCGGCTTGAATCGTTTTAATGGACATTATTAAGAGATCGTATCTTGAGTGATTTATTCATTAAAAGTCATTATGAAAATAAGACGCAGCCAGAGTGGGTAGGATGATGATTTTAAAATTCAGTCGGCGAGCAAGGTTCCTGGAAAAAGTGTCGCTGGTGCTGCTGTCGGTCGCATCAGCTACTACCACTTCTACTATTTACTACTATGTATAGTGACACTGCCACTGCCACTGCCACTGCCACTGCCACTGCTATTGCTGGTCATTTTGTGTTTTCATTTTTTCATCTGTGGAAATTTTCTCTGAATAAATTTTTTCAAAATAGATTTTTTTCTATTTTATTGTACACAATTTTATTTGTAAACCTTATATCGCATAATCGGCTAATTACTAGCGCTTTGAGAGAGATTTTGGTATTCGTTAGAATGAATGGTATTAGCGTCAGTGAGTAGACGTTTTGACATTTGCTTCAGTTGAGATTTGCGCAGCGACGAAATTTGCATATTAAGTAGTTAAGTTGGTCGCTTCAGATGGATTTGTAATTAATTTTATTTGAAATTTATTATGTGCTTAGTGTCGTTAAACGTGGTGGCTTTTGCTGCTCTTTAATAAGCCGATAATTAACTTGGTGATCGGAACGATCATATAAACACAGCTGGAGACTTTGGATAAGTGCATGAATAATTATTGGTACAAAAGGAGCTGATTTTTACTCGGAAGCAGGGTGAAAGGAACGTGGAATAGTGACTGATTAGTCAAGAGACCAGTTAAGAAGTTGGAATGTATTGTAAAAAGCTGGGATCTACATTTCATGTGAATGCTGAAAGTGCCGCGATTTATGAGTCTTTTTGAACTAGAATCGACCGTTTTGATTGTCTCCCAAAATAACTCACTGATGGCATCAGCAGGGAAATTCCATTTGAAAGTTGCAAGTGGTAATGAAAATAACCTCCCAAGCGCTCGAAAGATTCGCAACAACAATTTTGGTAGAACAACCAGCTCAATTAGGTGTCGGCAATAAGAGTTGTATAGAACTACAGAGGCTGACAGTCAATAAAGCTAACCTGCTGTAACAATATCCATCGTAGATGTGTAAAAAGTTTTATTTGGCCCAATTAAGCCGAAGCATAAAATATCGCATCAAAATTCAGCATTTGGGCCTGGACGCTTCCGTATTCAAGATTTAGTTGTTGCAATATTTGGTATCTTTGCATCCGCTCGTTTTCTTGGCGGGTCGATACGCGCTCTCCTACCAAAGATTGTTGGTGTTCGTTGACTTAAGTGAAATCAGGAAGATCAGTCTTATAATATGGTGTTCAAAGCACTATTTATGGCATATAATAGTGCACGTAAGGTGATTAGTTTGAACCTTTTCCTCTCTCTGTCAATCCTTTATTGAAACGATCACCATCGCCTCACTAGAGTAACTCATGCCAGAAATTGTAAATGAGGCTCGTGGAACAACCATGAGTAGCTGTCACTCATATACACGTGATGTATCTGAAGTGTTAACAAATGAACCCTTCCAACATGCAGTCGCAGTATTTAAAGTTTAAGTTATCCTGTAACAAGATCCGATAACACTCCTACCTGGTTTGAACAGAATTTCTTAGCTAAGTTGTCAGTTGCTGATACCCTAAATCACTGGCTTTATATACGCCAACTGGTATTTACAGTGAACTGTGACAGTGATGCCTACAGCTACCATTATGTAGACTGTTTATGTTGAATTTGAACAAAGTTGCTCTCTAGACTTTCCCATTTCCTTAGATGTATCATGGCCTAAGGAAGTTGAGTGGTCTATGATTAGAGTTGGCACTAAACGTCATCAATCTAGCGATTCTCAGTGATTTAACTATGACTACACATGCGCAGAGCTTATTTAAATCCTCGTGGTAGCCACCGGGTATTGATCTCATCCAACCGGCTTGACCTGCCCAATGGTAGTATACCTCTATATTCACAAACGAACTTGACATTCACTTGATCATAGAACAGTCAGCCAAGTCACGTTACGATCGACGCAAGGTACCGCGGCAGTTATATAGATGTCAGAACGTTTCAAGCGTGCTCAAAGCTCCAAATCGACCAGACGTTGTTAACGAGGTTCATTAATTGATGCGCCGCAACAAACGTCAGCCATATGCCAAATAGGCAAGTTTGTACGAATGTGATGTAGTTCATGTGATAGCAATCATCGTTCCGGTCAGAGTACTGTCAGCAACATCCGTCGTGAAGGTCATGTGTTCGTCTCATTCAAGACTTTCCACAGGCGACACTAAAAAATCAGTGAGAATTAACTCTGTGTTTCGGATGAGGTTCAAATGTTGCAAAGGAAGAAGCTGGCGGATGTCTTCTTCAGGCGTAGAAAGTTCTGGGCTTTCATCGAGAAGGTTACTGAGTTTTCTATTCAATTTGCCAATATTTGGAAATTGGTTAAAGAATTGCGATGCACTTTGGCCGCTTAAGATGAAACCGATTTCAAGATCACAACCGATCACAGGATATTTATTCATTCTATGTATACCAACAGTAATGGCTTTAATCCTACTAATATGCTCGTCATGGACACTTGATCCTTTGCTACAAGCTTCATCGTGCCTTCATGAACGCTTATAAGAAAGCCTGGTGGTGTTGGTTCCTAAAAGTCTATCTGAACCGAGTCTGCGTTAAAGCGTCTCAATGAATTGTTGAACACATATGAATTTTGATTTACCTTTAAGTAGAGCGGTCTCTGCAACAACTTTAAATAGCCGACATCGATTTGGCTCGCATTTTGAGATCCGGAGGTGTTGTGCAAGGCCAAAAAGAAGGATTTCCGTCATGAGCGCCATTTTAGTCCTGTGACAAATGTACTCCAGCTTATCAAGCTGAGGTATTGAAACGACGTATCCTCTTGCTCACCGATAAGAGGAAGATCAACTGAGTATTGTCGAAAGTCCAGCGACACAGCATCGAAAGCCGTTTCTCTCTTGACATGTGATAGTGAAAGTGGGTGAATTATCCCAAGGCTCTATTGATAAATCTGTTGTAAAGAATTTTAAACTAGATCAGTGGAAGTGGAGAGTGTCTAGCCTGCCCATCGATCATTTTGTTATCATCTACGTCGCAATATCTTTAGTGGAAATCGAGGAAAATGTGTTGCGGTCTGTGCCATTGCACAACTCTGAAGCAGGTTCTGCTTGAGACACCGGCCATGAAAGCAATTTGATGGCTAACCATATTCTGATTTGTTGTTGGATAGCGATCTTCTAGATTTATTCGAAGAGTGGTATCATACCTTGTAAGACCTAAGACATGAAAAGATCGAGCCATGTGAAAACACTGTTGCCTTAAACTGAGTAGTTAATCGGGAACTCCCCTATTTTTTTTTTCTTTTTTATAATTTGAGCGCGCTCAAGAGACTATTTTTTTAGTACCCTTAAAATGTTTGCACACAGCGCGGGCGAAGGAAAACCAGAGTGGATGGAAAGAGAGGTACCGGTGAACGTTGGTTTTAAATGTTTGAAGGTTATAATGACTAGGAAATAAAGAGCTAGGCAGGGCATTCCGTAAGCAAGTTGTACGGCTTAGGAATGGATCACGATATTTCAGAGTACGTCCGAAAGTGGGCTTGAGGGTATACTGATGAGCATTCATAGCCAGACGGGTGTTACGGTTCAAGGTTTGAGTGGGCGGAATGCTGCTGGCGATTTCTATGGAGCACTGGAGGTGGAAATAGCGAGAAAACAGAGTCAGACACGAGACCTTACGACGGCGTTCGAGGGTGTCCATTGCCTGAGTGATATTAGTATCACCTATGAGTTTTATTGCACGGTTTTGAGACCTATCTAGCAGGTGCAGAGATGTCGGACCCTACCAGATGTGGGCATTGTACTCAAATTTCGGGCGGATAAACGCCTTATACTTTGAAGCAAGATCAGAGGGGGTGAAGTATTTCCTACATCGCTTGAGGAAATCTAAACAATTTGCAGCATTTTTGACGACACCGAATATGTGGTCATTCCAACGTAAGTTGTCATTGACACACATACCGAGAATGGAAAGTTTATCGGTTTCGATGATGCAAGTGCCATCCATGGATAATGGCTGGGTGTTTAAATTTCGCTTAAACGACAGCAGATAAAAGATCGTTGATGAAAATTAAAAAGAGTGTCGGAGACAAAACGGAGCCCTGGGGCACACCAGCATTTATTTTGTGAATATCAGACTTGAAACCATCCAAGACAACTTGAATTGAACGTTCCGAAAGGCAATTTCTAATCCATTGAAGAAGAGAGTCGTCGATCCCAAAAGCACGCATTTTCGACAAAAGAGCCTGATGCCAAACTCTGTCGAATGCCTTAGAGATATCAAGCGCAACTATCTTGCTTTCGCCAGATTGATGTACGCTTTGGTTCCTTTTTTTTTTGTGAGACATGCCATCAGATCACCACTGGACCTGTTGCTACGAAAACCCTACTGCCGGTGATTGAGATATTTCATGAGTTTATCAGCGTTTCCATGACCTTGGTGAGAAGGGACGTAAGTGCAATGGGTGTATAGGAAGAGAGAGAAGAAAATTCGCCTTTCTTAGGGACGGGCTGGACAAATGCTGTTTTCCGTCTGTTCGGAAAGAGTCCTAAAGGGTAGGATTGATGAAAAAGCCTACGCAATGGTTTTGCCAGCGTGGAAGAACACCTCTTCAGAAGAAGGGGAGATATACCATCTGGACCAGCGGATTTGTGAATGTTAAGATCTTTAAGATCGACGCACTCAAGTGTAAGCGGGGACAAACAAGCAGATTGGCCTTGTCCAAAGAGCTGACAGCTGGAATGTCTTTGTAAATCAGCGTTGGGATGGAGGATGAGGCAGCATTTCTAATGTTTTTGACGGATGACCAAACATTTTTACTGCCTTTGGGACATTGCAGTATTTTTGGTCTCAGTTTTTGGTCGTATTGGAATTTCACACGCTTGAAAAAGACGTTGCAGTCATTTCTGGTTCGTTTAAACTTTTTTCGGTTTTCCTATGTCGGGTTGGTCTTGAGGGACCGAAAAAAACATTTTTCTACCCCTGACAGCCTCTTTACAGCTCGAGTCGTACCACACCTTTTCTTTTGGTTTGATTCTATTCATCCGATGAGGGATATAGGTTCTCATTCCAAAGAGAACAGCGTCTGTGATCATATCAGCAGCGGCATCCACGTCGTTATCGAGGAAACATAACGACCAGTTAAAATTCCTAAAGAAGCTGTTAAGACCGCTCCAGTTGGCTTTCTCGTATTGCCATACGGTTCTTTTAGGAATCTTTTATCTAACTGTGTGGTGGGTGTACGAGAAATTAGCTGATATGACACAATGGTCCGGCGAGCCTAGAGGGGAGAGCACATCAACGCAGTACTTGTCAGGGTGAGAAGTTAAAAACAAGTCCAGGTTGTGGACGGTATGACTATCAACGTCGGGTGTTCGCGTGGGCTCATTTACAAGCTGTGTTAAGTTCTTTTCCGCAGCTAAGATCTCAACACACCGTCCTTCGGGTGTTGTCTGTCCAGGATGTCGAAGCCAACCAGGATTGTGGGTATTGAAATCGCCCGTAATAACGATTTCAGTATGAGGATACAGAGATACAATTCTTTAAAGGAGTCAGACAGCGCATCAAACTCATTAAAGGTAGAGTTACTGTCCAGTTTGGGGCTTCTGTAAATAAAGCAGTAGTGGATAATTTGCATCCGCAGATGGAATTTTAACCACATGAAATTGAATTCCGGGCTGGAACAGGGACTACATTGTGGTGGAGTTTGGTAAGCTACATCACTACGCACGTAAATGGTGAGACCGCGGTGAGAGAAGAATAATGGCACTAGTTCGTAGCTTCAGATCAGAGTGATCTGAGAGGTGTGGGCGGGGATCTACCTGTGTTTCACTAAGTGCCAAAACAGCTGGTCTGAATTTAAAAACGTGGATGTACGCAGAAAAGTGATTACTTTTTAGCCCGCGTATATTGGCAATATCCACTCTAAATTCCCGAAACATTATAAAAAAAGACAAACGCAAAACACACAAACACCGACGTTACTAAGCGCAGATGTGAGGTACAAATTTAGAGTTGGTTTACCGAATCAAATTGTTATAGGTGTTATGCCCTTACAACAATAGGAACCACACACCAACAAAATTCATACCCACAGCCCGCTATCCATCGGTTGTTACATACACTCAGCCACTGCACGCGCTGTATGACAATGTAATACAGCAACGGCAGTCACCGAGTGCAGTAAAACCAGGGGCAGGAAGGATGTAGATTTCGGTTTCATTGCGCGTTGTTGTTGTTTTTTTGCCCGCACAGTGAACTTTGTTTTTTTTTCTTTGCACTCGCGAGCGATTTTTTTTTGTTTTCTCCACGCACAGTGCACTTGTGCGTGCGCACTAATCCATGGTCAGCTCGGCGAGAGCTGTGTAGCACGTAGCGCCGTCCTTTTGAAACCACATAATCCAATTCAGACCAAAAGAAGCTGGTAATCATCGATCTATAGCGCTCGCCGTTGCCGGTGAGGGTCTACCCAATGTCGTTCTCAAAGAAATAAGGCCCGATGACGCCGCCAGCCTAAAATCCGCCGCCGCTGATCCCAAATTCGACTTCTTTGTTTGTTGACGTACCTATTCATCCAGAAATGGGGCTGAAGATAATTTTTCGATGAAAATTAGGGTTACTTTCCAACAGCTCCAGAGCCCATTCCGTAAACACACGTCATTGTCTATGGTCGTTTACCTTCAACTCCTGGGTCAGTTGAATTTTTTATTGGTGCAGGCCCAAGTCATGACGCAAAATTCGCCAAGTTGTGGTCTGCGAAAGGCCGAGTTCTTGTAAGCGATGCGAAATCGATTGCCTCGGATTTTCCTGCACACTCTCACCGACAGCGGCAAGCTTTTCGGCAGAACTTCATCGACGTACGGGTGTTGGTGTATCGGTTACCGAACCAGTGGACTCAAATTTATCCACCACACTGCGAATAGTTCTCTCGGTAGGACGATTATGGCAACCGTAAAATGAGCGAAGCGCGCGGAACGTTGCCCGAACAGAACAATTGGTAAATCAATTTCATCATTCGCACCTGTTGTTGAACGCTATGCCCGTCCATGGTGATTTGGGAAAACAGGCTGAATAAATGACAGCCAATTTGACAGGTGTAGCTTCAGCAATGTGGCCGCTTTCAACTGTCAAATTTCGGAAGTCTCTATTGGAAGACCCTGTATTTACTTACTTAGGCGGAGCTACAGTTCGGGGTGAACCTGGACCTCAATTAACAAGACTCTCCAGTTAGCCCGGTCTTTAGCTAACTGCCCTCAGTTGTACACTCCAAGTCGGTTGAGGTCCCCATCTACTTCTGCGCACCACATAAGGGGAGGTCTCAATCTTCTTCGTTGTCCATTGGTTTTGGATTAAAAGACTCTGTGAGCCGAATCATTGGTATCCATTCGTTCTACATGTCCTAGTCATCTCAGGCGACTGATGAACAGTTTTCTGACTAGATCGATGCCGCTGTACAACTAGTATAGTTCGTCGTTGAATCCTTTCCTCCAAAGCACGTCAACGCAAACGAGGCCGAATATTTTTCGAACAATTTTTCTCTCGAAACAACTGAGGCTGTCTTCATCTGCTGTCAATAGAGTCCATGCTCCAGTGCCATAAAGTAGGACTAATCAAATTCTTATGTAGAGTCTGCTTAGTTTTCCAGGATTGGGCCTTAACACTCAGTTGCTCTTAGCCCAAAGAAACAGCGATTAGCAAGAGTGATTCTTCGTTTTATTTCTGCTGAGGCGTTGCTAACAGAATTTATAGCAGAGCCAAGATAGGCAAAGTTCCTTACTACAGCAATGTTATAGCTGTCGAATGTGACGTTCTGTCCAATTCGTCGGTGTTGTGTGCCTCTTCTGGTTGACAGCATGTACAGAAGTTGGTTTTGCCCTCATTTACCCTTAGACCCATTTTGGCTATTTTCGTTTCAATATTAACGAACGCGATGGTGTCAGCCCGCTGAGCTCTTCCAATTATGTCGATATCATGGGCATACGCTAGTACGAGTAGTTGCACAGAATTTTAAACGATTGTGCTTCCAGTGTTCCCTTGTGATTTACGCTCAATTCTTTCAAATGCGATGTTAAAGAAGTCGCATGACAGCGGGTCATCTTGTCAAAGGTCTCGATTAAGTAATTATCGACTTTGACGAAGCAGCGAGCGTTCTCAGTCGTCCTTCTACCCAGGGATGCCAAAACTAGACATGACTCAATATAGGCTCTATAAATACTGTCGTATGCGGCCGGCCCTAAGTTCGATGAAAATATGGTGGGTATCGATTTGGGTTTCTTGAGTTTTTTCCAGGATCTGCCGGAGTGTGTAGATTTGATCTATGGGGACCACACAGGCTGTTGAGGAAGGGTTTCATACGTTCACACAATATGGCAGTTAGATCCGCTTTCGTGTGGATCGGGCAAACGATGCTGAGATTCCATCATCTGGCACACATTCTTTTTACCAGATCTGCGGCATGAGTTCGTGTATGCTCACCACAAAGTTACTTCCAGCAGTTTTGAATACCTCGACCGGGTCCGGGTCAGGTGGATGAAAGTTTTGTCTATCGTCGTCTAAATTGAGTGGTCTATTCTGTCTGACAGCAGGATTTTGCGCTCCTTGGCCGTGGTACAGTCTGCAGAAAAGGTTGTTCCATATTCTCAGCACCTACTGTGACTCTATTACAAGGTTTCCTTCTTTATCTCTACAGGCTTGTGCATGGGTCCTCTTGCCTTCACACATTCTTTTTACGTGTTTGTAAAACTTCCGTACGTTATTCCTAGAGGACATCCTCTCATTATCTTCGATCACGCGTTTCTCGTGCACTTTTTTCTTCTTCTTCTTCTTCTTCTTCTTAAATCACCTAGTACGATTTTAATGTCATACTTCGGATATTGCTCATGGAGCATGAGCGCATATTGGGCTTATATTAGCGAATATAGCTTTGGTGCGGATTCCGACGTTCGTTTACGTATCGGAAGGTCAAGACTTCTTTCCTAATTCTGCCGCATATGGAAAATACCAATTCGGATAAGAGCTGCTTTTTTATCCTACAGCAATCACCAGTTTTTCCCCCTCCTTCCTGGATGGCGGTGATACCTTCGTTATAGCAGTCAAGGGCTTCCGCTAACTGCTCGGCAGCACATGGCCTGGTCCGAACATTCTACGTTCAAATCCGATGGTCGTTGTCCTTACAACGTATGCCAGGGTCGTCAACAGTGAGTCCATTTTTATCCGAGGACATCAGTTGGTTCGGCAAATCATTTTAATCTCTTCCGTGTAAGGTTGTGAACCCTATAAACCCTTGCTATTCTAGACTGCATGTGTAAGGGTTTTCTCATGCAGTTACCGTACACCACCACTGGGAGGTAAGGCACACACTTCGCTACGAACTTGATTGTTGCACTGCTGGCCCAATCCAAGTTATGGGACAGTCATTAGTAGTGGACTAGGTCCTGTTAGCACTAAATTTGGTCAATTGCCCCCAGTTGCTCGGTCTAATTTGATTGAGATCCTTTGCCAATTGCGCGCATTTTTTTCACCAAAAGTCTCGGTGAGATTGCTGCCTATCTTAACGTGCTTGGCGGAAGGAACAAGACTCGACATGGCTTTCCATACTCTGTCTTCCTAAAAGATGTTAAATGCCAAATTAGAATCGATAAAGAGTCGGAGTCGGAACGTTCTGGAATTTCTGGATTTTGTGAATATTTGGTCAACTATGGACTTACCGGATCTAACATGGAGATCATCGGCAAATTGCTTCGGGAATTCAGACAATACTTCAGACAATATCTTGTATGCCATGCTAAGGAGACTGATAGCTTACGGTTGCCACGTTTAAGGGGGTCTTCTTGTATATTGGCCAAATGTTTCTGAAGTTCCATTCATCAGCTTACGACTAAATTTTAGAAATGGATTAGTGTATGCTATTTGCCAAGTCAACTCCTGCTATCTTAAGTAGCTCGGCATATATGTCGTCCGATCCAATAGCCACGTTGTAGTTAAGTTTAGATTGCGTGGGTGGAAATCTTTACTCCCACCATCTAGGCCATCACAGCAGCTAACAAGGCGAGTAGTTTTGCTGGCTAAGCTTGCCTATGCTCCACATCAAATAAGATTATCGTGGACGTGATCAAGGAAACTCAGCACATTAATGCGACATGGAAACTATTTTGGCGTTGTACATAGATAGTACCAGATCTGCTACTAAGCAAACATTTTCTTTTGGGTGTTAAGAAAATCTTGGGTTTAATTGTATCTTTCTCGGTTTATTTACACTATTTCATGTTCGACTGGGATAGTATCAGAAAACCCAGGTTTTTGGGCATTAGTCCTAGATTTTTCAGAAATCAGTTCTAAATCGAAAACTAAGTCCTCGTTTACCCAATTATTTCTTCGGACTGAATCAGAAATTTCTTCGTGTAGAAGTGTAAGTATTCCTTCAATCAATTTATAATATTTCAGACCTTGTAACTATAAAATAGACTATACGGCAGGAATTGGACGATGGGGATTTGGACACTCTGACTCGAAAGATACTCATTTGCAAGAGTGGCTTTCACTGTCTCTTTCTTTCTTTCACTAAGTACCTCTTCTGCCCAAGATACTGATATCGTCAATGTAACTTCGTTGATGATTTACGACGAAGCCTAAGAATTTAAACGGACTGGCTGAGCCGCAATTCAGATTTTCCGCCCAAGTTCGTGCTTTGACACATTTTTTAGAATGTCATTGCTATTACTATCATCGCCAAAAAAGGAAAGCCGTTTCGGACGAAATCTTGTATATACAGCGTGCTATTCTTGTATATGTCGCAGGAACCTCTTAAGCTCAAGTGCCGCCCATTAAGACCTCATTACTTGTAAACTTTGAGTAGCTTCGCACTGTATGTCGAACTGGATCACATTTGTTTGCGGAAATCTTCACCGATCAGTAGTAGGAGCAATTTCTCGTCTTACACTTGCCCTTATAAAGTTGAATAAAAAGCTGTTCTCCACTGGTTGTGTTTCCCAATATTTTACTAAAGAAAAAAGTTAGTCAATCAAGTCCACCATATCCAATGTATGTGATACCGTCTGAGTGCACGACAGCCGAGGTAATATTACTTCGCAAGAATTTCTCCTTAACGCTCTTTCCATTTATTGTGTATTTCTTTGTTCCTTCCCCGTCAGCAGGCTTCTATGATTGCCTTCAATACATCTTGGCAGTTGAATCCCTTGCAAGATATTAGCTCGTCATCATGTGCTTCGACGTTGATGTTCTTCTATTGATTGTCGCCTTCTATTGCCGCTACGACCTTTGCCGCCTTACTTTTACCGCGTGCTGAAGATGTGCTCTGTGTTGAGCTTATGCCAAAAACCATAGTTTCTTGGATCTACAAAGTTAAAAGTGAAAGGTACCTGCACTGGCAAAGCAAGCTGGATAAGGTCTTGTTAAATTTATCTAAGTGGGTAACTCCTTAATTGTTGTCGAAACTTAAGCAGGACCAAATAACAAATGCTGCGAATATATTCATGGCCGACACTTGTTTTAAAATGATTAATCAAATCAACTTCTGCCGGATTAAAGTCTCAGTTAGCCGTAAACTTATTTTATTTACATGCCTCCTGATAAAACGTCACTATTGTTTCAACAGCACCTCACCATTGCTTCGATCAAGCGCTCCTCTGGCTCCTCATTTTCCTTTCAGCTGATGGTCAAGCCGAATCCTTTATAAATTAAGTTTGAATTAGATGTCGTTTTTGTCTACTCCTTGCTCGCCTTTTAGCTTGCTACAAGTCAGGGATTTTGCTCTGGTTGCCGGATTCTCGAGAGATTTTCCAAGAGTTAATTTAAAAAGTTCTTGCTTTAATAATAATAATTTAATACTGATAAACCAACGGTTGTTACACTTATCTTTGAACACAACCTACTGATCTACTTAGAGCCTCGCTGCTATAACGTCATTCGTACAGATAGAATATCTCAATCTACCCAAACAAACAAACCCAGCTCCAATTGGAGTTTTAAAACAAAAATTTTTCCTAATTTTAAGGCGCCCACCCAAACTCCAACTCCCCCTATTCCACCCCAAATCAAGCCCCAACGTCAACGTGTCTCTTTCGACTTAACCCCTACAACTCAAACTCCTGCCACTCAAACTCCCACCATTCAACCCCTAACACACACGCCTTTCCCTAATTTCGACCTCAGAACTGGAGCTAAGTATCCCAATTTCATCAGTTCTCACATTTTAAACCCTATTTCAGAAAAACTAGCCGTTGCGACACCGAACTCATTAACCACTCCCTCTTCTATTGACCCCCTTTCGCCACCCACTGTTAAATTAACGCAGCAAACTAGCGATACCACCGAATGTCGCTATGCGCTCTCTAGGCTTACAGATAAAAAGATATATGAGAATATACGTCTATATCCCGCTTATCTGCACGATAAATCCGACTCGGTGTGCTACGAGGGTAAAACAAAAACAAGCGTCATGGTTTCTATCCAGCAGACGTTACCAGTCTCAGGAAACTTTATATAAAGTATCATGAGATTTTCAATACGCCCCCCCCACTATGTACACTCTAAAAGAGTCTCACACCTCCAACGCAGTCGCCTTGACCATGATAAATTTTTTCGACCCTAAAAAGTAATGCAAAAACCTTCCTCTCACCTTCTATTGCCAGAACGTAAGAGGACTCCGTTCTAAAACCCACGCTGTTTTCCGCCAATCTCATGCTCTCCCATTTGATATCTATGCTCTGACCGAAACTAATCTTATCCCCAACATAAAAAACCAGGAATTATTCCCTCTTTCTTTTAATGTTTTTCGGGATGATGATCGCGCACCCCCCTTGATTGAATCCCCTTGTCGAGGTGTCCTACTGGCTATTCACAACAGCTTGGACTCCTCTCTCGTTGCAACATCATCCTCTCCTAAGCTCGACTTTGTGTCGGTTAAAATAACCCTCACTCGTAGATGCTTGTACGTTATGTGTTGTTACATTCTTCCGGCGCAACCTATCGAATCCTACCAACTTGCTATTGCAGCAATTGACAATTTGATCGACTTATCAGAATCGCTTGATGATATCATTATCTTCGGCGATTTTAATCTGCCTCAGCTGAAGTGGACTCCATCTGAAGACCTATCTTTTTTCATCGCTTCCAATCCCATTTCTACTAAGGAATGCCTATTCTTAGATCGGCTAACAGACTCTAATCTATGCCAAGTTAGTGGCGTTTCCAACTATATGGAAAGGCAATTAAACCTTATCTTCACAACTGATCCCATCAACTCCTCAGTATCGGGTTGTCCCCTATCTCTTTCAGCTATTGATAACTTTCATCCTCCACTTCTTCTCTCATTTTTCCACAACTCTCCCCTTCTTCAAGTGATCCTCCTACCATCGCCAACTTTATTGCCACATTTTTCAAACAATCATTTGCCAACAACTCCTTCGTACCAGATCCCTCTTACTTCAATGATCTACCAAATTTCTCCATTGGTCCCTTTCTCACTCAAAATTTCGAAGAATAGTTACAAAATCTTAAGGATGAATTTGTACCTGGCCCAGACGGATTCCCCGCCATGTTTCTTAAGAAATGCTCTTCCAACCTGTCTCTACCCCTTTCCTACCTTTTTCGTCTATCGCTTACACAGGGTGAATTTCCCCAGATTTGGAAGACCTCTTTTATAATCCCAATACACAAAAAGGGATCTAAGCATGAAGTTACCAATTATCGTCCCATTGCTAAACTCTCTCATATACCCAAACCCTTTGAAAGCATTTTATACGAAGCGTTAAGCTTCAAATGCAAGCCTTTTATTTCGCCCTTTCTGTTCCATTCCTGGCCTCATCTGGAGTTCCACAAGGCAGTCATCTTGGCCCTCTTCTCTTCATTCTTACTATCAACGATGTTGAGAGTGTCATTAAGCACTCCTCCCTCTCCCTTTACGCTGACGACACAAAATTTTTTAGATCTATTTCCTCTCCCCAGGACTCTGCCCTTCTTCAAGAAGACCTTGATCGGTTTTCAATCTGGTCAACCTCAAAAACTGCCTAGAAGTTAATATAGCCAAATGTCAATCTATAACCTTCTCACGTAAATGCAACCCGTCTCCTCCCCGACTTTATTTTCTCCATGGTCAACCATTACCCCTGGTTCAGTCTCTCCAAGACCTTGGCATATTATTCGACAGTGAGCTTAATTTCCGTTCGCATATCGATAAGATGATCCTCAAAGCCAACTCATCACTTGGCTTTATTAAACGGTGGTCCAAGGAATTTTCCAACCCGTATGTAACCAGATCTCTCTATGTTATTTTGTTCGCCCCCTGCCAGTCAATCTTGGTCCACTTTTCACCGAGTTCATGTTTCCCGAATCGAGGGTATTCAACGTCGATTCCTCCGATTTGCCCTCCGTGGCCTGCCATGGAACGACCCTTTAATCTTACCTCCCTATCAGGACCGCCTCAAACTTCTAAATATGAATTCGTTTGAAGAACGTAGGAATATTGCTGAAGTTCTTTTCATTCATCGTCTTCTCTCAGGTTCCATCGACTGTGCATCCATTTTGAACTCCATTTCCTTCAATACCAACCCCCGCAATCTACGTTGTCCTCGTCTCTTCTATCTACCGGTCCACCGCACCTCTTACGGCTCCAACGAACCTATCTCCCGAATGCTCCGAAAGGTCAACTCAAACCTCTGCCTTTTTGATTTCCACCTGAGCACTCCTCGTCTTAAACAAGATCTCCTCCATCACTTCCTTGGTCACTAGCTCTTAAGTCTTTCTGTTAGTTTTTAAGTTAGATTAAGCTTGTTTAATCAGATTTAAACGGACACGTGAGGGAACCGAACTGCGAATACAAAGCTACAGTGGAGAAATCGATTTCGGAACTAGAAATTGCGCGGGAGAAGTTTTAATAAATCCATGCAGTCTACAATATGTTAATTATTGAGCAAGATCGGCGCTTGATTACATACTTCAGCGGTTGGCATCAAACGCAGATAGATTGCCATCTATGCTGAAATAACGCGAAACAGCGAGTAGAAGATTCTAAAATGATGAACAACCAGTATCAGTAGCGTTCATAAACGATCACAACTTACCCAAGGAAAAATGACGGCTGTGAGCGCTAAAGAAAAGACTCGCAGGAGATTCAATCGCCGAACTATATTGAAGACCAAAATGGACATTTGGAATGGATAGATAAAAACGAAGTTATCGAAACAGTAACAAAAATAGACAGAATCATTTTGTTCAATTAAAAGCAGCATGGGAGCAGCAGGAAAGGAAAATCTCCGGGCAACCTGAAGAATTATGTCATCTCCAGTTATAGTCATATGAAACTCAACTCTCAATGAAAGCCCTAACTGAGGAAGCAAGCAGTCCCAACGCAGGTTTGGGTCCTTAAAAAACTTTCACTGAGACTTGTCAAGCAAGTTTATCGGCGATTTAATTTCCCGCGATAACATTGTGACCTGCCACCCAAACAAGGATCATTGAATTTGCATTTGTAAACCAGTTTTGTGCACATGAGGCTCGACTATGACTATTCTGTCCATGCTCTTCCAACATGAAGAAAGTCAGACTGATAGGTCTTAATCTCTTTATAAAGGCTACTCTCATTGTTGTACCAGGGTAGAAGTGAATCGTCACCACAATCGATGACAGATACCAGCTATAGCGTAGTGTTTTACTCATCTCACTTGCTGCTTTGTTAGTAGCAGCTGGATGTGAGCTGGTTTTGACTAGTTTACGAGTACAGGTGAGTTTCAAGCATGAGAGAAAGAGATTTTTTTGTTCTGGCTGACTCTACCGTGTTTCTGCGATATAGTGCTCTTCAACAAGGTCGAGACCTTGCATCCGATTAAGAATTCGTTGTACTAAAGTTCTGATATGCAAAGTACTTTCAAGCCTAAAATCTCCTTAGCATACTAGTTGGATAGCTAGTGTGAAATCCAGGAGATAATTGCCTCACAGCTTGCATGTGCTACTATCCCAGAAAATATTATCAGCATTAGCATCGCAACATATGATAAGTCCAATCGTTACGCCTCCCTTTGGTGGTGGTGCCATTCTGCTTCCGTTTCGTAGCCTATTTGTATGTTGCAGCAACTTAATCTTGTGGGCGAGATTGCCCAAGCTTGGATGATATCTCATCGGTCTCTCCGTCCGCTCGTCATAGCGTGAAACTCCTTAAACATCTGAAACCATAAATGCGTTTATTTCACCCCCATGGAACCTGTATGGACATTATGTGGGGTTTCGTATTCAACATGGAAAGCCTCCTACATAGGGATGCAGTAGCAGACTTGGAATGTTGAAGGTTGGTCTGAGTACATAAAATAGATAAGTGGTGTGGTCGTCTCTTATCGGTAGTCATTTGGAAACAAAGTGAGGTTAACCATTCCAAGATGCAGATAGGGACGTGAGTCATACCTAGGCTTAAAGGTCTCGGTAGAAGCTTTGTCTAAACCGACAACAAGAGAAGAGCCGTCTTTGTTATCGTTCTACCGAACTTATCGTAGAAAGATCCGCAGGAGTAATAGGAATCGAAAAATATGGCATAAATCGGCGGCGGTTACTTTAGTGAAGGATGTCCAGCTGAAAATTTTCAAGTTTAAATTGTAATTGCTCGTAAACTGACATGGTGAAGTTAGTGAGATGGATATCGACGAGAGGGATTTACAGGTCGGAAGAGCACTACGTCTTCGCGGTTGAGCAATATTTAAAGTGCGATAATTCATTGTTTCATGTGCGTTGCACGATTTGTTCTCACCTCAATATTCGGCAAATAAGTGATGGCCCAAGCACGTAACTTATCTGGTCGTGAGTTTAAAGGTTTAGGCAAAAAGGGACAACGATTAATAAAAATCCTCCCTGGCCATCAATGTCAGCTGCGACCCCAAAATCCGCGTAAATCGATAAAGAAGATTGCGAAATAAAAAAGACCAAAAATGCAGGTTGCTTTAGAAACTAAAGTTTCATCCATACAAAATGCAAGTCACGCAATTTCTCAACGAAAATGACTATTCTTTACGAGAAACCTTAGCCAGAATCATGCTGGAACATTTTCGAACAACATGAACTCTTGAAAACATATGGCTTACTGACAAAGCACATTCTCATATCAATGGCTGTGTTAATAAACAGAAGTTGAGATATTGGTGCCCTCCGACAACCGAAAGGAGCACCGTCAAAAACATTTGTTTTACCCAAAAACGATAGTATGGTGTGCAATTTCTGCCCGAGAGATTATTGACCCTCATTTTTTTAACCCACGAGAGATACTCACTGCTGACGTGTATTGCCGAATGTTCGACGAGTTTTTAGTACTGGAACTGCAGGTGTTTCCCGGGTTCAACAATAGAACACAATTTCAGCAAGATCACTGCACACGTAGCTAGAGTTTTAGTGGAGAAACCGAACAAACCACCTTGATCCTAAATTTTCCGGGATTTATTCAGAAAATTTAAAATACAAGTTTATTCATATAAATCTATGTTGTCCCCTTCAAAATAATCCCCATCGACTGCAACACACTTATGCCAGCGCTTGATCCAATCCTCGAAACATTTTTTATATTCGGCTTTCGGTGTGTCCATCAGTGCTTCCTGCGATTTTTCCATTACTTCCTCTCGGCTGCTGAAACGCGTTCCCCGTGCTGGTTTTCTAACTCGATTGAACAGAAAGAAGTCACAGGGAGCCAAATCAGGTGAATTCGGTGGCTGTTGGATGGTATTTGTTGCATTTTTCGTCAAAAAATTACGAATAATGATGGCACTGTGCGACGGTGCGTTATCATGGTGCAAAATTCACTCTTTCGACGAATTGCTTCACGCAAGCGTCTCATAATGCCCAAATAATACAAGTACTCTTTGTTTACTGGCTGGCCTTCTGGCCAGGATTACACCGTTGTAATCCATGAAAACCATGAGCATTGCCTTCTTTTTTGACTGAAAACGACGTGGTTTTTTTGGTCTCAGCTCATTTGGTGAACGCCATTCACTTGCCTGATGTCTGGATTGCGTGTCGTACTCACAAACCCACGTCTCATCTCCAGTAATGATCCTTTTGATGAATGTGGGATCGGATTCAGCTTCGCAAATCATCTCTTTTGCGACGTCAACATGGTCTCTTTTTTGCATGAAATTGAGGTCTTTTGGCACCAACTTTGCTGCTACACGACGGAAACCCAAATCATTAACCAAAATGTCTTGGACGGATCCATAGGCATCTCTTTGATGGTTAATTTGCGGTCATTGACCAACATTTCTTTTACTCGTACTTCATCAATGTTTTCGTCGGTTTTCGATGTCGATGTCGATGGTCTGCCACTGCGTTCATCATCTCCGATTGACTCACTACCACTTTTGAACCGCTCGTGACACTGGTAAACGACCGTTTTCTTTAGAAAATCGTTGCCAAAACACTTTTGCAATATTTCCAACGTTCGCGCACCATTAAATCCGTTTTTACGCAAAATTGAATACGAGTACAAGTTCGTTGTTGCAAATTTAAATCCATTTCTAAAATTGTAAAAAATCGCAAACACACACAGAGATACATGTACTCTTGGCTACGTAACTTTTGCAAATGTCAAGCTATGACGCTAAGATTTAGAGGGAATGTCAACAACAGATTTACCAACTTAAAAAAAAAAACAGAACTCAAATTGGAACAATGGGAGCGCCACACGGTGGTGTCCCCCGAGAACTTTTTGATCAAGGTGGTATGTCCCTGGGCACCTCTGTCACCAGACCTTACACCGTGAGTTTTTTTTTTATGGGGATACCTTCCGTCGAGGGTTTAAAGCAACAAACCCTGAATAATTCAGGCGTTACAAGAAAATATTCGCCATGAAGTTGCTGCCATTGAACCAACGCTTTGCTCTTGCGTGTTCTGACCTAATATTAAACTTGAAAATTTTTCGCCGGACACCCTTAATGTGAGTTGCGGGTTTCAGAGCACATGTCCCGGCAATGTCGCTAGTAAATCATTTGATGTTATTTATTGTTGCCCAATTAGGTTTAGGTTGAGTAGGTCATCTTGTTTTACCATATCAAAAGACGGTTGTTGGAAAATCTTGCCCAAAAAGCAAAACAAAGGTATGTAAATTTTGCCAAGCTTATAAGCATCGCAGTAGCTATGGAGCGCATATTTCAGCAGTTATAAATGGTTCCCTGTTAAGACTACTCACTACTTTCGTATTTTGTTTACCTTCTTGTTTGACCTTGTCCAACAAGTCATACGGTCCTAGGGTTTTTGCCTGATTTTTCTCATTGCATTCTCAAATTCAAGACTAAATCCAGGGGACAATGGCTGAATGGTACTAAACCCCTAATGGCTTCTTACAACTTGGCACACAAAATGTATATTTTTAGGTATCAAGCCACAATCATTGTTCAGAGGAAAATTTGAGTCAAACACTTAGTCATTCCTGTTTTTTGCCCAATTTCTAGATATCGGTCACAGCTTTAGGTATCTAAGAGAGTCACAGGAAAGGGTTTATTAGAGTCCAAAAACAACAATGGGCTTTTGTGTCCTCTAACAATCTACCTAGGATCACTAATCACCAACTCTCTAAGAAATAGATATTAACTAAGTCACCTTTCGTACACATTGTCTCTGAAAATAACAATTTGATTTCTTAAGTCTCGTCACGTACAATGAGGGCTTTTTTTTTTATAGCCAAGGTTGTTTCAATTTAAGTCGGAGGTCCATCCCTTTAGGATCGTTTATTTGTTCATCATCCTAAAAATTGAAGAGTACTTTACTTTCATTACCTTTTCATAAACAATTCGCTGTTAACTGCTTGATCACGATGTTTTCTTGATATCCTTGTAGCACAATTGCCAAGCGATCTGCAATTATGCCAAGGGAGCTCAATTATCACTTATGCAAACGTATTTGTGATCTTAGGCGTTCAATTACTTACTACTTATAAAATTCCTGTTCAGTTAGTCAACACAGGATGTCCTTTGAAGTGAACGAGTAACGCGAAAACAATTTCATGCTTAGGGAACTTACAATTTTACGATCAACAATAACGCCAACCACCATCAAATTAGTGTTTCTTATCAGCGTGACGACAATTTTCGATGCTAACTTACATATTCGTATTGCAGGCGGCACACTACTTCCTGCATACTGCTTACCTATAATACTTACTGCTTCTTTCCTACTGCTATATGGGCGATTATAATCAATCGTCTGGCCGTAAATTTTAATGAGCTCGCAAATTAAATGCAATTATGTGCAACGCATCCCCCTTTTTGCATTAAAACGAGTCTCCCCAAGTCGCTCTCAGTCGAATCTTGAAAAGCAAACTCTGGATCTGGATCAGCAGGCAGCAGTCAGGAGTCTTTTTAGACAGAAAAGGTAAAAAAAAAAAAACAAAGAACGAAGGCAAAAACACTTAATTGCACCATTTAACCTGTCTTATTGATCATAATAACTCCATAATGGCTGAGCAATGTTCCACCGAAAATGATCGGTGCCGGACCTTAACATAAACGAAAACAGGCTTCGCTCATCTCATTTTGCGGGAGACTGCATTCGGTATGGAATGGATGCATGGATCTTCGGTTTCTGTGACCAGACCAATTTGACTTGGAATTGAGTCGAGATGCAGCCTCTGGCTGTTTTGACAACGCATACATTTCTCTTTATTACGGTCATTATAGTTCATTTAGTGATCAACATGAATGCCAGAGACGAGTGAGTTTTTTGGAGGACGAGACACTGCGTAGTTTTTTTTTTTTTTTTTTTTATACTTTCCTGCTTTTTGGTTGGACTCTGTTCCTGTTCTGGTCGTTTTTGTGGTTCATAAAAAAACTCTTACTGTTGAGTTGGCGAATTAGCATTTATAAGGCAGCGATTAGTGCTCGGGAAGATCGTAAATATCGTGAGTTAACTAGGTGTGCAAATTTCATTTTAGAAAAAAATTCCGGTTTTAATAGTGCTGGACGTTAATTCGTCCTTTTGGCAAAGGAGCGCTACACGCTGAAGCTTGACTTGAGTCATTTTGTGCGCAGTTTATTAAAAAGATTCATTGTTTTGATCATCTGCTGATGCAATTCTTTAGGTACTCTCTAAAAAGAAGAATATTTTCTGATTAGAACAGGGACCTCTCAGTTCTCCAAATGTACTCCAACATAAACGTCTTCGTATTGTCCTTGTCGACGCTAGTTCTCAGATAACTTTTTTGGAGCAGCTGCAACCAAAACGAGAGGGACAATCATCTCCGGAACTTCTTACTATCCAACATTTCTTATGCAAGTAAGACCCCAAGTAATCCAATTAACGGTATCCAACAGGTACGCGAAGGATTTCATTGCTTCCATGTCAAACCATCGTACATCGAATTCAGGCTTTGTCATAGAGGATATTCTAGAGAAAAACGGACTAGACATGCTTTAAGCCGCAGTTGGGCAATTCTCTCTATGCCCAAACTCCGAACAAAACAGAAGGTACAATAGATGAAGCCGTTCAGAACATGAACGATATCCTCACCAAATATTAACGTCCCCAGCTAGGAAAACCTCCTACATTCCATGACGGAACTCGAATTTTCTGCGGCCACATAAAGAAACCCGAGAACATCTAAAAATACCGCTTTAGACTAATTTGATACAAGGCGGGAATGTATGCAGATCGAAGCAAAAACACGTTGGATATCGAGGAGTGCCTACGATAAAGGACTTTCTTGAAGAACTCAAAATACTCGCTGAAAAAACAAAACTGGTAAAAGTCTTGAAAAAGGAAAATCAGGATAGAAATAGAAGATCTGATGGAGCATATACCCCAGTCTCATACGTCAGACTCACTTCCCATGTAGTCTAATTAGAGCCGGCTCGCAACAAGTCTCTAACACAGAAGCTGTTAGTGCGCTGCGTAAAACAATCTGCCGTAGCTGGTATTTTTGTATCCATTGTGGTGATGAATGAGGCCTTCAAATACATTCCTACTTCGTTTGGTGGCTACAAGTCGTCTGGCACCGATACAGATCAGCTGATGATAATTCCAAGGAACTTAATTATTGCTAGCCTAGCACTGGCACGCATACTGATCTCCTCACAAACAGCCTCTATACCGTAAATCGAAAGAGATGACTTCATGTTCGCCAAGAGCTTCAGACTAATTAATCTGACTTGCTTCATGTTGAAAAGCATGGAGGAAATGGTTAAGCTTCATGTACTTTGCAAGCACATCCTTTTCCCAAGAAGCAGCATGCCTAAAACTTTTAAAATATGAATATGCAGCAAACGCTGCAGCGGGGTCCACCCGGTGGTGGTGGACCTGGTGGACCTCCCAATAGAGGTATACTTCCACCGCCCAGTCCGACCATATACAAAAAAATTTTGGACGAAAATTGTGGCATAATTCAGACGATACAAGATTTTCAGAATATGGGCAAATCACAGGAATGCAGTTCGTATCATGCAGCATTACATCGTAACTTGGCGTACTTGGCACTGTTGGCTAATTCGTCGGTGAATATGGCTCAAATATTGCCACCGCATGTATTGACTTCTCAGTCGTATGCTCCTCCACAGGCAGGCAGTCCGGGTATGCCGCCCCACGGTCATGGTCCTTCAGAACCGGGGGTACCATCACCTCAAAATAGTGCTCAATTGCCATACCCGAATGCCAATCAGCAGCCCCCGACATCACATGCAAACATGCCGAAACCTAACTCGGAGCAATCTCAGTCGCCGGCTGGACAACCACAGCAGGAGGAAGTGCTATGCCACCTCCGGCCGGGGCCCAACAGCAGTCCGGGAATGTTCCGTATCGTGGTGTCCCAAAACCTGGTCAGCACCCACCTCCATCAACTCAGAACAGCCAGCAACCGCAACGAACTGGAGGGCAACCGCAACCACAGCAACCACCGCCGCAGTCGGAGTACCGCGGAGGATTTCAACAGCATACCCGCCCAGCAGCCAGGGCTACCATCATGCTGGCATGCCACCGACATCTTCGACCGATGGGCCGCCTTCACCAAATTATCCCTATCCGTATACTTCGCAGCACCAAGGTCCGGTACCGGGATCATATCCTCCTCCTCCTCCTAATCAATAATCGCAACCGCCACCACAGATGTATGGACCTCCGGCTGGAGCGCAAGCGCCACCGGGTCAATATCCTCCGCAGAATGCCGGCGGTCCACCGCCACCCATGGGTTATGGGTATGGTGCCCCAAATCCTGGTCCGAACTACGGTCAAGCTCCTCAGCCACAGATCCAGCCACCTGGACAATCGGGTTACCAACAAGCAAGAGCCGGGACTCAACCACCATATCCGCCGAAGCCACAGCAACCGCCGTATCAACAAGGTCCCGGCGGATATCCTCCATCAGCCCAGCAGCAACAACAACAGCCAAATGCAATGGGACATCCACCATCATCACAACCAAATCAAGTAGCACCACAGCCACCACCAACCACTGGTGCACCGACCAGTGGAGCGGCCGGCTGTTCATATGGCTCCTCACCTAGTCCAGGCCAGGCAGCACCACCCAAACAAGTTGTTACAGCCATCACAGCCTCCAGTTTCGCAACCTTCCTAATCCCACCCACCCACTCCGTATGCTCCTCCTCAATCAGCCACAAGTGGACCACCAACACAACAACAACCGGCGTACTCTTCGCCACATTCCGCCGGTCCGACGAGACCACCAACTCCTTACACTCAACATCAACCGCCAACACAACAGCCTCCACCGCCAAATTTATCGGCCAATGCTATGTCGAATGGAGTTGCAGTGCCAACTCAATATCAGCCACCACTTGGCTCTCAGACTTACATTGCTCCGCCCGCAGGGCAACCGTATGCACCACTCGGTCCGGGTGACTCTGGTCATGGATATCATCAGCAAGGATATCCAACAATGCCTCAAGGACAGTATCCTTCATCGCAGTGATACCAAGGCTATAGACCAGGCGCACAAATGCCTCCACCATCGCCAGGTCCGCAGGGCCCGCCTGCTGGAGCTTACTCCTACGACTATCAGCCGCCTCAGTAAGCGAGTAGCTAACTCCGGTTATATACGAGAATTCTAGTACCCTAGAAGCGTTTTTATTTTTATTCTTTTTTTATACTGTCTTACTCCGTAACTTGAAGCATAACTCCTACTCGCGTCATCAGCGACGTCTTGGTTTACTCTTAAGACCCGGAGTGTTCTTATTTTTCCGAATGGTCCGTTTCGGTATTCTGGCATGGCGACCATTCTCCTTTTCCTCGTCTTATCTCTTTCTTCCTAGATTTCAAATAAAAACAATTTAACGAACTACAAAAAGGTAAGGTGTACGCGGGGGACATTTTCATTGCTATTAAGGGTCAGTTCGACAACGCACCTTCTGCCGACATGTGCAGCTTGATTAGACAACACGCCCAAGAGGAATCACCATTTTCTGGATAATAGTATTGCTGGTGAATAGGACCATGATTGTGGATGCTGAGTGCTGTCAATGTTCGACAGCGAAAATCCTGTCTCCACTGCTATGGTGCACGTTCATCGATTCACTGCTTAACGAGCTGAATACCCACGCTCAGGTATATGCAGATGATAAAGCTGTACTATCCATGGGATCATGCCTTGCAATTGTCTTCTCTAAAGTGCAAGTAGGCCAAGACGTGATTCACGATTGGTGCCTTAGGTCAATTCTCACAAAGCGAAAGTTCTTCTCTTTACGAGAAGGAGGAATCTGACTGATCTGACTCATCCATCCGTCCCTTCAACGAAATGTTTGGGTGTCATCCTGGATGACAAACCTATGTGGACGACACACGTATTGTACTTTGATAGCCTTGTCGATAGAGTTTTCGGGAAGACATTAAACCTGTCGCCGAGGAAAGATATTCGGATCAATAATATGCCGTGTATCGGTTGTCTGGTGCAACAACACGAAAATACGTCGCTTCTACTTTAACCAGACTCTGTTTGTCTTGGCTGTAAACGGTTCTGCTTTAGACGCACGAATTTTTATGAAATTCATATCCTAGGCTACTTTTCCAAAACGATCTTCCATTTGAAAAGAAGTGTTCTTATGTCCGACTGGTACACATACGCCAACTATACTAAAGTATTGTGCACAAGCAATAACATCAAAACTACCGTTGATGGTTAAGATAGTACGGAATGGACTTCCTGGTTTTAGCTGGAATCTGAGCCAATAAGACAATGTAGTTGGTCCTTGATGGGTACCACCAGAACTGATCGACGGAGCAAAGCTGATATTTTGCACTCCTTGGTAGCAAAACTTACGTCTTTTATCCAAACAGAGATATACGCAATCCTGGTGACAATGGCCTATATTGTGAAGAGTTGGCTTACAGCGTCACCAAATTACGCTTATTGCCTTACTGAACCCTCTCACAGCTTCCGAGCTAGTTCGAAAGATTTCATTGCGTTCAAGGAAGTCCTTCAGTTTTGTGTGGGTCCCAAGTCATAATGGAATTGCGCAACTGAGATTGCCGACAAATTTGCTTTGGTCTGGGTCTCATGGGTCTCATGTGAGCATAACTGCAGATAGCATGAGTTTTCACAACGTCATCTTCTCGTCTAATGTAAATTTACAACTCAGTTCTTCGAATCTGTACGTACTCCAGGCCTGAAACCCACCTGGGTGAGACCTCTTTTAACTAAAAACTTCGAACGCGGTCCGATTATAACATTTCGACATTTGACAGGAATATCATACTTATCGAGGTTACGAAGGGGATCTAAATCTACGTTTCCTTAATCTAATAAAGTGCCTGGAGAGCCAACAAATGTCTTGTCCTAGGCGACTCGTTCAAGGATTTCAACAAGTTCATAATGATGAAGCAGATATTTTATAATGAGCAATTGGCCGCATTAAAGTCTCCTGGATTTT
Source organism: Volucella zonaria (assembly GCA_963966105.1). Lineage (NCBI taxonomy): Eukaryota > Metazoa > Arthropoda > Insecta > Diptera > Syrphidae > Volucella > Volucella zonaria. The sequence goes on along the minus strand of OZ014530.1, from coordinate 312,914,815 downwards.
TGGAAAAAGTTCTGGCAGAACTATGTGGACGAAGTATATTGCTCTATTTATGAAACAACTTCAAACTGGAACCAGTAACTCAGAAGTCCAATTTTACAAAATCCCTGCGCTGCTGGCATCCATATTCCAGTACAAATCAAGGCTCATAAACCGATGTCCCCCTTGGACCGATTTCTTCTTTAATTTGAAGCCAACCCACAGATACAGCTTAACAAAAAAGTGGAGATTTTATGGACAACTAAATCGTAAATAATAAAGTTCAGCCAAGAGGTATAGGTGCAATAGATGGACGGCCAACAAATAAAAAAATAAACTCACTGCCAATTTGTGAAGTTGTTGTCTTTTCTCTTTTAACGCCAGACATTTGGGCGTTTCACGGTTGTAAATTCATTTGCTAAATGACGTGCTCATAAAGTTTCCATAGTTACCAGCCCATAGCCCCCTAAAAACCCAATTCTCCACAAGAATCATCTGGAAATGATCCTTCCCTCCATCGTTCCTCATCGCTCTACTCACACGAGGATTTTTTTTTCATCCACCTTTCCATCGAAAAAGAGGAGGCGTTCTCTGTATGTTCTGTTGTTCACCACCATAAGCCCCCATTAATTCCATCCAACAAGAGGCCAACGCAAACGGAATTGTAGTATCTGAAGTTCAACCAACCTATCTACCTACCATTTGGGACTCCTTAAAAGCCAGCAGCAGAATAATTCATTCAGCGATTTATTAATGGAGTAAAATTGGGCAGGGATGCGACCAAAGAACGAATTCATTTCGTGACTAAAACTTTGTGTTAATTCCCTTCCCACTTTCTGGGAGCGAAGTCCTTTCCGAACGCATTGAACTGCATGCAGATGCACGTTTCGTCGGTTAGTCGTTACGCATACTCGTACACTCGTGCAGGTCCAACACCTTAAGGGCATACTCCAGAACAGCAGAACCACCATTCTGTCCAAATGCAATGGGGGGGAAGTCTTAAATAATAATTCCATTCGCATGTCCATCCATCTATCCGTCTGTATTTCGTCCTGTGCTCCTGAGAGAATTTGTTTTTAATTTTCAACACATTCGCTAATTTGATTTTTAGCCGTTTGGCCAGAGTGTCTAGAGGTTTGTGGGCCTAACCGAGGAGACTAACAGCATCTAAGGGAGGATTAGAGGTGGTGGCGGTATCACCGAGCCACCTTTCAATGGATGCATCTGGCGACGGATGGCCGATGATGTTGACGGTGCTATGTGGTAGTGGAACTGCAAACAGAGTTAAATTCAAGTGGAAACGAATCGAAAAGCACTGACCAGAATAATTTATGATTGCTGCCAAGCAAATGGCTGGCTGCGTGTTGCCTGCCTTTACAAATCGATTTGGAACTCAGCTTCGGCACTTGGTTTAGCCTGGTCCAGTCTGGTTGGATCTGACCAGCCAGAGTGGAACGCGCAGCCGGAAACATAACAAATCATAAATAAGATCCTCGTTACGTACGATTTCTTGCAATTCCTCGTTTGGCCCATCATCGTCTTTGGTAGTTTTGGTATTTTTTTTATCGTCTATCTGGTCATGGCATAGCAGAGACTTCATAATTGTTTTTCGCATTCTGGATTGGCGAAACGATTAAGGACGTTTAATGGATTCGACGCGTTATGAGAATTGGACATTTGGAAACATGGAAGTCCGTGTTAACGCGAAATGATTTCGCTGTGCAGATGACTCTTGGAAGGCTTTGTATATGGAATTGGTATTGGCTATAGCGTAGGTTACTGGAGGTGTTAAATAAATTTTGCGTAATTTAACTACAACGATAATTTGATGGTGCTATCGAATGGGTTGTTTAGTTAAGTGAATGGATGCCCTGAGGAGCTAAGAGCACATGGCTGAGGTCTCAGCGCGCAAATTAAATGCTCGAATTTATGGCCTGTTAAATACACAGGACTCGTTTTGGGCGGCGCACTAGAATTTTGTCCGTTTCCACTTTAAGACAACGAAAGGAATGGGGCAAATGCTATTAAAATGTCGGCGGTGTTTTGGGAGGCGGATAAGGAATTTATGGAAATTCGTAGATTTGTAGTGGCCTGCGGGGTGATGGAAATTACAAAGATGCCCAAAGAGATACTTTATGGAATTGGAGTAATGAGGAAATGTTACTTTTTGCTGCTGCAACAGAATTATTTTGGAATTTATTAAATTTGTCATAGGTCACCCAACATCTTCGCCTAACAATTTTGGTCTGTGGCAGCTTTGAGAAACAGATGTGTACCGAACATAACATAGGTTTGGTTAGGTTAGGTAAAAGTGGCTGTTGGAAAGGCCAACCCATTTAGGCCAAGTGGCCCATTGTGATGCCGCCTGGATCTATGATACTCCTACTAATGGAACCAATTTGAGCTTATGATGAAGCGTAGGAGATAGTTAAAGTCTATATTGTTTAGGTCGCTTAAGTCATTGTAGAAGAAAGCTCCTAAGTGAAGTTTTCTTCTCTGGGAGAGAGCTGGGCATGTACAGAGTAGGTGGAGGACTGTCTTCTCATCCTCCTCGTCTACACAGCTTCTACAAAAATCATTTATAAAGCTGCTAAGCCTTCTTGCATGCTTGCCCATAAGGCAATGTCCAGTGATGACACCTACGATGGCGCGTAGATGTTTCCTATTCAGAAGGATCGAACTCATAGAGCGATTCAAACCCAGCTTTGGCCAGATCTGTTTGGTCGAAAGACATTTTGGTCCAACAGTCCACCTAAGCTCTGTTCTTTTATTGTACTAGCATCCAGCTTTAATATTAATTTGCACTTAGCGATTGGTATACCTATGCTACTCTTTACCGGTAGAAGAGGTAGAGTGGTTCCAATTTTGGCGAGTTCATCAGTCCTTCAATTTCCTGGAATGCCTCTGTGGCCCGGCACCCAACAAAGATGAAGGTTGAACTGCCCTGCCATCTCCGTAAGAGATGATCGGCATTCAAGGGCTCTTTTAGGGTTTAATGAAACTGAGTCCAGTGACTTGATTGCACCCTGACTATTCAAGAAGATGCGGATATTCTTTGCAGATATCACGTTTTTCTTTAGCCAGGACAGAGCTTCTTTAGTCGCCAAAACGTAAACGAAGACGTAAAGAGAGGCTTAGATTTAGCTCATCTAAGAAAACACCATCACCAAGCCCACTATCAGTTTTGCTTCCATCTGTCTAAAAGTGGATTGACTTGTCCTCCATGAAAGAATCTTCCTCCCAGAAGGATCTAGGGAGAAAGCTTACATTTTTTATTTATTTTTTATATAATTTGCGCGCGCTCAAGCAATCTCAGTACCCTTAAAATGTTTGCACACAGCGCAGGCGAAGAAAAGTCGGGGAGGATGGAAAGAGAGGTACCGGTGAACGTTGGTTTTGAATGTTTGAAGGTTATAATGACTAGAAAATAAAGAGCTAGGCAGGGCATTCCATAAGCGAGTTGTACGACTTAGGAACGAATCACGATATTTTAGAGTACGTCCGAAAGTTGGCTTGAGGGTATACTGATGAGCATTCATAGCGAGGCTATGCCAATTTCTATGGAGCGCTGGTGGTGGAAATAGCGCTAAATAAATAGCAGAGTGAGACACCAGAGATTACGTCGGTGTTCGAGGGTGCCCATTGTTTGAGTGATATTAGTATCACCTTTGTCTTTGTCAAACCAAAGTTTGTGTATAATGTAATCGATGTTCTCTGTGAGGAGGGGTGTCAAGTGAAACAGAATATCCAATGCCGCGGAGGGAGTACAGCGTAGGGCTCCGCGTGTGCGTAAGCATGCTATTCTTTGGAATCTGCTTATTGTACTGCAGTTGATTGCATTATCTAAGGCCGTCCACCAGACGACAACCCCGTAAGTGAGTATCGGCCTTATGATCGAGATGTATGCGGGGTTGAAGACCCCATTTATTCCAAATGGCTTTCTTGCAAGAGAATAAAGCTACTGTAGCTTTCTTGACTCTTTCTTGAATGTTAGGTTTCCAGTTTAGTTTCCTGTCAAAAATGAGACACAACTGTATTGGAAAGGACTAAGCTGATATCGTTGATTGAGGAAGGGTCTATGATTGGAATTTTATATTTCCTGGAAAAGAGGACAAGATCAGTATTGGAGAGTAACCCAATCCACAGCGATCTGCCCAGCGGGTTAATCTGTTAACATTTTACTGAAGGAGTTCTTTGATGGTTTTAAGATGCTTGCCTAAGAGGGTTTTTCTAAAAAGTTTCCGACCGCAACATAAAGATAGCAGCACTCGTCAATAAAAGCTAGTGGATGCTAGTTGTGCATCTTTTGACAGTTACTTACCGAAGTTTTAGTCATTTTGGATGCGCAGTTTTTAGTTGACAGCCGTTTGAGTGAGTCGATGTGAGTGTTTTTTGTGCAAATGGAAAAAATTGGGTATCGAGCTGTTATTACTCGTAAATTCTTGTTTTTGAAAGGCAATACGCCCACGCAAATCAAAAATGAGTAGGACTCTGTGTATGGGGACTCTGCACCATCATTTACCACAATGAAATTTTGGGCAGCTGAATTTAAACGTAGCCGTAAGAGCTCGGGAGATGATGAACGTTCGGGACGTCCAAAACCTGAAACCACTGACGATAACATTGCTAAAGTTCACCAAATGGTGTTAGACGACCGCCGAATTAAAGTGAGAAAGATAGTAGAGGTTATGAAAATGTCCAAAGAGCGCGTTTGTTACATATTAAATCAAGATTTAGGCATGAGAAAGCTGTCCGCGCGTTGAGTGCCGCGCTTGCTAACGTTAGACCAAAAACGTGTTCGAATGAACGTTCCCAACGCTCTGTTAGTGCAGTATAGGCGCAATAAATCCGAGTTTTGGCGCCGATTAATTACTGTAGATGAAACTTGGATACACCATTATACGCCCGAAAAAAAAATTCAGTCAAAATAGTGGACTGCAAAGGGCGAACCGGCTCCAAAGAAAGCAAAAACTGTTTTTTCGACTGGGAAAGTGATGGCGATTGTTTTTTGGGATAGTAAAGGAGTTATCTTAATCGATTGTCTTCAAAAAGGAAAAGTCATTACAGGAGCATACTACGCATCATTACTTGCCAAGTTGAAGGCAGAAATTGCGGAAAAACGCCCACATTTGCAGAAAAAAAAATCCTGTTTCATCCATGGCGAAAATCCATGAATTACGGTTTGTACTGCTTGACCATCCGCCTTATTCACCAGATCTAGCCCCAAGCGGCTTCTTTTTGTTCCCGCATCTAAAAACTGCGTACGGAGGACAGAGATTTTCGTCAAATGAGAAGGCAATCACCTTCGTGAACAATTATTTTGCAGAGAAAAACGCTAAGTACTATTTGGACGGGTTAGTGAGATGGTAGCATCACTGGGAGAAGTGTGTAGAGTTACAAGGAGACTATGTAGAAAAATAAAAAAAAAATTTGAGAAGAAATGTCTGGTATCATTGTTCGGACTTTTCAGACAACCCTCGTAGCAATGTTATTTTCATCCGCTTCCAGGTATATCAGGAGCTCATTAACCACTAAGTTCCAGTAAAGGATTGAAACGACACCGCTTTGTAGTATTCCTCTGCTGACACATCTTTTAGCAGAAGCCCCACACAGTTTGGAGTTGATTAGCCAGGCTATTTAGCATCAGACTGATCAACTCCTCAAGTGAGTCGTCTACTGCAGTCGTGATTGCGGATGTGTTGACATTGTTAAAGGCACCCTCTATGTCCAGGAAAACGGCCATTGCGTACTCTCTTTATTGTATGGATCGTTCGACGTGGCTAGTCAGTGAATGCAGAGCCGTTTCCACCGGCTTTCCTTTACAGTATGCATGTTGAGCAAAGTCTTGGAACAATTTTAGCTCGTATATGGATATCAAGCAGTCGTTCTAGAGTTTTCAAAAGGAAAGATGATAGACCTACAGGGCTGGGAATGAAAACTACATTGACTTCTCTCCACGACAGTGGAATGTTGATCAGTTCTACACAGCTCCTAATGATTTTCTCTAGCGTAGGCAGGATAATATCTGAGGACCTTTGTAGCTCGGCTGGTTTAGACTTGTATGGCTTGAAGCTATGCAGTGCCCAAAGCAGTTTGTCTCTTGTAATCAGACCATGAATTTTGGTCACGGTTGCAGTAGTCCTGTTTTGGTTGTTACTGGCCGCGAATAGGGAGCTACCTGGGAAGTGAGTGTCCAGTAGCAGGTTGAGTGATTCATGACTTACAGTTGTCCAAGAGCCATCTGTTTCTTTTTTTCAAACAGCTAGGCATCATAGGATTTGTAGACAGTATTTTTCTTAGCCGCGATGCCTCAGAGGCTTCTGTAATTTTGTCACAGAATGACCTCCGGGATTGCCGCTTTGTCTTCCTCAGTTCTTTTTTATATATTTTGAAGGTCTATATGAGTCCTAGTCAGTTATTTTTTTTTCTTGTGCTTTTTGCTAGGTTGAAAAGTTTTCTGCAGAGGTTTCTAGGCGGTCCCAGTAAGGCTTTTTCTTGCATCTAGGTGGAATAAAATGGCAGGCAGCAGCTATAGTCTGGGTGAATTCCTTGACTTTCATGCCAAGCTCATTGGTGTCACACATGGGACTTCAGAGTTCAGAGGATAGTGTTTCTGACAGTATTCCTCTCCGGAATGCTGGTCCCCTGCGAGGACCATCATTCAGGTTGAATTGGATGTACCTGTGGTCTGAAAATGAGTGTTCAGACGATACCATCCAGTTCGTCAGCATTTGAGTGATGTTCTGAGAGCACATAACTTAAGAAAATGCTAAATCCATATTTGGATTCACGACCCATTTTTATCCATAAGCAAACATTTTGGTCCCATTTTAGACAAATGGGTAATCGTAGCATATGATATATTGTATGTTATGTGTAGGTATATCACTGTAATTCACATTGGGGTACTGGGATGTTAATATGAAGTACTAAATAACAAGTTATGAAAGAATCCCTCAACTATGAACGCGGACGTCATATTGGTTTTCTAGGTGAAATACATTTTGAGTTGGTTGATAAGGACGAATCGGACAACGGAGGATGGATAGATAGAACTTTACTATATATTACGGTGACTGCTACAGCAAACGGCAGCAGCGTACATTGTGTACGGCAGACTAGGGAAAAAGTGTTGAACTTTATGTACGTGATCGAACTCCTTGCTGATTCGAATCAAGGCTACATTTGTCAGCATCACCAATGCCTTGATGAGGAGAGCAGACGATGTTATTGGCAGTCGGTGTTGTTGGAAAAATACTTCTACATTAGTCAGAATGACCCAAATTCTGCTCTCCGGAGGAATAAATCCATTCAACCGTCCCCCAGCCATGACGTTCGTTCTTATTTTTACCTTGTTTTATGTATCCCTTTCAGACCTGAGAAAATAATATTGTCCGATTTAAGTGACATTTGATGAGATGATGTCTTTTTGCCAAGGCTATCATAGAAAAATAATAAAAAAATACTAACCCTGAACAGAATCTTTTAAAAAGGACCCCCACATTTGTGCGTTCTCGGCTTTTGGACTACAATTTCATATTGAATAAAGACATATTGTTATTCCAAAATAAATCCAATTATAGAAACAATAAACAGTGAAAATATACAAAGCAATGATACTAGTGATAAAATTCGCAAAGTTGTCAACCAACAAATCAACATGAGCTTAGAAAAACGTTCTGCAAACACAGACAGCCAACAAGCCCCCAATTCAGCTCAATGGACTCTAGTTATCGGCAAGATTAGGCCTTCAGCTAACAACTAAAATGAGTCTATTAGAAGGAGAGAGAAACAACCATTAGCAGAAAAGGATGACCATAATCATCATAAACAGCCTTACCTAGAAAATAATCCTTTCTTCCCACTGACAGTTCGTGACACAGAAACGCAAGTAAACAGCTCCAATATGACACATTCTCGAAGGCAAAAATGCAATCTCAACCCTGTTAAGAACAATTAGCAAAAGTTCTGCCCACCTGTATTTATTTTTTGGTGCTAATTGCAATACCATTTCGGAATTAATTATCTGCTTCAGAATGCAGTACCAGTGCAATAAATTATAAATCTTAAAACAAAATTCTACATAAATGATGTGGATGTTCATAAAATGATGATAGATAAACTGCGCGATACAGGTGTAGGGGCTTGTTCATTTCCTCCTAAAGATACCAAAAAGCAATCTGTAATTTTTAAGGGATTAGATAGTGACACACCTATAGATACCATCCATCATGCATTGAAAGAGGCATGCACTAATAATAAAATAAGCAAAATAAAGCCTTTTTTTCAACACAAGAACAGAGAAGCAACAAATTAAATTAAACTTGTTTCTTGTTCAATTCGAGGTAGGGGAGTCCATTAAGGATCTGGCAAGCGTCAGGAGTTTACTTTATCAACGGGTTTTTGGGAGAGAAAGCACAATTTGCTTATAATTAGGTGCTACAGGTGATAAAGGTTTGGCCATAGGGGTGACTGTTGTTCTTACGTTAGCCGCTGTGTCTTAACATATGTGGAGGCGATCACCCTTCTGAGACTTGCATTGAATCGTTCAAGAGTTTTAAAGAAAAAAATGATGAGCTTCCCATACATAAATGCATAAATTGCAACGAAGTAGGTCACGCAGCTAACTCTATAGGTTGTCCAGCGTATATTGAATGCAAAGAAAAAAGGGAGATTGCCAACGGCCTACAGAAAAGTCTTGACGAACTAAATATGTTTATTCAGGAAAAATCAGTTGATATATGTTTAATTTCTGTAACTCACCTGACGACACAATCGCGCGTGAAACTAAAAGGTTACCGCGACTACCACGCTCATCAAACGTGAGAGGCGGGTCATCCCTATTTATAAAAGACTGCATTGAACACTCTCTGGAAGCACAAATTGAATTGGTATGTCAACACCTTGATCAAAAAATTTCCGGGGGACACCACCGTGTGGCGCTCCCATTGTTCCAATTTGATTTCTGTTTTTTTATTAAGTTGAAAAATCTGTTGACATTCTCTCTAAATTTTAGCACCATAGCTTGACATTTGCAAAAGATACGCTGCCAAGAGTGCATCTATCTTTGTGTGTGTTGGCGATTTCTTACAATTTAAGAAATGGGTTTAAACTTGCAACAACGAACTTGTACTCGTATTAAATTTTGCGTAAAAAACGGATTTAATGGTGCGCGAACGTTGGAAATATTGCAAAAGTGTTTTGGCAACGATTTTCTAAAGAAAACGGTCGTTTACCAGTGGCATGAGCGGTTCAAAAGTTGTCGTGAGTCAATCGAAGAAGATGAACGCAGTGGCAGACCATCGACATCGAAAACCGACGAAAACATTGATGACGTACGAATAAAAGAAATGTTGGTCAGAGAGATAGCGGAGGACTTGAATATTGCCTATGCATCCGTTCAAGACCTTTTGGTTAATGATTTGGGTTTCCGTCGTGTAGCAGCAAAGTTGATGCCAAAAGACGTCAATTTCATGCAAAAAAGAGACCGTGTTTACGTCGCAAAAGAGATGATTTGCGAGGCTGAATCCGATTCCACATTCATTAAAAGGATCATTACTGGAGACAAGGCGTGGGTTTATGAGTACGACACGCAATCCAGACATCAGGCAAGTGAATGGCGTTCACCAAATGAGCTGAGACCAAAAAAGTCAAAAAAGAAGGCAATGCTCATGGATTACAACGGTGTAGTGCATCATGAATTTTTGCCAAAAGGCCAGCCAGTAAACAAAGAGTACTCGTATTATTTGGGCATTATGAGGCGTTTGTGTGAAGCAGTTCGCCGAAAGAGTGGATTTTGCACCATGATAACGCACCGTCACACAGCGCCATCATTATTCGTAATTTTTTGACGAAAAATGCAGCAAATACCATCCAACAGCCACCGAATTCACCTGATTTGGCTCCCTGTGACTTCTTTCTGTTCAATCAAGTTAGAAAACCAGCACGGGGAACGCGTTTCAGCAGCCGAGAGGAAGTATTGGAAAAATCGCAGGAAGCACTGCTGGACATACCGGAAACCGAATATAAAAAATGTTTCGAGGATTGGATCAAGCGCTGGGATAAGTGTGTTGCAGTCGATGGGGGATTGGCAATAGATTGCCAATCGCGCTGCAAAATAGAAAAACATGAATTGATTAATCTATTTAACTCTCTTGGACCAATCTTTGTTGTTGGTGGCGACCTCTTGGGGCTCAAGATGTATCTCACAAAAAGGAAAACTCTCTACAGGGCTGGCATGGAATGTGGTTGGCAATTTTACTCAACAGGCAGACCGATGTACTGGCCCTCGGATATCGCCAAAACACCCGATCTGATAGACTTCTTTATCGGAAAACGAGTAAACGCTAGTTACGTTAAAGTTGAAGAAAGCCTCGATCTTTCCTCCGATTATCCTTTCTCCAATTATGCTTTCATTGTGCGAATCCTTGTTTAAGAAACAAAGACCACCCAGATTATCCAACAAAAAAAACTCACTGGGAAAATTTCCGAATAGAGGTTGTCAAAAATACTGAGTTAAAAATACCGCTCAGAACGCAGTATCAACTTGAAAAAGGAGTTGAACGGTTGGTTGAAGTCATACAGCAAGCGGTCTGGAATAACACTAAACGCGAATAGAACAAAATTGCCCGTATCGGCATAAGATACCCGCAGACAATCAGGGAGATGATAAGTAAGATACGAAGAGCGCTGAGAAAGTGGCATAAAACTCTGGCTCAACAAGATAAAACGTCCTTTAATAGGCTCTGCAACTTATTGAAAAAATCGATCAAGGGCTTCAATAACCAAGGTACTACACATGGGGAGCCGTTAAAATTCTTCGAAAGCCCGAAATACACGTGGCGCCAATAAGAAGAAACTAGGATGACTGGGCGAAAGAAGATAAAGAAAAAGCTAACGTTTTCGCCGACCATCTTGCAGAAACGTTCTAACCATTCGACGGGGAAGTGCTTCCAGAGAATGTCAATACGCTAGACGTCACGACGAACCTTCCAATAGAAAAGGCTACACTTAGGAAACTTCGACAAGTTATATACACGCTTAAGCCGAATAAAACCCCCAGATATGACATATCTCTATCTTAGAAATGCCACCATATGTACCGCATCAGTGGAAAGTTGCCGAAGTTATTATGGTTCCGAAACCCGGTAAACCGCTGACTGAAGTCAAGTCATACGGACCAATATCGCTCATACCGATGATATCGAAGGTCTTCGAGCGAATCTTACTCAATCGTCTTATTGACACAAATCGCCTCTTGCACGATCATTAATTTGGCGTTAGAAGCCAGCACTCTACTGTTGACCAAGTGCATCGAATAACCGATGTAATTGAACGAGCAATCGAATGTAAGTTCGTCTGTTCAAGCGCATACCTTGACGTTTCGCAAGCTCTTGATAATGTATGGCACGAGGGCCTGAAATATAAACTTCGACAAGTCCTAGCCGAGCAATTGTTTCATATTTTAAGTTCATACCTAGATGACCGACTCTTCCGTGTCAGACACGGAAACGAATATTCCAATTTTAAGGCAATAAAGGCGGGGATGCCGCCAGGGAGTGTACTTGGCCCTCTGCTATATTTGCTCTTTAACTGCGACACACCGCAAACCTAGTGCTAGCCACATTTCCTGATGACACTACCATTTTGGCAACAGCTAAAACCGTCGAAGAAGCAAGTGCTAAATTGCAACGTACCCTTACACGGATTAACAATTGGACAAAGACTTGGTGAATGGCGCTTAATGAAAACAAGTCTGTCCATGTGAACTTCACTCTCAAGAAAACTGACAATCTACCTGTGTTTATCAACGTAGTACAAATTCCTTTCGCGAATGAGGCCAAGTATCTTTGTATGACATTCGACGCTAAATTTAAATGGAGGGCGTTAAGAAAAAAACGTGAAGAGCTTGAGATTAAGTGTAGAGACATGTACTGGCTTCTTCGAAAGCATTCCAAGCTCAGTTTAGAAAACAAATTGCTGCTATACAAGCAAGGGCTAAAACTGGTCTGGACATATGGTATAAAGTTTAGTAACGTTAACGTCTTACAGACATTCCAAAACAAAGTTCTTTGAAGGTTTGTTAATGCATCGTGGTACATTAGAAACGATGATATCCACAGAGATCTAGGAGTCGAAAACGTCTTACGGAAAAAGATGAGTAATCGCTTCAGTGATAAGGTGCCTACAGTACCAGCACCCACCACGTCAGCGCCGAGTACTTGCAGTCTGGTGCGAGCAAAAATTCAGTCCTTTAAGACGTACAAATCTCCCGGTCCGGATGGTATTCTAGCGATTATTCTACAGAAAGTACCGAGGGTGGCAATTCAAAAAATTATGGAAATTCTTAGACACAGTCTAAAGGTAGGGTACATACCAATAGCTTGGAGGGAAGTTAAGGTAGTCTTTACATCTAAAGTTGGCAAACAGGTGCATATACTTGACAGCAAAAGATTTAAGAAAAATAAGTCTGTCATCATTTATGCTTTAAACCCTAAAGCGATTATTGGAACAGATGCAGTAATGGTTTTTGACTGAGTCGCAGCATGCATATCTGAAAGGAGAATCTGTAGAACCTGCCCTGCACGAGGTGGTGGGAGAAATAGAGAAGGATCTACACTTCGGTTAGTTTGCAATTGCCGCCTTCCTTGATATTGAACGAGCCTTCAATAACGTGGAGTGCACCGCCATTAAAAATGCTTTAGGAGACATTAACATTGAACAGAGCATTACAAACTCGCTTTGCAACATGCTTGCAAGCAGGAAAATAAACTGTTCCATTGGGCAAAGCTCGGTTAGAATGTCTGTAATCAGGAGCCATATCTCCACTCCTGTGGGTGCTGGCTATCAGTAACATCCCCAAAAAGCTTAAATACTTAAATACTTAAATAATACTTAAATACTTTAGGCGACATTATGGAAGACGATCAGCACTTGGGAAAAAGCTGTGGTCTCATTGCCGACCCTTCCAAAACGGAACTGGTTCTATTTACCAGAAAGTATAATACAAGAAACCGCAATTCAAACTCCCAAAACTCAACGGAGTGAAACTGTCTCTTTCGGACAGCGCGAAGTATCTGGGCGTGATCTTGTTATGTTTGATTCCCGGCACCGATAGAGCGATGCCCCGAACCAAACGATAACATTTTCCTTCTCTCTGGGATCCCGCTATCCCAGCTGTGAGTCCTACCAGGTAGCGCTTTGGTGGCAGCTAGACCTGGGTACAAAAAAATGGAGTTGAGCGCCACGTGATTTTTTCGGAATCACGAAAGCTTTCGATAGAACAAAAAAACGCACAAGGAAAATCCTCCCTGAATCAAAAAAAAAAACCAACGAAAAGAAAAAAAAAAGGAAAGAAAATAAAAAGAAAAATTTCCTCAACGTTATAAAGCCCCGTTGGGGCTCGACGATTTATTTTTTTTTTTTTTCTCAGCGGTACCTGCTATTTTCACAGTCCCGAAAGCAAAAGCATTAGACAACGGGTCGCGTGTCCCGTCTGTTCTCGGGAATTTGTTTCTATTTAATTATTTTTCTCGCACGCGCGTCCCACCGGAGTCTCAACTTCTGGCACAATCTAGCGTCCTGCTACTCCTGCTCCGCTATCCTTCTCTCCTTTTCCTCTTCCCTTTTTCCTTTTGTTTGGCTAAGACCGAAACTCGCGACTCTATTAAGAAAAAAAACCCTACTTTACTTTTTTAAAAAAAAAAGGCAGAATTGCTTTGGGCAATTCTCAAACTTCTAACAAAAAAGACTCGCTTTTCGCAGTGAAAAAATTCGCTTAAAATACTAGGCTGACCCTCGCTCTGTGCTGGTCGTCACCAAAGTGACTTCCAAATCTTTTTTGTTCCATAGCTCCAGCAGACTCACATACACATTACCACACACCTTCGCACACCCGCTCTCTCATACATTCATTTGGTTTTAGCGGACCCAACAACAATGTCCTTCAAGCTGCGACTTTTTCTGCTCTTTGGGAGTAATGCCGACTGACTGGTAATCCAAATGAAAAAGTAAGACTGTTTCAATCAATACTACTAAAATTGTATGATGAATGTGTGCCTCTGAAAACAGTGAAAGTTCAGAATAAAGTATGTCCTTGGTTTACTTCGGAGGTGGTCTGGTCTATTAAGACGAGGAACAAATTATGTAAATTGGTCCGCATACAAAGTGGCTCGTAATTACTCAACCACCGTCCTGAGTACGTCAAAGAAAAACTTTTATTCTTCTAAACTAAATTCTTCCCTTCCTGCTAAGACACTTTGGAGCAACCTAAGGACAATCGGTATGTCTGTTGGAAGGAATAACTCTCAGTGTGCTCTGGATCCAGATGACTTGAATAATTTTTTCCTGGGTAGCCCAACTTCTAATCGAACAGTAGACTGTGTAGGCTCTTTACCAATGTTCGAAAGTTTTGAAGTAGCCACGGAAGCTGAAATTATTCAATGCGTTAAAGCCATAAAGTCCAATTCGATAGGTGAGGACGGCTTTCCAATTCGATTTGTTAAACTTACTCGTATTTTACCTGAAATGGTGTCCCATCTCGCTCATGTAATCAACTGGTGCATAATTACGTCAACTTTCCCACAGCTCTGGAAATTTGCAAGAGTTTTGCCAATAGCAAGTACAACAAATGCATCTTCTCCTGTTGATTTTAGACCGGTTAGCATTCTACCTTGTCTATCAAAGGTTTTTGAAAAGGTTTTGGCAAAGCAGATAACGAAGCACTTGTCACTGAATCATTTGTTGTATGCTCAGCAATCTGGCTTTAGAGCTAACCACAGTTGTGCTGCAGCTATGGTGAACCTTTTTGAAGAATTAAGGCAGGAGTATGACAGCGGTTATGTTTCGTTTCTGTGTTTGCTAGACTTTTCTAAGGCATTTGATAAAATTAATCATAAAGTTCTGTATTGGAAGCTCAAGAATCACTTTGGTTTCAGCGAAAGAGCAGTAAAGTTGATCAGTAGTTTTCTCTCTGGCAGATCACAAAGGGTTAATTCTGGGGAACGTTTTTCACTGTTGAAAGAAATAAAGCAGGGAGTTCCTCAAGGCTCAATATTAGGTCCGATACTCTTCTGCATGTTTATTAATGACCTTCGAACAGTCTGTAAACATACTTCAGTACACCTTTATGCTGACGATGTCCAACTACATTTAGCGAAGCCTCATGGTAACCTCAATGAACTTGTTCTTCTCATCAATGAAGACTTAAAACATATTGCAACCTGGTCTGTAGCTAATGGACTGCTTCTTAATCCATCAAAATCTCAAATAATACCCATTTTAAAAAATAATTTGTACCCTTGCCTCCTTCCCGATGTTTACCTTAATAATAACAAAATTAAAGCTGTGGACTCTGTCACTAATCTAGGCTTTATTATCAACCGAAATTTGTCTGGTTACAATCACACAAATGTGGTCGTCCGTCGTATCTACGGATGTCTTCGCAAATTGTGGATCAATTTCCAATATATGCTGAGGTGGTCTATTGCTGTCTTGACTATTCATCCAAGCGAAAACTGCAAGTTGCCTTCAACGACGCGGTGCGTTATATCTATGGCATACGTAGATATGACCATATTTCTGTGTTTGCCAAGGGTTTGCTTGGTTGTAGTTTGGAACAATATATCAACGCCAGGAATTGTATGTTTTTGCACAAAATTATTATAACTCAAAGTCCGTCTTACTTGTTTAACAGACTCAATTTTACTCGCTCCTCAAGAACCATCAACCTCATTCCCTATCGTTAAAATAACCTTAACTCGTCACGTTTATTTTTTATCCATATTATAAGGCTTTGGAACTCTTTGCCCTCTCAATTGAAAAATATTTCAAATCCAACTAATTTTAAAAGTGCAATCTTTCAACATTTCTCCAACTTATCAATTTAAATTCTTTCCCTCATTATCCACTCCCTTTCTTTATTCATTCTTTAAGCCTTGCTTCTATCTTATCTCACACTTAGATTAAGATTAATATTGTTATTAGAGTTAAGTATTTTGAATTATTATAACTGATGTATATTACTAAGTACTATAAAAGATCATATCTTAATGTACAAACCATTTAATAAATGTATTGAAATGAAATGAAAGCGGAGTTCTTAGCTACCACACTAGCAAGCTTTGCTAAAAATTTTTTTTGCAAAAATTAGAACGATCGCGAAGGAGAATAGGACTTCGATGGAATGGTAGCTGGAATGTTGGGACGAAAGGAAAAAATCCCTTCTGGATTGTATCTCGATCCAACCGTCCGCCCCTAACAAAAGCTAAGTTTAGTGCCTGTGCAAATTTAAATTTACAATTATTTATTTATTTTTTTTTGTAAATGGGCCCTTCTGCCCTCTGGCCACTCTGCCGCCTAGCCACTGCCGGTTTTGTGTTTGTTGTTGTGTGTTGGTTGTTCGATGTTATTTGCACGTTTGTGTGTTTGTATGTACGAGTATGTTTATCTGGTCCCTCGTTGGAGGCTGTCCTATTACTTGGCCGTCCGCCTACACGCCTCTGCTGCTCCTTCGGTGTTCCATCGGTGGGGTGCTGGCTTAAAAGGGTTCGTCATCCCTTCACCCATCGAACCTGACTTTTAAAGTTGGTACGTCGTTGGGGTGTGCCCGATTATGCTGGCGGTCCGCCTGAACACCAGTTTTTGCTCCTTTGTTGCTCCCTCGTTGGGGTGTTGTTATAAAAGAGATCGTCGTCTCTTCGCCCATCGAACAATTGGCTCGGTGCTAGCTCTCGCTAGCTGTATCCTCATCAGTTGTGGGATGCCGGTGTCCGCACCCACATTGGTAGCAGGATGGGTTGTTATTTAAGTCTCCTGTTGCTTGGCTTTTTTTGGGGTGTATGTTCCAGGGATCGTCTTCCCCCACCCGTCATCATCGTGTTGGGGTGTCTGGATTGAAGGACCGTCTGTTCCCACCCGTCGGTAACTTTCAGACGTCCTGTCTGATGCAGCCCGTTGCGAGACTCCCGTCTGTCTATGGGCTCCGGCTCACCGTTTCCTGGTGGACCTCCTGTCGCACCCTGGGGTTCCTGGATCGTCGTGAGTCTCCCTACTGTCCGACCGAACCTCCTCGTTCTCCTCTGCCGGGCCAACCGCCCGTGTACCTATGTGGGTTGTTTTCCGAGGTCTGGGGTTAGTGGGCCACTGGCTTATGGGATCATTGCTGGCCTCCACTTCCGCCAGAGCTCGGTGTTCCCACTCAACGAAAAGAGGGAGCGAAGGGACTTGCAAGGGACTTGTTGCGGGAAAATTTACCGCAACAATCTGGACAAAAAACTGAATTGGAGTCTTAATGTAGCGAACAGAAACAAAAAGGCATATAATGCTCTTTATATCTGCAAAAGAGCAGTAGGAAAAATTTGGGGCTTAAAACCTTCTATGGTGTACTGGCTGTATACGGTGGTGGTAAGACCCATACTTACATATGGCGCACTAGTCTGTTGGAAAGCAAAAAACAAGAAAATGATTTACGGAAAATTAACAGCGGTTCAAAGAACGGCTTCCATAGCCATTATAGGTGCGCTCCGTACCAGTCCTACGGCAGCATTGGACATCATTTTGCACCTAACACCGCTTGATTTACACACCAAAAAACTTGCTGGCAACAGTGCGATACGACTGACTAATCTGGGTTACTTCAAGAGCAGTACTTTCGGACACTGCACGATCCTAGCGGAGCTGATGCCAGGCAATCCAATTCTAACGGATGAAATTCCTTACTTGGTCAATTTCTACATCCCGTATGATATGATATCCGGAGAGGGAGGACTAAAAACAAAATGCAATAATCAGGTCGAATGAAATTCCAATTATGGCAGATGGCTCAAAATCAGAGGAAGAAACAGGTTGTGGTATCTTCTCAGTAGACCCAGAACTAAGAATGTCTATAAGACTACCGCACGCAAGCAGTGTCTTCCAATCAGAGTTTCTGGCTGCCCTCAGGGCGGTTGAGCTAATGCAGATCGGTATCCGAAAGAGATATCACTATCTACATCGATTGCCAGGCCGAACTCAACCTATGTCAACTCTGATACAGTCAGGGGCTGTCGCACAGTGCTCAAGGTACTATGCAGTCAGAACCGGGTGACTGTGCTAGGTGCCAGGACACTGCGGTATTAAAGGAAATGAACAAGCGGACGAGCTTGCAAGAAAAGGAAGGCTACTCGACAATAGTGAGGTTGCCAACATCAAACCACCCCTTTGCATAGTTAGAGGCACTATCGAGGAAAAATTCACGAAGACTGCTAACTTAAGGTGGTCAAGTTTTGAAGGAGACAGGGTATCCAAAGCTCTTTGGCTCTATGAAGTTAATACAATTAAAAAGGGATAAGCTTAGGACAGTAATAGGAATCCTGACATGACACTGTCTTTTGCGGTAACACGCAAAGAGATTCAAACTCTCAGATACTGATATTTGCAGATTCTGTGGTGATGTGCAAGCTGTTGAGGACATAAATCGAAGAGAATTTTTAGGGAAATACTTTTTCGAAAGCCTAGATGAAATAGATGGCACAAACTTCAAAAGCCTTCTTGGCTTTTGCAAAGAAACTAGATGTTTCACCAGAGAGAGATTTGAAGACAAATTCAACTGGTTCCACAGGGATCGCGGTGGGCCCGTCTTTGGTGCCTGGTGTGATGGTATATCTATCATACCCCTGTTTAACCTAACCTAACCTAGCAGATGTTTGGTCTCATGTAGGTGTGTAACATAAACCTTTTACTTTTGATTTAGTATAGTCCAGACTTGTTCGAAAAGTCAATATTGGCTAAAACTGAAGATTTGAGAACTCTCTCACAAATCAATAAATGATTTTTGCCGACGGCCAGCCATAATTAATTTCAAAATTGGTTATAGCAAAACATGAGCAGAAAGTCCTGTGTTTCTACCAAAAGAAAATTTAAAGAGGATTCTCAACACTCATTCAGATATCCGTGTCCATCTCAGCCTAATTTGAACGCCTTAACATGCTCAACTCGCGACACTTTGAAAGATTTTTCAATAGATGACGAATACCTTCTCGACTTTTGGGCTCAAAATCCTGTGAAATACAGTCAGGTTAGAATTAGAAATTAAACAAATATCTATGTGTCGTCGAATTTGTCAATGCTTCCGGTACTTTCGTTTAAAAGGCCACACGTCCAGAACTACATTCTCTATCAAGATAAATTGGTAAATAAAGCGAACAATGATTGTGGCCACAAAAGAAAATTAACCAATGTGACCTTTTGAACACCGCCTACAGCGGAATTAGTATTCTGCCTTCAAATCTTCGCAATTTGTGGTTTCCAAGTCCATCAAAATAACAACCCATTGCTGGTCATTTACCAGACAATCTAACGACATCCAACAATTCCAAATAGAAACTTTACGACTTGAAAGTTTGTCCAACACATATACGCTGAAGCTCTAATTTGTGATCCAATCATATTAGAGAAGCCCACCAACAGTTTAGAGCTTATCTGCTTCATCGTTGCGGCTCGGCATCAAATTATCACCCACAAGCCGAATCAGAGCCTGAATCCGAATCCATGTGAGCTATCAATACGTGCTTTCGCGGGAATACAACTTAACTCGTAACCAATGTCCGGAGTACAGTACAAGTTATCATAAAACCAAGGCTCTTCGACAAGAGCCCTAGAGCAGTGATCCAGTTTTACGAGGAGCTGCAAGGAAATTAACCAAACAAAGCCACAACCATGGAGAGTTTAACGATCCCAAAACGAGACTTTTATGGTCTTTTGACAGCGATAAAAGTTCCCTCCACCTGAACATTTAATTATAATCATCGCCGCCGCCACCACCGCACGCATTGGTCAGGTCCATCAATTGAATCGGCTCCACCGATATCACCGACTGCAGCGCCTCCACCATGGCACAATAGCTACGTCTAGAACGGTGATTTCCAAGCCAATTATCCAGCTAATGAATGGCTTAATAAGAGCCATTTTATTGTTGGTCTAATGGCACAGTTGCTGGATGAAAAGCCATTGCCAAAGTGCCCAAGATGGCAATTGTGTTGAATAGAACGACGCGCTATGTTGCCACTAAACCAATAAAACAAGTACTCCCCGGGAAGGTAGGCTTACTGAGCTCACGGCTCAAACCGAATACCAGCTCCAAAGGCAATGCCCAGAGGGTGGGGTGTCCGTCTCCGTCTCCGTGTCCGTGTCGGTGTCGGTATCGGTGTCTGTGTCAGATTTGCTGAAGCGCATTTTGCTCACGTCCCGTAATAAACAAATGGTTTCGCAGTTGTTTAGTTAATAAGTGGGCCGTTTGGTGTGAATTTCAATCAGGCTTCACCCATTCGTGATCGTGCAAATTGATCGCTAAATGTTTTCGATTATCTACGACGAAGATCGACACATACATTATGCATGCATGCATCCAGGTGCTGATTAAATGTACTGAAACTATGTAAACGATGATAGATAGATTTTTAGCTACCAACTGCGTAAGAAAAGTCAAATAGGCAGTAGATGAAACAGGAGGTTTATGCCAGTGGGAATGAGATTTTACTCAAACCATTGACGGGGCTTCGAAGTGGTCAGTTGTTTGGTGCCAAAGTCCAACACATGGTGTGCAATGGTCCGGTTTATTTTGATTATGACTTTGTGTATGATGTAGCCGGTTGGATTTGTACAGGAAATGGTTTGTTTTGTGTCTGGAGACATTTCGTATCTCAGGAGAAAATATCTTTAGTCAAAGGATTAAGATCTTCTACCATGGCTCATACCGTAGATGATCCAGATTTTTGCTTTGCAAACGTTGAACCATATGACCGGACAATATGACTGCTCCCAAAACCGCAGGAACATTTCTTGACACTTGACTATCGTGAATAATAAATTTATGTTTAGAGATATTCGGCAACAAACTACGCTTGCTCTTAGATTGAATTCCATGGTCTCTTTCGTAAGACTAATCACGATAATTCTTAACTGGTATTAAGATCAATCGATAAGTGCATCCCGCTAAAGGTTGTTCGAACAAAGGCTTTATAACGTTTCACTTCTTTTTACCTTATCCTTCGGGCTTGAATCGAACCCTCGGCATGTCCTAGCCACCTCAGGCGATTAATAATAGCATTTTCATGACTAGGTCTATGTTGCTCTGCATTACTTAAAGTTCGCTATTAGATTTTGACCTATAAAGCCTATCAAAGCCAACGGGAACTAAAATTATTCGCTTACGGCCACGTTGGAGTGTGACGATTAGGCTCTTATGTATCTGACGGTTACCTTCTTTCTCTTTCGATAATATATCTTTTACCGATCCACATGTCATTGTTAACATCTTCGTACCTGACCTCATATATTTCAAGTACCTTCGCAATTTCTCTACTGGCCTCTATCTCTCTCAATCTTTTGATTCTACCCTTAGCGAAGTAAACTTATAAAATCTCAATGATTAATTTTTACCCGGACCAGACGGGCTCCCAGCATTATTTCTCAAAAAGTGTGGCTCCAATCGTTCGCACCTACTTTCCTCCCTATTTCATCTGTCCATCACACAAAGGTAATTCCACCAAGTTTGGAAGAACTTTTTCATAACACCGGTGCATAAAAAGGGATAAAAGAATCAAGTAACTATCTACTGTGCCATTCTACTGTCACATATCTAAAATGTTCGAAAGTATTTTATATAAGGTGATAAGGCTTCTTATATCCCCCAGACAGCATGGATCTCTAAAAGGTAGATCAACTACTTCAAACTTAGTTGACTTCGTATCCTTTGCGCTTTCAGCCCTACAAAACGGCAACGAAATTGCTACAGATTTAGCTAAGGCCTTCGACAAAATATCTCATCAATTGATCGTTTGGAAATGTACTTTCCTCTCCTTCGACTCCATATTACAATATTAAAATGGATATCATTTTTTATCGGGAAAACCGTTATTACAGCGTTCGCATTAGGTCAGAATTCTCAACCCCGTTTTTAGCCAATTCTGGTGACCCACAAGGCAGCCATCTAGGTTCCCTTCTTTTCATTTTTACTATAAACGATCCTGAGAGGATTATTAAACGTTGCCCCCTCTACATTTACGCCGACAACACTAAGTTCTCCAAAACTATTTCTAAATTCCAAGAATCTTGATTAATGTTTTTATGACTCTGTCACGTAAGTCAAATCAACCTCCTCCTTGGCGTTATTTTCTGCATGGCCAAGCTATACCTAAGGTTCAATCCCTTCGCGACCGTGGAATATTATACTATAGAGAGCTAAACTTCCGTTCGCATATATCTAGATGCGATACACAATAGATATAGTCCAAAAAATTTTGCAAGCCCTATGTGACAAAGTCACTTTACATTAACCTTCTCCAATATGCCAGCCATATGTGGTCCCCGTTTCAGGGAGTTCATATATCCCGATTGTTTCGATTTGCTCTTCAAGGACTATCCTGGGATGACACTTTTATTTTACCTTCCTATCGAGACCGCATCAAATTTTTTAACCCTCGAAAAACGCAGAGACGTAGTTGACACTATCTTCATTCATCGATTGCTCTCGGGTTCTGTGGATTGCATTTACAATTCCATTTCCTTCAACACTAACCCTCGTTATTTACAAGGTCCTCGTCTCCTCTATCATCCACCCCATCGCCCCTCTTATGATTCCAACGAACCAATCTCCCGCATGCTCCGAAAGCTCAACCCAAACCTCTCAGTTTTTGATTTCAAACTGAGCACTTCTCGTCTCAAGCTAGATCTCCTCCACCATTAACTTGGCCCGTACCTCAACCATTTTGTTAGTCTTTAAGTCCTAGTGTGGCGTAAACCCGCACTAGTAAGAATCACAATATTTTGAACACAATGCTAAAGAAACTGATGTCTTGAAAGGTAGCTTTCTGTGGATCAGGTAAACGACTAAATTCCATCCACCAAGTATACCTTTCTCCGACCAAGTTTTGGAAAAGAGTTACTGTTATACTTACGAATAAATAAATTAAGATTTGCAGAAAAATCTTACGTCGATCGGAACATGATCAATTTAAATAAAGCTATACATACCACCACACAAGACCTCCTCACCTCTTAAAGCCTTAAGTATGATTTTAAAAAATAATAATTTCATCGTGTTATTTTGTACGCACCATGAACAATATCACGAGATATTTTTCCTGAATGTCCGGTGGAATCCTTAAGCCTTTTCGTAACACACAGATCAGCGTGAAGTAGTGAATAGATTGGCCAATCTTCAAAATTATGGAAAATATCAAGGAATTTGAAGCTCATCATTTTTCCATCGCGGTTTCAAAGAGGTATAGCATTCATCATCATGAGCGATTGCCGCCGAATTCAGGGGATCTCATAAGGTTATAAAGTGCCAACAGTACCAGCATCCACCACATCATTGCCGAGTACCTGTAACCTGATGCCAGTGTAGGCCGGACAATAAGATGTATAGTGTACGGTAGTACAGTTGTCACTCTTACGGTAAGCACTCCAGGACATTCTGTGACATATGATTAGCTTAATAAAAGCGTAATGCCCGTTTTCGATACCAGTAAGCAGTTTACGGTCTTTCCTATTCAAGGAGAGCAGGAAATTCGTTGACATTTAACAAACATCGGGATGAATTCGCTTGTTTTATCGACATCTTGGACACCTATTCCATCTGCAGTTATACTTACGAGTACATACGGTGGGGAAAAAGTAATGTCATAGGACACAGGACACTGTCGTGTGAAAAAACACCTGATCGCACCTTGGGCATAGCACAAGACAATGCATGCAGATTGTGCAACGAGGACAACAGAAACAGCTGCCAGCTCACCTAAAGACGTAGCCGTCTTCCTAACAAATTCCTTCTAAATGGAGGATATCACAGCCCATCTGTGGCTGCAGTGATCTGGGATTCTTTATACCACCTCCCACAACAATCTAGATCTAAAGCTTAAGTTAAATCTACTTCAGCACTACATTCTAGTCATCCGTGAATAGCCAAAGACACTAATTTTCTGGCTCAGATTCTTGGTGAAACCATCCTAAAAATAGAAAAAGCCGACTTCATACTTTTGTAGCAATAGGAGTTCTATTATCATTGCATCGGCACCACTGCGTAAGCTTTTCATCAATCCTACTCTTTAGGATTCTTTCCGAGTAGATGGAAAACAGCATTTGTCCAGCCCGTCCCAAAAAAAGACAAATCTTCCTCTCTCTCCTCCTACAGACCCATTGCACTCACATCCCTTCTCACCAAGGTCATGGAAACGCTGATAAACCGTCAACTGATGAAATACCTCGAAACACGAAAACTTCTTAATGGCCGGTAGTATGGTTTTCGTAGCAACAGGTCCACTGGTGATTTGATGGCATGTCTCACAAAAAAAAAAGGAACCAAAGCGTACATCATTCTGGCGAAAACAAGATAGTTGCACCTGATATTTCTAAGGCATTTGACAGAGTTTGTCTGTTTTGTCGGGAATGCGTGCTTCTGGGATTGATAACTCTCGTCTTCAATGGATTAGAAATTACCTATCAGAAGGCTGTCTTGGACGGTTTTAAGTCTGATATTCACAAAATAAATGCTGATGTGCTCCAGGGCTCCGTTTTGTCTCCGACACTCTTTTTAATTTTCATCAACGATCTCTTGTCTGCTACTTCTAATTTAATATATTTCTTTGCTGAAGACAGTACTCTCTGCTTTTCATATTCATTCCCGGACTCACGCCCCAGCTCTTCGGCTGCAGAACGGGAACGGCAGCGTATGTTAAGCTCATTAAATTCTTATAGTATTAACAGCATAACCAATTGAGGAACTATCAACAAAGTGGAATTTAATGCTTTCAAAACACAATGCCGGAAGCATTAAATTCCACGTGCTTAAAGCAAAATTAAAATACCCAGCATCGAAATGACATTTGCATCGTCGAAACCGAAGAACTTCCCATTCTCGGTATGTGTGTCCATGGCAACTTACGTTGGAATGACCACATATTCGATGTCGACAAAAATGCTGCGAAATGTCTAGGCTTCCTCAAACGATGTAGGAAATACTTTTCGCCTTCTGATCGGGCCTCAAGCCCACTTTCGGACGTACTCTGAAATATCGTGATTCGTTCTTAAGTCGAACAACTCGCTTGTACCTATCGGTACCTATCCTTCTTTCCTCCCTAAATGTCCGTCTCCCGCGTTATCAGCAAACATTTTAATGGTACCTTAACCCCTTAATATTAATATTAAATCAATGATGTCGTGTTAGCAGATCGTCGGGTGAAGATCAGAGATATTGATGACATTATACATACTCGTATCTCAATTGTACGCACACAATTGAGAAAGCCATCGGCGGTGACGCGTTTACTAGCAGTGGAACAAATACGAAATCGCATGACAACTTCGGCGCACTGTTTGGTCATGTTTAAGAGCAATCCGAAAGAGTTTCTACAGCGTTTCCTAACTGTTGACGAAACACGGACCCATAACTACACGCCAGAAATGAAAGAACAGTCAAAACAGTGGTATTCCCCGGCGAAACTGCTCCAAAGGCGCCTATTTTGCGGAGTTCGACAAATCCTATTTTTTGAATGGCTTAAAAAAGTTAGAATATCGCTGGACTAAATGTGTCGAGCTGAAAGGAGACTATATTGAGAAATAAATAAAACACAGCCTAAGCCTAACACAGGTACTTATCATACAGCCCTCGTATATGTTATGAACGGACATGTTAAAGAATTTAGCGAATATAAACTATGGGACTTCTCCTATCCTTTACCATTTTGAAGGGTTAGTTCATTCATTAGCAATGTTCTAAAGTATTTATCGTACAAGAAATGTTTTTTGCGGAAAGTTCGAAACACTCGGTGAACTGATTAAACAATTTCAAAGTCCAAAGCAGCTGGATTAACAAGACTTGGAAAATTATCTAGCCTTACATCAAATCTAACGCGAAAACCCATTTTGAAGGTACATACTCGTATGTGAATATTAGTAATCAAGGAAGCTCTGAAAGGAAAAAAGATTCACTTAAGCGTATTTCTTGATGTCTTGCCACTAAACCTCTGAAAATAGGTCTGACGGGGAACGGAGATTTGAAGTTAAAATTACAACTGGTTTTTGTTTTTCCTACATACATAGAATATACACATTCGTTTTAGATACGAGCATGAGAAATCGGGATCCAAAGAGATTCTAATTGGCATACTACAGAAGCATTCTTGGTCCTCTTCTATATTTTCTATATACCCGTGAAGAAGAAATCCCTCTAAAAGATGGAGCCGTTGTATCTATGATATTTAAATTTGCCGTTTCTATTGCTTTTACTCGTAAGATGAGATTTTTGGACGATCGTCGTCGAACATACATGCAAAATCAACTTTAATGTGGAGACCTCCACGTATGCGCGTACTTATTTGATCACGGTTTGTTACACTTGTCAACATTCTTAGCGTTTACATTTCAGTCACTGTTATTTTTCCTATTTGCTTCTCACACATCATCCAATATACGATGCATATGTAAAAGCTGGAGGTACGACTGTCATGTATAACAAAAGTTGAATCAGGGTTTTTCTGTCACAGCTGAGTAAGCCAACACTATTAAACCGACGTCACCCTAACTCTATGTACGATATCGTCATATCAATTTCGTTGGCAATAATCGACAAATCGCACTATTGCACTTTGGCGTGATGACTTCTTTCAAATAGATGTCAGGAATTGGGTTTGGTATTAATCAGCTGCTGACAAATTTAGATAGTCTTCGTTGCTAGCTTGGCACTAGCATACATACCAGACCCCTGACGAATACTAAGAGGGTCCTTTATACCGAAAATCGGAAAAGACTACCTCACCTTCGTCAAGAGCTTCAAATTTATCAGTCCGACGTTCTTTATGTTGAAGAGCATGGACAGAATGGTCAAGCTTCATGTACCATCATCCATTGTTGCAACATGTCTACGAACGCTAGAGTTTCTGCGGGACTATGCTTCAAAATCTGGTGTGCAGGATTGAAGGTGGACCTGACACTGTAACTTTTGACGGCATGTGTAACTCAGCCAGACAACACGGATAGACAAATCACTAGTTTTACAAATAAGGGCAATACTTGTGAAAAGGAATCTGATTACGGATGCTGACTACAGCCAATATATGATGGCGGGAGCAAACAGAAGTTGCCCGCAAAACGGGGTCCTGTCTTCACTGCTTAATACAATGTATACGTGTCATCCTGGATAAAAGACCCCTCTGAATTAAAGATGGCAAGTAGCAAAACCTTTAAGGGGCTGACGGCTTTGTGACAGTGTAAATCAGATTTCAGTACGACATGGTTCTTATCACGAGTAGGCTTCTTCGAGCAATCATATTCTATGCGTCGATCATGTGGGGGAACAAGCTTATTCGTCTTATCGAAATGCTGATGGTGCAATGCAGAACTCCTTTTTTTGCAAAAATATGAAATCAACTTTCCTTGTGTACGCGATGGCTCCAAACTCGATCTATTGTAGGTTGCCGCGCTGCTGTTTTTCTGCTGTCGACAACGTACCATTTCACTCCTCAACGAGGATATGGGTAATCCTGATGGCAATGAACTACATACATTGTGATAAATCGTTGAAATGATCAAAGTATTTGCGTCGGACTAACTTAACCGGCTTACGACTGTTTGAGGATGCAAGGCTTCTCTAAAGATGAAACGATAAAGTCGCTAAGACTTGTCTGAGTTCCAAGCTACAATAAGATCACGGAGAGTACTACTTACTTAGTACTATCAAATGTTTCGATACACGAAATTAACACATTCATTCTCAAGAACCAATGTGTTCTTCATGAGAGGGTATCAAAAAATAAAAACTGTTCTTGGTTGTTATATTTCTGAGGGTTTTATTTCCTATACAATCAAGAAACATGTTACAATCATTTACAGATTATTATCGATTCACTACTTACGCTTTTGAACATCTCCTACCAGTGAATATGAACAGTCAGCCAATGACGAATACAAAAATGCCGCTAAAATAGCGATATGGTAAGGTAGAAAAGATAATGGCTTCCATCGCAATCGCCACCAGGGTGCAGTTGCTTCGGTTAAGTGTGACACTTGGTAGGAGTGCGTTCAGTGGCTTTTGTAAAAAAAGAGGAGAATACAAAACAACTTTAAGTCTTCGTAACACACAGTATGCATCCACTCCATCTTGATGGCTATTTAACAAGTGACATTTATGCAAAGTTCCCGCGAAAAAATCAAAGTGAAGACTTTGTGTATCGTACCATGAAGTTATTTGAGCATACTGGTGAAATGGTCGACCGTATAAAATCCACCTGTCCGCGCACTGTACAAACCCTACAAGTCGTGGAGAATCGAATTCGTTGAAATCCGCCTCGGAAATAGAAATCATACCTCGGAACATGGATATCAGCAAGGACAGCATGTCGCGTATCTGAAAGCGTGACTTGGTACTCAGCGTATACAAGGGATACACTTAGTCACAGAGGCGTTGACACAGAAACGTAAGTCAAAATCGAAAGCCTTTTTTTTTTTAATACGCGAAGAGCGGTCACAGACGAATTATTTTTACTGACGAGAAAATTGTCACCTTTGAAGAACCGGTCAGCAAACAGAATGATAGAGTGTATGCTCTGTCATCATGACATGCATCTGAACTCGCTCCGAATATAACGTCGTCACCACCCATCTTCTGAGATGGTTTGGTGGGATCTCACTTACGACAAATAAACTCTGGACCTTTCAACAAAACTCCGCTCCAACTCATAATGCAAAAACCATTGGCCATCTCAATCCATTAGACAAATAATGCTCCATTCTGGAGACTATGGCTTGCTCAACTCAACATCCAAGTATTGAATCTTTGATGCGCTCTTTTGTCCAAGAAGTGAAAATTTTTCCAGTACATGAGGTGAGTACTGCAATCGACGAGTGGCCGGACCGACTTTGCAATTGCTGAAAGGCTTATAGGGGCAATTTCGAATAAGTTGTTCTACAATTTGTAGCCATTCAGTGACCCAATAAATAGTATGGGGCATTCCGCCCCTTCAAACCTTTAACCGTAACACACGTCTTGCTATGAATGCTCATTAGTTTACACTTAAGCCCACTTTCGGACATATTGCCCTGTCGAGCTCTCTATTTCCTAGTTATTGTATCATTCAGACATATAAAACCAACGTATATCGGTACCTACCCTTCTTTCCTCCCAAAACTCCCTTCGCACGCGCTGTGTTCAAACATTTTAAGGGTACCTTGACCCCTTGAGCGCGCGCCAGCTTATAAAAAAATGTCCATAAAGTCAGATTCAAAAAATTTCGGCTAGCAAGTTCATCAGAATTCCAATGCCTATTACACCAAACACCACTTCTTTTTAGAGTGAGCATGGCCTTGTGAATGAAGACCAAGATGTGATTGTCGAAGGAAGATCTATAAAGTGAAATTGATGTGAGGGGAACCGCCAAAGCAGCCAAGTCAGTAATTCCATCTTGGAGGTTGGTGAAATCAGCAGTAACAAATTTTTATTAAAGCAAATTCCACCTGGCAAACGATGTATAAGGTCAGAACGTACCATGATTTTTTAACGTAAACCACCTGTACTGAGACCTCATGTTTACGAGATGCCCATGCATCCATAGGGAGCAAGGATACGCCTTGCCATCGCTCGCCACATATGTTTTTGATAAAAATTCGGAACTGTGTTGGAGGCACATGTTCCACCCTTGGTATGAGTCGAGGCCGACCTAAAACCTCTTACGGTTCTTAGGGTCACAGCACCCAGTACTTATTTGCTACTCTACAATGGGTCAAACCAAAAGGAAAACCCGTATCCGCGATTTAGGTTTAAACCACAGACACCATGACGCTCCCACATGGGGGCCTACCTCTAACAAGTCCGGGGACCTCCTGACTCCCATGGTACCGTCCTGGTCGGGACTACCGGTGGTCCAGCCGCCAACAAGACCTATGACCGGCAACTTGTAACTTGTTAAATCATAGCAACCATTCAGAGGCTGTTATCTGAAGATGTTTACGATAAAACCAGTAATATGCTCTGCCCCCGCTTTTTATTAGACAACGTCATTAATGGGCGAAGCCTTGATAATTGGGCGGGGGCCCTGCATAAGGTCAGAACGTACCTGGATTTTTAACGTAAACCTCCTGTCATGTAGACTTAATGTTTACGAGGTGCCCATACACCCATAGGGAGCAAGGATACGCCTTGCCATCGCTAATCACTCGCTTGTATTATTTAATAGTTCGCTTTTGAATTATACCAATTCGGAACTGTGTTGGAGGCACAAGTTCCACCCTTGGTATGAGTCGAGGCCTACCCAAAACCTCTTGCTGCTCTTAGGGTCGCAGCACCCAGTACTTCATTTGCAACTCTACAATGGGTAAACAGAAAAGAAAACCCGTACCCGCGATTTGGGTTTAAACCACAGCCACCATGACGCTCCCACAAGGGGGCCTACCTCTAACAAGTCAGGCCCGGACCGAAGTCCGGGGGGCTCCTGACTCCCATGGTACCGTGATTTAAGTCCTGGTATGGACTACCGGTGGTCAAGCCTACCAACAAGACCTATGACCGGCAACTTGTAACTGGTCAAATCGTATCATCCATTCATGCTAAAAATTCTGGATGTTTTCGATAAGACCAGTTATAGAATAATCTACCCCCGCTTTTTATTAGACAACGTCATTAATGGGCGAAGCCTTGATAATTGGGCGGGGGCCCTGCATAAAGTCAGGCATGAAAAAAAAAATAAGTGGAACTTTCGAAATTTAGAATACCAGCTCTGAAGTCTATGGAACTCAACCCAACCCAACACGCACCATCGACTTTATTCATTATGAAAACTAAGCCAAGCGATCGTCCTTAAAAAAAGATTGTTGAGAAAGTTGTGTAGCTCCGTACTAAAAATACTCCGATCTTCTCCTCTTTATAATCGACCATTAGGAGTGCACATTCTCCACACATCAAAACGATAGTCCAAGTCTAAGGAAGTGACATGTCCAAGACATTAAAGTCTTCAGCCTAACATTAGAGTTAAGACTAGGATTGGCTTAACTGAAATCATTTTCCACCTTAAATTTACGTAAACATCAATACCAGCCCGGAAACGACCTAAAGCCGTCATCCTATTCAATCTAAGATGTGAGCACAGAGGTCTGTTGCTATGAAGGTTCGTTTTGAAATTGAGTCACACGCCTTAGCCGGTTCATTTACGACAATTTTAATGCTCTCTGGCCATATATCTCACTACTCTCAATCAACTGACTTGAATTATCATAAAGGTTTCAGCTGATTAACTGGAAACTACAAATTCCAAATCGATGACGAGTACATGAGGCTGAAGTCTACTATAAGTGAAAGCCAATTCATATTAATCTGCCTCCCACCTCACTCATCTCAACACACATAAGATGTGTCATTGAATTAATGTCATAACAATTTGGACTAACTGTACTGTTAAATCTTAGTCACAGACAGCGGACATATGTTAACGTCATGGATTCCATCACTTCCCAAATGCAGAAGTATGACCAACTCTTGTGACAATAATATCAAATAAAACAAGATATACGAATTAACATAATTGGGACACTAAATGAAGTAATTAAACAGGAATTGCCGGATCTTTCTTTAAGTAAATGACGCACGCAATTAGTTGTCTCAGCGGATGGCATGTCTGCCTAAACCGCTACCGCTACCGCTACCACCTTCACAAAGTCAAATTCCATTCGACTCTCTGTAGGATGATCCAATGGACATTCTACTGGCTGTAGTATTTCAAGATTCAGAATATTTAACGCTAACGACTTGCGCTTGTAAGAAACAAGTTTGATCACTGATATTGATGAGCGATATCTTTACGATGTAATTAAGCTGGCACATGTGTGGTTGTGGTTAAGGATGGAGGGATCCTTGACGAAACCAGCACTGATATGATGATCCAGCTTAAGCTACACTCCTCTGTTGTTGCAACTCCCTAATGAAGTTGTAAAATTGCCATAAAAGTAGCCCCCGAGTAGATGACAAGCCTATGATAGCACGCCTTATAAATGGTATAATAATTTAATCCTTGTTGGCTTAGGGTGAAGTTGCTGATGAACGCATGATATAAGGAGTCAGCCGGTGCGGTTAGAAAATTGTGAAAAACGTGAAGTTTTTAACGCTTATGTAAAGAGGATGTTGCTGATGTAGGGAGTATTTACGTTTGTTCTTGCTTCAGGGAACGAATATACATACTTCCAAGTGGTAACATCAACAAGTTTTGTGCTTAGTATAATTAAAGCGAAAGTATGTTTGACTAAATTTTCTTGAGAGCCAGGTGGATATATCCAGTAGCAGTTCTGGCTTATGGACCATGTTTACTATGAAATCATTTTAATTGTCTTAACGAGACAATCGTACAACAAAGTTTTCAAGTTTCCAGGTAAATTAAACATTGACATTAATCTCAGACTCCAGAAACATTGAAGGAACAATCTGCATGTACACAATATCAGTCGAAGTAAAGGAAGAGGTCATAATGGGCAATATTGACCTTAAGATTGAACTTAGGTCTGTAAACTGGTGGATTTAGTTACGAGTATATGAGCAAAAAGTCGAGAAAGGCCTTCAACAGAACTTCGCATACACCATAGCGCTTGACGTTGTTTATCAAATATAGTGCAAAAGCATGTCATAAAGCTGCAAGAATAGTTTTCAGCCACTTCACCCGGTTTATTTCAAACGATGAAAAACGCAATTAGCGTTGTCATCAATGACTCAAATACCAAAATAGACCAGGAGCGGCACAAGATCTGATAGATAGATGGACGTAACCCACATACCATGAGATATCTAATATTCTAATTACGTTAAAAAAATTGCATAGCGTAACGCAGAGAATCTGGTTAGTGGTCGCCGAAACGGTATGATCGTAGTAAGATTTTGCAATACGAATATCTTTAAGATTCCACTTTCCGGAGAGCTAATCCCAATTACAATTTACCCCCTTCGAATGATGAAAGATGTATCGGGGAGTGTTCTTTGTATTTTTCCAAATGAACTACGAATCTCAGAATGCTCAAATTACTCTGACTTCTGACTTCTGACTTCCCACTAGGACTGGTCCACTTGAAAACAAAAAGAACTTACGGCTCAATCAGTAGAAATTTTGGTTCACTTTCCCTGTTTACCAGCCAAGACCATGTATCGCACACTAGGCGAAACTTTCTTCAATGCCCGCTGTAAACATATAGTACATCGGCAACCAGTTTTTTTTTTTTTGAATGCTTATGTTCAGTGAGCACACAACGCGGGCGGAGAAAAATTACGGAGGAAAGAATGACATACGCCGATACACGTTGGTTTTGAATGTTTGCAGGTTATAATGATTAGGGAATAAGGAGCTCGGCAGAGCGTTTCTATAGTTTTCTTTTTCGAATGGAACATTCAGGCAAAGAACTGGTTCAACATGCTCCTAGAATGCTCCTTTTACTCGAATTTCTGAGCTTTTCGTAGAAAGGTGAATAAACTTTTCAATAATAAAGTTACGACCCCTCTAAGCAATCTACAGTCTCTTCTGTCGATGGGCAGCAGGAAAGTCACTGCCTTTTAAAGATATCGCAAAGCATTCCTTTGCTCTGGCAGTGCAAGTTGCGCAGTCATGCCATGTGCAACTATGAGAACCAACTGCCAATGGAAGCACTAACTACAAACAGTTCTAACGCAGATTCCAATCCTGAGAAACTCTTTTTGAGTCTAGCTTTGCAAACGCACACTTAAGATTTGGGACTCAAACAAGACTTAGTGGATTTAACTCTCCGGCTGCGTTCGCCAACCAGCTTGGAAGTAGTGAGTGGATTAAGGAAGACCTGCTATCACACATATGTTTATTTTCGCTTGAAACATAGACGGAAACTTCCTGTCCTCCAAGAAGACACCATCTTCTTTGGAACCATCCGTGGAGACACGACTTTATTCGTTTCATGGCTCAAAAAGCCGATTTCGTACTTTCGTAGATTCGGAGATGATATAATTGCATCCATAAAACCAGAGTCACAGACAGTCCGTACGCAAGGTCATCAAAACTTCAGTGCGTGTTGAACCAAATACAATTTCTTCTTAAACGGAAGAGGGGCTTTGAGACGATATGACTATCAATACGTGAAAAATTGACCAGTGTGATTAGTTCAGAATCAGGCTTCCTTGGGAAAGCTGCCAGGCAGCTGAGACAGACTGCTTTTTGGAATCGGGTAGAAGTAGCATTGGCGTATCCAAATAACCGACGCATAAGGTAAAATTTGTGTTATCATCGCCGTGTAGAGCTAAATATCATACTCGACGAGAAGCCCAATGTCTTGCCGAAAGCACCGTCATACCGCTTGAAAGACAATAGGGGCTTTGGGGTTTTTGATGTGACCTATTTCGTTAAAAAGAGTTTGTTATCTACAACGGAACGCTACTAACAACTTTTAGGAAACTGTAATATTGGGAATAACGATAGAAAACCAGAGGCAAGTTCCATTTCGTCGCAGTGTATTAATTACTTGGGCAACAATGCATTTGTGGTGATTTTTCGAAAAACTGCTAACTGCTCCAGCAGCGCAACAATCAAGATACTAGAGAAGGGTTTGCCTTACCTCCCAGTGGTGGTCCCCACTAACTGAATGAATAAATTCTACTCATGCCGGCTAAAATACCAAGGGCATGTTCGGCTAGTAGCATACACTATACGGCCAGTAGCTCACAACACTAAAAAGATCTGACGAACCAACTAATGGCCCCGGATAGAAATGGATTCACTGTTGATGGTGCTTACAAACATTTCAAAGACAACGACCTTTGGATGTGAACGTGGAATATTCGAAAAATTAACAGGCCACGTGCAGCCGAGCAATTAGAAAGGCCCTTGGCTCCAATCACGCAGATATCACCGCTAAATCAAATTGGTCACATTGCGATAGAGGTAAAGCACGCATCCAGTATTCTGGACGTCGGCAAGCACACGCTGCTAAACAAAAAGCGTACAAAGCAGTGCAGCATAGAAGGACGAGAGCCGCTCATGAGCACTACGAACAGAGGAGACGTGAAGAACATCGGCTTCTCCAGAAAAAGAAAAAAGAGCACGAGAAACGCGGGATCGAAGATGCTGAGAGGTTGTAGTACAGGAATGACAGAAGTCTATATAAGTAGATGAAGAAGGAAACCTTGTAGCACAGTCGCAGTCGGTATTTAGAATATAGGAAAACTTCTTTCGTAGACTGTATAACGGCGAAATGTCCCAACTATACTGGCGTAAGTCTCCTCAACATGGCAGACAAGGCCTTATCTCCAATATTGTGTGAGCATTTGAAACCCTTTATCAACAAGAAAAGTCCATGATCGATCAAATCTTTGCACCCCGGCCGATTCTGGAAAAAACTCAAGAAGCCCAAATCGATACCCACCATCTTTTCATCGATTTTACGGCCGCATATGACAGCAGTTGTAGAGACTAGATAGAATCATGGCTAATTCTAGCATCCCTGCCATCCTCGTCGGTATTTAATCGGTAGAGATTCAATCGAGACCTTTGATGTCAAAAAAGGTTTAACATCATACTTGTAAGGATTGTGCAACACTCACAAACGAACACTGGAGGCACAATCTTTCAAAAGCCGGTACAACTACTAGCATACGCCGATGATATCGATATAATTGTAAGAACTTAACGGGCTGTCACCGTAGCGTTCGCTAGTATTGAAACGGGAGGTGCAAAAATGGGTCTATCGGTAAACGAGGGCAAAACCAATTACATATATGCTGTCAAAAAGAAGGGACACACAACATCGACGAATTGCACAAAATGCCACAATCGACAGCTATAATTTCGACGTAGTAAGTCTGCCAACAACACATCAGTATAAATAAAACGAAGAATCACTCTTGCCAATCGCTGTTTCTTTGGGCTAAGCAGGCAACTGAGTAGTAAGGCCCAATCCCGAAAAACTAATGAGACTCTGTATAAGACCTTGATCGTCCCAGTCCTAATTTATGGCGCAGAAGTAGTTGAAGACATCCTCAGTCGAGAGAAAATCTTTCGAAAAATATTCGGTTCCCATTGCGCTGATGGGCTTTGGAGAAGAAGATGCAACGACGAACTATAACGAGCTGTACAATTACATTTACAATACCTAATCATCAGTCGCCTGCGATAGCTAGGACATGTAGAGCGAATGGGCACCAATGCTCCGGCCCGCAAAGACTTTGAATCTAATCCTGAGGGACAAAGACCTTACCGTAAGTGGCGCGCACAATTAAAATGGGCCCTCAACCGACTCGGAGTGCACAACTGGAGGCAGTTACTAAGCTAAAAACTGGGCTAACTGAAGAGGCTTGTTAGTTGAGGCCCAAGTAGTACCCAAGTGAGCAGTCTATTAGTGTTACTCACGATTTATTAAAAATGGCCTTAACAACAGAACACGACATTTTGTTTTGAAAGATACTCATGTTCTGATACACGATGGTTGTCTGAAAAGTTTTCGATCGCAACATGAAGATAGCGGCACTCGTCAATAAAAGTTAGTGAATGCTCGTTGTGCATCTTTTGATAGTTACTTACCGAAGTTTCAGTCATTTTGGACACGCAGTTTTTAGTTGACAGTCGTTTGAGTGAGTCGATGTGAGTGTTTTTTGTGAAAATGGAAAAAATTGGGTATCCAGCTGTTATTACTCGTAAATTCTTGTTTTTGAAAGGCAATACGCCTACGCAAATCAAAAATGAGTTGGACTCTGTGTATGGGAACTCTGCACCATCATTTACCACAGTGAAATTTTCGGCAGCTGAATTTAAAGGTGGCCGTAATAGCTTGGGAGATGATGAACGTTCGGGACGTCCAAAAACTGAAACCACTGACGATAACATTGCTAAAGTTTACCAAATGGTGTTAGACGACCGCCGAATTAAAGTGAGAGAGATAGTAGAGGTTATGAAAATGTCCAAAGAACGTGTTTGCTACATATTAAACCAATATTTAGGCATGAGAAAGCTGTCCGCGCGTTGGGTGCCGCGTTTGCTTACGTTAGACCAAAAACGTGTTCGAATGAACATTTCCAACGCTCTGTTGGCGCAGTTTAGACGCAATAAATCCGAGTTTTGGCGCCGATTAATTACCGTAAATGAAACTTGGATACACCATTATAGACCTACGCCCGAAACAAAAATTCAGTGAAAACAGTGGACTGCAAAGGGCGAGCCGGCTTCAAAAAAAAGGAAAAACTGTTTTTTTGGCTGGGAAAGTGATGGGCTGTTTTTTGGGATAGTAAAGGAATCGATTATCTTCAAAAAGGAAAAACCATTACAGGAGCATACCACGCGTCATTACTTGCCAAGCTGAAGGCAGAAATTGCGGAAAAACGGCCACATTTGCAGAAAAAGAAAATCCTGTTTCACCAAGACAACGTGCCGTCTCACACCTCACCGGTTGCCATGGCGAAAATCCATGAATTACGGTTTCAACTGCTTGACCATCCGCCTTATTCACCAGATCTAGCCCCCAGCGACTTCTTTTTGTTCCCTCATCTAAAAACTGCTCTCGGAGGACAGAGATTTTCGTCAAATGAGGAGGCAATCACCTTCGTGAACAATTATTTAGCAGAGAAAAACGCCAAGTACTATTTGGACGCTTTAGAGAGAGGGGAGCATCGCTGGGAGAAGTGTATAGAGTTACAAGGAGACTATGTAGAAAAGTAAAACACAATTTTGAGAAAAAATGTCTTGTGTCATTGTTCGGTCGGAAACTTTTCAGTCAACCCTCGTAGTAAGCCGAAGCCGAGATTCTTTTCCCACCGTTTCTAACGTTTCTGTATTATTTAGCAGGCAGAAAATGATGCCACAAGATGCCACAACTAGACTTGGTTCATCTGGGGTCTTCTTTTCCAAAATCTACCTCGTCGATGACGAACTTACCGATTTTCTTTCCATCTCATTTGCTCTTAGAGTTCGTAAGCAGGTCTCGTCCTTCTTGAAATGCAACATTTTACACCTCTTATTTGGCTGAATATACTTGACAGAAATGTTGTATTAGTCGGATGAAGCTTACTACATTAGATTGCAGCTTC
Organism: Volucella zonaria; assembly: GCA_963966105.1. Taxonomy (NCBI): domain Eukaryota; kingdom Metazoa; phylum Arthropoda; class Insecta; order Diptera; family Syrphidae; genus Volucella; species Volucella zonaria. The sequence continues at coordinate 312,876,798 of OZ014530.1, read as the reverse complement.
AGACGAGCAGCTTAGGAGCTCTCCAAAGACTTAAAGAGACGTGAGCAGAAAAGACTGAATCTTTCACAGTCATATTTTTTCACAAAACTTTTTCGGTATTTTGGCTTACAGAATATCCAGAAGTCAGAGTCAGTGTTGCCTCCTCGGCAACAAAATTTCCAAAATGATAGAGGCGACTGGCAAATCTCCTTGTGTAGTTGAATTTTGAGAAATCCATATAAGCTATGATGACTTTTTCCCCCGCCGCAAATGCCATTAACCTAAGTTCGTTTTTGCATACGGAGTCATCTCTCCAAATCTCCTCCTTTCTTATTTAAACCACCGAAACAATCTTAACTTCATGCTTTGGACATTGCTGATTTCATGTCTGGGCGAAGGACTCGTAGAAGCAATCTTTGACGTACATCTCTTCTGTAGAGACATGAGCGTAAATTAGGCTTATGTTGGCGAATTAAACCTTTCGTCTGATGACAAATACACATTTAAACAGGCGATGTTTCTATTTCCTGTAGCAAAATTGTTCTTTTGTCCGATATTTACCATCACGCTTCTTGGATAGCAGTAGTATCGGCTTATTGTCTTGCTGATAAGGGTCTGTAAGTGGTCCAAATATTTATGCTAGCATAGCCGTAAGTTTATGTCGTTTATTGGTATTACCTATAGCCGGAGCTGTAGTTTTTTGCTGACGTTTTGTGGTGGGCAGCTACTCCAAGGCACAACCTAGATGTTTATCAGAGGATAATGCCACAATCTCACTAAGGGAGTATAAAAGCTTCAATTGGTTTTCTGGAAACTTCTCATAATCTCTACATCTTAGCCAAGGAATCCTTAAAAGACATGAACTGCGATTATGTCAAAGTAGCTGGCATGAGGCTATCGTTAAACTTGCCTCCGATATAGCTGTTGATTCCATTTGGAAGTTACTTTGCTCCAATGTCCGTATTGTGATTTGCTAGAACTAAGCTGTGATTGCACAACTCTGGCTGCTCAGTTACAATAGCATGGTCAGACTTATTGTACTACGAAGTGACGGTGATCTTTTATTCAGCGGCTACCTCCCATCTTTCAAGCGAAAAAGTCTCCGATATATATCATCGAAAGTGAGATGCTCACGAGAAGATATATCAAGCTCCTCTACATAAAGTTGCAATGAAATCCAAGGAGATATTCATGTAAGTGGAAAGGTTTGCCCCAACTTGCGTTATCTAAGCAGAGAGGAATCAAGAACACAAGATGTACTCAAACGGAGGTATGAAGACGTCCTCAACTGCTTCAATCATAATGGTATCGAATATCGATTTACATACATCATTTACGGAACTTGCAGCGTAGCAGTATTGTGGATATGCCCTTCACATCTCTTCACAACATGCCTGGAAATTATTAGAGGATTCAGAAATTAGATTGTAATACGAAATATTGTAGATAAATATGTATACTTCCTCTGGTGTTTGTTTGTCTCAAAAACGCATATCGCAACATCTCATCGGAGAAGTTTCATAAATCTACCTGCACAGTCTGTAGAAAATCATTGGAGTCACTTAGAAAATATATTGGTCCATTGGCTGGCAAAATCTGCAGACTATATCTGCAACTTATGTTCCAAACTAAAGCCATCAAAACCCTTGCCAATGAGAAAAGTCTTTAATCAATAAATTGTGTTGTCCATTAAGTACGGGTATATGCAACTACTTTTCAGTGTCACAAACCTGTATCCGCATCATTTTTTTCCAGACCAAAATCGTTACTTCATCATAATGACGAGAGTCATAAACTCACATCTCAATCGACTACGAGAGCCGAAATTAATTTCTTAAATTAAACTGTAAACCCAACGTGTATCGGTGACGAGTATTTGTTTTGGAAACACTTCTGCTCGGGAGCCTCCTGCAAATTAACTCATCACCACGGGTATCATTTGTGCTTATGTCATGTCGTCCCTCCATCCGAAAAGTATCTCCGTGCGACTACGGATACGAGTGTGTACTCGCATCTACACCTTGTTCGCATTATGATACTCTCGTAGTTTTTTGGAGGAAAAAATACCCATTGCCCCGTGAGTCGTATAGTGCATCGGAGACAGATGATCTTCCTTAGATAACTTGACATTAGCAAGCAATTTAAATGCAAATGATTCGTTGCATTATGATTGATGGCGTCATTTGATAAAATTAAGCAGCCATGCTGGCTTCACTCAAGTCTATACGGCTGGCGAGTCAACGCACTGGCACCTCATCACCCCGAGGCGGTAAGCCGAAGAGTAAAAGTCGTTAAGGCAATTACCACATCTTAAACATACACAACATGCAGAGCTGTAAAACGAACAGCGAACAAATGCACAATGTACGAGTACAACGGACATCAAACCGGCAATAGGGACGAGGAACCAGAAATCCATCTCTGGCAGAGCCAGAGTTGACCCCTTGAGTCTGAACTCAGTGGCGGCCACTAAGCTAATACCGATAGAAATAATTACTTGTCAGGTTCGGCATAAACGGACGCCTCCAAGTGAAGCTGCAGCTAATTTTCACTCACCACATGATGCTTCTCCAAAAATGCATCACCATGGTACTTCAATTCAGAGTCTGTTGTCCTGCTGCTGCCGCTATCCCCCTGTATCCAGCCGAAATTGATTCGTTACAGAAAACAAATTTGAATCTGTCCAAACGACCTATCATAATAAAATTAACAAAATCCATCAAATCATAATGATACCGAGCAGTGCTCAGGAGTCGCGTTCCCTGATTTGGCTGCCGCTGTCCAAGAGGCATCCATCCGCATCCCATTCGCATCTCAGTCGGGCTCGCGCATCCCATCCGCATCCAGTCGTTGTTGGATAATTAATGGTCGGACAATAAATTCTGGAAACAAAACAAACGAATCATCAGGAATCATCGCACTCTCTTCATTCGCGGCAAGCAGGAAGGCAGGCATTTTCACCTTAAGACACATGATGGCTTACGAATACCTTGTTGCTGGCTCTAACTCTTACTCTTACTCTGGCTCTGTATCTGACTCTGACTCTGGTTCATCACAGCGGGTTGTGGCATCTTCATATTTCCACCGGCCGACCATGATGCGATGCTGATGATGATGGAGCTGCTGTGCATGATTAAAATGTTTTCAGTTTCATTAATTTAAATGAACGAGGCGAACTGACCTGTTTGAGTAGTGAGTTGTAAGTAGTAAGCAGTGAGTAGTGAGTAGTGAGTAGTGATGCTGAACGGAGGGATTTTCTTTTTTTCAGTTGACAGATCACCACTGATGCATACGTAATCCGGGAAACTGTCAAAGTTCTTACTTAAATCAGATCATCAGCACCAATCTAGCTATGATGACTTCGTGACTCTGTAACACTCTGACTCATTCTTCTGTACTTCTATTCGAATCACATCTAAAAATATCATACTCAAACACCTCTGGCCGGAGATGTCCCCTTTCCGCTGCCAGCAGCCATTCAGTGAGTATTCAAGGCATGTCCGATCAGATACGGAGTATTTTCGAGCGATTATTCTTCTGAATTCGTTGAAATTATTAGCGATCTGACGATTTGATAAGACTTGGCTTTGTGACTTTGTGTTCCCTCCCGATGGCATGGGTTAGCTCGAGCGACAACAATGGACAAACGACACAATGATAATTGTACCCGCGTACAGCGGTAATAGCACTGAAGGTGCTCGCACGGGTACACACCACTTATCATCGTCTGTCAACGGCCGATGTGGCACGATGCGGCAGCGAACCTGCCCAGCCAGCCCAACACTGTGAGTTTCAGTTTCTGCAGCCAACGTGATGGTCAGTCATATCCTTTTCAAGGGCGCGGACATATGTTGTTTTGGAATTTCCATTTCTGACAGCTACGAAGCTTTAGGCATACGGGTTTTACCTTCAGATACTCTGGCCAGAAAAGATTCATGGCCAATTATTGATTTTGTTTTGTAATATTGTGACAATGTATGATGTGCCTTCTGTGTCATAAAAGTGTAACGACATTTTAGGCAGTGTGAATCCTGTTCCACATTTCACATGCAAAGTGGTTTAGTTGGCTTGTCAAGACATGTGATGAATTGAGGAGCAAGGTTGGCATTGGATGGCTTGTGTAAATAAATGAAAAATTCGTGGCATTTTGTAATTTGTTTCTGGAAATAATGGCTTCATTTTCGTTCGTTCTTCCTTTTTTTGAAATGGAATGTTGATAAAGGCTTGTACCCTTTTCCATAGCTATTAATTTAAGCGATGGTGATTTGGTCTTGTTCCATCCAAAAGGGGAAACATATCAATTAAAAGCAGAAGGGATTCATGCGAGGTCACCAATTTTTTGTAGTTTGACCAAGCCCGTACAGTTGGTTTGAAGTAAATGCAGCTTTTGAAGGTTTAGTCTAGCTTTAGGCGAAAGAGATTATATTTTTCAGAAACCTAAAATGTTAACAATCCAACAAGAATATTTGCGAGGATTGTAGCCACAACCTTGTCAGGTATAAAATTGAATAGGAAAACCAGGACAACAAACAGTTGTACATGCAATTTTAATTGTCACTGCCCTAATGTTCAAGGGGTGCCACAAAAGCCCAAGTCGCCTAGGATGAGGCTGTAAAAAAAATACATTTTGTAACAATATCAAAATGACCGAAAGCCTCGGATATGAATGTGGGGCCCACCCTTTAACAGACCAAATACAGCTGAACCCTAGACTTCGGTAAAGCAAATCTAATACTCTTCCAAGAAGTGCGATTAAATGGAACGAAGGACCTAGTGCGATGGAAGAAGGTTGACAAACTGTGACATATACTGCCGTGATCGCTGCCAAAAGACAAGCAGCGGCTATTTGGGTGCAGGCTTGCCATTTGCCGCAGCCTTGGTCAAGAAGTCTTGAGTTTCAGCCATGTGAACAAGCGCCACGTAACCACAATCCATCCAGCCTAAATTCGCCAATATTGGCCTAATAAGCGCGCACGCCCCAATGGAGGACAAAGACAGTGGTACCAATGACTGCTTTTACGAGCTCCTCGACAAGACGTGTTTTCTGTACTAAGCATGATCCTAGGAGGAAGCATAACAATATATATAGCCCACCACACTGCCTCTGTCAACATGCATTGCACTTCTTTAGCTTTACTCAAGAAAGCTAAAGAAATGCAATGTGGACATAATTTTGCTTATGTATGGGTTAATAATGGGGTTATCAGGGTGAAGAAACAAGAAGGTGGTAATATTTTTAAAATTGTTTCTTTTGATGATCTTAATACTTTAATCATTTAAACTTATTTTTCTGTTTATCATGTTTGAGTTCAACAATCTACTCGTAACTGATGACTTTAACTTTTTTACTCCGTTTTGCCATTTTGATAATGAACTTTGTTCAAGCGTTTTTCATTGTGAGCAGCGAATTAATAATTTTTTTGTAGTACATCAAAACATTCACAACCTGCGAAAAAACTTCGATCTATTTTTATCTCACTTGGAGTCATTTTTAAACAAGCCCGATTTAATTTTTTTGTCTGAAATATGGATTTTCGATAACGAGAAAGATTCTTATGAAATACGAGGGTATAAGAGCCACTTTAATTGTAATAACTCCTACGCTGCAGGTGGTATTGTTGTTTATATAAATGACAGGGCTATAAATTATGTGTAAATTTGGATTTTAGGTGTTCAGACATGATAAGAATAAGTTGCACTACTAATACAGAACAGACGGTTATTCTTGGTTGCTACAGACTTCATGATATGAGTAAAGAGGAATTTATTGATGAGCTACGCTATTTACTAAACGAGGAAAAAGTAAAGAATCTAATTTTAGCTGGTGATATTAATCTGGAGCGAATCACCTGCTGCCTTAAGATATCAATCATTAATGTGTGCCAATGGCTTAGAGACGTGCGTAAATGTCCCTACAAGACAACCCTCCAACAATTGTATTGACCATATTTTCTGTAAGCTTGATTGTAAATCTAAATTGTCTCTCCTTAGTAGCACTGCTGATCCGAGAATTTCTGACCATTCAATGGTCTGTTTGTTCTTTCAATCGAATAACGTTTAAAGTAAAAAACATGATCCTTATTATCAGTCTAAGAACGTGATCCTCGTTGAGCTTACTAATCACTTAATGCTTGAAAACTGATCTGAGATATAGACAGCAAATGATCCCAATGAAGCTTTTAATTTGTTTTCTAATACCCTTAATACATATGTTGCAAGTTGTACGGTGACAGCGCGTAAGAAAAATAATAAACTAATCAAGCTCAAGCCTTGGATTTCTAACTATCTGGTAAACAAAATTAATTTAAAAAATAAGTTAAGAGTGAAATGTAAAAAGCAACCAAATAATAGTCATCTTCGTAGTGCTTATGACAAAATTTGCATAAGGTGCCTTTATGCAAAGAAAATTTTTACATTAAAAAAATTCAAAACGTTAAAGGTAATTTAAAAAAAGAATGGGGAATAGTAAATGATCTTTTTAACAGAAGTAGTACTAATGGTATACCATCTTGTCTTAGACATGAAAATCAGGATCAGTCGTTCATAGACCTTCCCGGTGTTTAAACGTGTTTCGGTTTGCGATTACTTAGTAACTTCTATAAGGAAAACATTTGAGGAGTGTTACAAAGGCTCCAATTAGCACAGTGGCAGTGTGTTCGATCGACATATATTAGGTCGTGGGTTCGACTCCGAGTGGAGTATAAATTTTTTTTATTTTTTTTCTTTGTTTTTTATTTTTAATTTAAAAATAATAAAAAGTGAGAGATTAACATCACGCGATGTCTTCGGAAGAGCGTCCCGCTATTCTAATAGCGGGACCAGCTGAAATGTCTGGTGATATTTCCAGTGGGTCAAGCCAACCAGCAGCAGTGGTTGAGCCAAAGATGAAGAGGAGGAGGAAGATGAAGCCTGCTCCGAACCCATTGAAGCGCACTTCCCTCTCAGCATCAAGAGAAAAGCTGCCTGACGAAGCGAGGGAAGAGGCGCGCGCCATAACAACTAGGGCAGCAGCACGGCAGCAAAAAATAGAAAAGGCACTCATGCCTGATGGTAGAAAAGGCCAAGATAATGAAGCTGGCAACATGTTCGCATCTCTGGCGGCTTCTGAGTCAGATGATGAAGAAGAGGAGGTGGAAAGAATTCACTCCAATATAAAACAGCTCCAGCAAAGAGTGCTAGCAATTAAAGCTAAGCAAATAGCAAGGAGGGAGAAGGAGCGGCTGGGAGAACTTCACGACTCTCGGCAGCCACAGCAACAAAAACAACAAAAATCAAACCAGCAGCCTAAATCTACACAGGCTCAAAAAAGATGTCAGCAGGCACCACAACAACAACGACAACAACAGCAGCAGAACAGCCAGCAACAACAACAACAACAAAAGCAACCACAACAACAGCAACAACAACAACAACAACAGCAGCAGCAGCAGCAACAAAAACAACAACAACAAAAAAATACTTCAAAAGTAAGGGTTCCACCTATAAATACTTATAAGATGGAACTCAAGGAGACGATAGAACTATGTAAGTCGGCCATAGGCAGCAATTTTTTTATAAAAAGATTATCATTAGATAGGCATGCGATCCACTGTAACACAGTGGAGCGCTATCACAAAGTAAGAAATTTATTGAGGGATTCAACGACGGAGTTCTTCTCCTACACCCCGAAGGGGGAGAAGCTGCAGACAATGCTGCTGAGGGGGTTAGAACCGTCGACTGATCCGGAGGAGCTCCTTGCACTGCTGAAAGAGAAGGAGTGCGAAGGGCTCAAATTCGTGGGGGTCAAGCCATTTGTCACGGCTAGAGCCAAAAGGGAGAAGCGGAAACTACCGTTCTTCTTGGTCCAGCTAAGTCCCAACAGCAAACTGGATGGTCTAAGGAGCATCAAAGTCCTAGACTACCAGGTTGTACACTGGGAAAAATTAAAGAGGAGCGAAAACATTTTACAATGTGTTCGCTGCCAAAGGTTCGGGCACGCCGCGTCGAACTGCGAAATGCAGCCTCGATGTGTGAAGTGCGGAAAGACCCACAAGTCAGAGGAATGCGCTCTTGGCAAGGACGGAGCGACAGAAAAAAGCCAACTCTCTTGTGCCTTATGTAGCAACACGGGACACACCGCAAATTATCGGGGTTGTCCCAAATTCCAATACATCAAAAGAGTAAATCTGGCTCGGCAGCAGAAAGTGGAAGTTAAACGTCCACTCGTGCAGGCACAAACACCAGCCGTTACTCCCCAAGTTACCTATGCCCAAATGGCAGCAGGTAGGGGAAATACGGCACAACAAGCGAAGGTTGCTTCTCAGGCCCCAGCGCCTAGAGCACCGGAACCTGTACCTGACATGCTGGCTATCTTGCTCTCTATTCAGGGGCAGATGGCTCAGCTTCAGCGTCAAATACAGGAACAGGCTAAGCGGGTAAATCAAATATACACGCTGCTGCCGGGCCTAGCGCACCTCCAGTCGTAATGGGTACGTACATGGCGGAGCAAACCCTGAAGGTCCTTGCAGTGAATGTTAATTCACTGATTAGGTTCGAACGAAGAGCCACACTATTTAAGTTGCTTAAAGACCAAGCCCCTGATGTGCTTTTGGTTAGCGAAACTAAGCTTACCAAAAGACACAAAATGAGGCACAGAAGATATGAAATATTACGAAGAAACCGACCCAATTCCATTCAAGGAGGAGGTGTTGCGATCTTTGTAAGAAAGGGACTGCGTTTCAAAAGAGTATACAGTCGTGTGGTACGTAGGTTTCAGGTGCTGGAAGCATGCGTCATGTACATTCCTCTCCGTAGTGGAAAGCGGTTGTACATGGTGTCTGTCTATGCACCTAAGGCTACTCAATCCACCTTATTCATCTCAGAGCTCGAGACACTTTTTCGATTCCTAAGGCTGGAATTGGAAGACAACTATTTTATTATCGGCGGAGATTTCAACGCCAAACACAGTGATTGGGGAAACAATATACCAAATACTAGAGGGAACCTACTATTCAATTGGTGGGGTCAGCACAGTGTGATGTATCGACTCGACCTCAAAGCCACGGGTAGTCCGTCGTTTCCGAGACACGGGTCCTATCTGGATCTTCTGCTGTTCGATTCACGAATACAACTGACATGCACTAACCAACAAACTACAAACTGTCTACGCACTTTCGTGTATGACAGTGACCATTGCGGTCTCAGCACCGAAATAACTGTTCCCAACGAAATTGCGGAATTGGATGAGTTTGTGCAAAGGCATTCCTACAATTATAGTAGGGTACGTTGGACACACTTCACCAGAACACTGACTAGAGCACTCTCCTCGAATTCGCTCTACCCACCGTCCAACAGAAATCTGTCAAACGAGGAGATTGACAGGTATCTTAGACTAATGGACGAGACAATCAAACGAACAATGGACAAAACGATACCACGGTATCAACACACTGACAACGAAGACTTATTCCGCAACGCAACCATTGACGCACTGCACCGACATAAAAGTAGACTGCTGTCAAGACTAAAAACCTTGTACAGACAGTTTACTGACAGACATAACCCGGAGATCATGACATTGAAGTCGTCGATTAAAAACCTCCAAACATTAATAAAGGAAAATTACAGAAACTCTGTAAGTTTGTATTGGAACAAAAAAATTCGGGTTGTAAACACCAGCAACCCGAATATGTTCCCGCAAATAAATAAAATATTTCGGAGAAATAATCAGAACGACCTTCCATGTCTTAGAATCGCCCGAACGACGAACAACGAACAAATACTTGTAGCAGCAGGCATTGATCCAAATGAGGCCGTTGATGATGACAACTTCTTTGTGGTCGAGGATCCGCAGGAGAAGGTAGAGGCTATAGGAGCGACTTTCCAGGAAGTGTACAAGGCGAATTGTATCATTAGCCCGAACCACGACCTGGAGAGTCGAGTTCTTGTGCACAACTCCTGCCTTCGAAATGAAATTGCGAATTGGCGATTCGAGAGCTCGGGTTTCACCCAGTTCAGTGACGAGAATATGGCAAATAATGTCATCACCAACGAAAGGGTATTACCACCGTTCATTTCGAAGGAGGAGCTCCAAACGATCTTCGAATCACTTAGAAGTAAGAAATCAGTGGGAACCGATGAAATACCGAACATTGTGCTTCGACATCTCCCACTAGAAGCGGTGAACATTTATACCACCCTGTTTAATAATGCAATGAATAATGCACATTATCCAGCGCATTGGAAAACAGCGGTGGTACATCCCATTCCCAAAAGGAATAAAGATACTTCCAATCCGGCGAATCTCCGCTCGATCAGTCTTCTTCCAAACATCAGTAAGGTTTTCGAGAAGGTGATCAATAGAGTCCTGACTAAGTGGGTTGAGGACAAACATATAGTTCCGGATAATCAATTCGGTTTCAAGGCGGGACATGATATCATTCATGCTGCGTCTAAACTGGTTTCTGACATCCAATGGAACAAAGGCAAGAAACAGTGCACTGGTGCCTGCCTGATTGACTTGGAAAAGGCCTTCGATACCGTATGGTTAGAGGGACTCTTTTTCAAGCTGGACAGATTGGGCATTAGTAAACCACTGCTGTATATTCTCTTTGATATGCTCTCCAGTAGACAGTTCATCGTGAAGAATGGCGATGTGACTTCTGCTGGAACATTTAACATTAAAAACGGTCTGCAACAAGGTGCGGTAAATTCGCCGATCCTATTCAACATTTACACAAGTGATCTGATAGGTTCACTTCACCATGCCATAGCGTACGCAGACGACTTAATTGCGTACAGATCAGGTCCAAAGATTGAGGTCATCAACATACTTTTGCAACGTGACTTCGATAAAATTAAGCGATATTGCGATGACTGGAAGTTGAAAATCAACTTTCAGAAATCGGAAACCATTCTGTTTAGGACGCCTTTGTCTGGGGCCTCTAGGGATACCAGAAAGAATTGGCGAAAGTTCTCTATCGTCGGACAACATGGACAGCCACTTGCTTGTCGAAATGTAGTCAGGTACCTTGGGATCTGGCTAGATCAATATCTGTATTTTAACAAACATATAGATGTTGCTCTGGCCAGAGCCAGAGGTGCTTTTGCCCTTACAAGGAGACTGTTTTATAACAGTCAACTCGATGCGAGGGTGAAGGTGATCTGCTACATGGCCCTTATCCGGCCTATGCTTGTATTTGGATGTCCCGTGTGGTTCAACGTGAGAGCAAGTTTATTGGAAAAGATTCGGGTGTTTGAGAGGGCTTGCCTTAGGGCTTGTCTTCGCTTATACAGGACACCAGAGTCTGAGTACATAAAATTCTATCGCAATGAGGTCTTGTACAATAGGGCGAACCTAATAAGAGTGGACAATTTTGTTATTAAGTTGACTCGAAGGCACATTGCAAGAGCAATGACATCGTCGAACAACCTGATCTCCGGGGCTTACTACCCTAATTATATGTATCATGAGAGAGTTCGTTTTGACGGCTATGTTCCTCCAGAAGCGTTCCTCTACCTTGATAGCAAAGGTCTGATCCAGGACAGATTGGCTGTACCGCTAATCTTCCACGTTGCTCGAACAGCTGCGGACAGGCGACTCAACTACGACAGAGACGTCGCACACGGCAGTGCGGAGCGTCTCCGGTTCAGTAGGGCGGTAGGGAGTCGCGACATGAGGGATGTTGCTCATCAACACCAGCAATTTTGGTGGCTTGTTGAAGAAGAGGATGCGTCGTCGTCGAATTCCTTCAGCAATTGATAGCTTCTTGCGAAGCAAAGTGGGTCAGCCTAAATTTTTTGTTTTTTTTTTTTTTTTTTGTTTTAGCGTTGGCCGGCTTACATAGTTTTAGGTAGAATTAAGTTAGATTTAAGCGAAAAAAAAAAATATATATATATATGTATATATGTATGTACATGTATTTATATATTACGTATATATATATAATGTATATATATTATATGCGTATATATTATGTATTAGATGTAAGTAGGTTAACTAAATTAAGATTTATTCTTAGGTAGTTTGTAAGTTTTAGTTTTAAGTTTTATAATAAGTTAAAAAAAAATATAAGTCATGATACTAAGTTTTTCTTAAAAAATGTTTTCTTAGTTTTAATTATAATAAATAGACATAGTATAAACATGTAATGTAAGATACGTCGAAAGACATAATTTAAGTATTAGGTTTAACTTAGAGTGCCCGCATGGGGCCAGTAAGTTAGAATAAGATTATTTTAAGTTAATTAAGCTAACTTTTAAGCGTTTTTTTGTATAGCATTTAAGAGTAAAATAAGTGATATAAATAAAAATGCATATAAACTGAAAACTGAACTGAATGAAAATCAGGATATTATAAACCTAAAGGCAGTAGCTAATAGCTTCAACTTGTTTTTTACTAGCGTTGCAAATAAAACGATAACTGAGGCAGGTATAACACCTAGTAGATGTTTGCTTGAGTGTTCTAACAGGGAAAGATCAGAGCCTCATAGCTTTTTTTATGAATCAATTACATCAATTGAGGTCCATAAAACGATTATGTCTCTGAACAACTCGACCTCCATTACTCATAGATCTTATTCTAATGCATTTATTAAGAGCATCGCATTTTATATTGTAGATATTTTGGCACATATCTTTAACAAAAGTATCTTATGTGGTATATTTCCTGAAATGCTTAAAATTGCTGAAGTTATACCTATACTCAAAAAAGGTGACAAAAAAGTATTCAACAATTATCGGCCTATCTCTCTTCTCCCAGTTTTTTTCTAAAGTTTTCGAAAAATCAATCAAAAAAAGAATTTTGTCCTACCTTGATGGTATTTCATTCTTTAGCGATAGACAGTATGGATACCGAGCTGGCAGATCTACTGAGGATGCACTTCTTAATTTCAGCAGTTCAATTTATGGAAGCATCAATAGCAAGAAGCTTACTGCAGCTCTTTTCGTGGATATAACGAAGGCTTTTGATACTGTTGATCATAAAAACTTGTTGAATAAATTGAATAAAGCCGGATTTAGAGGATTTGTTCTTAAATGGATTGAGTCCTAACTCACCAACAGGAAACAAATGGTTCGAATAGGGAATATGTTTAGTGAGTGCTGCGATATTACAGTTGGTGTTCCACAGGGATCTGTTCTGGGACCTATATTGTTCCTAGTTTTTATTAACTCAATTTTTACTCTTAATATGAAAGGAAAACTTACAGGGTTTGCTGATGAAATAGGTTGTTCATATTCCAGCAACTCTTGGTTAGATCTAATAGCTGACATCAACCATGATTTAGAAATGTTACGACATTGGTTCCGTGTGCACAAGCTAGTTATTAGTTACAAAATAAAAATTATGTATTTTAATACTTCTTCGCATTTAGAACTTCCAGTCTTTACATTTCATAGTGCATACTGCAATAATATGTTGATAAACTCTGACAATTGCTATGAATCGCTTTCTGAAAGATCTGGTACATATAACACTTCCATAGATTGCCTACCGAGCTGTTTTGTCATTAGTAACGTACAGGTCTTTAAGTATCTAGGACTCGAGTTCGATAGCAGGATTCTGAAAACAACCAGAATCCTTTACCATTTGAGACTTTTTGCTCAAAAAAACTTTTACAAACTTTTTATTATGGTCTTGTTCAATCCAAATTGCAATATGGTTTAACTTGCTGGGGCGGAACACACAAAAACAAAATGCAACCTTTGCTTGTTTTACAAAAATATGTGCTGAGAATTATCTGGAAAAAAAGGTGCCATGAACATAGTTTCCCACTCTTTACACATTCTCTTATATTGCCTCTAAAGCATCTTTATTTCTACAAAGTTTTAAAAATCTTTTTCTTAAGAAACGGATACTCATTAAATCATGATCCGAATACCTATGGTCTTCCCAGCTCTTCTATGAGTCTTGCTTTCATTCCTTCACACAATACTCATCTCTTCTTAAGTTATTACTCTTCTGTAGCTCCTCGTATCTTTAATAAACTCCCCATTGAAATAAGGCGCTCTAGTAGTTTCTTTTCCTTTAATAAAGCGGTCAAGAGTTGGCTGTTAAATTTTGACCTCAATGAGATTGATAATCTATCGAAGTTAATTATATAGTAGCATGTACTTACATCTAATTTTTTTCTCTCCACCACACAATATATTTTTGGTTTTTTTTTTTAATTTAAAATTTTCTATATTGTTGTTGTCTGACTCACTTCATTCGGCACTAGTTTTATTACGAGTAACTATAGAATGTATTTATTTATTCATTCACTAATGAAAAACACTTAATATTTGTACAGTACTCGAATTTATGTAATTGTCTTTATGTTAAACTTAAGTTTGTTAATTGAAATCCACTCATAAAATCCTTCTTAAAAATTTAAGTGCATATATGTTATATCTATTATGAAAATTGTAAAAAGGTTAAATTGAATGAATAAAAATATTATTAAAAAAAAAAAGATTCGTGCTCGTCGATTTCTCTTCGAGACGAGAAGTCATCGTAGCAACTACACGGTTCCCGCATTTCGACATACATAAAGAGATCGGCGGTCTCCTGCCACCAACTAGATCGGTCACATTGCATCGCCAGGATGTCCAAATGTGCCAAGGGACCAACATATAGATCACTCCCCTGTTCTTTTACAACCAAGTTAAGAATGTAGATATCTCTGACCCGCTACGAAGAGGAAATGTTGTAAGCAAGTCGGTAGCTGTAAACGCTGTAACCTGGAGGTTAATGGTACTGAGCTGTTTAAGATGGCGAGAAGAGAAAACTAAGAAATAAGTCCCTCTAGTTTGCGCCAGTCATAGAGGCATCAGTCTCATCAACTTTGACCAGAATACGTTTTCTGACATATTTTGTCATCACCTAAAACCCATTTTCAACCAACTAATTGCGCTAAACTTGCCTACCTCTTGGTAATATTTTTACCAAAACATTTAATGTCAAGAAGAGAAAGGTCGTGGTCGTATAAGATCGATTTAATGCCGGAAGATTATAGGATGCATCATTGTTTTGCTAATTGGGCTCTGTAGTAGTTGGAAGCCGGTCCTTATTTCTGTGCTCACCGGCACATGACAAAGACGCTTATTTCTAAATAAACAATTTATGTTTATGACTAAAATTGCCGGATTTGAAATGATCCTAATCCTAAATTGTTTCTTTAAACTCCAATATTGACCGAATGTTTGGCGCGGTTAACACGCTGATGGCATTATAAATTCTTAATTTGTAAAAAAATTAGACCGAATTTCGCGTAGATTTTCACCAGGCGATGACAAACAAAAGTGTCTTTCAAGATATGGATGGCATTGACCTGAAAATCTGGATGCAACCCAGATCATCGATTTGGCGAGAATGTGATTTCGCAAAACAACATAGATTTGATGTGATTTGACATTTCTAGACTATTTTCCTTTACGACACTTGGAAGCATAAATTTATGCGGATAAACCAGTAAATGGACCTTTTTTCACAATACTGGCTTAGAAGTTGTCAATATTGGAACTACACAAAAAAGCCTTTAAAATTTGGACTGACTGGAGGACCTCTCTAAAACTTATAAATGTGGTCATTATTAAATGGCAAACATTTTTCAGTAAAATAAAGAACGACCGCATAAACGCAAATAAAGACGACGAATAACGAGGTCTTGAACAAAATATTACTATTGAGATCAAAGATTTGGAGCTGTAAAAGTTTTCATCTGTGTATTAAGCCTCCGCAGTTAGCACTGACTCGTAGAAAGATCATTCGATCTTAACCCAATTGTTCCTTCTATGAGCTAAGGAATGCCCGTGGGAAAACAATTTATTCGAAAACTATAGTGCTATCATATATTTCAGTCTTAAAAAAAATAAGTCTGCAGCATTCGAGATGGCTAGGAAACACAATTTGAAAGTATGAATACCATTGAATATATGACAACGATACTGAGTAACGTGGCGTATGCAATTCAAATGAAAGCTCAACCATTTCGACCTGTAAAACTCGAAGCCGCTGGATTGAGCTCGTCGGGATGCAGGTAGTTTGAGGACATGATCAATCTCGGACTAAAGCGCCATGTATAATAGAATCATTAAGTCCTACTTGGAAGACCGATTAAAATAGAATTAGGGTTGGCAGTCGACGTGATTATATTCTACAATGTATGCTCCTCCTTTACGACAAGGACAAGGATTCCTCCACTAGTGTTCGGCCAAACATCAATGCATCCACAAAGATTGACTATTTAGTGCGGTTTATGACATGTCGGTAACATTGAACCTTTTTTCTTTTGAAATGAGGAAGGGGACACTGTTACCGTCAACGGTCTCAGGTATAGAGCGTCGTTAACCGACTTTCTGTGGTCAAGGCTGGACAACATCGATATAGCCGAGCTGTGGTTCCCACAAGACGGCGCTACATGCTATACAAGCGACGCAACGTTCGAAGTTGTAAGGGACAAATTTGGCAACTGGATCATCTCATGGTGAGCGTTCATCAATTCACCGCCGCGATCATGCGATTTGACACCACTCGATTATTTTCTCTGGGACTACGTCAAGTCTACGCTAACAAACCAACCGCTTTAGACGAGGTCAAGTCCAACATTCGACCCGCTATTGCCGGAATAACGCCGCACATATTGAACCGAGTCATCAGCAATTGGACCGACCGGTTGAAGCACGGCCAGCGAATCCGAGGCGGATTTTACCTTGTTTGAATCGCAGCAATCCGTGCCGAGTTGCGTGCGAATTTTATGTTCATACAATTTACGAGGATTTGTTTGCGTTTTATCGAATAGTTAACGTGCATTATAGTAAAGTTTCAACATGTCAGTGGAACTAAGAAGTATTAAAAAAAAAACTATTTTCTTGGTTGGTGAGATAAATCACCAAATAACTGGTGCAAAGTTACCGTCTTAATCGCCAAGTTCTCTCAATTCTTTTCTTTAATATTCGCGAAGTAAAATTGACTGTAAATGAAAGTGCAAATCTTGTGATTCCTGAGTGCACTATATTTTGGGAAAAGGCAAGAATACCCGCCGGAGCTGCACCTAACTATGTGAAAAAACTTGTGGATCTTTGCCAAGTTTGGAGAGTGCTGCAAAAAAACTGTAAAAAAAACACAGGACGTTTATAAGCACCGCGAGGAGAAATTTCAAAAACATTTAGATAATTTGTTGCATATCGCACACACTGATGCTCTAGAAAAGATCAAAATAGCGGAAGGCAAAATTTTTATACAAAAACAAAGAGAGCCACGGCGTTGGGGCTGTTCAGCGGGTGTTGACAAAAAGTTAGCTGAGAAAAAAGAACGAGTAACACAGAGAAAACTAAAAGAAGAGGAAATAAGACTAAAGTCTTTGACTGCCAAGAACTTCTCGACTTCATACAATGGCCGACCTCATGACATTCAGTTCTGACGAAACTTTGAATGAAAATTTGCTTTCCACTTCGCAATCGCAACCCGTGAGTTCGCTGTCAACCACAAAAAGAGGAAGGGCGTGTTTTATCACCCCTAAATTAGTTGATGGGTGATAGGTGTCAACTAAGTGTAAGGAATTCTGTTTACATACTTCAGGCTGTAGTAACAGCACTTGATCTCAGTTGTGAAGATTTTACAATCAACAAGTCTTATATTCAAATGAGAGAAGAAAGAGCAAAATCGATCAAATCTGATTTTCAGAACAACGTCCATTGGGATGGAAAACTGTTGTCAAGTTTAAATGTGACGGGTTCAAAGAAGAACACCTGCCAATTCTGATTTCATTCGCAGAAAAAGAACATATTTTAGCAGTGCCCAAACTCGAAACTTCTACTGGCAAAGACCAAGCTCAAGCTATTTTGAATGCGATTTCTGATTGGGACCTCAAAGATAAGGTACAGATTATGTGCTGCGATACTTTTTGCTTGCCGTCATCATATATATAAACTGGTTTTGAGATGTGTATTTGAATCAAAGATCCGCCAAGTTACCAGCAGTCGGGATATCCCGTTATTCAAAAAAATCAGAGACAATTGGAAGAACGTTGATCCAACTGCTATCGAAACATGGTCTGATTTCGCAAAGAAATATTTCTCTGAAACGGTCATTAACGAATTAATTAACTACTCGTATTATAAAAACGAATTACTGAAGCCAATTATACGGGACGATTATCGGGAATTGTTTGAACTTTCTATTGTTTTTTTGGGAGGAGACAATGAAAACAAATTTAAAATCAGACCTCCTGGCGCAATGCATCAGGCACGATGGATGGCAAGAGCTATTTACGCTTTAAAGATATGTTTGCTGCAATCCCAATTTAAAATGTTTGCTAAAGGCAAGCTACCACTGCAAGATGTTTGCTTATTTATTGCAACAGCTTATTTAAAGCCTTGGTTTTGGTGCAATTTGGCAGTAAAAGCCCCGAATCAAGATTTATGCTTATTAAAAACATTGAAGAACTATGAAACAGTCGACAAGGTGATTTCTAAACCAGCTCTGACCAAGTTCAGTCAACATTTATGGTATTTATCAGAAGAAATAGCTTTATTTTCACTACTTGATGTTGAAGTTGATTGTTCAAAATCCGAAGCTAATATTATATCGAATTTACAAAGAGAAAATTTATATGATTTTGGAATGAGATATGTTATGTTCCGTCAAAGGAAGAAATATCTGTCTCATTGTACGGTGAGTTGGATAAGTGTTTTTCATTCTATCCCTAGAAAACTATTCATTTTGTTAATAAATAATTTTTCTTATTATTGCAGAAAAATTTTTGAGTGATTACGTGACCATAAAGAGCACAAATTTGTTATCGCGGCTAAAAATTGGTAACGCTTTTCTCCAAGAAAACGTCTCTTCCTGGGATCAAATTCATTTCTTTCAGGAAGCTAAACAAAAAGCATTTGAAGGCAATCAATAAGACAGCATAAAGAGGTGTAAAGCTCATGGAAGATTTTCATGGTTTAATTACTGCTGACGAGAAACAAAAGCAGTTCTTGTTACGCTGTGTTCAAGAACATAGAAAGTTGTACACAGATAGTAAAAAGGAAACTTTGAAAAGAAAGTATCCTGTATAATTATAGAGTTATTTAATTTTTATAAATAAACGTAAGCCCAAATTAATCATCCACTGTGTTTTTATTTTAAAATAGGAACTTTGTTCGTATATAGCTTATATGCCACTGTTGATGTTAGAGCCGTTTATATAGGAATACATTGAGCCTTTGTCGGCACAGGTTATCGTTGTTATGAAATTTTGCACGTGGTTAGCGTTTAGTATTATTGAAAGAATTAGGGGGTATGCGTTACGAAATTTAAAAGGAAAAAAAAAATCGAGCACATATAAGGGACACCCTAATGTACAGCTTTGTACAGATCGTCTCAGAAATGCTGCCATATGCGGCATTGAAGTCGCTAAGGAGGAGATGAGTATCAATCTGCTGTGTTTTCTAAAACCGCACTGATATGCCCCAATACGATCGTTGGTACAGTTGTCCTGTTCGTGATCTTAAGGAGTCTGTGTCCTTTCTGAGAAATGGAGCAAAACATGCTTCAAACGCGTCGTACGATACACCGTGGTCTTGTACCATCCTGCTATGATAGTTTTTGGCTTCAAGGGTACTTTGATAAATTATAGCCAACGAAAGACCGGTCACTTTCCATTACAAAATGTATTATGCAATATAGTTCACTTGATCTTACATAAAATCAGTGGGCAGACCAAGCTGCAGAAACATTGAGCTGTTGAGATCGTTGGAAGCGAATTCGAAGGAAATGAAATGTGTTACGTCATATGTTCATGCTGAGAACAAATGACCTGACAATGACAGTACACGTTCTAACTAAAGCATCATTCATTTGCTACTTCTTTCCGACTCATTGCCACTTATTTCTGACTCAAAATCAGAACATCAAAACTCACCTAACTCTTCGTTGGACTTTTGGGAGATGCCTATACTCAAGATGCTAAAATCCGATTTTCTGTAAAAAAAAAAACAAATATTTTTTCAAAGCAACAAGCTTATGAAATAGAAGTCAATTGCCGCTCCTACTATCCCATGTCATATTGTCATGATTAATTATTGGTTTCTTCATATTTGTACAAACACGAAACCAAATTAATTGATGCGCATATCTTGCAATTAACAGCTAACTAGACTAGGTATTGGTACAGCGGCGCCATGCTGTTATATTCCTCTTACCTCTTTCCTCTGACCGTAACCGAATCCAATGTTATGATCATTATGACCACAATTCCCTCGGATTCATTTGGTTTGTTCATAAACGAGCGAATCTCAAAGACTCATAACCGCTATACGCACCGACGAAAGTTTGATTGCCTGTGATTGATTAATGCGGTTAAATGACTGATTGGTCAGTTGAACCCTCGGATGTGTTTATTACCATGCCACGGAGGTTTTTCTTTCCAAAAACGAAAAATATCCAAATCCAATCTGCCAAAGATATTTATATGAAACAAATACATGTGTAGTGTATCCACATACGGTTGAGGTATTGTATCTTTATTGTATCTGTCGTAACCATGTCTGTCCCAATGTAACTCTAAACAGTTCGCACTGATTCTCTGACTTGATACAGACATAACAAGATTAATAGTCCAACAATGGATTTAATCCATCCATCCATCCATTCGTATGGTCAGTAATTACACTCTGAAATATTCAACGAAATTCTGTTTGTTTTATTTGCGTCTAATAGTCCTCGGGCGGAGGCCGATCGATGGTAAGGAATACGAGATACTCAAACAACTGGAAATGAAAACATCTAAAAGTGCTCATTAATTTGCCATTAACAAATTACTTTGTAGAAATCAAGGGAAACTAAGCGAACCTGGCCGACTTTGAAGTTCGACCGCCCAATGGCTGGGTGATGGATAATCATGAGCTCAGAATATTTTCGGCGCGTTTATAAATCACACAAAATGAATTTGAAACCTGTAATGATACGGCATTTTGTAGATACAGATACATACTGTCAGTTTTGTGGCTGCGACAAGATGCTGACCTTTCAGTTGGTGTTTCGAAACGTTTGCCCAAAATGTTTTATAAGTAGATGACGTGGTAAAAAATACAGAGTTTTAAATAAATTTAAATACATGTGATGATTTTGTTTGTAAGCTGAAATATGATTAACCAAGAAAATTTGAAGACCTCTTATGTGTTGAAACTTAATTCAATGAAGGACAAATTCGATATAAAAAAGGTGAGCAGGGACCCTCGCTAATGGAAGACAAACAAAATTTGTTCCACCCTTAAGAAAGCATAGAATTTCGGAAGGTAACGTTCTCACATCTTAAAAAGATAACTGCAGTTTTGACGGAACACGAAGTGAGCAAAGCCGTAAGGAGTATGAGCCGAGAACATGGAGTCAGAATGGATCTCATACCCTTCGAAGTATATTAGAAATGTTGCCTGGCGATTTTTCTCTATTGAAATGATGGAAGGCCACGCTGTGCCTTATCGGTGGAAACAGAGCTTTCTCGGCAATGTCTTGAAAAGACACGACTGAGCTCTAGACCGTTGACAGCACAACATTGTTGAGTTCCATGTTAATTAAGGGGGCCTGTGTAGCAATTGATCGGGAAACTGCTGAGTGTTCTGTAACTTGGATTTGGCCATCACAGCAACATTCAAGTTTGAAGCGAAGTGCCAAAAGCATTACGAGGGCTGTCAGAAAAGTTTCCGACCGAACAATGATACAAGACATTTTTTCTCAAATTTTTTTTTTATTTTTCCACATAGTCTCCTTGTAACTCTACACACTTCTCCCAGCGATGCTCCCATCTCTCTAACCCGTCCAAATAGTTTTTGACGTTTTTCTCTGCAAAATAATTGTTCACGAAGGTGATTGCCTCCTCATTTGACGAAATTCTCTGTCCTCCGAGCGCAGTTTTTAGATGCGGGAACAAAAAGAAGTCGCTTGGGGCCTAGATCTGGTGAATAAGGCGGAAGGTCAAGCAGTTCAAACCGTAATTCATGGATTTTCGCCATGGCAACCGCTGAGGTGTGAGACGGCACATTGTCTTGGTGAAACAGGATTTTCTTTTTCTGCAAATGTGGCCGTTTTTCCGCAATTTCTGCCTTCAGCTTGGCAAGTAATGACGCGCAGTATGATCCTGTAATGGTTTTTCCTTTTTGAAGACAATCGATTAAGATAACTCCTTTACTATCCCAAAAAACAATCGCCATCACTTTCCTAGCCGCAAAAACAGTTTTTGCTTTTTTTGGAGCCGGCTCGCCCTTTGTAGTCCACTGTTTTGACTGAATTTTTGTTTCGGGCGTATATTGGTGTATCCAAGTTTCATTTACGGTAATTAATGCGCCAAAACTCGGATTTATTGCGCCTAAACTGCGCCAACAGAGCGTCGAAAATGTTCATTCGAACACGTTTTTGGTTTAACGTAAGCAAACGCGCGGACAGCCTTCTCATACCTAAATCTTGAAATTTAATATGTAACAAACACGTTCTTTGGACATTTTCATAACCTCTACTATCTCTCTCAATTTAATTCGGCGGTCGTCTAACACCATTTGGTGAACTTTAGTAATGTTATCGTCAGTGGTTGCAGTTTTTGGACGTCCCAAATGTTCATTATCTCCCAAGCTCTTACGGCCACGTTTAAATTCAGCTGCCCAAAATTTCACTGTGGTAAATGATGGTGCAGAGTCCCCATACACAGAGTCCAACTCATTTTTGATTTGCGTAGGCGTATTGCCTTTCAAAAACAAGAATTTACGAGTAATAACAGCTGGATACTCAATTTTTTCCATTTTCACAAAAAACACTTACATCGACTCACTCAAACGACTGTCAACTAAAAACTGCCCGTCCAAAATGACTGAAACTTCTGTAAGTAACTGTCAGAAGATGCACAGCTAGCATTCACTAGCTTTTATTGACGAGTGCCGCTATCTTTACGTTGCGGAAACTTTTCACCCTCGTATTCTATCCTACGCCTATGACGGCTCACAATCCTATACAGAAGAGATTAAAGTGATGTGGCGAACCAACTAATGGCCTAGAAAAAAATTGAGTTACTATTGACGACCCTAGCAAACGTTTAAAGGACAACGACTTTCGGATCTGCACGAGAAATGTACGGAGTTTTAGCAGGCGACGTTCAGCCGAACAATAAGCAGAGGCCCTTTACTGCTATCACGTAGATATCACTGCCCTCCAAGAAGTGCAATGGGATGGCCCGGACATAAGGAGGATGAAAAGCTGTGATTGATATAGAGAAAGGAAACAGCGCTTCTTCGTATGCGGGCTTGCCATATTCGGCAGAAGTCTTGAGCTTCCGACATTTTTACAAACCACATCATGGCTGAGTTCGCTAACATAAGCCTAATATGCCCTCAAGCTCCTACGGAAGACAAGGACGACGCCGCCAAAGAATTTTTGTTTTATTTTTTATATTGAGCGCGCTCAAGGGCTTTGTGTTCCCTTAAAATGCTTGTACACAGCGCGGTCGAATGTTTCTACGAGCTCCTCGATAAGACTTAACATATGAGTAATGTCCTAAATACGACGTTAAAATCATACTGGGCAATTTTAACGCCAGAATAGGAAAGGAGGACATCTTTGGTAGTATAGTTGATAAGCATAACATACGCGGTACCGCGTCTAGCAACGGACTTAAGCCTATTCACCTATATTCACTATAGGGGACATGATTGTGTCCGGGTCATCAATTACTAAACCAAATTGAGCATTTCGCAATAGACATAAGTTATGCCTACGGTATTCTGGATGTCCAAGCGTTCCGGGCAGCCAACATTGACTCGGATTGCCACCTTATTGCAGCCAAGTTGCGAATGCGGATTTCCCAAGCGGCACAACAAAGAAGAAATACCGTGAGAAGATGTAACGTAGAAAAGCTGCAATCGCAAGAGACGCCGACAAGCACATGCAGCTAAACAAGAAGCCTACAAAGCAGTGCTGCAACGAAAGACGAGAGCTCCACGTAAGTTCTACGAGCAGAAGCGATGGGAAAACATCGGCTTCTCCGGGCACGAGAAGCTCGAGATCGAAGATACTGAAATGTTGTTGTTGAAGATATACATATTAACATCAATTCAAATGTATCAATAAAAATATTTATAATTGTCAATTTTTGTATTCTCAACTACAAAAAAACGATCAAAGTCATTATAAATGTTAATGTCACTTCTCGCAAAATGTTTACCAACTTAACCCATGAAACATTTTGTAGCTTAAGCAGCTACCGAACACAAATAACATTCTGTATTTTATGGTATTTTAAAGAAAATGGTTGTTTTATTTTGAAATGTATGGTAGTATAACTGTTCTGGAAAAACGAACGAAAGTTTTACCAACAGGTAAACATATGAGGGTAGTCCCATAAGTATCCGACCTATCAAAGAAAACACAAAAAAATTGGGCAAACATACGTTTATTTCTCTACGTAGGCACCTTTAAGCTCAATACACGTTCTCCAGCGATGTTCAATAGCTTCGATACCCTGTTTATAGTGAGAATCGTCGAGCTACTTAAAATAGGCATCAACCGCAGACTCCACCTCTTTACTGTTGGCAAATCTTTTACCACCGAGCCATTTTTTCACGTTCGGAAATAGAAAATAGTCCGAGGGGGCTAAATCTGGCGAATAGGGTGCATGAAGGAGCAATTCGAACTTTAACTCATTGATTTTAGCCATAGCGATGACGGATGAGTGAACTAGTGCATGACTTGATAAAACAAAACTTTTTTCTTCGCCAAGCGGCTGCGGCTGTTTTCTCCTGATTTCATTTTTCAAACGCTGCAATATGTTCGCATAATACGAGGGTTGTCTGAAAAGTTTCCGACGCAACATAAAGATAGTGGAACTCGCCAATAAAAGCTAGTGAATGCTCGTTGTGCATCTTTTGGCAGTTACTTACCGAAGTTTCAGTCATTTTGGACATGCAGTTTTTAGTTGACAGTCGTTTGAGTGAGTCGATGTGAGTGTTTTTTGTGAAAATGGAAAAAATTGAGTATCGAGCTGTTATTACTCGTAAATTCTTGTTTTTGAAAGGCAATACGCCTACGCAAATCAAAACTGAGTTGGACTCTGTATATGGGGACCCTGCACCATCATTTACCACAGTGAAATTTTGGGCAGCTGAATTTAAACGTGGCTTTAAGAGCTTGGGAGATGATGAACGTTCGGGACGTCCAAAAACTGCAATCACTGACGATAACATTGCTAAAGTTCACCAAATGGTGTTAGACGACCGCCGAATTAAAGTGAGAGGTGGCCGTGGCTCGAGTGGTAGTGGTCTGGCTTCCAAATCGAAAGGTTCGGTGTTCGAATCCCAGCCTCGCCCGAAAGATATTCATTTTTTCAGTTAACGAAAATCAAGTAAGATGAGTAGTTGACTAGAAATCAACATCAAGGCAACTTCCACTAAAAATTCAGTCTCCCCATTAAATGTTGGATGCGACCCATGGAGCGAAATAACCACTGAGCCCAAACATCTTTCTTTCTCTCTCTATCCCATTTTCCAAAAAACTTAACACATGCTGAGGCATTATAAGTGTATTCATACCCGCTTGGGCCGTATGAACAGGAAGGGGGAGAGGGAGAGGAAGATTCGGTTTTCTTAGGGACGGGCTGGACAAATGCTGTTTTCCATCTGCTCGGAAAGAGTCCTAAAGAGTAGGATTGATGAAAAAGCTTACGCAGTGGAAGTGAGAGCTTACGATAGTGGAAGTGATAGAAGCGGTGGTGTAAATTGCGGCCTTGTTGTCGAATATTTGATTATTTATAATTTATTCTAGAGTAGCTTGTTTCTATGAAAATTTATCTAAATTGGCAATTGAATTAAAATCAAGGAATCACCTCGTTCGACGACTTCTTGGTGGCCCGTATTGACATGGCTTTGTTGGATCGTGGCTGCGGTGTGTTAGAGTTCTTTTGACAGACTTGGCTTGTCATGTTATCTGAGGACATGTAAACGGTTTGTCTATAGATGTCCTTCAATTTAGTTGTCGTCATTGATCGCTAGCTCCCACAACAGTTCGTCGGCTATGAAAGCTCCTTCAACGCCGTTCGGAAAAAGAAGTAATTTTCGTGTGCCTTATATGAAACTTGAGACTACTATCGACATTTTTGAGTGCGTCTAGAAACTTTGCGTTTATTACAGACAGGAGAATGTTATTCTGCGGCTCTTTCATCGGAATTGTCGGGTCTTGAAGTCAAAGGTACTTCAAATCAATAGTGAGTCGATTTTCTTAAAAAACAACTTAATGTGCCTTTAAGGTCTGGTAAGGATATCCTCGTAGTATCGTAGTAATGCGCGGCTTCTCTGTACTTACGATGAATGAGATAAGAGAATTCTAGATGTTTTGGTCCACCGACTTTATCACTCGGTGACCACTGATAATCTCTGTGAAATTAAAGCCAGGACAGTGGCCTATTGATTGGCAAGCACAGCTTCATCTCTTACACAGCTTAAGCCCCTTAGTAAAGGTGAGAGTTCTAAGCTGTTTCATTTTAGTGGCTGAGCCAAATTTGGTTTATCTGTTCAAGGGTGGAAGGTTTCTTGAGACCTTTTGTCTACTGTCAATCGTTGGCTGGTATCTTCTGCTCCTGAGGTTATCTTATTGTCAATGATTGCAAATGCTTGTTAGTGCGAGTAGTTTCAGTTGTGGTACCTCCTTGTCTGTAGGCTAGAACCCATTGCGCTCGTTTTCCGCTTCGTTCGCCTTTGTATGTCAGTGTTCATTTTGATGTGTATGTCCAGAAATAAGTGTCTATTTTAGCAAGAAAGAAGACTTCTTGTGTCGAAAGCCTCTGAAGCTACTACTCTTCAGTCTGTGCAGGATGACGATTAAGAATGCTTCCATATGCCGACAGTAAAATATTAATATAGCGACATGTCACCAAGTGTTGTGATCAAAAGAAGATTGGGTTCATCAAAAAGCCCTAAACACATATAAGTCATAGAATAACAAATCACACGATCTTACTCATTTGTCTGGTCAAGTCTTCTGAGAATCCCAGATGAGATCTTCTTTTATAGTTACAGAGTCGCATCAATTATTACGATCATCTTAAAAACAGGACAATTAAGTGTTTTACTAAAAGACTATCTTTATATAGAACGACGCAATGAACTCATTTTACAAATTTGATCTACTGTCATGATCAATGATCAATAACATTTAACTGATTGCAAAAGCTGCGTCTCTCTGATTGAGCTCAAAACCTATTTCAGCAAAATGAGAAAATTCCTCCAACTACATGAACAAACATAAAATTGCACATTCACTGACATTGCAGTCATTTAACCCATTGATTACGACTGCACAAGAAAAACAGACCATTCATTGTGTGTTTTTCACTCTGACGATAATAATCGACCATAAATCCAGCACCGGCACCAGCTCTATCACCAGAACAAGGCACCAGCTCCAGCTCCAGCGCTTTCCAGCGCCAATCGAACAAAAAGCCCTCAACTTGGAGCCAAATGCCGCAATCGGACAATAGAACAACAGAACATGCACATGACTGTGCATGGGGTTCAGGAATCAGAGAAACCTGGTGATGGAGAACCTCCCACTGGGGCGGTACGACATTTACAGCCACGAACTGGCTACGATTTACAATTGCCTGCTCCAGCATTGGACCAGTATTACACTATTGCCAATCGTACAGTGGTCTGCTGCCATTGCATATACTCGTAGTCATGCCAGTTCAACTAACCAATGTGACCAACGACCGCCTTGCATTCCGAGGCTAAATCACTTAACGAAGTTGGACTGCGGTCGCAGCCGCTGCTCCACCACCACAATGCTCCGTCTTTTGTGTACGAGTATCAGGTCTAAAAGGAAAATGTCTCTGTCTCGCGTACACCACAGTGTGGACACGACTTCACACCGCCTATTAAGGTGCTATCCGTGGTCTTGATCTATAGACATAGTACGATAGCAATGCAATGCCCAGTCATGAGGATCATGGTACTCATACAGTCGAGTTGTACACCATCATGGAGCACCTCATAAACCAGGCGATGGCTGATCTTGTATTATACAATGATCGAGCGCGAGATCTCATGCTGGGCAATTTCCACGGGAAAGTGGATGGGCGCACGCCCGATATCGATCTCACACGCTATTTTTGACGCCCCGGGAAATTGATCCTAAATTGACATGTAAATTTATTTAAGCGTCCGTTTTAGTCGCATTTAATATTCGTTCGTTCGTGTTGTTTTTGTTTTTAACTCACTTAGGGGTTCGAACTGGTGGAACTGTAGCTGGAGTTAGAGTACTTGTTTGTGACGCTGGAATTGACGCTTGCTTGCATGACGTTTAATTGCATCTACCATTTGCTTCGTACTTCGTAGTAGTATGTGGTTTTGACTGATGGCATTATATGAGTACTCGTGTTCGTACTTCTCCCCTTAGATACATAGATAATGGTTAGATGCAGATTATTATGCGCAGATTTAACGAGTTTCTAGGAGTGTACCAATCGTTTTGATAATATGAGATGATTGGACTGGGAAGATAAGTAATAGTATTCACAATTCGGTGAAATATTTTTCACTTGGCCCTTAATCCAAAATAGCAGTTCATTTCTGAGTAAATCCTCTGAGATACCTAAAGAATGTTGAAACAGAACTTTGGACCAGCGGACTTGTGTGTATTAAGATCTTTAAGTAGGTACTCTTGCTTCTTGCTTCTTGCTTCTTGCTGTTGGTGGATGCGTGTCAGAATCTGGAAGCGTTGAATTGATGCAGCAAGCTGATTGGTCTTGTTCATCTAGCTGGCATCTGAACACTCATTTAGCCTTGAGATGGAGGAGTAGTCAGAATTCTTAATATTCCTTTGAGATATTGTGGTATGTTTTGCTTAAATTTCCGGCCGAACTGGTATTTTACTCGCTTAAAAAAGGCATTGCCATCATTCCCGTCTTATTTGAACTATTTTTTATCTTATCCTGACTGCCCCTTTCGAAATCCAGTTGTACCACGCATTTCTTTTTGGTGTGGTACTCTTCATTCGGTAAGTGGTAAAGGATTTAATTTCAAGGAGCTGTCTATGATCAGTAGGCATCTAAGAGGTGACCAGATAAGAACGATAGGTGAAAATAATAAATTAAAACAACAACGATGTGAGATATAAAATTTATTCCGGGTTTATTTTGGAGCTACGTTCATGCCATTATTCGTCGGTCCAATTTTTAATGGCTCGGTCCAATATGTGCGGCGTTATTCCGGCAATAGCGTGTCGAATGTTGGGCTCGACCTCATCCAATGTGCTTGGCTTGTTACCGTAGACTATGAATTTGACGTAGCCCCAGAGAAAGTAATCGAGTGGTGTCAAATCGCATGGTCTCTGCGGCCAATTGATGAACGGTCGCTGTGAGATGACCCAGTCGCCGAATTTCTCATTCACAACTTCACAACAACGTAGCTTGTATGACATGTAGCGCAGTCTTGTTAGAACCACAGCTCAGGTATATCCATGTTGTCGAACTCTGACCACAGAATGTCTGTTAACATCGCTCTATACCTGAGACTATTGACGGTAACGGTGTCCCCTTCCTCATTTTGAAAGAAATAAGGTCCGAAGATGTCGCCATGTCATAAACCCCACCAAACAATCAACCTTTGTGGAAACATTGATGCTTAGCCGAACACTTATGGATTGTGTTTGCTCCAATAATGGCAAGTTTTTTTTTTTTTTTTAAAGGACTTAACACTCAAGTGGGTATGAATAACCTTATAATGCCTCAGCATGTGTTAAGTTTTTTGGAAGGTGGGATAGAGAGAAAGAAAGATGTTTGGTCTCAGTGGTTATTTCGCTCCATGGTGACATCCAACATTTAATGGGGAGACTAAATTCTTAGTGGAAGTTGGCTTAATGTTGATTTCTAGTCATCTACTCGTCTTACTTGATTTTCATTAACTGAAAAAATGGATGATATGTCTTTCGTGCGAGGCTTGGATTCGAACACCGAACCTTCCGATTTGGAAGCCAGTCCACTACCACTTGAGCCACGGCCACGGCTTGTTGGCATAGCCGCGGAGCCAAAAATGGGCCTTGTCCGAGAAGATAATTTTTTGGCCAAAATCCGGATGTCCGGCCAACATATCTATTGTCGTCCGGCTTCAATTCTCGGGTCAGCATAATCTTATACGGATACAGGCCCAAATGCAACCGCAAGGTAAGCCGGGTTGACTCTCTGGCGATGCCGAATTCAGCTGATTGGCGCCGAATCGACATTTCTGGGTCTTCTTCGATACTATCTGCTACAACGGCTATGTTTTCTTCAATTCGCACCAATCTCTATCTGGTTGATGGCTTAAGATCCAAAAGAGTGTACTCGCGCTCAAACTTTTCTACAGTGCGACGAATTGCCTGCACACTGAAGCAACGATGACGACCGACCCTACGGAAAAATTCACGTTGCGTATTTACATTTTACAACTGAGTCGGAATTTCGATAATACTATATTTTTAATAATTTCCGCACATTCAGCAAGTATAAAACGATGCAAGAGGAAATGACAAACATAACAATTGAAAAAACTGTCATTGCTATCTAGTCACACGTTACATCGATATCGAGGAAACACAACTACTAAATCCTAAAGAATCCGCTCCAATTAACTTGCTCATGTTGTCATTCGGTTCAGCCAGGAATATTTTCTCTAACTCGTGCTCGGTGCACGAAAAATTATTTATCAGTGGATCGACGAAGGAGAGCGCATCGCCAATGTGTTCACCTTCTTCTTAGAAGTAAAAAACAAGTCCAGCGTCTTGGGTGCTTAAGTATCTACTTGAGATATTCATGTGGGGTCATTATGAAACTGGGTTAATCTGGTGTCTGCAGCAGAATTTTGCATATGGCCTGCAAAAATAAATTCAGTATAAAGATACAGATGCAAAATTAAACGTATAGAGCCAGACAGCGCATCAAACTCATCAAAGCAATATAGCTTGGGGCTTCTGTATGTAAAGCAGTAGTGGATAATTTGCTTAAAGAGAATTTTAACCACACGAAGTTAGTTTATTTTTTTAGTTTTATATGACTTTTATTTTCATGATCAGTTCATTACATTATTTAAATATATTCCAAGTCTATTGTGGTTTTGCCTATGGCCGTCTACCAGACTGACAATAATTTAAGATTTTTTAAATCTTAAAAATCTTCTTCAACTATACATTTTCTATAATGAAGTGCATGTATGCAGTAGTTGTAAAATGTTGTAGATCTCACCCACGATCTCCATTCAAAATTGTAGTTGCATCATCTGGTCCTATAGTAGGCGAATTAAAGAATTTTATTCGAATTCCCCTCGGATTTTAACGTTGCAAAGATGGCACAAGATAGGTAGATCTAGATGGTGGGGAATGAAACTGAAATTCAGTAGCTCTTCTATGATTTTAAATATTAAATTTATCTTCACTGTTGAATTTCAGTTAACAAAGTACGTATTTTCTACTAGATTGTATTTCAGTCTACTGTAGTAGCTTCTATATTGATCTACTTTGTATTGAGCTTACTTTTTAGACATTCATATTGCTCATCATGTTTTCTCCACATTCTGATGCAAGATGTTGCTCTGTTTTTTATAACACTCTTGAGTATAATTTTTGGTAGTCTATTAGTCAAAATGCTGCCTCAGATCTTCCAAAAATATAGGTGGTACACCAGTCTTAGTTTGAAGTATATTATTAGCGGTTGAACTTGGTAACCTGAAACTTCTCAACTTCAGCAACGGAGCAGTATCGCCAGACTTTCGCTCCATATAAAACTGAACTGAAACTGTGGTTGAGCGGAAAAGTTTTTCCTTTAAGCTATGTCTCACGTACTTATTACTTATGGACAGTTTCCATACAGAAGAAATTGCTCATTTGGCTTCAGAAAATTTGGCTTTTAGATATTTCTTCATATTTAAGTTCGAGGACACCAATATTCCTAGGTATTTGTACTCACGGACAATTTCAAACATTTCTTCTTGATATGTCTACCTATCTCTTTGTGTGTATCTGCCACCACCACCTCTGAACACCATAACCTTCGACTTATTCGACTCATACTCAGGTTCCAACATTTACGCTGAGTAAACGCTGAGCCTATTCATTATAAGTTGAACACTATCGACCGTATCGGAAAGGAAAGCGATATGCCCCTTGGCGATAAGAAGCCGAGACGACTCTATTATGAGATGGTTCAGGCAGAACGTCGAGCTCCGCCAACTAAATGCAGTAGGACCCATTACATCGACTCATACATCCGTCGACCGCCAAGCCCAAAACTCACCTTCTGCATCATCCGAAGCCGCTGAATAAAAAGAGCCCGCCACATCGATTCACGAACTAACTCGCTATTAAAATCGTTTTTCGCTATAACCAGCAATCAACCGTCCCCGCAACTCACCGATCGGAACGCACCTTTCTCTGACCTCCTTCAATTTCAACTCAGAAGCAGTCCACCTCATAGAGACGAACGCCAGAAAAGTTGACCGCTGCACGACAAGAAATCGAATTGTTCATGCGCGCAGAGATGTTCCGACCGTCAAAGTTAAATTGGTCGAGTCCGCTCCACATGGCCTCTAAAGCGGACGTACCTCCAATACTTCGCCAGCGTCCTGGGAGGTAAGTCTGCTTTCTCAAAAATAGATTTGCAAGAAGCTTTTCACCAGGTTTCGATTAATCCAGACGATGTGCCTAAGACCGCCATCACCACGCCCTTTAGCCTGTTCGAATTCACCCACATGAAGTTTGGGCTTTGCAATGCAGCCCAAACCCTTCAGCGGTTGATTCACGAGGTGCTACGGGAGATCGCATCATCAAGCAACACTTAAGTGAAGAGCTAAAGAGTCTCGCAAACCAAAATTTGGCAATCACCGTCGCCTAGTGTGTCGTCGGAGCCGGAGCTTCAATTCCTCGGTCATCTCATCACCGCCGAAGACTTAGTTCCTCTTCCACCTCGAGTATATCAAATGTATTAAGCGACCATATACCGTAAAAAGGCTGAAAGGATTTATCGCCACGATCAACTTCTGTCTTAAGTTCATTCCTCATGCAGCCGCCGCTCAAATACCGCTGTTAGCAATGGTCCCAGGCAATCGGAACAACGATAAAGCTGGGCATAGTCTACGGTAGAAACCTTCGTTAACTGCCGCCAACTTCTCGTCCAAGCAGTACGTCTGTCGCACCCCGTAACAGAGTTAAAACTTGTAGCGGATGCATCGAACGTAGCAGTAGGTGCCGCTCTCCACCATATAATCAACAACGTACCAGAGCCACTGGGCTACTTTTCAAAATATTCTCCTCAACGCAACAACGTTATTCCACGTACAGTAGAACTCACTTGGCAGTACGCCATTTTTCGGACTTGCTCATATTCGCCTTCAAACAACGACTAGAGAAATCGTCGCCGCGACAAACGAATTACCTGCAGTTCATCAGCGAATTTACCACCAATATACCAAGGGAGGAGATAACCACGCAGCTGATTTGTTGTCGCTGAAAGCGTAAGGCAGGATTTCTATGAGAAACTTGCAATATCGCAGAAAGATGAAACGGAACTTCAACAGCTACTCGAAGGTAACCCTATGCACTCGATGCAACTAACATTGCTTTCCTTCCCTTATCTAAACAATTCTATTTATTGCGATGTGTCGCACAACCGAGTCCGACAGTTCATCCTGAAGTATCTACGCAAGGTGTTCTTTCGCTCCCAGGTAGCCGGGCCTCATAGCGCCTTATGCCCGAACGTTTCATCTGGCTTAACATTCGCCAACATTGCTCTAAATTCGACAAAACATGCATTCCGTGCCAGCAGACAAAAGTACATCGCCACTCGAGAACCGAGCTCCACCGACGAGCGATTCGCTAACAACAACATCGACATCTTAGGACCATTCTCACCCTCCGAGAGGTACCGCTACGTCTTGACGTAGCTACACTAGAGAGCTAGAAGCATTCCCAATGATTGACATGTCCGCGGTCAATTGTGCAAGGGCCCTTACCAACGGCTGGATCGCTCGCTTCGGATCCCCCTTGCAAATCACATCGGATCAAGGAAGGCAATTCACCTCTTGCGTCTTTACGGAACTATGTATGTTGCTCGTAGTAAACCACATAATAACGACCTCGTATCACCCACAGTCAAACGAAATCATCGACCTCATTCATCGGACGCGGGAATCAACTGCAACGACCCACGGAATGGGTCAAGCGCCTGCCACTCATACTGCTCGGTCTCCGAGCAATTCTGAAGGAAGACATTAACGCCACCCTAGCGGAGTTAGTATACGGCATAACCCTTAGGCTCCCGACCGATTTGCTGGCGTTGAAAAGTTTTCTGCAAGTGTTTCTAAGCAGTCCCAATGCTGATGTCCACCAATGTGGTTTTTTCTTGCCTCTAGATTGAATAAGAGGGCAGGAAGCGGCCATAGAGTGATTAAGAGCCAGAGTGAATTCCTGACTTTCATATCAAGCTCATTAGTGTCTCGCGGGGGACTTGATAGTGCAAAGGATAGCGTTTCTGACGGTATTCCTCTGTATTTTGGCCAATCAGTTTTCAGGTAGTCCCGGAATGCTGGTTGGCTGGGGGGACCATCACTCAGGCTGAATTGAATGTATCTGTGGTCTGAAAAGTGTTCAGACGATTCCATCCAGTTCGTTAGCATTTGAGTGATGTTGTCGGAGGCAAGAGTGATATCTAGCACTTCCTGTGGGTTTCTAGTTATAAAAGTGGGCTCATTGCCAATGTTGCAAATAAAGAGGTTAGTACTTATAATATAGTCAAAAAGTGACTCACCTCCATTATTGATGTCGGTACTCCTCCATACCGTGTGATGAGGGTTAGCGTCGCATCCGATGATAAGGCCAGTTTTTTACCTTCCAGCCTGCAGTACCACCCTTTCTAGGTTATCACCAGGGAGGGGGCCCACATTATCCTGGCCAAGGTATGCCGATGCCAGCCAGTAGGAGCCTTTGGCAGTCTCTAGTCTGGCAACGGCTAAATCGGGGTCGCTGAGATGAGGAAGTAAATATGCATTAAGGCTACGTTTAACTGATATACAAGTTTTGATCTTACGTTTGTTTCTTCAATAGAGCGGAGTGTATACGGGTGGCCTAAGTCCACGAACCACGCCTTTTGCAATCCGTGGTGCTTGGATTAAGATGATGTCTTCTGCGTTTTTTGAAAGACGCATAAGCCTTTTTTGGGTGATGGAGATTAATCTGGGGAGAATAGCCTCCACCGCGGTGCTGTGTAGGTCTTCCGATTCTGTAGATGTGTCCAAGAGCTCATCTTCTTCCTCCGATCGTATAGGACTTCTTTTTGCTTCATCATCGGTTTACGTTTCCGACAGGGTGTCAGAAGGGGAGACCGAAGGCTTAATTGTCACCTTGGATAGATTGGAGACGTCGCTATCCATTCCTGGAAAGGATATCGACGCTTCAAGGTTCATTCTTACTGACACCGGTATTTGTTTGATCATCGCCATTATACGGTCTACAGAAATACTCTGTCCAAATCCTCAGTATCGACTGCGACTCTACTACTATGTTCCCTTGTTCGCCTCTACAGGCTTTGGTTTGATATTTGTGTCGTTTGCATGTTATTTTTACCTTTTGATTCGTTTCCCCTTTTGATCGTAGAGCTAGTGAGGAGCTCTAGTCCTTCTATTCAGAGTCGCTTTGTATGCATATTGCTTAGCTGCTATGCTTGCTGGCACCCGGCATCAAACTAGAGGTTTCATTCTGGTGGCCGAGTGAAACTCAGCAATGTTACAATGTTGCCACTTGTCTTCGATACTTGATGTTGGCTGCATAGGACCTTTTAAGAGATTAAGGGAGACTCGACTTGCGATTGCAGCCGTCCAACGTCGAACTTTCTCCAGTATTAGCTTGCCTTTGCGATGTTCGGGATATTCCCAACCGTACCTTGACTACAACAAGTGGTCCGAGTGGATGTTGGCCCCTCGGAACGTTCGGACATCCATAATACTGGCAGTGCGGCCAATCTGATTGACGGTTGATTGATCAGCTGTTCTCCAAGTCCTTATGTGAATATCGAGATGTGGGAACAGCGTGCTGGCTAATTTCGGTTGTAGTGTCGGGCAGGCTATTAATTCTGACAGTACTATCAAAGATGCCCTCTCTTTCCAGCTTTGCATTACAATCGCCAATGACAATTTACTGTCATAGCTAGGGCATTGCTCGTAGGTATTGTTCAAGAGCTGGTAGAAGCTATCTTTGGTGTCGTCATCTTTCTTCTCTGCAGGGGCGTGCGCACATATAAGGCTATTGTTGGCAATTTTAGCCTTCATACGAATTCTTACCTAAGTCTGCCTCTTCCAACAAATCCGCATCTAAATATGCGCTGATTTTGTGTTTACTCGGCTATTTTTCACTCAAGATTAGAATTCGGAATTAGTTGTTAGGGGACAATCCACCTGTCGAAGCAACAGTCACTTACTAGATGGAGTGAAAAGTGACCTCGAATACGAAAGAAAAATATGTGATGCACACTGCATAGCTAAATGTTATTTAAAAGGTTGAGGATTCTTCCCGTTAGACAACTACGAGTATACTATTTTAAAGGTTCGATTATTTTCTTTATAAAAAATGGTAATTTGCGTAGCAATGATCGGATCTTGATTAGAATTCCTTCTTTCAACACAACTTATTACTGACACTTTTACTCTATTGTTTCCTGTAAGCTTTGTAATAACTTTCCTGAAAATATTAATGGTTTAAGAAATATGTATGTCTGTATTTAAAAAAAAAAACAGTAAAAGCCTGTCCTCTTAATCACGACTGCAAACAAATTGAAATCTTGTTGTCCAACTTTGCGTAATTGTATTTCAATATTTGTGTTAATTATTTTATATAAATTTATTAAAAGCGTTTTTTCATATGAAACATTGCTCGGGAGAGGGTCCAAAGAAACAGCGATTGGCATGCGTTATTCTTCGTTTAATTTCTGAAGAGATATCGTTTTCACATGTTAAAGCATATCCGAGGTAGACAAAGTGATTGTGACATTCTAGCCGATTCGTCGATGTTGAATGTCCCTTCTAGTTGACAGGATATACGAGGGTTGTCTGAAAAGTTTTCGACCGAACAATTATACAAGACATTTTTTCTCAAATTTTTTTTTTATTTTTCTACATAGTCTCCTTGTAACTCTACGCACTTCTCCCAGCGATGCTCCCGATGTACCTACTTGGCGTTTTTCTCTGCAAAATAATTGTTCACGAAGGTGATTGCCTCCTCATTTGACGAAAATCTCTGTCCTCCGAGCGCCGTTTTTACGAGTAGATAAGGGAACAAAAAGAAGTCGCCTGTGGCTAGATCTGGTGAATAAGGCGGATGGTCAAGCAGTTCAAACCGTAATTCATGGATTTCCGCCATGGCAACCGCTGAGGTGTGAGACGGCGCGTTGTCTTGGTGAAACAGGATTTTCTTTTTCTGCAAATATGGCCGTTTTTCCGCAATTTCTGCCTCCAGCTTGGCAAGTAATGACGCGTAGTATGCTCCTGTAATGGTTTTTCCTTTTTGAAGATAATCGATTAAGATAACTCCTTTACTATCCCAAAAAACAATCGCCATCACTTTCCCAGCCGAAAAAACAGTTTTTGCTTTTTTTGGAGCCGGCTCGCCCTTTGCAGTCCACTGTTTTGACTGAATTTTTGTTTCGAGCTTATAATGGTGTATCCA
Organism: Volucella zonaria; assembly: GCA_963966105.1. Taxonomy (NCBI): domain Eukaryota; kingdom Metazoa; phylum Arthropoda; class Insecta; order Diptera; family Syrphidae; genus Volucella; species Volucella zonaria. The sequence goes on along the minus strand of OZ014530.1, from coordinate 312,839,156 downwards.
AGTTTCATTTACTGTAATTAATCGGAGCCAAAACTTGGGTTTATTGCACCTAAACTGCGCCAACAGAGCGTTGGAAATGTTCATTCGAACACGTTTTTGGTCTAACGTAAGCAAATGCGGCACCCAACGGGCCGCCTAAATCTTGATTTAATATGTAACAAGCACGTTCTTTGGACACTTTCATAACCTCTACTATCTCTCTCACCTTAATTCGGCGGTCGTCTAACACCATTTGGTGAACTTTAGCAATGTTATCGTCAGTGGTTGCAGTTTTTGGACGTCCGGAACGTTCATCATCTCTCAAGCTCTTACGGCCACGTTTAAATTCAGCTGCCCAAAATTTCACTGTGGTAAATGATGGTGCAGAGTCACCATACACAGAGTCCAACTCATTGCCTTTCAAAATCAAGAATTTACGAGTAATAACAGCTCGATACTCAATTTTTTCCATTTTCACAAAAAACACTCACATCGACTCACTCAAACGACTATAAACTAAAAACTGCGCATCCAAAATGATTGGAATTTCGGTAAGTAACTGTCAAATGATGCACAACTAGCATTCACTAGCTTTTATTGACGAGTGCCGCTATCTCTACGTTGCGGTCGGAAACTTTTCAGACTACCCTCGTACTTTGTTTTGCCCTCGTTTACCGCTAGACTCATTTTGGCCGCTTCTGTTCCTATACCCGCAAACGCACCAGTGACAGTTCGCTGTGTTCTACCAATAATAACAATATTGTCGGCGTATGTAAGCAATTGAACAGACTTTTGAAAGATGGTATCTCGTGTGCTGGCTTGTGAGTTTTGCACAACTCTGTATGATGTTGAAGAAGTCGCACGATAGCGCGTCGCCTTGCCTAAACCCATTTTTGACATCAAAGGTCCCGGTTAGATCGTTACCGACCTTGATGTAGCAACAAGTTTTCTCCATCGTCATCCTACACAAGCGGACAAGTTTGACAGGGATGCCAAAATATGGTTCTATATAACTCGTCACTGTACATGCTGTCATATGTGGCTTTAAAATCGATGATCTTCTTGGGTTTTCTCCAGGATCTGCCGTGGTCTGAATATTTGGTCAATTGTGGACTTACCGGGCCTAAAACCGCACTACTAGAGTTCAATCAGATCGTTGACAAATGATCTCAGGCGTCCGCACAATACGGCAGACAAGATCTTATACGCGATGTTTAGGAGACTGATACCTCTGTAGTTGGCCAAGTTTAGAGGGTCTCTTTTCTTTTGAACCGGACAAGCGATGCTTAAGTTCCATTCATCATCCGACTAAATCTTGAAAATACGTTGGGGTATGCTCTCCCCCAAGTCTCCTGCTGCCTTAAATAGTTCAGCGGGTAGGCCATTCGGCCCGGCACCCTTGTTCGACTTCAGTTTACATATTGCAATCTTCACCTCATTTTGGTGGGGTGGACGGAATTCTTGACTTGCATTGTCACTACTGAATGATTGGCTTTGCCTGACAGCGAAATTTGTGTCGTCATCGCCGTTTAGCTGTGTACAGAAATGGTTTTTCCATATCCTCAGCACCGGCTGCGACCCAACTACAAGGTTTCCTTGTTCATCTCTACAGGTTTCCGTTTGGGTCTTATTATCCTGAAAGGTTCTTTTTACCTTTTAGTAGAACTTCCGAACCTTATTCTTGGAGTGGCACCTCTCTATTTCCTCGATCGCACGCTTCTCATGTTCTTTCTTTTTTCTCCGAAGAAGCCGATGTTCTTTCCCCCTCTTTTGATCGTAGAGCGCACGAGCCTGTTTTCTATTTCTACGCAAAACACTTTGTCAGTCATAGTTGTAGTAATTCATTTTGTTAATCTGAGAATAATGAAATAAATAAATGAAATGATCAACCAGGGTTGTACCTCTTTACAGTCTAAACCTGTACAGCTGTGCAGTAAACCCGAATATCTGGGTGACCAAGTACACAGAAAATGTGGATTTAAAAGAGCTCAAGGACCTTACAGCTGTTTAGCGGTCGGTGTAAAAGAAAAAAACATTTATAAAGTATCACATTCTACTTACGCCAACAAAGAGCCTCCTTAATGGACAAAATCTCCGCAAGAAATACGCCAAATCTCCCCTTTAAGTACCAAATTATAGAAAACTGATTCTGGCAAGCTACAGTTCAGTAACAATTAGACAGCTCCCCTTTGGCTGTCGATATACTATGTAATGGATTAAGATTTTCTATTATGCCTGATCCAGGCCAAATTAATATCGCGAAACTAGTGAAGAGAATTTTCTGATGAATTATACAAATTTAAATGCCTTAAACTCCTACGATAAAACCACATAACAGACCATCGATTTTTTTTCTGGGTGTTTGACATAAACAAATATTATAGATACATCAACCCACACAAAGCACATATCCCCAAAGACCTCAAGCTTAGTTCGAAGAACTTCATAAATATCAAGTGGTTCCAAGCAGCATGTTTCATCACAACACTTGTACTAGGTGAAAATTTGTGTGTCAACCCAGCGCCCACTTCCATGATTCAGCTTTAGTCCATGCAAAATCACATGCCCATCCATTACCGGATTAACCCATCATCAGTGGTGGAGCCATTTCGCATTTATATTTGCATATACTCGTTCATATGTACATTCATTTGTAGCCTGCCATTCAGGGTCACACTCCGACGCAGACAATCCGATATTGCCAAATTAATTTCCCTATTCACAATGTCCCATCGTATGGTCAACTAAAGCCTCAGAGAAACCACAATGAGGTGACAACCCCAGTACCATATCTTTCACCGCCATCGGGTCAAATTAATTTCTCGCCATATTCCCCCAAGCTACAGTCTTTGACACTTATTTAAACACACATGTAATCGCACCTCAACAGAGTCGGTATCTGCAAATTCCAAATCTACTTAGAGCCGTGCGGATTCCTTAATTCGAGCTCCAACTCCAGCTACAGCTCCATCTCCAACTACAGCTCTGTCTGTTTATGACCTGCTGCCGATACGTACGCTGCTGATCATAAAACATGACACGGATACTGGCGAGCAACATAAAAACACACCAATGAGATGCTAAGTAAATGAAGTGGCACATCGCAAAGCAGAACGAGGTCTCCGTCAACCCGTTGAACGTCCATGTCCATGCCCAATCGCCAGAAAAATGTTGGGTCCTCTGCCGGTCGGTCCCTTCTCACTCTCATTCCGCAGCTATGCTAAAGAAATCGATGCCGTATCGAATAATTTTGAATAGCTAAGCAGGAGATGATCGATGAGGTCTTTATGGTTACACCGATATGTGCTAATGACGGACATTATTCACTTTAATTTTCAGCTAATCCCAAACATTCGTGCGCTTCGCATTCTGGTGTCGCTATGTAGTAGGACTCATAGCCATGGTCATAGTCGTGCTTGTAGTCGTGGTTGTGAACCCTCTTCAATACAGAGGAATCTCATCATCGATCGGAATGACAACAAAACAACAAGACAACAATGGCCCGAGCAAATTTATCATCTTAAATTGATTATGATTGAATTATGATTCTCGAACACAAATCTAACAGATAAAGGAGAACGAAAAACCGGCAACGGCATCCACTGGGTCTGAGCCAAAGAGAGGCACAGCTCCAGGTAGAAAGACTCGTATCTTTTCAGTTGTAGTCTTCGAGAACCAAGCGACTTTTTGTGCTATTGTTGTTAGACTGCCAAAGAATTTGCATTTTCTTTTCTATTCTCTGTTACTGAAATGAATCAAGGGACGAGGGGTCTCAGGTAGCTTTCGATGCAATCAACTTCTATTATTATCTAGAAGTCAATTCGGAGTTGCAATTTATCTTTATCTTCGTTTCAGCGGAGCTGCTGACCCATTTTTCACACTCAATCAATTCAAATGGAATTAGTGAGCAGTTACGGTGCTTTAACGCCACCTTAATTGAAGAGTTTAGCTAATTAAATTGATTAGCTCCATTCAATCGGGTTAAGGAAGTTCTTTAAATCGATTTTGGATGGAGGTCTTTTGTGTCAGAATAACTGTGAATACATAAGTATCTGCTGGCGGCGTGCTTCAGAGAATTGACCGGGTTTTTTGATTAAGTTTGCTTTATTTAACTATCTTGTGCAGCCGGTGTATCTTATCAATATAAGTGAAGAAAACTAAGTGGGAAAGTTTAGGATTTCCAACCGAAAAGTGTGAGTTTAACTTTAGAAACTTGTTTTCATGTTTGCGAACCAGTCTGTGCTTTTAAAGAAAATTAGTTGGTCCTTATTTTATATGGCTGATCACTGTGGGTCATATATGTCCTTTATCTTTGGAAAACTCTTACCAAACCTAGAATCGCCGTTTGCAAGGATGACAAGATAAACTAGACATTCGCTAAGTATAGCGTCAATAACGTAGTATCAGCTGAAATAGAATTATCTGCATTAAGCGAGACTTCTTCTCAGCAGATATTAAGTCTAGATTGGGAAAGGAGGAGAAGTGCTGAATCTGACCGTGTAAATATAGCTTAACTTTTCGACATGCCCAAGTACAAGTGGCTAGACAAAGTGCAGTACGGCAGAGGAACTCACAAGCTTTTGACGACCCCAGCAGACGAAAAACTGGCAAGTAGGTTCCGCTATGTACGTGAAATGTTCGAATCCTTACCCAACCAAACGCAGTCAAAAAGTTAGTTAAGGCTTGCATGACTATAAAGTGGATATCAATGCTATCCAAAATGAGCCCGGTCCACAAATTGTTGGCATCATATATTTTTCTTAAGTTTCAAGCATCTGGGATAACACATGACTATATGCAGTTCACATCCAGGCTAAATATTTTGTCAACTAAATCATCATTGCGTCTATGAACTCCGCGACCAGATATCCAAGTACTGTCCTAGGCACGGTGTTAAAATCATTTTTGAGGATTTGAACAACAGATTTTAAGAAAGGGCTCTTTTGCGGCAAAGTTGAAAATGCGTACGGTTCAAGAACCCAGGACGACTGAGGACAGCAGAAGTACTGTGAAGAAATTTGACGTCGAATAGCTACAAGTTCGCCACCTTCAAATGTAAGTAACCGGTAGCGACGTTGTAAGCATTGCATCCAAGATGACGCTTCTTCTGTTTCACCGACTACCAAACGAAACCCTTGAGTTGCTTGCAAACTTTATTAGAAAATGAGAGCATAGTATTATTGAGTTCGTAGAAAGAAGAAAAGAAGAGCTCGATTGAAGCCATGCAGAGGTGCTACTGCAAACATGATATTTGTGATGAAATAACAAACACACAATCCCGAACAGAACAATGCTAGTGAAAAAGCCACTGATTGTGTATGCTGACTGCGCCCAGTATATAATGACAAGTGTGGCGTTCTTTTCCCACTTTGATAGCACTGCTCAGCGCGCTGAATAGTTTTAACGTCCATGCACGAGCACAAGCAATCCTCTCAAAATTAGAGTTGTTTTCTTTACGAGAAGGAGGAATCTAAGATCTGTGACTCATCTAGTGCTTAAAGGCATCGCCATTCAATTCTCCAAAGAAGCTAAATATTTGTCTGTCGTTCTGGATAACAAGCTTCTATGGATGAAACCTGTTACGTCAAAAGTCTCTAAGGTGCTGTCGGCCTTCTGACAGTGCAAATGAGCTGTCGGTAAAACATCGGGCCTGTCCTTTGGATCTACACTGCTATGATCAGGCTAATTATATCCTATGAGTCAGTTATTTGGTAGAACAAGCTCTCACGGAAATACGTTGTTGCTGCTTTTACCAGACCCCAAAGAATGGTCTGTCTTGGGTGCATAGGGCTCTCCTTAACATTGCAGAATCTTATCCCCCTTGATATTCTTATCTGGAACTGCACTCTTGAAGCCACCTTCGGTTTAAAATAAAGTGGTCTTTGGTACAATACAACCCACACTGGAGCTTTGATGCGCTTACTATCTTAGGACTCTGGTCTTATGGACATGACGGCTGATGACACCAGAACTCCTTTTACCGAAAAAATACGAAATCGACTTTCCCTGTGCCAAAACCGATCTAGGATGCGGCCCTGGTTTCTTCCTGGAGGACGACAATGTCTTCTTTAGGTAAACTTCTGTCTTCCAAGCAAAGATATACGCAATCCTAATGCAACGAACTACATATATTGTGAAGAATTAGTGAGAGGTGGCGAAGCATTTGCATCTGTAGCAACAGTCGCGATGCGCTTAGAGACTTGTTGAACCCTCTTACGACTTCCAAGCTAGTTCGCCCGCGCAGTGTGCAATCCTTTTAAGGGTACCCAAATCCTTTACCACGCGCATATTATAAAAAAAAAGAAGCTAGTTTGACAGTTCAAGACTGCACTGAACACAGTCGGAAGGCCAAGTTCACTGAGTATCGTCTAGGTTCCAGGTCACAATGAGATCAAGGGAAGTGAAATGAACTTACTGGCACAGGGCTTCCATTAACAATTGGGATTTCATATGAGCACCAAACGAATGCTTCCTGACGTCGGCGGCGGCGGCCTACCTGGTGTCATAATTGATACAACTTCCCGCAATGCTTACTATGTGAATGTCCGGTTTACGCTCGCATCAGGCTGCAGGTATTCAGTGTTGACGTGGTGGATGCTGATACTGTAGCCACTTTATTACTGAAGCGCTACTCGTCTTTCATCGAAAGACTGGCGAATTCAATAAAAGGAACTGTTCCGACAAAAAAAAATCGTCCGTATGAGCAAGCTTTTCATCGAACTATTGATGAAATAAAGTCCACATACATGCCACTGGTTGAATATTGTCAACCAGTGCGATGATGAAATAGTAACACAACGCTAGTGGCGTCGTCGTTCATTATTCTTTTTTATTAGGTCGCAGTTCCGAACCGTGGTCAATGAAAATTTCTTTCAGACAATGGCTTGGTTAGACTATATTTGATTAGAGTGGTCCTCGTTGAGGAATAATAAGGCTAATTCCAGCCCGTTGTTATAACACTGGCAGAGCGTGGGAGAAAGATGCCTTAGCTACTCCAGCAACCAAAGGGATCTCTTATTAAATTTGTCAAGATAGAGCAGACATTATTTAGAGCAGCGACCAAAAGTTTTCATTTATAACTCTACGGTTGAGAATGAAGTTAGTCAAGCTAAGAACAGAGTCATTTATGTCAACGTGTTTGAAAGCTTCCGTGATATCAAGTCCGCTACCATTATACAATCCTTAAGTTTTTTTCTTGTAAATTAGAATGTTTTGTCACTTACATAGTTCAGTTGCTACTTAACTCACGGAGAAGTCTCGGTCTTTCTTTTAACGCAACCCGGCCCTTTTGTTCACTCTGAATGTATTTTTTATTTTATGGTGCCGAAACCCGGGACGAGAGACGTCGAGTATAAGTTTTGTTTACCGAATAACGATTGTATCGGAATGGAATTATCCGCGCGGTCTGCGCGTAACGAATATCGTTAAAAGCGCCTCCGAGTTTCTTGACTCTGAAAAATAGAAACCGACCTGTGAAGATTGCTACGAGGAGATAGAAGACCAGCTTTTGTCATTTATACAGCGTTTAACGGCTGCTAACGATTGTCTTAATACGGCAAACCATGAAGTAAAGACCAAAAATCTCATCAAGATCGACGATCTAGACAAAGATCTAGAAAAAGCGGCTGAGTATCAAGACATGGCCATTGGCGTGCTATCCTGTTTGAATTCACGGCTACGCAAATTGCAGGCAAAGCAAGCCCCAGCGCCAGCACCAACGAATTCGGAACATACGTGCCTCAACGCATCTATCGTGGGTGGTTCACACAGGCTCCCCAAGCTCCCGCTTAAGAAATTCGATGGTAGTTTCCAAGAGTGGTTGCCCTTTTGGGAGCAGTACCGCGCTGCAGTGCATGAAGCTATCTTGCGTCAGTATTGTTGGGGAACGCAAAGAAGGTGATTGCGGAATTTACTGCTTCGGGTAAGTGCTACGAAGCAGCGGTCTCTCTTTTACAAGAGCAGTTTGGTGATACCGAATGCTTAGTTGACAAAAATATGCAGCAGTTGCTTTCACTTCGCCCAATACATTCAAAAACAGATGCTGCAGGTCTGCATAATCTCTACAATTCAATTTCGTCTAGCTGTCGCACTCTCACTGCTCTACAAATACCCACGCACCAGTATAATACGAGGGCGGGTCAATAAGTCCGTGACTTTTGGATTAAAACACTGATTTTTTGATAAAAAAATAATTTTATTTTTCAACGTAGTCTCCCTTGAGCTCTATACACTTTGTCCAACGCTTCTCCAATTTTTTTATCCCTTCCAAAAAAAATGATTTGTCGAGGTCCTCAAAATGACGAGATGACTTCATCATTGGAGTCAAATCTTTTTCCACCAAGCCATTTCTTCAGGTTTGCGAACAAGAAGTAGTCGCTCGGAGCCAAATCTGGAGAATAGGGTGGATGAGGGAGCAATTCATAGCCCAATTCATGGATTTTTGCCATGGCAACTGCACATGTGTGCACCCTTGCATTGTCTTGGTGGAAAAGAACTTTTTTCTTGGCCAAATGAGGTCGTTTTTTTTTCAAATCGTCATTGAATCGGTCCAATAAGTTGGCATAATATTCCCCATTGATTGTTCTTCCCTTTTGAAGGTAGTCAATGTGGATTATCCCGCGTGCATCCCAAAAAACAGTCGCCATAACTTTATTGGCTGACAAACCCACCTTGGCCTTCTTTGGCGCCGATTCACCCTTAGAAACCCACTGTTTTGACTGTTGTTTGTTCTCTGGTGTGTTGTGATGGATCCATGTTTCGTCCACGGTTACAAAACGGCGCAAAAACTCCTCCATATTGCGTTTAAACAACGCCAAACCTTCCTGTGAAGTTGTTACACGATTGCGTTTGTGGTCGACTGTGAGCAAACGCGGCACCCATCTTGCGGAAAGCTTTCTCATGCCCAAGTGATCATTCAAAATTGAAACCACTGAGCCATGCGAGATCCCTACGGCTTCCACAATCTCTCGCACTTTCAATCTTCGGTCGGCCAACACCATATCGTGAATTTTTTCGATTGTTTCGGGTGTAGAGACCTCAACTGGGCGTCCAGGAGGTTCGGCATCTTCAGTGCTTGTACGGCCACAACGAAATTCAGTAAACCACTTTTTTACCATTGAAATCGATGGTGCGGGGTCCCCATAGTATTTATCAAGCTTAGCCTTGGTCTCGGTAATGGTTTTTTTTCGCAAGAAATAATGCTTAATAAGCACACGAAATTCACTTTTTTCCATTTTCTCCTCAAATTAGTGAGTAGTCTGATAAAAATAGCTGTCAAACACAAACTAACTGACGCAGCAAGTTTAAATTTTGACAGGAGTCAACTGACAGATGCCTGTTGACAGGAGCAGTGTTGCTGTTTCAGTAAAGAGGTCAGAAATTCAAAAACTCACGGACTTATTGACCCGCCCTCGTATCATGCTCAAGTCCATGTTGCTTCAATGCTTACCGGTTGACTTCGCATCGACTATTTTCGTTTGACTGAGAAAGAGAGTGCTTATGGTGCGTCTGGTGTAATAAGTGAAACGGACGAGGATAGTGCTTCCACACATTCGCTAATTGGGGATGAGCAGGTACACAGCATAATGCAATTTCTAAAAAGGGAAATTGAATCGTTGGAAAAAAGCAGGTAAGAAATCCGTCATCTCCCTCAACTACTAGCAATGCAACCAGTCTAATTTCGGTAAGTGTGAAGAGCATATGTGTATCCTGCGCATCTGACAAGCACGCAACAAAGGAATGTGACAGCAGTTTAACGATTACCGAGAAAAAGGAAATGTTGAGAAAAGGCGGCCGATGTTTTCGGTGCGCAAACCGTGGACATAATTCTTAAAATTGTCGAAGCGCTAAATGGATAACTTGCGCAAAGTGCAAAGGGAAACACCTCGCTTCTTTGTGTGACCCATTATATGTTAATTTAACGAATAGGTCAGTGCCGAACGCTCAAAGTGCACTAAATTTATGTGCATGTAATTCAACGTTACTAAACGCAAATGGCTTTTTCAAGACAGCTCGGGGTATCGCCGCAGCCCCGAAGCAGGAAAGAAAACTACTGATTCGGTTTAACATCGACGGCGGCAGTCAATATTCATATATCCGCCAGGATTTGGCGACAAAGCTTAATCTCACATCTGTAGGCGAAGTAAATTTTTCCATTTGGAAGCAAACAACAATCTCCCTTCAAGAAATATCAGAAGGTAAAGATGTCCATCATTAGCCAGTTTAACAACAAATGGATTCGACTTCTATTGGTCAGCAGCGACAGGCAAACAAAGACGAATTTCTCGTAATTTGAGGGCTGTAGAAACGATCTCCAACCGGCGAAAAAGGAGAGACTGCCCGATGGTAACCCTATGTGCAAAGTCGAATTGAGGAGATACGCCGTCTTGCGTCGGTTGCAGATTGGAGATATTGCAGTGGCAAAGAGAATCCCGCTGATCTTCTTACCAGAGGAGTATCTGCTCAAAACTTTCGAACTTCTGTGATCTTAGGGCCGTAGAATTCACGGACCGTCTTGGCTCGAACATAATAAAAGCTATTCGGACATGAATGTTTCTTCGGCAGCGGACAGCATAGCGCGATTGGCCTTGTTAGTCATCCTTCTCGGACCTACTGGAGCACCACCTGAACCTCTAGTGGTTTATAAAAACTTCAGTTCCTGGATGCGGCTTTTGCGAGTGACAGCTTTTGTTTTCCGCCTCATCAAACTATGCAAACGAGAGGGTGCACCAGTTTTCACCAATAGTTTACCTGCTGTGGAGCTCGAGATCGCCGAACCATATAGGCTGAGGTACATAAAATATGATCTATTTTATAACGAGATTTGTATTTTACAGAAAGGTACCAAAATATCTACAACCTCAAAGATCTTTCAACTGTTCCCTATTTTGGATGAAAATGGACTGATGCGCCTGGGTGGTCGTCTTCAATCTTTACCCGATTCGCCAGATTTTAAGCATCCTCTGATATTGCCACCAAATTCGTACCTCGTTGAACTTCTTGTGGATGATTACCATAGAAGAACCTTACATGGGGGTGTCAATGTCGTCTTATCACAACTCAAAGGGTGTTTCTGGATTGTAAAAGGACGACAGCTAGTGAAAAAACGTTTTAAAAGGTACATTGTTTACAAAAAGCTGTGGGGCAAGCCAGTCTCCCAGCCATTTGGGCCTCTACTAGCCGAAAGATTGACATTGTCAGGGCGTCGACTTTGCTGGCCCGGTTTACTACCTAGATAATTCAACGAGTGAGATGAGCAAGAATTATTTTATGATCTTTACGTGCGCTGCTGTTAGATGTGTGCATCTGGAGCTGGTCACGAGTTTGTCAACCGACAGCTGCCTTATGGGATTTAGGCGATTTATAACTCGAAGAGGTGCTCCATCTACAATCTTCTCCGATAACGCTCGGACATTTCGCAGAGCTGCTTTCGAGATGACTGGTATTGACCGCATTCTCGAGGAAGAAGTTCTCCAAGAGTTTTTGGCAAATAAACGAATAAAGTGGAAGTTCATTGTTGAACGAGCCCCATGGTGGGAAGGATTTTGGGAGCGGCTTATTCGCACGATAAAAAACGTTTTGAAGGTCGTCATAGGGAAGGCGAAACTTACGTACGAGCAGCTTAGAACAGTGATTGCTAAAACAGAAAATATAGTGAACATCCGTCCCCTTACATATGTGTGCAGCTATTCTTCAGATGTCGCTCCTCTTGCCCCGGCTCATTTTCTGTTTGGTCACGGGGAATTTGCCAACATTCAACGAGCTGTAAATGCGTCTAGTGACATTCAGAAGCTTTGGAAACAACGACTTAAATATACAAGTATGCTATGGGTTCGATGGCGCACCGAGTATATGCAGCTTCTGCGCTCATATCACCATATTCAAGGTAATACTCGTATTTCATGTAACGATTTGACTTACAGTACAGAATTTAGCATATTTAAAATCCTATGCTTGCAGCGCAGTTCTTGAAAATCCGTAGCCCACCACTATGAGTGCTTAACCTCTGAAATTTTAACCGCAGGATGAGATGAAGTAAAGGCAAAAATAGGCATGAAATTGAGTTCGTGAAGGTCTAGCTGGGGTATCGGAATGTGGCTTCCGGATCCAACCAGTTTAACATTAGCGATCGTGTTGTGTTTCTCTCAGTTTGTCTTCCGATAATTACAATACATGATAGTGGGTGGCCATCAGTTGTTTGATATGCTTAACTGTAAGTATCGATGGCCAGAGTTTCATCAGACTCTTCCCAATTACATATTGGATTAAGGAGATTATTTGAGAAGGATTAAGCTCACAAACTTATTGGCGTTTATTATTTTAGTATAAAAAGTAGCACTATTACATATATTGCAGTCTAGATGATTAGTATCTACTGAAATTCCATAATGAAATGAATTCCGTAGAGTATGCAAGTCTGTCCACCTGACCAAAAAGTATCTGATTATCGATATGCAAAATTGAAAGCCAAGGCCAAACTTACTTGAAAAAACATGTAAAACAGGAGCAAACACTCAGGAAAAGACCTATCGATACCCGTCAGCTTATCTTTCAACCGTAAAGATCAAGCTAAGATCAAGCCTGTCAATTGCAACTTCCTCAAACTAAGAAACCAAGTCTACATCCTACTGCAAACTACGGTGTCATTAACTTTATCAAAATCAGATAAAAATGAAACGGTTGTCTGAACAAAAAAGCTCTTTGAATGATTTTCGGTTCGGTCTGCATAAACGGAATTTGTGCTTCCAAAGTACGTCAACAACGAATTGTTTAGGTTATGCAGTGACATTGATCTATTCAATAGTATCATATCAGAATTCATTGTATAAATTGAAAAGAACAGGTATAGGGTTACCGACTCTATTAGGAAACCTGCAACGTTTGCTGTAGTCGTAGTCCCGGAGCTAGAGACACATATATCAAGTAAATGAGTATTATGCCACGAGCAAATTCCAATGATGAGAAGAATAGCTTCTATAACTTCTTACATTTTAAATAGTCATAGTCATAAGGTATCTCAATGTCAAAAGTAACATATTCACAGGTTTTGTGAGCTTAAATAATGCTAATCGTTCGCGTTGGTGGCACCGTGCTTGAGAAAGAATCAGCCGAACCTCCTACGGAAAATGATAAATTTTTCATCATTGCTGACCTCTGATCATCCGAGACTGACTGTGTGGGTAGCACGCAATTATTCGGAACACCCAATTCAATACTTAAGTGGTTTAATATCCAGTCATTCAAGGTGTCAGCAACTAAACTCTCACTTGTAAGAAGCGGACGCAATAAACCCTTGTTCCTCAATAAACATTGCGAAAATAAAAATAGGGTATGCGAGCAGGTCCAAGATAACACGGGTTCGCATTTAACGAAGTTATTTAATGTAATACGGTGATTTTTTGAATAGAGTTAGTTAGAGAAAAGAGAAAGAGTGTTAGAGTTAGAGAAAAGATTCCTTAAAGAACCGTATGCCATACAAGAAAGCTAATTGGAAGGGACTTTCTTTAGGGACTTTAACTGGTCGTTATGTTTCCTCGATAACGATGTGGATGCCGCTGCTGATATGATCACTGACACTATTATCTTTGGAATGAGATTCTTTATCCACCATCGGCTGATGAGTATCAAACCAAGAGAAAAGACATGGTACGATTCGAGCTGTAAATAGGCTGTCAGGATTAAAGAAATGTTTTTTCGGTCCTATAGGACCAACCCGACAGAGGAAAGCCGAAAAAATTTCAAACGAGCCAGGAATGACTGCTACGTCATTCTTAAGCGTATGAAATTCCAATACGATCAAAAACTGAGGCAAAAAATACTACAATGTCTTAAAGGCAGTAAAAATTGTTGGTTGTTCTTCAAAAATATTGGAAATTTTGACTCATCCTCCATCCCAACGCTCATTTACAATAACATTCCAGCTGTCAGCCCTTTGGGAAAGGCCAATCTGCTAGCTGCACACTTTGGGTCTAGCTTTGCTTTCGCCTACACTTGAGTGCGTCGAATCTTCAATGGGATGAATCCACAATCGCACTCGTTTTTAAAGAACCAAACATTCACAAATCCGCTGGTGCTTCTCCACTTCTTCTGAAGAGGTGTTCATCCACGGTGGCAAAACCACTGCGTAAGCTTTTTCATCAATCGTACCCTTTACGTTTCATTCTGGGCAAATGGAAAACAGCATTTGTCCAGCCCGTCCCTAAAAAGATGAATCTTCTTCTCTCTCGTCCTACAGACCTATTGCACTTACGTCGCTTCTTTCCAAGGTAATGGAAACGCTGATAAACCGTCAGCGCATTAAATATCTCGAACCACGAAAACTTCTTAATGGCAGCCAGTATGGTTTTCACAGTAATAGGTCCATTGATGATTTGATGGTATGTCTCACCGAAAAGTGGAACCAAAGCGTAATCAATCTGGCGAAAGCAAGATAGTAGCATTTGATATTTCTAAAGCATTTGACAGAGCTTGGCGTCAGGCTCTTTTGTCGAAAACTCATGCTTTTGGCGTCAACGGCTCTCTTCTTTAATGGATTAGAAATTACTTTTCGGAACATTTCAAGTTATATTGGATAGTCTGTCTGACGTTGATATTCGCAAAATTAATGCTGGTGTGTCTCAGGACTCCATTCTGTCTTTTTGATTCTCATCAATGATCTCTTGTCTGCTACTTCTAATCCAATATATTCCTTTGCTGACGACATCTCTCCCTGCTTTTTATATTCAATCCCGAACTCATGTCACTGCTCTTCACCTGTAGAACGGGAACGGCGGCGTCCGTTAAGCTCTCTAAATTACGATATTACATAACATCATAACTAGCCAACAGAGTGGAATTTAATGCTTCCAAAACACAATGCTGTCTACTATCGTTAGAGCCATTGTACACGAATGGCACTTGCATCGTCGAAACCGATAAACTTTCCAGTCTCGGTATGTGTGTCAATGACAACTTACGTTGGAATGACCACACATTCAGGGTCGTCGTTAAAAATGCTGCGAAATATCTGGGTTTCCTCCAGCGATGTAGAAATACTTCACCCGCTCTGATCTTGCTTCAATTTATAAGACATTTATCAGCACAAAATTGGAGTGCAATGCCCACATCTGGCCAGGTGCGCCTAAAACATCTCCGCACCTGCTGCATAGGATTCCCAACCGTGCGTAAAACTCAAACACCGACCCTCTGAAATATCGTGAATGTTTCCTAAGTCGTACAACTCGCTTATGGAATGCCCTGTCAAGCTCTCTATTTCGTGGTCGTTATAACCCGCAAACATTTAAAACCAATGTACATCGATACCTCTCTTTTCTTCCTCCCTAAGCTACCCTTGCACGCGCTGTGTGTAAATATTTTAAAGGCATAATAACCCCTTGAGCGTGCGCCAATTATATAAAAGGAGGTAATTAATTAAATACCGCGCTACTGGTGATGTTTGTTGTTTTTATCCAGGTTCACCGTGGAGTGTAGCGGCATCTTACATTAGTTAGTAAGTAAGAGTTTCCTCAACATCAACTATGTTGATGTGTTGTTAACTTTCTTGCTCATCTCTCTAGGTTTCTGTTCAGGACTTATTGGCTTGACACATACTTCTGACTATTTGTCCTGTTTTTCATTCGATTTTCATGTGTTCTTATTTTTCTCCTGAGAAACCAATATTCTTCTCAATTGCTTTGCTTATACTCCTATAGGGTACGAGTGGCCTTCGCCCTTCCATTCAGCGCCGCTTTATAGGCGATTTTTTTCTGCCTTTGGTTGCACTCTTTATCTAACTCGACGTTTCGTGCGGGTGGCTGGGTGATAGCAAGTATTGTACATCAGTTGTTGCATTTCTGACGGCATATTGGCATCTATGCCACAGATCTTCAGCACTTAATGCAGCATTCAATTAGCCTTAATCATAGCATTCCGGTCGCACTCACAAAGATATCCCTTTTCCTACAATATTTTGGCATGGACACCATCTAAAATGTTTTTGAAGTCGGAGAAACATTCTTTGGAAACATCGCCAATACAAGCGCTAATGTAACGAAAGCGCAAGACTTCTGGCCCTAGCCTCCTTCTTACAACAAATTTGAATCCAAGTAGTGGCTGCTTCTATTTGCCATAGCAGTCTACGTACACAGTATATGTCACAGTTCTTCATCCTCCCTTTGTCCGACACATACCAACGTTCCTTCTAAGTAGTACTAAATAGCAGTCTGGGGCTTCCTCTGGCCATTCAATTGCACGTGGTATGTTGAACGTCCGAACATACCATGTGGAGATTCGAATGTCGTTCAAAAATATATGGGAACAGAGTATGCATATTCGCAATTAATGCGATAAGAAGCATCGACAAAATAGGGTCAGCAGAAGCAGCAAAAGCAGGAAACAAGTCTGGGAATACATATACGAGTATACTCGTAAAGACAATTTCTTGGTTCTTTGTAATTCTAGTTAAAGTCATGATATTCCTTTTTAAAATGCAGATTAAATCATAAAGGACGACTACACATTGTTGAATATAATCGCATCGATGGCCGCCCTAATTGTACAGGTGACCAGATAGCAATGCTAGTTTTTCTAATTATTATGTTTCAGAAGCTGGCGAAGTTACCAATGATAACCAGCTGTCAAAATACTCATTAAGGTTTGCCATTTCATCATGCATCGTTTTACGGTTGCCGAATGTGCGGAAATTATTAAAAAATATCGAAATTCCGGCTCAGTTGTAAATAGGCAACATAAATGTCGTCGTGATGTCGGTCGTCACCATAATATCTAAAGAATCAAACAAGATATCAACTTTATTTAAACGCCGTTATAAAGACTCGTATTTCTTCTAAAAATAAAGTCCTACATGAAGTTTCTAACATTAGTACTAACAGAGCAATTTCTGTTAATATGAGTCAGGGTACACCAAAGTAAGCCTTTTCTTAAATCCTCGATAAATGCTATCAACGTTGGAGATAGGCCTTTACTGTATGACGATTTTTTTCATAGAATATGCCCAGAAATCAATTCTCGAATTATCGTTGACGAATTAGGGGACACCCTGTATATGTAGGTCTTTTCAAGCGCCTTCAAGTGCGTCTTTAATTCAAAGATTCTTTAAAAATATTACAAATTGCTGAACCATAAGAACAAGCTTAGCAAACTTCAAAATGATGTCAATCATGAAGGAGTTAATTCTAGTGGTATGCCGCAATTTGGCATCACCTTGATAAATACCATCCTGCTTACTTAATTAGGGTCGATATCATAAGTGTTCACTTGAGATATCTCAAACTCTGTACATGTAGGCAAACTATCGCCGGTCTTTAAAAGAGAAGAGCACTAAAGGACCAACTCGTCTATTACAAATTTCTAGGAAGTGGACAACTGCCAAAGCAACCAAATATTGTAAAACCAGACTGTGGGTTTCCAACGTAAAATTTTTAAGTTCAATTAAATAAAAAACGTTAGTGCAGTTTATACTTCAATATTTATTTTTATAAATTCTATTTTAACAATGCGGATTTTTTTTTAAAGACTATGGTATCGAAATGACGACCGTTTTTTTTCCGTTCTCGCAGCCGGAAATTTACATTCGCAAATATGCGAGAAAAAAACCCCAACTCTAAAGTCCGACGAGCGCGGAGACCAAAGAATGTCTCCATACTTGCTAATGAATTTACTCGGGAAAATAGCGCTCTGTATCTGGAAAACAGCGGCAGATGTGGCAACAAAAACTCGTCAATCATTCGACAATATGTTACACTTCAGCAAACACTGCTTCCCCCTAATTAAAAAATATAAAGCCTAATTATTGCTCGGTCAGAAATGGCAAACCATTCTGTGGAGTTGAAGAATGTTAAAACCCAATCTCTGCAGGTTGCGCCATCTTTTATAACGGTATGTGAGTATTGAATAACTTTAAAAAAATTAATCGATTTCCATATATGAGGTATTTTTATTTAACTTGGCCCTTTACAATATATTTGGACTAGAATTTGAATTCAATATCAATCAATTGCCGCCTTTTTTGGCCAAAGCAAAATGTGCCCTTTTAGCTGCGTTTTCCCTCACTTTTTCGAGCATCTCGAGCGGAATAGCGATGATTTTGGCGCGAATGTTTGCCTTGAGCTCGTCAATGGTCTGAGACTTGCTGGTGTATTCTTTGCTTTTCAAATAACCCAACAAAAAGAAGTCCGGAGGAGGACGTCAAATCTGGAGATTTGGGTGGTCAGTCAATGTCGGCATTTCTTGTCACCACACGTCTAGGGAATTTTCGTTTCAGAAACTACATTGTTTGATAAGGTGAAGATAAGGTCTAATTGCCTTTCCATATAGTTGGAAACGCCACTAACTTAGCATAGACTAGAGTCTGTTAACCGATCTAAGAAGAGGCATTCCTTAGTAGAAATGGGATTGGAAGCGATGAAAAAAGATAGATCTACAGATGGAGTCCACTTCAGCTGAGGCAGATTAAAATCGCCGAAGATAATAATATCATCAAGCGAGTCTGATAAGTCGATCAAATTGTCAATTGAATCAATAGCAATTTGGTAGGATTCGATAGGTTGCGCCGGAAGAATGTAACAACACATAACGTACAAGCATCTACGAGTGAGGGTTATTTTAACCGACACAAAGTCGAGCTTAGGAGAGGATGATGTTGCAACGAGAGAGGAGTCCAAGCTGTTGTGAATAGCCAGTAGGACACCTCGACAAGGGGATTTAATCAAGGGAGGTATGAGATCATCATCCCGAAAAACATTTTTTATGTTGGGAATAAGATTAGTTTCGGTCAGAGCGTAGATATCAAATTGGAGAGCATGAGATTGACGCAAAACGGCGTGGGTTTTAGAACGCAGTCCCCTTACGTTCTGGTAATAGAATGTGAAAGGAAGGTTTTTGCCTGACCTTTTAGGGTCGTAAAAATTTATCGTGGTCAAGTCGACTGCGTTGGAGGTGTGAGAGTCTTTTCCAGTGTACCTACCTAGTGGCGAAGAGGGGCAAGATCATCTGCAACTTTTTGAAAATCTCGTGATACTTTATATAAAGTTTCCTGAGACTGGTAACGTCGGTAGGGAGGCCTTTCTGCTGGATGGAAACCATGACGCTTGTTTTTGTTTTACCCTCGTAGCACATCGAGTCGGATTTATCATGCAGATAGGCGAAATATAGACGTACATTCTTATATATCTTTTTATCCCTAAGCCTAGAGAGCGCATAACGACCTTCGGTGGTATCGCTAGTTTGCTGCGCTAATTTAACAGTATGTGGCGAAAGGGGGTCAATAGAAGAAGGAGTGGTTAATGAGTTTGGTGTCGCAACGGATACAGTTTCTGAAGTGGGGTTTAAAATGTGAGAACTGATACTTAAAGTTAGGATATTTAGCTCCAGTTCTGTGGTCGAAATTAGGGAAAGGCGTGTGTGTTAGGGCTTGAGTGGTGGGAGTTTGAGTTGTAGGGGTTAAGTCAAAAGAGACACGTTGACGTTGGGGCTTGGTTTGGGGCGGAATAGAGGGAGTTGGAGTATGGGTGGGAAGCTTACAATTAGGAAACAGAAACTCCAATTGGAGCTGGGATATTTGTGGGAAGAGGAGGTGGGTGTTGGCAAATTGGATTTACTTGCTAGCTTATTTGCTGGTTTAGGTATGATGGACTGCTTGACTTTATCCTGCTTCTTGGTCGTATTTTCCAACCATTTGCAAACGCGCATCTTTCCGAGATTGAAATTGTTGCTGGCTGGATTATGGAATAACCATTCGAATTTGGACCGAAGATTGAGCTTGAAATTGCGCTTGCTTCTGTGGTGAGATGTTGGAAGCAAATTGCAGTGGCTAATGGTAATGCCATATTTCTTTTCGAAGAAATTCGAGATCCAATCAACATCAGCGTTTGGGGTGGCGCCTTTGATAAGAAGCGTATTGACCAAATGATTCTTCGAAGCAAGTGTTGCCATTCGGATGGTGTCCAAGTTGAATTAAAATGATTGATAAGCTTCCGTAGGGCAGCGATTGGAGGAGCTGACATAGATGTGTTCTCTGTTGTAAAATTGGACGAAACTTCGCAAGAATCAGTGGTTTGAACCGTCCGCAGATGACTTATATGTGGGGGTCACCATGAATCCACTTCAGGTTCCATTAATTCAGCCATGAGCGATGAGTTATAGGGAACAAGGCTGCGGGAAGTTTGCTGTATCAACGATTTTGCTGTTTATTTTTGCGATGTGATATTCAATATCGCATACGAGGAATCAAGTCGCAGTAAGTTCGTCACCGATATCGTTCACTTTATCGAAGATAACTTCGAGCATAGAGTCACATTGTTTACGAGAGAGTTGTGAGTGTGTGAAGAGGACTGGAAATGAATGTCTCTGTCGTCACGCAGGGAGCTTATCAACTCGCAGGTTTCTTGGTTGGAGATAACCTGCGCAGAACAGATAGCTTTAATATTACTCAACACTTTATCCAGATGACGTAATGGAGTTTCTTCATTCCTGGATTTCCCGGAGTCTAATTTGATTAGGCCAGCAATTTGTTTATTCATGTGCTTTACTTTATTAGATCGGCTGAATTCTGCACTGAGTTACGTAACTCTTCAACACGGTGCATGGCGCCTTCTTATGCCTTCTCTGAAGAAAAATGTCCCAATGATGGTTTTGGCGCAAAAGCCGCACCGGCCCAAACAGTCGCTTTTCGGTCATGCAATGGTGTTTCATGGATCTCGTGTGGATTCTCCATTCTTTCAAATGCCGCAATTTTGCTTGTTAACGGCGCCAGAGGGCGTGCAATGGGCCTCGTAGGTCATTAAAATTCGCTTCCAAATTGACGGTTTGTTGATAATATTTTTTGAGACAATTGCAGTTTATACAGAAACAAATGCCAATCATCCTTCAAAATACCCCACAAGGTGGTTCCATTGATACCAAAATGCTGAGCGCGGTGACGATCCGACACATGTGGGTTCTCTCTCTCTTACCGCTTTAACCTGTTGATTGGAACGTCTTGTGCGTTGATGGATGGCATGTCAACGATCTTCCACTGTCCCGTGTTCAACAAAATTCGACACCAAACGACGAATAGTGTTGTCAGACAGTGTTTCTGGGTCACGATATTTTCAACGATATGCACGTTCAGTTAACACAACTACATCGTCACTATGTCGGCGCGTTGTTTCGGTGTGAAGCGATTAAAATTCTACTGAATTGACGTTTCAAAAACATGTCTACTCAGGCCAATCTATTGATAAGTGTCAAAGTTATTCAATGTTTACATACCGACATAAAGGACGGCGCACCCTGTATATACTAGTAACGCATGTTTTAAATTCTATGGCACCACTGCCCCCGCTGATGATTCCTGAAGGGTTCTAATAACCATTGTCCCTACTTGTCTGACCCTTTGCACCCACGATCAGATCAATTACGTGTTCAGCTTATCGCTTAATCGCCGAACTATGAAGTGAGTGCAAAAATTAAAACCTTCACCATTCAATTACCATCCCAACAGCCTTTACATCTTGAAGATGACTAAGGATAAAATTAAGAAAGCCTGTTGCGTGTACTATATAAGAATTTTAACCTAAAGTTGTAACTCATTAAAGACCAAAATCTACTCGTACGTCCTTGCAATTATCAAATACCCTTAATTGTGTGTGAAGGATTATACATGTATCCTCAGATGAGCCGAATTCAAGGGTTGTCCATCTGAATGAGCAGCGCCTTTGTTACCAACAGATTTGACTAACGTTTTCCTGAAGAAAATCTAAGGCTACCGCTTGATGCAGAGCCTTTCAAATAGGTCTAATAATTTTCAAAGTTGATCTGATCTGATCCAAGTTATCCAATGTGCCAGTTGTTTGCACTGGACCTTTCGAGAAAATCCCTGAAGGCTACCGTCTTCTCAACTAGACAGAAATTATCTTTGCGGCTTGACCTAAAACAGATAATTCTACTCAAGAATCAATACTTTCCTGTCCTCGCTCCATCGCAATTAATACGAGTATTTTTGCATTTAATGTCTAGTGTTGCAAATGTCGATTCATTTCCTTTTCCGAGACATAGTGCACGCCTAGTTTCATTCTCCATCCGCCGTACGCGGATATGTCGAGCAAAACAAACTTCCTAACGTGCTAGGAGATATCTATTTACCATTCAACACCAGGTCAGGAGTGCAACTTCCCATTAATTCAAATCATTTTCGATCCCACTCCCAAAAACGACAAAAACAAAAACTTCCTGCATTCATGGAAAGGCAGTTGCATCTCTCTCTCAAATCCAATTCAAATGTCTGTCGTTCGCGAAATGTTTCCCCCCAAATCTTCGAACTGCACCATGGATTCGGTGAGGAAGGCATCCTCAGTGAGCAGCAATTGCTGACCATAAATTGGGTGCTCCAGCAACGACGGCAGCTAAACCGATTCCATCCTTCCCCTGCCGATACTTATGAGATCTTTGTGTAGGCGATTAATGGGTTTATAGATGTCCATTTTGCGCATGTTCGCAATTTGACGAGGACCACGAAGAATTATCCAGATGGCGGTGGGGGATGAAAGGGAAGCAGCATCAATTTTGCGTATCCCCGCAAATTCGATTTTATTTGTTGGCACTTCGACGCATCCGAAGCCAAAAGTGAGTGTGAAACGAAGCACCTCATCCGCTGAAGCATACTGTGCGCTGCTCCACAGTTCTGGGTGTTGTTGCTGTTGCCGATATTAGTGTTGGTGTTGTTGTTGTTGCAGTTATGGCCTTCTGGGGCCAAAGTGTGAATATAATTTAAAGTGAGCAATTTTCCAGCTCTCAAATGCGGCGATTATTTATTATCCTTGATTGGGTGCCTTGTGTAGCGTGTTGCATGTTTCGAGATGCCCTCGGATGCATGCGATCAATTTGCGCCAAACGAAATGAGGATGCGGAGCTTTACTGTTCAATATTTGTTCAGCGTACGTAGTTTGTGATGCTGATGACTAAATGGCGAGCACATGAGTTGGCACGGTTGGAATTGAAAGGATGTACCCGGATCCGGCGTTGGTATGGAGGATTTGTACGTTTCCTCGGCTCTCATCCGATGGGCAAAAGTCTGCCACATACTCTGAATGTCTAAATGACACTTGAGTGAATGAAGGCTTGCTGCGAGGTATTATAGATTTGTAAGTGTGATTGGAAGAATCGTTAAAATGTGTTTGTGGGATGAATGAAATCGACTAAACTGAAATTTAACGACACGGTTCGAAAAGGTTTTATTCGTTTTTTTCTTGTAATAGATATAAAGAAACAGTACTCATTCGCGGATTTGTTGGCTTTACTAAAAACGTTTTTATTTCGGCATTGTAAGAAACGGCCATTGTTTTTAAGTTCACCACTTAACTGAATCATCAAATTAGTCACGTATGGGAGCGGATATCCTCAAATGCTGGGGATACAAATTGGCCACGAACAACACCATGGTGCTGATCAAAGTTGGAACATTTATTGCGAAACATTCTCGTCCAGATTTACCTAGAAGAAGTCTTATGCCTTTCTGTTTAAGTTCAACGGTCTTTGGCTTTTTGATGCCAAAAGTTTGGTCAATACTTATTGACTCTGCAGTATCTCGTACCACGGTGATAAGTTATCGGGACTATGAAACCACAGAGCGCCCTGGAAATTCCGGGAAGTCAAACAAACGGAAGACGTACTAGTCGACTGATCGAACTAGGGATAAACTTCTCACCAATTCTGGGTCCACTGGAAGGAATCTCTGCTTACTTACTTAAGGTGGCGCTACACTCCGAGTGCACCTCAACCATCAAGCGTCTTCAGTCTTCAGCTAGCTGCCACGAGCTTCGCACACTGAGTTGATTGTAGTCCCCTTCCACCTGCGCGGTCCCTCGGGGGTGAATTCGAAAAAAAATTGGAATTGGATGGACATCCGCTCTACATTAACCAGCCACATCAGTCGTTGGACCTTCACTCTTCTGGCTAAGTCGATGTTGCTGTACAGCCCATACAGTTCGTCGTATCTCCTCCTCCTCTCACCGTCTATTTAGACGGAACCGAAAATCGCATGCAGAATTTTCCTCTCAAACCAGCCAAGAGCACCCTCATCCATTTGATAAAGTTTATGCCTCTGGGACATAGGACAGGACTGGACAGGACGTCGTATACAGAGTCACTTTTGTTGTTCGATAGAGTGTTTTGCTAGCCAATTGTCTTCTTAGCCCAAAGAAGCAGCAATTGGTAAGAGTTATTCTTCGTTTAATCTCAACACTGGTGTCGTTGTCTAATTTGATAGCGGGGCCTAGTCCTTATCTACCTCAAAGTTTATCTATCGAGAGTGACGTTATGTCCTAGACGTGGGTGTTGGATGCCCACTCTTGTTGACAGCATATACTTGGCCTTGCCCTCATTGAGCAGTAAACCCATTTTTACCGCCGCAATAATTAGACGGACTTTTGGAAGATTATGCCTCTTGTATTGGCATCAAGAATTGTATGACAGCACATCGCCCTGTCTGAATCCTTTTCTGACATCAAAGGCCAAATGTATAGCTCGTCCCTATAGATGTTGTCAGATGCGGCCTTAAAATCGATGAAATCGCTGGTGTGTATCGATCTGGTGCTCATGGGTTCCCTCCAAGATCTGCTGTCCTTCCACACTGATATGGACCAATCAGGTAGACGAACGGCTTCAGGCGTGCACACATTACTTCAGATAGAATCTTGTAGGCGATGTTAGGAAGACTGATACCTCTGTACTTGGCGCAGTTCAGAATGTCTCCTTTCTTGGGCACCGTACAAACAAAGTTGAGGTTCCATTCATCGAGTATACTTTCGTCCGACCATAATTTACAGATGAGTTGATGTACAGAAGAGTTCGACACCCACGGCCTCGGCTCCAGCAAATTTGTTGGACTTAAGCTTAGATAGGGCTGTCTTCATTTCATATGTCGGGTGGACGGAATTGTTGGTCTACATCGTCCACGTTGAAAGTTCGTTCTGCCTAACAGCGGTATTTGGTTCGTCATTATCGACAGTCTACAGAAATGCTCTTTCCAAGACCTCAGCATCGGCTGTGACTCTACTACTATGTTCCCTTGTTCATCTCTACAGGCTTCGGTTCAGGGTTTATGTCTGTTGCACGTTTTGTTTCCTTATGGTAAAACTTTCGAATCTCATTCTTGGAGTAACATCTCTCAATTTCCTCGACGTTGCGCTTCCCATACTCCTTTTTTTTTCCTGTGAATCCGGTGTTCATCTCTCCTCTTCTGCTCGTAGAGCTAGTATGTGGTTGCCGGCACTCATCGTCAAAATAGGGGTTTCGTTGTGGTCGCCGAGCGAAATCCAGCACATCAGAGGTAGTATCTCCGATGGCCTTTCGGCAATACTGCCACTGGTCTTCGTTACTTGATGCTGGTAGCATATGACATCTTAAGAGATTAAGGGAGACTCGATCCAAAAAGGATTTGGCCATCTATTGCGATTGTAGCCGTCCGACGTCAAACTTCCTCACATCATTGGCTTGTCCTTGTAATTTAAACGAAGCGTTGGGATATCCGAAATATTGGAGGAGTGCCTTGTGTCGATCACAATATGGTCAATCTGGTTAACCATCGATTGAGTAGGAGTTCTTCAAGTCCCTTTATGAATATCGAGATACGGGAACCCCGTGCTAACTACGACAAAGTTTGGCCTCGCCGCAAAGACGATTAGTCTGAAGTTCTACCAAAGGTACACTCTCTTGCTAGCTTTGCACTAAAGTCACCGAGGGCAATTTTAATGTCATAGCCAAGGCACCGCTCGTGAGTCTTGTGCAAGAGATCGTAGAAGCCATCTTTGGTGTCGCCATCTTTCTTCTCTATTGGGGAGTTCGCGCGTATAAGATTAAGGTTATCAAATGTAGCCCACATACGGATTGTTACGAGGCGCTCGTTAACATGCCGGAACCTTGCCTAGGTCTATATCTAACACCAAAGCCGCATCTAAGTAGGCGCTCCTTTTGCCGTCGATAACAATCGCAGTAGTAGATGTCGGAGTTTTTCATCCTCTTTTTATCCAGCTCATCCTATCGTATTTCTTGAATGGCAGTAACATCTGCTTTGCAGCAGTCTAGGGCCTCTGCCAGTTGCTCGGTTACACGTACCTATTAAAGGACCTACCATACCACGTGCAGATCCGAAGTTCGTTGTCCTTGTTTCATTTGCAGTGGTTGTCAACAGTAAATCCGTCCGTATCCGAGGATTTTTGTTGCTTTGTAACTTTTTTTCATGGCCGGACAGATACCCTGGCGGTACAACCCCCAATCTGGAGGGCCAGTTCCATTATAGATAACCCTAGGACGAGTGGTGTCTTTGACCGGAAAAATAACCCGTTCGTTGATGTGAGCACTGCCGTTGAGTTAATCCGCCACCATCTCTTTCCCAAAACTCTGACTTAGTCTCGGAAATCCTTACCGACCTGAGTTCCAAATATGTAGGAGTAGCCCAGATAAGGTCTTATTTGTGATCTGACCGAATCGAAAACATTTCGTAGGTATTCACGTCAGCGTCAGGTACTTTACCAAGTTGAATTTAATTAGCACTCGTCTGCTGATCCGACAAGGGCTGATAGTCACTATGACATTAAGAGTATTTTCGATATGAGTGTTCGACAATCTTAATTTATGTGCTTCCAATGCAACATTGTTGTCTTGTTGATATTTGTTTGATGCATTTATGCGTTGCGTATCCGAGCAGAGTTTTCTGCTCACCTCGAGTACCGTCTTTGGATACCGCTATTTCCATTACATTTGTTGCGCTCATCCATTTCACTAACATCAGCTCTTACTAACACAAATATGGTCTAGCTAACCATAGTACCGGACTCATGTACACAAATAAGGGTTAGGTTCTGTCCATGTTATTTTGTAATGTTCATTATGCTTTAAATGCTTGAAAATGGATACACAGATTTATTCGTGCAGGTCCCTAGTAGGACACTGTTTTCGCTCCGGTTTCTTGCTCTATGTTTAGCTAACATGTCTCTTAAACCCAAGTTATTATTTCTAATTCTGTGGATGAAGTCAGTATTAGTATGATAAGATCGCTCCGGTTAACAGAAGTAAGGGCATCGTAGAGCATAGTATCCACAAATAAAACTGGCAACCAGCTTAGGTTAATGACAAAAGTACAGAGGATTGCATGTATAGGCACGACTCATGCCATGAGAATGAGGCCACCGTCGGGTCTGGAAAATATACTTGGCCTTCTGCCCTTAGATCTATACATGCAAGAATTTGCAGCGAAAAGCTCTTTAAGATTGAGTCAGCTTAGTAGGTGGAAATTGAACCCAAAAGGTCACGCCGCCATCCTGACAAGTTAACTGGGTATATGCTCCAATATGGACTACATAAAATCTCCGTAGCAGACTCGATATTCATTTTCACGGATGCATGATGGAGAGAAGAACCGGCGCCGGGATATTTTCCAACCAATTGAACCTACGGTGCTTACGACTCCTGCCAAACTACAGCAGTGTTTTACAGGCTGAGATATTGACTGTAGCAGAAGCAGCTAAACTTGGGGCAATTAAGACAATATCCCACAAGGGTATTACGATATTTATTGATAGCCAGGCTGCCACCAAAGTCACCGAGGCAGTCGAGATCAATTCGAGGCTTCTGAAGCGCTGTTACGAAGAGCATTAATGGGGAGAGCGTTCAGCATAAGGTTATGCTATGCTGTGTTCATGACCACAAAGGAGTGGCAGGCAATGAGCATGCGAAGGAGCTAGCTCGAAAAGGATGCTCAATAGAAAGGGAACTGTCAGATCAAAGCACTAAACCTCCACTCTGCACTCTGGGAATACAAGTGGAGCGAACGATACAAAAGAAAACCAATGAAAGTTGGAAAAACCTCCCAACCTGTGAGACCTTGACACAAATCCAGAACAAGTAAACTTCTCTTAAAAAGCAGAGCTGTGGGGACATAGGCTTATGGGACGATACCCCCAACTTTTTGTGCCATTGCCCTATCCTCAGTAATTTGGGGCAAAGAACTTTATAAAGTTATTACTTACACGACCTCACTTACATCTCTTTTCAGATTTGCGGATGCAACAAAATGGCTTAGACCCGCTCAGGGTCAAAACAACAACCAACGCGAGACGGAAAGCGGAAAACAAAACTACGAACCGCAATCAAATCCCGACCCTCTTCGAATTCCGCCACCTGGGCATCAGAATGGGTCTACACAGTCCTAAGTGTTGTGAGGTATAGAACGGACTCGGCTCCACATACTTCATCAACTCACCGACCTAACCTAACCTAACACCTCAACATTCACCAAAGGACGTTACGATTTATAAATCAAATTACTGTCAATCAAACCACTTTGAAATTGATGCAGAACCCGCAAGACACCAGTATTCGGTCCAGTCCGAATGTTCCGAACCTCTGACATTGACTTAAACCAGTATATAGATAAGATACTGGAACCACCATATAGCCATATGAGCCGGGTGAACTCATGGATGGACAAACACGGTCTTAGCCTAGCTACATCAAATGACAGAGACAGAGGATCCCGACCATCGTTAACTTCCAATTCGGGCCAGAAGTTATAACAAGCAAGGAAGCAGTGAAATACTTGGGACTTACTATCAATACGCAACTCACCATCTGGCAACAGACAAAGTCCGTATCAGACAGAGCGTCGAAGGTCGCAATATTATTACGTAGACGGATGGCAAACGTAGGCAATACGGCCAGCAAAGGAAGGCTATTAATGGCCATCATACACGCCATTCTTCTATATGTCTGTGAGATCTGGGCTGACGCACTCTGACGCATTATTAGCAATGCAGATGCAGATATTTTAGCAGCCATAACAGCAGTTAAATGAGGAAATTTGACGTTGAACAACTACAGGTGCAATAGGCCGTGATCGTTAAACCCTTAACTTCTCCAAAAACTCTATGTCGAGAGCATAAATTAAAGAAAATCGCTAGCACCGCTACCAGCAGGCCATGACAAGCAACATCCATGAATGGTGACCCACCAGGCAGCGTAACAAATAGCACAGGGTCAAGAGAAAGGAAAGGGTAGCTAGGGGGATCTCGTGGAGAGGCTGCGTTCGTTAACATAAGGCGGCGCCGCTGACAAGTGACCGATGCTTTCTGGCATTGGTTAAATCTCGGGGATGCTTGTGCACGATGTTGACGAATGATAGACTCCCGAAATCGCAATTGGTATGGTGACCACTCGATGTGAGAGGCTACGAGTGCTCGCCACACCGATTATAGTTAAGGTAGGTTAAGTAGCATAGGTAGGTTAAGTAGAATAGGACCATAGTTTTAAGTTTTATACAAAATTTAAAAGATATGGTATCTAAGTTTTTCTAAAATTTTTCTTGGAAATTTCACCTATTTAAGCTTTTAAGGCCGAAAGGCAAACTTTGAAAGAGATTGTTAAGTTTAGAGCGTTCGGTAAGAGCCAGTAAGCTAGAATAAGTAACTAAAATTGTTAAATTAGATTTAATCATTTTTGTCTAGAATTTAAGTAATAATGAAAGAAATAATAAAAATGAATTTAAAAGTAAAAGTAAATTCAAGACAAAGGAGAACAATTAGATCTTTGGCAGTCTCCAAATTCAGGGCTATCAAATAATATCTGAATATTTAAAGGATCCTACTGACTATAGCACAAGGTGGTTGGTCTACCAGTACGATGGTGAAGCTATCAGAAAGCAGGTAAACGCCCGGACTGGCTCTGATGACCTTCCATCTATGAGCCGTAAGTACATGAGTGTTGTGTAGATCAAGAGTGTTCCAATTTCCAATACACTAACTGGCTGAGCAGACCGACAATGGATTTAACAAATTCTCGAGACGCCATATAGTCCAAGTCGAAACCTATCATTCTTTTTCGACACTGCTAATAACTTGCTGAATGTTGCAGTTATGAGATGAATTGCATGAAATTCTTTAAACCAGGCGGCATCGATGGTATCGATTAGGGAGAAAGTGGATTTAGATCAGGACCCAGATAGGCAATTAAATAGAGCTATAGATAGCGTCTTTTAAAGCATGCCACAAAGAATAGGATGCACAAATTTAATGGAGCATGAAATGAAGACGAAGTCTGAACCCATTAAGCAGCGTTGCTATACACTCTCTCTGCGTTTCCGCTTCACAAACGAGTAGATAGGTTGTTACTCGTATAAGAAATGTTGAAGTAGAATATTGTGGAGAAATTACTTAGTATGTGGGCTTTTCCCATTTCATTTCAATGGGAGAAGGATGATTCGTTTAGGTTCTGTGTCGACTGTGTGGACTGTGATGATTACCTTCTCCCGCACATCTCAGCATTCTTGAACAAACTCCGGGATTGGTCTTTGTTGGGCATCAAGTCTGTGTATTAGCAGATACCCGTAGAGGAGTAGTCTGGCTTTAACCGCACCCAATCATAGCCTCTTCCAATTTATAAGGATACCACTCGGGTCGCATAACATGCCGGAGCCGAACGTGTTCGTATACCTGGATAACATTATTACAGATCATCAAAAATTTCCGCCAACACCTAGGAATATAGGAAGAGGTCTTCAGGACTGCGACAAATCTCAAGGTTTCTGTACTTCTGTAGATCGTCGTTGAAATTTGTAGGGTGTTCGCTCCAATAATGGCAATTTTCCTTGTTGACATAGCTCCTGAGCCAAAAATGGGCCTCGTCTGAGAGGATGATTTTTTAGCCAAAATCAGGATGTCCGGCGAACATTTCCAGCGAACTCTCTGCGCTGTCTATGGTCGCGCGCATCTTATATGGATGTAGGCCCGAATCCAACAGCAAAATAAGCCGGATTGACTCTCTGGCGATGCCCAATTCAGCTGATCAGCGCCAAATCGACATTCCTGGGTCTTCTTAGATACTGCCCGCTTGGACGCCTGGTTTAAGATCCAAAAGAGTGTACTCATGCTCAAACTTGTGGGACGAATTCCCTGCACACTGAAACCATGATGACGACCGACCTTACGACGAAATTTGCGTTGCGCATTTACAACGTCCGGCAAGCGTAAAACGTTGCATGATGTAATGGCCAACCTTACTGAATATTTTGACAACTGGATGTCATTGGTAACTTTGACAGCTGCCGAAACACAACACAATTGGAAAAACTATCATTGCTATCTGGTCAGCCGTTACTTAAACTTACACAATAGCTCGAACAAGCTATTTTTAATACATTTGCCTTTTTTCTCTGTTAAATTGTGAACCATATTAGGCTAGCATCTAAGACATCGAGTGTTGACGTCCCAGAAGTAGGCGTTAACTTTGCAAATATACACAGGTAAAACGCAGATACCTTTTTCGATTGCCTTTCATTGGGTAGTCATTTCCATCAATCGTTTCTTCCACCCCTCCAAAACAAATTTCCTTTTCCCTTTAATTACTCAATGACCTCAAATTGTATTGCAGTTAAGGTCTCTGTTTTCCTAGGTGCTTCAATACGCAGTTAAGATTTTATTTTTTGGATGCAGAGCCACGACCCTTCCATTAAATGGTTAAGTACCGAGGTGAAATGCTCCTTTCATCCCTTGATTCTCATCCGAAGCTTATAAGTATCGCACATACAGCTCCTATCTCTGCTTGTCCGGCAACGGCGCTGATGCGGTTCCGTTTGTCACATCTGACACTACGCTCCACTTTTTCGCACTTCTGTGATATTGGGCTCTTCTGCTGAAGATGCTGCAATCTGAACTCTTGCTGCTATACTCACCGTCATTCTACGTAACAAAATCGCCTTAAACACTGTTCTAATGCTGCAACTAAGATTGGAGATCGTTTCGGATCCTGAAATGCAGTAGGCTCTCAAATGCCAACGTACTATAGAACTCTAAAGCATATCGGGGTATGTCTCAGAATCGTAAGAATGCTGGTATAGTTGGTTTGAGCAGATGCAGTACACAGTCATGCAAGAGCTTTCAGAAAATGATGATCCGTATCCAATTCGATATCCGCTGGCTTATCTGCAAGTGTTTGATATGATTTCTTATGGCAGTTCTTGAACATAAAGTGATTAAATTTCAGATATCCAAAAAGCGAACGCTTTTTAGCCGTGTTTTCCAATTGCATATTTAAGTGTCGTTACCTACCTTGATGTTCGAGTCCGCCCTTAAGATTAACATTTCTCCAAATGATTTTCAAATTGACTTTCGCAGGTTTTTGTTTTATAAAATTCCTGGTACAAATTAATTTAAAAATTTAAAAAAAAAAACCGAATTCGAATAATACGCCATCTGTCCACAGTTGCATCAGAAAACTAGTTTGGACAAATCTTTGCTAAACACATTGGTTGGGTTCCATGCTGAGATAGAAAATCCCACCACCACTTAACGAAAGAATCAATTCGCAATAAAGGGAATTTATTTAGCAATGACAAATACCCATAATTCTTGGAATCTTGACTGCAGTAAAAAGAAAAAAGTGGAGTATGTACAAGAACCGCAATGTGCGGTTCTCTATTGCTCACTAGAGGACTACGCGGAAGTGAAATAGCTGCACAGCATGTCATTAATGTGGCAACGGATAGATGTCAGCACACTAGATTTGAAAGAAAGATGTTTTTAAATTTAAATAGTTATCCTTTTCTCCCTTTTAACATCTTTCTACAACGCTCTTATACATATGCACAGTTTGTCAAGAAAGTGTTTTTACAACCAAAAATATTGTTTGAATGTATGTACTTTTCCTTATAACGACTAAACTATATATTTTTTTTAATTTTTATTTTCATTTCTTAAAACTAATATTTAAGTAAACAGATAACAAAGAAATATATTAAATTTTATGGAAAAAAAACGTAACAAAAACGAAAGAATTCACAAAATTATAATGTCAAGAAAGTGTTTTCACATATTTTTCTTTAGCATTTTTTATCAGTTATTTTCATTCAATATTTTGTGTGGCGGCTTTCAGCTTCGATAACAGCTTGTAATCTGATTTTCATGCTTTTCTAATTAATTTTTTTAAGTCGTATTCGTGGGGTATTTTTGACCATTCTTCTTGAATAAATTGCGTCAACTGATTTCGGGTCTTAGGATTTCTTTTACTCACCTTTTTTTCAAATGTGCCCACAAATTCTCTATAGGATTTAGGTCTGGGCTCTGGGCAGGTGTATCAAGCACTTTGGCACAGTTGTGAAGCAGCCACATCTTAACTGTGTGCTCCTTATGCTTGGGATCATTGTCCTGGTAAAATTTGAATTTTGATTTTGTGGTAAAATCACCGCCGTCGAATCCAAATTTACAGGCACTACTGTGTAGGTAAGATTGCAAAATGCTTAAGTACTGCTTCGCATCTATGCGGCCATCAACAAAAACTAGGTCTCCAACTCCTTTGCTTGATATACAAGCCCACACCATAACGGACAATTTACCAAATTTGACTGTTGGTATTATATTTCTGTTACCCAAGGCTTTTAAAGGTTGCCGCCACACTCTATTGGCTCCCTCGTTATAATACAGCATTATTTTAGTTTCGTCACAGAAAATAACGTCATCCCAATGCTCATCAGGCTGCCGAATATGCTCTGTAGCGAACGACATCCTTTTCCTTATGTTGTCTTGTGAGAGCAACGGTTTCTTTCGCGCTACTCTTGATGAATATTTGTGCTTTAAAAGCACCTGCCGAATAGTCTCGTGAGATGCATCGGCTCCACATTCCAACTTCAATTCATTTGCCAGCGCCCTAGTCGATATTCGGGGATTTTCATATATTTTCCGTTCATTTCTTTCTGGCAATTTATTAGGCCTGCCCTTTGCCTTTATTAAATGCAATCGCCCTTCATTAATTATCTTATATATTGTTTACCGGATCAAGCCAAACATCTGAGATAACTCTGCTGCGCTTTTATTTCTATAGTGGTTATAGTAAACCAATTGAATTACGTCACTTGAAACTCTTTTACCAGGCATTTTTAATTTATGTACTTTTCACATTTAATATTTCTTCGGCGGATAAACAAGGACTGAGACAATTTTACTCCACATTGAGTAAACAGCAAAAACAAAAAACAGAAAGAACTGTTATTACTGTAAATTTCTTTCATAAACGTAAAACCACAATGTGTAAAAAGACTCTCTTGACATAGAATTTCTTGGAATAAACTCGTTTTTGTTGTTTTTTCTTATGTATGTTTTTAAAATAAAACCGAGTAACTGTTTGTGTTATCTGGTCATTTAAATGCTAGTTTTAAGAAGTGTAAACCAAAAATTAAAAAAAAAATGTGTTGATGGGTCTTTATTAGAAAAAGAAAATAAATTAGAGCAATGTTTTTGCTTGTAAAAACATTTTCATGACAAACTGTCTGTATCTTTTTTGATTGATTCGTCACGAATACGTCTGAGAATAAATTTGTTAAACTGTCTAACAAAACATGGATTTCCAGGAGTGACTGTGTCATCTCACGCTCCTTTTGCCCAAATTTAGGCAGCTCTCATCTGACTCAACAAAGAAAACATTCGTATCGCTACAGGAGTCCTAACTGGCTACTGCGTCATTGCCAGGATGGCCAGCAGAATTGGGGCCTCTTCTCAAAATTATTATAGGAGCTGTAGGAATGAAGAAGATACAGAGACTATAAAACACTTGCTGTGCGACTGTCCTAAACTCCAAATACGTCCTTCCAAATACCTGGGCTGTAGACTTTTTGGAGAACTTGTGGATGTCAGCACAACAAAGCTGATAAATTTCATTAAATTTGTTCAAAGCTCTGGCTGGTTTTCAGCCAACTCAAGCTAGTTAGGACCCACCATACTAATATTACAATAATAATAATATTTTATTCAAAAATGCGTATCCACTTTTCCAAAAAACGCTCCAACTCACTATTATATTCACTTTTATTGTATATACATATAATTTCAAAGTTGGCTGACTCGATTTCAGTTTGGTATTAAATGTCAAAATTGTTGTCAAAATAATCGCAAACAGCCACGGTAAACAACAAATTGACAAAATAACTTCTTAACTTTTTGTAACACTAATGCTTTTAGTTATTAAACATCTTATTATAGTTATTAGACTCATCAAGTGATGATGATGAAACGTTTGAAACATTTTTTGCAAGCGGTATAAGTTTTGACGATTCTCTCGAAAGTGAAGAAGAACACGCTAAAATAAGAAATTTCATGGAGATTATCGACGAATACAGTAAAAGCCTCATTTCAGATTAAACCGCACAACTGTAGAGCAATTAATAAGTAGGCAAATTCATAAAGACCAATAAATTCACAAACTATTGAAATGTTTATTTTTAGCAAGCTACTCTCAAATGGATATTACCCCCACGTTACACCGTGGAGGAAAACCAAAAATCGGAGCCAGAAGAGAAATGTACCTATACGTGTGGTATATCAGCAACACCGTAACATTTAGGCAATTGGGCAATTTGTTCGGAAATGCCATTTTAGAAAACTGCAGAAAGTTCGAAGCAAAATGAAAGTACCGGGTGCAATTGGTGCCATAGACTGCACACATATTACTATAGCCGCTCCTAAACTAAACAAGGAGTGCTACTACAAGCAGGATTTCACTCTCGTTTTACAAGCTGTTGTTGATGCCGACAAACAATTCATCGACGTATGTTGTGGTGAACCAGGGTCCTTGCACGATAGTAGAGTGCTAAGGAGATCTGCGTTGTACAGGGCAGTGCAAACCAATTACACCCAATTGCTTCCGTTAAATACTCTTCTCTTGGGTGATTCCGCATATGCTTCTACAAAGTGGCTTGTTCCATCTTTTAAAGACTACGGCCGACTTACAGATCAGCAAAGGATATTCAACTATTTGCACTCATCTAAAAGAATGCTAGTCGAAAATGCTTTCGGGTTACTGAAAGGTAGGTTTAGGAGGTTAAATAAATTTAATGAACAACGAAACCTTAGCTCAGTGAGGAAACTTATTGTAAGTGCATGCATTTTGCATAACTTGTGCATTGTCAATAATGACCAATATGATGTGAGATATGAAAGGTTAAACTCTGTAGTTTCCTCTGAAAGTAACATCAATCCGGAAAACAATTCACCCGATGATCGCCGTCAGATTCTGTGTGACTGCCTGTGCGAACAACATATAATCTAATCCAAAAAGTAGTAATGTGCATAACCAACTACAAACTAAAGCTTCAATCAAAACTTAATCTTATTCATTTTTTTAATAGCTTTTCGTATATTTCCAGCTTTTTATTTTCTATACTCCCGTTTTTCTTGCTGGTATACCTCCTAGCGTTCGGCCATCAACTCCCGCTCCAGTTTTTTTTGTTCCAACATTTTGTGGAAATACTCTGCTCGAGTTATTTCTTTTTTTTCTTTGCTGGCGTAGCTGTTGATGGTGTTGTTGAAGTGGATGCCTCCGAATTCTGCGTTGCCACCACCACTTCCGGATTTGAGGGGACTAATAGTGTCTCCACCTAGAGCGAGCTGATTGCGAACCCCGATGTTGAAGGAACACCATCAGGGGAGTTTGCCAAAGCAACGGGTGCTCCAACTAATTCTTATTAAAAAAGTCAAGGTAAACTTGAACAAATAAAAGATAAACTCTTACCACATTATCTCCGGCACGAAAATTGAGCGCTGCACTCTTTGAGTGCACTGCCTTGTCGCCAAAGACCTTCTCTATTTCGTCCATAAAGGGCGGGGGACAAGGTGAAGCACCCGTTCCTTTGGCGTTGTCCTAAGCCGCTTTATAGGCTCTCAATACAGTTTGCATATTGACGTCCAAGTGGCTCACGCTTGTGTTGAAATCCTAAATTATTAATTTATTTATTTTCGAAAACAAATGATTAATATTTTATACTTACAAAGCCAGTCGCTGCTTACGGGGTTTCCGGAAGTCCTTCTTTCAAGCATTGGAAAAATGCAAGAACGCTTGAGTTTCCTCTCTTGTCCAGTTTTTGTTGCATCTATAGTGGAAGAATATTGCAAAAGCATACATTTAAAAATTTATTTAACAAATTATACCTTTTCGACATTTTGTTTTAAATTTTCTTTTGTTTTTAATTTTCTTAATTTTTTATTATTGCGGTTTGACCTTTCAGAAAATCTCGCGGCTACGTTCGCAATGCTGGTTTCAAAGTTGCTTTGAGTGGCTTTCCATTAGGCGAATTCAATCGTACTATTTCATTTAGTGCGTTTGCTTTAGTTTTATATGAAGATTTTAGTTTTAAAGATTAAATTTTAAGCCATAAGCAAATTAATTAAATTAAATTAACCCAACCCAGTTAACCCAATAGAAATCAAAAGCAAAAGCATTTAGTTGCTTTTTCACAAACATTTCCTTAATATTTCCTACGATAAACTGAAGCCTTTTGAAAGCAGTTTTGAAAGCAAATAAGCACCTTCGCACACACTAATTTTAAAAAAGGACCAAGTTCCTTTTTGGGCAGAAGAAAACTAACTATTTTTTCCAAGTGTAAAATGCCCAAAAGAACGTTCATTATTGACTTTCTCTTTCAAAACATATGGTAAGTTGATCCATGAACACATCCCAGAATAGGGAGAAAAGGGATGTTGCCAACCATCAGGAAATGAATAAATGCTCTCTAGTTGTATATTGCGATATCTATAAATCAAATCTTTCATAAATCTATCCTCACTTCTGAAAGTGAACTAAATTATTCCCACTTTTGATTTGGTTTTTGTTTCGTGTGGAAAAGTGGCTAAGCACTTTTGAATAAAACACGGCTATACGAGTACTAATAACAACGACAGGGAATCACAATACGCGTTTACTTGTCGCTTAGGGACCAACACATCCATTATTACTTAACCTAACCTATAGAAATACTCCCTTGACATAAGTAGTCGGTATGCCAAATGTAAGGAATGCATGTTTAAAAGAAAATGTTATAGAATATTGCTATATTAAAAACAAGCCTGAGAAGAAATATTACCACAGCTGCAATGCCCTTACAATTTTAGTATGTCGTAATATTCGTCTTCCTGAACAATAATATTATTTCACATAGGTTTTTTACTTTGAAAATTTAAAACAATTAGGTCAATCTCCAATTGATGATTTTTTTGAAAATTGGGAGTTGTAGTTCTTCCTCACTAGCTTGATCTCGATCTGCTCTAGGTTTATGGAGTGCATGATAGCGACCTTGCATTGGGCTATACTATTCCTATAGGAACGTCCTGATGTACTTCATTTTGTTTTGCTTCCACTTGTGCTTTTGTGGGCTTTCAAGTGGAATTTGTGAGCAGACTCTTGGTATCTTTGGTTCTGCGTGTGGTCTATGTTTTTTCTTCGTTCCTGCCATAGGAGAACTATCTATTGGACCAGCCACGTTTGTTGCTGCTGGGCCCAATTTATTCTTCTCTTTCTTTTCTCCTCTGCGCAAAAACTAACGCCTATCTGGCTCTTTCCAGCCGTTTAACCTCCGCGGGTTCAGATTCGTCCCAAATGAGGGAAGCCATTCGACGCTTTTAGGCCCCAGTAGAATGCTCGTATTTCTGGTAAGTCTTACTTACGAGTACATCGGTATTTGCTACCATCTCGATGCTTGACATATTTTGTTTCGGAGCAGGTATTTTGAGGTGACATAGGAATCGTCTCTTCTGTGTCCATCTCAGAAATTGGTTATTTTTATTCATGTGTTGTCCCACGAGTAATGCGAGAATAAAAAGTCTGCACCTGCAGAGCTCCCATGCAGGTGTAAGGCTGGTTACTATGAGAGGTCTCCCTGTACTAGATGGAGCGAAAAGTGATATCCTTGACCGCCAGAATACGCTGCTACTGCAAAAAAGGTTATGGTGCCTTGAAGTCCGTTCATATTTAGGCAGACATGCCAAATTTCAGTGCGATACTGTCTTTAGTTTTGTTTTGACAGCTGATTGTTGTTGACGTGTTTGGCATCATGTGAGTATGCACAAAAACGATTTTCGATCTCTCATAAAACATTATTTTTTGAGAGACAAAACGGCGAAGGAAACAAAAGAAAAGTTGCATAAATATTATGGGGCTAATGCTCCGTCAGATTACACCGTCAAATATTGGTTTCGAGAGTTTCGTGGTGGCCGCAACCCCACTACCGATCAAGTCCGCAGCGGCAGGCCCTCCGATGCGGTTACAGAGGACAATGTCAATAAAATACATGAAATGGTGTTGGCTGACCGGAAAGTGAAGGTGCGCCAGCTAGCAGACACCACAGAGATTAATACTGAGCGCACACGCCATATTTTGGGCAATATTTTGTATATCAAAAAGTTATCCTGCTGCTGGGTGCCGCGAATGACCATGAGTGTTTGGACTTGCTGATGCGGAATCTTGCGGACTTTTGGCGTCGATTGCTAACTGGATTTGGATCCCTCGGATTATTATCTCTTCCCGAACCTCAAAAGATGGCTCATCAATGAAAAATTCAGCTCACGCGAGGAAATCATCGACGCCACAGAGGAGTATTTTGCAGACCTTCCGGAAAATTACTTTTCGGACGGGATCAAGAAGTTGGAAAATCGCTGGAATAAGTGTATCAAACTAAAAGGGGACTATATTGAATAATATAAAAAAACATTTAAAAAAAAAAAAGTTTTAATTCCCAGGGAGATCACTTTTCACTCCATCTAGTACCTCATAGGGACATTATGTTCATCGTATACATTTTTCAGTTCCCTGCACCGTTCAATCCTCGGCACGTATTCAAAAATACCTTGACTTGGAAAATTAGACTTTTGCCTAAGAAGCTTGTATTTTATCGAAGTTTGCAACTTGAGATTGTCTAAATTTGCCGAATTCACTCTCAGCATCTAAACTTAAAGAATGCTGCTATCAATATTTGGCCGTTGCAGTCATGAGTTAAAAAGCTAGCAAAGAATAGCAGAAGATCATTTTTCGTCAGCTTATTTTGTTAAGATTTTGATATGTCCCATTACTAAAAGCAGTATCGAACTTATTGAATATTGTGATTTCAGTAAGATGGGAATACTCAGAGTACTTTCTAGGACAGTAAGATCCAATCAGCTCTTGTACATCATATTACCTTACATTTGATTTGCATCGCAATAATATTGATAGTTATTCTAGATTATGATTGCTAACTGGAAAAGTTAGTCGGATTCCAAATGAAAGGAAGAATCGCGGAAAGGTAAGTTAGGTACCTTTTGAAGAGGAACTCAAGGCTCTGAAAAAGACAGAGGGTAGAGGAAGCTCTTCAGAACAAGAACGATATCCTCACCAAATACTTTGAACTGATGGAAAAATTGGAGTAAATTGGCTTCTGGTTGAATTCAGATCTGGTAGCGACTACCTAAAGAAACCGAAGGACTTAAAAACAGATCACTTAGAACGTATTTAGAAGAAAATTAGAATCGAAGCTAATATATAATATATGAAATCCTTTCAGTTTTCAAAGAGTAACTGCATTAAAAACTTTTGAAAAAAACACTAAAACACTCCGTGGATCAGAGTCATTAAATGAGGTAAACCAGATAGGCTTTAAATTTTCGAAAAATCTCATGGAACCTACAGAAAACAGAGACGTCCAGTCCCAGTCCCAAACTCACTTTCCCGGTGTACCTAGATCGGAATTGGATCGCAACCACCTCTTATTAATGGAACTGTCAATGGGCTATGTAATCGATATTTACGATTCTTCCAATAAATTACAGGGACACAGGCGACAAGATTTGGAATATTGGATACGAATTGCCTAATGGAATAAACAAAATGTCGAAGAACGTGCTCCA
The DNA here is from genome assembly GCA_963966105.1 of Volucella zonaria. Lineage (NCBI taxonomy): Eukaryota > Metazoa > Arthropoda > Insecta > Diptera > Syrphidae > Volucella > Volucella zonaria. The sequence continues at coordinate 312,798,513 of OZ014530.1, read as the reverse complement.
ATCTATCCGCATTAGTCATTTGCGTGTTGAGTTTGAGGAGATCAAAATGTTTTACCCTCAGGGCTCATAGCACTCTTTAGGAAGTTTTGGTTAATGGGGTTCATTCTGTGTAGATACCCCCGATTACAGCATCCAATGAGGAACTTGGCAAAGCGACAGATATACGAGTAATTCCTGTTGTAATTAACGAAATTTCTGAAAACATATAGTGAGGTGGTTGGTTCTCTTATTCCTTGATCATTACTCCATGATGTTATTTTAGACGACTGGTCTAAGAATTAGGGATATAGCGGAAGGGCTTGGCACCTTTCGGTAAGGTAATTTCATTATTTTCAATGTCGCTTTGATTGGTCAACTCTCTAGAACTCTCCCTCATATATTTTCATAATATACGATACTAACTTCTCTGATCTTATGCAATAGCATTTGAAAGCTGGCTCTCCACTGATTAAGCAACCGATCGCCTCTCATCATCGCGAGCAATATAAATTCCTGCTCGTCTTGAATACATTTCGGCGATTGGATCGCTTGCGAGTTTTTTCTTCGTTTCACCGCAATTTTAAAAATGTTAGTTCTAGTCGCCTCCTTATAGGTTGTGAGGGTACCTCTTTTAATTCCCGATACAATACCTCTAATTTTATAGCATGTTCTCTAACTACTGCTTTTCGCTTCTTTTTTGCAAAGTTCATAGTCTAACTTCAGACTTATTCTCGCTGTACTTATGTAATGGATTAATATCCACGCTTTGAAGACATTACCTTTTGTTCCTTATCGCCAGTTTCGTCGCACCGTTCCGCCTCACATTTTTTTATTTATATGGCCCTGACCTTTCGGGGCGCGGAGAACGAAATTTTTGGGCCAACCTTACGATTTCACCATTTTGGGAGCTTAGCTCTTCGTCTTTTTAATGGAATTTTGAGGTCATTCTCGCATATTTACGAGTAGAGCTGACTTCTTTTCTTATTTACGTTGCGCCATTTATTTTTTTTCAACTGATGTTGATTTTCATCGGCAAAAGTGAGTACTGACTTATTTGAAGTTCCCCCAAGTTCACTACAGAGTCTTTTACACATCATTCTGCGTGTTTCCACCATAAGCAACCACTGTCTACTATCAGTCTACTATCTTGTTTAATTTTCAATTTTATTGCTATTAGTCAGTCGTTAAATTATGATACGCGTGCGATCTTATCTACAAATTCATTCATCAAGATAATGACGACTGCGTTCTTGCTTGTATTTTATTCCGATCCGCAATAATGGATTTTCTACGCTCTCATTTGCAAGTCGAAACTTTTGCCCGTCGTTGGGCCGATACGTAGTTTATTTCTTGAAGGCATTATCGTACATAGCACGTTGTCGATTTGATCTACCGTCAAACATCAATGGAAAAGAAAAAAATATAAATAAGACCAAAACAGAAAGAGAAAAAAGTTCGTGGCTAGAATGTCGCGTTACTCGCGTTACGCGAATACTCGTTAGCTTAAGATTTAGAAAAATAAATTCAATTTTGATCTGAAATGCATCTGGACACTGAGCTATGGATGCCAGTTCGGTGCGACTCTGTCTGATTGTTGCGAAGTCTTTTTTAAATGGCGAACGGCTGACTGAAATGAAATTTGAACGGTGATCCGTGGTGAAAGTGAGCAAACGGACTATCACCGCCACGGAAACCCTGTTGACCATCCTCGGAACGAGGGGATCTCCGCCATTATCAAATTGTAGTCGTTTCTCTGGATCTGTGAGTATTTCCTTAGCCGCCGCTATGTCAATCCTTGAAATTGTCAGGACGCCATTTTTGAGCTGCCTTGCGGTAAGCTTTGATAATCTCTTGTTTAGTGGCGCTACGCTTGACGCTAAGTATTTTATAGTAGTCTCTGACTTTGTTTGGCTTGTTTTTGTAGTCGTTTCGCTTTTTCGACTCCTTGCAGGTTTTCAGCGCTGCTTGGAATAGTGTATACCATCGTCTTACATTTCGCCTCCGATGTATGCATCAGCACCATCGCAGAGAATTTGTGCATCACGCATAATGTCTAGAGCCTCTTTGCAGCGTGCTATCGCTTTGGCATGTTGCTCGTCATGGGCTAGACGACCACATAGCAGTCTTTTCGCTTCGAAAATGATCATATCAACTTTTTCTCTTGGTTGAGAACGGATTCGGCTGATGTGATGCAGTCAGCGTATAGGCTTTTCCTCGCGGTATGTCTCTGCGTTAGTTAGGGATCTCTCTACGCGTCGCAGTTTTTTGTAGAAAGAAAAACAGTTATTGTGTTCGGTGTCTAGTTTTAGACGTTCTCGAATTTCCTTCAGAGAGTTGGTAGCGTGTCCGATTTTGTAGAGAAGATCTGCAAGTCGGTAGTATCCTTCTGTCCTGTCTTACGTGAGTTTATTGACGGATCTGAGATCAGAAACGGCTGTCAGGTAGTCATTCTGCGTAATATATGCATTGACTCTTGTCTGACGGAATACAGTGGACCAGGGTGATACTTTCAACAGTTGAGTGAGAAGGGATAGCCACGAGCCATCACTTCTTGGATTATAATCCATTGCTCGGCTGGGTCAATGCGGTCGTAGTTTTCTTGAGCCACATCATTGTAGCATTCTTCTTGTAATACTTCCACGAAACGATCTACAGCTGGAGCGTGTTCTCTTGATTTCATGTAAACAGCACCTCGGTAGTTTCTCGGGTCACTCTCAACTGTCATATGATAATGTGTTAGGGCATCAGCCAACAGCCCCCTTGCCAGGAATTCTCTTCCACGTTCTAAATGGTTTTTTATATCAGTAGCTTTTGCAGCCTTAGCTCCATCCAAAAATAATTCCAAAAGCAGTAAAATCGCACACGCAATTGCTCAGAAAGGCGCCCATATTTTGTTTACGTCAACTTTATGTTGTCTATTGTTGATATTATCTGGTAGATTTAATGTTTTAGGACATTGGGTCCAACCCATTGGTTTTGGGGAATGAGAAAAACTGATATTTTCTTGGATTTCGATTTGTGAATTAAATTTTCCCAGCCGCTTCAAGTGAGATATATTTTGTCACTTATTACCATAAATAGCCGTTATCACAAGCCGCATACGTATTAACATATGTCTTTACCAAACTTTACGATTCCCTTTACCAGCGCTACGTTAACTGCAAGTCAAGCTTATAAATGACCCTAATTCCTTTTTCCAATTTGTTAACTACAAAAGAAAGTCCGATGGCTACCCGCCTTCCCTCTCTTTCAACAATAAGTCATCAACCGATACACTCACCATTGCCAAACTATTTGCCACATTTTTCAAACAATCTTTCACCAACGACGCTTTTATACCGGATAAATCCTATTTAAATTATCTACAGAATTTCTCCAATGACCCACTACACTCTCACACCCTGGACCCAACTTACATCGAATAAAAGTTATACCAACTTAGTGACAAATTTACACCCGGCCCAGATGGCCTCCCTGCCATATTTCTTAAAAAATGTTCTTCCTCCCTTTCCCCAGCCCATTCTAATCTCTTTCGCCTATCCCTTTCGCAAGGAGAATTTCCTCAGGCTTGAAAAAGCTCCTTCATAACCCCGATCCACAAAAAAGTATCTCATCGATTAATACTCTTCAAATTGTCTGCTTTCGGATTTGAACCCATACTGTTAAAATGGTTATTCTCTTACCCCGAACACCGTTTTTACTGTGTTCGTTTTAGGTCAGCCCTCTCGGCTCCATTTTTTCCCACCTCTGGAGTTCCACAAGGCAGCCATCTCGGTCCCCTTCTTTTTATATTTAACCATAAATGATCTCGATAGGAGCATCAAACACTCCTCTATCTCCCTTTACGCCGACGATACCAAATTTTAAATTTGTTCGACCTTAATATACCCAAATGCGAATCCATAACTTTTTCGCTTAAGCGGAACCAACCTTCTCCATAACCATCTCCTCCGTTCAATCTCTTCGCGACCTCGACATTTTGTGTGATAGGGAGCTCGACTTCCGTTTACATATGGATAGGATAATTGTTAAAGCCAACTCTGCACTAGGTTTTGTAAAACGGTGGCCCAAAGAATTCACCAACCCATACGTGACCGGCTCGCTCTATATTACCTTTGTTCGCCCCCTTCTAGAGTACGCCAGTCAAGTGTGGTCCCCATATCATCGTGTTCATATCTCGAGAATCCAAAGCATCCAGCGCCGCTTTCTTCAATTTGCTCTTCGAGGTATGCCCTGGAACGATTCTTTTATTCTGCCCCCTATCAAACCTTATCAACTTAAACATACTTAATAACGCCGATTTTCTCTAAATCCATCGACTCTTTTTAGGTCACGTTGAAAGCGCATCCCTTTACAACTCTTTTTTCCTCAACACTAACCCTCGAAATCTGCGTACCAAAATTAAATTAAAAAATTAAATTTATAAATGTTCTGGGCGGCTTAACTTTTTTTTAACAATTTTTCATGACGTGAAAATCAATTTCGATTTTGTAGTCGTAGTTTTAAAAAAAAAAAAGTAAAAGCATTTCTTCTTACGTCATAATTTGAACGCGAAAGTATTGCACCTTAAGTCTTTTTTTTAGAAATAGGGAACGCATATTCATGAAACCTACTTGCTCGCATACTAAAATTGTAGATGCCTGCCCTTATAAGTCAGTCACACCTCATTTGTTCTATTCTAGCAAAATATAAATTCCAGAGAATATATAATATTTTAGAAAACTTAATTTCTTCCTTCAATATCCTTGTACATGACCAACAATATTGTTGAGTGGGAGAGTAACACTTGTGTTCCCTGACAATAAAACAACTAGTAACCACGATTCTATTGATAACCACAATCAAATCCAATCGATTGTTTGTCCAAGCTTTCGCAAAGCCATTAATTCCAGATGTTGTAAATCAAAACCTACCATTATCAATATCAGTGTGGCCTAAGACTTAGCCTCTAAAGCCATTTCGTTATAAAAGAGAAGCAGTCAGATAATAAACAAAAGATCAGTTTGTTTGTTGGTGGTTCGCTAGAGACTGTAAGAGAAGGATTACAACAGTTGTTTTGATATACAATTTCAGTCCAATGATGTACCTACAAATCACCTGTATTATCCGGCCATTAATCGGAATATTGAGAACCTCTTAAGTTTATAACCCTACCGATTAGTAACAGCTTTGATTAACTGTTATCTTCAGTTAGCCTTGGTCAAGTCTCGCTAACTTCCGCCGCGAAAAACCGCTAATAATTGTCAACAAATTATTTACTTGCAGCTACTTTAAGTGTCAAGCGTCCATTTTGTATTGGCAAGTGCTCTGCTTAACGGTACGAATATCTACCTTATTTCTAGAAAAATCCACTCAAAAAAGTGATAACAAATTCTACCCGTATAAAACAATTTAGGAAGGAAATGTGCTCTGCAATTACGATTAAAACCAAAACCAAAATGCTGAATAACCAAATTTGGTGATACCAATCGCTGCGCCGAGCAACTGATAACATTTAAATTCGCTGGAAAGACATTCAAAAATAAGCCCGTATCGAACTGCCTGTTACTTTAGAGCACAGGTCAATCGACTAATTCCAAAGTGTTAAAGAGAACGAGGGGTGTGCATGCTGCTCTTATCCCGTAAACCAAATATTTCGATATAAACGGCCACAATCAGTTATACTGCTGTCATAAAACCTGAAAGTCAACCTAATGCAGGTGTTCCTAATGCTGATTAGCTAGACGCTAATGTCTACTGTAGTCGACTGAAAGTGCCTGAGTGCCTTTAATCGCCGCCGTAACACTTAGAATCGACATGAGTCATCTTTGCCGCATTATTATTATAGCCAAATCACATTCAGCAGGGTCTCGTTGCGGTAGCACACGCTCTGATAAGCGTATCTGATTCCTGTGACAGATCAACTTGACCGTTAAACAGTTCTCAAAGATATGAGAATTTTTGTAAATTGGACATGCTTCAACTGCGAATGGCTTTGATGTAAACAAAACTAAAATAAACATAACCTTCGCACCATAAATAAAAATGGGCCCATTGTTGCGAATTACTTACGTGGCCTCCAAAAGGTAACATCCGAGTTAGGGGGTTTGAATTGTTTTTATGTTTTTTACTGTTTGTGACCCAAAACTAAGGAGCAGATCCGGACTTTAAGTAAAGCTTTTCCAATCAGTTTTTCTGGTATGCCATCAGCATTGTTGAATCCTTGTAGATACAAGGTTTAGGCTGAAGGTTATCTCCCTTGTCGATGTTCGACTGAATAGTACAACTATAATTCGGCGACGACATTGTTTTCTTTTCTGCGGCCTTCTTCTAAGCTACATATATATATATATAGCTCAATTTTTTCCAAGTTAAGTTTCTGAACACCGCTTGAATCGAACATCGCCATTCGATGTTTTCCACCGCACACAGAAGTTAAGATAATCCATTTTTAGAACTCACATTCTTCCGACATATTTTGAATGCCATGTGTTTGATCGTACTAGTCGGAAGTTTTATCAAACTACGGTTTTGGGGAACTGGGTGTTAATATAATAGGTTACCCCGGGTACGATCGAATATCGTACCCGATGATCAAAAACACGTCATTCCAAATTAAGAAACGTATGTTTCTTATTTAACAATATTTTTATTCAACGGATATTACCACATACATGGTTTTCGTTCTGTTAGGTGAACATTCCTGAAGTTATGGCAAACAAAAAATATAATGCAGGGGTGGGTCTATTTTCACCCCCCTCCAAGTTATAGGCCGTTAAAGTGAGGAACCTCTGATTTCGAGGTAAAACTTCTTAAAAGGCCGTAGCTTTCTAATAGATTCAGCTTAAGAAACCATTGTCCACATTTTTGAAAGAGAATTTTAATGTACATGAAATACTAAAACTTCGTCGAGCTCGATGAACGTCAGCCAAAATTATGACATTTTAAAGCTAACATTTTGAAAAATCGTTGGACCAATATCATCAGAAAAATGCGTTTATCTCGAAATTTTCAACTTTTAGGTTAACTTCTATTATCAAAACTTTTGTCTTCTCTTCATTATCTACGATTTTCATGTATCACTTTTCCACTTTTCCAATGTATTCAAAAAAAATTGACTAAAAGCTGTCAGTTAACAAGTAAAACAAAGTTGAGGAATTAAACCAACGGTAAATTTTCCGCTATTTTGTTTAATTCGGAGACATCTTTTGAATTGTGCCGATGTTACTTTATTTACTGATTAAGAATGAACGAATAAAGTGTTTGGCACATGTTTCAGAAAAAATGTTTTCGAACCGCGAATTCGCCGATATAGTTTTCGTTTACGGTTTCTGTAATGGGGATGCAAGGTTAGCTAGATTAGAATACCAACGGTGATATCCTAGAGGGAGGATCCCTTCTAGACCAACTTTTATCAATGCTTTTCACCGCCTTTCAACCGTCGGCTCAGCATATGGGTTAAGAAGAGAAAGATTGTCTAACATAACAGCAGCAGAAGAGGAAGAAAGAATTTCAAATGTTGTAAGAATGCAGCCGTCTATTAGCACCAGAAGGCTTGCAGCACAGTTGCAAACTCCAAGAACTACAATCCATAGAGTTCTTCAAGCCAACTGCGTTTACCCCTTTCATTATACGCCCGTACAGGAACTTTTGCCGGGGGACTTCCAAAAATGGATTTGATTTTGCCAATGGCTGCTGCATCAACAAGATGAGAATGAGCAGTTTATGCAAAAAATTTTATGAACTGACGAAGCCCAGTTTACGAGAATGGGCATTACCAACCAACGAAATTCCCGCTATTGGGCAGTTTCTAATCCTCACTTAACACCAACAACATCTTCTCAAAAGTAAAGATTTAGTTGAAATACAGATGTATTTCTTAACTGTATACCATTTTACAGACGGTTTAGCATGAATGTCTGGGCCGGCATATTGAGTAGTACTTTAATCGGGCCATTCATACTTCCACATGTCCTATATTCAACATTCTATTTAGAATTTTTGAGAGACCAAAGAATGGTTTTCCAACACGTAGCCATTGTAGCAATAATATACTTCGTTTTTAAATCAAAAATTTAATGGAAGGTGGATTTCCCGATTTGGTCCTTTTCCTTGTCCACCTAGATCTCCTGACCTAACGCCAATGGATTTTTTTTTTCTGGGGAGCCACAAAAGAAATTGTTTATTTGACTGAGATTTCAAGTCGGAAAGAACTCCAAACCAGGGATGTGGCGGATGCAGATTTTTGACATCCGCGGACGCGGATTAATTATTACTATTTTAGTCATTTTTATTTAAACGAAAAAAAAACTTTTAACACTTAAACATAGGTGCGTTATATTTAATGAACAGCAACTTGGCTGCCTTTTCTGGGTCTAGGGGATTTCGCAAAGGGTCGTAAATTAGTCCCGCACCACTAAACAATTGTTCACTAGGGACACTGGCTGGGGGAGGTGACAAATATCTTCGTGCTATGGCAGATAACATCATAAACTCTTTATTATCTTTCCACCAGATAAGAGGACTTTCCGATACATTTGTCCTTTTTTTGCTGCGATATGACGCTAACTCCTTTTTAAGGTCTGTTCCGGGACTGTCTGATCTTTGGACAAGGTCGTCATCTTCACTTGACGAATCTAGCATCGCTTCCAGATCACTTATTAAGCACGGTTTCCTAGCTAAGTTGTTCTGAAGAATGGTCAATTGATTACAACAAATCCAATGAATCTCCCATTCCCGTTCTTCTAGATTGTTTGTAGTTTGGAGAACACGTGCTGTCATGATCATGAAGACGATTTGTGAGAGCTCTCAGTATTTCTTCTTTAATCTTTCCCTCTGTCGACGGTTGGAAAAATTTGTGCTTTTAGAGTGGGTCTAAATAAGTGGGTATACAAAATAAATTATTTTTGTCCAAGGCCGAGAATTTAGAAGACATTTCCGTTTTTAAAATGGTGACTGCCAGCCTAATCGGATCAGAGTCCTGTGATCTAGTTAAATGGTCCTTTTTACCTTCAAGAAAATGGGAAATGCATAAATTCTTGCCTAGCAATATCTTTCTCAAAAACATCCAGCTTACGACGAAAAGCAGACATGCATTGTATTGTTTGGTGCAGGTATGGGTGTTGAATGAATGAATAGTGGGCTAGTTATAAAAAATATATGTACATAATTGAATTGAATAGGTAGTCGGCATATTTAAAAATATTTGAAGGTCCAACGCCTGTTGCTGGCCACCGGCTTACAGTTTCAGAAAACCCCACGCTTTCGTTCCGGAAATACAGATGTTGCTGATGCTGTTCGCTCTGGACGTTCAAACACCACAGACGAGCGACGATCAAATCTGGCTGCAGTTAGTGTTGACAGGCATTTTACGATACAGGCGATCGCTCAGTGGTTTAACATCGCCCATAAAACCGTTTCGCAAAGACTGAAAAGACTTGGAATGTCGAAAAAGATTGATGTTTGGGTTCCTCACGAACTCAGTGAAAGAAACATTATGGATCGCGTAATGGTGTGTGAGTCTTTGTTGAGATGAAAATTGCTTGAGGCTTTCCTGAAATGAGTGGTTACGGGTCCTAAATTGCCCGCAATGAATTTATATTATGTCTCCTTCGCCCAGAATATGATGCACATCTTCGGAAATAAATCAAGTCTCCAATATAGAATTGAGATGTGTTGAGAATATATTATTGGTGTTTTATCAAATTATCACGATCAAATATTCACCTGCCCAAGAAAAAAGATCCAACCGCATCGGCTCGATACCTCATCCGACACACGCGTATCCGATTGCACCTTCGCAAGTACTTTCCCACCGTCACACCAGATCCGGGCGAATGGAAGTAAGTATAGGGAATCTGCATGGGAACTGCCGATTAGCAATTTTCACAAACTTAGATTAGCTTAGAAATGTGTCTAGAGTAGGTTAAGCGAGCATTCACTGTTTGGCATTGATGGAGATCGGAATAAATAATTTGTAACCTAACTTATGTTTTAATTGGTAACCAGCGGGAGATTCCCTTAAAATTATTTTTTTCTAGAATTAATGGATATACATAAAACCCTTTACTCACACTACTCAATGTTTTTCGAAATCGATGACCCATGATAATAAATAATATTTCACCCAGTATTGAAAAACATCTTTAGGTATTGGACCATCCGGATAGCTTGGCGATTCTCAAAAGAATGATAGTTTTCTACTGCATGAAAAAATTAGTGTTGAAACACAACCCGGCTTTTCCTAAAACATGTTTTTAATAGCATGTCGCTTTATTCCCAGAAACCACAATTTGACTCCTTAAAAAAATTACAAAGCAGCAAGTTGACTACATTTTTAACGAAAGAAACAATTCGTTAGCCGTGGATTTTTTTTTTGAAAACGTCATAAATTCAACGTCATCTTGCACTCCCATTCCATTTCGCCCATGGGCTATCACTTTTTATTACGCACGCTTAATATCCAAGTTTCCTTTAAAGGCGTTTAGTAGAGATTAATCTGTGACATACCTATCAAGTTTTATCAGATTCAACTGCTGGAGGTCAACTTTATTAGGCAAGTGTGAAGACGCGTTATATCTCAGACCACTTTTTCTAAAAAAAAAAAGGTAACTTTTGAGCTATTACCCATAATACGTTTGAATATCAAGTGGAGGAAGCAATTTCAGTGTATCAACCACAGATCCAATCAAATTATGAATGCCCATATGTAACCGAAACAATTTATCCTCTGAATAAATCTGAAACAGTTTTTGGACGAAAGGAATAAAGGTTGGGCCTCCATCCATATAGAGAAGAAAGGCAATGGTTTAATGTTTTAGACGGTATACAGTCATAAAGTTGATGCAAATTTCTGTTAAAATTAACCATGGGATACTATGTTATTTGATGAATCTTCCCAATAATCGTATAAAGCGGAATAAAAATCATTTGTTCAAATAGAGAAATAGAAATATTTTCTGTTTGGCTATGTTAGGGTACATAGTCTACAAGCAAACTTTAATACTTTGGCCACGTGATAAGAACAAAGATGCACCACCAAGTTCAAAGAAGCGGTGAAATTGAATATCAGTTCTAGATTTAGATCCTAGCAGCAAATAAGAAGTGACTTCCTGGTATCTTTTCCTATATATGCTTTTTTGTGAATCACGTTATGCTGCATTTTCAGCAATTTTTGTTTACCACTGGCCATATCAGTGGACTTCCGAAGTACATAGTTCTATGGCAACCTCCACGAATAATCACAAAAGCAAGCGATGAAAATAAACCTGTGTATGACCTTCAGCTCAAATTTTGCAGATACTAATGTAATTTGTAGATACAAATTTGGAGGCTCATCTACAACAGACCTAATGACTGTTTCTCAGACCCTAAGCAATATTTCTCCTCATCTAATACAGACTAAGAAGAATTAAAGCTTGCATACCATATGTCTACTCAATCAAAACCAAACCCAACTCCATGATTACTTGTGGTTAATCATTTGTCTCGCCGCCGAGTTATGTATTTTTCCACACACAGCAGCACCCGGTACGAGTATATGTGGCACGCTTCAGAATGACTAGCCTCTGGCTTGAGGTTAGAAAGTATCGAGATAATCATACGAGTATCTGTCCCAACCCGCACCACACATCTCATTACTCAGAGTATCCGCACAGAACAACGCAAATACAATATTTGCAATACCCGTAACATACACATTCAAAGTCTGCCTTTGGACTGTAATTGACAAAATGATTGAGACGTGATACCAGGCTGGTATACGAGTACGAAAAAAGATAAGTGCTGTTGGGTCAGAGAACCTAAACGCGCTCCTCTACTGCCGCCACTAACCTCCAAAGTGCTGCTCCAAGCTTTCCATTTTTTTTTGTGTCTATTTAATCAATCTGAGCGGTAGGGAAATAAATATTTCACATTGGGTGATTCCTAAACATGTGATGGCGATGATTTCCCAGATCTCCCATCGCATGTTCTATATCGATACGCTCCAATTTCAACAATTTCAAGTTGTTTAGGAAATAATCATGAGAGCGCCTGAACTCTAGCCTCTGGCCGGATGATACCCTGAAACAGTAAAGGCCACTTTAAATACTTTCTGAGGTGATGTTTTTTTCCCTTTAGTCAGATTTAAATAAAGAAAGTATTCTGACAAGAGTAATAGCAATTCGTGGACTCGCATCTTTCGAACACGCTGTCATTGAGTGATTCTATGAATCAGGGTTTAAGGGTTGCCCCATTCCTAGTATTATCAATATCAATATGATTCAGTCTTTTTTAAAAAAGAGATCCCAAAGTCCATCGTCTATAGAACGGTGTTGGTGAAATAAGAAATGCTTGGCATGGCAGCAATCAGTCGAATCTGGAGTAATTTCCTTAAATTTTAATTCATTTCAAATTCGAATAATTAAACTTTTGATAAGATTGCTATCGACTATGATTGCTGTTATCGACGGTTTCAATCGTTAACCATTGTGAGTGGAAACTTTTGCATACGCACGTGCGACCTTCTAATATGCGGCCGGATAGATATACTCGTGCCAATGTTTACCAAAGTTGTCGTGTTCTCAAGAAGGAAAACATATAGGAAAGCTGCATTATTTTCTAGGAATTCATAACTCGATCGGATTTTCCTCAACATGATTAGCTAGAAAAAGAATCACATGAATCTTTCATACGACTAAAACTAAAGATGATAATTCAGATCACTCTAGTAAGCAAATTCACCTTGTAACTAGCTAGCGTTGGTGGCATATCGACCGATTTCCTGAAAATGAACGCATTTTGAGCATGTATGTGCAAGTTGCATGTCATGTGGTTTTCCTCGTGACTAGTTCTAGTTAAAAGTTTAGCTCAACGTACAATGACGATGCAAATGTCTCACACCGAGAATTAATCCGAAATTTAACAATACAAACATTTTTAACAGCTGCATACCATAGATAAGAACGTTTTAAACTAACGATAAAACATTTGTACAATACAATATACCTATATAAATTTAGGGTCCGTAATTTACTCGTACATAGTTATGTAGATTTCGGTACAGGAATTCAAGTGATTAAAACTAAGCCGACCTTTTGGGAGCGAATTCTGGTGACCGACGAGGCTTATTTCACCCTCGGCAAATGCATGAAAAAGTTCTACAAGACTAGATCAATGGAGTCACTTGAATAAAAAAGAGCTGAACTAACGATAAACCTTTGTACTACTTCTCATCTGTCTGTTCATTGCACGCTTTGTAAGTTCCTTTCAGTGGAATCTTTCAGTCTTTCGAAGAAAGATGAGTAAGAGTTTCAGTGATAAAGTGCCTTAAGTACCACCACCCACGTCAACCCTGATTACCTGCAGCCTGATGCGTGCCTAAGCCAGATCTTCACAGAGGTAGTGTTGCGCGGTGTCGTCATAACTTTTACAGCAAGCGTTGGAAAATGTTGTATCACTTACGCCTAGCATATTTAAGTGTTTAGCAAAAGTATAGTGCCACGTCATGAGGCCAGTAAACAAGCTGCAGTCTTCCAGCTGAGGGACAGCAGAAAGGCCACTGACTTCCTAAAGACGTCGAAAGAATTCGTTTGATCTGCCCGCATTCCGGGGAGTTATACCGTCTTCAGTTGTGCTCATATGAAACCCAACTATCAATGGAAGCCTTAACTGAGGACGCAGGCAGACCCAACGTAGGTTCGGGTCCTGCAAAACGCTCACCTGAGACTTGCTTGACAAACTCATCCGCGATTTACGAGTAATTTCCACTGATTGCGCCCTGGGAGCCAAACAAAACTCATTGAATTTAGCCTGCGTTCAGTGATGTTTCGCATTCTGGAACTGGCTTGGAAGTCGTAAGAGGGTTCAGCAAGGCTCTAAGCGCAGTTTGGCTGCCGCTACAGATGCAAATGTTTCGCCTCCTCCACCGGTTCTTCACAATGTAGTTCGTTGTCATCAGGATTGCGTGTATCTCAGCTTTAAAGAGAGACCCAAGTTTTCCTAACGAGGAGTGAAATCGAACATTGTTGTTCTCTAGAAAAACACCAGCGCTGCATCCTATATAGCTTTTTGAGCCGTGCGCTACAGCTACATTGCTTTCCTGGCTCAGATTCTGACCGAAACCAGTCATGGGCGCAGGCAAAGTCGATTTCTTATTTTTTCCTGGTATCATTGTATTAGGCGGCATGTTCACAAGACCAGTCGGCGTGCAAGGTCATCAAAGCTCGAGTGCGTGTTTTACCAAAGACCACTTTTTTTAAACGGAAGTTCGCTTTGAGAGTGCAGCCCATGATATGAATATCAAGAGGAAGGAGATGCATCAATATGTCTGAAACGGAGCCAGGCGTGCTAGGAAAAGCCTCCATGCAGTCGAGATAGGCCGTTGTTTGGAGTCTGGTAAAAGCAGCAATAACTTATTTTCGTGAGAGTTATATAATTCTACTAGACAGTTGACGCATCGAGTATAATTGGGCTTATCATAGTCGTGTAGATCTAGAGGACCCTTCTCGGTGACAGACCCAAAGTCCTGCGATAGCTGCTCTGCACTACCAGAAGGCCGACAGCGCCTTAGAGGCTTTCGACGTAACATATTGTATTTAGTCCATTGAAGTTTGTTATCTAGGATGACATCCAAATAAATACTTAGTTTCTTAGAAGAGTTGGATGCTGATGCCTTTAAGCACTAGAAGGGTCCGTTTTGAGAGGATTGACTGAAAGCCCATTAGGGGTCCACCAATAGTCGATTATGTCAAAGCGCTTAAGAGCAGACAGTCGCTAGACATGATCCAACAGACTGTATACTTGTGCATAGACGTCAGAACTATTGAGTGTATTGAGTGAGTTGAGAAGTGAGTCAACCAACATGCACCATAGCATCACATATTGGCACAATCAGCATCCGCAATCATTGTCCTACTCACCAGCATTGCTTTAACCACAAAACTAGTGATTCATCTGTCCGAGTTACACATGCCGTCAAAAATTGCGTTGTCGAAAGCACTCTCAATGTCGATAAAAATGCCCAGGGGGTATTCCTACTAATCGAGTCCGCCTTCAATTGTGCCTACCAGATGCATATTCTAGCAAGATCTTCAGCGTTCGTAGGCATGTTGCGTAGCGGACAGAGGGTGCATTTACAAGGCAGTTTTACGCACATAAATTTCGATCTTTCTCTCCACGCTCTTCAACATGAAGGAAGTCAGACTTATAGGTCTGAAGCTCTTGGTGAGCGTGTAGTCCTCTTCTCCCATTTTCGGTATAAAGGCTAATCTCACTGTCCGGCAGGGTACCGGTATGTATGACAGTGCCAATGAATATTCTCTTCATATACTGGGTATATGCCATCGGTGTTAGGCGACTTAAAGCCATCAAACAAAGCAACAACATGTTTAATGGTCTCATCCGTGACTACAACCGATGAGAGATACCAGCCACGGCGTGTTGCGTTATTCAGCTCACTAGCAACAACCAGGTCAAACGATAGTATGAAATTGCCTCTTACGTTGCATTTGCTACTGCCCCAAAAAGTATTCTGAGCATTTGCATCGCAGCACATGATAAGTCCCATCTTCATAGAATCACAGTTCGGATACCGTCTTACCGATGGTGGTGGTAATAATGGATCATTTCGCAGGTTATACATATCTGCAGCAACTAAATCTTGATTGCAAAGTTACCCAAGTTTAATTGGTAATACTGAGTTCGGCACGTTCAGACCAGTCCTCGGTCTTTCCAATCGCTCGCCATATAGTGGTGTGAAATCCTTTAGATATCCGAAACTAGATGCGTTTATTCCACACCCGTGGTTCCTGTATGGATGGAAGGTTTTGTAGTCAACACGGAAAGCTTACTACACTCATCTGAGTTAAATAGTTAGATAAAATAATAGACGAAAAGTTATCATATTCTGTCACATAAACTCTAGATTTGTGATACACATTACTAAATGGCCTCAAGGCCAACATAGCTACAGGTGTAAAAGTCCGGTTAGATCAATGGATTCCGTCAAGAAACAAGATTAATCGAAAAACACTGAAAGAATATAATCAAAAAGGTGTTAAATCGCAAAATTTTGGATGCCAATTCGAAGGTTCATTACTCGAAATTATGGGCTCATCCAATCTGTTTTTCAATAAATTGGAAACGCTGTGTGGTATATTGCTCCAACGTGTTAAAGCTCATTCATATTAAAACTATTCAGGTGAGGAACGAAACGTTCCGTTCTGGCAGGCTTCATTTTTGAAGAAGTATGGACCAATGACTTCACCAGCCCATAGAGCACACCAAACAGCATGTAATAATGGCTTGTGGTTTTTTTTCACTTCAATTGTGACAATTTTAATTGAAGACGTAGCCATTCAAGCAAAAATAAACCCAATCATTGAACAAAATTTTATGGTGAAAAAGTGGGTCAAGAGCAATATCGTTTTCGGTCAATTCTTGCACGCTCTTGTAAGCTCGTAAAATAAGATCTTTCCCCACAAACTTCCATGACGCATCTCGACTCATTTGGGTCCTCCTCAATACTACACTCCACAGAAGCAACACCTTCGTCGTTGCGCACTGTACGACGTCTCTGCGGATGTGTATTATCAATTAGAGTGTGCATGGTGTAAAAACGATCCATGGTTATTCAAATTACTTACTCAGATTGGCGATTATGTCGACCGTAAAATGTACGGTAATTCTTGCGGACTGATCTACGATTTTCGAAATAAATTTGCACAATTTGCAAAATGATGTTTTCTTGACTGGTAACGGGTGATCAGATAGGGACGATAGTTTCAATAAGACAACAACGCTGTGAAATATAAAACTTATTCTGGTTTTATTTTGAAGCTACGTTCACGCCATTATGTGTGGAATAGCACATCATTCAAATGCTCGCCTCGGCTTCGCTGGCAGTCCTTGAATGTTGACATCGAGCTCGTCTAAAGTGGTTGGCTTGTTAGCGTAGACTAAGGACTTAAAGTAGCACCAGAGGAAATAATCGGTGTCAAATCGTATGTTCGCAGCGGCCAATTAATGAACGCTCGCCGTGAGATGACCCAGTCGCCAGATTCCTCCTTGACAATTTCGAGCATTGCGTCGCTTGCCATAAACCGCACCAGACAGTTAATCTTGGTGGATGCATTGATGCTTGGCCGAATACTTGTGGATTGCGTTCGCTCCAAAAACGGCAATTTTGCTTGTTGACATAGTCGCTGAGCCAAAAATGGGCCTCGTCCGAGAAGATGATTTTTTGGCCAACATCGGGCATTGTCCATGATTTGAAAAATCTTCTTCAATAGACTTACACCAAGAGAAGTCAAAATCACTCTTCAACTCGCGAAATGTATACAAGACCACATACTCTCTTCATGACTTGACAATGTAATATGCTTACAGAATAAGATGTAACCCCAATGAGCTAAAGTGCGGCGGAAGATCCAGTATTGTCAGTTTGGTATAGACCACAATTGTTTGTCCTTTGAACTGTTTTACAAAGCATGTATAAGACCCAGCTAGTGCAAAGCTGTCTTTCTGAACGCGAAACCATTAGACAACTAATGATTTGATTCAACGAAAAAATTATGTCGTGATTATTTCTTGAGAGAGTATATAATGCTGATAAATTGCAAACTATTCAGACACTGGACGCCAATATTCAGCACGTTAATGGTGAGATATGCTCCAACGATTACCCCAAAAGTTGTCAGAAATACCGAAGAAATGTCATGAACAATTCTTCATAATGAATAAAGATTTTGATTCAAACTCAATACCTTTTGTTATTATACTTTTTACTTAAAAAATATGATTTTCTTATTTCGCTTCATAAATAACATGATAAATAAAGAGAGACGATCGTGATTGAAGTGCCAAGGAAAATGATTCAATTTCAACAAAAGACTTAGAACTGCACATTGAATAAACCAGCCATTTAAATTCCACTTTGCCGTTTAAGGCAAACGGTATCGGAGTTTTCAGAATAACTTCGATCTAATCATGTTTTTTCTTTGATATCATATCTACCTACGAGCAAATAAGGGTGTACCTGGTTACGTTACTTGGGACTTTGATCTAATCTTTGCGATATTGAGGTCGAAATTTTTAAAGTTCGTTTCTATTACATTAAATTCAATTTAAGGTACAGAACTTGTATATCTTGTCCCTATATGCTGCACAGAAGTAATGAAGAAGCCATCGTATAAGTTGGGTTCTTAAAAAACAGCAAGGACCCCATTAGAAAATTTTGATACCTAAGCTGGATGACTTATTTAATTTGCTTATTTAACAAACCCCCAATATAGAGTCTCTGAATGAGATAAGTGTAGTGTCGAGGCACCTTAATGACGTTCGTTGAGTTTAATGTCACTGATATTATTCCTTTCCTTTATTCATTGTTTTACTTGGGATTCTGATTTTGGCGCTTGAAGTGTGAAGATGTGAATACTGGAGACATTCTAACAGTTCTAACACTGATTCTAACAGTGACTCTAACAGTGATAGTAAAAACAAAAAAAAAAATAAGGCGATCAGCCCAAGGAGCATCAGGGCAGCGCAATTTTTAGCGGATATGAGGAGGAATAAAATGCTCAACATTAAAACAGCAACAAAAACCAAGCCAACATCCAAACGGCGGGACGAGGGAATGGAATTTTCCACCGAAATTTCCAACGAATGGACTCTGGTTAAAAACCGTAACAACGGGGTACATATAAAAGATGTACCTACAGCAACAAATTGAAATGAACAACAGTAACAAATATGCTATTCTGGGGCAAATAACGCTACTTAAAAGAAGCAACAACAAAAAGACGACAAAGAACATCATCCCTTTTCAAGAGACCGATGCAACATCAAATCAAGGAAATAAAGCAAACAACAACGCTTCAACTAACAACGCAGAAGGAAGTATCTGCACAGCAGTCAACAAAAACGATGCAAACACCACCAAGCAACAAGATTCTAGATCGACTAAAGCAGGTAAGATTTGCCCACTTATTATTATTTTTGACACAAATACTCGTATAAGAGAACTGATTCTTAGTTTGAAAAAAATCAGCTTAATTCTAAATTTAAAACTATAAATGTTGGTGGTCATTTTGACAAAAAAAAAACAAATACATTTTCACATAAATCAAAAGTCTTCGTGGACAACCCCGAAGTCCACAAGGAACTTTTAAGATTAATAAGGGAGAGCCAGATCCAGGGATATTCTTTTACTCTCAAAGAAAATAAATCCCACAGCATCTTGCTCAGAGGGCTCATAGCGGATTTTACTGGGGATGAGATTAAAGAGGAGCTAGAATTGATAATACCGGGCTTAGTTGAAAAAGTAACTAAGTTCGAAACCCAACGATCCGAAAGAGACCCAAATATAATTTACAACCTTTTCCTTGTGACACTGTTCCCGGTTAGAGTACCCAGCGAAATAGTTAGGCTTCAATACTTATTTCATACAAAAATTAAATGGGAAGTGATGGGTTAATACAATGCAAGAGATGCCAAAGTTTTGGGCACCTTGCCAAAAACTGCGCAAAGAACTATAGGTGTATCAAATGTCTAGAGGAACACCTACCGGGGCAATGCCAAACCAAGCAAATTGAAAACTCTGCGGCGAGTTGCACAAATTGCGAGGGACAACACCCAGCAAGCCGGAGAGGCTGTCCTGCCTTCAAAAAGTATGCAGAATCAAGGAAAAAAATAATAAGGGAAAAAAGAGAATCTTTTAACCCGTTCCCTAAAACCTTTAATAAGGCTATGACAGTGGACGCAAACGTCAGCTATGCTAGCATACTCAAACCACCAAATATTAATCAACCAGCCTCTCTGACGGCGAAAAATCCGTTCCTTACAGAGCACAAACAGAACTATGTGGGACAGTTTCTGGGGTTAGCTAACGAACTTTTCGGAATGGGGGTGGACGAACTCTTCCAAAAAATTGAAACGTTCGTTAAAAATATTCACAATTCAAAGAACATTAAAAAAAAGGCTGTATTACCTAATCCTTCTCAACCAACTAACCTCGATTAAATAATCAAATTAAAATTTATAACCTTTAACACACAATCACTTGTAGAGCAGAGTAGAAGGGTAGAATTAAATAAAATCCTTCTCACGAATAACTGCTCAGCGGCATTTATCCAAGAGACACACCTCTCTAGAAACCACAAGGTAAGATAAGATTCCTATAACTTTATACCAAACAACCTTAATCAAGGGGTAGCAATTGCTATAAAAAACAACATTAATTTCCATGTAAATTTATTAAAATAAAATGGACTGCCGGACAAGAACCAAAATATCTATTGCTAGGTTCAATATACTTCCCCACAGAAATCCAATCACAAATTATGTTAGAGGAATTACAAAAAATAGACAGACTAGCAGAGACATTTGACGGATCAGTAATAGGGGATGATTTTAACGCGAAAAATACAAATTGGGGCGATACAATAACGAACCAAAATGGACGAACCCTTGCCAAGTGGCTAGAAATCAACTCACCTTACCTCATGAACTTGACCTCCCAGACACCGTCATTTCCACATAGCTCAGCCTACCTGGATCAATTCTTAGTTTCTCCAAACATTCTTAACCTGACGAAGAATAGCAACTATGCTATAAGGACACTGACAACCTTCTCAGACCACTTTCCAGTTGAGCTTACAATTGACTTATTGGACGCAACAATAACCCTAATAGAACCATACTACTCAGCTTCATTTAAAAACACTAATTGGGGAAATTTTAAATTAGACTTAGACGTAGCCCTAGCTCAAACACAACCCTCTCTCACAAACTCATTGGCAAATTCAGAAATAGATAACACTATATCCTCCTTCACTAATATTCTCTCCGACACCATCGACAGCCATACATGTAAAATAGAAAGAAGATTCAAAAAATATGACCAAATCTCAGATGACATTAAATCCCTCTTTGCAGTCAAGCATCAATGGCAAAAACAATTAAAAGCCATATTTCACCGAGAACTCAACAGAGTCGATGAAGGTTATAAAAGATTATCGAACAGAATCTCACTGCTCAAAATCAAAGATAAAATAAAATAAAAATATGGGTAGACAGCCAAATAGGTCAAAAACTCTCTCGAATAAAACCAGGTCCCTTTGCATTTAAAGAAGTAGATAAACTTTTAATTAAAAAAAAAACAATTCCTTTGCGAAAAAATAACAATAGGAGATATGGTAGTTACTGATGAAACTGAAAAAGTGCAGGCATTTAAAGAATTTTATTCAGAAACCTTTAGAGGGGGACCTCAAGCTAGTGATTCCATACTTATTCAAAAAGTAAACGAAACCATTCAAAGAGCATAGAGTTTAAGACCTCCTCGAATCTTCAATTTCAGCCATGAAAATTCGGCCCTTAGTCAAAGTGCAGATTACTTCTATACCTCCACCAATGAAATAGAAGAGATCATTAATAGCCTAAATGGAAAAAAGTCATCTGGGCTTGATAACATCTCAAATTTCATACTTAAAAAAATATCTCCAGAAGCGGTGAAATACTTAACAATAATATACAATAATTGTATAAATAACATATTTCCCAGACGCATGGAAGATAGCTAAAATTCTCCCAATAATTAAGAAGCCACGAAACTATAACATTAACAACTTCAGACCAATTTCACTACTGTTAAACGTCGGAAAAATATTAGAGGGAGTTATTCTACACAAATTAGAGATGCATACAGAAGTAAATATCGAATTCATACCGGAGTATCAATTCGGATTCCGCAAAAAACATTCTACTGTGCACGCTTTACTAAAACTCCACAACGATATATGTTAGTAATAAACTTGAGAAGAAAAAAATGCACTACAGCCTGCTCGTTAGATGTCGAAAGGGCATTTGATAGCATGTGGAGAGAGGGACTAATTTATAAATTGCACCAACTTGAATACCCACCCCATCTCGTCAATATCATTCACAGCTTCCTCACAAATAGAACCTTTTTTACTCACATAATGCAAACAAAATCAGAGAAATGCGTAACTGAAAGAGGAGTCCCCCAAGACTCAGTCTTAGGTCCAAATCTTTATAACATCTTCTTTTACGACTTTCCACACACACTTTTTACAAATAATCGAACTGTCTCTAAGGCCATTTTATTCGCTGACGACACTATGGTGTACCCTCACGACAACTTTCCGCTAAAGGCACTACAACATCTTAAGACACACTTAGAAATAATAAACGATTACTACAAAAAATGGGGTATTAAAGTCAATAAAGATAAGTCAGAAGCCATTTGCTTCAGAAACTCCAGTCAAAAGTGTATCCCCGGTGTAGTTAGCAAAAGTAAATTCCTGTCACTCACATTGGATAAGATAACATAAATATTACGTTTAATAAAAGTATAAAATACTTAGGAGTCAACTTTAATAACCTTCTTAAATTTAACCCACACGCGAGGCTAGTAAAAGCCATGGCCAGAACGGTGTCCTTCAAATTAATGTCTCTTTTAAGAAACGATATGCTAGAACGAAAAACTAAGCTTCTCTTCTCATAAGGCCAGTAATCCTATATGCCTTTCCAATTTGGTTTACCATCTCTCCCACAGTAGCTTAGGACCTTGAAAAATTTGAAAGAAAAATATTAAGACTTTGCATCAATAAAAACTTTAAAGACACGAACAAAAGATACTCAAACAAGTTTATTTATGACAACGCGAATATAGTCCCCCTCACTATTCAGAAAACGATTTGATAAAGGAAATGTTTGATTTGATTGGTCTGGTTCTCAATATCCATCTCCCATTGGAATAATGTCCGAAAACATCTCATTAACTTCCATGGAGGATAACGCCTTTTATAGTTGTTCCTTAACAGGACAAAATCGTGGATGATGAGTTATATGCAGGTATATATATATAAATGTAAATATGCAGATTACTTTAAAAACAAATAAGTGGGCAAAACTTTATCCTGACTTGTATTTTAATGTTAATTTATAATTATTCCTAGACAATTAAAATCGACCTAATGTACCTTACAGATGCCAACTGATAATTAGAAAATATTAAGAATATTAACAAAAAAAAGAAAAAAAAAAGAATAAAATATTTATATATACATGTATATTACAAAAAGAAATAATATAAAAATAAAAATAAAAAATAAAAAATGACTGAAAATAATAATGTTAACAAGAGACTGAAACTCGAACTATCAAATTAACTATTCGCATCGACATGAAGCAATTGAATAGTAAAAGGGAACATGAAAGCATATGTATCTCACTCGGGGAAACAAAAAACAAAGACCGATGTCAAAAGAAATGTTCACAAAAAGCTCCTTGAGCAAGAGCTAATCGATATATTATCATGAAAAGAGACGCCATATTGGCATTCATATTGTTAAAATACTTTAACCTCTAAAGGAAAAGGTAGGCCATACATTACAGCCACTTATAGTATACCACATCTCGATGTAATAAAAGACAAATGTACTCGTATCTATATTATAATGTAAAGGAAAAAGAAAGCCTCAATAAATATACAATGCAATACAATCATTGTTTTACTTTTCGTCAACCTTCTTCGGCCTTCGAGGGAGCAGCTGCCACGGCACAGCCAAACATTTTATTCTTTTGTTTTTTATTAATTGTATGAAACATTTTTTTTTTTGTCATTATTATGTAACACTCTGCTGACGACGAGGATCACTAAAAAGGGCTGATATTTTAATTACAGTTGCTGATTATGGATTTCATAACAAATGCTATGCAATTGACGGAATTTCTAAGAACTTATCAGTCGGCTAATTTAAAAAAAAGTAGGACAAGTAGCAAACGTCAATGAAATCAGTGGAACAATTAGGAATTTCCGATGTGAAACATTTCTTCCGTTCACGTTACGAGTAGTTGAAACATTTGTCGATTGCTTTGAGGCACGTTGCCGTATGTATGGTTGGAATAAGCACGCAGACAGTCCAGAATATACTCGTGTGAGAGCAATATCGTCCCTTAAATCAGAGCAATTGGAGTAGGATTTGGAGACTCCAGAGAGGATTTTGAGAAACAAAAATATGAGATGATCAAAGCAAAATTTATTCGGTTGTACCAGACAAAAACATTTTGGAATTCTGTCAGAAGGCCTCATCAAACCTTCGAAACATATGCAAACCAGCGATTGCTGGAACGAAGATCACATTTCTAGATAGGCATCTTAGAGATAGGTTCGCGACGGGGGTTTAGCATAAGCGATTGGAAGTAGAAGTAAATCAGAAGTGGCCAGACTTCAAAACAGCGGACGGTACTGCTGAACGTGAAGTAACATTTGCAGAGGTGCTAGCAATACAATGGCTCAATCGATAGATAGACCGTGACACTCCGAGTACAGTGAATCTGTAAACAACTGCATTCCAAAAAAAATTGCAAAATATGCCGTGTGAGTGATCACATCTGTGAAGCCTGCGGGAAATAGGGATACTAAGGGTCGCGCAAGAATCATCAAGACGGCAAGGTATAGTGAGCATAAGAAGGATCAAAAGTTTCATAGGACAAATTGCAAGCTGCAGCAAGTCGGAGAGAACACTCTGACAGTGACAGGGAGAATATTTTCCATGTTGCAAAATATAGTCGTAACAAGCAGATGGACGTCCAGAAAGTCATGCGCAATGAATTGGGGTCCAGGCGCTTCGTTTTCAATTATTAACTCAGAATTTTGGTCACAAATTGGGTTGCCCAGTCTGCGACACGAGGGGAAATATACAGTAGGTGTCAGCCTGAAGTGGAACAATTGTAGTACTCGACAGGGCCAGCCATGGTGCCGAATGGAATTGCCAGCAGTAGTTTACTCCGTGCAACAAACTCCGTGGATTGCTAGCAAAAAATTCTTCGTTGTTTGAAAGTTCCAAAGAGCCAATAAAGCACTTTTGGGTAAATATCCACATTAGGACCAACGCTAATCCTATTCACAACTAAATCCATCAAATTCGGAATTCAGCTCAACCGACCCGTCCAGAAGGTCATTATCTCACCCGACGCCCACTCGCCCATTTCCTGTGAGCAGTTGACCGTCGCTTGCCGGCACAAAAATTACTCAAAGATTGACTTAAAGGATATACACTTGCAGTTCCAGATCGCACCAACGTCGAGAAATATATGGGATACTTCCAATACAATCGGTTACCATTTGGCCTTCCCAATGCACCAGCAATATTTTATCACTATCTGGAGCGACTTTTGTCTAACGTTCCCCAAGCGGCAATTTATTTCGATGACATAGCTGTTACAGGAGCTAATGATGCTGAGCATATCCAAAACTTTGCGAGCGTATTCGGAAGGCTAAGGGAAGCAGAATTTTCAATCCAATGCAATAAGTGTACATTTTTCTCCCCCTCGATTACGATCACACTATCAGCAAATCAGGAATCAGACCATCTAAAGCTAAGCTAAACGCAATCAGAAGGGCAGCCACTCCGAGGAATAAGACCGCACATTGATCGTTTTTGGAACTCGTCAACTTCTACGAGAAATTCATCCCAAACTTACATGGAATTTGTACGGAATTGCACGCAGCAACAGGGCAAACTCTAAATGGAAGTGGGGTCGTCTAGAACTGGAGTCATTCGACCTCATCAAAGGTAAGCTTTCTCGATTACAACCGCTCGTTTCTTTTAATTCTTTCAAATGAATTAACACTAATACGAGGACATTACAGCAGATCTGATCAGTCTGCAGTTATAATAGTACTAAGTTCCGCATCTACATCTAATCTAATCTAATTTAAGAAATCACATATGTCAGTAATCTTTTGAAAATAAACACCATACATCAGTCACGTAATAAGATGCCAATCCAATTGGTTTTGAGGGTACTGTAATTTTTTAGTATACATGATGCAGATTCCAGGAAGTGCCACAGAAACTCCTCCGAAATCGCATATGGGCTTGCCGTTTTATGATAAATTCATTAACTCTGAAAATAATCCAACAAAACCTGTTAGTCTCTGGTTTTAAGGGCTGTATGAATAAGGAAAAGTTTAGTGAAACTTTGATATAGCTGAAATTAATTTACTCATATCGAACACTGCTCCTTATGAAATGTCTCCTTCAGATAATGGCAGCCAGAAGTCATTCATCTCTCTATAATCAGAAAAATATCATACAGGTTAGGTTAGGTTAAACAGGGGTATGATGGATATGCCATCATACAGACACTAGGCACCAAAACGAGCCCATCGCGATCCCTGTGGAACCAGTTGAATTTGTCTTCAAATGGCAGAAACTTATATGTATATGTTATATATCTCGCAGACCCTTTGATTTCAAGAAGGACTTTAGACAAGATTTTCCGACGACCTTCGGTGAGTAAGGCAAGACCACTGATTTGTTCAGCCTAAAAGTTCTCCAATATCGGTTTTTAAATGTGTACTTCGGTTTAGATCAATACATCCGCTGGCATTCGTAACATTTTCATGTCCGTCCCTGTTATTTTTCCTTTATATTTCTCGTACATCACCCAACATTGCAATATATACAATATATTAAAGCTAAACGACCGACGTCTTTAACTTCCTACTTGAGAGAACCATGAAAGACTCGCAAGTCGACACCGGAGGCAGAGTTTTCTAAATGCCTGTGGAACTACTTGGATACGCTGATAACATAAACATTATTAGCTGGGTATACCGGGCTCTCACTAGTGCGTTCGCAAGTATTGAAACAGGATGGAAGAAAATGGGTTTACCTGTGAATCAGGAAAAAATGCTTTCAACAAGAAGTGTTGCACAACGTCGAGGAATCGGCCAGGATATCATAATAGACAGCTACAATTTAAAGGTAGTAGGGCTCCTTTATAAACTCTGATAGTCATCTGAAATGCAACGAAATACTACTTTTGCCAATCGCTATGCCTTTGGCCTAAGAAGGCAATTAGGAATAACATCATGTCAAAAAGCAGTGATGAGATCCTATATATGGTCTTCTCTATGATGTAGAAACATAAACGTTAATGAAGGCGTTTGTTCATTTTGAAGGCAGAATTCTTCGAGTGCTTTTAATCTCATTTGCGTTGATAGGACTTTGGTGAAGGACACGAAACAGCTAACACTACGGACTATAGAGCGACATCGACCTGGTCAGAAAAGTCGGCCACAAGTCTTCAATTCTTTCCCTCTCCTCTGATCTGGTGAACAGGTGCAAACGTACTTGAAATATCTTGGATTGTGCAATTGAAAGCAGTTAGTCAAAGATTCAGCTAAATGGAAATACTTATATGTTTACCCGGACTATAAAGCCATCTTAATAAGTAAGTACTTAGCACCTTCTCCGACTCCGACTTTATTGTTATTAGGATTCAATTTCAATATGCTCCTGATCCAACCTAAACCCCTTTTTCTTTTAACTTAAATATACCGTAGTATGGCCGAAGGCTAGATTTAGGTATCGTCCTCTGCAGTAAATCAGAAGTATTTTTGAAATACACTCGGCTTTTTGTTGATTTCTATAATTCTTGACAGTTAAGGACTAAAAAATGTGCACTTAAATTGTACGAAATTAAATACCAATTTAAAAATTATGCGCTTAATTAAAATCTTATCATATACAGTTGTGGCGAAATAACTAAGAACTATCGTAAGTACTGGCAACACCATCGCTCCAATAATAAGACAGATGGCAACCAAAATTAAAAGTACCGCTATCTATTCAGTCATGTCTCTTTTCATGTTAAACTATAACTATCAATGTTATTGCTTGAACAGCTTAAATCTGTTTTTAAGCGTATTGGTCCAGTATTCGCTTGGCGATATAATTAAGAACGTATCACTAAACAAGGTTTGTTTGTAGTATTTCGCTACTCACCGAAAAAGTTTTGGGTAAACATTCATTTGAAATTAAAAGGATATTATTAGTTTTTGTTGGGTTTAGAGATAGAGATGGCATGAGGGAAGCCATACTAAAACTTCGCAATACTGAAAGATTGTCCTATAATCATATCGCAAAAAAACTTGACTACTCGAAAACAATGATTTTTAACGGCGTAAAATATGTTGAGAAACATCGAACCACCGAAAGCGTGGAAAGACGTAAAAGACCTCCCAAAACCAATGAAACTCAAGAGAGGTTGATAGTTCGCACGGCAAAAAAAATCCTTTTTTGAGCTCGAACGGTATTCGGAAAGCAGTTTTCGCGAGGACCCAAATGCACTTTCTGCACGCTCCATTAGAGAGCGATTGAATGAAAGTCAGCTTTTTAGGAGATCAGCCAGAAAAAAAAACATTGCTTTCGCTAAAAAAAACCGAAAGGCTAGGTTAGCTTTTGCAAAGGAACACAAAGGTCGCACCATCTTACAATCGAAAAAAAATACTCTAGAGTGATGAAACTAAAATCAATAAAATAAGTTTCGATGGTAAACCGTATGTTAGACGACCAAAAAATGGAGCATTCAATCCTAAGTACACCACACCAAACCCTCAAACATGGAGGAGGAAGTATTATGCTATGGGGTTGTATGTTTTTTAAAGGTACCGTACCGTTACACCGAGTGGCAGGTATAATGAATGCTTAAAGCTACATAGGATTACTTCAAAATGTAATGCTGCGCTATACCGAGGCAGAATTGCCAGTAATGTGGAAATTTATGCAGCACAACGACTTGAAAAATACTGAGAGGTCAACAAATCATGGTTTCAGAATAATTCTGTGGATTTCATCGATTGGCCGTCATGCAGTCCGGACCTAAATCCAATCAAAAACCCCTGGTACGAGTTAAAAAAAAAAAGTTAAGAAGCATAAAATTAGCAATACAAATGAATTGTATGAAATCGCAAGGACATTCCAAGAATGCAATAACATCGAAAAAATGTCAGGACTTAATTTTGTCAATGCCAAGGCGATGTATGGCTGTAATTGAAAACAAGGGATTCCAGACAAAATATTGAGGAAAAATCGCAAAATACAATGAAAAATTTACACATTCTCTTATCGTTATTAACTAGGTGGCCAGCAAATTTCTTGTTTCAAAGACATTTTGAATTAAATGTTCTGTTTCCTTTATTTTTTTGCTACTCTTTTTGCTATCGTCTGTTTTTAACTGATACATGGTACAAAAAACAAATTTAACAACCTAAGATGAATGAAAATTTAAATAAAAATGTTCGAAAAACATGAATCCAGTGTATCGTTCTTAACTAGTTCGCCACAACTGTACATATGCGATTTGCCAGAAACAAAAAAAAATGTGTTTAGTGTTAAACCTTAAACATTGATAGATTTACAGCTTATTTTCGATTTCGCATAAGCCATGAATTTATTTACTATCTTTGAAGTCCTGCTAAACAATTTAAATAAAACAAAAAAAAACATTTTATAAGTAGCTCCTAAGTTTAGAGCACGAACAGATGTATTTGCGAATATTTATTTGCTAATCCAATCTAAACTATTGAAAAAAATATTATTATTATTATATTATTATTATAACTTTATTAATCAGTAATAAATTACAGGATTAATCTTAAATTACAGCACCAGCTACCAGGGCTTTGGCCTACTTTCAAAAAAAAAATAAAAATTAAGCTTGCTGGTTTTTTTTTTGGAGGTTAAAAGTCCCTTATTGTATATTGTTTACCAATTAATTTCACTTCGCTACCAAAAAATAAGATTGCCATAATTGTTTATTATATTTTTTTTATTATTTTATTGCTATAAAGAATGATAAATTAGAAATAAACAAAACAATCAAGAAACAAGCGGCTTCACATTCATAATTAATTGAAAAAAACCTTTTCCACAAGACAATAGGTCATTTGTAAAAAAACGTTAATCAGGTAATCCAATAAAAAAAATACCAGTGTTTTATTTTTCTATGAACAATTTTATTTCTAATAATATTTAAAAATAATTTACATGAACAAGACTAAAAAAAAGCATAAAATCAACTCTATACCAGATCCTTAAGCAATTAGGGTTTTTTTTATCTCAAAGGTTCAAATTTAAACTACAATTTAGGACAAAAAGATCTTTGAAATCAAAAAGATAGAATTTACATTGAATCAAATTATTAAGGAATCACTCTATTGAATCTATTTTTTATTTATGTATATTTCTCCATGAAGTACAGATATTAGAAAAAAAATTTGTTAGGAAAAATAATTGCTTACATTAGATCACTTAAACTTGGATCTCATAGATTTCGGTTTTTACACTAAACACTCGAAAACCGTTGTTAAAATTTGCTCAAATAGATTCCTAATATGTTTGCCTTTTTGAAGAATAAATCACTTTTTATCCACAGATTTTATTTTAAATCACAAAATATTTTTTCTTTTACTCAGAAACTCAGTTTCATAATAAAACAATGGAAAAACCATTAAAAAAAGTCGAATAAAATTTAAACTATCCAATGTATATATTCATGTGTACATTTAAAACTATTCTAATTTATTTGTTTTATTTTTCGAATTTTATTCACATCCACAGCAGCTAAAAACTCTATGCATGGCACTTCTTTGAACTAAGATATACGACTAGTATGTGAAATTAAATTAATCTCCAAACAACTATACTCACATCTACATACATATACTTGTATTTCCACTTTTCTACTGTATCATAGGGAATCGATTTTTTCGTTCTAAAACATCATCGCACGATTAGTGATAACAGAAATCCAACAGCTCTGCTAATATAAAACGCTGCGAATTTTTAGTCAAGCAAGTTAATTTGCACTGACCGCCTTCTAGACACCAGTGCTCCAAAACTCTCCAATAAAAAGCAAATTTCGATTAAAAACCGTTTCAATTTAAAACATCGAAAGTTTCCAGTAGTGCGAATTTTTACTAAAAAAAAAAAACAAATCTACCCTCAACAAGGTATTTACTTTAACCTCGTTTCTTTTTTTTTTTGTTTGTGAATACAGTTTTCATATGTGCCGGAGACTAAACATATTTGTTTGACTGAAAATTCATTATACAGTGCCTTCAACTTGAAAACTGACGCATAGATCTATTACGAGTAGTTCTAGTGTTTATTTTTTGGTGACAAGTGGATATTCAAATTTTTAAAGAAAACAAACAGTCTCCCATATGTGAAACAAGTGTTTGCTAACAATTATCATTCGACCGTTAAAATAGCCAGCAGATAATTTGACATAACCCATTCTATTATTTAGAACTTAAACGGCAAACAAAATGCCACCAAACGCTACTACCCCAACACAAGTTCTGGATGCTTCAGCCACCTGTGCTCAAGCCGAGGACAACTTGAAATCGGGAACTGCCGAGACCACTGGAGTTCTTTTCGAAGCCGATGCAGAGACCATTGATGGTGGACTTGCCAAAGATATTGTCAATCTGAAGAAGGCAGAAAAACGCAAGCTTAAATTCGTCTGGAGGAATATCATCGCTTTTGCATATTTACATTTGGCTGCCCTCTACGGAACTTGGCTGATTTTCACCTCCGCTAAATGGGCTACTCTTGGTTTTGGTGAGTAAAAATCAAATAAGAATCTGAAAATCTCATCCGTATTAGAAAAAAACTAAGAGATAGTCATATTAAACTCAAAATCATTATACAGCTGAACTAGTCAAAAAAAGCCACGTCAGTGCGGATTTTCTGATTTGCCACATAACATGGTGACACATCAACCCCAATTCAAAATCCTATTTCATTTCTCGATGAAACAAAACATGCAACTTCCAACAAAATTTCAAAATATTAAGTAATGACCAATGAAAATTTACATACATACTCTGGGCAAGACTACGTTCTTTCAAGATCTGGCATGAAAAAGTTGATAACTCTTCATCGACTTCCTCAGCAACAATCTCCTTTTAATTGCTCAACACAAATTCATTCAAGTACGTCACTCTAAATGTACGTTCGATATCTGCCAAAAAAGTGCAAAAACCAAGTCACGTTTTCGACTAGGTAACCTGAGGCAAATATTATCTTATCGAATTGCTTAGCAGAGTGAACCCAAAGGCGTCATATAACCAGATCATAGCGCTGCTTATCAAAAATTTTGCAAAATTTTCTTAAGCATTTTAGCTCAACCCATCATATTATCAACTGTTTAATAATATCGCACGTGTTTTAATTAAATTATTCCAGTTGGAGTTCTCTATGCGATATCTGTACTGGGAATCACCGCTGGTGCTCATCGACTCTGGGCTCATCGTTCCTACAAAGCCAAATGGCCATTGCGATTGATTTTGATTGTTTTCAATACGATCGCCTTCCAAGATGCGGCCTATCATTGGGCACGCGACCATCGTGTCCATCATAAATTCTCCGAAACCGATGCCGATCCACATAATGCTACCAGAGGATTCTTCTTTTCGCATGTCGGTTGGTTGCTGTGCAAGAAGCATCCCGATGTCAAAGCCAAAGGCAAGGGCCTTGATCTGTCCGATCTTAAAGCCGATCCCATTCTAATGTTCCAAAAAAAGTAAGTTTATCTTAAACCAAAGCCAAAGTAAGTTGAAGCTAATCAAAGTCCGCTTCCACAGACACTACATGAAACTGATGCCAGTGGCTTGCTTCATTCTACCAACAATTATTCCGATGTACTTCTGGGATGAGAGTTTCATCAATGCATGGTTCGTAGCAACAATGTTCCGTTGGTGTGTGATCTTAAATGTTACCTGGTGTGTGAATAGCGCAGCTCATGCCTTTGGCAACAAGCCATACGATGGGTAAGTTCATCAAATTTGCGATAACCTTTCCAAACAGCGGTATTAAATGCGGTATTTGATTTTTATTTTGATCTTTGCAGATCCATTAATCCAGCTGAAAATACTGGTGTTGCTTTGTTCGCTTTTGGTGAGGGATGGCACAATTATCATCATGTCTTCCCATGGGACTACAAAACTGCCGAATGGGGCAACTACAGCATGAATCTGACAACAGGCTTTATTGATTTCTTCGCCAAGATCGGTTGGGCTTATGATCTTAAGACTGTGTCAAAGGATGTCATTGAAAGACGTGCCAAGCGTACCGGAGATGGATCTCATCCAACATGGGGTTGGGGTGATAAGGACTTGTCCAAACACGAAGCAGAAGCCGTACTTATTAAGAATCAAAAGGAAGATTAAACATGTGGGAGACTGATATAAAAACAAAGCCCATTGCAGCAGCTATTCAATCTAAATCATTCTCTAATTTTACTCACAAAGTCATAATGTAGACGATAAGGAACTATTATATTTATTTTGTACAGTAGGCTAAGAGATTTTTTATAACAAACAACAAACCTAAAACTAAGTATTGAAGTAATAAATATTTTAAAATTAAATAAACTTATTTGTTTTTAGTTTAAATCCGATGATGTACTTGCGAATGTCATGTTTTTCCACGTGCTATATGGCTTCTTCTTCTGTGTTAGGTGAATGAGTTCCATTGTATTGCATGACAATCAATTGAAGTATCCGGAAAGTTCCTTGTTGATAAGATAATATTAGGATATGAAAGATCCCAACCAAGTGCTGAGTTGTTCCCTGATATTGATAGCCTATAATGCCTTGGATTCCCTGTATCCCCCTAAATTTGACCATCCCAGATCAACCTCTTTTGTAATTTTGTCTTCAATACTTCCATCAATTACTAATAACAAAGGCTTTGTGCACACAGCTCTTCTATTTTCACAAGCTCATTTGCTTGGTTATTTTCTTCTACACCAGAATGTGCCCGTATCCATCATGGTCTTACTTGGTTTACTTGGTTGCGCATGCGTAATACCTTAAATATCATCTAACAGTTCCTGATTGTTTTAGCATTAATGTTAGTAGGTTCCAGTGCTTCCTGACTGTTGTCATAAGCTCAACTTGGACTTCTGACTGGAAGGCCCTGCTTGTTCGGAAGTTATGATAGATAACTTCAGGTCATGAGGATGGCAAAACGACAATCCTGGGGGTTATCCTCTGTGGTATCGCGCCTAAGAAAAATCCTCTCTACAAATCCTGTGATGCCCAGTGGCTCTTGGATGACCTCAAGTGATGAATCACTCAACCTGCTACTAGACACCCACTTTCCAAAAAGCTCCCTATACATGGCCAGTAACAACCTTAGCAGGACTACTGCCACCGCAACTAAAATTCACGGCCTGGTTCCAAGAGACAAGCTGCTCCGAGCGCTGTATAGTTTCAAACCATACAAGTCCGCTGGTCCAAATGGTACAATATAATGCCTGTCGAGCCTGCCAGCTCTAGAGAATATCGTTAGGAGCTGAGTAGATATGATCCACATTCATGTCATGGAGAAAAGTTAATGTAGTTTTCATTCCCAAAGCCGGAAAATGTTCTCATGCCGTCCCAAAGGACCTCAGACAAATAAGTCTATCATCTTTCCTTCTGAAAACTCTAGAACGACTGATTGGTATCCACATTGTACGATCTACATAGAACTGATCCACGACTTTTGTTTACGCCTGAACATGCCTACTATAAAAGAAAGTCAGTGGAAATGGCTCTACATTTACTACAATAACCGGCCACATCGAATGATCGCTACATTATAAAAAGTGCACAATGGTTGCGTCCCTGGACATAGAAGGTGCCTTTAATAACGTCAACACATCCGCAATCACGACTGTGCTCTCAACTCTGAAGGTAGATGACTCAATTAGTCAATTGATTATTCTTATGTTAAGTAGCAGGATAATCTACTAAAAGATGTGTCAGCAGAGGTACGCGGTAAGCCGATATCCTTTCATCCCTTCTCTGGAACTTAGTGATACGAACTGATGATATACTTGGAAGATTTAGCCGTATCAGATAAGCATTTTAATACCATTAAAGAACCGCTATAGTTAAATCGCTGTGGATTGGGAGTAAGTCCCCATAAAACTATTATTGTCTAGGTAATATAAAATTCCAAGCATAAACCCTTCCTCAATCAACGGTGCCAAGTTAGTCTTTTCCGATACAGCTGGAAACCTTATATTGAAGAAAGAGTAAGGAAAGCTGCAGTAGCTCTATTCTCTTGCAGAAAAGCCAATGTGAACAAATGGGGCCTTCAACCTCGCATTACCCACTGGCTATATGCCTCGGTTATAAAACAGATGCTTTACCAGGAGTGGTTGCCTGGTGGACGCCCTTAGACAATGCAGTTACCTGCAGCAAACTAAGCAAAGTCCAAAACAGCGGCACTGGATATTCTGTTTCACTTGACACCCCTCGATATTTTCAGTAGGCTAAGTGGCTACGACCACTGCTATTCGCCTTGAAGCTACTACATATTGGATAAATAAACTATTTTGCCATGCTAATATTCTTAATATACTAGGAATCCTTCCTAGGAAGGATGACAAAGACTTTCACGTAAGAATCCTCTAGGAGCAAGACGATATCATGGATATAAATTCAATTCATTTCTATACCGATGGATCCAAGATTCATAGCGGGGTTAGTTCCTCTCTTTTCCACCTTCCAAATCACTGCACCGTGTTCTAGATGGAAATTTTGACGATTAAAGAAGTCTTTTCCTGGCTGAAGAAAAACTCGATATCTACAAGGGATATCCGCATCTTTTCGGATAGTCAGACCGCTATCAAATCCATGAACTTAGTCTCACAAAATCTAAAACCGCCTTTGATAGCTGATCTTCTCATAGGGAGATGGCAGAACAATTCAACTTTCACCTTCATATATTGGGTATCGGGAAATAGAGACATTCCAGGGAATTGTAAGGCCGACGAACTTACCACAATTGGAACCACTCTACCTATCCAACCGGAAAAAGGAGCACCGGTAAACCAACCACTACGTGCAAACTAATGCTAAAGCTAGTTGCTGGTCTAGCTACCACACAAATCTGCCCAAAGCTGGATCTGAATCACTCTAAGAGTTTGATCGTCTAAAATACGAAACATCTCAACGCTATCATAGGTGTTATCACTGGACACTGTCTTAAGCAAGCATGCATACAAATGAATTCTGCAGAAGCTGCATGGACGAGGAGAAGAAGAAGGCAATCCTCCACCTACTCTGTACATATGCCCAGCTCTCTCCCAAAGAAGGAAACTCCGCTTAGTAGCTTTCTTCTACAAGGTCACGCAAAATTAATCATCCTATTTTGTTTTTGAATTACTTATTTACTAAATAAAAAAAATTATTTTGAGTGATGGAAATCTTTATTTGGACCTTTAAGTGAAAAAGATGATATCCGCCAAGTGGCTGCCGACGGTGTTGATACACATTTGTGCCCGTTTTATCACATTTTCCATGACTTTCCGCAAGATTTGATAACTGTTCGCATTCCTGTCGAATATTCTCCTTAAGAGCTGCGATTGCCTGAGGCTTGTTGGCATAAACCCGCGACTTCAAGTAGGCCCAAAGAAAGAAGTTTGGGATGGTTAAATCGGGCGATCTTGCTGGCCATGCCAAATCGCCAAAACGGGAGATTACGCGACCAGGAAACGCTTCCTTCACAATATCCATTGTAGTTCGTGTGTGCGCTTGCACCGTCATGTTGAAACCACATGTTCACCAAGCCCCGCTCAGTGTTTATCAGGGCCCTGTAGCATTCGCCAGTAACAGTGACCGTATTGCCGATGGCGTCCTCAAAAAAATACGGCCCAATCACTCCTCCCGCGTAAATGCCACACTACACAGTGGCTTTGAGTGGATGTGATGGCTCCTCGTACATCACATGCGGATTTTCAGTGCCCCAGAAATGAAGATTTTGTTTATTGACCTAACCGCTTAAGTGGGAACGCACCTCGTCGCTCATGATGATTTTCGACACAAAATCGTCCTCTTCGTTGTTGAGATTGAGGATGGCTTTACAGTAATTCACACGCGATTGACGGTCAGGAGGCATTAACTGATGCACTGTTTACACTTTGTACGGGACACATGTGTAAATCTTTCACTAAAATTCGCTGTAGGATCCATCTGGTGATGCCCAATTTCATGGCCCGTCGTCTGGTTGATGTTTCTTCGTTCTCAACGACATCGGCAGCCACAGACACGATATTCTCGCCCGAACGACCAGTCTGGTGGCGGCCACGCCCCGCATGGTCTCCTGTGGTTCCACTCTGTTCGAGTCGAGTAGCTAAGCGCCGGAATGTTTGCCCAGTTGGCGCGACATGATTAGGAAATCGACGTCGAAATTCACGCGGCGCTAACACCACCGACCGATTATTGGCCAAAAACATCGACACAATTATTCCACGCTCTTGTGGAGTATAGCGCTCCATTACTTGTCTGTTTGTATACTGCAGTTGCCTAGTTCATAAATATCACATAAGATTGACTGACGTACGACTCCATTTGCAAAAACTATACCATCTTCCGATAGGGTGATTAATTTTGCAATGACTTTGATTTTACATTGGAATGGTTGTTGTAATTCCTCTAACAATCCTATATAACCCCAATGCGACCAGTCTGCCCCGAAGTCGGAGACAGAATAGTCAATTGCATGTACGAGTATATCCGCCATTCTTCTATTTTCTAACAAGATCAGGGTTACCCGTATTCAGTTTAATAAAGCGATATTGTTTTTCAGCTTGTATTTTCACAAGCTCTTTTAGTTTTTGTTGCTTTTAAAACCTGGTTTTAATCGAAAAAGCGGTAAGGGTTGCCATATGTAATGTACCACACATTTATTTGGTTAAATTGCTTTATGTGGGTGTAATTAAACGACTATTCTACAGAACCGATTTCCATAAGGTGTATAACGTTGGAAAGTCCTTTTGATATATGTATGTAGATGTAAGCCGTGATAAATATTTTTAGAACACGTAAGAAATGGGTTTCTTTTTAGAGGTTTAGTTTATATACTGGCAACACTGTTTCTACAGATTGTCAATCTGACAGTTGATTTGTAGTTAGTACGTTTTGCCGTTGTGGAGCGCAGTGTTGAGGAGAATCCGAATGAGTCAATTCGCCATACTACACAGCAATTGGAGCTATGCCCATCCACTTTGTGGAAGATTTTACGAAAAGATCTTGGCTTAAGAGCTTATAAGACCCTGCTTACGCAAGAGTTGAAACCGCGTGACCATTATACCCGTCGTAGGTTCGCTTGATCCTCATTTTCAACGCAAAATTTTTTTCTTCGATGAGGCTCATTTTTGGTTAAATGGATATGTAATCAAGCAAAATTGCCGAATTTGGAGTGAAGAAAACCCAGAAGACTTTGTCGAGACGACCTTACCACCATTAAAACTCACTGTTTGGTGTGCTTTATGGCCTGGTGGAATCATCAGCCCACATTTCTCTAAGGACAATTCCGGCCAGAATGTTACCATTAATGCAGAGCGCTGTAGAAATATGATTTCTGACTTCTTGGTTCCTCAATTGAATGACTTTGGTTTCAAGAAGATGGCGCAAAATGCCACACTGCGCGCGACACCATCAACTTATTGCCAGAAACATTTGCTGAGCGCATAATTTCGCGTAATGGACCTGTGAACTGGCCTCCAAGATCTAGTGATCTCACACCTTTAGACTACTTTCCTTAGGGGTATGTGAAGGCACTAGCCTATGCCGATAAACCAGAGACGTTGGACGATTTGGAAGTCAACATTCGCCATGTTATTGCTCATATACGGCCCCAGTTGCTCAATAAATTAGACTTTAAGATTGCGCTTCATTGGAGCTAGCCATGGAGCCCATGTGCCCGATATCATATTGAGATACTAATGGCATAAAATTATCTATTAAACTAAACTAATATCATAGACATTAACATTAGCTTTTATTTTATTTTATATTGAATTTATTATTATTATTATTATTATTATCATCAAGGGAATGATACAAATTAATTTGTAGGGTCCGGGACGTACCGCGGGGTACTATGCCCATGTGGCATGCTTTTGTCAACAGCACGCGGAGTACTGAGTTCCCATGTGGTCACCCACCTACGTGATCTAGCGGGAATGTATACCTCTAAAAAAAAAAACACCCTTTACATATGATTGACTGTAAAACATAATTTTTATAGAATAATTTAATTAAAAATAGCGGCTGTGCAGCGTTTCTCAGATGACCTCTCATTTTTGGAAGGGTCTACGGCCGCACGAAAAGCTCCTGTAAATTTTGAATTTTTATGAGTCACTAAATTTTTTTTATTGTACATAACAATCTGCTGAAAAAATCAAATTTTGTAAATAGCAACTCCTCAGGGGAATTAACGAATTTAAATTATGTACCATACCGGCCTGATCTTCCAATCGAATGTAATCTATACAACCTTAAAGAAAGAGAAGATATCTTCCATTTCATCGGGAAATGCCGTATGGGGATGGAGTATATATTGTACATTTTGAATGGAGACCGTGGTTGAAACGCATCGTACAAATATACCGTGATCCCACTACCTTAGAGAGTACACAGTAGCAATACTTACAAAAGTAGTGAAATAAATGCCCCTGGCTACCGGCAATAAGCTCATCAAATTTTGGGAAAAAAATCGGTCAACATCTGCCGATAATGTTCGGCTTTCACAGGGCACAAACTACACACAGAGTAACTTTTTTGAGATTCATCGAATTTGGAAAATCACATGAGGGTTTTCTGGGTCTGGCGCATTTTTATAATCATTTTAAATAAGAAATAGAGAATTGCCTTATTTTATACTGGACATCTATAATAAAGGTCATCAGTAAATGTAATTTATTGATAAACTAACATCCACACTATATGTCGACTTATCCCTTTTATAGGTATCACAGACCCAGTTTGTATTGCATTTTTAATAACTCTATCCACAACATTATTGAAAACACCTTTTTCATCAAGAAAAACTGTGGACTTCTTTCTATTTTCGCTATTAAGGACTGAAACTAATAAAATTTGGAAACTTCAAAGTAAAAAAAAAAATATTTTCATAATTCATGTAAATATTTTTTATTTGCTTTAAAACTCTGTTTTTATTAAATTCATTCATAATTACAAAAAATAAAAAAATTATTTGGGTTCCCATTCTTTCCTCAACTTCTTTCGAATGTCCTTCATAAGGTTGGTGGCAGTTACATCCGTGACCTTTTTGGACGCTCTTTTCCATTTAGCACTAAAATCGTTTACGTCCTTTGCACACTGCTCACTTTTCCTCAATTTACTTTGACCAAAGCCCAATACCTTTCAATGGGACGGCACTGTGGAACATTGGGTGGATTCATGTCTTTTGAGACAAAGTCGACATTTTTAGCAACAAAAAAGCTCAACGTCGCAGGAGCATAGTGAGCTGAAGCTAAATCTGGCCAAAATAATGTTGAACCCTCGTATTTGTTTAAGAAAGGAATCAACCGTTTTTTTAGGCACTCATTAATGTACACTTCTCCGTTAATTGTTTCCGTTGTAATAAACGATGAGCTTCTGTGTCCACATTGGCAAATGGCCTGCCAAACGAGATATTTTGACCCGAATTTTCCCATCCCAATCAATGTTGTTGATTGCGGAAGAATTTTAGCTTCAAACGTGGTGTAAAACTGCACACCTGGAAGAGTAGTAAAGTCGGTTTTGACATAAGTTTCGTCATCCAAAACCAAGCACGCTTTCTTGTTGCCGATCAACTCGTACAGCTTTCGGGCTCGTGTTTTTATGACTTTTTTTTGCTTTTCAGTAACTTTTGGTATTTTTTGTTTTTTTCGTGTTTTTAGACCGTTACGTTTTTTAGATTTTTGTACCATTGTTTGCTTGGTATTACATTTCCGAGCAACATCTCTGGATGACATAGTCCGGTTTTTTACGATGGTACCCACTATTTTCCTGTCCAAATTTGTATCGTGTGCTCCACCTTTAGCTCCACTTTTCTGTTTTCGCTTAACTGTCAACGTCTCCAAATATCGTTTAATAACAGAATCCACTGTACTGCGGTGCTTTGTTTAAATTTTTTGCGA
This sequence comes from Volucella zonaria, assembly GCA_963966105.1. Classification (NCBI taxonomy): domain Eukaryota; kingdom Metazoa; phylum Arthropoda; class Insecta; order Diptera; family Syrphidae; genus Volucella; species Volucella zonaria. The sequence goes on along the minus strand of OZ014530.1, from coordinate 312,757,773 downwards.
TGAAATGGTTTGGACGCGAAGTATTTTCGAGCCATTTGTCGAAGATCTTTTTACGTCTTTCTTCTTGACTCATATTTTATAAATATTTTAAACCGCACAGAACTAAAATCAATAACAAACTGAAACTAGAGAATATACAGGCTAATTTGGGTACAAAATGGGATTGCAATTTGTACGTATTGGAAGTATAGCCCGTATTAAAATTTACAGATTTTATTCGTTTCACTCCTTACATCAACTACACCAATTTCTAATAATTATCCATTGCTTCACTTGCTCCTAATACGAACCTCCATTAGTCGTTCTAGGCTTTGAAGCATAAAAGAGGACATACTGATCCTCTGAAATCTGTTGCGGATTTGCGTCTCTGCTTGCCGGCCTTGGATATAAAAACTGTCTTAACTTTCCTTAAAGCTGTTGGTATAATACAGTACGCTTCATATATATAACCCACTTCAAAAATCGTAAACGCTGTATCCGTTTATATAAAATTTCTAAAAAAAAATAATACCACTGCTTGAGATAGTTATTTAAAGAAACCAAATTATTTTAAAAATGATTTAATTAAATTTTATTTCTTAATAATGAAAAAAACAACAAATTCAAGTGTTTCAAAATTGGTTCAAAAAGCTAATAAAATAAACGATTAATTATTAATTTAAGAACCTTTGGCACGAATTAAATCAAATACCCTCGTTTTCATGGCTTTGATTAAGTTCTCTAAAATCTCTGACTCAATTTTAAGCCATTCTTCCCTGCGAGCGTGTTTAGAGTCTGGTATTGACTCGTACGTTTTTCCTTCAGCGTATATACTCCCCACTAGGATTCTCCAAAGGTATTCAATTGAGTTTACATCGAGAGAGCATGCAGGCCAGTTCATTAAGTAGACAGAATTTATTCTTAACCAGTTGATGGTTTCCCTCTTGGTATGATTTCGGGCATTCTCCTGCTGATAAGTCCAATTCGTCTCAAGATTATCTGCCAAAAATGAAATCAAACTTCGCCGGAGTACTTGAACATAATCTCTGCTCTTGATTTTTGATGAAGTGAATGTTATTTCCAAGCACTCATTTGAAGAGAAAGCACCCGACATCATCACCGAACCGCCACCAAAATTTCGCTTTTGGAAATGTTGAGCCTCCTTCCGCAAGTCACGCTAATAGGAATGCAATCCATCAGGGCCATCCAAATTCCATTTTTTTTTCATCAGAAGAAATAGCCTTTTAAAAAAAATAAGTTTACAAAAACTTGAAGACATCTGCTAATTTAAACTTACAGAGGCCCAATCCACGTCCATACTATTCTTGGCTAATTCCAACCTAGCGAACTTGTGACAATCTAATAGTCGTGAATCGCGATTCATTATTGTTGGGCAAAGGTTCAGATTCCGCTGAATAGCTCTCCAAACCGTAGTTTTTGATGCTCTAGTCTGAGCTAGCGCTGCTAATTTTGTACAACTTTTAGTTGAATTACTGGCGGCTCGAGCGGTTATCCGCTCTTCAAAGCTTCTTTTTTCTTCCTGACCGATTAACACTTCCATAACAGTCAGAATCTCTTAGAAAATTGACAATAACTCGCCGACTTCTGCTGATTCTCCTTGAAATTTCACTAATGTTGATGTGCTCTTCTTTGAAGGCCAACATTTTGCCTTTCTCGACACCCGACAGTGAGGTACCGCGCGGCATGTTTCGTAAGCACACTTTATCAGTAACTTATTCCATCATCCTCAACAAGTTTCTTTACTTCCCTTTTCTTTAAAGTCACTTTCCCATAGTTTAGATTGAAACCTTTAAAATGTTTTGTTTTCCATCTCATCTGCCGCCTTGTGTAGTTCTTTGCCATTATCAACGGAGGTTGGCTGGGTGTGTAAACTCAAATCTACTGCATCAATATATGAGTATCAAGCTCGGTGTATTTTTTGTAGACGAGTCTAAATATTTGAAACCTTCGACCTATTTCTTGTACTGGAAACAGCCCTTCAGGCAGTTCTGGCTTTACTATTCGAACTTCATCGTAGGTCTGATTTGTATGAACAACGTGACCCAGACCATCTAGACTGTGCCTATCGACCATATGTTAACGATTGAGGTTTTACCCTATTTTGAAAGTATTTAAGCAGTTGACCAAATTCATACCGGATTGTCGATTGCAACAGTCGAATAAGGCTGCTGATGTTACTGCATTTTTGATGTGCGCGCGTTCGAAAGCATTGGTTTAAGGCGGGTATTTGGCAGAGTTAAGTGCTGTGAGAGCACGTAAGAATTCCTAATTTTTATTTAATATTCTTGAACGTTACCTGCCTCTATAATTGGCAGAAGAAAATGCTTTGCCTGTTCCAAATTACTATATACATCCATAGTTAGTCGATCTCGCATTTATTTACAGAATTCGACCTGAAGTGCTGAAAACCTTTAATTTGTCCATTCATACACTTCTCCTAATTTGAAGTGTTATTAAGGATTGAGTTAATGTTGCCTAAATAAGGGCAACAACAAGTTGTTCCTGAATCCGAACAACTGAAGTGAAAGGCTTTCCTGCCAAAGGTGCGCCAGCGTTATTTATAAACGATTATATATGGTATATCTACTAACAGCCTGGAATCGAACTCAGTTCAACCGATTGATCTATGATACATACCGCCGAACACATTCGGATTTAATAAATCCAATCCCAAGACATAAAACCAAAATAAGGTAAATTTCTAAATTACAAAAATTTCTTATGTTTTCAGTGGCTATTCCTGGTTAATTCCGCTTGACTCCTCCAGGTGATAACATCCGTCTGTGAAAGATTTCAAAGTTCAATCCAACTCTTATCACACAGACACTTCATCACAAAAAAAGACGACATTTTCTGATAATTCATAAGATCGGTATTCCGAAAATAAAGCTTATAGCAATGCAATATTCGTTTTCGAAATTATTGTTAAGACTATCAATTTTGCTATCGTTATTTTAAATTCGACTGGTAATTGGCATAAAGGTTAAGCCAAAGTAGAGTCAAAAATAACAACCATAATGATTTTTTTTTTCTCTCTGTCGGAACAGAGCACGCAGACAAGGAACTAGTCCATTGTAGTCTTTGTAAGTTCCTTTTAATGAAATCTTTCAGTTCTACGAAGTAAGATAATTAAGCGCTTCAGTGATAAATTACCTACAGTACCAGCACCCATCACGTCAGCCCCGAGTACATGCAGCTTCCCGGGGTCGTCATCACTTTCACACCAAGCATCGCAGGATCTTGTGTCACTTATGCCCAATACATTTAAATGCTTTGCAAAAGTGTAGTGCCCTGTCACGACGCCAGTAATCAACCTGCAGTCTTTCCTACTAAGGGATAGCAGAAAGGCCGCTGACTTCCTAGATGCGTCGGGAAGCATTCATTTGGTCTGCCTGCACCCCGAGGAGCTATTCCATCTGTAGTTGTGCTCATATGAGACCCAACTGTCAATTGTGACCTGGGACCCAGACAAGGGTCACTGAACTTAGCCTTTCGACTGCGTTCAGTGATCTTTTGCATTCTTGAGCTAGCTTGGAGGGTTCAGCATGGGTTTAAACGCAGCTTGGCTCTCGCTACAGATGCAAATGCTTCCCCCCTCCACCGGTTATACGCGATATAGTTTGCTACCATCAGGATTGCGTAAATCTCCGCTTGGAAGACAGATGCGAACTTTCCTAATGTGAAGTGAAATCTAAGATAGCCGACGGGCAAGGTCATCAAAGCTAGAATGCGTGTTATATCCAAGACCAGTTCTTTTTAAACGGAAGATGGCTTTGTGAGTACAGCCAATGATATAAATATCAAGGAGAGGAAGATTCTTCAATGCGTCTAGAGCGAAGCGGATGGAGAAAGCCCCCATGTATCCGAGACAAGTTGTTCATTGGAGTCTTTAAAAGCAGCATTCACGTATTTTCGCGAGAGCTTATTCCACCAGGCAACCGACGCATTGGATATAATTGACATTATCATAGCCATGTAGATCCAAAGGACGCTTCTCGGTGACCAGCCCCATGTCTTGCCGATCGCTCCTCTGCACTGCCAGAAGGCTGACAGAACTTCTATGCTTTCGACGTAACATGTATAGTCCAGAGAAGTTTGTTATCCAGGATGACACTCAAATATTTAGCTTCTTTGGAGAATTGGATCGTGATGCCTTTAAGAACTTGATGAGTCTGACCAGGCAGCTTCCCCCTTCTCGTAAAGAGAACAACCTCTGTTTTAAGAGGATTGACTGTAAGCCCATTACTAGTGAACCAGTCGTAGATCACGTCTAGGGATCCCTGCGCTTTAAGGCAGACAGTGGCTAGACACGATCCAATAGACAGTACAGCTATGTCATCTGCGTATGCTTCCGCATAGACGTTAGAACTATTGAACGCGTTGAGCAGTGAATCGACCAACATGGAGACAGAACGCCGCGTTACGGGCAACCCCTGTTTACACCCGTCACCACATATTGGCCGCAGCCAGTATCCGCATTCAGTGTCCCATTCATCAGCATTGCTTTTATCCACCAAGCTAGTAATTCGTCTCCGCCGTGTTGTCAGGCCGAGTTACACATGCCGTTAAAAGTTGCGTTGTCGAAAGCACCCTCAACGTCGATGAAAATGCTCAAGGCGTAATCCTTCTTGTCGAGTGCGCCTTTAATGATATTCGTAAACGACGTATTCTTTTGACTGATAGATCTACTAATAGGGATAAGTTTCAAGCCGTGCTGTCATTTTTAACAGTTCTGTGACATTTATGTGCAGTACTGTTTGGCAAATTATAATGAATAGGCTTGCACTTGCAGAACCCTTTAGTGTCGCTCAAATTTATTTTAAAAATCGGTCCTCAATTCATGAAACTTACAGAAGATTACATGGTAAGTTTTGTGCTCATAACCGAATAAGCGAGCCCGGTATTCGACGTATTATTGTAAATTTAGTACCACATACACCCTTTATAAACTAAAGCCATCAACGTATGTAACTACAGACTAGTCAAAGACTGTAACCGCTGTGAGTGAAAATGTGACGGAGGATACGAAATTGTCATTTCGGCGTCAATCGTAACAGTGGGCTTTTGTCCGTTCACTATGTTGAAAATTTTGCGAAAAGATATCGGCCTAACATTCAGCTGGTGCAGGAACTAAAACTATGATACCATAGCTTGCGACGGATACTCGCGGATTGGGGTCTTGGGCAGAATGAAGTCGACCTTTATTTTTGCTGAAAAGTCGTGTTTAGTGACGTGACCATTTTCGGGGTGAGGCAAATACAAAATATATCCATGACATTCAATTGTATCCACAGTGTTGTCTTCACACTAGTAATGTCATCGATTCTCATATTTTCAAAAATGAGGCCGTAGCTGGCAATCATTACCGGGAAATATTATATTATATTATTCGTAAATATGGACGACATAGATCAACAGTAGGATGGCGCTATATGCCATGCTGCCCATTAAACTTACTTACTGAGTACTCGAAATGGAGCAGCGAATTGGCTACCGAAATCATGCGATTTGACGCCACTCGCTTACTTCTTGAATGTTTATATAAATTCGTTGGTGATGTTGGTATTCAGACCCTGAAACTCAATATTCAGCGAGTGGCCCAAAATTTGATTGCAGGATGCAATTCGTAAACACCCAAAGATACCTTATGCCTAAAGTCGCCTTTAAAACATAATGTCATGATCCATTAAAGACGAATACGAATAAAGATTTTTAATTTAAACTTAGTTCCTATATTCATAGGTCAAAACTAAATTGTGACTCTTAAAAAACAAAACACCCTTTACTACCTGAAAGGTATTAAACATTAAATATACAATATTAGCAGCGCTGCTCTAGCTACAGTAGTTTTTTACTACTGTGCTTGTATCTCTTTAATGCAGTGTAATGTAAGAGACTCACTATCTCTTCCATTTTCTTTGCTCACGTTCTTCATTTCTCCTTGCAAATACAAATACGTATGACAAGCAGATATACACTGCAGGCCAAAAGTTTGAGGCCCCCATCAGAGGCAAAACAAAAACAAAATATAGCATTAACAAATGTAGCACGTATGAAACCAAAATAAGAAGAAAAATATTTTCATTTTATTCTAAACTTAAAGAAAATTTAATAGAAAGGAGAAAAATCACTTAAACCGATTTTTTTTCGAAAAAGCCTGAATTGTTGCCTATGGTATATTGCTCCAGCAATCCAATATTATATTCCATAACGCAGATTCTGATGATGAGCATCTATCCAACTCTTGCCACAACAGCTCTGTAGGGTTTAAATATTCCGTGCGTCCATGTCATGATTTGTAAGATTCCTTCGTTTTCTTTCTGTTTCAGCTGGTCTTGACATATGTTTTCGGTCTCTCCTGCTGAAATATGAGTCCTTCGCAAATTACTCTAAGTCCAAAGATCACAGCGTTTTCATCCAATATTGCTTTATATTTAATATTTATTTATTTATTTGTCTAAATAATTTACAAAATCAATTTACAAAATATTTATATTGAAGACTTCAGGGCAGCAAGGCCATTTGAAGTCGTTTTTGATTTGAAAAGCAATAAACAGAAAAGGAACAAAAATATGAAGTGCAAAATTTACAATTTGGAATTCTACTTTGAGGATTTTAACAAAAGTGCTAAGTTAATTTATACACTGGCGATCACTAGGATAAGGCCATACATTTTGCAATCGATTTTCTCAACAGGAAGTCATAAAATTAAGGTGTAAATAAGAAACGACCGCTGGAATTTCCCAGGATCAAACAATGAACTACTTGAAAAGCGTATAAAAAGATGCGCCACAAGGATGAGACCATTGCGAATATTTCGTTGCAATAGTTCACATCATCAACTTTTTCAAAGTTTTGCTAAGAATATTTAAAAAAGCGTTGAAAAGAACTGTTTTTATTTAGTTTAAAAAAAAATGGGTTCCGGAAAGACTTTGACAGCGACAGAAAGTTGAAAAATAGATGCTTTCAATGTGTTAGAACTCTCAGGCCGAGAAATTGCAAGGACGGCCCCGATAGTTACAACTTTTATTTCCGTGACCTAAGAAAAGAGGAGCTTATTTTGGCAAGACACCACAGCCGTACATCAGGTGTAATGGTGTGGGGAGCTATTACTTACTATGACAACAATTGAGTTGGAATTTTTGTCCACAACAATGAACGGTAACAACTACAAATGTTTACTGGAACGGTCATTTCCAAAAGCGAAAAACATTTTCAGGCCTTGGATATTCCAACAAGACAATGCCCCCATCCACACTTCCTGGGTTGTTAGAAGTTGTATTCAATCAAAATACGTGAAACTTTTGCCATGGCCGCCCTATTTACCGGACTTAAACATAATCGAAAATGTTTGTGCATGGTTATGTCGTAAAGTGTATGAAGGCGGCAGACAATTTGAAGACAAGGACACTTTAATCGAAGCTATTCGTAATGCCTGTGCCCAAATTTATTTTAATTATTTAAAAAAAAACTGTATGATTCTATTCCAAACCCTCTTATAGAGGTCATATCGAAAAATGGCGGGCATACTCATTATTATTGTAGAAAAACATAATAACTAAATGTTTTAAAACTATAAAATGTAAACATTTTATTCATTTTTTCCTTTCTTTCGAATATTTTGCATGTGGCCTCATCCTAGTGGCGCATCTTTTTATACGCTTTTCAAGAAGTTCATTGTTTGATCTTGGAAAATTCCAACGATCGTTTCTTATTTACCCGTTAACTTTATGACTTCCTGTTGAGAAAATATATACGTGTTCTCAGGTAGTAAAAGTTTAAGGGTACAAAATTTCAAACAGGTATAAAGAGTGAAAATCGATTGCAAAATGTATGGCCTCATCCTAGTGATCGCCAGTGTACTATATATCACTGAATTTATGTATTATGAAGTGTTGTGGCTGTTTTGATGTGCTGGATTGACTCAATGCTTTGTGGATTTAATAATTCAGCCAGTTGCTGTTCGTTGTTAACATCGCCTTCGTTACTTATTTTCGATACAGGACACATTACCAGGATATGCCAGATGGATAACTCTTCCTGACAGAAATCGCATATTTCTGGAGCCTCTGTTGTGTAGTAGTGCCTACTAGTGGAGACCGTTTTTCCCAGCCTTATGCGTAGCAGTTTAATGCAGATTTCTCTGCTTAGGTTTTTATTGTATGGGGTGTCTTTTTATCTAGGACTGCTTTAAACTGCTGTGTCTACCTCATGGTTGCCTTTGATACCCACATGGTCTGGTACCCAATCCAAGATGATATCTTTGCATGAGTAAAGCACGCTTCTAATAATTTCTAATGACGCAAATTTATTGAAATCACTTTTTAGGCGTACTAGTATGGTAAGGTTAGCCGTAAATATCAGTTTCTTTCCCGGGAGGTTGTTAGCTAGGTTCAGACATTTTTCGATTACAGTTAGTTCTGATATATGTTTAATAACCGGTCAGATCGGGAAGTAGTCCTTGATGGATTGTTTTAGTTCTTTCACTAGAAATTTATTCAACTACTGCATATGACGGGTTAGAATCCTTAAATGATCCATCCGTATAGAAGATTCGATCTGATTGAATCTCGGCAATCATCTCGTTATGGAGCGCTTTGTATTATTAATCAGTTGTGGCTTTTTTCCTGTGGTTCGCCAAGCTATTATTGATTGGGATCGTATTTCTTTTCCAAGATGGTGGAGAATTCAATGTTGACGAGTCGTTGGCTGTGACTGAACTAGGAAGACAAACTTCTATCGCTGACAATAAAGAGCCATATTACTTATTGCGGAAATAGTGCCCTTCCGAAGTTTTTCCATAAAAAGTGCTTCCTTTGTTGCAGCATGGATTTCCCAGAGCCTTGTCTATAAGACCTTATCCTTCCAAGCTGTTCAAAAAGTAAGTAGTCAGCTTCTCTTCGAAGCGCCATTATTAGCGAAGTTTCTAGAGCGCCTGTTGCTGTGCGAAAGCATTGGTTAGTCGCAGCTTTGACACTTTCAAGATTTTTCTTGGTGGTCGTCAAACCATGTTGGAGAGATCCCATTACCAAGGTTTTAGCTAGTAGGCTGGAGATATCAATGTGGGATCCATTTCTTTTTGAGCAAATCAATTCATTGCTTTGTTTAAATAGGTTGATTGTTTTTTTATTTGCGAATTCCATTTTAAATTTCCAGAAAACAGAACACCGAGTATCATCAGTTCTCTATTGAACGTTATTGTGATATTCCGCAGGATCAAGGGTGAACATACCATATGCATTTACTTTTTCTGCAAACGTGTCTTCAGCTATGTCTTCGGATGCGAAGGTAACATCAACGGCTGTGTACGTATTTTTAGTGCTGAAGAGGTGTGCCATCGTTAAGGATTACTAGACTATGCTCGTTTGCAAATTCTTCAAAAGTGGTGCCTAAGGAATCCCAAAGAGGGTTGGTTGCATTAATGTCTTCTAAATATTTTACCAATCACTCGAACCAAATCTCCCACTCTTGAAGAGAAACATCCCCAGGCCATAACAGAACTGCTTCCACGCTTGACAGTAGGAACCACACAATCTGGTAGCGTCTTTTGTTCCACGCTGCGTCGAAAGAAAGCTCTCCGTTTGGTACGAGTACCAAATACCTCGAACTTGGATTCATCGCTCCATAAAACTCCATGCTTTTACGAGTAGGCCCATTCTAATCTTTTCTGCTTGTTTTGTGGTCACAGCAGGGGTTTTTGGCCAGCGACTCGCCCAAATAGTTCAGCATGTCTTAATCTTCGATTGACCGTTGTAAAGGACAACAATTATCCTCTAGACTTCCGGTTTGAGCGTTATGTTGAACGCAGCACCTTAATACCTTCAGCTGCGAAGCAATTTCCTGCTGCGATTTGCCTTCCTGAAGAAGGGTGATGATTGCAGATCGTGGTTCGATTGTGATTTCCGCGATTGTGAATCCTTACGACTTCAAAGTGTGGCTGTTATGTAAGACACTTGCAATTCAAGTTGACAAATTTTGGGATTTGACAACTCTTTTGATGTAAGGAGACATCACATAAACAAGTGCTGGATAAACAACCGTAATTGCATATAAAAAACACTTCTCAATAGATCACAAAACCGTTTTTTACCACATTTGAAAACAAAACGTCTACTATTCAAAAAAGTGGATGTACATTATACAATTCGACTTTTATTATCTGAATGTGTTGTGTATTGTTCAGGTAGAAAATTTAGGTAAACAACCCCAATGTACGAGTAATTCATAATCCAAGTTAATTGTCTAGAGTGGCATCCAACTTTTGGCCTGCAGTGTGTATTGCATGTATGACCTATGATCGTCACAGACATTTATTATTTGTCCGAAATCTTTAATTAACGATGAAATTTGAAACAACTTCGGCTTTTTCCAAACTTTTACTTCTTTATGGAATATACGCATCAACGCTAGGAGAAAACTAATCCAGTAATTACTCCTGGACGACTTATAGCGAGGAACCCCTTAATCTACTGGTAGACAACTATATACCTGGTAGTTAATTACAAATGACTTCGGATACCATCCCACCAGAGCTAGAGATATATAACTTGAAGAATTGTCTTGATCTGGTCTACATACCCCTGTTATGGAGAGAAGTTAAAGTGATTCTCATACCCAGAGGCGGTAGGTGTTCTATTTTATATAAGTCCGATAAATCTTCTAAAAACTCTTAGAAGGTTGAACGATATCTATCTACCCACAAACACTGACACGCAACTTCTGTCTGCCGCCCAACATGGTTACTGGATAATCAGCTCAGTTGAAATAGCTCCTGGTACAGCCGTTCATCTTACAATAACATCAATGGTCACGCCAATATCTTGAATATATACTAAACCGTTTCAAGAAACCCAGACTACTATACACTCCACAAAAAACAATTTCTAAGTTATCATTCCCAGGTTAATGCGGGAGGTCGAATCGATTCGCTTTTAGACTGGCATTTTATGTAGGTGAAGATATCTTTTGGATCTGCGGAAAATCTGGAAACCGATGGATATTCTGTCACGTACTCACACTAAGAGAAAACAAGAGCAGCTCTTCTCTCATCGTGGGTTTGAACATAACAAACAATTTGGCGTTGATCAAGGAGTACGACGTGTGTGTCATATGCCCCCTATATTTCAATTTTGTCCAACATTTATTTTTCAACGAATACTTCACTAACAGCCAGCTGAGCGGATACCAAAACCAAAACGCCAACTTGCAACTAACGGTTGCACATCAGTTACCCATACATATGTACGTCTGTTACAGGAATAAGAATATAGTTAGCAGGTACATATTAGCCATTATAAAACATTTTTATGTAAGCAACAAGATAAATCAGGTCCTCTCCGTATTTTGAGGATTCTCGTTAATGAAATACATACACGGAACTTCCTCCCAACGATCAGTGAAATTCTAAACTATGATTTTAGAACCCGTGGAGGCTGTTCTATTCTCATATAAAATTATAATGCCACAACTTGACCTTGCTTCCAAAGATGGGTCACCCTCCGACTACCGAATAGTGCTAAATACCTAGGTATTATTCTAGATAGTAAACTGAAGTGGAAACTCAATGTCGAAGAACGTTTAACGATTGCCTTCAACGCTTGCAGCCGTATATTTGGGAGATGGGGGCCTAACTCCAAGACTATCCTATAGATGTGCACGGCTATCATCAGACCCACTTTAACCTACGGCAACTTAGTATGGTGGCAATCCACAAATAAAACTAGCAGCCTTAGGTTAATTACAAAAGTACAAGACCTCAGGACAACTATGGCCGGAAGGAACTCAGCAAATCCAGAACAAGTAAGTTTCTCTTAAAAATCAGAGCTTCTTGGTTTCCTCACAGGCCATTATCTACTTGGGGCGCACGCAACAAAGCTGCGCCTTACCGGCGAAGACCTCTACAGTGGCTGTGAAGATATAGGGTCACGGGAGGACAGCCTCCACTTTTTGTGCCACAGTCCCAGTGTCAGTAATTTGAGGATAAGAAGTTATTACGTCGACGATATCTCAGAACTATCAGCTGCTTTGCTTACACGTCTTTTCAGATTCGCGGATGCAACAAGATGGCTTAGATTCGCTCAGGGTCAAAACGCCAACCAACGCGAGGCGGAGACCAAAACTTGGAACCACAATTAAATCCCCATCCCCTTCCAATTCCCCCACTTAGTCAACACAATCAGTCTACACAGGCCTAAATGTAATGAGGTATAGTATAGTATGGACTCGGTTCCAGATACCTCATCTATCCGTCATCCTAACCTAAGCTAATAGATGGCTTACTCGTTGCAAAACTCGAAACAATATTACGAGTACATTTTAAAAAAATCCGAAAAGAGAGGAGAGGTAGTCAGGATCCCGACTACTTTATGGCAAATAATTGGATTTAGGACATGTTGCCAAATCTAATCAAAGACCGTGCCGGTGAAAATGTCTTCCATGCAGACGAAACCGGTTTATACTTCCTTTCCAGTAGCATTATGGCCTTTATGCAAGAACATACAATTGTTGGAAAATATAAAAAGGCCCGCAAAGCTGCTCTCATTTTGAATAATATGAAGGGCTTAGTAAAAAAAATATTTGCCATTGGTCGTGGAAAGCAGCCTCATTGTTTCAGGGGCAAAAATGTTCCTATCAAATATTTTGCAAACAATAAAACCTGGAGGACAAGTATCGTTTGCAGTAAGATTCTACTGGATTGGCATAAATCTTAAGGTAATTTTATTCCTCAAATTTCTGGGTCAGAAATTGTCTCCGAATGTAACATCTGTCATCATCCAACCTTTAGATCAGGGCACTATTCGTAGCTTCAAGGTCTATTATAGGCAAATCACCGTAAGGCGACAACTTTCAGCTTTAGAAATGCGTAATTTTTCACAATCAGTCAGTACTTCATTCATTTACCTAGGATGGTAATAAAAAATATTACTCTTTCAAACTAGGTAACCATTCTAGAGGCTCTTAATATACCGAAACCTTCTTGATCGCTAGAACGCTAGACACGGAGTAAAGAAACTAAACCGCATAAGTAGTGAAGGAAATCTCTAAAAAAAAAACACATCCTTATTAAAAAATTTAAAAATTTGGTGATACGAGTATCGAAAACAAAATATCTTCGAGAGGTGGAAGTACATAATTCGTTTGCGATATAAAATTATGACAAAACCAAGAAAACTATCCAAACTCGTACATTTTCTTATCCCACAAAATGTGTGCATGAAGTTAAGAAGTAAAGTTCTAAGCCCTCATGTCATACATCATAAATATGTAAAGTGGATATCCGGTTTTACTTTCAATAATACGCATATACATAGCATATTCCAACATACACATCGAGTACGTACCTATCTTGTTTTGTTTGTTCCCAAATTCTTGAACTTCCATTCTTTTCTTTCGAAAAAATAATTATTTGTATTTGCTGGGAGCCAACTATGCACAGCAACAGCATACGTTTTTATAAGTTAACTTCGTTCCCTCACATTCCCCTTGTTTTTTTCATTCTCTCTTACACACCGGTCAGCAGTTGCTTTTTCATCTCAATTTGTGTCATACACACACAATTAAAGTTCACGTGTTTTTGCCCACGTACAATTTTTCCCGCAAATAACGCCGGCCTACCCATTTCATTTTACTTATCCACTTCTTTTGCTTTTTCATTTTTCAAGGAGCTTTAGGTTGCAGTTTTACTGTGAAGAGCACTATGCAATTTGTAGTAGTAGATTTTGTATTACGAATACCCATTTATCCATGTAATGTTTACGCCGAGTGTTCGAAGGTGAGGTTTGAATTGTAAACGGTGTTTTTTTTAGAGGTTTGGTTTTTAAACTGGCAACACTATTTCTACCGATAGTTTTGCCATTTTACGATGAACAGATTAACGCCAGAACAACGTGTGCAAATTGTGCGAACTTAGTTTGAAAACCATGGTTCGGTTCTCCAAAATTATCATGCGCTACGTCCATTTTACGGTCGACATAATCGTGCATCTGAGCAAGTTATTCGCACTACATTCACAAAAAAAAGTTAGCACAATTATCGGTTAAAAACAAACGTTGCTCAAATATCATCCTTCTCGAATGTCAGTTTCAGTACGGAACTGACTGAAACCGACGTTTCTAAAGACGAAACAAGCTATAGTATGAACACGTGGCAGATACTCGTAGCTTCAAAAACATCGGCCGTATACCTACTCTAGTCTATTAAAATACTGTCCCTCGTTTTGGTCATAAGAGGCTCGCTGCCTGCCTGACGGCCTTGCACTATACTTTGAAAAACAAGTACTACGAGATATTTCCCGGCCATAATCTTTTGGGATATCATTTTTGGGGTCTTAAGGGATCAATAAAAAGAAAATAGATTTTTTTAAACTCCTAGAGTGGTCTAACCCCTTAATTTCTACACAAATACCAAGCCGTCAGCTCAGAAAACTCTACTTATCCAGCATGTTATCAAGAGTACCTTGATATGCTGATAATCAAGTTCGATTAGGAATACCGACTACACTTTTGCAAATTACAAAAGAACGAGAGCATTTTATGAGCCTTCGAAAAAGAGGAAACGATGAATATTCCAAATTTCTGAAAAACGAAGAAAAGGACGTTAAGTAGTAAGCTGTGTTAAACAACACTCCGCTATAAGACAGAAAAAACCGGCGAAATGTTTAACAACCCCCTTACATTTAAGCGATAGCAGTTTTCATAGCTTAAGCTTAACAAGGCTGTTAGATCTGAAGATTTACCATTCGAGCTGTTTAAGGAGGAGATGATTTCTGAAGATTTTTAAGGATCTTTATAATTTGATCGAACAGAAAAATGTTTGTTGAATGAGGTCATATTTTTGAGTATTGCACAGTAAAGTGGTATCATAGAATTTATAAGAGCTTATCTACTTCAATTTCTTCAAAAAGATGTACAATATATCAGAAGAACATACACAAACACATCTGCCAAAATAAAGTGATTTGTATGGTTTTTCCTTTGCGAGCAAGAAGTCGAAAATGAGTCACACGATCTATGTTTGTAATGTAAAATGCATTGTCATGAAGAAATTAAACACACTTCCAATGGATTAGGTTTGGTTAGGTTAAGTTAAACAGGGGTAAGATGGATATACCATCACACAGACCAGGCACCAAAACGGTCCAATCGCGATTCCTGTGGAATTAGTTAAATTTGTCTTCAAATGGGGAAAACCTAAACAATCGCCCTAGCGAAACACCCAATTAACCGCAAAAGCCAAGAAGGCCTTTGAAGTTTGTGCCGTCTATTTCCTCTAGGTTTTCGAAAAAGTATTTCGCTAAAAATTTTCTTCGACTAGGCGATATTGGCTCGCATTCACACAGTATGTGTGTTATCTCCTCAACAGCTTGCAGATCACCATAGGATCTGTAAATATTCGTATCTGACAATTTAAGTCACTTTGCGTGTTTCCGCAGAAGACAGTGGATTCCTATTACTGTCCTAAGCTTATCCCTGTTTAATTTTATTAACTTCCTAGATCTTTTTCCGTCAAAAAGCGGCCGGAGAGCCTTGTCCTTCAAAACTGGACCACATTAGGTTGGCAGTCTTTGTGATTTTTTCCTCGATTGTGCCCCTCACTATGCAAAGTGGTGGGTTGATGTTGGCAAGCTCACTATTGTCGAGTCTCCCTCCTTTTCTTGCAAGCTCGTCCGCTTGTCCATTTCCTTTAATACCGCACTCTCATGGCACCCAGCACAGTCTTACCCGGTTCTGTGCGACAGCCCCTGACTATATCAGAGTTGACGTTGGTTGATTCTATTGCCTTGAGTGCGGCCTGGCTGTCGATGTAGATAACGATATCTCTTTCGGATACCAATCTCATCTGATTGGAAGACTGCTTGCGTCCGGTAGTCTGGTCTTCTGAGAAAATACCAGAACCTGTTCCTGTTTTTTTGGCAGTCCTCCATCTCCGGATACATTATATCATACGGAATGTCCAAGTCGACCAAGGAAGGAATTTCATCAGTTAGAATTGGATTGCATGGCAGATGCTCCGTTAGGACCGTGCCATGTGCGAAACTATTGCTCTTAAAGTAACCCAGATTAGTGAGTCGTATCGCACTGTTGCCAGCAAGATTTTTGGTCTGTTAATCAAGCCGTGTTAGGTGCAAAAAGGTGCAATGCTGCCGTAGGGGTAGTACGGAGCGCACCTGCAATGGGTATGGAAGCCGTTCTTTGAACCGCCGCTAATTTTTCGTAAATGGATTGGGCAGAAATATCGAAATATGCGTATTCAGCTTTTAGGTTTTTAAAAACTTATCTACCTACATACATGTATAGACTCCATTGTCGACACACGCGCAGTATTTAAATGAGGTAAACTAGATATGTGACGATGCTCTGCGACATGAAGATCATATGGACAGGAGCGCCTCAGTTCGAACAATTTTCAAATCGGCCGCTCATAACTGGAAATGATCTTCAACCAACTTGATACGAGTAAAATGTGAGTGTCCTCAGTGATGGATCTCATTTCTGGTTAACCGACTACGTGAATAAGCAAAATTGTTTGGAGCGAGGACAATCCTCACCAGATACCATTGGATCCTTAAAAATTTATCGTATCTTGCGGATTCACATTACGGAATCTGCAAGACAGCTTCGGATACTGAATGGAAACAACGGAGTACAAACTCGGAATTGTACAAGGAATAACGATTGGAAATTTGGAACATTAAAGGTGAGAACCATGTTGCAGCTTAGTAAAATGCAAGAAATAGCGAACGAAATGGAAAAATACAAACTGAACTTGATAGTTCAGCAAATATCAGATGGAAAGGTAAAGGAGAAGTAAACTAACCGGATTTTACACCTTTCTATAGCGGAAAGTAAACGAGGACTGGTATGTATGGAATGGGTTTTATCATAAACAAGTGAATGGGTAAGTGTATTCTAGGATTCAAACCGCTAAATAGGGGAATTTGTACTCTTAGACTAAAAGGAAAATTCTCGCACATTACTTTGATTTTAGCATATGCTCCCACGGAGAATATCAGTGAAGATGAAAAGGATGTCTTTTATGAACAACTACTTGAAACTTGTGAGCAAATAAATGATATGATACTAAGAGATTTGAATGCAAAAATTGGAAGAGAAAAACATACCCGGGAATGTACCCGGGAAATTCTCATTACATGCGCAAACCACTGACAATGAACTGAGATGGTGCCGATTCGCAAGTATAAAATCAATAAAAATGAGCACCTTTTTCTACAGAAAACAACCTGAAAGATACGAGTACCAGGCTCAGATTTAATCAACCAAATTGATCATGTTCTCATATCAGCCAGAAGAGCGTAATGGATGAAGAGCGTAATAGATGTACGCACACGCAGAGAAGCAAACTGTGACAGGAATCACTACCTGGTAGAAATATAGATACGACAAAGAATATCTAATCTTGCAAAGGAAAGAGGAAGAAGTAAAGCCAAATGGGATACTAAGAACCTACAGGATCCGAACATTCAGGCGCTGTACAAACAGACTAGAAGAACATGATTGAGAGCGCAATAACCCAATCAGTAAATGAGACAATTGGTTTGACACAGAATGCCATAACGCAATGAAAGAAAAGAATGAAGGTAGAATAAAGCTAAACGTTTGTAAGGATAAACATGGAGTGTTACTATCAGAGGAAGAAGATGGCTTCAACATTTTGAAGAAATTTTAAATGCGCAAGAAAATGAACGCGGAGAAAGTGAACAGGAACTAGTTATCATAATCGGAGAACCATTGGTCGAAGCTCCAATAAGTACATTGGAAAAGCACCCGGGAACGACTTAATTACAGCGAAACTTATCAAAAATGAAGGAGAAACTTTAATACAAGAACTACACTACATTATGTGTAAAATATGGGAAGAGGAGAGAATGCCACCTGTATGAAATCTATGACTACGTCCCATACATAAAAAAGGAGATGAAACACCCTGTAACAACTACAGAGGAATAACACTTCTAAATATAGCATACAAAATACTATCCAATATAACACATGACAGGATAAAACTAATCGCTGAAGAAATAAGAGGTGAATTCCACTGTGGATCTTTATATTAAAACAAAGCATGGAGAAAAACTACGATATAACAAAGATCTTCACATATTATTCAGACTTCAAGAAAGCATTTGACAGCATTAAATGCTCACAATTAAAAAAAGCGTTCATTATGTAAGGAGTTCCCCGAAAACTGCTATAACTAGTGATGATGACGATGAACGAGCCATTTGTTGATAGTTTGCAACACATACCGCAGTATGGTGGGGGTATTTTTTAACACTGGAAACAAAAGCTGGGCACGTTGGTCTCAAAATAAACGAAATTAAAACAAAGTATATGGAAATGTCTAGAAAAACCAGAACACGAATCCCGCAAAATATAACCATTGCTGACTTTAACTTTGACGGGGTTGAAAACTTTAGATATCTTGGAGTACTCATAAGAAACGATAACAGTATGCATCACTGCGTTCAAGACAGATTACGAGCAGCAGGGGCCTGTTTTTTGGCCATAAAAAACAACTTAAATTCAAACTTCTGTTAAAAAAACTACAGACCTCACTTTACAAAACGATAATACGCCCAACAGTTACATACAGCTGTGAAGTTAGGACTCTAACAACATCCGATGAAAAAAATCTAGGAATCTCCGAAAGGAAAATAATCAGAAGAATTCACACAAGACAGAAAATGAAATATGGTATATGTATATTCGGCGGACGAATGAGGAAATAAACTCAATACTAAAAGACGAGGGCATAGAGAGGTTCGCCAAAGCCCAACGGTTAAGATTGCTTGGACATGTAGTAAGAGTGGATGACTCCAGAAAACAAAAGAGAACATTCAGCGGCAATCCTGAAAACACGAAAAGAAGAGACAGGACAAGAACAAGATGGATAGATGGCATAACTAAACGAATACAAAAACTAAACGCTCAATACAGGAGAGCCCTGAAGAGTCAATATCGAAACCAAACACACCTGAGTTTTAAACCACTACATCACAACAATGCTTTCCTTTCTCCTCCTTCTATCTTTCCGCCCGCGCCCTGGCAACAGTAAAAGGGTATCATAACCCCTTAGGCGCGCGTAAATTATAAAAAAAAAAAAATGTAGCATAGGACACAGCAGAATTGAGGCGCGTCTTGCAGACGGCTAAATCCTGAACGGATGCAACGCCAAAAGAAGATCATGTTACGGATTGTAAGCCGGTGGTATTATCGGTCCTTATTTCTTCAAAAATGAGGATAGCACATAAGTTACTGTCAATGCAATGGTCAACAATTATTTCCATATACTGGACCCCTCAATTAGTCACCAATATCGTGCGATTTGACGCAATTGGATTATTTTCTGTTGACGTATGTATGTGCCGACAAACCACCACGATTGAGGCTTGGAGGAAAACTTTGTTCGAGAAATGCGCGATATATGCCCCCAATTGCTTGAAAAAGTGGTCGACTCGACCTCTAGAAAGCACTTTGTATGTACGAGGCAACAATGGTGGACATTAAATAATCATTCGAATGATTTTAAAAAATCGTCATTATGTCAATTTTTTTGTCTTTCACTTAAACAAAAAGTCGGAACCCCTTAAAAAAACACCCTTCGTAATCTATCCATTGCGTAGATGTAGCGCTAATGCGAAAACATATAACTTTCCACCTTAACGCCCCTTTTTTTTTGAAATACCAACGAAAGTAATATTAAAAAAAAATTACTTTCGTTCTAATATTATCTGATATCACTTACTCCATATTTTTTTGATCTAAAGTCCAACTGTCTAATGTAGGGTCTAGACTTTAGTTTCATAATGTGTTTCAAATGCATAGGTTGCATGAAAAAGGTTTACATGAGGAATGAGTTAAATAATTTCCACTCCAAAGGGGTAATGAGGACGTATTCATAAACAGTGTTGTCGTTGCAGGAAGTATGGACGACTTGCAAATGAAAAAGTGCTTGGCTTGTTAAAACAAACTTCAATCAGTTTTGTCGACTTGCTGATCATGTTTATAATTACACCACACTACCATACTTTTGTATCAAACTCATCGGAAGATATCAATGTGGTACAGAATCGGTAAAAGACCGACCACGTATATGTGCGTCCGGTCCAAAGGGAACACTGCATTGAAAATATTTCTGAAATGTTTCCCATTTGGTTCATTAGATGTGAACGCCGATGAAACATTTCATAAATGATGTTTTTTTTACTCATTCTGGACTTGAAATGAACTCAAAAGAAGTTAGTAGAGTCGTGCTGTATCGTAGATAAAAAAAAATGGGAAACAATAAGAAGAAAAAAAATAATAGTGTCAAATATATATTTTTTAAAAGTAAAGGAAATTCAGGAGGCCAAAATTATTGAGTTTAAACTTTTTGGTAATTTGATTGGTTCTAGAATTAAAATATAAGATATGCACTACAGATCGATCATTAGTGTTGAAAAACATTTGCCATTAACTCTCCGATATCATACCATCGGTGATTCATATCACTATGTTGGTTTTTTAATGTCAATATGTTTTAAATTATTTGCCAGCGAGTCCTTATAGATTTCCCAGGCAGTTTTCCTCAGGTTCCTTACTAGGTTTCTCAGAATACCTACCTGTATTATAGAGGACTTACCTTCCAACACTTTAAAGCTTACTTACGCTGAGGCAGGAATTTTGATATTAACTTATCTGTAACTTAAGCCACTACCTTAAATTATATCTATTTGATCATGAATAATAAGAAAATATTGCCCATTATTGTTTGCTGTAAAATGAATAGCCACTTATTGACTTCAAAATCGAATGAGGATTGAATCCTTTTAGCAGAAAGACTGAGTGAAGACAACGAGTAAAATCTTCTTTCAGATAATTTCAAAAAAGGATTAAATCTTCAAATAATTCACAATCCAGTCGTGGAGCATGAGAAACAAAAATAGTCTTCTGTAGCGAGTGGGAAACATTTCAGAGACATTTCAGAAATGTTTCATTTACGTTCACACCAAAACGTTAAAATGCAATTAACGATGAACTAAGATGGGGCATGAGGCATTACATCGATGGTGTCAATTGACTACACAAAGTTTTATCTATAAACGTAACCGCATGGAAGTCTATGTATATTATCTAGGAGGTGAAAAGAGTTACTGCGCCTGACAAGATGTGAGCATTGTGCTGCCATTGTGGTTAGATAAAAGTTTTATACATGTATATTGAGGGCCCATGAGTGAGACGAAATATTTCTTACAGTTCTTGAGGAAACGTACACATCTCGCAAAATTTTTGGCGGGATCCAGTAGTAAAGTCGATGGATAATGGCTGAGTGTTTACATTTCACTTCACGGCTGTACCATCAACAAATCAGATATCCTGTTAATATCAAAGATTAACTACTTACACTATCGTAACCGAACAGAGAGGTACACTGAGAAACGAATATGAGAAGCAGTAATGGAAAATACCGGATTAGTAACAAAAAATAAATCATTTATTGTTATTAAAAATAGTCTCGGAAGCACAACGGAACCCTGGGATATGACGTGATTTATTTTTTGATGACTTGAGACTGCCCATAGTTTGGCACGTACATTCGGTAAAAGAGCCTGATACCAAACTCTATCATTTGCCTATAAAATAACAAGTGTACACATATCTTTAGTCAGATTATTATAGAATATAGACAATCTGGTTGTCGCCCTATTCTCCAGGAGGAGTTAAAAGAAGAACAAGAAGAAGAAGATTGGTTCCACTTTTCGATATGACATCGCATCAAGTCAACCTTGACCGATGATATATTTCATAACCTGACAATGATCAGCGCGTTTTCATGACCTTTAAAAGAAGGGCCTCGCCTTGACTGGGCAAACGTTACATTCAATCTCCTCGGAAAAAGTTCTGAGGAGTAAGATGGATGAAAAAGTAAATTCTCTGGTTTTGCAATCGTGTACGAGCATCTGTATAAAAGAAGATAGGATATGTGGATTTGTGTTTGCTAAAATCTTTAATACTTTTGTTGCTACATTAAGATAGGGAAAGTGGATTGTCTTATTTAATGTTCAAAATGCTGAAGTGCAGGTAGAGGTATGGCAGAATCCGAAAGTGTTGTTCTGGCTGCAAAATTCATAAGAAGCAGATCGCAATGGGCGTTTTGATGGACGAAGAGACAGAATTCCCCATATTTTAAATTTTCAAACGAAATCCACTAAACATCGATTCAAGCGCCAGTAAACGGGCACTTTGGAATTGGAATTAAAGTTTCATTCTTTTATTAGAGCCGATAAATTGAGCGCTTATGGGAAAAATTTGAATCGACTAATTTACCCCATGATGTTGCCCTGCCAGTAAGATAGTGAAACGCCATAAATGAAGGGAATATTGCTTCTATACTCTAGTTGGTAAGTCAAGATCCTAATCAATCAACATCGAACTTCTCTGTGGCGAATTGTATATACGGGCCTGGCTATATGTAGGTCCGTATAACATCATCTTCAACAAAATGACCATTGTCCATGTTAAACTTTCACTTACAGGGCTTTATTCAAGAAGGAAAATTCAGATTTTCAATGAAAAAATCGTTCTCAGTGACGAGGCCGTTTTTTGGTTAAATAGCAATAATTTTTTTAATGCGCGACATTGCCGCGAACAGCCATAGGTATATCAACAGCAACCATTGTATACGAAAGTTGTTTAGTTTCCATGCCGGAAGTGTCACTGATCCGTACTCCTTCCGAGATTATGCCGGCGATTCGATTACAGTCAATGTAGACGGCTGTCACTCCAGGTTTACCAATTATTTTGCAATAAAATGGAACTGGAAGGCTTGAAGGTTTCAATATAAACGTTCCATTTCCACATACAGCACGTGCCACAATCAACTCATTGAAGACTAAATTCACTAGAAATGATGCTGTCAATTGGCCAAAAGGATCGTGCAATTACATTAAGTCGCTGGTCTTTTCCAACAAGCCAGAAACTTTGGACGACTTGGAGACGAGTTCTCGACGGGAAATTGCTGAAATATGGGACGGCTTATGCGAAATAGCCTGGGCGGACATTTGAATGATGTCACACTTTTACTTATTAATATAAAAATGAATCCTTATGCTAATATTTACAAATAATAAAATGAGCACTATCTGCAAAGGATTTCAGCTCTAATTGTGTACAAAAGTTTATATAACTATATTGGTCTCATAAAGAAAGTTAATGATT
The DNA here is from genome assembly GCA_963966105.1 of Volucella zonaria. Taxonomy (NCBI): domain Eukaryota; kingdom Metazoa; phylum Arthropoda; class Insecta; order Diptera; family Syrphidae; genus Volucella; species Volucella zonaria. Next base: position 312,734,557 of record OZ014530.1, on the reverse strand, counting down.
TTAACTATTTTATTTATATGGTTGATGATACTGGGAAAGACGTAGGCTGCTTGATTACCAGGCAATATTGCATTGAATGATCTGGAGCTATGGCACGCAGTTTTTCCGAAGATGTGTGATATGTCAATGATGTTGTTACAGATTTTGCATTTTGATGGATTGCTCTTCTTCAAAATGTGTTAGTGCGTTTGGATAGTGTGCCCCAAGCGAATACGGATGAAATTCGTATTCATTGCTTTCGTGGTAGATGTGGGGTAGATGGGAGTGTAACGGTTGGTGTTGATTTTTGTGTAGTGACTATGTTGACTTTCCCAATCCAAAAGGCGATACATTTTTAATTGTATGATGATTTTTGCAGATCGGGCTTTGAAAATATGTTACAAGTAAAAACGGGAATGTTGATGTGGTCTGGAATACACATTAGTTTTATTTTTTTGGGGGTAATGTACTACTATATCCCTTATGTCCGCTTCTATAATTTGGATTGCTTGTAGCGGTCCGGAAAGATAAACTGTCAGTGCATAATATGAATTTCTCATGGAGTTTCATAGATATTTTTGCTGCTTCGAGTAATGCAAAAGCTTCAACGGTAAAAGAAGATGTGGTTTCTACCAAAATAGGTGCTCTTAATATGGATATGTTCAGATTTTAAGCCGTCCGTGAAAATCGGATTCCATCCATTAGTTTTAAGCTTGGATATGCTTTCCAGAAATAAGGACTGATATGTTTTGCTGCCTGTGTTGACTTTGCTGTATTCAGGCAGCGATAGCAAGATGGAGTTTTTTTTTATGAACCGGGGAGGATAAGAGGGAGAAAAATGATTCATTTGTTTGAATAGAAGACCGATGTCTTTTGCAGTGAATGTCATGCGAGGTATTGTTGAAGGAGGAAGCTTGTTTTTTTTTTATTTGATTGCAGAAGAAATATCCTTATAGATTATGCAGCCTGAATGACTCGAACTGTAACCAACTTCAGACTGCTATAATTCCCAAACCGTTCATGACAATGAGCTCAAATTTTGACACATGACAGATAATTTTATTATTTGCAAGCCTTTTAAACGATTTGGGTCTCAGTTGTGTTGAAAAATTTTTATCCGCGATGGAATTCAAACGTGATAGTGTGATTGCTTTATATTTGGCTGGAAAACCACAAGTAGATATCGTTAGAGCCCTCCAGCACCTCTACGTGAATAAATCATTTGTGTCTCGAACCATAGCTCGTTACCGTGATACTGGCAGCGTTGCAAAACGTCATGGAGGTGATCATAAAAAAACTCGAATTGAGCGAAATCCGCGTCGAAGGGGAAGAAAATTCGCTCGTGAGCTCAACATATCGTTGGAACGGATGCAACACATACTGAAAAATGAGCTTGGGCTCAAGTCATTGAAGTTCCAAAAAGCACACGATCTTACACCGCAACAGAAAAAAGTTAGAGTCGAAAAAGCGAAGCAGTTGCTATGCTTGCACGAAAGTGGTGAGTTGCCGAATTTGTTTTTTTCCGATGAGTCGCCATTTGTTATCGAGCAATATGTCGACAAACAAAATGACCGAGTTTACTTGCCAGAGAGGTCCTTCGAAAATTTACACCTTCGGACGGCCACCAGAAAGCAGACAGCACCGATGGTGATGGTTTGGGTCGCCATAACCGCCGAAGGCCGCTCTCCGCTCGTATTTTTGGACCGTGGCGTGGCTTTGACGCGATCGTATACCGTGAAACTGTCTTAGAGGCAGTTTTGAAGCCTTGGGCGAACAATCATTTCAGTCGGAGACCGTGGACATTTGGCCGAGACTCATTTTAGTCGGAGACCGTGGACATTTGGTCTCCGAGACTCATTTCAGTCGGAGACCGTGGACATTTGGTCTCCGACTGAAATGAGTCTCGGCACCGTCTCACAAAGCGCGCGTCAACCAAGATTGGTTAAAAAACAATGTTCCATACTTCTTTTCTTCGACACAATGGATTGAAAATTCTCCGGATGCAAATCCGTTGGATTTCTCTGCCTGGGGTATTTTGAAGGCGAAGGTTGGCACTAAAAAATACCAAAGTTTGGACCACCTCAAACAAGCACTTCGCCGGGAATGGGTCAAAATACCGCAGAGCCACTTGTGTTCAGCGTGCGATGCTTTCTTCGGCCGTCTCAAGGCCATTATTCGCGCCAAACGTGAACATATTGAAAACTACTGATACAAGTTGAAAATTGATGTATTTTCCAACATTTTTTGCTTTGGCACAATAAAATTTATCAAAAAATAAAAAAATTATAGCATTTTAAAAAGTTGGAGTTCGAGTAAGTCACCCTGTAGAATTGTAGGAGAAGGAGAATTTTGCGAGAAGTTTGGTAATATTATCTGATGGTCTTTCTTCTAAAGTCCCGCTTCAGCCATCATGTTTTGATTCTAGATATTCGGTATGCATTGATGCTCCTCCTTACGGCTTGATGGTAAGTTGATTTTAGGAGATTAAGCGTTGTCTTAGGACATTTGCCAGAGGTCTTGTTATGTTGCAGAGGTATTTACATGTACGTTTATTTTCTTATAAGTTAAGTAATTGACAATTTTGACTTTTTCAGCTAGGCTCTTCTTAAGTTCTATACAGTGTGGTTTTGTTATTAAATATTATCCCCAATATTAATATTTTATATATTTACATTGTGAACATTTAAATTGAATTGCTGACAAGTAAGCTTAGGACAAACATGCAGTGTCTTACATTTATCTAATGAATGTTCAGCGCCAGAGCTCGTTGCCCAGTTTAGAATTTCTTTGAGAACGTCAGATAGGATAACTTCAGCTTGAACTAGATCATTGTGTTTACACCTGATAATAATATCATCCGAATAACTAGTGTTCTAGAAGTTTGTAATTTAATATTATTTTGCTTATCTCGTCAAAACCAATTATGAAAAGAGCCACAGACAGGAGGGATCCCTGGAGAATGCCATTGTGAAGAGGGAGATTTGATGAAAAGGAGTTGTTAACTCCAAATGTTATTCTTCTATTAAAACCACATTTGATAATTTATACGAGTAGTAACAACTATTGGGTCTATAACTTAATTCATGCGGTTTGCTAAGAGATGGCGTAACTTGTATTATTCCATTAGCACATGCGTTGGAAAGCTACTGTCATTGTACGTCATTTCAGTCTATGTCATTTATTTGAAGCGTAAACAACAATAATTTTTTTTCACTCAAATATGTCGAACTTTGTGCCTGAAAAAGTGTTTTTGCGGGGAATTCTTCTTCATTACTTTAATATTAAGAAAACTGCTGCCAAAAGTCATCGTATTTTGGTGGAAGTTTATGGTGAACATACGCTAGCTGAGCGAACGTGCCAAAAGTGGTTTGCACGATTTAAAAGTGGTGATTTTGGCTTGGAAGACGATGAACGTCCTGGGCAGCCAAAAAAGTTTGAAGATGAAGAACTGGAAGCATTACTCTATGAAGATTGTTGCCAAACACAAGAAGAGCTCGCAGAATCTTTGGGTGTCATTCAAGCAGCCATTTCAAAACGTTTAAAAGCAGCTGGATATATTCAAAGCAAGGTTCCACATGAACTCAAGCTGAGAGACGTCGAAAGGCGGTTTTGCATGTCCGAAATGCTGCTGGAACGCCACAAAAGGAAGTCATTTTTGCTTCGGATTGCTGCACTGGTGATGAAAAATGGATCCATTATGACAACCCCAAGCGCAAAAAATCATATGTGAAACCCGGCCAACCAGCCAAATCAACGGCAAAGCCGAATATCCATGGCGCGAAGGTAATGCTCTGTATTTGGTGGGATCAGATGGGTGTGCTGTATTATGAGCTGCTGTATTATGGACAACGCTACCGAACACAATTAATCCGTTTGAAGAGAGCAGTGGCCGAAAAACGCCCGGAATATGCGACCAGACACGATTCAATAATTTTCCATCATGACAACGCTCGGCCCCACGTTGCTATTCCGGTTAAGAACTATTTGGAAAACAGTGGATGGGAAGTCTTACCCCACCCGCCTTATAGCCCAGACCTTGCCCCTTCTGACTACCATTTGTTCCGGTCGATGCAGAACGCCCTCACTGAAATACGGTTCACATCAGAGCAGAATATCAAAAATTGGCTTGATTCATTCTTGGCTGCCAAGCCGGCGCAGTTCTTTTGGGATGGGATCCACCAATTGCCAGAAAGATGGGAAAAAGTCATAGCTTCAGATAGGCGATACTTTGAATAATACTATTGTACATGCTTTTCTTAAATAAACGTTCAAATTTTGAAAAAAACCGCACGAAATAAATTATATACCCAATATATTTTAATCCAAGTGGCAAATTTCAATAAAAAACATACGTCCTCTTACCTAAAAGAACAAATTGAGGCGCATCTGATGGAAAACCCTATTCTAACCAGCTTTACACTAAAGAACCATACAAGTATATTTTGAGTACAAAGGTACAAAACTTCAGAAAGTCCCATGGCAACATTGACTGATGGATTTAACTAAAATGAGTGTCATAAGCACTCTGCAATATTTCACCCCTTCTTGAATGTTTTAAGATCACATATCCCAACTCAACCCTGAATCCCATAGCAATTGAGTGGATACAAAGCTAAAAATCCTCTCACGTCATTTCAAATCGCCGGTTGCTATAAGTTAGAGTCGATTGTTTGCGAGTATCTTTATACTCGCAATCAAGTTTATCATTGTTTTAATTGTAATTGTATCTTGCCTTTTAGCTGATCACATTTTACTATTGCGCGACGTGTTTTCTATTTTCCTTTCTACTCGCATCTAGCTCTCTGTGTAAACTTGCTTCTCTCCCATTCGTAGGTCAACCCGGGTAAATAGTGCAACAGAATCAAGTGCGCACATCGCGCGACAAGAAAAAGTATCTGCCAGTTTGTATCTGAATTTCAGTTAAAGGCAAAACCCACCAAGTCAGCAAGCCAGTGCCAGTTTCTATCGAAAGTGCGAATGCAAATTGTTTATCGACGAACAAATCAAACAATTTCCGGTAACTACGAGAAGAGAAAATATTTGTCGCAGCAAAAGGGTGAGTAAACAATAAAAATAAAATATTCGCTAAAGTCGAAAAAAAAAAAAAAATAAACAAATCCTTGTTACATAATTTTGTGGAATGAATTCTTGTAAGCCCACGCGAAAAAAATGTGTTTACATCTGGAGACGTCCACAGACCACACGTATGAGTATCTGAATAATTTTTAATCGTCTTATGTTCTTTCCATTGCGCTCTTGTATTACAACAACAGTTTTGTTTAATTTTTTTTTTTTAATTACTTTGACCAGACCTAACCTCGGTAGTTGGTCGACATTGACATTTCGCTCTAAAGATTCGCAGTGCTCTGTTGAAATTTCGCCTCTTAATTATTTTCTCGCTGTCGACAATTATCTCAAGAGTTGAATGCTTCTGTGTTAGAAGGTAACTCCGAACTCGTCATCGCAGTCGCCATCTGTCAGAGTTAGTTTCGCCGACAAGAGTTTTTGGCAAACCGACCGGCAGTTGGTCGGTCGGATACATCACGCCATCGGTTTTCTTTTCCTTTCTTCCCATGGTAGCGCATTTGTTTGTGTTTTTTCGTTGTTTTTGTGGTTAACGCTTCGTGAACATGACGAACACGTTTCTCTGTACACGTTTTTCGTTTGCCGGTCTTTTGTGGAGAAGAATCAGCTGATACGGCGTGATTTGACTTTTCTCTTAATAAGCTTTCGAGATGGTCTGATGATAGGTTTTTTTTTTTTGGGACATCGTTCTCTTTTTCTTTGGGAAATAAAAGAGAATGCAGGTATGCTTTTGGTTTGGGTAGTGTGACCAGGTTTTTTATTTTTATTTTTGACATGCCCCGGTTAACCCCGGACGACTTTATTCAGTTTAATAAAAACAGGTGGTAAACTAAAACTAATAGACGGGGGAAGTCTAGGGTCAGGAGAGGTGATAATTGAGGGCGTTTTCAGGGTACTTCTGCTGCAATGGAAATTGAACACATGGGGAGTTATATTAGCTTCACGTAATACGCGGGACAGAAGTTCGTTAAAACCATAGGCCATTCAGTGGCTATTTGGACGAAAAAAATGGAACAGAAATAGGTACCTTTCGAAACGTTGACTTCAAGTTGTCTTGGATGGTTTCAAGTCGGATATCCACAAAATAAATGCTGGTGTAACCAAGGCTCCGTTCTGTCTCCGGCACTCTTTTTAATTTACATCAACGATCTCTGGTCTGCTACTTCTGATTCAATATATTCCTTTGCTGACGACAGTACTCTTTGTTTTTCAAATTTGGTCTCGGATTCACATCCTTGTTCTTCGGCTAAGGAACGTTTGCGCAACCTGTGAAGTATTTGAATGGAAGTACCAGTTGAGTTCTGTGGTTTTTGTATATCCCGTTTACTTACGAGGGCAGTCCGAGAAGTATTCGAACTAACAAAAAAAAATTGGGGAAAAATATGTTTATTTCTCTACGTAGTCTCCTGTTCAATAGCTTCGATACCCTGTTTATAGTGAGAATCATCGAGCTCCTTAAAATAGCAATCAACCGCAGACTCTACCTCTTTACTGCTGGCACTGATCCATTTTTTCAAATTCGGAAATAGAAAATAATCTGAGGGGGCTAAATATGGTGCATGAGGGAGCAATTCGAACTTAAGCTCATTGATCTTGGGCATCGCGATGACGGATAAGTGTACTGGTGCATTGTCGTGGTTAAACAAAACTTTTTTCTTCGCCAAATGCGGTTGTTTTTTTCTTGATTTCATTTCTCAAACGCTGCAATAAGTTCGCATAATAAGCGCCATTAATTGTTTTTCCTTTCTGAGGATAATGAATGAAAAATATCCCACGCGCATTCCAAAAAACAGACGCCCTGATCTTGCCTGCAGTTGGAACTGTCTTCGCCTTTTTCGGAGTTGATTCTTCCCTTTGAGTCCATTGCTTTGACTGTACCTTCGTCTCGCGTATGACCTATTTTTCATCCATCGTTACGAATCGATGCAAAAACTGGGCTCTATTGCTGTGAAACTTTGCCAAACACTCGATTGAAACATCCTCACAATGCTGTTTTTGTTCCATTGTCAGTAATCGCGGCAAGCATCTTGCGCACAGCTTTCTCATGTCCAATATTTCAGTCAACATGCGATGTACAGCGCTTTTTGAAATGCCTACCAAATCTGCTAGTTCACGCACTTTCAATCGACGGTCATCCAATACCATTTTGCGAATTTTTTTCAACATTTCTGGTGAACACACCTCATTTGGTCGACCACTGCGATGTTCGTCTTGACAACTAGTACAACCTCTCTTAAACCCTGCCACCCAATATTTGATGGTTATAAACGAAGAAGCAGACACCCCCAGAGCAGGATCCAGTTCCGTTTTGATGTTGGTTCAAAATTGATGGCTGCCAAACAAATACTAAACAACATTACGTCGGCAAACTTCAAATTTAAGATTTCTAAGGTTGGTATTTTCTACAATTGTCATTCTTTTTGACTGTTGTAATCGCCATCTATACGTCAGGTCGGGTACTTCTGGGACTACCCTCTTATCAAGCCATTGCTGAAATTGAGTTGATTGAATGGACTAAACCAACGAGCTTCCTTAATAAATACGGCGCGGCGGTGTGTGCAAACATTTTAAGAGTACGCAAAATCTCGATCGCGCTCCGATTATAAAAAAAATCAAAAAGGTCCTTAGCTTAAGCAATATATACAGGGTGTTCGTTCCCTAATTCGTCAACGATAATTTGGGAAATGATTTCTAGGCATATTCTAAGAAAAAAATTGTTGTACAGTAAGGGTCTACCTCCTATGTTGCCATCATTTATCGAGGATGTAAGAAAAGGCTTGCTTTGGTGTACCCTGACCCATGTTAACGGAAATTGCTCTGTTAGTACTAATGGTAGAAACTTCGTGTAGGACTTTATTTTTACAAGAAATACTAGCCTTTGTAACTGCGTCTAAATAAAATTGATATCTTGTTTGAGTCTTCAAATATCCAATCTTTAAGCCTGTTCCATTTTTTTTGTCTATGTTAATTTTTGATTTTGAGGTCACTTTTCTTCAGAAAATGCGTAATAAATATACCGTTTTACTATTTTGTTCTTATGCACGTAGCAATAATAAGCCAAAAAATCATCAACAAGTTTGCAGAAAAACACATAGATTTTATGATACTTTAGAGCCCGTTTTTGGATTTCACTGTGAATGTTTATTGATGCTAACTGCTGCCTCACTTTTGATGACGAGAATACGCTCTTCCAATTCACTTAAAGTTGCTATTTCGGTTGAATAAACAGCTCTTTCAGCCTTCCCAATCCAAAAAAAATCCAATACAGGTCAGTAGATTGAGTTACAGTCCCGGTGTGGACCAAAGCCTCAGCTAACATGCTCTCCAGCTAGCGCGGTCTTTTGCCAGCTGCCTCCAGTTGCGCACACGAATTGGCTGACTTCTCATTTCACTAAAGTGAAATTGATGCAAACTCGACCGAAAATTACTCGAAAAACTTTTCTCTGGAAACACCCAAAAACTATTTCATCGAATGAGTCCAGGTTTTTGCACCGTAAAGCAGAACTGGGATGATCAGGGCCCTGGTTGCTCGAAAGAAGATTTCTCTACCTATTTGCTTACGAGCCCAAAAAAGCAACGATTAACAAAGATAACTTCAAACATGTAGCTGCCTATCGTTACGTTTTGTCATAGGCGTCGACAGCATATACAATACATTGCTTTTCATTCATTGATCGTTAAGATGGTGTCTCTTTAGACGCTCTCATATGCGGCTTGAAATCTGTGAACAGGTGATGTGTATCGATTTGGAACATCTTGGACTTTTTCTAAGACCTGCCGTAATGTGTAATCTGTAAATTTGTTTACGAAGGGCCATATAATACGACAGACAATATTTTGTAAGCGATGTTGAGAAAACTTATTCCCTTGTAGTTATAGCAATAATAGTGTAAAACTCACGCGACAACACAAGGGGCACAATCTTTCAAAAGTCCATCCAGTTACTCGGATAAGCCGAAAATATTGACATAATCGGAAGAAACCAACTTGAAGTCAGTGGAACTTTTGCCAGTATTGAGGTGGAAGCGTCGAAGATGGGTTTAACAATTAATGAGGGCAAGACTAAGTATATGCTGCCAACTAGAAAAGATATCCAACACAGAACGTCACCTTCGACAGGTATAACTTTGAGGTAGTTAAGCGCTTTGTCTACTTAAGCTCCGCTATCAATTCAGACAACGACACCAGAGCTGATATCAAACGAAGAATAAGCCTTGCTTTTTCTTTGGGCTAAGAAGGCTCTCTCGAACAACAAAAGTAACACTATATAAGATAATAGTGTTGCTCTATGGCTCAGAGGTATGGACTTTAACAAAAATGAATGAGGGTGCTCTTGGCTGCTTTAAGAGAAAATTCTTCGAATGATTTTCGATCCCATCTGCATAGATGATGAGTGGAAGAGGAGATGCGACAACGAACTGTACGGGTTGTATAGCGACATCGACTGAGCCAGTAGAGTGAAGGTCCAACGCCTGATGTGGCTGTGTCATGTTGAACGGATGGACACCAATGATCTGGTTCGAAAAGTCGAAGAGGAAAACCGCGACTCAGTTGACGCACGCAAATGGAAAAGGACCAAAACCAAAGATCAAGTTGGCTACAGACGCTTGTTGGCTGAGGCCCAGGTCCACCCCGGACTTTAGCGCCGCCTTAAGTAAGTAAGTAAGTTGGCGCAACTCTGGAAATCTCCCTTCTGAAGGATCGGACAAACAATGCTTAGGTTCTATTCATCGACCTTTGACGACCCAGATTTTAAAGATGAGTTGATGTATGCTCCGTATCCAATCATCATCTTTTGATTTAAACAGCTCGGCGGTTAAACCATCAGGCCCGGCACTTTTATTAGACTTGAGCTTGGAAATTGGTGTCCTGATTTCATCTTGTTCGGGTGGACGCAAATGTTGTTTGTCTTCGTCCAAGTTAAACGGCTTATTTTGCCTGATGATAGGATGTTATTCGTTATCACGATTTAACAGTCTGCAGAAATAATACTTCCAGATTTTCTGCCCCGACTGCTTCTACTGTGAGTTTTCTTTCTCCATTCTTGCAGTTTTCTGTTCGGTCTTTACAGCTTTGTCATGTTCGTTTTATTTTTCGGTAAAACTTCCGAAATTCCTTATTCTTGTAGCACTTCTCTAATCCCTAGATCGAGCGCTTCTTGTACCCTATGTTCTTCCGTTCTTTCGGCTCGTAGAATTCGCAGGCCCCTATTGTTTTTTTTCTGCAGGGCCGCTCTAGATTTGCCTGTCGGATATCTTTACCGAATCAGGGGTTTCTTTATTAGGTGGGTGGTGGGTGGCCCTGGCTCAAGTGGTAGTGGACTGGCTTCCAAATCGGAAGGTTCGGTGTTCGATCCTCAGCCTCTCCCGAAGGACATATCATCCATTTTTTCAGTTAACGAAAATCAAGTAAGACGAGTAGTTGACTAGAAATCAACATCAAGCCAACTTCCACTAAGAATTTAGTCTCCCCATTAAATGTTGGATGCCACCCATGGAGCGAAATAACCTCTGAGCCCAAACATCTTTCTCTCTCTATCCCATTTTCCAAAAAACTTAACACATGCTGAGGCATTATATACGAGGGCGGGTCAATAAGTCCGTGACTTTTGGATTAAAACAGATTTTTTGATAAAAAAATAATTTTATTTTTCAACGTAGTCTCCCTTCAGCTCTATACACTTTGTCCAACGCTTCTCCAATTTTTTTATCCCTTCCAAAAAAAATGATTTGTCGAGGTCCTCAAAATGACGAGATGACTTCATCATTGGAGTCAAATCTTTTTCCACCAAGCCATTTCTTCAGGTTTGGGAACAAGAAGTAGTCGCTCGGAGCCAAATCTGGAGAATAGGGTGGATGAGGGAGCAATTCATAGTCCAATTCATGGATTTTTGCCATGGCAACTGCACATGTGTGCACCCTTGCATTGTCTTGGTGGAAAAGAACTTTTTTCTTGGCCAAATGAGGTCGTTTTTTTTTCAAATCGTCATTGAATCGGTCCAATAAGTTGGCATAATATTCCCCATTGATTGTTCTTCCCTTTTGAAGGTAGTCAATGTGGATTATCCCGCGTGCATCCCAAAAAACAGTCGCCATAACTTTATTGGCTGACAAACCCACCTTGGCCTTCTTTGGCGCCGATTCACCCTTAGAAACCCACTGTTTTGACTGTTGTTTGTTCTCTGGTGTGTTGTGATGGATCCATGTTTCGTCCACGGTTACAAAACGGCGCAAAAACTCCTCCATATTGCGATTAAACAACGCCAAACCTTCCTGTGAAGTTGTTACACGATTGCGTTTGTGGTCGACTGTGAGCAAACGCGGCACCCATCTTGCGGAAAGCTTTCTCATGCCCAAGTGATCATTCAAAATTGAAACCACTGAGCCATGCGAGATCCCTACGGCTTCCACAATCTCTCGCACGTTCAATCTTCGGTCGGCCAACACCATATCGTGAATTTTTTCGATTGTTTCGGGTGTAGAGACCTCAACTGGGCGTCCAAGACGTTCGGCATCTTCAGTGCTTGTACGGCCACAACGAAATTCAGTAAACCACTTTTTTACCATTGAAATCGATGGTGCAGAGCCCCCATAGTATTTATCAAGCTTAGCCTTGGTCTCGGTAATGGTTTTTTTTCGCAAGAAATAATGCTTAATAAGCACACGAAATTCACTTTTTTCCATTTTCTCCTCAAATTAGTGAGTAGTCTGATAAAAATAGCTGTCAAACACAAACTAACTGACGCAGCAAGTTTAAATTTTGACAGGAGTCAACTGCCAGATGCCTGTTGACAGGAGCAGTGTTGTTGTTTCAGTAAAGAGGTCAGAAATTCAAAAATGCACGGAATTATTGACCCGCCCTCGTAGTAAGTGTATTCATACCCACTTGAGTGTTAAGTTCTTTAAAAAAAAAAAGGGCAGGTTAAAACCGAGTGCTCTCGGTCAGTGATGCCATGGTCTTCTAAATTCGTTATGGATATCAGGGTGTGTAAACCGTGTGCTGGCTATAGTTACATTACGTCCCGCCGCTAAAACGATAAGCTTGTTGTTGAATTCATACGTTTACCTCTTGTTCCAAAAAATAAACGATTTTGTTTTGTTTAAATAAACAATTTGTAAAGTAAAATGTATTCCGAAATAAACAACTCGACGAGATTTAATGAACAAAGTTGATAATGTTTATTTAAAGAGCAAGCATACTTTAGGTATGACTGTTTATTCATGACAAAAGGCAGATACGGAAGATGTACAGTAGAGAGTGAGTGCCACACATGATTTCGATAAAACTGAATACAATATGTTCAACACTTGTGTTTCTTTTCGGAGGTGATATCGTGGTATATTCCGAAAGAAGATTCTCTTCTTTTCTAAGATTACTCGTAGGCTTTTGTTGGCAGATTTAGCCTTTACTTGGATCGTCGTCAGACTTTCGCTTGCATTCATAAAGGTCAGGACTTGTTTCGTAAGCCTTTCCTGACGGAAAATCGGTATCTTTTTTTGTCCAATCCAACCCATCGCACTTCTAGGATGCCGGTTATGTTTGTTGTCTAGCAGTCGAGGACTTTCGCTTGTAGTTTGGCTGCACGCGGTCTGTTAAAGGTCCGAACGTTCCACTTGCAGATCCAAAGATAGTTGATCTTTAATCGTTTGCTGGGGTCGTCAGCATTGAATCCTTCATTATCCAAGGCTTTAACTTTGAACCGCCACACAAAGCTGCATTGACTGCCAAATCAGTTTTTGAGACTCTCGAAGCCGAACAAGCAGATTTCCCTTTCTTATACTCAGATCATCATATCACTAATGTGCAAAATACCATTAGACACTTTACTTTCTGATCATTGATTTTGAGAGTTCAGTGAAGAGTGAACCTTATAAAGGGTGTTTCCCGCAATAAATTGATGGTGTCGCGCGCCGTGTGTCATGTTGCGCCATCTTGTTGAAACCAAAGTTCTGTCACGTCAATGCCATTCAACTGAGGAGCGAAGAAGTCAGAAATCATGTTTCTATAGCACTCTCCATTGACGGTAACATTCTGGCCGGCATCGTCCGATGATTCCACCAGCCCATAAATTGGGCAATTCTGCTTGTTTACGTATCCATTTAGCCAAAAATGGGCCTCATCGGAGAATAAAATTTTGCTTTGAAAATGAGGATCGAACTGAATCATGAAAATCTTCCACAAAGTGGATGGGCATAGCTCCAATTGCTTGCACGATGGCGAATCGACACATTCGGATTCTCCTCAACATTGCGCTCCACAATGGCAATAACTTCTTCTGTTCGCACTGTTTGTGGTCTTTGGGGATGCGTATTATCCACTAGAGTGTATATAGTGCGAAAAGGATTCATCGTGTTCCGAATAACTTGATTTGGCGGACCGAACCGAAACGTGTGAATTGTTTTTCTGGCGTTATTCTAGTCATCGTAAAATGGCAAAACGTACTAATCACAAATCAACTTTCAACTGTCAAATTGACAATCTGTAGAAACAGTCTTGCCAGTTTAAAAAGCAAACCTCTAAAAAAGCACCCTTTATAAAAGTTGGTAGTCTAAAGAGGGGTGAGACCATTCTTTGATCGATTGTTGACCACAACAGATGGGCTGCCTGTAGTTCTAACAGCAGGCTAAGTGGAGGAATCAGAGGGGTTCAAACATTTGAATTGTTTAAAGCCGGTTAGGAGAATTGAGTCCTACCAACCGACTACTGATGTGTGAACCAAATGCCTGAACGGACTGAAGGTTAACTTGTTTCAAATTTTCAATTTATTTTAAGATAATGGTTTGTATATTGAGATTATAATCTTTTACAGTACTTAAGAAAAACCTTAAAAAATTAAACTCAAAAAAACTGTTTGCGATGCTTTGGAAGTGTTATCCCATCCAAAAACATCACTGCACAAGATATACAAGGTGGTGCAAAAGTTTTCATTTGATGTTCTTTGGCTGTAATTCTGTTTATGAATGAAAAACCTTGACTCTGCCTTTGGGGTATGTTTATTTGATGTCTTAAATTTTTTTCCATTAAGTCGAGAAAATGATATCAGCTGAGTGGCCGCCGCCAGAATTGTGGCCTTTTCCATCAGTCTTTCTAGAACTTCCGAAGATAGTTCCTCGCATTCTTGACGGATATTCTCTTCTTGGGTTATACGCGGGTTTTCGGTACCCCAGAAGCGAAAATTTTACGAAAATGGGCCTCGTCGCTCAAGAAGATTTTCGATGAAAAGTTGTCTCCCTTGTGGTCGAGATTCAGGATAGCTTGAGCGTAGGTTACACGCGCTTGGCGGTCAATAGCTAACAGCTGATGCATTGTCTGTACTTTGTACGGGAACATCTTACAGTCTTTCAGTAAAATTCTCTGTGAAGACGGCTGATTGATGCCCAATTGCGTGGCTCGTCGTCTGGTCCATACTAAGGGGTCCTCTGCGACATCTTCAACCACAACTGCGATGTTCTAAGCAGAACGGCTGTCCGGGGCTGGCCAGACCTGACAGCATCTCATGTTGTCCAATACTTTTCTAGGCGAGCGCCTAAACGTCGTAGTGTCTGCCCAGTTGGTGTCGGACGACCGGGAAACCTCCGCTGAAATTCACGTTGCGCCAACACCACCGACGAATTATTCCGCGTCCTTTAGGAGTATAGTGATTCATGTCTTGTTGACGTGTATTTTGTATCTGTGTACTTCACAAATTTCAAAGTAGAATTGAATTTTGTAAAAATTATAACGTCTCCGATAAGGTGATGGCTTTTGCGCCACCGTATGTAGCTACTCATATGTATGAGTAAGGCAATGTCTCCACTTGATATGTGGCTTAGAATGCAATTAGACAGCTGCCACAGTTCTATTTGATTTTCTTACGCTTTTGGAATCGCAAAATATGCGTAGCTTTGTAGCACTATGCTTTGTTTTCAAAAAAAAAAAATCAAACAACAAAGGTGACCCTTTTAGTTCATATTCTATTTGATGCATTGTTTGGTAAAATTTCATAGTTTTTCCCACACAGTCTCATTAAATTGCTTACTTAGTAATTTGCCCTAAACAGACACTCTCTCGGTAAGTGGTAAGTTAGTGTTTACAGTTACAAGCTAAGTTACTTATTCAAAATGCCAATATTAGTCGAACAAATAGTTGATCTTTTCATAAATTGCTTACTAGTCTCAAACACTTATTATGTACTTGCATGCACAAAGTATCTACACTCGAGAGTGTACTCAACAAGCAATTGTCATCTTAAAAAAACTACAAACAAATACTCGTATCATAAACAGCGAAGTATATTTTGCATGAATTGCATTCAAAAAGTATACAACGCGTTGATCGTATTGATCGCAATTTGCTTGGTAAAATAAAATAAAAAGAGAATAACAATCCCAAGTCAGTCAGGCATTTTCCGTCAGCAATGTTGTTCTTCTCTTCCATTTGCGTACTTTTGAGTTTATCAACTCGAAAGTTATGTATTATTCACGGTTTTTCTAATAGTTTATTCCTAGTGTTACGTTGGAGCTTTGTTACGTTACTGCGAGCGTTAATTTACCGCTGGCAGGCGTCATATAGAAATGACGTATTTTCAAGATCATGAGGTTGATAGTTTCAGATTAGATTTGGAAATGTATTTCAATTATTTTATTAAACAAATCTATTTTTGTAAACAAATCTAGTGTTTAATTTTTGCCAAATAAATTCAAATGCGTACACAGTTGGTTGGTCTGCGGAATGGGGCAGAGACGAGTATAAGAGCACAAGTGTTGTTTAAAATTTTAGCCCGAGAAACGTTGGTTTATCTATTCTATGTACTCGTATCTTAAAAATTAATGGGATCGCATTAGGCTTATTTTTCTGAGACCCGGGATTATTTCTCCCTTGTTGGTGTAGGTATGTTGGGTTCGGTATGGTGATGGAGTATACCAGTCCTTTACAATAACTTGGTATCTAAGGGAAATAAAAGTTGACAGATTACAATTATGTAGTAGATTTGTTTCTGACTAGGTACTAGATTTTTAACATTCTGCCAGCCTCAAAATCTGCTTTGGAATGTTGAATGTCTTCCTGGACCTCTAGATAAACTGGTAAAGGACACAGCTTGACTATGGGACGCTTCAGAGTTGGCGATTGAGTCTTCATGGTGACGACCCTAACGTGCCCATCCGATCCTTGGTGAGTTTCAATTATTCGAGCAAGTGGCCATTTAGTTGGAGGGTACCGCTCGTCTACGACCAAAACAAGTATTCTTACTTTGATAGATGATGTTGTGTTATGCCACTTAACAAATTCTTGGAGGTGCTATAGTTATTGGATTGACCACTTTTGCCAGAATCGCTCCAAAATCTGCCTCATATGTTAAAAACGAGATAATCTTGATTCAGGGATTTGAAGCATCGATGGCTCAGGTATTGTGTTAATGGCACTTCCAATGATAAAGTGTCCCGGAGTTAATGCTTCGATATCTTCGGGATCATCTGACAGCGGACAGATTGGTCGCGAATTTAGGACGGCTTCGATCTGTGCTAATAAAGTAGAAAGCTCTTCATATGTTAAAAGAAACTCATCAATAGCTCGCTTGATATGAAATTTAGCGGCCGGTTCCCATTTACCACCAAAGTGAGGTGCCGCTGGGGGGCTAAACGGCCATTTGGTTCCATCGGTAACTAGCATATCTACGATGTACTGACACTCTCCTTGGAAGCAGATTTGAAAAGTCTTCAAAGTTCTGCATTAGCTCCTATCAAGTTGGTACCACAATCGCTTGTAAGCGTGGCACAGATACCTCGGCAGCTGACGAACCTCTTGTATGCAGCTAAGAAACCTTCCGTTGAATAATCTGTTGCCAATTCTAAGTGAACCGCGGAGAATGAAAAGCAAACAAATACGATGAGATAGGCCTTGTATGTTTTGGCTGCTCATCCTCTCCAAGTTTTCGAAATAAAAGGTCCAGCATAGTCTACACCGGAGTGTAAGATGTTGCAGCTCGATGAGGGGCAGTTCTTCTTAATGTTGTCAGCATCAACTGCACACCACCATGGAGGGTTGCTCGATGTATACAGGGTGAGTTTTTTTTAACTTGAGACATCCAAATTACTCGAAAAATACGCGACAGTACCTTGTGACTTTTGTCTTAAACATTTTTCGCGATATCGCGTATTTTTCGAGTAATTTGGATGTCTCATGTTAAAAAACTCACCCTGTATAGTTCAGATAGTCTCTGGTTTTTAACCTAAACACCCGTCGTGTAGACTTACGGGAAGACCCTTCCCGCGACTTTGGGTTTAAACCACAGCAACCATGACGCTCCCACAAGGGGCTGACCGAAATCCGGGGGGCTCCTGACTCCCATAGTACCACGATCCAAGTCCTGATAGGGGCTACCGGTAGTCCTGCCGCCAACAAGACCTATGACCGCAACTTGTAACTGATCAAATCGTAGCAACCTTTGGTGGCGTCATCTGAAGATGTTTACGATAAGACCGCGAAGCCTTGATAATTGGGCGAGGGCCCAGTATATAGTTCAAGACAAGATTGGTGAATATCGAATCTCTTGGCAGAATTATGGGATGTTTCATGTCTAGATCTATTTGTGCATTACGAAGCCGCCCGTCAATTCGCACAACTCCTTCTGAGTCAATAACTGGCGTAAGCCGATGAAGAGAGCTACTCCGGGATAAAGTTTCTAAACGAGAAAGATGATTAATTTCAGATCTAAAATAAATGTTTTGCGTGTTTTTTTATCCAAAATAAGTTTGCTTCTCTAATCTCAGCTGGTGTTAATGGGCTTGGGCTACGTGATGAACTTGAGTCTTTTCGAAATAACACTACTCGTCTGCACCACACAGTGATTCGCAAAAGTTTCGATAACGACGAATAACGTTGGACAAGATCCCATGGTATTGTAGTCGGCTTTTTTATAACTGCAGCTACCAATTGTTGACGTTCTTCATGATCTACATTAACATCTGGAGTGGGGATAAGATTGGGCCAGTTACCACGCGTAAATTGGAGCCATTGTGGCCCTTGCCACGAAAGGCTACTTTCTGCTAACTGGCGAGGCGATGCCCCTCTCGAGGCGAGATCCGTAGGGTTATCCTCATCGGGAATGTGATGCCAGTTTGCTTCTTCCATCTCGATGGCTCACCTTGGATCCAATAAAGAGCAGTACCTACTGGAGTCAGTCCAAAGGTGGATAGATTGAGGACACTGATGAAATTTTTTACGAGTTTGGTGAGCAGCAGTGTTGCTGCCAGTTCCAGACGTGGAATGGTGACCCGAATAGATCTAAGCCGTTTTGATGACTTTGCTGGGCGATTAGCTGGAGTAACTTTCGTTTTGGATGATAAGATTGTAATATGCGTTCCATTTTCTTTGTTGACACAAATATATATCATGGCTCCAGCGATGCATCTAAAAACCCGTGCAGTTCAACTGATACCAAACCGGGAGCTTTTCCAATCCATCTGGGCACTGAAAGAAAAGTTTTGCTCTGACAACAACTGGTGAAAGCCAGCCCAATGGATCGAAAAGCTGAGCTGTTCTGGATAGCACTGTCCGTTTTGTATAAACAGTTGGTTCTTCATGTTGTACTGGAATGAAGATAAAGCAATCCAATTTAGGCTGCAAGTTTAAACCCAAAGTTCTATGTACTGGACCATCAACGGTGCAAAGTGATGAAGATGTTGCTGCTCGATATTGTTCAGGCACTTCCTCGATAAGAGTTTCATTATTAGCACACCATTTTTGCAATTGAAACCCGCCTGCTAAAAAAGATTCAACAGTAACTGATCCGTCGTCCGTAAGTATGTTTCTTGATAACATCTTTGACATCAGAAAATCGATAACTTTCATCATCCTAGACCCGGATAGGAAGGAATGGAGCAGACTTTGTGCCATACGTTACTGTGGTGAGTACAAATTCTTGAACGTTAGAACTTTCAGTCCACAGAATTCGTTGATATTTCCAGTCGTCAGGGTGTACTTTGATTTGCCGGAACATCTTTGTAATATCAAGAGAATGGACGAATTTGTTAACGCTCCAACGTGTAAGAACACCAGGAAGGTCTACTTGTAGCTACTTTTGACCTTCGTGCAGAAAGTCGTTGAGTGACGTACCCTTCAGGGATCTATTGAAAACGACTCTTAATTTTGTCGTGGAACTGCAACTGCGAAGGACACCATGATGAGGGAGATAAAACATTTGGTCTGTTGGTTGAGTTGGTGAAGAGGCTCGTTTTATATATCCCAGTTTTTCATACTCTGCAATAAAGTTAGAATAATTAGTTGCAAGTTCGATTTTTCATACGATGTAATAACTTTAATGCAGGAGTTCTCGAGCCTCCAAATGATGTTGGAATTGACTTGAATCGAAGACGTGCATGCGTAGACTTGAAAATTTCCTCACATTCCTGTTCTTCTGGAGTAAGTGGTTCGATAGATGAGTTAAATGATTCTTCCCACATCTAAAACCTTTTCACTAGCTCGTCCAAATGATCATCGGCGTAGCAGTAGAATGGTTTTGCTTCTTTGGGTTTCGATGTAGAATCTGATGATGATGAACGTGAAATAATCCAATTCAATTGGTGCCCTCTCAGGACCCTTTAGAAGTTCATTTTGTAAGACTTGCCCATATACTTCTGCTCCGAGGATGAGGTCTATATGTCCAGGTTGATGATATTCTGGATCTGCTAAATCGATATTTTGCAAATGTGGCCAGCCCGTGTGCTTGATGACAGTTGATGGTAAAAAGTTGGTAAGTTTCGATAATACATAAACGTTGAAGATGCAGTTGAAGTTATTTATGCAAGATTGCAGATTCATTGTAACCAAACCTTTTGATTGATGTGATGATGATGAATCGCCTCCAATGCCAACTATCGATAAAGCTGTGTACGATCGTGGATGTTGAAGAAGGTGAATGAGGTACTCCGATATGAAATTTACTTCCGAACCCTGGTCGAGAAAGGTTCGGACAACGTATGGCTCCCCAGAACTACATATATATGACTCTTACCAATGCGGTTGTAAGAAACGTTGTTGATCTTGGGGACTGATTGATGCAGGTCACATTGGAGGAAGCAGAAAGATGATTGATGTTGTTGGTAAGATTAGAACGAATGCGAGTAAGGATGAAATCTTTAAGTGCCTCAGGTTGGTGGTTCCGTTGAAGATCCAAACGCTTTTTTCTATTCTTTAACTGATGCACCATCTAGTTTGCGGGAAACGCTGTGTGTGAGGACATCATTCCATTGGCTTGCGTTACGATCAAGATTTTCAAGCGATCGCAAGGCTTTATTAATTTCGTTGTACAAGGTCTCCAGTTTAGAAGAAGATTCCTCATGAACAACTTTCGCGGATATAATAGCTTGAACTGCTGAATCAACATGTAGTCTCTTATTATCATATAGGAGATCATGTCATCCCAGGCGATTTGAAAGTTTGATGTGGTAACTGAAACACCGTGGAGACGTGAAGCGGCTTTACCTACTAGGCATCCCTTTAAGAGTTGTGACGCACGTGAGCGACGGATCAGCTCCAATTATTGCCATAAAGGAATCTTTTAATGAGAGCCATTCAAAGAATTCCCCGTTAAACAGTGGCAGCGGTAGTTTTGAAAGCTGGTGGTTTTGCGATGTGGACAGCGGATTTACAGACGTACGGGAGAGATTCGTACCATCTAGTGTAGGGACTTCTATTAATTTGTCTGGTAACGTGACCATGTGTTCCATGGAGTTAAGGGAATTTCCTTCGCAGTTACAATACACTAAACTAATCTTCTTCATCATATTTCTGACGTGATTCTGTCTTCAATGCTGCCTTAATTGTTGTCATAGATTGGTGATTTGTTTTGAAAGTGTTCCAATTTTCACAGAGTGCTGCCTTACGATGGTGGATGGTGGCCTTTGATCCCAGTTTATCGAGGGAATCTTTGAAGATGTCGTATAGTTCATACTGATATTCTAAAATGGCGGTCAACTGTGTTGCGTTGGAAATGATTATGGACTGTATTTCGTGCTAAATTTAATATTAATTTTTATTCCGCGAGAAAAATAATCCGAGTATAGAAGGACCATTAATGTTCGAAATAAATCAAAGACGAATTTTTTTGGTGAGTTGAAGTAAGTCTTACTTCGGCCACAGAAGATTTAAGAAGAGTGAGAAGGAAATAAAAGTTGACAGATTACAATTATGTAGTAGATTTGTTTCTGACTACTAGGTTTTTAACAATGTCCTATATGATTTTGTTGGTAAGGAGCGCAAACCAACTCCTCATGAAGTTAGTAAGTTAAGTAATACCTAAATAAAGTTAAAACAAATGTGCTGTCGATAAGGAAAGACACCCAGCACGGCACAGTAGGAAACAGTAAGATTGAGCTGGTAAACAGGTTTGTTTTGCGATAAAGGAAAGAAGCTCTATATAAGACCATTATCGTGCTAGTCCTGCTGTGTTGCTCATAAGCATCTAAAGCGGAGACAAATCACTTTGTTTGCTTAGAGTGAGATATGTTGTCTCTGCATAAACAGTTTTTGGAGATATAGCAATGAACTATGCTTATGATATTAAATGAAGGGCTACAATTCATCCGCTTCGATGGCTAGGACATTACCGCTCCGACCCGGAATGTCTTCGAATTCATACGGAAAGGACAAAAGGACTGTGAAGTATTTCGATGTTTTCATAGACAACAAACTCAAGTTTAAAGAACAAAAAATAACAAACTTGGGCAATATTCGAAATGAGGATTAATAATTACATTGTAATCTTTTATTGCATTGTTTATTGGGGTGTCTTTTTGAATTCTTCTCAAGACACTTTTTTACATACATATACAGGTTGTCCCAAAAATCAACGTCAAGCCGGAAACGGGTGATAAGGTCAAGTGGTGTCAGTTATCACAAAATTATAAAAAAAAATCTAAGTCATGTATGTTACTTTTAAAATTATTGGCACTCAAAAAAAATCTAGAAATCTTACACCCTGCGACGATCTTTCAAGTACTGTGACCGTAAATCTTTACTTTTCTTCGATTTTTTTGTTGTCACGTAACCCTGAGTAACTGTTCTGTAAATTATGGTCCAAAATTGAGACATATCTATATCGGTGTTAACTAAAATATTGCTTTTTTTGTCCATTCATGTATCTGAAATTCATTAATCATCCAACTTGAACTGACTGTACTGACAAAAAAATTTACTGTGCCATTTTGGCAAGTAACTTTAAAAGATGGCGTATTTAGTCTGGATTCCAAAATGGTATGACACTTAATTGAGGATAAAACAAATATTTTGTTAAAGAAACCCGATTGATAGTTAATTCTTTTTAAAAAGTTAAAATGAGTACCAAGTGTGAGCGAGACAGACAGTGACGCTGTGATTGAAACGGATAAACACGCCATTTTGACTAGTTTGGGTGAAACAGATAGAGATGCCACCCTTGTCAAGCAATGACGCATAGGCACATCAATACTGCAATACTGCAGTACGTTACGCTCCTTCGCTTACAGCGCATTATTCTGTATTCGTGTTGATTTCGAGCTTACGACTTTGGCTTTCTTTATTAGACTTTGTTAATGCCATCATGCCATCTCGAATATGCTAACATGCATCTCATTTATGGGGAATG
Organism: Volucella zonaria; assembly: GCA_963966105.1. NCBI lineage: Eukaryota > Metazoa > Arthropoda > Insecta > Diptera > Syrphidae > Volucella > Volucella zonaria. The sequence goes on along the minus strand of OZ014530.1, from coordinate 312,711,891 downwards.
CAGGTGTAATGCTAGTGCTGCAGCCAGACTTTATCATGAGAGATACCCAAATGTCATCCGGATCATCGAGTGTTTTTAAATGTGCGCCGATCATTTTCAGAGGGTCGCTTTCCAAATCTAATCGTTAGTGAGGGAAACCTGAAGTCGCACAAGACCCTAGTGCCTCAGTACGTGCAATTGAAGAAAGCATAGGAGTGCCCAAAAGTACAGCACAACGAATTCTAAGTAAAAACCAGCTCCATCCGTACCATGTGCAATGAGTCCAAAATCTGCTACCACGAGATTATCCAGAAGATATCCCCGTCTTATTACCAGATCATTTGTAAGAAGATGTAGAGCTTGCATTGCCGCTGAAGGCAAACACTTTGAACATTCGTTGTAAGATACAAGACCGGTGTTTTGTGTGCTCTGTGATTGGAAAAAAATGAAATGAAATGACAAGGGTGGCATCTCTATCTGTTTCACTCACACTAGTCGAAATGGCGTGTTTATCCGTTTCAATCACAGCGTCACTGTCTGTCTCGCTCATACTTGATACTCATTTTAACTTATTAAAAAAAATTAACTGAGTATGAATCGGGTTTCTTTAACAAAATATTTTTTTTGTCCTCAATTAAGCGTTAATCTAGCAAGTGTCATACCATTTTGGAATCCAGACTAAATACGCCATCTTTTAAAGTTACTTGCCAAAATGGCACAGTAAATTTTTTTGTCAGTACAGTCAGTTCAAGTTGGATGATTAATGAATTTCAGATACATGAATGGACAAAAAAAGCAATATTTTAGTTAACACCGATATAGATATGTCTCAATTTTGGACCATAATTTACAGAACAGTTACTCAGGGTTACGTGACAACAAAAAAATCGAAGAAAAGTAAAGATTTACGGTCACAGTACTTGAAAGATCGTCGCAGGGTGTAAGATTTCTAGATTTTTTTTGAGTGCCAATAATTTTAAAAGTAATATACATGAATTAGATTTTTTTTTTTATAATTTTGTGATAACCGACACCACTTGACCTTATCACCCGTTTCCGGCTTGACGTTGATTTTTGGGACAACCTGTGCATGTATATAAAAAAGTGTCTTGAGAAGAATTCAAAAAGACATCCCAATAAACAGTGCAATAAAAGATTGCAATGTAATTATTAAACCTCATTTCGAATATTGCCCAAGTTTGTTATATTTTTTTGTGACCTCTCGCTAATACAAAGAATGCCGAAAGTACAAAGCAAGGGCATGCGGATCATACTCAAGTGTGATAGGTGCACAAAGACATTAAACTGGCATTAAACATTAATCAAAAAATTATTCATTTTAATAGTATGTGCCCATTGTATCTAAATGAAATGATTTCAATTAATGATCGGACGCACTATTCTCTTCGAAATAGAAATGACCCCAACATTCAAAGTTTTATAATAGCTTACCGGAGAATATCAAGAACTCCAGCAACTTACATAAATTTAAAAGATTAATCAAATTGTACACATATCATAATATTATTTAGTAGAATGTGTAGAAAAACTTTGCTATGACGTAGTGTAATGAATAGTAATGTAATTCGTAGTGGCTTTTAAGCTAAATAAAGCAAATTCAATTCAGTTGAATTAAATTATGACACTGAACCCCGAATAACTTTTATAAAATTTCAAAAGTCTCTGCTTATCCAACGTCACGGATTCTGGAAGAATCGAAAAATCTCTATAGTGAGGACACGATATTGACAGCATGTCTGTAGATCATCATAATGATGAAAACCACGTTGGTTACGTCCGATAATGCCAATATCACAAGCAGCATTAGCCCTACAGCTGGAGGGTAATGTAAAAATTTACTCATAAATATACATAATATGTTAGATGGCGCTATCGTCCTTATTACACATGGGCCTCTTACTAGAAAGCATCTTCAGTAAGCACGTTCTTTGTCCAACTGTCTTCGCCTTCCTATTCCAAGTTAGATGGCGTCCCGTCTCTTTCCGGGCTAAAAATAATTGATTCAAAAGGCGAGTGATTTGTACTTTTCTGGCCAGATCGATGTGCTGATAAAGCTCGGTTATACTTGTATGTCTCTTTACTTGATATCAAAGATCTCGATGAAACCACACATCTCTATAAATGCATGCTAAGGACTGAAACGAATAAAATTTAAAAACTTTAAAGTAAAAAAAAAAATATTTTCATAATTCATGTAAATTTTTTTTATTTGCTTTAAAACTCTGTTTTTATTAAATTCATTTACAATTACAAAAAATAAAAAAAATTATTTTGGTTCCCATTTTTTTCTTAACTTCTTTCGAATGTCCTTCATAAGGTTGGTGACAGTTACAACCGTATTAAAATTTACAGATTTTATTCGTTTCAGTTCTTATCATATGTGAACTTAAAGTCGGTTAAGAAATGGTTAGTATCCGTATTAACTTCTTGGGTTAGCTTAAGGACCTTACAGTAGAGTAAATATTTTTTTTTTCTTTCCTCTTCTTTTGTTGTTCCGCTGCGTATACTTGGGTGTCCTCTTCGTCAAACTAGATGTGTGTATAGTTATGATGGGTGGTCGATGCCAGTGGCCTTCGCTGGTTACATAGGACTTATCTAAAGGTTGAGGGGTGGATGATCAATACAGCTTCTGATGGTTTGTTGCGATTGTAATTGTTCAATCAATCAAGGCACAGTATTTATCGGTTGGTGTGGCGTCTGCGACGCGCTTTGGCTATGTAGTAAAATAATTGCGATCACCAAATATGTATACTAATACTACGAACAAAGCCGAAACTTGTTACTCGTTTGAGTTCTAAACTTCAACTAACTTTATTCAACATATGCATGTATGTAAGAAGGAATTCAAATATGATAAGTACAAATTTGCATTTAGGGTAAGAATACACTTTTGACTCTAATTTCATTATATGTAATATGGGCTACAGCCCCAAACCCCTTGAGACTTGCATCGGAAAAAATGTGCGCGTCCCTTGCATTCGATGTGCAAAATGTCAAAGCTGCTCACTGTATAGTTACCTCGCCAAGATGCCATAAGCCTTTGACGCACTGTTCCTATTCAGCTAGTAGTAGATGTCCGGTTAGCGGTTCGTCCCATATGAACCTTCGATATGAACTGGAAAAGCACTTTCACCTTCACAATAACTCGACTAAGCATGTGCACAGGATCGAAAACTCTCGCAATTGTAGTTAGAAGAATGCTCTTGTTAGCTCAACCATGACTAAGTGACTCCACCATCGAATTCGTCGCCACTCCAATTTCGTCCAATTCAATCCAAGCATCGTTTGATTTACAGCTGCATGCCCTGAACCCAAAACATCTCGTACGCGACTGCTGTTTGAGTTCCATTTCCTTAAATGCATTGAGGCCATACCCATTATCATTACAGCTTCCTGACTTACTCAGATAGCCTCTTCTTCTGTGTTTAACACAGAAACTTTTTTGAAGCAGGGGACATGTTGAAGGAAAATTAGTTTCTTCTAGATTTAAATGCTTTCGTATAGGAGCTGTCAACAAAAATGGGCTGCAGTTGATCCCAAAAGTAACTCTTGTCATTCGGTAATCCATAAACTGGTTCATCTGACGAGATAGCGCCACTGGATCGAACCACACAAAGCGATGAGTATCACGGTCGTTGTTCACCATAAGAGGGTGTTTTTTTTTAGAGGTTTGGTTTTCAAACTGGCAACACTGTTTCTACAGATTGTCAATTTGACAGTTGAAAGTTGATTTGTGGTTAGTACGTTTTGTCATTTTACGAGATTAACGTCAGAACAACCCGTGCAAATTGTGCAAACTCATTTTGAAAACCATGGTTCAGTTCGCCAAACGTATCGTAAAGTCAACTTCATCGTTCATCTGAGCAAGTTATTCGGAACACGATGAATCGTTTTCGCACCACGTACACTCTAGTGCATAATACGCATCCCCAAAGACGACAAACAGTGCGAAAAGAAGAAGTTATTGCTGTTGTGGAGCACATTGTTGAGGAGAATCCGAATGAGCCGACTCTCCATCGTGCATAGCAATTGGAGCTATGCCTATCCACTTTGTGGAAGATTTTCTGTAAAAATCTTGGCTTAAAAGCTTATAAGATCCAGCTTGTGCAAGAGTTGAAACCGCGTAACCATTATACGCGTCGTAGGTTCGGTGAATGGGCCGAAAACATGATTCAGTTCGATCCTCATTTTCAAAGCAAAATTTTATTCTCCGATGAGGCCCATTTTTGGTTAAATGGATACGTAAACAAGCAAAATTGCCCAATTTAGAGTGGAAAAAACGCAGAAAACTCACTGTTTGGTGTGCTTTATGGGCCGATGGAATCATCGGACGATGCCGGCCAGAATGTTACCGTCAATGGAGAGCGCTATAGAAACTTGATTTCTGACTTCTTCGTTCCTCAGTTGAAAGGCTTTGGCGTGACAGAGCTTTGATTTCAACAGGATGGCGCAATATGCCACTCGGCGCGCGACACCATCAATTTATTGCGGGAAACATTTGCTGAGCGCATAATTTCAAGTAATGGACCTGTGAACTGGCCTCCACGGTCCTGTGATCTCACACCTTTAGATTACTTTCTTTGGGGGTATGTGAAGTCACTAGTCTATGCCGATAAACCAGAGACGTTGGACGATTTGGAAGTCAACATCCGCGTGTTATTGCTGATACACGACCCCAGTTGCTCGATAAAGTTGTCGAAAATCGGACTTCACGATTGCGCTTCATTCGAGCTAGCCGTGGCGCGCATATGTCCGATATCATATTTAAACACTAATGGCATAAAATTATTTATGAAAATCATAGACATTAACATTAGCTTCAAGTGTTTTATTTCATATTCGCGGCGTTTTCGGTTAGTACCGACTGCAGGTAATTAAATTTTTCCGCGCCAGAAAGGCCTTCATTTTCATGAATGTTAGCGCGAAAATTTTCTCAAAAGGGAATCCATTCTTGATGATCACTAGAAAATGTTTTTCATTTTAATTTAGGCAAATTAACACATCGAGCATTTGTTGGCATTACTGTTCGTGATAAGTTGGACTCGTCTTGACAAGGACTCAGGCGACCCTGAACCCTTAATAATCGTACTTTTAGTTAATTAGTTAGAGCTATCATACCCACCGCTATGTCGTCGTACTCCGCCATTTTTTTGTGGATTTTTATTCGCTCTGTTCTTCGTCTGGATATCCTTGATAGGCTTTCCTTGGCTGCAATGGGGCGTTGTAAAAGAGCTGCAAATTCTTCTTCTATGGATTCGAGCTGGGTTAAATCCTGGTTGAGTTAAGGTATTCTGTGGCTTCGTTCACTATTTTTGTAATGTGACTGCGGTAGCCAACACGGGTTTGAAGCTCCATTTATTATCTTTTATAATAAAGCTTAATGAATTGAAATCTGTTTCAACAGGTACTCCCTGGTTTCGGCACCAATTTAAAATAAAACACGTGGGAGAACTCTTTTTAGCCTTTTATTTAACTTTAATAAACAGATTGATAACCGATCTTATCAGGTTGCAAGCTTTGTTACAACTAACTCGTTAAAAAATGGTGGCACAAAAAAAGGCGAAAAATACAACATTTACAATAAGTGACTAATGAGAGATAACAATGAACAATTAATAAAAAATATGAATGAATAATTAATGAAATAGATGAATAGTTATTTGCAAAATGTTATTAAGATTCAATTTTCAGCAGATACCTGTTCATTCCATGTGCAATGATTTGCTGTAGTAGTAAATGACGCTTGAACCAAGTTCGTAAGTTGCAATATCTTTGACCAACAGATACATCGAGTTGTCGCCAGCGACGAAAAAAAGAATTCTTTACGCAAGTAGGAATTGTTAGGCGGGAGTGAACTATCCAGTAATTGTCAGACAGAATTGCGCTTCAAAAATCTATTGGTGGACGAGCGAGAGAGTTCTAAATTATTCGTTTCTCAAACGCAGAAGAAAAAATCACAGCAGAGTCATACTGTAGAGAAATTGGGATAATAGCAAATTGTTTAATGCTACATGACTATGCAAAACCACATGCAGCAGAGTTAACGATCCCGAGGTTAGCAAGCATTGCGGATACAAAGTTTTGCCTCATCCACCCTTTTCATCAGACTTGTCCCCTATCGTCTAAAACCTTTACCAATGTTTAGGCAACCACCTTCAAAATAGCCAGCCTGCAAACTCAGATGACTTTGGGCACGTTTTGACCCAAATGGATACACCTTTAAAAGTAGCATAATTGCCTTTAGAAGCGTTGCATAAAGACGATGGAGATTATTTGATAGAATGAACGGTTGACCAGCAGGTATGTTATGTTTCAGCAGCTGTCGAAGTTACCAATGACATCCAACTGTCAAAATATTCAGTAAGGTTTGCCATTTCATCATGCATCGTTTTACGATCGCCGAACGTGCGATCCCAGTTGTAAATACGCAACATGAATTTCGTCGTGAGGTCGAGCATCTTCATGGCTTCAGTGTGTAGGCAATTCTTCGCACCGTGGAAAAGTTTGAGCGTGAGTACACTCTTTTGGATCTTAGGCCACCAATATACAAATTTGTGCGAAATGGAGAAAAAATAGCCGCCGTAGCGGCCAGTATCGAAGAAGACCCAGAAATGCCGATTCAGCGACGATCAGCTGCATTGGGCATCGCCAGAGAGTCAACCCGGCTTATTTTGCAGTTGGATTTAACGCCTACATCCGTTTAAGATTGTGCTGGCGCACGAATTGAAGGCGGACGACCATAGACAATGCCGTGAGTTCACTAATTGGGCGCTGGAAATGTTGAACAGAGATTCGGATTTTTGTCAGAAAATCATCTTCTCGGACGAAGCCCATTTTTAGCTTAACGCCTATATAAACAAGAAAAATTGCCGTTTTTGGAGCGAACGCAATCCATAAGCGTTTGGCCACTCATCAATGCAACCATAAAGATTGACTGCTTGGTGCGGTTTATGGCATGGCGGCATCATCGGATTATATTTCTTTCGAAATGAGGAAGGAGGCACCGTTACCGTCAATGGTCTCGAGAATAGAGCGATGTTAACGGACTTTCTGTAGTCAAAGCTCGATAACATCGGTATATCCGAGCTGTGGCTCCCACAAGACGGCGTTGTATGCCATACAAGCGACGCAACACTCGAAATTGTGAAGGAAAAATTTGGCGACTGGGTCATCTCACGGCGAGCGTTCATTAATTGGCCGCCGCGATAATTCGATTTGACAACACTCGATTATTTTCTTTGGGGCTGCATCTAGTCCATAGTCTATGCTAACAAGCCAACCACTTTGGCCGAGCTCAAGGCCAATATTCGACACGCTATGCCTGGAATAACGCCGCACATATTGGACCGAGTCATCAAATAATGCCAGAATCATTTTTATATCTCGCACCGTTGTTGTACCTAATAAATATGTATATGTACATAGTCTCTTCTTTTTAACGTAAACCACCTGTCATGTACGAGGGGCGTTCAATATATTCTCGGTATCGATATGAAGGAAAATGCGAATTCAATTTAAATTGTTTTTATTTTTCAATATGATCTCCCCTAACATCAATGCATTTGTTACATCTTGAGATAGGCTTTTTTAAACCCTCAAAATAATAAATTTCCTCTTTCTCTGCAAAATACCGACTTGAGTTCTTCATCATCCGAAAATCTTTTTCCACGAAGACATTTTTTCAAATCCGGAAACAGGAAATAATCACTAGGGGCAAGGTCTGGACTATAGGGTGGGTGTTGGATTTCTTCGAAACCACAATCTCGCGCAGCAGCCTTGGAAACTCGCGCCGTGTGAACAGGAGCGTTGTCATGAAGAAGCAACACACCCGCTGCGAGTTTACCCCGTCTTTTCTTTTTAATTTCCTCCCGCAAATTATGCAAAGTGGAAGCGTAGGATGTGGCGTTGATGGTTTCACCTTTTTTTTTGTACTCAATGAGCAAGATTCCCTTTGAGTCCCAAAAAACTGTGGCCATGAGCTTTCGGGCAGACGGAGTGACTTTGAACTTCTCGGGGGGTCTGTTCCTTTTTTATGCCACTGCATGGACTCTTGTTTGCTTTCAGGGTCATAGTGGTGGACCCATGTTTCGTCCCCAGTAACAATTCGATCCATAACACCGTCCGCGTTCTAACTACACATCTCCAAAAGCTCTCTACAGCATGCGATTCTCACTTTTTATCTGAGGCGCTGTGAGCATTCGTGGCACCCACCTTACACTGACCTTTGAAAGGTTAAGATGGTCATGAAGAATGGTGTGAATGGTACCAATTGAAAGTTTGGTGATCTCTGCCATCATTTTCACCTTTATTCGGGCATCCTCAAGAACAAGTTTTTCGACTTCTTTGATGCTTTCTCCCGTACAAGCAGTAGCCGGGGCGCCGGAGCGGGGGTCGTCCTCAATGCGCTCTCTGCCTCTCTTGAACTCACTTGACCACTTTTGCACAGTTGATAATGAAGGTGCGGAACCCTGGTAAACAGCCACCATCTCTTCATGAATAGTTTTTTGACTTTTTCCTTGCTTAGTGAGAAATTTAATTACAGCGCGATGCTCAATTTTCACCATCATCGCCTCAGTTGCCATTATGATTCTGTTTAACTAGAGATAAAACGCGAATTAATAATCACATTTATATGAAATTTTACATGAATGCACTAAAATAATAGTGTTACTTGATAAATAAGTCAATTTATATATGCAACCACAGCTTCACCCCGATACCGAGAATATCTTGAACGCCCCTCGTAGACTTATGTTTACGGGATGCCCATACATCCATAGGATCACAGCACCCAGTACTTATTTGCTACTCTACGATACAATACATTTTTTCTCAAAATTTTTTTTTATTTTCCTACATAGTCTCCTTGTAACTCTACACACTTCTCCCAGCGATGCTCCCATCTCTCTAACCCGTCCAAATAGTACTTGGCGTTTTTCTCTGCAAAATAATTGTTCACGAAGGTGATTGCCTCCTCATTTGACGAAAATCTCTGTCGTCCGAGTGCAGTTTTTAGATGAGGGAACAAAAAGAAGTCGCTTGGGGTTAGATCTGGTGAATAAGGTCAAGCAGTTCAAACCGTAATTCATGGATTTTCGCCATGGCAATCGCTAAGGTGTAAGACGGCGCGTTGCTTGGTGAAACAGAATTTTCTTTTTCTGCAAATGTGGCCTTTTTTCCGCAATTTCTGCCTTCAGCTTGGCAAGTAAAGATGCGTAGTATGCTCCTGTAATGGTTTTTCCTTTTTGAAGATAATCGATAATCCTTTACTATCCCAAAAAACAGTCGCCATCACTTTCCCAGCCGAAAAAAACAGTTTTTGCTTTTTTTGGAGCTGACTCGCCCTTTGTTGTCCACTGTTTTGACTGAATTTTTGTTTCGGGCGTATAATGGTGTATTCAAGTCTCATCTACAGTAATTAATCGGCGCTAAAACTCGGATTTATTGCGCCTAAACTGCGCCAACAGAGCGTTGGAAATGTTCATTCGAACACGTTTTTGGTCTAACGTAAGCAAACGCGCGGACAGCTTTCTCATGCCTAAATCTTGATTTAATGTGTAACAAACATGTTCCTTGGACATTTTCATAACCTCTACTATCTCTCTCCCTTTAATTCGGCGGTGGTCTAACACCATTGGTGAACTTTAGCAATGTATCGTCAGTGGTTGCAGTTTTTGGACGTCCCGAACGTTCATCATCTCTCAAGCTCTTACGGCCACGTTTAAATTCAGCTGCCCAAAATTTCACTGTGGTAAATGATGGTGCAGAGTCCCCATACACAGAGTCCAACTCATTTCTGATTTGCGTAGGCGTATTGCCTTTCAAAAACAAGAATTTACGAGTAATAACAGCTCGATACTCAATTTTTTCCATTTTCACAAAAAACACTCACATCGACTCACTCAAACGACTTAACTAAAAACTGCGCATCCAAAATGACTGAAACTTCGGTAAGTAACTGTCAAAAGATGCACAACTAGCATTCAATAGCTTTTATTGACGAGTGCCGCTATCTTTACGTTGCGGTTTTTCAGACAACCCTTGTATATGTAGGGTCAGTTGCCGTCTTGAAGAACCTTATATACCCGAGCTTCGAATATGTCGAAGAATGTGCTCTGGAGACAAACTTTAGAGTTGAAGCCATCGAAAGAATTTTTTCGGTGAATGTTATTCTTATGAACTTTCCCTGGATGTCTAAAAGGATATTCCACCCAGTGAGATCAATAAGAAACACCTCGTTTTCTTTCGCATATGTTGGCTAAATTTTACCAGAAGGTGCTGTCAGATTTGAGTTCCAGATATAGAGTCGGATTTAGGATATGCAAATCTCTAGCTCACTATAAGATAACCATAGAGCAGCCACTGCAAGGAGGTGATATCATCCAGCATTGACGCACAACTTCTTACATTTTTGGGATATTCCAGATCTTGGCATATAAAAGGGGTTTCACTTATTTGGTGGGTCAGTCGAGTGAAGTTTGCGTTCTTTGCAAATCCCCCTCTTTACAAAACTTTAAGCAGTTTAAATCGATGAGAAGTTTTTGGTAGTAAAATCCTATTTATGGCTTTTTGGTTTTGAAGTGGCTGTTTAGTACTTGGCAGTCGATTTAACGACTAAATCTTAAAATCCCAGATAACCAAAAAAAGGGAGGATCAAAGAAGCTGAAGTGAGGCCATTACCGCCTGAAATGATAACCACGAAGTAAGTGCAATGGTTTCTTTGACACTTCTTCCATTAAAGTGGAAGTGGATATGATTTCGATTTTAAGAAAATCTAACTATCACCTTTTCAAAATCATAAAAGTATCACGTACTCGTATTATTATGTATATCCCCTCTGTCTAGTGGTCAATGCTCCATCACTGCACTCGAGTGAAATGCTTGGCTTTGGATTAGTTTTAACATGCACAGATTAAGCTGTATTACATCAACTATAACACAAAGCGCCAATGTGAATTTATTTACTTTTTTTTACACAAAGATAAGAAATATTTGAAAAAAACCGTGTTCAATGTCGCCCGTTCGGAGTAAATGCACGTACTCTTATTGTATGAAATCTTTCAGTCATTGCCCGCATGAACGTATGATTGCATCGGCGAATTCAAGTGTAATAAAAAAAATGAAATTAAATAAAAAAAAATCTAATCGCAAATGGAATCTACCCTACCCCATTAATAGATTACGTTCCAACATCGGAAGATGCTTTCAATCGCGACTCAGTGACTTTGTCGCTTCGGGCATCGCGCTACCAACACGTGACCAGAAAGAAAATCAGCGCGCAAATCCCAATTGCACTCAGACTTCTAGAAATAAGAGTCAATTGCGCTTTTCTGGCAGCCGAGCATTTCACGTGTATCATCCATCACACAGGGGAAGCTTACAGATACTCGTACGTACATATACGTATCTTTGGAATGAAGGTGGCCTAGTGATGATGACTGGAATTTGCGGAGTAAACTGTTCAAATTGGCCTTTTTGCGTTGCATGGCTGGTTTTCTAGTGGTCATAACATTTTTGCCAGAGAAAATTGTTTTCCCTGCCTTTCCTCAAATGAGAAATTTCCAACTTGCTTGTGGTTTTCTTGGGAGGAAATTGTATTTTGCTTCTTTTTTTTTTGTTATGCAACGTCTGAAAGTTTATTTTACTGGGCTTGAAACAATTGTTTATTTATTTATTTATTCAAGTACTTATGCTAAAGTTCAAAATAATGCAAGTTTTAATAATTAAGGAGTAACGATTCATATGGCTTTAATCAATAAGAAACCACTGATGTACAATGTTTGGTGATCATTCTTATCACATAGTCGAAGTGCATCGTTTGCGTAGCTATAAAAAGTGGTGATAATCCTGTCTCCAAATCTAGCATGTAGTCCTAGAGTTATGTGGTAGTTTGAATAGCAATCTTTCGACCTCATCAAACTATTTGTATCCCCACGCTTGCGCGGCATAAAATAGCAGAAATATAGCAGTAACTTCAAAAAGGTTATATTTGGCTGTTAAGTTGAGATCTTTTGAGTCCATAATCGCTATCTTTGCGGCTTGTAGTCTACCAGTCTACATATTGTTTCATACTCTCTTGCGGACTTCCAATTCTCGTTCTTTGCAAAACGTCCACCTCATTTCCTGCGTACCATGACTTTGGAGTTTCTCAGGTTCTCTATAAGAGTCCACGTTTTACAGGAGTCTGCGATCAGCCGCTAAAGGACATTAAGAGTGTCAGAAATCAGAACTATACTCGTATCACCAGCGTATATTAAGAATTTTAATCCCCTACCTCCGCCTAGAATTCCGCCATAGGGTATTTGATTAAAATCATCCAAAAACAAAATGAACAGTAGCATACTTAGGGCGCATCCTTGTTTTACGCTCATACTTGTAGCTAACCATTGGGAAATGCCCTTTCCTGAATCCTGCCTGTAAGTCGTTTAACAAATTCGAACATTCAACCCAGGATGTAAATCTATTAAATATAATTGAAACAAAAATCTTCATTGAGCAGTTGAGAAACGATATGCCTCTACTAGGTGGAGCAAAACGCACCAAAACGGGCCCATTGCGGTCCTTGTGGAACCAATTGAATTGTCAAATGGCAAAAACCTAAACAATCACTCTGGTGAAACACCCAACTTTCTTGTAAAAAGCCAAGAAGGCCTTTGAAGTTCGTGCCGTCTATTTCCTCTAGGTTTTCGAAAAAGTATTTGCCTACAAATTTTCTTCAATTAGGCGATATTGCCTCGCATTCACACAGTATGTGTGTTATGTCCTCAACAGCTTGCAGATCACCGCAGAGTATTCAAATATCCGTACCTGACAGTTTTCGTGTTGCAGCAGGAGACAGTATCCTGTCGGGTTTCCTATTATTATCCTAAACTTATCCCTGTTTTGCCGTCTAAAAGCGGCCAAAGAGCCTTGGATACCCTGTGTCCTTCAAGACTTGACCACCTTAGGTTGGCAGTCTTTGTGATCTTGTGGTCACTATGCAGAGAGGTGGTTTGATATTGGCAACCTCACTATTGTCGAGTAGTCCACCTTTTCTTGCAAGCTCGTCCGTTTGTTCATTTCCTTTAATACCGCAGTGTCCTGGCACCCAGTTCTGATTGCATAGTACTGTGCGACGGCACCTGACTGTATCAGAGTTGACGTTGGTTGATTCCATTGAATTGAGTGCGGCTTGGCTATCGATGTAAATAGCGATATCTCTTTCATATACCGATCTCATCTGCATTAGCTCAGCCGCCTTGAGGACAGCCAGAACCTCTGATTGGAAGACACTGCTTGCGTCCGGTAGTCTTATAGACATTCTTAGCTCTCGGTCTTCTGAGAAGACACCACAACCTCTCCCTTTCTCTGTTTTTGAGCCATCTGTGTAAATTGCAATTCCATTCGACCTGATTATTGCATTTTTTTTCCAGTCCTCCCTCTTTTTTTTTTTACTTTTTTATAATTTGGGCGCGCTCGAGGGATTTAGGTACCCTTAAAATGTTTGCACACAGCGCGGGCGAAGGAAAATCAGGGAGGATGGAAAGAGAGGTACCGGTGAACGTTGGTTTTAAATGTTTGAAGGTTATAATGAACTAGGAACTAACTAGGAATGAATCACAATATTTTAGAGTACGTCCGAAAGTGGGCTTGAGGGTATACTGATGAGTATTCATAGCGAGACGGGTGCTACGGTTAAAAGTTTGAAGGGGCGGAATGTTACTAGCGACTTCTATGGAGCTCTGGTGGTGGAAATAGCGATAAAACAGAGTGAGACACGAAATATTTAGTCGGTGTTCAAGGGTGTCCATTGACTGAGTGATATTGGTATCAGCTATGAGTTTTATCGCACGGTTTTGAATCCTAACTAGCAGGTGCAGAGATGTTTTGGGCGCACCCGACCAGATGTGGGCATTATATGTTACTCCAATTCCGGGCGGATAAATGCCTTATAAAGGGTCCGCCATCTAACGTTTTTTTTTCAACTAGTGCTTATTTCGTGAATGGTAACACTTAGCTCATGTCTGATTTGACAGATAATTAGTTTTATCCTTCCGCTGAACGAATATGGTTGTGTATACGCTTGAAGAACGCTGGGAAATATTGCGACATTACTTTGAAAATCATGGTAATGTTGCAGAATGTGTGCGAAAATTGCGTACGGATTTTGGAAGAAGAGAAGCACCGTCAGCTCCGAATGTTCGTTATCTTGTGAAAAAAGTGAAAGAAACTGGCATCCTCATCGATAAACCAAAGCGTGAAAAGTCAAAAACAGTGCGTACACCCGAGAATATTGCTGCTGTGGCAGAAAGGGTGCGTGAAGCGCCATCAACATCAATTCACCGTCGTTCTCAACAATTGAACATTTCGGAGACATCATTGAGACGAATTTTGCATAAAGACCTTGGTATGACGCCATACAAAGTCCAATTGGTTCAGGAGTTGAAGCCAACTGACCATCCAATGCGTTTTCGCTTCGCTAAGTGGGGCTGCGATCGACTTAGAGAAGATCCCGATTTTGCCAAAAAAATCGTCTTTTCAGATGAAGCTCATTTTGATCTTGGCGGGTATGTAAACAAGCAAAATTGTCGCATTTGGGGCACAGAAAACCCGCACGCATACATTGAAAAGCCGATATACCCAAAACGAGTCACTGTTTGGTGCGGATTTTGGTCCAGAGGCATAATTGGGCCATTTTTCTTCGAAAATGAGTAAGGAATGGCCGTTACAGTCAATGGCGATCGTTATCGGGCCATGTTGAACGAATTTTTGTTCACAAAAATTGAAGAGGAGGATATTGGCAACATTTGGTTTCAACAGGACGGCGCTACGTGCCACACAGCCGAAGCTACACTCGATGTTTTGCGCCCTGTTTTTGAAGATCGCATTATCAGCCGCAGAGCTGATGTCGTTTGGCCACCCCGGAGCTGCGATTTGACACCGTTGGACTATTATTTGTGGGGTGCCGTAAAAGATAAGTGTTACGCCGACAAGCCAGAGACAATTGACGCTTCAAAGGAAGCCATTGGTGAAATACAGCTGCACCCAATCGATAATGTGCTTAAAAATAGGACCGATCGTGTAGGCTACTGCATGGCCAGCCGAGGCAGCCATTTGAATGAAATTATTTTCCATTATTAACCGGAAGGATTGTACTTTCAAATAAAAAAAGAAATTTGAGAAAATATTCAGTGGTTTTTTTTTATAGCATTTTCAAAAAAAAAACATTTTTGGCGGATCCTTTATATTGAGGCCAGATCAGAGGGGACAGTTCGCAGAATTTTTGACGACACCGAAATATGTGGTTTCGACGATGCACGTTCAATTCACGGATAATGGCTGGGTGTTTAAATTTCGCTTTAACGAAGCAGGCAGAATAGTGTTTCGGAAGCATTAAATTCCACTCTGTTGATGGTTCCCCAATTGGTTATGCTTTTGTTATCGGAATTTAACGAGCTTAATATACGCTGGCATTCTACAGCCGAAGAGCAGGGACCGACTATGAAAAGCAGAGAGTACTGTCGTCAGCAAAGGAATATATTGGATTAGAAGTAGCAGACAAGAGATCGTTGGTGAAAATTAAAACGAGTGTCGGAGACAGAATGGAGCCCTGGGGCACACCAGCATTTATTTTATGAATATCAGACTTGAAACCATCCAAGACAATTTGAATTGAACGTTCCGAGAAAGGTAGTTTCTAATCCATTGAAGAATAGAGTCGTCGATCCCAAAAGCACACATTTTCGACAAAACAGCCTGATGCCAAACTCTGTCAAATGCCTTAGAAATATCAAGTGCAACTATCTTGTTTTCGCCAGATTGATGTACGCTTTGGTTCCACTTTTCGGTGAGACATGCCATCATATCACCTGTGGACCTGTTGATACGAAAACCTTACTGCCGGTCATTGAGAAATTTTCGTGTATTGAGATACTTTATGAGCTGACGGTTTATCAGTGTTTCCATGACCTTGGAAAGAAGGAACGTAAATGCAGTGGATCTGTAGGAGGAGAGAGAGGAAGATTCGCCTTTTTTAGGGACGGACTGCACAAATGCTGTTTTCCATCTGCTCGGAAAGAGTCTTAAGGAGAAGGATTGATGGAAAATCATTAGCAGTGCTTTTGCCAGCGTCAAAGAACACCTCTTCAGAAGAAGGTGAGATATACCATCTGTACCAGCGGAAATGTTAAGATCTTTAAGAACTCTTGCTACTACACGAGTGCGAAAGTGGATTTGTCCCATTGAAGATTCGACGCACTCAAGTGTAGACGGAGACAAAGTACAATCCGAGAGTGATAAGCTGGCCGCAAAGTATGCAGCAAGCAGATTGGCCTTGTCCAAAGAGCTGGCAGCTGGAATGCCATTATAAATGAGCGTTGAGATGGAGGATGAGGCACAATTTCCAATATTTTTGACGAATGACGAAAAATGTTTACTACCTTTGGGACATTGTAGTAGTTTTTGTTTCAGTTTTTGGTCGTATTGGAATTTTACACTCTAATAAAGACGTTGCAGTCATTCCTGGTTCGTTTAAAAACTTTTTTCGATTTTCCTCTGTTGGGTTGGTCTTGAAGGACCAACCAAACATTTCTCTAACCCTGACAGCCTCTTTGCAGCTCGAGTCGTACCATGTTTTTTCTTTTAGTTTGTAACTCTTCATCCGATGAGGAATAAAGTTTCTCATTCCAAAGAGAATGGTGTCTGTGATCATATCTGCAGCGGCATCGTTATCGAGGAAACATAACGACTAGTTAAAATTCCTAAAGAAGCTGTTAGACCGCTCCAATTGGCTTTCTCGTATTGCCATACGATTCTTTTAGGAATCTTTTCTCTAACTGTGTGGTCGATGTATGCGAAATTAACTGATATGACACAGCTGTCCAACGAGCGCCAACACATCGACCTTGTACTTATGAGGGTGAGCAGTTAAAAACATGTTCAGGGTGCTGGTGGTAAAAATATAATCGTTTGGGCTTATTTACAAGCTGGGTCAAGTTGTTTTCCGGAGCGAAGATCTCAACACATCTTCCTTCGGGTGTTGTCTGCCCAGAATGTCGGAGCCACCCACAATTGTGTATATTGAAATCGTCCGTAATAACGATTTCAGTATGAGGATACAGGGATACAACTCGTTAAAGGTTGGATTGTTGTCCAGTTTGGTCTTCTGTAAATAAAGCAATAGTGAGCAAAACCGTGGTGAGAAAAGAATACTGGCACTAGTTCGTAGCCTGGTAGCTTCAGTTCATACTGAGCTGCGAGGTATGGGCGGGGATCTACCTGTGTTTCACTAAGTGCCCAAACAGCTGGTCTGTATTTACAGACCTGGACATACGCAGGGAAGTGATTACTTCTTAGCCCACCAATATTTGCTATGTTCACTTCAAATTCCATTACAAAAAATACACACAAAAACCATAAAGAAAGGCTGCGAAGCGAAAATTCTGATGTTGGTTTCCCGAATCGTATTGTTGTGCTCATAGGTGTTATGCCCTTACGAGAATAGAAACAGTTCACCAAGAAGATCCACGCTCACAACCCGTTAGTGACTCGAGTTTTCTAGAAACAAGAGTGAAGGTTTGAGAATCACCATTAAGTAACTTTTCAGGTTAATAAATCTGTCTTGTACATACATATATTGCATTGCATCGATTGTATTGGTTTCCGGAAGGATTTCATTCCGACACCCGAAATTCTCCATTCCAAATGATTTTGATCAATTCTACAAATCTTGATTAACACGGCAGATTGACTAATCTGCTTCTAAAAATAAAAATTACTTAATTGTTGACTGCCTTAAGTGCTTATGTAATTGTGAGCGTGTCTCCTTATCCGCCTACTACACCGGCGCTGCTTCCCCGTATCTGTAAATTCTAAGAAATAAAAATAAAAACTTGATAAATAGTTAATAGTATATGGAAATAACTGCGATTTAGAGATTAAACGATACACAAATCGTAAACGTGTACATATTAGGCCGGTAAATACCAAACAGTCGTTTTAAATTAATTAACTGGTAATCAATCTCAAAATCAATCTGATTAATAAATTTAGGGACTTGTATTGTTTTTTTAGAACGCAGGTGGATATTTTTATCACACGCAAACCAGACGGTTTTGGGTTTATGAACTTTGAATGATAGTGGAATTCCAAATACTAAAGTGAGCATTGAAGCAATTAAGAATAGGATTAATGGAATTCCGTGGAATGGTTTTTTATTTATTTTTTTTTTTATTATACCGCATCTGGTTTGATAAATAATGACGGAACGTCACATAGTTCCTTTTTGGGTTTGAAGGTTGGTGAATATAGCTCATCTTCGTACATGAAAACACAACATGCGTTCTTGGTCCTTGTATGAGTACGTTGTTTTTACTGGAATTTCTCAGTCTTTCGTAGAAAGACCTACAATATTATGCACACTTAGGTGGTTAAAAAAAATGTAGCGCCCGTCACGTAATCAGTCTACAGTTTTTCCCACTGAAGGACAGCCGAAAGACGCAGACCTCGCAGAGACATCGGGAAGCATTCGCTTGGTCTGAACCTCTTGGTAACCTGAAGAGTAATACCATCAGCAGTTGTGCTTGTGTGAAGCCTAGCTGTGAATGAAGCCCTTAACAGATGACGAAGGAAATCCTAACGCAGGCTCGGCTCCTGAAATGATCGCTTCCAACTGCATTCAGAAAAACCTTGCATTCTCTCGAACATGGACATGATGAGAGCGTTTTGCAAGGCTTTTGGGTTAGATAAGCTGCCGCTAAAAATGCGAATATTCCTTCACAATTCACCTGTTGCACAGTTCCAGCGCTTTTCGTTCAAAACTTCCTGCGGGAATATAACTGTTAATTTTTTTTTTTCAGAACACATATAGGTACAATGATCAGTGAGAATACTAGTCAGTTCGGTTTCAGTTGGCAAACTATTAACATGGAGTGGGGCGTTAAAGAGAATCGAGTTGCGTTAATAAGTGCGGAAAGAGTGCTGGCCAAATTTTCGAGTTGCTAAAACCACTTGGAATATCGAGAATATTCGTTTATCGGGCTGTTGCTCGCTTCGGCGAATTATCTGGAGTAGAGGACAGGCCAAAAAGTGGTCGTTCGTACGAATGCGGTAGTAAAGGCAGTGCGTGAACGAATTCGGGGAAATCCCCTTAGGAATGATGTCCAAGGAATTGGATATATCAACCAGATCCATGTCTAGGCTGATTCGGAATGATCTGCATATGAAAGCCTATCGTTGGTCCACGGGTCATAGTCTAACTCCTCAACTAATAAAAAGTAGGCTGGAAAGATTCAAGCGACTTTTGCAGTGGCAAGCGGACAATGGCTATGAAAACATTCTGTTTACGGATGAGAAAATTTTTACCATGGAAGAAGTTTTCAACAAACAAAATGACAAAATTTATGCCACTTCATCTAAGGAAGCGAAAAAAGTTGTTCCAAGGGTTCAACGTGGATATCATCCCGCTGCAGTAATGGTTTGTTGGGGGTCTCTCACCATGGTGTCACATCCCTCCAGTTCTGTGAAAAAGGCATAAAAACTAGTGCAAAGGTATACCAAGAAGATGTGCTAGGGGGTGTTGTGAATGGTATCCTTTTCAATGGATACAGATGTATCTTTCAACACGACTCTGCTCCAGCGCAGAAGGCCAAAACCACGCGGGACTGTGGCTCAGAGTCAATATTCCTGGCTTTACAGCAGCAGAAGATTGGCCGTCGGGGAGGCCACTGCATTATGGTTTGTGGTCAGATTTGGAGAACATGGCCTGCAAAACCATCCACATCCATTTGGAAAGCCTTAAAACAGCATTAACCAAAACATGGTCAACGATCTCCATGGAAACCGTACGTGTCGCTATAGCCCAATGGCCACACGGTTTGAAAGCTTGTGTTAAAGCAAAAGGCAGTCATTTCGAGTGAATCCAATTTTATTTGATAATTAATGTTGAGGTCTAATAAATGAAACAATTTTGAATACTATACAACAGGTTTACTGTTTTTTTTATTGCGTTTTATATTTGTAACAGAACTTATGGCGGGTCTAGGTATTTAGTTGTATGACGGACGCAAGTTTTCCTACATTCCTCTCCTGGCTCAGGTTCTGGGAAAATTCGAGTCGAATTCGTATTTGCGCTGTAAGAGGAGTTCTGGTGTCATTGCATCAAACGTCATGTCCATAAGACAAAGAGTCAAAGGACAACCGATGCGCAAGGTCATACAAACTCTTATGCATGTCATACTAAAGATCTCACTTACTTAAGGTTGCACTACAGTCCGGGGTGGACCTGAGCCTCAACCAACAAACGTCTCCAGCCAGCTCGATCTTTAGCTAGTTGCCTGGAGTTTCGCACGCGGTTTCGCGCCACCTGAGTAGCGGTGTCCTTCGGAGGCGGATTCGAAGACTTTTCGGACCGAATCATTGGTGTCCATCCACATCAGTCGTTGAACCTTCACTCTTCTGGCTGAGTAGATGTATAGTCCATACAGTTCGTCGTTGTATCTTCTGCTCCAGTTTTTTTGGAAAATGAGATAGAGAGAGAAAGAAAGATGTTTGGGCTCAGTGGTTATTTCGCTCCTTGGGTGTCATCCAACATTTAATGGGGAGTCTAAATTCTTAGTGGAAGTTGGCTTGATGTTGATTTCTAGTTAACTACTCGTCTTACTTGATTTTCGTTAACTGAAAAAAATGGATGATATGTTTTTCGGGCGAGGCTGGGATTCGAACACCGAACCTTCCGATTTGGAAGCCAGTCCACTACCACTTGAGCTACGGTTACCCACTGTGTACCGCTCGAAGAATTTTCCTCAAAAAGCAGCCAAGGGCACCTTCATTTGTTTTTGTTAAAGTCCATGCATCTGCGCCATAGAACACGATTGGGATCATTAAGGTCTTATATAGGGTCTCTTTTGTTGTTAGAAAGAGGGTTTTGCCAGTCAATTGCTTTCTTCTGTCGAGAGTGATGTTCTGTCCGAGACGTCGGTGTTGAGTGTCCTTTCTTGTTGACAGCATATACTTGATCTTGCCCTCATAGATTGTTAAACTCATCTTTGCCGCTTCAGTCTGATTATGTCAATGTCATCGGCGTGTGCGAGTAATTGGACTGACTTTCGAAAGATTGTGCCTCTTATATTTTTGCACTATTCCTTCAAGAATGATCTTGAAGAAATCGTATGACAGCGCATCGGCTTGTCTAAATCCTTTTTTGTCATCAAAGGTGTTGGTGAGCTCTTTACCGACCTTGATGGAAGAGCGTGTGTTCTCCATTGTCATCCTGCACAAACGGATGAGTTTGGCAGGGTTGCTAAAACTAGATATTGCTCTGTATAACTCGTCTCTATAGATCCTTTGATACGCGGCCTTAAAATCGATGAATAGGTGGTGGGTATCGATTTGGAACTCATGGGTTTTTTTTTCAAGATCTGGCGTAGTGTAAATATTTGGACGATGGTGGACTTTCCTGGCTTAAAGCCACACAAATTTTACAGATGAGTTGATGTGTTCTCCTTACCAAGCCATCCCCTGAATTGTAGGTCTACTGTAGGCTGAAAGGTTCATTCTGCCTAACGACGGTATTTGGTTCGTTATTGCTTATACAGTTTACAGAATGCTCTTTCCAAATCCTCAACATCGTATGCGATAATACTATTGTACTATTTTCCCTTGCTCGTCTCTACAGGCTTCGGCTCGGGGTTTGTGTCCATGCCATGTTTTTTTTTTACCTTTTGGTAAAGCTTCCGAATCTCATGCCTGGAGTAGCATCTCTCAATTTCCGTGACTATGCGCTTCTCATGATCCTTCTTTTCCTCCTGAAAAGTCGGTGTTTGTCTCTTCACTTCTGCTCGTAGAGCTCATGAGTATTTCTAGTCGTTCTAAGTCCTGCCACTTTGTATACCTCTTGCTTAGCTGCATGTACCCGCCGGCACTCGTCGTCAAACTAGCAGTTTCGTTGTGATGGTGAAACCCAGCAAACTAGAGGCGGCATCTCTGATGGCCTTTTGGCAATGTTACCGCTGGTTTTCCATACTTGATGCTGATGGCATAGAACCTCTTAAGAGTTTAAGGGAGGCTCGATTGGAAAAGGATTTGGCGATCTCTTGTGGTTGTAGCCGTCCGACTTTCTCACGGTTTTAACTTGCCTTTGCGATGTTCGGGATATCGGCAACCGTACCTTTTCTACAACAAGGTAATGGTCCGAGTCAATGTTGGAAGCTCGGAACGTTCGGACATCCATAATACTGGATAAGTGCCTTGCGTCGATGGTCAATCTGGTTGACGGTTGATTGTTCAGGAATTCTTCAATCTTCCTTATGAATATCAAGATGCAAGAACCGCCTGCTAGTTACGACAATGTTTGGCCCCGCCTCAAAGCCGATTAGCCTGAATCCGTTATCGGCGGTGGTGTCGTGCAGCCTGTACTTTCCGACAGTACTACCAAAGATGCCCTCTCTTCCTAGCTTTGCATCAAAATCGTCAAGGATAATTTTAATATCATAGCTAGGGCACGGCTCGTAGGTCTTGTCCAAGAGCTCGTATAAGCCATCTTTCGTGTCGTCATTTCATCTGTGGGGACGTGCGCGCATATAAAGCTAATGTTGGCAAATTTAGGCTTAATACGGATTGTTACGAGGTGCTCCTTAACATGCCGGAAATTCAAGACTTCTTGCCTAATTCTGCATCTAACATCTAAATAGGCGCTGCTTTTGCCGTCGATAAAAATGGCCGTAGTATATGGCGCAGTTTTTGATTTGCAGTAGTCCAGGGCCTCCGGTTCGGTTGCACGTGGCCTATTAAGGGGGCCTAACATTTCACGTACAAATCCGATATCCCTATTCCGTTTGCAAGAGTTGTCAACAGTAGATCCGTCCGTATGCGAGACTTGTTATTGCTTCGTAACTTTCCATGTGGGGGGGCAGCTACCACAACGGCACAATGCTCAGCTTGGATGGCAAGTTGCCAGACCTGGCGTTGGTCCATTAAGGTCTCATCCGTCACTGTCTCTTTTCGAGACCCTGACTTAGTCCTGAAAATACTTACCGGCCTGAGCTACAAATATGTCGGAGTAGCCCGGATAAGGTCTTATTTGTTTTATTCCGGGATTCCGTTTCACCGTTGATTCCATCTGGGGAATTCACCCGCTGTCCCCTTTTAGTGCTGCTATTTTTGTCTGCTGGTCAGCATTCGCGCTTATAAGTTTGGGAAGCCGAGTCCAGATGGTTATCACTTGGAGGTAAAACAAGCACAATTATGTGTAGAAACAGTTGCAACACTGGGCATCGCCAAGTTCACACCTCTCAGTGCCTACCCTATTTTTAAATCACTCAACCATCTGTGCTAAAGATTACTTCTTTTTAAACGCAAGCTGGTTTTGAGAGTGTAGGCTTGGATATGAATATCAAGGGAGCAGATTCGTAAGTGCGTTTGCATCATCTGCATACCTGAGCATAGGCGTTAGACAAGCTTGCGAACAACTTACTCCACAACACGAACAAGATGAAAGGCAACCAGAAGAAAGACACTAATTAATGGATGAAGACGAGGACTATAACATACGAGAGCTCAGCAGGGCATTCCACAAGCGAGTTGTTCGGCTTAGGAACGAATCACGATATTTCAGAGTACGTCCGAAAGTGGGCTTGAGGGTATACTGATGAGCATTCATAGCGAGACGGGTGTTATGGTTAAAGGTTTGAAGGGGCAAAATGCTACTGACGATTTCTATGAAGCACTGGTCGTGGAATTAGCGATAAGACAACGTGAGACACGAGACATTTCTTCGGTGTTCAAGGGTGTCCATTGATTGAGTGATATTGGTATCAGGTATGAATTTTATGGCACGGTTTTGAATCCGGTCTAGCAGATGCAGAGATGTTTTAGGCGCACCTGACCAGATGTGAGCATTGTACTCCAATTTTGGGCGGATGAATATACTGAGGCCCGATCAGAGGGGGTGAAGTATTTCTTACATTACTACGTCATTTTGGCGTGGTCATTTAATCGTAGGTTATCATTGGCACACATACCTAGAATGGAAAGTTTATCGGTTTCGACGATGCAAGTGTCATTCATGGATAACGGCTGGGTGTTTAAATTTCGCTTTAACGACAGCAGACAGCATTGTGTTTTAGAAGCATTAAATTCTACTCTGTTAGTGGTTCCCCAATTTAATCAAAATTTAATGAGCTTAACATACGCTGGTGTTTCCGTTCTACAGCCGAAGAGCAGGGATGTGAGTCCGGGAACGAATATGAAAAGCAGAGTGTACTGTCGTCAGCAAAGGAATATATTGGATTAGAAGTGGCAGACAAGAGATCATTGATAAAAATTAAAAAGAGTGTCGGAGACAGAATGGAGCCCTGGGGCACACCAGCATTTATTTTGTGAATATCAGACTCGAAACCAACCAAAACAACGTTCCGAAAGGTAATTTCTAATCCGTTGGAGAAGAGAGTCGTCGATCCCAAAAGCACACATTTTCGATAAAAGAGCCTGATGCCAAACTCTGTCAAATGCCTTAGAAATATCAAGTGCAACTATCTTACTTTCGCCAGATTGATATACGCTTTGGTTCCACTTTTCTGTGAGACATGCCATCAGATCACCAGTGAACATGCTGCTACGAAAACCGTACTGCCGCTCATTAAGAAGTTTTCGTGTTTCGAAATATTTCATTAGCTGACGGTTTATCAGGGTTTCCATGACCGTGGCGAGAAGGGACTGTAGGAAGAGAGAGAAAAAGATTCGCCTTTTTCCTAAAGGGTACGATTGATGAAAAAGCTTACGCAATGGTTTTGCCAGCGAGGAAGAACACCTCTTAAGAAGGAGGAGAGATATACCATCTGGACCAGCGGATTTGTGAATGTTAACATCCTTAAGTACTCTTGCTACTACACGAATGCGAAAGTAGATTCGTCACATTGAAAATTCGACGCACTCAAGTGTAGGCCGCAAAGTGTGCAGCAAGCAGATTGGCCTTGTCCAAAGAGTTGACAGCTGGAATGTCATTGTAAATGAGCGTTGGGATGGAGGATGAGGCAGAATTTCTGATGTTTTTGACAAATGACCAAAAGCTCTTGGTACACGGTCAGAGTTATTTCCCAAAACCCTTTTTTTAGATTCAATTTAAGGGATGTTTAATTTTTGAGTACTGTTATTTTACAGCACAATCAGTTTGTTATTCCTAATTGAATTTAATACAAGTGAAATTACTACCTCATGCAGGTAATTGATTTAATAAAAACTGATTAGTGTTTTTACGAACCTCTGAGATACTCGTATCTACTCGTATACGCCTAATTTCATACTTTTTAAGCACGCGGTGTAGTCCGATTCGGATAACGTGAAACGATTGCATTAATTTTGAATACTTTTAGGATTTGAGCTATAAGAATTAAATTGTACTATCGTAAATTGGGGAAATTGTTTACGTATTCGCAGGCTTCAACGACGCAACTATCGCGTAAAATTAGCTACTGCGAATCCAAATCTAATCTCAACCTCGAAGAATTTGTTGTTAATAAATGTTTAAGATATTCCACTATGTGGTAAACAAATAATATAAATACTCGTATCTGCACACAACACTATGAAGGTCAACAAGTGTGGCAATTTTTTTTTACCATAATTGGGAAGTGGAAGACAAATTTTGTACAATGAGAGTATCTAGCTTTGTTTTCTAAAAGAAAAAGTTAAGTTGTTCATTTTTTTTTTGTTTTTCTCAAATTTGAACTTAATCTTTGATTAGAACGCGTGACAAACAAAAGATTTGTTTTGAACTTTCCGTGGATTAAGGAGTGTGCCATAAATTCAAATTTATTTATTTTTTAATTGCTCTAAAGTTCTTATATTTCTTTTACAAAAAAATCAGTTGCTTATCACATTTTTAAACTAACTTAAATATCAAAATTGTATATTTCCTTTTGAAAACAGAGGCAGAATTTTCTTTGTACTGCTGCTAAGTATACATATTTGTTCTAAATAAGCTTGTTTACTTTCTTAGGCGGCGTCATAATCCCGGAAGGCTCTGGGCCTTAACCGAAAGTCTTTTAGACTGGATTTATTAGTTATTTATCGTATTATTCGTCCTGAGTTGCGTCATCTTACTTAGTTGTGACCTTCCTCCACTGCGAACTGGAAAACGGTTCATGCATAATCGTTGCTGTTCATTTACTTCATATGTCTTAGCCATATATATAAGTCTTTGGATTCCAACATTAAACCTCTTTTTGATTTTGGCATTCGCCAACGTCATTGTACATTCTGCATTCTGAATGCAATATTCCATGCAGACATAAGCGAAAATAACTTAAGATACCTATTTTTAGCGTTTTATCCGAGTCGTTAGTGTTGGGTGTCCTTTCTTGCCGACAGTATATAAAGGTTGTTTTTTTAAGAGTTTTAGATGTGGAATTATTAAATTTATTCTAAAGGTTATTTCATGCCATTTAACAATAAAGCTGTTCCATTAAGACCGCCTATTTTTTGTTTCGAACTGTATTTTTATTTTTGCACAGTAATTTTTTGCTTTACAAAATAATTCACTATATGTACTAGACATTGGGGTTTGCTGTCAAAAAGGAAAAATTTTTTGTTAAATACATTTAGATTAGTACTAAGAATTTACAGGAATTAACTGAGTTGGGCTAAATTTATTTGGTATATTGACACATTATTATTAAAAGTCTTTATTAATTATTTGCTCTCGGTATTTCCAGGCGTATTTCAGGGTAGAATGAGTTCGTTTTCCGAGAGTAAATATATTTCCCCGGTGAGCCTGTCTAATGGTATTTACAATTGGGCAGATTCCGTTCACCTCTGTCCTGGAAAATCGTAGAAATTTTGTCCTAGCTGTTATGGCCTTGAATGTAGTTTTTCGTCTTAAGGTCGTGGTCTAGCATTCGACATGTAATCCTACCTTCACTTTGCTGCTCTAGACTCCTCGGTAGCAATGAATAGCCTTTGCAGTGTGTTTTTCCAATCTTTTGCATTATAATCTGGCAGAGGGACATTATGCTAGTTGCTTAATCGGGACCATTCATTGAAAAATTTAGATTTTCTGTGTATTAACTGCTTTGCAGCGATGGGAGGCGATAACTGGGAAGCGCCATTACTCTCGAGATATAATAAAGTAGAGTCTAAGCGTGTAAATGTGCAAAAGAAGCAGTCCAGTTTCTAAGTGTAGCATATATAATATAACTTAATTCGTGCGGTTTTTTTTGTTTTTTTTCAAAATTTGCACGTTTATTTAGACGTACAATAGTATTATTCAAAGTATTGCCCATCTGAAGCAGGAAGCACTGATGGACATACCGAAAACCGAATATAAAAAATGTTTCGAGGATTTGATCAAGCGCTGGCATAAGTGTGTTGCAGTCGACGGGGATTACTTTGAAGGGGAAAATATAGATTTAGATGATTAAACTTGTATTTTTAATTTTCTGAATAAATTCCGGAAAATTTTTGATCAAGGTGGTTTTTGAAATACCATCACTCGAACACGAATTTTTATTTTTTAATGATAATATGACCCTAACGACTTCCCTTGAAGTAAAGGGTTGGAAAACAAAACTGTTCGGTTGGGTATATGTTGAGGGTGCAACAGAACAACAGCAATCAGTTGAAATCACTATAGATGGTTTCAGTTTTTCAGAAATTTCAGTGAAGTACTCATTGATTTTATTGGAAATATCAATTGAATCAGTATAACTAATTCCATTTATTTCCAAATTATTGATACCTAGTGGTTGCCTACATTTACCTAAAATATTGTCAACTACCTTCCATTCTTCTCTCACATTTCCGCTAGCTCTTCCAAACAAATGAACATAATAATTGCTTCGTGTTTCTATAATATTTTTGAGGACTGACTTGCTTAGCTTGACATAGAATTTTTTTAGTTTTACGTTTTGTGGATATTTGTTAACTTTTCTAGCAAACATGTTTTTGTTTTTATCTTTTGCAAAAGAATATGGGTCATCGACGGCTTAAGAAATGTATTCTTTTTGAGAAAGAAAATGAACCAGATGTACAGCCATCAATGTGGTCTTTTAAAATTTTTAGGAACATATCGAAGGCAGTTGGTGGGTTAGGATCAAAATGAGCTAGATCCCAGGACTCATACTTACATACAGCACGCGTAGACTCCTCGGTAGCAATGCCTTTGAAGTGTATTTTTCTAAACTTTTGCATTATAATCTGGCAGAGGGGCATTATGCTAGTTGCTTAATCGGGACCATTCATTGCAAAATTTTGACTTTCTGTGTATTAACTACTTTACAACGATGAGAGGCGATAACTAGACAGCGGCATTACTCTCAAGATATAAAGAAAGTAGAGTTTAAGCGTGAAGATGTGCAGTCTAGTTTCTAAGTGTGGCATATAGTTCGGCGTGTTTTCCGGCAAATGGAACATTATCTTTAAAAAGTATCTGGCAATTCGTCTGCTCTGTTAGTACTAATGGTAGAAACTACGTGTAGGCCTTCATTTTTAGAAGAAATACTATCCTTTGTAACTGCGGTTAAATAAAGTTGATATCTTGTTTGATTCTTTAGATATCCAATTTCTAAGCCTGTTCCATTTTCATTGCCCATGCTAATTTTAGACTTTGATGTCACTTTTCTTCAGAAAATGCTAGTTAACATAACATTTTACTATTTTTTTCTTATGAAAGTAACAATAATAAAAAAAAATCATCAACGAGTTTGCAGAAAAGTCCACAGATTTTATGATACTTGGAAAAACCTGCAGCAGTTAAAATTTATAAAAAAGGGTTTTTTTTTTGCTTTAAGCTCCAAAGGCTATGAATAAAAAATGATTTTGTGTGGTCTTAGGTAGTTTTTATTTTATGTGTATCCTAAACCAGTTATAATAGGTGCCCAAAGTGTCCTCCTTGGTTTTGTCTGCATGCTAGAGCCCATTTTTGGATTGCACTGCGAATGTTTATTGACGCTAACTGCTGCCTCACTTTTGATGACGCTTCAAGAATACGATCTTCCAATTCAATTAAAGTTGTTATTTGGATTGCATAAAGTTCTTTCATTTTTCCCATACAAAAAAATGCATAAGGGCCTGTGAACTGGTTCATTTCTTCCTATTCAACGGTTTCCGTATTCTTCATCCAGCCCATTCTTAACCTCACGACCATAGTGGGCTAGAGCACCGTCTTTTTGAAAATATGATGAAGCTAATTGAATCAGTGGAGTCCTCCAATAGTTCTGGTAAATCATTTCGCAATTCGTTTGTAGAATTCAGCCCAGATGGTAGTTTGTAGGGGCCGATTAACTTTTTTCCAAGAACACCTGCCAACATATTGACGATGAATTTGTGTTGAAATGATTTATGTCTCCTTATACAAGGTGGCGCAAAATTAATCATCCAATTTTGTTTTTGAATTACTTTTTTACTAAATAAAAAAAATTATTTTGAATGATGGAAATCTTTATTTGGACCTTTAAGTGAAAAAGATGATATCCGCCAAGTGGCTGCCGACGGTGTTGATACACATTTGTGCCCGTTTTATCACATTTTCCATGACTTTCCGCAAGATTTCCAGTGATAACTGTTCGCATTCCTGTCGAATATTCTCCTTAAGAGCTGCGATTGTCTGAGGCTTGTTGGCATAAGCCCGTGACTTCAAGTAGCCCCAAAGAAAGAAGTTTGGGATGGTTAAATCGGGCGATCTTGCTGGCCATGCCAAATCGCCAAAACGAGAGATTACGAGACCAGGAAACTCCTCTTTGACAATATCCATTGTGGCTCGTGCTGTATATGCGGTTGCACCGTCTTGTTGAAACCACATGTTCACCAAGCCCCGCTCATCCAATTTCGGCAGTGAGAAGTCGTTTATTATGGCCCTGTAGCGTTCGCCAGTAACAGTGACCGTATTGCCGATGGCGTCCTCAAAAAAATACGGCCCAATCACTCCTCCCGCGTGAACGCCGCACTACACAGTGGCTTTGAGTGAATGTAATGGCTCCTCGTACATCACACGCGGGTTTTCAGTGTCCCAGAAACAAGGATTTTGCTTATTCATGTAACTGCTCAGGTGGAAATGCGCCTCGTCGCTCATGATGATTTTCGACACAAAATCGTCCTCTTCGTTGTTGAGATAGAGGATGGCTTTACAGTAATTCACCCGCGACTGACGGTCAGGAGGAATTAACTAATGCACTGTTTGCACTCTATACGGGAACATGTGTAAGTCGTTCACTAAAATTCGCTGTAGGGTCCGCCTGGTGATGCAAAAAACATCGACACAATTATTCCACGCTCTTGCGGAGTATAGCGCTCCACTGCTTGTCTGTTTGTATACTGCAGCTGTCTAGTTCACAAATATCAAATATAATTGACGTATGTCGCCATTTGCAAAAATTATACCATCTTCCGATATTGTGATTAATTTTGCGCCACCTTGTACATTTCGAGAAACAAACAAACAGCCAATAACCTGTTATATGGATTGTCCACAGCCCACCTATAAAGGTTATGAAAATTTGTGCTCCCATCTCTTGTAAATTGAGATTCGTCCGTCCAAAGAATTCTGCTAATAAACTCGTTGCGTTGTCATCCAAGCTCCGCTCCAACAACCAGTTAGAAAACTCAAGTTTCTTTTCCAAATCAGCAGTTCTTGTACAGGTGTATGGTAGTACGGATAAAGGTTTTCTCCATGCAGTATATTGGAAATTTTATGTCTGGAAACATTGCATTGCGAAGCTAAACATCTGATGCTGGTTGGTGGATCAGTTGTAACAGCTTCCAGTATTCTTTCATTAACCAAAATTCTTACTACTTGTGGGGTTCCCGCGTTAGGTCCTGTATTTGAAACTGATCCCGTTTCTCGAAGCCTTCGATACGTATTTCCAAACACTCCTTTACTAGGAAGTCGTCGGTTAGGATAAAGTACATGGTATGTTCGTTGCGCACTAGTTGAACATCCATTGCACATCCCATATACGTAAATAATGTCTGCGTATTCTTGGTGTGTAAATGAAGATATTTCAAATAGGGTTTCTAAGCAACTGTAACCTTAGCGTAAAAAATTAAACTGATGAAATATTTTTTTTTCCACATTTTTATACCATTTTTGTTTGGTAAATTTTCGAAATAGGTCTTCAAATCCCAAACCTAACTCTTTCTGAGAACTTTTAAGGAACAAGGTAAGGAAATGAGGGCTTTGACAGGTAGTCAAATAAATGAGCACGCTTTAAAACGCTTTAATAGCTACGCAATTTTAAAAAAAATATTGGAAAATTAGTAATTCTTGGAAAACCACTCTTACGAGTATTGTTTTAAATCTTCGATAAATGCTGTCAACATTGGAGATAGGCCCTACAATTTTTTTCATAGAATACATATACCCAGGAATCATATCCCAAATTATCGTTGACGAATTACGGGACACCCTGTATAATATTATCTATATATCTTAATATCTTTATTGTAAAATTTTGTTTTTTTTTTTATTTATAAAGTTATGCAACAAATTATCCAACCAATGACAACCAATTTTGCACATGTCCTCTAAAATTCATAAAAATAAAATGTTGGAGAAAAGTCCGGTGTGTTTTGCACAACAGTGTACCTTTCTGCAGCTCTCATAAACTATTCAGTTTCCCGAGGCAAACCATTAGAAGCAGCGCTTCGATCAGTCAAATACAGTCTTCTCTCTCCATCGTTGCAGTTCCGAAAGTATCAGGGCGCACAGAATTTATTCAAATCAAACAATCTAGCGACTTTTGGGCCCGGGCGCAGAAGCTGAACCTTAAATGAGGACGTCTTTCCTAGTTAATTTCTCACCTATGACCTTGTGATAAATTAAGGCTTGCATCATCGAACTTCCCCAATTGGTTCGGCCAAAGATCAAAATTTGTTATAGTGTGGTGTTTGTTGAATAAGGGTCTGCTACTTGGATCAGTGTTAAGACGCAGATGTTGTTTCTCGAATGATCGCACTCACGGCTTACGCAGTCAATCTCTAATTATTTCGAAGTCCTTAAGTCAAAATGACATCGTTTCTAGTCTCTAATTTTCTAAGTGAGAATATGCATTTCTTTTCGAACTTCAACTCGAAGTTTAATTACTGATTTGGTTATCGTCTTATTGGCGTTCGGTATAATAAATAATTAGAAACATGTTAATGGGGCATTTGCATAGATGTACTCGTATGTGTTTTTAATTAGTAAGAGCGTAAGAGCAGAGTCACAGACTTTGGATGTTGTTGGATGTTCCCCACTTGAAAAAGAAGTCTAAACGTCGACCTTATTGAATCCCGATCCTATGAAACTCGGACTACTGAACTAGGGTCGGTGATAATGTGATAAGAGGATGAGTAATCCTTCATATACTATTCCTATTCCTAATTTCCATGCATTTACATACATATTCCAATTCTTCATTTACATTTGCATTTACTCGTACATCATCTGACTTTGTCGGATAGATAGTTTGGATGACTCTAGAGTGCAGAGTGCAGGCAGTAGGAATTTTTTTCTCTGTAATATTGATAGTTGTATTTTGAAATAGGTGGCTGCTTTGTGCACTCCACTAATACGTATTCAAGTTCGGTTCACAGACCGGACACCGAAAAATATAAAAAAAAAAGCGCTGACGTTTCCATCCTTCCGGTAGGCAATGAGAAACCTCCGAAAGTGAAAACTACTACCTGCAAAGGTGTCTCACTCTCGAATCTTTCGGACCCCTTCGTTGGAGGTTGGCCTTGTGAATGGAGTGTAATTTATGTAGGATGTAGTCGGTTGGAATCGTAACTATGCCGCTGCGTAACGAGTCCAGGATGTTGCTGTGGCCGAAGGCCGTGCAGTCCAGCACCCAGATTCTTTTAGTCTGACTACGTTGCAAAATGCGGTAGTTTTTGTGTGTAGGTCGAGAGCCAGAAGATGCAGACCACGTTGGGGCATCTATACTCGATGTTGGGTGTTTTTCCCCGGAAATGATTGAACTGATATCGTTGTGGGATGTAGCTGATACCACTACATCCGGGAAAATGAGTTTTCATCAGGAGTTCCAGGGTCTCCGCAGGGGATTCGGTTCATCCTTATCTGGCCTTCTTAAAAAGGGAGGTTTATAATGTACCTTAGATAGAATTTTGCTAAGCCTTGAGGAACTCTATTAAATGGCAATATACTTATACAGACATAAACAGCCCTTGTAAGGCTGTCAAAAGTTATGTTTGTAGCAGATATTGAAAATCGCTTTGGTCATTGGGGAGTGGTTTTTTACCACGTTTAACTGGACATGAGACTTTGTATGCAACGTCCATTGCTTTATCGAAAGTCTTTACTCCAGTTCTTCGATTGCTACGGTGTTTATTTCGGGTATGCCTCTGAGTTTTGTGCTAAGGACTGGGCCGAACTTCGTCCAATTAACTCTCAACGGTATTATGGTCTCGACCTCGAGACTCAACTCGTAGAGGATCTATCTGTGGTTTGAGAATGGCTCCAGATTGGAGACTCCCAATTTGCCGACCCTAAAGTTGTCATCGTATGTTTTGAGTGTCCATATAGAACCTCTTCCCTGAAAATTTCCGTGCTGGGAAAGACAATGGTTGTGGTTGTGCCCTTATTTCATTATCTTCTGCACTTCCCTGTACTGTATGCCTCGCGTCGCGTTGCAGCCCTTCTCTGGCGGTGCTGGTATCTCATGCGCCATGCATGCTGATGAGGGGTATGTTATTTGGTTCGCACACCCCAGTTTAAATCGTTTGATCAGGTAGAAACAGGTTGTAGGTTGTAGAACAAGTCGTATTGTTTGTCCTAAGGCCGCTCTGTTGCCGAGTCTCTTACCCAGGGCCCCGATGCCAATATTTTCCTCCCTTAGGAAAACATGCAGATTACCGGAGGCACACCTAGAGTGCCTCAGATTAGTCTGTATGATCTTCAGCATTATCCGCTTTTTCAGCGATCACTAACAGCTTGTCAGTTTCGACGATGTCCACATCGTTCTCAGGGCCCAGTGATAGGAAAACTTTAAGTTTGGGGTTTCTGATGCCGCACCTAAGTTTATGTTCACCTATCTCTAGTGCTACCAGGCACTCGTTATTGATGAGGAGCGGGAAGGACATATTGTTCTTATGGGGCTCCTCCGCCTTATTGACTGCTCAGTCATCCACCCTCCGAGTTATGGAGTTTAAGACATTGGATGCGCCTTCCCCATCTATCTTCATATTGGGCAACCAAATGCGGGCCCTAGGTTAGGATGTCGTTAGCTAGGATGAACTTGAGCTTCAAGTCATCCCAGACTTTACAAAGGAAGTCGTTTCCGAATTGATGCTCGCATTTGATTGCTCGATATCCCCTAACAGTCTCCGCGGAGCAAAACTAGGCAAAGATCGCCCTTGCTTGTTAATATGGTGATCCATCACCGTGCCGGAAAGCTGGGCCTCAACGCTTACCCAAGCCTCGGCTCGCGCTTCCCCATTTGTGGAGAACTCATAGTGCAACCTGGAGGTAATTTCTGGCCACCTCGGTGAAATCTTGCTTTTGAACACCACTGGCCGACGACGTAGTTGGTTTGGTTGTGGTTTTGTCAGCCGTACCTTGGTTTTCTTCGAGACAGCGTTGGGGAGTCTCATCTAGGGACTTACAATTGAGTGGCTGTAGGCATTCAGGGGGTGGTTTTACGATCGGCCCTCTGCTGGTAACGGCTCCGAGATGTCCCGTAGATTTACTACAAGCCCTTTCGCCCCGACATGGCGGCAACACTATGGACGTTATTATTTCGCAAACTACATACGTATGTTACATTTGTTAGCACACTGTGTCCAGAAGAGCGCTCCGTACTCAGCTGTAGCTGAAGGCAAAAGTCAAGTCCAGAAGGCCGTAGCGTACATCGTGAAGCACTTAAAGAGCTCAGCGGAAGTTTTGAAAGTTGTTTCTTCTAGTTTGGCTGTGATATTTCCACGTTATCGTTAATGAAAACTTTGCCAATCATATTGTCAACGAAATTTGAAATTTTTTTCCAACGCACAACACATATCGTATCATACTGTATGATCTACAAATAGAAAACCTGTCGATACCATTTTTAATAAACGTTTTTGAGGAGAGGACGTTCTTTAGGAATTTTAATTTGATATGATCACAGACACCATTCTCTTTGGAATGAGAAACTTTATTCCTCATCAGATGAAGAGTAACAAACCAAAAGAAAAGGCATGGTACGACTCGAGCAGTAAAGTGACTATCAGGGTAAGAGAAATGTTCTTTCGGTCCTTCAAGACCAACCCAACGGAGAAAACTCGAAAAAAGTTTAGACGAGCCAGGAATGACTGCAGTGTCTTTCTTAGCGTGTAAAATTCCAATACGACCAAAAACTGAGGCAAGATATATTACAATGTCCCAAATGTAGTAAAAATTGTTGGTCGTTCGTCAAAAATATTAGAAATTCTGCCTCATCCTCCATCCCAACGACCATTTATAAGGGCATTCCAGCCGCCAGCTCTTTGGACAAGGCCAATCTGCTTGCTGCATACTTTGCGGCCAGCTCAACACTAACGGATTGTACTTTGTCTCCGCCTACACTTGAGTGCGTCGAATCTTCAATGGGACAAATCCACTTTCGCACTTGTGTAGCAAGAGTTCCTAAAGATCTTAACATTCAGAAATCCGCTGGTCCAGATGATATATCTTCCCTCCTTCTGAAAAGGTGTTCTTCCCCGCTGGCAAAACCACTGCGTAAACTTTTTCATCAATTCTACTCTTGAGGACTCTTTCCGAGCAGATGGAAAACAGCATTTGTCCAACCTGTCCCTAAAAAAGGCGAATCTTCCTCTCTCTCCTCTTACAGACCCATTGTACTTACGTCCCTTCTTTCCAAGGTCATGGAAACGCTGATAAACCGTCATTCAGTGTTCAGAAATATCTCGAAACACGAAAGCTTCTTAATGACCGGCAGTATGGTTTTCGTAACAACAGGTCCACTGGTGATCTGATGGCATGTCTCACAGAAAGTTTAACCAAAGCGTACATCAACCTGGCGAAAGCAACATACTTGACCTTGATATTTCTAGGGCATTTGACAGAGTTTGGCACCAGGCTCTTTTGTCGAAAATGCGTACTTTTGGCATCGACGACTCTATTCTTCAATGGATTAGAAATTGCCTTTCGGAACGTTCAATTTAAGTTGTCTTGGATAGTTTCAAGTCTGATATTCCTAAAATAAATGCTGGTGTCCCCCAGGACTCCGTTCTGTCTCCGACACTCTTTTTAATTTTCATCAACGATCTCATGTCTGCTACTTCTAATCCAATATATTCCTTTGCCGACGACAGTACCCTCTGCGTTTCATATTCGTTCCCGGACAGCTCTTCGCCTGTAGAACGGAAACGCCAGCTCATTAAATTCTGATTAAATTAAGGAACCGCTAACAGAGTAGAGTTTGATGCTTCCAAAACGCAATGCTGTCTGCTGTCGTTAAAGCGAAATTTTAACACCCAGCCATTATCCATGAATGGCACTTGCATCGTCGAAGCCGATAAACTTTCCATTCTAGCTATGTGTGCCACTGACAACCTACGATTAAATGACCACGCCAAAATGACCGATGTCGCCAAAAATTTTGCGAAATGTCTATGTGTCCTAGGCAGATGTAAGAAATACTTCACCCTCTATGATTTGGCCTCAATATATTGTATAAGGCGCTTATCCGCCCAAAATTAGAGTGCAATACCCACATCTGGTCAGGTGCTCCTAAAACATCTCTGCACCTGCTAGATAGGATTCAAAACCGTGCGATAAAACTCATAGGTAATACTAATATCAGTCAATCAATTGACACCCTCGAACACCGAGGTAATGCCTCGTGGCTCACTCTATTTTATCGATATTTCCACCACCAGAGGTCCATAGAAATCGCCAGTAGCATTCCGCTCCTTTAAACTTTTAACCGTAGCACGTGCCTCGCTATGAATGCTCATCAGTATACCCTCAAGCCCACTTTTGGACGTACTCTGAAATATCGTGATTCGTTCCTAAGCCGTGCAACTCGCTTGTCTAGCTCTTTATTTCCTAGTCATTATAACCTTTATACATTTAAAACCAACGTTCACCGGTACCTCTCTTTCTATCCTCCCTGATTTTCCATCACCCGCGCTGTGTGCAAGCATTTGAAGGGTACTTAAACCATTTGAACGCGCACAAATTATAAAAAAAATAAGAAAAATTGTCATAGAGTCAACCCAGGTACCATGCAGATGCTTAAGTGGGCTCGAAATTCGAGACGTTTTGGAAAGAATTTGCGGTAATCTCGAGGATCAGGACCTACTCTGGGCCTTCCTTATTTCACTTTTATAGATCCTCAGGTGTCTTTTTAGTTTCCTAGGCCCTTTCTGACCTAATTAGCTTCGGTTAAAATTCCTTCTACTCTTGCAGCGCAGTTTCTAAAGATCAATGGTCCACACCTGCGGGCTTACTTTATCTCCTCACGAGATAAAGTAAGGGCGGGATATAAAGAAGAAGCAAATTCGTTGTTGAGTTCATACACACTAAACTAGAGGCTATTGTGGGAGTAGATTTAGGATTGAAAACGATCAGCTTGACACTTTTTAAAACTTTTAGCAAGTTGTCCTTTACATACTCATTTGGTGTTGCTTTCAATGATAATTATTTCATAAATCCAAACGTATGGTAGAAACAAATTCGCATTCCATAATACAGTACACGGCATACATATTAATCCAATTGTACTTTTTGCACTCGTAATTAGCATTGTTCGTTCAAGTGTCAGAAATGCTAATTCAACGGATGTGACATGAATGAAAACTAGAATCACAGTTCATTTACGCGTGAATTACTTCAAAAAAAAAAATACATTTTCGAATGAGATGTGCTTTATTGCAGCCAAATTTGATTAAACCACAATAGTGGCATCTTTCTCTTTGTGAAATTAAATCATTTGCAATTTCTCGTTAAGAATAATTCGCATTTAGTTTAAACTTTGATTGAGTCAAGTGAATTCTTTCAAGTACAGACGCATTGTATAAAATATATTTTCTTTATCTTTGCTCGTATTGCCAGCTTAAACAAATTATCCTTGGTATTTTGAGCTGTAGAAGGTGCATAAGCATAAATAACACGCTTGTCACAAATGCAATTAAATTTTTGAGTTGATATTTAAATCAGTTATGGAAAAGTGTGTAGTTTTCCATGCACGTGTTGTTGATTTTTTACAATTTAAACAAATATAGACAAATAAAGAAATAAACTTTTCGACTGAAATAGAAACCCTTTAAGTGACCTTTTCCTTCCTCACTTGCATTACAAATGTTTAATAGTTGTATTAACATTTGATTACCAAATTCGAAAGAAAAATTAAGTCACTGCACAGTAAGTGCACTATAAAGAAAGCTTTTTAAATAAATGAATTAACCATTTAGAATACCTGACCCATTTAATTTCCCTAAAAACACGATTAATTACATTATTATCGATTACTATGTGGTACCTAGTGACGGAAAAGTTCAAGAGCTGGGAACGAGCAGTTTGACAATTTATTGAGCTTCAAGACGAACCTTTATTCAAGTATACCATGTACGAGTAGGTCTGGCACCTAGACTCTACTATGGAAAATCACTCTAAGATGCAGTAGTTTGGAGCTCCTCAAGCCAACTTTAGGTAAAATGCGTGAACCACTTTTTCATATTGTGATCGTACAGCTTCGGTATCCAGTTCTTTTTTGCGGACTTAGATACACATTTAAGTTGTACCAAAAGCATTGCATCTTAATATGCTGAGCAGGCGTATGTACTCGAAGGTTGCTTTACCACAACTTAAAAGTATGAAGTTAAGACGTCGTAATCAGTTCCGAAATACATCGTCAACAACAATTTCGCTTAATTGTATTCCTTAACTCTTAACAGTTACTCAAACTAATCAGACGTGTTATTCTTGTTCTCCCTATTCACCTGTTTAATTAATTTTCGTCAAATTGCATTTTCCGGTTCTTAACCCCAGTGCTCGAATTCTGGCAGATTTCAGTACAAAGCCCCTATTGCTACCAAGCAATACAAAAAATAAAAACAATAATTCGACCTACATTTATACCCTCACTGACCTATACAACTAATTTATCTACGCGATCGTGTGTTTAGTGCAACACCAGCCATATCAGAAAATAAACATGTCTTGCTGAATTGTGTAATCGGTGACAACAATGCTGACTCGGTAGCTTGCAAGGCCATCTGTGGAAATGCATTTCATGCCATTTGTGTCGGGTTAAACAAAAGAAATACGAAGTTTATCTAAGAATTCTCCGATAACCTCCTTTTCTTCTGTGACGAGTGCAAGAGTATCGCACATTCGCATGTGCTTTTGGCAATAAAATTCCTCAGCGATTCAAATGACTCCTACCAAGACGCACTCGCGAAAAAGATTACGGACCAAATTTCGGTTATTGAAAGCAGTGTTAAAAGTGTTGAAGAGTTACGTAACTCAGTGCAGAACTCCGCTGATCTAGTAAAATCCAAAGTACTATAAAAAACATGGATAAACAAATTGCTTGTCTAATCGAGTTAGACTCCGGGAATGAATAAACTCTCTAACGTCACCTGGATAAAGTGTTGAGTGACATCAAAGCTATCTGTCCTGCGCAGGTTAACTCCGACCAAAAAACGTGCGAGTTGGTAAGTCCCCTGCATGACGACATTGACATTTATTTCCAGTCCTCGTTATACAAA
This sequence comes from Volucella zonaria, assembly GCA_963966105.1. Lineage (NCBI taxonomy): Eukaryota > Metazoa > Arthropoda > Insecta > Diptera > Syrphidae > Volucella > Volucella zonaria. The sequence continues at coordinate 312,672,234 of OZ014530.1, read as the reverse complement.
CAACTATCTCCTAAACAATCTGATCCTATGCTCGAAGTTATCTTCGACAAAGAAAAACGAACGGTGATGAACTTACTGCGACTCGATCCTTCGTATGCGATATTGAATATCACATCGCAACAATAAACAGCAAAATCGTTCCCTACAATACATCACTCATGGCTGAATTAATGGAACTTGAAGTGGATTCACACTCACCCCCACATACAAGTCATCTGCGGAGGGTCCAACCTACTGATTCCTGCGAAGCTTCCTCCAACCTGACAACAGAGAAGACATCTATGTCAGCTCCTCCAATCGCTGCCCCACGGTAGCTTATCAATTACTTTGATTCAAGTTGGACACCTTCCGAATGGCAACGTAGGCTTAATAAGCTTTCCTCGAAGAATCAGTTGGTCACTACGTTTCTTATCAAAGCCCCCCCCCCCCAAACGCTGATGTTGATTGGATCTCGAATTTCTTCGAAAAGAAATATGACATCACCATTAGCCACTGCAATCTGCCTCCAACATCTCTTCACAGAAGCAAACCCAGCTTCAAACTCAATCTTCCGACCAAATACGAATGGTTATTCCACAATCCAGCCAGCAACCATTTCAATCTTGGTAAGATACGTGTTCAGGTGAAATACGAAAACGTATGCTGAAATCCTACTTCAATATTAACATGGAATAATAGATGGCACTCTTCTAACGTCTCATGTAAACTCACCAAAATATCACCAAAAAATTCCCTATTTCCGGTTTTTAACATAAGCTCAGTGGCTTAATTAAGCACTCGGTCTTTTTTAGTTTTTTTTCTGTTCCTGATTCGCATAGAGGTAAGACGTGCTCTCTTGTTCACCGCTAAACACTTGTTTTTTTCTTACTCCTACTTCTTTCTTCCATACACTTAATTCTCTAATTGCACCCGGCAATTGGCATCCCCCGAATTACGACGAAGAAACCAGCGGATTTCCTCCGAAACCAACAACTATCAAGCTACCCTGCAACCCCCCTAACCAATGCGTGTCTTCAAATGGTTGGAAAATACGACCCAGAAGCAGGATAAAGTCAAGCAGTCCGTCTTACCTAAACCAGCTAAGTAAAGAGAAAAGTAGAAAGTAAATCCAATTTGCCAAGACCCACCTCCTCTCTCCACAACAAACCCAGCTCCAATTGGAGTTGTAAAACTAAAATTTTTCCTAATTGCAAGCTTCCCACCCATACTCCGACTCGCTCTATTCCACCCCAAACCAAGTCCCAACGTTAACGTGTCTCTTTCGACTTAACCCCTACAACTCAAACTCCCAGCATTCAATCCCTAAAACACATGCCTTTCCCTAATTATTTCCCAAATTTCGTTCTCAAAACCGAAATCCCAATTTCACTAGTTCCCATATTATAAATTCCTCATCTGAAAACGTGTCTAATGCCCCTTCAATTACCGCTGCTTCGCCCTCAATATCTTCGTCCACTAGCTCCATTTTTGACCCTCTTCTGCCCCCTGTTAAAATAACTCAACAAACTTTTGACACAACGGAATTTCGTTATGTACTTTCTAGGCTTAGAGAAATAAAGACGTACGAGAATATACGTGTCCTCCTAGCGTATCTGCATAACAAATCCGACTCAGTTTGCTATGAGGGAACTATTAAAACAAACATCATGGTCTCCATACAGCAGGATGGTCTCCCTACTGATCTTACCAATCTGAGGAACTTATATATCAAGTTCGACGAGATTTTCAATATGTCTCCCCAAAATGTCTCAGACGACCTTCCTGCTTTCGGTAACTATGTGCACTCAAAAACGATCTCACAGCTTCAAGGGAGCAGAGCTGACAACGACAATTTTTTTCAGCCCTAACGTGTTACCATTGCCCGCGTTTCAACCATCCACTCTTACGCCCTCTTGAAATAACCTTCAACTATCAAAACGTAAGAGGATTGCGATCTAAGCCAGTGCTGTCTTGCGTCAATCTCACGCTCTCCCATTTGAGGTCTACCCTCTGACCGAAACTAATCTAATTCCCGATATAAAGAATCAGGAATTATTCCTCCCTAGTTTTAACGTTTTTCGAGACGACGATCTTACCCGTCCAAAAGATGATTCTCCTTGTCGAGGTGTCCTACTGGCCGTTCACAATGACCTAAACTCTTCTCCAATCGCTGTTTACTTTTCAATAAAGATAACACTCCCCTGCAGGTTTTTACATCCTACCGGCGCAACCTATCGAATGTAACAACTCGCAACTATCTGCGCAATTGATCAAATAATTAACTTATCTGGCGATTTCAATCTATCTCAACTGCACTGAACCCAGGGCCCCCGCCCAATTATCAAGGCTTCGCCCATCAATGACGTTGTCTAATAAAAAGCGGGGGTAGATTATTCTAAACTGGTCTTATCGTAAACATCTTCAGATTACAGCCTCTGAATGGTTGCTACGATTTGACCAGTTACAAGTTGCCGGTCATAGGTCTTGTTGGCGGCTTGACCACCGGTAGTCCATACCAGGACTTAAATCACGGTACCATAGGAGTCAGGAGCCCCCCGGATCTCGGTCCGGGCCTGACTTATTAGAGGTAGGCCCCCTTGTGGGAGCGTCATAGTGGCTGTGGTTTAAACCCAAATCACGGGTACGGGTATTCCTTGGTTTTGCCTATTGTAGAGTTGCAAATAAAGTACTGGGTGCTGCGACCCTAAGAGCAGCAAGAGGTTTTAGGTCGGCTTCGACTCATACCAAGGGTGGAACTTGTGCCTCCAACACAAGTTCTGCTTTGGTATAATATATAAGCGGGTATAAGTATATATATTAAGCGAGTCATTAGCGATGGCAAGGCGTATCCTTGCTCCCAATGGGTGTATGGGCATCTCGTAAACATAAGGTCTTATGACAGGTGGTTTACGTTAAAAATCCAGGTACGTTCTACACTGAACCCAATCAGTTGATGAATCTTTTTATATCGCAAACCCTAACTCGAGTAAAGAATGTCTCTTCTTGGATGAGCTCACAGACTCTAGCTGGGTGGGCAATTAGACCTCATTTTCATCGCTGACCCCATAAACTCCTCTGTCTCGCTGTGTCCTTGTCGGCCATTGATAACTTTCACCCACCATTTCTTCTTTCTTTTTTCCACCACTCTCCTATCCGCCCCACCACATCTGCAGCTGCTTCTTCTTACGGCCTTCATAAAGCGAGTTTCCACATATCTTAGTAAGTGTTCTTTTGATTTCGCCAATATGCCCCTTAAAAGTGCTCTCTCTATTTTCTACAGAGAATCATTCAATTCAGCTTCTCTATATGTCCTCTTTTCGGGCAATAAGACCCCTTCTACGAGCCCCCCCCCCGTGGTATAATCGTAAACTTCACTCTTTACGTAACAAGAAAACCAAATTATGGGCAGTTTTCCTTCGATCCAATTCTTTTGCTGACTATTCCAACCAACTCGGCTCATACCTTCAATTCGCCCAGCTTTATATTGTTCTCCATCAGCGATATCTTGATAGTGCGCAATCAAGGCTTATAAACGATCCTAAGCCTTTCTACCAATTCGTTAACTACAAAAAAAATCTGACGGTTTTCCTCCATCCCTCTCATACGAAAACATATCATCAACCGATCCGCATACCATATCCAACTTTTTTGCTACTTTTTTTAAGCAATCTTTTGTCGGTAATTCCTTTGTACCGGATGCCTCTTATTTCAAATACCCGCTTAACTTCCCCATTGGCCCCTCTATTTCTCAAAGTTTTGATCACACAGTAATAGGAAATAAATTACAACAACTTAACGATGAATACTTACCCGGCCCGGCCGTCCATCCTCAACACTTTCGCAGCCCCCTTGCAAACCTCTTCCGATTCTCGCTCTCTCAAGGTGAATTCTCACATATATGGAAGTCTTCTTTCATAACACCGATGCACAAAAAGGGATTAAAGAGCGAAGTCACTGATTACCGCCCTATAACTTCTCGAAAGCATTTTGTATGAAGCCTTAAGCTTTCAGTGCAAATCTCTTATTTCCCCTAATCAACACGGCTTTCTGAAAGGTAGATCAACTTCCACTAACCTCGTCGAATTTTAGTGTCCTCTGTTCTCTCAGCCTTAGAAAGTGGTAAAGAGGTTGACGTTATAACAACTGATTTCAGTAAGGATTTTGACAAAATATCCCATAAACTAATCCTGTTCAAATTATTCGTCTTGGGCTTTGAACCCATCTTGCTAAAATGGATATCTTCTTCCCTGGATAATCGTTTTTATAATGTTCGTTTCAGGCCTGTCCTATCGGACCCCTTCTTGGCCACTTCAGGTGTTCCTTAAGGCAGTCACCTAGGTCCACTTCTCTTCATTTTAACCATTAACCATCTTGAAAGGGTCATTCACCACTTCTCTCTATGCTGACCATACCAAATTTTGTAACCCGTTTGCACACAAGATGACTCCAGCCTCCTTCAAATAGATCTAAATAGTTTTTCCACCTGGTGCATCAAGAACTGCTTAGAACTCAATTTCACCAAATGTCAATCGATTACCTTCTCCACGGCCAACCTATGTTATATCCCTTGTTCAGACTATCCGCGACCTTGGCATATTACGCGACAGGGAGCTGAATTTCCGCTCGCATATTGGTGAGATAGTTACTAAAGCAAACTCATCACTTGGCTTCGTTAATAGATGGTTCGAAGAATTCTGCAACCCGTACGTGACCAGATCACAATACATCACTCACGTTCGCCCCCGTCTCGAGTACGCTAGCCAAGCGTGGTGTTCCTTTCAACGAGTTCATGTATTCCGTATTGAGAGCATCCAGCGTCGTTTCGATTTGCTCTTGGAGGTCTACCTTGGAACGATCCTCTAATCTTACCTCCCTATCGAGACCGTCTCAAGCTCATTAACCTGAATACCCTTGAGGAGCCAAGGGACGCAGCTGATATTTTTTTCATTCACCGACTCTTCTCAGGCTCCGTCTCTTTACAACTCCATTTTCTTTAACAGTAACCCTCGAAATCTACGTTGTCCCTGTCTCTTTTTTCTACCAATCCACTGCACCACATATGGATCTAACGAACCAATCTCCCGTATGCTGCGTAAGGTAAACGCCAACCTTTCCGTTTTCGATTTTAATCGCAGTACTCTTTCCCTCAAATTCGATCTACATCACCGTCCCTAGCTGTAAGCCCTGACAAGATATTGCTAAACCTTAATTCTTGTATTAAGCTAAATAAATGGAGGCGTTAGCCCCCATCAAAATTACATTTCCTACGGGCTTAGGTTCTCTCCAATTTATCTCCCAAAACTCGAGACCTTTTCAACTGCTTTCAACCACATCAGATGTAAAAGGTGTCCCAACATTTGCGTTCTTTTGACGAAACTTTTAACTACAATCAGGCATAAATGTAATTGGATTTTAGTGTGACTCTAATCTGCTCCCTTAAGAGTGGGACTTAGGCCGGTCGTGACTTTCAAAAAGAACGAACTCCAAAAGCATTAAATCGCACGATCTTGGCGGCCAATTTTGTTCGAACGGCAAGGGTTTGTCTGGCGCAATAATGGTATTGTTTGGCCTGATGTGTGTCGATCAGAACCGTTCTGTCAAAGCCACATGTCTTTGAGATTCATGTCATCTATTTGAGGAACAAAAAACTGAATTGTTGATGAATTCCCGACAGCGTCTTTAAATAAAAATTGTCCGATGATGCCTTAGCCCAAAATCCACACCGAACAGTGAAACATTTGGGATGCATTTCCATCGCATGAAACACAAGTACGTTTTCGGTGCTCCACACGTATCTGTGGCAATTTTAGTTGTTTATTTAATCAACTCGCCGTTCGCTTGTTGTTGTACAATAAACCAATTGACGAAGTCTGTTCTCTATGTATAGTCTGCAGCCTTCAGTAATTGAATCAGTTAGATTTTGTAGGCGTGAAAACTTAAATTTTTTGTGAGAATACGCTGCATAGTGCTTCTTAAAATGACCAATTCTTGACCACGCTACTGGATAGATATTTCCGGACTTTCGGCGACATTCTGTCGAACGTTTCGATTATTCTTTACACAGTTAATCACTTGGAACATTTTGATTACCAAAATTGGACGTGATTTCCGGATCCTGACAGTGAAATGATGTTTAATGACAAAAAATCGTTGTTGTTGGTGGAATAGTGATCCAATTTTAGTGAAATTTAGCTGGCTGTCTTCTATCGAGCTGTTATGATGATTTCACTGTTAAATCTCAACGCCAAAAATGACTCCAAATTTAGATTTTCCGCTTTTATTGGAACACCCCTTATATGCATACGTCTACGACGGTCTTATCTCCTACCAGCTGCGTAAGTGAAGAGGCATAATTGCGGCTTACCGAAGTGACCGGTCAATTGGCACCTTTTATTTTGAGTTGTAATATCCACAGGTTCTTGGCCTGTTGTATGCAAACTTCTTCCTGTAATACGGGCCGCTGTACACGCGGAAGATGCTACAAAGGTGACTGGCTGAAGCAAATGGCATAACTTTATGTACTCACAATTTCTTGGCGAACGCATCCTTTGTCTAGGATGTAATATGCAAACCAATCCAGAAGATCTTGTTAGACGGCGGCGGCGCTTCAAAATTTTGTGGATAGAACTGAGCGGTCAATTCACTAAAAACAATATAAGGTTGAAGCAGCATTGAGCGTGCCTACGACGCGGCGACACAAATTTTAACGGCGTAATGTTTCTTCTTAAGATTTGAATATGGAAATACCGATGTAGATACGTCCAATCTGACAGCAGGATCGTAGGCTTTAACGTTTTTAATGGTACACGTGTCCATAAGTACCTGTCGACATGCTGCCAGCGCGTATTTCCTAGGCGAAGTCGATTCGTTGTATTTTTGCGTGATCACTCTTTCCCCCGTTGCGCGCGCATGTTAAGCTGATTTAGCGGAATTGGCTCTAATTCACAAAAATCAAGACCTTTTTTTTCTTAGTCTGCGTGTAGCGACAAATGCCAATCCAAATATGTTCTCTGCAGCACTCACCGTAATATATGTTATATGTATATCGCAGTCTTTCATCCTTTTTACACTTAGATGATGGTTAGACCTGCGTTGATAGCCCAGAGTCTCAAAGGGTTGTTCGGGTGCACGTGGTCTGTTAAAGTTTCAGACATTCCACGACGTCGTCGACAGTGGTATAATTTGTATGATGTATGAGCCTGCTTTAAAATGCCGGTTGTGGCTCGTGCAGTATGCGCCGTTGCTCCGTCTTGTTGGAACCACATGTCCTCCAGTCCCAACTCATTGAGACATGAAGAATTAAATTCATTGATCATGGCTCTGTAACGTTCACCATGCATAATGACCGTTTGGCGCCGTTCTAAAAAAACAAAATAGTCCAGTGACCATGCAGTAGCTTTGAGTAGACGTAATGGCTTTTGTGCGTTACTCCTGGATTTTCATTAGTCGCCAATTTTGTTTCTTCACGTCTCCGCATAGGTGTAGATGGGCCTCATGATTATTTTTGACGCAAAATCGTACACTTCGTTGTTCAGATTCAAGATGGCGTAAGCATAGATTAGACGCTATTCGCGGTCAACACCCATCAGCTTATGACCTGTCTGCACTTTATAATCAAACATCTTCAAGTCGTTCACCAAAATCCGCTGCAGAGATGTGCGTGGAATTGTCAATTGCGTGGCCCGTCGTCCGGTTGATGTCGGCGGAGCCTATACGAGAGGTGTGAGGCCTTCCATTCCTTGCTCTGTCTCTAAGTCTCTAAGAGACGTATGTCGTAATGCGGCGTTTAGCATTGAACGACCAGTGGGAGACAGGTGGCCAGGAAAACAGGCCGTAAATCATTGACAAATTCTTCAGGAGTATTTGCCTCACAAATGTCAAAACCAAATTGACATTCGAAGCAATTATGGCACTTTCAAGGTCAAGCTATCTGTTGCACCGTTATACATAAGGGATCGGCTTCACCAGTGTCACTACTCCAGACATTCTGACAGCTGGTTCTGAAACACCTTTCAAAACTTCTCTTGGAATTTGTCAAAGTAGCCTTGAAAGGGTATCACCAGGTAAATAGATGGATACATTGCATCTGAGAGTTTTTCCGCTCTTTTCCTTTATCCAACTTTTAGTCCTGGCTCGCGAAGTGATGAAGTTGACTAAACAAAAAAGGAAGCTCTGTATAATAGCTAAGCGACTTCTTGTTTCTTAAATGCCTGGTTAATGAATTGGTGATATACTTGGAAGCGGGTGGTAGCAGGGTGATTGCCTAAGTGGATGACGTTGCTATAGCCGTCTCAGGTAAGCATCTTAATACCTTTAAAGAACTCCTTCAACTAAATCTCAACAGATTAACCAGTTGGACAGATCGCTGTGGATTATGAGTAAACACCCATAAAATTGATCTTGTCCTCTTCCAGGAAATACAAAATTCCAATCATAGACCCTCCCTCAATAAACGGTAGCAGTTTAGTTTTTTCCGATACAGCGCAATATTTGGGTCCCATTTTTGACAGGAAACTGAACTGGAAACCTAATACTCAAGAAAAAGTCAATAAAGCTACAGTAGCTTTATTCTCTTGCAAAAAAGCCATTGGGAGTAAATGGAACCTTCAACCACGCATAACTGGCTATACATCTTGGTCATAAGACCGATACTTACGGGATTGTCGTCTGGTGGACGGCCTAAGTCAATGCAGCAAACTAAGCACTGTCCAAACAACAGCATGTCTATGCATAAGCGGAGCCTTACGGTCTACTTCCTCTGTGGCGTTAGACATTCTGTTTCGTTTGACACCTCTCGATATTTTTAGCAGGCAAGTGGTTGCGACTACAGCTATTCGCCTTAAAGCGACTGCACAGTGGACAAATAATTCATTTGGCCACGCTATCATTCCTAATGCATTAGGAATCCTCACAGAGAACATCGATTACACCATACCGGAACTTTGGTTTGACAAAGAATTTCATGTAAGCTTCCCCTCTAGATCCTTCTGGGAGGAAGATGCTTTCATGGAGGACAAGTCAACCCATTTCTACACAGATGGATCTAAAACCGATAGTGGGGTTGGTGGTGGTGTTTTCTCAGATAAGCTAGATCTAAGCCTCTCTTTCCGTCTTCCAAGTCACTGTAGCATGTTCCAGGTGGAAATGTTGGCGATTAAAGAAGCTCTGTCCTGGCTGAAAAATAACGTGATATCTGCAAAGGATATCCGCATTTTTTCGAATAGTCAGGCAGCTATCAAATCCCTGGAATCAGTCTCATTAAATTGAAAAACCGCCCTTGATTGCCGATCATCTCTTGTGGAGATGGCAGAGCAGTTCAACCTTCACCGATGAACTCGCCAAAATTGGAACCACTCTACCTATTCTACCGAAAAGGGTAGCATAGGTATATTAATCGCTATGTGCAAATTAATATTGAAACTGGATGCCAATAAAAGAACGACCTTAGGTGGATTGTTGGACCACCATGTCTAGCAACTAAACAGATCTGGCCAAAGCTAGATCCGAATCGCTCTAAGAGCTTGATCCTTCTAAAAAGGAAGCATCTCAACGCCATCATAGGTGTCATCACTGGACACTTCCTCATAGGCAAACACGCAAGGCGGCTTGGCGCTTTTGTAAACCATTTCTGTAGAAGCTGCATGGACTAGGAGGAAGAGGAGACAATCCTTCGCCTTCTCTGTACATGTCCAGCTCTCTCCCAGAGAAGAAAACTTCACTTAAGAGCTTTCTTCCACAATGACCTAAACGATCTAAAAAAATATAGAAGTTAACAGTCTCCTACGCTTCACCGTAAGCTCAAACTGGTTCCATTAGTAAGAGGATCATAGATCCACGTGGCATCACAATGGGCCAATAGGCCTAAGTGGGTTTGTGTTTCCAACAGCCACTCTTACCTACCTGCCTCCAAACTGATAACACTCACAGACTTAGTGATCACTGAATCTCGAAAACTACAATTCCTATGAAGCTGAAATTTTACATGGTAGTTCCTCTTATACTGTAACATAGATGTGCAATCAGGTTGGGTTTAAAAATACTGGCAATCTTCCAAAGTCAATATACCAGGGGACTTGTACGAAGTTGCAAACGATTTGACAACCTTGGCTGAAAAACTTTTCCCAGATTTAGCGAATTCATACTTAAAAAACTCATCTTGGCTGAAAGAAAGTGGGCACCTTTACTCCGGAGAATGACACTGCGGCCAATATCACTAACACGTTATTGGAAACACTACTAATCTGTAGAGTCTGTGGTGGAAGGAGAAGATGCAGTCCATTATCCAGTGAAGCACCTAAACACGCTCAATCCCCCAGGAATCAACCACATAATCTGTGTCTAAAAATTGGTGCTCCAATAATGCTTCTGCGAAATCTGGTACCAGACTGCAGATAAAATTTTTGTACAAGAAAACCTTGTAGAAGCAGCAATAACATATTTCCCCTGAGAAATCAGTTTTCATTCCACGAATTCCGTTAATTCCATGGGATTACCACTTTCAGTCTAAAAGATTCCAGTTCCCTGTCAAACTCTGATTTTCTATGATAATAAATAAATCACAAGGTCAGTCATTGAAAATGCCCGGTTTTGAACTCAGGGAGGACTGCTTCTCCCATGACGAGTTGCATGTTGCTTGCTCAAGAGTGAGCTCTCCTGGGAGTTTAACAATTATTCAGCCACAGTGTCAGCCAAAGAATGCTGTCTACAAGGAACTTTTATAGAGACGTCTACTATAACCATCATATTTGGTTTTGCAAGAGAATTTCCTTTGTCCCATTATTATTAGCAGAATTTTATAGTTTTTTAGCGTTTTTATTTTATATATTAAGATTATCAAATAATTGTATAATTGTATATATAATGGTATGCTATCAGACTGTAACTATTGTATATTATTATCATCCCTAGCGAATCACGGATATGATAAAACTCAAAAGATAAGTGAAACAATAGAATTAAATCGGTTAATCTCAATCAATAATTATCGCAATGCAGTGTATATACATAAATATTTATAAATGCAGATATAATTAGAATAATTGTCAAGTTTATTATTTGTACACATCGACATTTTTTTAACAAGCAAAAAATAGCAGCAAATATTCCAAGATCGCGAAGGGGTTGAACCTGGGGCATAGGTTGGTCGTAAAGAAGATAAAGCCAAGAAGGAGATTGATCGCATGTACGTGAAAAAGTAATAGATTGATATTTGGCGATATTGAGCTCTTTTACGCACCAAAAACTTATCATGAACGTCTTGAAGGAGCATGTAATCTTGTGTTGAGGAAATAGTTTTGGAGAATTTGGTGTCGTCGGCGTATATGAATAGGGGCAGTGTTCAATGATTCTCTCAAGATTATCTATAGTTAAGATGAAAAGGAGGGGGCTGCCTTGTCAGACATTAGAAGTGACCAACAACAGGATTGAGAGGGCTGACCTGAAGCAGACGCAATAAAAACAGTTTTCGAGACAAAAAGATATCTATTCTAAGAATATGGGATTTAAGGGGATATTTTATCAAAAATTTTAGCAACGTCAGTAGCAATAACATCGATTTCGTTGCCATTTTCTAGGACTTCGAAAACCCATGCTGACTGGGGTTATAAGAGACTTATACTGAAAATGGTTCGGTAGATGATATTGACGAATTAATAAAATGACAATGACTTTCATATGTAGGTTGGCCTGCACAGTATCAAGGTAGCGCCGATAGAGGCAGTTATAAAGCTAGGCGAATTGGAGGTAAGTTCCAAGCTAGTAGAAATAATCAGAACATGAATTGGTGCGAAGAGAAACCGCCCATAATTTGCTTTCTTTGGTTCGTAATGATCATAGTTTTCTATTATACCAAAGAGGGGAAATAGATGGTATCTTTTTGATGGGAAAAGTGGACGTAATTAAAAATAGAATTGAATATTTCAGTGTACAAAATGGAGAAAGGATCAGATAAAGAGAATAGATTGGCAAATTCAAGGGAGCACTTACTGAGATACGTAGGTTGCTACTTAAGTTTTGAGATATACATAGTAATACCGATGTAGATACGAAAATATGACGTTTTTATAGGAGACAGGTTCCGAGCGTTTTGTCATACGAGTCTTATTTGCATTTTTTCAGAGACTTGAAAAATTCAGCTCAGCCAAAAAATGGAATTAAGTCGTGGACATTTTCGTGCGACGATTTTTTATGATTTTCGTTGTGGATTAACTCAACAGCAATGTACCAATCAACTCGCTTCGACTTTTTGTGATTAAGAACCATCCCGGGTCAATGTGTTTTGCTGGTTCTCGAATTCAGCAGTGGTCGCCTTTTACTCCAGGACGAATTTCGTGGACGTTGTCCAAAATCGGTTGTTATGCCAGAAAACATCGATGCTGTGCACGCAAATTCGTCATGTGAATTATCGTGAAATTGAGGCATGCTTTGGCACTTGTTCCATTTGCATACATTTAATACTGCATTAATATTTGGCTTCGTTGGATTCTGCATAATTCGACAATCGTTCAAAAAATGGTTCATGTCGATTTGTCCAAAGGACGTCTTTAAGATCGTGACAGGCAATGAATCATGGATCTCTGCATATGAGCACGAAACTAAACAGCAGTCGACTGCAGGGCTCTTTCGGGATGAGCCAAATCCAACAAAAAGCCGTTGTTTGTCTTCTTTTCGGACACATCAAAAATAAATTGCGAAGTCAACGTTTTTCGACGCCTGAAGAAGCGGTTGATCAGTTTTGGAATTACCTCGTTCGGAATGGAAGAAGTGGGTCGAAAATTGGTTCAATCGATGTCACTGAGAACGAAGAAACATCAACCAGACGACGGGTCACGCAATTGGACCCTACAGCGAATTTACCTAAATGAAAGACTTACATATGTTTCTCCTATAAAACAGTGCATCAGTTAATGCCTCCTGACCGTCAGTCCCGTGTGAATTACTGTAAAGCCGTCCTCAATCCTCAATTACAACTAAGAGGACGATTTTGTGTCGAAAATCATCATGAGCGACGACACGCGTTTCTACTTAATCGGTTACGTCAATAAGCAAAATCTTCGTTTCTGGGGCACTGAAAATCCGCGTGTGATGCACGAAGAGCCATTGAATACACTCAAAGCCACTGTGTGGTGCGGCGTTTACGCTGGAGGAGTGATTGGGCCGTATTTTTTTGAGGACGACATCAGCAATACAGTCACTGTTTTACTAGCGAGCGCTACAGGGCTATGATAAACGACTTTTTACTGCCGGAATTGGATGAGCGGGGCTTGGTGAATATGTGGTTTCAACAAGACGGTGCAAGCGCACAGACAGCACGATCGACAATTAATATTGAGAAGGAAGCGTTTCCTGGTCGAGTAATCTCCCGTTTTGGCGATTTGGCATAGCCAGCAAGATCGCTCGATTTAACCATCCCAGACTTCTTTCTTTGGGGCTACTTGAAGTCGCGGGTTTATCCCAACAAGTCTCAGACAATCGCAGCTCTTAAGGAGAATATTCGACAGGAATGCGAACAGATGTCACTAGTGTTTTACGTAGGAACCTGCCGTGAAGGCTCAAGCCTATGGTAGGAATGTGAACAGTTATCACCGGAAATCTTGCAGAAAGTCATGGAAAATGCGATAAAACGGGCACAAATGTGTATCAACACTGGCGTCAGCCACTTGGCGGATATCATCTTTTCCACTTAACAGAAAACAATTGCAAAGGTCCAAATAAAGATTTCCATTAACCAAAATCATTCTTTTTTATTTAGTAAAAAAGTAATTCAAAAACAAAATTGGATGATTAATTTTGCGCCACCTTGTATAAGGGACAAAACCTTACTGTGGTGTTAATTGGATCAGTAGTGAAAATAAGGTATAGTTGCCTACCGATGGAGTTAGAGACGCCACTTACTTGGAATGGGCTTCAGTTTGTTAATCGATCTATGAAAAAAAAAAATTCCTTGTTTGAACTAGTTAAAAAGGATTCATCGTCCGATGAAATCCACTTTAGCTGTGACAGATTAAAGTCCCCGAAGATAAGGATATCGAAGATGCAACCGCTTTAATAGCAAGTATGTAGGATTTGATAGGTTGAGCCAGGAGAATAGGACAACACATCAAAGTATTTATGGACATATTTTGTGTCTAATTATTATTAAAATAAAGTCAAGTTTAGCTGCAGAAGAGATAGCAAAGAGAATGAGCAAGGGCTTTTGTAAATGGCGAGTAGGTCGCCTCGTTGTGTAGAATCAATTTTAGGGAGACTAGGATCATCAACCTTATTGAAGGAAATATCGTCATCTCGAAAAACATTATAAAAAGGAGGGCATAGGTCCTGGCTTTTTATGTTGCAGATCAGATTGCTTACTGATGAGATTTAGATAAACCAGCGCGTTTTTTTTTTTTTTTTTTTTTTAGAGCAGAACCCTCTTATGTTCCGGTGATGATATGTAAGAGGAAGGGTTTTCCATGGAAGATAAGAGGAAGGTGGTAGAGGTGCAGACAAGAAAGGGAAGAAGAAAATACAGGTTGAACGAATAAAAGTCTTGCAATGCCAAATTCTTTTACCCAGTTATCCTTCGTCTCGTTCATATTCAAATTTGTTTAACGTTTGTTCAGAAGTTAGATAACTAATGGTATCAATTATATTTCTATCCAAAATACCATAAAAAATATATTAAATTTATTTCGGTACAAAATATAATGATTAATTTTACTGTTTCAAATGACAAAACCCAATTCTGGACCAATTTTAGTTTTTTTTATTCAAATCTCTGAACATTCAAGACCAACGTGAACATCCACTCCAGACTACCGAGACATCGAAAAAGAAGTTGTGAAAAAAAAAACTATGATGCAATAACGAAATCTATTGGACCATAGATATTTTTGAAAATATCTATCTATATCTACAGACAAAGAGCGATTAATTACTCGTAGCTTTCACACAGATTTCACCTCTAGCAAATGTCATGGTGTATCAGCAACTGCAACCATGTTTTTCTTTCATCCAAATCCCAGTCGTGCTTAACGTCAGGTACTATCTAACAACAAATGTCCTTGTGATGTGACCCCATTTCGACCTTTGTCAGAAGATCACTTTCTTATTAAAAAAAAAACACCAAAAGCCATCACTAACACCGGCGAAGAAAAAAATCACTATTGTCGCCTGCTTTGAAAATCTTCCAACTGGTGGTTGTTCCCCTGCCTTCACTTTTTGTTTTTTGTGTAATTTTCAATTTCAAAAGAAAAAAAAATAAAATCAATTCGAAATAGCTGCGTGTTGCCAAATAATTTGCTTAAATCACAAGTGTGCTTATATTCATTCGTAAGTGTGCCCTTTCCTATCAATTTTGCAAAAGACCACTCGCTTCCCCATTTTCATGTATTCTCCACCGATTAACTCACGAGTAATGCTTATTTACTCTAGTTAATCTCTTAAAAGCTTTCGCTCCAACTCTCTTGCTTGGCAGTGGTTTCTTTGAAGACAAAAAAGCACGCAACGCAAATCAACGACGCTAAAAGCTGGTGGCGTGCCGGCATGAAATTAAAAAAAAAAAATAATAATAATTCTTGAACCTGCTCTCTCTGTAACCAACGGTCTCGTTATTAGAGAATAATTAGATATTCCCCTCGATTGTTAGATCAGTTTGAGTTTGAACCGCGTACCGTTCACTTGTTAGAGTAGAACGAAGGAACGTACAAGAAAAAAAACATCCTTTTCCCATGGAATAGGTTATACCAAATAATCGTGTATCCAGAGAATTAAAAAAAAAAAAAGAAACAGTTTTCAAGTGAAAAGAAAAAAATAAATTTGAAAATATTCATTGCAGACGACGATAAAGGAGGAGTGTATAACGAATTTAATCACAAGGAAAAGATTATTCTAACAAAGGGTGGGTACTTCCTTTTATTTTCCCCAAAAAATCCTCCCAATTGGAATTTTTAGATTTTTTTTCCAACGTGTGACTGAACTTTTTCCTTCTCCATACAAGAGTACATTTACGTACGCACATTATAGTCGTACATATGTAGATATATCGCTACTCCCTAGACTCGGTGTTGTAAAGTGCGAGAACAAAGATAACCATCATTCGATATACGAATGCATACAGAGGGAAAGCCAAAAAAACCGACAAAATGATGACGAAACCAAAGTGCGAATAGATAAATCCAATTTGGCCTAAGAATTTGCCATTTGGCCGCCGACTTCTCCACCGTCCATGTGAAGTTTTCAAAAAAAAAAAAAAGATTTGTATTGCTAGAAAACTTTGTTTTCTTTGGTCCACGTTATGCAATATTTTCGTATCGAAATTCTCCATCTGTTTGTCCAAAAATTTTGGAAAATTTTTCGCATCTTTGCGGGGATGAAAATTATTTTCAAGGTTAAGGTCAAAAAGTGGCACAATTTGATCTGCTCTGGTGGTAAACTTTTACTCCTCCAACGGTAATTGGAATTGGAAGAACTTTCTATTTTTTTTTTTTTTATTGAAAAGGTTATGTTGGTAACAATTCAGAGCCTCACCACCGAAAAAAAAAGGGCGAACTTTTGTATGAACAATTTTTAAACAGCAATTTCTGATGCAGGGTGTTTCCTCAGGGGAAAAAAATGTGACAGGTGGCAGTTTGTCTGATACAAATATCAAATTCGTAGAACGATGAGAAACCCACATATGTACAATATGTATATACGAGTACATATTGTATGTATGTCTCAGGAGGTGTTCGTTTATATTATTGACCTGCCCTTCAAATGCTTCTCTATGACAAATCGTGCTACAGAGTTTTATCAGAAATTAGTAGGAATGATATGATGACCGCCTTCATTAGTAATTGTGGTCGTAAGAATTGTTTGCGTTTCACTTCGTTTTACAACAATTAACAATTTCCAACTAAACGATTGCATAATGTGAGTTTCAGTTTGCGATTCTGCCTTTGTAGCTGAAAAGTGTTCTTTATTGCATTGCAATGCGACAATTTGAATGCATTTGTTGCGCAGTTCCACATATGCATGTATGGTATATACAATATGTCTGTTTGTTGTTTTTCTTTTTAAATGGACAGACAATAATATTTGTCTGGAAATGAATTTTCATCTTGATGCAGTCTTTTTCTCCGAAAAATCCTGTATTTCCTTGTTTTAATTTTCGAATCGAAATTTGTTTTGAATCTTGAATCTTTTTGGAAAACAGGTGTTCTTCTATTTACAAGTGAACAATATCCTTATGGAAATGTTCGACGTTATTTCAAAGATTTTATTCACGAAGAGTAATAGTTTTCTTGACTTTTTGAAGCCTCTTCGATTTTTTAGGTTTCAGATCGTACATTAAACTCACAAAAAAACACAAAAAAAAAGAGCCCGACTTTTAGGTATGCAAGCACGGCCTATTTTTTCATCTCCTGTGGGCTGAAAAATCAGTACCATTCATTGATTTACTTCTATACTCACCAGTGGAATTATTCTACAGCTTTGTAAAGCAGAAAAACATTTTATTTGTCAACATCCTTCTTTGAGTTCAATATGTTTCTCAAATTTTCTGATCCCGTAAGAGGATTGGTGGACGTCTTCAAAAATAGGCCTTTGCTTGATCGATGATTTCATTGTTGGGACTTAATCCCTTGCCGCCGAGCCATTTCCTCAGATTTGGAAACCATAAACAGTCATTGGTGCTTAAATCCTCAGAATCTGGCGGATGAGGAAGCACCTATACACTCGTGCATCAGTGATGCAAGAGCACATTCTTTTTTGCCACCTGCTGTAATTTTCTGTCATATCGTAGTTTAACCGGTCTAATGATTTGGCAAATATTCACCTTTTGAAGGTAACCGATGTGGATTATGCCGGATGAATCCCAAAAGACTGACGTCATGACCTTATTGGACGACAGACCTACTTCGGCGCCGATTTGGCTGGAAAAACCCACTCATTCGAATGTTACTTGATCTCCGGTGTGTTGTGGGGCATTCATGTTTTATCCACGTTAATGAAACGACGTAAAAAGTCATCCAGATTTCTTTTTAATAACTATAAACACTCATTCGAAGTTAATTTACATATTTTTCATTTTCGCCATAATTCGTGCGGTCGTCTGCTTTCAATGGCTGTCACACACGGAAACACAAACTTGCTCAAAATCAATTCACAGATGATAGTTGGCAGTAGCAGTGCTGCTTTTCAAGCTGTAATGCTTGGGGGAAAAGGGTCACGGACCTATTGATCCACCCTCTTGAGGGTCATTCTATGTATTCTCGGTATTGGAAAACAAAGTTTGAAATAATTTTTATTTTTCAACACAATCCTTCCTGACCTTTAACACACGCATTACATCGGGAAATTCACTTGTCAATATCGTCTAATAATATATCCTTCTCCTCGCAAAAGAAACCACGCCCGCTCGAGAGCTTCCTTTTCGAAAATCCGAAGGTCCTTTGAAGTCACTTGTAGACAGTTTCGCATGTTATTTTTTAAATTGCTAACCTCTGCTAACTATGCTGCGTTTATAGTTTCACCACCTATTTTTGTGTATTCGATCACAACAGAGTGGTCATTATTTGTCAAGCCGACGTCGTAACTTGAAATTTTTAAAGGCGCCTGTACTTTCCTTATGTTACTGCATGGACACTTGCTGTGATGGACCCATGTTTCATCTCCCGTATCAATTCGGATGAAAATGTTCGAAGAATCTTCACCACAGACTTCCAAAAGCTGTCTGCAACACTGGACTTTTTTCTGCATTGTCGTGTCAATCATTATGGTTGTCTTTCACATAGTATTACTAGCAAAGTAATCATCACAATTGTACGGGTTTTTTTTTAATAAATAATAAAACTACTGCAATCATTTATTATACGAGTATACTCCAATACATCAAAGTCCCCTCGTAAACATACACGAATGACGAAATACCAGAGCCAAGTATTAGGAATCCTTGGCCGCTGGCAATCGATTGACGATTAACTCTGAACCGATGTCATTCTCTTATCACAAAGGACGTATGGGACAATAAAAAGCGTCTAATTTTAGATCTTGACTTTGTGGAAATTCACATCAGTTACTAACTGTCAGCAAGTTTCCACTGCTCTCTTGAATCTGTACTAGAAGATCGATCTTTCTAATCAGCTTGATACTATGGTGCAGGTGATATTTTTCACTGACATCTTGATCTTTCATTATTGGTCCAGCCCTTGGAAACCATGTTTTCTGAGAGTGCTCAGCAGTAGTTAAGGCCGGCCATTCTTTTTTTTTTTCTTTAAAAAAAAAAAAAACTATATAAGTTAATAAAAATCTTACAATAAATACTGGACTACTATTAATTATGGAGATGTAATGATTCCCGTTTTAAAAAGTATTCTTTTGAGAAAAATGCGCTAGAAGCTTAAGATGGAAATGAGCGGTGCAAGGGAGTTACAATATCCCGCACAATATAATTTTTTTCAATTATTCAAAGAAATGTATCTGAAAAGCTATAGATTAGTCTAAGAGACTATCAGAACCGACGGTCTGTAATTATGGATGTTTCCTTTTTCCTTTTACTGGTAGACCTTCTAATAGGGATAGTATTATTCATAAATACTCTTACACCAGAAGAACGCTTGCGTCTCATTTAAACTCATGTTGAAAATCGGTCTTTAATTCTGGAAAAGCATAGAATCTGACGTGAACTGTTCTATCCTCATTATCCACATACACTACACGATGAATAGCCAACAACGTTCCAACGTAATGTGCATTCAGAAGAAACTGTAGAAACTGGGGGTGAATATGTAGCGAAAGATCCGGAAATGTCAATTCGGCATTGATTGCAATAGTTTGGCCTTTTTCCGTCCAATTCTTTCAAAATTTTTGCAATTCGTCCATATAAGATCCAGCGGGTTTAGCCAAGAAACCATTGCTTTCTACAGAAGGACCCTCATTTTTACAGAAAAAAATTGCGACTAGGTTTATTTTTTCCTCAACGGGTTTGTGAACAAGCGAAATTGCTGGAACTCTCGTTCCATATACGTTCAATGGCCAATGTTATCGTGATCAGTAATTATTGTATCTTCGAAATTAAGGACAATATTGATTCCCCAATATGTGGTTCCAACAGGATTGCGCTACATGAAAGATTGTGCGATTTGATTTTATGCTGATAAATCGCGAACTATTCAGTCTTTGGAAGCCAATATTCAGCGCCTTATTGGTGAGATAAGGTTCCAAATGCTGGAGAGACCGACAAGATGGGCTTCGTCAGAAATAGCCCAGAAAGTCTTGTTCAAAACATAAAGTCATGAACCATTCTTCATAATGAATAAAGATTTTTGAAAAAAAGCAGCAGTGATAACTCACACTGAACATAAGACCACTGATTTTTGGCCTGCCAATCAGTCCCGTCTTTATTGAACTGTTTGTCATTGGAAAAGACATCTGAAGTAGTCGAAGAACCGCTTCTAGGGGTCAAAGATAGCTAGTAAAAGGAAACCCCAACCTCAACTGAAGGAAACTCTTTCAGAGCGACGCAAATATGAGAGGCTTGTTCGTTGATGCATAGGTTCACCGTGGACGTGGTTAATTGGTAACAAAGTACACGGCAGATAGCTTATAGATTTCCTTAACGACTGACAAGTTCAAGAATACACAAACTGAATATTACCATAGTTTCTAGTAAACAGATATCAGTGAAATAAACCAAACACTTAAATAAGTCTCCTGTTTGAAACTGAACCAGCTCGTTCCAAACAAATCGAAAGACAATGCACATAAACAACAAACGTGCCATTAATTCGTAGAGTCATGTATGTTACACTCTTGAATATTGTGACCACAAATCAAATGAACCACAAAAGATTTGTACGATTATGAGAAACTAAAAAAAAAAAATAAAAATTATATTTTAGTGAACTAGTCTCACTCATATCTATGTTATATGTACACATAACGTTATCGAGTCTTCAAATCAAACTACTTACCTTGAATCAGTCTTTTGGGTAACACATTAAGAAAAAAAAAAAAAAACCAACATTAACTATTGTATTAATTAAAACCGAAGGTATTTACCAACGTAAATTTTCAAGGGTATAAACTACCGATACGTTTAGTGACTTACTTGCATAAGTTCGTAAGGGTAATTCGATTTGACCCCATTTAATTTAAATTTCCGGGTGCATTGCTAAGCGATTTGAGGTAGTGGACGCAACTTGCACTACAAAGTTGACCTTCGACGCCATATTTGAATATTAAAACCCTGCCGGTTATTTTAAAACTTACGAATGACGTTAATTCTGTAAGCAGCGTTATTCTTAAAAAGTCAGTGCACACGATAAACCGTTGAATTCAGTCGACGGATTTTGGATTTTTTTTCTACATATTTTTATTTGATTTTCCCTTAGAACAAAAATTAGCATTTCAGTTGACTGACCGGATATTTTTTGTAAAATTGTTTAAAACCACTTTAAAATGATAGGATTACTTATGTGTGAACATTTGAAAATTGGGTAAATAGAGAGTTGGTTTATTTTTTTTTTATTGAGTAGTGTTATACTTTTATTTTATATACAGAAAATATCTCAGTTGAGGAAATCCAATCGAATAAGTGCTTATAAATGGAAACTATCGCTATCCAAAGTACTGTGCTGTAAATTTATAAATACATTCTGTTTTTAAATATTAAGATATTGGAAATACCTGAGCCTTTTGTAATAAAAATTCAGATCCTTTTTTTATATTCAAAATTAATTTTATTGAACCAAATATTGTCCATTTTGTACAAACACCTTCTGGTATTTTTCGGCTATTCTATCAATCTAGAAATTCTGGGATTTATTGTTGGCAAACTGAGTCACGTTATTTGCAGATTGCCATTTTGAAGTCAATTTTATGCCATCAAGAGAGTCAACAAATAATAATCTAATGATGCCATGTCAAGTCGATGCATCAAAACCTCCCAGCCAAGACCTTTCAATTCTTGTTGAGTCAGAAAAATGGGTGCGGTGTAGCGTTGTCATGATGAAACACAACACGTTTCCTATTGATCAATTCCAGGCTCTTTCTTTGAATTGCATTAATTGATGGCAGAAGGCATTCGAATTAATTGTTTGAACAGGCGGTAGTAGCCCATGCCGGATGATACCCTTCCGATCCCACCAAACACACAGCATCACCTTCCTTGCCTGGCCTTGCTACCGTTTACGAAGTTTCCATCTTTTTTCGACCAAGACCACTTTCGCATAAAATTGTCGTATGTGACCCATTTTTCATCAGCTAACATTCTCTTTAAAAATGGCACGATTTCGTTCCGTTTCCACAGCGATTCCGTGTTGAAATTCGGTCATCGACCTTCTTTTTGTAACCAGTTTGTTACAAACGGCATACAACTGTTTTGCGTTCGATTTTAGACTCCTTAGCGATATTATGACTTCTTCTGTGCCGGCCCTACTCAACACTTTCCATGACTTCATCGACATTTTTAGTGATAGGCTGATCAGAGCGATGTGTGTCTTTCACATCAAAATTTCCAGAATGAAAACGAACGAACCATCTCTTGGCAGTAGTTTTCGATAGAGTACATTCACCATAAACAGCACGAATCTTCTCACATGCCTGCGGCGCATTCTTCGCTTTATCGTAGTAAAATTGTAAAATATACCGAATTCTCGCTCTCATATAAATTTTCATGCGACGCGTCGATCCCAATAAAATTGATCATAAACGATCAGCTGAACTGACAACTGTCAAAAAAAATAAGAAGTGAGTTGACAGATGCATTTAACCGTTTTAAAGTTATTATACACACTTCTCCCAGCGATGCTCCTATCTCTATAACCCGTCCAAATAGGTGATTGCCTCCTCATTTGACGAAAATCTCTGTCCTCCGAGCGCAGTTTTTAAATGAGGGAACAAAAAGAAGTCGCTTGGGGCTAGATCTGGTGAATAAGGCGGATGGTCAAGCAGTTCAAACCGTAATTCATGGATTTTCACCAAGGCAACCGCTGAGGTGTGAGACGGCGCGTTGTCTTCTTTTTCTGCAAATGTGGCCATTTTTCCGCAATTTCAGCTTGCCAAGTAATGATGCGTAGTATGCTCCTGTAATGGTTTTTCCTTTTTGAAGATATTTGATTAAGATAACTCCTTTACTATCCCAAAAAACAGTCGCCATCACTTTCCCAGCCGAAAAAACAGTTTTTGCTTTTTTTGGAGCCGGCTCGCCCTTTGCAGTCCACTGTTTTGACTGAATTTTTGTTTCGGGCGTATAATGGTGTATCCAAGTTTCATCTACAGTAATTAATCGGCGCCAAAACTCGGATTTATTGCGCCTAAACTGCGCCAACAGAGCGTCGAAAATGTTCATTCGAACACGTTTTTGGCCTAACGTAAGCAAACGCGCGGACACCCTTCTCATACCTAAATCTTAAAATTTAATATGTAACAAACACGTTCTTTGGACATTTTCATAGCCTCTACTATCTCTCTCAATTTAATTCGGCGGTCGTCTAACACCATTTGGTGAACTTTAGCAATGTTATCGTCAGTGGTTGCAGTTTTTGGACGTCCCGAATGTTCATTATCTCCCAAGCTCTTACGGCCACGTTTAAAATCAGCTGCCCAAAATTTCACTGTGGTAAATGATGGTGCAGGGTCCCCATACATAGAGTCCAACTCATTTCTGATTTGCGTAGGCGTATTGCCTTTCAAAAACAAACGACTCAACTAAAAACTGCGCGTCCAAAATGACTGAAACTTCGGTAAGTAACTGTCAAAAGATGCACAACTAGCATTCATTTGCTTTTATTGACGATTGCGGCTATCTTTACGTTGCGGTCGGATGTACCCTCGTATGGGTACTCAAAATCAAGGAAACAGAAAAAGGACCTATATTTTTCCTTTTAGGAACAATTGTACAAATTGTGTTATGCTGGTGATCCATAAAAAAAATTCTATTTTGGCTGCGGAATACACAGCGACCCAAGGACATGCAGTTGTAGCATGTATTTATCTTTCCCAAGTCGTGCATAGCACATTATAAAGATACTATGATATGCATTAAGGGGTGTAAAGCCTGCAAAATACACACCCCCTTGATATTATATTGAGTAGCTCACAGTGCTGATTACTTAAGGAACATTGATGAAGATCTGTCCGGAAGAATGTTTTTTTTATTGTATTTTGCATGCTATCATCGTTTTGAAAACTATCTATGTGGCATATCCCACTCAGCGCAACCGGTGATTTTTAATACGCTTGACTATATGTTACATATATGTCGGTGGCGATTATATGAAGGGGGCCATAAATCTTTTGTCTCTCGAGGGTTATTAGTGCTTTCTTAACACCCTGTAATATCACTCAGAATTCTGCGCCATACGTTAGAACATTGATGACAGAAGCCATATAGAGTGTCAGTTTCCTTTGTCAAGAAAGGGGTCCCCTTTTCTCATATAATTGTTCTTAATAATATTTGTATCAAGATAGACATAGTCTTGCAGTATTCAAAAGCAATGGCATATTGTCCAAGATGTCCAAGTATTTTTGCTTGATTTCAGCAAGTACTTGCACATTTTACATTGTAGGCCACGATAGCTTCGTCTTATTTTTCAGAGAGTGCCGAACAATGCCATCGACGTATCCTAATAGATTGACACTTTTATAAATTGAATGTACAATAGTACCAGCGTGACTTGGCTGGGAGGTATTCTTCCCAATTCAGAATGGTGGTGGTGTTCAGCGTCGTCATTTTACTGGGATACCAAATTCAGAGAATTCGTAAGAAGGTTGTACAGATCGTCAGATCATCCTTTCTATGGATTTTCCAGAACACCTAATTCAAGATACGTAGTAACATCTTACTTTCGGTTATAAATAATTCAGTTGGCAAGCCATCGGCTTCAGCTTCTTTTTTTTTAGCAGCACTGTTGTTGTTAGCACTTCGTCATAGTCAGCAACTGACGTTTCGGTCTCATCGCCGTCGTCTACAGACTATTGCAGAACTACTGCCGTTGTTCAGATCAATGGTTCCTCTATAATTAAAACATTCCCTATACTTCTGTCACAAGATTTCCGGGTTCACTCATACAGAAACTCAATAACTGCTATTGAGCTGCCTAACCATCTCAAGCGACTCGTACTTGTGTTTTCCAGCCTTTCTCTTTCTGCGCCTGAAAAGATACATTTAAACGTACTCTACCTCTTTTCACGGTTTCATCCATTCGCAGCTCGCATTGCCATCACCTGCTTCTTTCTGCATAGTGGGGTCGGGATATTCTTGGTCGTACCAATAGTTTTTCTGCTGACGGTGGTAACCAATCACCTATTCCACTGTACTGTGAAAGTTAAGAAGCGAAGTTTCTGTATATTTCGACGCTGGTTTTGATGCTGCAAATTATAATACTATCTTACTCCGGGGGTCATCATAGAGGCTGAACTTTCCAACGAAAGATTCGTTCCTTACTCACCGTGGCAGGAACAACGGTCATATCGATGTTTTAGCCGTACGAAGAATCACTATTTGACCTCATTTCCTTTTTCATCACAAAGGTATATATGCATATGTACATCAAGCTTATTTTAAAGAAGAAGCCAGACCTTTTTTCATGGATGTGAACCTGAAGATAAAGTATCGGTCTCTCTAAATGCAAATTCTACTCTGAATTATTACTTCGTGGCAAAGAAGCTGAAGAAGATGTCGCAGGTCAAGGCATTATTATGGCGACTTTGACCCTGAAGAATCATAAAACAGTCGCTGGACACATTTGTTCACTACATACTGATGTCCGTATTAAAAAAAACTATTAAAACCTATTAAAAAACTCTTGGAGGGTATGTTTCAGTTTAGATTAAGAAAGAACAAAGAAAAAGTTGTGCAATTACCAAATTGAAAGCACTCAGACACTTTACCCTGTATCTGGCACCTAGGTCTCTCAATGAATCAAAGACACGCAAAAAAAATTGCATCTATTCGGAAGCGAAACCATAAAATCTTTTTAATATTGTGCTATGAAAATCTCTTTTTTTATTTTTTGTTTTTAAAGAAAAAGTGACAGGCCTTAAATTAATGGGTTGACCTCTTATATCATAAAATAGATGTCTTGTCAAATGGTCAGGGATTAGAAATTATTTTGCCTATATCGTGCAATATAATCGTGTTTTGAATCGACCACCATTAAAGTAAAAGATCTTCAATTAAATAAATAATATGGCCATGCCGTCTGGTCAAAGGCTTTTTGTCTTGACCTTTTTTTTTAATCAACAAGTTTTGTTTAACTTTTTTCATAAGCTCACCAGCTTTCTATTTGAGATCCCTTACTTGCAGATTAGTGGGATTTATAACTACGTAAGTCGCTCATACGTACGTTAGCTCTGTTAATATTGTTCAAATCGCTGAGCAATCCTTATATGAAGCCGGGCCGATTGAATATAAAGTTCACAGCTTTGGCAAATCATTTGATGAAGCTATATTTGGCTTTGAAGCATGGCTCCTATATTAAACTAAATTCCCCTTAATGTGTTTAGGAAGTTAGTTGCTTTTAGTTTCGCATGTATTTTATATACCTTCATAGCAGCGGACCTGAGCGCTTTGATGTTTTGGAAAAACGAGCTCTTCGGTGATGAAGAACCTGACAGAATGACTTGGCTTTATGGTGTTGATCCTTCGTTACCTTGATCTTTAACTTCTATACAGCTCGTACTTATTTGAAATTAAATAATGAACAGAGCACCTAGTACAGCTCCTTGGGGTGTGCCAAGATAAGGCTTTAGCTAATCAAAGAACCATGTCATTTATTACTCTGTTACTTAGGATCTAGTAAATTAATTTATCGAAATCCGTGAACCAAATGCCTGAGCTTCTTAAGATTGCGGACATAAGGTCATCAAACAGTGGGTGTTCTAATTTATTCGTTTGTCAAGTGGTGCCGCTGGGCGAATTTGCAGAAGATTCATAATATGTAGTTAACGGTCTAACATCTACAGGCCGGCGTTTCGTAGTTCTCTTTTTTTTTTAAGTACCAGCCTACAGTCCTGCCTAAATTCAGAATACCTTTTCAACTCCCAATTGTATCAGAAAATAAACAGACAGATGTACAGTGGCATTGCTTAGTTCAATACAAGTTCAGAATCATTAAATTTTGTCATCAAGAGTCCTAATGAATAATTGCTATTTGCAAACGAAAACGAACCGCAGATGGCATTCCGCCAGTAAAATTGAAACAAAAAAAGCTAGTGCTATAAAAATAATCAATTTGAAGTGTAACTAACTATAGCCATCTTACTATTTTCGATGATTCGAAAGAAGATTTATTGTCAGCTCATGAGTAGAAAATATTAGGTACATGAGATGTGAAGATGCAAGTGGCTACTTTAAAGCTGGCTTCATAAGAACTTCGACTTCGACATTTTGTAAAGCTGTTCATAGAATTAACATTCCAAGTTGGGCATTGTTTAAATTAGATTTTGTTGATACTCGTGCTTGTATTTTATTTAAATTTGCACCACTGTCGGTCGGTCCAATTTTTGAAATTTTTGACCACTTTTTCGAGCATCTGGGGATGTATATGTATTTGCAATAATTCCCCGTATATTGTCCAAGTAAACAGGCGGTTTCACATCTTGTTCAAATGAGTGATTATTAGGTCCATAAAGTTTACAAAGTGCTCGATAAGTTTATGTAACTGGACACTGAGTTCGGAAATAATATTCTACGATTTCGCAACATTGCCTAGGTATAAATCTATCATTGAGACTTAATTTGGCAATAATCCCTATCGAAAACTCGGCACCTCTTGAATATGGACTGGCGTCATCAGCCCAAAATACAAACGAAACAATGACTTTTTCGAGATGCATTGGACGCCCTTGAATCTCATGTGGATTGGAATTGTCCCAAATCCGTTCATACAGAAGTGGTTGTCTATGGTCGTTTTACCTTCAGCTCCTGGTCAGTTGAATTTTGTACGGGTGTAGGCTCAAGTCACGACGCAAAATTCGCCAAGTTGTGGTCTGCAAAAGGCCGAGTTCTGGTGAGCGACGCGACGGACAGCGACGACGATTTCGGCAGATCTTGGGTTTCGTCGACGTTGGTTTATCGTTTACTGAACCAGTAGACTCAAATTTATCCACGACACTGCGAATCGCCCTCTCGATAGAGCGATTATGGCGACCGTAAAATGGGCGAAGCGCACGGAACGTTGCGCGAACAGAACACCCATTTGGATGAAACAATTTTATCATTTACACGTGTTGTTGAATCACCGTCCATGGTGATTTGGCAAAATAGAAATGAAAGATTTGACATGAATAAATGACAGCAATTTGACAGATGTAACTTCAACAGTATGGCCGCTGTTAACTGTCAAAATTCGGAGGTCCCTATTGGAAGACCCTGTACATTCCTTGAACTCATTGCTTACCTCGAAATCTTTAATTTGCGTAAACGCGATAAGTTCTCTTTTGCAGAAAGATCAAGGCTTGGTGGTGGTGGTCACTGCATTATATTTCTGTCTTCCTGAGTTCAGTACTCAGTTACAATATTGTAATGTTTGGAGCAACAAATCTCCACTAATACCCATGGGACATGTACCCTCCGGAATAATTACTCCTTTATAATATTATTTTAGGTAAACTGAACCTGTTACTCGTACGTTCCCCTCCAAGACTACTAATTGGCCCACTTTAAATGAAAACAGACATTCGCATAGGATTATACGAATTTGCACAGATTTTAGAGAAAGTTTGGCACACTTATGTTATAAGGGAGTGCCTCACCATTTTTACTCCAAACGTAACCTGTGCCAAAAGGAGATATCTTCCGAATCCTGAACTCGTCCGTCCAAAGAAATTCGTCCCATAAATTTTAGTATTGTAAGGTATGCTGTTGATAGAACTTTCTTATGCTGACCTTTGTGTTTATTCGGCGGGCGACACGACTACATTATCCATTTTCATGTAGACACTTGCGTATCGTGTCCTTTCCTTAAGTCATTCATTCGATAACAATGTAAAGGGTATTTTTTTTTTAGAGGTTTGGTTTTTAAACAGGCAACACTGTTTCTATAGATTGTCAATTTGGCAGTTGAAAGTTGATTTGTAGTTAGTACGTTTTACCATTTTACGATGAATAGATTAACGCGAGAACAACGCGTGCAAATTGTGCAAACTTGGAAAACCATGTTTCGGTTCCCAAACTTATCGTGCGCTACGTCCATTTTACGGTCGACATATCATCCATCTGAGCAAGTTATTCAGAATACGATGCATCGTTTTCGCACCATATACACTCTAGTGGATACTACGCATCCCCAAAGACGACAAACAGTGCGAACAGAAGAAGTTTTGTCGTTGTGGAGCGCAGTGTTGAGGAGAATCCGACTAAGTCGATTCGCCATCGTGCACAGCAATTATGCCTATCCACTTGGGGGGCCGTGGCTCCAGTGGTAGTGGACTGACTTCCAAATAGCAAGCTTCGGTATTCGAATCCCAGCCTCGGCCGAAAGATATATCATACATTTTTTCAGTTAACGAAAATCAAGTAAGACGAGTAGTTAACTAGAAATCAACATCAAGCCAACTTCCACTAAGAATTTAGTCTCCCCATTAAATGTTGAATGCCACCCATGGAGCTAAATAACCACTGAGCCCAAACATCTTTCTTTCTTGAGTGTTGAGTTAAAAAAAACTTTGTGGAAGATTTTACGGAAAGATCTTGGTTTAAAAGCTTATAAGATCCAGCTTGTGCAAGAGTTGAAACCGCGTGACCATTATACCCGTTGTAGGTTCGGTGAATGGGCTGACAACATGATCCAGCTTGATGCTCATTTTCAACGCAAAATTTTGTTCTCCGATGAGGCTCATTTTTGGTTAAATGGATATGTAGACAAGCAAACTTGCCGAATTTGAAGTGGAGAAAACCCAGAAGCCTCTGTCGAGACGCCCTTAAAACTCACTGTTTGGTGTGCTTTATAGGCTGGTGGAATCATCGGCCCATAATGTTACCGTCAATGGAGATCGCTATAGAAACATGATTTCTGACTTCTTCGTTTCTCAGTTGAATGGCATTGACATGACAGAGCTTTGGTTTCAACAAGATGGTGCAACATGACACACGGCGCGCGACACCATCAATTTACGAGTATTGCGGGAAACATTTGCTAAGTGCATAATTTCGCGTAATGGACTTGTGAACTCTACGATCATGTGATCTCACACGTTTAGATTACTTTCTTTAGGGGTATATGAAGTCACTAGTCTATACCGATAAACCAGAGATGTTGGACGATTTGGAAGTCAACATTCGCCCTGTTGTTGCTGATATACGGCTCCACTTGCTCGATAAAATTGCCGAAAATTGGACTTCAAAATTGGACTTCAAAATTGCACTTCATTCGAGCTAGCCATGGAGCACATGTGCCCAATATCATATTTAAGCACTAATGGCATAAAATTATCTATTAATTAAAGCTAATATCATAAACATTAACATTAGCTTCAAGGGTTTTATTTCATATTGAATTTGTATAACTTTAAAAAAAAACACCCTTTACGATACAATATATCTTATATTCTCGAATCAAAAATTTCTTGAAGTACAGTTGCGATTTCATTTCCGCAATCAATCACCGAATCAATTTATTTACATAAATTTTCTTTTGTAGTCTTTTAAAATTAGTTTTATTAGACCTGCCACAAACAAAAGTTGCGCTTGATCAACAGACTTTTTTTCTTATAAGTCAGCCACTCACAATTCGAAATATGTATCTATCATCGGAGCATCAAATAATCTTGAACCCTCTTCCGACCACTCTATTTCCACTGGTAATTTACTTTAATTTTGTCGGGTCACAAATAAACCGTTTTAGATTATAGATTCTTTTTAAATTTTGAATAAATTAAGTTGTGGAAAAAAAAATAGATACGGCAAATATTTATCGAGTTCACTGACTCATTAGCCGACTTCCTGAAGCCGGCTTTTATAGATATTATTTATTTTTTGTTTACTTTATGAAGTGGTCAATAACCGTAAAGATAGTCAAGAGTATTCGTAGTAGTTTGTAGTTTGTTATCAGATTGTGGGAGTTTTTCACACTTCAAAATTGTTGTTAAATTATAATTCGTTACTGCCGATTGATTGATGAATGGGCAGTGTTTGTCTTTTTATCTTCATCTGAAAAAAACACGCAGTTTATGTGCCACCATTTGTAGGTTGTCTGGTGACACCTTATACCGGCTAAAGCCAGACGTGGATTAGTAAGAGAAATTGGAAAGACCAATCGTCTATGAAAGTGAAATCACAAATATTAAAATTTAATATATTTATATGGCTGGCACCTACTAACCTTGGTAACTTCATTCGCACGCTCTAACCATAAATTCATAATATTATTCATAATGTTACTATGGCTATTAGATGATATTGCGTAAACCTAAGCAATAATATAATCATATAATATGCGAGAACATAGCCACAGATAGTTATGTGTTGGTAATCGTTTGCCAGCATTTTGTTCTAACCAGATCGGCTTTGGAATTAGTGGAATCCACTTTCGAATGCGATGAAAAATCTCAGCTAATGGTGTCATATTCAGCTCCCCTATTTTTGTTCTAATTATTCCTTTATACAATAATTCCTGACTGCTAATTACCGCAATTACGAGTATTTGAATGCATGAAATTCGAATCCAAAGCCATCCCTAGTAAAATAGTATTCATCTGGTTAAAATTTTACTGGCGTAGAGAACGCTTAAAAGTGTGCCATTGTTTGACGTAGGACGTGGCCGGTGGGACGCCCGAGTATCCCGGAATCTCGTAGAGTAATGTCCCGTACCACTTTTGAATTTACAGATCTGATCGCTGCTTGACTGTCTATGTATATTACAATATCTGACGCCGGTGTTGGATTCAGGCTGATCCTAAAAGGGAGACTTCGGTTTAGAAAACACCACGTGGATAAATTGAAGGAGGAGACCACCACGTTAAAGCCTTCGGTTGTCAAAGAGTCGTCTATGAAGTTGCAAGTTGACTTTCTGAGAAAGATTTCACGTTGTCTTCATTCGTTCCTTTCTGAAATCACCTGACTGATGTCCGGGTTGATCTGAAATTTTGAGGTATATTGCTAAAGTGCAGCCAGGTACGTGTGTGTTCATAAGCATATCCAAAGATTCTTACTCCGTTGAACTCACTATAATCAAAGGGGTCATAGCCGCTTGTGCTAGCGATCCCAGGATTTACGTTGGGTCCTGTGGTTGCGGTCATATCGTTACCCTGGCTTTTTCCAATAAAAGGTCTCATTTTCAAGACATATCTTTTCCTGAAATGAGTTGCCATTAATAATACCAGCCAAATTACGACATCTGTAGCAAACCCAAGCTCCTTTGATAAAATTGTTAATCACATTTTCACGGATTTGCACTCTATTTCATTATTAACAGTACGGATGTTGACATTGAAGGTTTCAATGCTGTGGCTCAAGTGGTAGTGTATTGGCTTCCCAATCGGACGGCTCGGGGTTCAATACCAGCCGTGGCCGAGGGTCGTTTTTTCAGGCAACTAAAATCTCGTAAGATGAATGGTTGCCTAAATACATCATCAAGTCAATTTACACTAAAAATTTAATCTCCCCATTAAATGTTGGATGCCACCCATGGAGCGAAATAACCACTGAGCCCAAACATCTTTCTTTCTCTTTCTGTCCCATTTTCCGAAAAACTTAACACATGCTTTGGCATCATAAGTGTAATCATACCCACTTGAGTGTTAAGTTTAAAAAAATGACTGGGTAGAGTTAGCATAAGCCTACTCCTTCATATGGCCGCAGCGAAAAATAGAACCAATTTTGATTACCATTGCGAGAAATGACTTTTCTCTCTAAAGAGAACCTGTTTCGGCGCTTATGTGGCATGAAACGCCGTCTTACTGGAAATAAACATCGCCACATTCTTGTCTTGAAATTCCCGTTCCAAAAAATTATTAATCATAGGTCGGTAGCGGAATCCATTCAGGAAAAAGTAAGGCCCAATGATACCTCCCGCTTAAAAACCGCACCAAACAGTAATACTTTGTGGATATAGGAGCTTCTAAACAATCACTCTTACTACATACGAGTACTTAGCCCTATATATAGCAATTCTGCGTATTAACAGATCCTTGAAAATGGAAACGTTCCTCATCGTTAAAAAGTTACGACGCTGGCAATGGTCGGCAAACAAGTTCATGGCCCAAATCCGTATACAAAATTTGGTAGATCTTTGTTTGTGATATATGTCCTGGGTATTCGGTCACACACTTCAAGCCACAGAAGAAAATTTTCCCAGTTGTTTTGCGTGACAGCGGGCATGCGTTCAGTTCTTCATAACACTAACTCCTCCCAATAGCTCAATTTTCTGAATCAATTTAACAATTACTGGATGAGAAGCTGCCTCACGTCGACCGAGGAAACTTTTAATTTTCGGAATTGCTTAGGCGATGATCAGTTGAAGTCACTATATCCATATAAACGGCCAGGGGCTCTGTACAAATATGGTATTCTTTCTGTAGCTACTCTATT
This sequence comes from Volucella zonaria, assembly GCA_963966105.1. Lineage (NCBI taxonomy): Eukaryota > Metazoa > Arthropoda > Insecta > Diptera > Syrphidae > Volucella > Volucella zonaria. The sequence goes on along the minus strand of OZ014530.1, from coordinate 312,638,765 downwards.
CCTCAAGAAAGTATTGTACAAAGTCACCAAATCCTTGAAACCAGATTTCAACATGCTCGTAACCCTCGAAACCCTCTGCTAACGGGTGATCGTATAGCAATGATAATTTTTCCAATTGTCACGTTTCAGCAGCTGTCAAAGTTACCAGTGAAATCCAGCTGTCAAAATATTCAGTGAGCCTTGCCATTTCATCATGCATCGTTTCACGCGAACGTGAGGAAATTCTTAAAAAAAATTTCGAAATTCCGGGACAGTTGTAAATACGCAACGTGAATTCCGTCGTGAGGTTGGTCGTCATCATGGCTTCAGAGAGCAGGCAGTTCGTCGCACAGTGGAAAAGTTTGAGCGTGAGTACCCTTTTCAGCCACCAACCAGACAGACATTGGTGTGAAATTAAGAAAACCAGTATCGACAGAAATGTCGATTCGGCATCGATCAGCTGAGTTGGGCATCGCTAGAAAGTCGACCCGGTTTATTTTGCGGTTGGATTTGAGCCTACATTCGCATAAGATTGCACTGACGCAAGAATTGAAGCCGGACGACCATAGACAACACCATAAGTTCGCTAGTTGGGCGCTGGGAATGTGAGCCCAATATCCGGATTTTGATCAAAAAATCATCTTCTCGGACGAGGCGCATTTTTAGCTCAGCGGCTAGGTCAACAAGCAAAATTACTATTATTGGAGTGAACATAATCCACAAGTGCTCGGCCAAGCATCCGTTGAGCCACAAACATTGATTGTATGGTACGGTTTATGTCATGGCGGCATCATCGGAACTTATTTCTTTCGAAATGAGGAAGTAGACACCGTTAGCTAGCGTCAAGGTCTCAGGTATAGGGCGATGTTAACCGACTTTCTGTGGTCAGAGCTCAACAACATCGATATATGACGAGCTAGCGTTCCAACAAGACGGCGCTACAAGTTGTGAAGGAGAAATTTGGCGGCTGGGTCATCTCACTACGAGCATTCATCAATTGGCCGTCGCGATCATGCGATTTGACAACACTCGATATTTTCTCTGGGGCTACATCTAGTCCTTAGTCTACGCTTTAGATGAGCTCGACGCCAACATTCGACACGCTATTGCCGGAATAACGTTGCACATAATGGACCGAATATCATCGACACTTTGCTACACGGACAGTGGCGTCAGCGTCAGTTAGCGACTAAAAGGGTACGTGAGAAACGAATGAAATGCTTTATACACTCTTTGAACTTGGAATTTTTTTCCTTTTGTTGCAGTCTGAACACGTTTTTTACTAATTTAATTTAATTTTACCTGTTCCCGTATTGTTAATATATTTTATGCATACACACGTACCAAATTCTTTTTAATTCAAAGTATTATAGAAGCCGGTCAAGTCTGTACGAGTAGTCACTGCATAAAATGACAGCCAAACAGAAAGAATGTCACGGAACCCTAAAAGCCTACAAGGCGTCATAACAATAGTGACAAATAAAATGACATTTGCAAAAACTAGTATTTGCCGCCGGCACAAACTTGTAGATCCATAAATGATATCTTCCTGTCACTGCAAATGAGCAAGTAGGTCTACTATATTATATGATACATACGACGACAAATCTCTACAAATGACAACATTAAGAGAGACTTTATCTTAATATTCCAATCACATGCAACACCCAATTTAAGTTAGTCACTTGTCATACCATATCCACCCATGATCTGCTGACTCTGGATTGAATCATGATTTGATTGTCTATATTGCCGCCTGTTGGAGAGTAATTTGCAATGCAAGCAAATGAGATTCAATTAACCAAATGCATCATTACATCTCATTATTGATGTTGATTTCATTATTCTCCGTTCTCCATTGTTCTGTGTTCAGTGTTCAGTGTTCAGTTTCATTAGTCACATTTTCGTGAACTTCAATTTGGCGCTGGTGAATTGCGATTACTGTTGTACGAACAGTCGAATTCAGAGACGAACGGTGCAAAATTATGTCCACGTAGCTAGAGCGTGCTAGAAAATAGAAATGCATCAGCTGTTTTTTCTTGACTCTTTCGCGCGCTCTTACGCTGCGAACACACCACGTAGTACGTAGCACATTAGCTGTGACTACCTCTGTTTCTCAGCTTCTACATGGCCTGATGTTTTTATTTTGTTTTGTTTTTTTCTTTTTTTTTTTATTATCATGTTATAATTCCCACATCGTATGATGTGTTCCCGTCCCACTCTTATACGCTGGAGAGAGCGGTTGTGGCTTGGTTATGCGAAATGCGAAATGCGATGCCATGCCGGCATAGTCAGAGGTAGACCACCGCCAGCGCACACGCGCGATTTTGTGTTGGATGATGTGATTCAGTTCAGAGTCGGTGGCTTTAGCTTTTTTTACGGTTTTATAAGAGAATCGGGCTTTAGATACAGCTTTTATGGTATCAGCTGTTATTACGTGTAGTGTAGGCTCTTTCGTTTAGAGGTTGTCTCGGTTTATTTTGTTTTTGTATGGAACTGGGTGAGATAACAAATATTCTGGAACTCTTTATCCACTGGGGTTGTTAGCATGGTAATGCCAGGTGTGTTTGTTTTCCATAATTAAAGTTGTTAATAGTATGTATATACGAGTATGCAATATAGACATACATATATATTTTTTTTAATTCTTACAAACCGAATGACCTAGTGAATGGAATATACATATTACATCAGCGTAATCGGTTTCGATAATTTACTCGTTCTGATGGCGGTAATTTATGATTTGTGAAATTACAAATCAATTGAGTTCAAGTTGGTGTTTGCGATGCCGGATAGCAAAAACATGATACATAAACTTTTGACAGTTGACAGTTTTGTGAGTCTTCTCTTATCCTGTCATCTGCAAAATTGTTGGCATACAAGACTCTCGATTATATGAACTTATTGTCGGGCAAGTTCATAAAATCTAAGGATCGTGTTAAGTACACAAAAAGTATACAAATTTTAGATTTTTGTGAAAAACTTTAAGTTTTATTAATCGCAAGCAAAATAGAGTAAACAAAGAACAAGACAATGAAAAGTAACAAAACAAAAATCCAAAAAGTTGTCAATTTGGTGGAAAATAATTTGAAATTTTTGTTTATGTTGTCATTTGAAATCCTTGTTGAATGGCCTATTCACGCATTTTTCGTAGCATCAACAGTTCTTTATAAAAAAAACCATTTTCTGAGGCCCAGTCTACAGCCTTGGCCAAATGTATTAGGCACCCTTTAAAGTTCGTTATATCTTCAAAAAACAAAAAGTTTAATGAAATGACAGGAAACAGATATGATAAATAAATAGTTTTATTGAAGATTATTAATATTTTGTTGGGCCGGCTTTTGCTTTTATGACTGCAGCGACTTTTTTGGGCATAGTGCTTAGTAGCTTCGCGATACTCTTCAGAAGAAATTTCACTCCACTCTTGCTTTAACACATTCTTGAGTGTTTCTTTTGATGAAATTGAGTGTTCCTGAATCCCACGCTTTAGAATACCCCATAGATGTTCTATAGGGTTTAGATCCGGGGGCTGCACAGGTCATTCAAATAGATCTATACTATTCTCCTCAAGTCACCTCATAGTTACGGCTGATTTGTGGCAGGGTGCATTGTATTGTTGAAATTTTACATTTTCCAACACATTTATGTACTTGTGAGAGTCACCAGGGGTGCCAAATATCTGAACATTTAAAAAAAAGGTGTTTAAAAATGATAAATTCGTCTAGAGAACATCAAAAATTTTAAATAAAACGTACCTCAAAGTTAAATTCATCTAACCACAGTATATTGGACCAATCTTCTTCAGTGAAATGCACATGTTTTTTCGCCCACTCTAAGCATGCGTTTTGGATTTTTTCCGAGAGCCACGGTTTCTTCCTTGCTTTGTATCCTTTAAATCCAACTTCCCTAAGTCTTCTTCAAACAGTTCTTGAAGAATTTTTTTTTTCGATCCTTCGACAACTCAGCTCAGTTGACGTTTTCTTGGGATTTTTGAGCAAATATCGTATTAAAAATCGGGCCTCCCGAGGCGTAGTAACCTTTTTTCTTCCGGATTTTTCACGATTTTCGTGCGAACCAGTCTCGCTGTACCGCTTGATTGCATTTTGTACGGCACAACTTGAACAATCCACTTCTTTCGCAATTTCAGTCTGTTTTTTGTATTCCTTAAATAAGAGCTGTATTTTAATACATTTACCCAGACTAAGTTCACTTGTTTTTGGTATTTTAAAAGAAAAATTAACAAATTTCACTCTTATGAACAGTAAAAAGCAACTTGGTCACGCGTCTATCGATTTCGAGCAATATTCGAACACTGATCCTTCATCGAAAAAAGTGCATAAAATTGCATTATTCTTAAAAACTAATTACTTCCGAGAAGTGATTTGGCAGCAAAGACAAAAAGAGAAGGGTGCCTAATACATTTGGCGAAGGCTGTACGAGTATAAGCATATTTAGCGCCGACATTGTCTCTTGCAATTGAATTTTCGGTGGTTGACTTGCATTTTCAATGTCGGATACATCTTCGTCGGAATCTTCTACGGACAACGTTGGGACTGGGTCTTTTGCAGACTCTTGCCAAGATATGTACAGTGGAGTTCAGAGAAATAGCACACCCCATCTGTCGTCCCTTCTTAGTCAAACATTATTTAATATTTATTTTTTTCATTTATTTCAAATGTATTTGTCTTTATCAGATCATAAAATAATATTTATAAGTACAAACAGTAAAAAATAAAAAAATAATCGAAGAATTCATAATAATGCATAAATTAACTGTTCACAGAAATAGCACACCATGCTTTAATATGTAGAAACTAATTTAAAAGTACAATTTTATCATTTCAAAAGCTAGTAGGTATTTGGTTGGAAAGCCTTTGCCCTTCATACTAATTTGCATCTGGATGGTATACACTGAACAAGTTTCCGACATCGTTCAATGGGGGTGGTGTACCAGGCCCCTCGTGTGCATTCCCATAAAAGACTCCAACTTGATGGTTTTTCCTCTTAAATCTTTTTCCCTATATCGTTCCATAGCTTTTCTATAGGGTTAAGATCAGGACTTTCTGTCGGCCATTCTAAAATGTTAATTTTTTGCTCTGCAAACCACTAACTTACAGACCTGGCGGTGTGCTTCGGGTCAAGTGGGAGAAACTCGTCGCAATAAGGTTCCATATGGTTCTCAAGGATCTCTTTGTATTTACATTGAACCAAACGTCCTTATATTTTCACAATTGGACCAACGCGGTGCCAAGACATGCATCCCCAAACCATTATGCTGCTGTATAATGGTTTTGATCGTGTACAGTGGGTTGAATTTTTCCGTCAGATCCGACCCTATTAAACTTTGATTCCTCGCTCCACAAAACATTTTTCCAAAAAGAAACATGCAAATCTTAATCTTTTCAACTTATTTTTCTCCGATACAGCTGGTTTCTTCCTTGCGATGCGTCCATGTATATAGATTAGCCTCCAAAAGACGGTGTCGTACGGTTACTCCAATATTATATTGATCCTTTATTTGGTTTTTGATTTCAGCAGATGTTAAAAATTGATCCTTTTTGCTGAGACGCTACATTGTTCTGTCCATATGACTAGTGGTCTTTCTTGGCGGTGGTTTCCGAATTTTATTGGATGTTGTTTCTTCCACTGTCATATCCTTTATAGCTTTCTGGAGCAGTGGAGGACCCTGGCGATGTTAGATATTGTCTCACCTTTGTGTTTCATGCTTAAAATTACTTCTCGCTTTTCTGGGGTCCAGTGTTTTCCACGACCCACTATTTTTTGTCTAAATTTAATATCCAGATCTTTCAAATTCTTTAAATATCTTAAAAATTAACTTACTTCGAATTTTAATCCAGCAAAGTACTCTATAAATCACTTTAAGAAATCACTGTGCTATTTCTCTGAACAGCTTAATCGCACGTTTGTCGACGCGTATTACCACCAACATTTTAAAAGTAATATTTCCTTGTTTAGTTGTTGTCTTTAAGGATCACACAACGATTTTTTATTGCTAACAGACATCTGACGCCACAACATGAAAAAATATAACACTAACTTCGAAATTCAAAGGGGATGTGCTATTTCTGTGAACACCACCGTATATCCGAAACAGTGCCATCAGGAATAGCATTCCCCCTTAAAGACACTGTGGTTTGTCCTGCATCTGCTAATTCTGGATTAAGTATTTGAAAATATCTAGATAAGGGCACATCGTCGTGTTCTGTAAAGCCATCGTCCTCAAATATGGGCTGCCAGCATTTGCAAATTGTATCCGCTATTTTAAGCAGCTAAAATTACGGTAATACGAGGGCGGGTCAATAAGTCCGTGACTTTTGGATTAAAACAGATTTTTTGATAAAAAAATAATTTTATTTTTCAACGTAGTCTCCCTTGAGCTCTATACACTTTGTCCAACGCTTCTCCAATTTTTTTATCCCTTCCAAAAAAAATGATTTGTCGAGGTCCTCAAAATGACGAGGTGACTTCATCATTGGAGTCAAATCTTTTTCCACCAAGCCATTTCTTCAGGTTTGGGAACAAGAAGTAGTCGCTCGGAGCCAAATCTGGAGAATAGGGTGGATGAGGGAGCAATTCATAGCCCAATTCATGGATTTTTGCCATGGCAACTGCACATGTGTGCACCCTTGCATTGTCTTGGTGGAAAAGAACTTTTTTCTTGGCCAAATGAGGTCGTTTTTTTTTCAAATCGTCATTGAATCGGTCCAATAAGTTGGCATAATATTCCCCATTGATTGTTCTTCCCTTTTGAAGGTAGTCAATGTGGATTATCCCGCGTGCATCCCAAAAAACAGTCGCCATAACTTTATTGGCTGACAAACCCACCTTGGCCTTCTTTGGCGCCGATTCACCCTTAGAAACCCACTGTTTTGACTGTTGTTTGTTCTCTGGTGTGTTGTGATGGATCCATGTTTCGTCCACGGTTACAAAACGACGCAAAAACTCCTCCATATTGCGATTAAACAACGCCAAACCTTCCTGTGAAGTTGTTACACGATTGCGTTTGTGGTCGACTGTGAGCAAACGCGGCACCCATCTTGCGGAAAGCTTTCTCATGCCCAAGTGATCATTCAAAATTGAAACCACTGAGCCATGCGAGATGCCTACGGCTTCCACAATCTCTCGCACTTTCAATCTTCGGTCGGCCAACACCATATCGTGAATTTTTTCGATTGTTTCGGGTGTAGAGACCTCAACTGGGCGTCCAGGACGTTCGGCATCTTCAGTGCTTGTACGGCCACAACGAAATTCAGTAAACCACTTTTTTACCATTGAAATCGATGGTGCAGTATTTATCAAGCTTAGCCTTTGTCTCGGTAATGGTTTTTTTCGCAAGAAATAATGCTTAATAAGCACACGAAATTCACTTTTTTCCATTTTCTCCTCAAATTAGTGAGTAGTCTGATAAAAATAGCTGTCAAACACAAACTAACTGACGCAACAAGTTTAAATTTTGACAGGAGTCAACTGACAAATGCCTGTTGACAGGAGCAGTGTTGCTGTTTCAGTAAAGAGGTCAGAAATTCAAAAATGCACGGAATTATTGACCCGCCCTCGTATAACTCTGTTAGCCGGATTATATTTTGATCCATCGGCTGTATTAAGGATGTAACATTAGGTGGTAGAAGCATCACTGCTTTTAAGTTCGACTTCTGGTGGATGATTCGGTGCATTGTCTGGTGCAATAGAGGGAGCACCCTTAGAGGATATCCATTTTCTACAAGATTTTTTCTAACCTAAATAAACTTCCAATCTGATTGTTGTTTTGGAAAATTTAAATTGAAGTACGAAAGATTTGTGAAACCATTTTTTAAGAATTGTAGCATTCATCCATGCTGAATTTGAGTGATCATACTCAACAGGTATCTCAATGTTTTTAAATGCTCTTGGTGTCCTGGCCTTTGCAATAACCTGTAGCATTTGCCCAATCTAAGAACGTAACGCGCTCATTGGCTATTTTCCTTCCCGGAGCATTTCTTTCAGTGGCAGCGATAAATGTTTGGCTAGGGAGCATTTAATAGTAGAGTCCAGAATCGTCTGCGTTGTAAATCTGTTCTCTATGTAAGTTCAGTCCTCTGATTTTTTGGTTCAGTTGAATTTTAAACTCGGGGACGAATTCTGCTTGAGGTGATAATTTCTCTCCACATATGGCTAGTAGACGGAGACCAAACCTCTTATTGAAAGTAGTTAGTCAGCTGTTGCTGGTAAAAAACTCCTTTCCGTGTCCATATTTAAGTTTTAAAAAAAATCTTGGCTTGAGTCTTTAATATTTCACCCGATATGGGCACACCTGCTTCTATCTGTTTAAGGAACCACTTATATACAATAAGTGTGATTCCATTCTTGGAAACTCTCCCTTTTTTGCGCAGGTCCCCGCAGTATGCATTAGATGAACGAGCTTTACTATTTCTACTACTTTTCTTTATGCAGACTGTCCTTTTTCTAGCGCCAACACTATTTCTCCCTTTTGTTCTATATTTCAATCACTTTTTTAAATTTAATTTAACAATCACAAAACGAATCGACTAAACCTTACCGAAAATATTTCCAAACTATGTAACTTGCATTAAATACATGTAAACAAAGTGCAGATGCTTAAATAAGGATACATTTTGTATTGTATAAACAGACAGGGATGCCGTCTGTAACGGTAATTACATTTTCATCTGAAATTTGATATGAACTCGTAATGCATATACACCCTGAATGAATCGAACTGCAACCAACTTCAGACTGCTATAATTTCCAAACCGTTCATGACAGTGAGCTCAAATTTTGACACATGACAGATAATTTTATTATTTGCAGGACTTTTAAAAGATTTCCGTCTCAGTTGCGTTGAAAAATTTTTATCAGCGATGGAATTCAAACGTGATAGTGTGATTGCTTTATATTTGGCTGGAAAACCACAAGTAGCTACCGTTAGAGCCCTCCAGCACCTCAACGTGAATAAATCATTTGTGTCTCGAACCATAGCTCGTTACCGTGATACTGGCAGCATTGCAAAACGCCATGGAGGTGGTCATAAAAAAACAGCAACACCGGCAGAAATGGTTCAGACAGTGAAGGCTCGAATTGAGCGAAATCCGCGTCGAAGTGGAAGAAAGATCGCTCGTGAGCTCAACATATCGTTGAAACGGATGCAACACATATTGAAAAATGAGCTTGGGCTCAAGCCATCGAAGTTCCAAAAAGTACACGATCTTACACCGCAACACAAAAAAGTTAGAGTCGAAAGAGCAAAGCAGTTGCTACGCTTGCACGAAAGTTGTGAGTTGCCGAATTTGTTTTTTTCCGATGAGTCGCCATTTGTTATCGAGCAATATGTCAACAAACAAAATGACCTAGTTTACTTTCCAGAGAGGTCCTTCGAAAATGTATACCTTCGGACGGCCACCAGAAAGCAGGCAGCACCGATGGTGATGGTTTGGGCCGCCATAGCCGCCGATGGTCGCTCTCCGCTCATATTTTTGGACCGTAGCGTGGCGTCAAAACTAATGCGATCGTATACCGTGAAACTGTCTTAGAGGCAGTATTGAACCCTTGAACAAACAATAATTTCGGTCAGAGACCGTGGACATTTCAACAAGACTCGGCACCGTCTCACAAAGCGCGCGTTAACCATTGGTTAAAAAACAATGTTCCACACTTCATTTCTTCGACACAATGCATTGCAAATTCTTCGGATGCAAATCCGTTGGATTTCTCTGTCTGGGGTATTTTGAAGGCGAAGGTTGGCACTAAAAAATACCAAAGTTAGGACCACCTCAAACAAGCACTTCACCGGCAATAGGTCAAAATACTGCAGAGCTACTTGCGTGCAGCGTGCGATGCTTTCTTCGGCCGTCTCAGGGCCATTATTCGCGCCAAAGGTGGACATATTGAAAACTACTGATACAATTTGAAAATTGATGTATTTTCCAACATTTTTTGCTTTGCCACAATAAAATTTATAAAAAAAAAAAAAATTATAGCATTTTAAAAAGTTGGAGTTCGAGTCATTCACCCTGTAGTATATTAGAGTATCAATTGAAATAATCTAGCCTCAGTGCAAAGATTTTGAAGTTGATGTATTCGAGAAATCACTCTATGTACACGTACATGTGTGTCTTGTAATATCTTACATGTGTTTGTATTTTATTTAAGGCATAACAACATGGAATTATCAAGTCTAGCAACCCATTTGCAACTTTTGTATATGTATATCATGGGTCATCCACCCAGCTTTTTGCTTTCTCATCGTGTCACAATATTGTCATAGAAAAGTGAAAAATAATTGAGCGCCGCCGTGTCAAAAGGGCGAGATAGGAATGTTGTTGTTGAATAAAATCGCAACTAATACGAATGTAAATTTAATCGTTGTCAAGCGAAGGGTTATACGAGTATAGCTTCTGGATGTCAGGGCTTTAACGTAACAAGCGGTGAGATGAATGCGGATTTTTCTTTTTTCAAACACAAAAGTACATAAAGAGGAGATTTTATTTGGGACACCGTCACCTAAAAGGTGATCATCATCCGCACTTTTTCAACACAATTTCATCATCTTTTGCGAAATGTCAACCTCTAATTTCATTGCAGGCATCAGTTTTCAGTTGGGACCAAAGTTGTGGACGTCGTTCGATATTGGCCAGTATTGATGGTTACTGCGCCAATCTATATATTGACTAATAAATATAGGTCGTTTCACCGTACCAAAATGTACACTATAATAGATCTAATTGTCACAGGTGACCTATTCTAGATTTTCTATAGCCCATGTTCTTCAGCCTTGCTTCATTAACAAGTCATACATTGGAAATGACTCCATCGGCTATTAGATGAAATCTGCTCATAGTCTGTATTGGCTTTCATTCTTGTACTGGTTGGACCTTATGAATATATAGGAACACGCATAATGTGGCCAAAATCGTCTTAACGAACCTACGCGATAGTTCAAGTTCACCTTGTTCATGTTTCTGGACTAAAATGATTCTCGAGAACACATTTACGTTTGTGTGGACCGCATGTTGTCTCTCAGTGCCATGGAGTTACTGATCAATTGCTCTTTTCTTGCCAGTTCGTTGACTGCTACTTTCCAGCCCAGAAGCCTTGATCTCTTCATGACAGCCCCGAATTTACTTACGTCACTACAGTCTAGATTGCACCTGAGCTTTTACAGCTCTACGTCGATGCAGACAGGGGCATGAATTAGTCGAACATTTTTCTCTTGAAACGACCAAGCGGACCTGATTCCTTTTTGATAAATCCATAAAGGATTGTCATTCAGCAGAGCAAAACAAATTTACCAGGAATTCCAAAACCAGACATGGATGCGTATAATTTTATCCGCAATCGCTTTTCTCGGTCCTCGTTCTTCCTTTTTCGCTAGCAGGGCTCACGAACGGTCCGGGCCCTTTTTTGGAGCCCCCATATTAGCAAAGCACGGGTTTCGCTGGAAACCTAGCACATACGAGGTAGCATCTTTGATTGGATGTTGGCAGCTTTGTCATGGGACAAGATGCTGGCGGCACAAGGCGTCAAGCCAAGTAAAGTGACACTTGAAATGCATTGGGCTTGGCAGTCGATTGCTGCAAGGATAGATCCAACAAGAACGGATTGAAAATCGCTTCCATCCTAGCGATTATCGTCCTCCTAATTTTACTAGTTTTTCCTATACTTGTATATGATAGTCTTTATTTTTTTTATATTTGTAATTTCTCGAGTTTGGTCAGCTGTAGCTTGTAACTAGACTATGCTGTAACTTTTGAACATTGGTCGCACAAATGTATACATAGTGGGTCTGTTCGCCTTTTTCTACAGAAAATGCTGTTACTTTATAGCATTCAATCATAGGGATTTGATCGCGGCCTGATTCTCGACGTTGAACGAGAGCTTGAAAGTCACCGCACTGACAGAAGAGCCTAAAAGGTAGTAAATGGTCCAAATCTTAAAAAAATAAACTGTCCCTTGTAGCTGACGCTAAATGATATCTCGGACAAATTATGGAAGTGATACTGCAGTCTTAGTATGCTGACTCAACCTGCTTGGTGATCGTACGCGCCGCGTTGGGAACCAGTATTTTACCAATAATACCGAGTGAAGTAGGTAGAAGTGCCATCGTAAGAGAAGTGACAAGGTGCATATTTAGGCAGCTCCGTAAACCTTCTGACATGGGCGAATCTTTGCCTTTAGAAGAGTATTGGTTTGATAATGGGAGAGCAAGGCCAGTGACTGTTGTCTTTTCAAGTAAACTCGCCTTTATGTACAGATTTGATCGAACGTGAAAACTTTGCAAATCACGAGTAGTATAAGAACTTTGTAAGAAACTTGGTAAAAATTCACAGTTCTACGAGGGCGGGTCAATAAGTCCGAATTTGAATTTCTGACCTCTTTACTGAAACAGCAACACTGCTCCTGTCAACAGGCATTTTTCAGTTGACTCCTGTCAAAATTTAAACTTGCTGCGTCAGTTAGTTTGTGTTTGACAGATATTTTTATCAGACTACTCACTAATTTGAGGAGAAAATGGAAAAAAGTGAATTTCGTGTGCTTATTAAGCATTATTTCTTGCGAAAAAAAACCATTACCGAGACCAAGGCTAAGCTTGATAAATACTATGGGGACTCTGCACCATCGATTTCAATGGTAAAAAAGTGGTTTACTGAATTTCGTTGTGGCCGTACAAGCACTGAAGATGCCGAACGTCCTGGACGCCCAGTTGAGGTCTCTACACCCGAAACAATCGAAAAAATTCACGATATGGTGTTGGCCGACCGAAGATTGAAAGTGCGAGAGATTGTGGAAGCCGTAGGGATCTCGCATGGCTCAGTGGTTTCAATTTTGAATGATCACTTGAGCATGAGAAAGCTTTCCGCAAGATGGGTGCCGCGTTTGCTCACAGTCGACCACAAACGCAATCGTGTAACAACTTCACAGGAAGGTTTGGCGTTGTTTAATCGCAATATGGAGGAGTTTTTGCGCCGTTTTGTAACCGTGGACGAAACATGGATCCATCACAACACACCAGAGAACAAACAACAGTCAAAACAGTGGGTTTCTAAGGGTGAATCGGCGCCAAAGAAGGCCAAGGTGGGTTTGTCAGCCAATAAAGTTATGGCGACTGTTTTTTGGGATGCACGCGGGATAATCCACATTGACTACCTTCAAAAGGGAAGAACAATCAATGGGGAATATTATGCCAACTTATTGGACCGATTCAATGACGATTTGAAAAAAAAACGACCTCATTTGGCCAAGAAAAAAGTTCTTTTCCACCAAGACAATGCAAGGGTGCACACATGTGCAGTTGCCATGGCAAAAATCCATGAATTGGGCTATGAATTGCTCCCTCATCCACCCTATTCTCCAGATTTGGCTCCGAGCGACTACTTCTTGTTCCCAAACCTGAAGAAATGGCTTGGTGGAAAAAGATTTGACTCCAATGATGAAGTCATCTCGCAAACAAAGGCCTATTTTGAGGACCTCGACAAATCATTTTTTTTGGAAGGGATAAAAAAATTGGAGAAGCGTTGGACAAAGTGTATAGAACTCAAGGGAGACTACGTTGAAAAATAAAATTATTTTTTTATCAAAAAATCTGTGTTTTAATCCAAAAGTCACGGACTTATTGATCCGCCCTCGTATCTTGGCTGGATTGAGATTAAGACCGCATTTAAGGTTGGATCACCAGTTGCGAGACAAATAACATATGTGGTAATGAAGGACATATCCGATATCAGAAGACGACCAATGAAGACTAGATTTTATAGTAGTGGAAATCGCGTACCTCCATGCGGCTTGCCTTGATGTGCCATCTTTTCTTTAAGAGCTTTTGCCAATTGTAGCATTGACTATTCTGTTCCTTAATTGGCGATATACCATACATACTCATAATCGATTCAGTTGTTAACTAATGGCAACCATATCTAAGATCCTATAATACTTCCAATTTCGTAATACCAAGTTCCGCGCCTCTCTAGAATGTTCTCTATCAATAAACAATTAACAGCGGATGCACATTTGCAACTAACCCATTCAGATAGTTAATCTAATTTGCGTATTTAAGTTGACTTGCGCGCTTGTATAATTCATAAAGTTAAATATTAAAGTGTCTACAATGTTCTACGGAACTAAGTGCGGCTACAAATACTCGTATCAAGTTCAGTTTCTTTCAACAATTATTCACTTGCATAAGCGCGGAATATATAAATTATTAAAAAGTTATTATGAACATACTCGTACACATATTCAAAATTGAATTCCTAGTAAACAGCATTCGTCGAACACTTGCCCATGACGTGCGTAAAAAATGCGCTCGTGGTTTTAAAAAAGCTGTTTATTTATTTTTTTTAAGGCATCAATAACATGGTGTTTTACTTAGATATGAAGGTCCGATTACTAAGCTCACATACTGGTTATTTGAGAGACTAACCAATTGATTCAGATTTTTCCTCTCAGTGATACAATTTCGAGAACGCCTTAAGGGATCGATCTCTACTTTTTAACGCCCACTATCTGTTTCAATCCTAAATTAAGGAAATCACATGATAACTTAAATACAGCTCACATTTGAAATAGTTTTCCAAACAGTGCAGCACATAGAGAATCAATCACAGGGATCAGTGTTATCAGACCGATGCGGGCTTAAGGTCAATGAAAAGATTTCGTCAATAACCAATTTACCGACCAAAAGCCACAGTAGTATTTACGAATGAGCACACAACTTTAGCACAGTTCTCTGGATAGGGCTATACAATATTTTGGTAGCTCCCACACTACATTAAATCGCCTTTCTTGTAGGTGTGACATATGCTCCATTCGACAGACAAACATTCATCCTTCTTCACTTGTTTGATGATTTTTTGCGTGTCTTGCTAAAGCATAACTTCCAACTGTGATTATCTTTATTGCTTTTCCAACAGCTTCCCGGATAAAATGAGGAACTAGTCCATTTTTAAGCGGATATGTCTGTTTTCCGTACCCTAATAACCTGCATTAACCTCTCATGCCTATAAAGAGACCATTGAAAATTTTGTTGATATGCATCAAGAATTTCTTGCAGATCGATCACAAGATTCCTGTTAAAATTATAGACTCCGTTTCGGGTTTTAAGTCAGTTCTCATCAAATAAGATTCCTTATATAGGGTGGCCAGATAAGAACGATAGGAAAAAGAATTTAAATAAAACGACAATGGTGTGAGATATAAAATTGATTATGGATTTATTTTGAAGCTAAGTTCATGCCATTATGTGTGGAATAGCACATCATTCAAATGGCCGCCTCGACTTCGCTGGCAGTGCTTCAAGCGGTCGGTCAAATATATGCGGCATTATTCCGGGAATAGCGTGTCGAATGTTTGCCTTGAGCTCGTCCATAGTGGTTGGGTTGTTATCGTAAACTAAGGGCTTGGCATAGCCCCAGAGAAAATAATCGAGTGGTGTCAAATCGCATGATCGCGGTGGCCAATTGATGAACGCTCGCCGTGGAATGGCCCAGTTGCCAAATTTTTCCTTCACAACTTCGAGTGTTGCGTCGCTTGTATGGCATACAACGCCGTCTTGTGGAAACCACAGCTCGGATATACCGATGTCGTCGAGCTTTAGCTATAGAAAGTTGGTTAACATGGCTGTATACCTGAGACCATTGCCGGTAGCGGTGTGTCCTTCCTCATTTCAAAAGATGTAATGTCCGAGGGTGCCGCCATGCCATAAACCGCACCAAACAATCAATCTTTGTGGATGCATTGATGCTTGGCCGAATACTTATGGATTGTTTTCGCTCCTGTAACGACAATTTTGCTTGTTGACATAGCCACTAAGCCAAAAATGGATCTCGTCCGAGAAGATGATTTTTTGGCCAAAATCCGGATCTCCGGCCAACATATCCAGCGAGCTCACGGCATTGTCTATGATCGTCCGGCTTTAATTCGGATGTAGGCCCAAATCCAACCGAAAAATAAGCCTGATTGATTCTCTGGCGTTGCCCAATGCGGCTGATCGGCGCCGAATCGACATTTCTGGGTCCTCTTCTATATGCTGGCCGCTACGGCGTCTTTGTTTTCTTTATTTCACACCAATCTGTGTCTGGTTGGTGACTTGGCTTAAGATCCATAAGAGTTTACTCACGCTCAAACTTTTCCACAGTGCGACGAATTGCCTGCACACTGAAGCAGTGATGACAACCGACTTCACGATGAAATTCACGTTGCGTATTTACACCTGAGCTGGAATTTCGATAATATTTTTAAATAATTTCCGCACGTTCGGCAAGCGTAAAACGATGAATGATAAAATGGCAAACCTTACTGAATATTTTGACAGCTGTATGTCATTGGTAACTTTGACAGCTGCTAAAACACAACAATTGGAAAAACTATCATTGCTATCTGGCCACCCGTTATAAACTTCATTGGTACCATCTTTGAGTTGCTTTTTCTTAGGATATTCTTTTTTCTCTTTTCTTTGCTCGGCACGCTTTCCTTGCTGCTCTTTCCTTTATTTCTTCGTAGACAAATGTCAAGCCCTAGATACACTATTCGGTTGGCGTTGGAGTCGTGTTGTGTCAACCCCCGGAGTTTCAGGCGTCTTTATCTAAATTACAAATCGCATCATGGTTAACAAATGATCTTCCAGTAAGACAACTACAATAGTACGAGTATAATACTTGAAATATAGAAATTGCTTTATATCAAATTGAGTAGCCAACAATGATACTTTTATAGATAAATTGGTTTGAATATCCGTTTACATAAGTGTTTTTTTTACTACGCGATCTTCCAAAAGGGATAACTTTCAAACCATGATAACATTTTTGACAGATCTTTCAAATTTATGCTCAATATTAGGTCTGTTCCCGCGAGAAAAAATTGTAAAAAAGAACGCATTTAAATTTGCTAATTCTCGCAAATTTCTACACCCGATTTTTCTTTGGGCAGAAATTGTAAAAAACGTCAAATCAATTAAATTTTAAAGGAACTGTCAAATTCGTAAAAGTTTAAATTTGTGTGAATTGCGACAATTTTATGCAAATTAACTCAAAAAATGACCTCGCCATGGACAAAGAGGAGAAAAAAGAGCTTCAAATTGAAGCGAATTATTCGCGTAATACAATAGGAATCATTAAACGCGGCAATAAAATAGGAATAATAACCAATCTAAAAATCTTCCCCATGCTTTACAATTTCTTTTTTGTTTTATTTTTACTTGTTACTTTTGACGTTTGAAACACATTTTACAAAAACGTGTTCCCGCGAGATTTTGAGTTTAAGAGAGAACTCAAACTTAAGCGAAAAATTCTCTTTTACAAATTGTTACAAAAATCTTGCGGGAACAGACCTATTGTCTTGAAGGGACTTACACCAGAAGAATGGTTTTCAATTCCTAATTAACCAACTGAAACCGCTATTTCTCGTGTTGTGGATGAATATCGTAGATGAAGCGTCAAGGCGTCAACCTAATGTGCGTGCAAAAGAAACTTTAGCTTTAAGTGAAATCTAGTGAAAGATCGGGAATTGTCAATTCACCGTCGATCACAATAGCTGGAGCTTTGTCTGTCCACTACGTGAAACTACGAAATGATCTTGGCCTACACCCGTATTCGATCCAGCTGATACAAGAACTAAAGCAGTATAGGAGTATATAGCTATATACCATAGCTGGTGATGGGTCTTCGTTCGATTGGGTTCTTGAGCAGCTTGAAATCGAGCTTTATTTTATTTTTTCAAAAATCGTTTTTAGTGACAAGGCTCAATGGGTTCATGTACCAGCAAAATTACCGGAGTTCGCGTTACAGTCAGTGTTCAACGTTACGTATGTCTTGTAAAATTAATGATTATATCTTCTATTGAATTAAATTGACCATTGAGACCGTGCAATTTGACGTCTCTCGATTACTTCTTGAGGGACTATGCAGAATCTTTAGTAAATGCAAATAAGGCGTAAAGAACCCAGTATTCAGCGCGTTATTGGTGAGACAGAGCTCCAAGTGCTCGAAAGGGTGGCCCGCAGGATGCACTTCGGCAAAAACAGTGGAGGAAACTACATGCTTGAGGTTGTGCAGTCAATTCATGCCGAATTTTTTGCGACATTGATGATAAGCGGAGATCTCAAAAGATGCGATGATACTGCTCCGGTATTTTTTTGTCATTGAATATTTATCTAAGAACATTCTGACATTGATGGCATTGATGCTCTAAAGCCGAATATTTTACTTACATATTTACGAAAATATGACAAACTAGTCAATATTTTCTCTGAAATAGGGATCATTAAATAAGCAACTATGTACTCGCAAGGTTCTAATTCGGAAACCAATTTAATTTACTACAGATTCAAACCTCGTAATGTTCATTTATTAAATTGAAGCCAGGAAAAAGCAAACTTATTCAATTTCCATAGCGGCAGAAATATTCTGGTTCGACCAAGCACCTCGTAGACATCATGGCACTTGCTGATTAGCTCTTCATTCATTTTGAAGCTCTTTCATTTCCATTAGAAGACTTGATACAAAATAGATATTTTCAAATTCCTAATTCAAAGTCTAGCAATTTTTGCGGTATCTACAAACTTGTTACATGCAATTCGTTTCAACCGTAAATTTACCAAAGGATTTCATCTGTTCTATTTTTAGCATTCTTATCGGCATACTATAAATCATGATACGAAGAAACGTGTTAAACCCTAACCAAACCAATTAGCGCTCCCTTTTAACCCAAATTTCGTCATTTAAGAGAATCTCCCTTCGCTAAAGTTCTCTCAATAGACCCGGTTAAGAAATTTCAACATTGTTTATGTTGTGCTCTTTTATCATCGTAATTTTATCGGAAAACCGTATATGTCAATAGAAGTCTGGCTTTTCCAACACAGAGCTTTTCTTCTCAGTATACTTTTTCCAACTGAACATTTAAGAACACTCTCTACTCTACACTTGTTCACCATACCGTTGCTCTCTATACATTCAGTATACACTTGTTCCAAACAGACTAAAGAAAGTGAGAAAAACAAATTGGCCATTTTGCTATTTTCAACACCAAAAACTTCCTTTTTTTTTTACAAAAGTTTACACAAAATTGAGTATATTGTTAAAAGGAGAAACAATTTAAAAAAAATTCTAAATCTATATGTACAATGACGCTTACACAAACAACCTCAGTGATCGCTGAAGTGCAAAATTTAAGGTGCGTAAGAAATCCAACCCATAACCTACGGTCTGCTGTTCCTTTTCCCAATTTTATTAATTGAATTCTTATGGTATGGATACGGGATTATATGTATATCTTTTATTTATAGTCAAATTATTTATATTAAATAAATTTGTTCAACTCAAGTCACGTGACGGTTTAAGAACATGATGCGCACGTGTATAAATGTAAAAGGACAATCGAGTGTAGTTACTTGGAAACGAACTACGAATAAGTGTGTTACTAGGACCGCAATGGTTACGAGGACTCTCTATCTCTAAAAATTGTGTGAAATTTAAAGATGAAATGAAATTCAATCGAAAACAGGATGAAGTTGTTGTTTTTTTGATTCGAAAGTATCGATTTATCCTGCAAGCGCAGTACGACGAATTGATGTCATCCATGTGTACCTATTTTTAGAGAGAACTTGTGCAAATACTTGTAGGTAATCTCCCGGCATGTCCTGGCGATTTTTTTTTTCCTTTTTCTCTTATTCCCTTAAATAAGTCTCGAGTTTTTCAAGTAGAAAATAACTACGCACCAACTGTTGAATTGATGGATGGACTATAAGGGAGTGTCGTTAATTAGAAAAGCCGGTGTTTTGTTGGCGCTAATAAGTCCGTAATGAATCTGAAAGTCCAAATCCCGGTTTATGATTACGATATTACCTTCGAAAAATCTTATGGGTTTCTTGTGTTAATTAGAAGCAAGCACGACTGTATGATTTTATTGATTTATTTCCATCTCGAGCATAGAGAGGTTTATAATTAAAAAAAAAGTGAAGCGTTGCTATGAGTTTGTGCTTGCAAAGGATAAAAATTATAAACATGGCGATGTTGATGATGTTGTCTGTGTACTGTGTAGTAATTTGTCGTCACCTTTGGGTTGGGTTTTACGCAAGCATAGTCCTGACGACATATTGTAACCACCCCAATCGAGCCATTGTTGCTCTTTTCGGGTATGAGCTATTTTACCCCGAAAAATCATGTCATGCGAATTGGGAATTTACCGAATTGTTCATTTCCCTTTATGAAATCATACTTTTACCTATAAAAGCGATGTTTGTGGCTGAAATTTAAGGATCAGAAGGGTGGTAAACTCTTGACAGAGGTCATAAGTTGTGCTTGCAAATACAAATACGTAAATATCACTTCGCAACCTCCAGTCTAGAGTCTAGAGGAAGCCATAAAGTTTATAGGAAACCATTGATCTTAAGAGTAGTTTTAAGAACAATTAGACATCCATAAGTTTCTTATGACAGCCCTGAAGGAAATCTATTTATACCGCTTGCTTCAGTGTTTGCGCAACAGGCCTAGTTTTCTCTCTACTGTATTGTTCGTCTTGTCGTCTTCATATTGATACGAGACGAGGCTTTGCCTACATCGAACGATGAAAAAGTGAGAGGCAGAGAGAAGATTGAACTTTCGAAGGCTTGCCAATTCCTGCTAAAAGGGTAGTAATGCTAGCAAAACTAATTTTTTCTGCTGTTTGAAGTTGGCCGGGATTTGAATGCAGACCCTCTTATGTAAGAGTCGGCCGACTTCACCATTGGGCTACAATACCTCTAAGATTGTTATGAGAATTCAGCTTTTGATATCAATATTAATAGGAAGACAATTCATCAGGAATGTCAGAAAAGCCTCCATATAGCCAAAACCAATTGCCGTAGTGAAAAAAAAAAAAACATTTTTTTTTAATTCTCAAAACTAAACGTTTCAAGTTATCTGGCCGACCTTTGAATGTCGTCGAAAATTATGTTTCCTAAAGAACCCCCAGGATCACTAAAACGCCAAATGTTTACTAAGCGCGTCCTATCTTTAAATTTAAATAAAACAAAGTGTGTGAGTGAGATTGACGCCGCCAGCCCAAAATCCACGCCAAACAGTGTCTTGGACGCTCTTGAATCTTATGTGGATGGGTATCGTCCCAAATTCGACAATATTGTTTGTTGACATACCCATTCATTCAGAAATGGGCTTCATCGCTGAAGATGATTTTTCGATGAAAATTAGGGTCAGTTTCCAATTGCTCCAGAGCCCATCCAGCGAGCATACGTCGTTGTCTATGTCGTTTATCTTCAGCTCATGGGTCAGTTGAATTTTGCAGGCCCAAGTCACGACGCAAAATTCGCCATGTTGTGATCTGTGAGTACTTGTGACTCACGCGAAATCGACTGCCTCGGATTCTACTGCACACTCTCATGGACAGCGGCGATATTTTCAGCAGATCTTGCGTTTTGTCGACGCACGGGTTTTGGTTTATCGTTTACTGAACCAGTAGACTCAAATTTATCCACCACACTGCAAATAGTCCTCTCGGTAGGACGATTATGGCGGCCATAAAATGGGCGAAGCGCGCGGAACATTGCCCAAACAGAATACCCATTTTGATAAAACGGTATTCCTATCCATGGTAATTTGGCAAAACAGATTGAATAAATGACAACCAATTTGACAGATGTAGCTTCAACGAAATGACGGCTATCAACTGTCAAAATTCGGAAAACCCTGTATGTACAATATATCTATAAGCAACTAGGTATTTATCGCTTTTAATATTTGGTAAAAGAACTTCTCTTAATAGTTGCGTAGACGTCATCCATACCAGTTGGCTTGATGCTATTAAATAACCCAATACCAAGTTTGAAGTCACCAGACATCATTCCTATCCCAACTGATGATAGGTAATAACTACACCTTGCCTGCAATTCCAGGCGGTGTGGGTCGGCTTTGATTTGGTTTCTTTATAAAGCGTCGTGAACTTTTGACTGGACATGTCTTCTTTCGATTTTTGAATGTAGACTACTCATACCAGATTTTCTGAAAGCTGTTCGACTAGTTTAATTACCTTCTTTTGAAGGTTTTTATCTCTTTCAATAATTCCGAAAATTTCTCTCTGCAAATTCGTCTCAGGTGTTTTATTTAAATGCTTTCTTTCCAAATCATGTCTGCTCTGTGTTACACGATTGAATGTGTTCAGATTAAATAACGGACTATTGAGTATGTAACAAATCCAGGACTCTAAATACTGAAAATTTATGCGTTTACTTTTATAATTTAAAAATCATCGACTAACAATCCACTGATGTCAGCTAGTTTGGCTGACGCTGTTCCGTTCGATTATCTTAGAACCGCGTGTTTTCCATCATTTAAACAAGTGATCGTGGTCTGAGCTAATAAGTAAGAATTGTTTTTTTGAAGTCCCATTTGGAAACTTCTCCATTTAGATCCACTTGACACAAATAGGTCCAAACTCTATCCGGCTATACATCTTCATGAAAATTCTCCTTGAAAGTTGCTATTGGTTGCTGTATTGTAACCGATGTTGTACCCCAGAAGAACGTGCTTGATTCAACTTCACTTTCATCTTCCTATTCGTAGGTGTACACTAGCTTTCGTTTTGTTATTCTGTTTCACACATTACGAGTAGAGCTAAAACTGTATTCGACCCGGAGATTTCAAATATGTTTGCACTTTTTCAACCGGCTTTTATGGTCCCTTTTTCCGGTAGGCAAATCGGGTGGCTTATAGGTAGAATTTAACGACTTGAAGGTTCAATTCTCTGTTTGAAATCTGCATCGACCGTAGAGTTCTCCCCTTATAGGTACGTAAAGTTCAACATATTCCCTGCTGCATGATTAATCAATTAGTTACTGGTAAAATGCTTGAGCATCTATGAGCTTCCAACTTATCCCCGGTGAGGGTATGACCTTTCAGCACCCGTCAAACCTACGATTTATAAAGAAATTTAATCAAAAAATCACCACATTGGTTTTGATTTTGAAAACTCTTGTTGAAAGATAATTTTTTATTATTTAACATTTAAAGATGATTTTGGGCCCGAGGTGTCTCTGAAGAGACACTTGCGGATTGGTTTCACTCAAAATACGGCAATCTAATATTGACGTATCCGTTGAGCCAAAAGTGAGCCTCATCGCTCAAGACAATTTTAACACCAAATTACAGATCAACTTGCAATTGGTTGTGAGCCGCTTAAGGTCCTAAATGTAGCGGTTTCAATTCTTGAACCAAATGAATCTTATAAGGGAAAAAGCCAATATCCTCTCGTAAAATGCTCCAAGTTATATGCTAGCGTGGAAACTGACAAGTTCAGGTCTTTACTAACACTCGTTTGACACGTTTCCATATCGGAAATAAACACCGTTTACTTCTGGTTGCTATTTACATAAATAATAAGAAAGCAAATGATGTCGAAAAGTTGGTGTCATTCACTTGCGGCTGTATAAATTCCTAAATGTTCATGGGTCACTTGGAATTAGCCTAGAAGTTTGACAAGTGCAGCAATGAATTTTCCTTAAATCCATAGGATTTATGTAGATAGCTGACTTTAATTTTTCTCCTTCAAGATTTGCATGCTCAGGCACAAAAAAAAAACCCTAGTCTCTACTTGAAGATCTACTACATCAACCATATGTGTTGGCACACCTCTAGTCCAATCTGATCCTCATTTTAGTTGTCTGACGTATCATACAAAACTATGCGTCCTACTTGAAACATAGGCGTAAACCTTATCCCAACTCTGAATTGTTTTCATTAATTTAAGAAAGTAATTTCTTTGTCCAGAGCCAAGTGAGTTTTATAACACTTTGGCCTGTTTTAGGTAGTTCATCGCTTCCACATATTTATTGTAGTTAATTACCAGACTTCTCCAACATTATACGCATTGAAAATCCGTTATCTTTTTTCCATTTTTGCATTCGTCTTCGGTTTAAAGTTCCCGGAAAGTCGATTGAGGCAGAACTGATATATGATTGATTCTCTCCCAAAATAAAGAAATTTGTAAATGAATTCGTCGACTTCAATGCGCTGATGCCGATTTTACCAATATTTTGTTTGTCCTGTTCT
This sequence comes from Volucella zonaria, assembly GCA_963966105.1. Taxonomy (NCBI): domain Eukaryota; kingdom Metazoa; phylum Arthropoda; class Insecta; order Diptera; family Syrphidae; genus Volucella; species Volucella zonaria. The sequence goes on along the minus strand of OZ014530.1, from coordinate 312,614,742 downwards.
ACAAAGGTGTACTGAATGCGTAACGTTTCCCTCTATCTTATGTTTTCCACTCGATCATCCTGCCTCGAACGAGCTTTTTTTGCCATCTTTCATTGAACCCACGTTCAATTAAATGTACATTTGCAAGTTTAATAGCACTGCGGCGAATGAGCACTTTTTTCTTTCTCTTATTACCTCCAAGTGGTATGATTTTCTTCATACACAAACGATACATATTTTTTCAAATTATACTATGATTTCGTTATGTTCCAGCGCTTAAGTAGTACATCACCCGATGCATTTACCTCACGCCACTTTCGCTGTAAGGCCAAGTTCACCAAGGTTACTAATGTCTACTTAGTGTAGACTACAATACTTTGGTTCAATTTCCGAAACAAATAAACACATTATCGACTTAATGCAGGTCACACTTTTTAGAATGAATTTGCCTTTTCGCTTGCCATTCGAATAGGTATTCATAAATCGCCTCAGCAAATTGAATCCAATACTTTGAACAGGTCTCCATTTTCCTTTACCATTGACATGTTCATATACTCACTCGTATCGTTTCAGCAACGATATTGATGAATATTGTACAATACTTTGTAATATAGAAATAAAAATGTAAAGCCATCAGTCGTCTATTGTCACTTGTTGATTAACAATTTCAATTAAACAAAAAAAAAAACTGAAAAAATAATTTTCGTGTTGTTTTGTCTACTTTTAGTGATACAATGGCACCAAACGCAACAACAGCAACTCAAGCTCTAGGTGAGTCCCTGGCATCATCATGTGGAGCCGGAGGTGAAAAAAATAGTAAAGTCGAAGCAACAGGAGTTTTATATGAATGCGATGCCGAAACAATCGATGGAGGACTTGTCAAGGACATTGGAAAGCTAAAAGGCGCAGAAAGGCGAAAATTAAAATTGGTTTGGAGAAATATTATCGCTTTCACATACCTGCATTTGGCGGCGGTCTATGGAGCTTGGCTAATGTTAACTTCAGCTAAATGGGCAACAATAGCTTTTGGTAAGTGTAGTTTTGAAATATACCATATTTTAGCATTTATAATGTGGAACCTATATTTTGTGATTTTCACGATGCCTCTATTTTATAGAAACATAATGATTGGACTTAAAAAGGCAACTTTGTGTCTCATGTTTGAGCAGTTCTTTTACATATCACTTATGGATTCTGCTTGCAATTGCTTTGAAGCAGAAACGCTTTTATAGAGACAAGTAAGGTAGCTGATCCTTATCAAATTCAAAATGGTGCGACGATGCCTTACGATTCTGAATCTGTAATGCGTGTATCAAATATCGGGTTTTTGATTAGAATCACATCCTTGATACTATTTAAAATGTTTTCTCAATTACCTGCAATTAATTTTAAGATGATTTAGTTTGTGAAAACATTCTAAACGTGCATAGAGTACCTTCTTCATATCTGTACCAATAGTTTGTCGCTGGCGATTTGTGAATCATATGCTTGAAATTTGATTGAAAATGAGCATACATTTCGCATTATAACCTGAACCAAACAACTGTTGACAATTTACAATTTTAATGACTGCGAATAGATCATTAGTGATGCAATTCCGCCTTTACCTTCGGAACAATCAAACAAGTGCACTCGGGCAATATATTTTTTCGATCAGTTCATATCGAAGCATCTTAACAAGTCAAACTTCCTGACAAAATAAAGGAAAAGCACATTAACCAATTATCCCAGTATAGTGATGCGAAATATAAGGACATACATTCGAAACATCTTCATCTTCGCCGCTGCCAATGTTTTTTTATACTTCTCGGTACGTCCTTAAACTCTTTCAAAATATTGCACCGCCACTACCAATGTTCCTTCCGACTTTTCGGACGTCCTCACACGCTTCCAGACAGAAGATGTATTTTAAAGCCAGACCAAGACTGCACCAATAAGCATACCTTTCTCTGTTAAAAGGAGCTGTGGAGTTTTCATAGCACTTTTGCCACCCCACACTCAATTTAAGGTTATTCCCGCTAGTCACTTTACTTCCGTTTCAATGTCATCGTACATGTCGCTTAAATTTCCCCTAGTCCAGCCGATATATCTTCCCTCCATCCGAAGAAATACTCCGGAAGGTGATCTTTATCTAGAAAACTATTGTAGATTTATATTATTGTATATGCGACATTATTTCTAGCTTCAGCAATCAGTAATTGTTACAGTTTTTCGTGTTGCATTTGCCTCTATATGGTACATACAATGAAATAAGAAAACTTACTACCCGATCGTTTCTCGTTTCTCATTATTTTATTAAGCAAAATTCAAAGCCATTGTAGTCCATATTTCCATTCATATTCGTATATGATTCGATTCAGCTACACGTCCCAAGTTCATTCTCTTTACTGGTACGTTTACTCCGTCTTAAATATAATCTGCTCATCGGCGATAGCAGAGTAACTTCGATGCAATTCTTCGTTTAGTAACGCACTACAATATTCTTTCCACTGATTGCAAACATCGTTGTTGGCTGGATATTGGTGGTTTGTTTGTGTTCGTCGTTGCACGTCTTCTGAAGCTCCTCTGTTTATCAATTTCGAGGGGACTCAAGACCAATTCGGCCACCAATTGTTTGCTCTTCTCCTCTCTTTGCACTGTTCGTATTCTAATTCAACACAGCCGTATTGGAAACGTGTACTTCTCCTTAGAAATTTGAGCTAAAAGAACCTAACGAGATTCATATCTTATCCGTTTCGTTCTAATATCAGCAGTCTCGATACAAGTCCCTTCAAAAAACCAAATATTGGGAACAATGGGCCCGACTGATAGTCGAAACTTAAGTACTTGGCCATCACGGTGCACCCATGTACGAGTACCTTTGCTTATTCTGCTCTTAAAAGTTTTGCTTTTTTGTGTTCAACCATAATTCATTGTTCCACCGTCAAGTTTCTTTATTACTGTGCAACCGGCTTTTCTCGGACCGAGTTTTGGCGCTATCCGTCCATTCCATATCTGAAATTATATTGCTTAGTGGTACAAACAAAATTGCTTTGTAGAAGCATATCTATTTGTGTGCAATTAATGACCTCGGTCATTTCAAAGGAGTATGCATATGTACTCGTATGTCAGAGTGTGTAGAATACTCAGTTTCTCGACTAGTAATCACAGTATATCTGGCTAGCGTTATCAACTCACAACGACAGTTCATATATAGATATCCAGAGTCGAAAAATGGTACTAAATCAAATAAAATGACGCAATCCGTTTTATACATATATGTATGTGTCGTTTAGTGGATTGTCCCGTAACTTGAAGTTCAATAACTACAGCCGTTCTAGAAACTTTCTATCCAATCGCAAATGTCTTCGGACAAAGACGGATGAATGCGCTGTGAGGACTATCCCAAGAGTGTAAATGCGGCTATGGCAGTAGTTGGAACTTTGGGTTGGATTCCTGACTTCAGACTTCTTTTTTTGCATTTATTTGTCTTTTTTTTGTAAAATATTTTACTTATGATGACACTATATAGTTCGGGGTCAACCTGGCCTTCTACTAATCAGCCTCTCCAATTAGTCGGGTTTTTATCTAACTAGTTGGGTACTTCAATTCGATTAAAGTTCCCTTCTACTTAAGTCTTCCTTTACTGCGTTGTCCCTCCTGATTAGATTCGAAGACTCTGCGAGTGATGAACAGTTTTCTGACTAGGTTGATGTCGCTGTACAGCTCGTACTATCAACGGAAACTTGACCAAATGTTTTTCTCTCGAAAGGAGCGAGGATATCTTATCCGCTTTCGATATTGTCTATGCTTCTGCGTGATAAAGTAGGGCTGGGATCAACGAACGAGTTTGACAGGGATGCGTTTTGAGTTTTTTCCAGGATTTGAAGATTTGGTCGATTGTGGACTGAAAAGGCAGTGATAGGGGCCAATCAGGTTGTTGACGAAGGGTTTCAGATGTTCACACAATTTGGTAGATAAAATGTTGTATGCGATGTTGAGGAAACTTATACCTCTGTAGTTGGCGCAGTTGAGGGTGTCTCCTTTTATGTGGATCGGGCATACAGTGCTGAGATTCCATTCATCGGGCAGACACTCTTCTGATCAGTTCTGACAAACTAGTTGGTGCATGTCATGTGCACAAAGTCATTTCCGGAAGCTTTGAATACCTCGGTCGGTAAGCCGTCAGGTCCAGCTGATTTGTTGGATTTTAGCTTAAATATTGATATCCTTATTTTGTTCTGGTCAGGTGGACGGAAGTTTTGGCTATCATTGTCGAAGTTGAATGGTCTATTCTACCTTCGCCGTTATACAGTCTGCAGAAAATGTTTTTCCATATTCTCATCACCGACTGTAACCCTACTACAAAGCTTCCTTATTCATCTGTACAGACTTGTGTACGGGTTTTCTTGCCTTAAGACATTCTTTTTTAACTGTTAGTGAAACTTCCGTACGTTATTCCAGGATTACAACCTCTCAATATCTTCGATCGCGCGCTTCTCGTGCTCTTTTTTCTTCTTCTGGAGAAGCCAATGTTCTTCTCCTCTCTTCTGCTCGTAGAACTCACGTGGAGCTCTCGTCCTTCGTTGCAGCGCCGCATTTTAGACTTCTTATTTAGCTGTATGTGCTTGCCGGCATTCGTCATCAAACCAGGCATTTTTTTGGTGGTGGTCGGGTGAAACTCAGCACATCAGTTGCGGCGTCTCTGATGGCACGTTGGCAGCGTTTCCACTGGTCTTCGGAACTTGATGTTGCCAGCATATGAGTTGTTGAGACATTTCGGGATACGCGTTCTGCTTTTCTACGTTATATTTTCTCACAGTAGTTCTTCTTTGTTGTGGTGCTTGGGAAATCGGCATTCGGACCTTGGGTGCAACAAGATGGTGATCCGAGTCAATGGTGGCTGCCCGGAACGTTCGGACATCCAGAATACTGGACACATGCCTTACAGCTATCGCAAAATGATATATTGAGATGAAGAAACCGTGTGCTTGCTATGGTAATATTTCGTCCCGCCGCAAAGTCAATCAGCCTAAGTCCGTTGCCAGACGTGGTGTCATGTAGACTATGCTTACTAACTGTCCTACCAAAGATGTCCGATTTTAACCTCATACTTCGGATAATGCTCATACATATGTCTTGTCGACGAGCACGTAGAAGCATTCTTTGCTGGCGTCGTCCTTGTCTTCCGTAGGCGCATGGGCGCATTTTAGGTTTATATTAGGCCTTGATTTGGATTGTCATAAGAAGCTTGCTCACGTATCGGAAGCTCAGTACTTCTTGCCTAAGTGTGCGGTATATGGCAGATCATCCGAATGTTTCTTTTCCCTATAGCAATCACCGTAGTACATACTACAGTCTTTCATCCTCCTTATGTCCGGCCGATCTCATCGCACTTCCTGGATGGCGGTGATATCTGTTCGGCTACACGTGGCCTGTTAAGGGTCCGAACATTGGACGTGCAAATCCGAAGGTCGTTGTCCTTTAAACGTTTGTGAGGGTCGTCAATAGTGAGTCCATATTTTAATCTCTTCCGTATACGGTCGTGAGCCTTATGACGACTTAGGCCATTATATTTTAATACATAATATCTTAATGTGGCTATTTATCTTCTAGGACTAATCCGCTTATGTCTTTTCTCTAAACAAAAAAATGAACATGCGATTTTTGCGCATGTTGTATTTCTAATTCTTGATTGATCAAATTGCCTTTGACCTCTTCAAGGTTATCACTCGCAAGGCACGCTTCCTGTTTTGGCACGATTGCTCCGTTGGCTGACCTGAAGGTTATCAAAAACAGGCCCGAAGTTAGCATGCAGCCAACATGTTATCACTAGTAATTTTGTCATTGAGTTCTTTTATTAACAGCGAATAATTTGGCACATGAGAAGATTGATAAGCTTAGCTACAATTCGCGTGCCAATGTTTATTTAATTTTCTTTCTGTACTGATTTTTTTATTGTTCTTTTCAATTAACCTACGTGGGTTAATCAATTATTGTCTTATTTATTTCTTTCAGCTTTCTTTTTATATGTTGTATCAGGATTGGGTATTACAGCTGGTGCCCATCGTTTGTGGGCCCATCGTTCATACAAAGCTAAATGGCCACTAAGAGCGCTTCTAGTTCTTTTCAATACAGTTGCGTTTCAGGATGCTGCGTTCCATTGGGCTCGTGATCATCGTGTACATCATAAATTTTCAGAAACCGATGCTGATCCCCATAATGCAACAAGGTATGTATTGTATTTCACTTGATAAACAATTGAGTTGGTTTGTTAATTTGTATTTATTTGCAGAGGCTTTTTCTTCTCGCATATCGGCTGGCTGCTATGCAAGAAGCATCCAGAAGTTGCGGCAAAGGGAAAAGGCATTGATTTGTCAGATCTGAGGGCAGATAAGGTTCTTATGTTCCAAAAGAAGTAAGTGGTAATAGAATCGTGCAAAAGGGATTAATGTCGTCATTTGGAGTTGTTTTGTTTTGTTTTTAGATACTACATGCTTATGATGCCAGTAGTATGCTTTTTAATTCCAACATTTGTCCCAATGTACTATTGGGGTGAGTCATTCCTCAACTCCTGGTTCGTAGCTACTATGTTCCGGTATGCATTCATTTTAAACGTTACATGGCTGGTAAACAGTGCAGCACATAAATTCGGTGGAAAACCATATGACAGGTAAGATCAATTAATGCTTGTGTATGTTTCGATTATTGTTGTAAGTAAAAATATGCTTTCTGCGGTTAACTTAATGTCAGCGAAGTGAGGTAGTCCTTACAGCTCGACATCGTTCTCTATTAAAGTCTAATGATTGGCCATCGTCATTTCGAGATCTTTCAGCCTCTATCACTACAATCTATCCCAAAAAGAAATGAACGTAACAAGATTTTTGTTTCCAAAGCAATTCAGAAGCAACTAGATGTCGATGCCAAAGGATTCATTTTTTTTCGTCAAAATTTGGTTTATATTCAGAGTTTTTACGGCGCAGCTGATGGAAATTTGATCTGCTAAATGACGATGGCTCTTTAGTTCTTATGATATTTTTGTTCTCCAAAATTATTATGTATTGTGTTTTGTTCAGATTTCATTTTCTTTTTTGGTGGCATTTGACTATCAAGTCCTCTGCAGCTGTTACCGCTACCGTCAGCACAATCTGTGATCATGTTACCCGCTGAGGCTCGCCTTTTTTGCATTTGCAATACCACGGTCATAGTTCGATAGTTTGTGGTGGTAGAACGCTTCCCACTGCTTGAAAAATTCCATGGGAAACGGTTTATCCCAATTTGTATCAAAATTAAACAAGTTAATAAGGGAAGGGCGCGCAGGCATGCGGACAACTTGAATGATAGACCTCTTAATGATTTTTTTTTTCTTTAGGCCGAAACTTGATAGAATTGTGCATTAACTGTTCGATCCGGTGGAACGAACTCGTAAAAACAAATCCAGATTGTCTTCATTTTTGACTTCCCCAAACAAAATGGTTTGCTCGTCTGGCATCATCCACTCGACACTTTGGCGCTTGGTTTCTGGATCATATTGAAAACACCACGTTTCATCGCCAGTCACAACGTTGTAAAGGAAGTGTTTTTTTTTTCTTTTTGTCCTCTTGCCCTTCGAATGTTGAATTCTGAGCAATTTTTTGTCGTTGCTCATTTTTGTACTGACACAAACATACTGTCTTTTTAGACGCAAAAGCTCCGCTTCTATTCGTCCAAATGTCATGAAATTTTGACAGTACATGGCCTCACTAGAAACACCTATTTCCTATACCTAGAAAGTCCTGTTTACTTTGGAACGAACTTTGTAAATAACATCATGAGAAAAGCCAGCTCCGCTCTCAGTTTCTTAAGCGATTATCTTGATTGATAGCTTCAACAACCCACCCTATCTCAATCGTTTGAAACTATTCTAATGGACTTACAAACACTAGAACATACTCTTTGTTCATCAGGTCTCAAACGGTAACATTGATTCTCCTGCGCTATTGCCATTCATCTTATTGAATGTAAATTCACGAAATCCTATATCTCTTCCTTTCTTTCTTAAGATTGCCCTCTACTTCCATTATTCTTCTGGTTCCACACAATAGCACTTAGCAAAATTCTTAGTTTTGCAGCACAAATTTAAATTTGTGCAGCGCTTTGGACTGCTGCAGATCCCATTTGCCTTACTATTAAAAAAGTGGCACCCAGAGGTCTGTTTAATTCAGACTAACTACTAAAGTCAGTTTTTTCAGTCACCCTTCTAGCTTTCACTTGGGCATTTTCACCCACCTTCTACAAATAGACTCTATCTGCTGTGAGAACTCCCATCATCTAGTAAGTCCGGTCTAGCCTCTCAGCCATTTATTTCACACACAGTACCACAATGAGTGCGTCTTGACTTGGACCAATAACCTAACCTAATTTAACATATGCTCTCGTAAACTGCGTTTTTGGGTTGGACGCCCTTCATCATCATGAAGCATAGTACAGGAAACATGTCTTACTCAAATGCTTTATGTTTTTTCTTGTTTGTTTTAACGGTTCTTACCTCAATACTAATGAATATGTATTTATTCCAACCAACAGGTTTATCAATCCAGCAGAAAACAAATCCGTGGCAGTACTTGCCTTTGGTGAAGGTTGGCACAACTACCATCATGTCTTCCCCTGGGATTACAAGACAGCCGAATTGGGCAACTACCGTCTAAATCTAACCACAGCATTCATTGATTTCTTTGCCAAAATCGGTTGGGCGTACGATCTTAAATCTGTATCACCACACATCATTGAAAAGCGCGTCAAGCGAACAGGTGACGGAACACATGCCACCTGGGGCTGGGGAGACAAAGATCAGCCAAAGGATGAATTAGAGCACGCATTAATCACACACAAAAAAGATGAATAAATCTTAAAAATAATTAATTTTTTTCACAAAAAAAAAAAAAACAAAAAACTAAAAACAAAAACCTGCAGTTTAGATGCTGGTGGTCCTGTGTTTGCGTTCAAACCATACGCTGCGCTCTGTGTCTATTCTCTGCCTGACTGTGTTAAACATCTATCTTTATTTCTTTCTGCTGCTAAACCAAAACCAACAACAAAAAAAAACAACACTCGGATGTACTTTTTTGTATTTTTATTCCATATTTCCTTTTTCAAAATGTTAACAAACCAAAAAAAAAACACAAAAAAAAATTAATAAAATCAAAATTACTTTTCAGTTACTTTAAGTATCTTATTGTGTATTTTTGTTAAAACGAAAAAATTTTTGAAAACAACTATTTTATTATTATATTTGGAAAGAGGGCTGAAAGAAAGAAGAGAATGAATGAATTTAATAATAAAATAATACATAATAATAATATAATTATTTTTTTAATCAAATTTAGTATTTATATGTTACCTATAAAAAAAAAGAATAAATATAGCAAAAGGAATGCAACCTATAAATGCATAAAGAATCCTTTTTTTCTGTTATCATCTGCTCTTTTAGCACAAACTTATTGGGCAAAGTGAAATTTTCTTTTCAATTAAAAACAAAAAAAAATCACATCGCTATTCGTAAAATTAGTTTTGGGTTCTTGTCTGCAAACAAAGCTTGCACCTTTTCTTTTCTTTTCCAAAAAAGAATGAAAGCTATGATATATTGTGGGGTAGAGTGAAAAATGAGAGAGGATAGTAAAAGAGAGAATGAGCTGATAATGATTTTTTTTTATTTAATTTAGTTAATATCATCAAATGTTGGACAAGTTTTTTGTTTTCTTTATTTTTTATCCACAATTACATTTTGTACATTGAAATATGAGTATATCTTTTCTTTCTTAGCATTCTACGGTGCGTATTTCAAATTATTATAAAATCAAAATCGAATATAACTAAACTTTTTGTTGATAATTAAAAATAAATAAGAACTTTTAGTAAGTAAAAAAGAGAATGTTATATAAATTTAAAATTTCTAGCAATAAAGAAAGCAAAATACGAAATAATCTTTCATTTTTGTTTAAAAAAAAAAAAAAAAAAACTCATAAGCTTCCAACTTTGTTTCTGATAATTTTTCCGTTTTTTTTTTCTATTGTAAATGGCTTAAGGTAAAAACCTAACTTTAAATAGCGGTTTCTTGCGTACAAATAAAAGACACTACTTTATAATATCTCTATTAATTATCATGTACAAAGAAAGGTGACCTTGTTTAGTTTATTATAACACCAAAGCACCAGTCTTTTTAATGCAACACTGAATTGTTACCTTCTACCACAAATTTAAATAAAAAAAAAAAAAAAAAAACAAAAAACAAACACTTTTTATCAACAGACACCCAATCGAAAAATATCTTCTTGTTCAGATAAATATGCGGTTTATTATATATTTATCAGATATAAATATTTCCTATATAAAATCCAAATAAATAAATAAATTACCAACACAATTTATGTAACGTTTTTATTTAATTTAATTTTTTTTTTCGAATTGATGTAGATATGAGTAGATATGAATATTTTTATATACTTCTTTTTATTTAAATAAAAATGTTCAAATTCTGTAAAACAGACTTGAACACATAAGAGATAAGATAAATCACTTAAAGTGTCAGAAGAGTTCAACTCAAATTACAAATAACAAGTTTTTTCCAAACAAAAACAACAATTTCTAGTAGCCAAAAACCAAAATCTGTAATTAAATGCAAACTAATAGATACTTAGATGGATGCTAAAAATAGGTGATACGATATAACAAAACTTGGACAACACTAAATCAACAGACAATGAATGTTTTATGAAAGAAAAATAATAACAAATAAAATTAAATCAATTAACTTTGAATGAATAAAATAAAAAAAAAATGTTACTTGTAACTTTTTGTTGTTGATTTTAATTGAATTCCTATAGTATACCTAAATTTTTCGCTCTTTATGATTACTGTAGTTTTCTTCTATACAATAAGTCAAACAACAGACTGAAATTTACTTAGGTGGCGCTACAGTCTGGGTCTCAAATAACATGCCTCTCATAACAGCCCCGTTGTTTACTAACTGCTTTCAAAGTCGCTCGCCAAATTCATTAAGATTAAGGTCCACCTGAAGTAAGATCTTTTTCTGTTTTTTCTCTGTGATGGTTTCGAATACATTTCGGGCTGAAGCGCTGGTGTCATATCCTAACAATCTAAGCTCATGAATTCTGACTCCTTTGGCCCGTAAAGTTATTGGTTGAATCTTCCTCTCAACTTTTCGTCGAGAGTAGACTGGGCAATCACTCGAAGCGAACAAGCGCGTCCTCATCTTTTTTTTGAATAACGTACACGCCTCTGCACTATAGAGGAGAACTGAGACGACCAATATTTTATAGAACGCAACCTTGGCAAAGGGCTCTGTAACTCAATTGCCTTCTGGGTCTAAAAAACAGCGATTGGCAAGGCACTCCTCGAATGATTTCTAAGACGGCGTCGTTATTAATACGAAGTTTTCAAAAACATTAAACTAACAAAGAACTGCATAACTTGCATTCAATAATACAGATTTTCTGTAGAACTAGCTTAGTCAAACTACAATATATTACTCTTGTGTTCATAAACGTCAATATACCGTCATCCTTGCGGATATCAAAAAATTTTTTAAGGAGCAATGAATATTACTTTTTGTACCGAGATGATGTTTTTAAACGCAAAAGAAATAATGATCGCACTAAGATACATAACATACTCGTAGATCTGCGCAGTGAATACGTTCAAAAACACACGAGGAATAATCTGCTGTTGTTCTAAGGTAGAAATGGTTGACTTTTATAAATTCATCTATATTTACCACGGAGCCACGTTCTTGACTACTTCGGAGTTACTATACCTGTCTATTCGTCGCTTCTGCTTCATTAATTGCAAACGCCTCACAAACAGTTCGCTGCGTTCTCCCGGCAATATCTATGTTATGTCATGCGCATAAGCAAGTAGTCGTACAGAGTTTTGAAATATTGTGCCTTTGAGTTTCGTACAATATTCTTAAGCAGGATGTTAACGACATCGCCTTGTTGGAACCTTTTTTTTAATACATCTAGTCAACATCGCAACATCGAAGGTCTAGGTACGAGGGTAGTCCCAGAAGTACGCAACCTAAAAAAGAAAACACGAAAAAAGTGGGTAAAAATATGTTGATTTCTCTACGTAGTCTCCTTTTAGTTCAATGCACTTTTCCCAGCGATGTTCAATAGCTTCGACACCCTGTTTATAGTAAGTCTTCGAGTTATTTAAAATAGCCATCAACCCCGATTTACAGTTGGTAAATCTTTTACCCCCGAGCTATTTTTTCAAATTCGGAAATAGAAATTAATCCGAGAGTGCTAAATCTGGGCAATAGGGTGCATGAGGAAGCAATTCGAACTTTGACTCTTTCATTTTTGACATCGCGATGACGGATGAATGAACTGGTGCATTTTCTTGATGAAACAAAACATTTTGCTTCATCAAATGCGGTCATTTTTTCTTGATTTCATCTTTCAAACGCTGCAATAAGTTCGCATAATACACGCCGTTGATTGTTTTTCCTTTCTGAAGATAATCAATGAAAATTATACCACGCGCATCCCAAAAAACTGACGCCATGACCTTGCCAACATTTGGAACTGTCTTCGCCTTCTTTGGAGCCGATTCTCCCTTTGAGTCCATTGTTTTGATTATTCCTCCGTCTCGGGTGTAAAGTAATGGACCCATATTTCATCCACGGTTCTGAATCGGCTCAAAAACTCGGCTTTATTGCTGTGAAACTTCGCCAAACACTCGATTGAAACACCCTCACAACGCTGTTTTTGTTTCATTGTCAGTAAACGCGGACCCATCTTGCGTACAGATTGCTCATGTCCAATTTTTCAGTCAATATGAGATGTACAGCGCTTTTTGAAATGTCTACCATACCCACTTTCAATCGACGGTCATCCAATACCATTTTGTGGATTTGTTTTAAACATTTCTGGTGAGCTCACCTCACCACTGCTATGTCCGCCTCGCTTAAACTCTGATACCCAATATTTTATTGTTGTAAGCGAAGGAGCAGACTCCCCTAGAGTACAATCCACTTCCCTTTCGATGTTGGTTGGATTGAGTCCTTTCACATGAAAGTATTGTGCCACATAGATGACCAATTTTTTCCATATTTAAAAATTCATTGAGAGCGACCATTATTAATGGCTGCCGAACAAATACTAAACAACATAGCATCGTCAAACTTCAAATTTAAGTTTTATAAGGTTGGTACTTTCTACAATTGTCATTCTTTTTACACACCAGCCGCCATCTATACCTCAGGTCGATTTTGCTTTAAGTCCTTATTTACTTCCTCGTAGTACTTTTTGAAAACCGCATATATAAGCTTTTACATGATACAACAGGCTAAAACTACACGCGCGAACCAGGACTCAATGTCAAACAAATAGCGGCAAAGTGCTCCAGAAGAAATCAAAGGTTTTGCCTCCATCCAGCCTCTCAGGCTTGTGATCCTATCCCAAGGCTACTTTAAATATTTAAATCCCAGATCTGAAAAACGCTTCAGAAAAAGCAATCAGGATTTCCGAAGAGACGCTGGCGGAAGAACTCAAATTGTGTTGATGTCCCTGGCTCTCCAGGATCTGATCTCATCAGATCAACTCCCTGGTAGTGCAAGAAATGTATGTAAATATATGGTTATGCAACACATATGTCAACAAGAGGCTTGATCTTTCAAGTTCGTTAAATTATTCGCATACGCCGATTATATTCACAAGGTCCAGGTGTTCAGTAGCAGGTTGAATGATTCATTACTTAAGATCGCCCAAGAACCATTAGTTTTTTTCAAACACCTAGGCATCGTACGATTTTTCCTAGCCCTGATGCCACAGAGGTTTCTGTTATTTTGTCACAGAATGACCTCTAGGATTGTCGCTTTGCCTTCCTTAGTTCTTTTTATATATTGTGAGGGATTCCTTGTATGAGTCCCAGTTTGTCACTTTGCTTGTCCATTTTGCTTGGATGCAAACATTCCTAAGCGACCCCAGTGCTGATGTCCAACAGTGGGGCTTTTTCTTGTGTCTAGGTTGAATAAGAGGGCAAGAAGCAGGGTGAAATCCTTCTTTACGTTGACTTCCATGTCAAGCGCTTTGTAACACATTTGTAACACATCAATCGTGCGTCGATTACATTGAGGGCTGCCTGGGCTTTAGAGCAAACATTCGCTATGAATGATTCGACAGACAGTACAGCTACGTCATATGCATATACCTGAGCGTAGATGTTTGAGTTATTGAGAGTGCAAAACAGAGAATCATTCATTGTGCGCCATACCATTAGAGGCCGGCTCTTTTGGTCAATTGTCGCCGTCCGCAATCAAGATTCTGTTCCTTAATCCAGCCGTCAAATGTTGTTATCAAAAACATTCTCAATGTCGATGAAAATGCCCAAGGCGAGAGCGCCTTCAATTTTACACATCGGATTGTGAAGTTTGATTGTCGGAGCTGGAGGGAATATTGTGTCCTGCAAAGAGGACACATCTCTGATTTCTGGTTACTTAGTTACACCAGGGGTTCGGTGCCAGGCGACCAGTGAAGACTTCCCAATAGCTAGTGAATAATTTTTCGTAGTAATGAATGTATTTAAGGGCCTTACTCGTCAACTACAACCGATGACATACGAGTACATACATATACCAGCTGCGACACGTTGTATTACTCAGCTCACATACAATTTCAGTTATAGGAGCTGGTTGTGAACCAATTCTGATGAGGTTATCTAGGAAATGAGTTTCGATCATGTGTCGTGGTCTTCCTTACGACTCAGCGTAGATACCATCAGATTTTTTTTTATTTACTCCTTCTGTGGATTTTGACCACTCACCGAATGAGTCGATCCTTTCGCAGTTTTAACTTTTTATATTATGTATTTTTGGTTGGTTCGATCTGTATAGATCCCAGTCTTCCTTTAAGTTAGCCTTAAATGACCTGTTTAGAATTTTTCGGGTTATCATAATTAGTCGTTGCAAATTGACTTTTCACCATAGAACAACAGATCTGTATAAGTTTTATCTGGCAGGATGTTAGTTTAAAACATTTGGTGAGAGCAACTGTACGGTGTCTGCTGTATTGTTCAAAGTTGAAGTAGGAGATTGACGAATTTGCCGCGATGCACCTTAAAAGGTGTTCAGTTTGTTTTTCTCTGATTCCTCCCCTGTACATATGCATCTATGGTCTGAGGAGGAAGCCTTCGATAATACTTTGCAGCCGATAATCCTCCAAGCGTAGTTGGTGGATAGCGTCGGATAAGTCGATTAGCTGCTGTTTTACTTTCGCAACGAATGTTGGTTGAGACTTACATCGTTGACAACCAGAAGATAGTGCGAGAGATTACTTACATACATCCAAATTTCGTGTCTGAATTTACTCAAAGTGAGAAAAATAAATACAGTGCTAGAAATATCTGCAAAAGGCGTAATATTGTATTTATTTATGCTACTTAGAAACAGTTCTTAGTCTACCGGAAGCTGGCGTAAGTGGGTCAAAAACCATTAAATACCGTTGGCACCTTAGTTTCCTAAACCCATTGCAAATAAAATACGAAAAAAATTAAAAGCAACTTAAACATTTATACAAAAATATTTTCAATTATAGAGCACTTAAACATCTACCTATACTCAAATAGAGTGATAATTACAAAGAAAGGGTAACGAAAAACAAATTAATTGGTTAACTTCTTGATAGAAACAATAAACAAATGTTAGATCCATTTTCAGAGACCAGCTCAATTTGCTTATACACTTCTACATCATTGGCTTTGCATCAAATTCGGTTCCCTTTTAAATAGCCTTTGAAAAAATGAGCAACAATTATTAGTGAATTCAATATTCACTCCGAATAACACTCACCAAAGGGATGAAGATGCCCACATAGTTTTAAACGATTTTACTTTGTTAGGCTCTGGTAGCCGTCATTTTTGCTACTTTGAAACTTTCTTTCGGCTTAACAGACTCCTTATGACTCCGTGATTGTAGTCGTTTCCGTCTAATCGCACTGCGATGTCTTTGCGACAAAAGAAAAGAACCGTTTGCCCCTCGACCAGTTTTTTGTATATAAAGTCCTTTATTCAGAGATTCTCTAATGTACTGGCAAATCTTTTTGGCCGCTCGTTTTGCATTCAGGTGATATTTATCACTAATATATTTCTTGACACCAAATAAAGATAGTCCTTTGCCGTACATAGCTCTTTCGAAAATAGCTTCGTCGATCATACTGCCAATTGGAGGATGTTTTTTACGAGGGTACTGGACACGTTTAAGCGAAGAGTCGTTTTTTGGTAAAGACAATTTAATAATAGGAGCCGTCTCACTAGACCAGTAGTATTGGAAGACGGTGATATTAGTTCGAAAACAGTTCTGAAAAGATATATGTATCTTGTTTTTTGCATACCTTGTGTCTTTACCGACAACAACAAACGTGTCCGAAGATCGGGTAGAGCGCGCAGAAAATGTTTTACTTAAATCAGATGCAAATGAGTCATATTCCAACATTCTTCGAACTTATTTATTTGAATGCACCTGAAGCTAAAATAATTTTTGTTTTCGGCGTAATTTCATCAAAAAGGTTTGTCCTTTTACATCTGATCTTGTCATTCCTGGTACCGTTATTGTTTAGAACGAAAAGTTACTAGTGCTGCCACTATACAGAAAAAAGTTATGTGTAGTTTTTTATATGATGATTTATTTTCGATATAGTAAAGTGGAGATTGGTAAGAAATTCTCTTCCAAAGAGGTGCATATCGTCCAATTAAAATGAACTTTGGCTTTTTAAATGCTTTTTTTCTAAAGAATTTTCGAACAAATACTTGGTAATATGACATATCTTTATATCTCTTCAGCTAACGATTCAAACAAAACACCTAGCATTACAACGTTTCAATTTCGGGTTTAATTCTTATTTACCTCCTCGTGGTATTTTTTAAAGACTGCATATGTCAGCCTTTATACAAGAGGGCTACAAATACACGCGCGAACCCGGACTCAACGTTGGATAAACGAATAGCGGCAGAGCTCTACAGATGAAACCAAAGGTGTTGCCTGCATACAACCTCTAGGCTTTGTTATTCTATCTCAAGGCTATTTTGATTATTAAAATCTGAGGTCTGAAAAAAGGTTCAGAGGATTTCCGAAGAAGAGATGCTGGCGGAATTGGGTCGATTGCAGCACTCTTCACCTCGTATGGGTCTATCGACACCTGTATGTACGTCCCTTATGTCCAGAGGCACTGGCTCTTCAGAATAGGAGTTACTATCGGATCAACTGCCTTACAGTAGAAGAAACATATGTATGTACATATATATGGTTATGAAGCCTGTCAATAACGGAGGCTTGACCTTTCAAGTTTGTTAAATCAGTCGTATGCGCCGATTATATTGACAAAGTCGGAAGAATCCAGCGTGAGCATCGTTTCAGAAGTGGAAATTATGGGTCTAATGGTTCCATATATATGAGTATATATGGTGGCAACAGTTGCCGACCAATACTATTCGAAAAGACAAACGATTTTCGGTACTGCACATACCCGCAACGGACCACTTATAGCCGAACAATTCGTGGAGACCATAAACTGCTACAAAACAGATCAAACTTCCAGTGTAAGAAGGATGAACAATTACGACATATGTATAATACCGTAGTTGGTACCACGGAGACAACAGCCGCTATCAGGGCGGCTTGCCGTCAAATCCGCTATTAGGATGCGGATTTGTCAGCAAGGTTTAGACAAGAAGTCTTGAGTTTCAGCCATGTGAACGACCGTCTTGCGACAAACCGCATTAAGACGATATTCGCCAACATCTGACTTATATGCACACGCGCTTCAAATGGAGGTGAAAGACGATGGCACCAAGAAATGTATTTATGAGCTCCTAGCCGAGGCATATGTTCAATGTCCAGCATAATGATAAAATCGTCCAGGCGATGGACGCAAATCAAGCCTCCAGTATTTAAAGGTCCGAACATTCCGAGCTGTCAGCATTGACTCGGACTACTACCTTGTTGTGGTCGAGGTGTAAATATGGCGTTCCCTAATGGTGCTGAGAAGAGGAAATACTGAGAGAAAGTTTGACGTCGGAAGTTTGGAATCTCAAGAAGCCGCCAGGATTTTTGCCAATCAGGTGTGTCGAAACCCAGTATTTCCAAAAGCCCTCAAAGATGACGTCTATGATATGCTACGTTTCGCCCCATCACCACTGCAGAATAGTTGGTTTTGGATCTTAAGATCCACCAAAATTCTAGAATATACATATACACCCTGAATGACTCGAAATTCAAGCAACTTCATGACAGTGAGCTCAAATTCTGACACATGACAGATAATTTTATTATTTACCAGCCTTTTAAACGGTTTGCGTCTCAGTTGTGTTGAAAAATTTTTATTCGCGATGGAATTCAAACGTGATTGCTTTATATTTGGCTGGAAAACCATAAGTAGCTATCGTTAGAGCCCTCCAGCACCTCAACGTGAATAAATCATTTGTGTCTCGAACCATAGCTCGTTACCGTGATAGTGGCAGCGTTGCAAAACGCCATGGAGGTGGTCATAAAAAAAGAGCAACACATACTGAAAAATGAGATTAGGCTCAAGCCATTGAAGTTCCAAAAAAGCACACGATCTTACAAAGCAACAGAAAAAAGATAGAATCTAAAGAGCGAAGGAGTTGCTACGCTTGCACGCAAGTGGTGAGTTGCCGAATTTGGTTTTTTCCGATGAGTCGCCATTTGTTATCGAGCAATATGTCAACAGACAAAATGACCGAGTTTACTTGCCAGAGAGGTCCTTCGAAAGGTGATGGTTTGGGCCGCCATAACCGCCGATGGTCGCTCTCCGCTCGTATTTTTAGACCGTGGTGTCAAAATTAATGCGATCGTATACCGTGAATCTGTCTTAGAGGCAGTATTGAAGCCTTGGGCAAACAATCATTTCGGTCGGAGACCGTGGACATTTCAACAAGACTCGGCACCGTCTCACAAAGCGCGCGTTAACCATTGGTTAAAAAACAATGTTCCACACTTCATTTCTTCGACACAATGCATTGCAAATTCTCCGGATGCAAATCCGTTGGATTTCTCTGTCTGGGGTATTTTGAAGGCGAAGGTTGGCACTAAAAAATACCAAAGTTTGGACCACTTCAATCAAGCACTTCGCCGGGAATGGGCCAAAATACCGCAGAGCCACTTGTGTGCAGCGTGCGATGCTTTCTTCGGCCGTCTCAAGGCCATTATTCGCGCCAAAGGTGGACATATTGAAAACTACTGATACAATTAGAAAATTGATGTATTTTCCAACATTTTTTGCTTTGGCACAATAAATTTTATCAAAAAAATGCAATGAAGAAACGCGAGAGTGAAGGTGATCTACTACATTGCCCTTTTCCGGCATGTGCTTGTATTGGGATGTGACATGTGGTTCAACGTGAGAGGAAGTTTACTGGGAAAAATTCAGGTGTTTGAGATGACTTGCCTTAGGGCTTGTCTTCGCTTATACAGAATACCAGAGTCTGAGTACATAAAATTGTATCCTAATGAGGTCTTGTGCAATAGGGTGAATCTAATAAAGGTGGATAATTTCGTCATTGAGTTAATTCTAAGGCACATTACAAGAGCAATGACCTCATCGAACAACCTGATCTCCGGGGCTTACTACCCCAATTATATGTATCATGGGAGAGTACGCTTTGACGGCTTCATTCCTCCAGGAGCGTTCCGTTACCTCGATATGATCTGATCCAGGACAAATTAGCGATGCCGCTAATCTTCCACGTCGTTCGAACAGCTGCAGATAGCTGCTGACAGACGGATCAACTACGACAGAGACGTCGCACACTGACAAACTGTGGATCATCATCCGCTGTCAGGTAGAGTGAACCGTTCAACCTGGATGACGATGAGCAACAATTTCATCCACCCGGCCTAAATGGAGTAAGATTGCTATTGTTTCTCAGTTTTATGTGGGAGTTAGTTAGTAACGTAGCGTTTCATTACACATATTTTTTTGTCGGCAAAATGCCACCGAAATCTAAGGCCGAATTAACGCGGGAACCTCGTAAGCGTACGCTAGAGCAATTACGTAACGGCAAAAATCTACGCCAGGAGACGCTGCAAATCGTAAACGTGAATCGCAAATGAAAAGCCCGGAGCCAACAAACAGCGAATGCGAGACGCTAGACTTATGGTAAAGCTCGAAATGGAGGAGCGGAAATGTAAATCCGAAGAATTACATATAAGTTGGTGATCCATTGCCGAACCCCTTCGAAAAGTTCTTGTGAGCGAGCGTGTCTTTTATAGCATTTTAACGTCGTTTCGTGGAAAACAAATTCGGAATATTGTGTTCGGTTTGCGATCGTTTGTGATTTGAACGCAACACGTGCCGTCCAAAGCGGTCGATTTGATTGGCCAAAAATATCCCGACAAAAATCCATGGAGTATACGCGTGTGCAATACTTGCTATAAAGCGCCACTCGACATGAAACTTCCCCTCTTAGCGACGGTAGACATATCCATATCCCAATGTACTTCAGCGGAAGTATTCGACATCAGTTTACTGATGTGACCTTTACAATTCTTTTGACATAAAAGGTCTCCAAATAGCGACCGTTCTCCATAGTCATTCATTGTATTGTATTTATCGGCACACCGATAAAGAGTAGTGCGTATCGTTTTGGACTATCTGGACTTATTGATCTGTCGCAGATCTAAACTGCAAACCAGATGGTTTGGGGAGTTCACATAGAATACGGGGGCAAAATCTTGTAAGCAATGTTAAGGTGGCTGATGTCAGTTTAGAGTGTACCTGCGGATCGGGCAAATAATACTGAGTTTTCATTTATCATCATAGCGTATGTTTTCTTTCAATATATCTTTTGCTGCCTTAAATAATCCGGCAGCTAACCCATCCTGTCCAGAAGCTTTGTCACCCCTAAGTTAGCATATTACTATCCTTACTTCACTTTTATTTTTATGTTTGAAAGGACTTAGATTAGGTTAAGTGTGGAGGTGGGACTTAGGCCTACCGTGATATCTTCAAATTAGAGCTCACCCATGATACCTGAAATTTTAATAAATTCGGCTATATCTTTGAGTGAGCTGGCAGTGACATCTTCTGCGTAAGACGTAAGAATGTCCTGCTTTAGCGGTTACAGTGGCGAAGTTTATGCTCCGCAGTTTCTTCATCCTCGTGGCATATGCGACAGAGTTTGCAGTGACCCTTAGGAATTTGATTCATGCGTATATGAGACCTCTAGAAAGCTGTAGAAGTTTTCTTTTGAGGCAAAGGCTTGGTAGAAAGTTGTTAGCTTAGCTGTTACCTTCAGTTTCCACCCATTAATTGAATGCTTTTGTTTTTGGAGCAAATTGGTAGCCTGTAGAATGGCCATGGAACATGAATATTGAAGCCAAAAGTTGTCTGGCCAATCCGTCTGCTCTTTTACTACCATCATAACCACTGCGATCTAGCACCCAGATTAAATGGACTCTGTTGGTGCTGGCCAGTGTTTTGGGAAGTATACTGCAATCCATGACAATTTTTGAGGTTATCTCAAAAGCATTGATACCAAGTAGGGCCGCTTAGCAGCAAGAAAGAATATATTGTAAACATCCTTATTGGTGCCAGATCTGTTTAAGTTCTCCCTAATGCAGAGCTCTATTGTAGGTATCTCAGCTTAAAATACAGAGATGCTACTGTCCATACTTGCGAGCAGGGAGGTATTTGTAGTTTCTCCATATATGCCTGCACCAACTCCTTCGTCAGTTTTGGACCAGTCGGTGTATCACAACCGTGAATCTCTTTGGAAAAGCATTTTTTTATTCCAAGTTCAGCCGATCACGAAATGTAACCTTGAAGTTGTACTTTGTCAGACAGTTGTCTGTTAGAATAATTCCTAATAATTCATTTCCCTGAATTTACGTAATGGGTGGATGCATTTGATAGTTGTATTGTTTCCTCTGCCTCTGTGGAAGTCACTTCAGCAGAAGTCGACGGCTGATTAGATAGAACAGACAAATTGATATTTCACAGGAAAACATCACTTGTTCCTGCAGAGTTGATTTCACCTATACATTTCATTATAAATTGGTCATCATCGGATGATATTTCCTCTGGATCCTCGAGTTCATCATCACTAAAGGCATCATCGTCGTTTTTCATATCACTATGATTTTGCTCCATTTCTACAAAAAAATTAGAATCATAATTTGTTGACCAGCACGGTGGTTGAGTGCTGTAGAAATAGGGTAGGCATTGAGAGTCGTCAACTTGCTCAGTGTTGTAACTGCTTTTACACATCAATTGTCCTTATTTCACCTTGAAGTGGTAACCATCGAGTACTGGTCAATATCCATCCTGGTCTCGACATGAAAAACTTATAAGCGCGACTGCTGACCAGCAGAAAAAAATAGCAGCACTATAAATGGAAAGAAATCAAGAGCTGCAAAAGCAGCGATTATTTGGATGCGGATTTGTTATTAGAGGCAGGTTTAGGTAAAAAATCCTGAGTTTCCGGCATATAAACGAGCCCCGTATTATGCGCTCAAGCCCGAACAGAGGAGAAAGATAATGACACCAAAGATGGTTTCTACGAGCTCTTGGACAAGGCTTACGGATATTGCCCTAGCTATGACATTAAAATTGTCCTCGACGGTTAAAATACAAAGCTAGGAAGAGAGGGCTTCTTTGGTAGTACTGTCGGAAAGTATAGCCTGCACTACACCTCCTCCGATAACGGACTAAGGAAAATTGACTTTGCGGCGGGGCGACACATTGTCGTAGCTAGCACGCTGTTCCCGCATCTCGATAGGGGACTTAGAGAACTCCTGATCAATCATCCGTCAACCAGACTTAACACATTACAATCGACGCATTTCTGCTGTATTATGGATGATCGACCGTTCCGAGGGGTCCACATTGACTCTTACCATTATCTTGTTGTAGCCAAGGTACGGTTGCAAAAACAAGCTAATTCTGTGAGGAAGTTTGACGTCGGACGGCTACAATCGCAAAAGGTCAAGAGAACAAGAGATCAAAAAATCCTTTTCCGATCGAGTCTCCCTTAATCTTTTAAGAGGTTTAGCATTAAGTATTGAAGACCAGTGGCAATATTGCCACCTCTGATGTACTGAGTTTCACTGGGCCACCACAACGAAACTCCTGGCTTGACGACGAGTGCCGGCAAGTACATGCAGTTAAGCAAGAGGTATATAAAGCGGCGCTGCATAGAAGGACTTGACCTGCTCACTAGATCTACGAGCAGAAGAGCAGAGACGAACACGGGCATCTCGAGAAGAAAAAGAAGAAGCAGGAATGAGATTCCGAAGGTTTACCAAAACCTAAAAAAAAAACATTCCACGGACACAAACCCCGAATCGAAGCCTAGAGCGATGGACAAGGGAACATAGTATTATAGTAGAGTCACAGCCGATGCTGAGGATTTGGAAAGAACATTTCTGTAGACTATTTAATGGCAGAGACAAACCAAATACCGCTGTCAGGCAGGATGAGCCTTTCAACCTAGACGACGTAGCCCAACAACTCCGTCCACCTGACTTGGATGAAGTGAATACAGCTATACCCGTATCTATGCTTAATCCAACAATACTGCTAGAGCGGATCACCTGACTGCCGAGCTCTTCAAACCGGCAAGCGATGACTAAGTAAGGAGCATACATCAACTCATCTGTAAAATATGGTCGGTCGTAAGTATGCCCGATGAACGGAACCTGAGCATTGTTTGTCCGATCCACAAGAAAACTGCAGTTAAGACCCTCTTAACTGCGCCAACTACAGAGGCATCTGTATCCTATATGCGGTATTGTGCAAACGCTTGAAGCCGTTCGTCGACAACAAACTCCACCATTGACCAAATATTCAGACTACCGTAGAGCTTGGAAAAAACCCATGAGTCCCAAATCAATACCCACCACTTATTCAACGATTTTAAGGCCGAGTATGAAAGCATCTGTAGAGACTAGATACGCAGAACAATGTCTAGTTTTGGCAACCTTGCCAAACTCGCCCGTTTGTGCAGAATGACGACGGAGAATGCACGCTGCTCCATCGAGGTCGTTAAAGAACTCATCGATACCTTTGATGTCAAAAAAGAACAAGTTGATTGCGGCGCTGGTGCTGTCAATCGATTTCTTTAACATGATTCTTGAAAGAATAGTACAAAACTCAAGCGCCGACATAAGAGGTACAATCTTTCAAAAATCCGTCCAATTACTCGCATATACCGATGATATTGACATAATCGAAAGAAAGCAGCGTAATGTCAATGGCGCTTTCACGAGTATTGAGGCGGAAGCGGCGAAGATAGGTTTAACGGTCTATGAGGCCAATACCAAATATATGCCCTAAATAAGAGAGGACGCCCAACACCGATGTCTCGGACAGAGATTTAACTTCTAGGTAGTTAAGGACTACAAAGACAAAGACAACAGCGCTCAGATCAAACGAAAATAGCTCTTGCCAATCGGTGGTTATTTGGGCTAAGAGAAAAACTAGAAAAACCCTCTCTCGAACAACAACAGTGACCTTATTTCAGACCTTAATAATCCCAGTCCTACTCGATGACACGGAGGTATGGACTCTATCAAAAATGGATGAAAGTGCTCTTGGCTTCATTGAGAGGAAAAATCTTCGTTTGATTTTCGTTCCCGTCTGCATAGACGGTGAGTGGAGGATGGGATACGATGGTGAACTGTACGGGCTGTCCAGCGACCTCGACTTAGCCAGAAGAAGGATCATGTAGAGCGGATGAACAGCAATGCGCCGGTCCGAAAAGCCTTCGAATCCGCCCCTGAGGGACAGCGCAGTCGAGAAAGACAACGACTCAGGTGGTGCGCGCATGTGGAAGGGGACTCCAATTAACTGGAGGCAGCTAGCTAGTAATTTGTTTGCAAATATACATATATGTAGTCTATTAACAACAAAGAATAATCATACGTAGGGACAAATTTTTTAACGCTTAAGCAGGCAAGGTGTCCCTGAGGCTGCCTTCGGATTTTTATTGCTAAATCACATCTCCATATTCACATCACACTAAATACAAATAATACACTATATGTGTTTTTTAACTAGCCGGAAAAAAATTCATTAAAACCTGACAGAAATATTCGATTTTATTAAATTTTTGATTCTACACCAAATGATCAATAATTTTTGTCTTCACTTGTCACACAGAATGTGCTTTTGCTGCCAAACACAACAGCATAAGACTTTCAGACCGGTAAAATTATAAAATTACATACTTCCCAAAAAGCTGTAAATATTGATTGAGCGTGAAATGTTTTATGATTCAAATGTAATGAAGTTTATGTAATAGCTGCCTCAGGGCAGCCTTATCTGTCAAAGGGTTAAGCTTGAGATTAGATTAGTCCTGACTGATCAGGACTAATCAAATTTTGCTAAAAGCTGATACTTCAGCAGCTGCATCCTTTACGCTCGAAACAAAGGTTGAGTCGATAGCCAAAGATCTTCCATCATTTTGCCGTTATATGTACGTATGTACTAAAGGTACAACGCCGAAAAACTTCGGGATATATTAGATCGCCAACGATTCAGGAACACGTCGCCGTAGATCAATGAATGCATCTCTTTAAGGTGAAAAGAAGGAAGTACTCGTACATCGTATTACACAGTAATGTATTAAGAGATGTTATTACGATGCTCTGCCCTCCAAAGCGGGAGAAACAAAAAAATAGGTAAGGCCGCAAATTTGTCGATAACATAGTTGTCGAGCAAACATAACCACCAACGTTTACATAAAATCTACAAGGACATTGGTATGATTTCAAAGCACAAAGCACAAACACCTAGAAAAGAATCAACCAAACAGTCGAACTTTATTCATCTTTCAGTTTGTGGACACAAAGTAAGAATGTTAGCTTCGTTCCAGAAAAAAAAGAATACGCTTTTGTCTTAGAATCAGCCTTTCAATCACTTCTTTTCACCCTCATCATTCTTTACTTTAACATCGCGACCTTCTTTGATCTCCTTCTCGATTTCCACTTCAGTTTTTTCCCAATCTGCCATTGACTTGTCTTTGATGTTCTCTGTCGCCGCTGTACGTAAGTGTCCTAGGAAAAAGAAGTGATTGACATTATGGTAAGTTTATCATAGGCCAACCTACCTTCATTGAACTTCCTGATGCCTTCCTGCATTTCATCGATTACATCTTTTGACGTATACATCACCTCATTGTGAATGGCCTGATTGAAATTATGAGACTCAAAAGTAGCAGCGTACAACGAATTTCTGTCGTGATTCAGTGCTGCCTGTGGGAACTTTGAAATCGAAAACGCCAAATTAACAGCTTGTCCTAAAGCAGTGCCTGTGGCGACAATACGATTGGCAATCCCCATTTCGAATGCTTCTTTAGCACTCACTTGCCGGCCAGTTAGAATCAAGTCGAGTGCACGTGAGAAACCAATCATAGCTGGCAGACGAGCAGTTCCTCCATCGATAACTGGGACACCAAAACGACGGTTGAAGAAGCCGAGAATAGCCGACTCTTCCATAACACGAAGATCACACATTAACGCCAGTTCTAGTCCATTTGCAACGCAGTACCCATTCACACCGCAAACAACTGGCTTTTTGATGTGCCTACGCGTTGGTCCCTACAAATTAGACAAATGAAAACTTGGACAGATTATTGATTGTATGGTCAACTTACCACAGATCCCTCAGCCTGCATAAGAATATCGGTGCTAACTTTGTCGCCTTCAAGTCCCAACTCCAATATATCATAACCAGAGCAAAACGATCCCCCTATGCCGTAAAGTACCGCCACAGGGGAAGTGTCATCAGCCTCAAAGGCGCTAAAGGCATCACACAACTTGGCAGCAGTTGAGGCATTGATGGCATTCCTTTGGTTCGGTCGATTTATGCCGATTAATGTGATATTCGAGTCTTTTTCCACGAGAATAGTCTCCGGCTCAGCAGGTTTACTTTCGACTTCATTTTTGGCCTCCTCTAGAGGGATACATTATGTAAAAATTTAAAATTCTGTTCGAATGGAGCATACCTTTGCGAAGGATTCCTGTAGTGATTAAAGTTCGACTAGATATTTGCTGTACATCTAATAACTTTGCTAGTTTTTTGCTAATTGTTCGTAACATTTTTCTTACTCGTTTTTCGTGCTAATTACTTTGAAAATAAATAAACTGAGGCGTGTGCAAAAATTTTTGTATTTTTATTAGCTACAACGCCGGCTCGCACAGATGTTCGTTGAATATTTCCAATTGGACTGTCAAATTGAATAATGTCACAAGTTGGTGATCTTAAAATCAGCTATTTCAGTTGTTAGCGGATGAGTTTTTTTTCGATAGGGTAAGGAGACATAATTGTAGTTTTTATTAAGTGTTTGCCTTCTACCAAGGCCACTAATTTTGAAAAATGGAAAAACACGCAGTGTTTATTTGAAGATTTCTAATGTTTTTAATATAATAAAGAATACAGATATGGAAGTTATATGTGGAGCACAATATCCGATAAATGACCGCCTCATGACTGATAGCACACGTTGGACGAAAATTTCGTTGCGCTGGAGTCGAGATCTTGTTCTACTGCGCGCTTGCACTTGTAAGCTTTATATTAAGCAGACATCGTAATCTTTATATTCGTGCTACTCCGACTAGGTCGATGTCACTGTACAGCCCATAGAGTTTCTCATTCTCTCTTCTCTTTTTTTTTTGCAATTGGGACGACGATTAACATATAAAAATAATTTTTCTCTCGAAACACCGCCAGATTTGGAATGATTAGGGTCTTTGATCTTAGTTCTGGTGTCCTGTCAGTTTAAACATCGGAGTTGAACTAGATAAAATAACTAACAAAATCTTAAAGATGAATCTGTCTAATGTTCTGAGACGTCCAAAATGTACGTGTTAATTTTTCCTATTTGTTGACAGCATAACACATCACTCAGACTAAAGAACAACTTTTTTTTTAGAATTTCAATAGTGATACATTCTCTAACTTTTCATTCCCTTTTTTTATGAACGATTTGTCTTTGCTCTTAGGCCTCAGTTTCGGCAACCACTTTTCATTTGAGCCAAATTTCTTTCCCTGGCGCATCTTTTTGAGGTCTGCAAAAAGCCAGTACGTTGGTGGGGAAGCAGTCCGAAGCGTAATTCATTCAATTTAACTATCGTTTTCATCGGCTTGTGACACGATGGTGAAACAGCACTTTTTTCTTTTGCATGTGATTTCTACCATCAATCGACTCAATAATGCCATGTGATATTCGCTATTGATAGTTTTAGCTTTCTGAAGATAATCGATGAACAAAATACCATGCGCGTCCCAAAATACGGATACCATAACTTTACCAGCCGAATTTTGCGTTTTTGGTCACTTTGGACGGCCTCAACTGCCTGTTGTCCACTCAGCTGACGATCTTTTTGATTCCGGTGTGTAGTACTGGATCCATGTTTCACCCATTGTCATATACCGACGTAAGAAGTCCTTCGCACCCACTTCGAAAGCAAATGCTCAAATTTTCGCGTAAAATTGTAAACACACTACGGAACTTCACTTACGGTCTTCCAAAACTATTTTATGGACTTTTCACGCTTATCAAGCCACTGTTTGGCTTCAACAGTAATTTTCGCCATTAAAAAACAATGCTTAATCAACAGACGAAATTATTTTTTATCCACTGTTTTTAAAACAACAAAAGTTGTCTCACTGAAATTACTGTAGCTTGTAAACTATTAGTTGGAATGACATGCACTTTACACAGAAATCATAGGGGTTCGTTAACAGTGGTGCCGTCTATGTGTCAGACCGGAGAATTATTGAGCAATGTGTTATATCTACATCGTGTTGTCCGTGTTGCCATCTTCATCTCTTTCAAAGTGATACTCATGAGCATATTACTGACATCATCCTGTGCTCCTCCCATTTTTTCATTATATCGTCAATTACATAATAGCGTGTCGTATTACCTAAATCCTTTTCTGATATCGAAGGTCTCGGTGAAGTCTTCACTGAATTTAATGGAGCAGTCTATTCTCTGCGAAGATGAGTTTGGTAGGAATACCAATATTAGACATATCTCGTCTCTATGAGTCCCATCATACTCAGCCGTTTAAACAAATAGATCTTGTACGAATATATAGACCTAAAATTCAATAATTTTTTTCAAGACCTCAAAATTTTTGTCTATGGTGGATTGACCTGCTCTAAAACCAGGTGAGATAACCAATTAAGATATTCCTCTATTAAGCTCCTTTGTTCTTCTTTGCAGGCATCGTCTAGGGATTTGTAGCACTGCCATGTTCTTTTTACCCGTCTCATTTCTGCAATCGCTCCATATCCTTTACCATGCGTTTCTCATGGTTTTTCCCTTTCTTTTTGTGAAGTCGGTGTTCATCCCTTATCTTTTGGTCCTAGAGTTCACGTGTAGTTTTGGTTACCGTATTGAAGACCGCACGGTAGCGTTCTCGTTACGTTGCAGACATTGCTGGATTTTTTAATCGAACCTGAGGTCCCATTGTTGTAGCCTAGAGGCGTTATTTCTGATAGCTGGATAGAACGCTGTCACTGTCCTTCAGTACTTGAGGCTGGTTTAATAAGATTTCCTGAGATACATATTGAGGAATACTAGTTAGGCAAAAGCTCTGTAGATCCCTTGTAATCGAGTGACGTCAAACTTCCTCACATTTTTTTCCCTGTCTTTAGAATGTGCGGGATATACGTAACCGCACCCTACAACGGGATATACGGTACAGTAAAGTAATGGTCCGAATCAATGTTTGCCCACCAAAGCACTCGGATATTTATCCGTTGTTGTGAATATTGGGATGAGATAAACGCGTACAAGCCACGACAATACTCTAGTCGGTTGAAAAGTTAATTAGCCGGAATCAGTTACTCATCAGAGGTGTTGTCTTACAAATCCCTATTGAACTACGAAAACTCTATTAGACCATATTTGTATACATAAATCCAGCGGAATCCAGCGTTTGACCCACCTGCTATATCTTGTCATTACAAGTACTTAGTGATTGCAGGTAGCATTTTCAATCGCTATTCTGTTCAGTATCAGTGCCGCTGGGAATTGAGTCTCGAACAGAAAACACGGAGTCTCTGCTTCCAATTCAGTGTACAAATAAGGGGTCAGATTTCTTGAGTGATTCCAGTCTGGTTAATGTACCGCATGAGGACTTTGACCAGGCTGGAGGCACTCTCCGAAATTCGAATTTGGTTCTAATATCAAATAGATGGCTCCAGCAGCAAAAGCTGGTCGATTTTGACAAATCCAAAACGTCACACCGCGTCTCCACGGAACACAAATATGTCAGACTAAATTTCAGACATTTAGCGTGACATTTTTTTTTTTTGACTTAGGTGGGCAAATTGCTATTTAACATTTCATTCTGCGAGTGTAAGTTGGCTGAATAGGTGTGAACTTCGTTCTACGACACACACCAACCAGTCATCTTTGTTTATTTATTGTTTTTTCACATTCCGAAGTCTAACTGAGAAGCGCTGTCAAAAAAATTTCAGCGTTGATGTCTACAGAGATGCCTTGAATTAAAAACTAGACATTTATGTCTTGAAATATGTCTTGTCTGCAAACTACCCGTCTCCACTGGACATATTGATTTCATGAAAATTTTCTTAACACCAGCGATGTCCCGTGAACACACGGTGTCATGAACCAAGCTAAGATATGTGGTAAACAAACATTTTGACACAGTGATTTTGTTTTGGCGTCATATACTTTTGGTTGTGCGGAAATCTCTGATTTTGTGCCAAATAATCGTCATTTGGGGGAAGCGTAGATTTTCTTCTATCATTCGAGTGAAAATGGCGGTTGAAGTGCATCGAGAGCTCCAAAAAAATTACGGAGATCCTTCTCTATTTGAAAAAACGTGCTTCAAAGATGACCGTCCACATGAAGGAAGGCTAAAATTCTTCGAAGACGCTGAGTTGGAGGCATTGCTCGATGAGGATTCGTACTAAACGCAAGAAGAGCTTGCTTCAGCATTAGGAGTTACCCGCCAAGCCATTTCCAAGCGATCGCATGCGTTGAAGCCAACGGACGTTGAGCGTCGTTTTTTCGTCTGTGAACAACTGCTCTAGCGGCAATAAAAGGAAAAGTTTTCTTCATCGCATAGTGATGGGTGATGAAAAATGGATTCATTGCAGTAACTCAAAGAGAAGAAACTCATGGGGTCTGCACGGTCATGCTTCTACGTCACGTAGTCGGCTCGCCAGAATATTCACGCATTGAGGGTTATGCTATGTATTTGACCAAGTCAGTGTTATTTATTACGAACTGTTGAAACCCAACAACACTGAGAAACCGTATCGACTTCAATTGATGCGATTGAAGCTAGCAATGCGCGAAAAACCGCCACAATACGAGCAGAGGCACGAAAAAGTGATTCTACAGCACGTTGCCAAACTCGTTAAAACCAACCCGGAAACGCTCAAATGAGAAGTCCTCTACTTCGAATAACTCATTTGTAACCATTTTTTCACAATAAAGTTGCATTTTCATAAAAAAAAACAGTGATAACTTAGTTGCGCACCTAATACTTACTGGCACATATGTGTAGTGGAGTGAGGCCAATGAAAGCTGCGATAGCAACTCTGGGGCAGGTTCGTATAAGCCCGGAGTTAACTAAGCATGCGAGTCCTTGATATGCTGGCCTTTCCTTTGACTTAATCCACCCTTACCGACGAATAGGCGATGCTCGGTTTGACCATTATTGCATGGATTCAATGGGTTACTTTTGGGGATGCCCCCCATGTCTTACCAAAAATGCATCTACTAGCGAATATGGCTTTTGTAGCATTGGCAATTTTGCTGTTTACATATATATGAGCTCCAATTGACGTTTTTGTCCAGAACGAAACGCTGCGGAAAGGGAGTTAAAATCCGCTTTACCCGCGAGGCGTGCCCACAATGAAAATGGAAAAAAGTTTTTTTTAACATTTAAACCTATGGAACTATTAGAAATCTTGAATCTAGAAAATGTTGGCATTTTTTATCATAAATCCGCCATAAAAGGGAATATTTTAAAAAAAAATTAAGATTCCCTCATGTGTCGATTTTTTATGGCCAAAAGAGCAGGTGACCGCGAAAATAAAAAATTACCCAACATTTAAAATGTTGAGCAATATCTTCAATAAATATAATGAAGAGAAGTGGCCCCATATGACTCCCTTGAGGAACCTCATAAATACGAGATTAATCTTAAATAATTTTTATCGGGACAGAACATCTGAAATCTACCGTTTAGAAATGAGGAAATCCACCTCACCATTGTTGAATGAAATCCAAATCTTTCTAGCTTCTTTATAAGCAGCACAAGGTTGACAGGATCAAAGACTATTCTGAAGTCCGTAGAAACAGATCAGGACGATGCTTTCCCTGCAACAGCATTGATTACAAAAGACGGAAAACTGACTAGATTGGGTGCTGTCGAACGACTAGAAATTTGTATAAAAATCAATTTTATTTTTTACAATACTTTAAAAAAGCTTTGGCTTTGGCTTTTTTATCGTTAGCCCGACGCTAACGATAGATTGAATACTAAATATATCTGTTGATGGTGTGGATGTTGGCTGTCAATTACTGTGATTGTTCAATGTGATTATTCTTTTTGACAGATGTCATACAATCTTTGGCAATTTTACTCATAGAGTCGTTTACCAGGCAACAACGCATTTTTGTTATTCAATCTTACTCGTATTACGGAAATGGGCGACTTGTAAAATAACATTTCGTAAAATTCGTGAGTTTTTCGGTCAACATAATCGCCCTAGTGAGTCCGGAAGTCAACAATTGGGTCTCACTTACGGCACTTTACGGCGAATTTTAAAAGTTGATTTTCATTTGCACACCTACAAAATCCAAATTATACAACAATTGAAGCCTTTGGACCATCTACGACATCGCCAATTTGTCATCGAATTTGATATTTTCCGATATAGCCCATTTTTGGATGGATGGTTACGTAAATAAACAAAATTATCGTTTCTGGGGACCGGAAAACCCATACGAGATTCATGGAAAACCAATCCATCCAAAAAAATCCCTGCATGGTGCGGATTATAGGTTGGTGGCATCATTGGCCCGTAATTTTTCGAAGATGAGGCTGGAGAGACAGTTACAGTGAATGGAGAACGTTACCGCAACGTGTTGACCGGATATTTTTTTTTTCCAAAAATGAATGAAATGGATGATCTCTGGTTTCAACAGGATGATGCTACCGTCCACACAAGCCATCAATCAATCAATTTATTGCTTAAAAGCAAAATTGACTGGGCTAACAACATCCTAAAAGACGGGTTACCCACTGCTTTCATTGCTCCCAAAATGCTAAAAGATCCTCCAAGCGCCAGAGATCGTTGGAGGAAGCTGTGCCGATTCCCAAACCTATACCACCAAAATCTCTGGGCCATCCAGCAACACATTTCTGAGGTCTTTTAGGGAAGTCCTAAAATAAGCAATAATAATCGCGGTAATCGACAAAAACGACACCGACGGATCGATAACACCTGGACGGTGGCAGTTGGTCAAGTTAAAGCTTTCGGGCATCTTCTTGCCCGTCAGTGTGGGTGGCCGTGGCTCAACTGGTGTATTAGCCTCCAAATCGGACGGTTCGGGGTTTAATACCAGCCGCGCCCGAAGGAGATTCTTTTTTTCAGGCAACTAAATTAGCGTAAGATGTGTGGTTGCCTAGAATGGTTGGATGCCACACATGGAGCGAAATAACCACTAAGCCCAAAAACCTTTCTTACACTTTCTGTCCCATTTTCCTAAAAACTTAATACGTGCTCATGCATTTTAAGTGCAGTACTACCCACTTGAGTGTTAAGTTCTTTAAAAAAAAACAAAATTATGCGGGAGAACCCAGGACAACCTTCCACCACAAGTGACGCTGGCTAACACCAAGGCCACGTCAAACTTATCGCTTATGTCGATCAAAGGTGCATAGGTGGATTAGGAGAGTTTTGGCCAGGAGCAAAGATTGAGGTCTAGGCTAAGGAGGATATTCTTAGCAGACCTACAACCCACACCTGGATCCTAACCGAACCCTCCTCCCCAGAAAGCATTGTGGAGCATCATCATGCTCAGCTACCCGGGTCGGGTTGGAATCATGACTGGAAAGTCGCTAAACTGGAAGAACTAAGGGGCTCTTATAGATACGCGTTGTTTGTGATCAATAGGGAATCCCTTAACCCTCTAGCGCAGACTAAAGGCATGATACGGTTCGGCTTCGAGTCAATTCATCTAAGGGTTTATAAAAAGGATGAGCTGGATGCTGATAAGCAACCTCCTCCTCCTTTAACTGGAACTTTAAACTCAACCTTAGATATTGGAGCGTCGATATCCTTTCCAGAAATTGATAGCGAAGACTCCAATCTATCCGAGGCCAATCTATTAAGCCGTCGGTCTTCTCTTCTGACACTCTGTCGGAAATGGAAACCGATGACGAATTAAAAAGAGATCCTTTACGATCGGAGGAAGAAGATGAGCTATTGAACACATCTTCAGAATCGGAGGACGCAAGCTTATCAAGTTCCCTTCTTTAATTATAGAGTAAAGCGTTGGGTGAAAGCGTTGGGTCAGCGCTGTCTTGGGATGAAATGACCTGACTTTTTTTGGTTTCAATTCTGCAAAGAGTGGTGGTTAGTAACATACATATTTTCTTGGAAAAAATTATGACAAAAGCAAACATTTTGAGTTTTAAATCAAAAAAGTAATTTTAAGGCAACATTTATTTTGACACTAAAGAACTTATAATTCCGAGTTCAACGATACCCCATTTGTTAACATACACGCATAAATAAATTATTAATACGAATCAAAACAGGGTAGCGTGAGGCTTCGTTTAAAACCTCTGTATCTCGGATGGGATGCATTTCCGACACCCCACCACCTATACGTTTCTTTTATTTTTTTTCTCAAAATAGTATGTCAAGGAATCCCTTATAGTCTTGGACACATTATCGGAAACACTCTGTATAAAGTACCTGACGGCGCAGTCCGAAAAAAAATACCAACGCGCACAACACAGCCGTTTCGCAGGATTCTAAAACTGATTTCTGAAAGTTTAAAGACATTGCTCGAAAAGTGCCTTGAAAAAAAAATACCCACAAGAACAACGAGAGTTTAAACAGAATCATTTGAGCTCTCGGCCCCACGCACACTTTCTGTGCCAATAATATTGTTGAAATTGCATCCTGGATCGCCGCTTGCATTTTTAAAGAAGGTTATCACAGTTGAAATTGGAACCATGCATACGTCTACACTACGAGCCGCGACAAGCAAAGGATACGTTTGGCAGAGAACAAAGTGAAGAAGCGACCAAAAGAAGCTGCTATTGTCAAAAAAGAGCTCCTGAAGAGCAAGAAGAGGCTCTCGAAGAAATGTTTGGGTGTGGTATCGATGACTAACGAAATATTTCTTAGATTAAAGAATGAACCTACTAAACAAAATTTTTTAGTTACTTAATTCACATATATATGTACTTATTTAATAAAATATAAATATAAAACAATAACAAAGTCGCTTAGAAAAAAGTTATGCCTTTTTGATCCAAAATATGAGAACATATCAATGCAATGTCATTCAAAATTCCTTTCTTCTTTTTTACTGTACCCAACCTCACTTCATAGCTTACCTCAAAATCGAAAATAAAATTTGGTATGCGCTAATGCGTGGCATGTTTCGGTATCTACCTGCCATACTGGATACCATATATGGGCATGAGCCGATTTTGAAACACAACGCAGATTTATTTAGTTTTATTTATTTTTTATTTTTTTTTTTATAATTAGCCCGCTCTAATTAATGTCGGTGGTTGAGCAAAAAGATTATTTATTTTATGGGACGCTGAAATGTGTACTCTTTTTTGATATTCTTAAGACTAATCACTATATGAGATCTTAGTGCTATTTAATATACTATCTATTGATGCTGCGACGACTGTTATCAGCATGGAATATTCGGTTGTTTGTTGTTTACTATTATTTGGGTAGTTAATTGTTTGTATTGATAATGTGTTTCGCGATAATGATAAAGAGATCATTATTGAAAATTAAAAAGAGTGTCGGAGACAGAACGGACCGCTGAGGCACACCAGGATTTGTTTTTTGAATACCAGACATGAAACCGTCCAATACAACTTGAATTGACCGTCCCGAAAGGTAGTTTCTAACCCATTGAAGAATAAATTCATCGACCCCAAATGCTCGCATTTGCTACTAAAGGGCCTTATGACAAACGCTGTCAAATATCTTGAACATATCAAATGCAACTATCTTCCTTTCGGCAGATTGATGTACACTTTGGTTCCACTTTTTGGTAAGACATGCCATCAAAACACCAGTAGACCTGTTGTTATGAAAACCGTACTGGCTTTCAATGATAAGTTTTCGTGTTTTGAGATATTTCATGAGTTGATGGTTTATTAGCGTTTCCATGACTTTGGAAAGAAGGGAAATATACTATCTGGACCAGCGGATTTATGTATGTTAAGATCTTTAAGTACTCTTGCTACTACACGAATGGGAAAGTGGATTCGCCCTATTGAAGATTAGACGCACTCAAGTGCGGAGACAAAGCACAATCTTGTAGTGCTGGGCTGGCAGCAAAGTGTTCAGTAAGCTGATTGGTCTTATCCAAAGAGCTGATAGCTGTAATCCCATGATAAATGAACGTTGGGAACACAATTTGGAAGTATTGAGCTGACAGCAAAGTGTGTAGCAAGCAGATTGGTCTTGTCCAAAGAGCTGGCAGCTGGAATGTGATTATAAATGAGCATTGCTATATAGGATGCGGCAGAATTTCTGATGTTTTCAACGAGTAACCTACAATACCTTTGGGACATCGTAGAATTTTTCGCTTCAAATTTTGGTCGTATTGGAATTCCACACGTTTAAGAAAGGCGTTGCAGTCATTTCTGGCTGGCTCGTTTGAACTTTTTCCGCTTTCCTTTGTAGGCTCGGCCTTATACATAGGACCGAAAAAACTTTTCTCTAACCCTGACAGCCTCTTTACAGCTGTCTTTTGGTGTGATACTCTTCATCCAATGAGAGATAAAGGATCTCGTTTTAATGAGAATAGTGTGCGTAATCATATCAGCAGCGACATAGCATCAAGGAAATATAACGATCAGTTAAAATTCCTAAATTGGAGCCCCTCTCCAATTGGTTTTCCCGTATTGCCATAGGGTTCTTTTGGAAATATTTTTTTTAACTGTGTGGTCAGTATACGAGAAATTAGTTGATCTACAGTGGTGGACACGTAAATAGCACACTTGCACTTCTATCAATAAAAAAGCAGTTTTTCAGAATGTAATCAAACACAAAGACTTTTTACTTATATTATTTATTAGCGTTCAAAAAGTTCATTTATTGTAATTCAAAAAGATGAGATTATTTTCCTGAAAATAAAAAAGGTTAAACACACATTTATAAAACTATGCCTGGCCACATAATTAGCACGTTATATTGCAAGGCATTAAAAATTTGAAATACCTTTTTGACACAACGTATAAGTTAGTATTTTGTCGGAAACCCGTTATTCTTTAGCATAGCTGCATATCTTTTTGAAAGACGGCACTAAAGCCTCTCAACGTTCTTTAGGAATAGATGTCCATACGATTTGAATCTGGTTCCACAACTCAGATGCATTTTGCGGTTTTATTGTTTCAATGTGATGTTCGACATCATTCCACAGGTTCTCGATCGGATTCAGATCAGGAAACTGGGCTGGTCATTTTAAGATGCTGACATTTTGATAGCTAAAATAACCCTTTACAAGGCGAGAAGTGTGCTCAGGATCGTTGTCATACAGAAAACGCCATATTAGTGGCATATTTTCTTCGGCAAAGGGAATCATATGTTCTTCAATAATGCGTTTATAGACGTTTTGATCCATTTTCATGCCTATTTTCACAATTGGTCCCACGCCATGCCAAGAAAAAGCAGCCCACACCATCACACTTCCTCCACCGTTTTTGACTATTTTCAGTGCGTATCTCGGATTGTGTTGTTGGTTAGATGGACGCTATACATACCTTTTTCCATCCGATTCGAACCTGCAGAAGTTGGATTCATCACTCCACAGTATGAATGTCTTCTTTTGCAAACGACTTCCTTAGTTTTAAATTTTTGTCGGTTACGAGTAGCTTTCTTTGTGCGATGCATCCTGTTAAGTTTTTTTTGTTGCAGACGCCTTCTTATAGTTCTATCCGACACACAAATGGAATGATTTGCAAAAACGCTGTTCTTTATAACTTTAGAGCTCAAAAATAGGTTGACGGCACTAGCTCTGTAGATCAGACTGTCCTCTTTCATTGTGGTTTTCCTTGGCCTCGGATCTCTTGCAACATTTTTGGCATTCCCATAAGGCTCCACATGACGTAAGGCATTATAAATAACCTTTCGGGAATATTTTAACTGTTTGGCTATCTCTGTAATCGATGAACCGTTGTCTTTCATTGTGCAGATGATTTCACGTCTTTCTTCTGAGCAATGTGGTCCTTTCCCCATATCTAGGTACATCTCCTGATATTAACCGTTACTATAATCTAACGACAAACGTACCTATTTTCAAATGAATTTATTTTTAATAATCCAATCACAAGAAAAATGTGTGCTATTGGGTCTATAACTTAATTCGTGCGGTTTGCTAAGAGATGGCGTAACTTTGTTATTATTCAATTGGAACATGCATTGGAAAGCTACTGTCATTGTACGTCATTTCAGTATATGTCATTCATTTGAAGCGTAAACAACAATAATTTTTTTTCACTCAATTATGTCGAACTTTGTGCCTCGAAAAGTGTTTTTGCAGGGAGTTCTTCTTCATTACTTTAATATGAAGAAAACTGCTGCCGAAAGTCATCGTATTTTGGTGGAAGTTTATGGCGAACATGCGCTAGCTAAGCGAACGTGCCAAAAGTGGTTTGCACGATTTAAAAGTGGTGATTTTGGCTTGGAAGACGATGAACGTCCTGGGCAGCCAAACAAGTTTGAAGATGAAGAACTGGAAGCATTACTCTATGAAGATTGTTGCCAAACACAAGAAGAGCTCGCAGAATCTTTGGGTGTCACTCAAGCAGCCATTTCAAAACGTTTAAAAGCAGCTGGATGTATTCAAAAGCAAGGAAATTGGGTTCCACATGAACTCAAGCCGAGAGACATCGAAAGGCGGTTTTGCATGTCCGAAAGCTATACGAGTTGATCGGCAACAAGAAAGCGTCGCACTATGCTCATGCGACGTTGAGCTTTTTTGTTGCTAAAATGTCAACTTTGCCCCAAAAGACATGAATCCACCCAATGTTCCACAGTGCCGTCCCATTGAAAGGTATTGGGCTGTGGTCAAAGCTAAATTGAAGAAAAGCGAGCAGGTTGCAAAGGACGTACAAGATTTTAGTGCTAAATGGAAAAGAGCGTCCAAAAAGATTACGGATGTAACTGTCACCAACCTTATGAAGGACATTCGAAAGAAGTTGAGGAAAGAATGGGACCCAAATAATTTTTTTTATTTTTTGTAATTGTGAATGAATTTAATAAAAACAGAGTTTTAAAGCAAATAAAAAAAATTTACATGAATTATGAAATTTACATGAATTATGTAAATTTTTTTTTTTTACTTTGAAGTTTCCAAATTTTATTCGTTTCAGTCCTTAACTGCCCAGACAATAAAAATAAACAAAAAACACAAACAAAATCAGGAACCAGAGTAAGAAAAGATAGAAATAAACAAAAGTTGCACTTATCGAGTAAGAATTTTTTAAAAGTTGCGATTACTGAGGGAAGAATTGTGAAAATTTACCTGTTGCGAAAATCGAGGAGTTGCGTTAATCCAGTACGTACTGTGCATCAGTTTCAATCACTGTTTGTGGATGATAAATCGAGTTGTGTATTTTAAAGAACAAATGGTGCTTCAGAGACAATCGTTTTGATCTAATTGGTTGTTTTGCGATTTAGCAATTAAACTTTTTGACAAAAATTATTTGAAAACATATAGTACAATCAATAGAAGCTATTACATTTCGTGATCTTTTTTAACATGAAAGGTATAAACATTTTGTCGTCTTTAGACCACGACCAATTTACATTTCCAATGTTAAAATCACCTAGAACACATAACATAAAATAGTATTGTAATTTCAGAATAAATTCACAATTCTCCATTGTGAATTGAAATTAAAATTTAAATCAACTCCGTTGTTTCTCAACATGTATCAAATACTTCCTATCGCAAACCCACGGCAACACCGAGCAAAATAATCAAAAGAGCCCGCTAGAACAGCATGGCAAGAGTCAACGTGAAAAATAGCCCATCGCACACGATATCAACAAAAACTTTGACATTTCTCCATTACACCGAAATTCTATACCCAGCCACCCAATACCATGCCACAATACTTCGTGTGAGAGCTTCCATCATTCTTGTTCGAACGCCACACCGAAGAGGGTGATTCATACGAGTTCCTTGCGTTCCTCTGTCAGTTGAGTCGCGGATGTTTTGCATGCCTTTCATGTGGATTCCCTGCGAAAGTTTTCTCTTCATGTTTTCTCCATAAATTCTAATTAAAATTAATTAATTAAATCACCTGAAAAAAAAAAACAAATCAAAGCAAATTAATACTTTATCGATATTTCCCCGCACACCTGCTTTCGAAGAACGAGTTTCGAGTTTCGATTTCGATTACGCCAGCAAACGCGAACGTGAGTGTTGAATTTTTTTTCTCCCAAAAGCAAACGCAAACAAAGCTTAAGTCATCGCCGGGGTGGAATCGGAGGAATCGAATTTCCGTCGAATAAGAATTGGAAAAAGTTGAATAAAATCAAAAGAAAAGGAAGAAAGCAATTCAAGGAGCAAGTGAAAATTAAAGTGAAGTGGCTTTTGCAATTGTGATAATGAAAAGTGCATTTTCCCCTGCCCAGTGGATTTTACCTGCAGTTCAATGTCAAGAGGTGAGTTCCCGTTTTTACTATCCATCCTGGATCTGGACTTCGTCGAATGTCACGCAAGGACTCGCCATTTGTTGTTGGTCATTTCAATTGAGCCGTCAT
Organism: Volucella zonaria; assembly: GCA_963966105.1. Taxonomy (NCBI): domain Eukaryota; kingdom Metazoa; phylum Arthropoda; class Insecta; order Diptera; family Syrphidae; genus Volucella; species Volucella zonaria. Next base: position 312,573,733 of record OZ014530.1, on the reverse strand, counting down.
CATCTCACATGGACGTGATCCAATCCAGTTATTCCATTCTAATATTGTTTTTAGATATCTTGTTTTCTTTTCTTTTATTGTTTTCAATTTTACCTTCACTTTGCTTCGCACCGTCTTCTTTTGATGTCGTGAATAGCAGGCCCTCCACCCTTTACCTTCTTGCTAAGGTTTTGTGCCTTTTGAATGGAAAGTGAGAGAGCTGGAGTTGGATTTGGATTGCGTGTGCGGACCTAGGGGTTGGAGTAGTGCTGTGTGTGTATCATCATACCTCTGCGGATATTAATAGAGTTGTGCTAGTGTTGCCCGCTTAAAAAGAACAACAATAACAGGCGTTCGAAATTTAGATTAAAAACAAACGTTTTTTAAGCTCAGCTTTATTGTTATTATTTTTTTGAATTCCAGCTGACTGACTTATTGCAAGTTAACCACATTTGCGATGACAAGTTTTTTTTTTTTATTGCAACCTTGTTTCTGTGTTAAAATGCGACGCGCGTGTGGCTGCGTGTGCATAAATTTTAATTGTTCTGGTTATTCAGTTTTCAATGGCGTTAATTAACTATGGCAATTCACTTTGTGGTTTTTACATTTATGGTTGAAACAATTGTGTCGTTGAACCCACATAGCTTCGATTTGCATGAAATTTTATTATGTCGTAGTATTCGTAGTATTCCCAAGAGCCAGACTACTCTTACTTTTCCTACTTAAATAGCTGCCTAGAAACGACTATGGCACAGATTCGCCTATGAAGTGCAACCTGTTACAGCTTCCTATCACCCAGGGATTATTTCCCTCAACCTGGAAAAGGTCTTTTATTATTCCCGTACAAGAAAAAGGTCGGAATCACGATATTCCCAACTATCGACCAATTGCTGAGGTGTCCTGCTTTTTAAGAGCATTATCTATGACAAAATGCTTTTCCATTGTAAATCTATTGTTTCGCAGAACCAGCACGGATTTCTCAAAGGTAGATCTACAACCACCAACCTAACAGAATTCGTATGAAGCACTTTATGTGCACTAGAATCTGGAAATGGAGTTGACGTGATTGCCATCGATTTCAGCGAAGCCTTTGATATAATTTCGCGTGATATAATCCTTCTTAAATTAAAGGCTCTTGGTTTCCAAATAAGCTTTATAATATGGGTTCCATCCTATTTAAATTAACGACATTACTGTGTTCTACTTAGGTCCATGGTTTCTGACCCAATTAAAGCCTCATCTGGTGTCCCTCAAGGCAGCCACCTTGGTCCCTGACTATTAATGATGTTGATTGCATCATTACAAATTTTGACATGTCTGTTTATGCAGATGATATGAAAACTTAGTGGTTAATGAACTGCTGGGTGTTTTAGCAGGGTGATTGCATATGCGGATGACGTTGTTATAGCCGTCTCAGGGAAGCATCTAAATACCATTAATACAACTAAATCTCAACAGATTAAACCGGTGGGCAGATCGCTGTGGATTGGGAGTAAATCCCCATAAAACTGATCTTGTCCTTTTTTCCAGGAAATAAATTCAAGTTATAGACCCTCCCTCAATAAACGGTACAAGTTTAGTCTTTTCCGATACAGCAAAATATTTGGGTCTCGTTTTTGACAGGAAACTAAACTGGAAATCTAACATTCAAGAAAGAGTCAATAAAGCTACACCTTTATTTTCTTGCAAAAAAGCCATTGGGATCAAAAGGGGCCTTCAACCTCGCATAACCTACTGGCTATACATCTACGGGGTGGTCGTCTGGTGGACGGCCTTAGAAAGTGCAGTCAACTGCATTAAACTAAGCAGAGTCCAAAGAACTGCATGTCTATCCATAAGTGAAGCATTGCGGTCTACTCCCTTTGCGGCATTAGACATTCTGTTTCATTTGACACCCCTCGATATTTTTAGCAGGCAAATAGCTGCAGTCGCAGCTTAACAGTAAACAAATAATCCACTTGGCCACGCCAGCATTCTTAATACATTAGGAATCCTCACAGAGAACATCGATTACACCATACCTGAACTTTGGTTTGACAAAAACTTTCGTGTAAACTTCCCCTCTAGATCCTTCTGGGAGGAAGATGCTTTCATGGAGGACAAGTCAATCCATTTTTACACAGATAGATCTAAAACGGATAGCGGGGTTCGTGGCGGTGTTTTCTCTAAGCCTCTTCTTCTGTCATCCAAATCACTGTAGCGTGTTCTAGGCGGAAATTTTGGCGATTACAGAAGCTCTGTCTGGGCTGAAGAAAAACGTGATATCTACAAAGGATATCCGCATCTTTTGAGATAGTCAGGCCGCTATCAAGTCGCTGGACTCAGTCTCATTAAATTCTAAAACCGCCCTTGAAGACCGATCATCTCTTATGGAGATGGCAGAGCAGTCAACCTTCACCTTTGCTGGGTGCTGGGCCGCAGAGACATTCCATGGAACTATAGGGCCGATGAACTCGCCAAAATTGGAACCAATCTACCTATTCTACCGAAAAGGGTAGCATAGCTATATTAATCGCTATGTGCAAATTAATATTGAAGCTGGATGCCAATAAAAGAACAGATCTTAAGTGGATTGTTGGACCAACATGTCTAGCGACTAAACAGATCTGGCCAAAGCTAGATCCGAATCGCTCTAAGAGGCTGATCCTTCTAAATAGGAAACACCTCAGCGCTATCATAGGTGTCATCACTGGACACTGCCCCATAGGCAAGCACGCAAAAGAGCATTTTTCGACAATGACCTAAACGACCTAAGAAATATATACGTGAACAGTTTCCCACGTTTCATCGTAAGCTCAAACTGGTTCCATTAGTAAGAGGATCAGAGATCCACGTGGCATCACAATGGGCGTATATGCCTAAGTGGGCTTGTGTTTCCAACAGCCACTTTTACCTACCCTACCCTATGAAAATTTTTAGATATACATATATCAGCTTCCTTAGACAGCCTACCACTACAGGAAGATCTAGAGAGATTTTGTACTTGGTGTCAGAAGAATTTCCTTGAGCTTAACGTCAATAATGGTCAGGCTATATGTATGCTTTACGTGGTCTTCCTTGGGATGATAGCCAAAACTTACCACCATACACTGATCAGCTGAAACTTATAAATTTACAACCCCTTTCAATACGCCGAAATGTTGCCGATATTCTCCTTATTTACTCGATCTTAGCTGGTAATATCGAGTGTCCTTCGTTACTTCAACTTATTTCTTTTAACACCAACCCACGCAATCTTGGGTATGTGCCACTTTTCTGGCTCAATATTCACTGCGTGAAGTTAACGATATTCTGCCTCTCTTCGACTACCACCTCAGCAAACTCTTCCTCAAGAACATTCTTATTTCCACCTATGCCTCATGTCCTAACTTTTTCTTTAACCGTCCCCACCCTTTAGTTTTTATCTTTAGTTTTATGGGGTTAGGCCACTCTACAGGCCTAAAAAATAGGATTTGTTATGATTTTTTTTCAGAAACACTACAAAATAAATCAAGATTACAGAAAAGAGTATTTACTTATTATATATATGAGCGACTACAATATACAATAATTTTTTTTGAAGCGATTAATTTCGAAGTGGCGGCTGTCCAGGGTTTTTGCGAAGACGTGTCCGTTTTGTCAGGGTCCACGGCCGGACAAACGGCTCCTGTAATTTTTGAATTATAATAAGATAATGTTTTTTTTTTTTTTTAATTTATATAATAACTGCTACAGAAGTACGTAGTGAAAAATTTGCCTAAAAAACCATCAGATAATTGTTAATAACAAATGAACTATGCAATATAAAAAAAAATCCTACGTATTTCCATAGACAATGTATTTTCCAAGATATATTCAATATTTCAAGTGAATCGGTTGATAATTGTCTGAGTTATCCGGCCAACTTGAAAAATGAAGTTTTGAGATAAACGCGTTTAAAATTCATAAGAGGTTCGCTGCCTGCCTGGCGGCCTTGTACTATACTTTGAAAAACAAGTACTTCGAGATATTTCAGGGCCACAATCTTTTGGGATATCATTTTTGAGGTCCTAAGGAACCATTGAAAGCAATAAAAAAAATAGATTTTTTGAAAATCCTAGAGTGGCCGAACTCCTTAAGAAAAGACAACACTGAGTTTGCGACTTATTTATTGTGAAGTTCGTCACACATTCTCAGCGAAAACTCTCAATGCAAAAAAAAGAACAACAAGTTGAAAAACGACTTTCCAGCTATCGACAACGAGGTATGTTTTTCTGCTTCGTCTTGTCTTTTTGTTTTGTTGCATGGGGTGTGTGCTACGCCATAAGCACGTGTTCAGTAATCGACAACGACGCTGGCTCGAAACATATGTATTTGTTGCATTCTATGTGTTTTGGTCGTATGCAAAGCCAAGTATTTTTGATAACCAGTCATGTTTTGTCTGCTTTGGTGTGTGTTGGCTCATAAGAACCAATGGATTGTTGTTTCATTAGTCAACGAAAAATGTTTTGTCGAATCCGGTGTTTTTTCAGCCTTACTACTCCATTGCCTTCTTAGCCCAAGTAAACAGCGATTGGTAACAGCGATTCTTCTTTATATTTTTGCTGAGCGAAGAGAAGGCAGACAAAATTCCTCAAAGCTTTTTCTTTTGTTACATTCCAGTTGAATCGTCGCCTTAAAATCAATAAGAATGTTAGGTTGCGTTTTATTCAGGATCTACTACGTCGAAAATATTTTTGAAAAATTGTGAACATATCGGGCGCTTATAGGTTCATCCAATACGGCCGATAAGGTCTGGTACACGTTTGATTGCAGCAGCCTTGTACTTAAGCTTAGATATTGCGATATGGCTAACTTTCTTATCTTTGGTCGGGTGAACTGAAGTCTTACCTCTTATTGTTACGCTGCCTAACAGCATATCTCCAAAGTTAACTCTATTACCAGGTTTGTTTGTTCAGCTTGTTGTCTTGACATGTTAATTTTAGCTTCTGGAATAGCATTGCTCTATTTTCCTTATCGCGAGCCTGTTAGATTTTGTTCTCTTCCGGAAAGGACGATGTTCTTCCCATTCAGTTGTTTTGCTTCATTTGCTTGCTACCACTCCTCATCAAACAAGTGATTTCGTGAAAGAGTTCGAGTGAAACCCATAATATCAGGGAGCCGCCGTTGAGCGTTCACCAACCACCATTTCTATTTTAGGGTCACGACTAAAACTGAAAAATCCGTATTGACTTAGCTAACATAAGGGAATTATCACTTCGAATATTAACGCCGACATTAATTAGCGGTGATTGCCATGAGAAGGTAGAATAAGTAGAATTACGCCGAACAGTGCTTACCCTTATCATACATGCAGGGCCACCCACACCCACCCTTGGATGGAGAGCTGGTTGATGTCATGATAGTAATCCGCTTCGGTAATAACATAGCTACCGTTGACTCGTAAAAGACTAATCCGCCTATAATGGGATTTATTTTTGGAACCCTGACTTAGCTCTAGAAATTCTTATACTTTCAGCTCCGAAAACGTCGATGTTCTTTTTTAAGATGTACATATACTATACCCTATAGAAGCTTCCAATTCAACTATAACTTTTCCAAAAGAGCTCAAAATCTAGTTTGCTTCTCAGGTTGACGTGTTATTAAAGAACTCGAGAACGGCGGAACTTGAAGAATCATTGTCTGATTGCTTTATATGCGCGAAATCACAAAAAAACCGAACAATTTCCTCGGATCCAGACTGCTTTATACGAATAGCAGATTTGATCGCTATTGAAGAAGTACTACTGATCCAGAAAACTGAAAAGGGAACAATGGAAAAGCTGACCTACATACATATCAATTTGTGACATCTGAATGTACGCCTTACAACACTTCCTATATACGAGTATATATGTACAGGGTAAATTGTCCAAATATGCGTGATAGACATTCATCAATCATTTTTAACAGTGAGGCATCTACATATTAGCATGCCGCAATCATAATGTTGGAATTTATGGAAAGATAGAGGGCAGCGTGTTTGAAAAGCACAGTTATCGTTAGCACCACAAGTGTTATGGATTTCTCGGATGGACTTATAATTTGTGAACCTTGGTAGCATGGTTGCTTTAAATCAAAGTACGCACGTGTTCTTGGAGAACCCTCGATTAAGTTAATATCGACACGTGATACTTACCCACTTTTGCCAACGTCCTAGTTTTCGAAAGCAAACAATGGTATAAAATACAAGCTGGCGCAAAATTAATCATTCAGTTTGATTTTTTAATTACTTTTTTACTAAGTAAAAAGAAATTGTTTTGAGTGATGGAAAACTTAATCTGGATCTTTACAATTGTTTCTGTTAAGTGTAAAAGATGATATACGCAAAGTGGCTGCAGCTAGTATTGATATACATTTGTGCCCGTTTTATCGCATTTTCCATGACTTTCCGCAAGATTTCCGGTGATAACTGTTAGTATTCCTGTCGAATATTCTCCTTAAGAGCTGCGATTGTCTGAGGCTTGTTGGCATAAACCCGCGACTTCAAGTAGCCCCAAAAAAAGAAGTCTGGGATGGTTAAATCGGGCGATCTTGCTGGCCATGCCAAATCGCCAAAACGGGAGACTACGCGACCAGGAAACGCTTTTTCACAATGTCCATTGTGGCTCGTACAGTGTGTGCCGTTGCACCGTCTTGTTGAAACCACATGTTCGTTAAGGCCCGCTCATCAAATTCGGGCAGTAAAAAGTCGTTGATCATGGCCCTGTAGCGTTCGCCAATAACAGTGACCGTATTCTCGATGGCGTCCTCAAAAAAATACGGCCCAATCAGTCCTCCTGCGTAAACGCCGCACCACACAGTGGCTTTGAGTGGATGTAGTGGCTCTTCGTGCATCACACGCGGATTTTCAGTGTGCCAGAAACGAAGATATTGCTTATTGACATAACCGCTTAAGTGGAAATGCGCCTCGTCGCTCATGATGATTTCCCACACAAAATCGTCCTCTTCGTTGTTGAGATTGAGGATGGCTTTACAGTAATTTACACTCGACTGACGGTCGGGAGGCATTAACTGCTCCACTGTTTGCCCTTTGTACGGGAACATATGTAAGTCTTTCACTAAAATTCGCTGTAGGGTCCGTCTGGTGATGCCCAATTTCGTGGCCCGTCATCTGGTTGATGTTTCATCGTTCTCAGCGACATCGGCAGCCACAGGCGCGATATTCTCGACCGAACAATCAGTCCGGTGGGGGCCACGCCCTGCATGGTCTCCTGTGGTTCCACTCTGTTCGAGTCGAGTAGCACAACGTCGGAATGTTTGCCCACGATTAGGAAATCGACGTCGAAATGCACGCTGCGCTAACCCCACCGACCGATTATTGGCCAAAAACATTGACACAATTATTCCACGCTCTTTAGGGCTCCATTGCTTGTCTGTTTGTATACTGCAGCTGACTAGTTCGCGAATGTCAAATTTAATCGACGTACGACGCCATTTGCAAAAATTATAACATCTTCCGATAGGGTGATTAATTTTACGCCACCTAGTACTTATCATATTCCATTCATGCGGATGTGGATGTTTCAAATTTTCCCAAAAAAAATTCCAACATTCCAAAAAAAAGCATGACAAAGAAGTACAATGTAGAACGGCTACTTTCGCGAAAGAATGAGCTGCACCAGATAAACAAAACGGATGAGGTTGACGGTTTAACGGCTGAACGGTTTTGAACAAAACTCAACACAATCGGAAATTATTAGGTCGTGAGCATACGTTATCAGCCTAAAACATTCCATATAAAATATTTTCTCTCTCGATTTTTTGTTTAATAAATTTTTTTACCTGGCAATGCCCTAATCACCAGCTAACCCCATATACATATAATTTAAAATGTGCTTCACCATTTAGAGGCACATTTTGTAGGATTATGACATTTGCGTAACCTTGTTGAAACGTCACACAACTGGTATGAGGTTAGTAGGATTGAACCACAGCAATCGTCACGTCAAATGCCTAGACCTGGGCATAGCCCCAGTCGGTCGATTTGTCGTCGATGCGACATTGAAAATATCATATTGTGGTAGTCCACCTCGCCCTTCCGAATCCATTAGGTTAAGCGTGCGAAAAGGAAAAGGAAAAGGAAGTAATAGTTGCGGGATTATTGAATAATATTTATATGCCTATTTCTGTTTTTTGATGTTGTGACAGTTGTTGGTTTCGGTCAAATGTAAACGATTGTTGTTGTTGGGAAACTGACAGTGTCTGTATCGGGGTTGTGGCAACTGTATCCATTGTCGACATTGCGGCCAGACATAATATTTCTGTTACATTCCCAGTGCCCTTTTTGGGTTCATGGCATCTGCTTACCAACTTTCCTTTTCAAACTTAAACAGATGGAATTTTCAAGGACATGAAACAAGGAGAACGGAAGCGGAAACATTGAGTAAAATCTCCCAAACAAAAACTTTCTTCATCTTTATTTGTTTTATTTTAATTCCCTTAGTCTCTTTGGGAGTTTCAATAGCTTTTTGGGTTTCTGTTAATTTTTTTTCTTAATTCTTTTGTACCTACAATATATCAAAGTAAGTCTAGAAGTGGTTGTATTTTTAAGTAATCCTTATCTTTGCGATCGTCAGTAAATTGAGTTTGTAAGGATACTCATTCCAAACGAGATATGAGACAAGAAGATTCCACTAATGGTTATTGTAGAGAGATAAGTGTTTTGAGTTGAAATTAAATAATCCAGGATCCAGGTGCCCTTTCTTGAAATGATTTTAAATTCATTTGTGTTCAATTTCGATTTAATAAAACTTTTTTTTAATAAAAGAATTTGAGGATTTATCGCCTTAATATGAATTTGCAATAAAAAAGTTGAACAATTTCGTTTGAATTTATACTTTATAATAAATTAAATTTCTGAAATGCAGAGAGTACGCGTATCTATGCACTAGGTGTGTAGACCCATTCCTGCATAAGTACGTACGTGATTCTGAACATAATTGGGCTTGATGGTGATTCAATTTGAACATGAAAGTTTATGGCTCGAAAAATACGTTGTCTGATCTGCTAGGACATACCTATGTAATTAAATAACTCACTAAACTCTGGAGATTTGCAATTATACATAATTGATGATTCGTATTAAATTTAAAATTTCATTTCTTCAGAATAAATGTCACAAAAGCTGTATAATTATGCCATCTAATCAGAATACTTTAATTAAATCCAGTATTGCACGTGATTGAAGGGTGCGAGCGATTATTTCAATTGAATTCTGTGAGTACTAAGTATAAAAATTCTGGCAGATATTTTTTGTACTCAAGTTGTGAGATTAATTTCTGACACCTCGTTACCGGCAATAAATTCATGTGAAAAAGAAATTTATTAATTTTATTTCGCATCGAATTTAAGGGGCATACCTAGTGCGACCGCCAAACAAAAAGGTGGTTTTTGGGAATTTTGTAACGAAAACTACTGCATTAAATGTTTTAAAATTTGGAGAATATATTAATACATGAATAATGAATCACACTTAAATTTTTAAAGGAAAAAAATTGAATTTTCAGTAAGTTATTCTCTATCTCCCAAGTCACAAAAAAAGAAGATCCTCCACTGCAGCAATGATTGCTGATTATTAAACTAGAAGGTATTGCCTATAAGTACATTGACCTACGATTGTCAAAAAAAAAAAATGAAATTTTACGAAATGGCACAGTTTTGAAAAAAAATATCGAATTTTGTCCGAAAATTTGATGATTCTTCGCCCGCCAAAATTACATCTTCCATACGGCCGACTTGCCGCAACTGAAGACTTTTTGGTCAACTACTCTGGCAAGTGAAATAAACTGCCTTTTTGCCAAGTTGTTACAAAACCTTTATTCAATAGGTAGGTATATGTTAAATTACAGAGTTAAATTCACTTAGACAGTAACTTACTTAGTCTCCTTCTCCAGTTCAATTTAATTAAATTCAAAATTATCTTAAATTATCCAAACAGAATCTAACCTAACCAGCAGGAATCAGCGAGGAAATCCATCTGTCAGTTAGCAACTCCATCTATCACATACAATCGAAAAACTGGGTTATTGTATAGAGAAACATACAGCAGAGCCCCGATAATCCGAAAACCCAAAATTTATACCCTGTTCGGACTAGCGAATCGTTCGGATTATAGTATGCAGACATTTTGAAGCCATTTTTCGAAACAAAACAAAGTTTTTCGTGATTTAAAATATGTTTTAATAATGTAATAAATGTTATATGCACCGTGTGGTGCTCCCATTGTTCCGATTTGAGTTCTGTTTTTTTTTTATTAAGTTTGTAAATCTGTTGTTGACATTCCCTCTAAATCTTAGCGTCATAGCTTGACATTTGAAAAAGTTATGTAGCCAAGAGTACATCTATCTCTATGTATGTTGGCGATTTTTTTTACAATTTTAGAAATGGATTTAAATTTGCAACAACGAACTTGTATTCAATTTTGCGTAAAAGACGGATTTATTGGTGCGCGAACGTTGGAAATGTTGGAAAAGTGTTTCGGCAATGATTCTCTAAAGAAAACGGTCGTTTACCAGTGGCACGAGCGGTTCAAAAGTGGTCGTAAGTCAATCGAAGATGATGAACGCAGTGGCAGACCATCGACATCGAAAACCGACGATGATGATAAAAACAAAAGAAATGTTGGTCAATAACTGCAAATTAACCATCAGAGAGATAGCGGAGGACTTGAACATTGCCTATGGATCCGTCCAAGACATTTTGGTTAATGATTTGGGTTTCCGTAGTGTAGCAGCAATTTCATGCGAAAAACAGACCGTGTTGACGTCGCAAAAGAGATGATTTGCGAGGCTGAATCCGATCCCACATTCATCAAAAGGATCATTACTGGAGACGAGACGTGGATTTATGAGTACGACACGCAATCCAGACATCAGACAAGTGAATGGCGTTCACAAAATGAGCCGAGACCAAAAAAACCACGTCGTTTTCAGTCAAAAAAGAAGGCAATGCTCACGGTTTTCATGGATTACAATGGTGTAGTGCATCGTGACAGTCAATGTCATCATTGCTTAATAAGAAATTGTTAGTGTCTACTTCTGAAAAGCCTCTATTACGAAAAATGCTTAATGGAAGATAATTTTCATGATCAAAATCATCTACATCTTGGCTAGACATTTCCTCTGATTCGAATAACAAAGGCCACAGAGGCATCCAAGATTTTGAAAATACTGAATCTTTCAGTGTGGTCTTTTTAAGCAGTTCAGATACTGCGCATTTTGGATCAACTTCTTGCTGGCCAAAAATTTCTTGTATGTCACTTTAATGTTTTGAATCACATTTTGGTCCATGGGTTGAATAAGAGCTGTGCAATTATATGGCATGTATAAAACAGTGAAATTTTCGTCGACGGATTGCTGATCTTCTTTAAGTGGATGCGCCGGTGCATTATCAAGAAGTAAAAGTGCTTTTACTGGTAGAATTTCAATAAAAATTTCTTTACTTCGGGAATGAAATATCCTTTTAACCACTCTAAAAATATTAGTCTTGTAACCCAAGCATTTCTTTGACCTGTGTAATGGAATGGTAACTTTTTGGCTGTTGCAAATGCACGTGGCCGTTGTGCTTTGCCAACAACCAGCAAAGGCAGTTTGTGCGTTCCGGTTGCGTTTGCACTTGGCATAAATGTGATCCTCTTCTTCGATACTTTGGAGCCTGGGGACCTACTCTCTGACCCAGATGCCAGCGTTTTGTCTGGTATCATTTTCCAGTACTAGCCTGATTCGTCAGCATTATAGATTTGATCTGCAATCAGATCTCTTTCCCTACAAACGTCCATAAATTATTCTTAGAATGGTTTCACAGCTGCTTCATTATGCCCTTTCTTAAAATTATTTAACCATCCTCTTCTAGCAACAAACTTTCCTTTTCCATGTCTTTCTTGGAAAAATTTGGTCTTTTCCATCAATATTTCACCTGACAAAGGGACGTTCTTTCTTCGCTGCTCTAAAAATCCCGTAAATAAAGCATATTCAAGCTGGGAGTTTTCAGGAGTTTTTAAGGTTTTTCTAGTGCCTGGACCCTTTTCTGTGTTTATTACAAATGATTTTATTTTTTCCTCCTTACTTTTAATGTCAAAAATAGTGGATTTTCAAACGTTATACTGCATTGCAAGAACTGATAACGAGATATTTTGCTTAATTCTTGTCCGACATCTAGCACGTTTGTGATATTGTTAATGTGAAATGTTTCCTTTTCTTCAATGTTGAAGCCATAATTTAAAAAGCACACGAAATGGTCGAGAAATCACCACGCAACAGTGTTAAATAAAACAAAACTGCGCGACAAACCGACTGTAAAAAATGTGAGCCCGACTTTTTACTGACTTCACAATTGATAACTGATGACTTATATATGACTTGAGATGCTCCCTATTTATAGTCATCTCGTTGCAGGTGTCCACCCTGAAGATATTCAGTTACGCCTACGCTATTAGCCTGTTGTCATCCCTTGTAAACTTGTAACAAGGAAAGGAACCAGCTCTAGGCGCTTTAAATGCCATAAACCCAGAGAAGAACTGGGGGCGAAAGGTATAACTTCGAAGAAAAATATAAGAGTACAGCAAAAACTCTGATCGGTGTTTTGAAAGGCCCCATTCATTTAAATAAAGAAACGTGGTAATAGAACAATGAGATAAAAATGGTCGTAAGGAATAAAAGGCAAGCCTTTGTAGCGTTGACTAAATACAGAGAGAATAATGAATCCGAAAAAGTGTGACTTTCATAGTCAAAAGGCAGCGAAGCCGTACGTACCTTCTGAATTATGGGCTACAGTCTAATTCCAAAAGAATTTCTTCAATAAAATGCCTAGTAGAATACCTAGGATGGGCGTTCTGCTCTACTGTGTAAAGCCAAAGACGACACGAGAAATTGCAACAACTACCGATCGGTGAAATAACCATAGCATACTATGGACGTCAATACGGTTTTGTGGTTAACTGATACAATATACACGTGACGCGATTCAAGGTTTACGGATAAACATCGCGAAGCTAAGAAGGTTCTGCACATCGTCTTCATTTTATTTGGAAAAATCGTTCGATGGAGTTCGGACGTCCTCTGAAATATCGCGGCTTATAACAACAAGCATTTCTTTAAAGACAGAAGTTCCCTTTAAGAGTGCAGGTCGTGATATCAATATCGAGGGGGAGCCAGACTAACCGTTTCCAGAATCTAGTGAAGGGAGCAGTGACGTCTTAGCGTGAAGGTATATTTAAAATACGATTTAATAGAGGTTGTCCTTATCTACAACATAAATAGGTCTTATTATAGCCGGGTAGATCCAGATAGCCCTGTTCCGTGGCAAGCTCTATGCCTTGCCGTAAGTTCTTTTACACTGCCAGAAGATTTCGTCACCACAACTTATTTGAAAGGTTTTGGCACCAGATGATTCAGATTCCTTCTTCTTTCTTCTTGTAAGCAATCTCAGTCTTGCGGTGTGAACTGAGAGCCAAGTTTTTTAAGGCTGCATTTCAACATGAATAGCGACTAAACAAAGGTGGATTTGAAACGCTCTTACTGTTTAATTCCTCAGAGTTTTGTACTTCAGGTCACAATAATACGAAGCTTCAACTGCTTTAAGAAGTAGGAAAAATCTAAATTAGTTTCACGTGTTACCTCAATGGAAATTACGAGGGTTAGTGTTGAAGTAAATACTCATAAAGACAGGTGCAATCCACCGACCCAGAGAGCAGTCGATGAATAAAGAGAATGTTAAGAGTAAGATGTTTGATGTGGTCTCGATAGGGAGGTAAAATAAAAGAGTCACTTCAGGGTAGTCCTCGAAGAACAAACGCGCCGTTGAATGTTCTCGATTCGGGATTTATGAACTCGCTGAAAGAGGGATCATACTTGGCTGGTATATTCGAGAAGGAGGCGGACAAAGGTAATGTAAAGTGACCTGGCCATATAGGGGTTGGACAAGTCTTTGGACCATCACTTGATAAAACCAAATGATGAGTTGGCTTTAAGGATTATCTCATCCCTATCGTGCAATATTCCAAGGTTGCAAAAGACGAGGAAGAGATTGATTGGATTTGGGTGAGAAAGTCCTAGATTGGTATTTGGAGACATTAAGCTCTAACCAATTTTTTAGACACCAAGTGGAAAACCTATCAAAGTCTTTTTGAAGAAGAATAGTGTCTTGGGGTGAAGAAATAGTTTTGGTGTAGTCGGCATAAATGCATAGGGGGCAGTGCTGAATAATCCTCAAGATCGTTTATAGTTCAAATGAAAAGGAGGGGGCCTAGCTGGTTGCCTTGTGGGACACAAGAAGTGGCTAAAAACGGGAGTGAAAGGGCTGACCTAAAGCGAAAGCTATAATAACGGTATTCCAGTTAAGAATATATCCATTTTAATAATATGGGGTCAATACCTAGGGAAGACAATTTTTTTTTTATAATTAGCGCGCGCTCAAGTGATTTGCGTACCCTTGAAATGTTTGTACACAGCGCCGAACGAAGACAAGAGAGGTACCGATGTCAATTATCCTTAAATGTTTGCAAGTTATAACCACCAGGAAATAAAGAGCTCGGCAGGGCATTCCATAAGCGAGTTGTATGGCTTAGGAACGAATCAAGTTTTTTTAGAGTATGTCCGAAAGTGGGCTTGAGAGTGTACTGGTATATATTTGAAAAGAATCAATTGATGAGATATTTTATCAAAGGCCTTAGCACTATCTGTAGCAATAAAATCGACTTCGTTGCTATTTTCTAGGGCTGAAATCGCAAAGGATACGAATTCAACTAAGTTTGACTGGGGAAAAGCTTAGCACCTTATATCAGATACTTTCAAACCTTTTAGGTATGTGAGAAAGCTAAGCGAAGGGGCGGTAGTTAGTTACTTCATTCTTTGATAACTTTTTGTGAACCGGGGTTATGAAAGAGGTCTTCCAAACTTGGGGAAATTCTTCTTGAAATAGGGAGGAAAGTGGGAGTGGGAGAAAGATTGGAGGCACACTTTTTGAGAAATATTGCGGGAAGCAAGTAGGATCAAAAGATTGAGCGAAAGAAGGGCCAATGAAGAAATTGGGGAGGCACCTAACTAAAATATATGTGGTCCGTTACGAAGTGCTTCTTTAAAAAAGATTGCAATAGTAGGTGGGTTAGTGATATGTTATAGAACTGGTGAGAGGGGGAGAGAGAGAGGGGAATAACCGTCAGATTTTCTTTTATAATTGACGGATTGATAAAAAGATCTAGTATCATGGATAAGATTGGTCTGCGCAGTATCAAGACAGCGCTGACATAGGCTTTCTTATAGAGGTGGAGGGGGAGGTGGGTTCCAGGTTATTAGATTAGTCAGAAGCAGAAATGGTGCAATGAAAAACCGCACAGCAGATAGCACAGCTACGTAATCAGCATATGTCTGAGCGTAGACGTTAGAAACGTTTATAACGTTAAGCAGAGCATCGAACAAAATGTACTTTAACCGTCTTTCGGGCAATTCCTGTGTACCCCCGTCGTCATATATTTACGCAGTCAAGGTTCTATTTAATAACTTTATTTTGAAACACAAAACCATAGCTAGTGATTCATTTTGTCAGGGCAAATTACAAATGCAATAAAAAAATGCATCGCCGAAAGCACTCTCATGCCGATGAAGTTTTTCTTTTTTTTCAGTTGGAATAGAGCACTCAGACAAAGAACTGGTCCATTGTACTCGTTGTAAGTTCCTTTTAATGAAATCTTTGAGTCTTACGAAGAAAGATGAGTAATCGCTTCAGTGATAAGGTGCCTACAGTGCCAACCCCCACCACGTCAGCGCCGAATACCTCAGCCTCCGCGGTGTCGTAATCACTTTCACAGCAAGCATCGCAGGATGTTGTTTCACTTATACTCAGCTCATTTAAGTGTTTTGCAAAAGTGTAGTGCCCTTTCTCGACGTCAGTAAGTAATTTGCAGTTCTTCCTGCTGCGGGTCAGCAGAAAGGCCGCTGATCTCAAGAGACGTTTGATCTTTACACCCCGGGGAGCTGTGCCATCTGCAGTTGTACTCATATGAGACCCAACTGTCAATGGAAGCCGTAACCGAGGATGCAGGCAGACCCAACGTAGGTTCGGGTCCTGAAAAGCTCTCCTCCGCGATCCAATTGTGACCTGGGACTCAGACAGTGATCTCTTGCATTCTTGAACTAGCTTGGAATTCATAAGAGGATTCAGCAAGACTCTAAGCGAAGCTTGGCTGTCGCTATAGATGGAAATGTTTCGCCCCCTCCAACGGTTCTCCGCAATATAGTTCGCTGCCATCAGGATTACGTAAATCTTCGCTTGGAAGACATATGCGAGCTTTCCCAACGTGAAGTGAAATCTAATGTTGTCGGCCTCCAGAAAGACACCGGCGTCACATCCTGGTTTTAGAGCCGTCCGTGAAGATCCGACTACATTCATTTCCTGGCTCAGATTCTGGCCGAAACCAGTCTCGGGCACAGAGAAAGTCGATTTCTTATTTTTTCCGCAACAAGAGTTCTGGTGTCATTGCATCGGACGGCATGTCCATAAGACCAGAGTCATAAGACAGCCGACGCGCAAGGTCATCAAAGCTCTGATTCGTGTTGTTCCAAAGACCACTTCTTTTTAAACGGAAGATGGCTTTGAGAGTGCAGCCCATGATATGAATAACCAGGGGAGGGAGCCGATGAAGTTGCTCAATGTAGATGTTCAGTGCTGGTATTATTGGTTGTGTGGTCTCATCAAGTGGAAGAAGGCCATTTTCGAAATGCGAAGAACATTCTTCATGCATTTCGTGACTAGGCTGTAAAAGCCCGTAATCATTCCAACCGCTTAGATTGTTTTGCTTTTTTTAGCGACAATTGTTCCTGAATATGTCGTTTAGGGTCGTATATTCAACATGGAGAACCATCTACGTAGAAGAGCAAATACAGTCTTGAAGTGTTGAAGATTGACAAGAATAATATTGCAAATATTTATTTTATTCGCACTTACATTAGCTATGCTAGATAAAGCTTCTATTTCCGACCCTTGCTCTCCTAGATTCTGCACTTATTTTCATCAAGTTTAGGTCCTGGACTTGGATATCTGTCATCACATTCGTCTATTTCCTGGGCTTGGTCGCCTTGAGCGGTGAATATGATAGTTACGAGGAGGGGTAAATTTTATAGAATTTACGAACCTATTAGACGGTTTTCTGTTTTGGACACTTTACCCTTATGGTTTTCTCCACCCCCGCCAAATAATTGTATTCCCAACCCTTCCCGTTTGGAACGTTCAAGAGAAGTTAGAAGCTCTTTAAAGGCAGAAAAAAATCATTCTTTCTATCAAGCAAAGTATTTTAGGCGAGAGATGTGAGGATTAGCACACGATTTATTCTTACAGTGGTGAGCTGTAATGGTGCCCGAAAATCAGAACCAAAAAATGTCGCGCTGTTTTTGGTTTAATAAGTGCAGACACTACGTATTTGAGTCTACGATCATCAAAACCAAGACTAAAACCTAAATCAAAACCAAGACTGAAAGATACAAAATCTTGAAATACCATAACGAAGAGGCCGCATAGTCTTCCTAAAGTAAAAAAAAAAATATTTTAAAACAAAAACAAAATATTTAACGTCAATATTCGGCTTATCCCATCCAAACGAGCTAAGTGTATTACAGGTTTTGCAAAGGCGTGATGTTGTGGCCGCATCTAACCCTAGTTAAGAAGCTTTTGCCGACAATCTTTAGACACCATTATAATTAGGCTAATAACGGTGTTAAAATTTAAAATAAATTGTGCTCTCTGACGTTTCCATTTTATTCACAGTGACAATAAGCATTGATTAGGACAATCAACAAAAATATAAGCATCTGATGGGTTCATTCAGATTCGTTGGAACCTATTATGCCAAATTTCTTATTCACGCGTTCCGATCATAACAACTTTGAAGAAAGCGACATTCGGTCAGAAATCAAAAATATTTGCTTAACGTGGATCATATGCGGGAAGTCAGTTACTATACTGGGATGGAGTAAGCTCAGTCGAAGAGAAATACTACTTATGTATAATCAGTGAATGTTAAGCCACAAGGTTAGACTTTTACTTTCAAATATTTCACAGCAGTAACGGATTATCTACCAATAGCGCACCTTCCTTCATGTACCTTCATTTTCAGTCCGTACTCAACACGTTTCTTTGAATGTATGATATTTCATACTTATTCCTACTCCACTATTTTGATCAACTTGGAGGCAATCAATTTAGTTGTGTCAGAATAATGATCTACTTTACTAGGTACGACTATACCAGTATGTATGTTATATGTAATCCTTTGTATGGCTTTAACGATTTAATGAACTAACTTTTTTCAATTGAACTTTACTGAATGGATAACGTGCCAACATTTCTTTCGATGAACACGCACGATATAGCAATGTCAATGCTCGACACTGACATTTGCTGTACGAGCTCATGAAACGAAGTACTTAAATATGTGATACAACTCTTGCACCATATTCGGAAATCTTGGCAATTTTAACAGCCGACACTGAAGTGTTTAAATCGATAAAATGCATGAAGTCAAGAGACATCTTTCAAACAACAGTAGGTGTTAGGTGTTCCATCCTTTTCGAGTTTTAGGGATTACTCATATATGTATACTGAATTTTGGAAATATGTAAATCTAATATATGCATAGATACGAAAACTCTAGGGTATATATTCTCCGTAAAAAAAATCTGAAATTCACCTTTTCCTAGTAAAAGTAGGGAATTTCTATTCTACCCACGTTTAGGATTTTTTTTTTTATTCAGGTAATAAAGAGGGTAGTTGCTTTTTGTAGCTACTTTATAGCACGACCTATTGCATGACTACTTCAGAATTTTGTTTTTTTTTTTTAATTATTTCAACACGCACCATTTCATTTGAAGGAATCGTTTCTATTTGCGAGCTCATCATCATTCTATTTCTTCGTAACCAATAATGGATAGAACAAAAAAAAGCTTGTCGAGATCATAGATACGAATCGAATGATAACTTCAAGCCTTGTTCAGATATTGATTGTCATGTCACTGTACATAGTTGAATGTCAGTGTATATTTCGTATCCGCAATTTGGCATCTCATGCTAAGAAATCAAGGTTAGGTGTTTTATCGGTTACGGAAAGCTAGTACACAGGGTTATTTGAATAAAATTCCGATGTCTCTTGTGATCCCCGTGAATGTTACGTTCGTGTTTTTGTTTTGTATAAAAACGGATACGCTCGTAATCAATCCTTGCAAATGATATAACCTGTGACGAAAATACAAATGCATGGAACGAGGAGAATTCATACTCGCTAATGCTTCTTTAAACTATCAATCAAATGGTACAGCTTTTTATTAGTTCGTAGCGACTTACTTACTTAGGCGATACATTCCGGAGAGAACCTAGACCTCGGCTTATAAATCCTTAGTAAACCAAGTCCATCAAGTCGTTTGACGAATGTCGGATAAGAGTGTTCTTTAGACACGATTTTGTATCTGAGAGTTTCAACGGAGTTGTAGTACTCTACCCAAGCCTGTGACTTTGTTTTTTTGTATATCTTAAGGCAGACTTAGTAAAGCTTCCAGAATTGGTGTTTATAGCAAATATTGAAGATGTCCCTTGTCATCTTTCTTAGATCGGAGATATCTTTGAAGGTTTTGAAGGCCATGTCCATAGCGATTTCGAGGATGCTCACCTTTGCTTCCAGTGCTTCCACCGATTCAATACAAGGATCGGAGATGCTCTTAAGTTTGGGGTTTAAAACCTGGCTGAATTTCATCCAGTCAGTTCGTTTGGGATTTCTAAAAGGGGCCCGGATTTTCTACCGAGGGAATTGGTTACTCTCCAGTTATCTATCCTATGTATATTCGTAGTTCACGCAAAAAGTTGCCGAGATTGGAAGCACGAAGTTAGAGTTCGTTACACATATTAACCCTTAGATGCATGATTTTTTAAAACTTATAGTAAAATAAAAATTATCCTTGCTAAGTCATGATTTTAAGAGATTTTTCTTATCAATAGTTTTTAGTTTTATCCAAATTTTTGTTTATAATTTGCTTAAATAAAGTTTGTGACAGATATGGCACATCATGCATTAAGGAAAGAAAAAAAAATGCAGTTTTACAATATATTTTTCTTCAAAATGTATTGTAGTAGAATAAATAAGTGGTAACACTTCTAAAGATATATTGTAATTGTAAGTGTAAGAGAGTCTGCCGGTAGGTAGAGTTTAGTGCTAAGCAAATCGTCGTGAGCTAAATACGAAAAGTAAATAAACGTTTTTTTATTATCAGTGCGCGCATAAAAAAATTTAATTTTTTCAAAATATTTCAGTATTTCATGCATTTCATTCTACTTCCCACGAAATTTCTCAAAACAATTGTTGTCTTTGTTCAAATACGTGCAACTTTGCACTTCTGTCGTTCGCCATTCCAAATAGGCATATGGTCGATTTCATCATGTCTTACATCTGTTGTTGGTATCGGTGTTGTTGGTCCTCTTCGTCTTTTTTCTGAATGAAGACAAGAAACAGTTGGACTTCCTGAGGGTCTTCAAAGCAGACGATGAACTGGTTCCAATATTACAAAGCGTTTTTGCCAATTCGATTGGAATGCGAACCAAATTGACATCATTGTGGGCTGAAGTTCGCTTATAAAGGAGCCACAAATTAATTGCGTCTTCGCTTGGAAGCTTGCCAATTCGGAATCCGATTTCTCCTGATTGTTCCGAGGGAAAAGATTCCTAGTTTCGTCAAATAATATTGCAACGTCTGTTCGTATAAAAATTGTCAAAATAAATTTTGTAATTACATGCCCGGGGAACTTTTCGACATAAGCGCACAACTATATTGCTACTTGATCCCAAGTCTGGTTCTTTATGCTGTACACGTTCCGCACTATTATTTTCAAGACCCGTATATGGTATACTTCAACATCGTATGCAAAATCAGACACACCACAAAGAACAACAATTTTACACCCCTATTTATGAGGTTTCTGTGGCAAGTATTGCTTCAAATGATGTTTGGCTTTTGAAGCACAAATTTTTTCATCAACGGAAAGGTGTTCCTCCATTGGAATTGATAAAAATTTTTTTTTGAGGCCTTCAATAATTGGACGAACGTTGTACTGAATTTATGAAGATGAATTTATGTCCGTTACTATTTTGAAATTATGGTTCAAGTGTAATATGTTACGAATTTTTTCAAAATTATTAAGTGTCACTGAATTCTTTATTATGTCAAGACCAATATCTTGATCCCAATAATTTCTCACGTTTGTGAACTTCGCAAACAGATGATATAATTAAAATTCCAAGGTAATTTATGATGTCGTATTTTTTTACAGAAAATGAATCATCTATGGCTTTTGTCCGTCCATAGAAATTACTTTGCTCTACAATATTAGTAATCATATCATCATCAAAAAAATAGCAAAAGAACTCGTATGGAGTTTTAAGCTCTGTTACACAAGATGGAATATCGGTAGGGCCACTGAAACGGATTTGATCCGCAGAGACACCAATGGATTTCTTTTTCCAACGAAGATCTTTTTTAATAGATTCAAAATCCTCTGATAGGATATCGCTTGAATGATTAGTATCTGAAAGCTGTTCCATTTCAGGAGCTTCAATTTCTATTTGGTTTTCATCTCCAAGAAGATTCTCCAACAGTTCTTCATTCAAGGTAGTACTTTCCATTTTGTTATGCAAAACATCTTCATCGCTCTCTAACTCATTTTCACTGTCACTTGGAATGTTATATAAAATTTGAGCAATTTCTTCTTCTCTAAGAGTGCAAGACATCTAGAAACGAAACAGAATTTATTGTATTTGAAATGTGCTAAATGCATACTATGCCAGATGTGGCACAATCAAACAATTGCCAAAAACCGACGAAAAACTTACTCTGACTTTTTTTTATTTCATAATCTGATTCAATACACTACTCGTATAATCTCATTTCAAATTATTTTTATGATGGTTAACTATTCAGAAAAAAATACTAAACACGAGATTGATTTGACCGATTCGAACAGCAGACTGCGTATTTGATTTACCGCTACTCAAACGTCAGTTTTATGAAAACGGTTGATAGGGAAACGAAAAGAAAAGCATGTATGCGTCGAAAGAACATACCAGATTTGGCACACGATTATGATTTCTCCAACTTGAAAACTGACCAACGAATGGTTTGGGTCATATATGGAACACTATGCATCTAAGGGTTAAGATTGGAAGTCATATGGAAATCAAATAAAAACATTTGACTGGTTTTCTAGACACTACTAAACCAACCAGATCAATCTGAATCGGCCGCCGAGTCGGGAAGAAAATATCAAAATATTAGTGCCGTGTGAACATCCCAAATGGTTGCAGAGCGGCACTAAGTATACAGGGTGACTTACTCGAACTCCAACTTTTTAAAATGCTAAAATTTTTTTATTTTTTGATAAATTTTATTGTGCCAAAGCAAAAAATATTGGAAAACACATCGATTTTCGAATTGTATCAGTAGTTTTCAATATGTCCACCTTTGGCGCGAATAATATCCGAAGAAAGTATCGCACGCTGCACGCAAGTGGCTCTGCGGTATTTTGGCCCATTCCCGGCGAAGTGCTTGTTTGAGGTGGCCCAAACTTTGGTATTTTTTAGTGCCAACCTTCGGCTTCAAAATACCCCAGACAGAGAAATCCAACGGATTTGCATCCGAAGAACTTGCAATCCATTGTGTCGAAGAAATGAAGTAAGGAACATTGTTTTTTAACCAATCTTGGTTGACGCGCGCTTTGTGAGACGGTGCCGAGTCTTGTTGAAATGTCCACGGTCTCCGACCGAAATGATTGTTTGTCCAAGACTTCAATACTGTCTCTAAGACAGTTTCACGGTATACGATCGCATTAATTTTGACGCCACGCCACGGTCCAAAAATACGAGCGGAGAGCGACCATCGGCGGTTATGGCGGCCCAAACCATCGCCATCGGTGCTGCCTTCTTTCTGGTGGCCGTCCTAAGGTGTAAATTTTCGAAGGACCTCTCTGGCAAGTAAACTCGGTCATTTTGTTTGTTGACATATTGCTCGATAACAAATGGCGACTCATCGGAAAAAACCAAATTCGGCAACTCACCACTTTCGTGCAAGCGTACCAGCTCCTTCGCATTTTCGACTCTAACTTTTTTCTGTTGCGGTGTAAGATCGTGTGCTTTTTGGAACTTCAATGGTTTGAGCCCAAGCTCATTTTTCAGTATGTGTTGCATCCGTTCCAACGATATGACTCTACTTTGACGGATATTGGTAGGTGGTCTGAGTATGTTGATTCGGAAACTTCTAGGTCTGTTACATACTTAAGCCAGTTCCCCTGCAACCGACAGTAATCAATTGTTGAGTACGTGGTACTTCTTAAGAAAGTTAAATTTCCTTGTTGATCACTATTGGTTCGTCCATTAAGTAAGGAGAGGCTTATAGTTTCGAACATTTCGATGACTTTTTCCCGTTTGCATCGGTAACTGCATCTGTTGACTTTCTCACTTCTCTCAACGATCCTTGCAGCAGCTCTGGTTCAACATTTAGTATTTGATCATTCCCCACTTTTCCATTGAAGTTTCCAATGACCAGAATATCTGTCTCGCCCATTTCCAGCAGAAAATTGTACAAACTCCTGAAATGGTTCATCCAGTTGTTGCAATTGATGTATTGTAAGTTGGAATAATATACAATTTTAAGTTCCCAGCTTCAACCTTTACTAAATGTCTGTCGAACTTTTTTATAAAGCAGCATCCGATCTTTGTGCCTAAACCTTTTTTTATTTCGAACAAGCATCCGCCGCTGACCCTGCCATGTATAGAAGTTCTTACTGCTGGAATCCAAAGAAGAGAGTGATGATTGAAATAGGACTCGAAGCGTTTCATATTTTTGTCCACGAACGTTTCAAAAAGTAAAAATATATCGTAGTTATTTATAAAATTAAAAAAATCACTAAATAGCAATTTATTACCTAGACCTGCTATGTTAAACGAAAGAATATTAAAAGAAACATTTCTTAAATTAGCTAAACTGTTTGAACGGCTGACAGCATTACAATTTAAAGCGCTGTATTCGCTCATTTCTCACAGTTTGAGAGCCACCGGCTGCCGCAACATCTGGAACATTTGACATTTCACCACCGCGTCATTTCGTCTGCTTCGTCACATGCCAAGTTCTTGTTTACATCGAAGTAAAATGTGTGGCTTTCAATTTTCAGCTTGTCTCCTCGCAACTGTGTGCTAATTTTCGGGTGTTTTGTGATTATCTGTTCTTTAAGTTTCAAAGCATGTCTTCTTCTTTCGCGCGCCGCGATCGGGTAATCTCTGTACAGCGAGATTCCTGTGCCTCTAAGCTTTGTTCCTGCCTGCAGAATTCTCCCAATGTCTTCTCTAGATTTGAGTTCCACGATGACATTTTCGGTGCGGTCTTTGGTGGACTTAATTGGCCTCGCAGATGTTATTCTTTCCGCGTTTTGCGTCTCCAAAAGATTTAGCACGAGTTCCTTTGCTCTATCGGCTGCATCTGCACTATTTTCTGTCGGCAGATGAAGAATAATGTTTTTTTCACTTGCCTTGCTGGACAACCATTCCACTTGCCGTTCGAGTGAGATGCAGCGGGACTCCATTTTTTCAAGTTGGCTTTGGAGCAATATTTTTTTTTTTGTTGTAGCGAGTGCAATTCTGTTCCGATACCCTCCAAGTCCGCTTTCGTTTGCATCTCTTTTTCGTCTAGAAGTACTGACATGCATCCTTCTAAAACGTTTTTCAGATCGCTAGTAGTCATATTACCAACTGCCATGTTTTCGTTATTATTTTGCGGTGAGGAATCGGGTGAGATTTCAGCTAATCGGCGTTTTGGCTGAGGATATTGAAGATTGCTGTTGTTTTCTTTGTTAATTTTGGTGGGGGCGAAAGCCCCCATTTATTCGGCTTAATACAAGCTATAACTTAAAATTAAACTTAAACTAAAACTTAAAACTAAGGTTGGTTAGAGTGGTGAAGGAGAACCGATTTGAGGTAGGAAGTGGTGCGGTGGAAGTCAAAGACGCTAGGGTTTGAATTAATTTTTCGTAGCATGCGGGAGATTGGTTCGTTCGCGCCATAGGTGGTGTTGTGGGTTGGGAGATAGAAGAGACGAGGGATACGTAGATTACGAGGGTTAGTGTTGAGGAAAATAGAATTGTGAAGGGACGTGCATTCAACCTGACCTGAAAGAAGTCGATGAATGAAGAGAAAGTCGGCTGCATCTCTGCGTTCCTCAAGGGTGCTTAGGTTACGATTAATAAGGTTGAGACGGTTTTGATAGGGGGGCAGAGTAAAAGAATCATCCCAGGGCAAACCTCGAAGAGCGAATCGAAGAAGAGCGCTGGATGCTTTCGATTCTCGAGATATGAACGCGATGATATGGGGACCATACTTGACTGGCGTACTCTAGGAGGGGACGAACAAAGGTAATATAGAGGGACCTGGGTTGGTGAATTCTTTGGACCATCGTTTTACAAAACCTAGTGCAGAGTTGGCTTTAAGGATTATCCCATCCGTATGCAAACGGAAGTTGAGCTCCCTATCACACAAAATGCCGAGGTCGCGAAGAGATTCAACGGAGGAGATAGGTTGGTTGTGGAGAAGGTAGAGTCGGGGAGGAGATTTGAGCCGCTTATGTGAAAAGGTAATGGATTGGCATTTGGTGATATTAAGTTCCAAACAATTTTTGAGGCACCAGATCGAAAAACTATCAAGGTCTTGTTGAAGGAAGAAGGAGTCATGGGGAGAGGAAATGGTTTTGAAAAATTTGGTATCGTCGACGTAAAGGGAGACGGACGAGTGTTTGATGATCCTATCGAGATCATTTATGGTTCTTTGATCCTTTTTTGTGGATCGGGGTTATGAAGGAGGTTTTCCAAATCTGAGGAAATTCTCCTTGTGAAAGGGATAGACGAAAGAGATCAGAAAGGGCAAGGGAAAGAGACGAAGAACATTTTTTAAGAAATATAGCAGGGAGGCCACCTGGACCGGGTGTAAATTCGTCATTAAGTTGGTGTAATTTATATTCGATATAAGAGGGGTCCAAGATGTGGCCCATTGGAAAAGTTCAGTACGTCACTAAAATAGGATTGATCTGGTACAAAGGAGTCGTTGGTGAAGGATTATTTAAAAAAGGTGGCAAATAGGTTGGCAATGGTGAGTGGATCGGATGATGACTTGTTGTTGAAAGAAAGGGAAGGAGGGTAACCATCGGACTTTCTTTTGTAGTTAACAAATTGGAAAAAGGATTTAGGGTCATTTATAAGGTTGACTTGCGCATTATTAAGGTAACGCTGGTAAAGGGAACCGTAAAGTTCAGTGAAATGAAGATAAGCCCAAGATAGTTGGAATAGTCAGAATAGGATCTGGTACGCATGAAAACAGCCCATAACTTGTTTCTCTTATTTCATTAGGAACGAAGGTTGTGATTATACCAGGGAGGACTAGTAGACGATGTTTTAAGGCGGGAAAACGGAACATAAAGGCTAAAACAATTAAATATTTCTTTATAAAAAATGGATAACGCATCATTTATGCTTAGGTTGTGAAAGTTAAAGGGGGATCTGCTAAGGTGGTCACTGATTTTGTGAAAGGTGAAAGTTTGCTTTATGAAAGTCGTAGGATGAGAGAGTTGTAGGAGGAGTGGACTGGAAAGAAGAGTTATGAAAAGATGAAAGTAGAAGGGGGGGGGGGGTGGTAGTTGTCGATTGTAGAGAGAGATAGGGACAAAGTGAGACTGAGGAGTTAATTGAATCTGTTGTGAAAATAAACTCCAATTGCCTGCCCATATAGTTGGATACACCACTGACTTGGTATAACATAGACTTGAGTCTGTTAAGCGATCTAAGAAGAGACATTCCTTAGCTGAGTTGGCATTTGAAGCGATGAAGAACGATTGATCGTCTGATGGTGTCCACTGTAGCTAAGGAAGATTAAAATCGCCGAAAATAAAGATATCGTCAGTAGAGCCAGGCAGGTCAATTAAATGGTCGATGGCATCGACAACAAGTTGGTAATCGATATTAAGTTCCAATAATCGATAGGTTGAGCTGGCAGGATGTAGCAACATAAAACGTAAAGGAACTTGAAGGGGTGTGATATTTTTATAGCGACAAAGTCGACTTTAGAGGATGAAGAGATGGTAATGGGAGAAGAGTTAAGGTTGTTGTGGATCGCCAGTAGGACGCCTCGACAGGGGGAATCATCATGTAGGCATGTAGGATCGTCGTCGCGAGAAACCTTAAAAGTATGGGGGAACAATTCCTGGTTCTTTATGTCGGGAATCAAATTGGTTTCTGTCAATGCGTAAATATCAAAGGAAAGAGAATGCGATTGACGTAGGACAGCATTGGTTTTAGAGCGAAGACCTCTTACATTCTGGTAGTAAAATGTTAGAGGGATGTTGTGCCGTGGAGATGTAAGGCGGGATGTTTTAAGTGTTGACAAGGAAGGCACGTTATGGACGAAAAAATTTATCGTGGTCGGCTCGGCTTCGCTGTAGGTGTGGGACTCGTTTAGAGTGAACGTAGTGGCCGAATGCAGCAAGGTCGTCTGCTACTTTCTGAGGGGACATGCTAAAAATCTCGTGGTACCTGACATAAAGGTTCCTGAGACTGATAGGGTCGTAAGGTGGGCCTTCCTGCTGGATGGATACCATGACGCTGGTTTTGGTCTTCCCTTCGTAGCAGACCGAGTCCGATTTGTCATGTAGATAGGCGAGAAAGAGATATATTTTATAAGAAATATGGCAGGGAGGCCATCTGGACCGGGTGTATCTTTCTCTCTCTAAGCCTAGAGAGTGCATAGCGACTTTCTGTAGTACCATTGGTTTGCTGGGTTAGTTTAACTGTGGGGGGAAAAAGAGGATCAAGAATAGGGGCAGTGGTTGGGTGTTCATTCGTGGGTGTTCTTTTCTTGCTAAAATGTATTTCTACGCTGTATATTGATTTACCCTAGAGGATATGAGTGTTACTTGGGTTGTTATGTGCTCTATAGAAAAAGGTTAACTTCTTTTATTACACTATAATCAATTTTATTTAAAAAAATTCGTAGGAGCTTAATATTTGTACGTGTTTTCACTTTGTCTCTAACTCGGTATTATAAGCCAATATGTATGTGTATATTTTATTTATATCTGGAGGCATGTGGTCTTCCTGGTTAATGGTTTCCTCATCTGTAGACCGCTAGGTTGCTTTGCGAATTTGAAGTGCCTGCAAAAGTTGCGATTATGGTATTTCGTACTGTTTCATAGTCAATCAATTTGTGGCAGATCATCGATGGATTAGGGAAACATAGTCGTCCGTGTACCTGAAAAACCGCTCTCAAAAAAATCAAAAAATTTGTTAGCTAGGGATCACATCCGCAATGTAGCCTTCTTAAAGTTGGCCAGTAAATTTGCTGAAATACGATACAACTGCCAAATGACATGAGTACACCCCTTTGTTCAAAAAATACAGCGGTCAGTTGGATTAATGCCAAGCATCAATATTTGTGCCCCCCATTGCAAATGAAATGGTGTGTGACAATAAAGACGAACCAAATGCGGCAGACCAGAGTAAAAATGCGGTAAATTCAAAATGTGTTCATTCTTTTCTTTCATTTCTATTAGCGTCATTCTTTTCGTCACAAAATGTCGTTCTGTTAATTTGCCTGAGGACGTTGGCAAATGAAGTCTACAAGGAACTTATTGTTCTAAAGTGCAAGAGGCGCGATTCAGCAACCGTCATCAAAAATGCCACATCGTTGATGAATAAAAAAAAAAAAAAAAATCCCAACCATTAAAACTCAAGTCTATGTATTATTTATCTTTGAATCATTATCCTCTTAAGAAACAAAATAAAGCAAAGCCTTTCACAACGACAGCTCAGATCGTGTATTCGTGAAAGGTGCAAACATAACAATCTCATTAAAAGTCCTAACAACATCTTGAAAGAAAAAATGAAGGAGGGAAACAATTTATGTATTTTTTTTTTTAAAGAGTTGAAAGTAGAAACTAATTAGTAAGGGAACAACTAATTGCACCGGGTGAGGACGGATTTGCCTCACATGCCGGCACTCAGATTTCTACTTCGCCTCAATCAGCATAAATGCATTAAGTGGTTACAAGCACAAGTATCAACCCTCCTGCACCCGGCAGCGAAATGGAAGAGGATTATCCTTTTGAAATGTAATCTCGGAAATAGCATACCTATTCCAAAAATGCAAGAGAAGTGGCAATAAATAGCGCGCTCCCAAGACGACTTAAGGGATATGGTTTTTCCAGCCTCTTTCACGCCCACGGACAAGCACCCTGTCATTTCCCATTGCCAAGATGAGAAAATCGCATACGGATATTAAGTCAAAAGAAGAAAAATCTTTTTATCTTAATCGTTTTTCAGTTTTTCTCGTTTTTATTTTTTGTTATACGAGTATGTATAAATAGGGAAGGACATTTGAATTTGGAAAACTCATGGCTGAAAGACTTTTGCCCATGGTAATCGGCATAGAGGGACATGAATGAAGACAATCGATATTAGAGTATATTTCAAAGCAACCCATAGAGAATAATTGAGATTTCTGTCCAACCGATAGAGTTTGACCTTAATCGTGGCATTACGTCGTAAAAGATTTGACATAATTGACGCAGCTGGCAACGTTTTCAAATAAACTTTGAGCTTTCCTTGATCAATAAAATAAAAAGTCGACTGTTTGGTTGGTGTTAACAGGTTACAGATTCGCAAACTTTTTTCTTTCAAACAAGGAACTACTTCATTGTACTCGTATGTTCCTTCTACTGAGAAACAACAGAAAAGTCGCTGATTTTATAGAGACCTTGCCTGGTCTCACGGCATTTTAGCGAGTTATGCCATCTGTGAACGGATCCCTAACGGAAGACGCAGGTATTCCTAACATAGGTTCTAGTCCTGAGAAATTCTCCTCCGAGTCTTCTCATCAGCATCTTATTTTGCGCGGTCCAACTGTGACCAGGGAGCCAAACACAAGACTAAGTGAATTCAGCCGTCCGACCGCATCCAAAAATAGCATTCTTGAACTTACTTGAAAGCGGGTAGCTTGGAATTTCCGATTCTTCACAATATATTGGGGTGAATGCAAAAGTGCCCGATTTTTACAAACGAACTGTAAGAGTTTGCGTACAAAGTCCCGTAATTTTTTTTTTTAAATTTATTACCAAAATTCGGCGTCGGTCGTCTTAAATTTAAGAGCGCTACCACCAATTTTCGATTGTAATTTGGTGCTAAAATTTGAGTCTATGTACAGTATCGCTGCTTAATGTTCCGGTGCCAGTGAGAGAAAGAAATGCAAGGAGTGCTGAAAATATTGAGGCAGTAAGGGCATCATCCATATATTCCACTCCGTTCGGAGGAATTGGGCATCGCTCAAACAATATTGTGACGAATTTTGGGAAAGGATCGCTACCGGCCTAACTGACCCAAGAAATAACGGCAAATGACTCTGAAAATGGTTACAACCGATTCGGAATTTCTTCGCAAAATCATCTATAGCGATGAAGCTCATTTCTGGCTAAATGGCTTTGTCAACAAGCAAAATAGTTATGCGCTATTGGACAGCTACAGCCACCTGTGCTTCATGAAACTACATCCACAAAAATTGACTCTTTGTTGTAGTGTTCATGCCAGCGGCGTCATTGGGCCGCAGTATTTTTTCGTTGCTAATGATGGCCGCCACGTTACAGTTAATGAAAATCGCTATCGGGACATTGTGGAACGTTATTGTTGACCAACGTTGGTGAGATATAGTTTCATTTGCCACACAACGAACCAAACAATCGAGCTATTGAAGTCAACGTTTGCTCCCAAGAGATGGATCAGTCAATTGGCCGCCTCGCTCGTGGTATTTGACACCAGTGGACTTTGTTCTTTGGGGGCTAGGTCAAGTCATTGGTTTATGCCAACAAGCGAGAGACATTAGACGTGCTCAGAGTCGAAATATCGGCCGAAATGTGTGGAAAACCCGTGGAAAGGTGTAAGTATTGGGACTGCACAAATTAATATTCGGAGCATTTATTCGCGCAGTGCCCCTAGTAATAAAATGGTGTGGAAGAGTTGGGAATGGCGATTTTGACTTGAAGGACTAGCCTCGCTCTGGACGACCGTCTGGTATTAATGATGATAGTGTACGGTCCTTAGTGGAAGAAAACCCAAGGGTTACTACTACCTTTTGCCATTTAAAAAGTTGGGATATGTTCTCAAACTCGACTTTTAGGCACCACATCCTTTAAGGGAAAACAATAAGCTTGACCGCATTAATGTGGCAACCAGGATT
Organism: Volucella zonaria; assembly: GCA_963966105.1. NCBI lineage: Eukaryota > Metazoa > Arthropoda > Insecta > Diptera > Syrphidae > Volucella > Volucella zonaria. The sequence continues at coordinate 312,542,473 of OZ014530.1, read as the reverse complement.
GCTTTTGTTCTAAGGGTGACTAGAATCTAATGTTGCTGTCGTTCAAAAAGACACCGGCACCGCGTCCTAGATTAATTTTGAAGCCATGGTGTTCATCGCACCAGGCCATCCATATGATCAGAGTCGAAACTCTTGTGCGTGTTGTACCAAAGACCACATCTTTTCAAACAGAAGATCGCTTTAAGGATGCATCCCATGAAATAATATTCATGGTGATGCATTAGTGTTTCGAGAGCAGTGCCATGCATGAAAGGCAAGGATCTCTGCATTCTGGTGAAATCAGCAGTGAGACATTTTCATGAAAGCTTGCTCCACTAAAACGACGCATAGGATATAATTGGTCTCATCATTGGTAAAACACCCCCATGTCTTGCCAAAAGTCGTTTATAACATAGTGCCAGGAAGCCGACAGCGACTTGCCGGTTTTGGTGCGATGTGTTCAGTCAAAAGAAGTTTGCTATTCAAGATGATACCCAAATACTTAGCTTCGCTGAAGAAAGGAATAGTAATGCCTTTAAGTACTTGATGAATCAAACCAGTCAGAGAATAGTTTCAGTTTTCAGAAGATTGGCGGAATTCCCATTTTTAAGGCAACAATTGTCGATTGCCCTAACTCGACAGGCACTATAGCTGGATCATATGTCTGAGCGTAGATGTTAAAACTATTGAGAGTGTTGAACAGAGGGTCGACTATCACGCACTATATCAGCAGACTAAACCTTGTTTAGTCCTTTCATCTCATTTTGCTTGCAGTTAGCATCCACAAATAGGTTATGTTCACTAGTCTTGCTTAAATCCACAAAAATATTCGTCTACGCTATATGGTCTGGTCGACTTACGTTTTCACATATTATTTCTTGTCCATGACGTTCTTATCTGACTGACCTCTCGTCAGATTTAAAGCTGGCTAGATACGAACACGTTCCATTATCCTATTCTCATCACGGTTTCTTGTTTTTTTTTAACTTCATCATCCTGACAAATATACCGGCGATGCGCTGTCTATTCTAGGCTTATCGAAGCACTATGCTATATGAGCTAATCCCTTTTTCATAATTTATTTTTTAAGTCAATAAAATCTGTTTGTTTGCCGCTGCTAACACATTTAATAACAAGCACCCTTCTCTTTGCATGAGATTCCTTAGTGGGCGAATAAACTAAAAGAAAAGGAGTCGTTTCTCGATTTTACAAGATCAACTAGACAAAGAAAAACCGAATGACTGAACGCCTTTCTCAAACTTGTGAAATTTCAACATGACCAACAAATTCATAGAAAAAATATATCATAATACTCGTACAGTGCCCTAAAGGTAGTGAAAATTGTTGGTTATTCGTTGCAAATATTAGTACTTTTGCCACATCGTCCATCCGAACGCTAATTTATAATGACATTCCAATCTGTCCCGGTACACTTCGCAAGCAACTTAACGCTTCCAGATAGTACCATGTTGTTGCCTATACTTGAGCGCTTTGGATCTTCAGAGTAGCGAATTATTCTAGTAGCAAGAGAACTCAAAGAAAATTATATCTTCACTTCGTCTAAATAGATGGTCGCTGGAATCCTACATTTAAGGAGTCTTTCCGACTAGATAGAAAACAGCATTTGCCCAGGTGAAACCTATTCTTTTTCATAGCCATGGAATCACTGACAAACTGTCAGATCATGAAATATTTCAGACACAAAATTTTGTCAATATGAAGCAAGATAGCTAAACATTTGACAGTGTTTACCATTAGACGCTTATTCAAAACTGCATGCATTTGGGACCGACGAATCACTTTTATAGTGGATTAGAAATCACCTTTCGGAACATTCAATTCAAGTTGTTTTGGACGGTTTAAATTTTGATATCCACAAGATAAATCCTGGCGTGATCCAAGGCTCCATTTTGTCTCCGACGCTCTTTCTAATTTTCACCAATGAACTGTCACTCTAGTCCCTTGTTGACGACAGTACTTTCTGCTTTTCATATTCTTCTTTCGCTGCATCGCATGTTAAACTCATTGCATTCCGATATTCGCAACATTATTAGTTGGGGAACCTCCAACAGAGTAGAGTTTAACGTTTTCACAACACAATTTTGTCAACTGTCGTTTAAACAAAACTTAAACACATGAATGGCAACAATGAAATCTTAAAACTGGCCACATATTCTATGTCACCAAAAATGCTGTTAAATGTGCAAGTAATTGTATTTGTATTTATTGATTTTGAAATTGCTTATCACAGTAAGATAAATTTGATAAAATAGTGAAGGCCTTAAAATTAAGTTTACAAATTGAACGTAGTAAAATAAACATAAGAATAATAAACGAAAATGGTTGAATAACAAAAAATATTTGAATAAAAAACATAAAAAGAAAACAAGATTCAAATAACAAACATGTGAATTTAACAAAAGATCATTAATTAAGAATTTAATCGAAACAAAACAAATAATAAATAAATACCTAACAATTTAAATTGAATATGCTAATTAATTATACTCACTGGTCAAGTACCTCCAAAGTAAATTCCTAAATCTTTTTGTGTTTCTGACTCCTCTTAGTTCACGGGGCAGGGAGTTCCATAGGCGAGTGCCATGAACGAAGAATTGCCGCTCCGATGTCAGGCAAGAATGTGGAGTTTGCATTAAGGTCAGAGTCCTTTGCGAATGAGGATACTATATACGAGTAGATACTCAGCTTGATGTGTCTGTACGAGTATGATGTCACGCAGGCAAGATAAGGATCGAAGCACTAGCAGGTTATCGAACGAGCAGCCGACAAAACACTTTGAGTAAACGGAGACGTGATCATAATTTCGAAGGCCATAGATATACCGAGCAATATTGTTGTATCCAACACTAAGCTTCATTTTAGTAATTGAGTCAACTTTGCCATAGACCTCAAACCCATACAGTAAAATTGGCAGTATGAGCGTTTTCGCCAGCATAGTTCTTATAGCTGTAGGTGTAAACATCTGAGTTGACCAAAGGATACGAAGCCCTCCATAAACCTTGCCAATAGCAGTGTTTATACCATATGGTCAGTCCATGTTAGGGAGTCGTTAAAAATAAGTCCGAGATTTCTTACAGTATGAACAAAGGGGACGATTTCTTCACCAAGTTTTATCGGTGGAAAGGTAGACAGGTTCTATGTTTTCCTATGAAACACGAGAGCTTTTGACTTTGCCGGGTTCAAACATAGAAAGTTACGTTGAGCCCAGAGAAAAATATTGTCCAATTCTTCATTTATAAAAGCAACAACTTGATCTAAGACATTGATATTTCCACTCAAAGCCAATTGGACATCATTGGCATACATGTGGACCAGACACCGTTGGACAATTTGTGACAAGTCATTGATGTACATAGATAAAAGGATAGGTCCCAGTATTGATCCTTGAGGAACTCCACTCGATACCGTAAGAAAGCTCGAAGTTTTATTGTTGACCACAACACATTGCTGCCTATCTACTAGGTAGGAATAAATAAGTTTTGCCGATTCTTTGGAGATATTGTACATGGTCTGAAGTTTTCGGAAAAGAAGAACATGGTTACCAGTATCAAAGGCTTTTGAAAAGTCTAAGAGAATTAGAAAAGTAACATATTTTTTGTCCAACGACTTCCTAATGTCATCGACTACTGACAATAATGCTTTTTTGCAGCTGTGTTTGGGACGAAAACCGGACTGACAACTGCTTACTAGCTTATTTACAGACAAATATGCTTGCATTTGCTTCAAAATTACTTTTTCCAACACTTTACTTAAAAACGGGAGAATCGCTATGGGTCTACGAGTATAATCGTCATTACCTTTTTTAGGGATTGGGATAACTTTTGCCCCCTTCCATTCACGTGGATATTCGGAAGCTGTTATTATGTTGTTGAAAATGTGGGTAATGGAAGGAAGAATGTAAGGAAGGTGAAGTTTTACGAACCGGGGATCAACACCGTCGATGCCGGTTGCGTTTGACTTTATTGATACTCGTAGAACCGCTTCGACAACCTCTGATCACTGATACATACGAAACCGAAAGATTCAATGGGGACGGAGTTCTCTGAAGGATCAAATGTATTAAACTCGTTTTCATTTGTGAAAGATGATGGTTTTGTGACGAATTTAGCATTTAAGAGCTCACAGTCAATGTTATCGGCTATTTTTGGAATCTCTTTTCCAACTCCAAGTTCCTTAACAGCTTTCCATTTATTTTTTGACGAACAATTTTGTCTTAACTTATTTTCATAGTAAAGCGTCTTAGCGGACCTTATGTCTAGCACCACTTTGTTCCGCAAACGGCAGTACTCCCGATATAGCGATTCGACTCTGTATCGTCTCCATAGCGTACTATTCCAATCAGTACGCTGAATGTCATACAGCAACTCACTGTACATAGTTTGCATTATTAAAGTCTCGGAAGATGATCTCTTTTGGCCTGTTTTTAAAATCTAAGGTTAAATGAGATCATATCTCGAGAAACCAGAAGCTTGAATCTGACTATAAAGTAGGATCTTACTAACATCACTAACAAAAAATTGGTTTCCTCAAGCTATGTAAGAAACACTCTGGTCTGTGCTCAGTACATAAGGCGTTTTTACCGCCTAAAATGGGAGTAAATTTCCCACATCTGGTCAGGTGATACTCAGATCTCTTTCTATTTGCTAGATAGGACTAAAAATAGTGCGATTTTACGGCTTTTCTTTGGTTTATCGCTATTCCAACATACGAGGGGCGTTCAATATATTCTCAGTATCGATATGAAGGAAAATGCGAATTCAATTTAAATTGTTTTTATTTTTCAATATGATCTCCCCTAACATCAATGCATTTGTTACATCTTGAGATAAGCTTTTTTAAACCCTCAAAATAATAAATTTCCTCTTTCTCTGCAAAATACCGACTTGAGTTCTTCATCATCCGAAAATCTTTTTCCACGAAGACATTTTTTCAAATCCGGAAACAGGATATAATCACTAGGGGCAAGGTCTGGACTATAGGGTGGGTGTTGGATTTCTTCGAAACCACAATCTCGCGCAGCAGCCTTGGAAACTCGCGCCGTGTGAACAGGAGCGTTGTCATGAAGAAGCAACACACCCGCTGCGAGTTTACCCCGTCTTTTCTTTTTAATTTCCTCCCGCAAATTATGCAAAGTGGAAGCGTAGGATGTGGCGTTGATGGTTTCACCTTTTTTTTTGTACTCAATGAGCAAGATTCCCTCTGAGTCCCAAAAAACTGTGGCCATGAGCTTTCGAGCAGACGGAGTGACTTTGAACTTCTTCGGGGGGTTTGTTCCTTTTTTATGCCACTGCATGGACTCTTGTTTGCTTTCAGGGTCATAGTGGTGGACCCATGTTTCGTCCCCAGTAACAATTCGATCCATAACACCGTCCGCGTTCTCACTACACATCTCCAAAAGCTCTCTACAGCATGCGATTCTCACTTTTTATCTGAGGCGCTGTGAGCATTCGTGGCACCCACCTTGCACTGACCTTTGAAAGGTTAAGATGGTCATGAAGAATGGTGTGAATGGTACCAATTGAAAGCTTGGTGATCTCTGCCATCATTTTCACCTTTATTCGGGCATCCTCAAGAACAAGTTTTTCGACTTCTTTGATGCTTTCTCCCGTACAAGCAGTAGCCGGGGCGCCGGAGCGGGGGTCGTCCTCAATGCTCTCTCTGCCTCTCTTGAACTCACTTGACCACTTTTGCACAGTTGATAATGAAGGTGCGGAACCCTGGTAAACAGCCACCATCTCTTCATGAATAGTTTTTTGACTTTTTCCTTGCTTAGTGAGAAATTTAATTACAGCGCGATGCTCAATTTTCACCATCATCGCCTCAGTTGCCATTATGATTCTGTTTAACTAGAAATAAAACGCGAATTAATAATCACATTTATATGAAATTTTACATGAATGCACTAAAATAATAGTGTTACTTGACAAATAAGTCAATTTATATATGCAACCCGATACCGAGAATATCTTGAACGCCCCTCGTAAGTGCTCCATCGAAATTGTCAGTAACATTCCGCTCTTTAAAACCTTCAACCGTAACATCCATCACGCTATAAATGAATTCACTTTTGGATGTACTCTGAAATATCCTAATTTTTTTTATTTTTTTTTCATTATAACCAGCAAACATTGAAAACCAACGTATATCCGTGTTTCTGGATCCTAATTTTCTTCTAACTAATTTTCCTTCGCCCGAATTGCTTACAACCAAAACAAATATTTCAGCTCTTACCTAATCGAGCATTAACTGTAATTAATTTAACAACACATATTTGTACTTCGTGGTCAAACACAATTCTCGAAGTAAGAATACTCATGCATGAATCCATTTTCGAGCTAATCAATATTTCCTATCAATATTAACGTGTCAACTGATTGAATTGCGTCCAACCATACACAGATAGTTACGAATATTACCCAGAATTCAATTCAAGCTGTTGCCCAAAATCCAAAATAAATATAAAGGCGTTCTTGTGCTCGTATAATTTATAGATTCGGAGAAGCGCATAAATAGCAATCATGATAATTTTATGGTCACAATAACAAAATCTCATTTTGGTAAAAGTTTGTTTGCAACAGCAACGTATTGCTGGAGATTGTATTATTCCGTAGCAAACTCATAACAAGTGTGCTATTTAAATGTTAAGTAGAGATACTAGTATTTGTAGACTTTTCCAGTAGTTACACACCCACATCTATGTTAGAAAAAAAATAACAAAGCCATAGAACATGGTCCAGTAATTCAGGATAACTATGAAAACGTGGCATCTACTCGTATTATATGATAGCAAGATAGATAATGATGAATCACATCTAAACAAACTTTAATTAGTTGTTAACAAGGATTATGTTAAGACGCAAAAGAATTTTTTCAACCCCGAGTTTGTTTAGCTTTGGCAGGTGTTTTGTCAATTTCTGAAAATGTCAAGTTGCACTTTTTTTTTGCTACGGATAGAAACATCCATACGAATACATAACATGGTTATCCCTGTTGCCCATTTAGTTAAAGAACTGAACCAAATATTCGGTCCTCCTCTCTGGTTTAGGTTATATGGGAACTTGAACTAAGGATCTGCCGCCTCGTGATAACCCACATCTAGGCTAAATTCGCCACCATTAGCTCAGTGGAGGAGAAAGTCGCTGAGGTTAAGGACAGGATTACACCTTGAATGACTCGAACTGCAACCAACTTCAGACTGCTATAATTTCCAAACCGTTCATGACAGTGAGCTCAAATTTTGACACATGACAGATAATTTTATTATTTACAAGTCTTTTAAACGATTTACGTCTCAGTTGTGTTGAAAAATTTTTATCCGCGATGGAATTCAAACGTGATAGTGTGATTGCTTTATATTTGGCTGGAAAACCACAAGTAGCTATCGTTAGAGCCCTCCAGCATCTCAACGTGAATAAATCATTTGTGTCTCGAACTATAGCTTGTTACCGTGATACTGACAGCATTGCAAAACGCCATGAAGGTGGACATAAAAAAACAGCAACATTGGCAGAAATGGTTCGGAAAGTGAAGGCTCGAAGAAAAATGGCTCGTGAGCTCAACATATCGTTGGAACGGATGCAACACATATTGAAAAATGAGCTTGGGCTCAAGCCATTGAAGTTCCAAAAAGCACACGATCTTACACCGCAACAGAAAAAAGTTAGAGTCGAAAGAGCGAAGGAATTGCTATGCTTGCACGAAAGTGGTGAGATTTGGTTTTTTCCGATGAGTCGCCATTTGTTATCGAGCAATATGTCAACAAACAAAATGACCGAGTTTACTTGCCAGAGAGGTCCTTCGAAAATTTACACCTTCGGACGGCCACCAGAAAGCAGGCAGCACCGATGGTGATGGTATGGGCCGCCATAACCGCCGATGGTCGCTCTCCGCTCGTATTTTTGGACCATGGCGTCAAAATTAATGCGATCGTATACCGTATATCGGTCTTAGAGGCAGTGTTGAAGCCTTGGGCAAACAATGGATTGCAAATTCTCCGGATGCAAATCCGTTGGATTTCTCTGTCTGGGGTATTTTGAAGGCGAAGGTTGGCACTAAAAGTTTGGACCAAAGTTTGGACCACCACTTCGCCAAGTCGCCAAGTCCAAAAGACAGCGAAGCCTTACTTACTACTCCATCCACGACAATGGATGTTCGGTTTAACTTGACATTTTTAGCAGGCAAGTGGCTGCTAACGCAGCTATTCAGTGGAAAAATAAATTATTTGGCGACGCTAGGAATACTTCCAGAGAACATATACTACATTATGCCCCAACATTGACAAAGACTTTCAAGTAAGCATCCCCTCTAGATCCTTCTGGGATGAAAATGCTTGCATGAACGACAAGTCAATACATTTCTATACAGATGAGGCCTTTCGCTCTGTCTTCCAAATCACTGTAGGATGTTGCAGATGATTGACGATTTAGAAGTTCTGTCCTGACTGAAGAAAAACGTGATATCTGCAAGGGATATCCGCATCTTTTCGGATAGTCAGGCCGCTATTAAATTGCTGGACTCAGTCTCACAAAATTCTAAAACCGCCCTTGACTGCGTATATGTATGTTGGGGGCCGGGGTACAGAGAAATTCCAGGGAATTGTAGGAGCGACGAACCGCCCAGAATTGGAATCACTCTACCTATCTACCTGAAAAGGATATCATCAGTATACCAATCGCTACGTGCAAACTATGTAATGCTAAAGCTGGTTGCTAATAGGGGAACAAAGCTTAAGTGGACTGTTGGGTCAACATGTCTAGCGATCAAACAAATCTGGCAGAGTCTGGATCTGAATCGCTCTAAGTGCTTGATCTTTCAAAGTAGGAAACATTTCAGCGCTATCATAGGACACGATCTTATAGACAAGCATGTAAGAAGGCTTGGCGTTTTTACAAACGACTTCTGCAGAAGCTGCAAGGGCAAGGAGGAGACAATCCTCCGTCTACTCTGTACATGTCCAACTCCTGAGTGGATCACAATGGACTAGTAGGCCTAAGTGGTTTGGTTTTCCCAACAGCCACGCTTACCTAACCTAAGCTTTTGGACTAAGAAGACAACTGAATCAAGGACGAAACCAGAGTAGTCCATTTTAAGAGAAAAGTTTTTCGGGTAATTCTCAGTCCTGTCTGCATTGGCGTTGAATGGAGCGACTTCATGAGAGCCCCTATACAACGATTACGATGTCTGGCCCATGCAGAACAAATGAATACGGAATCGGGGAATCTTCGAATTTACTACGAAGTGACGAAGAGGAAGAAGGAAGGACTTCAACTGAGCATGTTTAACTTGACACGTTTGGCTTAAAATCAAACTAATCGAGGAGCATTGTGGTTTTCGGCCAAGTCCATCCATCTAACCAGTAGTTGTATGACATTAAACTTCACAGTAAACGCTAAATACAACGAGGCAACTTTTACTGCCTGAAAAATTTGGACATTGACAAATTGTAAGCGCAGATCTCTCTGGTTGACTGATCCAGAGATGTCTTCGGAACCCGCGATAGCAACATATTTCGACTTCTTTTCCAAGAGTTTTACGATGCTTCCTTTTCTATACTGTGAAATACCAAAGAGGGATACGCGGAAAGTCCGTCAATTTGGGATGGCGTTTTTCCAAATACGGGCCTCATTTCATCTTATTGCACATACATTCGATGATGACTCAAGTGGTTACAATAGCTTCACAGTATCTTGTGACGCGAAAAGTGTAACTAAAGATTTGACTTAAGGCTTGCTTTGTGCGAAGGTTGTGCTCATGATCGATACAACAATCGCCATACACAAGGAAAGTCAACGAGGAATTTCCGTCCAGAAAGGGATTTAATTTTAAGTTTCTGGGGAGGCTCGAGAATAAATTACTAGATTACATATTAAAATCCAGCTTAAGGTGATGACGTTATGCAACATATTATTGAGATTAAAAAACATTCCCAACACACGGCTTAGTAGTGCACGAGTGTACAATGTAGATACGAGTAAGTGTGAGAAGTAACATAAATACCCGTATTTACTTAAAAAGTTACTAAAACGCAGAAGCTTACGAGTATCTTCTTAGATTTAACTTGTATAAATAATTAAGAGTTGTGTGGGTGCAAGGGTGCAATAATTGCAATCTCTTATCTCTATTCTATTTGATCTTCTTTTAATTACCTTAAACATTTCACATGTATTATACATAGATACAAGTAAGGGTGTTCTAAACTCCTAATTCGTTCTGTTATCATTTTCTATAGAGTATGTACTCATAATTCATTTGTGGAGATAGATATTCCATTGGAACTGCAACTTAATTTTTTTTAAGTGAATAAGCGAACTTAACTTATGTAAGGGAAGGGAATTACTCCTGTCACTCATGGTTAACCTCTAGGATTTTGTTGAAATTTTTAGAAAATCCACAATTAAATCTCGGTGTTAGTTTAAATAGTATGAAAGTGCTTTTCATCAAAAATTATCAGTTGAAGTACGAGCACGACTGCTTTCCGCCACGCGTTTTCGATTGGAATTCTAGTACCGGCTAACTAAACTATGCATGACTTCAAGCGGGCGCCCACGTGAATGGAGTAAGTTGTATCACGTTTATGACTTGTGCTCATTTTTCTCTTCTCTGTTTGAATAGAATTTTTCAAAAGCCGATTCAAGTATCATAGTAAAACTGCGATATTGTACACAGATACTATATTATGGATAGAGATACATTTCACACACTGTATACACGAGTAAAAGTGTTTACATTCACAATCTTTGCATGAACTTGAAATAGAGTATCTAGCAGACTGATGTCATGTGCGTTGTGCATTGACGAGTATTTTTCCCTCTTGTTTTGATTATTAATATCTGAAAAACTCGGACCCACATGGGCACACATGAACAGCTTGGATTGTGAGATATTTTATAATTAATCGCCGTTCAGTCGGACTGAAACTGAGCGGATGGAGAGTGTTTCACGCTTCTCGTGAATGATTTTGTTGATTATTTTTTCTTTACATACAGCTGATGATGAATCATAACAATCGGACTTCATACTATCTGAATGGAAGATAGAAAGTTTCAGATAGACTTCACTTGTAATTTTGTGATTGAGAAGTGTTTTTTTTTTTTGTTTTTTAATGATCGTTAGGTCAGGGTCTACCTATTGTTGAATTTTGCTATTAGAATTTTTGCAAAAACATAAATCCATGTATTGATTTATCAGAAAAGTTCTCCCTGATGGTAAGTGTGGTGGCTGAAGTAAAACATCCCAGTTGATTGCGGGTAAATTGCTGCAGTTGGTCGAACAATAGTGAAACTTTGTGTTTTCAATATCGCTCCTCTTGGCTGGTTATTTCTGAATATTTTTGCTCTTGTTCCTGGAAAATATGCGCCCACATTTATGGTTATATTAAACTGAAGAAACTAATAATGAAGTATGCCCAGTAAATAATCGCTCTCACAATTCCTTTCAAAAATGATTGCATCTTTTTGTTCAATTGAAGAGTGAACGCTGTCGAAGGTGGTGTGTAGTCAGTGCATTTAGTTTCCTATTGTAATGTTGTTTGCATGTTGCAAATTATAGATTTGGTTCAAATTGTGTCTTAATGGTACTCTTGAAGATCCTCCAGAACTGAAATCGCCGGGAAGAGTATTCTAAAAAAATCAGGGGAAATACAGATTTTCCATTGACTATGGCTTTTTTTATAGTTTTTCCAATTTTTATGTTTCACCAGCTGTCAAAGTTACTAATGATATCCAACTGTCAAAGTATTCAGTAAGGTTTGCCATTTCATCATGCATTGTTTTACGCTTGCCGAACGTGCGGAAATTATTAAAAAATATTATCGAAACTCCGGCTCAGTTGTAAATACGCAACGTTAATTTCGTCGTGAGGTCGGTCGTCACTATGGCTTCAGTGTGCAGGGAATTCGTCGCGCCATGGAAAAATGTGAGCGTGAGTACACTCTTTTGGATCTTAAGCCATCAACCAGACAGAGAATCGGCGCCGATGAGCTGAATTAGTCAATCCGGCTTGCTTTCTGGTTGGATTTGAGCCTACATCTGTATAAGATTGTGCTGACGCAATAATTGAAGGTGGACGATCATAGACAACGCCATGAGTTCGCTAATTGGGCGCTGGAAATCATCTTCTCAACTCATTTTGGCTCAGCGACTATACCAAAAAGCGAAATTGCCGTTATTGTAGCGAACGCAATCCACAAGCATTCGGCTAAGCATCAATGTATCCACAGAGGTGGACGGTTTGGTGCGGTTCATGGCATGGCAGGATTATCGGACCATACTTGTTTCGAAATAGTCTCAGGTATAGAGCGATGTTAACCGACTTTCTGTGGTCAGAGCTCCACAACATCGATATACCCGAGCTGTGGCTCCAACAAGACGGCGCTACATGCCATATCAACGACGCAACGCTCGAAGTTGTGAAGGAGAAAATTGGCGGCTGGGTCATCTCACTACAAGCGTTCACCAAGTGGCTGCCGCGATCATGGATTTGACACCACTCGATAGTTTTCGCTGAAGTCTCGTTCAAGTCCTTCGTCTGCGCTAACAACCCAAGCACTTTGGTCCAGCCCGAGGCCAACATTCAACACGCTATTGCCGGAATAACGCCGCACATATTGGACCGAGTCATCAAAAATTGGACCGACCGCTTGAAGCACTGCCAGTCATTTGAATGATGTGCTATTCCACACGTAATGTCATGAACGTAGCTCCAAAATAAAGCCAGAATCAATACGAGTACAGTATTGTTGTTTTATTTAAGTTTTTTTCCCTATCGTTCTTATCTGGTCACTTCATTCTAAAAAGAATCTTGTTTTTATTTTTACCGAGATACCCTTGAGATTTGGTTTTCCAATGCCAGCTTGCTTACTCGAAGACTCTTCGTGCGACTCTTGTGCTTCTAGTGGTGACTTGCGACTTTTGCACAATTTTTTTAAATATGATGTTGAAATCTTTCTCTGACATCAAAGGTCTTGAAAAGATTGTTTCCTATATTTACGGAACAACGACCGTTCTCCATCATCATTCCACACAATCTAAGTTTGGCAGGGATACCAAGGCTAGATATGGAATTGTGTAGCTCGTTTCTGTGGATGCTGTCATATGTGGATTTAAAATCTAAAAAGTTGTGCTGCTTATCGATTTGCACTTTTTGTGTTTTTTTTTCAGGATCTGCGGCATGGTGAATATTTGGTCAATTGTGGATTCACCCGTTTACAAAAGACGGCAGATAAGACCTTTTATGCGATTTTCATGAGACTGAAGCCTCTATAATTGGCGCAGTTTCTTGTGGATCGGGCAAATGGTGCTAAGGTTGTATTCTTCAGACATGCCTTCTGCCGATGAAATCTTGGAAATGAGTTGGTGTATGCTCTCTTCCAAGTCATTTTACGCTGCTTTAAATAGCAGGTAGGCTGTCCTGTCCAGCAGCCATGTTCTTCTAAAGCTTGGATATGCTATCCTCACTTTATTTTGGTCAGGTGGACGAATCTCTTGATTTCACTGTTCAAATTGAACCGTTCATTCTGTCTGTCAGCGGAATTTTTGTTGTTCTCGTCGTTTAACAGTTTACAGAAGTGGTCATTCCATATCCTCAGTACCTCTACAACTTTGTTTCTTTGTACATCTCTACAGGCCTCTATCCGGGTTTTGTTTCATTGACACGTTCTTTTTACCTTTTTGATAAAAATTCCGAACATTGCTTCTGGTGTAACACCTCCCTATTTCTTAGATCGCGCCCATCTTATGCTCTCTATCCTCCGGATAAGCCGATGTTCTTCCCTTCTCACCTGGTCGGTAAAACCCAGCGGATCATTTGCTGCGTTTCTGATGGGTTAACCTCTTGACCTCGAAGCCAATGCTCTTCAGCACTTGACGTTACTTGCATATGACATGTCGAGAAATTGAGGGATACACGATCGGGAAAGACTCTGGCGGTTTGTTGCGATTGCAGCCTTTCAACATTAAATCGCTCCACAGTATTTCTTCGTTTTTGTGAGGTTTAGGATTTGCGTAAACGTAGCTTGGTTGATTGCACCGAATATAGAGCAGAACCGTGTTTGGGTGAATCTAAATGATATTTTCCGTTCCACGTTGTTACAAAGAAATCCATTGCAAGCAATAATACGATGTCCAAAGTCCAGTCTAAAGGTTGACAAAGCTATCTAGGGGTCATAGTACAAATCTGCCTTTGTGTTTGCGCAGCGTTCTTTCTTTTTGAAAATAAAAAAATGCGCAATATGCCTAAAATATTACTCGATTGTCTTCATTTTCTAATCCACATCAAGTGCGTAAAATAATATCAATTGCGACGACCTTTCTTTCACATGTGGACCACGCAGTGTGTTCCAGCTGTAATCGTGCATCAGACCTCTGACTTTCCAGATTCAGATAAAGAAGTGAGATTGAGTCACTAGTCGGGAACCCAGCACGCGTTCGCGATCGAGTAATATTTGGAAAGCCTTAAGTCACTGGTTTGGGCAATATTTGACCATAAAACGGCAAGCACGGGACTGATCTGGTTGCGGGACCATTGCAACAGAATTCCTCCAGGACGATCAGCGTCAGCAGCGGTGCTACGATGGAGTACGAGATGAACTTACGCGGAATCTGCGTAATACGATAAAGAAAATTATGAATTGTGCTGGAGCCAGAAAATCAACAGTGTACCTCATTTTGAAAAACAAAAAACAAAATGCAAATCATGCAGGATCTTAAAAAAAGTGACTATCTTTTCCAAGAATAGCCAAGACTCATTGGAAACATACTGGTCAGTGACAAACCACTTTTCATATCGATGGTCTCAATACCGTTGTTTTTACAACCCTAGAGATTGCCATCAAAAACATTTACATCGTCCAAAAATTACAGTGGGCTAACCGATTTCTGCCCGATGGGTTTCTGATTTCACAACTGTAGCTTGGACGATATTATCTTTAAAAAAAAATTAAATCCCCACTGCTAAACTTGAAAAAATTGTTGTTGTACATACCACCTTGATTGATAAATTCCCGGAATTTATTAAGAAAATTTAAAATACAAGTTTATTCATCTAAATCTATATTGTCCCTTTCGAAGTAATCCCCATCGACTGCAACACACTTATGCCAGCGCTTGATCCAGTCCTGGAAACATTTTTTATATTCGGTTTTCGGTATGTCCATCAGTGGTTCCTGCGAGTTTTCCATTACTTCCTCTCGGCTGCTGAAACGCGTTCCCCGTAGTGGTTTTTTAACTCGATTGAACAGAAAGAAGTCACAGGGAGCCAAATCAGGTGAATTCGGGGGCTGTTGGATGGTATTTGTTTCATTTTTCGTCAAAAAATTACGAATAATGATGGCACTGTGCGATGGTGCGTTATCATGGTGCAAAATCCACGAGTTTTCTGCCCACAGGTCTTTTGGCACCAACTTTACTGCTACACGACGGAATCCCAAATCATTAACCAAAATGTCTTGGACGGATCCATAGGCAATGTTCAAGTCCTCCGCTGTCTCTCTGATGGTTAATTTGCGGTTATTGACCAACATTTCTTTTACTTCATCAACGTTTTCGTCGGTTTTCGATGTCGATGGTCTGCCACTGCCTTCATCATGTTCGATTGACTCACGACCACTTTTGAACCGCTCGTGCGGTTACGACCGTTTTCGTTAGAGAATCGTTGCCGAAACACTTTTCCAACATTTCCAACGTTCGCGCACCACTAAATCCGTTTTTTACGCAAAATTTAATACAAGTTCTTGTTGCAAATTTAAATCCATTTCTAAAATTGTAAAAAATCGCCAACACACACTGAGATAGATGTACTCTTAGTTACGTAACTTTTGCAAATGTCAAGCTATGACGCTAAGAACAGAACTCAAATCGGAACAATGGAAGCGCCACACGGTGGTGTGTTGCGGGAACTTTTTGATCAAGGTGGTATTTAAAAAAGGGGCCGTTACCAGCTGAGGTTGTCTAACTGGAGGTGGTTAGGTTGTAAGGTGCTGTCTAAGTATACCCTACTCAGAAATATAAAACGTTGGTTTCGAGCCACTATTGAGTGGTTTCAACTTTGTGAGCTGGAGTAAAAATTTATTGGAACGTTCTCGGCTTGTGAAGTGAAGGAGATAATGATCTTATTTCAGACAAAGCTTCCTCACGCACTCCATACAAAAAAGAATTATCTATTCGCGATTATAATGCATTTTGTCACCCTTAGACATTTTTCAATCTATGCCATGTTAAACTGTTAAAATATTTCAATAAACAAACGTCAATCCCTGACCCAAAAGACTATGAAATTTTCCACGCTTATTGGGAAGATAAACCCGTACATATACATATGTTACATACTATATGTCAGAGTCACCGAGATTTATAAATATGCCGTATATTTCAGGCCAAACAAAACCATCAAGGGCATTTCAATCATAAATTGACAAAATATCTTCTTACATACCCAACATCCAAGGTTTATTTTTTAACTGTATGTACCAGAGAACATTTGATTGCCATCGTCACATGGCTGGTAGCATACCTAAAGGAATTCGTATAACTAAGCGGGGAAATTGTATCTTTATCTCATACAATACTTAGGCAGCTGTAGTATATTTAGTTAATACCGTATCTATGTAAAGTCGTGATTCCTATGCTTTCCAACCGCGTATACGTATCGTAGCCATGAGAATATACAACCAAAATAAGTTTTTGTTATTGTGACCGTAAAACCGTGACAGCTGTTTGTAAGCCTATCAGAATTTATAAATTTTACAAGGACACCTTTTATTCTGATTCTGGGAAACATCATATTTTGGTTTAGTTGTTTGTGTGTGCCTCCGAGTACGAGTAAATACGAATATACGCACTTTATTAAAACGATATACAAATATTGATTGGAAACAGTGATTACTTCGAAAATAAATGATTTTTTGAAAACAAAGAATCCTTTGACAAAAAATCACTTAAATAACAAATAAATGAAATGAAATAACACTCCGGCTGAAATATAATATTACTTTATTCTAAGGAAATATTCAATAAATATTGCTCTAATAATCCATGGATATGGTTCAGCTTGCCGCTGTTATACATACCATATACCTACTTATATAACACAGGGTCTTCAAATACGGAATCCGAACTTTGACAGTTGATAACGGCCATATTGTTCAACCTACATCTGTCAAACTGGCTGTCATTTATTCAGTCTGTTTTGTCAAATCACCATGGACGGGCATACCGCTCAACAACACGTGCAAATGATAAAATTGTTTTCTCAAAATGAGTGTTTTGTTCGGGCAACGTTCCGTGCGCTTCGCCCATGTTACAGTCGCAATAATCGTCCTACCGAGAGGACTATTCGCAGTGTGGTGGATAAATTTGAGTCTACTGGTTCAGTAAACGATAAACCGGCACGCGTACGTCGACGAAACGCAAGATCTGCCGAAAACATCGCCGCTGTCCGTGAGAATGTGGTGGAGAATCCGAGAGAGTCGATTTCGCGTCGCTCACAAGAACTCGGCCTTTCACAGACCACAATTTGGCGAATTTTGCATCGTGACTTGGGCCCGCACCCGTATGAAATTCAACTGACCCAGGAGCTGAAGGTAAACGCCCATAGACAACGACGTGTGTTCGCTGAGTGGGCTCTGGAACAGTTCGAAACTAACCATAATTTTTATCGAAAAATCATCTTCAGCGATGAGGCCCATTTCTGGATGAATGGGTACGTCAATAAACAAAATTGTCGAATTTGGGACGATACCAATACACATGAGATCTAAGAGCGTCCAATGCATCCCGAAAAAGTCAATGTTTGATGTTTATTTTGGGTTGGCGGCGTCATCGGTCCATATTTCTTTGAGAACGACGTTGGTCAGGCTATCGGTCGATGATTACCAACTTCTTTTGGCCTAAATTGGATGATATGGACACCAACGACATGTGTTTTCAACAGGACGGCGCTACGGACCACATAGGTCACGTCACATTGGAAATTCTGCACAAGCTATTTGAGTGCATGGCCATCTCACGTGGAGGTGGTGTGAACTGGCCACCGAGATCATGCGATTTGACCCCGTTAGACTTTTTCTTGTGGGGCTTTCTGAAGTCGCAGGTCTATGCGAATAAGCCACAAACCACAGCGGCCCTCAAAACCAACATAACATATGCCATCTGTCAAATCCAGCCTGATTTATGCGCCAGAGCCATGGAAAATTGGGTATTTTGGATGCGCGCCACCCAGAGAAGCCGCGTCGGATATTTTGAAAGATGTTATATTTCATTATGTATGGCATCGGTAGGCCTTTCAAACGATGTTTCACACGCACTTTGTTGTATTTAAATTTAAAGATGGAAACCGCTTAATGAAAGACCCTTTATACGAGGGCGGGTCACTAAGTCCGTGACTTTTGGATTAAAACACAGATTTTTTGATAAAAAAATAATTTTATTTTTCAACGTAGTCTCCCTTGAGCTCTATACACTCTGTCCAACGCTTCTCCAATTTTTTTTATCCCTTCCAAAAAAAAATGATTTGTCGAGGTCCTCAAAATAGGCCTTTGTTTGCGAGATGACTTCATCATTGGAGTCAAATCTTTTTCCACCAAGCCATTTCTTCAGGTTTGGGAACAAGAAGTAGTCGCTCGGACCCAAATCTGGAGAATAGGGTGGATGAGGGAGCAATTCATAGCCCAATTCATGGATTTTTGCCATGGCAACTGCACATGTGTGCACCCTTGCATTGTCTTGGTGGAAAAGAACTTTTTTCTTGGCCAAATGAGGTCGTTTTTTTTTCAAATCGTCATTGAATCGGTCCAATAAGTTGGCATAATGTTCCCCATTGATTGTTCTTCCCTTTTGAAGGTAGTCAATGTGGATTATCCCACGTGCATCCCAAAAAACAGTCGCCATAACTTTATTGGCTGACAAACCCACCTTGGCCTTCTTTGGCGCCGATTCACCCTTAGAAACCCACTGTTTTGACTGTTGTTTGTTCTCTGGTGTGTTGTGATGGATCCATGTTTCGTCCACGGTTACAAAACGGCGCAAAAACTCCTCCATATTGCGATTAAACAACGCCAAACCTTCCTGTGAAGTTGTTACACGATTGCGTTTGTGGTCGACTGTGAGCAAACGCGGCACCCATCTTGCGGAAAGCTTTCTCATGCCCAAGTGATCATTCAAAATTGAAACCACTGAGCCATGCGAGATCCCTACGGCTTCCACAATCTCTCGCACTTTCAATCTTCGGTCGGCCAACACCATATCGTGAATTTTTTCGATTGTTTCGGGTGTAGAGACCTCAACTGGGCGTCCAGGACGTTCGGCATCTTCAGTGCTTGTACGGCCACAACGAAATTCAGTAAACCACTTTTTTACCATTGAAATCGATGGTGCAGAGTCCCCATAGTATTTATCAAGCTTAGCCTTGGTCTCGGTAATGGTTTTTTTTCGCAAGAAATAATGCTTAATAAACACACGAAATTCACTTTTTTCCATTTTCTCCTCAAATTAGTGAGTAGTCTGATAAAAATAGCTGTCAAACACAAACTAACTGACGCAGCAAGTTTAAATTTTGACAGGAGTCAACTGACAAATGCCTGTTGACAGGAGCAGTTGCTGTTTCAGTAAAGAGGTCAGAAATTCAAAAAGTCACGGACTTATTGATCCGCCCTCGTATGTTACGCTAGTTTAAGGGGAAAATAACTGCTAACGACCTTCTCCATTTAACTGGAATTTGGGATAACAGCTTCAAGTTACAAATACCAAATTTAATGCAGTCACTCCTCATATTCGTAACGACACCTGAAAAGCGTAATCTTTCCATACGGCCTTGTCATGCTGTGATGAATTCAAAATTGTTCAGGTTGATACGTTGATGTTCATAGGATTGACATTTCGACCTATCAAACTTAGCTTGAGTCAAAAGACCGCTTGTGAAAGAGCATATTTGCAAATTTCTAAATTCACCAACAGCATAACCTCACTAAATGAACACCAGAACAGCTAAATAGGCGTCCTATGGATCGCCAACCCCATACAGCAATGGAGAATATAATTGGCATCACAATTGAATAGCTGAAAGCAATTTTAGACGAAAAGAATAGGAAACTAACTAAAGAACTCGTTACGAAGCCCGATTTTCAGTTAGCCTACTCAGAGTTGGCAGGGTTGAAGGAAAAGCACAATGAGATTTCTGCAAAAATCGATGATCTAGAATATCGAAATAAATTATTAGAGGCGCAATTAATAGAGGCGCAATTTTCATGCAGAAAAGTACGGAAGTGAATGTTGTTATGCACCTGCCCGCAGAGAGCTATATAGACCAAATTGAAAAGGCGAAGTCCGTCTGTGTGGGGTTGTTGGACAAAAACGATGAAAACAAGGATGTCGAGTCAGCTTATAGAATTATATGCCGAGACATTCGAACTGCTACAGTAAAATGAAATCCCGAAGTTCCGCTATGGATGTGCTAAAGAACGCAAATAAATTGAAGGGCATACAAATCAGCATCCACAAAGACAAGTTACTTTCCTCTATTGAAATTGCTTCGCGTGAAAAGATCTGTCATGAGAATTGTTCTGAAATACGACAAACTATACGTTGCAGCTAAGCAATTCACGTGAAACCTATCAAAAGGCCTAAAATGTGGTATCGAGGATGGAGCGAAGCTAATTAAAGGGTTCGGCTACTCTAGGATTTTCAAAAAATCGGTTTTTTTTATTATTTTCAAAGGTCACTTAGGCCCTCAAAAGTGATATCTCAAAAGATTATGGTCGGGAAATATCTCAAAGTACTTGTTTCTCAAAGTATAGTACAAGGCCGCCAGGTAGGCACCGAAATTAACTTAAAATTTTAAACGCGTTTATCTTAAAACTGCATTTTTCAAGTTGACCGCACCTATAACTTGAATAATTTTCAACCAATTCACTTAACATTTGAACTACATCTCCAAAAATATATTGTCTAAATAAGCACGTAGGATTTTTTTTATTATATGGCATAGTTCATTTGTTATTAATAATTTTCTGTCGATTTTTCTGCGAATTTTGTAAGTTCGACTTTGGAAGTGCGGCAATAAAAAAAAATTTAGTGACTCATCACAATTTAAAATTTACAGTAGCTTTTGGTACGGCCGTAGACCCTTCCAAAAAAGAGAGATCATCTGAGAAGCACTGCACAGCCATGTTTAAATAAATTATTCTATAAAAATTATGTTTTACAGTCAATCATATGTAAAGGGTGTTTTTTTTTAGAGTTATACAAATTCAATATGAAATAAAACACGTGAAGCTAATGTTAATGTCTATGATATTAGATTTATTTAATAGATAATTTTATGCCATCAGTGCTTAAATATGCTAAGAGACATATGCCCGCCACGATCAGCTCAAACGAAGCGCAATCCCGAAGTCCAATTTTCCACAACTGTATCGAGCAACTGGGGCCGTATATCAGTAATAACACGGCGAATGTTGACTTCTAAATCGTCCAACGTCTCTGGTTTATCGGCATAGACTAGTGACTTCACATACCCCCAAAGAAAGTAATCTAAAGGTGTGAGATCACAGTATCGTGGAGGACAGTTCACAGGTCCAGTACGCGAAATAATGCGCTCAGCAAATGTTTGCCGCAATAAATCGATGGTGTTACGCGCCGTCTGGCATGTTGCGCCAGCTTGTTGAAACCAGAGCTCTGTCACGTCAATGCCATTCAACTAAGGAACGAAGAAGTCAGAAATCATGTTTCTATAGCGCTCTCCATTGACGGTAACATTCTGGCCGGCATCGTCCTTAAAGAAATATGGGCCGATGATTCCACCAGTCCATATAGCACACCAAACAGTGAGTTTTAATGGTTTTAAGGGCGTCTCGACAAAGGCTTCTGGGTTTTCTCCACTCCAAATTCGGCAATTTTGCTTGTTTACATATCCATTTAGCCAAAAATGGGCCTCATCGGAGTACAAAATTTTGCGTTGAGAATGAGGATCAAGCTGAATAATGTTTTCGGCC
Source organism: Volucella zonaria (assembly GCA_963966105.1). Taxonomy (NCBI): domain Eukaryota; kingdom Metazoa; phylum Arthropoda; class Insecta; order Diptera; family Syrphidae; genus Volucella; species Volucella zonaria. The sequence goes on along the minus strand of OZ014530.1, from coordinate 312,520,491 downwards.
TGCTCGCCGAACCTTCGACGCGTGTAATGGTCACACGGTTTCAACTGGATCTTATAAGCTTTTAAGCCAAGATCTTTCCGTAAAATCTTCCACAAAATGGATGGACATAGCTCCAATTGCTGTGGACGATGGCGAATCGACTCATTCGGATTCTCCCCAACACTGCGCTCCACAACGGCAATAACTTCTTCTGTTCGCACTGTTTGTCATCTTTGGGGATGCGTATTATGCACTAGAGTGTACGTGGTGCGAAAACGATTCATCGTGTTCCGAATAACTTGCTCAGATGGACGATGAAGTTGACTTTACGATATGTTTGGCGAACCGAATAATGGTTTTCAAAATAAGTTTGCACAATTTGCACGCGTTGTTCTGTCGTTAATCTATTCATCATCAACTTTCAAGTGTCAAATTAACATTTTGTAGATACAGTGTTGCCAGTTTAAAAACCAACAACACCCTTTACAATAAACTTCTACCTTTGTCGAATCGATTTATTTTATATTTTCCCTAAAAAAAAATCACAGGTAATATTTTTTTTACGGCCTCTAGAATGGCCTAATCCCTTAAAGAAATATTTGGAGAAATTCCCGTATGAGTAATTTGGAAAAACAAAGCGCGTTAAACGTGCAATCACAAGGAAAATTGTAGGCACATTGTGCCAGCATTTCTCAACTTTAGCCAATGGATGCGGGGATTTAAGCAGGCTTAGTGTTCTAGTGAATTATGTAGGATCAGCAGATCTAATGCAAATTGGAGATTTTAGTGGGAGAATAGGTTTGTCACAAAATAACGTCGCAAGTGGTTGCTCAGAATCTATATATCCAACTTGTAAATCAAAGGACGAAATCGACGACATAAAAGGTGTTTAAATCTTAGAACCAGCAGATGCTTTAGACTGCAGGATTTTAAATGGAAGCTGTGAAGAAGACCCTAGAGATGACTACACTTTTTCTGCGCGGAACAACATGACCGGTAATAGACTGTTGCCTTATATCTGGAATTTGGCATTTTCGCATCAGTGACTTCCGCGGAGGATAAAAACGTTCTCGGACCATATTCCTTTATAGGTCTCCTTTAAAGTTTCCGCCACCCTCAATGCAGCAAGTACATCCCAACTAAAACTTCTACCGAAGTTGGCGTGGACAGACTGTTTTCGGGAATCAAATGAAAGAAACCTTAATAAAGATAATAAAGAGGTCGTTAACTTGGAAGCCATAAATATTTCACCAGATATTGATATGCTAACGGAAATAATGAAAAAAGCCGCCTCTCAAAAAAAGGAACCAAGAGGAAAATGAATGCCTGCGAGCTAGAGTGGCGTTCTTTGCATTTCTCATGTTACTAAGAAAATGCGGTAACAGCGCGTTTAAAATCCTCTACGCGGCTTCGAATAAACATTTTAAAGTTCTTTGCGATTCCAAAAAGATAGAATTGGAACAACAAAGTATTGCTCTAATAAATGGATCAGGATCTTCCGCTAAATTTTGGAAAGCCGTCAAAATTATTAATGGAAAATTAAATATTATGGCTTCAGGACAAGCAGAACAGTTAAGGGACCATTTCGCGGCACTTCTCAACCCAGAGCTGAAATCGCCTTGCATTTCACCCCATAAATGTCGACGAATTCCTTGATGCACCGATTACAGAAGCCGAATGTCGCTTCTAAAAAATTTCGAGTCCTAACCTCTTTTCTTTTTAAACCTATCTTCCTATTCTACCATGTTGGTTGAGCCCTTTTAGGTGTTCTGTTAGCCGGGCAAGCTTTCTCTAACGCCATTGTTAGTGCCTTATTAATATTTTCTACCGCCCTATCTAAGTTAACAATATTGTCGTAGGTGATTGATTGGGTATCCAGGTGTATATTTACCACTTCTGTATACTTGACCCAATCAGTCTTCCTAGGATTTCTTTGAAAACTTTATATGTACCCAGTTCTGAAAGTTCACCTCGAAGCGTATCCATCGGTGATCCGACATTGACGCTTTATCGACTACTCTGCATTCCCTTATTTCTAATCCTTCTGTATTTGTAGCAAGGGTGATATCTATCACCTCCTGCCTATTTTTCGCTACAAAAGTGGGTGGTTTCCAACAAGTCATGTGAATCTTTGTAGCTCCAGTGTACAGTGTGTTCCAGAGAAACGTGCGTTAATTATTTTTTGCATTTAATTGCCGATCGCGCATTGTTTTCATTTCCATGCTTCGGCGGGTATAACAACGTTATTACAAAATGAGTAGCTATAGCTTTTAAAAAGCCTTTCGAAAGTGTTTTATTAGTACCTCACCCAAAAGGGCAGCAACTGAGTATTATGTCGGCAGCAAAATATTTAAAAACATGAGAGGTACAAAGAATGTCGTAGTGTCGATGCTGGGTCAGGTAAAGGGACCAAAGCCAGCACATCCAGTAAGGTCAATAAAGTAATTTGTGAATTGTTTCGGACAAACCCCACAATTTGTCTGAGGAATGCAAAAGAAATGAACTAAAGTATTCATCGACACAATACAACACCATTTCCAGAATCTGGCATCAAAAACAGGAGTGCCAAACCTAAACCGCCACTGATCGAAAAACGTATTGAAAAGAGGCTAAGTTGAGTAACGTAAAATTACATTATATGGTATGTACATATCTTTGCGATTCGTACTCATAGTAAAGTTCATCTGCACTGTACGGCTCCATGTAAATAATTAAGAAAATTTACACGCTTGTGATTAGACTGTGTAAACAAACTTAAGCGATCATGAAAATACATTTTCAAGGGCGTCCAACGGAAACAAGACTCAACTCTTCACATGCGTGGTCTAATAATTTTTTATGTATTTTGTTTTTCAAAATTCAGCTTTTCCGACACGAGAGCAAAGTGACCAAAGTATCTCGATTATATGTATGAGATTGCTCTCCCCTATAGCTTTTGAACAGATTTGCATTTAATAATCGACGCGCGAGAGACTATGAAAACCACAGTGACTATTGGGCGAAATTCTCATTAGATGATCCATCTCTGAGAGCTCTCTAATGGCATAGATAAATTGCAGTCAGCTCTCCCAGATAATTGTACGAGTATCTACTGGGGTAGTGATTTTTGTTGATTTGTAGTCGTATGTAGTCACTCGCGCTTCATTCAATCGACTGCTAACAGATAGACGGATACTACGTATCAAGTGCAGTAAATTTACGCTTTTGTTTCTCCCACTCTGGTTGGGATTGCATTTTCGATTTTTTTTTTTTTAACAAAAAACGTTCGAATTATTATTTTTCTGTTTTTGTAATTTTCTGGCAAAAGCTCCTCTGAGTGTTTACTGGATTTGAAGTTCCTTAAGTGCCTTAGTCGCGGTCTAATATTCACGGACAACGTACTATTTCTAGTTCCTAAATATCTACAAAAGAAAATATTATACATACGGGCGATACATTTGTGCGCGCATATTTATAAATCTCTGTCCGATAAAATATTTTAAGCAAAACAAAATAATAACAATTATATCCACGGAAAAGACCTATTATCGTTGTATCGCTTTTTTTTTTTATTGGTATTCCAAATTCTCGGTGTGTAGTGCTGTGTGTGTTCCGTCGTTTTATGAACGTTTTGAATTAACTGGGCAAGGATCAGATCACTTACTTCAATATGCCGGATAAAGTTTTCAAAAAGGAGGTAGGTGCTTTAGCTTGTTACAGGCACATCCTCTTCTACAGGGTGTATGTGGCGGGCAACTTACCGGGATTATAGATAAAAACGAAGCAAAAACAACCAACTCACAAATGTATGTATCGAAAGCTTTCCAACGGTCGTTTTTTTTTTTTTTTTTTTCTTGTTGTAGATGTACGTGAGTATGTTGTGAAAAGCTTACATTTGTACTCATGACTTTGGAAAAGTCACCGGAACACAGCGGTAGATACATACATACTACATAGATGCTTGAGAAAAAAAAAAATTGCCTCCACCTTCAGTTTGGCTTATTTTACAATATTTATCTATCTTAGGGTGGGCTTGCATTTGAGCTCTTAATGATGTAATAATTTGTGTATCATGCGGTCGTTTTCCTGTGCTCATATAAAGAACTGGAGAAAGTACATGTTCTATTCTATAAGGAGAAATGTCCTTGTTAAGGGGAATTAAAAGGTTTTTGTTTGTTCAAGTCAAATGCTCTTTAAAAGTAGTGGTCATGGAAGAGTCAGAGCATTACCCTTTTTCCTCTTTCTACAGACTTTTTCAATATTGAACTACGTAATAGTTCAGATGTCCTAGTCAAAGTTTGAGGATAATAGTGTTTCACTACCCTGCCATCACTACTCGTAAGGGTGCAATCTCGGGGAGTGATGTCTAAATGTAGAGAAAATAATTTTCAGCTCGTGTTCACATGTACTCGTATAATGACTGTTCATCATTAACTTCCTGTTTTGTTAAATTGTTTTTGAGAAAATTCATTTCACTTGGCCGAATCAGGTACAGTTGTCAATTTTGTAGATTCTTTTCGTTTTATATTTTTAGAGAGACCAAAACATCAGACTCAGACATTGTTTTGTTTCTTTTTATTTATTTGCAAAATGTTTTGTATTTTAGTTTGTTGGGGAAATATTTCGTCAAGGCCTATCTGGAGAGAGTTGACAATATTGCGAGGATTTTTAAGAAAAATAAAAAATAAAGCTAACGTAACTTCAAGGTCAGGAAAATATCTATGATTAGAACATGTCATCTGATTAATTATTTTAAGGCAATGAGTTTGTTTGACGTATGAAAAGCGATTTGTAGTAATTCGAACAAATTAATTGGAACTGTTACATGCTTTATTAAATGACTAGTGTAACTACTCGTAGTTGTTTTCCCTGCATTCTGAGTTGAAATACAAAAAAAAAACCGTGCTAATCTCATGACTTGTCACGAGTACCTTGCACGCAAGTAGGGACTATGTAAATTTTCTGTGGCTGCGTTTACACTTAGGTAAAGATTTAAATTTACAAACATAAGTTACGTACGTCTGACATCGTTAATGCATTATGTACGTTTAGACGGCGAGGGTTAAAATTTTACTCAACGATTGTTCGTGTATATGTTGGACGATAACATAGAATACAAGCTTTTTCATGGACCGATTAACAAGGGTACTTAACCCTCGGCTTTTAAATTCCAAATCAGAGTTGATTTCAGTTTAAATCAATTGAAGGCTTGGGTAAAACTAGGAAGGTGTGATGAACTGCAGTGATGTAGACAAATTGTGCATGTAAAAAATAATGAACTCAGTCCTGTGTAGGCGTTATGTATGGCATTTACCGCATTGATTTGAAAGTGGTGGTTACAAGGATACGATACTTATTCTGCCATCACATCAATGTTCAAAGTCGTTATGCACTTTCTAGGCTTAGAGAATATACGTCTCCTTCCAGCGTATCTGGATGACAAATCACACTCAGTTTGTTCTGAGGGAAAAACTAAAACAAGCGTCATGGTCTCCATACAGCAGGAAGGTCTCCCTACTGACCTAACAAGTCTGAGGAACTTATATATCAAGTTCCACGATATTTTCAATATGTTTCCCCAAAAAGTCTCAGACGACCTTGCTGCTTTCGGTAACTACTCGTATGTGCATTCAAAAAGGATCTCACACCTTCAAAGGAGCAGGGCTGACAACGAAATTTTTTTTCGTTCCTAACGTGCTATCATTGCCAGTGTTTCAACCATCCACTCCTACGCCCCATCGAAATAATATTCCTCTTACCTTCTACCATCAAAACGTAAGAGGACTGCGATCTAAGACCCGTACCGTCTTGGGCCAATCTCACGCTCTCCCATTTGAGGTCTACGCTCTGACCGAAATTACTATAATCTAATTCCCGATATAAAGAATCGGGAATTATCCCCCCCCCCCCCCCCCCCTAGTTTCAATGTTTTTCGAGACGACGATCCTACCCGTCCAAATGATGATTCTCCTTGTCGAGGTGTCCTACTGGCCGTCCACAATGACCTAAACTCTTCTCCAATCGCAGTTTCTACTTCTTCTAAGCTTGACTACGTTTCAGTAAAAATAACACTCCCCTGCAGGTCCCTGTACGTTATGTGTTTTTTTTTTTTAATTTGCGCGCGCTCAAGGGGTGTAAGTACCATTAAAATGTTCGGGAAGGAAAGTCAGGGAAGATAGAAAGAGAGGTACCGGTGAATGTTGGTTTTAAATGTTTGAAGTTTATAATGACTAGGAAATAAGGAGCTAGGCAGGGCATTCCATAAGCGAGTTGTACGGCTTAGGAACTAATCACAATATTTTAGAGTACGTCCGAAAGTGGGCTTGAGGGTATACTGATGAGCATTCATAGCGTGACGGGTGTTACGGTTAAAGGTTTGAAGGGGCGGAATGCTACTGGCGATTTCTATGGAGCACTGGTGGTGGAAATAGCAGAGCGAGACACGAGCCTTACGTCGGTGTTCGAGGGTATCCATTGTTTGAGTGATATTAGTATCACCTATGAGTTTTATCGCACGGCTTTGAATTCCATCTAACAGGTGCAGAGATGTTTTAGGCGCACCCGACCAGATGTGGGCATTGCACTTCAATTTTGGGCGGACAAATGCCTTATATATTGAGGCCTGATCAGAGGGGGTGAAATATTTCTTACATCACTTGAGGAAACCTAGACATTTCGCAGCATTTTTGACGACACCGAATATGTGGTCATTCCACCGTAAGTTTTCATTGACACGCATACCGAGAATGGAAAGTTTATCGGTTTCGACGATGCAAGTGCCATTCATGGATAATGGCTGGGTGTTTAAATTTCGCTTTAATTACAGAATGCAGCATTGTGTTTTGGAAGCATTAAATTCTACTCTGTTAGTGTTTCCCCAATTAGTTGTGCTGTTAATATCAGAATTTAACGAGCTTATCATACGCTGCCGTTCCCGTTCTACAGCCGAAGAGCAGGGATATGAGTCCGGGAACGAATATGAAAAACAGGAAGTACTGTCGTCAGCAAAGGAATACATTGGATTAGAAATAGCCGACAAGAGATCGCTGATGAGAATTAAAAAGAGAGTCGGAGACAGAACGGAGCCTTGGGGCACACCAGCATTTATTTTGTGAATATCAGACTTGAAGCCATCCAAGGCAACTTGAATTGAACGTTCCGAAAGGTAATTTCTAGTCCTACCGGTACAAACAATCGAATGCTACCAACTCCCTATCGATGCAATTGGTCAAATAATTAACTTATCTGATCCTCTTGATGGTATCATCGTTTTCGGCGATTTCAATCTACCTCAACTGCACTGGACTCAATCAGATGATGAATTTTTTTTATCGGAAACCCTAACACGAGTGAAGAACATTTCTTCTTGGATGAGCTCACAGACTCTAGTTTATGCCAAGTTGGTAGGGTCTCCAACTATATGGGTAGGCAATTAGACCTCATTTTCACCACTGACCCCATAAACTCCTCTGTCTCGCTGTGTCCCTATCGACCATTGCTAACTTTCATCCGCCCCACCACATCTGCAGCTGCCTCTTTTTACGACCTTCATAAAGCGAGTTTCCACAAAATTAACGCTTATCTTAGTAAGTGTTGTTTTGATTTAGCCAATACGCCTCTTAAAGCTCTCTCTATTTTCTACCGAGAATTATTCAATTCTATTTCTCTCTATGTGCCCTTTTCGGGCAATAAGACCCCTTTTACGAGCCCCTCGTGGTATAATCGTAAACTTCGCTCTTTACGTAACACGAGAAACGGATTATGGGCAGTTTTCCTCCGATCCAACTCTTTTGGTGATTATTCAAACTATCTCGGGTCATACCTTCCATTCGCTCAGCTGTATAACGTTCTCTACTAGCGATACCTTGATAGTGCGCAAATCAGCATGCTTGGCCAGCACGTACACGGCAAAACATCACCACTGTGAGCGAAAGTGTTCAATACCAGCCAGGTACCTCAATTTGTTGCCAAAGTGAATGGAGAACGTTACCGCAACATGTTGACCGGCTATTTTTTTTTTCATCATTTAATGAATTGTGTATGGACGATCTCTGGTTTCAACAGGTTGGTGCTACCGCCCACACAAGCCATCATTCAATCAATTTATTGAGTACGAAATTTGAAGATTATTTCGGTTAAAGAAGTTGATCCAATTCCACCTCCAATTTCTCAATGCGTCATGCGATTTGACACCTTTAGACTTCTTCCTGTGGGGTTATTTGAAGAGTAAGGTCTATGTCAATAACCCAGCGACAGCACATGCAGTGTGGTGAAAAATTTAGAGTCTGGGTTTATACAGTCAAAGCAACGTTTGGGTTCTTTTCTTGGGAGTATAACGGCAACCTATTTTAATCGGGATTAGAGCAGCAACGAAGATATTTTAATAAGCCAACTGCTTGTGTGTATTGCTATATTGAAATGGAACCTCCGAATTCATCCAGTATCTTCGAGATAGAAGGATTGAAAATTTCAAGCGTATGATTCTTATGAGCCAACACACAGCAAAGCAGGCGAAACAAAAAACATGTCTTTGACTCGATGTGTTTCACGACTGGTTGTCGAAAATGCATGGCTTTGCATACGACCAAAACACACGGAATGCAGCAAATACATATGTTTCAAACCAGCGTCGTTGCCGATTATTGCACATTTGCTTATGGCGCAACACACACCGCATGCAACAAAACAAAAAGCCAAGACCAAACAGAAAAATATGTCTCGTTGTCGATAGCTGGAAAGTTCGTTGTTTTTGTGTTTTTTTTTTTTTGCTCTGCTGTTTTCGGACAGAATATGTGACAAACTTCATAATAAATAAGTCGCAAACTCAGTTTTGTTTTTCTTAGCGCACACCAAACGAAACAGAAAAACCAAATGATTCGTTTTGTTACATTGTGTTTCGGATGGTGCGATGTTGAATGAAAAAAAAACATTTTCCTGGCTATGAAAAAAAACGCTTTGTCTGATCCGGTGTGCTTTCAGCCTTAGGCAGAGTTCATAGAAGCGTGAAAAGAAATTCGACAATTCAGACGTGCCCATATTCAACAACGAAGTGTTTAGGAAGCGGCCACAAAACCTATGAATTGTTTTGCAGCTTGAATAAAAAAGTAGTAATAGATGGAAATCAAAAAAAAGTGCGTGTATGCTTACTGTCGAAGTTTAATTTTCCGAAAAGAAATAAAAAGATTTTTGAGTAAACTTATTAAAGGGGTAATTCGATTCTCCTAAATTAATTAATTTCAATGGCTAACTCGTTAACAAAACAAAACATGGAAATCTTCAATCCATCAAATGGTTTTAGAAGTTTGGCAACTGCTCATAACTTGACTGTCTATATTAACACACTCGTATATTGCAATATTTGTGAAAGTTATCGGAAGTTTCCGATTTACGACCACTGCCTAAGCTTTTTCATCAATCCTACTCTTTAGGACTCTTTCTGAGCAGATGGAGAACAGCGTTTGTCCAACCCGTCCCTAAAAAAAAGGCGAATCTTCTTCTCTTTCCCTACAGACCCATTACACTTACGTCCCTTCTTTCCAACGTCATGGAAACCTTCAGCTCATGAAATATCTCGCAACACGAAAATTTCTAAATGACCAACAGTACGGTTTTCGTAACAACAGGTCCACTGGTGATCTGATGGCATGTCTCACAGAAAAGTGGACCCAAAGCGTACATCAATCTGGCGAAAGCAATATAGTTGAACTTGATAATTCTAAGGCATCATTCTAAGACAGAGTTTGGCATCAGGCTCTTTTCTCGAAAATGCGTGCTTTTGGGATCGATGACTCTCTTCTTCAATGGATTAGAAATTACCTTTCGGAACGTTCAATTCAAGTTGCCTTGGATGGTTCCAAGTCTGATATTCACAAAATAAATGCTGGTGTGCCCCAGGGATCCGTTCTGTCTCCGACACTCTTTTTAATTTTTATCAATGATCTCTTGTCTGCCACTTCTAATCCAATATATTCCTTTGCTGACGACAGTACTCTCTCCTTTTCATCTTCGTTCCTGGACTCACGTGCCTGTTCTTCGGTTGTAGAACGGGAACGGCAGCGTATGTTAAGCTCATTAAATTCCGATATCAACAGCATAACCAATTGGGGGACTATCAACAGAGTCGAATTTAATGCTTCCAAAACACAATGCTGTCTGCTGTCGTTAAAGCGAAATTTAAACACCCGGCCATTATCCATGGACGGCACTTGCATCGTCGAAACCACTAAACTTTCCATTCTCTGTATATGTGTCAATGAAAACTTACGGTGGAATGACCACATATTCGGTGTCGTCAAAAATACTGCGAAATGTCTAGGTTTCCTCAAGCAAAGTAAGAAATACTTCACCTATTCTGATTTGGCCTCAGTATACATATAAGGCATTTGTCCGCTCGAAATTGAAGTGCAATGCCCACATCTGGTCGGGTGCGCCTAAATCACCTCTGCACCTGTTAGATAGGATTCAAAGCCGTGCGATAAAACTCATAGGTGATACTAATACCATTCAAACAATGGACACCCTCGAACACCGACCTTATGTCACATGTCTCACTCTATTTTATCGCTATTTCCATCAGCACCCGTCTCGCTATGAATGCTCATGAGTATACCCTCAAGCCCACTTTCGCACGTACTCTTAAATATCGTGATTCGTTCCTAAGCCGTACAACTCGCTTATGGAATGCCCTGGCTAGCTCTTTATTTCCTAGTCATTATAACCTTCAAACATTTAAAACCAACGTTCACCGTTCGCCTGCGCTGTGTGCAAGTGTTTTAAGGCTATTTAAATCCCTTGACCTGATGAAGTCAATATTATTAAGTTTAAGGTCCGTTGATTTGGGAGAGGATATGATGTAGCGTGTGCAGAGTAACACATGCAACATTTAGCTCCTTTCGTTGCTGAGTGTCTCAGTCTGAAGGCAGAATGTCAATGTCAGTTGGTTGCAAGGGAAGAAAAATTTGATAGTCGGAATCGGAGGGGTTCTTAACGTGCGTGTGATGTTTATGTTTGAGTGAGCAGACTCTTTTGGATTTTAAGCCACCAACCAGGCAAGAATTAGTGCGAAATGGTCAGTATCGAAGTAGACCCAGAAATGTTGATTCGGTGCCGATCAGCTGAATTGGGCATCGCTGACGCAAAAATTGAAGCCAGACGACCATAGACAACGTCGTGAGTTCGCTAATTAGGCGCTGGAATTGTTGACCGGAGATCCGGCTCTTGGCCAAATAATCATCTTCTCGGACGACGCCCATTTTTGGCCCAGCGGTTATGTCAACAAGTAAAATTGTCGCTATTGGAGCGAACACAATTTACAAGTGTTCAGCTAAGCATCAATGCATGCACAAAAATTGACTGTTTGGTGCGGTTTATATCGTGGCGGCATAATCGAACCATATTTCTTTCGAAATGAAGAAGGAGACACCGCTACCGTCAATGGTCTCACGTATAGAGCGATGTTAACCGACCTTCTGTGGTCAGAGCTCGACAACGTTGATATATCCGAGCTATGATTCTAACAAGACACCGCTACATGCAATACACCGCTACATGCAGAAATATGACGACTGGGTTATCTCACGGCGGGTGTTCATCAATTGGCCGCCGCGATCATGCGATTTGACACCACTCGATTCTTTTCTCTGTATTTACGTCAAGTGCTTAGTCTACGCTAACAAGCCAACCCCTTTGGACGAGCTGGAGGCCAACATTAGAAACTGTATTGCCGATATAACGCCGCACATTTTGAACCGAGCCATCAAAAATTGGACCGACCGCTTGAAGCACTGCCAGCGAAGCCAAGGCGGCCATTTGAATGATCTGCTATTCCATGCATAAACCTGAGGAATCTATAAATCCTTTTTTAAAAAGATTATGATGGTCTAACTAGTAGCAGTTGCAGTGCAAGCCTGGAATACGGCTCGGCTTTAAAAAAAAAAATAAATTTGGCTGCAAAAATTCTGTATCCCCAGACAAAAGACAGTATGGACTGGCGGCTGTGTAGACGGCTTTTCAATAAGAACTTTCATTTTGATATCAAACATATGGCCTCCACGACTTATGTTACACAACTAGACTATTTTGATAAAATTGTTTCTCACATTATTCTACATTTGTGGCTTCATTTCATCAATAGCAGCGCGGGCGATAGCTTAGCGCGCTTTAATGGATTGGTATTAATATTCTCTTTCACATGACCCTATAAAAAGATGTTGATACGTAAATCGCCAGATCTCAGCCAATTTTGATCACTATTTCGAGAAATGACTCGGCGCGGAATATTTCTTTGCACAAGAGCATTGGTTTTTCCACTTGTGTGTCACGTATCGGCGTTTTGTTATCATTAAATATGCCCGAAATCCATATCTTTAATAGCCACACTCGCTTCTTTCTGCGGAAAAATAAGGGCCAATGGTGTTTCTCGCCCCAAAAATTGCACCAAACAGTTGCTCGTTGTTACGTCGGCATTCTAATAAGCCGAGAAAATTTTTAACTTTTCGAAATGTTTCAGCAAAAAAACATTTTTGTAGTGGATTTGAACAAATAAATTCGTTGTTGAGGCGCAAATCGTTCCGTTTTCTGCTCTGAAGATCCTGCTAAATCTTTTCAAGCCAATTTCAAAGTACAACGTGTCCTTGACTACAGTCGGAAGGCTGAATTCACTGAGGCTCGTCTGGATCGCAGGCCACACTGGAATCATGGGAAACTAGATCAATGGCAACGCTCACAGGAGGGCTTAACAAGATCCGCAATCGGGTTAGAAGTGCCTCATTGCCCTGTTTTCGGTTAGGTCTTCCATTAACAAACGTAAATGGTGCGGTTTTCCCTGTTCAGGCAGACCAAACGAAGGCTTTTCCCAGTCTTTAAAAGGTCAGTAGCATTTCCCCTGTAAGAAAGGCTGCTCAGTCATTTTAACAGAGTTCTAAGCTTTGCTAAACACAAAATACAAGGTGTGCCATCTGAATCCTCAACGGATCGGTTTCCGTAAGCAGATTTGGCAACATTAATTTAATACGAGTATAATTTCAACCATGAATAATTGTACATCAAGAGAATGCGCCGAAATAGTGACATTTTACATTGAAAATAATCGGTCATCACAGAATATAATATCGTGGTCCCTCTGCGCCTTCCTACAACACAATTCCTCGTTAGACCTCAAATTTGATTGAACACGGGTCTGTAGGAAATCCCAAAGAACACGTTAAACAGCGTCCAAGTCGTTTCAATGAAGCTGTTGAAGCTTTTAGAGAAAGTGTTGCCGAGAACCCGAATATCTCGTATCATCGATGGCAATCGGCGCGCCATGCCACACTGCGTGCCAAAAAATGGGCTTTTTAAAGGAACTATTTCTATACCGAAGCTCAGATGGCGCAACGTGCATGTTCAGCATAAGTAAGTGATATGATCTTTTGTAGTTACCGCTTGCTGCTAGAGTGATACCGCTGAGGACTTCCTGTATAAATGCGTTTTACGCTTGCATATGGTTGCACACACTAGGCGCTGATGGGTGGGTGGTATTACTCTAATCACTTCATCATAGAAGCTTATACGAAAGACTGAGAAGTTCCATTAAAAAAGATATAGAAACTAATTCTTTTGCTGGATAGAGTATAAGTTCCGATAATAATTAAACAAACGTTTTTCGAAGTTGGTCGGCGCCAAAAAATATTTCGGAGCACACAATGATAAAGGATCTGTGGAATTTAGTTTATGCTGAATCTGATGAGTGTCGTGTGGGACCAAATTCAGGTTACAATGGGATTATCAGAAAGAAATCGCCCATCAAACATGATACGCAAGGCTCAGGACTCAAACATGCTTGAAAATTAATTGCGCACGCAGTTGGGGCTTGCATCGCAGTTGAGTCTCTTGTGAGTACAACTGTATATACTCGCATTTACGTTTATCCTTACACTTATTCAAATGTATCAAAGTCTGCACTAATTAAAAACTCTGCCATCTCAAAGCAGGCATAACAACCCTATAAATCTTTGCCCAACAATTTGTATTGCAAGGCAGTGCAAAAGGCCTCAGTCAGTTTTGTATCTTAAAATCGCAACAAAAAATTAAAAAAAAGTGTTCGCATAAAACACTCAGTATGAGCAGTAAAGTATTTGACGTTCAAACGATTACATTGACGCTCTTTCAAATTTGTTCTTGCTTTCAAGAGTGTGGCTTACAACTTTTCCATTCCAAATGCACCCTACAGGAATCAAGAAAAACTTTTCTTTTACTAATGACAAACTATGTGCATTTTTTTTAAGACATTAAGTTTCGTTAAAAAAAAAGTACAAACTCATACTGGCATCCCAAGTTGTGGCACTGCTGTTAGGGTTCTTTAAATTGAGGGTGTGTAAGAAAAATTAAAAAGAAAAGTTCGTCTAATGAAAGGAAACTTGTAGAGCTTGCCATTACGTATGAATGACAATGGCCTTGAAATTATTAAAGTTTTCCATTTCCCCTTTGCTTTTTTTTTCAATTTTATGTTATTATCCCGCGGCAGCACATGTGGAATCTCTGTAAGGAAGGACCGTGTGGTACTGTGTAATATGCTTATCCATATGTTTCCACAATTGTTACCACAAGAGAACGATGCATGTACTAGTATGTTAATATTTTTTTTAAATATTTTTATAATTTTATTTTTGTTTAAATTCTTGGCCTAGTGCACATCATCACAATAAAAGGGGTAGAGCATGTCAATATCTTTAAGAAGACTTGAATTATTTAGTCTCGACAATATTTTATTTTAGTTTTGATTGCAATTGTCTGTAATTACTGTCAATCAGTGTCAGAAGCCCTTTAATTGATCTCATGAGGTAGGAGTCATTTTATTAATTGCCTTTTTATTGTGTTATCCCCATTTCTGTTTGCTTAGGCAACAAATGACAATAAAAAAAAAACTAATTACAGCAATCAAATTCATTATAGGTTTAAGCAAATATAGTACTTAGATACAATATAATTAAAATCTGAAAAAGGTAAATGAACAGAAAATGGAGCCTTCATTTACATAATTAACTAACCTTCGATCTGTTGAAGGCTCCTATCGGATACATAGCAGCCTTCCGTCATGATGCTTTCAGTCATCTAGACATAACTGCATCAGGAGCACTCGGTCTTTCTTGTAGTCTCGAACTTCCGAGCTAAAACTCGAAAATCCTTTTGCGGAAATCATTGCTGTCCATCCGTTCTTTATGTACATGTGTATGAGTTTCATCTCGTGTTTAGGTGATCAACGTATTTCGTACATCAAGTGACCGATGTTGAAGGCATTTTCCATTAGTTGGAAGCATTTATGGATTAAAGTTAGCACCTGCTCCGTATATTATCTGCTTCATCAGTAAAGTTTTGAACCCTTGCGTTGTAGCGATCGAGACTAATCAGATGGGCTTTGGTGTCAACTTCATAAGGAACAAGACCTGGTAGCTAACAACCAAGAGTTGAATAGTACGTCTTGTCAATCTCTCAGGATAAAAATTACAAAAGGAGCTAAAGCAGAATATTTGTATGCAGTTTACAGGCCACCGGCTTTAAGCATAAAAGACTTCGTTGACGAGTTGGGAGAGTTACTCCAAATACGTGATCAAAAGCACGTGATGAACTACGTGGAAATGTTGGTACTCAATGGTTTAATTAACGTAATCAAAGTAAATACAAGAGTTGATCCGAGCAGAGCAGCATCAAAGCTGATTGACCATATAGCAGTCATTTTAGCAGACTGCCAACTGCTATATGAAGTCATCCAAACCACTACCCAGTAGTTTATGGGACATTTGACATACGAGCATTTAACAGCGAATTCCCAATCGAGAGAGATAGAGCGGCTTACATAAAAGACAGCTTGGTGGACGAAAAAATACCTCTTACAGACTGGGAGACTCTACGATGGGAGACTCTAGGTATGCAGAGCATACCTATATGTATATAAAAACTCCACGATTTTCGAAAAACCAAGGCATAAATGCCGACTAAACCCTTGAATCACCCCTCACATGTAAGCAGGCTAAAGGCATAAAAAAAACAAAGTTAACGTAGACATATTCTGGCAAAAGCCTAGCTTTTATAATGAATAATTATATAGTTTCTTATAGATAAATAACAATTTTTTTTTTTAAATTTACAATAAGAAAATAGGTGACATTCTATATTTTTGCATACATTAAATGGAAAAATAGTATTGAATGCCACTTCATGGCTCAATTACAACAAATAATTAAATTAATATAGTTTGGGCGGGGTGACACTTTAAAAACAAATAACATAATTCAAAAATTTAAGAAATTTAGAAAAAAAAACAAGATGGAATGAACAAATCAAAGTAATGAACCTTAAAGCAAAGTTTAAATTAAATTACAATTAAAGGAAAACAAAGTCTGAATCAAGAAGAGAAGATACAAAGATACAAAGAAATAAGGATATGCAGAAATAAAGAAACCAGAATATCAGCTGTTTGCGAAATAACCAAGGATTCAACACACAATTAATGACTCTAAACAACTATAATCTAAATTAAAAAGCCAGAGCTTCACATGTTTCAAGGACATACCAGACATTGAAATTGGTCTGATCGACTGAGGAAGTTTGTGAAATAAGCGATACGATGAAACTGAAAAAAAATTGCAATACGCAGTGGTACGAAAAATGTGTACAGATAAACAAGTAAAAAAGCTTTACACGTAAATTATGACTAGAAATTAGACGAAAATTACGATGACCAGACCTCATAAAGAAAGTATTCAACACTTTGAAGCAATATAAATGACAAACTGGAAGAATAACTCAAGTCACAGAACAAAGTGGAACTAGGATATCTTCTAGGCTTTCGGCAAATATTCCTTAAGACAGACATTTCTGCAGAATTAACAAATATTGAATTTTATTAAAATAAGCGCCACCGCAAATAAAAAAAAATGCCTAAGAGTGAATCGAAAATAGTTTCTCAATGATTCCGTGTGATACAAAAAACTCATTCTTGGATAATTAGATCCAGACACTTAAACTCCTACACTTTTTCAATTAAGAAACACTTATTACTACAGATTTGCTTGTAGCAGAAGGCAGGAGAAGAATGACAACACATAAAATTATTGCAAAAGGACATTTTAAATCGTTGGCATTCCCTTCTTTCCCTTCCAAATTGTTAACAGATGACAGACCGAAATACATTATTTTAGTTTTAGGGCTTATTATCAGGTTATGATCTCCGAACCAGCTTCTTAATAAGTTAAGATCCCAGTTTATATCAGAAACAAGATCCAAGGGACTACACCTCGATCAAAAATTTATTCAGAAAACAAGTTTATTCATCTAAATCTATATTGTCCCCTTCAAAGTAATCCCCATCGACTGCAACACACTTCCTCTCGGCTGCTGAAACGCGTTCCCCGTAGTCGTTTTTTTAACTCGACTGAACAGAAAAAAAATCACAGGGAGCCAAATCAGGTGAATTCGGTGGCTGTTGGATGGTATTTGTTGCATTTTTCGTCAAAAAATTACGAATAATGACGGCACTGTGCGACGGTGCGTTATCATGGTGCAAAATCCACGAGTTTTCTCCCCACAATTCTGGTCTCTTTCGGCGAATTGCTTCACGCATACGTCTCATAACGCCCAAATCATACTCTTTGTTTACTGACCAACATTTCTTTTACTTCATCAATGTTTTCGTCGGTTTTCGATGTTGATGGTCTGCCACTGCGTTCATCTTCGATTGACTCACGACCACTTTTAAACCGCTCGTGCCACTGGCAAATGACCGTTTTCTTTAGAGAATCGTTGCCGAAACACTTTTCAAACATTTCCTACGTTCGCGCACCATTAAATCCGTTTTTTACGCAAAATTTAATACAAGTTCTTGTTGCAAATTTAAATCCATTTCTAAAAATGTAAAGAATCGCCAACAACACAGAGATAGATATACTCTTGGCTACGTAACTTTTGAAAATGTCAAGCTATGACGCTAAGATTTAAAGGGAATGTCAACAACAGATTTACCAACTTAACAAAAAAAAAAAAAAAAAACTGAACTCAAATCGGAACAATGGGAGCGCCACATGGTGGGTGTGGCCGGGAACGTTTTGATCAAGGTGGTATTCCAGGCATACGAAAACCCAATATCATCCCCAAAATGGGTTGGTCTACCCTTATAATCAAGTGAAAGCATTGAGTTTATATAAATTAAGAATAAAATAGGACCCAAAACAGAACCTTGCGATACTCTCATTTTAATGATATCGACTTCGCTTCTAACCTCATCTATCTTTACCCTTTGGGATCTATTTTTAAGATAGGACCTGCACCAATTAAGCATGAAACCACGTAATCCAACTCTTTCCAGTTTTTTTTAATAAGATATTATGGTTAACTATATCAAAGGCTTTAGTGATGTTGATAAATAGGCCAGCAGTACACATTTTCTTATCAAGGCTTGACATAACTTGAGAACAAATCGGGTTTAGGTTTTTAAAATCCAAATTGAGAGGGATTTAAAAACTTAATTGCATTCAGAAAACTCACTAACCTGTTTTTAATAAGTTTTTCAAAAATTTTGCTAAAGACAGGAAGAAGTGAAATTGGCCTATAGTTAGAGACTTCGACAGGAGAACCTTTTTTAAACAGCGGTACAACATCAGTGCATTTGAGTGTTTCAGAGAAAACTCCCTCAAATATGCAGCGACTAAAAATATATACTAACACTTCAAGTACAAAATACCATCAGCACCACATAAATTCGAGTTTTTTAATGTTCTGATAACTGGTAGAGCCTCGAGCGAAGTTATAGGTTCAAAAACAAAACTGTTCGGTCGAAATTCTTCAGCAGTACTGTGAGAGCGCGAGGATATACAACAGATTGGAGAAACACTACAAAATTTTGGGCTGCTATATCCATAATAGTAAAATATCTATTGAATTCATTGGCAATAGCAAGTTTGTTTCAAGACTTCACGGCGTTCGATATGAATAATAGTCGGTTTTTTACAGAGCGATGATTTATTTAGAATCGAATTTATTATACTACATGTCATTCATTATTTAAATTACATACCTTTTGCAGAATAATATTTATCGCGACAGAGTGGTATCTCCTTTTTGAGTTCAGCGTACAATTTTTTTATATTTTCTTTTTAAATTCGCATTCTGAGGATGCTTATAACAAATAGTTCTTAATTTGTTCTTGCCTTTTACTTTATTCAATAAATGCCTTGAGATCCAAGGTTTGAGCCTTTTTTCCATTTTTATAAAGGGCGAAAAGGAGGAGCAAGACAGAATGTGCTTCTTAAGGGTATCAATAGATATTGTAACAGAAGTTGAAGCATGCCCACACAAATATACATCTTCCCAAAACTCATGAGAAAGAGTGTACTTTAGCGGACAGAAATTGATTTTCAAGAACTTGCTAGAAGTTTCAGAATAATGTTTATTATTTATACACGAAACATTTACTAGGAGTCCTATCATGGAGTAATCAGTTATCATCAGACCAAAGACACATTTTTCGCACACAGATGTTGTTAAAACGTCCATAAATATGATCTAAGCATCTGCCAGATACAGTTCTAGTGGGCTCATTAATAAAGCTAGCAAGACCATACAAAGCTAATATGTTAGAAATGAGCCTAGTCAATGAAATAATGGGAAGAACAAATCTTGAACGAGGCACTTGTGACGAACTTCCCATCGGTAAAATGACTAACAGCACTTAAATGTGCAATTTACTTGACAAGTAAATCTGCAAGGTATTCCTTCAAGCAAACGCTTCATATCATTCACAACTGCGACAATATAACGTCAACATACAACAATAAATCCCTGCCTAGCTCCATCTTTATAGAAGAAATGAGCGTTGAGGAGGATATACTACGTAAGTATATTCAAATTAATGGATCAAAATAAATCACCAGGGATCGACGGCATTCGAAGGAGAGACGTTAAAATGCATGCGAATATATTTCTACTAATCGTCACAAGGATCATTAACTTGAGCCTATACGAACGTAATGTACCAACCACACTACAAAAAACGATAGCAAAACCAATTTATAGGGGCGGTACTAAAACCACTGTCTAAAATTATAGGCCGATCTCTATTTCACCAGTGGTTGACAAATGTTTAAAAAAAGTGGTAGTTAAGCGGCTAAAAAGACACGCCTGTCACAGAGTTCTCTCCGACCAAGAAATCGAAATAGTCGAACCCTACAAATATCTGGAAATAATTATCGACAGCCATCTTCAATGGGATTATGTGCACATAGAGAAACTCCGCTTCAATTTCAGACAAGCTCTTTATGCCATGGTCTATCTTAAATACAAAACCAAATGTACTACGCCCTTACGGAGTCCAAACTGAGGTACGGCATATTAGCATGGGGTAAAGCCTCAACCACATGAATAAGCTGCAAAACCTTCAAAATTTCATTGTAAAGCAGACACAAAATCGACATCCCAAACACAGAAGTTTCAAAGTGCTAAGTGTCGAAAAAAATATCCCAGTTGACACTAACTTTGGAACATGATTATGGTACCGATTTCAAAAAAGAAGAGCCAAAGGAATGCTAAAAGTTCCGATGACAACACCGCGTACGGTAGAAGAAAGCTACAACACTGCGTCCCAGATGCCAAACTCCTTGAAGAACATTCTAAACCCGAATTTTCGAAAGAAACGCCTATAAGAATTTTTCTGTTTTGCAACCATGATTCTCGAGAAAGTCTATCGACAACGTGTTGCTGTTTTGTGCGGGTGCCACCTTAAGTAATAAAGTAAGTAAGTAAGCATGGTACGTAGGCAGACGCGATTTTATCTCTTCATTAAATAAAGAAGTGGAGTATTATAAAAAGTTGTCATCCTAAATGAAGACGCCACTGCCACATTATTTCTGGAAGTCTCCATGTAGCTAAGACAGATCGTTGTTTGAATGCTAGTAAAAACAGAAGTGAGGTATCTCACTAGAGTAGACTCTCTCTATATCTTGCTGCAAGCTCTCTTATACTGCTAGAAAGCCGTGACTTTTTTAGTCTAAAAAAGTTTGCAACGTGACGTCGAAATGGTGACTCCTTTTAGCACTAGATGACTTAGATTAGTTATGTTTGATTCTAACAACTATATGTAGTTCGAAACTTACATATACTATTTCAACATCTCCCCTAATGGCTTATTTACGTAACATTGATTCGGCTAAACTAATTCATTAAGGAAAAGGTTCAAAACACTCAATTACAAACTAACTAAACTACAGACAGATAGTTCTTTCCAATTATTTTCAAATATCTGAGGATTCTGAGTTTAAAGATAAAAAAAATTTAATTTCAAATTATAAATATTCAACAAAAGAATTGAACCTCAGCCAATTTTCATTTTAATGTTAATTCGAGTTAATTAAACTATTTACATTTTCAAGCTTAGATGTTACAAGACTTTTTGTTAAGCAATCTGCTAAATTTTCGTTAGTAGGTACTGAAGGTCAATTAACCTTATTTTCAAGTTTTTCTTTGACTGTTTTGATTTCTATGTGTTTTGTCCTTGGAGAATAGCTATCATTTTTTATATGTATGAGTAAGTTTAATAACACTTTTATTATCACAGTAGGTAGTCATTTCTTTCGATGATACAGCGAACAATTCCATCTCCAAACATTTGAGCCCTCTTGTATGGTTAGATGATAGCGCAACTGTCGACTGTCCTTTGGAAGACCAGGAAATTGGGCCTCCTTACATCGTAAACATGTCTGATGTTGATTTTCTACCAGTTGGCGTCACATTATCCCTTCAAGTGGTCATCATGCGGAATCAAAACTTATTTCTTGTTGATTGTGCCTTTAAGATAGCGTAGCAGATGGGCACATCCCTGGATCCCCGGAAAACCTGCTAAGTAAACTAACAGCAAAATATTATCTCGTATCAGGCATGGTCATTTAAGGTTTCTTTGCCATCAAGAGAGTTTTTTATTGGGATCAATAGGTGTGCTGACTGGATTACAATGACTCATTTCAATTTTTTTGTAAAACTGTTGCGACGTACAGTGATTCATCTATTGCGAACCCATGTGTTGAAAACGCCTCTCCTATGTCCTTTATTCGATTTTTATTTTAAACCAACTTCTTTAGAGAGAAGGGGGAGTTTCTGATGCTTGTTATTGCTAAAAACATCATTTGGTCTACATGTTTCCAGTAGTAAACACATTGGTCTGCTTCACAGCGTTTTAATCGTAGCGTTTAAAAACGATCCACTAACAATTATGTACATATACATAGAATTCCCGCTAGTCTACTTCTACAACGATATATCATACATCTTTACGTCGTCATGTAGACTGTTAAAAGAGTATTTTTATAAATTCTCGTCAAGAATGGCAATATGCTTTGCTGACGATTACATCGGAAGCATGTACAATAAAACCAGCAATTAACTGTCTATTCCTCAATCTGGTCCACCTTGTTGAATTTTCATGATATATGTTACAGTGTCTGAATGTCGTTAGATGAACTTTCAACCATGTTTTGGTATTTTCCTTCGTCTCCTTACAGTTCAGTTTTATATTCTTACCAATATTATGGCGCTAGCTGCTTATTATTTATTTATTTATTTGATTTTGACTGAGATTTTTATACACTTTAAGATATAATATCTTATAAACTAGTGACAAGTTATACAATATAATTTTTGCAAATGGCGGCAAATGTCAATTCTACTTTGACATTTGTGAAGTAAACAGATACAAAATACACGTCAACAAGACATGAATCACTATCCTCCTAAAGTACGGGGAATAATTGTTACGATTTTTTTTGCGGAATAATTCGTCGGTGGTGTTGACGCAGCGTGAATTCCGACGCAAATTTCCCGGTCGTCCGACATCAACTGGATAAACAAAACGACGTTTACCCGGAGCAGCCGATCTGCTGATAATATCGCAGCTGTGGTTGAAGTTATCGCAGAGGACCTCGGAGTGTCGACCAGACGACGCGCCACGCAATTGGGCATCAACCGGCGGTTTTTACAGCCGTGAAAGACTGTTCCCTTACAAAGTGCAGACAGTGCATCAGCTGCTAACTGTTGACCGCCAAGCCCGTGTAATCTAGGCTCAAGCCATTCTGTAACTCGATCACGAGGGAGGAAACTTGTCATCGAAAATCATCATGAGCGACGAGGCACGGAAAATCAGCGTATACATACATATTCCCGCCCAAAGTTTTTTTTTCGAAATTTAAGACAATTTACAAGAGTAATAAATATAAGCGATATTAGTTCATAATTACAATATATTGTACTCGTATATTGAGGAAATTATGAAGGGTCGATGTTGTTTTTAGAAATCACAAGTGATTCGAATATCTTAGGGTTCCATAAAAGACCATTTTTCTGAGACAAACTTGCTACGTTATCATAGTCCTCATTAATACAACTTAAACAATGTTCGATTAGGCCAAGCGGGCAACTCATATAAATTTGTACATCATTAGTGTACATAAGTAGCGAGCTGTGTTTGGTGATGGTGAGCAGTTCATTCACATATATGGAAAATAATAGAGGTCCCAGTACAGACTCTTAGGGTACACCGCGTGTGATTGGTAGAAAACTAGATAAAAAGTTATTAAATCCAACTGTTTGCCTCCGATCTATTTAATAAGAATAAAGAAGCTTTATAGCACAAGATGCAAAAGAAGTTTGTCACATAAGAAGGAATGGTCCACTGTATCAAACGCCTTTGAGAAGTCTAGTAGAATAAGGAAGGTTACTTTATCATCATCGATCGCTTGCTATATATCTTCGCTAACACTGAATGAGGCTAAAAGAGGTTATACTAAATGATGGTACACTCATTTTGGTTCGGTAGCGCCACCTATTCTCCAATACGGGTACTCATCAAACAGTCCTCGTATATACATATGTGCTACGGAATCTTGACTACTTTGGCGGATACAAGTGCATTTAATTGCATTGTACGAGTATATTTCACGGTGAAACTATTTTCTCCCTGTTTAGAGATATCTACTTCTTGTAAAGAGCTAAGTATTGTTACTTTATAAACAGAATCTCAGTATAGTTTTGAGCCTAAGTAGTTGTTTGGGTGGTTTCTGAAGAATTTAGGAGTAATAGCATTCCGAACACATCTTTTATTTGTCTACTCGACATCGGTATTTGAATTTGAATGTCTACTTGATGATATCTTCGTAACAGGTTTTGTCCACAGCCAGAAAATTGAAGCTCGATGACTACTACTTTTTATCAGTAATAGAGCATCTCCGTGGATTTGTTGGACGCGAACTTAAATAGATCGGCTGGAATGCTATGTAAGCATGTAAGGGTTCCGATTGCGATCACAATGTTATACTACTGCAATGTCTGGTGCAGTTTTGGAAATTTTTGGCGATGATGCCTTTACATTTTAATTAGATACCCTACTCTATGATGCGTCGAGCGCTTACACCAGACGCGGAATCTGTTGAACTGAACCCATAAGCTGAAGATCCAATCTCATTAATTTTCACCTCATAATGGGACGTTAAGCACAAATTCTTGGACTGCTCCTGTGCTGCCGATGTGGCAGCAATTTGAACTTTGATTAAGTGGTGCTCGTTACTTCCGCTTCAAATGTTTGCTGGCAGCTATGTGCCGCTGATTTCCTGCTATTTAACAAAATATCTTAGTTCCCTGGCGGCAAAAATATTTTTCACAGCTTACCGGTGATTATCTGGTTTCAGATTTTGATATCTTAAAATGTTTTGGCCCCATACCGAATCTTTAAAATTGGCTGTTTGCTTACTAAAGCGGCAAACAGATCACAATGTAACTTTGGTTGAAAGTCCTTTGTCGGGCAGAAGAACTCAGCCGAATTGCATTTAACTACCTACAGTTACTTTCAATAAATACGCAGTCGGCGAACAGCTGAACATTGTCGCTTCGTTCGTCTCCAAGGCCGTGAATCGACTTCACATGGCCGACAGCAATTTCATGGTTCTCCAAATAGATTACTTTATTGCGAAACTAATAAAACTCGTATTAAGCGCTAAGCTGTAAAAGTTGCTATCATTGCTGTTTCTAGCGAGCTATCCATTCCGAATTTTATGGTTCTACAACTCTGGTACTGGTTGTGATCAAAATATCCGACCAAAACAGTAAACAATTCTTAAAATTGTCTTTAGAATCGAAAAGACTGGAAGTGTTGCAGATAGAGTAAAATGCGGATACCTTCGACCGACAAGATCGCTGCTGTTAGTGTATCTCAAGAGTATAAATTGTCAACCTGTAGCGTACCGCTTTCTATGGGGAAATTTGTAGTTAACATACGAACCATGACTAGTGCAAAACATACTCGGATTGGGTGGTGGACCAAAAGGCAGTTGGCATGTTGTTAATAAGCAGAATTTTCGTATATAGGAGGAAGGGAATACTCAAATGATTCAGCTAAAGCCATTACTTGCACCAATAGTCCCCGGTTAATGTGCTTTGTGCTCAGGCATCGTCATAAGCTTTAATTTTTTCTGAAAAAGGATGAAGGTCAATCAGTCGCGGACAATGGTCCGACTTATAATCGCATGTTGAATGATTATTTTTGGTACGAAATCGATAATTTTGTTCTGAAGGATAATTGTTTCCAGCAGGATAGCGAAACATGCTACATATCGTGCGACACGCTGCAAGTTTTGTGTGAAATGTTTGATGGCCGTGTCATCTACGGATTTGGCGATGTTAATTGGCCACCATCTGTTGGAATATAACCGAAAAACAGGCAAAAATGAATGTGCCCAAAGGTTTAAAGGTACATCCTAGGAGAAAACTGAGAAGTGTTATTTTTCCTAAGAAGGGCTAACTTATAAAATTAATGCGGGCTGTTTGAGTTACGAAAAAGTATCATTCACCCACACAGTTTATCCTTATCCACAAGTTGATCATGTAGCCTTTGTCACAGGTATCTCAACTTATTGGAGTTTTAAACGGAATTTTGGGTTGTCCTATCCCACTCAACTATCTGCCGGCCAACTCGTATAATTTAAGTTGCTCTATCCAAATTTAACCCAATAGTGTACCTTGCCTTACTTTAATTCGTCTACGAGTAGACCATGATATCTTTTGTGTCAGCTCCTTCTGCAGTAACGGTACAGAAGATCCAAATCCAAATCCTTCAGATAATCCAATCGACAGCAGTCCAATCTTAAATAAATACAACTGCATTAACTGCAATCTAAAAACTCCATCCAAAGATACGGGCGGCACCGTGTACTTAATTCCTATTTAAGCGTATTTGATGAAAAACATTGAAAACGCGATTAAATTCGCTGGGGGTATTCGTATCTGTTCGTACGCTTCAACGTAAAAACAGATAACAAAACATCTCTGACGATACTCGTGTTGAAAAACACTGTCGTGGTTGACTATGTACTTGAAGAGAAGGGAGATTTACTGCAGTCGCAGCTTATGTTAGTTGCATCATCCGAGTGTTGTTTTCCTGTCGCCATGGGCAGATACTCGTACTTTTGAACAAACAAACCTAGTTCTCTTACCATTGTCACTACTAAGTAATTGATGTGTTTACACCCTAGGGAGAACAATATTCTTATCAATCGCTTGTTTTTCACAATTATGAGCGCGTCATTTCGATTACAATTTGTTAAAACAACAAAATATTTACCACACTGCGTCCAAGTGTTGCAATAAGATGAGAAATAAAGAAATGAAACGGAAAAATGGAAAATTTTTCTTTTATTGAAAAAAAAAGTATTCTTTTTCCGTCGTCGCAGCGGGCATATTGTCTTGAACACGATGATGACGTTGTATGCGTCATGAGTAGGTCAATGCGAAATCAACATTAAAGACATTTTTAGAATGTGTCACGTTAACACTTTAATGGGTGTTTACTCTGTTAAAGGTCAAGTGTAAAAGATACAAAAATAGTTGTGTCGTTACGAACGTTATTTAAATGTTTGCTGTTATTTTTGAATTTGCTAGTAAGTGCTGTTTAGGCTTTTTTTTGTTTTGAAAAATTATTTACGAGTACATAAATAGGTTTACTCATATTTTTATGTCATCAGAACCCTCTTTTTTTTTAAATGTACAGGGTGCGACATCTTTTGTGTTGGTATGTGAATATTGAATAACTTTTTAAAAAAAAAAACAACCGATTTCCATATATGAGGCGGTCAAGCGGCCGCCTTTATTGACCAAAACAAAACGCGCCCTTTTTGCTGCGTTTTCCATCACGAAAGGTCTGATGCTTGCTGGCGTATACTTTGCTTTTCATATAACCCCATAAAAATGAAGTCCGGAGGAGTCTAATCTGGAGATCTGGATGGCCAGTCAATGTCGCCATTTTTTTACAGCACATGTCCAGCTAATTTTCGTTGCAGAAACTGCATTGTTTGATTTGCAGTGTGGCATGGCGCACCGTCTAGTTGAACCCAGTAACCATCCAGACCTTTTTCACACATTTATGGGCAAACATAATGAGCCAACATCCACCGATATCGATTCTCTCAACTGTTTCAGCTTCTCTGAAGAAAAATAACCCAATGATGGTTTTGGCCAAAACGCCGGCCCAAACAGTCACTTTTTGGTCATGCAATGGTGTTTCATGGATCTCGTGTGGATTCTCCTTTTCCCAAATGGGGCAATTTTGCTTGTTAACGACGCCAGAGAGTGTGAAATGGGCTTCGTCGGTCATCAAAATTTGCTTCCAAAAATCAGGTTCAGTGTCAACCATTCGGACGACTGTTTGGCCGTATTCCATGCGACGTGGACAGTCTGTTGGTAATATTCGTTGAGTCAGTTGCCTTTTATATGGAAACAAATGCAAATCATCCTTCGAAATGCGCCGCAAGGTGGTTCCACTGACGCCAAAATGCTGAGCGTGGTGACGATACGACACATGTGGGTTCTCGGCAACACTCTCTTACCGCTTCAACCACTTCATTGGAACGTCTTGGGCATTGATGGACGGCATGTCGATGATCTCCCACTCTCCCGTGCTCAACAAAATTCGAGACCAAACGACTAATAGCGTTGTCAGACTGTGCTTCTTGGCCATGATAATTTCGACGATATGCACGTTGAGTTAACACAGCTGAACGACTATTTTCAATGTATAGCGTCACTATGTCGGCGCATTGTTTCGGTGTGAAGCGATTCATGGTTAAACTTGTACTGAATTGATGTTTCAAAAACATGTCTACTCAAGTCAATTGGTTGATATATGTCAAAGTTATTCAATGCTTACATACCGACATAACAGATGGCGCACCCTGTATGTATAGGGTCTCCAATTCGTGGTCCGGATTTGACATCCCTGTTTCAATCACAATCGTCAAACCGAACTGTCATCCGAGACTGTATATGTTTAGTTTAAGGTTTGCCATTCTACATTATGGATCGTTTAACAATCGCTGAACGTGTTAAAATTGTGAAAACTTACTACAAAAATAGTGATTCGGCAGTAAGTGCTATAGGCATAACTTTAAAAACATTCGCAGAGACTCTGTTACAGATGTTTTAAGGCCTATTTCATCATTGAAATGCACGCTCTACAGAAAATATGGCTGCCGTCAATGAAAGAGTTAAAGAAGATTCAAATCTATCGATTTCACGGCCAGGACAGCATTTGGACTTGTCTTACCGCACATTATGGTATATTTTGCCCTTATAAAGTTTAACTTATTCTAGAATTGAAGACAGCTCACCATGGAATGCGTAGAACATACGACGATTTGATGCTTGAACATGCGTTTGGATGACCAATTTCCATACAACATTTTCAGCGATGAGGCTAATTTTTCACGCGGTGGATACATTAACAAACAGAATTGTCTCATATGGGGAAGTGAAAATGCACATGTAACTGTCGGAAGACCATTGCATCTACAAACAGTCACTGTATGGCGTGAAATTTGGTTTGGTGGTGTCATTGCTCGATTGGAAGGTTTAACCGTCACCGTCAGTTCTCATCGCTATAGCCAAATGTTAACCGATTTTTTTTCGCCTCAAATCGAAGATATGGATGTAGAAGACATGTGGTTTCAACAATACGGTGCCACATTTCACACAAAATGACTCGTTTTGGACGAGCTATTTCGGGTTTTGTGTGTTTATGCACACAATCCGCAAACTCTTGATGCTTTGAAAATGATTATTCGTCAAGTTATAGCCGAGTTATTGCCCGATATGTGTCGAAAAGTCATCCAAAATTACCTTGTCAGAATCAAGTCCTGCAAGAACTCCCGTGAAAAGCACATGAATGATATTATATTCCATTCATAATGGCAAGATCTAAACAATATATTGAAATAAAAATTTAAACGAAATCTGAATCAGAACTGTGTTTTATTTAAATTTATTTTGGAAACACAAAATGGATGACGCTGTATGTATTTGTAAATTTGTAAATTGTATGCGGATTATTTTATTGATGCTGAGAGATCCGAAGCCGGTACTATGCAAATATGTATAGATTTGTACTGGCAAAACGACGACATTGAACCGGAGTCGGACCTAAGCCAACAAACCTTTTCAACATGCCCGTGTTTATGAACATGCAAAATGGAAGCTGTGGAGCTGGGAGCTCAAAAGACCGATAACTACTGGACAAGAAAAGATACTCGTAAATTCTGTTGCCTGAGGATCCAAAAAGTAACAAAAATGGCAAAATGATTTCTTGACTTTCCAATCGAATGGTGCCCATGCCTTGTACATGTCCTAACCATGTCAGACGACTTATACGCAGTTTTCTGACTAGGTCGATGTTCGTGTTCATCTCCAAAGCCCGTCCAAAGAAACAGAACGGAATATTGTACGAATAGTTTTGCTCTCAAAACGAGCGAGGATATCTTCAGCGTGCTTCAGCGCCATAAAAATCAAGGTCTTATATAGAGTCCCCTTAGTTTTTTAGGACAGGGTCTTACTACTCAATTACTTTCTTAGTCCAAAGAAATAGCGATTGGAAATTACTGAGGTGTTGTTGGTCGAATTGATAACAGAGCCAAGGAAGGCAAAGTCCTTTACTGTAATTATATTGTGTATCCCTTCTTATTGACAGCATACAGGGTGACTTACTCGAACTATAACTTTTTAAAATGCTATAATTTTTTTATTTTTTAATAAATTTTATTGTGCCAAAGGAAAAAATGTTGGAAAATACATCAATTTTCAAATTGTATCAGTAGTTTTCAATATGTCCACCTTTGGCGCGAATAATGGCCTTGAGACGGCCGAAGAAAGCATCGTACGCTGCACGCAAGTGGCTCTGCGGTATTTTGGCCCATTGCCGGCGAAGTGCTTGTTTGAGGTTGTCCAAACTTTGGTATTTTTTAGTGCCAACCTTGGCCTTCAAAATACCCCCGACAGAGAAATCCAACTGATTTGCATCCGGAGAATTTGCAGTCCATTGTGTCGAAGAAATGAAGTGTGAAACATTGTTTTTTAACCAATCTTGGTTGACGCGCGCTTTGTAAGACGGTGTCGAGCCTTGTTGAAATGTCTACTGTCTCCGACCGAAATGATTGTTTGCCCAAGGCTTCAATACTGCCTCTAAGACAGTTTCACGGTATACGATCGCATTAATTTTGACGCCACGCCACGGTCCAAAAATACGAGGGGAGAGCGACCATCGGCGGTCATGGCGGCCCAAACCATCACCATCGGTGCTGCCTGCTTTCTGGTGGCCGTCCGAAGGTGTAAATTTTCGAAGGACCTCTCTGGCAAGTAAGCTCGGTCATTTTGTTTGTTGACATATTGCGACTCATCGGAAAAAACCAAATTTGGCAACTCACCACTTTCGTGCAAGCGTAGCAACTCCTTCGCTCTTTCGACTCTAACTTTTTTCTGTTGCGGTGTAAGATCGTGTGCCTTTTGGAACTTCAATGGCTTGAGCCCAAGCTCATTTCTCAGTGTTTGTTGCATCCGTTCCAACGATATGTTGAGCTCACGAGCCATTTTTCTTCCACTTCGACGCGGATTACGCTCAATTCGAGCCTTCACTTTCCGAACCATTTCTGCCGATGTTGCTGTTTTTTTTATGACACCTCCATGGCGTTTTGCAACGCTGCGCGCTGCCAGTATCACGGTGACGAGCTATGGTTCGAGACACAAATGATTTATTCACGTTGAGGTGCTGGAGGGCTCTAATGATAGCTACTTGTGGTTTTCCAGCTCAATATAGAGCAATCACACTATCACGTTTGAATTCCATCGCGGATAAAAATTTTTCAACACAACTGAGACGGAAATCGTTTAAAAGGCTTGTAAATAATAAAATTATCTGTCAGGGTGTATATGTATGTTATATACCGCTAAAACAATTTTGGTAGTTTCCGTTTCAATACTAGCAAACGCACCGGTGTCAGCTCGCTGAGTTCTCCCTGTTACGAGTATGTCAATATCATCTGCGTACGCTAATGGTTGCACAGAATTTTGAAAGACTGTGCCTCCGGTGTTCGCTTGTTAATTTCACACAATTCTTTCAAGTATGGTGTTAAAGAAGTTTGAAACCTTTTTTTGACATCTTACGTTTCGGTTAAGCCGTTACCGAACTTGACGGAGCAACGAGCGTCCTCAATCGTCATTCTGCATGGACGGATGAGCTTGGCAGGGATGCCAAAACTAGACGTGGCTCTATATAGCTCGTCTATAAATGCTGTCATATGCGGCGTTCAAATCAAAGGAAAAATTTTGGTTATCGATTTGGACTTATTGAGATTTTTCAAGAATCTGCCGGAGTGTGAAGATTTGGTCGATTGTTTGGTCTGAAAGCCCACGGATAGGTGCCAACAGGTTGTTGAGAAAGAGTTTCAGACGTTGACACAATATGGCAGATAACATCTTATACTTCTATAGTTGTTGCAGTTGAGGGGATCTCCTTTTCTGTGGATCGGGCAAATGATGCTGAAATTCCATTTATTAGACACTCTTTCTTCTGACCAAATCTGAGAAATGAGTTAGTGTATGATCTCTACAATGTCATTTCCAGTAGCTATGAATATCTCGACCGATAACCCGTCAGGTTCAACAACTTTGTTGGATTTCAGCTTTGAATATGGAAAAGGTTTTTCCATATTCTCAGCATCGACTGCCACTCTACTACAAGATTTTCTTCTGTATGTCTATAGGTCTCTGTACGGGTCTTGTTGCCTTGATGTGCTCTTTTCAGGTAAAACTTTCATACATAATTCCTACAGTAGAAACTGCGCACTACTCGTGTTCTTGTTTCTTAATCGGGAGAAGCCAATGATCTTCCCGTTTTTTTTTGTTTGCTCATTGATTTAGTTCTATTGGATATCAGATACCGAAACTAACATATAAATACACAATTTTTTTTTGCAAAATTTGATTCTATTCATCAACACTCAACATATTCATCCTTTTAGAGTACTACAATCATTCCAGGGCCGCTCTGACATTTCTATGCCCTTCATATGTGATAGAACGATTTGTCAAACCCTTCACAATGCGTTTCAGTTTCGGCGATCACCTCTTCATTAGAGTCATATTTGTTTCTGGCGAGTATTTCTTGGAGGCTTGCGAACAGGTAATAGGATCCATGTTTCATCCATTCTCACATACCGCATGATAAAATTATTTTTAATTCGCTTAAACAGCGCTCTGAATCACCAACACGTTGTTGTTTTTGGTCCAAACGCGTTAACCACTTCGAACAGAGCTTTCGCATACCCAAGTACTCGTGTAAAATATGATGTACACGGTGTATTGATATCTTTACGATCCAAGATTTTGTGGATTTTTTTTTATGTTTTCCAGCGTAATAACCTCATCTGGGAGCCCAGAGCGTTCAGTATCATTTGCATCTGTACGACCGCGTTTGAATTCAGGAAATCAGCGACAAGTTGTTGCTTTCGACGGAGCAGATTCTTATAACACTTTTCAAGCCGTTCTTGAGTTTTAACAGCATCAAAATGTGAGTCGCAAAACTTCAATATCCCGGTGACTAATGGTCGAAATGTCATCAAATTTAAACACGAATCGTTTGAAAGTTGGTACGAACTATGTACATGGTGCGCCATCTTTTATATCGGTATGTAAACATTGAATAACTTTGACATTTATCAACCGATTGACTCGAGTAGACGTTTTTGAAACGTCCATTTTAACCATTGATCGCTTCACACCGAAACAACGCGTCGAAATATTGAGGCTGTACATTGAAAATAGTCGTTCAGTTGTGTTAACTCAACGTGCATATCGTCGAAAATATCGTGGCCAACGACACCCTCGTCGTTTGGTGTTGAATTTTGTTGAGCGCGGGACAGTGGGAGATCGTCGACATGCAGTTTATCAACGCCCAAGACGTTCCAATGAACTGGTTAAACCGGTAGGAGAGAGTATTTTGGCGTCAGTGGAACAACCTTGCGGCGTATTTTGAAAAATGATTTGCATTTGCTTCCGTATAAAGTGCAATTGACTCAAAGAATATTGCCGACAGATCGTCCACGTTATTTGGAAGCAGCTCATGGAAGGTCGTTTCGAATCCCACCAGATTGACATTCATCAACTGCTTTTGGTTGATGTCCGCCTTTGCTTGCCCTTTCTATGCTTCTTATCGCCTACTCCAACTTTTTTTTGGCTGACATTGTTATAGACTCCATATTTTCTCGTCCGTGATCATATGCTTCAAAAATGGATAGTTTTTTTAGGGTTTGGTGAGTTGATCGCAGACGTCTACGTGAACCTCTGAATGCTTATTTGTTTGTACTAATGTTTTGATTTTATCGTCGTCAATCTCGGAAGGTTTACCGCAGCGATGAGCGCCTTTCAACTGAAAAATCACTATAATTAATCGGGCGAAACCGTTCTGGGACTGGCGTTTTGCGATGACATTTCTGCCGTAAATTTTACGCAACTTATTCCTTGCCTCAGTTGCTGTCTTCTCCTTTTTGAAGTAATAAAGTCAAATAAGTCGAATATGTTCTTAAAGATTCTCCAAATTCGAACCAAAATTGCAAGCCAACTGTTTTTTTTTGTTTTGAAGCTAAGTGTCAACAACAAAACGCGCGCAAACATTCGACATAAGTGTATGTATGTCACGAACAGATACAAATAAACGCGGGTACAGCCATGCATCACAAAAGAACGCAAAGACTTTTTGAACAACAATAAGTCCTGTCCGGCAAATATCTTTAAATGTCAAAGAATAAACACGCAAAAGTTTTTAAATTTCAAAAATACGAGTTTTTAAAGTCATTCGAGTCAAACTGTCACGAATTTGGGGAGTTTAAACTCTTTATCCCTCTTTCCGGGTGCACGAGATGAGACTGCAAAATCTAATTAAATACCCGAAACGTGGTTCGGGGATTTTAAAAGAGATTTAGAGTGAAGTGGTGCACCATACGCCGGATATCCTGTCTGCCAAACTTTTAAACAACAACGACGAAATTCGCGACACAGATATCCGTATCTGCATATGGGGGCTTTCCGCCCATTTGCCGCACCAATATGTGTAGCTTGCTTTAGCATTTTCGCGGGACAAATGCGTCAGACAAATATGAAGATAAAATCAAGAGCATGATGGATAGCAAAAAAGCTACATGTGAGATTGATCGGAAACTAAATGCTTTCGGCAACATTGATTTATGATGTTTCTGATGAAGTACAATATACCATATGTATTATGAGTGATATGTATTCGATATTCGACTAACGTCAGAGCGACGAAATTGTGTTTTAGTTCATTAACGACTTTCATAAAAAATAAAAAAATCTGTTTGAGCGTAGAAAAATGATATTTGGCGTTAATTTGAAACATCTTGCTCTGAGTTCCTGAATAACTTCTTGGAGGTACATTCTGAAGGATACTTAAGGGTGGAAAATGTTCTCACCCTAAACATGACAGAAAGACGCATACCATATCTACAAATATGCCTGCACAATAGTTGCTATTGAGGGCGAGTTGATGAAAAAAAATGGCTGAGAACGATGGTCAATTCAATTAACCACTGTAGAAATAATTAACAACATCAGCTCATTCCGACTGGACTAAGGACTTTGTCATAGTATTTTGGTGGTTTAAAGTAGTATCACAGGTGGCGCAACGTAGGGTCGCATGTTTTTGGTTGTGGTTTCACACATAAATCACAGGCAGGTACTTTGATGAACTCAAGTTTGGTTTTCGAATCAGGTGGTATATTGTGTTGGAGGAGTGTGCGTTTCTACTCGTATCCTTGTTGAGCTGTGGCAAATTTTTCGATTCCTGGCATGGTAAGTTCTATTGCGTCTGCATTTAGTCGCGAAAGTATGTCGGCTCGTCATTGAATGAGCCTTTGCCATATCTAATGCCGTTTGTAAATTGCGATATGAAATCGAGTTGCCGTTCCTGCCTGGGATTACGCTTGGTTTTGGTCGAAGCGCTGTTGAAGTCTTGGGCTTCGATAAAATTTTGAAAATGATCTACGGCCAAGTAGATTGCCAGTAGCTCTCTTTCGAAAGCCGAATATCTTGACTGCGTGGGTTATAATTTCTTTTTAACCAGTGCAACTGGTTCCCAGTTGCCTCCTCTGAGCTGTTCGATGACAGCCCCAACGTGTGTACTGGAAACATCAGTTGTCATGCTTCTGTACTGTGGACGGTTTAGGAGTGTTGCCTTTGCAAGTCCACACTTTGCTTCCGAAAATGCATCTTGGCACACTGGGGGCCACGCGAAATCTTTTGGTTTCGTTTTATTTCTCGTGAGATTGGCTAAATTGTCATAGATATGTATGTGCCAGAATTGGGTATGCACCGAAGGTAGTAGTTTACCATACCAATAAATCGTTGTGCGTTTTTTATGGATTTATGTTCATGTACGTCACCTGCCCCTGGGATGGTCTTATACCATCTTTCGTAATATAAAATTCCAGAGAATGTAATGTCGGGGTGCTGGACATGCATTTCGTTGTTTTTATTCGAACACCATACTCAGACAATCGCTGGAACAGTAATTGGAGATGTTCATGTCCTATTCTGAATTGGTCGCAACCAAAATAACGTCTATGTAGACAAAGATGAAATCGAGACCCATTGTGACGTTGGACCTTTCGACCCGGATTCCGAAGACCAAACAGGGTACGAGCAAATTTGAAAAAGCTGAAGGGTGAAGGAAGTGAAGGAAAACTGTAAAGTCGTGGATGTGCGGCAGTGGGTACCGGTCTGGGGTTGTTATGGCGTGAAGTCTCCAATCATTGGCTTCTCGCTTTGGAGTCATGTGAAGAGCAGCCGCACATTGTGATGGCAATGGCCTACAAATCCCCTTTTGTACCATGTATTCAAACTCTTCTTTTGCGAGTTTGTTTGTTCGCCTGATAGAGGTCGCTTTCTTACAATGCGATGTTCTACTGTATAGTTAACAGGAAAATTGAAATCGGGTGGTTCCATCAATCGAGGAAACTCTTTTAAGATGGTGTTGCATTTGTGTTCAACCGCGAAAAAAACGTGGGGTTGTTACGTTTTGCAGATAGAGCATGACTTTCACTGTTGAGTTATGGGCGAGTCGATAAGATTTGCCTTTTTGACATCGATTACTAAACCTGTGTCTCTTAAAAAATCTGCACCGATTATTGGTTTAGTAACCGCTTCTATTAAAAACGTGTGGTTGAAAACTTGTCGAAACCCGCGACTAATTCTGACGTACTGTGTACCAAAAATACTAATTGCGGAACCATTGCCTGCATACACTGATTGATCAGGCTTGGCGTTTGCTGTTTTGAAAAGTGGCGAAGTGCTGTTATTTGCCGCCATAGGGACTTAGTTTGGGTGTTGATACTTAATACCGCATGGCCTAGAACATTTTCGTGCTGTTATTAAGCCAACAGGATTTAGTAACACTGTCAAGAGTGTTGTTTCTTGAGCGAGATCTGTTGAATTTTTGGTATTTAAGGGACTGAGGATTACTTTGACTGCGAGAGCGGTGTTTGTTAGGGCTCGAGTTCGAAAGCATTGCCTTGATTTCATGTATCTACGTTTGCCGATTTTCATTGATACCTGTGAGCTCAGCTACTGTTTTATTTGAACGGGATGAGATGAGAATGGAAAACAATTTTGTTGTTGATAGACTTTGAGTATATCATCTGCTATTTCAAGGAGTTCTTCCACTCGGCTTGATTGAGACTTGAACAAGTGTGGTTTGGCTGACGACGCTTCCAGAGTGTTAAAATTAGACTTTCTGTGGCAATCATTGATTGTAAGCTAATGGTTGCAATTATCGATAAAATTCGGAGTTCTCACTTGGTGACAACAGTGGAAAAGTGATTGGATCTTATTTTTTTGTGGACGCCGAAGGCATCACCTTAACAGTAACTGGTGAACGCTACATACAGATGTACAATTGGGTCTCACGCATTGTTATTTTCAGGAAGATTGAGCAACCACTCACGTAGCTGGGGCAACGATGAAGATTTTGAATCACAAATTTCCAAGCCGTGTGATCTGCCATTTTGGCAGAATTGGCCGCCCAGATCGCCAGATCTAACGCCGCCACACTTCTTCCTTTTGGGCTTTTTGAAATCTCGCGTTTAACGCAGCAAACCATGAACCTTACAAAGTCTTGAAAGCCGCCATTGCATAAGAAATCACCAATTTGGAGCCAGGTGTTTAGCGAAAAACGATTCAAAATGCCGTAAAACGAGCACAATTGTACATCAACTCATTTGGTCGATATCATTTTTTCAACTTAACGTCATCAATTTGTTACCTTCAATTAAACTTTTCGTGAAAAGAGAGCCCAATATTTTTTCTTTTATAGCAAAATGGCAAAATGGCAGCCAACTCACATTATGACATTACTTTTGATCCACTTTTTAGACGGAAAACGCAGCTATTCGCTTAAAGCCACTACACAGTGGGCAAATAAACTAATTTGCCACGCTAATATTTTTAGCACACTAGGAGTCCTTCCACAGAACATCGACTACACTATGCCCCCCCAACATTGGTTTGACAAAGACTTTCATCTAAGCATTACCACTAGATCTTTCTGGGAGCAGGATGCTTTCATTGACGATAACAATCCATTTCTACATAGATTGATCCAAGACTGATAGCGGGCTTGGTGGCGGTGTCTACTATCAAATCACTGAACCCAGTTTCACAAAATTCTAAAACCGCCCAAGACTGCCGATCATCCACTTTCAGCAGTTTCACATCCACCATAGTTGAGTGCCGGCCCCAGAGATATTCCAGGGCTACAATTCCCGTTGGAACCACTCTATCTATCCTACCTGAAAACTGTATCATTTAAACTAGAACTAAAGCTGGATACTATTAGAACAACCAGCCTTAGATATACTGATGGGTCAGCATATGCGACTAAATATGGGTGGCCGTGGCTCGAGTGGTAGTGGACTGTCTTGCAAATCGGAAGGTTCGGTGTTCGAATCTCAACCGCACCCGAAAGACATTCATTTTTATTTTTTCAGTTAACAAAAATCATGTAAGATGAGTAGTTGACTAGAAATTAACAACAAGCCAACTTGTCTCCCCATTAAATGTTGGATACCTCCCATGGAGCGAAATAACCACTTCTATTTCTCTATTCTCTATCCCATTTTCCAAAAAAACTTAACACATGCTGGGGGATTATCAGTGTATTCATATACCTGCCCAAAACTGGATCGGAATTGCTCTAAGAGTTTGATCTTTCTAGATAGGAAACATCTTAGCGCTACCATATCGCCTTCTGCAGAAGCTGCATGGTCGAGTAGGACGAAGAGACAATCCTCCACCTACTCTATATATGGTATGACCAGCTCTCTCCCAAAATGACAATGACTGAAGCGATCGGAACAATATAGACGTTATCTATGCTTCGTCAGAGCAGAGTAGGAGGATCACAGATCCATCACAATGGGCCAATATGCCTAAGTGATTTACGTTTTTTTTTCCAACAGCCACTGTTGCCTAACCTACTCACACACACTGTTAAAAGCGTTTCGTGTTACGTGCTGCAACAGACGTAATCCGCCGTCTTCGTGGAGTCCACTAGCAATAGTTTTGCTTATTTCCTATTCAGGTTGAAGTGGGTTTCGTCAAGTTTTTACGTAAATTAAAGTCATTTACCTCGAGTACTTGCGCCAACTGAATCTTGCAATTTTAAGGCTTTCCGTAGAATTTCACCAACGTTAATTTTTGGGAATTCCAAGACAGCAGCTCTTTTCCGCACTGTTTCTTGGATTTTAACATACGCTTCGTTCACACTCACGAATGTTTTCGGTGGTCCTTGATGTTTTGCTGGCTAAGGGGTATTCAGAGCAGAAAAAGTTTCGCGAAACATTTGCGCCCACGAATAAATTAAAGTTACACTTGGCCCGTCGCTGACTCGCTGAATATTGTATCTTGTCGGCCCGCACTCACGTAGAAATCGAAAATTTTAGAAAACGCCTCGATAGCGAACGTACAATACTCTTCCAATCCGCAAACTGTCACTTGTCAAAAAATGTTTAACCAATCCATGGGACTTTTGCTGCAAATTGGAGTTCGTTTAAGAAATGTATTTTGTTTCCAATGATACATTTTTCAAAACCGTTGCTGTCATGAGACCGGTCTCTTACGAAGACGCACTCGAGTGCTAGTAATATGTTAAATTAAATAGAAGGTCATCAAAATCATGACATTGGCGATAAACTCCAACGTAGACCAGCCATTCAAATCAGCATGATTGACAGCCAGTCGTCTTACTGCTCACTGATCATTGATTGAAAACCCTTTGAGTTGAAGCACCTTCCCTTCCGCTCTACATGTGCCAGCTTTCTTAGTTGCTGGCCTCGATTTTTGACTATGTTCTTATCACTATACAGCTGTCGGTTGATAAGGGTAATCTAGATGTCTCGTGTTTTCACTCGTTCATGGTTGAACTTCTTCATGGCATTTTGTTGGTTTGTTGGTGTTAAGGATATCTACGAGTAATCATCAACTAACATATGATCAATATATGGATTGATCCGGAGATTTCAAATTGTTTTGTGCTGGCGTATATGGATAACCTTCCTTATTAAGCTTTGCATGAAAGTTATGATTGAGGCATTGTTTAGCTTGGATTGGAAAATGTAGGCGCGAAGTATTATGATGTAACACTGCTGCAGAAGACGTCATCATTCTTTTGCCTGGATGGCGGTTTGATTTGTTTGACATGTCACAGTCACCCCGGACTGTAGTTCAATCCAAAGTAGAGTCAGCGTAAGCTTTTCGGTTGCATGTTCCATGTGCTGGTTAAAATATCTTTATCATTGTACGTCAGCAGGTGCTGTCTGCTACCATATCTGAGGCTTTCCGTTGTTATACAACGTAAAAGATTGAGAGTACTTTGCTTTGGGAATGCAATTGTTGACTTTAGATCCAATGTGATAATCTTATGGTTGATTAGCTTCGATTGTGTGGTATCTTTCTCCGTAAATAAGATCACACATAGATTAATCATACGTCTGCTCTTTTTGATTGATACACGTACTACGGCCTACCAGGTCTGTGGTAGGTATGGGGATGTTACTTCAAGCCTGTAATTTTTTTTTCGCAGTGCACATTGAAGGAAGGATCGTCGCTATTGGTCGTGACTTACCCATTTGGTGTGGTCTGGAAAAAGAGACAGCTAAGAAGTATTCTCCGCACATTATTCTTTTGTTTTCAAAAAGGAAGAAAAGCTGCGCAAACACTTGAAAAGATATCAGCCTTTCAAGAAGACAACTCTGTCGGGACTGAACTGTTCCGAAGTGGTTCCATCGTTTTGGTCATGGGGATTTCATATCCTCTAATTTGCCAAATTCAACAACGTTGAATAGAAAAGTTCATAGGTTAGAGAGGTGACCCAGATTTATCAATTCCAAAAGATAGTCTTCACTAAAAAATTCATTATGCTCTGTATTTGGAGGGATTAGAAAGGAATCGTATGCAGTGATTTCTTTCGGACTCATACTGGTCTCAATTGGACATACTAAAGGCTGCAATAAACCAAAGCCGTGGGGTGACACCACCACATGTACCTGTGGCAATAGTCACATCTATCTCTCCCTATAGGCATCTGGAACGTAGGGACATTGGTATATCGTCTCTTTCATAAACCGATGAAGGGAATTGGTATGTTCTTCGTATGTACTTTTCCTGACTCAAGATTACTGTGAACGTCATGATTCAACCGATGAAGCCTATGACTTTAGAGGAGACTATAGCCTATGGTACGAACATGATTTATATCACCTATAAGATGCGCATTCATATGAATCAAATGCAAGTGGTCCTTGTAAAAGACTATATTCCTGAAATGAGATCCAGCATCAGCCTCACAAACACGCACGTTTTAGAGCGATCTCCATAGCATTTCGTAGAATATCTGGGCACTGATATTGTCTTTTAGCTGCGAAGTAGTTGTTGGTTTATTTATGTGCACTTTTGTTTGAAATTGTTACTACCAAATCCGGAGAAAGCGGAGACTACATACTCGTATGTAAATCCTGAGTTTTTTGGAACTATTCGATCGCCACACGCCAAAGGTTCCGTAATAGTACCTTTGTTGGGTGAGTGCTGTGCGCAAGACCTCCATCTTGTTGAGTTTACATTTCAGGACTGCATTCAGTATTTGCGTCAATTTTCAATGAAGAACTATCCAATGACTTTTAATAAGGTGTCACCACAGCAGTCAGGACAGTTGCCGGTTGCAGTTAAAGTTCGGGTTTTCAGTGTCCCATTTACGGGTGGGTGGGTGACCACATGGGAACTCAGTACTCCGCGTGCTGTTGACAAAACGCGCCACATGGGCATAGTACCCTGGCGTTAAATCCCGGACCCTACAAATTAATTTGTATCGTTCCCTTGATATAATAAATAATAAATAGAAATGAGCTTCGTCACTCAAAAGATAAATAAAATCATTTTTTTGCCTTACCGTTTCTTTGTTGATAATCTCCTGGCCCTAACTTTTGCCCAAATTGGATTTTATACAGACACATCTTTGTAGCGACCTGAGCGACACACTGAGTTGACCGAAGCACCTTTATGTCAATATTTCCGGACAACATTCGCTGCAGTTCGAGCAATGCGAGGTCTTCAAGCTCAAGAAAGTTCAACAGCCCCAGAGATGAAATCAGGCCACCACTGCTTGAATCATGTTCATAGAGGGCGGAAATCGTATATAAAAATTGCGGTGTTAAACAATTATTTGCAAGATAAAATTTTTTGGGTTTGGTTTTCTCTATCACCCTTTGTATTTATCATAATAAAGGGTGACCAGATAGCAATGATAGTTTTTCCATTTGTTATGTTTCAGCAGCTGTCAAATTTACCAATGACATACAGCTGTCAAAATATTCAGCAAGGTTTGCCATTTCATCATGCATCGTTTTACGCTTACCGAACGTTAGGAAGAGCGAAATTCCGGCTCAGTTGTAAATACGAGTACGCAACGTGAATTTCGTCGTAAGGTCAGTCGTCATCATGGCCTCAGTGTACAATTTGTCGCACCGTGGAAATGTTTGAGTGCGAGTGCACTCCTTTGGATCTTCGGCCACCGAGATTGGTGCGAAATGAAGACAACAAGGCGCCGTAGCGGCTAGTATCGAAGAAGACCCATAAATGTCCATTCGGCGCCGATTAGTTGAATTGGGCATCGAAAGAGAGTCAATCCGGCTTATTTTGCGGTTGAATTTGGGCCTACATTCGTATAACATTGTGCTGACGCAAGAATTGAAGCCAGACGATCATAGACAACGCCGTGAGTTCGATAATTGTGCGCTGGAAATGTTGGCCGGAAATCCGGATTTTGGCAAAAAAATCATCTTCTATTGGAGCGAACACAATCCACAAGTGTTCGGCCAAGCATCAATGCACCCACAAAGATTGGCTGTTTGGTGCGGTTTATGCCATGTCGCCATCATCGCACCTTATTTCTTTCGAAAGGAGACATCGTTACCGTCAATGGTCAATGGTCAGAGCTCGACAATCGATATAACGAGCGCTACATGCCATACAAGTGACGCAACGCTCGAAGTTGCGAAGAGAAATTTGGCCACTGGGTCATGAGTGCAATTTGACAGCACTCGATTCTCTGGGGCTACATCAAATCCGTAGTCTACGCTAACAAGCCAACCACTTTGGACGAGCTCGAGGCCAACATTCGACACGCTATTGCTGGAATAACGCCGCACATATTGGACCGAGCCATCAACAATTGTACCGACCGCTTGAAAAACTGCCAGCGAAGCCGAAGCGGCATTTGAATGATGTGCTATTCCACACATAATGACATAAACGTAGCTCCCTAATAAAGCAGGATAAATTTTATATCTCACGCTGTTATTGTTTTATTTAAATTATTTTTCCTATCGTTCTTATCTAGTCACCCTATATAATATGTAGATCTCTCCTATTTGTTTTATAAGTAAAGGGTATTTTGTAAAGACCTATAGGATTATGTTTTAAACACGACTTCATGCATATGGTCTCCTCCAATTGGGCCACTCTTTCCAACATTAGGGATTTCATCCGACCAATAACACGTTGAATATTGGCTTCCAAGTCCTGAATAGTTTACAGCTTGTCAGCATGTAGCAAATACCGTAGTGCATAGTGTCATCCTGTTGGAACTACGTATCGTTCGGGTCAATGTGGTCTATATTTTCGGAGAAATAATCGCTGTCTGGTAATGTTGGTCTTATTTCTGAAAAAATTAAGAACCGATGATGCCAAAGTGAAAATCACGTTAAAGCTGTGTGGGTGTGATTGAATCTCATAACTTCCATCTGGAAATGGCAATTTCTCTGGTTCACTGACCCATTGACCCAAAAGTGAGCAGTCGCTAAACACGATTTTTCAATAAACACAAGGGTCGACTTCAAGTCCTTAACAGTACTAT
Source organism: Volucella zonaria (assembly GCA_963966105.1). Classification (NCBI taxonomy): domain Eukaryota; kingdom Metazoa; phylum Arthropoda; class Insecta; order Diptera; family Syrphidae; genus Volucella; species Volucella zonaria. Next base: position 312,476,729 of record OZ014530.1, on the reverse strand, counting down.
CTGGGAACTCCCGCCGCAAGTCTTGGTGTGGTGGCTTTAGTTAACTGGATCTCAAATACGAGTATATGGGTGTAGGCCGAGATTTTTTCGCAAAATTTTCAAAACTCTTTTGACTATTGAGGATCTTCGACCACACTTTCACTCGCACTCACGGCTACATTTTCTTCTGCACGCGTTATGCATAGTGTAGTGATATGAAACTTATCCACAACCTGACAAATAGTGAGCGCAGTTAGTTGCTTATGAGGTTTGAAAGTTGTCTCTATTGAAGATCTAACATATTAGCAAAAAAAACCCTTTACCCGAAATTAGTATTTAATCAGTTAGTGATCTTTATCTCGTACCCTGTTCAACAAAAATCTGTTGTGCAGGCAAGACAAGAATATGGTATTTGCCTCTGGCTCTAGTTACAATGAAATGCAGAAGCACTTCGCTCTTCAAAGTGAAAGAAACACCATCTCATGCATATTTGTCGACAGGAACTTCTGAAGACAATCACCATAGGGTTGCCATTTACCAAAATAAATAAATTGCATAAGTTACAATTTCTATTTATTTTTATTTATTGAATCAAACAGTGTAAGACGTTACATAATAATATAATAAAAGCAAACTAATCCGAAGAAACACGGCTGTAACAATATCCTCTGTTGCTATTTCGGCGAAAACGTCTACCTCCCACATCTTTGACTCAAATTTTAGTTCAACATATTTGATGCAATCAAGTCAATTTTCACTCTGCGCTTTCTCAAGCGCTTCTGTTAATAGCAGCTTAACGTCTTTCATATTGAAAGGTTTATTTTGAGCTGCTATAAATCCTTTTATTTGAGTTCATATCAACTCTATGGGATTAAGGTCGAAGTGGTTAAGGCGACAATCGTAGTACTTTGTGTCTTGCCATCTGAGCCAGTTCATCTACCACATGTACCTCGAGTTATCTTTGTGAGGCTTGACAACATCCAACAACTCAGCTTTCACTATGTCTCCGAAAGTTATATTATTTTTAATTAAAAACTATTGTAGGATGATGACTTTACTCATTCACAAGTATCGATGAATGAAAACCAAAACGGCTTCTTTCATTAGATGACCGTGTCATAAATTTTTTATTACAACTACCTCTATAACGTCATAAAAGTGTTCTCGTTAATGGGACTTTATTGTTCTATAACTACCTGTAACTTATGTAAAATTTAGCCTTTTAGGTGTCAGATACAACTACTACTTTTATTAGTCTCAGGCCAAGGTGCTAGTAATTTTGTTTAGTTTAGTTTTAAACATCTACTTCTCTTGTATCTTAAGTGTATCGTAAGCCAATCATATTTACCTATTCTAAAAATATTAAACATTGCACACATTTACATAAAAACGGCTTTCCAATGTTTTCCTGTTTGCTGTTAATAGGTATATGTACATATGGATGTATAATGATTTCTATATCACGTATTTTCACATCTATATATAAAAAATTGAACCAAATAAACGTGTATACATTCATATTGTACATACAGTGGCCACAAAATAAATAGCTCAGGCATGTGTTTAAGTATTATTTAATTAAAAATTTTTTTTACGACTCAGTGATTCCAGAGCGCTTTAAATTTTAAAAGCTACTTACACGAATAACATACATATAAAATAAGATAAAAAAAAGTAGTAAAACCCGCTACTTAATAAAAAATATGAGAAAAATTTACACTTAAATCTGAATTCTTTGCGACAAAATAAATAGCACACTTCATTAATATTAGAAAAAAAAACATAAAAAAAGTCGTTACAATAACTACTATTATATATAGTAGACGTAATTTAACATAAAATAGAATTGTCAATATTTTGGGGGATAACCCTTATTTTTATAACAGCAGCACATCATCGACTCATTGATGGTATGAGAGCTTGACAATGCTGGCTGAACTTCCGCCCACAGTTAGCTTAGGTTAGGTAAAAGTGGTTGTTAGAAAGACCAACCCAACTAAGCTTATTGGCCCATTGTGATGCCACGTGGATCTGTGATCCTCCTACTCATGGAACCAATTTGAGCTTATGATGAAGCGTAGGAGACTGTTAAAGTCTATATTCCTTAGATCGCTTAAGTCATTGTGAAGAAAGCTCCTGGGTGAAGTTGTCTTCTTTGGAAGAGAGCTGGACAGAGTAGGTGGAAGATTGTCTCTTCCTCCTCCTCTCCCATGCAGTTTCTACAGAAATCGTTTGTAAAGACGCCCAGCCTTCTTTCATGCTTGCCTAAAAAGCAGTGTCCAGTGATGACAACTATGATGGCGCTGAGATGTTTCCTATTCAAAAAGATCAAACTCTTAGAGCGGCTCGACATGTTGGTATACCTGTGTTACCATTTTCCGAAATAATATGTACATAGAGTGGTTCCAATTTTGGGGAGTTTATCAGCCCTACAATTCCCTAGAATGTCTCTGTGGCCCGACACCCAACAAAGTTGAAGGCTGAACTGCTCTGCCATCTCCATAAGAGATGATCGGCATTCAAGGCCGGTTTTCGAATTTAATGAGACTGACTCCAGGGACTTCATAGCTGCCTGACTATCCGAAAAGATGCGGATACCCTTTGCAACTATCACGTTTTTCTTCAGCCAGGACAGAGCTTCTTTAATCGCCAAAATTTCCGCCTGGAACACGCTATAGTGATTTGGAAGACGGAAAGAGAGCCTTAGATGGACTAGTCTGTATCCATCTATGTACAATAGAAATGGATTGACTTGTCCTCCGTGAAAGCATCTTCCTTCCAGAAAGACTTAGAGGGGAAGCTTGCATGGAAGTCTTTGTCAAACCAAAGTTCAGGTGTAATCGATGTTCCCTGTGAGGATTCCTAATTTATTATGAATATTAGCGTGGCCAAATAAATTATTTGTTCACTGTGTAGTCGCTTTAAGGCTAATAGCTGCAGTCGCAGCTACTTGCCTGATGTAGATATCGGGGTGTGTCAAATGAAAGAGAATGTCTACTGCCGCGTAGGAAGTAGAGCATAGGGCTGCGCTTATGCATAGACATGCTGTTCTTTGGATTTTGCTTAAATTGCTGCAGTTGACTACATTGTCTAAGGCCGTCCATCACACAACAAACCCGTAGGTGAGTATCGGTCTTATGACCCAGATGTATAGCCAGTGGGTTATGTGAGGTTGAAAGCGCCATTTGTTCCCAGTTTAGTTTCCCGTTAAATATTTTGCTGTATCGGAAAAGACTAAACTGATACCGATTATTGAGGGTCTATGATTGGAATTCTGTATTTCCTTGAAAAGAGAACAGGATTAGTTTTATGGGGGTGTACTCCAAATCCACTGCGATCTGCCCAACTGGTTAATCTGTTAAGATTTAACTGAAGGAGTTATTTGATGGTATTAAGATGCTTGCTTGAGACGGCTATAGCAACGTCATCCGCACCGGAAATCACCCTGCTACCACCTGCTTCCAGGTATATGAACAGTTCATTAACCACTAAGTTCCAGGGAATGGGTCAAACGACACCGCCTTGCGGCGTTGCTCTGCTGACACATCTTTTAGCAGAAGCCCCATCCAGGTTGGAGTTGATTATCCTGCTATTTAGCATAAGACTGATCAGCTCCCCAAGTAAGTCGTCTATCTGTAGATTTGACAGCGCCGTCGGGATTGCGGATGTGTTGACGTTGTTAAAGGCACCTTCTATGCACAGGAAGGCGACCATTGTGTACTCTCTATATTGTAGGGATCGTTCGATCTGGTTAGTAAGTGAATGGATAGTCGTTACCACCGAGCCGTTGACAAAAGCCCTGAATCAATTTTAGCTCGTATATGGATATCAATCAGTCGTTCTTCCGCCCAAAGTTGGTCCAAATTTGAAGCTGCAGATCTGTTAATTGTGTTGTCAACGTCGTTCCCCAAGTTCTCAATCGGGTTGTTATCAGGAGATTGTGCTGGCCAACTTAAGACGTCAATTTTTTAATCCAATAACTATTGCTTGACCGACCGATATATTTTGGATCATTATCGCACATAAAATCTACTTCAGCGGCAATTTGTTTTCATATAGAAGCATTGTATTGTTTAGAATCTTCTTGTATTTATTTTGGTCCATAATACCCTTTATACTATAAGTAGGTTCCATACCGAATCAAGAAAAATAACCTCAAACAACGACGCTGCGTCCGCGGTGTTTTACGGTCTGGTGGGTGTATTTAGGGTTATACTCCTGGTTAATTCCGGAGAGCACCTAAAGTTTCCCATCCCATAGATCCAAAGCGATTAAACTTCGACTCATAAGTCCACAGTCCACGAATTTGGGTCTTTGTGAAGATGCCCCCTTGAAAACTGCGAATGGCGTTTTCGATTCCAACTCGAAACCAGTGGTTTTTGTCCCAGAAATCGACCCTTAGCTGTGCCTATAGAAACGTTAACGTTAAATTGCTGTTCAATTTCTGGCTTTATTTCGAGTGCGGTTATAAAAGAATCCACTTTCCTCAGAAATGGCGGCAACGCGATCGGTCTGTTCTGTGGTTTTTCGCTTCCGACTTATTTTGGACAGATCCTGCTTCATTGGAGGAAGGTTAATCATCTTCCTTAAACACTCCAATATTCTTGATATTTCTGAGACGCGTTGACAAAAGTTTTGTGTTGAATGTTTACCACGTCGCACATTAAAAACGTTGTTTAGTTGTCAATATAACTAACAGAATAGCTTATACTAGATGGAGTGAAAAGTGACCTCATTGACCGCCAGAATGCGATGCTACTACAAAAGGTTATACCACAAAGATTACTACTGAGCGCACACGCCATATTTTGGGCAATATTCTGCATATGAAAAAGTTATCCTGCCGCTGGGTGCCGCGAATGCTCACTCCTGACCAAAAACACGAACGCGAGAGCACTACGAAAGTGCACTTGGACTTGCTGATGCGGAATCGGGCGGACTTTTGGCGTCGATTGGTAACATGGATCCACTATTACACACCAGAGAACAGAATGAGTGCCCGGTAATGAACTGAAGCCGACACGAGTGCTCCGAAGCGGCCGAGGGAGGCTCGATGGGTCGGAAAGGTTATGGCGTCGGTTTTCTGGTATTGTCATGGCATACTCTTCGTGGACTACCTCGAAAAATGAAAAACCATCAACAGCGAGTATTACTGTGCATTATTGGAGCGATTGAAGGCCAAAATCGCAGCAAAACGGCCTCACATGAAGCGAAAAAAAAATTTGTTTTTGCAAGACAATGCGACGACATCGCAACAACGGCTAAAATCAATTACTTACGGCTCCAATTGCTGTCGCATCCATTTCGTCCGATTTGGGTCCCACGGACTATTATCTCTTCCCAAACCTCAAAAGATGACTCATCAATAAAAAATTCAGCTCACGGGGTGAAATCATCGACGCCACGGAGGAGTATTTTGCAGTCCTTCCGGAAAATTACTTTTCGGACCGGATCAAGAAGTTGGAAAATCGCTGGAATAAGTGTATCAAACTAAAAGGGGGCTATATTGAATAAAATAAAAAAACATTTAAAAAAAAAAAAAATTAATTCCCAAGGAGGTCACTTTTCACTCCATCTAGGATTACTAATTATTCAGCAAAATAAAACAAAAATTCTTAAAATACAATAAAAACCAGCAAATATGAAAGGTGTACCAGTTAAATTGTTTGTGCCTTTGTGCTAACGTGCTTTTGCAAAATGACTTTTATTTATTTATGACAAATTATTTTGAGACAGAAAATAAACTATTAGTAAACAGGGATGGCAAACAATATGCAACTTAACAAAACAATAACAGAAAAACTTGATTGTCATGTGATTAACACTTTTCATAAAACTGTGCTATTTATTTTGTAGCCACTGTGTAATGCAACACCTACCGCTCTTTTCGATTAGTTCAAGCTTGCAAAAGCTGTGAAAGTGAAAAAACAATATCGCTTTGTTAAAATGGATACTGGTAACTCTGGTCTTGTTAGAAAATCCAGAGGATGTCAACGGCGGATGCACATGTAATTGATCATTCTATCTCCAACTTCTAGGCAGACTGATTGCAGTGGGGTTATATCGGATTGTTGGAGAAGTTACAACAACAATTTCAATGTAAATCAGTGGCACCTCACTGGCAATTTGTAGTATTTTCAGCTGGCACTAAAAAACCTGTGGCACCGTGTTCAAAAAAAGATCTCCCATAAGGCATGTACTGCAGAGTTTTGTCGAACAGGATATACGAGTAGTTTCCCTTTATAGTGCGGCTGGCTTGTATCAAGAGTAGAAAACGCTATGTGCTGCAATACGAGTATGTGAAGCAAATACATGTAACAGAAAACGGTGTTATCTAATTTTATCTGTCCTCTACATCCGTTTCAGATGACATGAACTAATCCATTAACTGGCAAAATATGGAGAACAATTTTTTGACTAAGTTATCAAAATTCAGTCACTAGCGTCTGCTTTAAGCATTCTATGTAAACAACATTAGAATAAAAAAAACAAAAGTTGAGTATACTATAGGAGAGCATGAAGTACCTTAGGGCTTAAGACCGACAGTAAAGGCAGGAAAATTTTTAAGTACCAGCTAGTCAGAAAACTTTAATTTTTCGACTCGGGGATCTGCATAAATTGCGATGACCTACATATATAGTATATGTATTTTAAGGAGTACATCACTTTATCGATTTGTCAGATTTGGGTATAGAAAAATGGGGAATATGTTCTTGAAGCGGTGGCACCCAGCAAGATTCAGTGTTTTAGGTAGAGTTGTTGCACAGTGCGGGTTATACTGTGGTATACCAAAGCCACTTTTGAATTATAGTCCCTCTGGATATCTGTATTATGAAAATTTGAAGAAGGAATTATAAAAAGTCCTGAAATAATGGGTTCTTTCTGAAAAGTGTGCCACAAGACAGCAGTGATAATAAGAACAAGGGATTAACTTCCACATAGACAGTTGAAGCCGGACAACCATAGACAACGCCATGAGTTCTCTAATTGGGCGCTGTAAATGTTGGCCGGAAATCCGGATTTTGGCCAAAAAATCATCTTCTCGGACGAGGCCCATTTTTCGCTCAGCCAAGCATCAATGCATCCACAAAGATTGACTATTTGATGCGGTTTATAGCATGGCGGCATCATCGGACCTTATTTCTTTCGAAATGAGGAAGGAGACGCCGTTACCGTCAATTGTCTCAGGTATAGAGCGATATTAACCGCCATTCTGTGGTCAGAGCTCGACAACATCATTATATCCGAACTGTGGTTCCAACAAGATGGAACAACCATACAAGCGACGCAACGCTCGAAGTTGTGAAGGAGAAATATGGCGACTGGACTATCTTACGGCGAGCGTTCATAAATTGGCCGTCGTGATCATGCGATTTGACACCACTCGACTATTTTCTCTTAGGCTACGTTAAGTCCGTAGTCTACAGTAACAAGTCAACCACTTTGAACAAGCTCGAGGCTAACATTCGACACGCTATTGCAGGAAAAACGCAGCAAATATTAGACCGAGTCATCAAAAATTGAACCGACCGCTTGAAGCACTGCCACTGAAGCCGAGGCGGCTATTTGAATGAATCAATTGGGAAAAACTATCTTTATTCCTCTACGTAGTCTCCTTTTAGTTCAGTACAGTTTTCCCAGCGATGTTCAATAGCTTGAATATCCTGTTTATAGTGAGAATGGTCGAGGTCCTTAAAACAGCCATCAACCGCAGACTTCACCTCTTTACTGCTGGCAAACCTTTTATCACCGAGAATTTTTTCAAGTTCGGAAATAGAAAATAATCAGAGGGGACTAAATCTGGCGAATAGGGTGCATGAGGAAGGAATCCGAACTTTAACTCATTGATTTTGGCCATCGCGATGACGGATGAGTGAACTGGTGCATTGTTTTCATGAAACAAAACTTTTTTGTTCGCCAAATGCGGCCGTTTTTTCCTGATTTCATCTTTCAAACGCTGCAATAAGTTCGCATAATACACGCCGTTGATTGTTGACGCCATGACCCTTGCCTGCAGATGAACTGTCTTCACCTTTTTTGAAGCCGATTATGCCCCCTTGAGTCCATTGTTTTAAATGTTCCTTGTTTTTGTTCCATTGTGTGTAATCGCGGCAACCATTTTGCGCACAGTTTTCTCATGTACAATTTTTCAGTCAACATGCAATGTACGGCCCTTGTTGAAATGCCTACCAAATCTGCACTTTCAATCGATGGTCATCCAATACCATTTTGTGGATGTTTTTCAACATTTCTGCTGAACTCACCTTATTTGATCGACCACTGCGATGTTCGTCTTGACAACTCGTATGGCCTTGCAACTCTGCCACTCAATATTTTATTGTTGTAAACGAAGGAGCAGACTCCCTCAGACTAGAATCCAGTTTTGTTTTGATGTTGGTTGGATTGAGGCCTTTCAAATGAAAGTATTGCATCACATATCGATGAGCAATTTTTTCCATATTTAAAGATTCATTCAGAGTGTTTACTATTGATGGCTGCCGAACGTCAAACTTCAGATTTAACCTTTATTAGGTTGGCAATTTCTACAATAGTAATTCTTTTTAAACAACAACCGTCATTTATACGTCTGGTCGGTACCCTCGTACCTGGTCACCCTTTAGTCCATGCGTCACCAGTTTTTGGGACTACATTATCTTAATTGTGCACGACTTTAAGTGCTGAGTCAACTACGTACGATTACACGAAGATTTAGAAGTACACCCTGAATGACTCGAACTGCAACCAACTTCAGACTGCTATAATTTCTAAACCGTTCATGACAGTGAGCTCAAATTTTGACACATGACAGATAATTTTATTATTTACAAGCCTTTTAAACGATTTGCGTCTCAGTTGTGCTGAAAAATTTTTATACGTGATGGAATTCAAACGTGATAGTGTGATTGCTTTATATTTGGCTGGAAAACCACAAGTAGCTATCGTTAGAGCAATCCAGCACCTCAACGTGAATAAATCATTTGTGTCTCGAACCATAGCTCGTTACCGTGGTACTGGCAGCGTTGCAAAACGCCATGGAGGCGGTCATAAAAAAACAGCAATATTGGCAGAAATGGTTCGGAAAGTTAAGGCTCGAATTGAGCGAAATTCGCGTCGAAATGGAAGAAAAATGGCTCGTGAGCTCAACATATCGTTGGAACGGATGCAACACACACTGAGAAATGAGGTTGGGCTCAAGCCAGTGAAGTTCCAAAAAGCACACGATCGTACACCGCTACAGAAAAAAGTTAGAGTCGAAAGAGTGAAGGAGTTGCTACGCTTGCACGAAAGTGGTGAGTTGCCGAATTTGGTTTTTTCCGATGAGTCGCAATATGTCAACAAACAAAATGACCGAGTCCTTCGAAAATTTACACCTTCGGACGGCCACCAGAAAGCAGGCAGCATCGATGGTAATGGTTTGGGCTGCCATAACCGCCGATGGTCGCTCTCCGCTCGTATTTTTGGACCGTGGCGTCAAAATTAATGCGATCGTGTACCGTGAAACTGTCTTAGAGGCAATATTTCAATCAATTCGGTTGGAGACCGTGGACATTTCAACAAGGCTCGGCACCGTCGCACAAAGTGCGCGTCTACCAAGATTTTTAAAAAAACAATGTTCCACACTTCATTTCTTAGACACAATGGATTGCAAATTCTCCGGATGCAAATCCGTTGGATTTCTCTGTCTGAGGTATTTTGAAGGCGAAGGTTGGCACAAAAAAATCCCAAAGTTTGGACCACCTCAAACAAGCACTTCGCCGGGAATGGGCCAAAATACCGCAGAGCCACTTGCGTGCAGCGTGCGATGCTTTTTTGGCCGTCTCAAGGCCATTATTCGCGCCAAAGGTTGACATATTGAAAACTACTGATACAATTTGAAAATTGATGTATTTTCCAACATTCTTTGCTTTGGTACAATAAAATTTATCAAAAAATAAAAAAATTATAATATTTTAAAAAGTTGGAGTTCGAGTAAGTCACCCTGTAGAAAAATCATTTTCTGAGTTATCAAGGCTGAGTGCCATAAGATGGATAACTTTTACCTAATCCGGTACGGCGCGTATCTCAAATCAGATGGCCGTTTGGCTGTTCAAGCTTCTGTCAAAGAAACTCGTAGGACGCAGTAGTTGCATTGCCATTGCGTTCAATCTCATTACAACAAAAAGTGTGATCACAAATGGAATGCCAGAAAACCTTGAATGGGAACCACGGGCAATCCAATGATAAAAAAGAGACTACCTAACATTCGGGCCAATTGATGGGAGCTGGAATTATAAAAGAAAGAAATTCTATGTCTTCTCAGACTACAAGGTATGTAGCCAACTCCTGTTAGATATAAATTGTGCAAGGTTGTTGTGTGAGATAATGACGAAGACTACTACTTCAGTAGAATTCGTTGCTGAAAACTATCATACAAATATTGTAACAACTGCAGGGCTGTGGCTTAAAGGTAGAGTCATCTCGTTTTCGTTCTGCAAGTTTTGGTTATAATAACTTTCGTGACACAACGAAAATTATTAAATACCTGACATGCAATTGAGTTTAGTCCTTGACTTAAAGGTTTCACTCTATTTCACATTGTTTCTTGCAGTTTTTAATTTGTATCTTAAGATAGAAAGCACGTGTCTATCAAAGAGCAATTCTTTCGACTTAAACTAAAACGTCAAATCATTTCGCCATTTATTATTATTTTTATTTTTATTTTTTTTTAATTAAGGTCAATCCACAAGTAAGAGGTTTAAAAATAGAAATTCCTCTCGTGCTCAGCTGAAGTAAGAGCTAATTTTATTTTGATTTATTTTTTATTTGTTCGTTGTTCACCCTTAACGGCTGCTGCCACCGCCAAACCACCTGTTGCCAGGGGACAAAGTAAGTACACGCGAAAGACGTTTTGGCGGCAAGTTTTGTGCGATGTTCTCTATATTTCTTTAAGTTCAGTTGCTGTTGACTACGGATATGTACTCGTACATTCGAATTGTTGTCAAGTTTTATTTTTATCCTCCTTTTTACCTGATGCAATCTGTCTTCAAGTATGCGTAAGTTTCTCACATTAAAAGTAAAAAGCGAAAGTGTGATCAGATATAATATGATTATACTCGTACTTTTACTAAAAAAAAAAACAATAAATATGTGATTTTCGAACAGTGAAGCTTAAAAAGTACGTATACGCCAGAGGGACTTGATTTAAAAATTTTAAACTTACTTTTATTTTGTGAATGGAAATTGCTTATACATCAAATATGTATATAAGATATAAAAAAATAAAATTGATTTTCTTTTCTTTTTGGTTTTGCAAAAGGTTGCTATTAATAGAATAATATTGCTATGCGTGAAGCTCTGATAGAGCGTACAATTTGAGGGGGATGTTCAAAATAAAATCCAAATTTATATATTCTAATCATGGACATGAATCATACATACAGTGTATGAAAAAACTAAAGTAACTCTTACATGGGAACAAGATTCTGCGGTAAAACTGATTAAATTTCAATATAATTTATTATGTTATTCTTTGCAAAGCAAGTAAATATATTCGAAAACAAAATAAAAGAAACAAAATTAATTATTCGTGAGCAGAAAAAAACAGAAAAAATAAAAATACTGTAACCATGTCGATTTTATGCTGTCCAAAACAAAAGCAACTGCGCAGTAAATTTTCACATTTAATAATAATCATCGCGACGAAACCTTTGTTTTTGATTATTTCACTAAACCTTCTTGACATACTCTCGATCAGATTGGAAGTTATAGATCTTCGGACGTCTTTTTCAATCCTGGACTTAAATATAAAGCTCGTCCCTATTCCTGCACATCTTGCGAACTATTCACCGATTTACAATCTCCCATAGATCTTCTATCGAGTTGAGATCGGATTACTGGGCTGACCATTCCATAACATTGGTTTTCTGATTTCAAGACCACTATTGAACTATTTTTGAAGCATACTTCGGATCATTATCCTTCTGAAATATCTATTCCAGTATAGTGTTTTCAAATATACTTTTATAAATAGGTCGGTCCATAATTCCATCTATTTTATGTTTCCGATCAATTTCATGTCTAGAGAAACATCCTCAAGCCATAATTTTATCTCCTCCATGCTTCACAATGCCCTTTAAATATCGAGGATTGCTTGGATTCGTCGGAAAATAGTACCATATTCCACTTCGACACTATGTGGAAATATTTGCAAATTTCAGTCTTGTTCTTTTGTTTTGGGCTGAAATAAATGGTATTTTTGCGATCCTGAATGATGAAAGACCACCATCAACAGCTGCCCGACGAAGTGTCTTGGCGCTAACTTTTGTACTAAGGTCGTTTTGTAATTCCCTTGATGACATAAAGGGATGAGGTCACTCTTGGCCTGCCACCTCGGCTTATCACCGATTTCGGGATCGAATACTTTTTGGATAATTCAGATTGTGAAATATCACTTTTACAGTGTGTTTGGTAAAAGCGTGTGGCTTGTACAAATTAACCAGTTAGTCGCAGACGATAAAAATGTTTGATTTCCGTTAGAATTATTCCTCCTGTAATCTGCAGTAAAATTTTACTTCAGTTGCATCTCGTTTTGGAAAGTTACAAGACGTACATATTCCGTAATGAGTGCTGTATATAAGGTTCGGTTTAAAGCCGTGTTTCTTGTTGCTCATCCACGGGGACCAAAATTATCCTTTACAGCTGGAACAAATTATCTCAGAAAATCAGAGAGTTTTGTGAGGAAGTGGGTGAAACGTTCGTTAACATGGAAACGTTGACGATTTTCCAGAACGGGGAAAAACACAAACTATTTCAAAAGCCGTTAAAGACAATGATTTTAATTACAAAGCCGTTGCGATCAAGCCTTTTCAGTGGGCTTGCCTTTACAACGATTTGGATCAGTCTAAAATTATTTCCACTGACGAAGCTTGATTTATTTGTTTATTTTAAGCAATCCCTTGAGACGTGAGTGGACTGCTCACAGTGAAACAGTGGAACATCTGGCAAAAGTGCATGTTTATGGCTGTTTCTGTGCGGCGGTTTTCGGAAAATTGTTGACCATTACCTAGTATCTCGATGCTCAAAGAATGATCCAACTGTGCAAGAAAGAATTGATGGGATCCCCTGAAAAGCTATTCGGACGTGGATAGGCCCCTACAAGAGGACAACGATCGTAGTCGTATCTGTCAGGATTTCAAAGAGAGAGATGACATCAATGTGTTGAATTGGCCATCTAAGACTCCAGATGGCAATCCGATTGAAAATGTCTGGAGACTTATGAAGCAAAGGATTAAAGGAAAAAAAAAAGAATTTGGTGACAATTACCGCAGGACTATGTAAAAAACTTGGCTCCAAGTTGTCGACAAAGATATGAGGCGATAATTGGGAATGGAGCAGACTGAACAACATATTAAGGGAAATATTAAAAGCTTTAAAATAAATAATTTTGTTTCCCAAAGTCAAGCGGTTGTTATCTTTTAAACCACACGCTTTTGTCAAACACTGTACATTAGGGTGTCCCTTATATGGGCTAAAAAAAAAATCTAAATTTTTTCACGCATACCCCTTATTTTTTTTCTTAATGCCAATACTAACTTCGATGCAAAATATTTTCCTCCTGGGATGATGTTAACACGTGCCGGCTAGACGGCAAAGTCAACATTGAAAATCTGTATGAAAAATTTAGAAACATTTTTTTTTCCATGCAAATATTTAATTTCAATTACAACTTTTTATTAAATAACTATATCAAACACTTAAATAGGAATAATAAGTAGCAAAAATAAATTATAGCGGATACTTTCTCTTCAAAACTTCTTTCTTGCAATCAGGATATAACTTCCTGTGCTCTTTCACATAAAGAAGAAGGAATTGTTTTTGCTCTTCTTCAGCTGTCAAAACCCCGTGAAAATCCTGCATTAGCTTGACAGCTCTTTCGGCTGTATCGTTCACTACTTTAAGAGAAAGAACCGTTCTTTTGGCTTCTAAATAGAAAACATTGTTATCCCACGAAGATGGACTTTCTTGAAGAAATGTTTCATTTATTTTCAACCGAGAAAATAAATTTTTACTCTTGGCCGACACAAAATCATCCAACGTTTTATCTAAATCAAATAAAAGAACAATTTCAGTCATTAATAAATAGAAAACAATTATAAATAGTCAAATTAGCTAACCCTGCATTAAATTGCACATTGTTTCTTTCGATGGGACATACGAGTATCTTTTAAGAGAATGGAATTGACTTTCCTTATTAAAGTTAGCCACCATTTTCGTTTTTGTGTCTAAGTCCACAGTGTCATCAAATAAAGATAAAACTACAGTCTCTTCGGTCAAGTAATATAGATGCTGACACAATTTTTGAAAGGCTGCTTTCGAAATCGACTCGTCTACTTTTTCATAATTTTTAATTTTTTTCAGAAAGCATAAGTCTTGAAAGGGTGCTTTTACTGCCGAACTGCACTGCAACCATAGATTAACATAAGCCATCACAATAAAGACACAGACCTCTTTCAATCCACCACTATCTTTTTGTGTCAATTTAAGTTCCGAGCGTAGCAAAAATATTTTTATCGCATAAATTACTCTTGCCATCCATCTAGCTTGATGCATTGCACTTGGGGGCCTGATTTTTAGTTGCTTGTCGATCTCCTCCTAAGAATATTATTGAAAGTTCAGTAATTCGCGGTAGTCATTTCTAACAATTGGTTTTCGTAGCTCCTCAAAGTAAAAACTTAGAATTTCGGTAATTTCGTGGTCATTAAAATTCTCTTTAACACCGGTTTGAAAATTGTTAGTGTCAATATTTTTCCATTCATCTCGAAACAGGCAACAATTTTCCATCCCAGTGAACAGTAACGACCTCCGGAACATTATTTTGAAAATCAGTTTTAATGTTTTCTGCCCTTTCTTTTCTGATACGTGTCCGCACGCGTTGAATCGAAGATTTATTGATTGGAAAATCCTCAAAGTTAAGCCCTAGAGCCTCCACTGTAGCCTGAAGTATATAAATAGAGTCTCTTATGCTCAACTGACATCTGTCTAAGGATGAGACTAATTTTGGAGTAACAACGTTCTTTCTTCCTCGTTTTGAGCTTGCCTCAGATGACGGTTTAGGAGCAGTTGGAAGAACTGCGCTGCTTTCGTCGGAGCTTGCATATATGCCGTGCTCTTCAGGACTTAAATCCTCCAACGTCGCTGAAGAAGTAAATGGTATTGCCGATGACATGTTCTTATTACGTTTTTGTTCTTCTTCTAATCGTCTTTGGCTTACCCCATCTTCCTTTTCAGATTCTTTTTTATCAACTCCCGCTAAGCAGCCCGGTCATCCTGGCTCTCTCTGACGCTGTAAAAAACTCTGTCCTCTTCTACTTTAATTTTTTGAAGAGCATCAGCATGGGCTATGTCAAATATGTTATCCAAATCGTCCTGGAAGTCTGCCTCTCGTCGTTTATACACCTCCTGGGTTTTCGTTGAATTTTTTTGCAACTCTCTCCAAGCTTGATACAAATTTATAAGCGTCTTCACAGAGTTGGGTAGTGATTTGGTGGGGATTCTTGTCTTTTCCCAAAAAATAGTACACTCGCGAATAACAAGATTTGCACTTTCGCTGACTGTCAATTTAACCTCCCGCATATTAAAAAAGAAAACTGCAAGAACTTGTTGACTTGAAGGTAATTTAGCACCCTTTATTTGCTGAATTACATCTCCCACTAAGTAAATCCTCTTTGTATTGCTTCTTAATTACAGTGACATCTTTAACCGATTAAAAAATACGTGTTTACCGCGTGAAAACTAAAAATGCAACAAAAATTTGCTTAGGCACGTGCTACTATTTCAGTGTAACATGTTCTGACATGTTTCGATCCAAGTCGGCACGGGTTAAAATGCTCCAAATGACCTAATAAGAACACATGCGTTCAAAAAAAAAAGTCGAAAAATAAGAGACACCCTACTGTACATATATTCGCTAATAATTTTTTTCTTTAATCTCATTGGAGTATTTATTTCTGGCCACGTTAGATAAAATTTAGGGACCAAGATCTTTAGATCTTGCTGCAGCAGACTAATACACGCGAATGAGTCAATTATATTTTTTTTTTTAATGTCGACAATTCAGATATGAGTAGTTTGGTCAAAGTAACGATTTTCTAGAACGGGGAACTTTAAGGAAAAATACGGAGCAAATTGAGTTGTTTTTGTTTTGACCAGCTGAAAAGTAAAGTGAATTCAATTGGATGTCTGTATTTTTTTTTTAATGCCGTAAAATTGCTCCAATACTCCAAGCTATTGGCAACATTTTTTTTTTAACTTTGGACTAAATTTATATGACATGTATCGCAAAACACGGACTTGCAATTTTAGTTGCCTTAGTTTTGGCCAACACTGTATGTACTCGTATATTAGAGTGGGCAGCTCATGTATGAGGTTTCTTTTACCTCATTTTTTTTTGTAATAGCCATATAAAAGTGACCAACCTCTAATAATAAAAACGTAATCAACAAAACGTTTTAAGTAGTCTTCTCCTCAAGTTAAAATTTCCTCATTTTTTCCATCTTTTTGGAGTCAAAAGGAAAAGCACTATGTACATATTTATATTTAGTAAAAAAACAAACAATTTTTAAATAAGAAAATCTATTTTAGCCGGGTATTTGAAAAACATTCGAATAACTTTAAAATCTTTCTTGCTTTTAAACTTTGGCATTCGTTTTCGAGAAAGAACTTTGCTTTTAATCAAATCCTCTTGATATTTTGCCACAAAGCTGTAAGGACGCCTCTGTGATTGTATCTACTGCCCTCTGTACAGCTCCATCATTACCTCCTGACTCCACTAAAGGTTGACGAGTTTCATTTGAAACATTGCTTAGTGTTGGTGGCTGCGAATATGTTTTCCTCCAGTCAATTAAGTCTATACTAGATGGAGTGAAAAGTGACCTTCTTGGGAATTAAAAAAAATTTTTTTTTTTAAATGTTTTTTTATATTATTCACTATAGTCCCCTTTTAGTTTGATCCACTTATTCCAGCGATTTTCCAACTTCTTGATCCCGTCCGAAAAGTAATTTTCCGGAAGGTCTGCAAAATACTCCTCCATGGCGTCGATGATTTCCTCGCGTGAGCTGAATTTTTTATTGATGAGCCATCTTTTGAAGTTAGTTAAGAGATAATATTCCGAGGGATCCAAATCCAGTTACCAATCGACACCAAAAGTCCGCTCGATTCCGCATCAGCAAGTCCAAACACTCTTTCGAAGTGCTCTTGCGTTCGTGTTTTTGGTCAGGAGTGAACATGCGCGGCACCCAGCGGCAGGATAACTTTTTCATATGCAGAATACTGCCCAAAATATGGCGTGTGCGCTCAGTAGTAATCTTTGTGGTATCTGCTAGCTCGCGTACCTTCACTTTCCGGTCAGCCAGCACCATTTCATGTATTTTTTTGACATTGTCCTCTGTAACCGCATTGGAGGGCCTGGCGCTGCGGACTTGATCGGCAGTGGAGTTGCGGCCACCACGAAACTCTCGAAACCAATGTTTGACGGTGTAATCTGATGGAGCATTAGCCCCATAATATTTATCCAACTTTTCTTTTGTTTGCTTCGCCGTTTTGCCTCTCAAAAAATAATGTTTTATGAGAGAACGAAAATCGTTTTTGTTCATACTCAGCATGATGCCAAACACGTCAACAACAATCAGCTGTCAAAACAAAACTAAAGACAGTATTGCACTGAAATTTGTCATGTCTGCCTAAATATGAACGGACTTCAATTCACCATAACCTTTTTTGCAGTAGCAGCGCATTCTGGCAGTTAAGGAGGTTACTTTTCACTCCACCTAGTATGGAACACAATATCCGACAAATGGCCACCTTTTGACTGATGGCACACGTTGATCCTTATGGTGAAATTTTCGATGGCTTGATCAATGGCGCGTCAAATCTCATCTTTTAGTTCAGGAATTGTTCTTGGGTTATTGGCATACTCGTTTCCTTTCAAAAACCCCAAAGACAGGACCCGAAGATCTTCAAGGGCAGTATAAACCCTATTGGTTTGGAGCACCCCTGACACTAGGAATGATCAGCTATTGAGTCACAATCATGTTAAAGCAAACCTACCCTCATATTACGAATAACATCAAAAAGATGCTCTCTTCATCAATAAGGTGCTCGTATGAAGGATTTTTTTTTAATGAAAATATAATGCACAAACACCAGTTTTTTTTTTTTAATTTTTTGTGTCCAAGTAGGCAGAGAATACTTTACTATAATTAAAGGTTAGATATTTTTATTGAAATTTTCATTTTTATTATTTTGTATTTATTATTTACAAGTATTGTGCTCACTTTAATTATAATTTTCACATTCAGACTTGAATGGAAATACGAGTATGGATTTGTTCATTTTATTATGAAACCATATCCGATGAATCAGAGATAATTATTTTTAATATACATTCAATTAATGGTGCTTAAAAGTAATTAAAAGGTCGTTCAAATTATTATTTATAAATTCTGAATATCGCCTGAAATTCAATTAAAGGCAACATATTTTCCGTTGAAATATTAAAAACAAAGTTGATTTAATAATAATAATATTTACAAACTTATTGAATACAAACAAATGATTTATTTAAGCAAAGAAAACAATTTACTAAAACAAATAAACATATCTTTAATTAGTTAACCAAAAAAAAAAAAAAAAAAAAAAAAAAAAAAAAAAAAAAAAAAAAAAAAAAAAAAAAAAAAAAAAAAACTATTTATACTGTGAAATTCAATTAATAATGAGTCCAACCGCCAGACTTGATTATAAGTTCGAAAATCCAACTTGGCATCGAATTAACCAGGTTTTTGAACTCCTGAGCTGGAATTAGAGCCCATTCCGTTGTAACGGCCTTGCGTAAATCCTCCACCGAAGCAAATTTGGGCCCGTCAGCATAAACACGACGAGACAGATTTGCCCACATGCTTTTTTTCGGGTTTAAGCCCGGTGAATTTCTTTGTCTGAAAACCACTCACGACTGGGCCGCGATACATTAACGGCAGCATTATCTTGCTGGAAAATTGTATTTAAATCCGGCTGATGGTCCAAAAAGCCTACCAAAACATCTTCCAACAGAGTAATATAACTTTCTGATTTCATTCGGCCAGAAATTTTGCATATTGGAGTCCTGCAATGCTAAAAGCAGCCCAGACCATCAAACATCCACCTCTAAAGTTTCGCTTAGTGGAGAAGCTCTCAGGACTTTTTATATCATGCCAAAATAACTAAAACCGTCTGGCCCATCAAGGTTAAACTTTTTTTCGTCTGAAAAGATCACGCTTTTCTACTGTTTAGACCATGTCATGTGTTCTTTGGCAAAGTGTAGTCGGGCAACGTTATGTGCATCTGTAAGAGCTGGTTTTGACTTCATTTTTTTCCAAATTACTGCCAGCTAAAATTTGTTGTACACGCCGTTTAGATATCGGCAACTTTAAATTTGAAATAATTTTAGAAGCAGTAGCATTTTTTTGCAACCCAGCTCGGATAATGGCCGATTTCTGCCTTGGTGAAATGTTTTCATTGTTTTTATTTCTCCGGTTCGAGTTGTAATTGCTTCCTAATTTATCGATTTTGGCGATTTCCTCATCCGACTTGCGACCAACAATTATCAATATCCAAAAGTTCTAAATGTAAAAAAAAATATTTTCAATTGTAATCACCAAAAAAAACTCAGAGTTTTTCAGCATAAACACGACTGCTTTTAATTGAATTTCGCACGATCATTACTGACAAAACAACAGATGTTGAAATTCTCTGAGTGGGAGTAATGGTACTTTCAAAACATACGTAGAAGAATGGATACAAAGCAAAAACAAAAGGAAAAAATGGGACATAAATGTTCGTTTACACTACGAACCCATTTTCTGTACAAAGTACATCCGCCTTTCATTAAATTTCGCTGAGTGTACAAGGGCTGTATGATAAGTACCCGTGTTTACCGACTGATAGCACCACTGATGCAAAATGTCTATGCCATCATATAGCGCCATTTTTTCAACGATGACTGTCAAAATTTCAGAGAGATGTATCGAGTAGTTTTGTTTCGACAGCTGTTGAAGTCATCAAGCTGATATGATCACTGACACTATTCTCTTTGTAATGAGATCCTTTATCCCTCATCGGATGAATAGTATCAGACTAAAAGAAAAGGCATGTTACGACTCGAGCTGTAAAGAGGTTGTCAGGGTTAGAGAAGTGTTCTTTCGGTCCTTCAAGACTAATCTGACAGAGGAAAACCGAAAAAAGTTGAAACGAACCAGGAATGACTGCAACGTCTTTCTCAAGCGTGTGAATTTTCAATACAACCAAAAGTTGAGGCAAAAAATACTACAACGTCATTTGTCAAAAACAATAGAAATTCTGCCTCATCCTCCATCCCAACGCCCATTTACAATGACATTCGCACTCGTATAGTAGCAAGAGTACTTAAAGATCTCAACATGCATAAATCCGCTGGTCCAGATGGTTCTTCTGAAGAGGTGTTCTTCCACGCTGGCAAAACCACTGTGTAAGCTTTTTCATCAATTCTACTCTTTAGGACTCTTTCCGAGCAGATGGAAAACATCATTTGTCCAGCCCGTCCCTAAAAAAGGCGAATCTTCTTCTCTCTCCTCCTACAGACCCATTGCACTTACGTCCCTTCTTTCCAAGGTTATAGAAACGCTGATAAACCGTCAACTCATGAAATATCTCGAAACACGAAAACTTCTCAATGACCGGCAATATGGTTTTCGTAGCAACAGGTCCACTGGTGATTTGAAAAGTGGAACTAAAGGAACCATCAATCTGGCGAAAGCAAGATAGTTGCACTTGATATTTCTAGGGCATTTGACAGAGTTTGTCATCAGGCTCTTTTGTCGAAAATGCGTGCTTTTGAGAGCGATGACTCTCTTCTTCAATGGATTAGAAATTACCTTTCGGAACGTTTAATTCAAGTTGTCTTGGATGGTTTCAAGTCTGAAATTCACAAAATAAATGCTGATGTGCCCCAGGGCTCCGTTCTGTCTCCGACACTCTTTTTAATTTTTATCAATGATCTCTTGTCTGCCACTTCTAATCCAATATATTCCTTTGCTGACGGCAGTACTCTCTGCTTTTCATATTCGTTCCCGGACTCACATCCCTGCTCTTCGGCTGTAGAACGGGAACGGCAGTGTATTTTAAGCTCATTAAATTCTGATATCAACAGCATAACCAATTGGGGAACTATCAACAGAGTGGAATTCAATGCTTCCAAAACACAACTGTCTGCTGTCGTTAAAGCGAAATTTAAACACCCAGCCATTATCCATGAATAGCACTTGCATCGTCGAAACCGAAAAACTTTCCATTCTCGGTATGTGTCTCAGTGACAACTTACTCGTATGTTGGAAAGACCACATTTTCAGTGTCGTCAAAAATGCTGCGAACTGTCTAGGTTTCCTCAAGCCATGTAAGAAATATTTTACCCCTTTTGATCTGTTGACGAAACATGGATCCATAACTACACGCCAGAAATGAAAGAACAGTCGAAACTGCTCCAAAGTGGCCTATTTTGCGGAGTTCGACAAATCATATGTTTTAAATGGCTTGAAAATGTTAGAATATAACGGGACTAAATGTGTCGAGCTGAAAGGAGACTATATTGAGAAATAAATAAAAAAAATTGTTTTTTAATGCGTTTTCTTGCCTAACACTTATCATACAGCCCTCGTATATGTTATGAATGGACATGTTAAAGAATTTAGCGAATATAAGCTATGGGACTTCTCCTATCCTTTATCATTTTGAAAGGTTAGTTCACTCATTAGCAATGTTCTAAAGTATTTATTGTACAAATATCCAAATATATTTGGATAATCTGCAAATACTTTCAGCACTTTCAGATTAATGCTTACTTCATTATTATCTTTAAAAAATAGACCGAAAATAGCAAGAAATGTTTTTTGCGGAAAGTTCAAAACACTCGGTGAACTGATTAAACAATTTAAAAGTCCAAAGCAGCTGGATTAACAAGACTCGGAAAATTATCTAGCTTTACAGCAAATCTAGTGCGAAAACCCATTTTGCAGGTACATGTGTGAATACTAGTAATCAAGGAAGCTCTGAAAGGAAAAAGGGTTTACTTAAGCGTATTTCTTGATGTCTTGCCACTAAGTCTCTGAAAATAGTTCTGATGGGCAACGGAGATTTGAAGTCAAAATTACAACAGGTTTTTGTTTTTCGTACACACACGGAATATACACCTTCGTTTTAGATACGATCATGAGAAATCGGAATTCAAAGAGATTCTAATTGGCATACCACAAAGAAGCATTCTTGGCCCTCTTCTATATTTTCTATATACCCTTCTTTTAGAGGGATTTCTTCTTCACGTTGTATCTATGATACATTTGCTTTTACTCGTAAGATGAGATTTTTGGACGATCTTCGTCGAACATATGTACAGGCAAAATCAACTTTAATGTGGAGACTTCCACGTATGCGCGTACTTATTTATTCACGATTTGTTACACCTGTTAACATTCTTAGCATTCTCATTTCAGTCACTGTTATTTTTCCTTTTTGCTTCTCACACATCGTCCAATGCATATGTAAAAGCTGGACGTACGTCTGTCATGTATAACAAAAGTTTAAACAGCGTTTTTCTGTCACAAAATACAGCGGAGTAAGCCAGCGCTATTAAACCTACATCACGCTAACTCTATGCACGATATCGTCATTGCAGTTAGCATCGTCGTTAGTAGTTACCGACAAATCGCACTTTGACCCAATGACTTCTTCTTAATCAGCTGCTGAGAAATTTAGATAATCTTCGTTGCTAGCTTGGTACTGGCATACATACCGAACCCCTGACGAACAGTAAGAGGAGCCTTTATACCGAAAATGGGAAAAGACTACTTCACATTCGCCAAGAGCTTCAAACTTATCAGTTCGACGTCCTTTATGTTGAAGAGCATGGACAGAATGGTCAAGCTTCATGTACTCGTACCGTCACCTTTGTTACAACATGCCGAATGCTGAAGTTTCTGCGGGACTACGCTTCAAAATCTGGTGGGCAGAATTGAAGATGGACCTGACAAGATGGAGTAACACTGGGCATTTCCATCGATATGTAATTTTTGACGGCATTTGTAACTCATCCAGACAACACGGGTAGACGAATCAGTAGTTTTACAAATAAGGGCAATGCTGGTGAAAAGAATTTTGATTACGGATGCTGACTGCAGCCAATATGTGATAGCCTCTCTGAATTAAAGGTGCCAAGTAGCCAAGTAGCAAGCCCTTTAAGGTGCTGACGGCTTCGTGACAGTGTAAATCAGATTTCAGTAAGACATGGTTCTTGTCACCGAGGAGGCTTCTTCGAACAATCATATTCTATTCGCCGATCGTGTGGTGCAACAAGCTTATCTGTCTTATCGAAATGCTGATGGTGTAATGATACCAGAACTTCTTTTTCTGCAAAAATACGAAATCAACTTTCCTTGTGTACAGGATGGCTCCAAACTCGATCTATTGTAGGTTGCGGCGCTGGTGTCTTTCTGAAGGACGACAACGTAACATTTCACCACTCAACGGGGATATGGGCAACCCCGATGGCAATGAACTACATACATTGTGATAAATCGTTGGAAGGACCGAAGAAATCTGCGTCGGACTGTCTTAATCGGCTTACGGTCTGTTCGAGAATGCAAGGCTTCTCTGAAGATGAAACGATAAAGTCGTTAAGACTTGTCTGGGTTCCTATTTACGAGTAGTACTATCAAATGTTTCGATACACGAAATTAACACATTCATTCTCAAGAACCAATGTGTTCTTCACGAGAGGGTATTAAAAAATAAGAACTGCTCTTGGTTGCTATATTTCTGAGGGTTTTATTTCCTATACAATCGAGAGAAAATATTACAGTAATTTACTTACACTTTTGAACCTCCCCTCGCAGTGAACATGAGCAGTCACTAGTCAGCCAATGACGAATACAAAAATGACGACATGGTAAGGTAGAAAAAAAAATGGCTTCTATCGCAATCGCCACCAGGGTGCGGTTGCTTCGATTAAGTGTGACACTTGGTAGGAGCGCGTTCAGCGGCGTTTACAAAAAAAGAGGAGAATTCAAAACAACTTGAATGCATCCACTCCAATTTGATGGATGGCTAAAGAAGCCATCATTTATACAAAGTACCCGCGAAAAAAGTTTTTGACGTCAGTTGTTTGCAATCTTGGAATGGGGCTCGCTCGCAAATCGAGTTGTAAAGGCAAAATCTTTCGGATGATGTGGCTAATGAAAATCAAATTGAAGACTTTGTGTATCGTACCGTGAAGTTATTGGAGGATTCTGGGGGAATAGTCGACCTTATAAAATCCGTCCGTCCGCGCACTGTGCTAACCCCACAAGTCGTGGAGAATCGAATTCGTTGAAATCCGCTGCGGAAACAGGAATCATGGTCGGAACATGGATATCAGCAAGGACAGCATGTCGCGCATCTTAAAGCGTGATTTGGTACTCAGCGCGTACAAGAGACACACCGGTCACTTATAGTAGTCACAGAAACGTTGACACAGAAACGTGAGACCGCGAAGAGTGGTCACAGACGAATTATTTTTACTGACGTGAAAATGGTCACCTTGGAAGAATCGTTCAATAAACAGAATGATAGAGTGTATGCTCTGTCATCACGACATCCATCTGAACTCGTTCCGATCTCATATTCTGAGATGGTTTAGTGGGGTCTCGCTTACGATGTGGTCACCGAGCTCTATTTTTGAGAGAAGAGTGTCAAAACCTCGACGAAATTGTAACAAACGGACGTTTTAGAGAACGCCGTGGGCTCTTCAACAGAACACTATTTACAAATAAACGCTAGACCTTTCAACAAGACTCCGCTCCAACTCATAATGAAAAAACGATTGGCCATCTCAATCCATTAGACAAACAAAGCTCCATTCTGGAGACTGTGGCTTGCACAACTCGGCATTCAAGTACTGAATCTTTGAAGCGCGCTCTTGTCCAAGAAGTGAACATTTTTCCAGTTCATGAGGTGCGTACTGCAATCGACGAGTGGCCGGACTGACTGCCATTGCTGAAAGGCCTATGGGGGCCATTGCGAATAAGTTATTCTACAATTTGTAGCCATTGAGTGACCCAATAAATAGTAAAAAAAAGGCAGATTTGAAGACTTTTAGGACCGGACCATTGGTGTCCATCTGCTCTACATGCCCCAGCCACCTCAGTCGTTGGACCTTCAATCTTCTGGCTAAGTCGATGTCGCTCTACAGCCCATACAGTTCGTCCGTGTATCTCTTCCTCCACTCACCGTCTATTCAGACGGGACAGAAAACCACCCGAAGAATGTTCCTCTTAAAGTAGCCAAGAACACCCTCACCATTTTTGATAAAGTCCATTCCTCTGCGCCATAGAGCAGGACTTGGATTATTACGATCTTATATAGAGTCACTTTTGTTGTTCGAGAGAGGGCTTTGCTATTCAATTGCCTCTTAGTCCAAAGAAGCAGCGATTAGCAAAAGTTGTTCTATGTTTGATCCAAGCGCTAGTGTTGTTGTCGGGATTGATAGCGGAGCCTAGTCCTTAACTACCTCAAAGTTATATGAGGGTGACGTTCTGTCCGAGACGTCGATGTTGGGTGTCCTTTTTGTTGACAGCATATACTTGGTCTTGCCCTCATTGACTGTTAAACTCATCTTCACCGCTTATGCCTCAATAGTCGCGAAAGCGCCACTGACATCACGCTGCTTTCTTCCGATTATGTCAAAATCATCGGCGTGTGTGAGTAATTGAAACGACTTTTGAAAGATTGTGCCCCTTTCGTTGGCGCATGAGTTTTGCACTATTTCTTCAAGAATGATGTTAAAGATATCGCATAACACCGCATCTTATCTTAATCCTTTTTTGACATCAAAGATATCGGTGAATTCTTTACCGACCTTGATGGAGCAGCATGTATTCTCGATCGTCATCGTTCACAAATTGACGAGTTTGGGAGATGTGTAAAACTAGACATTGCTCTGTATAGCTCGTCTCTATAGATACTGTAATACGCCGCCTTAAAATCGGTGAGTAGGTAATGTGTATTGATTTGGAGCTGATTTTTTCTAAGATCTGCTGTAGTGTGAATATTTTGTCGACGGTGGACTTTCCTGGCCTAAAACACACTGATATGGAGCAATCAGTTTGTTGACGAAGGGCTTCAGGCGTTCACGCAGTACGAAGACTGATGCCTCTGTAGTTGGTGCAGTTCAGAGGGTCTCCTTTCCTGAGGGTTGGACAAATAATGCTGAGGTTCTATTTATCAGACATACTTTCGTCCGACCATATTTTACAGATTAGTTGGTATATGCCTGCCGCGTTGAAGAGCTTGACAGACTATTCCAGCAGTTTTGTTGGACTTAAGTTTAGATATGGCTATCTTCACTTCATCCAGGTCGGGTGGATGGAATTGTTGGTCTACACTCTACATCGTCCAGGTTGAAGGGCTTATTTTGTCTGAGATCGTCATGGTTCATCATCGCCGTTATACAGTCCACAAAAATGCTCTTTCCAAATTCTCGGCATCGACTGCGACTCTACTACTATGTTCCCAGTTAGTCTCTATAGGCTTCGGTTCGGGGTTTGTGTTCGTGGCATGTTTTTTTCTAACCCTTTGGTAAAACTTCCGAATCTCAATCCTAGACTAGCATCTCTCAATTTCCTCGACCGTGCGCTTCTCATGCTCCTTCTTTTCCCCCCTGAGAAGCCGGTGTTCGTCTCTATTCTTCTGCTCGTAGAACTCGTGAGCAGCTCTGACCCCGGGTGAACAACGACCAGTACCCAGTTGACGCCTATTTCTACAGCACCCTTTCAATACCCTTCTACTTTTTATTCAGGAAATAGCGGGTAGGACCCTTTCTTGAGAGAGCTGTACATTGTATCTTGTACTTTAGAAGAAGTTACGGATGATAAGGCCTATCTGGCTGAATTTGAGTCTAATTTGCATCCTCTATAGGCAGTTCTGTCATATTGTTATTAATGATAAATTATTTATGCGACAGATGGAGAAAATAAATTAATCTGCCTTCAGAGTTTGCATTCCACACTTCATGCTGCCAAGTTAAACCATATTTTGTTCCAATCTCAACATATTCTCGGGCAGTACATTTTGTTGACGTAGCAACATTCCCGATAAGATCACCAAACGGGGACTTGAGTTTAATTAACTTGACGACAGACTTCATTATATGGTACGTCTCAATTTAATCGTTATCACAACTCATCTTATCTATGAAATTTATTTTTCCTTCGTCTTATTATTTTCATTGCTTCAAAAAAGCAATATGTTTCTCTGGAACAAAGTTTATCAACCCCCTTTGGCAGGAAACCCTAGCTAAGTGCACGACTTGATACGGCTTCTGGGGTTAATTTGATTCTAAATCACTATTACGCCCGGAACGTTTGATTTTCCCTCCGAGTATCTGTACGAATCACCAGATTTGACATTGAAATATCTACGAGTGTGATACGTCTGGTCGTTAATTTGTTAAATTGCCACCCCCCCAGTATGGGCTACCCTAGGCATGACTAATAGTTCAAGACCATGTGGCCGAAATGCCTCAAACTCATAGCAAATTCAAAATTCCACAGTGGAATTGCATCATAAAGATAAGCTCTGTGGGAGAAGCGATTTTTTTTTTTTTGAGTATCGCGCGCGGGTAAGATCAAGCCAATCGATTGGAACACTTTATGTGCCGTCTAACAATCTGAATTTGTATACGAGTACTTAATCGGACAGATACTTTTTTTTTCGGCGAAGTTGTCTACACATTATTTTCGCTTTTTTCGCCTTCTTGATTGGGTTGTTCTTTGACTCTTCTTTACTTTAGTCAATGAGCGACAAACTGGTTTAACCGCGTTGCTCAGTTTGCGTTTGCGCTTGCGACTGTTCTGTGTGGTTTAGCGTCTGGCATTTCGTACTGAAAAGTTATTTTGTGTCAGTACTTTTTCGTTTGCATTCCAAGTGTGTCAATTGTATTGTACAAAGTATTTATTGATAGTGAAACTTTGATTTGGGGTAAATTTGTTTTATTTTTGTGAAGTTAGCCGGTAGAGAGATATATTTCCACCCGCCACGTACATTATGGTGACTAAGAAGAGGGTGGCTGTGAGTTATACGCTAATTAAAAATTGTTTACATAACCTCAAAACAAAATCCACTAATGATACATTTTTTGTTTGTTTTCTTTTTCTTTTCTCCGTTGTATCTTTTTCAGGGTTCAAATTTGAAACGTGCCAGTACAGATAAACTCAAGGAAGTCTTCGTAAAATATGCATCTATACAAAAGCATGGAGAACACTTCATGACCAGTGAAGATTTTGTGCGAAAATTTTTGGGACTTTTCACAGATGTAGCATTTAATGATGTAAGTACAATACATAGATAAGTAGTATTTTCTTTGTTTGTTTCTTATCACGCCTAAGTACAGTATGTCAAGCAAGTGAGTTGTGATATTCATTTACTAAATAAGTACGTGTAGTAATATTTTTAAGAATATTTTCTAAAAATTTTGGTACTCAAAATATTTTGTCTTAGAAAAGTTAAAATTCTGCGGTATAAATGGTAAAAGTATTTTGTAAGAGTTCACTCAATCTTTTTTTTGTTGGCCGTTCACAGATTTGTGGCTATCTTGCTTCTTCCATAAAAAGAACCTAAGTTAGGGGTCGGTTAGGCAACTATATTTCTTTGTCGAAGATTTCCTTGGTTAGAGAACTATTCCAGTCTAATTGGTCAAATATTATGATATTTTTCTATGACTATTACTGAGCTTGCAGTAAAAACAAAAGTGTGACACTTGGTGTCACACATTTTTTCTCAAATTTTGTTTTTATTTTTCTACATAGTCTCCTTGTAACTCTACACACTTCTCCCAGCGATGCTCCCATCTCTCTAACCCGTCCAAATAGTACTTGGCGTTTTTCTCTGCAAAATAATTGTTCACGGAGGTGATTGCCTCCTCATTTGACGAAAATCTCTGTCCTCCGAGCGCAGTTTTTAGATGAGGGAAAAAAAAGAAGTCGCTTGGGGCTAGATCTGGTGAATAAGGCGGTTGCTCATGCAGTTCAAACCGTAATTCATGGATTTTCGCCATGGTAACCGCCTTGGTGAAACAGGATTTTATTTTTCTGCAAATGTGGCCGTTTTTCCACAATTTCTGCCTTCAGCTTGGCAAGTAATGATGCGTAGCATGCTCCTGTAATGGTTTTTCCTTTTTAAAGATAATCGATTAAGATAACTCCTTTAATATCCCAAAAATCAGTCGCCATCATTTTCCCAGCCAAAAAAACAGTTTTTGATTTTTTTTGGAGCCGGCTCGCCCTTTGCAGTCCACAGTTTTGACAGAATTTTTGTTTCGGGCGTATAATAGTGTATCCAAGTTTCATCTACAGTAATTAATTGGCGCCAAAACTCGGACGTATTGCGCCTAAACTGCGCCAACAGAGCGTTGGAAATGTTCATTCGACCACGTTTTTGGTCTAACGTAAGCAAACGCGACACCCAATGCGCGGACAGATTTCTCATGCCTAAATCTTGATTTAATATGTAACAAACACGTTCTTTGGACATTTTCATAACCTCTACTATGTCTCTCACTTTAATTCGGTGGTTGTCTAACACCATTTGGTGAACTTTAGCAATGTTATCGTCAGTGGTTGCAGTTTTTGTGAACGTCCCGAACGTTCATCATCTCCCCAGCTCTTACGCCCACGTTTAAATTCAGCTGCCCAAAATTTCACTGTGGTAAATGATGGTGCAGAGTCCCCATACACAGAGTCCAACTCATTTTTGATTTGCGTAGGCGTATTGCCTTTCAAAAACAAGAATTTAATAACAGCTCAATAGTCAGTTTTTTCCATTTTCACAAAAAACACTCACATCACCTCACTCAAACGACTGTCAACTAAAAACTGGGCGTCCAAAATGACTGAAACTTCGGTAAGTAACTGTCAAAAGATGCACAACTAGCATTCACTAGGTTTTATTGACGAGTGCCGCTAACTTTTCAGACAACCTTCGTATTATGAAATCTTAGACCCAGTGTAAAAGTTCAAAATATGTTTCTCTTACTTGTCAAAGAAAATGATTACATTTTTGATCAGGGATTTTTGACACACATGAAAGTCAAATAGCGTTCATACGTAAGAGATATGTTTAAAGCAATCCTCAAACATTGCGTTGGTCTGGGACTTACACCACTGTTACGTGACTGAAACAGTTTCTCTAAAATCTACAAGAATGTTAATCGCGTGTTCAGGAATGTTACCAAGTTTCCTTCTTGAATCTGAGTAAAACTTTCTGAATCCGATTGCAATTTTTCTCTCTTTTTGTTTTGGTTCCCATCGTCAGTGAAGCCGACAGTTTGCTGATTTTTTTTGCACTTGTGACTTAAGTGTCCCAATTACCATTATTTCGGGATCTTTTGTACCCAGTCCTGCCGTAAGTTCTGTTACAAATATACGAGTATAACGCCAAACAGAATTTTTGCTTTAACACAAGCTTCCAAACTGTGTGGCCATTGGGCTATAGCGGCACTACGGTTTCCACGTATATCGTGGACGCTGCTCTGGTTAATGCTGTTTTAAGGCTTTCCAAATTTCTGTAGAGAGTCTTGCAGGCTATGTTTTCCAATTCTGACCACAAATCATAATCCAATCGATTCAGATCTGGACTCCCCGACGGCCAATCTTCTGCTGCTATAAAGCCAGGAATATTGACTCTGAGCCACTCCTGCTTGGTCTTGGCTTTGTGCGCTGGAGCAGAGTCCTGTTGGAGGATCCATCTGTATCCATTGAAAAGGGTATTGGTCAAACCCTTTACAACACCCTCTAGCACATCTTCTTGGTAAACTTTTGCACCAGTTTTTACGCCTTTTTCACAGAAACAGAGGGATGTGACACAATGGTGAGAGACCTTCCAACAAACCATTACGGAAGCGGGATGATGTCCACGTGGAACCCTTGGTACAACTTGCATCAGATGAAGTGGTATAAATTTTTCATTTTGTCTGTTGAAAACTTCTTCCACGGCAAAAATTTTCTCATCCGTAAACAGAAAAAGTCGCTTGCATCTTTCCAGCCTAATTTTGTTTAGTTGAGGAGTTAGAAGATGACCCGTGGACCGACGATAGGCTTTCATATGCAGATCATCCCGAATCAGCCTAGGCATGGATCTGGTTGATATATCCAATTCCTTGGACATCATCTTCTGCTTCCTAAGGGGATTTATCCGAATTCGTTCACGCGCATGCCTTTACTACCGCATTCGTCCTCTAGTCCAGATAATTCGCCAAAGCGAGCAGTAGCCCGATAAAAGAATATTCTCGATCTTCCGAGTGGTTTTAGCAACTCGAAAATTTGACCAGCACTCTTTCCACACTTATTCAACGCTATTACCGCGACTTGATTCTCTTTAACGCGCCACTCCATGTTAATAGTTTGCAAACTGAAACCAAACTGACTAGTATTCTTCACTGATTAGTGCATGTTTTCTGAAACGTTAACGGTTCTATTCCCGCAAGAAGTTTTGAACGATAAGCGCTGGAAATTGTGTAGCAGAACTTATGGCAGGACTAGGTACATGGCAATGAACTCTGACTTAAGTGTTCTAACTATCGATTTTTAACATAAAGACTTTCTGTAAGCACTCATTATTGTACTTCTCATTGATGTCCTACGACTGGTTCTTGAACTCCTGGTTGATCAATCATTTTTAAGAGTAAGGATGTGATTAGCTTACTTACTCTTGATGACATTTCACAGAACGACGAGGTCGTAGACCTCAACCAACCTGCCTTTCCATCTAGCTGCATCCAGTCGCGCATACCGTGTTGATTGAGGTCCCCTTCCAATTATCAAGGCGGTCGAAGAAGCCTGTCTAATAAAAAGCGAGGGTAGAGCAAATGACTGGTCTTATCATAACGGCTTTCAAATGACGCCATCGAAGGTTGCTACGATTTGACCAGTTACAAGCTGCCGTTCATAACCCCTGTTGAGTCGCAGGACTACCGGTAGTCCATACCAGGACTATAAGCACGTTACCATGGGAATCAGGAGGCCCCAGGATTTCGGTCCGGACCTAACTTGAAGATGTAGGCCCCCTAGTGGTAGCGTCTTGGCGGGACCCTAAAAACAGTAAGAGGTTTTAAGTCGGCCTCGACTCATACCAAATGTGGGACGGTGCCCTGCTCAATACAATCCATTTTTGGTATCAAAAGAATGACGATGACAAGGCGTATCCTTGCTCCCATGAAAATATGAGCTTTCAGTAAACTTAAGCTCACACGGAGGAGTTCACTTAAAACACATTGACACATTGCTCGTGCCACTTTACGTAGCGTCTTTCTATGCCGCGTTATCCACTCTATGAATTCAAAGTTTCTTCGGGCTGGAATACTGGTGTTCAAGCGTTTAGCATGGAAAGCCTTCTGATCGGATCCAAACCACTGGGTTTATGTATTCTTTTTACACTCTATCAACACAGACAGTAACGTAAATCGCACGGAAAATCTTTCGCTCAAAGCAGCTAAGAGGGCTTTCATCCTGTCTAGTATATCGTCTTCTTTGTTTCGGAATACAGAGTTTTGGCTGGTCAATTACCATTTTAGCCCATAGAGACAGCCATGGTTGGTTGTTGTGTTCTGCTGAAGTCGCTGGTATTGGTTGTACTTTTTTTAATGAAACTATATAATACGTTTTGCTTCCATTTATCGACAGACCATTTTTCCGCTTCTGCCTCAATACTCACAAATGCCCTACTGACATCCCGCAGGTTTCTTCCGATTATGTCAGAAATATCATCGTATGCACAGACTTTCGGGAATTGTACCGCTGGTGCCAGGTCGGCATGTTTAGCATCGATAGATTCGATTGTATTTTGTCCGACTTTGACAGAACAGCGGGATTCCTCCATCGGCATTCTGGGCAACCGAACGGGTTTGACAAGGATGCCAGGACTGTGTTTGGCTGTAGTGAGTATCGATTTGGTATTTTTGAGTCTTCTCTAAGATCTGACGCAGAGTGAATTTTTGTTCGATGGTGAACTTACGAGGCTTTCAAAAGCACTGTTGTGGACCTATCAGGGTGTTGACGATCGGTTTAAGATGCTCACATAATACAGCACCAGCTTCCACTTTCAGGGGATGCTGAGATTCCATTCATGCAATTCTCTGACCAAATTTTACAGATGAGCTTGTGCATGCTCTTACCAGATAATTTGCTTTAGCTCTGTAGAATTCGACGGCTAGAGCACCAGTTCCTGCTTTTATGGTGCCTTTGGTCAGGTGGACGGAAGCTTTCATGATTTTCGAGGGTCTTAAGTCTTTAAAGATAGTTCCTCCAAATTTATAGCACCGGCTTTGTATCAATTGCGAAGTTCCCGTGGACGTCTCTGCAGGCTGTGGTTTGGATTTTTTTTGCTCTGATACGGCTTTTTCACTTTTTGGAGAAAGTCATTCCTGCAGAAAAAAGAATCACTCATTCTCCTCGACCTCGTGTTTTTCGAAATCTGCCTTTTTCCTTCTGAGAAATTTGTGCTCGAATTTTCTCCTCTGCTGGTATGAGTCAACACCATATCTCCATTTAGCCCACGTTCACATGTACAGTGTTGCACGATATGCACCCTGTCGGCATTCATCCTGGTCCTCTTGTTCGTGATCGCTTTGTGAATTGGTGTCGACCAAGACCTTGTCTCTCCACTGACTGTTTTGTTCGTCTTACCATTTTATGTCCGTTGAGTAATGTCTGCCAAATCTGGAGGGGGGAGAGTGGAAGCCTTTGTCATAGGCAGAAATGTTTACTTTCGCCAAAAAGGGCAATTTTCCGCTTTTCGGTATTGACCGAGACTTGAACCAAATCTTCAAGCCTAGTAATCGATGAACTTAATCCCTTGCGTCAAGCTTCCATCTTCTTGGCATCATTTTTTTGAAACATCTTAAAGTGCTCAAAATTTTTGTCGGTAAGACACTAAGTGCAGTTCATTGCATTACCAAAGCTTGTTTTCCCGATCGATCGTTGATATCCATGTGTTGCTTTGCTTTCTGAAATTATGAAAAAGTCTACGTGGTCATGTTGTACTGATAATACAATTTTTTATTTCTTCTGCAAGGATAAAATCTGGCAGCATGGAATATGAATACACATACAGCGCACCGAAAACCATAGAAAATGCACTACTGATTCTAAGCACGCAAAATGAAAGTAGGGGCTTTATTAAGCACATGTTGTTACTGTGATCTTGGCTACTCCTAAGTCTGGAAACCGTACTAATTACTTTCGAAAATATTTAGAGAGGCATTTATAAAGTGTTTTTTAACCCAGCACATCTATCATTCGACAAGTCGGACGACATCCTGCTCGATGACAGACGACTATTTTATACGTTTTCTATTCTGCTTCGTTTAGATGGTGCTACTTGTTTACT
Organism: Volucella zonaria; assembly: GCA_963966105.1. NCBI lineage: Eukaryota > Metazoa > Arthropoda > Insecta > Diptera > Syrphidae > Volucella > Volucella zonaria. The sequence continues at coordinate 312,442,297 of OZ014530.1, read as the reverse complement.
GTTTCCAGTTGTTCTCTCCAACTGGAGTGTCTATATATACCCTGAATGTATAATTTAAACATGGATAATTTTTACGGTAAGTGGACGATAAATCGAGACTTTGCTTGGTTTGATTCTTTTTAAAAGCAATACCACTCACCGATAACTCAAGATCTCCAAAAGACTGCTCGCATTTCTTGAAGAGAGTCTTTGTTAATGATAACTTATGTACTCGTATATGTTATGAAAACCTCGAACCTTTTTGTCTGTATAGGCTGATAATCATTGTGCTTTTAGTATCCGACAATACAGTCAATGCGTATTTTTCGACTCATCTCTTTGCTGGACAACATAAGGTTTACTTTGATGTCGTTTAAATACACTCCATAAGGAGTCACTTAATCTTTGTTTTCATCAAGTTGGATGGTGTTTGTCAATTCTTACAGATACATCAGCATCGGATTGGCGTCTAAATTTTGCAAGATGGTTGAAATTTTAAGCCTCGACATCGCTTTACAATCTCAAGAAATGAATCTTCGGTATTCCCGGTGTAGAATGGGAATGAATTCAGAGCAATCGTTTGGCTTCACATACTTATTAGAATTAGTTATGATGCTCGCCGAATTGCTTCATTGGCGGAACCTGTAAGGAACCTTATAAGAGCGTTCAATGTAAGCACATCTGTCTGCGGTCTACCAGAAACTTTCTCTTTGGTTTTTATATCGTCGATTTAGTGGTATGTCTCACTATGTTATGTGTAACGCAACTCCATTATCATGGGCCATTTTATAATACTTTATTGGTTTGTAAGTGATATTTTGCGCTATTTGCAATTAATTTTTGCTGACGACGGTCGAATCTTATGGTTTCCCTTAAGTAAAACTAAAGTTGTCCTTTATTTCCTCTGACGTAGCCTCCATTCCCATTCTATTATTACAGCTCGTGTCTGTGTTTTGGTGCGCGCCCTAAACATCCTTAAACTTATACGTTTGGAATTCCTGCAGATTCGGTAGCTTTCGACTTCTATTTAGAAATAGCTTGTTTTTTTAATTTTATCTTAAAGTGAATATTTTCTTTTATCGATAACGAATTTAAATTTTACATTCTGTAGCATGTCTCTTCTTTCTCAACCGAGCGTTGCAATGAAATAAAACTTCTGCTTTCCAAAGTTTTATTCCTCCATTATCTTTTGGTCGTACATCTCTTTGTCCTTGTTTTGAGCCGTATATGCCTCTTGTTCTGCTCCATGCGCTTCTTCTATTCGTGACTAAACCCGAGGTTCTTTCTAATTTCATGTAAAATTCAGCACTTTTATAGCGGAATTCTTGACTCTGTAGTATCGTGATCGCTTATTATCCGCAAGATTCACGTTACCAAAATAATGGACGAATGCTTGGACATCAACATTTCTACTCCCTGCAAAGTCGATTAGCCTGAATTATCTTATTTTATTTTTTAAATATCTACGAGTATCAGAAATGTGTTAATGCGTCCGAAATTCGAAATCCGGAATAGGTTTAAAGAAGGTGGTACATAACATGTTCGAATATCGTTGTTGTGAGCATTCTTCTTTGAAAAAAACTGTTTCAACAATTAAATTTTCGCCGAAACTATTTACTATATTGCAGTAGTAACTTTTACTTCTACCCCGATTTGACCAAGATCATGCTTGGAAGTGAGCCTTAAATCTATGACGATGAAGAAATTGAACTCCTAGTCCTACTTCAAAATCGTCATGTGTTAGCAGCAAGTTTTGTTTCTTAAAATGTTTTCGTACAGAAGTAGTGGACTCAGTATGGACCCTTGGTGCATTCCACCTATGAATTTTTACTCCTTATTCGCGTTGCTGATTTTGTTTGATTTCGATTTCAAAGCAATTTATTATTACATTGCCAACATCATAACTTCTATCGTGCAACTGCGATTAGTTTCTAGTCTTATTTCTTTACCAAGCTATTGTTCCAAACATCGTTTCAAATATGACTCATATAATTATTAATTTGAAATATAGGTCGCTGAAGTCCTCCCACGTTATCAAAAAAATAAAAATTATTGCTATCAAAGCCATTGTCAAATCTTCTCAGATGCTATTATTGTAGCTCCTGACAGAGGCAACGTTTATGAGCACCATAACGGTCGTCACTCCAAACACTTAATCTATGAAAAGAAATATTTGTATTGAGAATAATATTCCATGCATCTAATCCGAACCTTAATCACTAATTCCGTGGATTATACATACTCGTACATACACAATAAAAAGACTTTGCACACTTAGCCTGATAACTGGTTAGTACCGAATTCAACGGATGACTTGGAATTTTTCATTTGCTACACTGTTCACGAAGCAACCGACTGACTTAGGTCACCTACCACACAAAAAGATAACCAAAATATCTGGAAATAAGCAGTTTTGGCAAATCTTATCGCACAATTCGAAGACAATTATTAGCTGACACTAGCTCTCATGCTTGACATTGCAACTTAAGTTAGAGTTTTTTTTTGTGTTTTTCACACATGTTACAATGACCTTGATTACTAAATTGAATTTGGTATGGTTTCTATTTTTAGGAATCGGTGAGACTGCTGGCCGGCATTGCGGACACAAGCAAGGATGGCCTCATTTCGTTTGCTGAATTCCAAGCTTTCGAAGGATTACTATGCACTCCTGATGCCTTGTATAAGACAGCATTTCAATTATTCGACCGCAAGGGCAATGGATCTGTATCGTATGGTAAGGCTTTTCGAATATCAAAATGAATAGATTCAATCCTTGTAATTGATATTATACTCCTAAATAAGCTGATTAGGTAATTTGATTGGTTAGTGGGGGTAAATTTAGCCATTGGCCGATAATAGCCACCTCTTTGTGGGGTATAAAGTACAAAAGATAATTTAAAGTGGGGCTACCTTATGGTTTAATTGTGATTTTCTCCTCTTCCGATAAGGTAATCGACTTTTAAAATAAAATTTATGTGTACCTTGGACTTGATATTTATGCAATAAACACGAAAATGTGATGGGTCATTGGTAAAAGAGTGACTTTACATAATTTATGACATATGGCCGCAGACGAACATGAGTAAGCCTCTATGATTTTGAAAGGCACTAGACGATGTCTCGTGGGACTACTCTATCTATCATTGCCCTCTAACCCGTGCTAATAATATGAATCTATATGAATCTTGCTTTTGAACTTAGTGATGTATTTTTGGTATGATGGAGTTGAGTGCCTCAGTCGGAGATTGATTACTGATTTGATATTTGCGTTCATCACCTTGATGATTCTCTGGTTTTTAGCGTGCACGTGTTTTTAATGCTTGGAAATCGTATATTATATTTTCTTTCATTATTTTGAATACTGAATTCCTAAATACCATTTCTAATTACCTAATGCCTCTAGGCGAGTGACGCTGTACTTCAATTGACCGATCATCATTCCCTTAACGAACATGTTATTGAAGCACAATTGTAACTCACTAACTATTCGTGAAGATTCAGTAACCGTTGTTGAGACGAACAGCTAATTCAAAACTCAAAACTTTGATTCAAGATCTAGCTCAGTTTGGGCAATAATAATTCTTCACTTTATCTTTATCCTTATGTACAATATATCATAAAAAGAAATAACTGTCGAGTCTAGGTAGACAAAATTCGTTAGTACCCCAAAAGTATACATTTTTATGATGGCATTTTGCCCTGCGAAGCGATACTCGTATTACGTGTCCTTTTTTTCTTTTCAATGACAACGTTTATTTTGCTTTATAGTTGTTTATAACCAATTCCATTTACGTCTCCTGTTTATCGCCCCAATGCTCGTAAGCTGACTTCTATCTGCATTCTTTCAACAATATCAAATCAATGTCAAATGGAGCACAGGATCGACCTGACTGAGGACTTTTATGACATCGTTACGAAAATTTCTTGTTGATTTTCCTTCACAATCTGTTCATTTTGATAGAGATAACGAGGACTTGCATGGCTTTGAATAGGCGACATTCCACCAATGAAAAAGTATTTATCGATCAGGAACTCAGGTTTTGTCTAATGTCGGTTGAATCGTAAACATCAGGCAAATTGTGACGTACAATAAACTCCATAAAGATCATTTCTTAGAATTCTCACCAATTCGTGCGTAGATAACCCTCGCTTATCTTACCACCTGAGTGGATGGAAATGATGGCTGCTAACATCTTCGTTGAATGCTCTTTGTAGAAGAACAATGATTCTTTTCAGGCGGTATAGCTTCGCCCTTATTACCCATTTTTAAGATTTCTACACCTCCTCCTAGAGTTGCATATATAAACTCCACATCCTTTCTTTCTTTGCAAAATCCACCTTACTCAAGTAAGTACACTTTTACGCTCTTAATCTTTGTGGAGTTGAAAATGGTTGTAAATGCTTTTATATGGCGTGTTTTGCATTGGAACCGCAACTTTCTTCTTCGTCTTTTAGTGTCTTCAGATTCCTGGTCCTATATCGCATTTAGCTGATTGTTTTCCTTCATTAACTGAAGAAAGGTGTAAAGCATATAATTACATCGAATGCTAGGTATTTCCCTCACGTTTCTATGTACATGTAGTGCCTCAGCGTCACTTGTGTGGTTACCTGAATTTTTGGATCTTGGATTAATTATATAGGTATACTTTGCCTAAGGGTTTGCTTCGTTGAATACGGCAACCACCAGTTGATTGTCTAAGCGAATTCGCGTCCTTTTTATAAGATCACATTTTGTTACATCCGCTGAGACTCGAAACACTTTCATTTACGTCACTGTCATTTCTGCTTTATATTTCAAGTAGATCGTACAACATTGTGATGCATATGTGAAAGGTGAACGAACGTCTGTTTTGTATAACAACTTTTAAGTTTAAGTTACAAAATTCTGCAAAGTTTTCGCGCTATCTAAACCACTCTAAGCTACGAGCGTAGTCCCAGAAGTACCCGACCTGACAAAGAAAACACAAAAGAATTGGGGAAAAATATGTTTATTTCTCCACGTAGTCTCTGTTTTGTTCAATACACTTTTTTCAGCGATGTTCAATAGCTTCGATACTCTATTTATAGTGAGAATTGTCGAGCTCCTTAAAATAGCCATCAGCTGCAGTTTCCAAATCTTTACTGTTGGCAAATCTTTTTTTCAAACGCTGCAATAAGTTCGCATAATACACGCCGTTAATTGTTTTTCCTTTCTGAAGATTCCAAAAGCATTCCAAAAAACAGACGCCCTGACCTTGCCTGCAGATGGAACTGTCTTCGCCTTTTCGGTTCCTTTGAGTCCATTGTTTTGAGTGTTCCTTCGTCTCGCGTATGATGTGATGGACCCATGTTTCATCCATGGTTATGAATCGACGCAAAAACTCGGCTTTATTCTTGTGAAACTTCGCCAAACACTCGATTGAAACATCCTCACGACGCTCTTTGTGTTCTATTGTGAGTAATCGCGGCACCCAACTTGCGCACAGCTTCCTCATGTCTAATTTTTCAGTCAACATGCGATGTGCAGCGCTTTTTGAAATGGCTACCATATCCAATACCATTTTGTGGATTTTTTTTCAACATTACTGGTGAACCCACATCATTTGGTCCACCACTGCGAAGCTCATTTTGGCAACTCGTACGGCCTTTCAACTCTGCCACCCAATATTTTATTGTTGTAAACGAAGGAGCAGACTCCCACAGAGTTGAATCCAGTATCGTTTTGATGTTGGTTGGATTGACGCCTTTCAAATGAAAATATTGTATCACTTAACGATGACCAATTTTTCCCATCTTTAAAAATTCATTGAGAGCGGTCACTATTGATGCCTGCCGAACAAATACTAAACAACATAACGTCGTCAAACTTCAAATTTAAACTATATTTTATATGGTTGGTACTGTCTATAATTGTTATTTTTTTTAAACAACAACCGCCATCTATACGTCAGGTCGGGTACTTCTGGGACTACTCTCGTGTTTCTGTCTGTAAAATTAACGACGAAGTCTAAGTATTGTTTTTAAATTGCTTGCAATCGGCTCGATGATCTCTTCTAAATAGACGTCAGCGGGTCTATTTGCGGGTATCCAATTACTAAAGGCTGTATTAAGGGCTATTACGTCCTTGTTGATAATTGCGCAATTATCAGTGGAAAGAAGAGAAGTTATTTGGGTTCGTTAGCGTGATGTTTTATTAGAAAATTTTGCATGGGACTAAATGCAAGGACTTTATACGCTACACCTTGCCAACTACAAATTTAACTTCGAATTTTTCATTGAAGCCTCGCGATGTTTTCGCATCATTATCTGCAATCATAAGTCGACCTGCTGTCTCCCGTAATGGCGCATTGATTTCCATTAAGTTGTTGTCGACTGTCTAGAATTCTCTCGTATATTTTCATAGTATGCGGCAAAAGTTTCAGTGTTCGGTAGTTGTTGCAATTTCTCGTTCCGTCTTTACCTTTATACGGCGAGACAAAAAAATCTCTGGTTAGGCACCCGATCGGGCCATATAAATTTAAGACTTCCGATAGTCGTCTGTGGGGTTTTTAATCCAACCTTACTATAGTCCCACTCTTAATTTATTTATTTTAACTTCATTTCGCTCACTTCGGCTAAGTCCCTTAATATTTGCCGTTTCCTCTTCCTGTGCGCCAGCCGAGAGAATAGTGCTCCCCGGTAATTCTTCTTTGTCGTGCACCTATCTCAGAAATGTTAGCTCGTTTACCTGTGCTGCAACATTGCACTTCTTTTCTAGTTTTGAATACAATGCCTCTACTGTTCGTATGTGGTCTATATACCGTTTTTTTGCTTCTTTTTTGCAACTTTCGCAGTCCAACTCAAGGCACACTATCGATTTCGCCATATTCGCGGTGCTTAGTTCACGCTTAAAACGCTTCCCTATTGTTCTTCACCGCCATTTTCATCTCCATGATTCCAGACACTTCTCAATTTATGTGGCAGCCGCCCTTTGAAGCGCTCAACCGAGCTTATGCAGTTCTCTTATAAATTTCTTTTGAGTTATTCCATATGCCTTGTGCACTTAGTTCTTCTACTTGATTTATGACCTTTTGTCGCAAATTTGGCGCTCAGAGCTGGACTTTTTCCGTCTTTAGATTGTGGGAGTTTATTTTCTTTTTACTGATACCGGTTTTCGTTGTTTGTTCTCTGATTTCTTCACGAAAAATTCTGTCAGCAGAAGACGATGCTGAGTTGCTCTGGATTTGGTGCCCTCCGATGCAATATGTAATCAAGTGCCACTCTTGCTTAATAAACGACGTATTAAGGAAAGCAAAACCGTGTAATTTGCATAAGTTTAGTATATCTTTGACCGCTCGGTTTGTCGTTCTGGAACTGTTTTCACCATGGCAATCTTCGTATTTAAAGTCTGATTTCCCGACGTGTCCATATAAATTTGTACCGATGTAGAGCATTCCCTCTCTTGGTGTTCGGTTTCAATTGTCGTCAAAGTCACTCTAAAATATTTCTTCACCTGATCGTTCGATCGTTCCATATGCAGCACAGCTATAATATTATAAATACATATGATGCAGAACTGATCCGACGTTGAATCAGCATAGTCTCAATTTGATTCTCATACTGCAAACGTTGCATCTCCATATCTTTGACAGCATACCTTTGTCATAATTTGCTTTACATATTCTGCTGTCCTTTTGTTATTCGGTACTGCAATCTGCCGAGACAATACTTCAAATATCCCAAAAAGAAACAACTCTCTCGACTGATTGTTGGCCAATGCTGAGTTGAGCATTAGTATGTAAAGTGCTAAGGACTTATGTTTTGTCCGAGATTATTTCCAGTGCTACTCAATTTGTCTCTACTTCTAAATATTGGACTATAGCAAGCAGATCCATTATCCAGTGTGAAAGCAAGCGACCCCATGTTTCCGGAAACAATTCTGTCTGAAGCAAATCAGGCCTCGCTATGAACTTTAATAGCTGTTTGGGTCGTTACACCTGCTCCATCATAGGGACCTTTAATAACAGCAAACAGTTTTTCTACATAGTATATTTGCCCTGGGCAAGGCTTTCTCAAAACTATGAACAGTAGACGGAGCGGAGATCTGAACTCGTCGCACTGTTCAATAATGATCTGTAAGGCGTTAATGTGATCGATGCCAAAGGATTCAGTATGGTAGCTAACCTCTTTGTAGAGGTTTATGCGTCAAAACAAAATGTTGGTTGACTATGTTCGGGATTATTTTGGCTATCGCTGGAAGCCACAAAATAGGATTAGTTTTGATTGAGCGTAAAAGGAAACATACATTGCTTAGAAACGGCAACATTCGAATACGGGCGATTCTGATTACCGCATTCTTTAAGAGCTGCTACCGCCTTCCTCTCCAGCAATTGTTAATATGCAACCGAATTACCAGTATCTACTTCCTCGATATTTCGACGTCGAAATGCAACACACAGCACACTAGAGTTGGCCGTTTTAATCGCTTCTTGGCAGTGATGCAATAATCTTCAGCTTTTAGCGAATGCTCTGGAAACCGGGGTCATCATGATTTATTTCCTTCAAAGCTAATTGATTTGGAGACTGCGAGTGAATTTTGAATTGTCGTTCCGCTGCGAAAATGTTTGTTTCCTTTTCTTGGTATAAAATTAGCTAAAGATGCTCTCCTTTCTTGGTAGAAGTACATTTTAACTATGATTAACCTCTTCAGAAGAAAATTTTATGGGTGCATCTTGTAGACGCATTTCAGTATAGACAACCGATATGGATTTGCCACAATTTTATAATACATACAATTTTCTTTCTTCTTTTATTACAGCGGAGTTTTCAGAAGTCGTGAAAAAGACAGAACTACATTCGAAGATTCCGTTCAGTCTAGACGGGCCTTTCATCAAGCGATACTTTGGAAACGTAAGTTCTTCTAATCTTTAATGGTTCCCATAATTATTAACTGAAAACTCTCCTTTTTTTGCAGGATAAACAACGCGTTATCAATTATGCTGAATTTACACAGCTTCTTCATGATTTCCATGAGGAATACGCAATGGAAGCGTTCCGAAGTAAGGATCCCACTGGTTCTGGATACATTTCCCCGCTCGACTTCCAGGACATTATGGTCAAAGTAAAAAGGCATTTACTCACCTCAGATGTTAAGGACAATCTAGTTGCCGTAAGCAGAAACAGTTTCGTAAAGTTTTTTTTCGTTACGTCTAAAACTGATTTCTAGGTAACTGAAGGCCACAAAGTTAGCTTCCCGTACTTCATGGCGTTCACATCGCTATTGAATAACATGGAATTGATAAAACGTATCTACCTGTATGCAACTCAAGGCAGTCGAACAGAACCTGTTACAAAAGATGAACTGCTGTATGCCGCACAAACAATGAGCCACATTACACCTCTCGAGATTGATATACTCTTCCAGCTAACAGGCGCACTACATCAAACAGGGTAAGTTACCCATGAATCCTCTATAAAATGTTTCTCTTCGTTCAACAATTGTTTTACAATAGATCCATCTTTGCTCACGAGAAAAAAAAAAATATAAAAGGCTGAGTGGGTCTCCCGCTCTGCACATACATATTGTATATTCATATTTTCACAATTTGAATTCGCGTTATGTGTAGAAGTAAATAATCGGTGTCTTATTGTCCCGTTTTTTATATTTCTTTCCCCACGCGTTCACTTATAAAGGTGGTGGAAGCGCAAAAAGATTGACGTTAATAGGCAAGTTTTAATTTCTAGTTCGTCCTTAACCCTGCCAGTTTAACTCGGAAAAGCAATTTTTTTATTTTGTGGAGTGAAAATCTTTGGTTTACATTTCAATAATTGGAATTACTTGATCTGTCTCCCGCCCCTCTTTTGATTTCTTTCTTTGTTTTATATAACCAATCCGGGTGAGACTAATAATGCTTTCTATTTAATCCTTCATATAGACGAATTGTCTATGGAGATCTTAGCAATATTGCTCCAGAGCACTACACAAAGCATATCACAACACGTTTCGCTGATATTAAAGCTGTGGACAGTCCTGCTGATCGATCTGCGTTCATTCAGATCTTGGAGAGCTCTTACAGGTTCACGCTTGGCTCAATTGCTGGAGGTGAGTTTAAATGCATCCACAGGCGTGAATATTTAGAGAATATTTTCTTTTCCTTTAGCTGTTGGTGCTACTGTGGTCTATCCAATTGATTTGGTTAAGACAAGAATGCAGAATCAACGAACTGGTTCGTTTATTGGTGAAATCGCTTACAGAAACTCGTGGGATTGCTTTAAGAAGGTTTTACCATGAATAAGTACGGAAAGTTTTATGAAATTTAATCAAATTGTTTTTATTGTAGGTCGTTCGACATGAAGGAGTGTTGGGTTTGTATCGTGGTTTACTGCCTCAGCTAATGGGTGTAGCGCCAGAAAAGGCCATTAAACTGACTGTGAATGATTTGGTTCGTGACAAGTTTACCGACAAGCAGGGAGTCATTTCTCCATATGCTGAAGTGTTAGCTGGAGCATGTGTTAGTATTTAATATTTTTTTTTTCTTTGCTTATACTAATTGTTGTTTGTTACCTTTTAGGCTGGCGCATCTCAAGTCGTATTCACAAATCCATTGGAAATTGTTAAAATTCGACTGCAAGTTGCTGGAGAAATTGCGAGTGAGTAACTTTAGTGATAAATTTTTTTTTACAATAAATTCTACTATTATCTGAATCAGAGAATCCTTAAAAAAATCCTTAAAAAGGTATTCTAGTCTGGCTTACGGTGAACTTTCTTAGACGTTTGTAATAACTTGCACAATAAATCAGTTCAAGGATATTACTAAGGGGGTATAATGAGTTCTGGTTTGATCACAGCCAAGCTAAGAACCAAAATTATTTCGTCACAACTAGGTATCAGGCTTCGTGCTTTTAAAAAAGTAGCAAGAACTGCTTCCTAATGACGGCTCCGAGAAAGAGTACCATTTCAGATTGGGTGTCTTCTTGGCTGTAAATCTTCTCGCGTAAAACATTATTCTTGCAATGCAAGAAGCTTGCAATTCACTCAATTTCAACTTTACAACTGGAAATAAGATTCTGCATGGAAAACTTGGTTGTAATCACAGTTCTAAACTCCATCAGGTTGTCCTCTAAATTTATAGGCAAGTCAAAGAAAAAAATTACCTGGGCCGGTAGTCCATTTTCTATCATTCTTTTCTAATATCCTGAACGCAGGAACAGGCCTTGACATTACTCAGTCGACATGATTGAGGGTATTTTAATTGGAGCTCGAACTCGAAGAAATGTCCCTGCTAAATGTCAAGCCCATCCGTTAACACACTAATCGACAAGTATCAATATGGTTTTCGGCCAAGAAAATTTGGCTGCAAACCAAATGTTCTGTCTAACAGAAATCCTGGAAACGCCAATGGATTTAAGTCGAAACTCGCCTCTTATTCATTGGCTTTAAAGCTTTCATTGACTTACAATAAATTCTGAAATCAAATACGGAATCCGATCACAACTAATCCACCTATGTCGATTAATGATGAAAAATACACATTGCTATATGTAGGTTAGAAACAGCTCTTTCAAGCTACATATTTTAAACGTGTAGTGGGCAGTCGGCAGAGAGGACACGTTTATGATCAGTTCCCCCCCAGACTGCCGCTGAGTGCTGCAATATAAGCAGGAAAGTAGAGCAGTGCTCGAAAGAGCACTTCCGAGAGAAAAATTGTTCGTCGTATATGTTGTTCTGTCGGAGGAGCGATAGAACGTTAAGGTTGTAAGTAAGAACCGTTTCAGCTGGTTCAAATAGATGATTTCTAAAATATTTGATCTTGAAGTCTTCGAATATTATCTTGGAGTATTGCTTATACATTCATTTAGACCTAGAGAGATACAATTGAATATGTGTGCTCAAGAAACTACCGTTATCGGACAATCTGGGTGCTATGAACTTTATTAAAATATTCCGTTCACGTTTGAAACCTGGCCGAGTGACGAACCTGTCAAGACTGGTAGTGAGATCAATTCTTACTTATGGTATAGCGTTTTGTGGTCTGCACTGGAAAGACAAACAAACACCAACTTGCTGTCTGCAGAACAGAGGCTCTCTAAACTTCACTACATTAGCTGCATACGAGTATAAACTTGTTTGACATACAGATTGCATTTAGCAACACGTAGGACATGAAATCCTTTAGTCCGCTCACATGCTGTACTATCTTGCAAGACGCTGCTTTTCTTAGCTTGAATATGTACATATAGACAGTCAAGTAGATCGCTAACTTCGAATACCATAGACTCGAGAGCTGTTAGAGGCTACTTTGCACTGCAGAACGTTATCAGATTCTGTTGGGTTCCGGGACACTTGGACATCCCAGGGAACTGGGTCACTGTTGAACTGGCCAGACGGATCTCTGACAACGTCAAGCCACCAACGTCCTTGCCAAACAAATGACACGCTGTTAATTAATCCTGAATGATCAAGACTCAAGACACAAGACATCTCCAAATTCACTTACGGGATAACGTCTCGTTGGAAGCACGCGTATTGGTTACGCATCCCTCACAACGATTTCTGCTGGAGCTGTAGAGATGAAGAGGGAGAGGAATCTATAGCGTATGGAATTAGTCTACCATTACGATGGCTTACAGAAACACGACGAATCAATTTCTGGTAGCAATTCAGCATTTTATGCAATAGAAAATGAGCATGATATGCATACAAGGTAAATTTTTACACTTCCTTCCCTTAAAATCCAGAGTTATTAGCTAGATGTAGATGCGTTTGAGTTCATACTTAAGCACGATTACTATGCGTGATTTTAACCTACCTAAATTGCAATAGTTTCAAACTGTTTGATCTCATTTTACTGCTACTAATCCGAATTCTGAAAAGGTATTCTTCTCTTCGAATTTTTGATTGATTCCGATCCACTCTAACAAGTGTCCTTGGTGTTCTGGCTGCACAACAAACTACAAGTTGCAGAGCTTATCATAGTCTTATTTCAGCTTCCCATATGATGGGGAACTTTTAACTTGATCTGAAAGAACCTTAACATAATTCTTCTTCATAAAACGGTCGAAGAACCAAAATCCTAAATTAAAAGTTCATCGTAAAACTCTCTTTTTACCAACAAGCCCTTCCAAATATGAAATGTATATCACAGATTTCAGCATAGCCATCGGCTAAATCTTAAACTGAGTTACCATTCTAAAATTAAAGTCTCTTAGCTTTAAGTCTGTCTGATGTCTTCCGTCGTACTCTAACTTAGCCATCTGTATATTGATGGTCTCACTGTCAATTCCTCTGTGTCTGACTTTTAAGATGACGTCAAAATCTTCAGATACATATCGTCTCTCCGTTGCAAGAAGACTTGAATAGAACAAGTTCCGTACTATAGGTATTCACTCTACATAAAGCAAAGCCAACAACGCGTCAACGGAAGATCCAGAATTGTAAATTCGCGAATTGGATTCTTTAGCAGTTTGAAGTCTTTTTAGACTCAATGGGGCTAGCATCAAAAGCCAACGTAACCTGGAATTATCATTGATTATTTCTTCAAAAATAACGACATTGATCCTTACGATATGCGTTTGCAGCATGATGCCCACAACACTGTTATACTGCAATTAAGACTCCCGTTTATTTTCAGAGTATCCGATATTAATATCATCGATCGGTAGTCATTGTAATCTGTGTCTGTGTGTCTGTTGAATCTGTGTCTAAAACTTTAGAGCAAGTTAAAGATAAAATAATAATCCACAAAGATGATTATTCTGCTGGACCTGATTATCTTCCCCCTAGCCCAAACTCTTATAGCTCTCTTTCAGCTTTCTATCACTCAGGGATTATTTCCTTCAACCTGGAAAAGGTCTTTTATTATTCCTCTACTCCTGTTTTTTGAAAGCATTATTTATAACATAATCCTTTTCCGTTGTAAATCTATTGTTTCCCAAAACCAGCACGGATTTCTCAAAGATAGATGTACAACCACCAACCTAACGTAATTCGTATCAATCACTTTATGTGCACTAGAATCTGGAAATGAAGTTGACGTGCCACCGATTTCAGCAAAGCCTTTGATAGAATTTCCCATGATATAATCCTTCTAAAATTAAAGGCTCTTGGCTTCCATATAAGCTTTATAATATGGGTTCCATCCTATTTAAATTAACGACATTACTGTGTTCTATTTAGGTCCATGGTTTCTGACCCAATTAAAGCCTCCTCTGGTTTCCCTCAAGGCAGTCACCTTGATCCCTTATTACTTATTCTGTCCATTAATAATGTTGATTGCATCATTAAGAATTCATACATATCTGTTTACGCAGATGATGTGAAAATCTGTAGATATGTATCATCTGTCTCAGACAGCCTATCACTGCACGAAGATCTAAACAGATTTTGTACTTGGTGTCAGAAGAATTTCCTTGAGCTTAACGTCAATAACTTTCATATAACTTATACCCGTAAGCGCCCTCCTACTTCACCTCGCTACTATTTAATCTTTAATCTGTCTGTTCCCTTAGTGAATGAGTTGCGTGATTTAGGTGTTAATATATCTGTGATAAGGAACTCAATTTCCGTTCCCAGATTGATAATATAATAAAAAAGCCAACTCTGCTGATTTAAGGAGTTTTACCAATCCTTATGTTACTAAATCGCTCTTCTTGAATATGCAATTCAAGTTTGGTCACCCTACTATAGAAAACACATCCTCCCGATAGAAGCTGTTCAACGCAGGTTTTTACGATTTGCTTTACGTGGTCTTCCCTGGGATGATAGCCAAAACTTACCAACATACCCTGATCGGCGGAAACTTATAAATTTACAACCCCTTTTAATACGCCGAAAAGTTGCCGATATTCTCTTTATTCATAAAATTGTCCTTCTTTACTTCAACTTATTCCTTTTAACGCTAAGCCACGCAATCTTAGGTTTGTGCCATTCAATCTTGACAGAACGAATTACAGACACCTAGAGCCAATGTCTAGAATGCTTCGTGAAGTTAACAATATTCTGCCTCTTTTCGACTACCACCTCAGCAAACTCTCCCTCAAGAACATTCTTATTTCCACCTATGCCTCACGTCCTAACTTTCTTTAACCGCTCCCACCCTGTAGTTTTTAAGCGAAATTGTCAGTTCTAAGAATATGCTTGCAATAAGCCTTAATAAGTCTGCCCGGGGTTGACACGGGCCTCAAATCAAATCAAATCACATTTTTATTGTCGATTTGCCTTTATACAAAGTAACAAGGCAGCTCTCGCTCAATTGGCTGGACATTAAAACAGTTCTCATCCTTTTATTGAACAAAATCGCAAGCCATTTAATTCAAAGGTTGTCGTCCATACTTCGGAGGGTATGTTATCCGACCAGACTGCAGATCCCAGGTCCCTTTTTTTTCATTGTTTTGCTTACTTCGGCTTCCGTAAAATCTGCTGTTTCCTCTTCGTATGCGACAGCCGAGGGAATGGTACCTCTTAAGTACTTTAAGCTCTTTCCATCTTTACCACATGTTGTGGTTCCCTCTAAACAGGGATCCCTGTTCTGCAATATATTTCGACGATTGAATTTCTTTCGATGTTTTTCTTCGTTGTGCCGTTATCGTAAAAATAGTCGTTTGCCCGTTTTTACCATTGCAAGTTGCATATCAGCTCCAGTAATTATACTCGCGCCCTCTTGTCGGGATTATATGCTTCAGAACCATCCTCGGCAGTCTTCCACCTCCAGTAATGTAAATCTGCATGTGACCTTATGTTTCCTCGATAATGACGTGGATGCCGCTGTGGGCATGGTAACAGAAGCTATTCTCTTTGGAATGAGATGCTTTGTCCCTCATTGGATGAAGAGTATCAAACCAAAAGAAAAGGCAGGTACGACTCGAGCTGTACAGAGGCTGCCAGGGTTAGAGAAATGTTTGTTCGGTCCTACAGGACCAACCCGACAGAGGAAAACCGAAAAAAGTTCAAATAAGCCAGAAATGACTGCAACGCTTTTCTTAAGCGTGTGAAATTCCAAAACGACCAAAAACTGAGGCAAAAAATGCTGCAATGTACCAAAGGCAATAACAAATTCTGAAATTAGAAATTCTGCCTCATACTCCATCTCAAGGCTCATTTACAATGACATTCCAGCTGTCAGCTCTTGCTTCACTTTGCGGCTAGCTCAACATTTGAAGATTGTGCTTTGTCCCCGCCTACAACGCCTACACTTGAGTGCGTTGAATCTTCAATGGGACGAATCCAGTTTCGCACTCGTGTAGTAGCAAGAGTTCTTAAGGATCTTAATATACATAAATCCGCTGGTTCAGAAACTTTTGCCCGTCATCGATCCCGCCTTTTCAGCTTCCAATCCGTAATTTATTTCTTAAATGCATTTTATTGCTCACCGTCGCTGAGCAGAAGAAGTATTCGGGGGCGTAGTGTATTAATAAACGTTAACTTTCGTAATGGCTTACTTTCGTATTATTCTCCCTTCATCCATGTGACTTTGGTATGTGTGAATGTAGAATGTATATCCCACCTTTTTTTGCCCCGACGGTTGTCTCCATTCGTGGGAAGTGGGAACCCGATCAGGCTTTGGGTAATCTCATTAGATGTTAATGCGCTTCAGTCTCATATTTGATGTTAGCGTACTTGAATACGATTTTTCTCATTTAGTCGCCTTTAACGACTTTCTACCAGTAGCCTCGTAATAGATTGTTTCACGCTCCCAACATTTATGAGAGCTTTTTGAGAGGTACCCTAGTAATTCCATACTCGCCACTACACAGCATTGCAGCCGATAGAAAACTGGTTTGTCCGTGGGGTAATCACCCGGTCACATGCAGCAGCAGGATACATTTTTTTGGATTGATTTCAGATTCCATATCAGTTAACCCTATAGCTATCTGTGTAGTGTAGCTGATATGGAATCTGAACTGTCAATGTTACCATATGTCAACGCCATTTCACTTTTTATGTTTACTTCACTGTTTTGCCTATTGAAATAGTATGCCAATAATTTAACAAATGAATTTCTGTTTTCTTAGGTGGCGCAAAAGTTCGTGCCTTATCTGTCGTTCGCGATTTGGGACTTTTCGGCCTGTACAAAGGAGCTCGTGCCTGCCTGTTACGTGATGTACCATTCTCTGCCATTTATTTCCCCACTTATGCCCACACAAAGGCGCTATTTGCCGACGAGGATGGGTAAGTTAACAATTCATTAAAAAAGACATACATGTACCATGTACAATTTCCACTTACAGTTACAATCATCCCCTAACACTGCTAGCAGCCGGTGCTATTGCTGGTGTTCCGGCTGCCTCTTTGGTTACACCTGCCGATGTTATAAAAACTCGATTGCAAGTTGTTGCCAGATCAGGTCAAACTTCGTACAAAGGAGTCTGGGATGCGGCGAAGAAAATCATGGCCGAAGAAGGTCCACGCGCCTTCTGGAAAGGAACTGCTGGTAAGATTACAAACTATATATTAAATCAACTAAATGATCTATATACATATCACTTACTCAACAGCTCGTGTTCTTCGTTCATCACCACAATTTGGTGTAACATTGGTCAGTTACGAATTGCTTCAGCGTATTTTCTACGTCGATTTCGGCGGATCAACTCCAAGTGGCTCCGAAGTGAAGAAAGCTAAACCACTAGATGAAACCGTGCATAGAATAAACTCCGATCATATTGGTGGCTATCGTGCGGCTGTGCCCATGCTAAACGGTATCGAATCAAAATTCGGTCTTTGCTTGCCACGTTTCAGCAGACCGTCACCTTCAACTACGACTGCATCATGATGATCCAATAACACTGCTACCAATGTCTGTTAAGATATAATTTATGCAATTTTTTTTTTAAACAAATTTTTCCTCACTCTTTTGTTTTGCTAGGGAAACTAAATAGAAATAAAAAAATAAATTAAGTGCAAAGACCTTAACAAATTTACAAAAAAAAAAAACAAACAAACATTTTAACATAGGAACGAACTCTAGTAAAAACTAAACCTAAAAACTGTTATGGCAACGCCAATTTTCAATTTTACGTATACAAAGTTTATGTTTCTTCATTTTGTAACTGAAACAGAGCCGATTATTTTAACAGTCCAACATGAAAACAAAAATAAAACAAATTTAGTGAATTTGATAATTTATGGTATATCCTTATTTTTGATAAACTGAAAAGTGTTCTTGATTAAAGTAAACAGTCTCCATTTCAATATTGAGATTGCGCTGGAGTATTTGGATATTATTTTCAATGGAGAATTTGTATTTTTCTCTTTTTTTTTTGTTTTTTTTTTTGTTAACTTTAATTTATTGTTCATTATGCTTAGCATTTATTTCATAAGTAAGTTGTAGAGATTAAATGTTAAAGAATGAAGAAAGAAAGAAATGTTAACAAACAAACTTGTACCTAGCGGGAACTTTTAAATATATTTTATTTTTATGTTGTATCTTTTGAGTTTTTTATTTTAAGTTTTTAGTTAAAATTTTACGTTTACAGTCTTGTGCAAATTAATCCGAACAAACACTTTTTTTTTCAAAAGCCAGTATTATTTATTTAAAAAGTAAAAATAAGTAATGAATTATTGAAATTAATATTTAATGTGTCCACCCTTGGCTTTTAGCACCATTTTAACTCGCTTTGGCATGGATTCCAGCAGTTTTTGACAGTTGTCAACGATTTTTGGATTGCGGTGCCACACTTGAAAAACTTACTCCATCAGCTTCGTTTTGGTCGTACAATCCATTTTTCTCAGCCTGGTTTTGCATATAGCCCGAAAATTTACAATGGGATTGATGTCTGGCGAGTTGCCAGGCCAATCCAAAGACGTAATACCAAGCTCAACGAAAAATTGTTTTGACTTTTTTTGACATACTAGATATAGTGAAAATACGCCTTCTTGGGAATTAAATTTTTTTTTTAAATGCTTTTTTATATTATTCAATATCCAGTTTTAGTTTGATACACTTATTCCAGCGATTTTCCAAGTTCTTGATCCCGTCCGAAAAGTAATTTTCCGGAAGGTCTGCAAAATACTCCTCCGTGGCGTCGATGATTTCCTCACGTGAGCTGAATTTTTTATGGATGAGCCATCTTTTGAGGTTTGCGAAGAGATAATAGTCCGAGAGATCCAAATCCAGTTACCACTCGACGCCAAAAGTCCGCCCGATTCCGCATCAGCAAGTCCAAACACTTTCGAAGTGCTCTCGCGTTCGTGTTTTTGGTCAGGAGTGAGCATTCGCGGCACCCAGCGGCAGGATAACTTTTTCATATGCAGAATATTGCAAAAAATATGGCGTGTGCGCTCAGTAGTAATCTTTGTGGTATCGGCTAGCTCGCGCACCTTCACTTTCCGGTCAGCTAACACCATTTCATGCATTTTTTGACATTGTCCTCTGTAACCGCATCGGAGGGCCTGCCGCTGCGGACTTGATCGGTAGTGGAGTTGCGGCCACCACGAAAGTCTCGAAACCGATATTTGACGGTGTAATCTGACGGAGCATTAGCCCCATAATCAAAAAATAATGTTTTATGAGAGAACGAAAATCGTTTTTGATGATGCCAACCACCTCAACAACAATCAGCTGTCAAAACAAAACTAAAGAGAGTATCGCACTGAAATTTGGCTTGTCTGCCTAAATATGAACGGACTTCAAGGCACCATAATTTTTTTTGCAGTAGCAGCGCATTCTGGTGGTCAAGGAGGTCACTTTTCACTCCATCTAGTATGACACGGGGCCAAATGTTGTTGAAAAATTTGGGCTTCTGCATTCAATTCCGACAGCTCAGGCACCAGACGTCTATCCAGTAATTCAGTATATATTTGTCACTGTTCATCATCCCTGTTATTGGAACTAACTATCCTGTCCCAAAATAAGAGAAACAAGCCCAAAACATTTGCTTTACAGGGTGTTTCATCGTTTGTTGGATATGGGCTGTTGAAAGTGGCTCACCATCGGACCTTCGAATATATTGATATTTCGTACCCTGCACGAAAAAATGACTCTCGTCCGAAAAAAAACACCTTTTTCCATTCATTCACTGTCCATTCTTTATATTTTCGAGTCCAAGTCATTCTCTTCTTTTTCATAGCAACAGTCAGTTGTTTCTTCAGAGAATTCCGTGCTTTTCGTCCAACCCTCTAAAAGACGTCGCCGAACTGTTGAGGCATCCACGACTGTTCCTACTCCCGCAAGATCTTTCTGTAAGTCGTTACTGCTTATAATTTTTTTTTTTTTTTTTAAAAGAACTGAACACTCAAGAGGGTATTACTACTCATATTAGTACTCATAACCCTTTTTAGGGTCGTGACAACCGCAGTAGATAAAAACAAACGGTTTTCCAAAAGCGTATGTATCACAGTAAAAGCTCGAACGTTCAACAATGTTATTTGCTTTCAAAACGCTCCTCAATTGACTAAGTGGCATATGTTTAAGGCGTTTGAAGTGATTTAAGCGCTTCGAAGAGTAGCATGCAGATAGTAACTTTTGTTTTCCGATATCCTTAAACAACATCTTATATAAGTGACCAGCCTGTCAGGGATAGAGAAATGTTTTTTCGGTCCTTCAAGACCAACCTAATAGAGGAAAACCGAAAAAAGTTTAAACGAGCCAGGAATGACTGCAACGTCTTTCTCAAGCGTGTGAAATTTCAATACGACCAAAAGTTGAGGCAAAAAATACTACAATGTCATTTGGCAAAAACATTAGAAACTCTTTGGACAAGGACAATCTGCTTGCTGCACACTTTGCGGCCAGCTCAACACTACCAGATTGTGTTTTGTCTCCGCCTACATTTGACTGCGCCGAATCTTCAATGGGACAAGTCCACTTTCGCACTTTTGTAGTAGCAAGAGTTCTTAAAGATCTTAACATTAACAAATCCGCTGGCCCAGATGGTATATCTCCCCTTCTTCTGAAGAGATGTTCTTCCTCGCTGGCAAAACCATTGCGTAAGCTTTTTCATCAATCCTACTCTTTAGGACTCTTTCCGAGCAGATAGAAAACAGCATTTGTCCAGCTCGTCCCTAAAAAAAGACGAATTTTCCTCTCTCTCCACCTACAGGCCCATTGCACTTACGTCCCTTCTTTCCAAGGTCATGGAAACTCTGATAAACCGTCAGCTCATGAAATATCTCCAATCACGAAAACTTCTTAACGACCGGCAATATGGTTTTCGTAGCAACCACTGGTGATTTCATGGCATGTCTCACCGAAAAGTGGAACCAAAGCGTACATCAATCTGGCGAAAGCAAGATAGTTGCATTTGATATTTCTAAGGCATTTGACAGAGTTTGGCATCAGGCTCTTTTGTCGAAAATGCGTGCTTTTGGGATCGATGACTCTCTTCTTCAATGGATTAGAAATTACCTTTCGGAACGTTCAATTCAAGTTGTCTTGGACGGTTTCAAGTCTGATATTCACAAAATAAATGCTGGTGTGCCCCAGGGCTCAGTTCTGTCTCCGACACTCTTTTTAATTTTCATCAACGATCTCTTCTCTGCTACTTCTAACCCAATATATTCCTTTGCTGATGACAGTACTCTCTGCTTTTCATATTCGTTTCCGGATTCACGTCCCTGCTCTTCGGCTGTAGAACGGGAAGCGCATCGTATGTTAAGCTCATTAAATTCTGATATTAATAGCATAACTAATTGAGGAACCACTAACAGAGTAGAATTTAATGCTTCCAAAACACAATGCTGTCTGCTGTCATTAAAGCGAAATTTAAACATCCAGTCGTTATCCATGAATGGCACTTCCATTCTCGGTATGTGTGTCAATGAAAACTTACGTTGGAATGATCACATATTCAGTGTCGTCAAAAACGCTGCGAAATGTCTAGGTTTCCTCAAGCGATGTAAGAAAGATTTCACCCCCTCTGATCAGGCCACAATACATAAGGCATTTATCCGCCCGAAATTGGAGTACAATGCCCGCATCTGGTCGGGTGCTCCTAAAACATCTCTGTACCTGCTAGATAGGATTCAAAACCGTACGATAAAACTCATTGGTGATACTAATATCAGTCAATCAATCGACACTCTCTAACACAGACGTAATGTCTCCTGTCTCACTTTGTTTTATCGCTATTTCCACCATCAGTGCTCCGTTGAAATTGCCAGTAGCATTCCGCTCATTCAAACTTTCAACCCTAATACCCATTCCGCTATGAATGCTCATCAGTATAGCCTCAAGCCAACTTTCGGACGTACTCTAAAATATCGTGATTCGTTCCTAAGCCGTACAACTCACTTATGGAATGCCCTGCCTAGCTCTTTATTTCTTAGTCTTTATAACCTTCAAACATTTAAAACCAACGTTCACCGGCACCTCTCTTTCTATTCTCAGTGATTTTCCTTCGCCCGTGCTGTGTGCAAGCATTTTAAGGATACCTAAATCCCTTGAGCGCGCGTAAATTATAAAAAAAAAAACAAAAAAAAATGCGTAGACCAACATAGATCGAGATAATTCCGTGAATGCACAACTCTTTTTTATTCAGTGCAAACCAATTCCAAGTAATTGCATGGAAATTACAATTCTACTGTTTACCTCAGAGCTTTTTTCAATAAATGGACAAATAGGTATCTCAGTCTATACACATTTTTGACAGGACACTACTATTTTGAACTCCAAACCGCGCTTACCACTTTCCGTAAATTTCACTTGCGATTTGCACACTTAATAAACGACGTTTGTAAATCATACGATAACCAAACTTGGATTCACTTCAATATCGTACTTATCTTCCGATTGCTTCAATTTTTTTAACGGATATTCTAGCATTCATTTCACTTGGTGCCTCTAACTCGTGTCGATTCAGCCGACTTCTTCCAGATATTTTCGGTCTCTTGCTGTATGTACTCGTACGTGTCTCTTTTGCACCTTTTTGACCACAATACACTTTGTCACTCATTATAAAAACGAACGAATAACACTCATAAAACAATAAAAAAGAGTAAGCACAATTATCGATAAAAAACAAACGTTCGTCAAATAGCGTCCTTCTCGAATGCTTCACTATACGAAACTGACTGAAACCGACGTTTCTAAAGACAAAACAATCATTAGTCTGAACACATGGCAAATAGCTTCAAAAACATCTGCAGTCCCCTAAACTACCGTCCCTCGTTGCGGTCATAAGTAAGAGGCTCGCTGCCTACCTGGCGGCCTTGTACTATACTTTGAAAAACAAGTACTTCGAGATATTTCCCGGCCATAATTTTTTGGGATATCATTTTGGGGTCCTAAGGGCAGTGGCGTAGTGTGGGTTGAGACCGCCCGGGGCAGACCCAATTGATGCCGCCCCTAGTAATTTTTTCACACACTAAAAAAAAAATCTTTGTCTACGGTTTCAAACCAGTTATACCTACATATACTTGCGGTCATAAAAACCGCACCATATCAAAATGATTGAAAAATTGTTAATAACTACGATATTAATTTTTGTAATGAAATGAAATTTTTGTTGAGTACTCCGGAGTAGTTTATAAGTATTTCTATCTAATTTCCATCTGTTTATTGAACGTTTGAAAAAAGATATTAACAAAGGAAGAAAAACTAGTTAATTTTCTTATTTTTTTTAAATATTTTAATACAGTCGTTGGTTAACAAAATCAAACTATACATTTTTTATGTATGTGTATATAAGTTGTTTAGATATGCCACTTTTACCAAAAAATTATCAATACCGAGTTGCTCCTCCTTTGGCGGTTATAACAGCTTTTATTCTAGAAGGCATCGAGTTTACTAGAAGTTCAGTAATATCCCTTGAAATTTCAGTATTCCATACATGTTCCAGAACTTCATTTAGCTTTTTTTTACTCTCTGATTTATGTTCAGCCACCTTACGTTTCATTACATGCCACAAGTGTTCGATTGGGTTTAAATCGGGCGAATTAGCTGGCCAGTCTAGTCTGGTAATTCCGAGGTCATCAAACGTTGTCTTGAGCTGAAGATTATTGAAAGACTCTAGTTACTTGTCTGTTTATTATTTATAAAGTAGACATCTAGAAGTTGATTTATAACACTTTACTTACGGATTTGGCGCGGTGGCAAGGTGCAGAATCATCTTGAAAAATGCACTTGTTAGTATACGAATGATGCCGTTCAATTGCTGGTACCAAAAACTCCCTTACCTTCTCCATACTTTTGAGCGTTCATAGTTCCATTAACAAAGTGCAAAGGGCCCAAAACGTAAAAAGAAAAACATCTCCAAACCATCTGGCTTTGAGGAAACTTCACTGTTTTGGCTATGCACTCGTCCTTGAACCTTTCACCTGCTGACCGTCGTACGTATGGCAAATTGTCGGCACACAACAAATTAAATTTACTTTAATCGGACCATATCACACATCGCCAATCATCCTGCGTCCAATCTTCGTACTTTTTTGTCCACTATAAGCGAGCTTTTTTCATTTTTGTGGTTAGGAGAGGTTTTTTCGCTGGTCGTCTTCCATATAAACTTATCTCCCGTAGCCGTCGGCGTATGGTTTCGGCGCTTAGATCAACTTGATTAAATTCACTCAGCTCTGCTCTTATACGGACAGCACTTTTAAAGCGATCTTTTATGCTAATTCGTTGTAATACATTGTCCGTCTTCTAGGTTGTTTTACATTTTCGTCCCGAGCCTTTTTTCCTTTCCAGTGGATCCAAATTTTATTTTTTCTTCATCAGTCGTACGATAGTTGAATGACAGCATTCTATTTTAACCGCAATATCACGATAGCCAAGCCCTTCTTCGACTAAAGTCAATATTTGAACTTTTTCGTCCCGAGCCAGTTGATGATATTTACAAGACATTTCACTTTTTTTTTATTTGTCACCGTCACAACTCAATTCAAACTGATTTTTTTGGCACTGGATACGAGGCCGAACTCCACTATGGGGAATACCCTTCATTAGTATGGGAAAGACCCTTACGATCTGATGTAATTAGGCATTTTTTGAGAACTCATTAGATGGTGCGGTTTTTATGACCGCAAGTGTATATGTATGTCAATAAACTTGGTAAAATTGTTGTTGGTACTACTTTCGAGCAAGTGAAGCAAAAATTAAGCCGCAAATTTAAAATTTTCCCATATTGGTTACTTTCCGATTTCCCAATCTCGAAGCGGATAAAAATTACTTACCTTAGGATATCAAATAAATAACGGTAATTCCCATTAAACTTTAATTATCTAAATTAAAATTCTTCAGAAAAACAGGATTCAACTATTTTTTGTAATTTATTTTCCATTTATTTATTTTTTTTCTTTAGCTTTAGTATTAATAAATAAATAAATAATTTCATAATTAAAATTTGTTTAAAAAAATAATTTTTAAATGAAAGGATGAAAACGTTTAATTTAGGTTTTAGTAAAAGGGTAAATGCAGGTGCATAATGTAATTCATTTTTTTTTACTTATAAGAAACTTTTTTATATTGGGTCTATAACTTTCGTGCGGTTTGCTAAGAAATGGCGTAACTCGTATTATTTCATTGTTATTATTCCATTGGAACATGCGTTGGAAAGCTACTGTCATTGTACGTCATTTCAGTATATGTCATTCATTTGAAGCATAAACAATAATTTTTTTTCACTCAAATTTGTCGAACTTTGTGCCTGAAAAGTGTTTTTGACGGGAAGTTCTTCTTCATTACTTTAATATGAAGAAAACTGCTGCCGAAAGTCATCGTATTTTGGTGGAAGTTTATGGTGAACATGCGCTAGCTGAGCGAACGTGCCAAAAGTGGTTTACACGATTTAAAAGTGGTGATTTGAGCTTGGAAGACGATGAACGTCCAGGGCAGCCAAAAAGTTTGAAGATGAAGAACTGGAAGCATTACTCTCTCTATGAAGATTGTTGCCAAACACAAGAAGAGCTCGCAGAATCTTTGGGTGTCACTCAAGCAGCCATTTCAAAACGTTTCAAAGCAGCTGGATATATTCAAAAGCATGGAAATTAGGTTCCATATGAGCTCAAGCCGAGAGACTTCGAAAGGCGGTTTTTCATGTCCAAAATGCTGCTGGAACGCCACAAAAGGAAGTCATTTTTGCATCGGATTGTTAATGGTGATGAAAAATGGATTCATTACGACAACTCCAAGCGCAAAAAATCATATGTGAAACCCGGCCAACCAGCCAAATCAACGGCAAAGCCGAATATCCATGGCGCAAAGGTAATGCTCTGTATTTGGTGGGATCAGATGGGTGTGCTGTATTATGAGCTGCTAAAACCGGGTGAAACCATCAATGGACAACGCTACCGAACATAATTAATCCGTTTGAAGAGAGCAGTGGCCGAAAAACGCCCGGAATATGCGACCAGACACGAGGCAATAATTTTCCATCATGACAACGCTCGGCCCCACGTTGCTATTCCGGTTAAGAACTATTTGGAAAACAGTGGATGGGAAGTCTTACCCCACCCGCCTTATAGTCCAGACCTTGCCCCTTCTGACTACCATTTGTTCCAGTCGATGCAGAACGCCCTCACTGAAATACGGTTCACATCAGAGCAGAGTATCAAAAATTGGCTTGATTCATTCTTGGCTGCCTAGCCGGCGCAGTTATTTTGGGATGAGATCCACAAATTGCCAGAAAGATGGGAAAATGTCCTAGCTTCAGATGGGCAATACTGTGAATAATACTATTGTACATGTCCTTCTTAAATAAACGTTCAAATTTAGAAAAAAAAACCGCACGAATTAGGTTATATACCCAATATATTGACAGAAAACTTCTTTAAAATTATATTTTCCTACTTTTCATTAAGGCAAAATCTCTTATTATTCCTTCGGTATCGAAGGTCTCCGTGATTTCCTGTTCTATAGCCATGATACCCAGATTAGACAGCCTTAGGGTGCTCATTGCGGACCTTAAATAATTTTTAATAATCTTCAATTTTGAGAAACTCCTCTCACAGCTGGCATTACTTATTGCAATTGTGAGAAAAAGACGAAGCATTATTTTTATGTAAGGCAGACTAACTTCCAGTCGAAACTGTAATATACATTTTAATAGTTTAAGTGGGCTTTTATTGGCGAGTTCTGTTTGTTTTGCCTGTAGAAGATATAATTGCTCTTAACCGTACGCGTTCGATCTCACATTCATTCTTATCAATGTCATCCTCATGAGGTGCTACATCTGAATTGCTTTCATCATTTTTATCTAAGAGTTTGGCTGGGGTGAGAAAGTCGAACTTTGCCGCTAAATTTCGTAGCTGTTGAAATCTTTGCCGTATTTCAGCACTGACCCTGTCTAAGGATGAAAATAAATTTCTTTGCAGTTCGTTTTCATAGGATAAAGCAGCATCTATGTTATATTTCCGTCACTAAAAATATGTTTTTTTTTTTTATTTTCCTGGAACGTTCCATTAAAATTCCAAGTTTTTGACATACATTTTTAGCATAAGTAAAAGCACCGTCTACCAATTCATCTCGTTTTTCTGTAAGGAAGATCTGTAATTCATTTCTTTTTTGAGCACATTGATGAAGGTTCTGTTTGTAAGTCATTAACTTCGTGGTTTCCAAAAGCCAAAAAAACACAGAAATGAAAACGATTGCAATGCTATTAGCAATGCTCCTGCCTTTGTCCGTGTGTTTAGGTTTTCGTCTGCGTCCATCAGTTTTTCAAAGGTATTAAAAATGCCCTCATAATGGTTCCAGGTATTCTCGACTGCATTAGCTCTTGCGCTCCATCTTGTTTCTTGCAGCCTCTTCAACGCTTTGCCTGAAGTACCAAGCAGAACTTCCCAACGGTGTGTGGACACAGAAAAAAATGAATATATGCATTCTAAGGTACCGATGAAAGTGACTGAATTTGGCTCAACAGCAGCAGAATCTAAACAAACCAATTTCAACGAGTGATTGGAGCAGGGTATAAATTCTGCTTTGTGGTTTATGTCTTTCAGTCTTTGCTGCACTCCTGTATATTTTCCACCCATGACAGCAGCATTGTCATATGCTTGACCTCTGCAATTCATTATTTCAAGACCATCAGCGTTTAGCTTACTTAAAATCATGTCAGAAATGCCTTCAGCTGTTTTGCTCTACAACTACTTTCTGATTTTCAATTTTAAGATATCGCAATACTTGACTGGTTTGATCTTTGTGTGATACATCTGGGGTACTATCGAATATAATGGATTAATATTTAGCCTTTTTAACTTGACAGAAAATTTGTTGACGAACGTTAGCTCCTAAAATATTAACCCATTAGTGCCCAGAGCGTTTTCTTTCGCGTAATTAGATAAAAATTTCAGCATGACCTTAATTCCTGCTGCAAACATTAATTTTGTTTTAAATTTTTTAAAAGTTATCATACCCTCCTCGATTTTACCTGTTGCCTATATGCAACAGTGGGCAATATTCAATACTAAACATTAAATTGTTAGAAATAAAAGATAAATAATTATCGTTAGTAAATTTCGAGTTTTTTGTAATATTTATTGTACAGAATATAAAATATACAGAATATAAAATTAAAAAAACAAAATTCATTCTAAAAGCAAAGGAAAAGCTAAATCCACAAAACATATAAAATATACATAAAACATTTAAAATACCTAGTATTTCAGTCTGATTGAATAAAATGATACTTCAAATTACACTTTATGCACAAACCAACGTCACATTTGTTGCACATAGTTTTCACAATTGATGAACAAAATTCATATACACATCGTCGTCTTTTGTTGTTAGGTATTCTAACAACGAAATGGTCAATATTGTCATACCGAAGAGAGTATTCATCAACTTGTTGCGGGCGACAGTATCCTTGTGGTGGTCGTACGGTGCCATATGCATGACAGTACGCAATTCCTGCGAAATTGTAACTGTGTTAGTGAACCGCCTCCATTCCTGTGCAATATCCATGCGTTTTGTATTGACGCATCTACCAGCCACGTAAAAATAGAATACCACCATTTTATTCCTCGAGCATCTATCCTGTACTTATTGATAGTCTGGTCCATACGATCAGTATGGAATGGAATTTGGTCGTGGCACTGAAATACGCTGACGTTGTATTCTAGAATATCGTTGTACCTTTCCTGTAGGATTTCTGCCAAATAGAGTTGAAGCTATAGCAACAACAGACTTGTCAATCCATTTTGTAATTATAATATTACTATCGCTTATTTTACTACTGACTACAAAACCTCTAACCTCTTTCTTCAACTCTTTTTTCAATGGCAATGGACACGATTTTGGTATCATATTTTCCCGAATAGTACCGGTACCGTGATAGCCCCTCTGACGGAGCCCTATAAGAGCGCTAACTGAAGTAAATAAATTATCAAAATAAAAGCAAAATGGTAATCTTTTCACATTTTCATCAAATTGGTCAATCATGTCGAATAGAGGTGAAATATTTTTACTATAATTAGACTGATAAGCTTTGTTTAAGCGAGGATTATTTCCTTGATACATCTCAAAATTTACAAGGTAACCTAAAGTTGTATTCAAGCACGACATTTTAAATCCAAAGCGTAGTGGCTTTACCCTCAAAAGCTGTTTACATCCATGTCGTCCAAAATATTGTATCATGAATTCATCGTACGATAAGTCTTGCTCTGGACAAAAGTTTTTTAAAAATCTATCTTTCAAAGCATCAGTCAATGGTCGCAACTTCCAAATGCTGTCCTCTAAATTTTGTTTTCAATTATCTGTGAAGTGTAGATAGCGGAATATTACATCAAAACGATTTCTTCTCATAGCATTTGAAACTAATTCATTTTTGAAATCAGCTTCATTTGACCAAAAACTACGTTTTGACGGTGTAAAATTGTAGCCCGTTATAATTAGAATTGCAATAAAGACACGAATCTCACCTGCGGTTATGTTAGAATTTGCCTTTCCACAATAAACAGTATAACTATTATATTACTTTCGTTAACGAGTAATGTTATTATATCGTCATCAAAAAACTTTTGGAAAATTTCATGTGGTTGTAATTGACTAAATTCTGCATAGTTAGGCTTGGGAAAAAGAGGTTCTTCTTCCTGGTCATTGTCTTCAACCCAAACAAACGAACTTTGAACAGACTTTTCTGAAAGTTTTTTTGATGAAGTAGAAAGGCTTTTTCGTTTCTCCATTTTTTTTGGTGAAATGACAGTCTTTGTGGATGTTGAGAATCCTGTACAAGCGGTGCATTGTGTCGGGTTCCTGGATCAATATCAGAAATATCCCGTGAAGATTTAAGTTGAATGCAGCATGGAGCAAGAAGGCTTAATTTTTGTAAGTTATGAAGCATTCCACCGTCGTCTTCATTACCAGAATCTTCTTCGGAATTAATATTCTCAGGTGCAGGCGGCTCAATATACAACCTCTCAATTTCACAATCATCTTCTTCGTCAGATTGCAAAGACTCCAGAAAATTAATTGCATCTTCGGTAGTACGAAAACTAAATTACACGAAAACTAAATTTCACATTTGGTTGAAATTTATTTCAAAATTTAGTGAACTATTACACAGAATCGAGATTCATTATGAAAAGCAATCAATATACAATAACTGTCCTAAATAACTCGCCGCTGTGAAACAAAGTAAAGAAATTATTGAAATACTTACTATTCGCGTCTCGATATGTTTACTTTTTTTCCCCACACGGACACAGATGTTCAAAAAGCGACTTATCATTCCGAACACTCGCACAAAACTAACTTCTTATCTCTTTATTTTTGATCGCTACAGATGTTACTAGTCACAGAAATTGGTTTTACACGTTTCACTCCTAGAACAGGATCACAATCCTTTAACAAAGTTTACGAATCTAGCGTTGCACATACGCAACAGTGGTCATCAATGGGTTAATGAACTCGTTTTGAATTTGTGGTGACATATAAGTGATAGTTCTTCCACCCATTTTTATTCGTAAAATGTGTTCTCGAAGCACTGGATCGTAATTTGCGATTAGGTGCACCAGTTCTAAAAAGTTGCCCCTATTTGTACTGGTAATTTCTTCTCTGTGGTCACGAAAAGCCACATTCGACCATTCTAGTAAGAATTTCCTGCCATTTTTTCGTTTCTTTGGCCATGATATTTTCCCGTATTTTATCAATTGCCTCTCCTGTTCGAAGTCTGGTCTCTAACTCCTTCTATTTGCAAAGACTTTGGTTGTGTTGGGGATTTGATTCATGCCTGGCTACTTTGGGATTTAGTTTTTGCCAGTTATTAAAACCATGATATGAGCAAAACTGTAATGCGTTGTTTTTGTCCGGAATTTCAAACAAACGGCAACAAAAGCAAAATAATGACGATTTAGAAGGAGAATAAACCATCTAAGAACGTAATACTTTTTCGCCGTTAGTCAACGTGCGATAAAACCATTCTTTCGTTAGCCGCCTCGTCGATCCTGTCGGTGGAGCAGAATCCGTGCCGTTTACATGCTGCACTACTTCTGGACCGCGTTGCACAAGTAGCAATCTTATATTTTCATCTATGTCATTAGGCCACTTTCCCATATCATCTAAATTTTTTGCTGATTCTATCTAATAGTCAAAATCAGAGACAGAGCCGGAATCAGAGCCGGGGTCGGAGCCATAACTATTGGCAATTATATTTAAACATGTCGTTGCAGATTGAGAAGTTGTAGGAATCTGTTCAGGTACAACAGTATTTGTATTTTCAAGAGAAAGACGTGAAGCTGAGGGTGACACATTTGGGGTATTAACTTCAGGTAAAAGAATATCTTTGTTTAGTTCTCGCACTACTTTAGAATCTGAATTGTCAACAGTCAAAATATATGTTAGAGATCTTACACTTGATGAAGAGGCTAAAGTTTCAGAAATAGGAAGTTCCATATATTTAAAGATAGACCCTTGGTTCTTCTTGATACTTTCTTCGTGGGCTCTTTTTTACTTCGATACGAAGCCCCACTTTCTTTTATTGTATTCTTTTCATTTTAAGATAACTATAAGGAGAAATTGCAGAGCAAAATTTTTTTGTAACTAAGAAAAGACTGCCAGTTTATAGAAGAAACCGATGTCGATGTTGACTTCTTCAAACAAGCGCAAATTTCATAAATTTCGGTTGCAACCACCGCTATTCGGGAGCGATCGATATTTATGAGCAAAGTGCATTGTGCAAAGTTTTTGATTACTTACTGTGAATCAGTGTTAATGCTCGTAAATTTTGTTAATAAATTCGTTGGAATGGGAAAAGAATCCGTTTTGTAAATTTTATACATACGAGGGTTGTCTAAAAATTTCCGACCAAATAATGATACAAGACATCTTTTCTCGAATTTTTTTTTTATTTTTCTACGTAGTCTCCTTGTAACTCTACACACTTCTCCCAGCGATGATCCCGTCTTTCTAACCCGTCTAAATAGTACTTGGCGTGTTTCTCTGCAAAATAATTGTTCACGAAGGTGATTGCCTCCTCATTTGACGAAAATCTCTGTCCTCCGAGCGCAGTTTTTAGATGAGGGAACAAAAAGAAGTCGCTTGGGGCTAGATCTGGTGAATAAGGCGGATGGTCAAGCAGTTCGAACCGTAATTCATGGATTTTCGCCTTGACAACCACTGAGGTGTGAGACCCGCGTTGTCTTGGTGAAACAGCATTTTCTTTTTCTGCAAATGTGGCCGTTTTTCCGCAATTTCTGCCTTCAGCTTGGCAAGTAATGATGCGTAATATGCTCCTGTAATGGTTTTTCCTTTTTGAAGATAATCGATAATCTTCAAAAAGATAACTCCTTTACTATCCCAAAAAACAGTCGCCATCACTTTCCCAGCCGAAAAAAGAGTTTTTGCTTTTTTTGGAACCGGCTTGCTCTTTGCAGTCCACTGTTTTGACTGAATTTTTGTTTCGGGCGTAAGTTTCATTTACTATAATTAATCGGCGCCAAAACTCGGATTTATTGCGCCGACAGCTTCCTCATGCCTAAATCTTGATTTAATATGTAACAAACACGTTCTTTGGACATTTTCATAACCTCTACTATCTCTCTCACTTTAATTCAGCGGTCGCCTAACACCATTTGGTGAACTTTAGCAATGTTATCGTCAGTGGTTGCAGTTTTTGGACGTTTGGACGTCCCGAACGTTCATCATCTCCCAAGCTCTTACGGTCACGTTTAAATTCATCTGCCCAAAATTTCACTGTGGTAAATGATGGTGCGGAGTCCCCATAGAGTCCCCAGAGTCCAACTCATTATTGATTTGCGTAGGCGTATTGCCTTTCAAAAGCAAGAATTTAATAACAGTCAATTTTTTCCATTTTCACAAAAAACACTTACATCGCCTCACTCAAACGACTGTCAACTAAAAACTGCGCGTCGAAAATGACTGAAACTTCGGTGAGTAACTGCCAAAAGATGCACAACTAGCATTATTGACGAGTGCCGCTATCTTTATATTGCTGTCGGAAACTTTTCAGACAACCCTCGTATATTTAAAAAATTATTATTATTATCAAGGGAACGATACAAATTAATTTGTAGGGTCCGGGATTTAACGCCGAGGTACTATGCCCATGTGGTGCGTTTTGTCAACAGCACGCGGAGTACTGAGTTCCCATGTGGTCATCCACCTACGTACTTACCGCGCCCAACACTGCTTGATTTCGGTGATCTAGTAGGAAACGACACTTTCAGTGTGGCGAGGCCGTTGACCTATTTAAAAAATATTCCTCTCCAAATTTCCGCCCCTAGCAAAGTGCCGCCCGGGGCCTGTGTCCCCCTCCCCCCTCGCTACGCCACTTCCTAAAGGACAGAACGTACCTGGATTTTTAACGTAAACCTCCTGTCATGTAGACTTAATGTTTACGAGGTGCCCATACACCCATAGGGAGCAAGGATACGCCTTGCCATCGCTAATCACTCGCTTGTATTATATAATAGTTCGCTTTTATATTATACCAAATCGGAACTGTGTTGGAGGCACAAGTTCCACCCTTGGTATGAGTCGAGGCCTACCCAAAACCTCTTGCTGCTCTTAGGGTCGCAGCACCCAGTACTTCATTTGCAACTCTACAATGGGCTAAACCAAAAAGGAAACCCGTACCCGCGATTTGGGTTTAAACCACAGCCACCATGACGCTCCCACAAGGGGGCCTACCTCTAACAAGTCAGGCCCGGACCGAAATCCGGGGGGCTCCTGACTCCCATGGTACCGTAATTTAAGTCCTGGTATGGACTACCGGTGGTCAAGCCTACCAACAAGACCTATGACCGGCAACTTGTAACTGGTCAAATCGTATCATCCATTCATGCAAAATATCTGGATGTTTTCGATAAGACCAGTTATAGAATAATCTACCCCCGCTTTTTATTAGACAACGTCATTGATGGGCGAAGCCTTGATAATTGGGCGGGGGCCCTTCCTAAGGGACAATTGAAAGCAATTGTGAGCTGTTTAATTGAACTCCCGGTCATTTTGCCCGCTGATGTAATATTGGGCTTGGATTTTGTTCGGCGCCTTGCTGATATCGGCTTATCTTAAAGTATAACGCTATAAACGGATAATCACGCAGTTCAGGCCTATCCTCTGAAAGTTATTTTTGGCATGAGTCAGGTATTGAAGATTTGGCAGTTTACACAATTGTACACATGGTATAATACTCGTTTTTCTTACTCATATTAGGGAATGTAAGGTTAGTCTGCAAGGTAGTAGTAGTGTTGAATGCCCTCCGTTACAATACAGGATATACTTTCATCTGATTGCAGAATATTAGCAATGCACGTCATTTGAATGTGAGCAGATTTGGTCTGTCTGAATAACTAGCATTCAGATAGTTTTTGTGGTTAATGAGAAACACATGTGTGAGGTAAGTGAGCTTTTTGCACTACGTACGCTTCACAAGGATTTTGATTTGTGCCTCGTCTCGGAAAGGCAATTTGGCACTAAACGCGGCAGGACTAAGCCTCTGACACTTAAAATAAAGCAGAGGTCTAAAACAAAAATCATTGGCGATACCACTCAAAGATGGTTAGTTTTACTTCAAACTGATGAGTGGAATTTAAGAAAAGTCACTTCAAATTAGCTTATTACCCATTTTCATAACATTATACGATTATATGGCAGTTATAAGATAACGCAATACCTTTTAGCGGGATTGAGATTGGGCAAGGACTCCTCTTCAGTGTGACCCTAAATTATAGATTGGAAGTTAAAGGTTACATGGCCCTAATTGAAGAGTTGTGGATGGTAGTTTTGGAGTCATCCTAGGCAGAAAGGATATTCTGATGTTGAAGATGTTTTGAGTAGGTAAGCCAAGTATACTGGCGAACTGGTGTTGGTTGCAATGATTTTGTAGTGCTGACACTGACACTGAGTCTAGTCAGACAGTTAGTTTTAAGATTTTATTGGCTTATCCTAGAACTGTATAAAAATATTTATTTTGTTGACAAACCGCGTTTGTGAAATACTATATTTGTTAGATTCATATTAAAATTGTTAAGCAAATAGGCCGCGAAATATATTTTAAAAGAAGCCTTCAAAGTAATCCTTGGTTGCTTTTAATTTGTAAATAAAACAATAATTGTTTTAATTAATTCATTTAGAGCAGAAAAACAAAAAAAATCTGAAAATCTTTCAATCTCTACACTCATTTCATTTATCAATTTGGTATTTACAATATCAAATTGGAAAAAAAAGGATTACTTACTTACGTGTGAATTCAAATTAAGATGTAGAATTCCACGATAATAGAATAAAAAAGATTAATAACAAAAAACTGCTACAGTATCTTCGTCCTTTAGATAACTTTGTAATTTTCTTCTCTTTTGTTACAAATATCTTTACAAGCTTTATATAAAATTATTTAGAAAAGAAAATAAACTAAATAGATTTTGTTAAAAAAAAAACAAAAACAGAAAAATATAAAACAACGCTAAATAATACCAATCAGGTACAAAATAAAATCAATTTTTAAATTTAATGAAAATGTCGACTTTAATATTTTTGGAAAATACATAATATAGTTAATAAAAATGATAATGAATGAATAAACGAATTTCATGTCCAAAATGTTGATCACTGGTGTACAATTGTTGTGTTTGTATAAAATGAAAAAAATAAAAATGTGAAAAAACAAAATTGTAAATCTTTCAAGTACAAGTAAATAAATACGTAAAGCATAATTATGAATTCTTTATATTTACAGTTTAAAAAAAAAATAGATAAAGCCCGCTAAACCGATGACATCTATATACTACGGTGATTTTTAGTTATTTACTTATCCGGCCAGCGACTCTTGGAGGGTCTGAGCCTGAGCTAATGCCGCTTTCCATCTTTCACGGTCCCAGGTACGTTGCTTCCAGTTTACTACATATAACAATGCTTCCGACGTCCACGATTGCTTGATCTTTAA
The DNA here is from genome assembly GCA_963966105.1 of Volucella zonaria. Classification (NCBI taxonomy): domain Eukaryota; kingdom Metazoa; phylum Arthropoda; class Insecta; order Diptera; family Syrphidae; genus Volucella; species Volucella zonaria. The sequence goes on along the minus strand of OZ014530.1, from coordinate 312,406,093 downwards.
ACCGGACATTCCTTTACTTCGTAAACCAGGTGGCTGGGATTCGAAGATATTCTTAGCTGGAGCATTCTCGCCCATTCGCTCGATGTGGCCAAGCCAGTGCAGTAGACGGATTTTTACCTCCCGGACTACATCCATGTCTTCATACAGCTCGTAGAACTCGCGGTTATACCTTTTCCTCGCAGACAGGGCCAATTATTCGACATAGAATTTTTCTTTCGAAGGATCCCAAGATCTGCTACGCTGTTTTGCTTATCGTCTAGCATTCAGCCCCATAAAGCAAGACTGGCAAGATCAGGGTTTTGTAGAGCATGATTTTGGACCTTCGAGTTAGGAGTTTGGACCCTAGTTCTTTGGACAAACCGAAGTAGCAGTGGCTGCCTAAGGTTATTCTTCGTCGAATCTCCACTAGGATGTCATTTGTGGAGTTTATACTAGATGGAGTGAAAAGTGGCCTTCTTGGGAATTAAAAATTTTTTTTTAAATCTTTTCTTATATTATTCAATATAGTCCTCTTTTAGTTTGATACACTTATGCCAGCGGTTTTCCAACTTCTTGATCCCGTCCGAAAAGTAATTTTTCGGAAGGTCTGCAAAATACTCCTCCGTGGCGTCGATGATTTCTTCGCGTGAGCTGAATTTTTTATTGATGAGCCATCTTTTGAGGTTTAGGAAGAGATAATAGTCCGAGGGATCCAAATCCAGTTACCAATCGACGCCAAAAGTCCGCCCGATTCTGCATCAGCAAGTGTAAACACTCTTTCGAAGTGCTCTCGCGTTCGTGTTTTTGGTCAGGAGTGAGCATGCGCGGCACCCAGCGGCAGGATAACTTTTTCATATGCAGAATATTGCCCAAAATGTGGCGTGTGCGCTCAGTGGTATCTGCTAGCTCGCGCACCTTCACTTTCCGGTCAGCCAACACCATTCCATGTATTTTTTTGACATTGTCCTCTGTAACCGCATCGGAGGGCCTGCCGCTGCGGACTTGATCGGTAGTGGAGTTGCGGCCACCACGAAACTCTCGAAACCAATGTTTGACGGTGTAATCTGCCGGAGCATTAGCCCCATAATATTTATCCAACTTTTCTTTTGTTTCCTTCGCCGTTTTGCCTCTCAAAAAATAATGTTTTAAGAGAGAACGAAAATCGTTTTTGTCCATACTCAACATGATGTCCAATACGTCAACAACAATCAGCTGTCAAAACAAAACTAAAGACAGTATCGCACTGAAATTTGGCATATCTGCCTAAATATGAACGGACTTTAAGGCACCATAACCTTTTTTGCAGTAGCAGCGCATTCTGGCGCTCAAGGAGGTCACTTTTCACTCCATTTAGCATGTATTTACCCCGAGGTAGATAAATTCCTTCACTACTTCAAAATTATAGCTGTCGATTGTTAGGTTCTGTCCTGGGCGATGTTTGACGGATCGATTTTTGCCCGACAGTATGTACTTTGTTTTATCCTCATTCATCATGAGACAAACTCGTTTGGCTGGTTCTTTTATAGCAGTAAGAGTCTCAATAATGGTAAGCTGGGAACGGGCGATGGTGTCAATATCGTCTGCATAGCCCGGCAGCTGGATGAATTTTCTACAGTGATTGTTACATATGTATAACAGAAGCTGCGCCAAGATATTGACGTGTTAATGTGTAAATCTGCAATTTAGGTTTAAGGCCAAGGCCTGCTATCGCACAAGGATTAGAAAGAGCTAACCAGCACCCTGGATCTTTAATTGGGAAAGACGCCTATTTGTCCATTTTAAGATCTTCCTGGAGAAATTCTTTTTAGATCTGTACTAAACTAAGGTCATGTGCAGGCAGAAACTTAATGTTAGGTTAAATGTGAGGGCTTCCATTAATCTGAGGGTCGTACATATTTATATTTGTCACAATTTTAAGTAACCCTCAAAAGCCGGAAAATTCTCCGTACGATTAAACTACCATTACGCTCATACAATGAATATCGAGACAGGCTCGAACAAGGACCCGAATATAACCTCTGGTCTTACTGCCACTAACATTTCCACATGTCCCAAGACTGGCCATTGAAGCCTTACAAAATAATCTAGCTGGTTAAATGCGTTGTGCTTCACTTAAAAATCTGTTACCTATTCGGCATGGTTGGCTTTGTAATAGGGTGGGGATACGAAGCTATCTACAGACGGATGTCGATTTTTTGTCAGAGGCAAAGTTCAGCAAAAAGTCTTGAGGGAATCCCTGATGAGAATGTGCCAATACTAACCTCATATCCTCCTCGAAAGTATAGTGGCTAGCATACCCACTTATCATGCGCGATACCGGGATACAATTCTCCGTCCGGGGGCTTCCTTTCCGTGGTTGGCTTCTCGTAGAAGAAAGGCTTAGGAGTCAAAAATCCTAAGGGACTCAAACGAATTCAGCAGAAATGTGGAACTAAGTGCCCAATAGTATGGTGGTAACTCAGATGGCGCTCACAACAGCGATAATCTACTAGTGGTCTTTTCGACAGCGGCCTGAGTACGGATTCTGAGTACTTGAGAAACCCCTATCAACTCAGGCGCTACTGAGGGGCAGCTGAATACAAAAGCATCTGGATGTCGGGTAAAAACCTCGAAATGCCAAAGGAGACGTGACCGAAATACTCGTATGTATAAGGATGTTACTATCACCACTTTTATGCTTCGGATTGGGAAGGCTGGCAAAGGCAATAGTCTGAATGATTCTGAGTATAAATACGGTTTTGATCAGCTGTCAGAGCTAGCTTAATCATAGAATATGTGCTTTCAAAGGAAAGGCTGCGATATGGAAAATGAGACTGTAAAGTGTATTCACAGCTGTTTAATTCCTTAATTCGAACGACCGAATATTCGCAAATTTTGACATTTCATTCACAGTTGACATTCGTTTTATGTTTAAAAAAAATATATATATATGTATATATGTACATATGTATAGCTATTTGAGGTTAAACTCGCGCGAATGCTTGGTCGTTCGAATGTAGATTGGGTTCAACATGCGAATAAAATTTGAGAGTTCGCATAGAGCATTTGCTTATGTGTGGAGAAATAAGCGAATCGTTAATTTCCTCGCAAAAATGTAATTGAATTTGAGTTTTTCTTTTATTAATCCAAAGATAAATTAAGCTCTGTGCTTTTCGAATAGGAAAATGGTCACTTGCCTGTCTTTAAATTTAAATAATCTATTCGCAACCAGCTGATTCCCAATTCGCTGAGCTATGAATGGACTTTTAGGGTGAAGTCCTCCATGCAGCCAACTCTAAATGGATTAGCAAGTCTATGCCCAAAACCAGTTTTCACAGCAGATGCTCCGTCTTCTTAAGGTGTTAGGCCGCTCTAGGATTTTCAAAAAATTGAGTTTTTTTTTTTGTTGTTTTCAATGGTACCTTAGGACCTCAAAAACGATATCCCAAAAAATTACGGCCGGGAAATATCTCGAAGTACTTGCTTGTCAAAGTATGGTACAAGGCCGCCGGGTAGGCTTTCTATATATAACTTAAACTTTTAAACGCGTTTATGTCAAAACTGAATTTTTCAAGTTGCCGCACCCATAACTTGAACAATTTTCAACCAATTCAACCAATTCAACCAATTCAAGTTTTAACTAGATCTTTAAAGATGGGATAGTTCATTTGTTATTAACAATTTACGAGCGGTTTTTCTGTGAATTTTGCAAGTTTAATTTAGGAAGTGCGCCACTCGGCCAAAAATCAATATATCAAAAAAAAAACCTTCGTACTTCTCAAGCTTCAAAAATTACAGGAGTTGTTGGTACGGCCGTAGACCCTTCCAAAAAGGAGAGGTCATCTGAGAAACGCTGCGCAGCCGCCATTTTTAAATAAATTATTCTATACAAATTATGTTTTGCAGGCAATCATATGTACAATAAATTTCTGCCTTTGTAAACTCGATTTATTTCATATTTTTCCTGAAGAAAAAAATCACAAAAAAGCTTATTTTTACGGCCTCTAGAGTGGCCTAGGCCCTTAATTCGTAGGGACACGGATATTTGAGTTGATGTGTCTTCATATTCAGAACCATGGACTTGGCACTACACAATCAATCAGAAAATAACGACGACTTTTCCTTCATTGTGGGCACAGATAAATGTTCTTTGGAGACCATTCATTCTAGGTGTGACTCACTTTTCCACTTTCACCTTGGAGGTATTGAGATTTCCACTTTCTTTTCGAAGGACAAGAGACGACTTTCCTAAGATTTATCTATTACATTTACTTAGATTAACCTTCAGCTTTCCAAGTCTGCTACTGCATTCATATGTAGGATATTTTCTGTGTAGAACACAAAACCTTAAATATATTCTACATAAACATTAGTGGCTGGAAAATACAGTCTAGGGCTTATATGCCAGACCACATGTACCTCGAACTCGGAATTGATTGTGGGAGGCTGGTCTTATTGAAGAAGAGGAATTTATGAAAAATCAACTACAGTCGCTTTGAAAAGGAGCTCATCAATGTTCTATCTGAACTAAGAACACATCAAGTTGTTCAGAACTTGAACGGTGGCCTCACCAAATGAACTCAGATGTCCAGCCAGGAAAATCTCCTACAGATCTCCCGTACCACGGAAGCAATAGCGTAAGGAAAAAGGAAAATTGAAACACTCGGTAAAACCAGCCGGGGGCACTCAGAGCATTATGGCAATTGCACTGAGTCGAGAGAAGGGACTTTCTGTCTTATACTTGAGACTCACTTTTCACTTAACTTAAAAAGAAACTGCTCACAATCAGCTCTTGTCATTGAAGCTAAAAGTCATTGGGTGTGGTAACGAATGAAGGCACTAGTGCACAAAACGACTTTGCGAATGCATCTACTTCGAGACTGCGCTTTAAAATCTTGTATGTTGAATCGAAAAAAAGGAGAACGCGCTGGGCATTATGGTCGACATTGAGAGTAGTTTCAACAACCCACCTTTTACGACATATGTTACTCGACCAGGCAGCACGGCGAAGATGACTACTTTTGTGGATAAAAGCAATGCTAGTGAACAGAGCTTTAGTTACAGACGCTGTCAATATATAACATATAATAGTTAAACAGGGGTTGCCCGCAAAGCGGCTTCTTCTCACCACTGCCCTGATGCTTGTTGGTTGAGTGCTTAACGCTGCTTAGCACTCTCTGTTGGATTATGCCTAGGGACGATCTGCGCTACCTGCCCTAAACATAGTCAACTGTAGGTACACTAGAAATGGGCATTGAGTCAATCCTCTCAATACTGAGGTTCTTCTCTTTATGAGATGGGTGAATTGACAAGACGTGCTTGTCACTGAATAGGGTTCTAGGGGTCTACCCAGCTATGATAAGGTCAATTACATGCTATGCAATCATTGTCTAGTGGAACAAGCTCAATCGAGAGTGATAAAGGAAACTTTTCATCCATGCCATTCTATTGCTTTACGGTCGCAAACCATGGACTTTTACTTAGGCGGATGAAAGTATCCTTAGCTATCGTACTTACCTATATGTATTAATGCAGAATTATAAAGAATTAGTATACAGGCTATACAGCAACATTTATTTAGTCAAAAAATACAAAGTCTGAAACGGCTATGACATGCACAGCGTAGGGAAATCGGCACTTCCTTCCGAAGTCTCCTTAAATCCAACTAAGGGGATGACGTAGCTGAGTACCACCATACCTTAGATGATATCTTCGTTAGAAGGGTTATCCTTAAAATGTAGGTCAACTAGTTAATTGATATAAATAAGAAATAGAATAGGTCCCAACACGGAACCTTGAGTTCGTACCAAGTTGAAAAACTGAATTTACGAGTAGCTCCCCATTTCCAGCTTTTGTAATATCTACCAACAAGCCTACTGTAAATTTTTTGGTGTCAAGGTTAGTGAAAACACTGGAGCTAAAAACGAGAAGGGCATCTCACGTTGATTTTCCCTTCTGAAAAAATTGCGACGGACTAGGACAACAGTAGATGACATCCTATGAAATAAGTGAGGGTCATTGTAAAGAACGAAGTATCCCCATGACAATAAGCCGAAACCTCTCCTCTCATAGTAAGTCAAAGAAACTCGACTCGGAGCTAGGTGAGTTCCAAAAAACTATGGCGGCAGCTAGAAATCTATACAACGCTTAGCTTAAGACACCAACGTAAGCCGTTTTTGCACCTAATAATTAACTGCGATGAAAAGTGTATCCTCGATGACAACCATGGCACAATGGTTGGATGCAGACGAAAAGCATACCTCAAAATCCAGACTTCACCCAGAAAAGGTTATAGTCACAGTCTGGTGGATTTCGAAATGGATTTCGAGGAATCCATTTTTAATTTTTTTAAGAAGGAGGATAAATACCGTCAAGCATTGTGAGTAAATTGACAAAGTGCATGCAAAGTTGGCTGAAAAGCAGCCTGTGGCGATCAATAGTCATGATCTAATCCTATTGAATGACTTCCATACTTTACGCGCAACGGCGCAAAAGCTGGGATTTGAAATCCTTCCCTATTCACCGTACTCCCTTGGTTTTCTTTGTTGTCTGGAGTCATTTGGCTGACTGGAAGAAATTTTTAAATTTGTACTCCAAAATCGGCCATTTCGTGTGGTACAATCAAATTTAATTAGAAAATTGGTCTTCAATTCGGGAAACGTTTATATAATTTTGTTGATCCTCAAATCGAATAACTGCACTTGCTATTATGGATAAATTTCGTACCACAAACACTCTACATTATGCAGGGCTAAAAATGCGTCAACTTAATGCGCCTACAGAAGACGGTATAGTGTAGCCGTAAGTCGTCGATAACAATAGTTCTTAGTCTACACCCGTACGAGTATGAGATCCGCTAGTGCAGGAACTAAAGTCAGGGCTTGCGACGGTAGTTCTTTGGCTTTAAAGGGTGGGATGTGTCTAGGATTTTATATTTTGTTAGATTAATAAGAGTATTGAGGGTTCTTGTTTTTATTCAAAGCAAGTGTGTATCCTCGAAGTAAATTTGACTTCTGGTTCATTCGTTTCTTTTACGGTGTACATTGTGTTTCGATAACTTATTATGGGATCGAACAAATTCATCATCTCCTTATTTCAGCCATATGGGCACTTTCAAATTGTATACTGCATCCAGAGGAATGAACATTAAATATGAACATTTTTTGGTACCGATAAAATAAATCTAATACAAGTGTAAAACAGGACAAGAGCCGAATCTCCCAAGTCAAGGTGTTTTGGAATACGTGATAATGATTGAATGGTGCAGGGAACTGAAAAATGTTCATCGTAAACGCAATGTCCTTATGAGATATCGGGACAGACAGACCTCTCATAGCCTTACACCTACATGGGAGTTCTGTAGGTGCGGACTTTTCATTCTCGCCTTACTCGTGGGACAACACATGAATAAGCACAAGCCAAAACAAAACAAAACAAAAACAATAACAAAAATGTTAACGGACCCAGATGAGGAGTCCGTTCACCAATTTTTGAGATGGATATAGAAGAGACGATTGTCATGCTATCTCAAATTAATGCTACATCATCTGAAATCTCGGACAGGACAGATCCCCATTAGCGAGATTTACCAAGCACCGAGATGCTGGCAAATACCGGCGTAGGTAAGCTTCAAAAGAAATTCGAAATTCACTATGGCCTTCATTAGGGACGGAAGTAATCCCGAGGAGACGAAACGGCTGGAAAGAACCAGATATTCGTTAGCTCTCGCACAGAGGAAAGAAGAAAAACAAAAACAAATTGGGCCAAGAACCAACAAACGTGGCAGGTCCATAGATACGAGTAGTTCCGCTAGGGCAAACGAAGAAAAAACATAGACCACACGTTGTGTCACTTAAGGACATATAGTATGTATGGGCAGATACGCCTAAAGGAGACACTAAACAACAAGAGTTTACGCACAAGTCAAAATCAGAAGCCGTCAAAAGTTCAAGTGGAAGCAAAATAAAAGAAAACTTGCCTAAAAGGTGCAGGGGGATGGAGACTGCCCAGGAGCGCCCTAGCACTTCGGGCTATCTTATAGGGATACTATGGCCCAATGCAAGGTCGGTAGGAAGAACCTACTGGAAGAGATGGACAAATCCGACAAAAGCTGCCCCATTCTAAGATTTGTAGCCACTTCATGTAGAGGTGGATGGTTGTCCATCACCTGCTATGGCACAGTAACCAAAAACTGGCTGTAGGCAGAATCGAACCATGGAAAAACGCGAAACTGCGTATAACTCAAGGACGTTTTTCTAGCCAAACAAAACTCCGGCATAAGCACAGAAAGCTGGCGAGTCCTCAGGGTCAATAAGGAGAAGGGCGTAGGTGAATTTTTAATTTTAATTTTAATTTTTTAATTTTGGTGGGGACGAATGCCCCCATTTATTCGGCTTAATACAAGCTATAACTTAAAATTAAACTCAAACTAAAACTTAAAACCAAGGTTGGTTAGAGTGGTGAAGGAGAGCGGATTTGAGGTAGGAAGTGGTGCGGTGGAAGTCAAAGACGCTAGGGTTGGGAGATGGAAGAGACGGGGGGTACGTAGATTACGAGGGTTAGTGTTGAGGAAAATAGAGTTGTGAAGGGACGCGCATTCAACATGACCTGAAAGGAGTCGATGAATGAAGAGAAAGTCGGCTGCATCTCTGCGTTCCTCAAGGGTGTTCAGGTTAATAAGGTTGAGACGGTTTTGATAGGGGGGCAGAGTAAAAGGATCGTCCCAGGGCAAACCTCGAAAAGCAAATCGAAGAAAACGGCGCTGGATGCTTTCGATTCTCGAGATATGAACGCGATGATATGGGGACCATACTTGACTGGCGTAGTCTAGGAGGGGGCGAACAAAAGTAATATAGAGGGACCTGATCACGTATGGGTTGGTGAATTCGTCGTTTTACAAAACCTAGTGCAGAGATTGTAATGGGAGAAGAGGTAAGGCTGTTGTGGATCGCCAGTAGGACGCCTCGACAGGGGGAATCATCATGTGGGCGGGTAGGATTGTCGTCACGAAAAACATTAAAAATAGGAGGGAACAATTCCTGGTTCTTTATGTCGGGAATCAAATTGGTTTCAGTCAAGGCGTAAATATCAAAGGGAAGAGAGCGCGATTGCCGTAAGACAGCATTGGTTTTAGAGCGAAGACCTCTTACATTCTGGTAGTAAAATGTAAGAGGGATGTTGTGGGGTGGAGATGTAAGGCGGGATGGTTTAAGTGCTGGTACCTGACATAAAGGTTCCTGAGACGGATGAGAGTCAGTAGGGAGGCCTTCCTGCTGGATGGATACCATGATGCTAATTTTGGTCTTCCCTTCGTAGCAAACCGAGTCCGATTTGTCATGTAGATAGGCGAGAAAGAGACGAATGTTTTCATAAATCTTTCTCTCTGTAAGCCTAGAGAGTGCATAGTGACTTTTTGTAGTTCCATTGGTTTGCTGGGTTAGTTTAACTGTGGGGGAAAAAGGGGATCAGGAATAGGAGCAGTAGAAGTGGGGGGGGGATGGAGATACGTGGTTGGATATGGAGTTGGGCGACGGAAGAGATGTTGGGTTTAGGGTATGGGAGTTAATAAAATTAGGGTACTTAGCTTCAGTTTGTAGATCGAAGTTAGGAAATGAGTTGTTAGCTGGGATTGGTGGCGTAGAAGATTGAGAAGGGATAATATGGGTGGTTGGGGTTGAGTTGAAAGAGACGCGTTGGCGCGGAGACTTGGGTGGAACATTGAGAATTAGGGGATTAGAGGATTGGTGTGTAAGGGCTTTGTGTCGGATAAGTGAGGAGGGAGGACGAAAAGTGGGGAACAAGTTCGTTTTGAAGCTCCAGTTGGGATCGGGACTAGAGCTTCGTTTTTTGTTAGCGTGCTTTTTAGTTGGAAGGGGGTTTGGGAGCGGTCTTTTTTTAAGCTTATCGTTACGTTTATTTTTAAAATTTTGATTATTATCGAGATGTTTGATTTCTCGTTCCTCTGAGCACTTGGTGATGCTTATCTTCCCAGGTTTAGTGGCCTTACCAGGGGAAGTAGGGAACAACCACGAATATTTGGTTGGGATGTTGATTTTGAAGTTGCAGGAACTATTGGAGTCAGCAGGGGAAATCATCTCGCACTCGCTAATGGTGATGGCATAATTTCGGTGAAAGAAATTCCGCACCCAAGAAACATCAGCGTGGTGAGGAGCTCCTTCAACGTAGAGTGCTGTATGGTTTCCCTGTTTCAGCTTTTCCAGTCGGCTTTTCCATTCGGAGGGGTCCATGAAGTTCCGAATTATTTGTGCAGTTTGCGTGGGGCACCATTTCTACTAATTCATTATGAATTGAGACATTTTACGGGGAACTATCTTGGAATTGAATTTGATCGGGTACTCCATCGATTTTGTGGGAAGCCAATCTCACTTCTTTACCGATTTCGGCAACGGTCAACCTCAACGGTTCCTCGCTGACTTCTACCATATCACATTCGTAGTAGATCAACATTCCAAGGATTACATCTTATGCCAAGGATGTAAACTTTTCCTCAACTTTGTGCGGATCCTGATTATTATAAAAGGATTATTGAGACCAAGAGTGAGGACAGAGCGCAGCTAATTCAAAGTTTACATTTCAGCAAAAACTGCTCGAATCGTGAAAGGGGAAAATACTTGGAGCTGATAAGGACCAAGCAAACCACCCATCACATCTAAAACTAACTGCTCAGTGTACTTGTCGTTAATGCCCAAGACCTCAGCAGCCAGCCAGTCTACTGGAGATTCTAAAAATGTTGGAAGTTCTGCAAACATATCCCCAGAGTAGTTTTTATTATGAGATTAAGGTGCAGCCAAGTTAATCTACAGTATGCAAAAGCCACTTCTGCGGTATTAAGTCATAGATTTAATAAGGAGCACCTACATAGATGTAGCATTTATCCAGGAGCCGTACACTTACAAGTCGGAATAAGTTGCCTCTCAGGTGAGTTACTCTATAATTTTGTAAATGAAGGAAGACTTAGAGCTTGTATTATGTTAAATCAGAATACACAATATCATATTCAAATTCCAGAATACACAAATACAGCAGTAGTTGAGCTACTCATTGAAGGCGATAAGACAGACGCAGTAATATGCTAACCTACCAGGCGGGTGACTTCTCCGCCCTCGACTTTCTGCCATTGCAAGGACACATTGACCACTGTAGCAAAAGGAAACTCCGGCTGATAATTGCATGCTATGCGAATGCCCAACATACAAACTGGGCCAGCTGAAATATCAATATTATAAAAATAATATTGAAATTCTAAAATCCAAAATAGCCCCACCTTTTTAAATAGAATTAGGGAAGAAGTCCTTGAGCTCACCCATTTATAAAAAAAAATCTTATTAGAAACTGGCGTGTTTCAGCTTAAATAGTGAAGTCTGATTATCGACAAATCTGTTTCGACATCCTATTAGGCTCCAAAATGTCCATATCATATAGACAGCCTGGATCCACAGATTGGGAAACATATAGTCTAGAACTAACTCAATCCACGGCCAATTGCTATAAAAGCATAAGAGACATAGACAGCCTAAAATGGCTGCGAAAATCTCAACTCGGCAATTAAATCTGCCTACTATCAGGCTTGCTCAGGAAAAGAAGTTTCAGACAACCCTGAAAAAGTTCTGCCAAGATCTTTCTGACACCCGAACCAGCGCTCCACAGAATTCTATCCAAGCAGGACACAAATCGAATCGGACTAATGAAAAAAGCAAATGGCACCTATGTGGAAAACGTTCTATAAACGTTACAGCTCTTAGCCGAAACCCATTTCCCAAGTTCTACCACAACATCCATTGCCCCGATTATCCTTTCCAGAGTAACACCAATAGTGGTCTATTGGCAAATTGTTTTTGAAAGCAAAATAAAATGGGCCTTCAATTCGTTTGACCCATTCAAAGCTCCTGGTGAATATGGAATCTTCCCAGCACTCCTCCAAAAATTATTATTAATATTATTATCAAGGGAACGATACAAATTAATTTGTAGGGTCCGGGATTTAACACCGGGGTACTATGCCCATGTGGCGCAACCTCCAAAAATGTATTACGCTAATAGTCCCACTTCTGTTACACATATTCAGAACCAGTTATGCCTGGGGTTACATACCAAAAAGTCGGAAACAGGTAAGGATTATGTTTATACTCGAAGCAGGTTGCAGACCAACTGATTTACCCAAATCATACAGACCAATAAACCTCACCGCGTTTTTTCTAAAGACAATGGAAAAAATACCTAAAAGACATATCATAAAAACCAATGCCAATCAACCACGAAAATTGACATCTCTTCAGAAACTCACCACAAAGACTGAGAAATCCTTCAGGGACCAAGAAATTGCGCTGGGCTGCTTCCTTGACATCGAAGGAGCTTTCGACCGAAAAGGACCAGATATTTAGATCCATCCAAAACGCAGGAGAAGATACGAGTAATACGCCATGTAACTGGCTAAAGCACATGATCAACGGTAGAAATATCTACGCTACATTAGGCCCGCAGATTGCCCGCAGGATGGTGCTCCTTACTATGGTTCATGGTAATAAATGAGCCGCTAACCATACTCAGCAATGACGGTTTCTATGTCAAATGATACGCTGATGACATTGCGATCCATATCGGCCGCAAATTCGAAAATGTTAAGTTTAAGTGCATCATGTCAGCGTCATGTACAACGTCTCAGCTATCGCCAAATCTTTTCCAGAAGCCAAAAACAGAAGTTTGAGCGCCAGGTGACAGATGTACCAACCAAAAAAAAAAAAAGGTTTTGACAATATCTCAAGCGCTATTTATTTGAATAGGAAATTCCGGGTACTTTTTGAAGAAGGTATGTATACGAGTATGTATTCCTGCTTTTGCACTTCATCATTTTCCTTTTCTTTGGGAGATTGACGATCAACTACCTCTCTCACTCGTCGGAAAAGATTTCCGAATCCAAAATTCCGTCCACAAGTGGGTGTACATAGTAAGAGTAGTTCGGTCAATTTTGTTGGCGCGATATGGTTCAGTTCCTCGGGTTTTTTCCAAGCGTTTCGCTGTTTTCTAGTTTCTTGATTATGAACGATGAGGCATTTGTTACCACGGCATCTCAATTCGATTTGGGCACTTCTGGCAAAAACACAAGTAAACATCCAAGCAAAATGCTCCTTTTATCCTTTTTACTGATACCCATCCGAGATTAGTAATTAACCGAGTTTTGATTGGAACTGAGGCTTTTTAGTGGTTGTACTCGTATAAACGATTCCTCTGTTGCATATGCTTACAGGTTTTTCAGTTTTTTAGTAAGCGGATTGATTTTATTACGCTCGTATGCCATGATGTGCTATTCTCATATAAGGGCCCTATCTTGCTCTATGTCTACCCTAAATTCGACCAACAGTCTTATTAGTGTCGGGTGTGAAAATTATTTTCACAACATTTTAATAGTTCGACCATCAAATGATGAAAATTCTAAGGAATCGCCGTGGGACCTTGTCCTCTGAAGCTATATTAGAATATCAAGGATCGTATCTGAAGCAATGTCGTTAAGATTTTAAAAGAAAATAAATACATAAACGACTTGAGACTGTTGCTTGTTTGTGAAGTTGCGTTCAATATCCACATATTGACGTTAATGTAGGTCGATTCAGAAAATGAAACATCAGTAAACCTTTGATAAACTTTCTTTGCAAACTATTAAATACTTATTACAAATGGAAATCCAGAACAAATAGCCACACCAAATAAACCTCACATCCATCTAACTATACTCGTATACTCGGACCGTACCGTACAGCTTTTATGATGTTTTATGATGATACCTTTCTATTTCTAATTCAAAATATATTGTCGGATTACTTTCAAGTAGAGCATGACAATCTTCCTTACTTCACAGTCATTGAGGGAGATCTAATTTTAGTTGTTCCTTGGAATTTGCCAAACCACATCAACCAGAACCACATCTAGAATTCTGTTTCAAAGATAGCCCACCGCAACGAAGATGCGAATTTTCCCATCTGGATCGGTCATCGGGTTATGATGATGTACGAGTATATATGTTACATATGGTACATACGAGTAGCCAAGTAAATAAACGCGTACTGGAACGAGTATAAGGCATAATTACACCCATAACGCTGTGACTCGACTCAGAGTTGCATATAAGCATTCATGCGGTACATACTCGTTAAAGTGGTCATTGGCCATGGCCACAGAAAGCTAGGTCATGGTAATGCATCTACTTAAACCTGGATGACTTCCGAGTGGTCTTCAGTTTTAATGTCAGATCCGTTTAGATGGTTCTGCGCTTGGTACGAGTGTATTCCTATACCTTCAGTCTGATAGTCCTTGCATTTCGAGTTCGAGAATAGTTGTGAAGTGCGAAATGCATTTGAGTTGATTCGCTTGTACGTACGGGCATTTTGAAAATCGTTTGTCGTCATTCATACTTACGTTGATTTCAAACCACGAGTTGCTACGTCCTGGCTCTCTTTGTGATGTATCTAAAGTGGATTCTCATTTTGATTCTAATGAATAATTTATTTACGTGTAAAGGTGTGAAATACGATAACGGTGACAGTGATGGCGATGGCGATGGTAAGGGCAAGTCATGGATAACAAGGATGCGAGCATTACGACGAGATGTTAAGGATTGCGTTAAGGTACGAAAAGGTGAATTTCTGAATAAGAAATAGCCGTATTCAATAGATACGAGTAGGTACGTTGTCGATTTGAAATTCATCGAACAATGGAAAGATGCACGATGTACGAGCATTGTGAAGAGGTGATTCAAAATTGATTGTACTCGGAAGGTACATCTGTTTGATGTTGAAAGTTGTTATTTTTTTATTTAGTTATTATAACTTTTTTTTTCTGAAAATGAAAAAGGATTTAATAAGTTCTTCATGTGAGTGGAAGTTCATTGAGCTGCCTTGAAATAATCATTATATTGATTTCGTTGTTGAGACGATGGTGAATTTAGGATTGGCATTATCTTAAATTTGTTTTGTTTAATTATGCACAGGCTCTATTTTAAGAAAGGGTTTATTTGTGTATTGACTTCAATAATCGTCTGGAAATTATATAACTTTGCCCGAAGGATATTACTACAATTCTTCTTTTTGGAAGCTTTGCACCTCTGAAGGATATTCAGACCAGAGAACTTGATGAGATGTTTGTCGAACTTTGTTCTTAATTGTTTCACATTGCAGTCGATTTTTCTTATTTTGGATAAGGGCAATGCTTATTAACCAACATTGGGGTAAAGTGGAGATCCATTCCATCGGAGACTTGGCATCTCCTTGATCGTCGATAACAAAGTATGGTGGGAAGAATGAAAATTCATTCATGATCATTGAAAAATGACCTTGCTGTGAGACTCAATAGGAGGCTCGGACATCCCTTAAGTGGATCACTGTTTCAATAACAAGTTTTCAAAAATAAAAAAAAACCTTCTTTAAGTGAGATATCGTTTTGATTTCGCAGAATGAGAAGAAGTAAAATTCGAAGAATTAGCGGAAGAGCTCGGCAAGCGGCTTCATTTGAACTGAGCATATAAGGAGCATCCCCATGATTCATATAAAGTTATCTCACATTGTGGATTCGAAAGGGAGGTATAACCTCCCTTAGTTTTAGCTTTAACTAATTCAGCTTTTTAATTAGCTTCATGTCTAACCGGCTACCCAGATTCCCATGCTGATGTACGAGTACATCAAAAAGTTTGTTCCCGGTAAAAAATTGACATAAGGACTGAAACGAATAAAATCTGTAAATTTCAATACGGGCTATACTTCCAATGCGTAAAAATTGCAATCCCATTTTGTACCCAAATTAGCCTGTATATTCTCTAGTTTCAGTTTGTTATTGATTTTAGTTTGGGGCGGTTTAAAATATTTATAAAATATGAGTCAAGAGGAACGCCGTAAAAAGATCATCGACAAATGGCTCGAAAATACTTCGCGTCCAAACCATTTCATCGCAAAAAATTTAAACATAGCACGCAGTACAGTGGATTCTGTTTTTATACGATATTTGGAGACGTTGACAGTTAAGCGAAAACAGAAAAGTGGAGCTAAAAGTGGAGCACATGATACAAATTTGGACAGGAAAATAGTGGGTACCATCGTAAAAACCCGGACTATGTCACCCAGAGATGTTGCTCGGAAATGTAATACCAACCAAACATTGGTACAAAGACCTAAAAAACGTAACGGTCTGAAAATACGAAAAAAACAAAAAATACCAAAAGTTACTGAAAAGCAAAAAAAAGTCATAAAAACTCGAGCCCGAAAGCTATACGAGTTGATCGGCAACAAGAAAGCGTGCTTGGTTTTGGATGACGAGACATATGTCAAATCTGACTTTACTACTTTTCCAAGTGCGCAGTTTTACAGCTCGTTTGAAGCTGCGATTCTTCCGCAATCAATAACATCGATTGGGATGGAAAAATTCGGGTCAAAATATCTCATTTGGCAGACCATTTGCCAATGTGGACACAGAAGCTCATCGTTTATTACAACGGGAACAATTAACGGAGAAGTGTACATTAACGAGTACCTAAAAAAACGGTTGATTCCTTTCTTAAACAAACACGAGGGTTCAACATTATTTTGGCCAAATTTAGTTTCAGCTCGCTACGCTCATGCGACGTTAAGCTTTCTTGTTGCTAAAAATGTCGACTTTGTCTCAAAAGACACGAATCCACTGAATGTTCCACAGTGCCCGACCCGAGGGCGGGTCAATAAGTCCGTGACTTTTGGATTAAAACACAGATTTTTTGATAAAAAAATAATTTTATTTTTCAACGTAGTCTCCCTTGAGCTCTATACACTTTGTCCAACGCTTCTCCAATTTTTTTATCCCTTCCAAAAAAAAATGATTTGTCGAGGCCCTCAAAATAGGCCTTTGTTTGCGAGATGACTTCATCATTGGAGTCAAATCTTTTTCCACCAAGCCATTTCTTCAGGTTTGGGAACAAGAAGTAGTCGCTCGGAGCCAAATCTGGAGAATAGGGTGGATGAGGGAGCAATTCATAGCCCAATTCATGGATTTTTGCCATGGCAACTGCACATGTGTGCACCCTTGCATTGTCTTGGTGGAAAAGAACTTTTTTCTTGGCTAAATGAGGTCGTTTTTTTTTCAAATCGTCATTGAATCGGTCCAATAAGTTGGCATAATATTCCCCATTGATTGTTCTTCCCTTTTGAAGGTAGTCAATGTGGATTATCCCGCGTGCATCCCAAAAAACAGTCGCCATAACTTTATTGGCTGACAAACCCACCTTGGCCTTCTTTGGCGCCGATTCACCCTTAGAAACCCACTGTTTTGACTGTTGTTTGTTCTCTGGTGTGTTGTGATGGATCCATGTTTCGTCCACGGTTACAAAACGGCGCAAAAACTCCTCCATATTGCGATTAAACAACGCCAAACCTTCCTGTGAAGTTGTTACACGATTGCGTTTGTGGTCGACTGTGAGCAAACGCGGCACCCATCTTGCGGAAAGCTTTCTCATGCCCAAGTGATCATTCAAAATTGAAACCACTGAGCCATGCGAGATCCCTACGGCTTCCACAATCTCTCGCACTTTCAATCTTCGGTCGGCCAACACCATATCATGAATTTTTTCGATTATTTCGGGTGTAGAGACCTCAACTGGGCGTCCAGGACGTTCGGCATCTTCAGTGCTTGTACGGCCACAACGAAATTCAGTAAACCACTTTTTTACCACTGAAATCGATGGTGCAGAGTCCCCATAGTATTTATCAAGCTTAGCCTTGGTCTCGGTAATGGTTTTTTTTCGCAAGAAATAATGCTTAATAAGCACACGAAGTTCACTTTTTTCCATTTTCTCCTCAAATTAGTGAGTAGTCTGATAAAAATAGCTGTCAAACACAAACTAACTGACGCAGCAAGTTTAAATTTTGATAGGAGTCAACTGACAGATGCCTGTTGACAGGAGCAGTGTTGCTGTTTCAGTAAAGAGGTCAGAAATTCAAAAAGTCACGGACTTATTGATCCGCCCTCGTATTTAACTTTGGTCAAAGCTAAATTGAGGAAAAGTGAGCAGTGTGCAAAGGACGTAAAAGATTTTAGTGCTAAATGGAAAAGAGCGTCCAAAAAGATCGCGGATGTAACTGCTACCAATCTTATGAAGGACATTCGAAAGAAGTTGAGGAAAGAATGGAACCCAGATATTTTTTTTTATTTTTTGTAATTGTAAATGAATTTAATAAAAACAGAGTTTTAAAGCAAATAAAAAAAATTTACGTGAATTATGAAAGTATTTTTTTTTTACTTTGAAGCTTCCAAATTTTATTCGTTTCAGTCCTTAGAATTTGTATTTCTTTCGTTCTTTGTATCTATAACAGTTTTTCATTCACTTTTCGGTAGTCCCAGCTCTCCGGACTTCCTGAATAGCCGCAAGATCCGCTTCAGAACAGTCGATGTCTTTCGCAAAAGGTTTGGTTGCACGTGGACTGTTAAGTATCTAAACATTCTATGTTGAAGGCCAATTGTAGTTGGCTTTTGTCCATTTGTTGATAGTTACCCATAGACCAATCATATCCAAGGTGGGTTTTTCCTACATCACAGGGTATATCCCTTTTGTATAGGATTGTGACCCGTCTTTTTAATTTTCGCCTACGGCACTGCACAAGAGAATTTCTTGGTATTGGGATGCAATGTCTGATATCAGATTACAAGAAAGTGTAATGCCATTACCCCTTACCACAGGAATTTTGGTGAGCAAGAAATGTCCTAGCCATCTGAGGCAATAGGAACAGGACACTAGAAGTTACTGCACAGTTTGGACAATTAACTTTATAAGCTTCATCTCCAAAGCACGTCAAAGCGAACGAAACCAAATGTCTCTGAAGCAATCTTGCGTTCAAAATGACGTAAGCGACCCTCATCCGCTTACGTTAACATCTTAGTTTCTGTTCATTGGTAAAGGATAATCTGTTCAGCGATCACGAAACAGATCGGAATCCGAAAAACCTATGTAGGTCCGGCGAATATGGTGTATGTGGCAAAACATCGCTGTGTATGTGGCAATGATAATAAATTAATTCCAATTGTACTGCCATCTGATATAGAGATTCTTTTAATTGATTCTTTATTTAGTAACAATTTAAATCAAATTAATTATCTAAGAAGTTTACTAAATAGATTACTTGATTTGGTTTTTATTAGATGGAGTGAAAAGTGACCTCCTTGACCGCCAGAATGCGCTGCTACTGCAAAAAAGGATGTGGTGCCTTGAAGTCCGTTCATATTTAGGCAGACATGCCAAATTTCAGTGCGATACTGTCTTTAGTTTTGTTTTAACAGCTGATTGTTGTTGACGTGTTTGCATCATGTGGAGTATGCACAAAAACGATTTTCGCTCTCTCATAAAACATTATTTTTTGAGAGGCAAAACGGCGAAGGAAACAAAAGAAAAGTTGGATAAATATTATGGGGCTAATGCTCCATCAGATTACATCGTCAAACATTGGTTTCGAGAGTTTCGTGGTGCTCGCAACTCCACTACCGATCAAGTCCGCAGCGACAGGCCCTCCGATGCAGTTACAGAGGACAATGTCAAAAAAATACATGAAATGGTGTTGGCTGACCGGAAAGTGAAGGTGCGCCAGCTAGCAGATACCACAAAGATTACTACTGAGCGCACACGCCATATTTTGGGCAATATTCTGCATATGAAAAAGTTATCCTGCCGCTGGGTGCCGCGAATGCTCACTTTTGACCAAAAACACGAACGCGAGAGCACTTCGAAAGAGTGTTTGGACTTGCTGATGCGGAATCGAGCGGACTTTTGGCGTCGATTGGTAACTGGATTTGGATCCCTCGGACTATTATCTCTTCGCAAACCTCAAAAGATGGCTCATCCATAAAAAATTCAGCTCACGCGAGGAAATCATCGACGCCACGGAGGAGTATTTTGCAGACCTTCCGGAAAATGACTTTTCGGACGGGATCAAGAAGTTGGAAAATCGCTGGAATAAGTGTATCAAACTAAAACAGGACGATATTGAATAATATAAAAAAAACATTTAAAAAAAAAATTGTAATTCCCAAGGAGGTCACTTTTCACTTCATCTAGTATCTCTGAAGATTTAAATGCGTTTGTTTCTGAATGTTGTCCTCTTTTATCGAATTCTGTTAATCATAAAGCTATACATATTTACATTAAAGATTTTAATAGTAAAATTAATTTTTTCAAGTTTGATTCTTATAATCTTACTTCAATGAATGATTGTTTTAAAAAAATTAACTGGACAAAATCACAAAGAAAAGCTGATATATTAGGATTTTTTTTAATCGTTTTACGCCACAGTACATCCTCGCTTAGTATCCCATTATCAAAGCTCTTTAATAACTCGCTTTCCAGTGGATTTTTTCCTGAAGAGCGGAAAGTCTCTACCATAGAGCCTATTTACAAATCTTGCAAAAAAGATTTAATTTCAAACTATAGGCCGATTACCAAACTTCCAATTATTCCTAAATTTCTGGAGAAACTTGTGAAAGGTAAACTAGTTTTTACAGCAAAACAGTATAGTATAAGTATCCATCAACATGGTTTTTGGAAGAGCAGATCAACAGTCTCAAATTTATTTGAATTTACTAATTTTTGTATCAATGCATTAGAGAACCATAAACAAGTGCATGTGGTTTACACAGATTTTGTGAAAGCTTTCAGCAGAAACTTGAAGATTCTTCTAAAAAAACTTGAAGCATATGGATTCTGTGGTCCATTACTTCAATGGTTTGCATCTTATTTGCTTGGTAGGAGACAATATGTTGTAATAGGTGACTATGTTTCGAAGGAGATTTTGGTTAGTTTGGGTATCCCTGAAGGGAGACATTTGGGACCGCCATTATTTTTGCTTTTTATTAACGACCTTCCTAAATTTTTGCAAAAATATCAACTCTAAATGACAGTTTATTGTTTCAAAAGACTTAGATTATTTTACTGAGTGGTGTACTTTGAATTATCTGATGCTAAATGTTGGCAAGTGTGCCTGTATGAGCTACAATAGGAGTTTTCATCATATTTTCCCTAATTACCTTTTAAACAACTCTCGGATAAAAGTAGTTGACGATTATAAAGATTTAGGTGTAATTTTTGATAGTAAATTAATGTTTAACTTACATGTTAATTTTGTTGTTACAAAAGCATTATCATGACTAGAATTTGTTAAAGGAAACTCCACAGATTTTAAATATCCTTATCCCCTTAAAGCTCTGCATTGTTGTATTGTTCATCCTATAGTGAAGTATGCATGTATTGTCTGGCGTCCTACCTCCCTTACATACATAAAAAAATCGAAATTATTCAAAAAAAATATTTAAAATTCGCCTTACGCCGCCTATTTTGTTAGAATGATATTCAGTTTCAGCCTTCTTATCGCTCTAAATGTCTGCTACTTGGTATGCAAACTCTTGAAATGAGAAGAAAAATGCACAACGTAATGTTTATTCGTGATATCTTATGTGCTACTATTGATAGTGAGAATTTACTTAAATATTTGAATCTATATGTTTCATAAACACATATTACCAACAAACGAAGTAATTTCAATCTTAAATGGCTTAAATTGGAGTCTACATAGATACTGTCTAGCTAAATAATGAAGTATTTTAAATTATATTGGGTATATGAAAAATTTGAACGTTTATTTAAGAAAAACATGTACAATAGTATTATTCAAAGTATTGCCCATCTGAAGATATGACTTTTTCCCATCTTTCTGGCAATTTGTGGATTCCATCCCAAAAGAACTGCGCCGGCTTGGCAGCCAGGAATGAATCAAGCCAATTCTTGATATTCTGCTCTGCTGTGAATCGTATTTCAGTGAGGGCGTTCTGCATCGACCGGAACAAATGGTAGTCAGAAGGGGCAAGGTCTGGGCTATAAGGCGGGTGGGGTAAGACTTCCCATCCACTGTTTTCCAAATAGTTCTTAACTGGAATAGCAACGTGGGTCCGAGCGTTTTCATCATGGAAAATTATTGCCTCGTGTCTGGTCGCATATTCCGGGCGTTTTTCGGCCACTACTCTGTTCAAATGGATTAATTGTGTTCGGTAGCGTTATCCATTGTGCAGCTCATAATACAGCACACCCATCTGATCCCACCAAATACAGAGCATTACCTTTGCGCCATTGATATTCGGCTTTGCCGTTGATTTCGCTGGTTGGCCAGGTTTCACATATGATTTTTTGCGCTTGGGGTTGTCGTAATGGATCCATTTTTCATCACCAGTAATAATCCGATGCAAAAAGGACTTCCTTTTGTGGCGTTCCAGCAGCATTTCGGACATGAAAAACCGCCTTTCGACGTCTCTCGGCTTGAGTTCATGTGGAACCTAATTTCCATGCTTTTGAATATATCCAGGTGCTTTTAAACGTTTTCAAATGGTTGCTTGAGTGACACCCAAAGATTCTGCGAGCTCTTCTTGTGTTTGGCAACAATCTTCATAGAGTAATGCTTCCAGTTCTTCATCCTCAAACTTTTTTGGCTGCCCAGGACGTTCATCGTCTTCCAAGCCAAAATCACCACTTTTAAATCGTGCAAACCACTTTTGGCACATTCGCTCAGCTAGCGCATGTTCACCATAAACTTCCACCAAAATACGATGACTTTCGGCAGCAGTTTTCTTTATATTAAAGTAATGAAGAAGAACTCCCCGCAAAAACATTTTTTCAGGCACAAAGTTCGACATGTTTGAGTGAAAAAAATTATTGTTGTTTACGCTTCAAATGAATGACATATACTGAAATGACGTACAATGACAGTAGCTTTCCAACGCATGTTCCAATGGAATAATACAAGTTACCCCATCTTTTAGCAAACCGCACGCAATTAAGTTATAGATCCAATATTTCTTCACCCCAAGACACTATTTTTCTTCAAGAAGACCTTGATAGGTTTTCCACTTGGTGTCTATAAAATTTGTTAGAGCTTAATGTCCCCAATCAATCTCTTCCGCGTTTTTATTTTCTGCAAGGCAAACCTATACCCGAGGATCAATCCTTTTGCAACCTTGTAATATTGCACGATAGAGATCAAATCAAATGATGGTCCAAAGAATTGTCCAACCCCTATGTGACCAAGTCACTTTACCTTACCTTTGTCCGCCTCCTTCTCGAATATACCAGCGAGTTCATATATCCCGAATCGAATACATTCAACGGCGCGTTTCTTTGGATTTGCTTTTCGAGGACTACCCTGAAGTGACTCTTTTATTTTACCTCCCTATCGAAACCACGTTAAATTTCTTACTCTTGACATTCTCTTTATTCATCGACTGCTCTCTGGGTTGGTGCACCTGCCTTTATGAGTATTTACTTCAACACTAACCCTCGTAATTTCCATTGAGGTAACACGCGTATCTAATTTAGATTTTTCCTACTTCTTAAAGCAGTTGAATCTTCGTATTATTGTGACCTTTATAGTAGAAAACTCTGAGGAATTAAACAGTAAGAGCGTTTCAGACCCACCTTTGTCCAACTGTGTTTAGCCACTATTCATGTTGAAATGCAGCCTTAAAAAACTTGGCTCTCAGTTCACACCTCAAGACTGAGATTGCTTACGAGAAGAAGGAATCTGAGTTATCTGGTGCCAAAAGCTTCTAAATAAGTTGTGGTGATGAAATTTTCTAGCAGTGTAAAAGAACTTACGGCAAGGCATAGAGCTTGCCACGGAACAGGGCTATCTGGATCTACCCGGCTATAATAAGACCTATTTATGTTGTAGATAAGGATAACCTCTATTAAATCGTATTTTAAATATACTTTAACGCTAAGACGTCGCTGCTCCCTTCACTAGATTCTGGAAACGGTTTGTCTGGCTTCCTCTCGATATTGATATCATGACCTGCACTCTTAAAGGGAACTTCTGTCTTTAAAGAAATGCTTGTTGTTATAAGCCGCGATATTTCAGAGGACGTCCGAACTCCATCGAACGATTTTTCCAAATAAAATGAAGACGCTGTGCAGAACCTTCTTAGCTTCGCGGTGTTTATCAGTAAGCCTTGAATCGCGTCACGTGTATATTGTATCAGTTAACCACAAAACCGTATTGACGTCCATATGGTTATTTCACCGATCGGTAGTTGTTGAAATTTCTCGTGTCGTCTTTGGCTTTACACAGTAGAGCAGAACGCTCATCCTAGGCATTCTATCGCCCCTCTGAATTTTATTGAAGAAAATCTTTTGGAATTAGACTGTCACCCATAATTCAGAAGGTACGTACGGCTTCGCTGACTTCGGCTCCCGTAAAATCGCTGTTTTCTCTTCGTTATAGTTATAGACCCAATATTAAAAAAAGGTTGACGGCAAAAGCCAATGCTGTATTTTTATTGTAATGGGTGAGAAGAAAGCGATGATATTTTCTCCAATTATTATATTTCAGCAGCTGTGTCATAGTTACCAATGACATTCAGCTGTCAAAATATTCAGTATGGTTTGCCATTTCATCATGCATCGTTTTACGCTTGCCGAACGTGCGGAAATTATTAAAAAATGTTATCGAAATTCCGGCTTAGTTATAAATACGCAACATCATTATGGCTTCAATGTGCACGCAATTCGTTGCATCGCGAAAAAGCTTGCGCGTGAGTACGCTCCTTTGGATCTTAAGCCACCAACCAGACAGAGATTGATGCGAAATGAAGAAAACATACCCGCCGTAGCGGCTAGTATCAAATAAGACCGAGAAATGTCAATTCGGCGCCGATCAGCTGAATTGGCATCGCCAGAGAGTCAACCCGGCTTATTTGGCATTTGGATTTCGGCCTACATCCGTATGAGATTGTACTGAAGAAAGAACTGAAGCCGGACGACCAAAGACAATGGTGCGAGTTCTCTAATTGGGTGCTGGAAATGTTGGCCGGAGATCCGGATTTTGGCAAAATTGCCGCTATTGGAGTGCACACAATCTACAAGTGTTCGGTGAAGCATTAATTCTTCCACAAAGATTCTGGTGCGGTTTATGGCATGGCGCCATCATCGGACGTTATTTCTTTCGAAATGAGGAGGGCAAGACCGTTGCCGTCATTGGTTTCAGGTACAGAGCGATGTTAACCGACTTTCCGTGGTCAGAGCTCGACAACATCGATATATCCGAGCTGTGGTTCCAACAAGATGGCGCTATATGCCATACAAGCGACGAAACGCTCGTAGTTGTGAAGGAGAAATTTGGCGACTGGGTCATCTCGCGGCGAGTGTTCATCAATTGGCCGCCGAGACCACCACCGATTTGACACCACTCTTTTAATTTCTCAAGTTTTTGGTAGACGCTAACGCCAACTACTTTGGATGAGCTCGAGGCCAACTTTCGACACGCTATTGCCGGAATAACGCCGCACGTATTGGACCGAGTCATCAAAAATTGGAGTGACTGCTTGAAGCGCTTCCAGCGAAGCCGATGCAAACATTTGAATGATGTTCCAATACGCACATACATCCGGGATGACTCGAACTGCAACCAACTTCAGACTACTATAATTTCCAAACCGTTCATGACAGTGAGCTCAAATTTTGACACATGACAGATAATTTCATTATCTAAAAGCTTTTTAAACGATTTGCGTCTCAGTTGTGTTGAAAAAATTTTATCCGCGATGGAATTCAAACGTGATAGTGTGATTGTTTTATATTTGACTGGAAAACCACAAGTAGCTATCGTTCGAGCCCTCCAGCACCTCAACGTGAATAAATCATTTGTGTCTGGAACCATAGCTCGTTACCGTGATACTGGCAGCGTTGCAAAACACCATGGAGGTGGTCATAAAAAAACAGCAACATCGCCAGAAATGGTGCGGAAAGTGAAGGTTCGAGTTGAGCGAAATCCGCGTCGAAGTGGCTCGTGAGCTCAACATATCGTTGGAACGGATGCAACACATACTGAAAAATGAGCTTGGGCTCAAGCCATTGAAGTTTTAAAAAGCACACGATCTTACACCGCAACAGAAAAAAGTTAGAGCCGAAAGAGCGAAGGAGTTGCTACGCTTGCACGAAAGTGGTGAGTTGCAGAATTTGGTTTTTTCCGATGAGTCGCCATTTGTTATCGAGCATTATTTCAACAAACAAAATGACCGAGTTTACTTGCCTTCGAAAATTTACATCTTCAGACGGCCACCAGAAAGCAGGCAGTACCGATGGTGATGGTTTGGGCCGCCATAACCGCCGATGGTCGCTCTCCGCTCGTATTTTTGGACCGTGGCGTCAAAATTAATGCGATCGTATACCGTGAAACTGTCTTAGAGGCAGTATTGAAGCCTTGGGCAAACAATCATTTCAGTCGGAGACCGTGGACAGTTCAACAAGACTCGGCACCGTCTCACAAAGCGGGCGTTAACCAAGATTGGTTAAAAAACAATGTTCCACACTTCATTTCTTAGACACAATGCATTGCAAATTCTTCGGATGCAAATCCGTTGGATTTCTCTGTCTGGGTTATTTTGAAGGCGAAGGTTGGCACTAAAAAATACTAAAGTTTGGACCACCTCAAACAAGCACTTCGCCGGGAATGGACCAGAGCCACTTGCGTGCAGCGTGCGATACTTTCTTCGGCCATTATTCGTGCCAAAGGCGGACATATTGAATACTAGTGATACAATTTGAAAATTGATGTATTTTCCAACGTTTTTTGCTTTGGCACACTAAAATTTATAAAAAAATAAAAAAAATTATAGCATTTTAAAAAGTTGGAGTTCGAGTCATTCACCCTGTAATGTCATGAACGTAGCTTCAAAATAATGTCAGAATCAATATTATGTCTCACACCGTTGTTATTTTTAAAATTTTTTTTCCTATCGTTCTTATCTGGTCACCCTATACAATAAAATCTCATTTTCCGACGGGACAGATCGATAATCGACTAAAATTTCACACGAATTCCGAACCGAGATTCAGCTCTCAATCGACTTATGAAAACTCAACTAGACGATGGTCGAATTCGGGATTCCAGCAGTATCGCGGATCATTGAAAAACAAGCAGGGAAATGTGCAATTTGGAAAGAGTTCCTACAAACTATTCCAAGCGTGTACCGAAGATACACTGTCGTGTGGTTGCTACAATCTACATAGTGTCGGAATAGAAGTACGCAAAGTAGGTGTTAAAATGGAACACACTATATTCAACAAAACTGTTCAACTATTGCGAAATACTGATGACATCAACATCATCGGTTGGTGCAGCTTACCTACCACTGAGTAAACATCAAATTCACGAGTAATATAAGCGGAGACTCGTCGAACATCTGGTCTGGCAAAACAAATAGACTCAAAACTCCTAACTCGAAGGACGAAATACAATACATACATGGTCTACAAAGCCTTGATCCTATCAATTCTGCTATATACAGGCGCATGCTAAACGAATAGCGGGAAAGCAGAGTAGATGTTATGTTTAATGCTCTCGCTAGAAAAACTTCGCCAAATATTTGGTCCGGTATGCTAGTAGGGCAAACTGAGGACTTTTGAGCTCTATGAGCTGTATCATGATGTAGGTGTAGTCCATGTGGCTAGGAAACTTCGAGCGAATGGGCAATAATGCTTTAGTAAAGGGGTTCTTAGAATCATGGCCAACAGGCTACAAAAAAAAGACCGAACCTCCGTTTTAAGGGTCTGACTACCGACATCTCAAAACAGCATACCCGGGATCGAAAAGAGTGGAAGGTTGTCTTGCTCAGGCAAAGGCGCCCATTAAGTAAATAAATATTGGCAATGTCTTGCAGGAGGAATGCCACAACAGTTTTAGCTTTTATTAAAGCAGTAACATTAATTAGGGCAGAATAGTAAAAGCAAAATATGTAGGCACCCTTATTTTACTCGTACCCTACAATTTTTCTTTGTAATTTAATTGACACCACAACAAATGTTTCCCATTATTCAAGTTAATTCAACACACCTACGGGTTCAGTGTTATCTGATAGTATTGTGCCGTCAACCTTTGCATTTTCTATAAACACGTTCTGTGTAAATCTATGAAGGTAACTATAGAATAGGGACAAAAATCCTGAAAAACCTCAATAGGATCTTTGAATAACTGCGTTCTAGTTATTTGAAACTATGGTTATGGCTAATTTAAAACACACCAACCTTATGGAACTACGACCTACGCATTTGAATGCCTCCTATTCATGTCATGTTTTAAAATTTGCAACATGTCTCATATTTTTCGGGCTAGAAATAACTTTTTGAATATCAAATGAATCAAAAGTCACCTAAGATTAGGTTCCACAATTCCTGAAGTAGGATTTATAAAATGTTTTACAAACTATTTAGAGATTAAAGTCCTAGAAAACCAACCCTAACGCATAAATAAAATCTCAGTTTCCCTTCAAAAACATGTCACTTTGCAGCTTTCATAAATTCATATGCAAATATACGGTACTGGCTCTCAAAAAATTATTTTGCCAGCCTGGAGGATGAAGTGTGCTGGAAAACTGTGTGATACATTAAGTAGCCACTCCCTAGGGTGACCGACTGATGCCACTTTTCTACAAAACAAAACAAAAAAAAGCAGAAAGCGGGATTATTACTACATGTACTCGTACTCATGGCGACATCACTTCACCCTTCCCACATGCTATTACCAATCCCTATAACTGTATCAAAATCCTTTCAGCAGAAAACTTTTAAAGGATTTTTGACTATTGATTTTCCAGCTTTGACTTTGAAAATCAGTCCAGTTTTCATGTTTCAACTTTAATCCTGAACTTTTCAGAGTCCTTTTGTTCATTAAAAAAGCGGTAGTCCCTCGTCTTGTTAGGTTATGTCAGCATTTTTTGATATGTACTCGTATTAATTACGTCACGCACAAAGATGATCTTTGACCCTATTTACAGACTTCCAGCAGCACCACTTGGGAGTGTTTGAAGAGCTCATCCTTAAAGTTGTTTGACGACATGCTGTCATTAAAAGTAATTCCCATATGGCGAGGGATTCGATTAGTTCAGATAGCCGACTACGATTACCATGACAGGTTTACTGATTCGAAGTGAATTATGGAACTAATTGCTAACCGTTATTTATATCATGTTACCACTTTAGAACTAATAATGCCAACAGGATATCTGATAGAGCTTCTGGGAAGGCACAGATTGGCGTTGAAGTTTCCCTTTATCTGGACCAAGTTGCAGCGAGAATCAGTCGAGTCCTACAAACGCATGCTTTGCAAGTGAGCTTAAAGGAAGTGGCCGAAGCAGTTTTGGATAGCAAAGGTGAGTGATATTTGAATTCTCAGATGGTAGACTGTTTTAATACTCTGGCTTGGATTACAGGTAAAGGAATTGATGTTCATGGAACGCCTCGTCATAGACGTCAACGGAATAATATGATGATGGCAATGGTATTCGGAGTAACTGCACTGGGAGCGGTTCTGGTACCAATGGGGTTTCAGATTCTATCGGTTGTTAGTGGAAAGGCATTGCTTCTGGCTAAAATGGCTTTGCTGTTGGCTTCAATTAATGGTTTGAAGAAAGTACGAATTCTTGGACACGGTTAATGGTTATTTGGATTTTGAAGTTTTTTAAATGATTTTACTTAGGTGGCGAATAGTGGGGTGCACTATGGACTGTATCATGTTCCTGGGGAATCGTACGGGTATTATGATCGAGGAGATACACATCATCCGAGGAATATCCAAAATCTTATTGCACAGCCAATTGACGTCAATGTTTAGAAGTGGAAATAAATATTTTTTATTTTGTTCATTGGAGTTAAGTGAAGTTTTATTTTATTCCTGACGTGTTCGAGATGATTAAACATTTTGAAAAGTAGCATTTTCAGTTGAAACCGAATAATGATTAGAAGTGTTTCCTTGATCTGTACTTAAAGGCATTCGCAATAAGCAACTCCTTCAAGGACGTCATGTGAAATAAATGAATGCTAACGCAGCATTATAATTGATGGTGTTAATATTCAATTGATTGCGCATTCAAAGAGAAAGTATGTGGGCAGCTTTTCATTGCAAATGCTTTTATGCGAGTAGCAATGATTTCATCCCTTTAATGGGCAATGACTACGTACTCAACATATTGCCACTTGACTTTCATAGTTGCCCCAGATTACTTTCGAATTTTATTAGAATATAATTCATAAGTCCTAATTGATTTGTGAAGTGGATGTTTTTATGAAAATATCTGAAGAGCACAATAAACGTCCTCGTTAAAATTTGAGCTTTGATAATTTTCCAAAGCTTGGAATACTGTATGTGAAAAACTATTGATGAATTTAGGAACAACTTTAAATCATTTCAGTGAGTGAATAGAAGATATTGCTCCAGAAAAGAGAGTTAGTCTTTTTCCCTTCTTTGATTGCTTTTTCATAATGAGATGACAAGGATTCTACCTTGACAGCTTTACCGCTTTATATTTATCGGGCTTCAGGAGAAGCACGCTCTGAAGGACAATAGACAAAGTATCATAGGAAAAGAAAGAAGAAGGCGTGATAAAGACCCAGGACGTAAAGAGGCTTCATATGCAATCAGAGATTTAAGTGCTTAAAATAACACTCCAGCAAGGAGTGAGCGAAAGGAGGAACAAGTCGGCGAAAATTACACCAATTGACACTGATCTACCTCTTTGAGGCAAAGTTGCTTCCTTTTCTTCCTTCTGGCACAGAGCAGAGAGGAGGAAATTTCTGGCACTCCATCTGTTGATGACTCTTTCTACCTTTGATGGCTGTAGTGGATTCAAATCAGTCAAAGGGATCAACATTTATTAGTAAACACAAAATCAGTGATGGTTTTACTCCCATACGATGTCAAAGTTCTAGTTCTTTTGGGGAGAAATCGATTGATGCTATCAAATCCAATTAGATGCCGCGGGAAAACTTGCTTCCATAAAAACCCTCTTTTGAGCTTCGAACTTAAAGAGCTGGAATGACAACAGTCCCAAGGAAGCAGAGTGTTAATATTGGGGAGACTGACTCTGGGAGCAGATCATAAGTGCATTCAAGTGGAGGGATGCGCACCAAACTTCTTAATGGTTCAGCAATTGTCGCCAGAAAATCCTCCCTGGAAACTACAGCTTTTGATTCACATCCTTACCTGCACCTTGGAGTAGATTTTATAAGACCATGACCCTAAATAGGAGACAACCCCACCAATTATTTACGCAGATCGTTAATATTCCCTCTGTCTGCCTCTTCATTCCTTTATATTCCTTAGAGAATGGCAAAGCTCATAAGTAATATCCATAGGTGTGGGGTTTGACACCACTATGACACGTATTGAGCAAATCGAAATTCAAGCTTTAGCAACCCTGCAACCAAAATTATGTTACTGTGGTCATTAGCTACGTAATAAATAGAGAATGTTGTAAGATTGTTATTGGGTCTTTCCTCAATGATCCGGTATTATCCGGTATACTCGCTATAGAAGAACTCATTGATGTCAGGTAGACGTATGTATGCAGATGTTGTCGTAAGTGTAACATGAAAGGTAATCACTTCCTGGTATTCGTAATGCCAAACATTTTATCTGCTATAGGTACGATTATGAGATTATGACCTGGAAAGTACTACCGGACCCTTCCATGTCAGATCATTATACCGAATATGGGATCGGAGGCAAGGTATCGGCCTTATTGTAGCAGAGGAAGCTGAGAAAAACCAATGGGTTACGCTTTAAGGAGGATTTCAAAAAGTCCGTGAATGCTCCATCTAAGCTTTGAATGAAACAAAGGTATTTCAGAACCACAGTAGAATGCACCTTTGCAGTGACTTCTTCAGAAAACCCCGAAACTTCTAAACAGGTTATTTAAGATTAATTTGAAAGAAGGGTGGACTCTTTTAAGATGGGATTAAAAATGGGCAAATCCGCCAGACTGAAAATACTTGGAAGATCTTGATGGCGCCTATACCGAGTTGAAATCAAAAACGACCTGTCTTTCTTATGGTTGAAACTTACTTCTCAGATGACTTAATCAGAACCAGCTCACAATCGGTTGATACCACTTAAGGCGAACGTGAGCTGAGTGACACAACCCGCAGTAGCTGGTATCTGTCATCGATTGGGGTGTTAAAAGAGGCCATTAATTACTGCTAGCCTGGAACTGGGATATTCGTAAATACTCGTAATGAAAAAGTCAAGGTAGCATACATGCCTTCATGTGCACCAAACAGCTTTAAGAATACATCCTCTGTCCGAGATGCAACATGCATAGGAAAATGGAAAGTCTCGCGCGACTGCCCTTCAAAATTTGGTGGTCAAAATTGAAGCCGCACTCTGGAAGAAGGAGTACGTACTGGGTATTTTCATTGATATTGAGTGTGATCTTAACAACACTACTTTCGATGGCATGTGAAACCGCAGCCAGAAAACGCGGCGCAAGCAAATCACTAACTCTAAATCATAGGTAGGCCCAGAAATGGTACTAGAAGTGGGCTAATAATTGTCCTTATTTACTTATGTGGCGCTACAGTTTGGGGTGAACTTGGGCCTCAACTCTCCAGTTAGCCGGTTGAAGTACACTTGTACTTGTGCGCTCCACCTAAGGTGAGGTGTTCCTCTACAGCGTTGTCCCACCGGGTTGGACTCGAAGACTTTGCGGGCCAGAGTATTGTTGTCCATTCGCTCTACATGTCCCAGCCATATCAGGGCATTGATGTGAAGTTATTTTTGGCTTAGATCGATGTCGTTCGTATAGTTCGTAGTGGAATTTTCACCTCCAAAGCGTGTAAATGCAAATGGGGCCGAATAATGTGCGAAGGATTTGTGTGCATCCTGTGTTCACTTGTGAGTTCCGCATAATTCTTTCAAGTGTGACGATAAAGAAGTCACATGACAGCGCATCACCTTGTCTAAAGCATATTTTGACATCAAAGATCTCGGTTAAGTTGTTGCCGAGGTTTGAGGTGTAGCGAGTTTAGCAGGGATGCCAAACCAAGACATGGCTCTATATAACTCGACTCTATAAATGCTGTCATATGTGAGCTTAAAATTCGTGAAAAGATGGTGGGAATCGATTTGGACTTTTTGAGTTTTTTCCAGAATCTGCCAGACTGTGAAGATTTGATCGATTCCATTCATCAGGCTTTAAATACCTCGCTCGGCAAGCCGTCAGGTCTAGCTGATTTGTTAGATTTTAGCTAAGATATTGCCAACCTTACTTCGTGTTGATCAGGTGGGCCGAAATTTTGGCTATCATCGTCTAAGTTAAGAGTCGATAATAGTCGAGCTTTTTGTTTTTTTTTTTCATATTCTCAATACTGACTGCGACTCCACTACAAGGTTTCCTTCGTCATCTCTACAGACTACTGTACGAGTTTACTTACCTTGACGCGTTCTTTTTACCTGTTGGTAAGACTTTCGTGCGTTAATTCTGCTGTAATCCATCTTTGTTGTGGCGCTACAACAAGATGGTGATCCGGGTCAGAATACTGGATACATGCCTTACGTCTATAGTAATATGATTATTTTGATTGAGCATTAGTGTCTATTGAGATGAGAAATGATATTTCGTCGCTCCGTAAAGTCCCTTGCCATCGCGTCGAAATCTCGTAGGGGCTGTCGGCTTTTTTGGCAGTATAAAGGAACTTTTGACAATATGTACATGGGGCTTGTTACCCAAGAGAGGCCTCAAGATTTACACATCTATAATAAGACCAAGCCTATCTCATGCATCAGTTGTATGGTGAGTAACACAAATACACCATTTCTGCTTTTACCGGGCTCCAAAAATAGGTTTGTATCGGCTGCTTGAAAGCTTTTGAAAGCATCAATTTCTTTGCTATGGACATACATGTGAATCTCTCTCCTTTTGGCTGTTAAATAATGGGCCGTACTGTCAACAGAATCTTTCGTTTAATAAGGAGTCGTCTTTGGAACAACTTGCACTGAACCGTCGCCTGCTTGACCGTCGTTCGTCAAGTATACAAATAATGCAGGTGAAAAGCACTTTCTCTAATACTCGCTAAACCCATAGACTTACTACAGGACAAAGCCATTCAAAAATTGCTAATTTTGCTGGCAACAGTTTAAGCCATATTATTATACATTCCAATAAACATTTTGCATTACAAATATGGAACCAAGACTATTGCTTACAAATATAATAAATCTGATGCATTATAGCCATCCTTTGATTCGGCTTAGATACAAGGGAATTTGGTTTTAAGACTGTGACACCAAAAACGAGTAATCAAGGAGTTAAAAGCCGTGCAGAAGAAGCAATTCTATGTATATGGCTGCTAAGCGAAGACTTAATAAAGCCGAGCGGGGACTTTATTTAGGAATTCCATCCGGATCGCTATATCCCACTTTCGTTGTTGATATACAATTATATCAATGGCATAATCATAGTACGAGTATCATACAACGGCGTAAAAAACATGGTTTGGCAATATTTGCTCTGTACAATGGCGTTAGTGGTATCTAGTAAGTTGTTCGTTGATTAAATTTCTGGCTGTCACATAGACCTTGGGCCCCCGCCCAATTATCAAGGCTTCGCCCATCAATGACGTTGTCTAATAAAAAGCGGGGGCAGAGCATATTATTGCTCTTATCGTAAACATCTTCAGATGACGCCTCTGGAGGTTGCTACGATTTGACCAGTTACAAGTTGCCGGTCGTAGGTCTTGTTGGTGGCAGGACCACCGGTAGTCCCTACCAGGACTTAAATCATGGTACCATGGGAGTCAGGAGCCCCCCGGATTTCGGTCCGGGTCTGACTTGTTGGTGGTGGCTGTGGTTTAAACCCAAATTGCGGGAAAGGGTCTAACCCATTGTAGAGTTGCAAATAAGTACTGGGTTCTGTGACCCTAAGAACAGTAAGAGGTTTAAGGTCGGCCTCGACTCATACCAAAGGTGGAACTTGTGCCTCCAACACAGTTCCGAATTGGTATCAAAGGATTGACGGAGAGCGATGGCAAGGCGTATCCTTACTCCCACGGATGTATGGGCACCCCGTAAACATAAGTCTACATGACAGGTGGTTTACGTTAAAAACCAGAGACTTATGTCACATAGACCCTCAGTAGATTCAGTAGTTTGGTTGTCGATGCTCATACATATGTGTACTTGGCTTCCTTTATCAACCTATTCTTCACAATACAGTGACTGATATTCATGATTCGTCAAAATACAATGACTTTGCAAACGATTGCTTCTATAAGCTCCTCGACCAGAAATATGAGTAATGCCCTAAGCGTGGCATTAAGATGTTCCCTGGTCATTTTGTTGGAATGTAAAGTGCTTTTGGTGCCACAGTCGACAAAAAGAAACCTCCTCCAACCGAGTCCTCTCAGAATAACTAACTTGTTCCCACATTTTGATCGAGAAACCGTCAGCCGCATTGATCACATTGCAAACCCCGAAGCACAGCATAAGTCCACGTATGTCCGTAGGTTTCGAGGAGTCAACATTGACTCAAATTCTTATCTCGGTGTAACAAAGGTATGAATTCGAGTATCACGGATGCCAAAAGCATAAAGAACTTCTATGACTGTAATTACCACTAACTTCTTCCACCCGGCCAGGAAGAGGTTTATTTGACCCATAAGGCTGCTGGAGCAGTTGGGTTCCGGCTTCATAAGTCCACTGTCGGCAAGATATTGCCTTTTATCAATCGCTGTTTCATTGGACTACTAGCAAGCCAACTGACAAAAATGTTTCCTCAGGAACAAAGAAAAATCCATATTTCTTACGACCCAGTTCTACTGCATGAACTTTAAAAAATGTTTTTGGTTGACTCCAGGGACAATTATTTCCAGTAATTCTTGGTCCTGTCTGGGTAACTGACATTTGAAGAATAAGATACAACAGGCTTTCCCAGAAAGGTTAGCAATTATCAGCTTAGGTGAATAGGAGACATGTTGGGCGAATGAACATCACCGCTCTGGGTCGAGATGTCTTCGAGTTCACAGTGGAGGGATAACGGTGTAAAGGAAGCTCTTTTAACTGGCACGCTTTAAGTAAGACCGGGTTAAAAGAAGAGAGGTTAAAAGGTTGAGGACTATTTCTATCCAGCACTTAAGGACCAGTTCAAGAAAAATGAGATGAATAAAACAATGCACCATTCTACTGCCGATTGATTCTCCGAGTAAAAAAGCTTTTTAGCAGTTCGAACCAGGGTGTTATTTGCACAAGAAGAAGTATGATATTTCCGAGGAAAGCATCTCAATAAATACGAGTAATACCAAAATCGAATGACTATTACGTTCGGTACAGTGGGAAGGTATCGGAATAAATGCGAGCAGAGAAAAAAATATAACTGTCTTGGTTTATATGGTATAGCATCATATTACCTCAGAGAAAACAGGGCAAGTTTTGGTTGGCCTACGGTCTGTGGCAATAGGCGTCACGGATATTGAATATTGATTAAGGACTACAGAAAACGATTTAATTCTGTAACTTCAAAAGTCTCTTTGACAACGGAAGAAAGGGTCCCTAAAATATTAGATTCCTACCACTTCATGCGGTACAAACTGGACAGCCTAGGGGTAATGGAAATTAGGTGGTAGGAATACCCTTTCAATATGGCAAAAGCTTTCTGGATTATTCTGGGAGCCAATGAACATCTCTCACGAATATCGGAAAGGGCCCTGAGCTCGTAAGATAGAAATAGGTTTATGTCATATTCATCTTAAAGTCACGATGTTCGAGGGTACAGTTAGGAACATAACCAATCCAGCGATAAGCTCCGCCAGACTAAGTGTTGGAGATTGCAAATACGATTTCTATACTAAATTGATAGCTTAACAGAGATCTCGTAATTTTGCTTCGGAGATAAAAAAAAGGACAACAAAGCATTGGAAACACACTGTTTGATCACAACCGGTGCCACAAGAGCAACTATCTGTCGACTGATCGACCTCTTATATCGAACCATAGCAATTCCTTAACAATTCCTTAACCATAAGATGACGCTTTAGAAATTATGATTATTTCGTCTAAAAAACACCTGCAATTTTTTCTAACCGTCTTCGCTTTGCATCTGTCCACAGTAACCAACCTGCCAAGCATACTCGGTGTAATACTGCCAGGCTCCGGAAGTCCGGGAGTGCGCTAACAGGTAAGACACCACCTTACCACAAATGCAGAAACAATTAGCAACTTCGCTCGTGACATCATTGACGACCACTGGAGCGATGTAAAAAAATGTTTTCACATCTGGGGCAGACAACATTGCCAGTAAAAGGCGAAAAAGCCAAGATTGCATGTGTCAGTATACATCTTGAAGAGAAAAGAATTGCAGCTTAGCATCAGAAGAGACAAGCGTAACTAGGTTCGAGAGCCGTCGAACTAAGTGCCAAAAAAGTCCAAACTAAACTGCTAAAAGTATGGAGGCTACCCAAAAGGACTATACTCCAGGTGCTACTCGCAAATACCGAGTAGTGTTCTTTTCGACTGCGGTCATGGTGTGGAAACTGGAAGCAACAGCCAACACACTCAAAAACACCCCTGCCAATTTAGGCGCTGACCCAGGAGCTACTGGGGTTTTTTATGAAACGTTCAGTATATTGGGCTAGAGAGAGTATCGGAGAAGCCTTGTCTGTTAATGTTAAACTCCATCAGCATAAACCAGTGGTTGGTCAGAGTGCTATTCTTGACGTAATTTCTCGAGAAACTGAAAAGTTGGAACGAGATCCAGAGGAGACACACTCTGAATTATTACCGTCTAAGGGGCAGCTGAAGAGGAAACGAAGACATGGGATAAACGCATGACGCAAAGTGATAAGTGCTAAAAATCTCACTCCCCCAGCAGTGGCGGAGAAGAGAAACAGTTCAGTAGAAGTAACATCCATTAAAACCGAGCTATCTCTCGGAACTGAAACTGCGCCGTCTTCTTCTGTCCTAAATGTAGTCTAATAATAAACAGAGGTAGAGCAAACACTGGTCTTAAACATCGCAAACATTTTCGGCAACAAACAATATGTCATTTTGAGTGGCAGGACCTCTGGTAGTCCACACCAAGACTTTTCCCCACTATTTCGTGGGAGTCAGGGCCCTCCGGACTTCGGTGTGGGCCTGACTTGTTAGAGGTTGGACGCCTAGTATAAGCGTCACGGTGGCTGTAGTTTAAATCTAAAACGCAGAAAAGTTCTTCCAGTTGGATTTGACTCGATGTAGAGTTGCGATAAGTACAATACTAGGTGCCGTGACCCTAAGATCGTTAAGAGGTTTCAGGGCGGCCTCGACTAATTGCCAGGTGGCTTCAATACAGGTTCTGCTTTGGTATCATATTACTAATGTGGTAAGCGATGGCTCTCGTGGATGTATGGGCATCCCGTGAACTTCAGTTTTTATATTGATAGCTGTTCACCTAAAACACAAGAAACGTTCTGTTTTAAACAGGGAAAAGAGGAAGAAAGTTTCCGCCTCACCCTCTGTTGTTGGGTCTTTCCGCGTACGATGCTTAGATGAAACCGGTGCTGCAGGCTGGAGTTCATGTGGACGGAAATTGATTGAAGCCGTTAAACCCATCGACAAAACTAAGATAACCGTGTTGGTTTTACCGGTACACAAAGTCTGGATAAGGCGGTTGCTACAACTAGCAAAGGTCATGGTCGACGAGGGTCGGCTAATACGGTGAAATCCCCTCTAAGAAACAACTCTCGTTGTGCCTTTCCTGCGAACAAGGTCTGGCTGAAATCTGTCCAGCAAAAGTTGAAAACATTTGGCTTTTCGGGGTTTTCCGAAATTTTAGGCTAAAAGAATTAACGAGCGGCATCGTCTAGGTTCTGGGCAAACTCAGGGAAACGGGGGATGTGCTGATGCGTCTTTATAACCAGAGCCGTGGACTCGACATTGAAAGGTGGAAAATCTGCTCTCACAAGGACATAAAGAATCGGGAAAGCAAGGACCGCTCTTCTCTTTTAGTTGTAATTGTAATTGGTCGATTTGACATGTTACGGTTTATTTTAATCATCTTTAGCATGATATAATGGCAATTGATTTATATTAAAGTAATATTAAAAACAATGAAAAGTTTTTAATATTTCACAAAGTGAAATAAAGCCGATCGGCCTTACTTCATTTTTACAAAGCGAAATAAAGCCGCATTTTGGAATTAGGCGTTATTTCACGGCACCGTCAGCTACCACATCTCTATGTAGAAGATTTCCCGTGTTGAATACAAGACCTGTCATAATATCCATACAGGAACAATGGGTGTGGAATAAACCCATCGAATTTTTAAGGAGTTTAACACCAGTGACGGGAAATCGGAAAGACGGAGAACTTTGTCTTTTTATGCCGAACGCACTCACACCATATATATGTATAGGTAATCTTGAACAATTATGTAACCAGGATTAAGTAGTATATGAGAATGTCACAAATTCGTGGTTGCATCAGGTTATTTCCCCTATAATTCGGCTCTCCGTCACCACCAAAAGCCGAACTGATTTCATACTGTGATCCCAGAAAGTTGGGACTTATCATAGGCTGCTCTGCTAATGCTCAGAATACCTTTTGGGTCAGAGGCAAATGTAACGTGAAAGACAATCATCTCCTGGATTTCATGATTTCATACTATCGACTGACATGGTTGTCAACAATGCTGGCTTTCAGCCAAGATTTGTTACGAAAGTAAGACATCAAGTGATCGACTTTCTACGGACTGTTCAGTCCGTGCGTTACGTTTTTTTTTTTTTTTAAATAACTTAATACTCAAGTGGGTATGTGATGGGATAGAGAGAAAGAAAGATGTTTGGGCTCAGTGGTTATTTCGCTCCATGGGTGGCATCCAACATTTAATGGAGAGACTAAATTCTTAGTGGAAGTTGGCTTGATGTTGATTTCTAGTCAACTACTCGTCTTACTTGATTTTGGTTAACTGAAGAAATGGATGATTTGTCTTTCGGGTGAGGCTGGGATTCGAACACCGAATCTTCCGATTTGGGAGCCAGTCCACTACCACTTGAGCCACGGCCACCCACATACGTTACTCTCACCATGTATTTTTAACTGGTATGTCCAGCTAGAAAGCAATCCTGCAGATCGTCCGCTCCCTGGTGGAATGTACAATAGATCGGCAGCGATTTCGTAAAGAAACCAGAGAACTTCTAAACAGGTTACTGAAGACTAATTTGAAGGAAGACTGGAGTTTTTATAGATCAAAACAAAGAGAATACAACAAGCTAATTGGGATTTCGAAGAGTGCCTCTTATAAAGACATTTGTGTAAATATCGAAAAGACGTGAAACCAGTAGGCTGGTCAAAGTTCTCAAAAGAGGAAGATCAACCGGGCTGGAATCACTGAGAAAATCTGATGATGATGATCAGTGACTCGAAAGTAGGGACTCTCCATCTCATGTTTAAGGCTAACAAAGCTATTAATGAGCTAAATAACACAACAACGCCGTAGCTGGTGTATCTCATCGGTTGTGGTGACGGATGAGGCCATTAAACATGCTTCCTTTGATGGCTACAAGTCTTCTGGCACCGATGCATACTACCTTGATCCCGGAATGGTTTCAGAAAATTGGAAATACAAGTTCATCCATCGAAATCTATATTGTCCCTTTTAGAGTAATCCCCATCGACTCCAACACACTTATGCCAGCGCTTGATCCAATCCTCGAAACATTTTTTATATTCGGTTTTCGGTATGTCCATCAGTGTTTCCTGCGATTTTTCCATTACTTCCTCTCGGCTGCTGAAACGCGTTCCTCGTAGTTGTTTTTTAACTCGGTTGAATAGAAAGAAGTCACAGAGAGCCAAATCAGGTGAATTCGGTGGCTGTTGGATAGTACTCGTATTTGTTGCATTTTTCGTCAAAAAATTACGAATAATGATGGCACTGTGCGACGGTGCGTTATCATGGTGCAAAATCCACGAGTTTTCTGCCCACAATTCTGGTCTCTTTCGGCGAATTGCTTCACGCAAAAGTCTCATAATGCCCAAATAATACGAGTACTCTTTGTTTACTGTCTGGTCTTCTGGCAAAAATTCATGATGCACTACACCGTTGTAATCCATGATAACCGTGAGCATTGCCTTCTTTTTTGACTGAAAACGACGTGGTTTTTTTGGTCTCGGCTCATTTGGTGAACGCCATTCACTTGCCTGATGTCTGGATTGCGTGTCGTACTCACAAACCCACGTCTCATCTCCAGTAATGATCCTTTTGATGAATGTGGGATCGGATTCAGCTTCGCAAATCATCTCTTTTGCGACGTCAACATGGTCTCTTTTTTGCATGAAATTGAGGTCTTTTGGCACCAGCTTTGCTGCTACACGAAGGAAACCAAAATCATTAACCAAAATGTCTTGGACGGATCCATAGGCATCTCTCTGATGGTTAATTTGCGGTTATTGACCAACATTTCTTTTACTTCATCACGACCACTGGTGAACGACCGTTTTCTTTAGAGAATCGTTGCCAAAACACGTTACCAACATTTCCAACTTTCGCGAACCATTAAATCCGTTTTTAACGCAAAATTTAATACTCGTACAAGTTCGTTGTTGCAAATTTAAATCCATTTCTAAAATTGTCAAAAATCGCCAACACACGCAGAGATAGATGTACTCTTGGCTACGTAACTTTTGCAAATGTCAAGGTATGACGCTTAGATTCAGAGAGATTTTCCAACTTAACAAAAAAAAAAACAGAACTCAAATCGGAACATTGGGAGCGCCACACTTTTTGATCAAGTTGGTATACTCACTTATGTTAAAAAAAGGCCAGCTCGCACTGATATACATTCTGAAACCCTGGCGAACAGTGAGAGTAGCCTTTATACTGAAAATAGAATCGCTAAGAGCTTCAGACCTATAAGTCTGACTTCCTTCATGTTGAAGAACATGGAGAAAATGTTCAAGATCTATGTGCATAAAACTGCTTTGCGAATGCATACTCTGTCTTGCGACTGTGTGCTTCAAAATCTGGTAGGCAGTATTGAAGTGGCAATACGTACTGGTCAGGTTGATTGACATTGAGGGTGTAGCGACTGTCCGCTCTAAAGCGCAGGCAGCCCTAGATGTGATCAATGATTGGTGCACTAGAAATGGGCTTTCAGTAAATCCTTTTAGAACGAAAGTTGTTTTCTTTACGAGAAGGAGGAAGCCGCACGGTCTGACTCGTCTAATACTTAAAGGCATCACCATCCAATTCTCCAAACAAGTTAGTTATTTGAGTGTCATCCTGGAAAACAAAATTTTATGCATAAACGGAACACTATGTCTGAAATTGCCTGGCTTATGCTCTCATCAGGCTGGAGGTAGTCGACGTTGACATTTTGGGTGCTGTTACTGTAGGCACTTTATCACTGAAGCGATTACTCGTCTTTCTCCAAAAGACTGAGAAATTCAATTTAACGGACCCTACAAGGAGTACAATGGAGTAGTTCTTTGTCTGAGTGCTCTGTTCCGGCAGAAAAAAAAGGAACTCATCCAAGAAGCAGGCAAGCAAATTTTGAGCTGAATCCTCGTGTATCCTGCACAATGCTTCAGCTTTATACATATAATATCTACCCTACCTTTGTATCCACGGATTTCGAGAAACCCTTCTACAGCTTGAATAGAGATTATGGCGAGTCTTGTTTGGGATTAGAAAGTAGTCACTATTATAAGGTTAGCTATGACAAGGCTAAGGTGTCAGACGAATTTGAAGTACTAATTCAGTATGGCAAAGTTATTATTATTCTTTCGGCACTCCTACTTATTGTAGTAATAAGTGTTATGATCTGCGTAGCTTTGTCTAGTGAGAATATGGGGTTGAAATGGATTCTGACATCATATCTAAAACATTTTGACTACACTGATGATGTTTGCTTGCTCTCATGCAATATATTAGATCTGCACTAGGATGCGAACAAAGTATGCCCAAAATAAGTACGGATAAAACAAAGGCCCTTATCACTTAGATTTGCTCATCATAACACCAGCACCGCTCGGCCCAACATTGCGGGTTAGCAGATCAAGAAAATAAGCAGCTCACTGTATCGGCACCAAACTGCTTATGAACAGCAAAGTTTGACAAACAAAAGGCACGTTCTGTTGCCATCTAAAATTTGGAGATATAAGGTTTTCGGCAAAAACACAAAGTTAGACCCTTCCGATTGAACGTGGATACGACCCCTTTGTATAGATGTAGTACTTTAAATGACCAAAAACATCAAAAGAAAGCTGTAAGCCTTCATAAATAAATGTTTTTGCATCATTTTAAACATCTTCCGGTCGAAACGTATACGAAATTACCAACTTTACGCGATAACTGGCCAAGAACCAATATACTGGCCATTGGCCATACGTTACGACGTAGAGACAGATCCATTACGAATTAAGCTATGGAATGAAGGTAGACACGGAAAAGAACATTCGTGAAGGAATCCAGACCTTTGGGAATGGTTTGGAGGAAACTAAAGTGCGCTGCAGAACTACAAATACGATGGATGGCGTTATTTATTAGTAAGCCCTACAAGTGATCAGAGGACCTAAGAAAAAGTAAAAGTAAACGAAAGGAACTGGAGAAGTGATTTATTTTCTACTTTAGTTGTGCTGCTTGGAATTGAAATTAGACTTTCACCTGCTGAAATAAACTAACACAGACTAATCAGCTTAGTGCGTTCACTTAATTTCCTTGAG
This sequence comes from Volucella zonaria, assembly GCA_963966105.1. NCBI lineage: Eukaryota > Metazoa > Arthropoda > Insecta > Diptera > Syrphidae > Volucella > Volucella zonaria. The sequence continues at coordinate 312,362,615 of OZ014530.1, read as the reverse complement.
AAAGGAAAAATCAAATTCAAAATCTTCTACCTTTTGAAAATATGTATACGAGTACACTTACCAATGTAAAAAAAACAAAAACCACTTAGCACTCAAAGAATTTTCTTCATGAATACCTTCAAATATTTATACAATCCAAATGAGATACTCTGGTCACATTAGCATTTTACAATTCTCTCTGTCTCTTCATGGTTATTGCAAGTTCTTCTTTCGCCATCGGTTTCTATACAAAAAAGCACATGTTCCCAATACTGGGTAAATTGCCAAGGCAACAAGTGAATGTAGGCAACTTAACAGCCAACTTATTGCCATTACTCTTCGGCTCTGCTACGGCTATCCAAAATCGAATACCGACTCTTTCCATCCACCTCATACACCCACTCACTGGCATTATATTCGTAAAACCATCCCTTGTTGAGAGGGTGGAAATCTGTAAGCTTTCTGCGTATGCCATCCACTATAAAAGGATACGACCAACTGATAACACTACCATTCCGTCGATGGTCTTCCATGGTTAAATTGCCATCGTCTTTCTAGTGTGTGCAACGTCAGTTTCGTGCTTCATTCTCCAGCGGACCTATTCGTCATCATTTGAAATTGTGTGGAATAATTAAGAAATTATATTTTCCGTAATTATTTTGTAAAAGAGTTTTTCTTTAATTTTTAAAAAAAAAATAATAATAACAATAAACATTTTGCAGTGACTTTTTTGTTTTTGTAAAAGTTCATCAGTTGCGGGGCTTAGTGTCGAACGGTGTTTCGCTAACCATAAAAAGTGGAAATAACCATAAAGCGGTTGTAGAACAAGGAAATTCAATCGGTTAACTGAATTACATTTATTTCTTCCATCCTCCTGTTCTAAAACGGAGAATTTCAGCTCTGTGCGTTCTGTACATCCTGCACGTTCTGTGGGTACTTTGTTCCGTCTAAGTTTGGTGTACGGTTTCAAACGAATTCCGGAATTGGCTAATAATTACGTTTCCGGTTAATTGTGTGCTAGCAGTGAAAATTGTTCGGTGTTTGTTAGCCAGGCTCAAATAAATCACCAGATTCGCAAACATGAAAGCTGTGCTGTTCTTTTCGCTATCAATTATAATCCTAGGTGTTAAGGTGAGTAATCGGGATTATTAAGCCGCTCCCTGGGGGGTAATGAATGTACTCTAGAAAGTGTACGAGTAGTGATTAATATGCAATATTGTCTCTTGAGAGATTTATCTGCTATCTCAGATTACTGACTGTGCATTTTATTCCATTGATATGGGGTGATTTTTTCTAATTAACTGCGATTCTGTTTATTTTCTGTTTTGAGGTTGATTGTGGAATCACTGGAGATGAAAAAATATGCAATCTCAGCCTTGCTTTTGGTTTTAATTACACTCTTTCTCGAAGGACCTCACGTTGTGTAGTCGTATCTGTGGACTGTACATTTCACGCTATTAAAATTTTGTCTTTTGTAATTATAAAATGTAAATCTGAAGTTCCTTCTTCCTGTCGTTGGTGAGAAATTGATTTAAATTAAGAAAACCCCGTCCATGGTGGAAGATGATGCTACACAAATGCAACCTTTAAATTGTTTAGGTGGTTTTGATGGTAAAACAATCCTCGAGGCGGGTATTTATATTTGTCCCTCGGTATTAGCCGACGGTTAGTGTAGCTAATTGTTTTAATTGGAAAGGTCAGTAATTAGCTTTTGTATTGAGCAAAAATTCCTTTTCTTCTCCTTATTTTTTATTTGTTTCTTCTTTATTGCTTACCTGATGATTTTTATTAAAATATTTTGTACATGAAAGGAGCAATTTTTCGTTGTAATTTAATTAGTAAGGTCAGGTGTATTATAATTATTTCTACGTGGAATTAAACTTATAGTCTTTTACAGAGTTATTTAAGTAAATGCAGACTTGTTCATTTCTTTTATACAATTATGCCCCTAAGTTTAGCATAATTTTTAAAACAAGTTTGCAGTTGTTTATAGAAAATTCACATTTTTTGCTGTTAAATTTCTTTTAACAAGTAAAAAAATTAAATTTTGAGATCCAGTTCATTCCTGAATTTAAATAAAAGTTGCAAAATGATTTTGAAAAACTTTCGATTAAAAACTACTTCTTATTTACTCATTTCCTATCAAAGAGCAAGTCCGCTGGATTATTTAAATTACTTTGGTTCATTGGGCAGAGAATTTCATTCCTGCAATTACTTAAGATCAGGTGCAGAGGAAATAAAATAAAAGTTCCTGTAGTCAATTGTGTTGAATCTGTGTTCAGAACTTGAAGTATTTTTTGCATCTTTAGTTAAGTTTTTCATGATTGAAAAGGGATAAGTCAATTGTCTCTCGCCCTAGAAAATAAACGCGTAATTTGTTGCTCAAATAAAACAAAGGTCTAATTGAGGTTCCTTATACAGTGAGCGACAAAAGTCTACGTACGACCACCATTCTTGTAACCTAACGAGTTCAAAAGCATTATGAAAAACTCTAATGATGCAGTTTTGTTTCAAATCTCTTTTTATTAATAATACACTATAAAATAAAAGCATTTAACCAAAACTTAACAAGTGATTCACAAAAAACGAAAAATAAATAATGACAAAAATCTACATACGGCATGTTAACTAACATAAACATCTTTAATCCATTAGGTAAAACTATTGTAAATGATAAATTTAATATTTTGTAGGTCCACCATGTCACCATGTGCATCTAGAACTGCCTGCAAGTGTCTGGGTATTGAAGCAACTAAATTATTTAATTCATAGCTGTTATGGCTTGCCACTCTTCTTGGAGCTTCTGTTTTAGCATTGGGGCACTACTTGTGGCATATCTTATCTTGCGTTCCAGAATCTCTCATACATGTTCTATGACGTTCAAGTCCGGGCCTTGGGGTGGTGTCTTGGGGCGTAGTAAATTAGCCAATCTTTGACAATTTGAGCGGTGTACTTGGGGTCATTGTCTTGTTGGAAGATCCAACTCGTGCCAAGATTTAAGCTGTCGACGGATGCTTTCAGATTTAGTTCCAAGTTTATTGATAGCGATCCATATTACCTTCAATAAAGGCTAGATTTCCTACACCAGAAGCAGCTACAGCACCCCAAACTATCACGCTGCCACCACCATGCTTTACCGTAGAAACTAAATTTTCTGGATTCATTGCTGTGTTATTTTTTCTCCAAACTCTAGCTCTCCGTCACTTCCGAATATACGAGTATTATATTTTGATTCGTCACTAAGTAAAACTCGTTTCCAGAATTCCATTTCTTTTTCAATGTGTTTTTGGGCAAATTCTAAGCGCAGTTTTCGGTTTTTTCACTTATTAAAGGTTTCCTGCGTGGAGGTCTGCTGTGGAAACTGTTATTATTGAGAGCCCTTTGAACTGTGCGTGGATGCACAATTGTATTTGATCTTTCTGCCAACTTTTTAGACAGCATTGTGGCATCCACTCTTGGATTATTGCCTACTTCTCTCATGTTAAAGCTGACAACTCGGTGATTCAGCTTCTTTGGGCGGCCACAACGCGATTTGTTTTCGACGGTACCGGTGTTTTCGAAGTTATTGTATATTGTTTGGACTGTTGACTTGCTTAAACCCAGTAAATCTGTAATTTCACCAAACGATTTCTGTTTTTTTTTTATATTTTAATACTAAATTTCGCACTTTAACCGCAAAATTCTCTTCAAGGGGCCATTGTCAGAGGTAAAACTTGTTGAAGCTGACCAAACTTCAACTGAGAGGCACAAATCTGATTTTCATAAATGGAAACATTCAAATACGGTACTTTTCTGTTGTCCTCCATCAGCGTATATCAAAAAAAAACATGGAATACCGGGCGTATGTAGACTTTTGTCATTATTTATTTTTCGGTTTTTGTGAATCCTAGTGATAAGTTTTTGTTAAATTCTTTTATTTTATAGTGTATTAATAATAAAAAGAGATTTGAAACAAAACTGCATCATTAGATTTTCTTCATAATGCTTTTGAACTCGTTAGGTTGCACGAATGGTGGTCGTACGTAGACTTTGGTCGTTCACTGTAGTTTAAAAGATACTCTGTTGTTTCTTCTGATATTATCCGTTTTTTTTTTAAGTAACATACGCTTGTTGTACTTAGTTCTTTGAGCGCCGTGTTGTCAAAATTCATTTATTCTGTGAACATGTTTCATTCAATGTTTCTTCCGGTCTTAATCTTGACCGATGGCTATAAAACAAGGGTCCGTGCGGGCTTATTGAACCTCTATTTCGTTTAGTCCCGACTTTCCGACGATATTTGTTGAACATTGAAAAACCAGCTAAGTCTCTCAGGTCCACTTTGAGTTTCTTAATGTAGGAATTTCAGCTAATTCTTAAATACTACTTATTAAATCACGTTTCATTACACAAGCAGGCATTTGTAACATTTTTCTTTCCATCGTTTTCATATTCTCACTCATTGCCCAGCAACGTGATGTGTAAGGTAAAGTTGGACGGACGATTGTCGTTTAGAACAAATCTTAAAGCTTATGAGGAATTTTTCTGTAGCAAAAAACTATAGAGCTTTTGCGTCATGTAGGCCACCCGTCACTTACTCTATGTGAGACATCGTTATGGCAATGATGACTCCTTCGGCCCTTTATTGAATTATTGAGAGTTGTCTGGTGGACTGATGCATTATTGCTTATAATAGTGAATTCATCGGTGAAAAGAAGAGAAGTCGTTACGGATTCGTTAACATCCTGCTTCTGTAGAAAATCTTGCACAACATTAAAAATCAACGAGCTTACAACAATGCTGTGATTTACTCCAACTTTAACCTGAAATTTTCTGGTTATTTGCTCTGGGAACTTTAACACCATCCTATATATCGCGAATAGTACAATATTTATTGACATCAGGTACAATTTGAGATCTTAGCGCCATCGATCAAAGACCTCTGTGAAATCTTTTTCAAATCGATGAAGACTATAAGCAGATCTTTCGAAATTTCGAAATGTTTCTCCATCATTATCCAGGCCATATGTTGACCTGGCTTCAATAAAATCGTATTGACTGTCACGTACATAGATGAATAATATTGTGCTGTCGATTGAGCAGAACTCTCTTATGTATGTTCAAGATATGTAAAACTAGCTTCACTAATCGGCAGTTGTTGCAATTTCTCGTGACGCCTTTGCCTTTATACAGTGAAACAAAAAAGCTCACCCTCAATTGGTTGGTAAAGTATTCGATTGCCTCTCAGATTTTTATTAAAAAAAATTGCGAGCCGCCTTAACCCAAAATGTTCTCGTAAAATCTGCCGGTTGCAACAGTCGAGGGAACGGTAACGAAAAAACATATTTTTTTCGGCGATGGCTGGTTTTTACTTCATTGTGTCACAATTTTAAAATTGAGGCATGAACAGCCTCGAAGTTAACACTCTTATGCTGAAAGGATACCTCTTCTAATTTCTGATACAATTCTACTACTGCGTTCTTTTTTACAACGCTTGGATCCTGACCCAAAACGCACATTACTATATGTATATGCTTCACTACAAAACGCTGTGCACGCTTGGAAGGCCTTACTTTTATTCCTTGCTACTAGTCTTGTCTTCCTAGTCACTTTTCATCATGATTTGGTTTTAGATATTACTAAGTCCCGTTCAAATGACGTTGACGACCAAAATCCTCCCCTAAAGGAAGTTTAAATTTTAGGTATTTCTTCAAAAACATAAACAATTACGATTCATTTTCCATCCTTATGCAAATAAACAATAAAATTTTAGCTGTTAGATCTTTAGACAAGGCCCATCTACTTGTTGCGCAACCAGTTCTAAGCTTTCAGATTGTTCCATGTTTCCGTAATAACCGCGTCGAATCTTGATTGGGTTTAATCTTCTTTTGCACGTTCGTAGTAATTACAATACCCAAGGATCTTAATATATACAAATCCGCTTATATTGTGGCGCTTAAGGTGGCGCAAAAGTTGTTACCCGATGTTCTTGGCTGTACTTTTTTTATGAATGAAAAACTTTGGTTCTGCTGATGTCTTGTTAATGTTTTCCATTAAGTCAAGAAAATGATATCGGCTAAGTGGCCGTCGCCAGAATTGATGACCATTCGGGCCCGATTTGTGGCATTTTCCATCACTCTTGCAAGAACTTCCGGCGATAGGTCCTCGCATTCTTGACGGATATTCACTTTGACGGCTTCAAGAGTCTGAAGCTTGTTAACATAGACTCGTGACTTCAAAATCTGGAACGGTTAAATCAGGCGGTCTTGCCGTCCAGTGCAAATAGCCAAAACGAGAGATTAGGCGACCCGGAAACGCAACCGTCAGAATTTCGGTTGTGGGTCGCGTAGTACGCGCCGTTGCTCCATGCTGTTGGAATCACACGTTCTTCAGTCTCAATTGAGGAAGGAGAAAGTCGTCGAGCACGGCTCTGTAGCACTCGCCGTCCACAGTAGTTGTTTGGTCTGGGGCGTTTTCTGGGGATTTTCGGTACCCCAGAAGCAATAATTTTGCTTATTCACATATCTATAGAGATAGGAATGGGCCTCTTCGCTCATGATGATTGAAAAGTTGTCTCCCTCGAGGTCGAGATTCAGGATGGCTTGAGCGTAGGTTACACGCGCTTGGCGGGCAACAGCTAACAGCTGATGCACTGTCTGCGCTTTATAAGGGAACATCTTACAGTCTCTCACCAAAATTCTCTGTAAAGACCGCCGATTGATGCCCAATTGTGCGGTACGTCAGCTGGTCGATACTCCGGGATCTTCTGCGACATCTTCAACCACAGCTGAGATATTCTCAGCAGAACAGCGGAAATCTGCTCCGAAATTTACACTGCGCCAATACCACCGACGAATTATTCCGAAGATAAATTCATCGTAATAATTATTGCGCGTTCATTGGGAGTACAGCGATTCATGTCCTATTGACGTGTATTTTTTATCTGTTTTCGTCATAAATGTCAAAGTAGAACTGACATTTGCCACCATTTGCAAAAATTATAGCATCATCCGACAGGATGATGACTTTTGCGCCACCTAGCATAAATGGTGTATCTCCGTTTTTTCTGAAGTGTTTTTCCACGCTATCGATATTGTCGCCTAGAAATTATTCCCATTGATTGCAACGCACTTGGCCAGCATTTATCCCAGCATTCAAAACATCCCTTAATACTCGATGCTCTGTATGGCCCTAAGTGCGTTCAGCGATTTTTCCATTATCTACGCGTTCTCCGAAACGGTCTTTGAATAGGAATGGTCGGCTGACACACGGTGCCACATTAGGCGAATTTGGCAGCTGTTGGGTGGTAGTTGTGTTATTTTTGATAAACAATGCATTGTGAGATGGAGCGTTATCAAGACCCAAAATCCATGAATGTTTTTTCGAAGAAATCCATAATGCACCACCCCATTGTAATCCACGAAAGCTGTAATAATCGCTTTTTTTTTGGCTTGGTTGGAGCTCGCTATTCATTGGATTTGATATTATTTTTATACGCTTCATGCCTGGTTTGCACATTCAACTCATAAACTTATGTCTCGGCAACAGTAGTGATGCATTTGATGAATGTTTGGTCAGAATTAGCCACGCAAAGCACGTCTTTTGCAATATCCAAATTGTGTTTGTTTCTTGTACGAAGTTCAAGTCCTTCGGACCCAGCTTCGCAGTGACATGTCTCAACCCCAATTTATTGGTTAAAATGGTGTGATGGATCCAATCGAGATGTTGGTAATCTCTGCCTACTCTCTGATGGTCAATTTGCTGTTTACGACCAGTAAAACTTTGATTGCTGCCCAGTTGTTAATGTCGTTGGTTTGCCAGAAGGGTCGCCATTATCGGCGGCTTCTTGACCACTTTTGCATGCAATCGTAAACCACTGCTCTCTTTAGAGCATCGTTACGAAAACAATTTCTTTTTAGTTCCACTAATTTCATTTTAGCAAGAAATTTAATTCAAATATGTTCTCAGTTTTTGTATCCATTTAAAAATAGCCGAGAAGAAAAAAAATCCTTCTGAACATAACGCTGTACATATTATAAATGTTATGGCATGACACTTAAATTTGGTGCGCATATCGAGGATAGTTATATCAACATACTGAAGAAAAGCGAATTCAAATCGGTCAAACAAGAACCCCATATGATGGCTATTCCCCGAACTTTTGAACTTCACACACTTTGAACGGGTTTTATTTGTGCTAGATTGGATTATAAGGCCCATATCTGACCAAATGTTTCTAAAAACTCTCTCCTTTTATTCAAAAGTGTGCTAAGACTCAGAGCAATTGACACTCTCTGAATTGCCATTAGCATTCCACTACTTCATTGAATGCTCATCAGTGTTGTCCCCAAGCCCACTTTCGGAGTTACTCTGAATTTTCGTAATTCCTTCCTAAGCCGTAGAATCGCTTATGGAATGTCCTGAAGTACATTAGTATCTTCTTTTCTTTCCTCCCAATAACATACACCTTCATGAAATCGAGGTGGCAAGTGCGGCAAAAGCGACGTGTGATCAACTCTAGAAGAAGAGGTTGAAGCTGGTTCGAAAAACTTTTTTTTTATTGAAGACACAGTTGTGGCAGCCTGCTTATATTTCTTTGTATGACTGTATTTTTTGCCGTATTATGTGGTCTGGCTTCCTATCCTGGAACGGACAGAGGAGGAGTTCCAAATCGACACACACCGCCTATTCATCGATTTCAAAGCCGTATATGACAGCATCTATAGAGATGAACTCTACAAAGCCATGTTTAGTTTTTGTGAGGTAATGACTAAACCGAGATTTTCAATATCAGAAAAAGACTTAAGCAAGACGATGCGTTGTTATGAGATTTTTAAAACATCGTTCTTGAAAGACTTACCCAAAACTCACAAGTCAACTCCAGAGGCAACATCTTTAAAAAGTCTGTTCAATTAGTCGCATATGCAGACGACATAATGGGAGCATTTGCAACCATTGAAGCAGAAGCCGCAAAGATGGGCTTAGCGGTCAACGTAGGAACCACAAAGTATATGTTGTCAATCAAGAGGAATACACAACATCGACGCCTAGAACAAAACGTGACGATATGCAGCAGCCTCTACAGGACCATAAGATTATTGGAGCTTATGTAATAATATTAGCTTTTTAGAATGATCGTTTGAGTGTTAAAAAAGCATATCTCAAAATCAAAATACGGAAAATATAGTAGTTACACGTTTTTTTGGAATTTTTTTGGGACAAATGTGTCCCTATGGTCGCTACTTTTCGCTCAAACAACTTTAGCATTACCTTTTCTAGTTTTAACTCTTTTTTTAGGCTGTTGTTTAGGTGAACAATGTAAAAAATGTTGTTTTTATTATAAAAAGTAAAAATAAACAATTTCTATCATTAGTTTAGCACAAGTATTATTTGTGCGTTTATTTTTGCAGTGGGAACGACTCGTTGTTCGACTAACGACTTATCTGAACTGCAAGCTGGGCAACTGACCTCCTTCCATTTGTTTTTGATCGTGAAGCTTAGTGTAGATGGTACATGGTACTCACTTATATTCGTATATCAAACAGATAAAAAAATAGTACTTTATAAGATAGTAATTTGAGATAACCAGCTTTACTTCGTCTTACGGTGTCTGTTTCTACAGGCGACCGCTTTTTTATGCTATGTCTTGAAAACTTGCGATGTAGTTTTCGGAAGATGTTTCCGGTGACTTCGGAGAGTTCCGCAAGCCTTGGTATCCTAATCAGTCAGTTTACATGTAATGCGACAAAGGGGAATTGAAAAAGTTGATAATATGAATTTTATATCCCAAGTCGTCCAACTTTTTCGGAACTTCGTTTGCCAGTACATATATAAATCGAGTTTAAACAGGTAATCTGTTGCCGCACCACATCTGCACCATAATTTGAAGCCCTCATTTCGCAGACTTATTTTCATATTTTCTATTACTGGACGAATTTTGTATGCTCTGTCATAATTAGGGCTATCTGTGTTTTTCACTTGTTCGTTGTTACAAATATGTAGGTTCCTGCGTGTTTCTTCGAATCGAGCCCTTTGCATGACATTTGACATGAAAGGTACCACCATGTCTGGTTCTGTAGACCAGCACTCTCACAATGCTGGCAAGATATTTCGGCCCAAGAAATGCTCTCATTTCTTCGATTTTAATAGCGAAATCCCGTCCATTTTGATGAGCATATCGTACTACTATGTTATATTATGAACTAAAATATCAGGATTAGTTTTTGAACAAAAGATTTCAAAAAGGAGCCAACTTCTTGACAGATTTGCACCTTACCGAACTCATTACGAAAACCATTTGGTAGGTATGTATGGTTCCACTTGAAAACTGGTTCATTGTTCTTGACTGGCATTGTTGTTCGGTGACGGGTCCTACACTATATCTTCAATCTCGACATCAAAAACCCTTTGGTCATCTTCAGTAAATCATCTTCACATCACACTCTTGTAAGCAATACCATTCAAGCTTTTTTAGATGAAAGGTTAAATCATTCTTCTTCCATTTATTTAAAGTAATTGCCCAATGCAGAAATAAAATACATAGCATTCATTATAAACGCATGTCTAAGAACGCAATACTTTCATGATATATGGAAACTAAAAGCTGGTAAACCTCCACAAACTCCGGAAAGTTATAGACCTATCAGCCTACTAAGCAACCTTAGTAAGGTATACGAAAAAAAATACTAATGGAGGAAATCTTAAAGTTCACAGAAGTTCATAAAATTTTCCCTGAACAGCTTGGTTTTAGGCGTCATCACAGTACATCCCATCAGGCATTGAGAATATTTACTGGCATGGTTTTATTGGACATTGAAAAGGCATTTGACTCTGTTTGACATGAGGGTTTGATATACAAAATGATACATTTAAGCTTTCCTCTATATCTCTGTAAAATATTCCAAAGTTTACTGTCCAGTCGTCGTTTCAACGTCCGTGTTAATAGTAGTGTCTCTGATTTAATATACTTTCAATCGGGTGTACAACAAGGCTCAGTTCTTGGCCTCCTGCTCTTTAACATTTATACACCTGATATATCAAAGTTAGCGCATTATGTTAGAGCCATATTTGCAGATGACACAGCAATATTTTCATCTCATGAATTCGCTCTCAATGTTGAGAGGAATCTCAAAAATGGAATGGAAATATTAATAAAATATGACCACAAAGGGAAAATCAAACCTAATGAAGGGAAAAGGCAGGCTATTTTTCCACTCGGAAAAGAAAGTCTTCTTCCCAGCTTCCAACTTCAACTGAATGGAAGCGATATAAATTGGGAACCCTCTGTCAGATATCTAGGTATTTATTTAGATACCAAGCTTACATTTAAGGACCATATCGCTAAAACTATAAAGAAAATAGAAATATCAATAAAGATGCTGTACGCATTTATTAATAGAAAATCACTACTTTTCACTGACAATAAAATTATTGTATATTGCACATGGTAATCTTCCAGACAATTCTGCTACATGGATGCCAAGTATGAGGCGACAAATTGCAATTTTCGCAAAATAAGCTCTTAAAAATGTTGCTAGATTTACTTTGGCATAACACAGCTGTTGATACTCATGTAAGAGCGAATGTTGAATTGATTACTAATAGAATCCTTAAATTTAATAATATGCTTAAAAGAAGATGTATGTTAGTTTTACTGATAATCCGCTTACAAATGAATTATGTACTTAGAATTGATAAATGTTATTTATACGTATTTTTTCGTATATATTTATTTTAATAATATTTTGTTACTTATTTATTGAATAGTTGTACATGTATGTACATCTCTATGCATGTATTATTATCTTGCCTCTTTTTCCTTTTTTTTTTGTAAATAGAATCTAGTTTCTTATTTATTTATTTTATTTATTTATTTATTTATTTATTTATTTACTTATTCATGTTCTGTTTATTTATTCACACATATTTATGTGTTTAATCATCGTTTTATGTACATACATGTACATAAGTGTATTCCTATATGTATTTGTGTATATGCACATCCTTTTTTTATATACTGAAGTTTTTTTTTTTGTTTTTCCTTAAAATTTTTGACTTGTTTTTTATTTATTTATTTATTTAAACTGACTTATAATATAAAATTACAAAAACCAGGGGAAAAAACGAGCAACTAAGGCCATCGGCTTGTTTTTTTTTAAATGGATTATACAGGGTGTCCCTTAATTCGATGACGATAATTTGGGAAATGATTCCTGGGCATATCCTAAGAAAAATATCGTTCTACAGTAAGGGTATATCTCCAATGTTGACATCATTTATCAAGGATTTAAGAAAAGGCTTACTTTAACCAATGTTAAATATCAGCCTTTATAACGGGGTTTAAATAAAGTTGATATCTTGTTTGAGTCTTTAGATATCCAATTTCTAAGCCTGTTCCATATTCATTGCCCATGCATTTGGCGAATCGTCTTCGCCAAAAAAAGTATCGAGAAGAACTCCTTCGAGGTACATAGTCCATATTATGCCAGGGCCAAAAGAAGGAGCCAAGGGCATTGTAGATCCTTTGAAGTGTTTTGAACTGTTTTTTACTTCAAAATTGATGGATGAAGTACTTCTGCGCACTAATGAATATATTGATCTAGCAGCTCCTAAGTATAAAATTCAGAATACCACTACATCACAGATCACAATAGAAGAACTTCGTGCTCTCCTTGGCATATTTATCTTGAGTGGTTCATTAAAAAATAATCACTTGTCAACTGATGAGCTGTTTGATCCTAGTGTTTGTGGATCCCAAAATATAGCTGCAATGAGTTGTAAACGTTTTGAATTCCTTGTCAGGTGTCTGCATTTTGATGATCGCAATACTTGAGATGACAGGAAAAAGTCTGATAAATATGCGCCTATCCGATATATTTGGGAAATTTTTATCAAACAGTGTAGAGATCTTTATAAACCAGACTCGTACGTAACAATAGATGAACAACTTTTCGCGTTCAGGGGACGTTGTCCATTCCGTATGTATTGTATATCCCCAATAAACCGGCAAAATACGGAATAAAGATTGTTTTAGTATGCGATGTATGCAATGTAAGATTGATGCTTCACCCTATTTAGGAAAAATCCCGATTCAACTATAAAGGAACCATTGGATTCTTATTATTGTAAGCTGCCTACAAAGACTATACATGGAACAAATCGCAATTTAACTTGCGATAACTGGTTTACTTCGATACTGCTAGCTGAGCAATTGCTTCAATCACGACCTGTTGGGACATTTCTTTTTGGATTCAACGATAAGCTCACTCTTGTTAGCTACAAGCCAAAGCCTCAAAAGACTGTTCTTTTGCTATCGAGGATGCATGACAAGGCTTCCGTTGACCCCGTTTCCGGTAATAGTTCAATCATATAATGAAACGAAAGGTGCTGTAGATACTTTTCACCAGATGTGTGGTCACTCAAGCTGTAACCGTAAAACCAAGCGTTGGCCACTTTGCTTATTCTATGGAATGTTGAATATGGCTCTACTAAACAGCTATGTAATTTACGTATCCAATTGTGAAGTTCTAAAAGTAAAGCCAATGTCAAGAAGAGAATTCCTCAAAAACTTGAGCAAGGACCTTTGTAGCGACTGGTGATCCATCCGTTTGCACGAAAGGCCTCGTATGCAGAAAAAAGTAATATGTGCAGCAATTAGTAACGCGATTGATCATAATACTAAGACTGATGATGATACAGACGAGCCAGGTATAAAAAAAGGGCAAAAGATCAATATGCGATATCTGTTCTTCGAAATTGAGGCGTATGAGCGTTTATTTCTGCGCAAAATTTAAGAAAACTTACTGTTTAGAACATAGATTAGTCAACTGTTGGCAATGTGGCGTAAAAAAGTAGGTGGAAAATCCACAAAATTTATTTTGCTCTGCACAAGTTTTTTCAAGTTATACGCCTTATATTATTTTTTTAATATGTTAATTCGATTTAAGGGCTGTAAGAAACAGAATTTTTTTTTTATTTCGAACTGTTTTTTATTTATTTTTTTAATTTTTTTATAAAAGATCTCTTCATACCATAGATTAAAATATGTGATCTCCAAATATTTCTATAATATTTTTAACATATTTAATATCGAATTGTTTTTTGTCAATTTTTGTAACCAAATGTGTAATAAATTTATTTTTCTTTAAGTTTTAATATTTTTTTGTTTTTTAACTGTGAAATGTGCGTTTTTTTTATAAAAGTCGCCTCACAGGCGAAGTTTACCAATGAAGGGCTAAAAAATATGTTTATCATTCTAGGGTTAAGGCCACTTTTCTCCAGAAAATGCCTACTTACCATAACGTTTTACTATTTTTTTATTATGAAAGTAACAATAATGAAAAAAATGATCAATGAGTTTGCAGAAAAACCCACAGATTTTATGATACTTGGAAAAACCTACAGCAGTTAAAATTTATAAAAAAGGTTTTTTTTTTTGCTTTAAGCTCCAAAGGCTATGAATAAAAAATGATTTTGTGTGGTCGTAGGTAGTTTTTATTTTATGTGTATCCTAAACCTGTTATAATAGGTGCTCAAAGTGTCCTCCTTGCATTTGATGCATTCTAGAGCCCGTTTTTGGATTGCACTGCGAATGTTTATTGATGCTAACTGCTGCCTCACTTTTGATGACGCTTCGAGAATACGATCTCCCAATTCAATTAAAGTTGCTATTTTGGCCAAATAAACAAGTTCTTTCATTCTTCCCCATACAAAAAAATCCAATACTGTAAGGTCAGGAAATCTTGCGGGCCAGTGAGCTGGTCCATTTCTTCCTATCCAACCGTTACCGTACTCTTCATCTAGCGAATTATTAACCTCACGACCATAGTAGGCTGGAGCACCGTCCTGTTGAAAATATGATGAAGCTAGTTGAATCAGTGCAATACCCTGCAATAGTTCTGGTAAATCATTTCGCAAAAACTCCAGATAGTTTGCAGAATTCAGCCTAGGTGGCAGTTTGAAGGAGCCGATTAACTTGTTTCCAAGTACAGCTGTCCACATATTGACGCTGAATTTATATTGAAATGATTTATGTCTCATTGGATGTGGATTGTCCGCAGCCCATGTATGAAGATTTTGGAAATTTGTGACCCCATCTCTTGTAAATTGAGATTCGTCCATCCAAAGAATTCTGCTAATAAACTGGTTGTCATTCAAACTCCGCTCCAGCAACTAGTTAGAAAACTCTAGTCTCTTTTCCAAATCATTGGGAAGCAGTTTTTGTACAGGTCGATAAAGATTTTCTCCATTACATTAGAATTTTCATGTCTGGAAACATTGCATTGCAAAACCAGGCGTCTGATGCTGATCGATCGATCAGTTGTAACAGCTTCCAGTATACTTTCATCAGCCGAAGTCCTTCTTACTTGTGGAGCTCCCGCTTTCGGTCGTGTATTTGAAACTGATCCCGTTTCTCGAAGCCTTCGATACGTATTTCCAAATACTCCTTTACTTGGGAGTCGTCGGTTAGGATAAAGTTCATGATATCTTTATTGCGCACTAGTTGAACTTCCATTGCACAGCCCATAAACGTAAATAATGTCTGCGTATTCTTGGTTTGTAAATGCAGACATTTTAGACAGCGTTTCTGAGCAGCCGTAACCTTAGCGTAACAAATTAAACTGATGAATTAATTTTTTTTCCTAATCTTTTATACTATTTCTGTAAGTCATTGTACGTCATTTCAGTATATGTCATTCATTTGAAGCATAAACAACAATAATTTTTTTTTACTCAAATATGTCGAACTTTGTGCCTGAAAAAGTGTTTTTGCGAGGAGTTCTTCTTCATTACTTTAATATGAAGAAAACTGCTGCCGAAAGTCATCGTATTTAGGTGGAAGTTTATGGTGAACATGCACTAGCTGAGCGAATGTGCCAAAAGTGGTTTGTACGATTTAAAAGTGGTGATTTTGGCTTGGAAGACGATGAACGTCCTGGGCAGCCAAAAAAGTTTGAGGATGAAGAACTGGAAGCATTACTCTATGAAGATTGTTGCCAAACACAAGAAGAGCTCGCAGAATCTTTGGGTGTCACTCAAGCAACCATTTGAAAACGTTTAAAAGCAGCTGGGTATATTCAAAAGCATGGAAATTAGGTTCCACATGAACTCAAGCCGAGAGACGTCAAAAGGCGGTTTTGCATGTCCGAAATGCTGCTGCAACGCCACAAAAGGAAGTCATTTTTGTATCGGATTGTTATTGGTGATCAAAAATGGATCCATTACGATAACCCCTAGCGCAAAAAATCATATGTGAAACCCGGCCAACCAGCCAAATCAACGGCAAAGCCGAATATCCATGGCGCGAAGGTAATGCTCTGTATTTGGTGGGATCAGATGGGTGTGCTGTATTATGAGCTGCACAATGGATAACGCTACCGAACACAATTAATCCATTTGAAAAGAGCAGTGGCCGAAAAACGCCCGGAATATGCGACCAGACACGAGGCAATAATTTTCCATGATGAAAACGCTCGGACCCACGTTGCTATTCCAGTTAAGAACTATTTGGAAAACAGTGGATGGGAAGTCTTACCCCACCCAAGTTATAGTCCAGACCTTGCCCCTTCTGACTACCATTTGTTCCGGTCGATGCAGAACGCCCTCACTGAAATACGGTTCACATCAGAGCAGAATATCAAAAATTGGCTTGATTCATTCTTGGCTGCCTAGCCATTTGGGATCCAGAAATTGGGAAAGATGGGAAAAGTCATAGCCTCAGATGATATTTTCCAAATAGGCCTTCATACAGGGTAAGGAAATCAGGGTTTTGACAGGTAGCCAAATAAGCGAGTACGCTTTAAAACTTTTCAGTAGCTGTGAAATTTTAAAAAAATTATTGTGAAATTATTACTTCTTGGAAAACCACTCATACGAGAATGTATTGTTGTTAGAAATGTTGGTAAAAAATCATAAATTCCTTTTATTA
Organism: Volucella zonaria; assembly: GCA_963966105.1. NCBI lineage: Eukaryota > Metazoa > Arthropoda > Insecta > Diptera > Syrphidae > Volucella > Volucella zonaria. The sequence continues at coordinate 312,345,733 of OZ014530.1, read as the reverse complement.
CCTGCTGCAGGTTTTTCCAAGTATCATAAAATCTGTGGCTTTTTCTGCAAACTCATTGACGATTTTTTGTTTTATTCTTGTTACTTTCATAAGAAAAAAATAGTAAAACGTTAAGTTAATTAGGCATTTCTTGAAGAAAAGTCACCTCCAAATTAGCATGGACAATGAAACTGGAACGGGCTTAGAAATTGGATATCTAAAGACTCAAACAAGACACCAACTTTATTTAAACGCACTTATAAAGGCTGATATTTCTTCTAAAAATAAAGTCCTACGAAAAGTTTTTACCATTAGTACTAACAGAAAAATTTCCGTTAACATGTGTCAGGGTACACCAAAGTAAGCTTTTTCTTAAATCCTCGATAAATGATGTTAACATTGGAGATAGACCATTACTGTAGAACGATATTTTTCTTAGAATATGCCCAGCAATCATTTCCCAAATTATCGTCATCGAATTAGGGGACACCCTGTATAAGTTGATATAAGTTACATTGTTTAAAATATAATAAAACGATGTTGATGTTTTTAAGGGTGGGGTTCGAAAGTTTTGTTGGTATTGTGAAATATTCGTGTCCTGACGTTAGCGAAGCGGGGACATGTATTGAGGATATATGGAATCGAGATGGTTGTCTGATTGCAGAAGGGACATAGCGATGATATGTTTCTGTCGATATAGTGTTGATGAGACAGTTTGGTGTGACCTGGTCTAAGTCGTATAAACTTATGCAGCTTAAATTTAAGTTTGGTTTCGTTAGGGTTTTTGTACTACTCCGTGGAATTTAGCCACTGTTGTTGGAGTTTTGTTTTGTGTTGGAAGTTTAACCACTTTTTGATGTCTTGTGTGTTGAAGTTTGGCGTGCAAGTTAAAGGTAAGTTGACGGCATTTTTGGCGATTTTATCTGCAAAGTCATTCCCAGGTATTTATACTTGCCCGGGAATCCATACAAATTTTATTTCCTACGAGGCTTGGATAATAATCACCATTGTTAGTGTTTTTTTTATGGCTTCTATGGAGGATATGGAATCAGTGCAGATCGCGTATTTTCTTTTTGCGTTTTTGATGTGACTTGCAGGTACGAGTATATATGGTATGTTGCAATTATTTCCGCAGAAAAGAACTAGGTATATATGGGAAGAATAACATGGTGGATTATATCGTTTAATGATGTGACACTACATATATGAAACATTGCTTGTTTTTGACCCGTCTGCCTGGATAAATGTGTGGTCCTTGAGTTTGTCTTTTATTTCAATAAATTTGGCGCGAAATACCTCTGGGGGTGTTGATGACTTAGCGTACTTGTGAACTGACGTGTCTATTAGATTTGTGTTAAATGTCCATGGTGGGTTTTTAGGAAGGGGAGGCTTAGACTTGTTTTTTTTCTCTACAATTCTTAATAGAATTAAAAATAATGTTTCAGTAGAAAAATAAAATAACAAATTATCAAATCTTTGTAAAATGTGCAATAACCAAAATTCTGTAATATATTTGTGTACGAAATAAACAAAGAAAAAAATCTTCATCGTCACTATTGTCACTCATCAAAATCTGTTGGATTTTCTCTGAGTTAGAAAACTCCACGTCTCTTACGAAATATAATCTGCAATAATATAAATTCAAAAATGAGGATATTTGACAAAATGACCAGTGCAATAAGTAAACTATTCCTCATAAATATGTAGTATCTCTCTACGACCATATGGACACCGTTGTCCTTTGTATTTGCAATGACTTATTAATGCACGCATGTTGCTTTGAAAAATGTATAGAACAGCAATTTACTCGTGCTTACCAGGCAACGATTATTTGACACAAAAAAAAATTGAAAAACAATTTTACAAAATATACAATTACCGCACTGGGCGAACTGTCAGTTTCCAATAACCATAGACATAGAACGGTATTACTTACCTTGCGTTACCAGCAAAAGCAAAAATATAAAAACTAGTAAGTACAATAACATTGGCTTCTTAATTGTTTAGTTTTTCTTAATTTTTGCTTTGGGACACAAGTGTCTCCACGGCCTTTTCTTGAGCAGCCAAAAAGACATTATACAAGTTAATGATCTTCCCAGTCCAGCGAATGGAAATACTGTCGGGCGCTTCGAGAGGAAAGTTCTTCGGGTAATGTTGGGTTTCGTTTGCATCCATGGAACGGTACGACGTCATCAGATAATCTCGGATAGCTCGGCTTAGATGGCTAAGCCACCTTGAGCGCATGGAGAGCAGCATCCCAGCCTGGAAAGTTTTCGACGCTAATCCAGAGGGACTCCTGGTAGAGGATGACCTCATCTTAGATGCCGCGACATAAGTGAAAGGAGATCTCAGCCAACTTCGTGTTCGTATAGGAGAGGCATATTACGTAGCTGAGGCCACTCGGACTGTATCGCTATCTTAGTACAATAAGTAGATATGACTCTATCTTTCTTCTTCTTTAATCGTACCTTACGTTTTCATTGCTTTTGCCTTAGCTCGGTGGCCTCTAAGTTTTTGAGAGTAGCCAACATACAATTTCGAGTAATAAACCTAACTTGACTTTCAGTAATCGACATCTTCGCCAGTTGCTGCTTTAAACTGAACCCTGTTTTAAAATATGACTAATAGTACAAATGACTAACTCATGTTAGGTCTGCTCGACAGATAGCCTGTAACTGTATCACTTTATAATGATTTATACTTTCCTCTATAGCTTTTTCAAAAAGTCACATCTATTGTAAGAAATCACCAAGCCAAGCCATCACGGACCTACATGGTTTTCCATTAAAAAATATACATATTTGTGAATTCTCATTACGATTTTTTTTTGTCAATGTCTACCATTTAATCAGTACTCGAACGAGCCACGTTTACAAATTATTAAAATTTATTACTAAAATTCGGAGTCAATTTTATAAGCGCATGCGCCAATTTTCGGTCGTTATAATGACCCCACCTGACTCACAATTCGTAATTTAGCGCAAAAATTTGAGCTTTCATTTTCGCTAATGTTCTAGTGCCAATGAGTAAAAAAAATGCGAAAAGTGCTAAAAATATTGAGGGCGTAAGTGCATCTGTTGACAACGACCCAAACTAATCCATTCCACGCCGTTTACAAGAATTGGGCATCGCTCAAACAACATTTTGCAAAAGGATCTAGGCCTACATTAGTATAATATCAAATTGACTCAAGAACTAAGGCCAGAAAACCATTTGAAACGTCGAATTTTCTCAAATTAATCTCTGAAAATGGGTACAACCGATTCGGAATTTCATCTCAAAATAATCTTCAGATGAAGCTCATTTCTGGTTAAATGACTTTGTCAACACGGAAAATATGCGCTATTAGACGGCTACATACCCACATGTGCATCGTGGGACGCTGCTGCATCCACAAAAATTGAATGTTTGGCGTGGTTTTTATGCGGGCCGTCGCCATCATTGGACCGTATTTTTTCATTGGTTATAATGGACGCCACGTTTCAGTTAAGGGGTTAGGGTATCGCAAAAAATTATGGCTGGGAAATATCTCGATGTACTTGTTTTTCAAATTATAGTACAAGGCTGCCAGGTAGGCTTTCTATAACTTAAAATTTTAAACGCGTTTATCTCAAAACCACATTTTTCAAGTTGGCCGCACCCATAACCTGAACAATTTTCAACCAATTCACTTCAAATTTTAACTAGATCTTTATTTATTGTCTAAATAAGTACGTAGAATTTTTTTATTATATGGCATAGTTCATTTATTATTAACAAATTTCTGGCGATTTTTCTGCGAATTTTATTTTATCTTTTATTTATACTTTTCCTGGAAAAAAAACACAAAAAAACCTATTTTTACGGCCTCTAAAATGGCCTAACCTCTTAATGGAAATCGCTATCGGGATATGATGGAAACTAATTTTTAGGTGGAATTAGGTGCACTCATAATGGGAGAGATGTGGTTTCAACACCACAGCACAGCTTGCCACACAGCGGCGCAAAAAATCGAGATATTGAAGTCCATTTTGGGTGAGCGTGTTATTTTAAGAAATGGACCAGTTAACTGGCCGCCCGCTCGTACGATTTGACACCTCTGGGATTTTTTCTTTGGGGCTAGGTCCATTCATTTTTCTGTGCTAATAAGCCAGAAATGTTAGACGTTCTTAGAGCCAGTATTGCCAGAATATCGGCAAAAATGTGTGGAAGTCTGGTTGAATGAAGGAATCAAGTTTATGTTTTAGTAAAAAAATCAGTCGCCAAGAACGTCAAATGTTCGATTTTATTCACATGGGCAACAGGTAATCCGATAGATTCACTCTCGAATCTTGGTGCCGTTTTTAAATTTGTGCGATATACTACCTTTCAGTACTGAATATGAACCTGCCATACAGTTTTTGTCTACACATTTGTATGTACACCAAAACCTGAGTTTTAGAGAGTGTCTTGGGGATTCATTTTTGTCTACTATTCGCCTAAATTGTACTACGTATTCACAAAAAAATAATAGAATGTGTAATGTTATGTGTATGTACGAGTACGTGACCAAAGATTACAGGCAGAATCTTTTGCTCGAATGACCAAGGAATTCTTCATCCACTTTTGTAAAAGTTCAAGCTTCAGCGCTGTAAAGGAGAAGCGAGATGATCAAGGCTTTGTAAAGAATTAGCTTGGTTTTACGAGACAGGGCTCTACTACCCAATTGCCTCTTGAGCCCTAAGAAGCAGCGTTTGGCAAGAGTGATTCTGCTTCTGATCTAAGCGCTGGAGATTATTACAATGATACATACCTAAGATCGCGTAACTCGCTTCTGCAGAAGGGCCTCCCAAGGTCGGCAGGTCGGGGTTGAGTGGTAACTCACACCAAATACACTACTGGTCCCCCAGGCTGAGGGTTGCGCTTTAAAGATATTTGTTCAGAAAGAAAAAAACAACCAAAAAGCCTCTGATATGGATGAATATATTGTTGGCGATCGTTTAGTTTCGTTAAATATGTCGTTTGTTGGATACTTCATCTTCCATGTTCATCAGATATTGGCTGGTGAGATTGAAGAGAATAGCAGTGTCCCTCAATCGTTCGATGTTCAATATCATTTAATTGAATGACAATGGCTCGTGTGATTGTGATTGCCATCCGGATTCCTGAGTTTCGGCATCACTCTCACTGTCATTATTCCCTTGAGCAACCGCATCAATATTTTCACATTCTGTGCTCACATGATCGTCGATAGAAACGAATTCATGTGCCGTCATGTCGCCATTCGCTTGTCTTAACAAAGGATCCAATTCATGAAAATTTGGAGCGACTTTTTCTGTAGCAACTTCGTATCCATCCGAAAATTTGAATCCAGCTCGTCTAAATCCATCGACAACACAGTTCGATGAAACAGCATTAGCCAGCCACTGAATCGCATGCAAAACATTGCGTCACATTGTCAACGGAATCCATCTCACGACACAAACGAGCGAACGCTCTTTTGCGGTAGTGCAATTTTATCGTGGCAATGCAGTCTTGGTCTAGTGGCTGCAAAACACTCGTGATATTCGCCGGAAAAAAAAAGCTATTTAATGTTCTAGAGTTCCATTTTCGGATGAGAAGTTGCGTTGTCCATAAACAACAAAATTTTTCTCTATTGAATTTCCATTCGATCATTTTGTTTTCGCAGCCAAATCTACATTATTTTTCCAGTCATCCATGCCTTCGTGTTTGCATGATATTCAACAGACAACATATTCGGATCGATGTTTTTGAAACACCGTGGTTTGGCTGATTTTAAGATAACAAGCCGTTTTTCAAATTGACCATCCATAAATGCGCACAATAAAACACTTAAATGCGCTTTATACATTTTACCACCGCAGCATTTTTCTCCTTTGTAAGAAAAAGATTTGTTCGGGATAGCACGGAAAAAAAGAGCAGTTTCATTGCAATTCGCAATGTAACTTTTGTTGTAGCTAGCGATGAGTTCCGGAAGTTTTTTATGCCATTCGACAACTCTTCCCTTGTCAACGTCTTGCGACTCCCCGCACATTGCACTGAACACCAAACCGTTTCTGAATTTAAACGATTCCAGCCAGCCATCGGACGCCTTGTATGTTGTATCGCCTAATTCTACGGCGAAATTTCGTGCTTTTTTCCTGTAGCGCTAGAACTGAAATTAGCAAATTCTTCGCTCTGCACGGAACCAATTCTCAACGGCATCGTTTTGTTTTTTACGTTCGGATTGTTGGATAAAATCCATTCGTCAGTCAATGATGTTTTGCTGCGTAGAATCTTATAAATTGTCGATTTACCTGCGTTGAAATGAGACATCAGTTGTTCCGTTGTGAACGTCTTCGATTTATTCAAAACATCAATTTTCTCCTTGAAATTTAATCGGTTTCGCGATTCTTTTTTATTCGACGAAATTGTGAACACGGGATAATTGGATTGAATTTTACACGAAATGGTCTTTAAACGAAGAAAGTCATACTCATTCTTTGGGAAAACTGTCACACTGACAAGGCTTGTCTGTCAAATCGCTGTTCGTGTTCGTTTTGTTCTTTGCACTTCTTGCCTTGTCTGTGAGAATTTTTAACAAACAGACCTATGGATTGTGTAATGTGTAATGCACACGAAATCACGTTACTCGAGGTAACGGTTAATATGATTCCATTTGTTGAATAATGAAACAAATGTGCTCTTATAAATTCGATTTCACATAAAAAAAATTAAATTGATCTGGGCTCTAATTCACTTCATATTTCAACTGAAAGAATGAGAACGGGACGGAAAAATGTCTTTCTTTTTCAAGTTTGACAGGTTTTTCCTAAATACAGTATCTCTAAAACTCAGGCTTTGGTGTACTTGATTTAGTTCCAACACAACAGGAGCAGCAGGCCACTTATCTTCGGCCTATATCATGAGGATTTTCTCAAGGATTTCATTGCCACTTCAAGGTAATAAACTAACGATGCTATTAATGCTTCTCTAAGAGATTTAAGCACATAATTAGCATTAACTTTGGTCATAGATTCTATAAATGTAATTAGCTGGGTTGAACTGTCATGAACTATAATTAGTGCTTGTTCCACCATCAGCAAATTTAAGTTTTACGGAAAGGAAGTTACGCCCACAACTCTTCGGTACTAAATTTTGTAATCAAAATGTGTACAATGTCCAGGAATATACTACAATACAATAATAATTCATGCCACTTATCCATTACGTAATACCATGACGCACAACGTTTTTATCCAGTGACACATATACTCGTAGTTAATAAAATTGCTATAAAGAATTATGATTGCCAAATTGTTTTCCTTATATTTTCGGCTACGTAATACCGAGAATTATCACATTAATTTATCCACAAAGCAATTAGGCAGATAGATACGAGCACAATAAAAACTATTACTTCCTGGAAATATCATCAGTGTTATTTGGATGATAGGCACCCAAATATGTTTAACGCGTTGTCCTGTGAGATAAGAATTTAAAAAAATTGTTTGTCTTACTAAAAACTTCAGTACAGGACTTAGCACAAATATTTTTTAAATTTTCTTTAAAAGAAAGATTTATTGGAACAAGACTTATAATCCAAACCCTATCAGAAGAGCCCCAACACAAATTTTCATGATATTGTCTGTCAAATCTGTTCCCTAACAATATTGGAAACTCATTTTAAAATGGAGAAGTTTTATTAGATAAAAACCAATTTTTGTATCAAACCATCTAAACACTTCGACGCCAATAATTGCAATGAATAAATTTCCTTATTTCTTTCGAAATGCCACTTAAAAATTGTTGCTATAGAGTCTCCAATTATTGTTTACACCTAATTGACTTTGAAATAACTTTCATAATCGAATTTTAAAAAAATATATTCGAAAGCAAGTAAAATCAATGGTACTCCGACAGTGTATTTGCATATCTTCGGAAAAGTTAGTTTCGAAAACAGTCACAAGGAAAAGTTCAGCTGGCTGTAGAAAATAATGTCCACGCCACAACTGGATGGAACCCCGAAGCTTTAGTTGTCTTTTTATTTCTAAAAGTTTCCTTTTTAAATATGCAAAATGGATTTCAGGAATTAAGGTGTTTAAAACACATTTTAAAAGGAAAATTTTCGATGAGCGATGATTACAAATTGCTCATTAATAAAAAAGAACTGAAGTTAAAAATACCAGGACAAAGTTTACGAGCAAAAACGATGTTCGGTATTCTAAGAGGCCGGGTCCACATAACTAAGGTAAATCAGTGGTGGAACGATGAGGCGAAAATGGAGTTAAGGATAAAAAGAAGAAGACTTTTTCAAAGTGCGGACTAAGTACAGCGAAAATAACGAATCCGAGAAAGCGCGTCTTGAAGTAGACTATGAACGGTTCAAAAAAGGGGCAAAAAAAGCGGCAGGTATAGCACGTCTGATATCAATAGAGGCATTGTATCGGGAATTAGAAGAGGTATCCTCACAAACAGGCGACTAGCAATAGAAGATGTGCAACGTCGGACCTCTGGCAAACAAGCCAACATTTTTGAGATCGCGAAACAGCGAATATTGAATGAAGACGAGCAGTAGCACAACACAACACACAGCGAAACAATAGAAACAATGAATCGGGGCCATGTAGTCGGGGCCGGATTATGTAAACTTCGTAGTATGGGAGACAATCGAAAATCGCAGGCTTTAACGACTTCAATAATAGTCGATTATAAAGATGCTCAGGTTGACGTGTTTGCATAATGTGGTGAAAGAAAGACGATGTGCGATGTTTCAGTAGATTCCCAAGCGAGCAGCCAAATACCAGTTTTGGATAGGCGGAGATATGGTCGTATCTTCGAAGTTTGTGGATATATCGTGCGACATTGTTATACCATATACTGGTATATTATCCCCTTCAAAGTAGTCCCCATCGACTGCAACACATTTATGCCAGCACTTGATCCAATCCTCGAAACATTTTTTATATTCGGTTTTCGGTATGTGAATCAGTGATTCCTGCGATTTTTCCATTACTTCCTCTCGGCTGCTGAAACGTGTGCCCTGTACTGGTTTTTTAACTCGATTGTACAGAAAGAAGTCACAGGGAGTGAAATCAGGTGAATTCGGTGGCTGTTTGATGGTACGAGTATTTGTTGCATTTTTCGTCAAATTACGAATAATGGTGCAAAATTCACGAGTTTTCTGCCCACAATTCTGGTCTCTTTTGGCGAATTGCTTCACGCAAACGTCTCATAACGCCCGAATACCCGTAATATTCCTTGTTTACTGTCTGGTCTCCTGCAAAAATTCATGATGCACTACACCATTGTAATCCATGAAAACCGTGAGCATTGACTTCTTTTTTGACTGAAAACGACGTGTTTTTTTTGGTCTCGGCTCATTTGGTGAACGCCATTCACTTGCCTGATGTCTGGATTGCGTGTCGTACTCACAAACCCACGTCTCGTCTGCTTTTGATGAATGTGGGATCGGATTCAGCCTCGCAAATCATCTCCTTTGCCACGTCAACACGGTCTCTTTTTTGCATGAAATTGAGGTCTTTTGGCATCAACTTTGCTGCTACACGACGGAAATCCAAATCATTAACCAAAATGTCTTGGACGGATCAATGTTCAAGTCCTCCGCTATCTCTCTGATGGTTAATTTGCGGTTATTGACCAACATTTCTTTTACGAGTACTTCATCAATGTTTTCATTGGTTTTCGATGTCGATGGTCTGCCACTGCGTTCATCATCTTCGATTGACTCACGACCACTTTTGAACAGCTCGTGCCACTGGTAAACGACCGTTTTCTTTAGAGAATTGTTGCCGAAACACTTTTCCAACATTTCCAACGTTCGCGCACCACTAAATCCGTTTTTTACGCAAAATTGAATACAAGTTCGTTGTTGCAAATTTAAATCCATTTCTAAAATTGTAAAAAACCGCCAACACAGACAGAGATAGATGTTGGCTACGTAACTTTTGCAAATCTCAAGCTATGATACTAAGATTTAGAAGGAATGTCAACAACAGATTTACCAACTTAATAAATCGGAACAATGAGAGCGCCACACGGTGGTGTGGTGCGGGAAATTTTTGATTAGGGTGGTATATCGTGCGACATTGTTATATGCGACGTTAAGTTTTCTTTTACAATTGAAGTCGGCATGGCAGTAAATTTCACGGCCGTACGGCACTATTTAATGCAACAATCTTTTGGACAACATTATTCTTACGGAAATTGGAGTACCATATATCTTTGTTCAGTCCAAAATGCCGGGAATAGCGCTAATGAGTCACTTCCACGTTAGATTACTGTGAAATGTGAGTCTAAGATTCTTGGCGCTAAGGACATAGGGTATAGTGTCTGACCCCAAAGTGATAAGAGGATAGATGGACATGTCTGGGGTCTTCTTATGGGTGGCAAACACATTGGAAAATTAATTTTTGAACGTTCAAATATGGTTAATAAATCATCTTTGATTTCTGTTCCAGCCTCATCTAGATGGAACTACTGAAGATGAGCTCAAAGTCATCAGCGTACATATGAATTAGGCAATGGCGGACTAGTGTGGGAAGTTCATTCATGTAGAGGGAAAAGAGAATCGGTTCAAGAATTGATCCTTGATGCAGGGCATCTGGAACTGTTAGTAAACTGTAACAACATTCCTTGGCAACAATGTAATATATTGCTGTCTTTCGGAAAGGTATGAGTGTATCAGTTTTGAGGATTGTTTTGAAAATTTGGATGTGTCCTGTAGCCTTTCACTTAGTATTTTATGATTGAGCTTGTCAAATACTTTGGAAAAGTCAAAGTGTTAAGAACGTAATATGGTTCATACCCATGGATTTTCTTATGTTATCAACAACAGAGAGCAGAGCGGTTTTGCAGTTGTGTTTCGGCCGAAAACCAGATTGGTTAGCACACATAAGCTTTCTTTCTGTAGGATAACTTTTAATTTGTTTGAATGTTGCTTTTCTCAATCACCTTACTAAGAAACAGCAAAATTACTAGAGGTCTTAATCTCTTTCGTTTCCACTCGTTTTTTTGGAGATTAGGATAATTTTGGCTTTCTTTCACCTGGACGGGAACTCACAAGTGATCATAATACTGTTAAACAGATGTATCAAAAGAGGAAAGGTATGAGGGACCAGTAGTTTAACGAACCGCGAATTGATTTTGCCAACACCGGTGGCGTTTTAGTAGTACTTCAACTACATTTTCATCGGAAAGGCATGGAAAAAGTCTCTCATAGTGAATATCATCAAGAATTATTGAAGAGTCTTTCCCGATTCCAAGTTCTCTTACTGTTTTCCAAACTTCACGGTCCGAGGAGAATCGACTCAGCCCGTTCAAATACCATGCCAACTTAGAAGGTCTACTAATCTTACAAGCAACCTCATTTCTAAAGCGACGTACAAACAGAAGAAAGCATTCATTTTAAAACGTTGCAAGCGACGGTATGAGGTGCCACGTTACTGCGTTAGTTTCGCGTGACGTCATTTAACTAGGGGGCAATATAGGCTTCACAACGTTGATTTTGAAGTGAACATGCTTATCAAATGTATCCCACAGCTAATTTTCTAAGAAATTAACTTGATCATCACTGGATCGCAAGAGGTACATTTCATTCCATTCCATGTCACAAATGTCCCGCAACAGAAGGTCAATATTTATGTTTGAAAATTTCGATCGCTGTATTTCATTGCTCTAGCGTTGGATTTATAATCCATGGTCAAAAATAGGAGATCACGTTTAGAGGAGCCGCGAGCCGGGAGCTGACTATAGAGCAGAGTTTAATTAAGATCACTTACTAAAGTTATATCGAGAAGGGTATTCGATTCTTCTGTGAAGTGGATGGGCTGGACCGAGTTTACTGAGTGTGGACTGAGTGGAAAGAAATTGGTTTGGAAGACAAATTCTGGTGCTCAAAAAGGTTGCAGTTAAGGTCTCTGTATAGTACTAGGTGGCGCAAAAGTCATCAAAATGTTAGTTCTACTTTGACATTTGTGAAGTAAACAGATACAAAATACACGTCAACAAGACATGAATCGCTGTACTCCTAAAGCGGAATAATTGTTTAAATTTTTTTGCGGAATAATTCGTCAGTGGTGTTGACGCACCGCGAGTTTCGGCGCAGATTTCCCGGTCGTCCAACACCTCGTGGCCAAATACTACGACGTTTAGCCGCTTGCCTAGAAGAGTATGTGACAACACGAGAAACTGGCATGTCTGGCCGGCCCCGAAGCAGCCGCTCTGCTGAGAATATCGGAGCTGCGGTTGAAGATGTCGCGGAGGACCACGACTACTGTGGACGGCGAGCGCTACAGAGCTATGCTCAACGACTTTCTCTTTCCTCAATTGGATGAATTAGGACTGGAGAACATCTGGTTCCAACAAAAGAGAGCAATGGCACATACTGCACGAACCACAACCGAAATTCTGAGGCCTGCATTTCCGGGTGGCTTAATCTCTCGTTTTGGCGATTAGCACTGGCCGGCAAGATCGCCTGTTTTGACCGTTTCAGACTGCTCTTTGTGGGGTTTTTAAATCTCACGAGTCTATGTCAACAAACCTCAGACTCTTGCAGCCCTCAAAGCGAATACCCGTCAAGAATGCGAGGACCTATCGCCGGAAGTGATGGAAAATGCCACAAATCGGGCCCGAATGGCCATTAATTCTGGTGGCTGCCACTTATCCGATATCATTTTCTCGACATAATAAAAAAAAAACTTAAGATATCAAATAAGCGTAATCCAAAAGTAGAACCAACGTTTTTTATTCATAAAAAATATTACAGCCAAAGATCATCGGGTGACAACTTTTACGCCACCTTGTATAATATCAGTAGAATTACATCAAATTTGCTCGATGATACTCACCCATGGCATAAGGTTGGCATATTTGTTTGGGCAGTATGCAGAACCCACAAAAATATTGTTGGTCTCACAGCTAATATTGATAAAGACGTACACCATTCTACAATCGCGCGTTGATTTGCAAACCAGATGACACTTTAATCCATCTCTAGATTGCAGAACCGCCACCTACGCGCTTCATTCGATTTCAAATCATCGTCATTTGTGAATGTGTTACCATTCAAAGAGTCTTACAAATTTCGAAGGACGGATCTGTATGCTGAATGCGACATCATATCCCAACCAAGGTTCAATAATTTTTCACGAGTTACCGAATATGAGTGTGGTCTGGCGTTGTCATAGCGCAACACGATTTTCCTACGATTTGCCAATTCTGGGCGGTTTTCTTTGATTGCTTCGTCCAGTTTCAATAGTTGTTGACCGGAATCATATAAATTGATCATTTGGTTCCTTTGGAGGAGCTTAAAATACACAAAATCTTTATACTCCCACAAAATCGATAACGTAAGCTCCTTTTAATGTAATTCTGCTTTCGATGTCGATATCGCAAATATTGATTCGTTGTATGAAATGAATGTCTTTCAATTCAAGTGTAATTCAAATATCGAGCTTCACCATATTACGAGTCCAAGATGTTTTCAATGATTTTTAATTGCTGTGTGTGATGCATTTAACTTCTTTGCAATCTCTTGCACAGTAATATGACGATTTGATTCAATTGTGACTTTGATTTGGTCTTTCAGTTGGTCTTCCAGAACGTTAGTCATCTTTGAGTGAAAAATATCCAGAAAGGAATATCTGCGACCAATCGTGACACGTGCATCCTATTAAGTAGTCAACATGCAAGCTTTACGTATTTCTTTGGGAGCCTCAGCAGCTTTCTTGCCTTTACGGAAACAAAAAAGCAAAATATTCGAAAATGTTCGTTTTTGCACTCTATGTTAAAGTTGAAACTGTACTAATGGGTGTGAACAAAATTAGATTCGAAGTTCCGTAAATGGTCTCCATCGCCTTAGAAAAGGTTTTCGATAGAGTTTGCAGAGATCTTATCTGAGACGCATATAAGAATTATATGCGACATGCACAATAACGTTATGATGAGAGTTAAGTGCGCAGAGGAAATAATTGAGATGCCGAGGCAGTGCCCAAATTCATTGCTTTTTAATGTCGTGCCGGATTTTCTTCTGATACTGAGGTCTCCAGAGGGACTTATCTACTTTTCGCCAACGATAGAGCTGTTATAAGCAACGGCATGAAGGCCCTTTAGGTAATTTTTAATAATTGAATAAAGGCGTAAGGCGATAACTGTTGACGAATTAGTCGGACGTAGACTGAATATCTGGATTGTCGTTTTGTCTTCCTCGCAAACCTAACTACTGATGTCCTATTAGACGTACCGAAGTGCAAAAAGTTCGCCATCCAACGCCTAGGCTTGAACGCTGCGATTATTCAGCTGTATTTTGTAGCACAAAAATGTCGCTTGAGCTTGTTTATTATATACGGCTGTAACATACGCATTTTAAGATTGAAAATGAAAAAGTTACGAATGTCAGCGGATGTACCCAAACATGACCTAGAAGTACGCGCATTGATGGAAATCTCCACTTACAAACCTGGGGCGATTTCGCTTCAAATGTTTAACACAGGTTGAACAATATTCGCTCCAAATGGAATAGAGGTTCAAGTTCTTAACCGAGGTTCAGAGAAGTGGCCGAGAGAAAATTATTTGGTCACTCAAATGCAGAAACAGCAGCAAAATCTTGGCTTTGTTGACGAAATGTTCCAAAATAGAGCGGCCTGCGAATGGTTCGTCCAGAAATTTAATCAACCCTACAATCGGAGCATTAGCAAGGCAGATCCGAGGCAGAAATATATAAAAATTGAAACAGTCCGAAAACGAGGAAGAAAAAGAAGAAATGCTTAATCTTACGTCGTAGTATTTATTGTGCAGTGTTCACTAGGCCTTTTTGTGAATTGAGTGCATACAAATATCTAACTAAGATCCTTAACTTGTTTTTATATTCACATCCTAATGATGTCCTCTCTTCTTAGGTTCGTCATATCACCTAATTTCTGATACACTTACCAGTTTGAAAAAGGATTCATGAATCGTTTAGCAATACAAGGAAACTATTTGGAGTGGACTGGGGAATTTTATCTGGTTGTTGTATTTCCTCGATAACGAGCTGGATGCCGGTAACACAAATACTATCTAAACCAAGAAGGAATGACTGCAAAACCCTGCTTAAACGCTTGAAATTTCGATACGATCAAAAATTTACTGTCACCCAAAAGTGGTAAAAGTTATTGGCCCTTTGCTAAAAACATTAGAAACTCTTCCTTATCCCTCACAGCAAGGTTTTGAGAAAACTAAGTAAAAACAAATATTTATGATCGAAAATTGTTTTTGAAAATACTTTCCTTGAAGATCAATATACTTTGCATCCATTTGATTACATTTTCGAAGCATTTTTCTCACTTCGAACGAGGTACATTGCGTTTTAAACGCATCAACCGCTTCTTCAGGCATCAAAAAACGTTGACACCGCAATTTATTTTTGATGTGTGTGAATAAAAAGTGATCCTATGGTGCGAAATCAAGCCTGTACGGCGACTGACCCATCAATTCGATGTTTTGAGTGCTGGAAAAGTCACTTGATTGAGCCGACCTGTTCTCATTGTCGCGGTGGAGAATAATCCATGTTCGGCGGTTGCTTTCTCTCATTTCTCCAAATACTTCTGGCAAACAAATGGTCGCGTACCATTCAGAATTGACCATTCTTTTCCGAAGAAACAGGCCACCATCTGCTTTGAAGTCCTTAGTGCGCGAACTACAGTTTGTACGATTTAGCTCGACCCATACATAGAATCATGAATTTATCGTGAACACCTGTCGTGGAGACTTAATTTCACGTGATTGCCATCCATGGGAGCAAGGATACGCCTTGCCATCGCCTGCCGCCTTCCTGAGTACCAATTTGGCACTGTGTTGGAGGCACAAGCTTCACCCTTGGTATGAGTTGAGGCCGATCTAAAACCTTTCGCTGATCTTAGGGCCACAACACCCAGTACTTATTGCAACTCTACATTGGGTCTAAACCAACAGGAGGACCCTTCCCGTGATTTGGGTTTATACTCGTACCACAGCCACCATGACGCTCCCACAAGGGGACCTACTTCAAAAAGTCAGGATTGGACCGAGATTCGGAGCGATCCTGACTCTCATGGTACCGTGATTTAAGTCCTGCTATGACTGGCAGCTTGTAACTGGTCAAATCGTAGCAAACTTCAGAGGCGTTAAATTCAGAAAACCGTTATGTAAGACCAGTACTTTGATCTGCACCGCTTTTTATTAGACAATGTCATTGATGGGCGAAACCTTGATAATTGGACTGGGGCCCAGCTCGACCCATACAATCGACAGCTGTTTAGTTACGGGCTCATATGCAGATATCCATGATTCGTTGCCTGTCACGATCTTATAGAAGTTTTTGAAGCACCGCGGTCGATTTTTTGTCAATATTTCATTGGTCTAACCGACACGAACCTTTTTTAGTGCGATTGTCAAATTATGCGTCCAAGAACTAATGCCCAAGCATGCTTTAATTTTACGATAAGCCACGTGACGGTCTTGCAATATTAGTTCCCACACAACATCGATGTTTTCTGGCACAACAACTGATTTTAAATGACCTTCACGACGTTCGTCCTGGAGCGAACGACGACCGCGATTGAATTCGGAAATTCAGCGAAACACGGTGGCCTGGAATGATGCTTCATCACCAAAAGTGGAAGCTAGTTGATCGGCACACTGTTGTTGAATTAATCCACGTCGAAAATCATAAAAAAAATCATCGCACGAAAATGTTCACGATTTAATTCCATTTTTCGGCTGAGATGAATTGTTCAACTCTCTCTAAAAAACCGTGAATAGCACTCGTATGACAAAACGTTCTAAGCACGTGTACAATTGAAGATGTCAAACTTTATGAGTCTGATGTCAATTTGACATATCTACACCAGAAATGGTAAATTTCTCAAAGTACACTCGTCAGCTCTTTTCTGACGCTTCCAGATTATGTCATATCACCACCTACACTAGAGCGCATTGAACATGCTATGTGACGCTTCCGATTTCGCACTCTTGTAGTGATAAAGAGCTCTTAATATACGCTGTTATTTGATATCTCACTGGGAAGTGAAACGAAAGACTATATTAATCTGGCGAAAGCAAGATAGTTGTGCTCTATATACCATATATTGTACTTCAAAGGCATTTGGCCTTCAAGGTATTACAAAATACTTTTCCTAAAGCTGAATTTGTCAAGTTGTCTTGGACGGTTTCAAGTCTTTATTGTTATACCTGATCTAAGTAGATTCCTTAATGGTTTTCCACATTCGTTCCTGATTCATGTGCAAAAAGCATTTTGGCCGTACAAAATGATCGAGAGTGTACGTCAAGCTCATGAAATTCCAATATTAACAGAATATTCCAGAAATTTTACGTCGAATATTTCCCTCTTAAACTGAAGTCTTAATTTTCTAAGCTTGTTGGCAAAGTTCAGAGACTTGTAGCCAAAAAAATATAAGTCAAAATATGATGAATCCCACGAGCGGGTCGACCAACTACCAGGACGAACTTCCTTCTTCGTTACAGCCCATTCAGCAGATATTCGACGTCCATGATTGACCTTAGCTCTTGGTGCAAGACGATCTAATACGTACGTACAGCCAAGTCTTTTCGCAAAATACGCCACAGGGGTGATCGAAAGATATCCAGCTCTTGAGAATGGCGCAGAATCAATCAAGTGCGGACTTACCGACTTCACTAAATGCTGAATTGATCACGTATAGAAATTATCAGCGGCCGAAAATTGGAGTTAGCGCCGCTAGTCATAACTAACCCGAAATTTTGATGGCTTAAATGGCAAGAAGACTTCGTAGTGCTTGCGGCAGAAAAATTAGGCTTACTCGTATTTAAAGATCTTCAATAGACCGCATTCCATATACCAGATATCAGAAAACTAAGGCGACGAAGTATGCGCACTCTCCTAAGTCTTCACATTTGGTAACCAAATATTGAGAAAGCCCCAGGCTCAGCAAATTAGCTGGTTTTCCTATGTTCGACGTAGGTCGTCAGAAAATCGTGTTTAAAAGGCAAACCCACATCACATAGTGGGATTTATCACCCTGGGAGTCGTAGAAAGAATTTTGAAAATAGCATCCGGATTTCGGTAGCAAATACTAAAACTATGATGATGAATATGCAGCAGTTGATACCTACTATCGTCGTCAAAGATTATGCAAACACCAGCTGGAAATAACAATTCTATATTTCGCCTACAGAAACGGATTGCTCTGATTAAAAATAGGTCTCAACTCTCGGAGTTTGTGAAATAGGAGCATGGCCTCCGATGTTTCCAGAAATGCTAACCAAAACATCTTTGGGCAAGTTAAAATTTTCGATGATGTTTTTAAATAAAAGTTGTGGGAGTTTTTTAAACTTTCTGACACATACATACGAGTAAATTGTATTTTTTGCTGAAGGCGATTTTTTCAGCCACCTTTTAGTGTCCTTCCATCTTACGTTCTACATGGAATATCAAAAAATAAAACATACTCGTACTTCTACGTGGGATACAAATAAAATTGCTCTAGTTTCGAAAAACAATAAAATTAAGTATTTTCATTTATGGATCATAATGTGGAAAACACGATGCTTGCCGTTTCCGTGCCATTTCACTGAGTAGATACTCTCTTCGTAAAATCCTCTGGCAAAATAAATTTTTATGGAACCGCTACAGGATTAAGATGTTAAATTCAACAAGTAGGCGGGATTGGACGGTGTAAATCCCTTATTAAATTGTCGAATGAAAATGTTGAATTTTAAAAAAACATTTTGAACTTGAAAAATGTAATCGAGTTTTTAGATGAAGACATACGCCAAATGGCTTGTACACGTATTTCAATGAAAAATAATCGACTTAGAAATGTCTATAGCACATACACATGTTAGGGATTAAAAGCAATTACCTTTATTTCAGTTTATAAATCTCCACTTATTTTTTGGTATAGCGTAGGCAGTGATTCCAATATTTTTTCAAAGAGCTTAATTAACAGGTAAGTGAGGTATGTTCTAGCTTTATTTTTGTGCTTCGTAGACTTGTTTAGCTTTGGCATAGGGATAATGGAAGTTCGACGGTTTCTACTATCATAATTTAAATTTCATTTAAGTACAGAGGAGATTAGTTTCAACATTGTAACCAAAGCAATTCCATAGCAAGTCATTTTAATTCACTTAATTATCGAGATTCATTCTACTTCAGAATAATGGCCTCCACTTTACAGCTGTGTTTGCAACTGAACTACGTCCTTTCTGAAATATCATTTTCGTTGTTGGATGATTGAGAGATAATGCATCCAAGTCACTGGGATCTGTGTAATTGACTTAAAGCATGAATAATCGTTAATCATGGTGTTATTTGTCACATTTACTACGGAGATAGCTGTTGACATCAAGAGTAGGGCGGATTGATTGCGGATTTGTAATAAAAAAAATTAAGGCCAAAATCTTGAGTTGCTGGGATTTGAACCAACGAGGACACGACCAAGACTCAATTGACAATTAAAATACTGGCCTCCATGCTTCAAGAAAAGGCAAGAGTTGCGGTATGAAAATACCTCTTCTTGAAGAAACATGTATACTGGTATACTCGTATAAGAAAGTCTGCCCAAATGAAAAACCGGTTACCAAATTAGAGGAAGCGAAATGTGGTGTAGCATTGTAGCTTACGCGGACGAGGTCACTCTGTGGGTTTTGGAAAAATACACCGACACTCTCTTACATTCTCCAGCACGACCTAGGCATACTCTCCTTTTGGAAGCTAAGATCTTGGCGTAAGTCTAGCAAAACGGATCTGGTTTTTTTCACATGAAAAATCAAGATATCCTGGATCATCTCATCGAAGTTAAATGGCACCTCACTGAGCCCGAACATCTTTCTCTCTTTCTCTATATCCAATTGTCCGAAAACCTTAACACGTGCTCTGGCATTTTAAGACTAGTCACACTCTCTTGAGTGTTAAGTTCTTAATCAAAAAAGGAATGTCAGCTAGCTAGCTCTATCTTGCGCAGCAAACTGTTGCAACCTTCTTGCCCAAGGCACAAAGTCATGCGCTGCGTTGAAGCATGGTCATGAGATTAATTTTGCTTTATGGTATAGTTTGATGGCCTGGACAGGATCGGCGATCTAACATCACACTGTTAGAAAAAATGTAACGAGCTGCTGGCATAAGCATCACTAATGCGTTCAGAAATTCTCTCACGACGGCTCTAAAAATTTTCCTACCCATAAACCTACCAATACTAACCAATAGAAAGAGCTAAATTTAACATCTGCCAATCTACACTCGCTGCATAGCGGCTTCCCCGAATCAACCGATTTTCAATTATCTGAAAGTGATTTCGAAGTCTTATTCAGCGAGTCTTCACTGACGTCTCTAAGGCAGTCCAAGAAAACTTGCATGCGAATTTGTGGCGCTACAGTTCGGGGTGTACCTGGGCCTCAACTAACAAACCTCTCCAGTTAGTCCGGTCTTTGGCTAACTACCTCCAGTTGCGCACTCCTATCCGATTGAGGTCCCCTTCTACTTACTTCTTTCTCTACTACGTTGTTCCTTCGAGTTTGATTCGCTCTACATATTCTAGCCATCTCAGACGACTGATGCGTAGTTTTCTGAGTGGTACGATATCACTGTACAGTTCGTATAGTTCGTCGCTGAATATTTTCCTCCAAAGCTCGTCAATGGAAACGGGACCGAATATTTTTCGAAGGATTTTTCTCTCGAAATGACTGAGGATATCTTCCGCTTTCGATATTATCCATGCTTCTGCGCCATAAAGTAGGACTGGGATAACCACGGTCTTATATAGAGTCTCCTTAGCTTTTCGGGATAGGGCTTCACTACTCAATTGCCTTCTTAGCCCAAAAGAAACAGCGACTGATAAGAGACATTCTTCGTACTATTTCTTCTGAAGTGTTGCTTGCAGAATTTATAGCAGAACCAAGGTAGCCAAAGTCCTTTACTTCCGCAAAGTTATAGCTGTCGAATGTGATGTTCCGTCCACTTCGTCGATATTGAGTGTCCCTTCTTGTTGACAGCATATACTTGGTTTTGCTCTCATTTATCACTAAACCCATTTTGGCAGCTTCCGTTTCAATACTAACGAACGCACATGTGATACTCGTACCTCGCTGATTTCTCTCAATTATGTAGATATCACCGGCGTGCGCCAGTAGTTGCATAGACTTTTAAAATATGGTTCCTCAAGTGTTCACTTGTGAGTTCAAATATGATGCAAAAGAGGTCACATAACAGCGCGTCAGCTTGTCTTTTTAACATCTTGGTTAAGTAAGTACCGACCTTGTCATTCTGCACAGACGAACGAGTTTGCAAGTTTTTTTTCCAGAAGCTCCCGGAGTGTAAAGGTTTGATCGATTGTGGACTTCTCTGGTCTGAAACCGGATGAAATTAGGTTGCTGGCGAAGGATTTCAGACGCTCACTCAATATTGCAGACAAAATCTTTTATGTTATGTTAAGGAGACTTATGCTTCTATAGTGAGCGTATAGAGGTGGTCTCCTTTTTTGTGAATCGGGAAACGGTGCTGAGATTCAACTTCGCAGGCATACACTCTGGTGACTAAATCTGGGAAATGAGTTAGTGTATGCTCTCCACAAAGTCACTTCCAGCAGCTTTGAATATCTCGGACGATAAGCCGTTAGCTCCAGCTGCTTTATTAACGTTCAGCTTTGATATTGCTAACCCTACTTCGTTTTGGTTAAGTGGAGAGAAGTTTTGGCATTATAGTCTAAGTTGAAAGTTGTATTCTGCCCGATGGCGGGATGTCGGGCTTCGTCGCCATTATGTAGAACAAGGGTCTCCATATTCTCAGCACTGATTGTGACTCTACTACAAGATTTCCTTCTTCTTTTCCACAGTGTTCTGTAGGGGTCTTCTTGCCTTGACACGTTATTTTTACCTGTTGGTAAAACTTCCGTACGTTATTCTTCTTAATATCTTCAATCCCGCCCTTCTCTTGTTCTTTCTTCTTCTTCTGGAAAAGCCAATGTTCTTCCTTTTCCTTGTAGAGCTTAAGAGTGGCTCTCGTACTTCGTTGCAGCGCCGCTGGCGGCATACAAATTTTTGAGGAATTTCAGAACATGCTTTTGGCGTCTGGTGGTCTCCTACGATTGCAACTTTTCTTCGTTATATCTTCTCACGGTAGTTTTCCTTTGCTGTTGGGATTAGGAAAGCACCTGAGCACCTTGGCTGCAACAAGGTGGTAATCCGAGTCAATCTTGGCTGTTCGGAATGTTCAAACGTCAAGAATATTGGATTTGATTTAGCGTTTCATGATGTGGAGACCGCTATGTCCCCTTGTGAATATTGAGATGAGGAAACCGTGTACTTGCTAGAGTAATTTTTTATTTTTTTTTTTTAAACTTAACACTCAAGAGTATGACTACACCGTAACCGTAACACCCGTCTCGCTATGAATGCTCATCAATATACCCTCAAGCCCATTTTCGGACGTACTCTAAAATATCGTGATTCGTTCCTAAGCCCTACAACTCGTTTATGGAATGTCCTGCCTAGCTCTTTATTTCCTAGTCATTATAACCTTCAAACGTTTAAAACCAACATTCACCGGTACCTCTCTTTCCATCCTCCCTGACTTTCCTTCGCCCGCGCTCTGTGCAAGCATTTTGAGGGTACTTAAATCCCTTGAGCGCGCCTATGATGCTAAAGCATGTGCTAAGTTTTTCGGAAAATGGGACAGAAAGAGAAAGAAAGATGTGTGGGCTCAGTGGTTATTTCGCTTCATAGATGGCATCCAAGATTTAATGGGGAGACTAAATTTTTAGTGTAAATTGACTTGATGATGTATTTAGGCAACCATTCATCTCACGAAATTTTAGTTGTCTGAAAAAACCACGTTCGGCCACAGCTGGTATTGAACTCTGAACCGTCCGATTGGGAAGCCAATGCACTACCACTTGAGCCACGGCCAAAGTACATAAACCTAAGCCCGTTGCCAGACGTGGTGTCGTGTAGGCTATGCTGACCAACTGTCCCACCAAAGATATCCTCGTTTCCCATCTTGGCGTCAAAATCTACTACACAATACATGTCCAGGAGCTCGCAGAAACATTCTTTGGTGGCGTCGTCCTTGTCTTCGGTAGGGGCATAGACGCATATTAGGCTTATGCTGGCGAATTTAGCCGTGATGCGGATTGTCATAAGATGCTCACTCACATGCCGGAAGCTCAAGACACGTTAAACGTTTGCTAGGGTCATCAAAAGTGATTCCATTTTTATACAAGGCCATTGGTTGGTTCGTCACATATTTTAATCTCTTCCGTATAGGGTTTTGATACCTATGATGACATAGGACAATGTAAAATAACTGGCCGGGCTCATCCTTGCCGTTTTAGGCAAGGGTAAGGGTTCACTCATGCATTTACCGGGAACCACCACTGGGAGGTAAGGCAAGTACTTAGCTACGAACTTGATTGTTGTGCTCCCTGACCAATCCAAGCTATAGCGCACTCAGTAGTTTCTCGATCGATCGCCACGCTGGCCTCCAGCTTATACAGTTTTTAATCGGGTTATTTTCAGAAAGGACTTAGGAGTTATTTTTGACAACCAGTTAAAAAGTGCGCGACTCTATGGCTACATTATAGTTAAAGCTAACTCTATGCTTGGTTTCCTTATTCCAAATTCTAAGGACTTTGTTTGTATGTTTTCTCTGTTCATTCGTTACTTGAATATTGTTCCATAATTTAAGTACTCAACTTAAAATGTTAAATAAATAAATAGGTAAGTATGACTAGAGACATTACCAGAATCCAGTATAAGCTATTGTCCAAGAAATAAAGGCCAATATCGCAGGCTTGGAAACCAAGATACGAGTAGGTCCGTTTTAATATGATGGATGTTCGAACATTTCGCCAATATCATCAGAAACTTTTTATACCCAACACATTGCCCAATTGTTTGTAAGGCTCTACATGAGAAATCAGATAAGGAGGGGCTCGTAGATTACGAGGAGTTTCGAGAAATGGATACTTTCATTGTTTGGCGATATACTCGTACATTTTGTATTTTAATGGAACTAACACACAAAAATGTCAGCTACGGATCACTCTTAACCATTGACATACAAATACCCGTACTTACACTCGTAGTTTGTAAATCCTTTTCAAATTGTCCTTGCATACGAACCAACGAGTCTGTAGTAATAGGATAGTAAAGAGTTAAGTGGCAGTGCACAATATCAACTGTCAGCACCATATGAGTGCAGTGACGCAATACAAGTCGTTTACTCGTATTTTCAAAGCGAATCGTAGTGAAGAATCCATTGCTGTTGTCGTTACGGTTTAACAAAACATTAACTTCTAACGTCTGAGCTGTTTTTGAAGAGCTTTTGTACACTTTTTGTTAACATCTTTTGATGTCTTAATCGTGTTAAATAAAATCCTTTACGAAACTATGAACGAGCACTCACATGTTTATACGTATTATGAAATCATATTGCTGCTTTGCTTGAAGTGTCGTCGGAATGAGCTTATTCAAGCGATTAAGCATTGTTGTGAGTATGAACTCATACAATGTGTAAATTTGTTTACATAGAAATACATATGTATATACTTATGAATATAGTATGTAGGTACAAAACTTATTGTTTGAATTTTGAAGAAGTTAAAATTTGTTCATCTGAATAGACAATGTTGTGGTATTGTCCTTTACGTGGGTACATGGGAAATTATGCAATGTGCCTCGGGTTTTCCAATGCAAGCACAGTATTATCTGTGGATACAGAATAAAATATGCTTTCACAGATAATTCTGTGAATTTAACTGCTTTCCAGAGGCGTCTTCAAGGACTATGAAGGGCTTTTATTAGTCAAACGAACCGACTTTCACTAGCATTTGTTACTAACGATAATATTTTCTTATTATTACGGACTGCTGAACTATGTATCGCTTAAAGGTACACCCTTATATGCACTCGTACATACTTCAGAAGTCGCATTGGCTGCCTTAAGGTGAAAGGCAATGCGATGTCGACCCTTTACTTGTTAATTTTTATAGTGTATTTCATCAGCTACATCGACTGGTGTTTGTTACAATTTTTCGTGTTGCTTTTATTCAAGCGCAAGTCACATCTCTATAATCTGATTAGGCATCTTGTCTTATCATTTTGTCAATCAAAAGCCTTCTGAACTAAATGTAGCCAATTGTATTCCACAATTTAAAAGGTTTTTGATAATCCTGGCTTTAACCACCGATCCCTTATCTCAGGTCGTGGAGAGCTGACAATATAGTATTGGCTGTACACTTTGGTAATAAGTTTCGTGTGAGTAATTGTCCCGAGAGTGAATTAAATCTTATGAAAAGCTCAACTAGTGACAACCCAACCGGCAGCGTCGGAAAATAACTGGTTTTCAGCTGAAATGCAAGAGCAGGAGCAGTTGGCCATACCAACATACTCGTACTTAGAAAGCAGTGGAATCTCCTCAAGTCCATACACCGTCTGCATGCAGATAGTGATTGCCTCGATGAATGCATGACTAGATTGGACGCAACACTATGACCTCCACAATGAATCAGTGCCAGCATATACGGATGGATGTAAAAACCAGGAAGAAGTCGACGGCTACCTCTTCTCGGAAGATCTAATATTCGCTTCTTACTTAGTTTTCTAAAGCTTTTCTGATTTGTAAAATGGCTGTTACATGAATAGAGATATTCAGGCAGCTAACAAATTGAAACATTGCCACGTACCTTTTCACGAAATAGCGAAACAGCTTAATATCAAATTTTGCTGGAGGGTGTGATATCGCATGAATTGAGAATTTAACAAGCAAGACTCAAGGCGCTAGCCGGCATTGAAAACATAAAATAGTTTGTTTAGTACCTTGTCGACACCAAGCCAATACGCTGAAGAATGCAGACTTTGGATTGGAATCAGTTTGGTCAATGCGGCATCGCTAATCTAATGTAGCAAAACTTAAACTTTGATGATAGACTCGTACATGTAAGGATCAAAAGAGGATCCTTTTCACATTAAAAATTAGTAAAAATCGTATTTAAAAGTGTGCTCGCTCTGTTTTGAAGCAGAGACGAGAAATAATCTTACATTTGTGGTGCATATGTTATGTCCCGCAATGATACTAAACCATCTCACAACTTTTTCTGTGGTCTAAAGGACTTCTACAATTTCGCACCACCTAAGGCGAGGCCTTCCTTTACTGCGTTGTCCCTCCGGGATTAGAGTCGAAGATTCTGCGGGCTGGAGCGTTGGTGTTCATTCGCTCTACATATCGGAGCCAAGCGCCCAATGCGCAGTATTTTGACTAGGACGATGTCGCTGTATAGCTCGTACAATTCATCGTTGAATCGTCTCCTCCAGTACCAAATATCTTACGAAGAACTTTTCACTCAAAACGACCAAGGATATCTTCATCCGGCTTCGAAAAGGTCCATGCTTTGGAACCATAGAGCAGGACTGGGATTACAAGATATAAAGTTTCCTTGGTTGTTCGAGGGAGGGCCTTACTACACAGTTGCCTTCTGAGCCCAAAGAAACTGGGCAGGCGTTATTCTTCGTTTGATTTCTGAAGAGATGTCGTTTTCAGATGTGATAGCAGAGCCGAGGTAGACAAAGTCCCTTACAATCTCAAAGTTATGGCTGGCCGATTCGTCGATGTTGGGTGTCCCTCCTTGTTGACAGCATATACTTTGTTTTGCCCTCGTTTACCGCTGGACCCATTTTTGCCGCTTCTGTTCCTATACTCGCAAACGCACCAGTGATCTACCAATATAATCAATATCGTCGGCGTATACAAGCAATTGCACCGTCTTTTAAAAGATCGTACCTCGTATGTTGGCTTGTGAGTTTTACACAATTCTTTCAAGTATGATGTTGAAGAAGTCACATGACACAAGTCGATTAGATCGTTACCGACCTTGATACAGCAGCGAGCTTTCTCCATCGTCATCCTGCACAAGCGGACGAGTTTTGCAGGGATGCCGAAACTAGACATGGCTCTGTCTCTGTCGATCTTGGGTTTTCTCCAAGATCTGCCGTACTGTGAATATTTATTCAATTGTGAACTTACCGGGCCTAAAACCGCACTGATACGGTTCAATCAGAAAAATGGTTTCAGGCGCTCGCACAATACGGCAAACTAGATTTTATATGCGATGTTTGGGAGACTGATACGTCTATAGTTGGAACAGTTTAGAGTGTCTCCTTTCTTGTGAACCGGGTAAACGATGCTGAGGTTCCATTCATCAGGCATACATTCATCCGAACAAATCTTGGATACAAGTTGGTGTATGCTCTTTACCAAGTCATCTCTTGCTGCCTTAAATAGTTCGGCAGGAACTATTCGTCGGCGTCGGGTAGACGGAATTCTTGACTTGTATCACCAAGAATGGTTCATATCGAATGGTTCTCTCTGTCTGACAGCGGAATTTGCGTCGTCTTCGCCATGATTTTTCCACATCCTCAGCACCGACTGTGACTCAACTACAAAGTTTCCTTGTTCATCTCTACAGGTTTACGTTCGGGTCTTATTACCCTGACACGTTCTTTTTACTTTTTAGTTAAACTTCCGAACATTATTGCACTAGTAGCACCTCTCTATTTCCTTGATCGCGCACTTCTCATACTCATTCTTTTTTCTCCGGAGAAGCCGATGTTCTTCACTCCTCTTTTGCTCATAGAGCTTACGCGCCGCTCTCCTCATCTCCTCATCTCCTTATAGTATTTCCCCGTTGTTATGGCGTCTGAGATATCCGTAGACGTACCTTGGCAGCAACTAGGTAGTAGCCTTAGTCTATGTTGGCCGCTCGGAATGTTCGGATATCTAAAATACTTGAGAAGTGCCTTACGTCGATCGCAACATGATCAATCTGGATGACAGTTTGCTGATCTGATAATGTTACGTCCCGCAGCGAAATCGATTAGTCTACGTCCGTTTCCAGACGTGGTGTCGTGTAGGGTTTGTCTTCCGATTATGCTACCAAAGATGTCGTCCTTTCCAATTTTGGCATTAAAGTCGCCTAGGCCGATTTTAACTTAATACATCGGACATTGCTCGTACGATTTGTCGAGGAGCTCGTAGAAAATTTCTTTAATAGCATCGTCCTTTTCCTCTGTTGAGGCGTGAGCGAATATAAGGTTGATGTTAGCGAATTTACCTTTGCAACGGATTGTTATAAGGCATTCACTCACGTGTCGAAAGCTCTTTCCTAAGTCTGCCGCTTGCAACAAATTCGCATCCAAATAGACGCTGCTTACGTTCATAGGGAATCATAGCAATCACTGTAGTAAACATTACAGTTTTTCATCTTTATTTTGCCCAACCCATTCTACTGCGCTTCCTGAATGGCGGTGATATCTGCTTTTTAGCAGTCTAGGGCTTCCGCTAATTGTTCGGCTGCTCGCGGCCTGTTCAAGGTCCGAACATTCCACGTGCAGATCCGAAAGTCGTTGTCCTTTGTTCGCTTTGCTGGGTCTTCAACAGTGAATCCGTCCTTATCCGAGGCTATTGGTCGCTTCGTAACTATTCATTTTTTTACGTTGTTGGGCAGTCAATCCCACGCAAAACCCCCAACTTGGAGGGCCGGGCCCTTTTAGGGACGATATCGCTATACAGCTTGTAGAGTTCATCGTTGAATTGTCTCCTCCAGAACCTGTCAACGCATATGGGACCGAAAATCTTACGAAGTATTTTTCTCTCGAAACGGCCGAGGATACCTTCATCCACTTTCGATGGGGCCTTAGGGCCTTACTACTCAATTTCCTTCTTAGTCCGAGCTTGGAAACAATAATTTTTCGTTTTATTTCTACTGAGGTATTGTTGACAGAATTGCTAGCAGAGCGGAGGTTGCCCCTTACTACCTCAAAGTTATAGCTGTTTACTGCGACGTTCTGTCTTGGTTTTGTCCTCATTTACAGCTAAATTCATTTTGACATCTTCCTATTTAATACTGCCGAACGCATGGGTGACAGCCCGCTGAGTTATGCCAAATATGTCAATATGGCCAACGTACGCTAGTAATTGCACAGACTTTTGAAAGATCATGCTTTCGGTGTTGCCTTGTGAGCTCTGCATAATTTTGTCAAGGATGGTGATAGAGAAGACACATAACACCGCATCGCCTTGTCTTAAATCTCTTTTGACATCAAATGTCCCGGTTAAGTAGTTACCGACCTTCTACATAGACAGACGTGTTTGGCAGGGATGTCAAAACTAGACATTGTTCTATATAACTCGTCTCTATAAATGCTGTCATATGCAGTCTTGAAATGGATGAAAGGATGGCGGATATAGATTTGGACTTCTTCAGTTTTTCCAGGATATCCTGGGGACTTCCTTGGCTTCTTGGTTGTTGACACGGCAGATAAGATAAGATATTATAAGCAATGTGGAGGAGATATGTACCTTTGTAGTTGGCGTAATTGAAGAATTC
Source organism: Volucella zonaria (assembly GCA_963966105.1). Lineage (NCBI taxonomy): Eukaryota > Metazoa > Arthropoda > Insecta > Diptera > Syrphidae > Volucella > Volucella zonaria. Next base: position 312,316,382 of record OZ014530.1, on the reverse strand, counting down.
TAATTTTTTTGTGGATCGGGCAAACGATGCTGACGTTTCGACGTACATTCTTCTGGTCAGATCCAGAAAGTCATTTCCAGTAACTTTGAATACCACGGCCGGTAAGCTGTCAGGTCCGGCAGTTTTGTTGGCTTTAAACTTAGATATTGCTACGCTAACTTAATTTTTTGGTCAGCTAGACGTAAGGTTTGGCTATCATCGTCTAAGTTGGCTAATTTTTTCCGGCTGACAACGGGATGTTGTCTGCAGAAAAAAGTTTCCTTATTCTCAAAACCGACTGCGTCTCTACTACAAGGTTTCCTTCTTCATCTTTACAGGTTTCTGTACGGATCTTGTTGACCGTCACATTTTTTTTTATCTCTTCCGTGTAGCGTTATAAGCTCTACAAGTATGACGGCGTGGGTCAGTATAATGCCAGCGGTCAGGCATGCCGTTTTAGTAAGGATTTACTCATGCTAGTACCTGAGAACACCACTGGGAGGTGTAGCAAGCACTGCGTTACGAAGTTGATTCTTGCAATCCAACTTATGGGACAGTCAGTGTCTTGTTCAATCGCCGCGCAGATACTCATATGCTGACCTAAGATCGGTAAACGGCTGGTATAGATCAATTTTAAGTTCATCCGCCGTCAGGTGACTATTAAGGGGATAACGATTTGACCAAAAATGAAACCACATTAGCATAGAGCCGTCAGTTTATTCATATATGGTTTCAAGAATTTACAAAGTACGAAAGACATGATCTTCTAGTTGAGATGACTGATACCTGTGAAGATGATCTAAGTCAGCAGATCTCATTGGCTCAGGTACACAAGGTACAATATCATGTACTCGCCTTAATTCGACATATAAATTTGTATAAGCCCCTTGCCAAATAAACCCTCACCACTTTAAATTCTTCGGTAGTGAGCACTTTGTTGATGACCTCCCCCATCTTAAGTTTAGTATCGCTAACTCATTTTCTTCTTTATCAGGTGAAAGGAATTTCGATCAGTAATTTCTTCTAGGTACGTTGAATGGATGATCCAGCTTGACCACGAGATGTTGGTCATTACCATAATCTTACTACACGTATATTATCAGCACCAACTGTAACCCTGGTACTAGGTTGGGTTCCTATCTTCAGGCGAGACTCCCGCACCGTGTTTTTAATTTGTTAGATGTTCTTTTTATATACAGGGTGAATGATTTGAATTCCAATTTTTTAAAATGTTATAATTTTTTTATTTTTTTATAAATTTTATTGTGCCAAAGCAAAAAATGTTGGAAAATACATCAATGTATCAGTAGTTTTCAATATGTTCACCTTTGGCGCGAATATTGGCCTTGAGACGGTCGAAGAAAGCATCGCACGCTGCACGCAAATGGCTCTGCGGCATTTTGGCCCATTCCCGGCGAAGTTCTTGCTTGAGGTGGTCCAAACTTTCGTATTTTTTAGTGCCAACCTTCGCCTTCAAAATACCCCAGACAGAGAAATACAACGGATTTGCTTCCGGGGAATTTGCAATCCATTGTGTCGAAGAAATGAAGTGTGGAACATTGTTTTTTAACCAATCTTGGTTGACGCGCGCTTTGTGAAACGGTGCCGAGTTTTGTTGGAATGTCATGCTTCAATACTGCCTCTAAGACAGTTTCACGGTATACGATCGCATTAATTTTGACGCCACGGCCACGGTCCAAAAATACGAGCGGAGAGCGACCATCGGCGGTTATGGCGGCCCAAACCATCACCATCGGTGCTGCCTGCTTTCTGGTGGCCATCCGAAGGTGTAAATTTTCGAAGGACCTCTCTGGCAAGTGAACTCGGTCATTTTGTTTGATGACATATTGCTCGATAACAAATGGCGACTCATCGAAAAAAACCAAATTCTGCAACTCACGACTTTCGTGCAATCGTAGCAACTCCTTCGCTCTTTCGACTCTAACTTTTTTCTGTTGCGGTGTAAGATCGTGTGCTTTTTGGAACTTCAATGGCTTGAGCCCAAGCTCATTTTTCAGTATGTGTTGCATCCGTTCCAACGATATGTTGAGCTCACGAGCCATTTTTCTTCCACTTCGACGCGGATTTCGCTCAATTCGAGCTTTCACTTTCCGAACCATTTCTGCCGATGTTGCTGTTTTTTTATGACCACCTCCATGGCGTATCACGGTAACGAGCTATGGATCGAGACACAAATGATTAATTCACGTTGAGGTGCTGGAAGGCTCTAACGATAGCTATTTGTGGTTTTCCAGCCAAATATAAAGCAATCACACTATCACGTTTGAATTCCATCGCGGATAAAAATTTTTCAACACAACTGAGACGGAAATTTTTTAAAAAGCTTATAAATAATAAAATTATCTGTCATGTGTCAAAATTTGAGCTCACTGTCATGAACGGTTTGGAAATTATAGCAGTTTGAAATCGGTTGCAGTTCGAGTCATTCAGGGTGTATATCATAGAATTGTAAAATTTTTAAACATCGTTCGTTTCAATAGCAGGACGTTTCCATAATCTACTCGTGGAGCGTTTCACCAGCTTTTTCATATTTTTTTTAGAGAGAATGTCTTTTCTTCTCGTCGAAACTAACTTAATGTCCTTTCTATTGAAATATTTTTTTCATTGAGTGGGAATTTTTTTAGAAATACGAGTATCAACCCTGCCGTTCGATATTTTCTGAAGTTTCTCCCCCGGCACACTAAAAAGCCCAAAATTTGTTGGCTTTGCAGTTTTTACCCTTCTCGTAATTCCAGTTTTGCATTATTTACACATTTATCCAGTAGAACGATGAAAATTTTTTTCCTCCAGTTATACTCGTACCACTTACTGAAAATTCTATAAGAAAAAGCCGGTGCTTATGCGATATAACATTTGATTTGTTCGTGCCACCCCAGTTAATAATCATAATGTTTTATGTTAATATCCGGGCTGTGACATCAATAGGGCCCCTATTATTTTTGCTTGACCTCGTTTATTATTGGTACTATATGTGGTGTGATATCAAGGCAAACAAAAGTATTCGATGTTTGAGTTCTAATAGTTTATGTTGACGGTATCCTCCATGAAGCCCATGAATTCAGGAAGAGAACTTGGTATATACTCGTAATCACAAGAGTATTATGTATGTTGGGTTGCCCTGGGATATATGATAATGAATAAATCCGAGCAAGACAAATGTGTGAGTCAGGGTTGCTGATAGTTGTCTGTAAGTAGATTTCGCAAATGTTGACCTACAGATGCCCACTCCGTCGACTGAATTAGTGGCCGACGAACGACCAAGTACGGCTGTAAAGCAACTTCCTATTCGGTTTTCTGAGGAATTGTAGATTCCGAAAGCAGTTCTCGAGAAGTAACCAGAAATACTATTACAATTTTATGAAGTCCAAGAACAATTTGAAAATAATTGCTATGGACCTGAAAACGAAAATTCGAGACGATTTCTTTTGGAATATAGGGGACTGAATTGTAAGGACTTACAAAATTCGTATTAAGATCGATTCAACTATATGACTTCTACAACTTACTTATACTAGATGGAGTGAAAAGTGACCTCCTTGGGAATTACAATTTTTGTTTTTTTAAATGTTTTTTATATTATTCAATATCGTCCAGTTTTATTTTGATACAGCGATTTTCCAAGTTCTTGATCCCGTCCGAAAAGTAATTTTCCGGAAGGTCTGCAAAATACTCCTCCGTGGCGTCGATGATTTCCTCACGTGAGCTGAATTTTTTATGGATGAGCCATCTTTTGAGGTTTGCGAAGAGATAATAGTCCGAGGGATCCAAATCCAGTTACCAATCGACGCCAAAAGTCCGCCCGATTCCGCATCAGCAAGCCCAAACACTCTTTCGAAGTGCTCTCGCGTTTGTGTTTTTGGTCAAAAGTGAGCATTCGCGGCACCCAGCGGCAGGATAACTTTTTCATATGCAGAATATTGCCCAAAATATGGCGTGTGCGCTCAGTACTAATCTTTGTGGTAACTGGTAGCTCGCGCACCTTCACTTTCCGGTCAGCCAACACCATTTCATGTATTTTTTTGACATTGTCCTCTGTAACCGCATCGGAGGGCCTGGCGCTGCGGACTTGATCGATAGTGGAGTTGCGGCCACCACGAAACTCTCGAAATCAATATCTGACGGTGTAATCTGACGGATCATTAGCCCCATAATATTTATCCAACTTTTCTTTTGTTTGCTTCGCCGTTTTGCCTCTCAAAAAATAATGTTTTATGAGAGAACGAAAATCGTTTTTGTCCATACTCAACATGATGCCAAATACGTAATCAACAATCCGCTGTCAAAACAAAACTAAAGACAGTATCGCACTGAAATTTGGCATGTCTGCCTAAATATGAACGTACTTCAAGGCACCATAACCATTTTTGCAGTAGCAGCGCATTCTGGCAGTCAAGGAGCTCACTTTTCACTCCATAGAGTATTTGCTATTATTATAAGTTTTGAATCGTTTTTCTATATGTACATATGTCAGTCTTCATATTCATAATTTGCTTCGCATCATGTTCATTTATTGACCCAAGACGTTTTCTAATTCGGAGCTAATAACTCAGTAATTTTTCCAGGGTGTATGCTTGCAACATACCATATTGCCGTTTGTGCAGTGACATCATTGAATAGGCTATCGAAGTCTAGCACAGATATTGCTTTTTGCCGAGGAATCAGTCATTTATTATTTGCAGAGATATATACGAGTATTTTGAAACACAGCGTTTTTATGCTGTTTCGGAACTCTCGAACTGATTTATGCCCTAGAAGTCCTTGTTAGAGGTTGTGCAGTGTTTTCTTATTGGATGACTAGTTCATTCTTCCGAGGTTGTTATTTATTTAAAATTTATGTGTTGCATTTTACTTAAAAAAAAACTTTTGATGTCGCCACAATGTGGGTTGAAATAATCAATCATTCAATCTCAATTATTCTGTCAAACTAGTTCGATCCGTCTGGAGTTTCGCAAGCCGAGTTGGTTGACTTACTTTTTCAAATGCTTCCGCTAACTTAGGTGGAGCTCTACACGTCCTACCCATCTCACTGCAAACATACTTCCTGTTACGTGGTGAATGTAGTCGATATAAAAGTTATTCATTTTCGGGTAATACGAACAAGTCTACATATCACAGAAATATCTTTTCTTTTGCACAAGTGATAGAAAGTTTTATCCGCCTGGATAAGGATCCGTGCTTCTACACCATAAATCAAATCGCTCTGGATCAGGCTTTTCTACTAAAATTTTCAGTTGATGCAATTTTTATTTGGATTTCAAAGTCTGCGAAGCCCTAAAATTAATGTGGGATATTTTAGAATTTGTTCGAGAATAAGGTAAAAGAAGCCCCAAGGCTGATCCAGTTGCTACCAAAGTACGAGTATTAGAATCAGACAGGCGAGCAAGGCTTAAGGCATCCACGAGTTATGGGAGACTGATTTTAAAGTTGCCACAGCTGTTTTGTGGATTGAACAAATTATGGTGGGATTTCATTAATTGAGCATGATTGCATCCAATCAAATTTGGCAGGTCCTGTATCAAGTTCGTCTTTGCTCCTTTGAACAGAGTGGCAGATAAGCCGCCAGCTGCTGAAGGTTCTTTTCTTAGAGTTTGGATATGACTATCCTCAACTCGTATTGGTCGGGCTTACGGAATTTTTGGCTGTTATCATCCCCTACCACACAAAGGGCTGAAGATCCGTCGGTGTTATATACACTTTCCTTCATGACTATCTAAACCTTTCAAAGGTCATTTAAAGATGAGTACGCGATGTTCACGGCACCTCAGAGACACCTGCAAAACTTAAGTTTGAGCGAGGATTCGTCGAGTATTTTTGACCGTTATTTTACTGCAGGCGAAATATGATTTTATCATCGTTGCCTTAAAAACAAGTATGAATCTATGCAGTGCTATTAGAAGTGTGCAAACCACACCAAGAAATATAAAATAATGTCATCGGTTGGACATCAAATCTAACCACTAGTTTTTGGGATCGAAAGGAATTCTGTTGATCGAGTTCATAAAAAGATGTGAACCTATGTATATACTCAGTATATTACGCAATCACTTTGTGCAGTTTGAGGCAAGCAATTTAAAAAAAGAAGCGGAGAAAACTGACCGCAGTTATCTGTTTCAAAGACTTTTGAGAATTCCAGCTTCGAGGGAATTAATCAAGTTTTCCATAGTCCGGTTGTTGCCCCGAGTGACTTTCAATTGCTTTATTTAAATGAGGTTTTTTTTGTAAAGCGATTTTCCTACTACGATTATTCGAATTTCTATTTCAAATATTTTCGAGTTCGTTTTCACGTTTTCAATTCCTAATTGAATTTGAAAATTGTTGTAAAGTCTTAAATATGCGCATACGTACTTTGACTACAATCAGTTTGTGACCCGAGTCAAAAGGTTCAATATCAGATTGTCAGTCAGTCAGATGACCAAGAGATCACCATGTAACCTTGTTATCCTTCCACTAAAGTAACAAATTTTAAAAACCATCGAACCCAACCGTTTTCTCTCCTTGACTTGTTTTGAAGTCGACTACGACTTTTCATTCAAATAAAGGATGACCAGATAAGAACGATAGGAAAAATATTTAAATAAAACAAGAACGGTGTGAGATATAAAATTGATTCTGAATTTATTTCGAAGCTGCGTTCATGCCATTTGGAATAGGACATCATTCAAATGGCCACCTCGGCTTCGCTGGAAGCGCTTTAAGTGTTCGGTCCAATTTTTGATGACTTGGTCGAAAATGTGCGGCATTATTCCGGCTATAGCGTGTCGCATGTTGGGCTCGAGCTCGTCACAAGTGATTGGCTTCTTAGCGCAGTCTAAGGACTTGACGTAGCCCCAGAGAAAATAATCGAGTGGTGTCAAATAGCATGATCGCCGCGGCCAATTGATGAACGCTCGCCGTGAGATGACCCAGTCGCCAAATTTCTCCTTCACACCTTCGAGCGTTGCGTCGCTTGTATGGCATGTAGCGCCGTCTTGTTGCAACCACAACTCGGATATAACTTGGTCTTGGCCGAACACTTGTGGATTGTGTTCGCTCCAATAGCGAGCTTGTTGACATAGCTGCTGATCCAAAAGTCTACCTCGTCCGCGAAGATGATTTTTGGCCAAAATCTGGATCTCCAGCCAACATTTCCAGCGCCCTATTAGCTAACTCACGGCATTGTCTATGGTCGTCAGACTTCGATTCATACGTTAGCACAATCTTGTACGCATGTACGCTCAAATCCAATCGCAAAATAAGCAGGGTTGACTCTATGGCGATGCCCAATTCAGCGGCTCCGAATCCGCATTTCTGGGTCTACTTCGATACTGGCCGCTACGGCGGCTATGTTTTCTTCATTTCGCACCAATCTCTGACTGGTTGGTGGCACAGTGTACTTACCGTCAAACTTTTCCACGGTGCGACGAATTACCTGCAAGCTGAAGCCATGACGACGACCGACCTCACGACAAAATTCACGTTGCGTATTTACAACTGAGCCGGAATTTCGATATTTTTTAATAATCTCAGCACGTCCGGCAAGCGTAAAACGATGCATGATGAAATGACAAACCTTACTGAATATTTTGACAGCTGGATATCATTGGTAACTTTGATAGCTGCTGAAACATAATAGTTGGAAAAACTATTATTGCTATCTAGTCACCGTACTCGTATATATTGTCCGACCGATCAATGATACAAGACTTTTTTTCTCAATTTTTTTTTTTTATTTTTCTACATAGTCTCCTTGTAACTTTACACACTTCTCCCAGCGCTGCTCCTTTTCTAACCCGTCCAAATCGTACTTGGCGTTTTTTTCTGCAAAATAATTGTTCACGAAGGTGATTGCCTTCTCATTTGACGAAAATATCTGTCCTCCGAGCGCCGTTTTTACGAGTTGATAAGGGAACAAAAAGGAGTCGCTTGGGGCTAGATCTGGTGAATAAGGCTAATGGTCATGCAGTTCAAACCGTAATTCATGGATTTTCGCCATGGCAACTGCTGAGGTGTGAGACGGCGCGTTATGTTGGTGAAACAGGATTTTTTTCTGCAAATGTTGGCGGTTTTTGCAATTTCTTCCTTCAGCTTGGCAAGTAATGATGCGAAGTATGCTCCTGTAATGGTTTTTCCTTTTTGAAGATAATCGATTAAGATAACTCCTTTACTATCCCAAAAAACAGTAGCCATCACTTTCCCAGCCGCAAAAACGGTTTTTGCTTTGACTGAATTTTTGTTTCGGGCATACAATGGTGTATTCAAGTTTCATCTACAGTAATTAATCGGCGCCAAAACTCGGATTTATTGCGCCTAACTGCTCCAACAGAGCGTTGGAAATATTCATTCGAACACGTTTTTGGTATAATGTAAGCAAACGCGACACCCAATGCGCGGACAGCTTTCTCATGCCTAAATCTTGATTTAATATGTAAAAACCAAGTTCTTTGGACGTTTTCATAACCTCTACTATCTCTCTCACTCTAATTCGGTGGTCGTCTAACACCATTTGGTGAACTTTAGCAATGTTATCGTCAGTGGTTGCAGTTTTTGGACGTCCCGAACGTTCATTATCTCCCAAGCTCTTACGGCCACGTTTAAATTCAGCTGCCCAAAATTTCACTGTGGTAAATGATGGTGCAGAGTCCAACTCGTTTTTAATTTGCGTGGGCGTATTGACTTTCAAAAACAAGAATTTAATAACAGCTCGATAGTCAATTTTTTCCATTTTCACAAAAAACACTCACATCACCTCACTCAAACGACTGTCAACTAAAAACTGGGCGTCCAAAATGACTGAAACTTCGGTAAGTAACTGTCAAAAGATGCACAACTAGCATTCACTAGCTTTTATTTCCGAGTGCCGCTATTTTTACGTTGCTTTCGGAAACTTTTCAGACAACCCTCGTATACTCTACGAAATCTCAGTTATCTCATTTATAAAATCTCATTTATTTGCCATTAAAACTAAATCACTAAAACACAAAAATTAAACTTATTTTCATATGTAGTTAAAGTACGAATAAATAATTTTTCGTATCCCCTATGGTTCGCCCTACTAAAATTGGCAAACTTATATTAGTGCCGCAAGTATGATGCCACAGACCATGGTCCAATAATGGTTTCAAGCACTGATAGATAAATTACTGTCTATGTACTATCTGATATCGGGTTTTCGGGTTTTAAAATACCCACAGTCATCAATAAATTGTGGCATGTACTCGTATTTGTAATTTCAAATTATGCAGTGGAATGCAACGAATTTTGCATTCAGGATACTTCGTCGAGCTGGCCATTTCTCCGTGTCGATATGTCAGTTTGATTAAATACATTCAAACGTTATAGTTGTTGTCTGAGTTTGTTAAAATTTGTTTGCAAAGAGAACGGCGATGGATTGCGTTCACCTATTGAACTGTATTTATCGGATTTTGAAAAGCTTAAAACAGGAAATATGGATTGAGCGAACAAATTTCAGCAACTGTAATCAAAACTGAACATAGCAAACCCGACTACTGCAATCGTTACAACAATTATTAGTTATTTGTTAGGATTTTAAAAGTTTTCCAACATTTTTATTTGAACACAAGGAACTGTATTTTTGGAATGTGCTGGTCTTCATAATCAATTAATCTTGCGTGATTTGCATCTGTTTGTCTGGTCAATTCTTCAGTTATCCTCTTAGACTTTTTGTGGAGCTGTCATGTTCTTATTCTTTTGCAACATATAGTATATGACTTGGCTTGCGGGAAGAAATGCTATTGAATCTCTACAAATACCTCTAGAGCCAGATAGGGGACTGGAGGTTATCGTACGTTTCGGCAACGAAGCTAAGTATTTGGGTGTCATCCACGATTTTAACTCATCTTAACTTAATGTGTGGTGTTTAACTCTTGGCACTGCCGGTTTTCTGACAATTTAAAGGAGCTTGGAACAAGTCATGTTGATCATCACTGACGTGGGTATTTTGAGTCCATGTGGCCATGATAGGACTAATTCTTCTCTATACACAAGTTGTTTGGAAGGATTTTTCAAAAAACATCTCACTATTGGTTTCAACGAATTCTAGAAATGGTTTATCTCAGTTGCATGGTCTTGGTCTTTGCATTTAGCTTTTCTTAAATTGCTCCCATTTTGGACCCTTTCTTATACGCGTCGGATTGGTTATTCATTAGAAAAATGCCTGCACATTACTTGGTGGAAGTTATGCAACAGCAGGATCACTTTTCAAATCGCTTTAATGTTGGACGAGGAACTGAATACAATATATTTTTGAAGACAGTCAAATTTATCTGCTTTTTGAAAAGTGAAATAAGCTGGCCATCTTCTGAGCAACAAAGGATCATCATGGACGATTTTGCCAATGCCATGCAGGTATGATTATTTCTAAAAGGAATATTTCATAACATACCACTTAAAATGATTTTTGCTATTGGTCCAGTTTCCTGGGCCTCTTGCGTAATAGTTAGCGAACTTACCCATTACGCCACGCCAACACCTGATGGCAATGGATTTTATCGTGGAGAATAATTGGAGGACACGAAGAATCTTTGTCTATGATCTACAGCAAACCTGAGCTTGAAGTGTCGATATGCTGCCTTACCCTTTTTAAGTCGCAGAGGGCGAAGTTTCTATAAACGCTATAAGAAATTTGAATTGGGTGTGTCCTGTCTGAGTATTAGGGCACAACGGGTCCCGTTGTCACAGTAGGATTTTTTGGGATTTAAATTCGTTTAGATATTGTCTGCCATTTTGGTTAGACCTTACATTAACAGTTGGGCTTTTTATGAAGACAACTTTAGGTGGCATGACTCTTGAGAATGCAGACCGATCAAACAAATGTTTCCCGAAGAGTTTTAAGTGGCATTTGTGTTTTTGCTTTCTGGGGTCTGAATGGGGTATTTTGCATTCGCTTAACACTTGGAATAATTGTTACCACCTTCTACGATGCCTGCTGGGAGAGTGATGATGCCACCAAGGAGAACATTCTCTTTGAATGTCAAGCTTACAGTCCTGAAGGTATTAATGCTGATATGGCGAATGCTGGTACAGGCGGCACTTTATAACTGAAGCGATTGCTCAGCCTACTTCGAAGAGCTGAGATATTTCATTAAAAGCAATATTAAAGAAGGATAATGGACTAGTGCTTTTCATGATTGTATGTATTCTGAACAGAGATTTATATCATTTTAATTAGAATGAATTGTATTGTATACCATATTGGAGAATAGAAAAGTAACAAGTTTGCTGTAATATAGCTGCAGTCGAGTCATTGTTTAATCTTTTGACTGCTTTTAAAGTAATCCCAAAACTCAAAATTTCTTTAAATCTGGTCGAAAGTCCTAATTAATTGATTGAATTTTTAACTATCTATGTCGCAAGTCACACTAGAATTCTGGGAATTTCGATTGACCTTGTTAGACCAATGTTCAGAGGAAATTTTTGCCGGGTGAGTTATGTTAAGCTATCGTGTTCACATCCCTTCGGTTTGAGAAGCATATAAATATAGATGCTGGTTGAAGTTTTCGTGAACTGTCTATGAATGTGTAGTTCTTGTTACGTTTTGCAATATTGTTCATCGTGGCTATTTACATAGTCGTTGAAGCTGTATTTTCTTCTTCCTTTATCCTTTTAATACAACTGCTTCTTCTTAACTCGAATGTCTCTTTTCTAAATCTCGTTTTCGAGGATGTCAGTAGTAATCAATTGGAAGGAAATCAGTTTCGTCCGAGATCAATAACTTGTACTGGTTCCCAACACGGACGATTTGCAAACTGACCACACTTGACTTAAGACAGCCTCGGCTTTGTAGCAACGTTATCCAGAGAGCTGAATAAAGCTAGTAACCATTTCGTCCAAGGGTACGGGTACCTCTATCTCATGAATGTATCTGTAACAGAGATGTAAAGAATGCTATGTGAGATTTCTGTTTGCAATCTCGAACCCTACTCCAAATTCAGTGTACAACAGTCCTAGCAAAGATCTGTACTCTAAGCATTATTAAATTTTGATCCATAAAGTGGAAATGTGATCAACGCAGGAGTATCTAGAATGAAAACCAGCTTGTTCATTATCGAGGTGTCCTGAAATGCTTTAGGAAAAGCAGCAAGCTACAGTTTTCACATTCTGTTAGTTTACCCTTCAGAGAAAGTTTCGCTATTCCAGGCCTCTTTCACTTCCAGCAGCAGCAGGTATGTAATTAATTCGTGTAAAGCCTAATTAAGCTCCGCATAAACGCGCCCGCCTTGCTTGACTTCAAAATTTTGATTGTGGCAATGAGTCGTCATATGATACCTATATCTGATCTTCATCAGAAATCAATAAAAATTTCTGATTGAATTCAAACAAATTATATTCTCCGGGTGTTGATTTTTGCTATGACCACTTGTCAGTTCGTTTGTGATTCTTCATACGGTTTTGTTAGTTCCATATACTAACAGTAACAAACACTGATACTCCAATGGTTCTGGAAGAACTGCCATTAAGTACTCGTACTTCTGTATTGTTGCTCTCTTTTTCGCCGTTCTGTACGTAAAATGCCATCGGTAGCTTTCCTTACATGATTCTTGACATGTCCTCTGTGTTTCCTCTATAATACATATGTTATGTTGCACATCTCATGATGATGCACACTGTTCGTAGGCATTCCTTGCTGACCCGACGCAATATTTTACGCATAAGAAAGTTGCTCACAAGGGTAGTGCCGGTTCTTAATTCCTCTGTTATATTGTTGTGTCTGCTGGTCCAATCTATTGCGTTGAGGTCATTGCCTATCGCTTGTACTAGTATTATTTGGTATATTACAGTTTGATGTTTTATCTTACCATTTTTCACTAGGAATCCGAGTCTAATTAGTTCATCAGCGGAACATAAAAGAGTGGTTGCTTAGTCAGAGGATTTCTAGCCACTTTCGATTTTATGGTGTTCGAAATAATCGATCTAATGGCTGCTTGACTTTATATTCATATTGCAATATCCGACGAAAGTCCTATTAGGCTGAACCAAGCAATGGCCTGATGAAAAACTGAGACTTCGGTTTGGGTAGAGAACGATTTTTATATGCAAATGTCATCAGAGATGACCCTTGCGCTAATGGCTTCGAGTTTCTTAAATCCATTTGTGAAGAACGAAATATTTTTCTGAAATCAAGTGATTGATGTCAACGTTGAAGTTAGTTTCAGTTAATTGAAGTCTGTTGATAATGCAGAGCTCTTTCTGAGGGCAGTGTAAATTACAATCTGCATGCCGCAAAAGTCTATCGATAGCAAATAAAGCAGATTTTGAAGAGCCGCCCGTTTTAGAGTTTTATAACATTTCGGAAGAATCGGTGTTTGAATCCCGATATCCGAAAGACATTCATTTTTTCAGTTAACAAAAATCAAATAAGATGAATAGTGATTCTTATACAGGCACCCCGTTACCATATGTAAGTGAAAATTGATTTTACATTTAAAGTGTAGACACAGTACAGCAGTGCAGGACATTTAGTTGTAGATTCCATCTTGAGTCTACCACAGTGTTGCATCAGCAGAGGGCAAATAGAATTCTTTTGTTTCTTTGAATCCGCTATGAAATCTCGAGAAACTTAAAGGCATGCCATTCAACAAGGATTTGATTATGAAGGTTATTTTGATTTTTTTTTATGGAGGTAATTAGCTCTATTTCGGCCGTTTGACTTATGCTAAGGCCAGAGCCTCGTATTCAAAGGAGAGTATGCCTAAGACGTACTGGAGAATGTCAGAGAATTTCATGAATTTTCCTGCAACATAGAGAGTGACATAGTCTGGATATGTTAGCACACAACATCTTCTTAATTAGTAAGCGGGACTAATTTTAATAAAAAAAAGAGGAACCGTCTTGGGGTGTTCTTCCAAGTGGTTTCTTTTTAGTTGAGCAGCGACCAAATATTACATTTACGACTTTATATGACAATAAAGTGGAGTCATTGATGCCCAGTACTTAAATAGAATTATTGACCAAGGGAGCGTCTACACTATTCAAAACTCCATCGATCCATCAAGTAATGCCACCATTCTACACCCCTTGGGAGAAAGTGATTTTCAAATGGGCCGTAAGAAACAGCGTAGTGCTGCCTTAACCAATCTGTAGGTGGATAGATTTTCTTAAAGTAGATAGTAAATTGCTCAAGTGTAGCCGGTGTACTAAGTCCATTCAAGTAGATAAAGGATTCCTCCTCAGAGTCAACTCAGGTAACAACCGGGTACGTCAATACTATCAACGTCCATGATTATTCGGACAGAAATTGTAGTAGTCTCGAGCATTCACTTGGGCTTTGCTTTGGTTTTCTAGTCTGACTAAGATTATTTGGCACAGCTAGAGTTTTTTCTTCAACGGCTTTCAAAGATTTGTGTTCCACAACTGTGGACGCTTACGGTCTAACCTCCTTAGAATGATTTGGTTAAGTAGTTAAGTAAGTCAAGGTTTAGATATCGGAACTGTGCCGCATCTAGCCATTGCATGAGCAATCTTGCAATGTTCTCCCTTGATTGATGTAAATGAGGTCAGGGGATAATTGTTTGTTCGTTATTTGTCCTGATTATTCATTCATTTTGCATTAGTAGATCTATACATTCTAACTCTCCCTGATACTGCAGGCTGCTTTTTAGTTCTTTTCAATTAAAGCACCTGTGTAATACATATGCCACTTTGATAACAATAGTGCCGAAAACGGGGATGCTGTCGAGAAGCAATTGTATTCGCAGAACTTAATTAAGAAAGTGATTACGATTCAGAGCATACGTATATATAATTATAATCAAAGTTTAAACTGTGTTCCAGAGAGAAGGCTGTATTGTAAATGGAGTTCGTCAGTCTGTTCTTACTTGCGAAAACGTCAGTGATGATATGATCTGAATTATGGGAGCTCGTCAAATTTGTCAAACTTCTGAGAATTATTTAAAATATATGATAGAACCTACGACTCAGTGCTAGCAAGCGTTCCAAATTTAGTTCTTTTTTTCTGCTGAAAGATAGCACTCGGACAAAGAACTAGTCCGTTATACTCCTTGTAAGTTCATTTTAATGGAATATTTCAATCCTTCGAAGAAAGGCGAGTACGCGCTACAGGTCAACGCTGAGAACCTGCAGCCTGATACGAGCGTTAGCCGCACATTCGAAGTAGTGTTCCATGGTGTCGTCATCACTTTCACAACAAGCGTTGCAGAATGTGGTATGCCCAGCACATTGTGGTCATATGAAAGCCACTGCAAATGGAAGCATTAACCCTGGATGCAGGCAGACTTAACGTTAATTCGGGTCCTGAAAAACTCTCCTCTGAGCCTTACCTGACAAGTTCATCGGCGATTTTATTTCCCGTGATCCCATTTTGGCCTGGGATCCAGACGAGACTCAGTGAATTAAGCCTTTCAACTGCGTTCAGTGATGTCTTGCATTCTTGAACTCGCTTGGAAGTCATGCAATTATTCAGCAAGACTCTAAGCGGAGCTTGGCTGCCGCTACAGGTGTAAATGCTTCCCCCCTTCCACCGGTTCTTCACAATAAAGTTCATTTCCATCAGTACTGCGTTGGAAGATAGACGAACGTTTTCCCAACGAGTAGTGAAATCTAACAGCAGAAAGACATCAGCACCTATCGGTTTTTAAGCCATCCGTGAAGACCCGACAGCGTTCCTGTCCAGGCTCAGATTTTGGGCGAAACCAGTCTAGGGGAAGTCGGTTTCGTATTTTTTCTGCAGCAGAAGTTCTAGTGTCATTGCTTCAGACACCATGTGCATAAGACCAGAGTCATAAGACAGTCGGCACGCAAGGTCATCAAAGCTCTAGTGGTAGATGGCTTTGAGAGTACAGCCCTTGATATGAGGGAGATTCTTCCATGTGTCTAGAGCAGAGCCAGGGAACTAATTGCTCTTACCATAGTCATGTAGATCCAGAGGACTTTTCTTAGTGACAGGCCCCATATCTTGCCGATAGCTTCAGTGCACTATCAGAAGTACGATAGCAGCGTAGAGGCTTTCGACGTAGAAACCGTAAAAGTTTATTATCCAGGATGTCACCCAAATACTTAGCTTCTTTGGAGAATTGGATGCTGATGACTTTAAGCACCAGCTGAGCCAGACCAGACAGCTTCCTTCTTTTTGAAATACTTAGCTTCTTTGGAGGTGCTTAAAGCCATCACCATCCAGGCTTTAAGCACCAGCTGAGCCAGACCAGACAGCTTCCTTCTTTTTGAAAAAGGACAACTTCAATTTTGAGAGTCTAGCAACTGTCTGCGCTTTAGAGCAGAGCAGACAGTTGCTAGACATGATCCAAAAGGCAGTTGCTAGACAGTACAGCTACAGCTACATGTACAGCTTGTACATAGACGACAGAGCTATTAAACTCGTTGAACAGTGAGTCGAACAACATGCATTATAGCAGTGGAGACCGAACGTCGCATTGCGGTTTACCCCCGTCATTAGATATTGGCCACAGTCAGCTTCCGTAATCAATGTCCTATTACCAGCTCTGCATGTATCCACAAAACTAGTGATTCGACTACGTCGTGTTCTGCGGTAGTCAAAAGTCGCATTGTGGAAAGTATCCTCAATGTCGATTAAAATGCCCAGGGCGTATTCCTTCTTGTCGAGTGCCTCTTCAATTCTCCCTACCAGATTTTGAAACATACACTCGCAAGATCTTTCGCGTTGGCAAGTAAGTTCCATTTCAGACAGAGGATGGATTCGCAAAGCAGTTTTGCGCACATGGATCTCGACCATTCTCTTCATGCTCTTCAACATGACTTACAGGTCTAAAGCACTTGGCGAGCTGTGAGGACTACATTTTCAGTATAAAGGGCACTCTCACTGTTCGCCAGAGTTTTGGTATGTATGCCAATGCCACGCTAGCAGTAAAGATTCTCTTTAGAGTTACCGTTGCTGATCTATCCTATTTGTACCATACATAAGTGGTTATATATCATCGGCGCCAGGTGACTTGTAGCCATCAAAGGAAGCAACAGCATGTTTAATAGCCTCATCCGTCACCACAACTGATAAGATATACCAGTTAGGGCGTGTCATGTTATTCGGTCCACTAGCAGCTTCGGTAATAGGAGCTGGTTGTAATCTGGTTCTGATTAGGTTACCTAGGAAATGAGTTTCAAGCTCACTGTAAGTGCCATCACATTTCCTGAGTTGTTCCAGCCTGGTTGATCTTCCCCTTTTGAGGACTTTGGCCAGCCTGCTGCTTTCACCGAGATTTTCGATCCTCACGCAAGGGCTTTATAAGAGGCACTCTTCGAAATCCGAATAAGCTTCTTACATTCTTTTTCCTTTGATCTGTAATGATTCCAGTCTTCCTCCAAATTAGCCTTAAGTGATCTATTTAGAAGTTTTCTGTTTGACGCTGCAGATCTGCGTTTTACCAAGAAAGGGGCGATCTGCAGGACTTTAGCTGGACATGGCATTTCAAGGCACTTGGTAAGGGTATCATTCAGGTTCCGAACAGCTTCCTCTAGCTTTTTTGTTGTCCTGCGCTTATGGGGAGTACTATTGGACTTGCCGAGCTTCTCCATAAATCGTGTCCAGTTGGTTTTCTGCTGATTCCTCCTCTTCAACTAGGTCGAGACCTCGTATCTGATTCTGAATTCGATGTACCTAAGGTCTGACATGAAGATCTCCGGCAGTCAAAATGTTGATGGTTTTCAATTGTTTCTTCTTGTTTTTCTTTATTTATCTTCTACATAGAACTATCTACAATATATATAGATGAAACCCCGAATTTTTACAGTAATTTAATACAAACGTACAAGCATAATATATGTATGTATGTATGTACGTAGTCAAATGTTGGGTTCATGCATAAATTAAACCATAAATTAAACCATTCAATCATATCAACGGGTTTATTGCCACAAGTTTGATTAATAGTACCATAGATGAGGTATTCAACTTCAATCTCTCCATAAAATCTATTGAATCCTACTAGAAAAAAGCCCATTGTAGTCTACCCCAAAATACAATAAATGTATGCATGTGGTGTGCTCTGCAATATGAACGACTATGTATGTACAGCTGGCCTATTTCAACCTGCTGCTCATAGTCGTGGCCATAATAAATCATCCCTTATCAGAAAATTGCAGGCTCGACAATTCAATATTTACATTTTCATATTTTCCTTGGCAACTGGTAGGAGGCGAGGGTACTTGGTGAGACATATAAAGGAAACTCTCGTACATTTTCTGTTGCCATTGCCCTCTGGATGAACTGCAACTTTCCATTCTTGAAACGATGATGACGACCGATTTGAATCTCACTGCACAAGGCACGCCACTTAATGTTGACAAAAGTAATTGTTCTGCGTCCCGGCAACCAAACTCATTTCATTCATTGTCAAGTGGGTTAGTAGTAATTGAATGCAAATTTTCATGCAAACAAACGACGATGGTATGAATACTGTACTCCGCGTACAACATTGACGCTTTTGAGGGTTGGTCTGGAGAAGTATCCACAATTTGTTTTCTTTATTAATTCGACGTCACGAAATGCCAGAGCTCTGAATCACTCTATTCTGAAAGACGAATACGAATACGGGGATATGTATATGTTCCATCACTCAATAACGTTGCGAGAGAAAGTGCCACTAATGAAAAATCGAAACATGCAATCTGGTGCTGCAGTTCTGAATCCACAGGTTTTGTAATTTCGACGGGAAGTGCCAGATTTTATAGTACACAATCACATTCGCCATAGCCCATGTGACAATTAACTTTCCATAAATTACCGGCAAATAACCCCAAATCCGCTAATTGCAATTACGAGTAAATTCTGCTAACATAGCAAACAATCACAGCCATGGCACCGAGTTGGCTTTTATCTATTTTTACGCAAAAGATTGTCGAACGTTTGTACGAGTACCTAGTTGCCCTGACAGTTGTGTCATTTAAGCTCATTTCCGACGTGTAGTATACAATGTACATACTCGTTTCCGTTTTCGGTGATGGCGTGGAATGGCTTTGGCATCAAAACAATTTGGAAAACTCATTTCGATGTCTTTGGCGCTGATGCCGAGGAAAGCCCTCGATTAAAATAAATCATATGCAAATATTTATCGGACAGTAGGGGTAAATAAATTTATGACATTTTCTGTATTTGCTAACGGTCTGCCTGGAGGGTTGGTTTGTACTCCTAGCCACTGAAGGAAATCGATTCGGGACGTGCGAATGTAGGATTTTGTGTAAATAAAATTACGGACGCTATGACAGTTCTGAGAATGAATTTTTAATGATTGTTACATGGTACGGTGATAGGAGGCTCTCTTTTTGAGGGTTGTTTAGTTCTATATGATAACTGAGGTAATGACGTAACTAGGTCGTCAGATTTGAATTGCAACCACAAGTTTATAGAGTGGTGCATTTCAAACCATTTTTTCTTCAACTTCCCTCAGTATCTGTTAAAGTATCTTTCTCCTAGTGCTATTTATTATCCCCATTGAAACTGGGCCGCTATAAGTGGTGTCTAAATTTGCGGACATCAAGAGTACTCTGCTCCGTAAGACCGGAGAGTTCTTAATGTCTGCATTTGGGGGATCCAATTATTTTTTGTTTTGGCCTCCACTCCATAACTGGGCTAGGATTTGAACTTCAACTGCTTTTTTGATGAGATACTCGTACTTCCACGACCTCCCACAGCAAGTTGATGGACCTAGCCGGCAGGTTTTCTTCTATAGGTTTTAGTGTGGAGATATTCGCGAATGGTGCGGCCATTACACAATATTGTAATTGACATGCTGACATTTGTGATATTGTCATCTCCGGCGCTACTGACACAACTGTCATCTCTTAAACTGGATTTCACTTTATTAAAAGATTGAAGACAGTTTAGCTACCCTACACTAACTCGGTGAGCGATATTGGCATTGCAATTCCCTTTTCGCTTATAACTGAGCCCAAATATTTTTGGATTAGAGAGAGAGAGAGAGACAAAGTGAAAACACGTACTAATATTAAGCTCCTGCGAATTTTTTAAATAAAATTGATTATAGTGTAATAAAAGAAGTTAACCTTTTTCTAAAGAGCACATTACAACCCAAGTAACACTCATATCCTCTAGGGTGAGTCAATATATAGCGTAGCAATACATTTTAGTTAGAACTAAAACTAAGTGCTATGCCAATGCAAAGAACACCCACGAGCAAAGGAACAAAAGAAAACAACAGCAATCTTCAATATCCTCAGCCAAAACGCCGATTAGCTGAAAACTCAAACGATTCCTCACCGCAAAATAATAACGAAAACATGTCAGTTGGTAATATCACTATTAGCGATCTTAAAAACTTTTAGATTGATCCTCCATGTCAGTACTTCTAGACGAAAAACTTAAAGATATGCCAACGACAGCAGACTTGGAGGGTATCGGAACAGAATTGCACTCGTTACAACAAAAAAACCTATTGCTCCAAAGCCAACTTGAAAAAATGGAGTCCCGCTGCATCTCACTCGAACGGCAAGTGGAATGGTTGTCCAGCAAGGCAAGTGAAAAAAACATTATTCTCCATCTGCCGACAGGAAATGGTGCAGATGCAGCTGATAGAGCAAAGGAACTCGTGCTAAATCTTTTGGAGACGCAAAACGCGGAAATAATAACATTTGCGAGGCAAATTAAATCCACCAAAGACCGCACCGAAAATGTCATCGTGGAACTCAAATCTAATGAAGACGTTGGACGAATTCTACAGGCAGGAACAAAGCTCAGAGGCACCGGAATCTCGTTGCACAGAGATTACCCGATCGCGGCGCGCGAAAGAAGAAGACATGCTTTGAAACTTAAAGAACAGATAATCACAAAACACCCTAAAATTAGCACACAATTGCGAAGAGACAAGCTAAAAATTGAAAGCCACACATTTTACTTCGATGTAAACAAGAACTTGGCATGTGACGAAGCAGGCGGAATGGCATTTCTCGACGGCTTACTACGTGGTGGTGAAATGTCAAATGCTCCAGATGTTGCGGCAGCCAGCCGGTGGCTCTCAAACTGTGAGAAATGAGCGAACACAGCGCTTTTAATTGTAATGCCGTCAGCCGTTCGAATAGTTTAGCTAATTTAAGCAATGTTTCTTTTAATATTCTTTCGTTTAACATAGCAGGTCTAGGTACTAAATTGCTATTTAGTGATTTTTTAAATTTTATAAATAACTACGATATACATATTTTTACTATTTGAAACGTTCGTGGACAAAAATATGGAACGCTTCGAGTCTTATTTCAATCATCACTCTCTTCTTTGGATTCCAGCAGTAAGAACTTCTATACATGGCAGGGTCAGCGGCGGATGCTTGTTCGGAATAAAAAAAAGGTTTAGGAACAAAGATCGGATGCTGCTTTATAAAAAAGTTCGACATTTGGTAAAGGTTGAAGCTGGGAACCTAAAATAATTATTCCAACTTACATCAATTGGTACAACTGGATGAACGAATTCACGAGTTTGTACAATTTTCTGCTGGAAATGGGCGAGGCAGATATTCTGGTCATGGGAGGCTTCAATGGAAGGAAGATCAATGGAAGGAAGATCAAATACTAAATGTTGAACCAGAGCTGCTGCAAGGATCGTTGAGAGAAGTGATAAAGTCAGCAGATGCAGTTACCGATGCAAACGGGAAAAATTCATCGAAATGCCCGAAACTATAGGCCTCTCCTTTCTTAATGGACGAACCAATAGTGATCAACAAGAAAATTTAACTTGCTTAAGACGTACCGCGTGCTCAAGAATTGATTACTGTCTGTTGCAGGGGAACTGGCTTAAGTGTGCAACAGACCTAGAAGTTTCCGAATCAACATGCTCAGACCACCTACCAATATCCGCCAAAGTAGAGTTAAATTTGCAACAAACCGATACCGAAGTTCAGCAAAATTGCCTTCTTCCGAAACTACGCTGGAAAGACGAAATCTTAGAAAGGTACAAAACGAATCGTACTCTGGAAATCAATAATATAGAAATTAACGAACTCCAATCTGAAGAAGGTACGGAAACCCTCAGGAACTGCATCTTAAACGCAGCTAAACCCTTGCAAACAGAAACAAAAAGCCCAGGAAGGCAGCCCTGGTATCATTGGGGATGTGAAAAAGCCAGAAAAAAATCATTCGCCTACCTTCGTTTGCTAAGACGCATAGGCACCGACCACATAAAACGTATATACCAGCAAGCAAACAGAAGCTTTCAAGTCATATGCCAAGAAAAACAAAAACTCTATTGTACATAAATAATTTGTCGCTAAAACTTGCGCACACCAAAGACAGCAAGTCCTTTTGGAAATTGGCTAAAGCATTGAACGGTACGTTATTTGCCTAAGGAATCAAGGTTGAAGCGACTACTTTGGCGGAATACTTCGAAAAATTGCTGAATCCAACAGTGGACCGGAATGAAATACAAGTTGCACTGCCGTATTGCCAAGTAAACTCCTTAGACTCCCCAATAACCCTACAGGAAGTTGAAAAAGTTATAGATAGGTGCCGCCTGAATAAGGTTCCAGGGGAAGATCGTATTGTTTATGAGTTCTTCAAAAGTGCAACTGACCACTTCCTGCAGAAGCTCACGGAAACATACAATTATATATTTACAACCGGCGAAGTTCCAGAAGCTTTCCAAAAAAGTATAATTTTTCCGATTCTCAAGAAAGTAGATCCAAATGATCCATCCAACTATAGAGTGATTTCGATTCTAACAACCTGAATATGTGAAAACGACCAGCTAAGCGAGTTTCAAGTCGGGTTCCGTAAGGAGTACTCCACGATTGACAACATATTTACTCTCACAAACATCGCTCGGATTTAGGAAAAAAACTATATGCTTTCTTTATAGACTTTAAGGCGGCTTTTGACTCCATCGATAGAAGATCACTATTTCTTAAACTCAGCAACATAGGAGTCTCAACAAAAGTTCTAAAGGTTCTGCAACAATTTTACGAAGGCAATACAGCGGCGGTGTGGGACGGGAATATCTTGTCTAATCGGTTCCAAACAAACTCTGGAGTGAAGCAAGGATATCTTTTGAGTCCTCTTCTGTTTTCAATATTTTTCGATGATCTAGTTGAATTTCTTCCGGGCGGGTTGCCTCTTGAGGGATTTCCTATAAAACTCTTACTCTACGCCGACGACATCGTAATTTTCGCAGAAACCCCAAGCATGCTTCAAATTATGATTAACAAGCTGCAACAGTATTGCCGTATGTGGAACCTGCAAGTTAATACCAGCAAATCCAAAATCTTGATTTTTCGAAATGGTTTGGGGAGAGATTTTCGAGGCGGTAATGTGCTATGCAGCACAAGTGTGGGGGGGGCTTGGGATTTTGAAGAGGTAGAAAAACTCCAAAGATACTTCCTTAAGAAACTGTTTAGGCTGCCTGAAAATACACCAACTTACATGTTACACGCTTAGACTGCAGTTCCTCTATATCAAAAAAGTTTTTGCTCAACCAAGTCATCGTCTTCCCCACAAGGTTGCTATGTATCTTAAAAACCGAAACCTTAATTCCTTTGCGGAATGGTCAAGGCTCAGCCAAGAACACAATGTGCCCTTGCACGAACTAATCGGAAATGAAACAAACTAGGAGACCACACTGAACGAATTGCTTAAAAAATTCACTGCTCTTCATGGGAGTTTTTCGAGACGCAAAGTCAACAAAGCCAATCAAGATCCACGTACAGAATACTACAGCATGAACTTGGGGAAAACAGCTACTTTAATGACCGGAACAGCGTAGAGTCCATCTCAACAATGTTCAAAGCCAAAGGCGAACTTTTGCACCTGAACTATATGCCATACAGAAAAAACGGAGGAGACAAATGCAATCTGGCAACGAAGGAGGATGTCCGGCATTTTACTGGAACGCATCCCATATTAAATTCAATCAGGAGATCCTTTTGGGGAAAAAATGCCCTGTCACTAAATGAGATCACAAACATCCTAAACGGCGCAAACTGGAACACTTTACACAACTTTCTAAAATGTGCATTGAATTATAGGCTACAATTTATAAATTAAGCTTTTTAGTAATTACAAATTTATTAATTTCTTTCTCCCGGCTGACGGCAAAAGCCAACGCTTGTTTTGGTTATTTTCGTTAAACTTGTATATATTGTAACAGAATAAACAAATGTTACTACTATTACTACTAGTATTTTAGAACCACAGCTTTTGCTATCTAGATATACTCGTAATATGAATTGTTTACTGGCTCCAAAAAAACTGCATTATGTGTAACAGGATATTCGGTCTTTGCAGGACTGATTGATAGAATAATATGGATTTTAGTTCAGCGATATCAAGAAAATAATTCGTCTTGCATGGGTTTGCAGGCTCTGATGCAAATTATTCTAAGAGACTTTTATAATTGCTATAAAACAACAGAGGCTAGTTAAAAAATTTTGCAAATCAGATGTTTTAGTAAGCTAAGCTCAACTGGCGTCTTTTTCAATTCTGACTCTGTGGTAGAAGAAGAAGAGGAAAAGCGCTAACAAAGGGATCTTTACCACCTTCGAACGTGCAATTGCAGACAGCTAATTTTTGATGATTGATGATTTTTTGTATTATTTTTTGATTACGATTATTTCTTATACAATCCATAAAGTAACATTTCTTTAGGTTAACAATTCATTTTAAGTAACACTTGAAACTTTCTTTGTATGTATGTACTCGTAGATACCTACAAATATAAAATAAACATAATAATAAGTATAAAATTGGTAATTACATTCTGTATTTGTCATACATAAGTATTAAAATACTGTTAAATATAATTTAAATTAGCCCGTTCTAATATCAATATTTAATTTTGGGTGCGGTGACCCAATAAAAAGCAATTAATATGAGTATGCTCTAAGTTCCTCATCGTCAAGTTCAATTCAATTCAATTCAATTCAATTTATTATATAGTACACAAAGTAGCGGATGGATTACAATATTAATTATTAATTAACTAAATTTAATATAAAAATTAGTGATAATTACTTAAAAATAAAAATGTTAGAAAAGTAAGGGTTGTGGAGAGAAGGATAGTGAAAAGATTTAAAGAATAGTTCAGAAAATAGATAAAACATTTCAAGAGAGTAGTTATGTGTTTCTTATTCAATGTCAACCAATACGGCACTTTTGAATTTAATAGCTTCAATTGTTTGCTTTGTTGTTTTCGAAAGTTGGTTCCAGAGCCTGGTGACATACACAAAGAAGAGAAGCCACGAGTTCAAATAGTTGAAAGAGGGCGTTATAATATTAGATGTTCTGGAGGACTGAGGAAATTGAATTTTATCAAAAAGATACTTGGGGGATCTGCTGTTTATGACCTTGTGCATGAGCATAAGACATCGAATTTTTTGGAACTGCTGAAACGAACAACCAAGAACCAGCTTGTGACAGTGTGAAATGTGTTCATACCGACGGAGACCATACACATACCTAACCATATTATTAAACGCCACAAGCAACTTGTGCTGAGAAAGGGAGTCGAGCTTGCAGTAAATAACAGTGACATAATAGGCATAAATAACGTTTTTTATTAACCTTAGCTTAGTGTCAACCGGAGTAAAAGACAACTGAAGTTTACGTAGCCCAGCATAGATTCATCCAATAACATAGTCTGTATGGTCAACGGCAGAGAGAGAACAATTTAATTTGAAGCCGATATTTGTGACAGCATCCACAAATTTGAGTTGCTTATTGTTCAGGCTTACTGGTGGCAGCAGATCAGTATCGTAATGCTTCTTAGAAATAAGAATAAGCTGGGATTTGTTAGGATTTAGATTGAGACTATTGCATAGTGACCAGTTGTAACATATACCGCTGACAGGTCTGCATTTATTCTGTCAAAAATATCCTCAATGAGCCCAATCGGTCGTGACAAGTATATTTGAGCATCATTAGCATAGATATGAGTGTTTACATTCAGGCATATTTTGGGTAGGTCATTAATAAAAATACAGAAAAGTGTTGGTCCTAATATTGATCCCTGCGGTACTCCTGCCGTTAAGATTGTAAACTGTGATTTTTTTTCCCTCAATAACAACCCTTTGAAAGCGATTTTTTAAATAGTTACTTATCAGGGCCACCGATCTGGAACTTAAACCAAAATATAGCCTGAGCTTGTGACATAGTACTTTGTGATCCACGCTGTCAAAGGTGGCCTTATATCGTCGAGAATTTTAATGATAGCTGTCGAACAGCTATGATGTGTTCGAAAACCAGACTGTACAGGGGATAGCAAGCAATGTTGGTTTAGGTAGCTTGAAATTTGGCTAGCGAGAATTTTCTCTAAGAGAAACAAGGCAAAATACTTATTGGGCGAAAGTCAGAAGCTGCATATGGCTGAGGTTTTATCGGAAGGTAGAGCACGTAATGCAAAAATTGATTATGTGTGTAAGAGAGATTATGATATGGGGTAATATCATCTTCACAAAGCGAATGGGTACACCATCCTCACCTATAGCATTGGACTTAAGAAGAAAATTATTGCCAAAAAACTTAGATATTTTAACTTTTTTAAATTTTATTTAACACTTAAGCTACCTATCTACTTAACCTACCCATGCTTCTTAATTTAACTTAACTGTAATCTAGATGGCGAGCACTCGTTTTCTTTTGCTCCGAGTGGTCACCATCTCGATTGCGTTTTCGGGCGCCTGGCAGTCGTCATCGTCATCCTATCAAACTTGATCGAGACCGTCTAGCGTCGATCAACTCTCGTGATAACAAGCCTCTACACGAAAACCCCCTATCTAACCCTAATCTACTTATACCTAGGAGAAGCTACACAAGTAACACACCGACCTAGGAGAGCGTATCGCCTCTCTCCCCTTCTTTAAGCCACCAGTATTTGGTGTACTGCTTTTTGGCATCGATCCTATCCCTGTCCGCAATTACAGGGTTAAAACGGAAGAGCTCTTGAGCACTGGCGACGTACCCGCCGTAGATGAGCCGCTTTTCCCTCGCACCGCAGTGGCGGTGGTATAATACCGGAATATCATCCCTACTTTGCACTAACCCTTTAGCGTCAATATGGAGAAATGCTTCAGGCGGGATATAACCAGCTTGAAGTGTACTCCCGTGGTACGTTATCGCTCGTCATTACTCTTGCGATGTGCCTTAGAATCACCTTAATTAAAAATTGTTAATCCTATTTAGTCCAGCTCCCTTGTAGAGGACTTTAATGTACTCAGAGTGTACACCAGAGTGTTCTGTACAATCGAAGACAGGCTCTGAGACACTGTCTTTCACACACACGAATCATTTTCATGCGAGACGGCGCTACATTAAACCACACCGGACAACCGTAAGCGATGATTGGACTGATTAGAGCCACGTAACATATGACTTTTACCCTGGAATCAGGTTGACTGTTCTGTAACAGTTTTCTTGTCAAAGCTAAAGCTTTCTTGACCCCAGCCAGACAATCATCTATATGTTTATCAAAATATAAATACTTACCAAGCCAGATACCAAGATATCTAACTGCCCTTCTCACCGCTAGTGGTAGTCCATGCTGGGCAAATTTCGCCAGTTATTTCTGGTATCCTAAGAGGTCCTTCTCAATGGAGTTCTAAATAAAATTGTTTCTGACTTTTGGAAATTAATTTTCAATTTCCAATCATCGCAATACTCCTTAATATGCTCGAAGTCACGTTGCAAAAGGATGTTAATGGCTTCGATTGAGGGTACCTATTAGATCACTTGTGTAAATATTGAACAGCATCGGAGAAATCACAAGTGTCCTCCTGGACATAGAACGACCCACTAGGAACTCTTTGCGAGCGTTTGCGTACGATAGCGACCACTACGGACTCGCCGCCACAGTACGGGTCCAGAACGAGCAAATACTGCTGTAGGTATTTACGATCATGTGTTCTCATACGATCGTCGTAGAGTACGATGGTCAGGCTTCGCCAAAACTTTGAAGCGTAATTTGCGTTCGAGCGGAATTGACCCTTCGAATAACAGAAATCTGAAAAACGACGGGATTGACCGACATTTAACAGAAATGGGCATTGTAATTAAATAAACTATGGAGCAAACTGTCCCTCGGATACAACACTCTGAAGATAATCAGACTAATAAATACCGAACTCCCACAATCGACGCACTATACGCACACAAAAGTAGATTGCTCTCGAGGCTGAAACAACTGTTCAGGCAGTTCACTGACAGAAACGACCCGGAAATAAGAACACTAAAGTCACTGATCAAAAACCTAAAACAATTAATCAAAGAAAATTACAGTCTGTAAGTCTGTACTATGGCAATAAGATTCTGGCTATAAAATCCAGTAGTTCGAATATGTTCCCGCAGATAAATAAATTGTTCAGGAGGAAAGATCACAAGACAGAAAACAGACAATTACTACTGACCGCGGGTATAAGTCCAGAAAGTGTCGACTCAGGAGACGGCATCTTTGTGGTCGAAGACCCACAGGAGAAAGTCGAGTTGCTGGGCGCTTATTTCGAAACCGTGCATACTATGAACAATCCAGTTTACCGTAACCACGATATTGAAAACAGAACTAACGCAAATCACTTCTATCTGCGCAGTGAAATCCATAATTGGCGATCTGAGAACCACGGTTTTATCCTGTTCAATGAAGAAAACGCGGCAAACGTCATCGTCGCCGATGGACATGCTGCCAGTCACTTGTCCGTGCGAAAAGATGAGCTCCTGTGCATTTTTGATTCATTGAAGAACAAAAAGTCGGCGGGAGTGGATGGTATCCCTAACATCATATTGAGACACCTACTCCTGGAGGCAGTGGATATTTTCACTACGCTATTTAACAACGCGCTGAATAATTCACATTACCCAGCGCACTGGAAAATAGCAATGGTACACCATATGCCAAAGAGCAATAAAATTAGGACAAACCCTGTTAATCTTCGGTCAATTAGTCTACTTCCGAACATTAGCAAAGTATTCGAAAGGGTAGTCAATAGACCTCTGTTGAAATAGGTGGGGGATAACAATATAATCCCAGACAATCAGTTTGGTTTTAGAGCGAGGCACGACATCATTCATGCGGCATCAAAACTGATCTCCGACATACAGTAGAACAAATGCAAGAACCAATATACGGGTGCTTGTCTGGTTGACTTGGAGAAGACCTTTGACACCGTATGGTTAGAGGGGCTTTTCTACAAGCTAACCAGAATGGACATGAGGAAACCTTTGCTATAAGTATATGATTTACAACATGTTCGTTGTCAAGTGTGGCAACGTGATTCAGAGTACAGTTTTCAACATTAAAAATGGCTTAAAGCAGGGGTCGGTTATTTCTCCGAATCAAGTTGTTGTAGATGTTATGTTCTTACAACAATAGGAAACAGTGCACTAACAAAATTCACATTCACAATCCGCTATCCATCAGTTGTTACATTGGCCGTATCCTATGATAAATACAGCAACGGTAGCGACTGAATGCAGGCAACAGTACTTCAACCAGGAGCGGGAGAGGTGAGATACCCGCACTGTTTGGATTTCAAAGAATACCTGGCGTCTTTATAATTTTGCAAAAAAATTAAAACACTCGGTGAAGCATCTTAATAGAGGCAAATCGACTGAACAGAAAACATTCAGAAGATCAGATGACACCTATGCCGTATCTGAGGTAGAGAATCTTTGTTTCAGGCTTAAGACTCACTTCCCAGGCAATCTGATTAGAACCGACTCGCAATCAGTTTCTACCACTGCAAGTGAAAAGAATTTTGACTGCTAACGTTGCACTGAGCTCCATACTCAGCCTCTGGGGAATAACGAGAATAGTTGTAAATATACGAGTCTGACTTCCTTTCCGGTGAAGATCAGTGGATACTTAGGTTCATGTGGGGCACAATTGCTTTGCGATCGCATACTCCGTATAAAACGCAACATGCATATCAACGCGGAAGATGTTGTGAGTCTGTGCTCTAGAATCAAGTGAACAGAATTAAATAAAGAAGAGAAGGAGTATGAATTATGCGTTTTTATCAAAATTGATGGCACCATCAACAGCGCAACTTTCTACAGCAAGTCTAACTCGGCCAAAATACACGTTGTAGACGAATCATTAGCCCTGTGGACTTAACGAATATTAGTGAACAGAACCTTGCTTGCTGATGTTTAAACATTTCAACATCTCCGTACAGGCATGTACTGCATACACTGCCGGCTCAAGTGCGCAGTCTGCCCTAAATTTAATCGGCGATTGGTGCCGCGGAAATAGTCTTTCAGAAACTGAAACAAACTGGTTTGACTTATCTAAAATACATCGCCTCCCGTTTCTCTAATAAATCGTATTACCTGTGTGTCATCCTGGATACGCCTATCGCGTCGAAGATGTTATCGCATCATTTGTTTGGTGTGGGATGAGCTCTCACGTACAATAAATACGACATCGTACTTTTTATCGATTTTATAAATATTCAATCAACATAGTGACACAGTGGCATAGTGGCATAGTGACGTACGAATACGCAGGTATTCATAATCGTATCTTCGCTGAAAGCTCCAAAATTGATTTAGGAAGCAGCCGAGAATGCTTTGTAGAGAGGGAAAACCCTAACCTTGATCACTCGTTAATTAACCTTTCGTCTGTCTTCTAAACAATGTACTCGATCCTTTAGGCAATTAACTGGGGTAGAGATTGAGTGGGCTACACTGTGCTTACTGGGTCATATAATCACCTTTGACTTCTTTGAACGCAATTAATTGGTTGAATTCTCTGATTCTCATCTGGATATCGAGCCGCTATGCGATGGATGAGTCCATTGATACACTTCCTGAATAAGAGTTTGGAGGGGACTTCTTAAAATCGATCCCGCTTCGAGACTGTCTGCTGGTTACGACTTCCATTTGCATTTGGGTCCCTTATGATATGATATTCCTCGGCAGGAATGATTGTTAGTTTCATCTTTGCGGAGCAATATGCTCTTGCTAAGCACCAAAATGCTTACTCACATTATCTACTGCGATATTGTGAGAGTAATTGCGACAACTCGAAACACTTCTTCTGTGAATGTCCGGCTTACCACCTCGATCAAAAAGTTGCCGGGGGACACCACAGTGTGGCGCTCCCATTGTTCCGATTTGAGTTTTGTTTTTCTTCGTTAAGTTGGAAAATCTGTTGTTGACATTCCCTCTAAATCTAAGCGTCATACCTTGAAATTTGCAAAAGTTACATAGCCAAGAGTACATCTATCTCTGTGTATGCTGGCGATTTTTTACAATTTTAGAAATGGATTTAAATTTGCAACAACGAACTTGTACTAAATTTTGCGTAAAAACGGATTTAATGGTTCGGGAATGTTGGAAAAGTATTTCTCCAAAGAAAACGGTCGTTTACCAGTGGCACGAGTGGTTCAAAAGTGGTCGTGAGTCAATCGAAGATGATGAACGCAGTGGCAGATCATCGACATCGAAAACCGACGAAAACATGGATGAAATAAAAGAAATGTAGGTCAATAATAGCAAATTAACCATCACAGAAATAGCGGAGGACTTGAACATTGCCGTCCAAGACATTTTGGTTAATGATTTGGGTTTCCGTCGTGTAGCAGCAAAGTTGATGCCAAAAGACCTCAATGACCGTGTTGACGTCGCAAAAGAGATGGTTTACGAGGCAGAATCCGATCCCACATTCATCCAAAGGATCATTACTGGAGACGGGACATGGGTTTATGAGTACGACACGCACTCCAGACATCAGGCAAGTGAATGGCGTTCACCAAATGAGCCGAGACCAAAAAAAAAACACGTCGTTTTCAGTCAAAAAAGAAGTCAATGCTCACGGTTTTCATGGATTACAACGGTGCAGTGCATCATGAATTTTTGCCAGAAGGCCAGACAGTAAACAAGGAGTATTACGGGTATTCAGGCGTTATGAGACGTTTGCGTGAAGTAATTCCCCGAAAGAGACCAGAATTGTGGGCAGAAAACTTGTGGATTTTGCACCATGATAACGCACCGTTGCACAGTGTCATCATTATTCGTAATTTTTTTACGAAAAATGCAACAAATACCACCCAACAGCAGCCGAATTCACCTAATTTGGCTCCCTGTGACTCCGTAGTGGTTTTTTAACTCGATTGAACAGAAAGAGTTAAAAAAACCACTACGGGGAACGCGTTTCAGCAGCCGAGGGAAGTAATGGAAAAATCGCTGGATGGACATACCGAAAACCGAATATAAAAAATGTTTCGAGGATTGGATCACGCGCTGGCATAAGTGTGTTGAAGTCAATGCGGATTACTTTGAAGGGGACAATATAGATTTAGATGAATAAACTTGTATTTTTAATTTTCTGACTAACTTCCGGGAACTTTTTGATCAATGTGGTATACTCGCATAAAGCTGCAAATACTAGGCGCCGATGTGGTGGACTTGTAGGCACTTAATTATTGAAGATTAAGAAATTTTTTGACAGGACTGTAAGGAGTGCAATTAAAAGACGCAAGTTAAGCAGCAGAAGAGCGAGATCATTCACACAGTCTTAACCACAAGGTAAAATAAACAATTATACACTGAACAATGAACTAAGAAAAATAGAAGCAATTCTAAAGGTACATGACTATCTCAGATTAATTCCCAAAAGAAATCGCAAAGCGAATCTCTAATCCAGAAATTCACGCCCTGAAAATACCACTAAGTGACACACTAAGAATACAAATAATAATGATGTATACCCTTCCCGATTTCTCCATGTTACCAAGAGGATTGGCACCTTTTTCATTTACTGTACCATCAGTTAATTTGTTTAAATTGGTATCCCACCTTACCGATTCAAATCTAGAAACACTTGTATATTAATACTTGTTAAGAAAATTAGAAAATCAGATTAGAAAGTTTGTCAATCTTTCGGTTTCCTAGGCAATTTTCTGTGATTGTGTTCATTAGAGCTCTTTTTTGATTACCTACCGACAGTCTCACCTCTTCAGACTGTCTTCACCTTGTCAATCTACAAAGTTCAAACACTTTTATGTAAAGTTTTAGAGAATGTTCGTTTTTCTATTTTTAGTAACCACATCGATGCCGTTTACTTCCACAACTGCAGAGATGGAAAAATAAAAAATAAAACAAAACATTAAACGTGGCATGGTGATGGAAAGCCCACATTTTGGGAAGCGACCAAAATACTCGTAGTCCCAAAAGCATGAAGTTTCCTGTTAAAAATGAGAATCCATTCATAATTCAGATACATTTCAGAGATACGAGTACATATTTGCCAAAGTGTGTACATGACACTCAAATAAGCTGTTATCGGATAACGAGAGAGGTGTCTTTATTATAACCACGAGGCACTAAGTAGATTTATTGCCTAGTCATTGAAAGGCATCAAAAGTCAGACTGATAAATCAATCATTTATTTCATTTTATTTTATTTTTTGATACCGCACTCGTTGATACTCATAAATAACTAATGATGGGCAATACATTTTTGCATAGTTATTGTATATATTAAGGAATACTCGTAATAATAGATAGATTTGTGGGGAAACTGCAAATAGATCCTACGAGTATATTTGATTTTAATATTTTTCAACTCATGGAACAATAATTTATCAATTTTGGCATGACTTACTTCGGCGATTGACCTTGAAGGAGCACAATACAAAGGACGGATGTATAGGCCTGGGATACAGATATAAAAAAAATGTGTTGGGTGCGCAACTAAGTTATCGATGTTTTTTTTTTTTGTATGACAATGCAACTTTATTGTGAAAAAATGGTTACAAATGAGTCATTCAAAGTATTGCCCATCGATAGGTATAACTTTTTCCTATCTTTCTGGCAGAGTTCGACTACCATTACGGTACAAGTGTTCATCTTTTGAGGCTATCCACGAATCAAGCCATTTTTTGATGTCTTCATCAGGAACTTCTGATCAGCTAGACCATGTGCCATCGAACGGAACAGATAAAAATCGGAATGCGCAATATCTAGAGACTATTGCGGGTAGGGTAGGACTTCCCATTTGAGTGTTTCCATAAAGGTTTTAACGGGTTTGGAAACGTGAGGCCGAGCGTTGTCATGCCGTAGAATCACTTTTTCGTACCTCTACTCATATTGCATCCATTTTTCGCATGTCATCGCTTGTAAATGGCCTGGCGGGTAACTACCAATGCTGAAGCAAGCTCTTCTTGCATTTGGCACAGATACCCATGGAGCAACAGTTGTCAACATCAAAATCACAGTCTTTGAAACGACGGAACCAATCACGGCACGTTGTTTCACTTAGATCAGCATCTCCGTAAACTTTTTGAAGCTCTCAATGTGCTTCAGGCGGCGTTTTCTTCGAATAAAAGAAGAAAATCAACACTTCCCGCAGATGACGATTATTTGGCACAAAATCAGACATTTTCACACAACCAAAAGTATATGAGGCCAAAACAAAATCACTAATGTGTCTAAGTTTGGTTCATGAGGTTTTGGATATGTCAAAATCGATCCAGCCCTTACTGCTGGAAAACTTAGTTGCGCACGTAACATGTTATTTATTTCTATTGCGTTTGACAAGTCGCTGTAAAGTTGAAGGTTTAGATAGATTGACATTACTTACTAAAAATCCGTCACCAATCGAAGGGCATAGAGGCGGCATTTTTGGCTAGCTGCAATGCTCATCAGCTCTTTTCATCTCGCTTGCATTGTTCTGGATTGCTTCGTTTTTCGTTTGAATGAATTTTAATTAGACAGCCTCTGTCTTGCTTGCATCGGTTTGAGCCTATTGAATGTCAGTATTGGGTAACCCTTACAATGCGACGTTTGAGCGGAATTATGCCTTTTCTCACTGGATTTGTTTATGGCCGCTTCCTTATATACCCTCACTACAGTTAGGGAATGCATAGTTGTGGGCCAAGATTTAGCACTGTTTCGAAGTATTGCTTCTACCTTTTAAGTTGCTTCTCACCCAAAGTTAGTTATAATTTACCTCTGCCATTGTGTATTAGTGATGTTTTAGATGACATTGCTGCAGCACCGACTCGCTGTTTCTCCTTCCTCCTAGACTAGTATTTTAGAGTTTATTATCTAATAACGTCGACATCAGATCGAATTTCGGGGGCTTCGTACGGTCTTCCTCCGAAGGCTGCTGCAATTTTGAACTTACACATATAAGGGCGATACGGTTATCAAACTATTGTCAAGCATTTACTGAGAGTCTTGTTTAGATGGTTATCTGCCTCGTTTTTTGCTGATACAGCAATCGGCCCCACGGTTATTTTTGAAAAATTTCGCTATGATGACAATATTCCATACAAACAATAAACTCTTGGCAAAGCTAAGCTGGCTAAATTTATATTTTATTTAGCGTGGATGGGCAGCTGGTTGTTGTACGATTAGCCTAGGGACTGAGCGCCGCGGGCGCTGAGCGATGCCCAACTATGAAAACACCACAGTTGTGCATATTTTACCTCTGCGTAGTTTTTTTATATAATTGGCGTGCGCGCAAGGTACGTTATATGAGCGATTTCAATGCAATGGGAGGGAGTCAGGGAGCTCAAAAAGAAATGATGACAGTTGAAAACTTTTTGTGTCAACAGCAGCACTTTTCGTTCAAGGTATTCCAGAACGGGCTTGAGTCTACACATTGGAAGTTTTGTTTGGGGATGATTATGTTATTACGTAAAAAACTCCACAATTGCCTCGGATAAGGATGGGCTCACTAATGATAATCATGCAAAACGAAAAATGGGCAGCAGATCTACACACCTTGAACAGGCCACACGATGCTGAATAAGTAGTGAAGGATCTAAAAAGCAGCCGTTATCGCCATTCAGGAAGTGCCGTGAGTTAAAAGGAGGATGAAAAACTGTGACATTTACGACTTATAGAATATAAGCTGTGTCTAGGGATTATACTCTTTCCTCACCTCAACATTTACAAGTATTTGACGTTGGAAGAATGACATACTCGTAGATGCCAACGGATCCTATTTTAATTGAATAAAAATTTACGGAAAATAATATTGGGTTTTAAATTTTTACTATAAATTCGGACATTTCATGTGGTACAACCCAATAGTAGTACAGCCTTGTGAACATCATTTTGCTTAATGGCACAGATGCATGTAAAATAGCTTGTCGACGACGGGTAAAGAGACCCTTAATTGTTTTGACCAGAAGATTTCTCAAACAATTTCAGGAGGAGGAAATATTACAGAGTACTCTTCGAGCATGAGGAACCGCTTGGTTGGAGTTGGTCTTGGCGTGCCAGATACTTTGTTAGCAATGCTTCGGTTCTTAATTTTATTAACCATCGATGACACCCAGTAAATAAAGCTTACTGATACATACCATAAGGTATTTACTTTGATCATATTGTTCCTTGCCTCTATTTACGAGTATTGTGAGAACTTGGTCAGATGGCATGAAGACGGCAGAGTTCAGTTTGCCCATGTATGTATTTTGAAGTAAAGCTGTATGTTAGGTATTTGCAAGCAAAGAATACACACAGGTATCAGTTATCTCTGAGGTGGAAGTAACAGATTTCAGTTTTGCTCTGTTGTAGATGGCAATTTATGTAGCAGGAGCATATATCAGCGGGATTAGTTCTGCCGCCTTTACCTATGTATTCTCGGATGTCGCATGACTTGTCTTGTTGGCATAGTTGAATTTCTGAGAAGTTGTTTCCGACAGGTTGCAAGTGTATATTTTGCAAAGAGTACCGACTTTTGGAGAAAACCGAAGCTATTGAGCTTCTTTGTTTTCATCCACTTGTCATAAAGGAAGACACTGAAAAGTCGGTCATTGAAGATTGTGCATATTAATTTGCAGAAAGGACAGTGATACTTGATGTTCTCAATGACATATAACTTTCAAGAAAGCTCCACGCCTTCGGCATGCGTGTTTAAACTCGATTCTGTTAATCCTGTGTGTTATTCCTTGTCTTCACCTAGATGTTTGACAAGTACGACTTTTCATTAGACGGCATATCTTCAATCAAAATGTTCCCGGCGCTCCCATTGTTCCGATTTGAGTTCTGTTTTTTTTGCTAAGTTGGTAAATCAGCAAAAGTTACGTAGCCAAGAGTACATCTATCTCTGTGTGTGGTGGCGATTTTTTACAATTTTAAAAATGCATTTAAATTTGCAACGACGAACTTGTACTAGTATTAAATTTTGTTAAAAAACGGATTTAATGGTGCGCGAACGTTGGAAAAGTGTTTCGACAACGAT
Source organism: Volucella zonaria (assembly GCA_963966105.1). Classification (NCBI taxonomy): domain Eukaryota; kingdom Metazoa; phylum Arthropoda; class Insecta; order Diptera; family Syrphidae; genus Volucella; species Volucella zonaria. The sequence goes on along the minus strand of OZ014530.1, from coordinate 312,279,277 downwards.
TCTGTAAAGAAAACGGTTGTTTACCAGTGACACGAGTGGTTCAAAAGTGGTCGTGAGTCAATCGAAGAAGATGAACGCAGTGGCAGACCGTCGATATCGAAAACCGACGAAAACATTGATGAAGTAAAAAAAATGTTGGTCAATAACCGCAAATTAACCATCAGAGAGATAGCGGAGGACTTGACTTGAACATTGCCTATGGATCCGTCCAAGACATTTTGGTTAATGATTCGGGTTTCCGTCGTGTAGCAGTAAAGTTGGTGCCAAAATACCTCAAGCTCATGCAAAAAAGAGACCGTGTTGACGTCGCAAAAGAGATGATTTGCGAGGCTGAATCCGATCCCACATTCATCAAAAGGATCATTGCTGGAGACGAGATATGGGTTTATGTGTACGACACGCAATCCAGACATCAGACAAGTGAATGGCGTTCACCAAATGAGCCGAAACCAAAAAACCCACGTCGTTTTCAGTCAAAAAAAAGGGTAATGCTCACGGTTTTCATGGATTACAACGGTGTAGTGCATCATGAATTTTTGCCAGAAGGCCAGACAGTAAACAAAGAGTATTATTTGGGCGTTATGAGACGTTTGCGTCAAGCAATTCGTGGAAGAGACCAGAATTGTGAGCAGAAAACTTGTGGATTTTGCACCATGGTAACGCACCGTCGCTCAGTGCCATCATTATTTGTAATTTTTTGGGGAAAAATGCAACAAATACCATCCAACAGACACCGAATTCACCTGATTTGACTCCCTGTGACTTCTTTCTGTTTAATCGAGTTAAAAAACCACTACGGGGAACGCGTTTCAGCAGCCGAGAGGAAGTACAAGTAATGGAAAAATCGCAGGAAGCACTGATGAACATACCGAAAACCGAATATAAAAAATGTTTCGAGGATTGGATCAAGTGCTGGCATAAGTGTGTTGCAGTCGATGGGGATTACTTTGAAGGGGACAATATAGATTTAGATGAATAAACTTGCATTTTTAATTTTCTAAATAAATTCCGGGAACTTTTTGGTATTCTATTCCCTTTGAGAGACACTTGATGCATAAATCTTTGTCGTTACTGTAAGAAGTGATTTAGATGAGAATGGAGGTGCTGGGGGTATGAATTGTTTGGCGTCATCAGTTTTTCTACAGAATTTTTCAAAGCCTTTTTTATGGAAATTCCACCAGGTCTTTGAAGCCGGTTCAACTATTGCAATTCTACAGCTGACATTTAATACGTTGGAAATGTTCTTGTATCCGACGTTGATCAGGAACAGGTTTCCAATATTTGTCGATGGGACCCATAGAGCTGAAAATCTGTCTCTAGGTATTTCTTTAGCCGAGTTCTAACTTTCCCCAGCTTTTTTCAGAATTTTTTCGACTGTTGTATTCCATGTGGTTTTGGGTCTTCCTCTTTTTTTTTCCTTCTGGTCTTGTTTCCCAAATTTTCCTCACTTGTCTATTCTCTTCCGGCCGTGGCCGCGGCTCAAGTGGTAGTGTGTTAGCTTCCCAATCGGACTGTCTGGGGTTCAATACCAGCCGTAGCCGAAAGACTTTTTTTCAGGCAACTAAGATCTCGTGAGATGAATGGTTGCCTTAATACAACATCAAGTCAATTTACAATAATAATTTAGTCTCCCCATCAAAATTTGGGTGCCACCCATGGAGCAAAATACCCACTGAGCCCAAACACCTTTCTTTCTCTCTCTATCCCATTTTCCAAAAAACTTAACACATGTTGTGGCATTATAAGTGTATTCAAGTGTATAAGTGTATTCATACCCACTTTGTTTTTTTTCTTTAGAAAAAAATAAAAAATCCCACTAAGTGTCCATCTTAGTTTCTTTTCCTCGAGTATTATAATAGTTTAGCCGGATTGATATGTACGCGTAGTTGCTTTCTAATATCTTCGTTCCTTTTCTTGTTTATTCTCCTGGCTCCTATAACTCTCCTGAGGTATTACATCTCCATAGCTTGTATTTGTTTTTCTTGTCTCCTTGGATACTCACACAGTTTTCGCCTCCATGTAGCAGCACAGGTAAATACATCGATTTAAAAATTGGTATAGTTGTTCCTTGTCTGATCTCGTTGTGGTCTAGGAGCTATTTTGTTAATTCTGCGTATAGTCTATTTGCCGCTTTTATAATCGCCATCAACTTGTCTTCCGAATTACCTCTACTGTTTATAATTTCGCCCAGGTACTGGGCACCTGCTGAATGAATTCTCCATCCACTAAACAGCACTATGCCATCCGCGCACATGCTTGAAGATAGATTGGTTGAAGCTGCCTATAATGGACTCTGTAAGTTTCCATCATTTCTTGGCAATGTTTGATGGCATCGTCCATTGCGTAGATAAATAAGAGGGGGCCCAACACACTACCTCGTGTCATTCCTTCAAATGTCTTGCATTTGCGTGACAGCACATTGCATGTCCTTACGGCATTATAAAACAAGTTAAGACTTTATTTTTGGTAAGCTTTTTTTCCAGCACTTGTTCTACCGTGAAAATATGATCTTGGATACTATGATCTGGCCGGAAACCGCTTTGTATAGTATATCTGATAACGGTTTTGTAACTCTGTACTCTGGGATGGTCTCGTGTACTTTAATGCCATAGTTATCGCATTATTTTGAGTCACTATTTTTGTAGATAGGTAAGATAATTGCATTTTTCAATCCTCTGGAATAATTCCCCTTTTCAAGTCCTTAGTGAGAGACGTGTAACGTGCAGATGTGTTTGTTGGTTGCTCGGCGTTAAGTTAACCCAAAACTGATTTTGTAGTATGGTGCCTAATGCCGATAATCGGCGTCGAAATGTGAACACAGCCGTTCGCTTATAACAATTTTGTAAAATACCATTTCTTTTCTCTGAAGCACTGGTTTTTTGTTTTTAAATGCATTTTATTATCTTAATCATTCACCCTTACATACTAACAAAAAATGCCTAAATGCTAGCTTAAAATTACTTACAATCTTATACTAACTTACTGGCCCCACACAGGCACTCTAAGGTATTCTAAATTCTTATATCTATGTCTTTCGACTTTATTTACATTTTATTGAAATATTTGTATACTTAAAGCTAAGAAAAAAATTGATAACAAAAACTTAGCATATGGACTTAATTTTTTATAAAAACTTAATATCTAACTTAAAATAAACCTTAGTCTACCTAACCTACATACACAATACACACACATAGATATTATACATTCACAATTATATACATATATTAGTATATACAAAGGTAATGTTAACCTAAACCTATGTAAGCTGGCCATCGCTATTCACAAAGCAAATAGATTGGTCAGCTCTGCCCCATTAGTGAGGCTGATCAGTAATTGACGGAAACGACGATGAAACATCTTCTCCATCATTCAACCACCAGAAATGCTGGTGCTGCCGAACGACATCCCTCTTATCGCGATTCCCCACCGCCCTACTGAACCTGAGACGACGTCTCTGCCGTAGTTGAGTCGCCTGTCCCCAGCTTCTCTGAAGCACTGGTTTTAAGGCCAGATGTCCAAATAACGATTGGTCCAAATATAAGTTTCTTTTTGAATCATATGTTATGTTGACACTGACAGCTCTTTCCCGCTCGAAATCCTGACTGTCGGTCAGTATCATACTTCCACAGAATGAAATGAATTGTTTTACGTCTGAACAACATTGAGAAATATTGCAAACTTATTTCAAAAGTGAGTGCTGTGTTGCCCAAACAGTGAGTTTATTGTAAATAAGCTTTGGCCGAAATGAAGCCCCTACCGCGCCGCTGTACTCAAGTTTGTGCATAGAGTTCGTAAGACTGGATCGTTTGTGGACACCACTTACGGTCTCCGTTACCATACGGTACGTACCAACGAGAATGTGGCTGCTGTGTTCAAGAGTGTTCGACTCAATCCAGGAGCATCGACTCGCCATCGATCAACGACTCAACATTTCACGTACCAGCCTGATAGGAATTTTGCACAAGGATCTTGGGTTATTCACTTTCAAAGTCCAATTGACTCAGCAATTGAAGGCAAACGACTATCCGTCTCATTATTGCTTCTTAGCTTGGGCCGTAAGCAACTCGAATTGAACGTCAAATTTGGCAGGAAAACAATTTTTCGTGAAGGGGCGCATTTTCCTCTTGGCGGCTATGTTAACAAACAAAATTGCAGTACCTGGTGATCGGAAAACCCGCCAATGCATCTGCAGAGAGTGGTCCTTTTTCGAAAATGCTGCTGGAAACGCCATTTCGGTCAACGGTAAGCGCTACTGACTACCGAATTTTCGCAGGCTGAAATTGAAGAAATTTGGTTTCAGCACAACGTCGCGCCACGCCACATAGCCACAAAGCGAATATCATCAGTAGTGCATCCTGGCAACCTAGGAAAATTAGGTTGCCAGGATGCACTACTGTTAAGCTAGCCGAGGCAGCCACATGAATAACTAATGGGAATGTTTGCTCTTTCTAATTAAGTCATAACATACTGAAAATGTTTGATTTTTGTTCATTTTATTTTATTTTTATAAAGAAACTTGTATTTGGGCCACCCTGTACGTGCATAAAAATTGCTCTAATAACGTCGACCTATGCGCAGTTATCTGACTAGGTAATGCCGCTGTACTGTTGCTGGATCTTCTCCTCCAAAGCCCGTCAACACAAAGGCGACCGAATATCTTACAAAGGATTTTCCTCTCGAAACGACTGCGGATATCCTTATCCCCTTTCGATAGAGTTCACGGTACAGCGCCATAATGTAGGACATTGATGATCAAGGTCTACTTGATGGTTCGTTATAGGCCTTTATTAATCAATTGCCTTTTTAGCCCCAAAAAAACAGCGATTGGGAAGAGTGACTCTTCGTTTTATTTCTGCTGAGGTGTTGTTGGCAGAATTGTTAACAGAGCCAAAGCACACAAAGTCCCTTACTAGCTCAAAGTCATAGCTGTCGACTGTGACGTTCTGTACAATTTGCCGATGCTGAGTATCAGTTCTTCTTGCCAAGATACATATGGTATACTTGCTTTTCCTCTCATTTACCGCTAAACTCATTTTGGTAGCTTCAGTTTCAATACTAGTTAACGAACCGGTGACAGCCCCGATAAGTTTTGGCAATTATATCGATATCATCGGCGTACGCTAGTAGTTGTACAGACTTTTAAAATATCGTGCCTTCAGTATACGCCTGTGAGTTCCGCACAATTCTTTGAATTTCGATGTTAAAGAAGTTACATGACAGCGCGTCACCTTGTCTAAAACCTTTTTTGACGTCAAAGGTCTCGGTTAAGTCGTTGTTACCGACCTTGACGGAGCAGTGAGCATTCCCAATCGTCAATTCAGCACAGACGAACAAGTTTGGCAAGGATGTTAAACCTAGACATGGATCGATGTAGCTCATCGCTATAAATGCTGTCATATTCGGCCTTAAAATCTATTCGAAAATGGTGAGTATCGGTTTGGACTTCGGGATCAGCCGGAGTGTAAAAATTTGGTCGACTGTGGACTTTTTTGGCCTGAAACCACTCTGATAAGGGCCAATCATGTTGTTGACGAATGGTTTCAGACGTTCACACAATATGGCAGATAAGACCTTCTAGGCAATGCTGAGAAAGCTTGCACCTGTATGGTTGGCGTGTTGAGTGAGTCTCCTTTTTTATCGGGTAAACAATACTGAGATTCCATTCCTCAGGCATACATTCCTCCGACCAGATGTTAGAAATGAGTTAGTGTTTGCCTCCACAAAGTCACTTCCAGCATCTTTGAATACCTCGACCGGTATCTTTATTCCTAGTTCGTTTTGCTCAGTTTTGACTGTCATCGTCTAAGTTGTGTGGTCTATTCTGCTTGGTGGCGGGACGTTAGACTTCCTCGGTTTTGTACAGTTTCCAGAAAAAGCTTTTCCACATTCTCAGCACCGATTGTGACTCTGCTACAAGGTTTCCTTCATCATCTCTACTGGTTTCTGTTGGGTTTCGTCATTCATTGCAGCGCCGCTTAGAACCTTTCTTCTTTAGCTGCACTCTCATTCTTCATCAAGCCAGGGGTATCTTGGTGGTTGTTGGGTGAGGACAGGGCCATCAGTTGTGGTGCCTCTGATGGCGCGTAGACGTTTCTAGCGGTCTCTCTCGGTTGTAGCTTTTCTACGCCGATCGGAAAATAAGAAATTTGTTTTAGAGTTTCATGATTCGGAGACCCCCATGTCCATTTGATCATCTTGAAATGAGGAAACCGTGTGCTTGCTATAGTGACACTTCATCCCGCCGCAAAATCAGTAAGCCTAAGTTCATTGCCAGACGTAGTGTTGTCTAGCATAGCCTAGCAACTGTCTTAGCAATAGCGTTATCCTTTCCTATTTGGCATCAAAATCGGCTTGTACAATTTTAACGTCATACTATGTACGTCTTGTTGAGGAGCTCGTAGAAACCTTCTTTGGTGGCATCGTTTTTGACTTCTCTGGGGATTATTGGGCTTATGTTAGCGAATTTAGTCTTAGTGCGCTTACAAATCATAAAAACTTTTTGCGTCTGCTGCATATGGCAAATCCACACTCGAATAAGCACGGTTTTCCATAGCAAACATCATAGTACTCGTAGATGTCACAGTTTCTCATCCTTCCTTTGGCTTCCTGGATGGCGGTGAAATCAGGTTGATAGCAGCAAGGGTCCCTGCTGATTGTTCGGCTGCACGTTGCCTGTTAAGGATTCGAATATTCCACGTGCAGATCCGAAGGTTTCTGTCCTCGGCTCGTCAACACTAAGGTCATCGATATATAGGGAATATTATGCCAATGCACAATCCCTAGCCTGGATAGCCAGGTGTTTGGTTTTAACCCCTAGAATATGGAGACGTCTGCTGCGATGACAGTAACCAACTTCATTGAAGCGTGTGCCTCAGTCATCTTTTTTTTCAAGACCATGCTTCAGTCTTGAGAGTTCCTTATTGACCTGAGCTCCGAATATGTTGAAGTTAGCTCAAAAAATAGTCTAATCACACTTCTCCATCAAGTTGGCTGGCAGTGTTTCGAATGTCCAACTCAACGTACACAGACAGACGCAGCAAATGCTCATCGTCGATTTATTTTTGGAAAGCTTTCAATTAGAAACCAGGTAGATAGTGATGATGCGGTTTTGCCCAACTAGTCACTTCATCAGAGTTAACTGGTGTTCAGACATGCCCTATTAGGTACACGCTAATTTGCCAATATATAGCTATGTGTCAGGTACCGGGGAGCAGCTTTATTTGCCAAGTATTTACTATATATTAGTTTCTAAGATTTCTGCCAATTATGAAGGATAATGAAATTGTTGGTTTAAACCTGGGCTAGGTGTGTTTCTGCTGACAGATATTACACCTTCTTTGACTTCACACCAAATTCTACTAAAATTCAAACGTGAAACAAAACTGATGTTGGATGATTCCCTCGCTGCAAGGCTTCTGATACTTTCATACTTTATTTACGATACTTCTTACTATTAAACCTTGACACCATTATAAAAAAAGAAATTTCAACAATATGGTCTAGTTCTCACAATGTTTATTTACCCATGACGAAAACACTCATCAATCTGCGGCAATGTTGAAGGAAATGGCCTTTCCACGCTGAATGCATGAACTCCTGGTCGATCATTCAAATTAGGCAGCATTGGAAGCAGTTCATATCTCCTTTCCTTTATCACGGATTAACTAGTCTCCTTCATCGGGACATTCTGACTGAAATAGCCGCCAGCTATGACCTTGTGCACCACGTGCGTGTATGTAATCATTTCGAAGTTGGAAAATCAATTAATTACTAAAAATAACAATGTCAATATGATTTCTTTGGGAAATTTAAACAGAATCTTTATGTAGTTTTCCACCTTTTTTTTCAGTCACCTTGTTTTCAAAAATCACTGTGAAAAACAAGTAATATCATATTGCCATCTACATTTAATGTACATATCGTGTTTCAAGATGTAGGTACTTATCATGTGAAATGGTAGGTAAATGTGCCAACCAACGACTATAAATAGGATGTTTTCATATAACTGTAGTTGCGTTTAATTTTAGAGTAACAGATGTTGTTTTCGGACAGAGGTAGCATAGTTATGTAAGTTCATGTCCACGGGGAAGGCACGGATGTCAGAAATGTATCCATAGACGAATTTGTGGTCGCCTGAATTGTCTGGATTCTACCTTATTGTCACCGAATTCTTGATGATATGCCTACCCACAGAAGGAACGCACTGACATATTAATCATGTGGTAAATGTTATTTATCAGCTTTTGTTGGTCTCACGGACATCACCGGGCAATTTTTCTTAATAAATCTGATCACATAGGAGGTAAAATTATGTCACATCATGTGGTCGCCGCAATTTGAAACCATGATACACCTTCACGGTTGCGATGGTACTCGTATTTATTGGATACTTTATCCATTCTTTGTACTCGTAATAAAAGGAACACAGATGTTCATCGATGGTGATGGTTCTTATTGCGTAGAACAGCATAATTTATACTGCTCATCCAGTTTTATTTTCGGTTTATTAAAAAGAAGTGTGACGTCTATGTGGCGCTCCTTTCCCAGTAACCTAATATAAATTACAATACCGTAGTTGACATGTGTCATATTTGAAATTTAAATGCCACCACCAGCCATTGAAGAAGTTGACTAAATATATCCAGAAAATATCCATTCAATTTACATTATATCTTTGCTGTCTTGTTTTGAAAAGAGTTGGATGATGGTTACGTCAACATTTACAAGTAGAATGATGGAGCGCTTAATAAGCCGCGAGCATATGATTAGCTACCGAAGATTGATAGTTCAAAGAAACATCGGAGTTTCCCCTTGAGTTGGGTGGGATGAGTTAGGCAATACTGAGCCTTTTATTAAAAGAACACAAAAACAGCTGAATTTTTCCAAGGAATTCATCGGGTATCTTGTATCCCAGAATTGGTGATTTGGGCCACAGACAAAATTCAATGGATTATGCCTACAAAGCGAATAAAGAGGAATCTTGAGTTCTAATATTATTTTAGAAATAATCACAGGGTTAAGCATTTAAATCAGAATACATTTTCAATCCTTGACAACTGGATACTAGGATTAGCAGGATCAGTGCCATTTGAGTCGGTCTGTTTTGGCAAACTGAAATAGAGGCAGTTTCTTCGAGTATGTTCTTCATAGTCCGAGGTAGCTATACTTTTAATTACATACCTATGTCGAAGATTATGGTTGTTTACTGTGAAGTTTTGCCTTATTCGATGAACGATTGACAGCATGTTCTTAGTTTTGCTCCCAGTTACTATAAAACCCACACGTCTCATCCCTTATTTTTTTTTTCTTTTAGAATTTGCACACTCTCAGCTTGTACACAGCGCGGGTGACGGAAATTTAGGGAGGAAAGAAGGATAGGTACCGATGTACGTTGGTTTTAAGTGTTTGAAGGTTATAATGACTAGGAAAGAAAGTGCTCGGCAGGCCATTCAATAAGCGAGTTGTACGGCTTAGGAACGAACCATGATATTTTAGAATAGGTCCGAAAGTGCGTTTGAGGGTGTGTGATGAGCATTCATAGCGAGACGCGTGTTACGGTTAGAAGTTTGAAAGGGCGGAATTCTACTGGCGATTTCTATGGAGCAGTGCTGGCGGAAATAGCGTTAAAACAGAGTGAGACACGAGACATGTCAGTGTTCGAGGGTGTCCATTGATTGAGTGATAATAGTATCATTAGTATTATAAGTTTTATTGCAAGGTTTTAAATCTTACCTAATAGGTCCAGAGATGTTTTGGGCGCACCCTACCAGATGTAAGTATTGTGCATTGTACTTCGGGCGGATAAATGCCTTATATATTGAGGCCACATCAGAGTGAGTGAAATATTTTGACGACATCGAATATTTGTTCATTCCAACGTAAGTTGTCATTGACACACATACCGAGAATGGAAAGTTCTTCGGTTTCGATGATGAATGTACCATTCATGGATAATGGCTGAGTGCTTAAATTTCGCTTTAAGCGAAACAAGCAGACAGCATTGTATTTTGGAAACATTAAATTCTATTTTGTTATTGGTTCCCCAGTTAGTTATGCTGTTAATATCAGAATTTGAGCGTTCCCGTTCTATAGCCGAAAAGCAGGGACGTGAGTCCGGGAACAAATATGAAAAGCAGAGAGTACTGTCATCAGCTAAGGAATATATTGGATTAGAAGTAGCAGACAAGAGATCATTGATGAAAATTAAAAAGAGTGTCGGATACAGAACGGAGGCTTGGGGCACACCAGCATTTATTTTGTGAATATCCGACTTGAAACCGTCCAAGACAACTTGAATTGAATGTTCCGAAAGGTAATTTCTAATCCATTGAAGAATAGAGTTATCGATCCCAAAAGCACGCATTTTCGACAAAAGAGCCTGATGCCAATCTCTGTCAAATGTCTTAGAAATATCAAGTTCACCTATCTTGCTTTCACCAGATTGATGTACGCTTTGGTTCCACTTTTCGGTGAGACATGCTATCAAATCACCAGTGGACCAGTTACTACGGAAACCATACCGCCGGTCATTCAGAAGTTTTTGTGTTTCGAGATATTTCATGAGCTGGCGGTTTATCAGCGTTTCCATGACCTTGGAAAGAAGGGACGTATGTGCAATGAGTCTGTAGGAGGAGAGGGAAGAAGGTTCGCCTTTTTTTATGGACGGAGTGAACAAAATGCTGTTTTCTGTCTGCTCGGAAAGAGTCTTAAAGTGTAGGTTTTGCCAGTGAGGAAGAACACCTCTTCAGAAGAAGGGGAGATATACCATCTGGTCCAGCGCATTGGTGTATATTAAGATCTTTAAGTACTCTTGCTACTATACAAGTGCGAAAGTGAATTCGTCCCATTGGAGATTCGACGCACTCAAGTGTAGGCGGGGACAAAGCACAATCTTCAAGCAAGAGCTGACAGCTGGAATGTCATTGTAAATGAGCGTTGAGATGGAGTATGAGGCAGAATTTCTAATGTTTTTGACGGACGACTAAAAACTTTTACTGCTTTTGGGGCATTGCAGTATTTTTTGCCTCAGGTTTTGGTCGTTTTGGACTTTCGCACGCTTAAGAAAGGCGTTTTTTCGGTTTTCCTATGTCGAGTTGGCCCTGTAGGACCGAAAAAAACATTTCTCTAACCCTGACAGCCTCTTTACAGCTCGAGTGGTACTTTTCTTTTGGTTTGATACTTTTCATTCCAAAGAGAATAGTTTCTGTGATCATATCTTTTTTTATTTCTCTCTTACGTCTATTCATTTTACAATATCGTCTTCGTTTTGTGTTGTTCTCGTTTAATTTAATAAAAAAAAAATTGTATACAAAACATACTACATTCCTGGGAAACTAGGTTCTAGTCTTCGTTTCAAAGTTATTACTGATGTAGCAGCACACACTGGTGATTGTAACAAATGTTGTCTTTAAAGGCGTTTGGATGTTCTTTTGAATGATTGTGTGTTTTCCAAGGGAAACGTAAACATAAAGGATTATCAAAACGAAATAATAATAATAAACTTACAAGGTCTTCAAGTAACGAAGACAAAAACTCTCGCTTGGCTTATAATTCTCAAAATTAAATTACAGAAACTATTATACAGTCTTACTAAGTTCGAGTCGTCCGAGCGTTTCACCTTCCTCTGCTTGGGACTCTGGCTGAACTTGACTTTAGCGGCATTGAGTTTTGGCGAGGTTTTTGCTTTCGGGGATTTTGGTGGCGATTTTTGAATTGCACGCATAGTTTCTGTGGGAAGCCAGTAGTAGTCAATGTTACCGACACTGATTGTTCCAGTTTCGATTGTTTTCTTTGTGGTTTGAAAACGCTTCCTCTTTCCCGATGAGCCAAGGAGCATTTGTTGATCGAGCACCAAGAGCAACACAACGATACCAGCAAGCAGAACGTACAAGAAGAAAGTTTCTCCATCCAGACCCTCATCCACATCCGAAATGAGGACAGTTTCGTTGAAGACGGTTTCGGTGAAATGAGCACTATTCGAATCACGGTAGTTAAGTCCAATGTTTAAGCCGAAAGGACGTCCAGCAAAAGTATCAGAAGGCAAGAAAGAGTATGAGACAGCGCTCTCCTAACCTGGTTTGACTTCTCTGTTGAAGACCATGGCTGAGAAATTCTGAATGTAGTAGTTGAAATCCATGGGATAACGGAAAGATGCCTCTACAGTCTTAATGACGAAATCATCTTGTCCCAAATTTGTGAATCCAATTAGGAATTCAATTGGCTTTCCTCCGGGTAAATCTAGTTGGATGTCAGGTGTGTGCAAAGGCTTCGTGAACAGAAGATACGTGTCTGCGTTTGGTGACTTTGCCGTTTCCCCTTCATCGTCGACTACGACATCGTCTTCTCCTCAACATCGTCTTCAGCAAATGCAAAAAATCTGTTGGGACTGTTGAAGGTGCAGATGATTAGCGGACTGACCAGGAGCAGGAGTAATAAATAGTTCTTCATATTTTTTTATTTATAATTTAGAAATTGTTTAAGAGGAAATTCTTTTAGCAACGACCACTCGCAACGGAATGACAGGAAAGCCCAAAATTGAAGAAGAACGGTGTCGATGTGTCCACTGTAATGTGGTGGTGTAAGAAAACGGCAGCAGCGGCATCCACGTCCTTATCGAGGAAACATAACAACCAATCAAAATTCCTAAAGAAGTTGTTAAGTTCGCTCCAATTGACTTTCTCGTATCTCGGTTCTTTTAGGAATATTTTTTCTAACTTTGTGGTCGATGTATGAGAAATTAGCTGCTATCTCACAGTGGTTCAACGAGCATAGAGGGGATAGCACATCGACCCTGTGCAGGGTGAGAAGTTAAAAAAAATTTCAGGGTGTTGACCGTATGACTATGAACGTCTTGTGTTCGCGTGAGCTCATATCAAGCTAGGTCAAGTTATTTTCCGCAGTGAAGATCACAACACACCGTGCTTCGGGTGTTGTCTGTCCAGATCGCCCGTAATCACGATTTCAGTATGAGGATACAGGGATACAATTCTTAGTAGCATGTACCATCAATAATAGACTGCGTGTTGTACCAAATACCACTTCTTTTAAGCGGAAGATGGCTTCGAGAGTGCAGTCCATGGTATGAATATCAAGGGGAGGGAGCGATTCATCAGTACGTTTTGAGCAGAGCGAGGAATACAAGTGAAAGCCTCAATGCAGTTAAGACAGAGTATTCTTTGCAACTAGGTAAAAGCAGCGTTGGAATATTTTTGTAAAAGTTTATTCCACCCGGCACCCGATGCATAGGCTATATATCGTTTTATCATAGATCCAAAGGACAGACCCAACGATTGCTTCTTTGCACTACTTGAAGTCCGAGGGCGCCTTAGGAGCTTTCGACGAAAATGTTTAGTCCAAAGAAATTTTATATCCAGGATAACACACTACTACTTAGCATCTTTGGATACGGTGATGCTTTTAAGCTCTAGATGAGTCAGACCAGACAGCTACCTTTTTGTCGTAAAGACATTCATCTGCTGCTTGAAGTGTTTCTACCAGAAAAATATCCAGCACTCTCTTGCAGTGTCATCTATAACATCCAAGGTTTTTTTGTATATGGATAAGTGAAACACATGGCTTTTTACTGACTTCGAAAGGCACATCGTGACGGTAAATGACTTTGACATCTGGCTTGGCGTGCTTTACCAATATACGAACAACTTTGCCTTCACCTACTAAAAGGCTCAAAATTGTTCCTTTAAAATTAAATTGCACTCTGAATTCCCTCTTACTGTTAGGAGAAAATGGGCTACCAGATTATTTAATTAAAATATTTTTTTTAAAGTCCATTAGTTTAATCAGAGAGAGTTCTAAAAGGGAGCCGTTTCCAGTTTTCGCAGCCCTAAAGATTAATTGGATTACTTTTTTTTTAAAAATCACAGCAATGTCCTACGCCAACTGAAATGATTGGGGTTTCCTAAATCACATCAACAAGTAAAACCAATCAACCCCTGATCTATTTTCGTTCACCAATTTAGTCGAACAAGAACGTTAAATTTCACGCAGAATTAAATGCCCTTTTTGTGCCTCTACTACACCCACACAATTTGTTCAAAGGATAACCGCAATGTATTGTAAAATGTTTCCCCTGGATTGCTACTGAATGGCCGTCGTCGTCGTGCTATCGACGGGAGTGAAATTGAAAAAATATACTTAATTCACTTGTAACGGTGTTTTTTCTTCGAATTCCTTTTTTCATCAGTCTGCTTTGTGGCTTGACAATGCATATGACAAAATTGGCTACTCCTAAAGTGAAGAATTTAACACATTTTATTTACCTAGGAGTTAGGGAATATGTCCCGACGGTCAATGGTCGGAGCGGACCTTCTGATCTATGGTACTAGTTTCTATGATTGTTTTTAAAGTGATTGGGGTTGTTTCGTGATGACTACAGGGGTGCAACTGTCCTCTGTTAAAGTTGATCACGGCTTATGCGGTGTTAGATGGTAAATCACTGCTTGCGCAGAAATTGAACGCATTGTACTCGTAAAACTCCTTGGTCTTCCGGCTCTTTTGTCCTTAAGAAGCTAAAACAAACGTGCGGCATCGTCGAGCACAGGGAAATTTTGGATTTGCCGTTCATCCAGGAGCAGTGTTCATAAGTGTTGAAAAAAACAATTTTTTGTATTTGTTAATACTGTTTCGGTAACATACTTTACCGCGAATCTCCCTAAAGGCTGCATTACAGCATAGAAAAACCTTTCAGCTTAGGCAGATCCGCATTCCGAACCGAATGCACGTCTATTCAGAAATTCAGGATTCCTAGAAAGTAAGGCAAAATCTACAGAGGCATGTTCATGTGTTGATAAGCGCTCCTGTAAAATGTTTTGAACTAACGTTCCCTGTCACGCAGACGGTTGGAAGCTGGTGAATAGCTCAGAGCTGATATTGACACTATGGACTGTAGCTTGACAAACTTTAAATATTTATTCTTCAAAAGTATTTTGAAAAATGCTATCATTGTTCGCATATTTGAAGAGAAATAACAGCGGTTGCCCCATACTCTTCCGATGGAAGATTACTGAAACTGTGTCTCGTGTGTATTCAACTTAACCATCTTAATACTTATCATTTAATTATGGCCACTAGAACATGGCCATTTGTCCATATAACATAAGATCGTACTGATATAAGAGCTAAAGCCAAATGACCATAGTGCACGTCAAACTTTCACTAATGGGGTGCTATTGAAGATGGACGAAAATCCATCACAATGACTTTCGTAAAAAGCAGCATTGCCCCATTTCATCAAGCGAACAGCCAACAGCTTCAAGAGTATAAAAAAAATCGACTGATTTGTAGGGTTTTCGAGCGAGAGGTGTCATTGGGTCGTTCTTCTTCCGAGATGATCTCGGCGAGTCGGCTACAGTTATTGGAGGCCATCGTTGCTTCAGGTTAACCAAATTTTTTTGGAATAGATTGAAACTAGAAAGCTTGGAGGATATATGGTTACACAGGATAGCACCACTCGTTACAGTGCCGTGCCACAATCGACTTATTGCAGTTGAAGTTCGCTAGGAATTCCTTAGTCAGTTGGCCACCCACTCTTGTGATCTAACACTTTTGCTGGAATATTTGCCGAATTATGCGAAAAAGTCATGCAAAATTGGATCCAACGCATCAGTTTTAAAGTGCCGCTTCAAATGTCGCAAGAAGTGTCCATAGTTGAGCTAATGTAGATGGCAAGCTCTACTAATCGTTTTGCAATACTTTAAGCAACCCCACAAATAAATTTAGAGCACTCGTCCAAGCCTGTTAACTGCTAGAATTTGTTAGAATAAGAAAAATTTGCACGTAAAGCTCACTATATCTCTTTAATATGGATGCCTTCTCTATGTAAAAAGCGAGGGAATTGATGTTGTTGACAATTCCCACATGTTGGCAGGGTCACACGGTAAGAGGCAATCAGAGGAAAGCGATTTTTGGAACCGTCAGGATCTGGAAAGCTTGGTCATCTATGGTCTGCACATGGAGTTGCTTTTATACTCATCGCGGTAGAGCTTTAAAACACACAATCATCTGCCTGAAGAGCTTTTATAATATACGGCATTGCCAGAAAAAATATACTTTTTTTTTAAACAACAGCAATTCAAAATGTTTTATAATAAAAAGAAAATTCAAATAAAAATGCTGATTATAGTTGTTACAAAGGTTATGGTCAAATTTACTTACTCACTTAAGATAGCACTACAGTCCAAGTTAGACCTGGGCCTCAGCGATCTTTAACTGGCTGCCTTCAGTTTCAAAGGCTAAGTTGGTTAAGGTCCACTTCCACTTGCGTGCGCAACCTGAGTCACGGTCTTCTTCCACTGCGGTGTCACTCGGGGGCAGATTCAAACATTTTTACGATCGGAGCATTGATGGCCATCCGCCCCACATGACCCACCCAAATCAGTCGTTGGACCCTCTCTCTTCTTACTAACTCCATGTCGCTGTCCAGCCCGTATAATTCGTCGTTGTATCTCCTCCTCCACTCACCGTCTATGCAGACGGCACCAAAAATCACCCGAAGAATTTTTCTCACAAAGCAACCAAGAGCCGCCTTATAGCCGCATTATAGAACGAAACTGGGATCTTTAAGGTCGCTTTTGTTGTTTGCCGGGGGCTTTGCTAGTCAATTGCCTTTTTAGCCCAATGAAGCAGCGATTGGCAAGAGTTATTCTTCGTATGATCTTAGAGTTGATGTCGTTGCCTGAATTGATAGTGGATCCTAGGCAGACAAAGTGCTTAACTACCTCAAAGTTATATCTGTCGTGGGTGACATTCTGTCCGAGGCGTTGCTGTTGGGTGTAATTTCTTGTTGACAGCATATACTTGGTTTTGCCCTCAATTGACCGTTAAACCCATCTTCACCGCTTCCGCCTCAATACTCGGGAAAGCTGCTTTCTTTCGATTATGTCAATATTATCGTCATATGCGAGCAATTGGAGGGACTTTTGAAAGAATGTTATTATATTTGGTTAATTGTAGAGTTACAGGGCCTTAAACCGCACTGATAGGGTTCAATTAGGTCGTTGACAATTGGTTTCAGGCGCTTGCACAATACGGCAGACAAGATCTTAGATGCGATGTTTAGGAGACCAATACTCGTACCTCTATAGTCGGCGTAGTGTAGTGTTCATCTCTACAAGTTTCCGTTCGGAGCTTATTACACTGACACGTTCTTTTTACCTTTTGGTAATACTTCCGAACGGTTTTCCTGGAGAAGCACCTCTCTATTTCCTTCTAATGATCTTTCTTTTTTCTCTGGAGAAGTCGATGTTCTTTCCTCCTCTTTTGCTCATAGAGTTCACGAGCCGCTCTCGTCCTTTTGCTCAGTACCGTTTTGTAACCATGTTGTTTTGCTGTATGTGCTTGCTGGCACTCTTCATCAGACCAGGGGTTTCGTAGTGGTGGGCGGGTGAAACCCAGCACGTCAGTTACGTTATTTCTGATGGTTTCTCGGCATCTAAGCCGATGGTCTTCAGCACTTGATGCTGTCTGCAAAGGACTTCTCGACAGGTTGAGGGATATGCGATCGGCAAAGTTCTGGCGGCTTACTGCGATTGCAACCGTTTAACATTAAATCTCCTTTCAGAATTTCCCCGTTCTTGTGGCGTCTGAGATATCCATAGACATACCTCTACTGCAACTAGGTAGTGGTCCGATTCTATGTTGGCCGCTCGGAATGTTCGGACATCTAAAATACTGGAGGAGTGCCTTACGTCGACCGCAACATGATCAATCTGGTTCAACGATTGCTGATCTCGTGAGGAAACCGTGTGCTTGCTATAGTATCGTACGTGGTATCATGTACGCTAGACATTGAAGTCGCTTTCAGACAATTGCAGAGCCTTTCTGGTTCGTTTTGCAACATTTCCTTTCCACCTCAGTATGCTGTCCAGGATGAGACCAGTCACTCCTCGAGGTGCTGAGATGGGTGCCATTTAACCTAGATGATACAGAGTATTATGATTTTTCCTGGTGAACCTTCATTTTAGGCGGATTAACGATAAGGCCACAGCCACTTAGCTACTTGTGCAAGGGGAGAGTGTGGCTAAGGCGTACTGGAGAATATTAGAAAGTGTTTGTGGGTTTTTTACGGACACATACGCAGTAAAATTTGTTTAAGCTACCATACCGCACTACTTTCTAAACTTGATTCCATAGTAGAAGCGTGGGTATACGCGCTTTCTTTTCCGTATTCGAACTTAAAACCGACTTCATACATTTCGCAATTTACGTCATACTTTGTCTAGGCTTGAAAGGCTTGTCTGTTATCGTTCTTTTACCATCATCACGATGTTCCTTCATTTACATTTATCCTTCGAAAACACTGCCCAGAATGTTTGAATTTCAAACGTCTCAATCTCTTGAATCAATGAAAGAAAATCTGTTCCCAAAAATGAACCCAACTTGCGTATTTTTGACGTCACTTCGTAAATGATGAATGGATCTACTTTTGATACGATATTTGGTAACAGACCTAAGGCACATGAAACAGAAATGAGCTGTTAATTATTTTTCATAGCCATTGAACTGAAGAAATATACTTTTCTTGTCTTTATTGAATGGTACAAATGCTAGCTCATTTCGTTATTAAAAATTCATGACAAAATCACACGACAAAAAAGAATATACCATCTCCAGTTGATTTAACTAATCGCAATTCATTAATTAGCAGCTCCAAAACGATTCATTGCCGGATGAGATTCGAGGGCACCATCTTGTTACTATCACAATTTTCCCATTAAATCAAAAGTATTACCTCAACTTGGGATTGACATGCCCACGATTTCAATTTCACGTCATTTCTGGTGAAATTTTAAATAATTTCCTCAGCCACCCATGCTAAATCCTACATCCGTTGCGCAGTAATGACATTTTCGACTTTCCTTTTTTTCAGATGGGCCAGTGCGTCATCTTTTTCCATTTACATAGTTCACCTTGCAAAAAAAAAAAACAAATAAAAAATAAATTCACTGAGCGGCTTTAAGGGAAAGCAAATTCGAAAAAATGGATTCCAACCACCTCTCTGATTGAGGCTGACATCATGAGACATGTGAGACATGGTGCACCCCATGCAGAGATGAATTCTTTGCGATATCTGTACCCGACGTATGCTGGCAGAGACACTGAGGCGTACGGGGAATATTAATCCAGATCCATGATGAAAGTTGAACTATTAAATCGCAGGATCAACGAACTCAACCGGAAGTTAGCTTGAAGTAAACCTAGAAGGGAGTTAAAAGTTAAGTACCGGTGTAACCATTCGGATGCGACTACATATCTGGAGAAATTGACCTTTTTAATTATTCAATGCATCAGGGCCTAATGGAAAAGTTCCATGTCCTTGAAATATTTAGTATATTTGGATAGTATCCGGATTCGAATTTGCTTAGCAGCGTACGGACGAACTATATTCGGTCTAATGCAAAAGATACTCGTATACTCGTCCATACATGAGAAGCAATTTATTATATGTACGAGTATACAGGGGGTTAAAAAATTCGTGAAACAGACACCAAACATGTCCCGGCGCTGTGTAGAAAAATTTTAAGGGTGGCAAAAACCTCTTGAGCGCGCGCGCTTGTTATACAAAAAAATAAAAATAAACGGCTTACATTCCACTTATTATTGCTCACCACTAAAAATGAATATTTAAGGTAACCTGAAACCTTGTCCTGGGGAAAGATTGTTCTACTAGCTCGTGCAAGATATGTTGTGATTGGATTAAAATTTGAATAGAGGATTTCAAAGCACATTCTGACTTTTTGGCACATTCTGGCGGTTGGGTACATTTATTACAAAAAAAAAACTTTCTAAATTGGTGGGCGGCCGTGACTCAAGTGGTAGTGGACTGGCTTTCAAATCGGAAGGTTCGGTGTTCGAATCCCCACCGCGCCCGAACGACACTCATTTTTTCAGTTAACAAAAATCAAAATCAAAAGATCAAGACTAGAAATAAAAAACAAGCCAACTTCCATTAGGAATCTAGTCTCCGCATTAAATGCTGGATGTCAACCATGGAGCGAATTAACACTGAACCCAAACATCTTTTTATTCCTCTATCCCATTTTCCAAAAAACGTAGCACATGCTGAGGCATTATAAGTGCATTCATACCCACTTGAGTGTTAAGTTCTTTTAAAAAAAAAACGCTCTCTGGGCGGATGAAATCGCATCATCACCTCTCCGCAGTATCCTAAGAATGTTCGTGATTCCATCGGCAACAGTGTTTGAGTCATTTATTTGGACGCTCCAATTCAACCGCTTCACGGTTTCACTCACACATGTGGGTCGAAGTATTGTTGCCTTTTCCTCATTTTTTCTTGATCCAGTTTTTGCCAGCCAGAATACAGTGGCAGTAGTTTGAGTTACTTCACTTTATAGTTGCTCTTTGATATCATCACATTATTGGCTTTATTGATTCTAGCAGTAGCTGAACGTTTCCAAAAGCTTAAGGCATCTAATCTTTGCTTAAATTTCCTTAAACCAGGCCATGCAACTAAGACCTGTGGATCCACAAACTGCCGTCAATGCAATGGAAGACATCATATCAGCTGGACCGACATCAACAGCTTCAAATACCATAATGAGTCAAGCCCCTCGAAACTATACCTGACTAGATGGCTCTATCAAGATGTTTGCAGTTATCAGTAATCGCTTAGTTCTTTTGGCAACGGCATATGGACGAATAACCGATGGCTTTGGCGAGTTACATCAGTGTCGAAGACTTTGCGACCCAGGCTCCCAGAAGTAAATGTGTATTGCAAGTGGAGAGTGTGGAGAGCCCTATTTCGACATACACTCCGGGCGAGCGATTATTCAACTGTCCTCAAATTCTGATTCAATGTTTGGCATTAAGATTGACGTGCACATCATCGAAACAGTCACTTCTCATGTACCTGTGACTAAAGTCGCAGATGATTGTTGGCACCATCTACGAGATTTGAAATTGACAGACCCTACATTCGGCACAATTGGACGAATCGATGTATAGGCCAAATCGTCACAGAAGGCATTGTGCCTGGCGATGACGAGGAGCCATTTGCCCAATCGACGAAACTTGGCTGGATAGTATGCACCAACCGTAAGATCACTGGCTGTTTGCTTAAGTACGGAGGTGCAACAAGTTGATGATTTGCTAAAAAGTCTATTTGAATCAGAAGACATGGAACAAAAATCTACTACTACGTTAGAGGCTGACCTATGTAAGAAAATATTCTTGGATACCCATACCTGACATAGGGATGGCCGCTACAGCGTACAGATTCCATTCAAGCCTGACGCATCACCGCTTGGTACTTCACATAATTTAGCATTACGACAGTTTCATCAGCTGGAACGCAAATTGACTTTACATCCTGACCTTCGGGAAAAATATGTGGCGTTTATCAGGGAATACATTGATCTTGGCCACATGTACTCTATTCTGGATCAACTAGGCGATCCATCGGAATCATATTACATCCGCTCATCATGCCGTGGTTCCCAAATTTCGTATGGTATGTAATCCCTTCGCGCAGACGTCAACAGGCATTTCACACAACGCGCTACGATTGATTGGCCACCTTTTACCAGATTTGCTGATAAATATAATTTTCCAATTCCGTCGCTTTAAGGTTGGTTTTTCCGCAGATGTGGAAAAATGTTTCGCCAAGTACTTATCGACAAACGACACAAGCGAAAATCACCTATTGCGCACATATCAACTGGCTACCGTCACCTATAGCACTGCAAGCGGACCATTTTTGGCCATTCGAGCAATGCAACAGTGTGCTCTGGACAATTGCATAAACCTACCAACCGAAAATCGGGCAGCCAAGGTCCGAACAAGTATATTGCGGAATTTCTACTTCATCAGCTCGACAGGGGGTTGAGTTAGCAAGAAATATCGACTTTGTGCTCAAACATGGATACTTTCATCTACGTAAGTGGCGACCTAATGATAAGGAGACTTTAGCACAGCTCACAAATACACCGATTACGGATGAGGTTAGATTGCATGAGGCAGAAACGACTGTTCTTGGATTACACTGGGATCCTACTACAGACGAACTTTTCTACAAGATCAAATTGGCTACTGATCCACCATCTACAACAAAACGTCAAGTCCTCAGCGACACTGCAAAACTGTATGATCCTACTGGCATGTTGGCTCCCGTCATTATTGTGGCCAAGGTATTCATTCAGCAGCTTTGGCAAGCAGGCTTGACATGGGATGATCCACTACCGAGACCACTACTTGATAAGTGGCATTCATTCGGTAAGGACTTGCATCGCTTGCGCTGCACATCTCCTCATCACTACAATGACAACAATTAGGCAGGCACTGGAACTCAACGACGTCCCATACAGTATGTGGAGTGATTCCAGTACAGTGCTCAGTTGGCTTCGCAAATCTCCACCCTAGCTCAAACCATACGTTGCAAATCGCGTTAGATATACCATATTCAACAACACTCCGATATTTTTAATTGGCATCACATTCGCACGCGATCCTACCCAGCGGATTGCGCAAGTAGAGGCATAATCATTGATGCTCTTATCGCATATCCGCTTTGGTGGCAGGATCCTGAGCTTAGTTGGACACATAGTTCAAGTGGGTCATGGCGAACTTGGCACGTAACACCGAAGGGCTTCTCATCGAGACACAATATAGGCGTGGAACAGAGCTTGTCACTATTCCTTTGCTGGATCACATCACATATACAGATCACAATCTATTATTCCGCATATTCTTGCGGAACAACATCGATAGTTCGAACCCGAGATCATTCACCTACGCAAGGGCAATAACATAGCTAAATCAAGCAGACATTGGCTCCATATCTCGACGCTGAAAGCTAAAAAAAACCTTCGTACAGTGAAGAAGACATGCGTCGCAATTTTTATTTGTATGGCTCCAAAGGCTGTGCACATTGAGCTAGCTGAAGACCTATCAGCTGAATCATTCATAAATGTGTACACTCGCTTCGTAAGTCGTCGCACATGCTATCACTTATATAGCGACAATGGCACCGCATTTGCTGCCGCTAATTGACTTCTACAGCAAGATCTCAAGGAATGGCATAGTGTTTACTCCCTGCAACACTTGGCTAACAACGGAACAAAGTGGCATTTTATCCTTCCTGGTGCACCCCATTCAGGCGGCCTCTGGGAGCGGCAGTTAAGTCTGCCAAGAAACATTTACTACGAGTCGTTGGGACTCAATCAATTTATTACGACCAATTTCACACGTTACTCGTGCACATCGAGGCCTGCTTGGACTCTCGTGCATTAGTGTCGTGTAAGGCCGCTATTACTATAGATTTAGATTAGATTAGATTTATTGTTTGTTTTCTTGTTTATAATACAAATTTATGTTGCAAAAATCATTAAGCATGGCTTTGCCGTCTGCCTGATTGACATGAAATTAAACATTTAATAACAAGTTTGCCTTAATGTATATTCAATTCTTGAATTTAAAATGAATTAAAGATATGTAAAAAAGCAAAAAATTAAAAATAGTATACTATGTAATTTGACTTTGATTTTTTTTTTTTACAAAATTAAAAGTTCTCCGTAATAATTTTACTACGGTAATTGGTTGCTGCTTTATAGAAGTAAGAAAGTTGTTTTACATCGCTTTCGCAGTTTAAATAGGCTAGAACTTCTTCCTCAGACATTGTGTCGTTTCCTAGAAAACATCTTCCTATTTCTTTAAGGATGGGGCATCTTCCGATGAAATGTATAACATCTTCTCTATCAGATAAGTTGCAAAGACTACAATAAATTGGTAGATCTGGACGATGTGGGATATAATTAAAGCGTATTAGTTCGCCTCTCTTAAAAACAGCCGAAATTAGTTCTTTGCTGTTGTCCTTGTGGAAATAATTTTTTTCAGACAGATTGTGTTGTCTGTATTGTAGCTCGGTGAACGGACGATGAAGCCATATTTACGCAATCTGCTCTGTATTGTTCACCTACTTTGGCAATAAGGTTGCCAAGCACATCCTTGCGGTATCTTTCGTTTCCATAAGTTAAATTGCATTCGAATCTGCAGTACGTTGCTAGCTCTTCAAGTTTTTTATACCAGAGCGTATTCCTTTCGATTACCTTCTTTGCAATTATTTTTGGAAATCTATCGTCCGACAGTTCTAAAACTTTTATTACATAATCTACATGCAATTTTAATGATTTAATGAAAAGCGGTGACAGTCCTGTTTCGATATTGATCATATAGTTTAATGTTGTACTTGGTAAGCTAAAGCATCGTTTTATGTAATATCTAAGGAGTTTCTCTACTGTTTCATATTGGCAGTATCCCCAAGATTGCGCTGCGTACATCATAACAGATTCCGATACAGCTTGAAAAACCTTGTACTTTATGTTGTGGTCAATTAGTTGATTTGAAAAACATTTTGTCCATGTAGCCGATATGGCACTTTTTTATTAGCCTTTCCATTAGATGATGTTCCATACTGAGATTACTAGCTATTGTCACCCCGAGATATCTATAGGTTTTCACGATTTCAATGGGCTGTCCGTTGAGATACCATTTTTCCTTTCTGAATGAAATGAAATATTTCATTTTTAATTAATGGCTTTGCGTAGCGAAACGGCAGTGTGCTACTTTGTGGGTTCAACAGCGTTTGAAAGTGGTTCATCCCTGACCTTGCGTCTAGTTGAGTGCCAATTTGGGGTGCTCTACAGTTGAATTTTTGGTTTGGTAGTACATTCTTTTAAAGAACTGATATCCAAACTTTCGAAAAACTTTTAGCCACCCAAAAGACATTCTTCTTGCTGCTTCACGCATGACGCTATTGATGATCGAATGGCTCTCACCCCAGCAGACTTACTTATCGGCCGATCTATTATTGCTGTACCTGACAAACCAGTATTGGAAGTACCTCCACGAAGAATTCGGTATTGGCGGCAGCTAAGGCAGATGCAACAGCATTTTTGGAGGCGATGGCAGGATGAGTACTTATCCACCTTACAACGACGTTCTAAATGGCATTCTAAGACATCATGATAGGCGATATCGTTAATATCAGGAACGAGAATCTATCAGCGACACAGCTTCATCCAGGTAAGGATGGTCTCATCAGAGTCGTCACAATCACACATTCGCAAGGGGAATTCACTCGATCATTTCAAAAGCTATGCAGGATTCTGGATAGTCCTGAACATACCCGCCCAGCCGGGCAGGATGTCCGTGATTCCATCGGCAACACTCTTTGAGTCATTTATTTGGACGCTTCAGTTCAACCGCTTCACGGTTACCAGAATACAGTGGCAGTAGTTTAGAGTTACTTCACTTCATAGTTGCTCTTTGACATCATCACATTATTTACACTATCTACAGTCCGAATGTACAAAAGAAATTTGGTACGTGCACCAAGCCTGGCTAACACCCGGAACGGCACTTGCTCTCCTGGATCAAATTTAGCACGGGGTACCAAATCTGTTAAAGCTCTATCCTCTGCCTTTCATATTACAGTGACAGCGCATATTTGGATGCGGATTGCAAACGGTTAAATTCTGCAATATGGGCATTATATGCTGTCACGCTCCAACAGATGAGAAGAACGGTGCAACTAAAGTTTATACTCGTACGTATGTACCATTAGGTAAAGAGACAAACACCAACTTTTTCATAAGACAAGCAAAGTATCTGCAACACTCGACGTCGATGGCGATGAAAATAGACTACTTCAGGAATGAGGTTTTGCAATTTTTATCAAAGGTAAACCGCGACTAACACAGTGAAAACTACTGCCGACCAGACTTTCTCCGCCAGGAACGGTTTTGTGGAATCCTCCTTAGACAGAGTTCGAACTAATGTAAAGCGGGGTTGCCCTCAAGGATCCATGCATGACCCATTTATAGGGATCTTCATGATGGATCTACTGCTGAGGATCAGAACATTGCAGATGTTAAGCATATGCGAACGATCTGCTTCTCCTTCTGGAAGATCTGTCTCGTGCCGTAATCGTATAGGAGAGATTGTGCTGCCAATTGTCGCAAGATGGGGCGAAAGCGTTGGTGTCAGAGTATATTAGGACAAAGCTGTGTCAATATTGCTTCGTGGCAAATTGAATGCAGTCGTTCGGCCTCCCTATATACCTTTGCATAATGCTAGCGGATGAAATTCCTATCTCTCCTTGAAGTAAGGCATATTCTAAGACGGACGTGTCGTTCGTACTGTGTACGGTGGCCTTTTTGTTGCTTGTACAACATTTGGAGCATCAGCTCGGTCTGAAAATGTAATATTAGAGCACGGTCGCCGGCATATCTTGGCTTGGCAGAAAGTAGCCTTACGTGGCTGCTTACTGGATTGCAGAACCGTATCGACGGATGCATTGCAGGTGCTTTTGGGTGTGCCTCCACTTGACGTCGTGCTATCGCCCACAAGATCCAGAAGGGACTCCCGTTGACCAATGCTGATTGGATTTCCTCGACGGAGGTGGACGATTTGTCCCGTAGGGAGACAAGCTACTGCTTTCCAAATGCGTCCGGTCTTGATTCCAATCTAGATGAGACATGAGCGATAAAGGGAGGGTTACTAACTTCTTCCTTCGAGACGTATTGATCATAAGCAAGCTACCAGAGCAGAGTTTCAGCCTCAGTCCGGGCTTTCTGCTGACCGGGCATGGCTCCTTGAATGCATTTCTGAATAAGAGAAGCCTTAGCGAGATTGTAGGTTGTGAATGCAGAGCTTCCCTTGAGGATTGGATGCATGTTCTTTGCGTGTGTCCAGCCTACTCGGACGTCAGGTATTTGCAAGCTATGGGCATCACTTACGATTGTGTTGCCTGCGATGTTAATGGAGTTCTCCTTGACACAGCGAAATTCGAAAGAATTCGTAGCTTTGCAAATGATGCCCAACTGGATGTGACTGAAAGGTCGTGAAGCTCGACCGGAAGCTATATTCTAGTACCACGGGAGGTCAGGGGCCCCTGAAACTCTGTTTCAGCCTTACCTAGGTGTTGGTCCCCTTGTGGGAGCATCGTGGTAGCTGTTGGTTTATACCCAAAATCGCGGGGAGAGTAGACTGAATGGAAATTAGACATCTCATGGTTTAGCATATGTTGTAGTAATACGACCTGTACTAAACCATTTGATAGCTATGGAACTTGTTGGTCTTCTCGATGTGGTGTTGCACTGCAACCGGGTGCCATAACCGAAAGAATGGCTGAGGTCTTATTGTAGATAAGCCTCGACCTCTCACCAAAGAGGAAGTTCGTGCCTCACACACGGCTTCGAATCTGGTACTGATGGTAGTATTTGTACTACCAGAAGGGCGCTGATCGACGCTGCCTTTACGGCAGGTACCTACGTAAAACACTAGTGACTAAGTGAAAAGAGCAATATTCGAACTACTCGTAAAATTGTCTGTCAAGAAGCTCCTTTTTCAGTCTCAGCATTAGATAGTTCAGGCATAACGCTAAGGTACAACATTCATTGGAGCTTTGATGACCTTACGCCCCAACTGTCTTATGACTCTGGTAATGCAATGACACCAGAACTCCTGGTGCAGAAAAAATACAAAATCGACTTTACCTGTGCCCAAGACTGGTTTTGGCAAGAATCTAAGCCAAGAAGGTAAGAATCGGTGGAGAGGGCGAAGCAACAGTCTTAGAGCCTTACTGGATCTTCTTACGACTTCCAAGCTAGTTCGAGAATGCAAAACTTCACTTAACGCAGTCGGATGGCTAAATTCGGCGGGTCTTGTCTGGGTCCCAGATAACAATGGGATCATTGGAAATGAACGATGAACTTGCTAGACAAGGCTCAGATGTTTCACGACCCTACCTACGTTGGGTTTGCCTCCGTCCTCGGATATCGCGTCCATTGACAGTTGGGTTCCATATGAGCACAATTGCAGATGGCATGACCCTCTAGGTTGCCTGCATACCAAACGAATGCTTCTCGACGTCTCTAAGAGAAAAGCTGCCTTCCTGCTCTTCCTAAATAGGAAAGTCTCCAGGCTGCTTAATGGCACACTACACTTTTGCTAAACACTTAAATGTGATTGGCATAAGTGATGCAATATCCTGCTACGCTTCCTGTGAAAGTGATGATGATACCGAGGAGTATTACCTCTGTGAATGTCCAGCTTAGGCTGCAGGTACTCGACGTTGGCGTAGTGAGTACGGGCACTTTATCACTGAATTGCTTAGTAGTCTTTCTCCGAAAGATTCAGAAATTCCATTAAAAGGAACTTACAAAGAGTAAAATGAACCAGCTTTTTGTCTGAGAGAAAAAAAAATGGATACATACCATATGTGCAGTTCATCTCCTAGCGACAAACTCCAATTCCTTTAAGTATTCAAACCCAAAATCACCATAGACATGATGTGAACGTGGTTCCAGCTGGCCAATGTGAGGTTAACAAACTTCAATTACTTCCTCTGAATTTACATTTTAGTCCTTAGTTCTTAGCAACTATGGCATTGATCGAATAAATTTTATTTAACTTATATAACCTAATACAGACAGCATCTCCTACAGAAACGCCATTAATGTCATTTTGTCTCTGAATTTCCAATTGGTCCTTGTATCCCTAACGTAAATATTTTCTATTGTCTTCTTCTCCAGCCCATGTGAAACAGTAAGTCTTCCATAATGCCACTCTGTGGCATTGGATACTTAAAAATTGTTCCCACTTCGTACAATTCTCTTTGGATGTTGGATTTCGTTTTCTGATTTCCTTGAAAAGTTTTGAAAAGCTTCTGCCCTAAAGGCACTACCATTGTTAGTACCAATTGTATTACGAAACTCAAACCTAATAAGAAAAAAAAATCTGTCGATTCAGGCTAGGAACACTTTACTCCGAAAAGAAATTTAAATATCAACATTTCCAGGGACGACAAATTGGTTGCCCCGGAGTAAGTTAACCTTCCGGGCTTTTTAAATTGAGCAAATGTCTTACGGCTTAACAACTGCTATATCTTGGCTTATGCCCGTCAATAAAACATAGCCTCTGACAAGTGACTTTGTCTTCACAACACCGATATGAGAAGAATGTAATAACTGGAGTATGTCCTTTCTTAAAAGTGTTGGTATCACTTCCCTATAGCCCCATATTAAGCAGTAACCCTCTTCAACAAGTCCTTCCCATGGTTCCACACATGTTACGGAAATTTTCTTCCTTTCCATGAGATAATAGATTTGATATGTTTATTCCTGATTTCGAAGATATCCTAAAACCTTTTTAGCATCCGCCTATTCTGGGTAGCAGGAATAGTGCTGCAGGGAATACGGGCGATCTAGTAACATCCATAGTATGTAATTCGACCATGTTTTGGATTGACTCACTATCCTGTTTGCTGCCATAGTAATGGAATGCTGTGTTGCTTTTTTTCTTTTGGAACCTCTCGAGAAGTGAATAGTGAATTTATCTCATCGAGGAGAAAGTGTTTTCGAGTTTTGTTTTGTTTGAGGCTCCACGTGGTGGCATTGAAGTCGAAAGTAGTTACTTATCTGTTGAGGCGTAATACAACTTTTTTAAGCAGCAAGTATTCATGAGCCCATGCTGCTTCTACGAAGCCTACATATTTCTATTATTGCAGTTTGCCAGCCCAAAAAAATGTAGTCAATTATGTGCAACAAAATAGTGCTGGCATTACGAAGTAACAGAATCATCAAGGGTTTAAATTACTTATAATAACTCAACTACAGCTTCGCAAAAAAAGATATATTTGAAAAGATAATAATTTTATAAAAACCTCGTTCCCAGCCAAGAAATATTTTAGAAACATTTTAGTCCATAGTCCTCGGATACCTACTTCCTAAGGGGATAATATTCAAACTTTCAATTTCGATGAGATCCAAAAATAAGCTCATGTTCATATTTCCAACCAAATCTCCGATTTCTAGGAAACTTAATACAGCAAAAACCTGTAGATACCTAAGTACCCACAAAAAGGATAATAATATTTTACTCCTAAGCTATGTTTGCGGAAGTAAGATAACATAGAAAATATTCCTACAAATAATTGTGGTTATGTCCTTGTGGATTTCGGATTTCTAAACAACCTCCGGGTTAATAAATATTATTTTCATCCAAAAGAATGCAATTGTTAACCTTTGATATCGATATTTATCACCAATTGTGTTACTATGAATTTTTCACAATCAAACAAATTTACAAATGGGATCGAACCCACAGGGCACAAGGAGCTACATCAGAAGGCACACATAAGAGACATTCTTTTACAAATCGGATGGATTTGGACAAAAATCGAGATTCTGTGTTTTGATTTGTCTGAAACTTTTTTTACACATAAAATAAGCGGACACGTGTATCAGGAATTTATTTCTTTTTCCCAAGTTTTTGGAAAATACCGAACCCTTTTATTCCGAAGAATTTCCAATTAGACCTATTCTTAAGTGGTCATATCTCGGCTCGTATAAGTCGTAGCGAGGTTTTGAATCAATTGATCTGTTTAAGGAATTTTTTTGCAATTATATTTTGTTTATTATTTAGTATTGTTCCGAACAAACGAACAATAGAGTTATGAAAATAGAATTTTTCCAAACCACGCCATAAAAATTGGAGGGGTACGGCTATCTGCTACCTAATCATCAAAATCCCGGCCTGACCGCAGTAACTCAATAATAATATGGTTGCCTTGTAATAAAAGTGACCGTTTAAATTTGAAGCCCTCACTTCAATAAGACTAATTACTTATTGACTTTAGGTGATGTGACGCAACAGTCCGGATGGACCTACCCCTCAACCAACAGGCGTCTCCAGCAAACTCGATTCTTACCTACTTATTCCTCGAGTTTCGCACGCTAAGTTGGTTGTGACCCTCTTCCACTTGCGTCCGCCACATGAGTTGCGCCCTTCTTCTACTCCGCTGTCCCTCAGAGACAATTCCGAAGATTTTCCGGATCTGTCCGTTGACCGCTAAACCCATATTCGCCACTTCCACCCTAATACTCGCGAAAGCGCCACTGACAACACGCTGCTTTCTCCCAAATATGTCAATATTATAGCTTGTCTCTAAAAATATTGTCATACGCGGCCTTAAAATCGATGAATAGGTGATGTATGGTATATCGATTTGGAGCTCATGGGTTTTCTCAATATCTGCCGTAGTGTGAATATTTGGGCCCTGGTGGACTTTCCTGGCCTGAAGCCACACGGATTCGGCAAATCAGGTTGTTGACGAACGACTTCAGGCGTCAATACAATACGGTAGATAGTATCTTTTAGGCGAAGTTAAAAAAACTGATACCTCTATAGCTGGCGCAGTGTAAAGGGTTTTCTTTCCTGATGATCGGACATAAAGGATGTTTTTTTTAGAGGTATACAAATTCAATATGAAATAAAATACTTAAAGCTAATGTTAAGGTCTATGATATTAGCTTTATTTGATAGAGAATTGTATGCCATTGTCGGCTAGCTCGACTAAAGCGGAATCGTGAAGTCCAATTTTCGACAACTTTATCGAGCAACTGGGGCCATATATCAACAATAACACGGCCAATGTGGACTTCCAAATTGTCCAATGTCACTGGTTTATAGGAATACACTAGTGACTTCATATACCCTCAAAGAAGTAATCAAAAGGTATGAGATCGTGGAGGCCAATTCACAGGTCCATTACGCGAAATTATGCGCTCAGCAATCGTTTGCCGCAATAAATTAATGGTGTCGCGTGCCGTGTGGCATGTTGCGCCATCTTGTTGAAACCAAAGTGCTGTTACGTCAATAAGATTCAACTGAGGAACAAAGAAGTCAGAAATCATGTTTCTGTAGTACTCTGTCAATGGGGCAACATTCAGGCCGTCATCGTCCTTAAAGAAATATGGGCCGATGAGTCCACCAGCCCATAAAGCACACCAACCACAGAGTTTTAATGGTTTTAAGGGCGTCTCGACAAAGGCTTCTGGGTTTTCTCCTCTCCAAATTTGGCAATGTTGCTTGTTTACATATCCATTTAACCATATCATCGGAAAACAAAATTTTGCGTTGAAAATGAGGATCAATCTGAATCATGTTTTTGGCCCATTCACCGAATCTACGACGCGTATAATGGTCACGCGGTTTCAACTCTAGCACAAGCTGGATCTTGTAAGCTTTTAAGCCAAGATCTTTCCGTAAAATCTTCCACAAAGTCGATGAGCGTAGCTCCAATTGCTGTGCACGATGGCGAATCGACTCATCCGGATTCTCCTGAACACTGCGCTCCACAACGGCAATAACTTCTTCTGTTCGCACTGTTTGTCGTCTTTAGGGATGCGTACTATCAACTAGAGTATACGTGGAATGACCACATATTCGATGTCGCCAAAAATTCTATGGAATGTCTAGGTTTAAGAAATACCTTATCCTCTCTGATCTGGCATATATAAGGCATATATCCACCCGAAATTGGAGTACAAACGGTATCATGGCAGAAACAGAGAATGCACTTCAATACTTCAAAAAGTAAGTTTCATTTACATGTTGTGAAATTTTGTTTTTTAGGGTTCATATATGTAAATATGTTTTGTTTAGTAATGAATTGAAAAAAATTATTAAAATTATGAAAACTCGGATTTCAAACGTCTTAGGAGGTTTTTTTTACAGTTCTTACCGGCATGACTGGTCACGCTGGGCTATATTCTACATTCTGATAATTTTTTGACCGCTAAATACACCAGAAGATTTTTTAAATGAATTATGTAATAAGGAACAAAAATAATTCTGTTGCGGCCGTATACATAGTCCCACCTGAGGTTGAAAGCGGAGCACTCAGTAGTGAAGATGACACTGAAGAGGACGATGTTGGTTTTCCAGTAAACATTTACGTGGGCCAACTAAAGTCATCTTGCGAAGTGGTGATGAGCAATGGCAGGCGTGTTAACACCCTTGATGGTCCTGACGATTCCTAGCGATTGCGAGGAAGATTTGGAGCTCCCTAATACCATCATGGAGCAGTCCAATGAAAACTTCGTTTTGAATTTGTCGGCAGAGCCATCGACATCCGCAGCTGCTGCAAACTTCAATCGCTTGCAAAAACTTAAGGCTACCTTATCCGAAGTCAACCTTCCAACAGCGAATAAAGACGTTAAATTTACTTGGATCCAAGATGACACTAATGCTATGACACCGATCTCTCCACCGCCAAATTTTGAGGACTGCAAGAACTTAAAACCTCACGAGCAATTCGAAAAGTTTTTTGATGAGGAATTATTAGATCATATTATCAATGAAACTCATAAATACGCAGTCTATTGTGGAAAGCCTTATCCAAATATTACGATTGCAGAATTATAAACGTATAATTCGTTAAAAAGACGCATCAACAAAGATTTCTCTACGGAATGACAAGCTCCACATTGCCAAGAATGTCTTTACTTGGGACTCTGCGCTTGGATTGAGGTGTGGTAAAAAAAGTGGCATTGAAATAATACAATCTATTTTTGGTGACATTTCGTTAAATAAAAATATTTTTTATTAATGAAATCAGAAGTACAAACAAAACAGCTACTGCTAAGGACTGAAACGAATAAAATTTGGAAAATTCAAAGTAAAAAAAAATTTTTTTTCATAATTCATTAAATTTATTTTGTTTGCTTTAAAACTCTGTTTTTATTAAATTCATTCACAATTACAAAAAATAAAAAAAATTATTTGGGTTCCCATTCTTTCCTCAACTTCTTTCGAATGTCCTTCATAAGGCTGGTGGCAGTTACATCCGTGATCTTTTTGGACGCTCTTTTCCATTTAGCACTAAAATCTTTTACGTCCTTTGCACACTGCTCACTTTTCCTCAATTTAGCTTTGACCAAAGCCCAATACCTTTCAATGGCACGGCACTGTGGAACATTGGGTGGATTCATGTCTTTTGGGACAAAGTTGACATTTTTAGCCACAAGAAAGCTCAACGTTGTATGAGCATAGTGAGCTGAAGCTCAATCTGGTCAGTATAATGTTGAACCCTCGTGTTTGTTTAAGAAAGGAATCAACCGTTTTTTTAGGCACTCGTTAATGTACACTTCTCCGTTAATTGTTCCCGTTGTAATAAACGATGAGCTTCTGTATCCACATTGGCAAATGGTCTGCCAAATGAGATATTTTGACCCGAATTTTTCCATCCCAATCGATGTTGTTGATTGCGGAAGAATCTCAGCTTCAAACGACCTGTAAAACTGCGCACTTGGAAGAGTAGTAAAGTCAGATTTGACATAAGTCTCGTCATCCAAAACCAAGCACGCTTTCTTGTTGCCGATCAACTCGTATAGCTTTCGGGCTCGAGTTTTTATGACTTTTTTTTGCTTTTCAGTAACTTTTGGTATTTTTTGTTTTTTTTCGTGTTTCTAAACCGTTACGTTTTTTAGATCTTTGTACCATTGTTTGGTTGGTATTACATTTCCGAGCAACATCTCTGGATGTTGGTTTTTTACGATGGCACCCACTATTTTCCTGTCCAAATTTGAATCATGTGCTATACTTTTAGGTCCACGTTTCTGTTTTCGCTTAACTATCAACGTCTCCAAATATCGTTTAAAAACAGAATCCACTATACTGCGTGCTATGTTTAAATTTTTTGCGATGAAATGGTTTGGACGCGAAGTATTTTGGAGCCATTTGTCGATGATCTTTTTACGGCGTTCCTCTTGACTCATATTTTATAAATATTTTAAACCGCCCCAAACTAAAATCAATAACAAACTGAAACTAGAGAATATACAGGCTAATTTGGGTACAAAATGGAATTGCAATTTTTACGCATTGGAAGTATAGTGCGTATTGAAATTTACAGATTTTATTCGTCCTTACGTGACTTACTGCACTCCTTGGACTGTACGGATATAATGCTTATTGGGGATTTTAATGGTCGTGTAGGACTCACACAAAATAATTTCGCATCGGGATACAACAGTACTCTGCTGGAACCGTGTCGCAGATCTAAAGACCTAATTTGTGATAACAAAGAAGCAAAAATAATTGAACTTGCTGATGAGTATGACATGTGCTTGTTGAATGGTAGTTGCGAAGGAGATCCAGATGGCGAATTGACCTTTACCAGAGGAACATCATGCTCAATAATAGATTACTGTTTTGTTTCGGGAAATTGGCTCAAGCTTCTAGACAGTTTTCAAATAGGAACCGAGATCTTTTCGGACCACATGCCCTTGGAAGTAACCCTTAATTCTACTGCTAGCGGCAACTATGCTTGCACAAAACCATTAAGCCTTCTGCCGAAATTTGTCTGGAATGACCGAATAATGGAATCGTATCAGCGAAACATGAATGTGAATCTTATGGAACTACGCACACAGCGTTATACAGCCAATATTGAAGCTCTAACGGAAATAATTAAGAAATCCATTCCGCAACAGAAAGATTTAAAAACTCATAAAATATATAAACAAAAATGGTATGATTCTGATTGCATGAAAGTTAGAACCAAATCTTTTAAATTTCTCAAACTTCTAAGGTCGAATAACTCCAATATCTTTAAAGCACTCTATCAAGATGCCAGCAAGGAATACAAACACATCTGTTACATCAAAAAAGTAGCCTTTGAACAACAAAACATTGCGATTATAAATAATTCAAAATCTTCTGCTCAGTTCTGGAAAGCTGTCAAATACCTAAACGGACATACGTCTAACATCTCCGTAACTCTTAAAGCCCCGCAACTCAGGACTCATTTCGATAAACTTCTTAATGTCTTAGACGAAAAATTAGACTCTGCATTTACCCTGGAAGAAGTCAATGAAGTAATATGCAAATCGAAACCAAATAAAGCACCTGGTATTGATCGCATCCCGTTTGAGTTCTATAAAAATTGCACATATGAGTTTATGAATTCTCTCTCAATTGAATTTAATCGAATATTCGATTCTGCTAATATCTCCGACGTATTCAGGAAAGCAATAATTTTTCCCCACACAAAAAAGGCGATTACAGGGACCCGAAGAACTACGGAGGAATCACATTTTTAAACAATTCAGCCAAATTGTTTGCTTCATTAATTTAGAAAAGATTGTGTGAATGGGTACAAGAACATAACATCCTTAAAGAATTCCAAGCTGAATTTAGGAAAGGTTATTCTACAATCGACCAGATATTCTGCTTAACAAACATTGCTGAAACATATAAGAGCAAGAAAAAAAAGTTGTACGCCTTCTTTGTAGACTTTCGAGCAGCGTTCGATTCAATACCACGTGAAGCACTCTTTTACAAGCTTTCCAAAATCGGTGTATCAAGTAAAATTATTCGAATCCTGAGAGCCTTGTATGAGAATAATATTGCATATGTATGGGATGGAAACTTAATTTCTGAAGAGTTCAACACTTCAATGGGTGTTATACAAGGCTGTATTTTAAGTGCTCTACTTTTGTTGAGTCGCGCCGTTTAAAAAAGAAGAACATGCCTTTTCTAATATTTCAGCTATTGTTTATTTAAAATTCAAGTTAGTTTTTTTTTTTTTTTTCTTTTTAATACATATAATATATACACATAGTTACCTATTGCTAAATTATTTCCTTTTTTGGCATCCTCGTCAGGCAGCGACTAACTTTGAAATGATTTGACAGTCAGTCGTTGCATTGACATACCAGAAGACTTAAGGTGCTAATGCAATACCTAGTGTAATGCAGCGTTGCCAGGTTTGGTAACACTCCCCCCTGGTAAGCTGGTTGTATCTACCGGGTTACCACCTTCGCCAAACCGGTTGATGTCCAACACCGCAAGTCTTACCGTAGGCCTGGTATAGACTCCCGTTGCAGTTTGTATGACGGCAGACCTTGTTTGTCCATCTTTGCTAGAGTGAACGTCCAAAACTCTCCCCTTTGGCCAAGTGTTTCTTGGGCTATTGGCATCGACAATGATCACCACATCTCCTTTTTCTATGGGTTTGACGTGGTTGAACCATTTAGTGCGTCTCGTGAGCGTCGGTAAATACTCCATAACCCACCGCTTCCAAAACATGTTACCATATCTTTCACACGTTATCCAATTCCTACGAAGAGCTGAACCATCATCTGCTATCTGGCCAGAAAGCCTTACGCCATTCGATGATCCCACCAAGAAGTGGTTCGGCGTTAACGCTTCGTTACTGTCATTATCTAAAGGAACATAAGTCAAAGGTCTTGAATTAATAATATACTCAACTTCCGCCATCATAGTTATCAAAACCTCATCTTTAGGATTTTTACTAAGCTGGATTTGTGCTAGGGTCTGTTTTACTGACCTTATCAACCTCTCCCAACTCCCCCCCATATGTGGTGACGCTGGTGGAATAAATTTCCACTTAATACCTTCACTCAGGCACATCTGTGAAATCTTATCAACGTCTAACTGCTTCAAACTACTTATGAGCTCCTGACTTGCACCCCTAAAATTCGTCCCATTGTCGCTCCACATTTCCACTGGCCTTCCTCTTCTCGCACAGAACCGTTGGACAGCCATTATGCAAGAATCGCTAGATAAGCTCTGAACTATCTCGATGTGAATGGCCCTAACTGTCAAACATGTAAATAAAACACCCCATCGTTTCTCTGAGTGTCTTCCGACAGTCACTAGCATTGGCCCAAAATAGTCTACCCCTACATAGGAGAACACTTGGGTAAACGACTTTAATCGTGCGGGAGGCAACTCCGCCATTAGTGGTGGTACCGGTGTCGTTTTGTTGATTTTGCATATTTGACAATTGTGTTGAATTTTTCTCAAGAGCATTCGAATAGTGGGAATATAATAAACTTGCCGTAGTTCGTTGATCACCGTTTCGAAATACTGATGCTTAAATCGTACATGATAGTCTTTTACAATAAGAAGGGTAAGATAATGGGTCTTTGGCAGGATAATAGGTCTTTTGCAGTCGAAGGATGCGTGATTGGAAGCATCGATACGACCTTTAACTCGCATAACGCCATCTTCATCTAAGTAAGGACTGAACTTTGTCAATGGGGTAATCTTCCAAAACTTCATGGTACCATTTGGCGCTTCCGAACACTTTAACTGGCTTATTTCATTCGGGCTTGGCTTGGCACATTCTGTACAGATATTTTTTGGCCTTTGCGATGTCTTCTAGCGTTAGTCCCTTATTTCCCTCTTGTCGTTTTCTCTTCAATGTTGTATTCAGAAAATGAAAAATCCATGCCATGGTTCTGTACAGTCTTTTCCAGGAGGAAAATCGTAAGTATTCTATTACCGAACTATTTAAATTAAACCCAGTGTGTTTGAGTATGGTGTGTTCACTTCCCGAATCCGGATTATTGGTGGAGTTCGAGGGCCACTTTTCTCTGGGTTGATATAGAAAACTGGGTCCTTGAAACCAACGGCTTTCAGAAGATAAGTCAATTTTTGTATTCCATTTCGTTGCATCATCTGCTACATTTTCCGCGCTGGGCACCCACCTCCATTCCGCTTCACTAGAGCATTCGAGTATCTCACCCACTCTGAACATTACAAATTGATTAACTTTTCTGCTTTCGTTTTTCACCCAACACAACACCGATTGAGAGTCAGACCAAAAATACCGTTTATTGAATTTTATACTATGTCCTTTAACTATACTCTTTGCTATTCGAACGCCCAGTACGGCTGCTTGTAGCTCCATACGTGGCACGGAAATTTGTCTTAGAGGACCAACCTTCGTTCTCGTGCATACCAGTGCACATTCAACGTGAGTACCTCTCTGGACCCGAATGTATGCCACCGCTGCGTACGCTGAAAGGCTAGCATCTACGAATATGTGCAGTTCTACCAAACATCCACTTTCGAACTTTAGGTCTTTCAAATAAGATCTTCGAATTTGTATCTGCTTTACTGCTGGTAATAGTTTTAGCCACTCCTTCCATAATTTAAATTGAGCAGCATGAATTTCTTCGTCCCATTGAGTCTGGTCTCGCCAAATTTCTTGTAAAAGAATTTTGAGCAGCACAAGAAAGTGCGCTACAAGTCCAAGTGGATCAAAGATGCTCATTAGGATTTTAAGAACCTGCCGTTTTGTTGGAGGGGACTCTCCTGTCAACACTTCCATGCTTACTAGTCTAGTCTGATATAAAAATGAAAAACGATCAGTTGCAGGGCACCACCACATGCCCAAAATCTTTTCAGCATCGTATAAACCATCATGCACCTTAAAATTCTTGTTACTAACTGCGCTATCTCCCAGTTCTTTCATTATGTGTGCGGAATTGCTTAGAAAATTTCTTATTTCAAATCCTCCCTGTCGATGTATGTAGGTGACTTCTTTCGCTAACTTTAGAGCTTCTTCTTCGGTGTCTAGACTATCTAAAAAATCATCAACATAATGATTCTTTGTTATGGCTTCCACAGCTCTCGGGAACTGTACACCATATTCCAGTGCATTCTTGTTTTTTATAAACTCTGCGCAACTTGGTGAGCATGTAGATCCGAAAGTCAAGACCTGCATAACATAATGTTCCATAACACCCGAAAATCTATTACGCCATAGAAACCTTTGAGCATCCTGATCCACTTCTCGCACCCGTATCTGATGAAACATTTCTTTAATATCCGCACAAATGGCCACGCGTCTTTGTCTAAAACGAAACAACACTTCTGGAAGCAGAGGTAAATCATCAGGTCCGGATAATAGCATTGAGTTGAGAGATACTCCTTTGCATCGAGCTGCGGCGTCCCACACTATGCGCACTTTGGACGGTTTATTCGGGTTAACAACTGGAAAAATCGGTAGGTACCAAATCCTTTTACTTCGGCTGTCGAGCATCTCTTCCTTGGTTAGCTTCCGTGCGTATCCCTTCCTTACATAGTCTTGAATTTGCTCTTGGAGGTTGGCTGCCAATGAACAGTCTCTTAAAAGCTTCTTTTCGAGGCATGCGAGTCTACGTTCCGCGTACATTTTGCTGTCCGGTAATTCAATGTGTTCACTCTTCCATAACAGCGGTACACTAAAACGATTTCCCACGCGGTGTGTATATTTTTCCAATAAAAGATTAGCACGCTGATCTTCCATGTTCATCATTCGCCGTTTGTTCTTGCAGATACTGTTTTCTACAGCGAAGGACTCTCGCACTAACTCATGGAGACTTGCATCTAAACTGTCCTGGCATTCACATGCATGATAATTGTGATGTACTCCTGTTTTCGTTTTATATGTAGTACAGACGCCGAAAACCGTCCACCCTAGCCGAGTTTTGATTGCCGCTGGTTGATCATTTCGCCCTTCTCGATATTTGTGGGGACTCGTTAATGTCGCGTGATCCAAACCGATAAGCAGCCTTGGCTTGACGTTGTAGTATGAACTGAAAGGAATTCCAATTAAGTACGGAAAGAAGGACTTGATAACTTCAAAATCAACGGACTGCACTGGAAGATCTAAAGACTGTACGGTACGTACACTAGAGAGAAAATATTTCTTTTCCGAGCCAATCGCAGAAATTTGACAGCTTACCCTTTTTGATGATTCTTCTGTTCGACATGTGTTTGATGTCCACTTCAGGCACAGTTTTTCCGTAGGACCATTTAACTTTAAGGAGTCAGCCAATTCCTCGTCCATAAGCGTTATTGACGACCCGTCGTCCAAGAGTGCATAAGTCTCCACTGTAATGTTGTTGTAGTGCAGGGTTATTGGTAATATTTTAAATAATAATGCTGGTGCCAATGGTTGGTGCAGGTTGCAGTTATATCTGTTGCTGTTAGTTTGGCAATTCGATGGTTCAGCGTCTTTGTGCAACGTTTTGTGATGCCTATAGCTGCAACCATTTATGCCACACCTTTTGTTTGACGTGCATCTTTGACCGTGGTGTTTTATTAAGCACGTACGACAAAGAGAATGCTTTTTTACTTCATCCCACCTCTGCCTTAGACTCAGTGCAGTGAACTGTGAGCAAACTTGAACCGATGGACATTCGTTGTTACAAATTAAACAGGACTCTAGATCTTGATGGATGTTAGCATGGTGACCGCTGACGTACACAGTGCCTTTTAAGCGTCTTCTATCGGCTTTTCCATCGTCAAATAAAGCAGGTGTTATTTCGGTCACTTCGCAGGCAGCTTGGGCTACTTGGTATAACCATGCACTAAATGTTGTTAAACTAGTTGTGTGGCAGCCCATCTTGAATATACCCCAGTTTAAACGAATGTGATGCGGGAGCTTGTCTGTCAGTTCTTTCAGCAGACTTGGATTATCAAGGTGTGCTACCAACCCAGTAGTTTCCATTGTAGCGACTATGTTTTGCACAGAGAGAGCAAAGTTCACCAGAGAATCTAACCTCTCAGCCTTAGGAGCCTTTTCATTTCTAAGTTTTGTAATTAGTGAGTTGATTACAGTTTCTGGCCGGCCGAATATCATTCTTAACGTTGATATAATGTTTTGCACCTGACTCGGGTACATTAGTTGTGCCCTCACTGCCTGTAAAGCTTTACCTTTAAGGCTTCTCTGTAGGCGGTATATGTTGTCATCGTTCGAGAACCTACAATACCGTGTAGAATTTTCGTAGCAGCTAATAAAATACGGCCACTCCTCCGGCAGACCAGAAAAACTCGGCAGCTCTTTGGGTACAATATGGCCACTCCCTAGTTGTTGACGATTCAGATCTGTTAATTCACTGTTGTACGGCGGCCCGATGTGATCTTGGTTTTGTTGGTGGAAATGGTGAGCATTACCTACGCCATGGCGTGTGCTGTTATGAAGGCAGTCGTGGATGTTTGCGTTGATTGTTGGCAGCTCAGCACCTACCCAGGTACCATTAAGATTAAGCGGTGGCTCATTTAAACGGACAGTGGCTTCTGCCTTCTTTTCCACATTTTTCCTCATAGCGC
The DNA here is from genome assembly GCA_963966105.1 of Volucella zonaria. Classification (NCBI taxonomy): domain Eukaryota; kingdom Metazoa; phylum Arthropoda; class Insecta; order Diptera; family Syrphidae; genus Volucella; species Volucella zonaria. Next base: position 312,237,547 of record OZ014530.1, on the reverse strand, counting down.
TTGGATGACTAATGGAATGAGCTTTGAAGTCCAGTTTGTTACCTTTTGTCGACTGATCGCAAATCCACTGTCCTAATCTCCTTTCTTTTAACGATGTATGTTGCTCAACACTTTCAGCATCAGATGACTGCTCTTCTAGGATTTTGTATTTGGCGTCGAGGTACTCCTTGTCCCTTTTCTCCTTAAGAATTCTCTCCTCATCAAGTTTCTGGAGACGTAACTTCGCCGACTTGCTATTGGTTGTGGACTTAGTGCTAGCACTGAATGCAGTTCTAGATGAAGTTGGTGACTTGGATCTGATCGGTTCGAGACGAATGTTTCGAATAGACTTGTCGTTGTTATTTAAAGACGCTCTTGCACGATTCTCAGCACTATCAACGACTGCTGGTGTACGCTCACTTGTCTCACATTTCGGACAAAACCAATCCTGAGTTTCAACTTCTGATGTTACGTTCACACACTGAAAATGATGCCATTCATCGCAGGCGTCGCACTGAACCATTTCGTCATTGTCTGGACCTGTGCACGATTTGCAATGTTGTTGGGTTCTCGACGTTGAGGGAATAGCTTTAGATTGGGGGGAAGCTTTATGACGACTTTTTTTATTTAATGGCGGAGGGGAGTGTAATGTCTTGGCGGATTTATTGAATATATTATTATCAAGAGACATGACTTACCTGACAGTAACGGCGTAGATGTGTGCTGGCTATTTCTGGTTTCGGGCTTCTTTTTAAGTTGACTTGTTCAGATGGCTTCTTATGTTGAAAGATGTTGCAAAAACGTTGGATGGGTCTCTAACCTCACTCTTAAGTGCGAACGATGTGTGGGTCTCTAACCTCACTTTGATACTGGCACATGGATGAACGTGTGCGTGTTTGCGTAAAGGATGTGTTTTAACATTTACTACACATTCACACTACACCTTTGGCACTAATCAGCAGCTATAAATCTTCTTTATTTGCTGATACCGCAAAGTAGTAGGATGATAACAGCAGTTGCAGTGGGTCTCTAACCTCACTCCGATGTGTGGATGCTGCGTGGGTCTCTAACCTCACTCTCTCCCTAGCACATGGTGAACTTCTGCCAATGCTGATGTAGTATTCGTCGATGTGCAAACGATATGTTTAGATATGCACCATGTATACTCGAAGAAGTAATTTCGTTGTATACTCCAAGGAAATAATTTAGATGTTTACTCCAAGAAATAATTTAGATGTTGAGTCGCGCCGTTTAAAAAAGAAGAACATGCCTTTTCTAATATTTCAGCTATTGTTTATTTAAAATTCAAGTTAGTTTTTTTTTTTTTTTTCTTTTTAATACATATAATATATACACATAGTTACCTATTGCTAAATTATTTCCTTTTTTGGCATCCTCGTCAGGCAGCGACTAACTTTGAAATGATTTGACAGTCAGTCGTTGCATTGACATACCAGAAGACTTAAGGTGCTAATGCAATACCTAGTGTAATGCAGCGTTGCCAGGTTTGGTAACAACTTTTTATATTATACATCAATGATATAACAAATTATGTCAAAGGTGGAATAAGATTCAACGGTGTATCAATTAATGGGCTGATGTATGCTGATGATATCGTCTTTCTAGGTGACACAACCCAAGGTATGCAGTTAATGATAAACAGGCTTAATGCTTTCTGTAAAAGTTGGAATCTCACTGTAAATCTTGATAAATCAAAAATGATGATATTCAGAAATGCTGGAGGACGCTTCTCACATTTGGAAAAGCGGAAGTTAGACGGGGAAGAGATTGAGGTAGTATCCAAATACAGATACCTAGGTATTCTAATATCGTCCTCCTTGAATTTCAAACCACACTTTGAGGAAAAATTGCTAAAAGAGCTATCTGTTCGATTTGGGAACGTTGCTTCAAAAATAAATATGTATCGCAAAGTGCAAAACAAACTTTGTTCCACTCAACCGCAGCGTCGATAATGCTTTACAGAGCTCAGGTATGGGGTTACAAAGGCTACGATGCTGTGGAAAAATTTCTTCGCTACTTCTTGAAGAAGATTTTCCGATTACCAAAAAAATACCCCGAACTATATGCTACATCTTGAAACGGGAACTCCTCCTTTGCTCTTGTACACGCTCAAAATGCACTTCAACTATATCCTAAAAATACTAGAAATGAATGAATACCAAACGTATTTTTAAGAAGCATAATTAAAACAAACGGAGGCACTTGCGAGGAGTGGAAGAAAACAGCTTCTGAATGCGGATTAAATCTGTCTATTCAAGTGAACGAGCATCCTCATCTTTTAAGAGAAAAATTTAACTTGGTTTTGGAGAATTTTGGCAGACATACATATGACCAATATGTCGAAGAAGCTGAATCGCCACTGTTTAGGAACTATTACAGCAAACTAAACGATTTTCTAAATGAAAAAACATACTTCATAAAATAAATACTATTTTGAAACTGAGAGGGGAACTCGTTCAACTAAACTTTATACCCCATAGACCAGATTTACCAATACTTTGTGCCCTCTGCAACATGAAGAAGAGAGAAGACATCTTACATTTTCTTGGTGTTTATCCGATTTTAAAAGAATTTCGACTATCAATGTTCGGAAAACATGATTTAGATGAAGATGAAGTAATGAGCATTTTAAATGGAGAAAAAGGATGGAAAGTCTTATATGATTACTCAGTAGCAGCACTTTGTTATAGAAAGCGTATCATAGATGGAGATTTTTAATGTGAAACTTAAGTATGTATTTTGTCAACCTGGTAGACGGCCACAGGCCAAACCATTAAAGACTTAGGTTAATCGTTACATTGTAAAACATTTATTGAAAATAAAAGTTAACTAACTAACTAATTAACTAAACGTATATTGGAATTTTGATAGTGAGTGGATATGACGGTCGTACAAGTTTCAGATCATTTTGGAATTCTGATGATGACTTGAGGAACGAAATGGTATGTGCTGCAATGCGAAGAAACAGGTTTCAAACGATGTCGCAATTTCTCCATGTTGAAGATAGTTGTAAGCAAGTTGACGATGGCGACAAAATGTGGAAGCTGCGGCCTGTAACAGATCACCTAAAGTCAAACATGATAAAACATTTTCATCCAGTGCAGCATTTAGCTTATGGCGAGAACATTATTTCCTACTTTGAGCGTCATGGCTGTAAACAGTTATTCAAAGGCAAAACATTGCGCTTCGGTTTCAAGGTATGGTCTCTGTGTACAGCATCAGGGTACCTACTCGTAGTAAAATTTGAAATCTACCAAGGCAAGAATCCTCGTTCCAAATCCAGCTACGATGAAATATTTGGTAAGTGCACTGCACCACTTATAACTATGATCGATGACTTCTCTCTGGCAGTTCAAAGCCGTCCATTTTCATTTTTTTTCGACAATCTATTCACCGGATTACCAGTGCTACATGATTTGAAACGTCGCGGATACAGTGCAACTGGAAAAATTCGAGAAAATCGATTTCCTAAAAGTTGTCCTTCCAGAAAAAAAAACATTTAAAGAGAACTGCTAGAGGCGACATGGAATCCATTAAACTAGAAGAAACAGGCATAGTCCTCACTAAATGGAATGGCAATGCAATCGTAAGAATTGCGTCAAGTACGTATGGCGTAAGTCCTGTTTCCAAAGTGCAACAATATTCCAGAGAGGAAAAGAACAAAATAAGTGTTGATCAACCTGGCGTCGTAAGGCTGTACAATAATTTCACATATAGTGTAGATCGCATGGATCAAAACATAAACATATACGGGATAGGAATCAAAGGAAACAAATGGTGGAGCAGAAAATTTACGTGGTTGGTAGACGTTTCGGTTCAAAATGCATGGCAGTTACATCGCTCTGTTCATCCTGATATAGTATAGCTAGAGTTTAGACGGCAGATTGCTACATTTTGGGGAAAAGCCAAAAGCAGTTGGCCATCGCAAAAGGAACTTGCTGCTATCACTGTCGGACGTACTCCAAATGCGATATGTTGATTACCATATTAAATCAATTGAAGAATAAATGAAAAGTGAAATAAACTTCAAAAATACATACCATATGCTTTTCTTCTTCTTTCTTTCACATGTATTTCTTCTTATCATGCAAAATCGTTGTTCATTGCTTACCCAGGGTGACCATATGGTCACAGGGATCAAATACAAAAAAAAAATTATATTTGCAGTCGTTAGGCCCTACTTAGGTCCTCTAAAAACTTGCTCCAAAAAGTTCGATAAAAAAAATTTTGGGTTGATTCGGGTTAATTTATTGACGGTAGTATTCGTAGTTTTAAATGCGCCATCAATTAAAAACATTTTTTGTATGAAAATCGCAAAACAGCCTATTCTTAATTCGTGTTTTGAGAATTTTAATATTTCATTTGTTTATAACAATACTTAATTATAAAGAAATATAATTGTAAAAAAATTTCTTAAAAAGTCCAATTCGTTAGCTTTAAAACTACAAAAAAAAAACTCACTACGACTTATAGGAGCCGAAATATGATCATACAAAAATATGTCTAATTGGCAATTCTTCAAAATACAAGGATTCGGTATTTTCCGAAAAGAAATAAAAAAATCCTGGTACACGTGTCCACTCATTTTACGTATACAATTCATGAAAAAGTTTCAAAAATCAAAAAAATAGGCCCTCGATTAGGTGTCCGATTTACAAAAGAATGCCCCATAAGCGTATACGTACGAGTGCACTCCAACTGTATAAATCGTTGTTTCTAAAAATAGAAGAAAAGTGACTCCTTTTCATTCCTCGAATAACAGAAAACACATCTGTTCTATGGGGGGAATTAAACTTATCTCTATACTCCGAGGAGCGGATGTATCCAGGAGCACACTGCCTAAGAAAACATTTTTCAATTTCGATTCCTGCATGTGTCAAACATGACTTCCATGTCCTCACTCCCCAGTAATCAAGTGGTATCAACTGGTATCAATCGCAATCTCTACACATTCGTTCTCCCTCCGCCTTTTTGACGATAGGCGCTCCTGATGTCTCTTCTGGTTCTGGTGTTCTCACATAAGAATCGGTTTAAGCTTTAAAGTCATTGATAGCGACGGAGGGCTGTGGAGTATGATGACACCGCGTAGTTAAAAATTTAGGAATTTCAATTTAAGATATACCCGAGGTCCGTAATAACGATTCCAGGCACAGATATGTTACTTGTCGAAATACATCTCTTTAGTGGGAAAAGCCTAGTGTGAAGAATCTCCTTTGGAGCTTAAGTGTAAGTGTAGGTCTCTCGTCTTCAACCATCCAGTTCGTTACTCTCGACTCCCTTCGAAAGCAGTGTATGTGATTATGTAAATTTTTTTCGTGAATGAGTAGGATTGATGTACATTTGATGGATGTTGATGGTGGAATTAAAAGGAGGGCGACTTCTAAAGCAGTTGTAAGGATTTCCATTAAGCGGGGTGAGATTATGAAGTGTGTGCCGGATTTCATTTCACATTTGAATGACATGACAAAGAGAAACGAATCGTGCGAATCCTCGTACGAGTATCAGCTGGGGGAAAACGTTAATATAGACAACACGCAACGACAACTTGGTATTTGTTAATGGGAAATTATTCTTCATAATATCTGAGGTATGACTTGTGGTTTAATTTTTTTTTATTACTTTTTTTTTTTTCGTTTCTTTGAATTTGAATTTCAACTCGCTATTTTCTCATTAGAAATGATTTACGAGCATGTGATTGTGAGGCAAATCAAAGTAGCAAATTGTTTTGTTTTTCGCTTATGGTGAAAATTCGAAATTTGCAATTTTGCAATCCTAATGGCTTTTGGAATTACGAGTAAGTACAATAGAACAAAAAGCGATCTGTTCTCCTGGGGGACTTACCATATTTAAAATTTCTTAATGGAAAATTTGAGAGTTTTCATTTTTTTTGAAATTTGTGTTTCAGAGCCTCAGATTGGATTGGGCTGAGGGATTTGACTTAATACCTCCATCACTGAGGCTAGACTAGATATTTTGTGTTGCAGATCTTTTCTGGTAAGAGCTTTTAAGAGAGCCTCTTTATCCTTCTAACTGCGTTGACTACTTTTTGAGTTCACACGCTGATAAGTTCATCGTGATGTGTTGTCCCCGTAATGCACGTAATTTTACTATACCCAACACATGCTTTCCACATCTTGTTGTTTATAAATGAACCTGGTTGACTCCTGATTAAAGAGCCGAGATGATGAGATTGATCATATTGCGATTAACGGAGGACACTACTCTAGTGTTCTGGATTTCCGAACGTTCCAAACAGCCGACATCGACAAATACCATTATCTTGTTGTACTCAAGGTACAGATGCGGATATCCGTAACAGCCCAAAGCAACCGAATGATAATGAGTAATTTCAGGGCCCCCTCCGACCGAGTTTCCCTTAATCCCGCGAACGATCCGATGTTGTCAGCATCGAACGTAAAAAACCAGTGGCATCACTGCCAAAGAGCAATCAGTGAAATCACCTCTGATGTACTGAGTTTCAACCCGCCCCAAAGAAACCCCTGTTTTGATGACGAATCCAGATAGACCAATGTACAGAGCAGCCCTGCAGAAAAGAACGAGAGGGACTCGTGAACTCTACGACCTGAAAAAAGGGAAGAACATAGGCTCCACAGAAAAGCAGCAGAAGAATAAAGTTCGTAAGTTTAACCAAAAAATAATATAAAACGAAAGCTGTAAAGCCCGAAGAGAAATCTGCAGGTGAGGAGAAATAAGCCACATACTAGAACCACAATCTGTGCTGGGAATCTGGAAACTGTAATAACGAACAACATCCCACCGTCAGGAAGGATGAACCATTCAACCTGGATGAAGACAACATTTCCGTCCACCCGACCACGATAGAGTCAGGACAGCCATTCCCAAGCTTAAGTTCAGAAAAACTGATGAACGTGATGGCTTTACTGCCGAGCTGTTTAAAGCAGCAGGTGATGATTGGACAGAGAGCATACAGCATTCATACATATGAACTATAGAGATCTATCTCTAATTGTGACATCCCTGCCAAGCTCATTCGAGTATGCAGAATGATGATGGAAAATGCACGCTGCTCTGTCAAGGTAATAACAAAACCTGATAACTTCAATGTCAGAAAAAAACTTAAACAAGGCGATGCGTTGTGCGTTGTCATGTGACTTTTGCAACATCGTTAGTGAAAGAGTTTCGCGAAACTCGCAAGTCAACAGTCTTTCAAAAATCTGTTGACTTACGACATTACGTCAAATGGGAAGAACACAGCGAACTTTCAACGGACCGTTTGCTGCTGCTTAAGCAGAAGCGATAAATATGGGCTTAGTCAATGAAGGAAAAACAGAGTACATGCTGTCAATAAAGACAAACATTCAACTTGGACGGCCGCAAAGAACAAAACTCTACCAAAACTAGCCAACTATCACTTTGAGGTTGTAAGGGACTTTGCCTACCTCGGCTCTGCTATCAACTCCGACAACGACACCATCATGGAAATCATGCTAATCGCTGCTTCTTTGGGTTTTACAGGCAATTGAGTAGGGAAGCCCTCTCTCGGGGAAAAAAAAGACTTCATACAGACTTAGCACATTCTTTAGGAATTTGAATGAGATCCCGAATCCCTGGTGGGACTTGATTAGATGGAGAGTATCAACCCAAAAGAAAAGCCATGCTACGGCTCGAGCTGTAGGTACAGAAGCCGTTAGGGATAAAGAAGAGCCAAACGAGCTGCAAAGTTTTACAAACGTGTTCCAATATGAGTATAATTTGAGCTCAAATAATGATTCAATATCCCAAAGGTAATAGAAATAATTAGACGTTCATCAAATTTTAAGAAATTCTGTCTCATCCTCCATTTCAACGCTCTTCAACAATTGCATTCTATCTGTCAGGTGGTCTCTTTACTGCGCAATTCGCAGACAATTCAGTGGTTCCAGGTTATTTAAAGTCGCCGCCACAGTGGATTATATCGTACATTCAAGGGAATGTATCCACTTTCGCACTCGCTTAGTAGAAGGAGTGCTTCAAGTCCTCGATGTACACAAATCCGGTGGTATACGTGGCACGTGCATTTTCTGAAGAAAATATCTTGGGGCCCAATACTTCTTCTCTTAAGGAGTATTTTCGAGTAGATGGAAACAGTTTTAAGCACAACAACGGCAACGCTCAAACTCCCATAGTGGAAAGACATAGTCCCACAGGTAGTGGGATTTGCCCTGTCCGGTAAAATCCTTGACCACGTAAGATACTAATATATGCTGTGAAGCAACAACAGCCACTGTTGACGACCACAGAAAATGAAAAACAGATAACGATTTTCGGTTCGTACATGAATTGTTCAGCAAGTCAACAGCGGACTGTAGTGTCATCTAAGTAAGAATGTAAAGCCATGCTGTCGCACCGATTACCTGCTTCTGCGGCCTTGGTGCATTTATGTAGTTACGCTTATCTCGTCTTCCACTATGCTGCACTTAATTACTTAAGTTCTAGTTCGAGGCGATCTACCACTGGAATCCGTGCATCGATCAGCCTGCAATCAGCCAAGTCCTTTGGCTTTTACGCCTTCTATAGACAATGCTATCCGCCAGTGGTCGTCGATGCTCTCAGGAGCGAAGCTGCTTATTGTTTTTGATTTTGTGGCAAAGTGATCCAATATCTGTTAGCGCAGTTGATAATTCCAGAGCCATTTGGTATGATATCCGGGTATAGACAGTTAGATCGGTTGCTACCATTCATAGTGGTCTAAAGCGTCGTCTTATGGTAAATAGATCTGGTTCGATGAGCGTTGTCCCTCAATCAAGACTCAGGACTGCTATGTATAAGTAATGTTCGTGCTTGCTGTTTTTAGATAAGGAGAGCATCTTGGCTGCACTCTTTGAAAACATAGCCTTAACGACTCCAGCTCTGAAAATAAACTCAGGCTGATCGACTTCGAGAATAAATGTCTGCACCTAGTCCTGCCATAAGTTCTGTTACAAACATAAAACGCTATAAAAAAAAGAGCAGTAAACATATTGTATTCAATTTTTTTTCATTTGTTAAACCACAATATTGATTATTAAAAAAGGTTTAATTCACTCGAAATGACTACCTGACTGGTTAATGCTGTTTTAAGGTTTTCCAAATTGATGTAGGGAGTTTTGCAGCCCATGTTCTCCAATTCTGATCAAAAACCATAATCCAGTGGATTCAGATCTGGACTCCCCGACGGCCAATCTTCTGCTGCTATAAAGCCAGGAATATTGACTCTGAGCCACTCCTGCGTGGTTTTGGCTTTGTGTGCTGGAGCAGAGTCCTGTTGGAAGATCCATCTGTATCCATTGAAAAGGGTATTGGTCAAAGCCTTCACAGCACCCTCTAGCACATTTTCTTGGTAAACCTTTGCACCAGTTTTTATGCTTTTTTCACAGAAATGGAGGGATGTGAGACCATGGTGAGAGGCACCTCACCAAACCATTACTGAAGCGGGATGATGTTCAAGTTGAACCCTTGAAACAACTTTTTTCGCTTCCTTAGATGAAGTGGCATAAATTTTGTCATTTTGTTTGTTGAAAACTTCTTCCACGGTAAAAATTTTCTCATCCATAAACAGAATGTTTCATGGCCATTGTCCGCTTGCCACTGCAAAAGTCGCTTGAATCTTTCCAGCCTAATTTTTGTTGGGACCCGTGGACCGACGATAGGCTTTCATATGCAGATCATCCCGAAACAGCCTAGGCATGGATCTGGTTGATATATCCAATTCCTTGGAATTCAACGAATTCGTTCACTCACTGCCTTTACTACCGCATTCGTACGAAGAACCACTTTTTGGCCTGTCCTCTACTCCAGATAATTCGCCGAAGCGAGCAACTCGAAAATTTGGCCAGCACTCTTTCCGCACGTATGCAACACGATTACCGCAACTCGATTTTCTTTAACGCCCCACCCCATGTTCATAGTTTGCAAACTGAAACCAAACTGACTAGTATTCTTCACTGATCATTGTATGTGTTATGAAAACAAGCTAACGGTTGTATTCCCGCAAGAATTTTGAACGATAGGCGCTGGAAATTGTGTAACAGAGCTTATGGCAGGACGTTTCCAATACCAACAACAGTGGTACCTGACGGTCATGTCATCAAAAAACCGTCCACCAGATTGAGCACATTGTGTCTATGAAGCTGAGTATTCTGAATGTACTCGTACGAACGTTTCGAGAAATCATATCGACTTAGTGAATATTCCAGACTCTAGAACAAGCGAAGACGTTCTAGAGAACTAGAGTACTAATGAAATCTAAGGTCGAACTGCCACAACCCCAGAGACTACTAAGCCTTTTCTGAACTTATCTCCGAAAACTTTTGTAACATTAAGGGTAGAACATCAGTGGTGACATTGCCCAAACTGTGCACGCTGGCGGTCTCAACGCGGGTTCAGGTCTTGGGAAATCCTCATCTAAGCTTTTCCTCTCAAGTTTATCCTGATTACCCGCATTCCCAATGTGACCTGAAACTTTCCAATTGTGTTCCAAGGGTAAGGGGGTTTAATAAAGCCTTAAATGCTGTCGCTATAGATGCTGATTCTCCGCTTTCTCCCATCAGTTCCTAAAAATACAGCTCATTGACATCAGTAATGCGGTTTTCACACCTTGGAAGATAGACGCAAGCGTTCGGTGAAATCTTGTTGTTGTCGTCTTCCACAAAGGCACCAGCGCAATATTCGATATTTGTTCTGTTGGTGAAACGCATCGTTTTCTCGTTTCAAGATTCAAAAAAATAAAAAATACTCTCTTTCGCCAAATCACAAGAAAGAATTGAAAATTTCCAATTCAACTTACCGGATTCACTACCAAACAACGCTAAACCAATACCACAATGTCCAATTTGAAGTGCTTCGATGATGAGGAGAAAGAGTCCATCTATGGACGTGTCTTTGCCGTATCCGGCACCGTCGTAACAGTAGAATGCATGTCTGGATCAGCTGTGTACGAGTTGGTGCGTGTCGGCTACTTCGAGCTGGTGGGTGAAATCATTCGCCTCGAAGGTGATATGGCTACCATTCAGGTATACGAAGAAACCTCTGGCGTCACTGTCGGAGATCCAGTATTCCGTACTGGCAAGCCACTTTCTGTTGAATTAGGTCCCGGTATTATGGGCAGCATTTTCGACGGTATCCAACGCCCATTGAAAGACATCAACAAGCTGACCATCTCCATTTATATTCCAAAGGGTGTTAATGTGCCCGCTCTATCCCGCACGATTGCATGGGAATTCAATCCACTCAACGTAAAAGTTGGATCACATATTACCGGAGATGACTTGTACGGTTTGGTACATGAGAACAGTCTCGTCAAGCACAAGATGATCGTTGAACCTCGCGGAAAAGATACAGTTCGTTATATTGCACCAGTTGATAACTACCATGTCGAGAATGTTGTCTTGGAAACCGAATTCGATGGAGAGATCAGCAAACACAGTATGTTACAAGTATGGCCAGTACGTCAACCACGTCCAGTTACTGAGAAGTTGCCAGCTAATCATCCACTTCTGACCGGTCAACGTGCATTGGATTCGTTATTCCTTGTGTCCAAGGTGGTACCACTGCCATTCCCGGAGCTTTCGGTTGTGGTAAAACTGTCATCTCAAAAGCCTTGTCCAAGTACTCCAATTCGGATGTCATAGTGTACGTCGGTTGCGGAGAACGTGGTAATGAAATGCCTGAAGTACTTGGTGATTTCCCCAGGTTGTCAGTTGAAATCGATGGTGTCACCGAATCGATCATGAAACGTACCGCTCTTGTTGTCAACACATCCAACATGCCTGTCGCTGCTCGTGAAGCTTCCATCTACACTGGTATCGCTTTGTCTGAATACTTCCGTGATATGGGTTACAACGTATGCATGATGGCTGATTCTACCTCTCGTTGGGCTGAGGCTCTTCGTGAAATTTCAGGTCGTCTCGCTGAAATGCCTGCCGATTCTGGTTACCCAGCCTACTTGGGTGTCCGTTCGGCCTCCTTCTACGAACGTGCCGGTCGTGTCAAGTGTTTGGGTAACCCAGAACTTGAGGGTTCCGTTTCCATTGTCGGTGCTGTATCACCTCCTGGTGGTGATTTCTCAGATCCTGTCACTTCGGCTACACTTGGTATTGTACAGGTGTTCTGGGGTTTGGATAAGAAACTGACCCAACGCAAACATTTCCCCTCAATCAACTGGCTTATTTCGTACAGTAAATACATTCGTCCCCTAGATTATTTCTATGACAAGAACTTTGTCGATTTCGTGCCACTTAGGACCAAGGTCAAGGAAATCCTACAAAAGGAAGAAAATCTTTCAGAAATTGTTCAACTCGTCGGTAAGGCTGATACCGATAAGATCACTCTCGAGGTCGCCAAGCTGCTCAAAGACGATTTCCTACAACAGAACTCCTACTCTTCATACGATCGTTTCTGCCCATTCTACATACAAGACTGTCGGTATGCTGAGGAACGTCTTTGCCTTGTACGATATGGCTCGTCATTCAGTTGAATCCACCACTCAGTTTGATAACAAGATCACGTGGAACGTGATCAGTGAGGCCATGGGCAACATTACGAGTATGTACCAACTATCTTCTATGAAGTTCAAGGACCCCGTCAAGGATGGTGAAGCTAAGATCAAGGGCGATTTCGATTAACTGTACGAGGACTTACAGCAAGCCTTTAGGAATCTGGAGGACTAAACCACTTCAAGCCTATGTTGTAAAATAGTAGTTAAACTTTTAAAAAACTTGCCCAAGTCCTTACATTGTATATGAAATGCCCAAAATGTCCTTTTTGTTGTCCAATCCGTTTACTTGCACTTAAGCAGCAACAACAACTTATTTTCTTCTTTTACGTGTTTACACACACATCATTCTCGTCCGTCACAAAAATGTCCTTCCAAATGAAGAGAGCATAAGAAATCTTAAAATGTATGTTGCTCAGTATTAAACGCACCGAGAAGTGAAATTATTTTAATTATGACTCCTTCGAATTGTTTATAAGCCAATTGTACTTGTACTTTGAAAAATAAGTGAAAAACTTAACTTAATATATATTTTCGAAAAAGATGTAAAACGATGTCGTTAAAGATCCGATTACATACACATTTTGCCTTGACTGGATTCTGGCCAAAGGAAAATACAGGAAAAATCCGCTTCGTATTCTCGCCCCTACCTGAGGCCCAGTTTCAGATGGCATGTCTATAGACCTTGAATATCATTCTTGGTAACTAGGCCCATGTCATACCGTAATCCCCTTCACACTGCCAGTAAACCGACAACGCCTTGCTATCCAGAAGAAATAAGATGAGAAGTTTTTGAATGTTGGCTGAAACCTCATTTCTAGTGTACTTATCGTCGAATATTTCTAAGATAACCAGCGATTTGGAACAAACAGACGCTAGGATTGATCCGACGGACGGTACAGGTATTTCATTTGCCTGATGGAGAGCACGCCGACCAGCAGGTAAGCCCTGCTCATAATCGCCTCCAGTTCTTGAAGTAACAACATTCGCAATCAAAATTCTGGGCATTCCCTCATTCTACGAAACTTGAGAACAATTCCTTTGAGCCTTGTCTAACCAAATCCAATGATACGTGTGAGCAGTTATCTTCAGTGTTTGCCACATATATCCGTGAAGTAGCGCTCTCAAATGAAAGGGAGACTGATCCAACCTGGGGATCGCAAGAAACAATATCTTATATCACCAGTGGTCTGCCTAATAATGGTCTGCCTATTAGCTTTCGAAACCGGCTTACAACCGTAGGACACCTTTGCTGTGCTCAAAAAGACAAAACAAATTGGCGGAGCAAGACAAGGGAATATTTTTGCTTCATCAAATTTAATTTTTAAGTCTTTAAATGCCCAACCAATACCTTGACATTAGTTCATGTATCCAAAGTCAAAAGAGTCAACGTTAGTACCTAATACTGTACACAATAAATCAGCTTGGAACTCAAGAAAGCCTATCGACATCAAACATAATTGTGCAGAATCCAAAACTTTTATCTAACATAGGTACTCTTAAAGTTTCTGGTTTCATTTCCCTGTGGAGTGTAACACAACTCCTGGGATAGATTTATTTGTAGGATAAATTTCCACGATACTGAAACTTGGTAGTTTGTAATATTGAGGATATCATCAGGTCGATAGAGGTAAAACTTTTTCTAAGGTATCACTTTTCATCCTAAGCTGTGGCGATGCCGATAATTTTAAAGTTTTAAAAGATCTCCTGCATTAAATCAAAGTAACCACCTAAAAACGTCATTCCTTAAGAAAAGCTGAATATTTTCCAAGATTCCTGAGGCTCGTACAATTAATTAAATCAACGACAATGACAAGTTCGATGAACGGCATTTCTGAGAGCGTCTACCAAGAATTTAAACACATTTATCGCATGCCAATGGACATCCGGCTTTGCACCATGGCCAGAGGAAATTGACATCTGCACAATATCCTGTCGTTGAAAGCCATTGTGCATTTGCAGAAAAAACCATTATTCACTAGAACACAGAATCGATGCCCCTTCAGGGAATTAATTAATTGAAGATGAAAACAAAAAAAAAAAAAAACGCCAAAGAAATTAGTTATACCCGAAGGAAAGTGAAAAACTTTTTATATCCAATTTCTAAGATGCTTTCCCACCGGGGCAACATAACCCCGGTATCTATCACAGGAAGGTGCCAAGCACTTACCTGAAAAGAGGATTCCTTGCTTTCTACAACGCTACCACGTTATTAAATTAATTACAAGAGTGCACGGCAAAGGCGTCTTTTCTTTCCCTATGAAAAGATTTATCCTCTGCAACCCTTAAAACTAGACGCATCGAGTTAAAAGTAGACCCTTTAATTATAAGAGGACTTATACTTCGAGGATATGAAGACACACTGATTCCTAACACTGTGGAAGTCGGTGCATACTCGTATTTGAGGAAAATTTACCATCCATGAAGTAAGTGAGTTTTTGATATAAACTATCTGGATACTCAAGGTTAAGGTGGAAAAATTTCCCTTCTTCTGAGAAAATTATAATAAAATTGTTTCGAAATTTACTCGTACAAAATAAATTACAGAACATGGAAGTGGTTCTTCACCGTTAAGTCCGTCTTTAATAGGGAATTGGAAGTGTATTTTGTTCTTCTTTAAAACGGAAGATTGTAATTAATGAGACTAAAGATGCGTTCTACCAGTGGTTTTGCTTAAAGTCATAAAGAGGATCCAGCATGCGGTTAAGGATTAATGCTATGCAAATGCTCAGACTTAACGTTATGCAACAGGTATGCTGGAAAGTGTTGTTGGAGATCTCCATGCCAGATCATAGGTGCGAGTACATCGAATTCAAAATCCTATGCGAGGTCTCGACCTTTTTGAAGAGGAGGAACTCGCTCAAAACCAACTGGACACGATTTAAGAAGAAGCTCAGCAAGTCCATTAGTGCTCCGCTAAGCTCAGGACAAAACAAAAGCTAGAGGAAGGTGTTCCTTCCTACAATCCTACAGATCTGCACCGTCTTTGTGAAGAAACGAGAAAACTTCTAAACAGGTCACTTGAGACTAATTTGGAGGAAGACTGGAGTCTTTACAGATCGAAGCAAAAGGAATATAAGAAGCTTATTCGGATTTCGAAGAGTGCCTGTAATAAAGACCTTGCGAAAAGATCGAAACCGTCGATGAAACCAGCAGGCTATGAATCAGAAAATCTACGAAAGTAGAGGTTCTTCGTCTCTTGAGGCTCACTTCCCAATGAACTTAATCAGAACCAGTTCACAACCAGCTCCTATTAACGAAGCTGCTAGTGAGCTGAATAACACAACACGCCGTATCTGGTATATCTCAGCGTTTAAACATGCTGTTATTTCCTTTGATGGCTTCAAGTTTCCTGGCACTGATGGCATATACCCAGTTATGTTACAAAAAGGTATGAATCAGCTGGTTGTAGGTAGGTAAGTAGGTAGGGAAGACTGACTGTTAGGCCTATTGGCCCATTGTGATGCCACGTGGATATATGATTCTCTTACTAATGGAACCAGTAGGAGACTGTTTACGTCTACATATATTTTTTCGATCATTTAGGTCGTTGTAGAAGAAAGCTCCTGAGTGAAATTTTGTTCTTTGGGAGAGAGCTGGACACGTACAGAGAAGGTGGAGGATTATCTCCCCTTGCTCCTTGTCCATGCAGCTTCTACAGAAATCATTTGTACAAGCACCAAACGGTCTTCCGAGCTTGCCTATGAGGCAGTGTCCAGTGATGACACATATGATGGCGCTGAGATACTTCCTATTTAGAAGGATCAGACTCTTAGAGCGATTCGGATCTAGCTTTGGCCAGATCTGTTTAATAACTAAGGTCTGTTTTTTTATTGGCATCCAACCTATTAATTTGCATGTAGCGATTGGTATACCTATGCTACCCTTTTCCGGTAGAATAGGTGGAGTGGTTAAAATTTTGGCGAGTTTATCGGCCCTACAGCTTCCTGGAATGTCTCTGTGGCCCGACACAAAGCAAAGGTGAAGGTTGAACTGCTCTGCCTAAGAGATGGTCGGCATTCAAAGGCGGTTTTCGAATTTAGTGAGACTGACTGCAGGGACTTGACAGCTGCCGGACTATCCGAAAAAATGTGGTAATCCTTTGCAGATATCATGTTTTTCTTCAGCCAGCACAGAGCTTCTTTAATCGCCATTTCACCTGGAACACCCTGCAGTGATTTGTAAGACGGAAAGGGAGGCTTGGATTTAGCTTATCTGAGAAAACACTGCCACCAACCCCCCTATCGGTTTTAGGTCCATTTGTGTAGAAATGTATTGACTTGTTCTCCATGAAAGAATCTTCCTCCCAGAAGTATCTAGAGGGGAAGCTTACATGGAAGTCTTTGTCAAACCTAAGTTATGGTATGGTGCAATCGTTGTTCTCTGTGAGTATTCCTAATGTATTAAAAATGTTAACGTGGCCAAATGAATTATTTGTCCACTGTGTAGTCACTTTAAGGCGAATAGCTGCAGTCGCATCTACTTGCCTGCTGAAGATATCTAGGGGTCTCAAATGAAACAGAATATCAATGCCGCAGAGGGAGTAGTCCATAAAGCTCCTCTTATGCATAGATGTGCTGTTCTTTGGACTGTGCTTAGTTTACTGCAGTTGACTGCATTGTCTAAGGTTGCTTCCAGGTATATCAGCAATTTATTAACGACTAAGTTCCAGAGATGGGGAGAGAGGACACCGCCTTGCAGCATAACTTTGCTGACACACCTTTTCGCAGAAGCCCTACATAATTTGGAGTTGATTATCCTGCTGTTTAGCAGCTGATCAACTCCCCAAGTGAGTCGTCTACCTGTAGAGTTGACAGCGCAGTCGTGATTGCGGACGTGTTGACGTTGTTAACGGCACCCTCTATGTCCAGGCAAGCAACCATTGTATACTCTCTATATTGTAGGGATCGTTGGATGTGGCTAGACAGTGAATGCAGAGCCGTTTCCACCGACTTTTCTTTACAGTAGGCATGTTAAGCCGTTGACAGAAGATTAATTTCAGCTCGTATATGGATATCTAACAGTCGTTCTAGAGTTTTCAGAAGGAAAGATGATAGACCAGCTGCTCTAAAGAGAATCTTCACTGCTAACCTGGCAGTGGCATACATACCGGAACCCTGGCGAACAGTGAGAGTAGCCTTTATACCCAACTACACTCTCGTCATGAGCTTCAGACCTATAATTCTGAAGGGTGTGGAGATGATGATCCAGATCCATATGCGCAAAACTCTCTTGCGAATACATCCTCTGCCTGCGATGCAACACGCCTACCAACGCGGAAAATCTTACAAGAGCGCGCTTCAAGATCTGGGAGGCAGAATTAAAGGCGCACTCGGCTAAAGGATTTTTACCGATATTGAGGGTTGGTTCCACAATGCAAATTCCATATGATGTCAAATCACGGCCAGATAACACAGTATAAACGGATGACTATTTTCGTGGATAAAAGGAAGGCTGTTGAATAGGGCATTGATTGCGGATGCTGACTGTGGGCAATTAATGGTTGTGGAGGTAAACAGGGGTTGTCTGAAAGGTGGCGGTCTGTCTCCCCTGCTGTGGTTCATGTAGGTCGACTCACTGCCCAACACGCTCAATAGTTCTGACGTATATGCACAAGCAGCCCTAGACGTGATTGACGATGGGCTTTCAGTCAATTCTATCAAAACTGAGTCTGTTCTTTATACGAGAAGGAGAAAAATGTCCGGTCTGGCTCATCTTGTGCTTAAATGCATCACCATTTAATTCTCCAAAAAAGCATCGAAAGCCTCTAAAGCGCTGTCGGCCGTCTGTCAATGCAAAGGAGCTATGGCCAAAATATGTCTTATGACTCCGGCCTTATAGGCATGCCGCGACAATGACAATGATCAGAACTCCTGTTGCTGGGAAGGGCCGTAATCGATTATTTCCATGCTAAGGAGTGGTTTTGGTCAGAATCTGAGCCAGGAAAGGAACGTAGTTGGGTCTTGAGGTATACCTCCAAAACCGTTTAGCATCCAAAACCATTTAGATTCCTCCGAATGTTTTTCTAGAGGAGGTATATGCAATCCTGATGGCAATGAACTATAGGGTTTTTCAATTAGGACGCTCGATTTTTAAATGTATGTATAGGTAAATAAGACAAGTTGTATTTTTATTTGAAAGAATATTTTATGGGATTAAGTATGGAATATAACGTCGCTCAAATGTCCGCCACATCTTTCCTTGATAACACATATTCGGGAGGTCGAATAATCAATGACTTTGTCGCATAAATTTGGCTGAATTTGCTGGAATGCGTCCGTTATGTTGACTTTAAGTGCATCAATTGCTTGTGGTTTATTCGCATAAATCTGCGATGTAAGACAGCCTCAAAGGAAGATGTCTAAACGCGTTATCGTGCGATTGATCTCGGTGGTCAGTTCACGTTGCCACCGCGCGAGATAACCATTCCCTCAAATCGCTCGTGAAGAAAGTTCATCGTGGCATACGCTGTGTGGCACGGAACTCCGTCCTGTTGGAACCACATGTTGTCGATATCCATATCATTCAGTTTAGGTCACAAGAATCGCCAGATCAATATCCACACGAAATAGTGACTTTCTCAGAATGCATTTTGTGCATGGCTTCGTCCCAAATCCAATAATTTTGTTAGTTTAAATATTTATTTATCAAGCGGCGAAGCATATGCATCTGTAGCGACAGCCAGGCTGCACTTAAAGCCATTTTGAACTATCTCACGACTTCCAAGCTAATTCGAGAATGAAAGACGATGGAGCGACACAATTTCTTACGATGACGACACAGAAGATTACTATCTCTGTGATGTCTGCCTTACATTTGCATCAGGTACATGTGCTCGGAGCTAATATGCTGGGAGTTAGTTTGTAGCCTCTTCATCACTGAAACGCTTACTCATCTTTCTGCGAAAGCCTGAGAAATGCTGTAAAAGGAACACACAAGGAGCACAATGTACTTATTCTTTGTTTGAGTGCTAATCCCAACAGAAGAATGAAAACACGAAGGTTCTCAGCTTAGAGAGAGCAATTTACTACGCTGTTCCTTTTGCTATGTTTTATGAATAAGAATGGAAAAGTCTGTCAGGCTGCAGAGAAAACCAGCAGCTCCAAACACATGCACTCGACGTCCATACAAGTATATATCGACTTGTAAGTCAAAGTGAAGTCAAGCCTTGTACAGGTTTGCTATGGAGAAATCTCGAATCCCAACTGGGCACACTATAGACCTCCTTAATGTCGCAAGAGGTTTAGTCAGAACGATCTACATATTCAAAAGTCAGTCCAGAGCTTATGCAGAAAATACGAAAGCATTGAAACAATATATGCAGTAATGCGTTTACGGGTATTGAAGGAATGGCGACAAAAATGAGTTAAGCTGCAAGCGTATTACAAAGTATAGAATGTCTTTGGAAAAAGAAATGCAACATTGACGCATTGGATATAACGTGGCCAAAAACCGTTATGCTTATGGACCATTTTTGCCTACTTAGGATCCAAGGTAAAGGAAATAAAACGAAGAATAACTTTTGCCAACCGCTGTTTCCATGGGCTGAGAAGACAATTAAACAGCTCAGTGTTATTGAGCAAGGAAGAAGACACTACACAAAGACCCTCATCATCCCTGTCCTGTTGTACGGCGCTGAGACGTGCACACTCTCAAGAACGGTTGCAAGCTCTCGTATGCTATTTGGTCCTGTGTGCGTTAACGGAGTATAGAACAAAAAGTATAATGAATAACTACTAGGTGGCGCAAAAGCCATCACCCTATTGGAAGATGCTATAATTTTTGCAAATGGCGGCAAATGTCAATTCTACTTTGACATTTGTGAAATAAACAGATAGAAAAGACACATCAACAAGATTTCATGTCGCTATATTCCTAAAGAATGCGGAATAATTGTAACGATTTTTTTGCGGAATAATTCGTCGGTGGTGTTGGCGCAGCGTGAATCTAGGCGCAGATTTCCCGGTCGTCCGACACCAACTGGGCAAACACTCCGACGTTTAGCCGCTAGCTTAGAAGAGTATGGGACAACACGAGATGCTGCCAGGTCTGTTCGGCCCCGGGGTAGCCGTTCTGCTGAGAATGTCATAGCTGTGCATGAAGATGTCACAGAGGAACCCGGAGCATCGACCAGATGAGGCACGTGTCACGCAATTGGTCATCTATCGGTGGTCTTTACAGAGAATTTTGGTGAAAGACTTCAAGATGTTCCCTTACAAAGTACAGACAGTGCATCTGATGTTAGCTGTTGACCGCCAAGCGCGTGTAACCTACGCTCAAGCCATCTTGAATCTCGTGAATCTCGACCAGGAGGAAGACAACTTTTCATCGAAAATCATCATGACCAACGAGGCCCATTTTCATCTCTGTGGATATATGAATAAGCAAAATTATCGTTTCTGCGTATAACCAACGAAGAGCCATTACATCTGCTCAAGGTTACTGCATGGAGTGCTTCTTACTCTGGAGGCGTCATCGGGCCTTATGTTTATCGAAAACACCGCCGGCCATACGACTACTGTGGACGGCGAGCACTACAGAGCCATTCTGAATGACTTTCTCCTTCCTCAATTGGATGAATTGTGACTGGAGAACATGTGGTTCCAGCAAGATGGAACAACGGCGCATACTGCACGAGCCACAACCGAAATTCTAAGGGCTGCATTTCCGGGTCGCCTAATCTCCCGTTTTGACAATTTGTACTGGCCGCAAGATCGCCTGATTTAAGAGTTTCAGACCTATTTTAGTGGGGTTTTTTAAGTCACGAATTGATGTCAACAAGCCTCGGATTCTAGAAGTCCTCAAAGAGGGTATCCGTCAAGAATCCGAGGACCTATCGCTGGAAGTTCTGTCAAAAGTGATCGAAATGCCACAAACCGGGCACGAATGGTCAACAATTCCAGCGGCGGCCACTTAGCCGATATCATTTTCTTGACTTAATTTAAAGCATCAAATAAACATAATCCAAAAGCAGAGCCAAAGTTTTTCATTCATAAGAAGGGTTATAGCCAAAGAACTGCTGTAAAACAACGTGGATCCAGTGGCTTAATATGGGTAGGTCGTAAAGAGCGCATGAACACCACCCCGTATATCAAAAGCTTACCTAAGATGGTGCACGCGGTGGAAAGGGACCTCAGCCAACTTAGTTAGAGGGGCAGGAACGAACTGGTTGGAGTGTCATCTTGGTTGAGCCCCGGTCTGAAAGATGTCATTAAAAGTGAAGTAAGTCAGATCTGAAATTACAACACAGAGTAATCGGAGAGTAAGTAGTGCCAATTGTTGATTTTACGGGCTTGGACAAAAGAGGATCCAGGTATATTGTAATATATAAGATCCATAACAATCATTATCCTTGTGAAAAGAAACGATAGGAACTTTATATATGTATTGCTTCGAAAGGAAGGTTAGCCGTGGAATTTTTGGCTGGAGGAGTTTAGCAGGGGAGAAAACCTAAAGTAAACATTTTCTACAGCAAAACGGACCTGGTTAAGAAAATTCGCATCCACGATTTCAAATGGCCTTATGCGTAAGACCACTAACTGCGAAGCCTGGCGAGTCTATTAATCTACACCTCAAGGGTGTACTGGTTTTCAGTTCAGCAAATTTATTCTGCATGACAAAGATCGAGAAAATTATGACTATAACCCTGCATTTTTATCCTCAGAACATTCGAGTCCGGTTTCCGCATATTTGAAAATTAAAGTTCTTTCCTAAGAACAAGCTGTTCTTAGCCTAACATGCAAACACATTAACACCTTCGCCTCCCTTAGAAACATCTTAATTAAACAAAGACTACGAAATTAAGATTGTAGTTTCTGTGAACTACTCTCGATTTATTAGATTAACAAACCGGAACACAGACAATTGCTTGTAATTAAATTGTTTCACTTAAGTCAATTATCCGCCTGAAAACATTTTGCCCTTAGTTTCATCTGGTAGCGACAATATTGAATTAATTTGGTGGCGTTCTATTCGATAAATTTTACAATATAACTCGGTCATTAGAATTTAACTCCCCTAAGGAAGTAATCTCCAATCGATAATTTCATTGTTGCTATCAAAATATTTTCTAAGTTACAATTTAACAACAAACTTCCACTAAGTGGAATACCTTCCCTCAAGGGCGGTTTCCCAAACACAACCCAATCGTATTGCAAATAATTTTAGGATACCTTCCGGGCAAGTGTCATAGATAAACTGAAAATAAAGTTAAAATTATTTTTCCTTCTCTTGATTATTATTTGTCCTTCTTTGAGTGTTATTGGAGGGGAAAAAAAATTCATTCAAAATTTTTATGAACTTATCCAGAGGCAAGGTTAAAGTGAGTTCGTAAAGAGGATGCTAGAATGCAAGAATGCAAGGATGCAAAAATCTGACCTTGAAGCCTGCAGAGACTGCGTTTGGGATGTAAATTTCGCCAAAGGACTATGATTATCTCACGTATCCTTTACTGAGGTCGGTCATTTTTATGAAATATTCCAATAAGCAGATTTACTGTTATTCAATTTAACCCTCAACTGGGAAGGTCATAAATCCTGATGTTCCTTGGAATTATTTCCCTTTCAATGGCTTAACTCCTTGCAGAGATATTTTATCCTTGGTTTCTCCCCATTTCCCCTTTGTTACTATCCAAATTCAGGCAGCACAAATTATTCATCCGCAAAAACCGTCTTTATGAGATTTCGACTGGTAACCTAATAAAAAAAAAAGGAATACCACCCGTTCCGGGGAATGATGGAATGTTTATGGGGAAATTGTCAGGATAATGCGTCGGAGCTTTAGATACTATTCGTATGTTACGGTCGGCGTTGTTATGTGTCCCTTATGGGTCATTGATTAGAACTTACAAGCGATGGATAGATGTAACATGTGTTGCCCGAGAATGTCAGCAAAAATTTTATTTTTAGAATTTAATTGCAAAAGACCCCTTGTGGCAATTGAAAAGAAAAGACAAAAAGTTTTCTTGGAAAAGTCAAGTATGTTACCCATATGCATGGTTACAATCGTTAACGATGTTGAGGGATTACTCTTTGGTTCTTGTGGTTTTTGTGAAAGGAAATCAATTGAAGGGCTGCCCTTGTGGTATTCTTGTTTGGCATCCATCTATTTTGTGTTTGCCTTTCAAGCATAATAATATGGATTTAGAAATCTTGGTGAATTTTGCGGAAGCAGATGTTGATATTGGTTTACCATTAGTCGACGCTCTTGTAGTAGGTTGTTTTGCCAGATAATGGTGCTTTGTAATCATAGATTTTCTTTCGATATTGCCTTGCGATTATGGTTATGTGCAGATACGGGCGTACTAAATGAAATCTTCTTTCAAAAATGGATTAACTGAACTTTGAGTACAAGTGTATCCTCTTAACTTCCTCATCTGGTTGCATGATATTGTATATTTGACTTGAAATCACGTTTTAATTTACCAAAATCTTTAGCAGTATTACTCTTTGATACTTGAGAGAAGGATCAGAAAGGGGGTATATGATACGAAAGTGGACTAGTGTCTGTGGAGAGTTCTTCAGTCGCCCACACGTTAAGCCAATGGAGAGGTTGGTATTACCGAGGCCTAAACATTCATTGAACATTCTTTAGTGACCTTTTATTGAACCATTAATCTTTCTTGTAATTCAATTTAAATTTAAATGGAATTTTCTTGGGAAACCTACGACGGTAGTCCCAGAAGTACCCGACCTGATGTATAGATGGGGGCTGTTGTTTAAAAACAATGCAGTAAGTACCAACCTTATATAGCTGAAATTTGAAGTTTGGCGACGCTATGTTGTTTAGTATTTGTTCGGCAGCCAACAATAGTGAACGCTCTCAATGAATTTTTAAATATGGAAAAAATTGGTCATGGTTATGAGATACAATACTTTCATTTGAAAGGCCTCGATCCAACCAACATCAAAACGGAACTCGATTCTAATCTGAGGGAGTCTGGCAGATTTTAAGAGAGGCCGTACGAGTTGCCAAGACGAACACCATGTTAGGCATTTCAAAAAGCGCTGTACATGTTGATTGAAAAATTTCACATGAGAAGGCTGTGCGCAAGATGGGTGCCGCAATTACTCACAATGGAATAAGGACAGCGTCATCGTGAGGATGTTTCAATCGAGTGTTTGGAGAAGTTTCACAGCAATAAAGTTGAGTTTTTGCACGCATTCATAACTATGGGGGAAACATGGGTCCATCACTTCACACCCGTGATGAAGGACTCAAAGGGGAGAATCTGCTCCAAAGAAGGCGGAGACAATTCCATCTGCGGGCAAGGTCCTGGTGTCAGTTTTTTGGTATGCGCGTGGGATAATTTTTATTGATTATCTTCCGAAAGGAATAGCAATCAACAACGTGTATTATGCGAACTGATTGCAGCGTTTGAAAGGTTTTGCTTCATCAAGACAATGCACCACTTCAACCATCCGTGATCGCGATGGCCAAAATCAATGCATTAAAGTTCGAATTGCTTTCTCACCCTATTCGCCAGATTTAGCCCCCTCGGATTATTTTCTATTTCTGAACTTGAAAAAATAGCTCGGTGGTAAAAGATTTGCCAACAGTAAAGAGATGGACTCTGCGGTTGATGGCGATTTTAAGCAGCTCGACGATTCTCACTATAAACAGGTGCTTGTCGAAGCTATTGAAAATCGCTGGGAAAGTACATTGGACTAAAAGGAGACCTAGACCTAGAAGAAATAAAGATATTTTTTGCTAATTTTGTTGAGTTTTCTTTGTTAGGTAGGCCACTTCTGGGACTATACTCGTGCAGAATGGCGATATAGCTTCTGTTGGGTATATTCGATGATCCGATTCAGTGATCTTTTGAGCTCACTTCACCTGTTCTTCCTCCCAAATTTTGTTATGGTTTTAAGACTTGTCATATTAATGCACGAAGTCTTAATCAATATAAATTCGATTATCTAAAGTATATGTTGATATTGTCTGTATCTGTGAAACATGGTTTAAAAGCGATATCTCCGATACAAGTTATAATATTCCTAATTACAAAATTTGTAGGATAGGATTGCATTTACATGGGGAGGTGGTATTGCAATTTATTGTAAATCTTCACTTACATGCAAAACTATATGTAAATCCGTGGTAGTGAAAATAGCGATAGAACAATCTGAGGCAAAAGACCTTACGTCGGTATTCAAGCTTGTCAATTGACTGTGCAATATTAGCTTCACCCGTGAGTTCTATCGCGCGCTTTGGAATCTTATCTAGCAAGTGTAAAGAGCCCTTAGGAACACCTGCCCAGATGTGGGTATTGTACTCAAATTTTTGGGCGGATAAAAGCCTTATAATTATATTGTAGTCAGAACAGAGGAGGAAAACTAATTCCTACATCCTTCGAGGGAACCTAGACAAATCGCAGCATTTTTGGCAACATCGAATATTTGTTCATTCCAACGTAAGTTGTCATTGACACACATATCGAAAATGGAAAGTTCTTCGGTTTCGATGATGAAAGTGCCATTCATAGATAATGGCTGGGTATTTAAATTTCACTGCAATGGCAACAGACAGCATTGTGTTTTGGAAGCATTAAGTTCCACTCTGTTGATAGTTCCCCAATTGGTTATGTTGTTTGCAACAGAATTTACTGAACTTAGCGTACGTTGCCGTCCCCGTTCTACGGCCGAAGAGCAGCAGAGGGTACTGCCGTCAGGAAAAGAATATATTGGATTAGAAGTGGCAGACAAGAGATCATTGCAAAAAATTAAAAAGAGTCTTAGAGACAGAATAGAGCCCTGGGGCACACCAGCATTTTTTTTTTGTAAATATCAGACTTCAAACTATCCAAGACAATTTGAATTGAAAGGTCCGAAAGGTAATTTCTAATCCATTGAAGACGAAGGTCGCCGAGCCCAAATACACGCGTTTTCAACAAACGAGGTTGAAGCCAAACTCTGTCAAATATGTTACTTTAGAAATATATTTCTTTCACCAAATTGATGTAAACTTTGGTGTCACTTGTTGCACAATTTCCCCGATCTAAAGTAGCTAAATTAGATAATTTCAATTGCCAGGCTGCCGGCAAAACCAAAAAAAAAGCGGAAACCGAATACACGCTACAACAAAAAAACGCGACCCACACGGTTAGTGGCTAAGATCTGTGTGACGATCTGTCACTTGTGTATCGAAGAAAAAAAAATACCCTGGGGGGGAATTTGAAATGGCAGCTGGGGTGCGTTCAGGGAAGAAGATTTTTCCAAGAAACACTTAATGGTACAAAGAATAATAAATGTTAGGGGCCATGAACTTTTTACCTTAAGTGGAAGTGCAAAACTGTATGCGGCAAACAAATCGCAAAGGGTTACCGCACAATATTCTGTTGAAAAAAATAGACTATAAACTTTTCGTCACTTTATAAAAGAACGCGGAAGATTGGCAAAACAATAGATCGTAAAAGCCGATAGATGGTGGTACTGAAGGTACCACTAAGATTGGACAGCTAGCTGGGGACCCGTTATCGAATTACAACGGTCGTGAAATTGTTTTTTTTCTTCCCTTTTTTTCTTTTTTTTTTATAAAAAGGATTCGCCCGGGCTAACGCGAGGTGAAATTGTCTCGACTAAATAATGCTACTTATCTTGCCTTCTCCTAGAATTCCTGTGCTTCTGCCTGTCCCGTAAGTGTTGACTTCGTCTGTGTTTTCTCCTCACTTTTGGTATATCCTATCCTTTTGTCAAAGCCTCTCGTACTTTTCCTTCTTTTTCTCTTCCTTTTATTTTGCTTTTCTTTTGTTAATTTTTTTTTTTGTTCTTTACTTTTTGATGGTGACTTACCCTATCCTACCGATATTAGCTCGAACCGTTGGTTTCACCTATATACACATTCATACATCCGTTCAAATGAGTGTAACGGGCCAATTTTGGTCTAAGTGTGCAGCGCTCCACAAATTTGCTGAAGTGTGCCACCGTATATTGGACCTCCGTTGTTTCCACTCTCTCACCCACCCACACATTCGTGTTTCTTTCTTATTTCCCAAATCTGGGGAATTTCCTCCAAGATTGGGATTTCTCTTTGGACCGAGCTAATATTTCCCTTTACGTTCATTGGGGTTGCATTCATTTTGAATACAACACCAGTCCTTCCCAAAAGATAAAAAAAGGAAAAAGATAATTTGCCAAGAATATATGGCCTACTCGCATTATACATCCTAATCATTATCCCTTTCTGATAATGATCGGGTGGCGTACAGTGAGGGCGAAACAAGGAACTAAACATGAGACGGGCACAGGAGGTGGAATTCAACATCTGAAGCGCTGCCCAATGAAACACTAAACGAAGACATCCTAGGGGATGTTACAATTTTATTTTCTTTTATTTTTTTATTTTTTTTTTTAAGGTGGCGACCGTCCGTCGCCGAGTAGAGTATCTGTGGCTTTATATATTTATTACACGTGGAGGGTTCCAGACCGTCCATGTGACTCTAGACGTACAACGTTGGGCTAAACGTGACCGTCCGTCACTCTACCGAGACTCCTGTCACTTCTTCTCGTGGATCTATTGGCTGACCCCTCCGACAAGCATAAAAGCAGAAAGACAGAGTTCAAGAACCCACCAATTCTTCCCGCTAATATACTTCTCCTAGGAGACAACGGACATAAAGTGAACGGGTGGGGTAAAAAGCAGATCGGGCAGGAGGGATCGTGATGGAGCGGAGATGCCTTCTAAGGCTAAGGAAACTACCCGATAGGAAAAACAACACAACACAAGAGCAAAAGCCGACGACTTTTTGAATGGCTCTTGTTCACTAAGACTTCCTCCAAATAATTACTTCAACGGACCGCCCGTCCTACCTGCTGTGATTGATCCTTCAAGATACTAGGAGGGTGCCCCAACGGCTAATGGATTCATAGCTGCCCAACAGCCTTCTAGGATTTTGAAGAACCACGGAAAAGAATGTGGATGAGTGCGGTCGAGAGGAGAGGAAATAAGTAGAACTTGTTGTGGTAAATTTTACCGCAACGCACTTTTCGGTGAGGCATGCTACGAAAACGAAAATCATATTGCAGGTCATTGTGAAGTTTCCGTGTTTCGAGATATTTCATGAACTGTTGGTTTATCAACGTTTCCATGACCTAGGAAAGAAGGAGCGTAAGTGCAATGGGTCTCTAGGAAGACAGAGAAAAAGATTCGCCATTTTTGGGAACGAGCTGTAGAAATGCTGTTTTCCATCTGCTCGGAAAGACTTCTAAATAGTAGGATCGATGGAAAAGTTTACGCAGTGGTTTTACCTGCGTGAAAGAACACTTCTTCAGAAGAAGGGGTGATATACCATTTGTGAATCCTAAGGTCTTTAAGTGCTCCTTCCACTATACGAATGCGAAAGTGGTTTCGCTCACTGAAGATTCTGTTCGACGCAGCGACAAAGCACAATCTGGAAGTGTTAAGCTGGCCGCAAGCGTGCAAGACGCAAGTTGGCCTTGTCCAAAGAGCTAATAGCTGGCATGTCATTGTAAATAAGAATTTGGGTCGTATTCAAATTTCACACACTTAAGAAAGCCCTTGCAGTCGTTCCTGGCTCGTTTGAACTTTTTTCGGTCGTTTTCTATCCTAACAGCCTGTTTCCAGCTCGAGCCGTACCACGCCTTTTATTTTGGTTTGATACTCTTGATCCTCCCTCATCGGATCTCATTCCAAATAGAATTGTGTCTGTGATCACATCAGGAGCGGCATCCACATCGTTATCGAAGAAACATAACGACCAGTTAAAATTCCTAAAGAAGTTGTTAAGTCCGCTCCAATTGACTTTTTCGTATTGTCATACTGTTCTTTTAGGAATCTTGTCTCTAACTGTGTGTACGAGAAATTAGCTGATATGACACAGAGGTCCAACGAGCCTAGAGGGGATAGCACATTGATCTTGTATTTGTCAGGGTGAAAAGTTAAAAACAAGTCCAGGGTGTTGGCGATATGACTATCAACGTCTCGTAATCGTGTGGGCTCATTTACAAGCTGGATCAAGTTGTTTTCCGCAGCGCAGATCTCAACACACCGCCCTTCGGGTGTTCTCTGTTCAGATCGTCGAAGCCACCCTTCACATAATCGTCCGTCAGAGCAAATAACTCCAATAATCATGAATTGTTTTCGCACCATGCATACTCCAAACGGGAATACACATCCGCAAAGACCTCATACTCGTACAGTGCGAACCGAGAAAGCTGTTTCTACTACGAGGACCTGGATGAGACGATTCACTATCGTGCACTGCAATTTAAGTTGGGTTCATCCACTTTATGAAAAGATCCTGGATGACAAGCTTACAAAATCCAGTTCACTCCAGAATGGAAACCGTTTGACCATTCTGTGCATCGTACATTCGGAGAATGGGCCACTCTTGATTCTTTTCTCATCACAACATTTTTCCAGTGGTGAGTCTCATTTTCGGGTGAATGGCTATGTCAAGAAGCGAAATTTCCGCATTTAGAGTGACGAGCATATCCACAAAAATAATCAACTCATATTTCTTCGAAAATGATGTCAGCCAAAAGGTTACAGCCAAAGGAAAGCGTCATAGAACCATGATTACTGACCATTTCGGTCCTCATTTGAATGGCATTAATATGGAAGAGCTGTGGTTTCGACAAAACAGCGCTACATGGCGAACAGCGCGAGCCACTACCAATTTATTGAATTAAGCATTTGATGAGCACATAATCCCGAGTAATGGACCTGTGAATTGGCCTCCAATATCGTGTAATTTAACACATTTGGCCTTTTCTCTGTGGGGATATGTGAAGTCGCTGGTCTATGCCTGTAACCAGAGACGATGGACGACTTGGAAGCGTTATTGGCGTCTGACGGCCCCCATTGCCCGGAAAAGTGGTTATAAATTGGACTTCTAGATTGCACTTTGTTCAAGCCACCCACGGCGCTCATATGTCCGAAATCATAACTAATCATGAATGGTAAAGAACAGAGTTGTTATGAGTGGAAAACAAAATATTCTTAAGAAAGTGCACATCCGGAAGATGTCCTTCATCTTTCTCATCGCCATAAGAGCTATGAATCATCCCAAATGTACGCACAACTCAATAATCAGATGCAAAAAAACCCTCTAACTTTTCTAAAACAGCTTAGAATCAGAACTCAACAGCTGAAGGTGAGTACATTTTTCCCCAACCGAAAACAGTTTCCAAAAAATCTTGAAAACACGAGTAGTCGAGTTAAATGTCAATTCTTTTAAGTTCGTCTGCTGCTCTGATTTTTTAACTCAAATAAATTAAAAATTTTTCTCATTTCCTTTCAGGCATGGCCATCGATGAAAAATCCATTTGATATGTTGGCAGGAAGCTATAAAGTTCACACAGTCTCAGGTAAGAATAAATTCATTAAATACGAATACATTTCCGACTGCAACCATAAAATAAACCGCAAAAATTACCCTCAACTAAGTCCTTGCGGCAAAAAAGCAAATGAAATTTTAATGAAAATTCTTCTAACACATGACCCAGGGCTGGGTGTCCTTTTATTCATGCACCGTGCGTGACATGGTCACAAATTGAAGCTGCATAACTTTCGAAACATGAGTAAGTTGATAGTTTGCCATATTCACATAAATGCGGCAAGGATATGTTGAAAAAATACGATAAAGTTTTTGCTAGTTATACTCTTAGTTAATTGTTTTGACAAGGATATAGATTTCCTGGAAAGTTTAAATGAAAACGTCAAGTTGTCGTAGATTAGTTTGAACAATTACTTTGTGGCAGGAAATTGGCTTGTCTTGGTTTTCTTCAAACAAAAAAAAAAAAACAAAAGCACTCGTAGGCTACATTTGGTTTAATATTTTAAGACACACAACTGCAATAGACATTTCAGTTTATGAATAGGAACACATGGAGAAGAATTCCTTTTCGCTAGCAGGAATGCATGCTCAGTAAAGGAATCAGATGGAAAGGAGAAAAAATACGATTTTTATTTGTTTAGATATCTGAAAGTATTTGGCTGTTTACTCCGGGATAGAAAGTTCATATGAGAACGCATATCGAACCTAGGTTTGACCGAATAAAAATGATAATCCTTCGATGGATATGAACAATCAGACTCTATAGTATAGAAGTAAACGTCTCCTTGTTCAATACTTTACTACAACAGAACCAACGCCATATTAAAGCTAAAACAAATTCAGGGCTAATGCCACTGTTCTTTCGTTACGTTGGAAGTGCTTCAAGAGGTGCATTGAATGACATACTCAAATTTATCACCAGTTTATGTTTTTCAAATGGCAGTCTGAGGGGAATAGCATACTCGGAAAAGTTAGAAAGAATTCGGGAGTTAGCAGAAAAACGATGGTGGGTTCGGGAACATAATCTTTCCAGCGATTCTGATGCTTTTTATACTACTAATTTTGAACTAATTAAGGAGAGAGATCCGGAGCTCTTCTTCCAAATAACAAGAATGTCACCACCAACTTTTGTGGCACTCTGAGGGTTCAGTGAACCTCATTTGGAAAAATTCCCAATGATAGATCGATTTTGGTGCTTCTGCAAGTATTTTATTGTATACAGGGTGAATGCTATAATTTTTTTTATTTTTTGATAAATTTTATTGTGCTACAGCAAAAAATGTTGGAAAATACATCAATTTTCAAATTGTATCAGTAGTTTTCAATATGTCCACCTTTGACGCGAATAATGGCCTTGAGACGGCCGAAGAAAGCGTCGCACGCTGCACGCAAGTGGCTCTGCGGTATTTTGGCCCATTCCCGGCGAAGTGCTTGTTTGAGGTGGTCCAAACTCTGGTATTTTTTAAAGCCCATCTACGCCTTCAAAATACCCCAGACAGAGAAATCCAACGGATTTGCATCCGGAGAATTTGCAATCCCTTGTGTCGAAGAAATGAAGTGTGGAACATTGTTTTTTGACTCGCGCTTTGTGAGACGGTGCCGAGTCTTGTCGAAAAGTCCACGGTCTCCGGCCGAAATGATTGTTTGCCCGAGGCTTCAATACTGCCTCTAAGACAGTTTCACGGTATACGATCGCATTAATTTTGACGCCACGGCCACGGCCACGGCCACGGTCCAAAAATACGAGCGGAGAGCGACCATTGGCGGTTATGGCGGCCCAAACCATCACCATCGGTGCTGCCTGCTTTCTGGTGGCCGTCCGAAAGTGTAAATTTTCGAAGGATCTCTCTGGCAAGTAAACTCAGTCATTTTGTTTGTTGACATATTGCTCGATAACGAATGGCGACTCATCGGAAAAAAACAAATGTGGCAACTCACCACTTTCGTGCAAGCGTAGAAACTCCTTTGCTCTTTCGACTCTAACTTTTTTTTGTTGCGATGTAAGATCGTGTGCTTTTTGGAACTGCAATGGCTTGAGCCCAAGCTCATTTTTCAGTATGTGTTGCATCCGTTTCAACGATATGTTGAGCTCACGAGCCATTTTTCTTCCACTTCGACGCGGATTTCCCTCAATTCGAGCCTTCACTTTCCGAACCATTTCTGGCGATGTTGCTGTTTTTTTATGACCACCTCCATGGTGTTTTGCAACGCTGCCAGTATCACGGTAACGAGCTATGGTTCGAGACACAAATGATTTATTCACGTTGAGGTGCCGGAGGCCTCTAACGATAGCTACTTGTGGTTTTCCATCCAAATATAAAGCAATCACACTATCACGTTTGAATTCTATCACGAATAAAAATTGTTCAACACAACTGAGGCGCAAATCGTTTAAAAGGCTTGTAAATAAGAAAATTATCTGTCCTGTGTCAAAATTTGAGCTCACTATCATGAACGGTTTGGAAATTATAACAGTCTGAAGTTGGTTGCAGTTCGAGTCCTTCAGGGTGTAGTTTAATTTATTTAAACTTGTATTTATAAAGGTGGTCCCAGAAACATCCATGCTGCGACAGAAATCGCGTAAGGACAGGTATTCCACCTTCTAGTGACTGGTTATGTTTTGTTGTGTGGTAGATCTAGATCTGATGAGCGGGAGTCATATAGTAAATTATTGATGTTGTTGTTGCTGAGGTATGTTGTTTCCTGTATGTTGTTGGCAACGGCTACTACTGCGATTTTGTCTGCATATCCACTAATGTTCACACATTCGCAGTATTCCATCATACATTATATTCCACAAGACTGCGCTGACCCTCGCTGATCCTCGCTGACCCTCGTTAACCCTCGCTAACCCTCCCAGACCTCTTCCTGTTATTTTGTATTTCGTTGGTCCGCATCTGTTAAAGATGATTCTGTCCTTAAGAGAGTCTGGTACTTGCTGGGGCATTACCATTATATCCATCCATATCCGAGGTATCTCTGAATTATTTGTTTTTTCGCAGTGAAGAAGCAAAACCTTGAATATGGAGGGTCAGGTCCTTAATAAAACTGATGGAGAAACGGTCCGACGGATCGGTCCGGTGCTAGTAACCTCGCTGAGGTTATGACTATTCAGAGTTTCTGTGCCGTCATCTGTACTCTAGGCTTCCGACAGACCTAGGCTTTGAATATGTCGAAGTAGCTTTGAAGGCAGGTATGCACCAAGTACGTAACTCAAACTGACTAGAGCCATTGACATTTGATCCATTTATGGGTTCCCTCAACTTCATAAAGACGGCAGATAATGATGTCCCACAGTGGTTGGGTACCCTACCTTCAGTCAATACTCGTAGTACCAGGCAGAAGCGGCTAAAATAGGTCAAACGGTAAGTGAGGACAAAGTACGTAACCATTGGCAGCTATGACTCGTAGTTGAGACTTCGTTTACCTTGGCTGCGTAGATACAAGCAACAACAACAGACACAGAGTTACTCCTGCTAATCGCTGTTTCTTTAGTCTCAGAAAGCAATTGAGTAGCTCGTAAAATGAAACTGGCTTTATACAAGACCGGCAGCTTCCGTTTCAATACTAACGAATACACCAGTGACAGTCCGCTAAGGTCTGCCAATTATGGCAATATCACAGGCGTGCTAATAGTTGCACAGACTTATGAAAGGTTGTGCCTCCAGTGTTCGATTGTGAGTTTCGCACAATTCCTAAAATTATGATGTTAAAGAAGTCACATGGCAGCGCGTTACCTTTCCTAAAACCTTTTTTGACATCAAAGGTCTCTGTTAAATTATTACCGACCTCCATTGTCATTCTGCATAGACGGATGAGCTCGCCAGGGATGCGAAACTAGATATGACTTTGTATAGCACATCTCTATAAATTCTGTCGTATGCTTCCTTAAAATCGATGAAAAGATGGTGAGTATCGATTTGGACTCCTTGAGTTTTTTCCAGGACCTACCAGAATGTGAAGATTTGGTTGGTTGTGAACTTTCTTGGTTTGAAACCGCGCTGATAGGACCAAATCAGGTTGCTGGCGAAAGGCTTCAGACGCTCACACAATATGGCAGAGAATATCTTGTATGCTATGTTAAGGAGACTTATGCTTCTATAACTGGCGAGCAAACGGTGCAGAGATTCCATTAAACAGACATACACTCTTCTGACCAGATTAGAGAAATTAGTTGCTCTCTACAAAGTCACTTCCAGCTGCTTTGCATACCTCGGCCGGTAAGCCATAAGATCCAACTGCTTTATTGGATTTCAGATTAGATATTGCCATCTTTACTTCGTTTTGGTTAGATGGAGGTGGAGTTTTGGTTATTATCATCTAAGTTGAATGTTCTGTTCTGCCTGACGACGAGATGTTGGGCTTCGTCCCCATTATACAGTCTGTAGAAGAAGTGTTTCCACATTCTCAGCACCGACTGTGACTACAGGGTTTTGTACGGGTCTTCTCGCCTTGACATGTTCTTTCTATCTGTTGGCTAAACTTCCGTACGTTACATCTCAATATCTTCATTTGTGCGCTTCTTTTCCTCTTTCTTATTCTTCTGGAGAAGCCGATGTCCTTCCCTTCTCTTCTGCTACATTGTGACTAATCACTGTTAGTCGCATCGGCAGATTGCTGAATGCCAATAATTGCTTACGAATCAACAGCGATACTGTCTGTAATGGTTATTGCAGGCTGTGTTGCAAGGACATACAATCCATTTGCGTACGAGTACTGTGACTGCAAAAGGTGCCGTTGTCGCGGCGCCTGGTGCGGGGACTATAATGCGGTGAAAAGGAAAAAAAAATTAAATCTATTTGTGGAGTGAATGAATGGAAGGAAAGATAATGAAAATGAAGATGCACCCAGCATCAGGGCCGGCTAAGCAATTGTGTGTGTCATTGAATGCACGTCTCATTTAAGTTCGTGGGCATGCAGCTTATGCCAGTGTAAGGTTTCAGAAATCAGAGGCCATATCGGAGAAGGCAATGAAGTGTTTTTCCGTTTTCAATGAATGCACTCCTCCTACCATCATCTGTTTCAAATGCGCTAGTATCTAACGGAGATGGAGATGGTGTTGAGGTGGCAATATTACATACAGCTGCGTCGTTGTCCAGACGTTAACGGTGACATCAATTTTTGCGTACTCCGTCGACATCTGCAGGATTCTGCATCCTGAAAAATACACAAAGAACACAAGAATGATTCTAAAACAAAAATTAGTGCAGCCCGATGAAATAATTACCAATTGCGTGCACGTAGTCGATTGGTGAATTGCTATACTTTGTTGGTTGGTTCTCATGCCTGATTTCTTCTTCCGATATTTATCCAATTTACTGCTGAAGTTTACTTTTGCAATCGTTGAAGCCCACATGGATAACGTCTTCTATGCGACCGCCATCCAACAAATTAGGTCGTTCCACGATATCCTCGAATTATTTGAGAGTATTTTCGTGGGACCACTCATTCTCAACTTTTTGTTTGTAGCATTTTTGATTCAATTTTTTTCGCGGCCAAAAGAAGTTGGTAATCATCGACCTATAGCGTTCGCTGTTGACGGCGATGGCCTGGTTAACGTCGTTCTTAAAGAAATATGGACCGATAACGCCGCCTGCCCAAAATTAAGACCAAATAGTGATTTTCTGGATGCATTGGACGCTCTTGGATCTCATGGCGATTGGTATCGCCCCAAATTCGGCAATTTTGTTTGTTGACGTACCCATTCATCCAGAAATGGGCCTCATCGCTGAAGATGATTTTTCGATGAAGATTAGGGTCAGTTTCCAACTGCTCCAGAGCCCATTCAGTGAACACACGTCGTTGTCTATGGGCGTTTACCTTCAGCTCCTCGGTCAGTTGAACTTTGTACGGTTGCAGGCCCAAGTCATGACTCAAAATTCGCCAAGTTGTGGTCTACGAAAGGCCGAGGTCTTGTGAGCGACGGAAATCGACTGCCTCGGATTCTCCTGCACACTCTCACGGACAGCGGTGATGTTTCCGGCAGATCTTTCGTTTCGTCTACGTATGGGTGTCATTTTATCATTTACTGAACCAGTGGACTCAAATTTATCCACCACTCTGCGAATAGTCGATTATGGCGACAGTAAAATGGGCAAAACGCGCAGAACGTTCCGCGAACCGAACATCCATATTGATAAAACCATATTATCATTTGCACATATGTTGAACGCTATGATTTGGCAAAACAGACTGAATAAATGACAGCCAATTTGGCAGATGTGCCTTCAACAATATGGCCGCTATCAACTGTCAAAGTTTGGAAGTCCCTATTAGAAGACCCTGTGTATTGGGGCTAGATCAGAGGGGGTGAAATATTTCTTTCATCGCCTGAGGAAACCTAGACATTTAGGAGCATTTTTGATCATATCCAATATGTGGTCATTCCAACGTAAGATGTCACTGACACATATACCGAAAATGGAAAGTTTTTCGGCTTCGACGATGTCAGTGCCATTCATGGATAGTGGCTGGGTATTTGAATTTCGCTTTAATGACAGCAGACAGCATTGTGTTTTGGAAGCATTAAATTCCACTCTGTTGATGGTTCCCCAATTGGTTATGTTGCTAATATCGGAATTTAATGAGTTGAACATACGCTGAAATTCCCGTTCTACAGCCGAAGAGCAGCGACATGAGTCCGGGAACGAATATGAAAAGCAAAGAGTACTGTCATCTATAAAGGAATTTATTGGATTAGAGGTACCAAACAAGAGGTCATTAATGAAAAATAAAAAGGCTGTCGGAAACAGAACAGTGCCCTGGGGCATACCAGCATTTATTTTGTGAACATCAGACTTGAAACCATCCAAGAAAACTTGAATTGAACGTTCCGAAAGATAATTTCTAATCGATTGAAGAAGAGAGTCGTCAATCCCAAAAGCACGCATTTTCGACAAAAGAGCCTGATGCCGAACTCTGTCAAATGCCTTAGAAATATCAAGTGCAACTATCTTGTTTTCGCCAGATTGATGTACGCTTTGGTTCCACTTTTCGTTGAGACATGCCATCAGATCATCAGTAGACCTGTTGCTACGAAAACTGTATTGCCGGTCAGTGAGAAGTTTTCGTGCTTCGAGATATTTCATGAATGAGTCTCTAGGTAGATAGAGACGAAGATTCGCCTTTTTTTAGGGACGGACTGGACAAATGCTGTTTTCCATCTGCTCGGAAAGAGTCCTAAAGAGTAGCATTGATAAAAAAGCTTACGCACTAGTTTTGCTAGCGAGGAAGAACACCTCTTCGGAAGAAGGGGATATATACCATCTGGACCAGCGGATTTGTGAATGTTAAGATCTTTAAGTACTCTTGCTACTACACGAGTGCGAAAGTGGATTCGTCCCATTGAAGATTCGACGCACTCAAATGTAAGCATGGACAAAGCACAATCTTCAAGTGTTGAGCTAGCCGCAAAATATGCAGCAAGCAGATTGGCCTTGTCCAAAGAGCTGACAGCTGGAATGTCATTGTAAATGAGCATTGGGATGGAGGATGAGGCAGAATTTAAAGAACGACCAAAAATGTTTACTACCATTGGGACTTTGTAATATTTTTAGAAAGGCGTTGCAGTCATTCCTACCTCGTTTGAATTTTTTTCGATTTTCTTATGTCGGGTTGGACCGAAATAACATTTCTCTAACCCTAACAGCCTATTTACAGCTCGAGTCGTACCACGCCATTCCAAAGAGTATGGTGTCTGTGATAATATACAACAGCGGCATCCACGTCGTTATCGAGGAAACATAACGACCAGTTAAAGTTCCTAAAAACTGCCATATTGCCATAAGCTCCTTTTAGGAACCTTTTCTCTAACTGTGTGGTCGATGTACGAGAAATTAACTAATATGACACAGTGGTCCAAAGAGCATAGAGGAGATAGCACATTGGCCATGTATTTATCAGGATGGGAAGTTCAAAACAAGTCCAGGGTGTTGGCAGCATGACTATCAACGTCTGGTATTCGTGTGGGCTCATTTACAAACTGGGTCAAGTTATTTTCCGCAGCAAAGATCTTAGCACACCGGCCTTCGGATATTGTCTGTCCAGAATGTCGAAGCCACCCAGAGTTGTGTATATTGAAATCAGTATGAGAATACAGGGATACAGTTCTTTGATCGCATTGTGGTGGAGTTGGTACGCTACATCACTACGCACGTAAATTGCGAGACCGCGTTCTGAGAAGAATAATGGCACTAATTCGTAGTAAGGTAGCTTCAGATCAGAATGATCTGGGAGGTGTGGGCTGGGATCTACCTGTGTTTCACTAAGTTCCAAAACAGCTGGCCTGTATTTGCAAACGTGGACGTACGTAGAAAAGTGATTACTCTTTAGCCCGCGTATATTAGCTACGTCAACCCTGAATTCCTTAGTCATAATCACAAACAAACACAGAAAACACAAACACCGACGATGCTAAGTAAGGCAACAAACATACAAACTCGAAGTACGAGTAGATATAATAACAGTGCAAAAATACGTTTAACGCCTCCAAAATGTGTCACTGGAATTAAAACAAAAACATCAGCCAATGTCCGAAACGTGTGACGACGGTCTGGGAATGATACAATAAGGTGTTCATACGATTGGTAGATATGCGATAGATTATGATCTGACAGTGTGATAATGCTTCTTCTGATAACGCTGTCAGACTAAAATTATCAGCTCACACGTTGTAAGATATTTGGGACTCATTCTTCATTGATAAATTTGATAATAATGAATGAATTGACTACCGTCTGAACATAGCTTCTATACAAATTTCGCATATTCGTGCAGCCGTTCTAAATGTGAATTAATATCCTCAACGTCATTGTAATTGTACCAAACCATAAGGAACGACGCCAGAAGCTATAACTAGTCGACGACTTATTGAGTTGAGTTGCAATAAATCAAAATCCCTCTAAAGTGCAGTGGGAAACCACACCATAAACGCTCATTTTTATATCAGACTTTACAACACCAAAGGCGTCGATTGTCAGTAAGAGATTGTGCCATTCCAAATGGCGACTAGTGATGACGATTCTCGTTACCAAAGTGCCATATAATATCATATTGTATTAATCAGAGATTAACTACGTGTACCGATTTCTAATTAAACACATACTCGTAACATTTGCCCCACCCGTTTAATAATTAATTGATGGTCTACTCCCCAATTGCCCATTTAGCAGCAGCAGGACACAATATAAATCATTTTTTATCACTGCCACACAAAGTACACATAATTAAAGCTGCGTCAAGAATCGTCCAGGGATCCTGAGTTTAACTCTGCTCTGGCGAACTCAAATGAACTCATAACAATTAGTAACGTGAGGTCAAATTCACGACAAAATTCTGCGCACGTAGACACGAGAGAGATAAGATTCCAGTGACATTGGAGCTTTACGAATGAATCCATTCATAAATCCTCGTGCCAAGGACTCCTTTTCGCACTGATTGCGCCCACCAAACAATTACGGGCAAACCTACAATTCAAAACGTATCCACAGCTAATAATAGATTTCTTTTATTTTGCTATCATTGTGGGGGAAGTTCTATTGAGTGGACAAAAAAAAAAGAAAGTTTTCGACTTTAAGGGTAGTTGAAAAGTGTTTCTTTGCTGTGAGAGTCTCGTTTCAGTGGGTGTCAGAAAAAATTAGTCGCACGATAATGAATAACAAGCAAAGTTTTATCCCTTTTTAACCTCCTCTCTTGTGGTAGCATTTCAAAACTATTGTAGCTTTCATAATTTTTTAAGCACCCTCAATCCGAAAAGTTACATCTTCCAACATAATGCAAATATCATTTATTAATTTTCCGCAGCAATCTATCTTGAAGTTGTATTTATTTAAAGTTTAGTTCTTCAAGTAAAACTTGTGAAACTCGAATGAGTTCAGAAAGTTCAAAAGATGCAATTGTACTTTGTTTGCAGTGCTGGCAGTTGAGTATTCATTGGGAGAATTCTTAATTGCCTGAAGTCTGCATTTAAATTTTTTTTTTTTAAATTAGAGAACACAACTCAGATTTGAATCGCAAGTAATGGCACAAGTGCTTGACCGCTTGTAATTCTTCTTACCATCTCGTCAGAATTACTGCTGAATCTTCACACATAGCCTAAATGCAATACATCTCTTTAGTAAAGCTGTAAGGTTCAATTTGTAAAAGGTGTCCCAAAATTCACGCAAGACTTCGATTTTGCGTCACAGCATGACAGCCGAGAGTTCAGGCTTATTAAAAATGGAGCGCTTCACGAAAGAACAACGCTCGTACAAAATATAGTCGACATAATGATTTAACTTCATCAACTGTGAACAGATGAATTCGAAAATTCAGGGAGACTGGATCAATTAGTGATCTTGGACACTTTGGCCGTCCTTTAAAAAGTTGTTCAACACAAAACATCGAAGCAGTTCGTGAGAGTGTTGCTGATAGTGTTGCTGAGAGTCCAGAAACATCAATTCGGCATCGTGGTCTAGAATTGGACATTTCGAGAAGCTCTCTATAGCGTATCCCCACGAACTATGTACATCTTCAAGCATACAAAGTGCAATTGACTCAAAAACTGAGTAGAACACGCACAATGAAAAGATTTCATTGAATGGGTTATGGAACAACAACAAGTGGATGCTGATTTTTCAAACAAACTTGTCGAATTTGAGAATCAGAAAATCCACGAGTGATTGTTGAGAAACAAATGCATGCACAACTTGTCAGGGTTTGGAGTGGATTTTGGGGCTGGTCAGACAATAAGAGGTAATTGTTTTCAGTATGGCGAGCTAACTATGTGCCCAAATTGCAAGATATGGATGTGGACGACATGAGGTTTCAACAAGACGGTGCCACAGCCCAAGAAACAATTCAATTATAGCATTAGTCCTTTCCTGGTCGTGTAATTTCCCATTTTGGTGATCAGAATTAGCCACCCAGATCATGCGATTTAAACGCCGTTGGACTAGTTTCTTTGGGTTTTTGTAAGTCTTAGGTTCATGGCAACAAGTCCACGTCCCACGACCACCCGCGCCTTGGATGGAAGTGTCTGACTCCGACTGCTCAGATTGTTCAGATTGTGAAAGTAGTGCCAGTTTTGCAAATTAATCTCAAGGGAACGACCCTGCTCTCATAGCATTGATTTTTTAATAATGGATTAAAGAAAATTATGGATCTAATGCTGTAGTAGGAACTTCTTGGTTTCCGGTGGTCCTGAACTAGATCCAACAAATTTGTACAAGAATATGTATTGGAGTGACCTTAGAAGAAGTTCAATCCTGTAGCTTTAGTTCTCACTTCAGTTGCAATTGCCTTTTTTTCTAGTTTGCGATATTCTATTCTTTTTGCTTTAAAATCCAGCATGCTTGTGTTAATGTCCTAAGGCAGACGTTTGTTTCAAGCTCCATATTATAAGATTACTGCTTATGTGTTTATTTACCTTCAAGTGATAACCATCAGGTTCTAGTCGACGTCCATCCGAACCCGATTTGCCAAACTTATAAGCGCGAGCGAAAATAGCACCACTATAAGCGAGACAGCGGAAAAATTACCCAGATGGAATCAGCAGTGAAGGAAAATCCCGAAATAAAATAAATAAGGCCTTAGACGGGCTACTCTGACATATTTTGAGCTCAAACCGGTAAGGGTTTCCGAGACTAAGTCAAAAGAGATGATGAGCCCTTAATGGACCAATGACAGCGATCACATCCCCCAATGGGTTACTGGCTTCGGTCTGCTCCTCGTCCTAGGGGTATCTATAATGGAACTATCCCACCAGGTTGGTGGTTGCGCGGTCAATGGAAAAATCTATAGTTAGATACAGACG
Organism: Volucella zonaria; assembly: GCA_963966105.1. Classification (NCBI taxonomy): domain Eukaryota; kingdom Metazoa; phylum Arthropoda; class Insecta; order Diptera; family Syrphidae; genus Volucella; species Volucella zonaria. Next base: position 312,194,968 of record OZ014530.1, on the reverse strand, counting down.
GACCTACTGTTGACAACCCTTGCAAGGACAACAAATTTCGGATCTGCAGGTGGAATGTTATGTCCCTTAATATGTTAGGTCACGTGCAGTTGAACAACTAGGGGAGGTTCTGTATTGCTGCAAAACAGATGTTACCACCATCCAAGAAATGCGATGGGAATTAGCTGGATAAAAAGAGGATGAAAAACTGTGATTGTTATCGATGTCAAAAGCAACGCCTATTTTGATGCGGATTTGTTGCTAGAGCCAGACTTAGGCAAGAAGTCTTGAGTTTCTGGTATGTTAACGAGCGCCCGTAACAATCAGTATTCAGGCTAAATTTTCCAACATTAGCCCCATATGCGCGCATACCCCCACGAGGAGAATGCTGACGGCACCAAAGATAGCTTCTACGAACTATTGGACAAGACTTACGAGCATTGCCCTAGGTAGGTAAGTAGGTAAGAGTGGCTGTTGGAAATACCAACCCACTTACGCCTATTGGCCCATTGTGATGCCATGTCGATCTATGATCCTCTTACTAATGGAACCAATTTGAGCTTATGATGAAGCGTAGGAGACTGTTTACGTCTATATTTTTTAGATCGTTTAGGTCGTTGTAGAAGAAAGCTCATAAGTGAAGTTTTCTTCTCTGGAAGAGAGGTGGACACGTACAGAGAAGGTAGAGGATTGTCTCCTCTTCCTCCTTGTGCATGCGGCTTCTACAGAAATCATTTGTAAAGGATCAAACTGTCTTACGAGCTTGCCTATGAGGCAGTGTCCAGTGATGACACATATGATGGCGCTGGGATGCTTCCTATTTAGAAGGATCAGACTCTTAGAGCGACTCGGATCTAGCTTTGGCCAGATTTGTTTAGTCGCTAAGCATGTTGGGCCAATAGTCCAACTAAGGTCTGTTTTTTTATTGGCATCCCAATATACCTATGCTACCCTTTTCCGGTAGAATAGATAGATTGTTTCCAATTTTGGCGAGTTCATCGGCCCTATAGTTCCATAGAATGTCTCTGTGGCCGAGTACCCAGCAAAGGTGAAGGTTGAACTGCTCTGCCATCTTCATAAGAGGTCATCGGCATTTAAGGGCGGTTCTAGAATTGAATAAGACTGATAGCGGCCTAACTATCCGAAAAGATGCGGATATCCTTTTGCAGATATCACGTTTTCCTTCAGCCAGCACAGAGTTTCTTTAATCGCCTAAATTTCCGCCTGGAACACGCTGCAGTGATTTGGAAGGCGGAAAGAGAGGCTTAGATTTAGCTTATCTGAGAAAACACCGCCATTAACTCCGCTATCGGTTTTAGATCCATCTGCGTAGAGATGGATTGACTTGTCCTCTATGAAAGCATCTTCCTCCCAGAAGGATCTAGAGGGGAAGCTTACATGGAAGTTTTTGTCAAACCAAAGTTCAGGTATGGTGTAATCGATGTTCTCTGTGAGGATTCTTAATGTATTAAGAATGCTCTCTTGGCCAAACGGATTAAGTGTCCACTGTTTAGTCGTTACTGTCGCAGCTATTTGCCTGCCCGAAAATATCGAGGAGTAGACCGCAATACTCGTACTTCGCTTATGCATAGACATGCTGTTCTTTCGACTCTGCATAGTTTAATACAGTTGACTGCACTTTTTAAGGCCGTCCACCACACGACCACACCGTAAGTGAGTATCGGTCTTATGACCGAGATGTATAGCCAGTGGGTTATCCGAGGTTGAAAGCCCCATTTATTCCCAATGGCTTTTTGCAAGGGAATAAAGCTACTGCAGCTTTCTTGACTCTTTCTTGAATGTTAGGTTTCCAGTCTGGTTTCCTGACAAAAATGAGACCCAGATATTTTGCTGTATCGGAAAATACTAAACTGGTACCGTTTATTGAAGCAGGGTCTATAGTTGGAACTTTGTATTTCCTGGAAAAGAGGATAAGACCAGTTTTATGGGGGTTTATTCCCAATCCACAGCGATCTACCCAACGGGTTGATCTATTGAGATTTACTTGAAGGAGTTCTATAATGGTATTAAGATGATTACCTGAGACGGCTATAGCAACATCATCCGCATAGGCAATCACCCTGCTACCACCCGCTTCCAGGTATATCAGCAGTTCATTTACTACTAAGTTCCAGAGACGGGGAGAGAGGACACCGCCTTGCGGAAACATCTTTTGGAATTTGGAGTTGATTATCCTGCTATTTAGCATAAAACTGATCAGCTCCTCAAGTGAGTCGTCTATCTACAGAGTTGACAGCGCAGTCGTGTTTGCGGATGTGTTGACGTTGTTAAAGGCACCCTCTATGTCCAGCAAAGCGATCATTGTGTACTCTCTATATTGTAGGGATCATTCGATCTGGCTAGTCAGTGAATACAGAGCCGTTGCCACTGACTTCCTGTTACAGTAGGCATGTTGAGCCGTTGACAGAAGTCTAGGATCAATTTTAGCTCGTATATGGATATCAATCCGTCGTTCTAGAGTTTTCAGAAGGAAAGATGACATAGGTCTGAAGTCTTTTGGGACAACATGAGAGCATTTTCCGTCAACGCCCTACCTATGACTTTAAAATTGTCTTCGACGATTTGAATGCAAAGCTAGGAAGATAAGGCATCTTTCCTAGTACCGTCGGAAAGCATAACCCATACAACAGTACCTCCGATAACGGATTCGGAGCGAAACATTCTCGCATTTGGATATTCATAGTGAGACTCTTAGTTCTCCTGATCAATCAACCTTCAACCACATTGACTACATTGCATCGAAGCAAGGCATTCCTCCAGTATTATGAATTCCCGAAAGCTCCAAGCGGCCAACATCGACTCCGATCATTACCTTCTTGTAGCCAGGGTTCGGTTGTGGATACCCCAAACATCGCAAAGATAAGCTAATACTTCGAGGAAGTTTGACGTCAGGCGGCCACAATCGCAAAAGATGGAGGCCCCTTTATCTCTTAAGAGGTACTACGCCGCCAGCACAAAGTATCGAAGACCAGTGGCCACATTGCCAAAAAGGCCGGCTCTAATGTGATGGGTTTCCCTCGGCCACCACAACAAAACCCCTAGTTTGACGACGAGTGCCGGCAAGCATATGCAGGTGAGCAAGTGGTATGCAAAACGGCATTGCATAGAAGGACTAGAGTTGCTTATGAGCTCTATGAGCCGAAGAGGAAATAGGAACGCCGGCCTGTCAGGAGAAAAACAAGGATCATGAGAAGAGCGGGGTCGAGGAAATTGAGAGATGCAACTCCTGGAATGAGATGCGGAAATTTTACTTAAAATTAAAAAGAACATGCCATGGACACCTCAGCTTGGAAAGAACATTTCTGTAGACTGTATAACGGCGATGACGATCCCAATACCGCTGAACATTCAACCTGGACGATGTAGACCAATTCCGTCCACCTCACCTCGATGGAGTGGAGATAGTCATATTTTAGCCTAAGTCCAACCAATCTTTTGGAGCGGATGGCCTGACTGTCGAGCATTTCAAAGCGTCAGGCGATGACCTGGTAAGGAGCCCGGTGAATCCTCAAGAAAGGAGACCTTCTGGACTACATCACAGAAGCATCGGTCTTTTTCACATCGCCGACAAGACCTATCTGCCGTATTGTAATTAGTAATCCTTAGCGCCTAATAGTGGTTCTCAAACGATGGACGAGTAGTTAAGGGATAAATGTTTCGCAACTGCTCTGACGGTTTCTTGCAATTGTAGCCATTCAATAACAAATATCTTCATAGAATTTTAGATGACTACTACAAATACCAGTCTTCATTGGCCGTTCGGAATGTCTTGGCATCTATAATACTTGGGGGAAGCGTCTTAAATCGATCCCAACATGATTAATTTGGTTGACTGTTTTGTGATTTGGTTAACGTCATGTACCTTTTTGAATATTGAGTTTAGAAAACCGTATCTTGTGATAATTCGCCCAGCACCAAAGTCAATAAACCTAAGTCTATTGGTTGAGATTGTCTTATGTAGCCTTTACTTTCTGATTGTGCCCTCCTTTGTTAATTTGGTCAAAATCACTTAAAACTATTTTAAGGTCATACTTGGGGCATAGTTCGAAGAGCTTGCATTATAGCAAGATTCCTTAATAGCATCATCAGCTTCTGCTATTGGGATGTTGCTGAGTTTAGCCTTAATACGAGTACTGTTGTATTCACGCGAAAGCCCAAGATTTCTTGCTTTAGTGTGCCGCTTACAAAAAATCCGCATCCAAATAGATGCTGCTTCTGTTCTCTGTTGCAGTCAGTATGCTGTGTCACAGATTTTAATTTTTCTTTCGTCTCACTCACCTCTGCGCATTTCATAACAAGGCCTCCACTAGTTCTAAGCCGATGGATTTTAATGAATGGTAATTATCCAGCAACATTTACGTGCGTGTTAATTTAACGATGTTTGATGAAAAGCTGACGAAGACCCAAAACGCACCAAAAGCTAAACAAAGTGCTCTATAAGATTGGCGGATGGAACACGAATTTTGGAAATAAATTTCCTATGGTATATACCATGCAAGCGTTCTTAAGGCGCGAGTCTTATAAGGCTATTGTTTTAGTCTTCACTTTAATCCAGGCTATATGAAGTTTGAACATTTAGGATCTGATAGTCTGATCTATTCTACAATAAGAAGACGTGGAAGATGGTCAACAGTAGCCAGGGATAACGGTCTTTATATATATTTTCTGTATGCACTACTAAACTGCACTATTAGAGATCTTTTCATTCGGATCTAACTTAACTAACATTACTCTTTAAATACACCATTTTTATACTTACAGATTGTATGCACGTTGGATCAGAGCCAGGAGATTATGTTTTCAAAAAAGTCCCCCGTCTGACACCTCCAAAAGAAGCTGATCTCTTGGAAATTGGCGATTCCATGACCGTCTGCGGTTTATACATTATTGGGGAACCAGACACGATTGTTGAAATCACAATGAAATACTACGACATCAATTGCGAATCAGGAGGACTAATGGCAGTAAGTATCTTTACAGCAATCACACAACAGGCTTGATTTAAAATATTTATCCCAGTTCGTGGATGGTTGGGAGCTGAATGGCGAATACTTCCCCGGAATTAGGGATCATCATAGGCAGCTCGGAGATCGCGTAGCAGAGTTTTGTAATAATTACAACCAATGGTATAAGCACCAGTTATCTGTGTGTTGAAAGAAGTTCTAGTAAAATTTCTCTTGTAGGCCACCGATAAGCAATAAAAAATTCTTCAGGTCAAGTCAGAATGCCGCTCTGTTGCAATATAGAATTCCAACCCGAGGATCTTTCATAGCAAACGTTCGATTCCATAAAATTACCCAACGTAAGTTTTTTAACTTTCTTTTGGAGAGCAAAATTTTGATTTTCATTTATGTTTAGCCTGTAATGTTCTGGTCCATGACACCGCCGCCATTTACCATCTCAGCAACTATGGTCATCGAAGGAATTGTACCCTATCTGCTCTGTTTCCAGCTGTGATAGCTTTAGGCAATTTGAAAATCGCCGGCAAGAACGCTCGTTCAGAAAAAGTTAATTACGAAGTACGTATCCACTCCCATCATCCCTTTCATTCAAACTAAGATACTCATTGTTTTTTCTAGTGTACCTTGGAAGATAGACTCGAAATTGGAGGTTCTTCAGGGCTAGACACAACCGGACTGGAAAAATCAAGTGACGTTTGTGGATACTCAGAGGAACAAGGTAAATTCTAGCATTTTCCTAATTCTTCTCAATTTATTAATGTCTGGATTTCAAATAGGTCCAGAGCAAGCGATTTTCTGCAGCATCACAACCATCCGACTTTTGTCTAGTGGAAAATATCAAAATCAAGCAATGATCATCCTAAGGAAGGCGGATGAAAACGACTTGGAAATAGCTACACTTGTTTGCCCACTTTAATTTGTTAAAGCTTAAGATATAAAATAACATGAAAGTCCATTTATAATTATTATTTAATTAATAAGTTTATTTATTTATTTATTTAGTTTTTATTTATGAAAAATATTTGCTTTTTTAATTTAAATTTGACTATAAGGATAAATAATAAATAACTATCGTGACAATGACAAGACAACATCATCACATGTATTTTCTCTGTAACCATTGTTGTAATTATGTACTGCAATTTGCTGGTGTATTTACCAGATATCCTTAGGAGTAGTGAAATAAATGAAAACCTACATATAAATACATGCATCTTCCTACCTAATGCCGCCTACCAACTGTCTCCCAAAATGTGTAAATATAAAGATTAAAACAAAATACATATATACGAGTACATAAAAAAAAAAAAAACAAAAATAAAATCAATTGCTGTAACAATATTATATATGGATATATAAATGTTAAAAAGAAAGTATTAAATTAAATAAATTAATAAAAACATATGGAAAAAAAAAACACAACCGTTACACGTATTACTCACATTTTTGGGCCGCTTTTCAGGTCTCCTAAATAGCCGTCTTTCAGTTTTTCAAATGATATCCTTAGAGAGCAACTTTGTTCAACTTTTAAGACTCTGGGTCGAGTTTACGATCTTTTTGGAATATTATAGCCTTGTAAATCCATTTTATTAAGAGCGCAGAAGTTAAGGTTAAGTATTTCACAGGAAGTGTTGTATAAAAATATGTAAACCTTATATTCGTAATTTTAAGACAGCCTTCGATTTCGAAGTTATCATTTCACCATCCCAACCAACTCTAAGTGGCCGATGAAACTTTAATGGAACAATTTCAACTCCCATATCCCCGTAACAGATAACAGGCTCTAGGATATTCAACACATTTTATACAAGAAGCCTCTGAAAAGATCTAATCCTCCAGGTTGGGGTCTGTGCGAGGAGTTTAAAGCACGACCAACGAGAAACTCTTTTACTGCAAGGTAACGAATAGTCTCGAAAAAGGGCGGATTTACTGGTGACTACTCTGCAAAATTGTAAGGACAACGATGTTAGAGTCTGTTCTGTACGTGGAATTTTCGAAGAGCCGTCACCTAGAAAGTGCAGTAGGATAGGTTGTACAGAAAAAGGATGGGCAACTGGTACATAACATACACTACGGTAACTACCACAAAGAATGGAAGATTAAGCCTATTGAGAAAATGATGAAGAAACGCAGTATTTATAATTAAAAAAAAAAAACTTTATTTAATCGCACAAGACGACTCTACTCCATGAGGGAAAATTCAAGAAGAAAGAAAGAAAAAATTATCTTAACCATGTGGGAAAATAGATTGTAGTCTTGTATGTCAAAGTGACAACAGCTTGTCAGTAATACGGTATTGCCAATATTTTGGGTAGTCATCAAGGATGATGTGTGGGTTGCCAATTAGATGGACATCGATCTTCAAACCTCACGTCACCAGCAAACTCCTCGCGTCTTTAAAGCCCATACCCTCCAAGCACTTTCCATGCAATACCCTGGGTAGGGATTTCGTCAGCACGTCAGCAATCATTTGTTCCGTCGGCACATGTTCCTGCACAAACATTTTAGAAATAATCGACTTGCATACAAAATGGTGTTTAATGTCGATATGTTTCGTCCGAGTGTGAAAAACTGGATCATTTGCCAAACATTGAGCTCCTTGATTGTCAAGAAATATAATTATATCGGCCCACTCACGTAACTCGAGCTCACATAGTATGGTACGCAAGTAAATAGCCTACATATTCCGCCTCTATTGACAACAATGCAACAGTCCGTTGCTTCTGCGATTTCCATGTTATAGCAGCGACATTAAGCAAGAATACGTATCCAGTGTAAGAACTACGATCAACAGCACAGCCACCCCAGTCAGAGTCTGCGTATCCAACAAGCGGCTTGTCTGTTTTTGAGTACTTCAAAACAATGTCTGCACTTCCAGCAAGATACCTCAAAATTCGTTTCGCAGAAAGCCAGTGTGACTTATTCGGTTTACCAGTAAATTGCGCCAGCCTCGAAACGGTATTTGCAATGTCCGGCCGTGTGGCCACTGATAAATACATCAAACCACCAATTAACTCACGGTATGGATAATTTTCTTGCAATCCACTGTGACTAGTACCATCAAAACGCATGTGGACTTCCGAAGGGGTACACTTATCCATTCCATACTGTTTGAGAAGTGCCAGTATATATCCAGTCTGTGAAAGCCCGATTTCTCCGTTAGCTTGATTTATTTCTAGTCCAAGACAATATTTAGCAAGGCCAAGGTCCTTAATTTCGAACTCCTCCAATAGGCTGTAGCGCAAATTCATCACTTGGGTCTTCTCAGTTGATGCAACCTGTATATCATCAACGTAAACAAGAACAAACAGCATATTATCTCCACAATTGTTTGAAAAAAGGCAAGGCTCATTAATTGTGGGCTTTAAACCCCAACTTAAAAGTTTTCTACTGAGTTTTCAATACCACTGACGTCCAGATTGGCGTAGTCCATAGAGAGCAAACTGCATGTGTTGTCACCATTGCGTATATTCTTTAGCATCTCTTCTGCTCGAAGTCCAAAATTTTAGTTTTTACCTTCCAAAGTAACTATCCTCTCTAGCATCTCACTTAACATCTCAGGAGTCTTCATAAAAATGTCCTCATCCAATATACCGTTTAAATACGCCGTCACCACATCAAACTGCCACACTTTTAATCCAAACTGTACCGCAAGAGCCAAAAGCAAGCGCAATGTTTCCAACCTCGCCACCGGTGCAAAGGTCTGATGGTAGTTGACGCCAAATTTTTGGCTATATCCTTTAGCTACTAACCGGGCTTTTCGTCTTTCAACTTTTCCATCGGAACTGTGTTTATTTGTTAATACCCAACGACATCCAACAATGTTTCTACAAGAGATCTTCTTAACAATCTGCCAGGTTTCGTTGTTAATGAGACTCATCACCTCTGCTTCCATCGCGTCCTTCCACTCATCACATGCATCGCTCACCAGTGCCTCCTTCATGCTAATTTCTGTCAAACCCGCAAAGAGTTCATTTTCAAGCTCAGAATCACATCCATCGACTTGGGATGGGGACTCATTTTCTTTACATTATGCCGTAGTAGAACGTGTAGTGTGAAACAGGTTTCTCGGTCGCCCTCTGCTTCCCGTCCGTAACAACCTAGGCCTTCCAGGAGTTCGTCTGAGTTCTTCTTCAGGTTTCCTTTTCATCGCCTGCTTTGATACATTTTCAGCAACAACAGTATTCATCAATGGACGAGGCGAAAATTCAACCGTTCTAAGCTCGCTATTTTCGCCCTCTAATTTTACGTCTCCATGTTGAAAGGTTTTTGCGTCTCTGAGCATTGACAATCTGGTGTTTACTCGGCATCCATATTCTATATCCCTTGCTATCTCGAATATATCCAATAAAAACGATTTCGACTGATCTCTGTGCATGCTTGTCTTTGTTAGGATCCTTGTCCAGAACGAGTACTTTGGTACCAAATGTCCTAAGGTAATTCACTTTTGCTTGCATCCCAGTCCACATCTCATAAGGAATCTTTCCGCTTAAACTGCTCGTAGGGCAACGATTGCGAATATGACAAGCAGTAGCTATAGCTTCAGACCAAAACGACGAACTCAAGCCAGACTGCAGCAACAAACACCTAGCCATATCCAGGAGAGTTCGGTTCATCCTACTCCGTTTTGTTGTGGGGTGCGTGGAACCGTTAACCTCCTCTCTATTCCTTGATCATTTAGATATTTGTCAAACTCTAAATTGCAATATTCACGTCCGTTGTCCGACTGCAAATACTTTATTTTCTTTCCAGTATGCCTCTCTACAAAACTCTGATAGATCTTGAACGCTTCGAAAACACCGCTCTTCTGTCTCAAGAAATAAACCTCGGACCATCTTGAACAGTCGTCTATAAAGGTTACAAAATACTTTGTACGCCCCGTTGATTCCATCCTAAATGGGCCTACTACATCAGAGTGCACAATTTTTAATATCTCTGAACAAGGCACTCGACATTTTGGGAAAGGTAATGCAGACATTTTTCCTTTAAGGCAGATCCTTCACATCTTTGCTGTTCAAATGACCCAATCTTCCGTGCCACTTCAACAGATCGGAGCTCTCAGATCGGACAACAGCTTCTGCACAATCAGTATTCTCACGAATATAATAAAGTTCTCCTCTGCGATCTGCGACTACCGACAAATTTCAATGTTTATTACGGATGTAAGCGTTATCCTTACGAAAAGTTACTTCATGACCCTTGTTCGTAATTTTAGCCACGGAGATAAGGTTTGTTCGTAAGTCAGGTACATATGTATCCTTGAATTCAATACTTCGATGACCACAATCGCTTGCAACTGACACATGCACAATACCCTTTCCTCTAACTTCAGCTGACGCCTTACTAGCCAAGTTCAATTTCGTCTTCGGGGAACTTTCCATTGTCTTGAAAAGACCTTCATTGTCACATACATAAATGCACTGTACAGCCACTGTCGAGGAACCATGCCCTACTGGTCAAACGAGTCTTTACACAGTATGCATTATTTGCGTCTTGTCCCCTTCAGAGCGTTCCCCGTAGTGGTTTTTTAACTCGATTGAATAGAAAGAAGTCACAGGGAGCAAAAGCAGGTGAATTTTGTGGCTGTTGGATGGTATTTGTTGCATTTTTCGTCAAAAAATTACGAATAATGATGGCACTGGGCGACGGTGCCTTATCATGGTGCAAAATCCACGAGTTTTCTGCCCACCATTCTGGTCTCTTTCGGCGAATTGCTTCACGCAAACGCCTCATAACGCCCAAATAATACGAGTACTCTTTGTTGATGCATGATGCACTACACCGTTGTAGTCCATGAAAACCGTGAGCATTGCCTTCTTTTTTAACTGAAAACGACGTGGTTTTTTTGGTATCGGCTCATTTGGTGAATGTCAACAACAAATTTACCAACAAAAAACACACTCAAATTGGAACAATGGGAGCGCCACACAGTGGTGTAGTGCGGGAACTTTTTGATCAAGGTGGTATTCGCTTTATGCCCCAAAATTCCACATTTAATTTCTCTACTGCTTGGTGTCATTTTTATCTTGTCTCTCCTGGACCTCGAATACATACTGCTTCCAGCAGTCATAGCTATAACAGCACTTCCACTCGCATGTTGTCGCGATTCACTTCCCTCAATGATTTTTACTTTGAGCACTTCCGCAGTTGGTAACTCATCTCGCGACTCAATCGCACACCGAAAGAACATGGCTATATGATCTTTAACGTCACCGCCATCGTTCAACTTCTGGAGCATCAGTTGTTTCAACAATGTCGCCTTCCTTGCTGGCCCCTTTGAAGCATAAATCGACTCCAGCTTAACTCAAACTTCTCGCAATGTGTCACATCCATGAATCTGTTTTAATTCAGACGGGTGAAATGACAAAACCAAATCCGCCTTGGCTTTTCTGTCTTGCTTCAACCATTCGGCTTACTCAAATCCTAGGCCCATAACCTATTGAGAAAATGATGAAGAAACGCAGTATTTGTAATTAAAAATAAAAACTAGTCTTGTATGTCAAAGTGACAATAGCTTGTCAGTAATACAGTCGCCAATATTTTGGTTAGTCACCAAGAATGATGTGTGGGTTGCCAATTAGATGGACATCGATCTTTAACAAAGCCTTTGTTACATAAGGAAACCTATCAAGGCCAAATTTGCCAACATCAGCCTGAAATAGTAAATAAAGTTTCCAAAAAGTCACCAAAAAAAAACAAGAAGTACGACGTTTGAATAGTTTTAGGTGATTTTACTCTTCAAAATATAGAAAATGAGGAAAAAAAAGTCTACACCCATCCACGTCTGGAATCACACTTAGCTAATTGAATTTGCTGAAGTTGGAACATCACTGTAGGTGGACACAAAAGAACGTTGTTACGTTGGTTGTTACGATCGACTCCGGTAAGTCCATTGACCAAATACCCACACTTCGGCAGATCCCAGAGAAAATCTAAGAAGGTGATATCGATACTTACCACTCTTTTATCCAGTTGAAGGTTGCATATGGAGCTAAGTTTTATTTTGGAATCTCTATCAAATTCATCATATTGTGCAAAATGAAGTTGGAAAAAGTTGGCTGATCCGATAAGATGATTGGAAGCAATGTCGCCTTTGGTGTTATAAGAGCTTAGAAAAGCTGACACACTGGTTGGTGATTATGCGAGACTCTTCAAACCAGCACTTGAGAGGTAATTTTCCAAAAGTCTTTGCAACAACTTGCATATGCTGATGACATTAATATCACTAGCAGAACGCATCTGCTGTCACTGGTGTTTTACGAGGTACTGAAAAAGAATCATCATAACTAGGTTTAGCTGTAAACAAGAAAGGTCACCCAACATCAACGCACTTGACAAAACGTCATAAAAGATAGCTATAACTTTGTGGTAGCTACGTTTTCCGTGGAAATTTTCTCCGCTTTTAACTTTTATAGTGGGACGTTAAAGTCCATAACTTTGTACTACAAGGCCGGTATGGGAACGGTTTCATAAAAAGGCTCCATTGTGCATCCCAACAAGGCCTTTTTCTCAATTGTATTCTTAGGCCAAAGAAACAGTGATTTGCAAGTGTAGCTTGCCGATTTGAGGGTAAGATGTTAGGAACGATTTTAGCCCCACTAGCTATGCCGTAATTTGGAACAGAGGATACTTACTTACTTAGGCGGCGCTACAGTCCGAGGCTGACCTGGGCCCCAACCGATAAGTCTCTCCAATTTGCGCGTTTTTTAGCTAACCGCCTCCAGTTGCGCACTCCAAGTTGGTTGACGTTCCCTTCCACTTGCACGCGCCACCTAAGGCGAGGCCTTTCTCTACTGCGTTGTCCCTCCGGATTAGAGTCGAAGATTCTGACGGCTGGAACGTTGGTGTTCATTCGCTCTACATGTCCCAGCCATCACAAACGCCTAATGCATAGTCTTTTGATGTCGCTGTACAGCTCGTAGAGTTCATCGTTGAATCGTTCCCTCCAGTACCCGTCAACGCAAATGGGACCAAATATCTTACGAAGAATTTTTCTCTCAAAACGACCACGGATAACTTCAACCGCTTTAGAAAAGGTCTATGCTTCAGAACCGCAGAGCAGGGCTGGGATTACAAGGGTCTTATATAGAGTTTCCTTGGTTGTTTGGGAGAGGGCCTTACGACACAGTTGGCTTCTCAGCCCAAAGAAACAGCGGTTGGCAAACGTTATTCTTCGTTTGATTTCTGAAGAGATGGCGTTTTCAGATGTGATAGCAGAGCCGAGGTAGACAAAGTCCCTTGCTGCCTCAAAGTTATAGCGTCGATGTTGGGTGTCCCTTCTTGTTGACAGCATATACTTTGTTTTGCTCTCGTTTACCGCTAGACCCATTTTTTCCGCTTCTGTTCCTATACATGCAAACGCACTAGTGACAGCTCGCTGTGCTCTACCAATAATATCAATATCGTCCACGTATGCAAGCAATTGAACAGACTTTTGGAAAATCGTACCTCCTGTGCTGCCTCGTGAGTTTTGCATAATTCTTTCAGGTACGATGTTAAAGAAGGCACAAAACTGCGCATCGCCTTACCTAAATCCTTTTTTAACATCAAAAGTCCCGGTTAACTCGTTATCGACCTTGATGCAGCAGCGAGGTTTCTCCATCGTCATGCTGCACCAACGGACGAACTTGGCAGGGATGCCAAAACTAGACATGGCTCTGTATAGCTCGTCTCTGTAGATGCTGGCATATGCGGCTTTAAAATCGATAAAAAGCTGGTGAGTATCGATCTGAACTTCGGTTTTCTCTAGGGTCTGTGGACTTATCGGGCCTAAAACCGCACTGATAGAGTTCAATCAGATCGTTGACAAATGGTTTTTGTCAGATCTTATATGCGGTGTTTAAGAGACTGATATTTCTATAGTTGGCGCAGTTTAGAGGGTCTCCTCTCGCAAACGATGCTGAGGTTCCATTCATCAGGCATACGTTCATCCGACCAAATCTTGGAAATAAGTTGGCGTATGCTCTCTACCATGTTATCTTCTGCTGCCTTAAATAGTTCGGTGGGTAGGCCGCCCGCCCCGGCGGCCTAGATCGACGGACGGAATTCTTGACTTGCATCGTCAATATTGAATGGTTTGCTTTGCCAGACGCCGGAATTTGTGTCGTCTTCGCTGTTTAGCGGTCTGCAGATGGAGAAGAAGTTATAAGAGCGGAAGCGACATCGATGGGTTTGAAAAGTGTGCGTCAGTCGCCTGAGAATGCTATGAATATTAATAACCCTCCGCGAAGAGTCCTCGATTCCTATCCAGAGGTACAACGCAATAGAGGGAAGCCCTGCATAATTGGCGCGCAGAAGTGGAAGGGAACCCCATCTACAATATTTCGCAGTTTGATATTGGCCAAAGACTGCGCTAATACTAGAGGTTGTCTGGTTTCTAGGTCTACCTAGTTAAAGTGCCATCTAAGGCTGTATGCTTTAAATATAACTAGGAACGGTAGTAATTACAATAGCTCCTATTACTGGAGCTGCATATGAGTAGAGTAACACGACATTGTTGGTATCTGTCATCGGTTTTCGTGTTGGATGAGTCAATTGAAAACATGTTGCCTCATTTGATGGCTTCAAGTCTCCTGTCACCGATGGCATATAACCAGTTATGCTACCAAAAAGTATAGGCAAGGGGTTCATACCGAACCTCTGCCGAAAAACAACCGCAGAAGAGCATGAAGAGAATAGTTGGCCTTCATTATTGATACTTTGTTTAATCTTGGTTCATCTGACATTAGGATGACTGGGGATTTTAATGGAAGAATTGGACCCTCAGAAAACAACCTGGTAAGCGATTTAGTATTAAATGTATTGGGTCTACAAGTAAGTTTCCAGCGTTTGTCAGAGATGGCGCCACCAGTGGATCCCGGCAGAAATGTCAGACCCCATGTGTTCTATTTGTAGGTTTTGTATCTGTCAACAACTTTGCAGCATCATATTTGAGCAGTTCTATCGGTGTCGTACACTTCATCGAGCAAAATCATGGCAAGTTTCCAGCCAAATAAACGTCATTTGCGGGAAGCGCTGCTTTTATTCTTTAATATGAAGAAAAGTGCGGCTGAGGCCTATCGTTTGCTTTCGGAAACTTATGGGGCGGAATGTATTGGTGAATCGACGTGCCGCGAGTGGTTCAAACGATTCAAAAGTGGTGATTTTGGAGTTGAAGACAAAGATGGCCCCGGAAAGCTGAAAAGTTTTGAAGACGAGGAATTGGACGATTTACTGGATGAGGATCCATGTCAGATTCAAGAAGAACTTGCTGCATCATTGGGCGTCACGCAACAAGCTGTTTCCCTGCGCCTAAAAGCACTGGGGTTCATTCAAAAGGTTGGAAACTGAGTGCCGTACGAATTGAAGCCAAGAGACGTCGAACGGCGATTTTGCATGTCCGAAATGTTACTGCAGCGGTATAAAAATAAATCATTTTTGCATCGTATTGTCACTGGTGATGAGAAATGGTTTTATTATGATAATCCTAAACGCAGAAAATCGTATACAAAGCCCGGCGAGCCCGCCCAATCGACGCCGAAACGAAATATTCACGTGAATAAGGTCATGCTCTGCATATGGTGGGATCAAAAGGGTGTCGTATACTACGAACTGCTTCCGAGTGGTGAAACCATCAAAGGACCATTATATCGAACCCAACTAATTCGTTTGAAGCGGGCATTAAAAGAAAAACGGCCAGAATATGAGACCAGGCATGAGTCCGTCATTTTTCATCACGGCAACGCTCGGGTACATGTTGCGGTTTCGGTGAAAAACTATTTGGCAAACAGTGGATGGGAAATTCTGCCTCACCCGCCTTACAGTCCAGACTTGACACAATCTGATTACCACTTGTTTCGTTCGATGCAGAACGCTCTTACGGGAATACGCTTCAGCTTAGTAGAGGAAATCAAAAATTGACTCGATACGTTCTTGGGCTCGAAAGACGAGAAATTTTTTTGGTCCGAAATTAATAAATTGCCAGAAAGATGGGGGAAAGTTGTAGCTACCGATGGACGATACTTCGAATAAAGCATTGTAACTATGTTTTCATAATAAAACTTCAAATTTTGGAAAAAAACGCTGGAAACTTACTTGTAGACCCAATATTATAACACGTTTCTCCAAGGATATATTTGTAATGCAGATAGTAACTAGACGAAATGGGTGCGGCCGATGGGTCACGCCAAGCGTGGTTAATGCTGTATGTTTCTAGTGGAAGAAACAAAATCAGCACGAACGTATATCTTTGGCTAACGCAAGACCCTAGCCGCCATATACTCCTGCTATGTATGGCATGACCAGATTACCACATATTCTGATCTCGCCGCCAAAGCGAGAACTTCTTTTCCAACAGATTGCAAATAAATTTCTAACTGAATATTTTTTTAAAGAAAAGTACTAATTTTGAGACCGTTTCAAAATGTTTTTATCCCCCTCTTACTCAGAGTACGTGCTTCCACGTTTAGCAATTCCTTATTTTTGTCTAACCAAAAACTTGTTTGTAAGCAGTGCGCAGAAAATGGTAAAGTCGCGCAGAATCAAAAATGGATGAACAAACTGTTGCATCGGGGGATGAAAACCCCTAACTACATGTTTTAGATATCTGGAATTCAGCCACACTACCAATACAAAAATGAGATGTAGAAAATGTAGCAAAGCCAAAGACTGCAACAAAGACCCGCTTTGTCTCTTCTGCAAGAAGAACAACCCGAAGAACGCTAAGCATGTAGCCGGTAGCAGCATCTTTAGAAGGGCCATTACCAGCAAATAACCATGAAGACAATACAGAATTAACTGAACCACTATAAGCAGCCCAAATGGCTAGAGACGAGTGAGCGGATATTATTTTGATCTGTGAGCCATATAAAACTCTCGACCGAAGCATCTGGATCTGCAATAAATCAAGGCATGCCCCAATTTGGACGTGTGAAAAACATGCCTACCAAGTTGCCAATGATCAGGCGGTCGGGTACGTTCGTGCAAAAATAAACGCTATCAATTTTTACAGGTATTACGCGCGGCCAAGTTGGACAACAAGTGAGTCCCAGGCAATGTTAGAAAGCATAATTGCAGATGCACGTGAAAGATCTCCAGTGGTTAGAGGCGGCGTTTTTAATGCCTGGGCATTAGAGTGACACTAGAAACATTCGCATCCTTGGAAGTAAACATTACAAACAATGGTCAAGCAAATACTTATAAGAAAGCGGGAATGGGATCAATCAGCTCCGTAACACAGACCGGTGACCATCAGGCGAAAATAATTGATACTAAAGAAGAAAAGGCCACCATTTCTCGCCCTGAGCTAGCGTGCCCAAAATGAAAAGACAAACTCTTCAACAAGGACATGTTCGACGAAGTTATGAATATCAGCGAGCTAGTCGGCAGCAAAACAGCGGAGAATTTGTCGCATCACCTCACTCGCACTATAACCACAGCATGTGACACCCAGACGAATACCCAGTAAATAAGGTACACCGAGCCAAGAAATAAAAGCACTGAGAGAAAATTGCTGACAAGCCCGACGGAGAGTGCAGCGTTCTAGGAGAGGAGCCAGTTTTCAAGAACGACTAGACATATTCTGACTGGTCAAAAGGGACATAAAAATAGGCTATGAAAGAACGTAAAGCAAGATGTTTTAAGCGCCTGTAAGACGAAGCGGACATAAATCCTTGGCACATGGCATACAGAATGATAATGACTATACCGAAGGGCTGTAGGTCTCCACAATTATCAAGTCCAACAATGCTAAGGTCTAGTGGAGAGCAACTATTCCCACAGAGACCATCGACTCTGTGCAACATAATCAGGGAACCCAGCTCAGAAGCAGTTTCAATATAATAACACCAGACGAACTTTTCAACGCATGCAAGAAGATAGGTATCAACAAAGCGCTTGGACCCGATGGCATCCCCAATAAGGCAGTGAAAGCCGCCGTTCAAAAGAGACCAGACATGTTTATAACCACTATGCAAAACAGTCTGAAAGAGGGGGAAGTGGAAGCTGCAACATTTGGTACTCTTACCAAAGGTGAAAATCTCTCTCCCCTCGATATTCATACTCGTATCATGGGCTGCACTCTCAAATCCATCTTCCATTCAAAAGAAGTGGTACTTGGTGCAACCGTCACTGACGTATTGATGACCTTGCGTTCCTGACTGTCCTTTGACTCAGCTCTTATTGGCATGCTGTGAAAATAGGAAATCGATTTTCCCTGTGCCCAGGAAGGATTTCGGTCAGAATCCGTGCCAGGAAAGGAATGTAGTCAATGTACAATATTGTGAAGGCTAAGTAAGTGGGTGTAAATCACGCAATAACATGCCACTTTAAAATTGTTTTTTTATGCCCATACATGACTGCAAAATAGAATTTATCTCATTAATGAGAGCGCTTAGTTTCAAAACCTTAAAGATGAAATACTATTCGATGTTTCTAAGCATTTCAAATATTAAATTTTAAATTCTTAGCAGCCGCTGTTACCCATGTTTTCTATTTTTCAACTGCCTTTTTGGAAATGTAAAAACAATTGAAGATTCGGTTTAGTTTGAAGAAACAAACACCTTAATCATTTAGATAAAAAAAGAGTGACACCAGTTCATGTAATTCATTTAACTCGTCGGAATAAAAATGGAAAACCTTACAAAACTGACCCATCACGTTTTCATTTAAAATGCCTGTCTTACGTGCGAACAAGATATAAAACGTGACAATTGATGTTTTAAAGAAAAGGATATCTGACTGATTTAACAAGGAGAGAAATGTTGGCTCTTAACACTGTAAGGCCACTCTTAGTAGGTCATAATTTTGTTTAAGTCATCCATTAAAAAATCGCATCCATCATCTTCTAACGTCTTTAGACAATTTCCGGCAAACAACAAAAATACCATTTTAGTGGCCAACGGTTGTGGTACATTTTTAACATGTAGCGTGGTCTGGTCAGAGCAGAGCTTTATTGAAAAATAACGTCGAAATTACTATCAGCATATAATAGGGGGTTATCCAACAGGAGGTGTCATTTTAAATTTTGCGCCGTCATTGAACTGCACTCAACTATTATTGTGATGACTTTTGATAAGCAAAAACTGGGAAAACTAGGAAAACTGAGGCAAAAAATACTGCAATGTCTCAAAGGCAGTAAAAATTGTTGATCATTCGTCAAAAACATTAGAAATTCTGCCTCATCCTCCATCCCAACGCTCATTTACAATGACATTCCAGGTTTCAGCTCTTTGGACAAGGCCAATCTGCTTGCTGCACACTTTGCGGCTATTTCAACACTCCCAAATTCTGCTTTGTCCCCGGCTACACTTGAGTGCATCGAATCTTCAATGTGATGATTCCACTTTCGCACGCGTGTAATAGCAAGAGTACTTACAGATCTTACAGATACATAAAATCGCTGGTCCAGATGGTATATCTCCCTTTCTTCTGAAGAGGTGTTCTTCCTCGCTGACAAAACCACTGCGTTAGCTTTTCCATCAATCCTACTCTTTAGGACTCTTTCCGAGCAGATGGAAAACAGCATTTGTCCAGCCCGTCCCTAAAAAAGGCGAATCTTCTTCTCTCTCCTCATATAGACCCATTGCACTTACGTTCCTTCTTTCCAACGTCATGGAACGGCTGATAAATCGTCAGCTTATGAAATATTTCGAAACACGAAAACTTCTTAATGACCGGTAGTACGGTTTTCGCAGCAACAAGTCCACTGATGATCTAATGGCATGTCTCACCGAAAAGTGGAACCAAACCGTACATCAATCAGGCGAAAGCAAGATAGTTGCATTTGATATCTCCAATGCATTTGACAGAGTTTGGCATCAGGCTCTTGTCGAAAATGCGTACTTTTGGGATCGACAACTCTCTTCTTTAATGGGTTAGAAATTACCTTTCGGAACGTTCAATTCAAGCTGTCTTGGATGGCTTCAAGTCTGATATTCACAAAATAAATGCTGGTGTGCCCCGACACTCTTTTTAATTTTCATCAACGATCTCTTGTCTGCTACCTCTAATCCAATCCTTTGCTGACGACAGTATTCGCTGGTCTAATCGAGGTAAGTTCCGGGAGATCCAGGAATGAAGAAACTTCCTTACCTCACCTGGATATTTCCTCTGCGCGGGTTATCTCCAACCAAAAAACCTGCGAGTTGATAAACTCTCTGCGTGACGAAATAGACATTCATTTCCAGTCCTCGTCACACAAACAACTCCTTCCTAAACAATGTGACTCTATGCTCGAAGTTATCTTCGATAAAGTGAATGATGTCGGTGACGAACTTACTGCGACTTGACTCCTCGTATGCATCACATCGCAATCGTATGAATCACATCGCAAAAATAAACATCAAACTCGTTGATACAGCAAACTTCCCGCAGCTTTGTTCCCTATAATTCATCGCTCAAGGCTGAATTAATGGAACCTGAAGTGGATTCACGATCACCCCCACATATGGGTCATCTGCGAACGGTTCAGTCCACTGATTTCTGCGAAGTTTCTTCCAACTTTACAACAGAGAACACATATATGTGAGCTCCTCCAATTGCAGCCCCACGGAAGCTTATCAAAAAGTTTCAGACGATCTTGCCACTCTTCGCCACTATGTACACTCTAAAAACGTCTCACGGCTAACAGCTTCTAGTCTATCCCAAGTCAGTGGCGTTTCCAACTAAGTATATGGAAAGGCAATTAGACCTTATCTTCACAACTGATCCCATCAACTCCTCAGTATCGTGTTGTCCCCTATCTCTTTCAACTATTGATAACTTTCATCGTCCTCTTCTTCTCACATTTTTCCACAACTCTCCCCTCTAGTCACCTCCCCCCGCAGTTCTATTTTCTTATAATTTTCACAAAGCTAATTTCCGTAAAATCAATACCTATATCTAAGCAGGGCTTCTTTCGAGTTTAGCAATCTATCTCTGGTCGCTGGCCTCTGACCCCAAGTCCTTTTTTCAATTTGTCAATTGCGAAAGTAAGGCTGATGGTTATATTTCCTCCCTCGTTTATGAAACCAAATCTTCAAGTGATCCTCCTCGCCAACTTTTTTGCTACATTTTTCAAACAATCATTTGCCAACAACTCCTTCGTACCAGATCCCTCTTACTTCAATGATCTACCAAATTTCTCCATTGGTCCCTTTCTTACTCAAAATTTCGACACTGCAGTTATTGAAAAAAAGTTACTAGATCTTAAAGATGAATTTGTACCTGGCCCAGACGGATTCCCCGCCGTGTTTCTTAAAAAATACTCTTCCAACCTATCTCTACCTATCCCTTTCCTACCTTTTTCATCTATCCATTACACAGGGAGAATTTCCTCAGATTTGGAAGGCCTCTTTTATAATCCCGATACACAAAAACGTATCTAAGCGTGAAGTTACCAATTATCGTCCCATTGCTAAATTCTCTCATATACTTAAACTATTCGAAATCATTTTGTACGAAGCCTTAAGCTTCAAATGCAAGCGTTTTATTTTACCCCGACAGCATGGTTTCCTAAAAGGGATGTCTCTAGTTGAATTTGTGTCTTTTGCTCTATCAGCCTTAGAAAATGGCAAAGAAATCGATGTTATCGCAACTGATATCACTAAAGCGTTTGATACGATATCTCATCAATTGATCCTCCTCAAATTATCTGCTCTCGGCTCCGAGCCTTTCTTATTAAAATAGATTTTTCTTGCCTGGTAAACCGATATTATAGTGTTCAG
This sequence comes from Volucella zonaria, assembly GCA_963966105.1. Taxonomy (NCBI): domain Eukaryota; kingdom Metazoa; phylum Arthropoda; class Insecta; order Diptera; family Syrphidae; genus Volucella; species Volucella zonaria. The sequence continues at coordinate 312,173,325 of OZ014530.1, read as the reverse complement.
TTTAGGTCCGCCCTTTCTTTTCCATTCCATTCCTGGCCTTATCTGGAGTTCCACAAGGCAGTCATCTTGGCCCTCTTCTCTTTATTCTTACTGTCAACGATGTTGAGAGGGTCATTAAACACTCCTCCCTCTCCCTTTACGCTGACGACACAAAATTTTTTAAAACTATTTCCTCTCCGCATGGCTCTGCCCTTCTTCAAGAAGACTTTGATCAGTTTTCAATCTGGTGCCTCAAAAACGGCCTAGAACTTAATACGAGGGTTTCTGAAAATTTTCCGACCGCAACGTAAAGGTAACGGCACTCGTCAATAAAACTAGTGAATGCTAGTTGTTCATCTTTTGACAGTTACTTACCGAAGTTTCAGTCATTTTGGATCCGCAGTTTTTAGTTCACAGTCGTTTGAGTGAGTGTTTTTTGTGAAAATGAAAAAAAATTGAGTATCGAGCTGCTATTAAATTCTTGTTTTTGAAAGGCAATACGCCTACGCAAATCAAAAATGAGTTGGACTCTGTGTATGGGGACTCTGCACCATCATTTACCACAGTGAAATTTTGGGCAGCTGAATTTAAACGTGGCCGTAAGAGCTTGGGAGATGATGAACGTTCGGGACGTCCAAAAACTGCAACCACTGACTATAAAATTGTTAAAGTTCACCAAATAGTGTTAGACGACCGCCGAATTAAAGTGGGAAAGATAGTGGAGTTTATAAAAATGTCCAAAGAACGTGTTTGTTACATAGTAAATCAAGAGTTAGGCATGAGAAAGCTGTCTGCGTGTTGGGTGCCGCGTTTGCATACGTTAGACCAAAAACGTGTTCGAATGAACATTTCCAACGCTCTGTTGGCACAGTTTAGGCGCAATAAATCCGAGTTTTGGCACCGATTATTTACTGTAGATGAAACTTGGATACACCATTATACGTCCGAAATAAAAATTTTGTCAAAATAGTGGACTGCAAAGGGCGAGCCGGCTCCAAAAAATCAAAAATTGTTTTTTCGGCTGGGAAAGTGATGGCGACTGTTTTTTGGTTTTGGGGTATTAAAGGAGTTATCTTAATCGATTATCTTCAAAAAGGAAAAACCATTACAGGAGCATACTTCGCATCATTACTTGCCAAGCTGAAGTCAGAAATTGCAGAAAAACGGCCCATTTGCAGAAAAAGAAAATCCTGTTTCACACCTCAGCGGTTGCCATGGCGAAAATCCATAAATTACGGTTTGAACTGCTTGACCGTTCCCCTTATTCACCAGATCTAGCCCCAAGCGACTTCTTTTTGTTCCCTCATCTAAAAACTGCGCTCGGAGGACAGAGATTTTCGTCAAATGAGGAGGCAATTGCCTTCGTGAACAATTATTTTGCAGAGAAAAACGCCAAGTACTATTTGGACGGGTTAGAGAGATGGAAGCATCGCCGGGAGAAGTGTGTGGAGTTACAAGGAGACTATGTAGAAAAATAAAAAAAAAAAATTGAGAAAAATTGTCTTGTATCATTGTTCGGTCGGAAACTTTTCAAACAACCTTCGTATAGCCAAATGTCAATCTATACCTTTCTCACGTAAATGCAACCCGTCTCCTCCCCGACTTTATTTTCTCCATGGTCAACCAATTCCCCTGGTTCAGTCTTTTCAAGACCTTGGCATATATTGACTGTGAGCTTAATTTCCGTTCGCATATCGATAAGATGATCCTCAAAGCCAACTCATCACTTGACTTTATTAAACGGTGGTCCAAGGAATTCTCCAACCCGTATGTAACCAGATCTGTCTATATTATCCTTGTTCGCCCCCTACTTGAGTATTCCAGTTGATCCGCCTTTCACCGGGTTCATGTTTCCCGAATCGAGGGTATTCAACGTCGTTTCTCCGATTTGCTCTCCGTGGTCTGCCGTGAAACGACCCTTTAATCTTACCTCCCTATCAGGACCGCCTCAAACTTCTAAATATGAATTCGTTAGAAGAACGTAGGAATACTGGTGACATTCTTTTCATTCATCGACTTCTCTCAGGTTCCATCGACTCCATTTTGAACTCCATTTCCAACTATACCAACCCCCGCAATCTACGTTGTCCACGTCTTTTCTATCTACCGGTCCACCGCACCTCTTATGGCTCCAACGAATCAATCTCGCGAATGCTCCGAAAGGTCAACTCAAACCTCTCCCTTTTTGATTTCCACCTGAGCACTCCTCGGCTCAAACAAGATCGCCTCCATCACTTCCTTGGCCCCTAGCTCTTAAGTTTTTCTGTTAGTTTTTAAGTTAGATTAAGCTTGTATTAAGACAATAAATGGGAGCCTCAGCCCCCACCAAAATTAAATTAAAATTAAGCCTTTCAAGAAGAAAAACGCTTGTTAAGACCTTGTAAAGTCCTTTCAGGTGGTAGTAACAATGTAATCGGCTTAGTCCTGGCGGAGGGTAGAATGGGATTCCAATATTCCAACACATCTTACCTGAAACATTTGGACTAGGCTGACAATATTTGTCAGCTTTTGGTTGTAATATAGATTCAATCCTAGTGCTTCTGGCATTTCAAGCTCCTTCAATCGACTTAATTTCGCTGGACATAAAGTGGGAAAAGTTGGTGGATTTCCTTATCCAGGAATTTCTTATTCATCCCGCATACACAGGCAAGTAAGAGCAAAGCAAGGATAACTAACAGTTGAGGAGAAATTAAGAGGTCTTGAACGAGTTCAGGTGCATTACAGAAAATTTTTCAAGACGACATGCAGGCATAGTTGATGCCCTATGCTCCACGGGAAGGTGCCTAACTACGAGAGTTCTTCTTGCTGCTAGTGGCCAACGAATATTCGATCGCTATCGTCTACAACCCCTTATGAACTTACTAGAGGCACCAGACAATGAATACGTTGCCCTCGTTGGCTTTCAAAAAAGGACAAAAACTTCCAGCTAAATAGCCTGTATAGCAAAAGAAATCAATTCTTCATTTTTTCAATTACTTCTAAACACGTGGAATTTCCTTTCAAACAAGTGTCTATTGTGTTGATGTATTTCTCACAAATCCCCCATGACTTCATTTTTTTAGCAAAACCCTTATAACAAATTTACGACCCAAATACATACCTACGCGGCACAAACAAGCAAGGGCTCGTAATCGCTTTCATCACAGCCAATTGAAGCTATTAACCAATCTACACGTTAACGTCTACTCAAATTAAAAGACATTGCGTGGGCTATTAATCAGCCTTTCAATGCGATGCTCTTAATACCCACCCCCGGACGACAAAGGATATTTTGACAAATTATTTTCAAGGATTCACTTCTTCATAAAAAGTGGTGAGTGTATCCAAACATCATTTCAACCTTTTAAAGCACACCCTCATTATCCATCTCACTTCGGCAACATGTGCTCTTCGAGAACAACCTAAAGGACCTAGTCCTGTCAACTGAAAAATGACAAAGAAATGGAAAAAGACCTGTTGCAAAGATTAACAAGAACGAAAAAGACCAACTGAAAACCGACACGTAACCACAAATTACGATTTTAATTAGATTTTATATTAATTCTAATCCTCGTGTCTCACACCCTATCCAAGACTACGTCTTCATGGTTAGAAGATGTACTCTCGCTGATTTAGATTTCAAGACATTCGGCAGAACGGAACGGATATTGAACTTTAATAATAATTAAATCAACTGGAATCTCCGATGGGAAGTGGGAAAGGATGTCTTTTCAATTTCGAAAGGATTACAAATTGTAATTACGACGGGTAGTTGAAGCTTTCATTCGTCTTTGGTCCTTTTTTTTTGGGATACTTGTACAAGGAATCTGGAGTATTTGGCTATAAGCATTTTTATTTTTCTTTTTATTTTATTTTGGAAATCATCTTATTTGAAATATTATACTATACAAATTGTTTTGTTTTAATCTCCTTAAATAAATAGCATTGTTGTTGTTATTATTTCCCTTTTTCAGGATTTACTCGTGTCCCATGGAATTAAGTTGGTGTTGCGATTTAAAAGATCAGTTTAGCTCCAAGGTAGATGGAAAGGATTGCTGTAATTTTTAGAGCTAAAATTGATGCGGCACCACCACCATCATCATCTGGTTCTTCATTGTCGAGCTGAAAAGGAAAAAATAAGAAGAAATGTATTTTAATTTAGAAGCCAAAGATGAAAACTAAAATGAAGAATGGATTCCCGAATTCTTGCAAAATGTTTAAAATAATTTAAAAGTCATTAATGAAGTCATCCCCTATTTTGTTGAGCATGCATTGACTTATTTCAAGGATACTTTTGGGTTGTAAATCTATTTTATGTCTTTTAACCCTTAAACTCTACCCATCCCTGGAGAGATACGATTACTACCATGGGGTACAGAAAACCCCAACATATTTTTGCTCTTATTTCAATAATGAAAAAAACACGTTAACATTTTTTTTTAGATGTATGTACAGTTGAATGTTGTTTAAAATATCTTAAAGTTTAGAATCGAGGCACTTTGGCATACAGCCTGGCTATGTTCAGCGCAAAGGGGTTTTCAACACCTGCTGCACCTTCGTCTTCCGGTCCTTATCCTTTGAATAGGTTGCATATCTTTTTTTTGTACTTACTGCAGAATTGGGTTCAACCACCCATCCCAACCAATCGATTCTTATCGACCTGTAGTTCACGCAGTGGATTTTTTAACTGATAATGCACAACCTGAAGATTGTATTATTCTAGTAGGGAATTTCAACCTCCCTCAACTTAAATGGGGGCCTTACGACGATTCGTCTCATTTCGTCTCTCTTAATTCGTCCTCAGAAAAGGAAATATTGAGGGTGGACTGCTTAACCAACTCAAGTCTATATCAGATTAGTGGAATACCCAACACAATGAACAGACAACTCGACCTTGTCTTCACATCCAATTCAGATAACTGTGTCGTTTATAGGAGTGATCATCTTCTTTCTACCCTAGACCGCCTTCATCCCCCCTTGTCAATTATATACTCAAATGAAAATGGCAACACAAGTGTCGATTCGGAAAATGTATTTTCATTTAACTTCCGAAGAACCGACTTTAACAAACTTAAAAACCTCATCAGTAACATTAACTTTGACTTTATTGCTGAGACAACTAAGATTGATCTTGCCCTATCAATGTTCTATTCGTTAATTTTCTCCTGCTTTTCCCAATCGGTTCCATATACCTTCCGAAAAGTCTGCATGCCAGCTCCTCCCTGGTACAACAAGGAGTTGCGCTCTCTCCGTAATTACAGAAACAAGCAGGTCGCTGCGGATTGGGAGTAAACCCCTATAAAACCGATCTTGTCGTCTTTTCCAGGAAATAGAGACTTCCAATTATAGACCCTCCCTCAATAAACGGTATCAGTTTAGTCTTTTCCAATACAGCAAAATATCTCTGTCTCATTTTTGACAGGAAACGAAACTGGAAACCTAACATTCAAGAAAGAGTCAAGAAAGCTGAGTTAGCTTTATTCTCTTGCCAAAAAGCCATTGGGAACAAATGGGGCCTTCAACCTCGCATAACCCACTGGCTATACATCTCGGTCATAAGACCGACACTCATCTTCGAGGCTGTTGTCTGGTGGACGGCTTTAGACAATGCAGTCAACTGCAACAAACTAAGCAGAGTCCAAAAACAGCATGTCTATGCTCCCTCCGCCGCATTAGATATTCTGTTTCGCTTGATATCCCTCTATATTTTCAGCAGGCAAGTAGCTGCGACTGCAGCTATTCACCTTATAGCGACTACACAATGGACAAATAATTTATTTGGCCACGCTAGTATTCTAAATATATTAGGAATTCGCACACTCAGCACAGAGAACATCGAGTACTCCATACCTAAACTTAGGTTTGACAAAGACTTCCACGTAAGCTTCCCCTCTAGTTCCTTCTGGAAGGAAGATACTTTCATGGAGGACATGTCAAACCACTTTTACACAGATGGATGGATGTTTTCTCAGATAAGCTAAATCTAAGCCTCCCTTTCCATATTCCAAATCACAGTAGCGTGTTCCAGGCGGAAATTTTGGGGATTAAAGAAGCTCTGTCCTGACTGAAGAAAAACGTGATATCTGCAAAGGATAACCGCATCTTTTCGGATAGTCAGGCCGCTATCAAGTCCCTGGACCCAGTCTTACAAAATTCCACAAAAGATCACCCTTCACTAATACCTAGTATCTCTTATATCACAATCCCAGGGAATTATAGGGCCGCGGCCGGCAGATGAAATCGCCAAAATTAGAACCACCCTGCCTACCGGAAAAAAGTAGCATAGATATATCTATCGCTACGTGCTAACTAATATTAAAGCTGGATGCTAATAAAAGAACAGACCTTAGATGGGCTGTTGGACCTACATGTCTAGAAGCTGCATGAACGAGGAGGAAGGGGAGACAATCCTTCACTTGCTCTGTACATGTCCAGCTCTCTTCCATAGAAGAAAACTTCACTTAGGAACTTTCTTCCAGAATGACATAAACGATCTAAAAAATCGAAAGAAGGTGACTTCTTTACAAACTGTCGCTGATTGGAATGTCAACAAAGATGCTGAATATACTTAAGCTTCTGTACGAGGACACTGGAATGGTTCTCCATAACAATGGGAGCTAAGCAAGGCTGTGTTCTAAGTACACTTTTGTTCATTCTGTTTCTTGATGGCCCGAACGAAACGCTATGTGTTGGAATCTCGTGGGCTGAAAGGAGGATTAGAGTGCTCATGTACATATGCGGATGACATAGTTCTGTTATCGGGTTCACCACAAGGATTAAGCCGAATGATTTCTGATCATGAAGATTATTGTTCGAAATTGAACCTTACTGTGAACCTGGGAAACTCAAAAATCGTGATGTTCAGAAAAGCTGGTGGATGTTACGCCAGAAACGAAAGATGGAAATTTGCTGGAGACGATATTGAAATTTTAAGGGAGTACGTGTCTATATTGGGGCAACAAGATTCGGGCTACAACATCCAGTAGTCCGAATATGTTCCCCCAGATAAATAAATAGTTCAGGCGGAAAGATCACAATAACATTCAATGTATTCGAATTCCGCAAACGACAGAAAACAAACAAACATTACTGACGACTGGTATAAGTCCAGAGAGTGCCGACGATGGCTATGTTTTTTTTTGTAGTCGAAGTCCACAGGAAAATGTGGATTTGCTAGATTTTTTTTTATGATCAGCGCGCGCTCAAGGGGTTTTTGTACCCTTAAAATGTTTCCAAAAGCACGCATTTACGACCAAAGCGCCTGATGCGAAATTCTGTCAAATGCCTTAGAAATATCAAGTGCCACTATCTTGCCTTCACCAGATTGATGTACGCTTTGGTTCCACTTTTTGGTGAGACATGCCATCAAATCACCAGTGGACCTGTTGCTACGAAAACCGTATTGCCGGTCATTAAGAAGTTTTCGTGATCCGAGATATTTGATGAGCTGAGGGTTTATCAGCGTTTCCATGAACTTGGAATGAAGGGATGTAAGTTCAATGGGCCTGTAGGAGAAGAGAGAGGAAGATTCGCCTTTTTTAGGGACGGGCTGTCCTAAAGAGTAGAATTGATAAAAAAGCCTACGCAGTGGTTTTGCCAGCGTGGAAGAACACCTCTTCAGAAGAAGGGAGATATACCATCTGGACCAGCGGATTTATGCATATTGAGATCTTTAAATAATCTTGCTACTACACGAGTGCGAAAGTGGATTCGTCCCATTGAGGATTCGACACACTCAAGTGTAAGCGGGGACGAAGCACAGTCTGGGAGTGTTGAGCTAGCCGCAAAGTTTGCACCAAGCGGATTGGCCTTGTCCAAAGAGCTGACTGCTGGAATGTCATTGTAAATAAGCGTTGGGATGGCGGATGAGGCAGAATTTCTAATGTTTTTGACGAATGACCTACAATTTTTACTGCCTCTGGGACATTGCAGTATTTTTTGCCTCAGTTTTTGGTCGTATTGGAATTTCACACACTTGAGAAAGACGTTGTAGTCATTTCTGGCTCGTTTAAACTTTTTTCGGTTTTTCTCTGTCGGGTTGGTCTTGTAGGACCGAAAAAACAATTCTCTAACCCTGAAAGCCTCTTTAAAGCTCGAGTCGTACCATGCCTTTTCTTTTGGTTTGATACTCTTCATCCGATGAGGAATAAAGCATCTCATTCCAAAGAGAATGGTATCTGTGATCATATTAGCAGCTGCATCCACGTCGTTATCGAGGAAACATAACGACCAGTTAAAATTCCTAAAGAAGTTGTTAAGTCCGCTCCAATTGGCTTTCTCGTATTGCCATACTTTTCTTTAAGGAATCTTTTCTCTAACTGTTTGGTGGATGTACGAGAAATTAGCTGATGTGACACAATGGTCCGACGTGTCTAGAGGGTCAACGGAGTACTTATCGGGGTGAGAAGTTAAAAACAAGTCCAGGGCGTTGGCGGTATGACTATCAATGTCTGGTATTCGTGTGGGCTCATTTACAATCTGGATTAAATTATTTTCCGCAGCGAAGATCTTAACACACCGTCCTTCGGGTGTTGTCCGTCCAGAATGTCGAAGCCAACCAGAATTGTGTATACTGAAATCACCCGTAATCACGATTTCAGTATGGGGCTACAGGGATCCAATTCTTTGAACGGAGTCAGACAGCGCCTAAAACTCGTGAAGGGTCGAGTTAATGTCCAGTTTATGACTTCTGTAAGTAAAGCAGAAAGCACATGAAATTGAATTCCTGATTGGAACAGGGACTACATTGTGGTGGAATTTGGTAAGTTACATCACTACGCACATAGATTGCGAGACCTCGATGAGGAAAGAATAGTGACACTAGTTCGTAGCCAGGTAGCTTCAGATCAGAGTGATCTGAGAGGTGTGGGCGGGGATCTACCTGTATTTCAGTAAGTGCCAAAACAGCTGGTCTGTACTTACAGACGAGGACGTACGCAGAAAAGTGATTACTTTTTAGCCCGCGTATATTGGCTACGTCCACCCTGAATTCCCTAGTCATAATTACAAACAAACACAAATTTGCAAATCTTATCGTCGCTGATGAACGAGCTACCGCTCATTTGTTCGTGCGAAAAGATGAGCTCCTATGCATCTTCGACTCACTGAAAAACAAAAAGTCGTCATTAATGGACGGAATCCCAAACGTCGTATTGAGACACCTGCTTTTGGAAGTGGTGAATATTTTTACTACACTTTTTAACAATACGCTGAATAACGTGTACTATCCAGAGCATTGGAAAATAGTAATGATACACCCTATACCGAAGATGGATAATGGTAGGACTAATCCTGCAAATCTTCGGTCAAACAGTTTACTTTCGAACATTATCGAGGTATTTCAAAAGATAGTCAGTACGACTCTGTTAAAGTGGGTGGAGTATAATATGATCCCTGACACTCAGTTTGGCTTTAGGGCGAGGTATGACACTATTCATGCCGCGTCGAAACTGATCTCCGACATGCTCGTGCAATGGAACAAATGCAAGAACCAGTGTACGGGTGCCTACCTGGTGGTCTTCGAGAAAGCCTTCGATACTGTGCGGTTGGGAGGGTTTTTCTATAAGTTGACCAGAACAGGCATGCCGAAAACCCTGCTACATATGATTTACAACATGCTTATAGGATAGAAGTTCGCTATGAAATGTAAGAACAAGGAGCGGTTATTCCCCGCTCCTCTCGTTAAATATTACATATACACGAGTGATCTTGTGGGTTCGGTTCCCTTAATCACGCTGTAGCGTATGCAGACGGTCTAGTGGCGTACAGTTTTGGACTCTATCGAGATGGGCTTCTTTGGATACTAGAAATAACTGGCAAAATTTGGTCGTTATTTGACAGCATGGACCGCCATTGACAGTGAGAAGTGTAGTAAGATACTTTGGTATCTAGCTCGATCAGTATTTATATTTTGACAAACATATAAATGCTTTTTTAGCTGGAACCAGGAAAGCCCTAGCCCTAATCAGACCAATCATCACTTATGGTTGTCCCGTTTGGTTCAATGTAGCCCCGTATTATATAGAAGCAATTCGAGTGTTTGAAACGCAATGTCTTCGGACCTGTCTTAGATTGTACAGAACACCAGAATCTGAGTTCATAAAATATTATCCCAACAAGGCCCTTTACGATGAGGCTTGCCTAAACCGAATTGACAATTTCCAGATTAAGATGATTCGAAGGCACGTCGCAAGCGCAATGAATAGTGACAATAACCGAATCTTTGGGGCACCGGAGGCATTTCTTTCAATAGATACTAAAGTGCAGAGTACGGACGGTATAGCGGTAATATACCATCGCCACCGCGCGCGGTGGGAGGGAAAAGCTCATTTACAACGGGTACGACGTCAATGCTCAAGAGCTCTTCCGTTTTAGTTCCGTGATTGCCTACAGAGACAGGACCGACTATGAAAAACAGCATGCCGATTTTTTTGAAGAGGAGAGGATCGATATGCTCACCTAAGCCGGTGCGTTACAATCGTAGCTAGATTTAGGTTAGATAGGTGGTTTTTGCGGGAAGGCGGGGCTCGTTGACATGAAGCAGCGCCTCTAAGTAGTGCCCAATACATCATGGATTTGGTTAGGTCTTAGTGGTGCGTCCGAATTCGCAATCGGGATGGTAACCACTGGCCAGAGCGCCCTACACCGATTATAATTAAGTTAGGTTAAGTATTATAGTTTGGGTAGGTTAATGAGTCTTAACTTTTAAATGAAATATAAAAATTATGATCACGAATCTAAGTTTTATTTTTTTTAATTTTCTTGTAATATGCAAGCTCAATCGTATGATAGATTCTAGGCTGAAGCCTGAAATTTTAGAATAATTTTAGATTAAGAGTTAAGTTTAGATTGCCAGTAAGCTAAGTTCAGTAAGTAACTTCTTTAAATTAGATTTAAGCATTTTTGTCTAGCACTCAAGTTCATATCGATAGAAAGAAATCAAAATGAATAGAAAAGTGAAAAGAGGAAAGCTTGAGGTCTGATAGAACCACTCTAAATCACACATTTATATGATAAATTTAAGATTAAATGGCAGAGATAATGGCAAGTAAGATAATTAAATTGGCAAGTCCGTAATAGCAGATGTTTTTTCATTCCAGTAAGAGGATGAAATAAAACTCGAGGGTTAGATTAAGGCCATTAATATTCATACTATAAACATTCACTTGATCGCTCCCACTTCATTATTCAACTTACCGAGTTCTGTAAAATAGCTTTGAGATCTTCACACCGTTGGACTTGGGTGTTATCGCCTCGCGCCAAAAGGCACAGCAGTTTCTTCAAACATGCGTCATTGCAGCCACTCTCTATCTTCGGATCACCTTGAACAACATAATATTGCCAGTACTAAAAAACAAGTAAAAGTCAATTTTAAAATCTGAAGAAACCATTTCCACAAAAAATCTACCTTTCGCAAGAGCTTCGGATTCTCGGCAAATTTAGTCAATAGTCCATCAATCGAACTTGGACTCAGATCTTTCAATTCAAATGCTTCTGTCAATTTATATTCCAGTTCCCATTCTGGATTCTTTTCTTTGTCCAAATTAGCCTTGGTCAGATTGAAGAACCAAATTTCTTGCTCCACTACTTGCTGCAATATGAAGACATCGCAATTAGAATCTCATGATATTACTAAGTCAAAAACTTACATAGGAAGCTGGTTCAACTTGATAGACTTTGTAGTTGGAATTCTTATTTGAGTACGGAGTTAAGCTGCCGCCATTCCAGGCGACATTCACGGCAGTCGTTTCGTTGGAATAGTAAACACTCAGCTCATCTTTATGAGTATGGCCGTTGAAAATGCCACTGATTGTCTTACTAAAACGTACAACAATGCGATTAAATTCACGTGACCAGACATCCCAGCAGCCTGTTGATCCCGTAGGAATGTGTGCCAAAATGTGAACATGCTCGTTGTCCTTCTCCGCTTGTAAGAGAGTGTCGTGAAGCCATTTCATTTGGACTGTTAGGAAGTTACCATCGTAAAGGATCCACCAGTTGTAGATGTAACAATCATTATTATTCAAAGCTATTACTCTGAATCCAGTACGTGGTGAGACGGTGTAGTAACCTCCTATCTTGATTGTATCCTGAGCTGAAAGTGGCAACCAAGCAGACCATAAATCAGCCAACAGCTCGTATAACCACTTGGGATTGAATTCATCCTCAGGAACATCTATTGGCGCGAACCTGTATACATTACTCAAAGTAAATTGGATTCAATGTATGATTGTGACTCTAACTTACACATTCAAAGGGTGATTTTCATGATTTCCGATTGTTGGGTAAACTGGAATGTCACCAAAAGTTTCCTTGATCTTGGCGTTGATTTCTTTTAAACTCTTCATATTCTTTTCCCGTGATGTTAGCCATACTCCATGATCAATAACATCACCAGTGTGATAAATATAATCGATTTTCTCATGAGTCTTCTTAATGTGATCCAAAGAAGCGACCACAGTATGCATTGGAGTATCACAATCCCTGTAGTCACCCCAATATCCGGCAGCTTTTGAAGTACCTTCTGAGGAAGCTTTATGGCGTTGACAACACACGGCTTCGTCACACTCAGCCAAAGATCCTGGTTCATAAAGTGGATCGTAGTGAATATCGGTAATGTGGACAATACGCAAGTCACTATCGCCCTTTTCTGGGATGTCTTCTTTGGGTCCTTCAATTGCTGTGCCGCTTGCATCAATGTCAAGTTTCCAGTTGAATGCTTCGTTCGAAACTTTGCAAAAGCTTACTTGAAAGAATGTTCCACAGAATGACTTTGAATCAACTGCACCGTTATCAAGGATATATTTCATAATTGGCTAAATTTGAAAACAAAATTTGATTAGTTCATTTACGATAGAGATACGACTCGAACTTACGTAGTTGGTGTCGAATAGGTTATCGCATATTTCCTCCGTTTGAATGTCCAATCGTCTACAGAGTTCAAGAACGACAACTTTTAATTTTGCGTCATCTTCGTATTCACCGCCATCGCGTAACATACGCGTTAATACATTAACTGTGGCGCGACAGGTAGTGCAAATGAAATACTAAAAAAAATTATCAAATGGAAATTTAGCTGATAACTCGCGTTTTTTTTTGGAAACGTACTTGGTCTCCAGAGGCGAGATTTTCAGGTTCTTCGGTGAAAATTTCCCTTGTGTGAGATTGTGCTAAATGCTGAGAGAGTTGACGTAGTGCTCTCGATTCCTGGCCTGTTTTTAGGAAGCTGACGTACTCGTTCTCGAACTTCTTGGCAACATCATCTGAAACAAAACCAAGAATACATTATTCTGACGTTTTGATCAAAAATTAAGCCAGCCAAGGATTAAGTAAGAAAATCTGTAAAGCCAATTTCACTCTTTTACGTTTTCTAAAAACCTTGAAATTAACTCAATTTTGTATGCTTGTAGAATGAAAAGAATTGATCTAAACTATACTGCGATACGATACTGCGTTTTCTGTGTTCTTAATGCAAAGCAGTCCGTAAACCATATGAATGCTTATATTGTGTTAAAATTGTGACGACCTACTTCAAATAATCAGTGATGTTGCGAGCTCTAATCAACCATTTGTTCATTTTCCAACGATTGGACCACTCTGCTATTAAATCCCTCCAGTGTTTTCACTGTTTCTGTTTTTCAGCTCATAGATTTGGAAGATAGATACCCTCGAGGAGTCTGTGAAAAACATATGCAGAACAAAATAGCGGACGCCTTAGCCTGTTACAAAATGGATACCATTAAGATCCAAAAAATGGAAAAGCTGTGCCAAAAGGATATTGAAAAATTCTGACTTTTCATGGATCAACAGCTTCGAGCTTCAAACATGTGACCGAATGCCTGATTACAGTTCATATCGCGACAAAAATTGCCAACAAAAACCTCAAAAGTATGTGTCCATAGATGAGAAGTACAGTTTTGTTAAAGATAACTTACTGCTCGACCACTCCAAAAGAATATATACGAGGGTTGCCGACCGCAACATAAAGATAGCGGCACTCGTCAATAAAAGCTAGTGAATTCTAGTTGTGCATCTTTTGACAGTTACTTACCGAAGTTTCAGTCATTTTGGACGCGCAGTTTTTAGTTGACAGTCGATTGAGTGAGTCGATGTGAGTGTTTTTTGTGAAAATGAAAAAATTGAGTATCGAGCTGTTATTAAATTCTTGTTTTTGAAAGAATCAAAAATGAGTTGGACTCTGTATATGGGGACTCTGCACCATCATTTACCACAGTGAAATTTTGGGCAGCTGAATTTAAACGTGGCCGTAAGAGCTTGGGAGATGATGAACGTTCGGGACGTCCAAAAACTGCAAGCACTGACTATAAAATTGTTAAAGCTCACCAAATGGTGTTAGACGACCGCCGAATTAAAGTGAAAGAGATAGTAGAGATTATGAAAATGTCCAAAGAACGTGTTTGTTACATATTAAACCAATATTTAGGCATGAGAAAGCTGTCCGCGCGTTGGGTGCCGCGTTTGCTTACGTGACACCAAAAACGTGTTCGAATGAACATTTCCAACGCTCTGTTGGCGCAGTTTAGGCGCAATAAATCCGAGTTTTGGCGCCAATTAATTACTGTAGATGAAACCTGGATACACCATTGTACGCTCGAAACAAAAATTCAGTCAAAACAGTGGACTGCAAAGAGCGAGCCGGCTCCAAAAAAAGTAAAACTGTTTTTTCGTTTGGGAAAGTGATGGCGACTGTTTTTTGGTTTTGGGGTATTAAAGGAGTTATCTTAATCGATTATCTTCAAAAAGGAAAAACCATTACTGGAGCATACTACGCATCATTATTTGCCAAGCTGAAGGCAGAAATTGCGGAAAAACGGCCACATTTGGAGAAAAACTGAATCCTGTTTCACACCTCAGCGGTTGCCAGGGCGAAAATCCATGAATTACGGTTTGAACTGCATGACCATTAGCCTTATTCGCCAGATCTAGCCCCAAGCGACTTCTTTTTGTTCCCTCATCTAAAAACTGCGCTCGGAGGACAGAGATTTTCGTCAAATGAGGAGGCAATTGCCTTCGTGAACAATTATTTTGCAGAGAAAAACGCCAAGTACTATTTGGACGGGTTGGAGAGATGGGAGCATCGCTGGGAGAAGTGCGTAGAGTTACAAGGAGGCTATGTAGAAATATGAAAAAAAAATTTGAGAAAAAATGTCTTTTATCATTGTTCGGTCGGACAACCCTCGTAAGCATTGTCCAACAAACGTCACGCGGTGAAGGAAAACATGGAGCAGAAGCAAAACAATTTCTACGACTCAATCCTGAGAGGGTCATTCTAGGACCCACCACGATACGTTAAAATTACCAATATATTAGGCATTACTCTCAACTTGTAATAAGTGTATGTACATATGCGAATATTTAGCTATAATCGACTTCATCAGGACATACTTGGAACTTTGTAGGTAGCATTATGCACAGACCTAGTAGTCGAGCTTTATAAAATCTCCTGTCAAAACCTTGCTCTGGCTACAATCGTATCGTATTCAAGCACTATTCATTGTTTTTAAACATTATCAACCCCAGACACTCTACCCTAATCCAACGGGGGTAGAAACTGTTGACCTCGGTGATCTCTAAAATTGATAGTACATATAGAACTCGGCCTGATACACTTAATCGGGAAACCAAAAATGTCTATGGAACACCTAACATTCGACGTAGTGCTCGTATCCACAGAATTATATCCAAACAGCACACAAATCGAATCGGGCTAATGGGAAAACCTGAAAACCTGGCACCTAAGTGAAAAGCGATCTACAGACCCTACAGTTCTTAGCCGAAACCCATTTCGAAAATTCCACCACCACATCCATTGCTTCCAATAATCCTCTCCAGAAGAAGACCAATAGACCAACCAAAGCGGTCTGGAAGAGGCCAAAGGAAATTTTTCATGAAGGCAAAACAAAATGGACAATCAATTTATTTGATTCATTCAAAGCCCCTGGTGAAGATGGAATCTTCTCAGCACTTCTTCAAAAAGGTATTACACAATTAAACCCGGCTCTGATAGACATATTCAGAAACAGTTATGCCTGGGGTTACATACCAAAAAGTTGGAAAGAGGCTGTTGCCTGTTATACCCAAAGCAGGTAGTAGATGAAGTGATTTACCAAAATAATATAGACCAATAAGCCTCAACGTTTTCCCTAAGCACAGAGGAAAAAATGCTTGACGGTCCACCATATAGGAACTCTCTTCATAAAAACCAATATGCCTATCAAACAGGAAAACCGACAGCGCATGCTCTTCAAGAACTCAACATAAAGATTGAGAAATCCCTCAGAGACAAAGAAATCACTGTGGGCTGCTTCCTTGACATCAAAGGACCTTTCGACAACACCAAACACGTGAAGATATACAGATGCATCCAAAATACAGGAGTAAATAATACTACATGTAAATGGATAAAGCGCATGCTTAACGGTAAAAATATCACTGCCTAATTTCAGTGACAGAATCAATGTTATGGTTGCGAAATGTTGCACCCAAGGCGGTGTTCTCTCCCCCTGCTATAGTCCTCCATCCTAGTAAATGAATTGCTGAACATATCCAGCAACGACGGTTTCTATGTCCAAAGATACGCTGATGACATTGCGGTCCTTATCAGAGGCAAATTCGAAGAAACCATCGCGAAACTCTTCCAGAGGGCACCCAAACTTGTTGCTAGCTGGTGCAAGAAGCTTGGCCTAAACGTCAACCCCAAAAAGAACACCATAGCTGCCTTCACCAAGAGAAGAAAATTCGACAAACTCAAAGATTCAAAACCATGAAGTTTTCAAGGGAAGTGAAATTCCTAGGTGTTCCCCTTGATCAAAAACTCAATTGGAACACATATTTCAAAAAAATTGCAGAAAAGGCCAAGATCTCACTATGGACCAGCAAAAGTCTAGTGGGTAAAAACTGTGGATGTGCACAGCAATTGCTAGACCTACTCGTAACATATATTCACTTATGAATTTCGAATATGATGGCATAAAACTCTTCAAAAGAGGCTACACGGACCTGCCTGTGTGTGTACTCCGGGCGCAATGAGAATAGCACCCACCGAGGCATTAGAAGTTCTGCTGAACATCTTAATCTACACATTCAGAATGCTTATATCTGTGGATGAGAGTAACTCCAATATAGCTAACCCAGAGCTTTAACTGGAACGCAGGAGAAATGAATTATTAGGATTTATCCTTACAGACAACTGTCTGGAAAAGAACAACACTCGTACAACTTCAACTATAACTTCATGGTTACATGCCCTTGTTCAAAAGAGATTCACTGGTGTGGTACACCGACGGATTCAAAATAGACGAAGGAGTTGGGGCAGATACATACGGAGAAGCCTGTTCGCAAGTATGGACAGTAACATCTCTGTACTTCAAGCTGAGATACACGCAATAGAGCTCAGCATTAAAAAAGAACTTAAACAGATCTGCCACCAACAAGAACATTTATATTCTCTCTGACAACAAAGCGGCCTTAATTACTGTCAACGCTCTTGAGATAACCTCGAAAATTTTCTGCGAATGAACTACACTTTTCAAAACACTAGCCAGCACCAACAGAGTCCATATAATCTGGGTGCCAAGTCACAGTGGGTATGATGGCAATGAAAGGCTAGACGAATTAGCCAAAAAAGGTCCGGCCTGGACATTCATGTTGCTACGATCATTTTGCGTGTTACCAATTAGCTCCATAAAAAGCTATATAAATAACCGGCTAAAACCAAAGGCATTCCATTACTGGACGGAAATGGCAAGTCAACAACTTTTTACCAACCCCTTCCATCAAAAGAATAAAACAACTCCTACAGATTTCTATGGGTCAGATAAACGCAGTAACCGGATTCCCAACGTGTCGCTGCAGAGAGTCAAAAAACTCCCTATGACTATGGGAATAGCACAAGACAACAACCGTCGCATGCCGGACAAAGAAATAGTAGAGCATATCCTTTGCCACTGTAACCGCTTAAGCAGAACACGTCAACGTCTTCTAGATAAGCCATACCTTGAAGCAGAAGATATAACTACCATAGATATAGCCGAGTTTGTTAAAATTAGGCCTAACTTGGACTTAGTGATAAGGGTACATAGTCTCACCTCCCCGCTTAATCTAATCTAAGTAATGGAACAGCTGAAAACGATAAAAAAGTTTGCGATAGCGCATCATTAACAATGTCAAATGCACCGAAAGTACATGCGTAAAAAACTGCACCTTGAAAGCGAGGAGAAAATAAATAGGTTGGCAGAAGATTGTTCAAACAAGTTATCCAAAAACAATATTCATTCAAGGAACCTAAAAACACCTCTTTTTCTACCGTCCTGTGCGGGCTCAACTTGAAGAAGACCATAATTTTGGGTGTCACAACGCTTAGGTTCTGATTCTAGTTACTTTACGCGCGCATGGCAGGGTTCATGTAAGACTGTCACTGCAACCTTAAAAGTCTATATGCCAATGGCTGGCATAAGACCTCTAAGGATAGGATCTTCCGACGGATGTTTTTCTTTTTTAACGAGAACGAGCCTCTGTAAGTGAAAACCTGCCTGTAGGTCCTATTCTACGCTTCTTGGCTGCAAAATCTGAGAACTTTATCGGAGATTGCAAAGTGAAAGTGACCTTTAGCGAGCCCCGACACAAAAGAGGAGAGAGCCCCATGCGTTCTGAAACACAATTAAATGCTGATTGATTGATTGAAATTGATTACGAAAAGAAGGTCATCAGAACTTTCAGAACCAGCTGGAAGTGTACGTTAGTCCGGCTTAGACCTAATGCTTCGACCAAAAGCGCAAAAGAACTTTGTACTGTGCAAGTCATGCAGTCGGCAGTATTACACACCAAGAAAAACAAACGCGAAGGACGAGTTATATCCCAGACTTTAACATTTTATTATAAAGTAACGCCAAACTGTGATATCGTAGTAACAAATCTCAAGGCCAAGTCAGGATGTGATAACTCTGTGCACAAACACGCGATTGGTATGAACATCCTTAAGAAAACGCAATAACCAAGGCGAGCAATTGGTTTCTTTTAACAATACTCAGACTCAAGACTCAGTTAAACCGCATTACAGTAAGCCCAAGATTTAGAAAATACCTTTTTGAAGTCCGAAATAGCCGACGAACCAACAGCGGAGTAAAATGCAAAAACAATCTTATGGAAGCTCAAGTAAGCCTCCGTATTGCACATGTTATTAGCAACCGAGCTAACGTGCTTACAATATTCAGGTAGAATACCGACAAATTTGGCAACAATTCATGCCAGCTAAGGATATGGAGGCAACGCTTAGCAATTGTCTTTAGCCATACGAACGGCAGTACAGCAGCGTCGAATATAATTTAACATTTCGGTGCAATAAACTATGTAATATGCGCCTGCCTTCGTACAGTGACTGGCTTTTGGACCTCAAGAAGGAAAATGACGTGAGGTTCGATGGTACCCTCATGAAGCATTTGCAAGTTGCTCCAAGTAACATATAATACATCAGCAAATCTATTATGGGAGCAGTAGAACGGTAGGCGTAAATGGACTAAAAGACATTTTTTAGGCGCAAAGTATACTCGCATCTGTTCAGCGTACAGAGAAAGACTGTAAGTCTATATGTTTCAGTAAGTTGATAAGTTAAGATTATCACTTTAGGGAAGCGCTCGTAAAGCACTTGGCAGCAAGTAGAAAATCTCTCCAGAGGGAGATAAGATACGTCTGAAGATTTCATTTCGTCAGCAAAGACGAATATAAAAGGTGATTTGAACAGCCCCGAAATACATTTTTTTGGCAAAATTCGATTTTATTCATCAGCATGCATAGTCTCCTTCTAGAGTGATACAATCATTCCAGCGCCGCTCTAACATGTCTATGCCTTTCATATAGAATGATTTGCCCAACCCTTCAAAATACGCTTCAGTTTCGGCGGTCACCTCTTCATTGGATCCGGCGAGAACTTTGAGGTTTTGAGGTTTGCGACCTGGTAATACTCGCTGGGGGGCAAAACTGGAGTATACGGTGGATGAGGAATTCATGCATATCATGTCGTTCTGCTATCGTTGCGACCGACTTGTGACATGTGAATTATCTTAGTGAAAGAGCACCTTTTTCTTCTTCATTTGGGGCCGTTTCGCGATTTCTTCCTTTAAACGCACCAATAATGCCATATGATATTTGGTGTTGATGGTTTTCCTATTTTAAAGTAGTCGATGAATATTATCCCATGCGAATCCCAAAATACGGACGCCATAACCTTGCCAGCCGACTTTTGCATTTTTGGTCGCTTCGCTGTCCGCTCAGCTGACTGCCGATTTGACTCCGGGGTGTAGTAGTGGATCCGTGTTCCACCCATTATCCCATACCATATGGAAAAATTATTTATATTTCGCTTAAACAGCTAAAGGCAGTGCTCTGAATGATCAACACGTTGTTATTTTTGTCAACTGTGAGCAATCGCGGTACCCACTTCGAATAGAGCTTTCGCTTACACAAATCCTCGTGAAAAATATAAGATATGTAACATATATGGACATATTAACGATGTCAGCTATTTCGTGCACTTTCGCTTTACGGTTGCTCAACAATTTTTATGTTTCCGGCGTAACAGCCTCATATGGACGCCAGGAGCATTCATCATCATTCATCGGTCTGTATGACCGCGTTCGAATTCAACAAACCAACGACAAATGGTTGCTTTCGACGGAACAGATTTATTAAAACACTTTTCAAGCCATTCTTGAGTTTTAACGGTATTTTTCCCCATCATGGTTTCATGGTTTTAAAAATACCAAAAGGTGCGTCCCTAAAACTTCAATATCTCGATGACTAATAGTCGAAATGTTGTCAAATTTTGAGATGTATCATTTGAAGGTTGTATGTTTTACTGTTTAAGTCGCCATCTATGTGTCAGTATCGGCCCTTTTCTAACCACCTGGTGTATGAACTTTTTGTAGTAGATTCGACATTATCAATTTCTAGAATGTTGAACAAGGGGCCGAGGTGGCTACCTTGAGTTACTCCAGAAGAGGCTTTAATGGATTTGTAAACCATGGATCTTTTTAGTAAGGCTTAATCCACATTATAAAACTTGGCTGAAAGTTTGAGTAGAATGATTTTATGAGGGATTTTATCAAGGGTTTTGTTTAAATCGGTAACGCTCACATCCTAAGAGTTTACCAAACCACTGGTAAGAGTAAGAACTTCAATTCTTGATACCTTTTTTATGAAGAGAAATTATGAGTTGTGAGGGATTGAGTAAAATAAATTGGAAATTATATCACAAAGACCAGCCTACGAGGGTTATCTGAAAAATGGAAAAAATTGCAACAAATTGCAAAGGGCGAGCCGGCTCCAAAAAAAGCAAAAACTGTTTTTTCGTCTGGGAAAGTGATGGCGACTGTTTTTTGGGATAGTAAAGGAGTTATCTTAATCGATTATCTTCAAAAAGGAAAAACCATTACAGGAGCATACTTTGCATCATTACTTGCCAAGCTGAAGGCAGAAATTGCGGAAAAACGGCCACATTTGCAGAAAAAGAAAATCCGGTTTCACCAAGACAACGCGCCGTCTCACACCTCAGCGGTTGCCATGGCGAAAATCCATGAATTACGGTTTGAACTGCTTGACCATCCGCCTTATTCAACAGATCTAGAGACTTCTTTTTGTTCCCTCATCTAAAAACTGCGCTCGGAGGACAGAGATTTTCGTCAAATGAGGAGGCAATCACCTTCGTGAACAATTATTTTGCAGAGATAAACGCCAAGTACTATTTGGACGAGACGGGTAGAGTTACAAGGAGGCTATGTAGAAAAATAAAAAAAAAAAAATTTAGAAAAAATGACTTGTATCATTGTTCGGTCGGAAACTTTTCAGACGACCCTCGTATTTCGCTCTAAAGTTAGGTCAATATTTTTGAATGGATGTAATAGCTGCAATAGTTTCAAAGTAACGCAACAAATACACAAAAGCTTACAGCTGCTAACTCATAATCCTGGAAGTTTTCTGCCCAAACCTTGTCCTAAACGAGCAACCTTTTATAAGGACAAATCAGGAGCCTGTATAAGGTAGTCCAATGGAAAATTCTAACTTCTCAAAGACCAGCCAGTTGAGATTGAGGTATCATTCGGCGCGAATGTTTTTTGAAAATTCTGCGCCAGAGATAATTGGCCCTTATTTTTTTGAATCAGTGGGAAACAAAGACTATTGAAGTGTATTGCCGAATAATCTACCAGTTTCTCTTGCCATATCTGCAATACGTCACAGGAATAAAGTAACCAGTAGCCCCCAATTCGGTAGAATTTTCTCTCTGGCTGTTCGCATCAGGCTGCAAGCAATAGTCCGTGATGTGGCATTTTACCACTATAACAATGCCCATCATTGGGTCTATAACTTAATTTGTGCGGTTTGCTAAGAGATGGCGTAACTTGTATTATTCCATTGTTATTATTCCATTGGAACATGCGTTGGAAAGCTACTGTCATTGTACGTCATTTCAGTATATGTCATTCATTTGAAACCTAAACAACAATAATTTTTTTTCACTCAAGTATGTCGAACTTTGTGCCTGAAAAAGTGTTTTTGCGGGGAGTTCTTCTTCATGAAGAAAACTGCTGCCGAACGTCATCGTATTTTGGTGGAAGTTTATGGTGAACATGCGCTAGCTGAGCGGATGTGCCAAAAGTGGTTTGCACGATTTAAAAGTGGTGATTTTGGCTTGGAAGACGATGAACGTCCTGGGCAGCCAAAAAAGTTTGAAGATGAAGAACTGGAAGCATTACTCTCTTCATGAAGATTGTTGCCAAACACAAGAAGAGCTCGCAAAATCTTTGGGTGTCACTCAAGCAGCCATTTCAAAACGTTTAAAAGCAGCTGGATATATTCAAAAGCAAGGAAATTGGGTTCCACATGAACTCAAGCCGAGAGACGTCGAAAGGCGGTTTTGCATGTCCGAAATGCTGCTGGAACGCCACAAAAGGAAGTCATTTTTGCATCGGATTGTTACTGGTGATGAAAAATGGATCCATTACGACAACCCCAAGCGCAAAAAATCATATGTGAAACCCAGCCAACCAGCCAAATCAACGGCAAAGCCGAATATCCATGTCGCGAAGGTAATGCACTGTATTTGGTGGGATCAGATGAGTGTGCTGTATTATAAGTTGCTAAAACCGGGTGAAACCATCAATGGACAACGCTACCGAACACAATTAATCCATTTGAAGAGAGCAGTGGCCGAAAAACGCCCGGAATATGCGACCAGACACGAGGCAATAATTTTCCCACGTTGCTATTCCGGTTAAGAACTTACCCCACCCGAATTATAGCCCAGACCTTGCCCCTTCTGACTACCATTTGTTCCGGTCGATGCAGAACGCCCTCACTGAAATAAGGTTCACATCAGAGCAGAATATCAAAAATTGGCTTGATTCATTCTTGGCTGCCAAGCCGGCGCAGTTCTTTTGGGATGGGATCCACAAATTGCCAGAAAGATGGGGAAAAGTCATATCTTCAGATGGGCAATACTTTGCATAATACTATTGTACACGTTTTTCTTAAATAAACGTTCAAATTTTGAAAAAAAAAACCGCACGAATTTATTTATATACCCAATATGACAACATTATTGGAGTGCCGCAAGGGTCTATTCATTTACCTATTATATTTTAATTTTATAGTAACGATATTTTGAGTTCACTGACCAAATAAACCTCAGCACCTGAGGTGGATAGGACATCTAAGTAAATACTCTTAAGTAACAGTTTGGACTTAAAAATCTCCTAGACTTTTGAAAGCACACTAACATGACAAAGAGAATAGAATTGGCTTAATGAAATTAACATTTGCATTGAGTTTATCATTTATTTACACAGCTTGTACTGTGAATGATTAAATAACACTTAAGTACCACGATTAGTTGATATGTTCGTGGTTGGTCAATCGATCAAAGCCCTCATAAAAATACTTTACTTCTGTTGCTTAATCTTTTCATGATTACGAGTACAAGTATTTTGATTGCAATCGCTTTTCATTAGGTAGTTTATATTTATATACCATTATCAGAGGGTAATTGGTTTTTTCTCAGTTTGTTTTGAATACAATATTTTTATATCTTGAATTGTGATAGTGTCAAGTAACCAATAAAATAATTTACGGTATTTTGTGTGACTTTCGGAGTGAGGCCTTGGTGCAATAATTTTTAGATTTGTATCTACACGATCTTTTTAAATTCGATAAAGACTTACCAATGTCCGTTTTGACCTTTATTGAAATCGATATACAGGAAATCACAAGTTCGGGATAATAGAACTGTAATACTGGTTAGAGAGTAACTTTGTTTAGATTATGAGTCTTTCTCCTTCACATCGAGATATTTCTCCATATCTCGCTAAAACAGAAGAGGTTTTCAATTATTCGGTGACGAAATATAAAAAGCCGATGCAGATTTTGTTTAGGGTTTGCCATCAATCAGGTTTTTTCTTGAGAACCGAAGAGCAACAAAGCTTTTGAGCAATCGGAATCAAGTATGACCTAGATCCACAGGTAAGCCTTAACAGAGGAAAGTAATGAGTTGTACCCAGTTAACGATGCAAGTGAATTTAATTGCGTGACTGTGTTGTTAAAGATTATCGATTAAATGGAACATCACATAGGATTTTGAGCATTCCGAGGAAACATCTTATAACAGCCTCCAAACACTCCAACCTGAAAGAACACCCATTTGGAATACCATAAGTAGAACGATCTTTTGCCGCAATCATGGACGATAACCCCAAGCTCTAGGATGCTAAAATGCATCTAAAACTTGTCAAGCATTGGGTAAAATAAGCTTTTTCTTACTTTCGTTCGACAGATCTAAGTCACTAGCAGATCCTTTGCTTGTTTCCGTTACCTACCACTTTTTTTTGGTAAAGTTCTTGGTTCCTGTCCCTTGTGTCTTTAATTGGGAAAATATTAAGTCATTATCATTATATGCCCCCTTTACGATGGGGCATATTCCAATGAAGTGGTGAACATCTTCTTTAACTCGCAAATTGCACAAAGAGCATTTCTTATTGCGTTCAGCTCTATGTGGGGCATAGTTTAAGCAGAAGTTCGCCTGTACTTTTAAAAATTGTAGAAATAGTATCTACACAGTTTTGGTCGTGAAAGTAATTTCTCTCTCTTAAGTCGTGTTGTAGCATACGATACATGTACCGGGATTGTGCAGTTCTGAAGACGTCACTGAGGGATAGCTGTATTTTAATGAGCAACTCTTGTAGGTTTTCCCTTCATGGTTTCTCATTATCTCATATCAGTGAGACATCAAGTTCACCGTATAATTTAGACCATTTACTAAAAAATTACAGTCTGTACCGAATACGGTGCTTTGCAACATGGGGTAGGCGTTGGTTTGGAAACTACAATGCTTTCGAAATATAGAGGAAATGTAGTCTTAATGTAAAAATATAATGTTACAATATATCAGTCTCGAGGTAAATCATGCACTGATGCACTGCAATGGCGTTGGGGTTTTTGACAAGAAGACGATAGCGCCTCGGTACATAAGAACTGACACAGGCGAACTCGATTCCTTCCGCACGAACTTTGGTAGATCGTCTAAGAACAATGAAAACAATAGAGAACTTAAAAGGCAACGCTGCTTAACAATCGGGAGCGAATCAAACCAGTTTGTCAAGCTTTTCCCATCCCTGTATTTTGCTCGTAGAGGCTTTATATTATTTTGAGGACTTTGTGTCGACACTCCCAGTTAGCAAAAAAAGCCCTTTTCTGTAAATGGAATCAAATGCTGCTTTAAGGTCCACGAAGAACGCATACAATTTCTTCCTTTGTCTAAATACGTCCTGGGAATGCTTGTCAGTGTAAAATTATTGTCTACTGTCGTTTAGTATACCATTTGCTTCGACCCAAACTGTAAAACGTTCCAAGATGATTCCCGTAAATAGTTTCATTACATTTCATTATAATGCTTTTGTAATTATTCGGGTCGCTACACTATCCTTTTTTAAGTATTTGGGAAAGTATATTCTTTCTGAAGCTTTTCCGCACCTCACCTGCGTCGAAGATGTGATTGTATACAGCTGTTAGTTTTTAGAGGTAAATGTTCGTCGCATATTTGAAGAATTCGTATGATATACGTTCTTTTCCTGCTACCTTATTGATATTAGCTCGGTATATGACTCTGCAGACCTCAGAATAATTTGCAATCCATTACTTCAGTTTTCACGAATGGCAGGGCACACTGCCAGTACAGGTAAAGGGTGTTTTTTTTTCAGGTAAAGAAATTAAATATGAAATAAAATACTTGAAGCTAATGTTAATGTCTATGATATTAACTTTATTTAATAGATAATTTTATGCCATTAGAGATTAAATATAATATCGGGCAGATGTGTGCCACAACTAGCTCCAATGAAGCGCAATCGTGAAGCTCAAATTTCGACAACTGTATCGAGCAACTGCAGCCGTATATCAGCAATAACACGGCGAATGTTGACTTCCAAATCGTCCAACGTCTCTGGTTTATTGGAATACACTATTGGATGTCACTAGTGTGACATCACAGGATTGTGTGGGCCAGTTCACATGTCCATAACGCGAAATTATACTCTCAGCAAATGCTTCTCGCAATAAATTGATGATGTCGCGCGCCGTGTGGCATGTTGCGCCATCTTGTTGAAACCAAAGCTCTGTCACATGAATGGTATTCAACTAAGGAATGATCAAGTTAGAAATCATGTTTCTATAGCGCTCTCCATTGACGGTAATACTCTGGCCGGCATCGTCCTTAAAGAAATATGGGCCGATGATTCCACCAGCCCATATAGCACACCAAACTGTGAGTTTTAATGGTTGTCTGTCTCGACAGTTTTCTAAACTCCAAATATATATCCATTTAACTAAAAATGGGCCTCATCAGAGAACAAAATTTTGCGTTTTGATTCACCGAATCTACGACGCATACAATGGTCACGCGGTTTCAACTCTTGCACAAGCTGGATCTTATAAGCTTTTAAGCCAAGATCTTTCCATAAAATCTTCCACAAAGTGGATGGACATAGCTCCAATTGCACGATGACGAATCGACTCATTCGGATTCTCCTCAGCACTGCGTTCGACAACAGCAATAACTTCTTCTGTTAGCACTGTTTGTCGTCTTTGGGGACGTACGTGGTATGTCGACCGTAAATGGACGTAGCGCACGAAAAGTGTGGCGAACCGAACTATGGTTTTCAAAATAAGTTTGCACAATTTTCACGCGTTGTTCTGGCGTTAATCTATTTATCGTAAAATGGCAAAACGTACTAATCGCAAACTTTCAATTGACAATCTCTAGAAACAGTGTTGCCAGTTTAAAACCAAACCTCTAAAAAAAACACCCTTTACTTCGATTGCGGCTTGCGGATACATAGTTTTTGTGAGACTGGTACCTTTTGCTCTTTGCTAACCGCAAAAAGGAGAATAATTTTTTCCTGGCTGCCACACATTCCCAATCAAATCATACTTGGTTTCTCTCGAATCTATCGAATCGAATCTACAGGAAATAAGCATGTCTGAGGGATGGATGGATTGCAATTGGGTTTCACTTAAAGAGCAGAGTTTAGCATTGAGACTGGTTTTGTATGTACTTGCAAATTAGTTCTTCAAATGAGTTTTTGGCAATAGCCGCATTGAAGTTTAACCGAAACAGCTAGAGGTAGGTGGTCTGAATATACAAGTTCATTCACGGTTAATTCAGTTACACATTCTATACATTTTCCGCGCACAAGACAGTAACCAATCGGTGAACAGGCAGTGCCTTTGACAAACGTTAAGTGACCCAAGTTGTTAGCCCAATCGATTCACACATATCTATGAACTTTTTTACCATTTGTATCCAATTTTGTGTATTTTGCACATCTAGTCTCATAAATTAACGCACTTAACAACCTCGGATGGACCTCCGATAGCTTCGTGTTCCCTATCCTCGCGTAGCAGCCACCAGCCGCCATTACATTGTCTTTTCCAAATTCCAACATATAATCAGATTTGTGAAGTCGAGCATCCACTTGTTGCAGTTAATATACTCGTAGACTGCGATTTATCGATTGCAATTTCTATTATAGTTCTATTAAATTCCTTTATAAATCGGTATCCGATATAATCGTTGATCTGTTTTTTTTTATCCCAAATAGACAGGCGCTGCTAGCTCGTCCGTGTGTAGACGATCTAGTGGAAGAGAGTACTGAAGAGTATAATTAAAGAAGAAAGGTTCGAATAGCTAAAATTTTTTTCAACATGGGTTTCAAATAAATAAGAGAAAAATACATAT
Organism: Volucella zonaria; assembly: GCA_963966105.1. Lineage (NCBI taxonomy): Eukaryota > Metazoa > Arthropoda > Insecta > Diptera > Syrphidae > Volucella > Volucella zonaria. The sequence goes on along the minus strand of OZ014530.1, from coordinate 312,145,070 downwards.
ATTGAAAAAATCGTAAAACATCAGTTTATTAACCCGCAACATTGTAAGGAATTATACAATATTAAATTGAAAATAACTTTTATTATTGCTTATACTAAAAATTGGTTTTCATTTAAAAGGCTGACGGCTTTAATATTAAAAACTATTTCTCTGAACGCTATTATTATTGACAGGTTGGGGGCCACCGCTAGTATTTGCGCCCATTGCTCTAGAATTTTCATTTTCATGGCATCAGATATAAATATCACATACACGTTCAATTCCCGGCATTTTTGCTATTAACTCAAGATTGCTAGTTTTATTTTTGAATTGATAGCATATCAAACTATTGTAAATTCAGACGAATCTGAGAAAAGTTAATTCAGGTGTTATTGTTATTTATTATTGTTTATTGGTTATTTTACCCTCTCTCCTTGTGTGGCTAAATTTAGATGCCAATCGCATTTTGTAATGCGTAATTTTTTAAGCGTTTGGTTTTTAATTCTCAAAAAAACACAGGAAATTGCAAAATTGTATAAAATTTTTATGTGAGTTGATAAATCAATGCTTGTCATTTACTTTTTAATGAATTTTTCACGTAATTGTTTACCACGATTACGTTTTAAGTGGTCCATACGGAGAGTCCAATTTTGAATCACTTTTTCGAGCATATTAGTGGTCTTCCTGTCTTCCAAGGCTCCAATTGACGCTGGTTTATCGGCACAGACGAGTGATTTGACGTATCCCCATAAAAAATTATCTAAAGGCATCAAATCACACGGTCTAGCAGGCCAATTCACCCCTCCAAAACGAGAGATAAATTGCTCACCATACTCATTTCTCATTGGCCAATCGATTCGCATGCTGTGTGGCATGTAGCGCCGTCTTGCTGGAACCACATGTCGACCAGGATCAGCTCTTGCATTTTGGCCAAAAAAAGGTAGACATCATTGAACGATAGTGGTCGCCATTGACGGTAACGTTGTTGGCACAGTCATCTTTGAAAAAATACGTCCCAATGATTGCGCCGAACCATAAACCGCACCAAATAGTGCATTTTCTGGGTGCATTGGCAGCTCTTGTATTGCTTGAGGTTACTCATCGGACCAAATACTGCAGTATTGTTTATTAACATACCCTCTCAACCGGAAATGAGCTTCGTCGCTGAAGACAATTTTTCGATAAAAAAGCGGATCTTCGTTCAGCTTTTCTAATGCCCACTCACAGAAAACTGGACGCTGTAGCAGGTCGTTCGGCTTCAGTTCATGCACTAGCAGTATTTTGTAAGGTTTTAGATCAAGATCTTTGCTAAGAAGCCTCCACGTAGTCGAGTAACATAATCCCAATTGCTACGAACGGCGGCAAATGGGTAAATCACGGTCTACAGCACAGCGGATATAGCAGTAATATTTTTCACTCTACGCATTGGTGGCTTGGTGTTCAATATCGTGAAATTGGTGCGAAATTTAGTCACTATGGCTGGAATTGTTTGCTCGGTTTTAGTCGACTATAACGACCGTAAAATGGTTGAAGTGCGTGAAAAGCATTTTTCACAGGGCGCGAATTTTGATAATAAAATCCAATAATTTCTAAGCGTTGTTCGGGTACAAGTTTTTCCATGATGGAATGGTAATGCTAACTGAGCTTTGACTTTGACACATGCCACGAATCACACGTGAGCTGTCAAAAATAGACCACTGAAAAACCAAACAACAAAAAAATCACCGTTTATGTTCTTATCATTGGACTTTCAGTTTACTTTACAATCTGGACACTGTACAACATCTGAAAGTGAAATTTCTATCAGAGCTTAGTTCATTCCCCGAAATGGCAAGAGCTCAAATCAAAGAATATTATAACTCGTTGTGCTTTAATAAGCAGATATCAAGCAGTTCAGTAACTGCTTTGCATATATTACACTAGATCAGGAGGAGGTGCTTCCATCAAAATCATCTTCCCAAAAAATAATTCAGCAACCTATTTCTTTATCCCATCTAAGTATAAACTGCTGTTTGTTTCACAAGTATACATATACATATACAGGGCTCTTATGCGTCCGAAACTGGGGTAAAATCCCTTTACCTAGTGAATAACCTCGCTTCACCTCTTCCTGCACTTATTAAAATCCTTCGAATTACTATTCTTATTACTTCTTTTATCTAATCGCCATTTTCGCTCCTGTCCATCAATGTAAAGTATCTTAAGCCTTTTTTCGAATCTGCTCTAATACTATATACCGCGATTTCTTGCACGGCCCCTTAACACGCTTTTAGAGTGCACTACCAGTTACTCTGCCATTCAGACATTCGAACATTTAAGACCAAAAAATGTAAGTCGCCCCTCTATTTCCATAACGCGCGCTAATAACCAACATAAAAATGTATCATGTCACATACCTATGACATAATCAATTTCAATTAGATGATAAGTGTCAACGTCAACGTCAAACCCTATGATAAGAATGAAAAGTATCTTTATCCGAAGCAAGCTTTTAAAATGTCAAATTATACAAATCTTTATCTATGCCACCACAATCAATCTTAAAAAAATGTGCAAAAGCAACGCGTTCGAAAGAGGCTTTATCTACATCTCATTAAAAACTGAGTAGCAGGCTTTTTAAAATATCGTACTTTCCAACTAAACGAGAAATCAAACGAACTGCTATTATGCTTCTATAATGCACTCCAAGAAGAAGCATCCGACAGTAACCACGATCGACATCCCTCCGGCCGGAAAAGTCCTTGATGAAGGGAAAGCAAAATTGAGTAACGTTGTACACGTTGTAGTCTGCTTAATTGTAATAGACTTGCAGGCACTTTGCAAAGTACTTCAACTAGTAGTGTACGAAACAGATATATGAAATAAAGGGCGTCTTTTTTTTTTATTAGAGCTTTGGTTTGGCAACACTGTTTCTACAGATTGTCGATTTGACAGTTGAAAGTTGATTTTTGGTTAGTACGTATTGCCATTTTACGATAAATAGATTAACGCCAGAACAACGCGTCCAAATTGTGCAAACTTATTTTGAAAACCATAATTCGGTTCGCCAAACTTATCGTGCGCTACGTCCATTTTACGGTCGACATAATCATCCATCTGAGCAAGTTATTATGAACACGATGAATCCTTTTCCCACCACGTACATTCTAGTGGATAATACGCATCCCCAAAGACGATAAAGAGTGCGAACAGAAGAAGTTATTGCGGTTGTGTGGCGCAGTGTTGAGGAGAATCCGAATCAGTCGATTCGCCATCGTGCTCAGCAATTGGAGCTCTGCCCATCCACTTTGTGGAAGATTTTACGGAAAACTCTTGGCTTAATAGCTGATAAGATCCAGGTTGTGCAGGAATTGAAACCGCGTTACTAATATACGCCTCGTAGGTTCGGTGAATGGGCTGAAAACATGATTCGGCTTGATCCACACTTTCAACGCAAAGTTTTGTTCTCCGATTAGGCCCATTTTTGGTTAAGTGGATATGTAAACAAGCAAAATTGTCAAATTTGGAGTGGGGAAAACCCAGAAGGCTTTGTCGAGACGCCCTGACAACCATTAAAACTCACTGTTTGGTGTGCTTTATTGGCTGGTGGAATCATCGGCCCATATTTCTATAAGGTGACACCATCAATTTATTACGGGAAACATTAGCTGAGCTCATAATTTCGCATAATGGGCCTGTGAACTGGCCTTCATGATTCTGTGATCTCACACCTTTAGGTTACTTTCTTTGGGGGTATGTGAAGTCACTAGTCTATGCCGATAAACCAGAGATGTTGGACGATTTGTCAGTCAACATTCACCGTGTTATTACTGACGGCCCCAGTTGCTCGATAAAGTTGCCAAAAATTGGACATCACGATTGCGCTTTATTCGATCTAGAGCAAACTTTACTAGCCCTCCCCGCTCTCCACCATCACCTGAGTGATACCGATCCTAATACAAATGTTCGCTACTGTACTCGAGGGCTTCCAGGTTGGAACTTTGGTCCAATGATGGGTAAAATTTCGAAGTCGAAAACGTATTACGGCAGCATAAAACCGATATAATATGCTTCCAAGAAACCACGGCGATATGTCAGAGTCTTCTACTTGAACTTGCAAACGGAAACGTAGAAAATGCATGATTACAGTGCCGAACTAACTAAGAACAGAGTTGCCATTGTGTTGACAGCTGAACTCCTAGATAAGACCGTAATACGAAACTTGGGATTTTGATGAGCTTTTAAATGGAATATAAAGGGGGGAAATACTTATAATCGATGTAAGATTAAATGGACGCGTCGAGGAATTGAACTACGAATAAAAAAATAGCTACTGTGGCTTTATGAGCGGGAGAAGAGAATACCAAACTCAAGCAAATCACACAAATATGTATACTAAATACGCCATTTATTAAACAAGACTGACACTTGATTACATCCTGCAGCGGTAGACACAGAACCCATATATAATGCTGGAATACCCAAAACAGCGAGTAAAAGATTCAAAAGTGATCTTGAGCAAACCAGAGAAATTCCAACGGAAACCGGCATCAATAAAAAAGCACAAGCACGGAGCCATCAGTGGGCGCTAAATTTCCGAAAATGGCTCCAAAATGCCATAAACCAAGAAGAAGAACTAAGCGAGCAGGGTATGTAAAAAAAACTTCGATAAAAAATACAAGAATAGTTAAAAACTCTGCTCGGTATTTCAAGAGGCCGGCTCCACGCAAATAAAGAAACGTGGTGGTGGAACTATGAGATGAAACTGGTGATAAGGAGCAAACAAGGCAAGCCTTTCAAGCGGAAATAGCGAAATTGATCAAGTTCATCATAAGTTGCTACTTAACAGACGCGATAAAGGGGGAGCTTGAGTACGTGCAGAAGCATTGTATCGAGAACTAGAAGATGTACCCTTACAACTTATAAATTGCCACAAGCAATGGCAATCAAACGAATTAATAACGGAGAGGATACATTGATTAAAATAGGAAAACAGGATTTGAAATATGCTCAGGCATAACTAAGAGCCAGTCTAAGTCTGCGTCGATCAATGCAGTTCAAAGATCTTTTTAAAAAGGCACGACTGTACTCTATACAATATAAAGCGCTTGGAACGGGCTCTGAGATATTGGAACTGAACAGAAAAAGACTGACAAATCAAAGTTTGAAATGTTCGTCTCAAAAAGGTGAACTATTTTTCGGCGCGGCGCTGCAGAAAAAATGTAGCCAGACTGTGAAATGCGTACGGTCTACGGTCTGAGGATGTTTCTTTACAAGTGGAGTAGAAGATTTGGTGCATGTAGAAGGGACTATGAAGAAAGAGGACTAAGATCTTAAGAGACCATGCTTTAACATGTGGGCCAAAAGAACCTGAAGTACGCCAGTTCAATGGAATCTCAGCCCGTTCCTTGATTAAGAAACCCTCTTAACTACGTTAACTATATAGACATCAGTCTGCTTTATATCGCGCACAAGATTTTATCTGCCATACTCTTATGAGCTTCAGACCTTATATCTACAATTTGGTAGACTCTTATCAGTTTTCGACCGGATATTCAACTTACGCCAGATCTTGAGAAAAACCCAATAATTTCAAAGCGATAGCCACCACTTGTTTCTTGATTTTAAGGCCACATATGACAACATTTATTTATTAAAATTGATCAAAAAGTTCCCGGAAGGTATTCAGAAAATTGCAAGTACAAGTTTATTCATCTAAATCTATATTGTCCCCTTCAGAGTAATCTCCACCGACTGCAACACACTTATGTCAGCGCTTGATCCAATCCTCGAAACATTTTTTATATTCGGTTTTCGGTATGTCATTAAGTGTTTCCTGCGATTTTTCCTTTACTCGTACTTCCTCTCGGCTGCTGAAACGCATTCCCCGTAGTGGTTTTTTATCTCGATTGAACAGAAAGAAGTCACAGGGAGTCAAATCAGGAGAATTCGGTGGCTGTTGGATGGTATTTGTTGCATTTTTCGTCAAAAAATTACTAATAATGATGGCACTGTGCGACGGTGCGTTATCATGGTGCAAAATCCACGAGTTTTCTGCCCACAATTCTGGTCTCTTTCGGCGAATTGCTTCACACAAACGTCTCATAACGCCCAAATACTCGTAATACTCTTTGTTTACTGTCTGGCCTTCTGGCAAAAATTCATGATTCACTACACCGTTGTAATCCATGAAAACCGTGAGCATTGCCTTCCTTTTTGACTGAAAACGACGTGGGTTTTTTGGTCTCGGCTCATTTGGTGAACGCCATTCACTTGCCTGATATCTGGATTGCGTGTCGTACTCCAGTAATGATCCTTTTGATGAATATGGGATCGGATTCAGCCTCGCAAATCATCTCTTTTGCGACGTCAACATGGTCCCTTTTTGCATGAACTTGAGGTCTTTTGGCACCAATTTTGCTGCTACACCACGGAAACCCAAATCATTAACCAAAATGTCTTGGACGGATATATAGGCAATGTTCAAGTCTCCCGCTATCTCTCTGATGGTTAATTTGCGGTTATTGACCAACATTTCTTTTACTTCATCAATGTTTTCGTCGGTTTTCGATGTCGATGATCTGCCACTGCGTTCATCATCTTCGATTGACTCACGACCACTTTTGAACCACTCATGCCACTGGTAAACGACCGTTTACTTTAGAGAATCGTTGCCGAAACACTTTTCAAACATTTCCAACGTTCGCGCACCATTAAATCCGTTTTTTACGCAAAATTTATGAGTAATATAAGTTCGTTGTTACAAATTTAAATCCATTTCTAAAATGTCAAGCTATGACGTTAAGATTTAAAGGAAATTTCAACAACAGATTTACCAACTTAACAAAAAAACCAGAACTGAAATCGAAACAATGGGAGCGCCACACGGTGGTGTCCTCCGGGAACTTTTTGATCAAGGTGGTATAGCCATATCAATCATTGGCATCTCTGCCAAACTAGTCCGTCTATATGGGATAAGAATGCCGAAAAATTAAGAAAAACTGTATAACACCGAAGAAAACACTGTATGATACCCTTATCGTCAAACTGCTATCTGCACCTACTATATGGTGTAGGCGCATAGACCATATCAGACGGCCATGTCCTTGGTTGCTTCGAGAGAAAAGTTGTTCGAGGGATTTTCGGTCCAATTTGCATAAAGAGAATTTAGAGAAGAAAATTTAAACGAATTTTATAGATATATAGCGACATTGATCTGGTCGTCAACTAGAAGGGCTAGAACTCATCGGCTCCGATACATCAAAAGAAATGAATTCATCACTTCGGATGGAATCTATCCCGGAGGCAACTATAGGCTCAAGATCGCCCAAAATAATGAGAACTGTTGGTGGAGGCCCATATCTACCCCGGACTAAAGTTTCAACAATCTCACATGTCAAAATATAATTTAAAAAGTTGAAAGGAATCAAAATACATTAAAGATCACAGGGTTCTAGTACGAGTAGCATGTCCCATCGTTGCGTTCGATGAAAACGACAAAGTATAGAATATGTCTTCTAATAAATATCTTGATTGAGGCGTTCAAATCCTGTTAGAAATCGGAATTTGTCCTTGTAAATACGACCATTTATGAGTTCTCGTTCTTAAAGAAATCAGTAAAAAGCTGAGGTTACATGCCGCTAAAAATATGAATTTCCTAGTTATTATTGCTGTTGCCAAAATAGTTTGCTTAAGCCAAGAAATCACATTTTCATTCACATAAAAACCGAGAAATGCCCATGTTGGTACTTTGTTTTATAGATTTCATGAAATGTAAAATAAAATTTAAGTTGCAAAATAAAGATCGATATTTAAAAGCTGAAGTTAAAAAATTAAGGTCTAGGACAATTTAACAACTTTTAAACAAATGTACTAAGTTCTAAAAATTTAATTTATATTTATCTGCTCTTATATGTAGTTTTCCAAGTTTTCTTAATTATTTTTTTATTATTTACGATTATTATTACTTTTATTTATTTACTTAAAATTCATTTGTGAGAAGAAAATCTAATAAATTCTCACTGCATAACTTGTTCTTATTTTAATTTCAAACTTAAAAAAAAAAATTGTGTATCCCGTTAATGTTTTGGTAAATAAAATTAGCATTTACAGATTCCGAAACTTTTTTAATTAAAAAACAACCCTCATAGATTGATTTAAAACATCACTTATCAATCACTGGATATCGAGTAGAAATCATTTGAATTTCAAATATTTTTTTTGTCGTATTTTGATTTTTTTTTCCATTTTTTTTCCACCTTTTTGCACAATTTATGAATATTTATAAAACGCCTCAAATCATATTTCGACTTGAAGTAAAAAAAAACAAATCCTTTAATCACTCACCACTCATAGCTAAGAGGGCGGCCTCGTTTCCTTCCACATTAAAAATGTTTCTTACATTTTCTGGTAAATTAACACCCAAACTACTGGCTATCAAAGCCCCGAACACAAGGGCCCAAATCATTTTTTTTTTCTTTGGAAATCCTGGCCTTAGTCCGGGACAACAATGTAGATCTTTGAATGCTCTCAATGAAACTAAAACCTAATAATTTTGATTTTAATATTTTATACCGTGTAAACTTGGTGCGTTAAAAGATAATCGTCAGCTTTAAGATTATCTTTATGATTATTGAAGTAGATCCTGACGGGGTTCATGTATATGGTATACATATGTAGCAGAAAAATTTTTTCTCTTATCGAAAGGGGAGATTGCATTGTCGAAGACTGCTAAATTTAGATAGATTATTAAGTTGGTGATTGATTTAGTTTGGTAAGAACTCAAGTAAAGTTATATCTTGAATAGAAAACAACAATCTGTACGAGTTTCTGATAAGAAAATATTTCATAGGCTTTGGGTTTTAGTAATGACGGAATTGCATTGTGTGGGCTTGTACTTTGTTCTACTTTACAAGACCTGCAATAAACCTAACACATTCGTTCCTAATTTTGAAATCTTTCAAGATTTAGACATTTAAAATGATCGCTATACACCCACAGAAATATATTTCAATTCTATGCATTACTCAGTGGCATTTCACCAAAGTAATTTTTTTTAATAAGTTTTGTTAAGATCCTCATGCCTAGGTCCATAAGTTGTGGGGCAATGAAATGTTGCTGTTAATCTATCGTATGTACTCGTATCATATAAATACAAATTTAAATCGAAGGTGAATAAGTAGAGCCAATCAATTAGAAATACGATAAAACTATTGTAGGTATAGTATGGTCTACAAATGTCTACTGAACAATGATGGTCCAAAAGATATTTTCACAGACTGGACATCCCACTTCTAAAGACACTAACTTATGAACTAACTAAACAGAGACAAAAGCTTTGATATGAAAGCCTGCAGACAGTGGAGATTTCGACTCATTGCAAGTAGCTTAGTAGCAGATTATATGGTGATAACAGCATTAAGTGACTAAAACTACCAATCCGCAGAAAAGTCAAGCTGTAGATAGTGCAGATAGTCGAATCGCTAACCAAATCGATCACGTGCTAATATAAGGTGACCAGATAGCAATGTTAGTTTTTTCAATTGATATGTTTCAGCAGCTGTCAAAGCTAACAATGACATCTAGCTGTCAAAATATTCAGTAAGGTTTGCCATTTCATCATGCATCATTTTACGCTTGTTAAATTTGCGAAAATCATCAAAAAAATTTATCGAAATTCCGGCTCAGTTGTAAATACGCAACGTGAATTTCGTCATGAGGTCGGTCGACACCATGGCTTCAGTGTGCCTCTAAATCGTCGCACCGTGGAAAAGTTTGAGCCTGAGTATACTTTTTTGGTGCGGTTTATGGCATGACGGCATCATCGGACCTTATTTCTTTCGAAATGAGGAAGGAGACACCATTACCTTCAATAGTCTCAGGTACAGAGCGATGTTAACCGACTTTCTGTGGTCAGATCTCGACAACATCGACATATCCGACCTGTTGTTCCTGTCATACAAATAACAAAACGCTCGAATTTGTGCAGGAGAAATTTGGCGACTCACGGCGAGCATTCATCAATTGGCCGCCGCGATCGTGCGATTTGACACCGCTCGATTATTTTCTCTACGGGCTACGTCAAGTCCTTAGTCTACGCTAACAAGCCAACATTCGATACTCTATTGCCGCAATAACGCCGCACATATTGGGCCGCGTCATCAAAAATTGGACCGACCACTTAAATCACTGCCAGCAAAGCCGAGTTGAATGATGTGCTATTCCACACATAATGGCATGAACGTAGCTTCAAAATAAAGCCAGAATCAATTTTATATCACACACCATTGTTGTTTCATTCAAAATTGTTTTCCTATTTTCTTACCTGGTCACCCTATAGATTTATACAGGGTGTCCCAGTTTATCAGTACAATCCTTTAAGGACATATTCCCGAAGTTCCGCCGAACAAGAAATTGTATGGCAGGGGGTCTATTCTCACTCCATTTTAAGTTACAGCCCATCAAAAAGGGGCGACCTCTAATTTGAGGTTACCCACTTTGATGGGCTAAACAATTTCTTGTTCGGCAGAACTTCAGGAATATGCCCTTAAAGGATTATACTGCTAAACAAGGACACCCTGTACACCCTGACTGACTCGAACTGCAACCAACTTCAGACTGCTATAATTTCCAAACCGTTCATGACAGTGACCTCAAATTTTGACACATGACAGATAATTTTATTATTTATAAGCTTTTTAAAAAATTTCCGTCTCAGTTGTGTTGAAAAATTTTTATCCGCGATGGAATTCAAACGTGATAATGTGATTGCTTTATATTTGGCTGGAAAACCACAAATAGCTATCGTTAGAGCCTTCCAGCACCTCAACGTGAATAAATCATTTGTGTCTCGATCCATAGCTCGTTACCGTGATACTGGCAGCGTTGCAAAACACCATTTAGGTGGTCATAAAAAAAACAGTAACATCGCCAGAAATGGTTCGGAAAGTGAAGGCTCGAATTGAGCGAAATCCACGTCGAAGTGGAAGAAAAATGACACGTGAGCTCAACATATCCTTGGAACGGATGCAACACATACTGAAAAATGAGCTTGGGCTCAATCCATTGAAGATCCAAAAGCACACGATCTTACACCGCAAAAGAAAAAAGTTAGAGTCGAAAGAGCGAAGGAGTTGCTCTTGTGGTGAGTTGCCGAATTTGTTTTTTTTCCAATGAGTCGCCATTTGTTATCGAGCACTATGTCAACAAACAAAATGACCGAGTTTACTTGCCAGAGAGGTCCTTCGGACGGCCACCAGAAAGCAGGCAGCACCGATGGTGATGGTTTGGGCCGCCATAACTGCCGATGGTCGCTCTCCGCTCATATTTTTGGACCGTGGCGTGGTGTCAAAATTAATGCGATCGTATACCGTTAATCTGTCTTAGAGGCAGTATTGAAGCCTTGGGCAAACAATCATTTCAGTCGGAGACCGTAGACATTTCAACAAGACTCGGGACCGTCTCACAAAGCGCGCGTCAACCAAGATTGGTTAAAAAACAATGTTCCACACTTCATTTCTTGAACACAATGGATTGCAAATTCTCCGGATGCAAATCCGTTGGATTTCTTGTCTGAGTTATTTTGAAGGCGAAGGTTGAAATTTACTGTGGAACGCTACACAGTGAAAGAAAAACTCCAAATCTTTGAATTTTATTACGAAAATTCACATCCGATCGCGGCAACGATGCGATAAATTCATGCCAATTTTGCCCGTAATCGTACTCGTATACCTTCCGAGATGTGTGTGCGCAACTTAATCAACAGATTCCGTAATCAAAAATTCAGTATGTTCTTGAATTGGGTGCTGAAAAACGTGCACGCCAGAAAGTCGTGTCTTCGGATGAGGCCCATGCGCAAATGCCGGCTACTTTAATAAGCAAAATTCCAAATCTGGTAAACAGGCGTTAAAGCGTAACACATGGACAACACGGAAAGAGTACGAGTATCACGAAAATGTATTGAAAGTGTAACAAAACTAAAACTACACAAAAAGACTACACGAACCAATACGCGATAACGCTCAAGCCAAGATAGCCACCAAATCCCAGACCATATGTTCAGCACGACAAAGAATACCGAAACATCTGTTTCCAGGATCAAGCGCTACTGGGCTAAGTCTAGAAAGCAGAAAACAATGCACTCAGGATCGAAGGCTGTCGTGACATAGGTATATACAGGTCGATAGATCGCTGAATAAGTAAGTATTTAATTTTTCCTAAATTCACATTCGAAATCTAACACGCTTAAACATCTTATCTTCTATGCAAATGGAAAACAAACCACAAAACGAATTATAACTGATTGTGTGGCAACATCGCACTTTACACTTAACAAAAAGTAAATTAATTATCGAATTTTAGATTAAGATAATAAATAATCTTGAGGATTTTAAAAATACATACATATTTCTGATTCAAAAAAAAACTAATCAAAATGGGTGCGACCGATGGGGCACGACAAGAACTTCCTATTAAAGGGAACTTGTATCATAAGATTCACCGATGGTTTAACCGGTCAGAAGTGGAACTCCCTGTATGAAATCGTTGTTAGTACGGAATTAACACTTCTAAAATTGTTGATACGAGGGTTGTCTGAAAAGTTTCCGATCGCAACGTAAAGATAGCGGCACTTGTCAATAAAACTAGTGAATGCTAGTTGTTCATCTTTTGACAGTTACTTACCAAAGTTCCAGTCATTTTGGATGCGCAGTTTTTAGTTCACAGTCGTTTGAGTGAGTCGATGTGAGTGTTTTTTGTGAAAATGGAAAAAATTGAGTATCGAGCTGTTATTAAATTCTTGTTTTTGAAAGGCAATACGCCTACGCAAATCAAAAATGAGTTGGTCTCTGTGTATGGGGACTCTGCACCATCATTTACCACAGTGGAATTTTGGACAGCTGCATTTAAACGTGGCCATAAGAGCTTGGGAGGTGATGAACGTTCGGGACGTCCAAAAACTGCAACCACTGATGATAACATTGCTAAAGTTCACCAAATGGTGTTAGACGACCGCCGAATTAAAGTGGGAAAGATAGTAGAGTTTATAAAAATTTCCAAAGAACGTGTTTGTTACATATTAAACCAAGATTTAGTCATGAGAAAGCTGTCCGCGTGTTGGGTGCCGCTTTGGTTTACGTTAGACCAAAAACGTGTTCGAATGAACATTTCCAACGCTCTGTTGGCGCAGTTTACGCGCAATAAATCTGAGCTTGGGCGCCGATTAATTACTGCAGATGAAACCTGGATATACCATTATACTCCCGAAATAAAAATTCAGTCAAAACAGTGGACTGCAGAGGGCGAGCCGGCTCCGAAAAAAGTAAAAACTGTTTTTTCGTCTGGGAAAGTGATGGCGACTGTTTTTTGGGATAGTAAAGGAGTTATCTTAATCGATTATCTTCAAAAAGGAAAAACCATTACAGGAGCATACTTCGCATCATTACTTGCCAAGCTGAAGTCAGAAATTGCAGAAAAACGGCCCATTTGCAGAAAAAGAAAATCCGGTTTCACCAAGAAACCCGCGCCGTCTCACACCTCAGCGGTTGCCAGGGCGAAAATCCATGAATTACGGTTTGAACTGCTTGACCATCTACCTATTCAAAAAATCTAGCCCCAAGCGACTTCTTTTTGTTCCCTCATCTAAAAACTGCGCTCGGAAGACAGAGATTTTCGTAAAATGAGGAGGCAATTGCCTTCGTGTACAATTATTTTGCAGAGAAAAACGCCAAGTACTATTTGGACGGGTTAGAGAGATGAGAGCATCGCCGGGAGAAGTGTGTAGAGTTACAAGGAAACTATATAGAAAAATAAAAAAAAATTTGAGAAAAAATGTCTCGTATCATTTTCAGACAACCTTCGTACTCCTTGAATAACTCAGATAAATCTGTCCGGATTTTTTTCAAATCTTCGTTAAATATGTGCTAATTCTAGATTTTCGATTGGAACTGTAAAAATTTCGAAACAGTCCTATATTTTAAAGTAAAAATTGATTGTTTTTCTATCTATTTTTTTTTTAAAGCCGATTTTCACTAGACATATTCCGACTAGCAAAAAGGGACTTAAAAAAGTCGATCCAAGAAAACAAAACAAGATGCTTTAAGCGTATGTGCGACGAGGCAGACATAAACCCTTGAAGCACGGCGCACAGTGGCGGATCGATGGCCAAAACCTTTAACCCTCGGATGAGCGGTGGCATATTAGGCGATAAGTGGAGCGTAAAGGGTCTGTCCAGACCCATTCATATTAAATTAGTATATTTGAGAACAGGGAACGCTGGGAGATGACCAGAGATGTACTAAATGTTTGGTTGTATGTGAGTGTATGTGGGTAGTATGTATTAGCGTGTGAACGGAAGTGAGAAAATATAATAAAACGAATGTTTTAGTCCGTTTGGAAAGGTGCGGGTACCTTAATCTATTAAGAACATCCTGGTTTGCACTTATTCAGGTTTGAAGCAGAAGCGCATAGATAGCATGATGAACGCGTAGAGGCTGCGTCAGCATATGGCTGTGGCTGAGCTGTGGCTGATGTCGATGGGCGGGAATCCGGTACCTGAAAATATTAGTGTATGGTTTGTTATGTTTCATGTATATTTCGAGCATTCTTACAACGACATTGAAAAGATTCATTGATTGCTTGATGTGACTAAACCTGCGAATTAATGGATTGGTCGCCCGATTCGTCATGTGTGGCATTACCAGCTGCCGCGCCAATTCAATGACAAATGAACGGCGTTTATCGCTTTGTTTTACGGGATTCAACTCATCATAGATGATGAATGAGGCTAAGCCGGCGACATCAAGCATATTATAAAACATTGCCAACGGCCATCGATTGGCAGAACGCTTTGATGAATATCCAGTCAACATTTGATCCATTGTTTCTACACCTGGTTTGAATTAGTTGTAGTCTAATATTTGATTTGGTTTTGATGCTTTCACTAGATCGGCGTCACGAAGGAAGTGAACGGTGCCTTCTATGGCTTTGCCATATAGGAACACAAAGCGACATTATTGTTATAAAGCAAAAACTGGTACTATTCAGTGCACGCTTTGGGTTCAGCAATTGAGGAGGCATGAAGGTCTTGTTTTTTTTAACGGTGCCCACAAACGCCACATTTCGATCCATAAACATATCTGCCAAATTATATGACGAAAAGAAATTGTCAGCGTAAACTGTTCTGCCGCTAGCCATGTAATGTATTTCTCCATCAATTTCATGACAATCCGCTCGCCTTGGTTCGACTCTCGTTGGCCACCTGGTGGTTTTCCCGTATAAATTATTCCTTTCAGGGGATAATTTGAAACGGAATCGCAAATCCACCAAACTTTAATTCCATATTTTGCGGGCTTATTTGGAAATAAGGTTGAAGAACATGGTGGCTTTGTAGATGGGCATATTGTAACTCGCCCACAATTCTTTTGCTGGCTGTGAATTGGCAAACATCAACATCCCAAAAAAGGCATACATTTCGTTCTCGTGGGTCATCGTCCAAATTCGCTGCTCTTTATTGGGATACGCTTCGTTCCATAGTCGAAAAGATTCGGAGGCTGCTCGATTCGTTTCCCGCACGATAATGTTCACAATTTCCGGAGACAACAACGATGCAGATGGCTCCGGTGATGCGGCAATGTTCTTCGTAATGGCCCTTTATGGGTAATCGTTGGCACATTATGCGAACGTGGCCTTCCAGATGCTGGTAGATTCGCATTCCATATTTTGCCATCTTTCGAACGGTAAACCTCATCCTGAACAGGAGCAGCCACGTAGTCTGGTGCAATAGGACTGGATGATGGAATTTCGTTTGGTGCTTCTTTGTACAATGTCGTTATTATCCAAAACTGCCTCTAATTCAATGTCTTGTTCAATATCGGACGCCTCACTTACATTTTCCTCCTCTTCTGGCACGTAGTCTTCGTCGTCCAAGTCGTCACCTGATTCGATAGGGTCGAATTCCGAACCCATAATTTGCTCAATTTGCGTCTCAAGCTGCCCTCGTTCTTCCGGATTCAAATTTGGTGCATTTAACTTACGAACCAAGCTAGTCATAATATCATATTCTCTGCCTTCTTGCTACATTTTACAAACAATGTTCACAAGCGGCATCAAAATATCTCCCAAAAAAAACCAAAAAACACGTGAACTAAAAATAAAATTCAAGAAACTAATTTTACTAACTTGCAATTTTATCGACAGAAAACTTAATTACGCTAGAAATAAATCGAATATTAAATCACTAGCCAATTTACTTTCGAAACCAGCACGATGAATTTTACGCATAAACTGTGCTTCTGCTCAGACCCATGTGTGTACGATTCACAAAAGTCGATTAAAATGAAAATTTTCGAACGAAAATATATTGAAACCATATTCTTTACCGTTCCATTGTCTTCTCCTCAGCATGTTTGAAGAAGTCATAGACTACCGCTACTCAGAAATATTAAGAAAAAAAATTACACACATTTCAAAACCGATTTGGTCTGGCCAGACCCATACGCTCATCGGAGGGTTACAAAAAATATCGTCCAAACGCCGATTTTCTTGTTTATGGGTAGTGAACTAATACTGGCGAAACAAATATGCCCATGGGTATGTGTTTTTTCTAAACAACTAACCGGCGACGTCAGTCCAAAGTTTGAGCACTCGACTAAACCGTTTATTTGGTGCCAAGTACGTGAATCGTAACTTTAATTTTAAAGTAAAAGTGTATTGTGATTTGGGCCTCAATCTATTTAATGCGTACATAAACTGTAACCTATATATAAATAGTTATTTGTGTTAATGATAAATTAAATGTTGCAGTCAGTTTTGTACAGTTATCTCTCATCGCTAGATGGTATGCGAAAAATGTGTTTTTTTTTCACTAAATGTCAAATTCAATGAGTGTAAAAGTATCAAATCTATCGTAATCTAGGCTGAATATTAATTTACTTTAAGAGATTATTTTGTGCTCTTTTGTTTTTTCAAGATTTCAAGTGCTAATTTCTAACAAGTTCATTCTAAACTAAAATATAGGTAAGAAATTAAGAAATAATAAAAATCATAAGTTAACTAGTGCTTTTTACGTTAGAACATGGAACACATATAACTTGGCAAACGTTACTAAGCTACTATAAGGAGTGTCCGTCTCAAAATCCAACCGAAACATTCAGCTTTTTAGTTTATTACCTATTTCAAAGCAGTTATTATCAAAATTTATTAGTGAGTACAAACAAAAATGGAAAACAGTTAAACGAAACAAAGCGTATTTTAAGAAGAAAGAAAAGAATTGGTTGGAAACTAGTATTCCCTTTCCTATTAATAGTCAAGCAAGTAATAGCGGTAGACCAACAGTTTTATTTTCAGAACGTAGCGATCGTTCGAAGCGTAGAAAAACCGAAAATTTGCGATCAGTAGTCGAAACCGATGAACTTAGTATACCACCTTGACCGGGGGACACCACTGTGTGGCGCTCCCATTGTTCCGATTTGAGTTCTGTTTTTTTTGTTAAGTTGGTAAATCTGTTGTTGACATTCTCTCTAAATCTTAGCATCATATCTTGACATTTGCTAAAGTTACGTAGCCAAGAGTACATCTATCTCTATGTGTGTTGGCGATTTTTTACAATTTCAGAAATGGATTTAAATTTGCAACAAAGAACTTGTACGAGTATTAAATTTTGCGTAAAAAACGGATTTAATGGTGCGCTAACGTTGGAAATGTTTGAAAAGTGTTTCGGCAACGATTCTCTAAAGAAAACGGTCGTTTACCAGTGGCACCAGCGGTTCAAAAGTTGTCGTGAGTCAATCGAAGATGATGAACGCAGTGGCATACCATCGACATCGAAAACCGACAAAAAAAATTAATGAAGTACTCGTAAAAGAAATGTTGGTCAATAACCGCAGATTAACCATCACAGAAATAGCGTAGGACTTGAACATTGCCTATGGATCCGTCCAAGACATTTTGGTTAATGATTTGGGTTTCCGTCGTGTAGCAGCAAAGTTGGTGCCTCAAGACCTCAATTTCATGCAAAAAAGAGACCGTGTTGACATCGCGAAAGAGAAGATTTGCTAGGCTGAATCCGATCCCACATTCATCAAAAGGGTCCTTACTGGAGACGAGGGTTTATGAGTACGACACGTAATCCAGACTTCAGGCAAGTGAATGGCGTTCACCAAATGAGCCGAGACCAAAAAAACCACGTCGTTTTCAGTCAAAAAGGAAGGCAATGCTCACGGTTTTCATGGATTACAACGGTGTAGTGCATCATGAATTTTTGCCAGAAGGCCTGACAGTAAATAAAGAGTATTATTTGGGCATTATGAGATGTTTGCGTGAAGCAATTCGCCGAAAGAGACGAGAATTCAGGCAGAAAACTCGTGGATTTTGCACCATGATAACGCACCGTCGCACAGTGCCATCATTATTCGTAATTTTTTGACGAAAAATGCAACAAATACCATCCAACAGCCACCGAATTCACCTGATTTGGCTCCCTCTGACTTCTTTCTATTCAATCGAGTTAAAAAACCACTACGGGTATGGCGTTTCAGCAGCCAAGAGGAAGTAATGGAAAAATCGCAGGAAGCACTGATGGACATACCGAAAACCGAATATAAAAAATTTTTCGAGGATTGGATCAAGCGCTGGAATAAGTGTGTTGCAGTCGAAGGGAACAGTATAGATTTAGATGAATAAACTTGTATTTTCAATTTTCTGAAATTTTGATCAAGGTGGTATGCTACTCCAATGAAACTAAGGGCAGATGGAAAATTGTCTACCGCAAAAATTTCAAAATTTTAAAGCAAATGCTATCCCGAAAATTGAATTGTAACTGAATCTTCAGCATCGATTCCTCTTCAAAATTTGTTTGATTATACTGCTCAGAGATTAATAAAATCTCATGGTGATGTATTGACTCTACTTTTTGTGATACAGACAATCTATTGAAAATGTGTAAACAATTACAATAAATAAATATGATGAATATAAAGGGTGAGCCAAAAGATGGTCTGGATGTTGGCTGTCAATTACTGTCATTTACTGAATTCAATGTGGTTTATATTTTTTACAGATGTCACACAATATTTGGCAATTTTAGTCATGGAATCGTTTACCACGCAAGAACGCATTTTTGTTATTCAATCTCCTTACAAGTCAACATGCAACAAGGTCAACATAATTGCCCTAATGCGTCTAGAATTCGTGAAAACTCCATATCAGCATGCTCGACCAGCCCGTATACGCCAAAACATCACAACTGTGAGCGAAAGTGTTCAAAGCCAGCCAGGCACCTTAATGCGTCACCGAAGTCAACAATTGGGCCTCACTTATGGCACTTTTTTCCATAATTGAATGAATTGGATCCGGACGATCTCTGCTTTTAACAGGATGGTGCTACCGCCCACACAAGCCATCAGCTTGAACATTTGTTGTAAGATACAAGATCGGTAGATGGCGATCTTGAGAGTATACACCAAGAGAACGTAGTTTTCCATGCGATCTGTGACGGGAAAAAAATGAAATGAAATGACAAGGGTGGCATCTCTATCTGTCTCCATCACAGCGTCACTGTCTGTCTCGCTCACACTTGGTACTCATTTTAACTTATTAAAAAGAATTAACTATGAATCGGATTTCTTTAACAAAATATTTTTTTTGTCCTCAATTAAGCGTTAGTCTAGCAAGTGTCATACCAGTTTGGAATCCAAACTAAAGACGCCATCTTTTAAAGTTACTTGCCAAAATGGCATAGTACATTTTATTGTCAGTACAGTCAGTTCAAGTTAGGTGATTAATGATTTTCAGATACATGAATGGACAAAAAAGCAATATTTTAGTAAAAACCGATGTTTCAATTTTGGACCGTAATTTACAGAACAGTTACTCAGGGTTACGTGACAACAAAAAAATCGAAGAAAAGTAAAGATTTGCGATCACATTACCTGAAAGATCGTCACGGGCTGTCAGATTTCTCGATTTTTTTTGAGTGCCAAAAATTTTAAAAGTACATGACTTAGATTTTTTTTTATAAATTTGTGATAACAGTGGTGTGGTCGGATAGGTCAACCCGGCTTGACGTTGATTTTTGGGAAACCCTGTATATTAATTACCTCTTCGATGGTGCTATCGCTATTTTCTTGCAATATTTACCTTTCGTTTCGAGACTCGTTGGAGTGTGACTCTGTCTCTTTCGGTCGTTTAGTTTCGAGGCTCGTGAGTCTATCTCTGCCTCTTCCGTTTTAAATGTTTTGTGCCATTCATCCGTTTTTTTTTTTTTTTTTTAATTGGGCTCGTTGAGACTATCTTTTTACCTCGTTTGTCAGCACATTTTCCGTTGTCGTCGCACCGATGATTATTTTTGTTCCTTATGACCGAATGGGTTTCTTAACAAAGATAATTCCGGAATCTTTTATTTAGGAAGCGTGTAGGGAATCCCACTTCTGATTCTGTCAAGATGAATAAGCAGGTTTAAAAGTTATATTCATTTATTTAACCTTAACCAAAAAAAAAAAGACAAAAGAAAAATACAATGCGCAGAAGGCGACCCATTCCCTCTAAACCACGTTGACGAATCCCCCCGTCTCTAATCTTCTTTCGATCAGTTCCTTTAATTTTGTTTTATTGGCAAACTGTTTAATAAGTTCAAGTTTAATATGGAGGGGCGGAAAAATAATTTTCTCACGAGATATCAGTAGCTTTTGCCACAGTCATATCTATTCTCGACGGTCAATCCTTCCTACTACATTGTTCATTTTTTGCCCGACTGTCCCATAGACAAAGAAAACAGGGGTATTTAGTGTAACCACCTTGCTGACCCAATAAAAAATTTACCATTTTTAAATCTACACAAAATGACCATTGATGCTGATCAAACGAAATTTTCCCTAAAACAAGTTTGATATTTTCATATTCTTCCTTAAGTTTTCACAATTCCTTAAGCAACATATGTACATTTCAAACTTCTTTTTGAGGTATGTATGAAGAGTCGCCAATCTACAGGGCGATATACTGAAACGCCTAGTAAATTAAAAAAGTCAGAAATATCCATCCCCACAATATACGATACCATTGTTTTCAGTAAAATGTGGAAGAAAATCTCGCTCTCTACTCCGGTACAATGATATTAATACGTCAGTTTAAAGGCAATGTTTTTCCTTAAGTCTTGATGCAAAAACCTCAGCTGATTGTTTTGATTAATTCCAACCTCGAACTAAGTCGTTTAGTTCACTTTGAGAGAAACCCTGAAGTGTAGGACAGCATCCTTCAAATTGACTTTCAGTATTATCACTAACATTTCAGTATTATCACTGCCCACGTTTGATAAGGCAGAAAATATCGGCGCAGACAAGTCTTCACTATGAAGCGTTGGTGGCTTAACCAAAGTTTGGGTAAGACCATGAGCGCTTTTTGTATCTGTTCCTGCCTCTTACTTTCATGGCACAAAAGTAGCAATCATCGAAGTGGTTTTTTGGATTGTTCCATCTCATCGGCACTCCCAATGGAAGCCCTCCCTTTCCGTCCGACTCAAATGACGAAGTGACTCCATGCAAGTTTTACAAAATTTGTATGGCACCCAATATTTGCCCTCCTGTCTCAGTTTTTTTTCCAAAATCATTTATATTTCTCAGTTGTTTTTGATGACAAAATTTACCACATATGTAACAGAAATGGTCGGGGTTATTAATAAAAGACTTTTTTGCAATAATAACACTCAATAGGACAAATTAATGAACGAATTGTTATTTTTACCAATTAAAAATGATAAACAAGATGCTATAAGTGACATTTGTCACGATTTATCTATGTAGAATAAAATACGTTAGCGAGGGTAAATAAGTAAAAAATCTATAATATAGTTTTTTCTAGTTTTGTTTTCCTGTGTAATAACTAAGCAGGGCTATAGGTTTCCACAATAATGCTAAGATCTATTGTAGAGCACCCATTCCCACAGAGACAATCTATTCTGTGCAATATAATCACTGCACAAGGGCAGTTCCAACAATAACGCCAGACGAACTTCTCAATGCATACAAGACATCAACAATGCGGACCTTATGGCATCCCAAATATGGCTCTGAGAGCCGCCGTTAAAAGAGACCAAACATGTTTATAACAACAATGCAAAAGTGCCTGAAAGAGGGGGTTTTCCCAGGACAATGGAGGCTGCAACATTTTGTACTCTTACCAGAGGGAATCAAACCACCTGGAGAAGAAAAAGAAGCAGTATCAGATCAACAGTTTGGATTCAGAAAATCGCGCTCCACCTTCGACAACATAAAAACGGCGCTAGACATACATAAATAGTAGCCGAAGCAATAAAAGGAGAAAGATGGTGAAGGGAAGCAAAGGAATATTGTGCAGTAGTAACGCTGGACATCAAAAAGGCCTTTAACTCAGCAAATTGGTCATTTATAAGAAGGTCACTAGCCAGAATGGATACACCGTACTACTTGCGAAAGATTATGTCCAGCTACTTCATTAATAGAAGGTTGAAATACGAAACCGAGGAAGGGAAAAAGTACTATAAAATCTCCGCGGATGTCCCACATGGATCGGTACTGGGCCGCCTACTCCGGAATATAGTGTTTGAAGGAGTTCTGGAATTAATACTGCCACCAGGAATAAAAATAATCGGATTCACTGACGACATTGCCGTCGTAACTGTTGCGAAAAGTAATTGCGAGGCAGAGTCAACTGGGAACGATGCAATCCAAGGCTGGCTAATATCCGCCAGTCTGGAATTAGGAGATAACAAAATGGAAGTTGTCCTAATAACTAGCCGGAAAAATGTGAAATACGTGGACATAAGGGTAAGAAGTCAAACCATATAATACTCGATAATACAATACATAGAATAAGATTTATGTCTCACATCGACTATTGGGGCAAAAAGCCGTCAAAGCTCCAAGCTGCACTTGCTGGAATACTGTCAAACGTCAGAGGACCCGGATATGCTAGAAGAATTTTAATATCCAAAGTATTAAACACAGCCCTGTTATATGCTGCTCCAGTTTCAATTTGGCCTTAGCGACGAAGGAAGCAAGGAGAAAGTTATCCTCAACATATCGAATTAGCGCATTAATACTTAGTAATCAGTGCCTTTAGAACGATTTCGGGACGAATTAGCTTTTTTCATAGCCGGGATGATTCCCATCGATATCCTTATGGACGAGATGTAGAGAATCTATAATAGGAGAAATTCTAATAATCAAGAAATGGTAGTTGTCGAAAGGATCAAAGAATAAAGAGCAACTTCAATGGCCAGGTGGTAAGCTCGGTGGAATACCTCTACGAAGGGCAGATGGACTTACAGATTGATACCATCTATAGACGTTTAAATAAACTGAAGGCATGAAAACTATAGAATACCGACGATGGAGTAAGGCAGTACCAAATAACTGGCGGAGTTCCATAAGGACCGGTACTAAGACCTCTCTTATGGGACATTATGTACGACAGGGTTCTAAGACTTGGAATCCCGATAAAATCTTAGGTTTTGCAGATAATATTGCAATCGTTGTGGCGGCGAAACACCTGGAAGAAATAGAAGACATTGGCAATGAATGTATTCGAAAAGTTAGACGGTGAATGGCAACAGTTGTGTTAGAGCTGGCAGAACATAAAACGGAAGCAGTTCTGGTAACCAGTCACAAGGAAAGAGAAAAAATCACCATCAGGGTGGGCGATCACGATATAACATCAAAAACGGCTATCAGATACCTAGGCAAGAAAGACTAACTCTGTCAACAGACTATGTGCTCTGAGAGTTTGCTGTACATATCGGACAGTGTCAGATGATGCTATATATGTCATTGCGGGAATGCTACCAGCAGATATACTGGCTACTGAGCTACAAAGGACTTACGATGCCAAAGTTGGGGAACCCGGAGCCTCTGTCAAAGATATTAAGCTGGGAAAAATGCAGCGCAGCACAAGTGAGTGGCAAGAGAGATGGAACCAGTCTACAAAGGGGAGATGGACCTACCGACTGATACCCGTAAATGGGTAGAACGTAATTACGGAGAAGTAGATTTGTACTTAAGTTAGCTCCTAACTGGACATGGCTGCTTTCAATCATATCTATACAGGTTTGGTCTGAAGGAATCTCCCTTCTGCTTAAACTGCGGAGCGGCCGGGGAATATGGACAGCACGTATTTTTCCAGTGCACACACTTCAGAACAGAGCGCAGAGAACTAGAGGAAAAAATTGGAGAGATACCAACTCCTGAAAATAACGTAAACCATATGCTAACATCAAGTATAATATGGGATGCGGTTAAACAGGCAGCGGCAAAAATAATGAAGGAACTTCGGCAGTTGAAAAGAGTCAGAGAGAGCACTAATGAAAACCAAACCCAGATGGCATCTCTAATACAACAAAGAATAGTAAATACTGTACACAATGTCGAACTAGCAAACGGAGAAAGAAGTGCTTACCAGCCCCGCGAAGTAGTGCTTAACGGCAGTTCCGCGGGGAGAGTGGTAGAAGAGTGCAGGGTGTGGGTTAGTACCCACATGGGGCTTGCCAATCGTGCATGCTGATAGCCCGGACTATTAGTATCTTCCGAAGATTGCCACATCCTTGGACGCCAGGAAAACAAAAACAAAAAAAGGCATAAAAACTGTAACTACCATCTTACGCAGTTCCTATCTGGTCACGGTGGGAATCGAAAATATTTGCACCGCTTCGGGCACGATAGCTCAGATTACCCACACTGCCCAAATCAGGAGAAAGACACAGAACATGCAATATTCCATTGCATACGCTTTCTGCGATGGAGAACTGACATACCAAACCCACAGTCAATAACTGATCAAATGTTTTTGGGTGTAGATTTACACATTCATAACAAACGTGCAAAATGAGCTGCGAGGGATCAAAATAATAAGATTGGTTGCCAGTCCCGCGTGGTCACACCTAACGGCAGCGCTGTTAAGAGAGTGTCCGAAGTGTGGACAGTATTTAGAGAGCATCCCAGACTACAAGTATCTTTTGGAAACAGCCATTTTCTTAAAAACTGTCTAAACACATTATAGACACGATAAAACGACGTACTCGTAAAGATATCACCAAATTTTCAGTTTCTATTTCAGAGGTGAATGCAACAAGAACTTCCCTATTAGGGAGCTAAAATTACCACCAGCTATAACTGTACGTGGAGGATCAGACAAATTGTAACGAGTACTAAGTATGTAATTGTGAGAGATTTGTTAAATTGCACCAATCTTAAGTATCTAAGCAGTTTATCGAGCTCATGATACAGTTATGTGATAAAGTGGAATATAGTTTCTGACAAGTTGAAGCTACGAGTATCTAAGTAGCTCTTCTTTTAATTTAGTATATGCACCGTTTTCTAAATGATTACATTCTGATTGATTTCTTTCTTCAGACTAAAAACGGCGGTTCTGTCTCCATTATCGCCTCGAACCTGGAGGCTGTGATTCGAAGAGCATTTGGAGCATTACTGTCCATTCGCTCTATGTGGATGAGCCGATATGGTTCGACTTTCGAGACTATGTACATCCACATCTCGATATGGCTCATAGGGTTTGCCATTACAATCGGCCTCCTCTTACACAATTCGAAAAAGTGTGTTTTTTCGAAAGGGTTTAATATTTGCTCTGCTTTCCTGCTTATCCTCTAGCACTCGGCTCTATGTATATATCAGAACTGGATCAATGTTTTCTAGAGCATGCATTTCTTTCTTCCTTCCTTCTTCTGAGTTGTAAGCCCATTTGTTTCGGTGAACCAAAGTGGCAACGATTCGAGGCCAACTCATTTCGCCTGTTCTTAATTGTCTAAATGCCTCAATGACTCGCACTAGGTCCGACCGATGATGTGGATGTCGTCCACGTATCCCAGTAACTAGACGGTATTAACACATGCCCTTCGTAATATGTGTTCCAGCACTGGATTGAACAAATAACATGACAGTGCATCTCTTTATCGAAATCTGGTACACGTTTAAAATAACGTGTGCATGGATGTACAGCAGGGTCTCGCTAATCCGAACGCCTCAGTAATCCGAACGACCCCCCTGGGTCCGGGAAGGAGAGCGAAAATTTGAAGAATCGATTAACTTGAGTTTACTGTCACTCGCAGTGCCACACACACTACGCAATACTAAGTCTGTTCCCTTAGGCCCGGTGTACATGAACTGCAACGTATTTCTTCCTATCTATTTTGCAGCTTATATACGCCGGGCCTTACTTTTTCCAGTAACCTGAAGTTGACCCCCAGAGTAAGCAGATGTACCGGAGAACGATGACAAAGGATGGTATCACTTCACATCAACAATCCCAAAAATACGCAGATACAAATATTTGGATCATAAATCGTGGAAGATGACATCTCAATCCAGGACCATTACAACCCTTTAGCTGTCAATCATCATCGTCAACAACAATTTACGTTCGTAAATTGTTGGTTGCGCAGTATGCCAAAGGGAAGACCACAGGCTAACTGCGTAGGCGTAACTGCGTATCTTCAGGGTGGACAGCTGCAACGAGATGACTATAAATAGGAAGGATCTTAAGTCATAAGTCATCAGTTATCAATTGTCTTAAAAGTGAAGTCAGTAAAAACTGTTTTATTTATTGAATGGGGCTCACATTTTTTACAGTCGGTTTGTCGCGCAGTTTTGTTTTATTTAACACGGTTGCGTGGTGTTTCTTCGACCGTTTCGTGTGCTTTTTAAATTATGGCTTCAACATCGAAGAAAAGGAAACATATCATATTAACAATATCACAAAAGTGTGAGATTTTGGACAAGATTAAGCAAGGTATCTCATTATCAGTTCTGGCAATGCAGTATAACGTTGTAAAATCCAAAATAAAATCATTTGCAATAAACACAGAAAGGGTTCAGTCACCAGAAAAACCTTAAAAACTTCTGAAAACTCCCAGCTTGAAGATGCTTTATTTACGTGGTTTTTAGAGCAGCGAAGAAAGGACGTCCCTTTGTCAGGTGAAGTATAGATGGAAAAGACCAAATTTTTCCAAGAAGGACTTGAAAAAGGAAAGTAGAGGATGGTTAAATAATTTTAAGAATAGGCATGGTATACGCCAACTAAAACTAACCGGTGAGAAATTGTCGAATAATGAAGAAGCTGTGAAGCCATTCCAGGAAAAATTTATGGACGTTTGTAGGGAAATAGATCTGATTGCAGATCAAATCTATAATGCTGACGGATCAGGCTTGTACTGGAAAATGATACCAGACAAATCGCTGGCGTCTGGGTCAGAGAGTAGAGCTCCAGATTCCAAAGTATCGAAGAAGAGGATCACATTTATGCCATGCGCAAACGCAACCGGAACGCATTGCCTTTGCTGGTTGTTGGCAAAGCACAACGGCCACGTGCAAATTACCAGTCCATTATACAGGTCAAAAAACTTACCGCTAAACGCACTTTTACTTCTTGATAATGCGCCAGCGCATCCACTTGAAGAATATCTGCATTCGATCGATCTGCATTTCACTGTTTTGTACATGCCACCTAATTGCACAGCTCTTAGTCAACCCAGCAGTATCTGAACTGCTTAAAAAAACCACAATGAAAGATGCAGTGTTTTCATTGGCTCGAAATTGGCAGCAATTGTCTTCAAATTTGATTAAAAAGTCTTGGAAGCCTCTGTGGCCTTTGTTATTCGGATCAGAGGAAATGTCTAACCAAGATGTAGATGATTTTGATCATGAAGATGATCTCCCATTACGCATTTTTCGTAACAGAGGCTTTTCGGAAGTAGACACTAACAATTTCTTGTGAGGCAGGAATGACATTGACTACCAGGAGCCGTTAACTGATGAAGACATGGTAAGTCAAGTAATGAATCAGCAGGACACCGAAAGCGAAAAAGAATTGGAGTCACCGGAACTAGTTGCAAGGATTCCACCTACTCAAGCTGTGTCTCCCTTAAATACTTGCTTAGAATGGGCGGATGAGGTCGATATTTCGATTCCAGAAAAAATTTTATTACATAAAATAAGGAATAAAGCGTTTTCTACGTCGCTAAATATCACTCGTCAAAGATATTTTGACGAGGAATTTTTTAAAAAAACGTAATTACATAAATTGCATTACACTCTAATATGTATTACATATATAACATTTTTTACATTATTAAAATATACTTTAAATTACGAAAAACTTTGTTTTGTTTCGAAAAATGCCTTCAAAATGTCTGCATACTATAATCCGAACGATTCGCTGGTCCGAACAGGGTATAAATTTTGGGTTTTCGGATTATCGAGGCTCTGCTGTACTGGGAAAATGAAGAGGACGCTATGCTATTGGAAAAGTAGTAGTTGTTTGCCCCAGTCGTTGAGAATTACAGTGTCGATGAGGGTATGGTGCCCTACTTCGGACGTTATCCTACAAAACAGTTCATAATAGGAAAGCCAATTAGATTGGGCTATAAGTTTTGGATTGGTACAACTCCGAGCGGTTAGTATAACCGGTTTTGGTTTGACCTGTACGCAGGATCGAAAGACTGCTCTCGCGCAATAAAAAAAGAGCTTCCTCTTGGAACGACAGTTGTCTTGGACTTCAAACAAGCGCTAATTTCGAGAGGATTAAACATGAGGTACCATTTATTTTTTGACAATTTCCATTCATCGCTTCAATTGTTTGAAGTATTGAATATTTTGAATTTGAGAGGAACTGGAACTGTCAGGGAAAATCGTCTTAAAAACTGTTCTACGAGTATGTGTGGATCAGATAAAATTCTCAAGAAAACAGGTCGAGGTGCATACAGCTTTGAATTATGTTCCGAACTAAATTTAATTGTTTATAAATGGCACTATAACAGCATTGTAAATATGATTTCAAACTGCATACCAGTCCACCCAACGACTGCTGTGGAACGATTCTCTCGTACAGAAAAAAAGGAAGTGACTGTTCCACAGCCCAAACTTGTGAAAATATATAACAAAAACATGGGAGTTGTCGATAGGTCAGACCAAAATATTGGTCTTTATCGCATCGCTATAAGAGGATAAAATTGTTATTTTTGGCTATTTGCTCATTGTATCGATATGGCGATTTCAAATGCATGGCAGTTGCAAAAATATAAGCGATGACACCTGGATAATCTAGAATTCTGTCGCTGAATTGCAAGGGGCTTGCTGGGAATGTACGGAAAAATTAACCTGCCAAAAAATTTTAAGCCCTCAAGTGCAGAAAACCAAGAGATCCGATTCGATCAAATTCAACATATGATTGTTGAACAACATGCACTCGCTGTGAGAAATGTAATGTTGCACTACATGTTCGGTGTTTTAAGCAATACCATTCTCCTTCATTTTGAAAACATATTGTATACGAGTATATACTGTACATACTTCAAATGAAAATAAAATATCTGCATTATCCCACTGCACCGTATAGGATACAGCCGATCCCAATGGTTTGGTAAAAGATAGATTTTGCAATGAATTAGTATACTCGTACCTACATACATGTAGTATATGTAAAATACACTCGTTTCTCTCTAGAAACTTACTTAAGAAAAATAGTTTTTAGCGAAGCAACGACGTACTTTAGTTTTGTACGTTCGCTTGGGTACTGTAATTTCAAACGTACAGAAGTTAACTTCAAGTTTCTTGCATCATCTTTACTGTGGTAAATGATGTGGCTTCATTAATGAGCATGGTTAAAAGATAGAGGACTCTATGTTTGTTTACTTTGCGAGCACCATATGTGCATGCCCTTTAATGCGGTTTTCACGTTATTGATCAATTCCAACCGGCTGTCAAAGGTATGTAAGTCATTTCACATTCCCCTAAGTAAATAGTTTTCAAGAAAAAAAATAAAATTTTTGTATTAATTTTGTTTAAATTCTCATGAAGTTTGAGGAAGTTTTAACTGCATTATATATCTATTGGCATTTGGCATACTTACATTGGCTTATGTGTCATTTGTGGCCTTAGAGATTTTAGACATTAAGTTACCATCAGCGTTATCAGAAAATCAAGGCCAAGGCCGGAATTTAAAACTTTTTCAGGAGTCATATCCTGGCCAGCTCTGTTCTCTTTTATGTCCTATTCTCCAAAGCCCATCGATGCATGTGGGTCCAAAAATCGCTGAAATAATCTTGCATTCAAAACGACAAAAATCACTTCACTCACCTTCGCTTAAGTCGATGTTTGGACGGAATAGAACGCCAGAGGTTTGGAATGATGGGCAGAATCCTGTTGAATGATCTATCTTCATTGAAAAAGTAAACTCGTAAGCCTTTGCATCCGTTTTTACATTTTTTTCTTACAGAAATAATATAGATGGCACCTCGGTATGTATTATACTAAGCAAAAATAACGTATCTGCCTTTTGATAGTTTTGAGTATTGATTTATGGTAGAAAATATACCTCTAACTCACATTTTTGGGATCTACGCGGCGAATGATCGGAGAAACTGCTGACCGTCCAATTGGATTTGGTCAGAAGCACAACAATTAAGTTTGTAGAATAGTGCTTGCCCGCTACCTTCCAATGGAGGCATTGTACTGCTGACCTACGTCGTACGGAAGAGAAACAAGTACTACGAACCGACTACAATATTGTAATAACCTCGGATAATGACAAATTCACCTTTGACGGCACTAATAAGGAGACTGCTACAAACAACCAGCACGACAAGGACAGCAATCGCAGCGTTTACTCGGCTGCGGATATGCCGTCAGATGAATGCTAAGGCAAAAAATCTTGAGCTTCATGTATAGTATCTAGGCGAACGCCTGACGACCATTCGCATAAAGGCTAAACTCGCCAATATACGCCGTATAAACGTCCACACCCCGATAGAGGAGTATGCTTCTACGAGCTCCTCGACAAAGACTACGAGCAAATACATCCCCCATGAGATCAGCTTCGGAAACGGATAGAGGCTTACTGATTTTGCGACGGGCGGTAACCTGGCTAAAGATACGCACACCTTGATATCCAAAAGTGGCCTGACTGAATCCCAATCAACAAACTGCAAACCTAATTGATTTTATTGCAATCGACTCAAAACACTCCTCCAGTGTTTCGCATGTCTAAACGTTCCAAACAGCTAACATCGACTCGGACCACTATCTTGTTGTAACCAAGATACGGCTGCAGATATCCGTAACAGCCCAAAGCCAAAACCCAAAACCCAAATGCAATCGCAAGAGACCACCAGGGCCGTTCGGATCGAGTTTCCTCGAGAGGTTAAGGAATCCGATGCCTTCAGCACCAAACGTAAAAGACCAGTACCGTTACTGACAAAAAGGAATCAGATATGCTGCCTCTGAGGTGCTGGGTTTCTGCCCGCCTAAACAAAGAAGCCCCTATTTCGATTATGAATGCAGATAGGCAAATTCAGAAAAACAGCAGATGTAAAGAGTAGAAAACCATAAGAGAGGCTCGCGTTTCTGTGAACAAAATAAAACGAACATGCCAAAACTGTTAAGCCCGAAGAGAATCCTGCAAAGATGTAGAAGGAAATTTCATAGTAGAACTGCAGTCGGTGCTGAGAATCTGGAAAGATTATTTCCGCAGACTGTTAAAAAAAAGTGAACATATACGAAGACAGACAACAGACAGATGAAATTCGGACAGCAATCTACAAGCTTAGCTCCAACAAAGCTACTGGTCCCGATTGCTTAACTACAGTACTACTACACGGCAGGTGATGATTCGATTCGGAGCATAAATCAATTCATCTCTAAGTATGCCCGACGAATGGAACCTCAGCATTGTTTTTCCGATCCTTAAGACGAGAGATCCAGTGAATACGCGAACTACAGAGCAGTAAGTCCCCTCAACATCTCATATAAAATCCTGTCAACCGTATTTTGTGAACACTTAGAACAATGTGGCTTTAAGCTAGGAAAGTCCGCTATAGATAAAATTTTCGCATTACGACAGATCTTGGAGCAAATCCTGGACTTCCAAAATGATTCACACCACCTCTTCATCGATTTCACAGCCGCATTTCACACCATTCAGAAACAAAGAAAACAGAACCATGTCTAGTTTTGGCATCCCTGTCAAGCTCATTCAACTGTGCAGGATGACAATGGAGAATGCACGCATCTCCGTCAAGGTCGATTATGACAAAAACGGGACCTTGATAATCAAAAAAGCCAGCTCCAGAAATACCATCTTACAAAAGAGTTACTCGTATACGCAGACGACGGTAACATAATGGGAAGAATACAGCGAGCTTATCAAAGTAGCTTTTGAGACCATTGAAATAGAAGGGGCAAAAATGGGCTTAGCAGTCAACGAAGGCAAAACAAAGATTTACATATTCTGTCAATAAAGAAGGGCACATAATAACGACGCCTAGGACAAAACGTCACGGTAGCCAGCTACAACTTCCAGGTTTATAAAGGAGTTTAGCTATAATATCTCGGCTCAATGACAACGACACTAGCACGGGAATCATGCAAAGAATGAACTATACAGGCTATATGGGCTGTACAGCAATGCCGACCTCGTTACAAAAATTCGAATAACCCGGCTTAGGTCGCTAGGTTACTTTGAACGCGTATACACCAGCGCCACAGTTCATTAAGGTTTCGACTCAAACCCTAAGGAACAACGAGAAGAGGACGATCTCGTCTTAGATAAGCCGCCGTAAGTGGAAGGGTATCCCAGCCAACTTCATGTGCGCAACAGGTGGCAGCTGGCAAAAGACCGCGTTGGCTGAA
Source organism: Volucella zonaria (assembly GCA_963966105.1). Lineage (NCBI taxonomy): Eukaryota > Metazoa > Arthropoda > Insecta > Diptera > Syrphidae > Volucella > Volucella zonaria. The sequence goes on along the minus strand of OZ014530.1, from coordinate 312,112,452 downwards.
GAAGTATTTCAGCTGAGCCCCTGACCCACAGCAACTGTAGCGCCACCTACTCGTAAATATGAGTCATTTAGACTTTTGGTGCTTACGCCCATTTTGCTTAGGAGTTGTGTGTATAAGAGACTCCCCAATTACGAGAAGTGTGATCATCAAACACTTCTTTAGTTGACGAAGCATAAATCTTTATTTTTTGAGTACTTGTTCAAGGGTAAACAATTCCTCATCCACAAAGAAAATGTTGTCTTGGCGATTGTTGTCCTGCCTAATTTTTTTTTCCGTTGAGGATTTAAAAGAGGACCCGTTGACCAACGAAAGACGTTCAGATAAAGATCATACCGAATCCTCATAGATATTGATCCAGTTGATATAACCAATACCTTGGATAAGATTTTTTGGGTTCCAAAGAAATTTCTGTGAATTTGTTCACAAACTGTGCTTACTAACATACCGTATTCGTGCAGGCGGTCTGTCACTTCTTGACCTGTACTTTACTTTAGGCAATTTCCGGAAGCTCACAATATCTCGAGTACTCCGAGTAATTTTAACAAATCAAAAATTTGTCCGGCACACTATCTGCAGTTAATCAAAGCTATTACCGCAATACGACTTTCTTGAATCGACTGCAATCTGAAACTAAGTTAAGTACTCGTAATAAGAGATGTGCTAGTCCCTTAGGGACAAGGATACCTATTGATCTATTGTGATTCCCTGTTGATGTTGTTCGAGTATTATATTATTATTATTATGGTGGGTCTTACCTACCTTGTGTTGGCTGAAGACCAGAAACCAAAATCTAATGAGATCTGCTAGTTTTACTTTGGTGACGTCCTCAACTTCTCCAAAAAGTCTATACCTCGGGTGAACAGGTTAGAGCTATCGCACTGCAAGTGTGTCATAGTTTCTATTCCCTCTTCGTTCCTACAGCTTCTGGAATAATTTTAAGAAGTGGCTCCTATTCTGGTGGCCTATGAAACAGTGGCTTGTTAGGGCACCTGTAGCGATAGGTATGTCTTCCTTGTTGAGGTCGGGGAGTGTACGTGTTCTCCCGCTCTCAAGATTTGGCCAAATGGAGCGTGAGATGACGCAGTCACTCCTAGAGATACATCATTTATTGGATCATTCTATGGCTATAAGTTCCATTTTCCGTTTCAGGATTTCAATTTTTGTATTTATGTCGTTGTGTGTGTTGCTGCTGTGCAGAGAGTCACCCTTTCTTACTAGCTTATCCGCTTTCTCATTCCCTTTCACTTTTGTATGTCCAGGTATCCAGCAGATATCCACTCGGTGAGATTCGCAGACTCTACTTAGAGTTAGACGACATTTTTGTACCTCTATTGATTAGGTGGTTTGGCTTCCCAAAATTTTATGGCTGCTTGACTGCCCACAAAGACAGCCCTCTATGAGAGATCAAGTTCCCTGAGTGGTACAGCCTGTGCAGCTTTACGGATGGAAAATATTTCTATCGGAATCTTGAAGGAGCCCTGGATCTGTAGCATTTCACAATAGACTCCAGGCGCAGTACCTTTCCCCATTTTGGTGCCATCCGTGTAGAGGTGGAGTTTTCTGTTGTTGGTGGCAGTGTTAGATAACCAGTCATGTCTGCTAGGAAATGATATGGAGAAACTCTTACCAAAGTCTACGTTTGGCGCGATGTAATCACTATACTTCGTCAGTTTTGATAGTTCGTACTCTTGTATTATAGACGAGTATCCTAAAATGTCCACAGACCTGATTCTTTTATTCTGACCGAGTTTTTGGAAGCCGTACATTTAATGAATTCGTCTAAATGAGGATAGTTGAGCATTATCACTAGCGCAGCTTGAGTAGTACTTAACGCTCATGTTACTGCGACACACGCTAGTCTTTAAACTTATTTTGAGATAACTGTTCTTTCCCGCTGTTTACCACCAAACTATCGCACCATCCGTAAGATTGGGTCTAACTATGGCCAGGTACATCCAGTACATTATTCATGGTCGTAGTCCCCAACGCTTACCAAAGTTCTCAGCTTACTGTCTAGGATGATTCCTAGATATTTAGCCTCAGACGAAAGTTCTATCCTAACACCGTTGATTCTAGAAAGATTCAACTTTTCTAGCTTTCTTTTTCGAACACTACTTCGGTTTTTGATGGGTTTACTCCAAAAGGTTGTGTATTGTCCATTTTGCGAGTTTTCCTCGCTTAAGAATGACTAAGTCGTCGGAGTAGGCTGCTACCTTAACACAGTTCTGTTCGAAACTTGTAAGGATGTCGTTTACAACAAGAAGCCATAGAACGGGAGACATCACTCCTGTTTCCTCTTACAACCGTTTTCCTGACTGTGATTCTCCCAATTTGTAAATTGGTAATTCTCAATCCATTGTGCTATCGTTGTTTTACATGTAGTTCAAGGCCGGCCTTATAGATCTGGTGTTTACATTATTAAGTGCTTCTTAGATATCTAGGAAGGCGGCCATAGTGTACCCTTTGTACGGCATAGTGGTAGCTACAATCTCGTGTAGTGCTGTCTCTACTGGCTTTCCTTTAAGATAGTGTTGAGAACCGCATAGGTTGGGCTTGTTGAGTTTTCGTCTTATACATACATACATTTGTTGATCTCGAATACTCTCCAGTATTATTGACAGCACTGCGGAGAGTCTTATGGGTCTGTAATCCTTCGCAGAGAAGTGGGTAAGTCTTCCTGCTTTGAGAACGAAAGCCACTTTTACTACTTCCGAGTTGTTTGAGAAGTAGCCCAGCTTTAGACAACCGATAAGGACAATTTTAAGCCAAGGTACGAGTATGAGGTGTGGAAGACGGTGTTGTAACATGGCCGGGATTATCTCTTCTGTTGCCGACGATTTGTAGGCGTTAAACGATTTGATCGCCCATTTTATTTTATTCTCTGTGATCTGGCTAGAAATGATGGGTTCATTGGGAGTTGAGGTTGTGGTGCCAATTGATACCTGCTCACCAACATACTTACAGCCCGGGAATTGAGTTTCCATAAGAAGCAATAGTAATTCCCGGCTGTTCCCTATCCAGACTCCATTGGAGTAATTCAGATATCCCGGGGCTATTGGATCTTTGAATAAGACTTTCCTTAACCTAGCCGATTAGTTGGTACTTTCTATCTCTTCGCAAAAAAGAGCCCAAGATTGTTTCCTTCTTACGGTTCGTATTCAGACCTTTAATTGGCTTCTCTATTAAGTCGTCTCACCTCTGTTCTGTGTCTTTTAACTCGCTTGTCCATCAAGGGGTTTTGGAGGGCTTGCGATGACCAGAGGTAGACAGTTCCTAATGAAGGCTTCCCTTAGGTTTGAAGTTACATGGTTTAATGCAGAATCAATGGGAAAGACATCAGGGAGGTACACACATGCGGGAAGTTCTATGTTTTCGCTTATCCAATTGGAGTACGCCGTCCAGTTACATTTCTTAGGATTTCGGAATTTGTTTTGTATGATCGGATCGATCTAAAACTGAGTTGGCTACAATTCTGTACAGATTAATACATTTGTCCTATTCCTAGAAAGGGCTTATAGCAGCTACAACAAACTATGTATCAATTTCAGTTAGATCTTCACTTGAAGCTTTTCTGCATCCTTAAACTATTGACTCCTTTCTTAGCATAAGCTTTATTTGTTGTCTATAACAATGGCAACACTATCTCGAAGAATTTTAATTCGTTTGGAACCCGTTGCTGACTCGTTTTCCCGGATTGTGCCTCAATATAAATAAATATTAATAATTAGAAAATATATTATGAATGTCTACAAAAAAACAGCCACAAGCTGTCAAAAATCTGCTGTTGCTTTTCATGAACTTTCACGCGAACAAACCTTTAAATGCTTCAAGTTAATCCTTATGAGCATCATAACCCATCGTATCTCATCATTCTTGTCCACAGTACACCTGTCATTTTCTAAAAAAACTTAAACTCTCGCCACCTTATCATACAGCCTTACCCTAAATGTCACTTTTCCATTTTGTGTTTGGTAAAATGTCACCTAAAACGTCAAAGCTCTGACAAAACACTCAAACCAAATAAAAAAAAACCCATATCTCTCCTTCATCCCCGTGGGTTAATTGTTTTTTAAGCTAGTAGCTGTGATTTTTTTCCGTTCGTTTTTTTCTCTTCCTCGCCTTCATTGCTGCACGAAAAAAAAGCGACGCCATTGTGCATCGAAATTTTACTTAAATTTCATTCTCTCATTTACAAAATGAGTTTGATTAATTTTCTAAACGCAAAACTCAAGCCCTCGGTGGAGTGTGAAGCAATTTGTGAAGATGGTTACGGCACCTCTAATCTCATCGCAGACGATATACAGCAACTTAATCGAGGATTTATGGGATTCAATGTTACCAAACCACCGGTAGACATTTTCTTTGAGTTTCCCAAGGCAATTGATTTGAAGATAATCAAAATTTGGAACACAATTGGATCGTTAAGGTCGACGGCGTTTGAGATTTACGGAAAACTTGAAGGGGTTTATGAAAGAGTTGGCTACGTACGTGATCTACGTGGAGAATCGGTAACATTTTGCTATCAGAGTGATTATTCCAGCCGAAACAGCAACCACTGTGAGAGGGCGTTTTTCTTCAGAACAGCAAATAAAATTCTCTCCAACTGTACGAGCATTAAAGTGACCATAAAAGGAACACAGCGCTGCCCTCCGGTACTGCAGAAAATTCAAATTTGGGGTCTGCCAGCAAGGAGTCTTGAAAAAGCCGACAGGGAACTAGTCAAAACCATTTGGAATGAGGTAATTAATCCACCAGGTAGCCGAGAACGTGAAAAAGGACAGCGTTCGCCATCGAGGAATGTTCCGGAATTGTGTGAATCATCACATTTGCAAATACCCGAGGAATTTCTCGATGCTATCACATGGGAATTGATGGTGTTCCCCACGGTACTGCCATCGGGAAAAATCGTCGATCAATCCACAATCGATAAACATTCAGAAGTCGAAGCAAAATGGGGACGCTTACCATCGGATCCGTTTACTGGTTTGGAATTCACCAATCAGCGAAAGGCTATACTTGATTTAGCACTTAAAGCTCGCATCGAGAAGTTCCTTATGGAGAATTCTGAACATTTTAAAACCGTACCCCGCACTCTGGGTAGCAGTCGTGTACGTCGCAGTAAAAACCGTCACGCCTCGTTATTTGCCAGCGACAGTGATATATCAATTACGCCTTCCAAGCGGCCAAAACTCGAAGACTGTTCCTACAGAACATCGTTGCCTCCTCTGCCAACAACGCTCACATCAAATGTGGATACTGCCATCGCCATGGCTCTGCAGAGAATCACTCGTTTCACTACAAAACCGGCAGAGATAAAACGCACCACATGCATCGGCTGTAAGTCAGAGGATTACTCCTACGAGATTCAAACATGCAAACATTTAGTCTGTCGCGTGTGCCTTGTGCACTTGACCAAAGATCAAATGTGTACGTGCAAGACCAGCTTTAGATCTTCCGATGTGGAGAGACACCACAAGTGAACGTATGGACGTTTCGACGTTGCGGAGCAAAGAAGCGATTCAATGTTGTAGGAAATTTTTACGTTGATCTTTTTCTATTTTGTTTTTGTTGTTTTATTTTTCGTAGACCATAAGCTCTTCTATCTCTTCTTAATAACTCATGTACGTTACTCCCAGGTATTCTTACACTACTAGTACTGTTAGGCGATCATTTATTAACCATGAAGTTAGTCAGTAGATTTAGAAAAAAATATATAAATATTGGGAAACACAAGAACAACAACAACACCACAATAAGAAAAATGTTAAATTTAAATTTAATTAATGAAACACAAAAAATTTAATAAGAAAATAAAATAATATGCTTTTGCGAAGTACATACATAGTTTTTATGAAGTGCTAATTTATTTCCCCCCAGTTTTGGACTCGCAGTGTTGCGTACTTCCGGATCACATCACCATAGGAGTTTGTTGCGTGGTCATGGTGATGTAGTCATCGATTGGTCGTTATAATCTAAATTCTGTCGCAACGATGTTGAGTCATAGCTTCTTTTTGATGTCACAAAACCGATATCTTCACTTCCAACATAAGCTCCATATGACTGCCAAGACTGTTATAAGAATAGGCAAAACAATGGTCTATCCACATACTTGTACCTCTTACGTTTCTTACAGATGAGCTTATCTTCGGTATACAGATTGTTACCATCAAGAAATCGCCATTTAAATCTCTTATCACGAATAAACCTTTTCTGAATTACGTGTAGCAGCATCCTCGGGGAACTCATTTTAGAGGACCTAGTATCGAAATCAGAATCATGGAATGAGCCGAATTATCACTATTTTTTTTGTCAGAGCAGAAGGCATTGGCCTGAATAAAGAAGTTAAAGCTTATAGGGTAGCTCGTGAGTGGGGTTTTTACTCTGAATACGTCGAAAAATGATAACAAAACATGTATGCAACGGAAGAATAGTACCAAGTATACTAAAGCCGAAGAACAATAAGGTCACAGACTGATAGTTTTCCACCCGGATTCTTAAAAGTAGAAGTCATATTTTGTTAGAGATTATGCAGCACACTAATCTGTACGTTCGTGCGATATGTGGGGTACTAGAAATGGGCTTTCACTCAAAACTGAGATTGTTCTTTTTACGAGAAGGAGGAAGCTGACTCATCTAGTGCTTAAAGACATTACCATCTGTTTCTCCGAAGAAGGCGTCACCCTTGATAACAAAATTCTTAGTATCAAACATCTAACGTCGAAATTCTCCAAGGCGCTGTCGGCTTTCTGGCTTTTCTGGATCTATACGGTTATGATAAGGCCAAATATATCCTATGCATTGGTTGTTTGGTGGAGCAAACTTTCACGAAAATACGTCACTGATGCTTTCACCAGGCCCCAAAGAACGGTCTCTCTAGGCTGCATAAAGGCTTTCTCGCTCGGTTCTGCTCTAGACGGACTGGTGAATGCAAGAGAATGCAAGGATTCACTGAGCTCACTCGAAAAGCTTAATTATTTAGTCTTGTTTGGATTCCAGGTCACAATGTGATCACGGGAAATTAAATTATCACTGAATGTTGCTATGTAAATCTCAAAGGTACCTTTTTTTTTAAACTCGAACCTGCGTTGTCAGTTAGGACTTCTATTAAAAGCTGGGGTTCATAACTGCAGATGGCATAGCTCTCCAGCTTGCCGGAAGTATAAATGAGGCTGTAAGTACTCGGCGCAGATGTGGTAGGTGCTGGTACTTCACCACTCAAGCGTTTATTCATCTTCAAATATGCTATGCTAAGTGCAGTTTGAAAATTTCTTCCCAAAATATTTTCAAATATGTGCGAGATTTCGTAGACGGAATTCGTTATGAAGAGATTTCCAGAATCTCGCCCTGTCATGCAGTGCATTAAATAGGAAGACCATATCTTCAATAAATCCGCTGAACAACTTGTATAATGCGTTCCTCCCAGGTTGAAAAAGCATGCGACAAGTTGGTTTTGAAGTGAACATAGACAATACCAAGAATGCATATCAATATCTCTATAAGGTGTAAAAAATAAAGAAGCATCAGTCATGTTGACGTTACCAACTTTGAAACGGGCATTACTTTTCTGATTTTTGATACTGGCCGGGTTTCAGACCCTCCGGACCAGTAGTCGGCGAACGAAGTTTGTCTATCTCTGTGTAAAAATCAACTCCTAACTGAGATTCGAGAGATTGTTTTATTTAATTTGATGATGGATGATCGATGACTAAACTTGTTTGATCTAACAATTCTATGTTAGATATTTGGGTGCGTGTAAAAGAAGGCAAATGGAGGAAAGGAACTACCGTGAACTGCGAGTATAAAAACTATCAAGATGTGGATCCAAAAAGATAGAATGTAATCTATGTACGTTGATTTGGCCACATCGAGGCCACATATGGATAAGAATTCTCTTGGAAATAGAATTTGTAGGTCTAATATTTGAGGTGACAAAGAAACTATGCCTCCCTCGGTATTTAGAAGCCTCTTCCGCTAGTAAGAAAGCATAGGATTGAATAAGGTTTTAAATGCGCTTGACTTGACTAAATAAAGTATTGCATTGCCATTAACATTGCAAGTTTGCATAGTTTGAAGATATCGCACCCTTCGAAGACAACCTTTGGTCCACCGGTTGACTCTTGAGCCGACGATATTTGATAACATTGCTTCCCCGGCTTGGAGTCCGACCAGAGCCATTTCTGTTCAGGTCACATCTACTAGCCCGGAGCATGGCGTTGAATTGCAACTCTTGATATAAATCTTAAGTTTAGAATGATTGTAATGGGTGATGTAGTCCAGTTGTACTTTTCATTTATAAGCCAAGTTTGAGCTCAGACTACAATACTTTCTCCAGCTTAGATTCTTTGAAGAATCTGTATATCGGAATTGGGCTCAAAATGCTCGACCTGGATGTGATGCCAAGTTGTTGGGTTCTTTATTTCATATGATGACTACACGACCTAGCGCACAATAAATTCAGTTGTTATTGATCTGAGTTCCAAACTATTGTCGTTTAAAGCTGATCGGATATGAAACGTAGTTCTTGATGAAGGCTATTAGGAAGTATTGAAATATTTTGCGTGTTGTTCTTTCTGCCGAAACATACGTCTATCTGAACTTGGCAAACCCTGTTTTGCTTCCTCGAATGTTTATTTGCTAAAGTCATGTTATGTACTCATAATATACTTCTGTTCCGGTAATTTTCGGTGTTAATGCCGGATTCAATGGTCCACTATACTTCTCACACCTAAATCTAATTAAAAAAATACTTCATTAAGATACGAGTATGTATATTTCTTTATCACCTCTTCTTTTAGAATTTCTGGAACGAGTACTGTAGAGGTAAGAGTATTATCCTCTCTGGGGCTAATACATTTACATTTTCTTATGCCTTATTTGTCGCATGACAACTTCATATGTGTACTATAGTAATGCAGAAAGGTTTGCGTTCTATGATGATTCCCAATTTTTGCCGCGCATTGCATGGTTGGGTCCTAGAAATTCCACGATTTGACCGTTTCAAAAAAAAGTGAGAAAATTAATTGATGCAATGCATCATATCACCAATTCCTATTTACTGTATAGTTCATTAATGCAGCCATTAAATCCTGAGCGTGAGCATCATAGAAAATTTTATCTATCTTTTCGCTCTTGGAAGGACGTAAGATGTTAACAAATTCTGTGCTTTATTTCACCGAAAACAATTTCAGCTCATTTATTTTTCGCCATGCATTCAGAGAGATATGCCTCTTTGCTTGTACCCATGGGACATAGGGCCTCAATAACGCCTGCCCGCCATCCTGGTCGGAGTTCTGCAATACGGTCGAGTTCCATCCAAGTCATCCGTAAAGATCTGGATTCTTTTTCAAATGTCTTTCTCCATATCTACCACTTTTATACCTGCCTTGGTAAGTAGATTTGCATTTCAAGAAGTACAATACTATGTATGGATAATTCACTGGCACTCTACCCTCCATATTTTTACGTCTATTGGTTCTTGGCTTGTTCTCGTAGTTGGCAGTTTGAAATACGATTTGGCCAGCAGATCCTTTAGTTATTTACGAAAGTTTGGAGCTTCCTTGTGATGGTGTTGGTCACTTTCCAGGTACTAGACCCATGAAGTTGCATTTCTTCCACGTTTGATATGAAGGATCTCAGTTTGATTTTTGTGCTAAAAATGCTCCTTCTCCACATTTTCTCAGCTTTTCTTTTGGATATTCTACTGTCCACAACCAGTTCGGTATCTCCATCTTCTGGGGCCATATTTTCTAGATATGCACACCATATGTAGAAAGCTGCTTTCTTGTTCGGTTTGCTGTGTTGAGGTGAACGGCGCTGCTGTTATGCTCAAAATATGAAGTACTCTGTCGTATTTATTGTAAGCTCTATGTTATTTGCTTCTGATTCAAAGTAATCAGGCGTTTGGTGCAAGTCTAATATTCTGTGTGAAAGCAGGCAAATGTCATCAGCGTAGTCAATATGTTAAGGGAATGATGTTATAGCGTACTTCAGCTCAATTTTCCCTCCAGACGGATCATATCACTGACTACTGTAAGGAATAGCAGTGGCAAAAGAATGCAACCTTGTCGTATTCATCTGATACTTTACGTCATATATTAGATAAGTAGCCTTCGTAAAAAAAGCTAGTTTTCATGGTATAGATCTTCTACGGGCAATTCATTATCATGATTTAATCTGTCGAAGGTTTTATCGAAATCATATGTAACGGATATCTATAATCGACGCATTATTCAATTATGATCCGCAAGGCGTTGATGTGGTCGATATAGGAAGACCCAACTCAAAAGTCTGCCTATTCGATGACGATCGTTGATGTTTTTTCACTCGGTACAGAATTATTAGTTTAGCCAGGGCCAGAAAAACTCATATATATGTCTACCTCTCCAATTTAACAAGTATAACACTTTTACCAATCTTCGGGGAAGTCTTCGGTTTCCAATGCTGTAATGATTAGGAGTCCCGGCCGGTGTTTGGTACGGATCAAAAGAGTTCCGCTGGGATGTCGTCTATAACAACTGATCCATTTTTCTTCAAGGCGACCTTGTGGTTTGGAACTTTGACCACCAGCGAGTTCCTTCCCATGCAGGAATGGGTAGTAAAAACAGCCGACGAAGCCTGGAGTCGTATGTCAAACATTATGAATAAAGATTTTAACTTAAACTCAATTCCTGCAGTTATTATTTCTGGAGGTGATTTTATACTAGCAACCAGCCACACACATTTCAAATATTATGTTCTACCAAGAACATTTTCATTACGAAGGGTTTATGATATCCACACACCCAAATTCTAGAATTTTATTGCAAACGCAAGTAACGATGCTAAACAACTGTCAGATATGCAGCAATTTTTGAATGACATACCCTATAAATAAAATAATGTTTGGAATTTCAAAACAAACTGTTTAACTTTGGACAGTACTGTACTTCAATGTAGATTCCACAATCCATATCCGTATATTCTCATCCACAAAAATATCCGTCATCTGTCAATTTCTTATTCAAAAACAAAACTTGAACCTATTTCCTTACGAGAAATAGTAAAATGGACAATAACTCGGAAATACAAACACCAAAGACAAAGTGTCGCAGTTTGGGTCTAAAAAGGAGCATCCAAAGAACATCCGTCCCAAAAACTCCGGCAAGTGATTTGAAAATAAACTACAAATCCCTTCTAGATGATCAAGACACAGGATCACCGTCTACACCTTGTCCAGAGCAGAAATTGCCCCTAAGGTCAGCATCCTTCACGACAAACTGTCTGCCCTACCGGCTGTCGCTCAGCAGGCGAGTCCGGGACAGGTACAAAAAGAAGAAACTTGAGTTCGTCGCCGTTGAAAACGAGCCAGAGGCTGAATGCTCTCTAGACAATAAAAGTTTGGCTTGTGATGCTGAACAACAGCCCACCGACTTGCTGCAGGAAATCATGGCCAAAGAACGTTTGATTAAATTACATCACAATCATCAGAAGAAAGTCCAAGAGTTACAGAGTCTAATCAACATCTGGAAGGAGGCCTTCTGTACATCTTTATCAGATCTGTCTTCAAAAGTAGAACCGAAAGTGGAAGCCGAAGACCTCATTGCTCGATTGGGTATTCCTCCTGAAATGATTGAGTACACATAGGTGTACATTGTACCACGTCCTACCTCATGATAATTAGATAAGCGTGTCTAGGTCTACAGCTCTTAATTTATTAAACTTTTAGAAACAATAACACTTGGTTCGTTGTTTTTAGTATTTGTGTGGTCTGACTGGTTTCTCCGGGTCGAATAGTTTGGGGTCTTTAAGGAAGTCCGGGTCTTTGTGGTAGTAAGGCATCATTGCACAATGCTGGGCGTAATTTATGGCTTTCTCCACTTGCTCCTGCTTCGATTTACAGAGGCCAGTTATGTGTCGGCCGTAGATGCGACCGGTGAATGGACTCTGGAATTGCGAAAGAAGCTTCACGTTTTTATAGCTGGGAGTGATATTGAGGCGACAGAGAATGCATTGCTGTTTCTCCTTTTCGAAGGGATTGGGTATGTTCACAGGTTCGTCAGGGTTCGTGGTAATCTCAGTATTGGACAATTGCTTGGGGGTTACGGAGAATTGTCTGATCGCCGTGTTGCTGGCAGCCGCTAAATTGTAAATGAAATATTAGTAAAAGTGCATTGGAATATCTTTTTTCTACCTTTTTGGACAACTGATTTAACAAAACGCAGCATTTCCCTTTTTTATCGTAATAGAGAACTTAAGAATTGTATTTTATGCGATTTTGGTTACATGAAAATGACAGCTGACTGGCCGTCACGAAGAAGGATTGGTTGCCTTCAGAGGAGATGTGTGAGTTATTAAGTGTTGAATGCATCCAAAGCTTCAGGTTTCTTTTCAACTGATATTTAAAACTGAAGCAATTTGTATCCACAGAGCGTACCGTACAATGTGTTGAAGAATTTAAGGGAAGATTCCTTAACATGTTTTGTGAAAAATGCCGTTGGGAAGGGGGAGAGGTCGGAAATGCATTCACTCTGAAATACAGAGGTTTTTAGCTTTCAATTGAAAATAATATCTTTCAAATTTATGCATGTATACCAACTAATGGAATATCATTAAACACATGATTATGAGTACTTTACGCCTAAAACACAATAGCGCTTATGCTTCGGCTTCACTTTGAAGTTTCCAGTTCAACTATAGGAATTCAATGCTTTCCATCACAATGTCGCTTTAACTTCGGACTTACGTTTGCTTTCGTAATGAAGAACGTAATGCTACGTATCGTGACTTCAAAGCGAAGCAAAAGTTGGAAGAGGTTGAAGTTTTGCTTGCATTTGACAATCAACAGCTGTGGAAGAAAATGTAAACAAATACGTTACCGTGTATTAGTTGGTGGGCCAGTTTTAAAAAAAATGAACTGATGAGTTTCGAATTTTTCTGGTAAATAATTTATTTATTTAGATATTGTCAATATACAATATATTGACGGTATATTTAAGAGAAGATGTCTTTCGAATATCAACTTTCTAGATCGAATCTTTATATACAATATTAAATAGAAGGCATATAAAAACGTCCCAAGAAGAAATTATAAACGGGAGGAAATTGGGAAAGATCCCAATAGACCAGGTAATTAACTAAGGAATAGTAAATATAGTTTATGCACATTAAAATATAACTTATATTTTAGTTGCAGAGTACAAGCAGCGGTGGAAGAGACTTCGAGATTGCGTTGTAAGGGAAAAGCTGGCAATGGAAATTCCGTCTGGCAGTGCAGCTATTTACAAGGATAAGTGAGAGTATTTCGAAATGAAGGAGTTCTTAGTTCCACCGCTGACACCTGGAAACTATGACATTCTAGTATATAGTAAATGTATTTCTAAAGTGATACATACATTGGAAATTCATTGCAGACAAACGGGAAATTTCAGCGAAGTCTTGCGAAATTCGCCAGATGGTCTTTCCTCAACAAGTCAAAAGTTCGTCGACCGTGATGATGGGGCCGATGTAGCCCCCACCTAGAAAAGAGCGAGAATAGAGGATAATTTTAGAGCATTTCTCGGGGGGTTGAGCGAGGCCGTCGCAACACACATTGTGCGGATGTTTCTGTCCCAGATTTGGAAGAGGAGTTCATTGTGAACATAGCGAAAAGGTTAAGCCCTTTCTGGAAGCAACGTGTGTTCCTCTGCATGCAACAATTTTAGTAGATATATAATAGAAGAGCTACTAGAAATATCATGAATAATCAATTTTAATCAATTTTAAAAATACTTGAATTTTAATTTTATTTTTCTTATTTTTAATATTGTTATTTGTTATATTTTTATTATAAGGTGTGTTGCCGTACCCAAAATAAACAGTACAAAAAAACGAAAATCTACGAAAGTCAGTTCCCGTATGCCAAAAATATGGGTTTTATGTCAAACGAGCGCTCTCTCGAGGGAATAAAAAATTTCCCCAGCCTGTCCATTTTAACACAAGAAATTTCTGTGGGTAGTTTGTTGGTCTGCTGTCAAATCAACTGATGTGTCAAAAAATTGAATTTAGTTTTGCTGTGCGTTTGTTTCGTTTTCTGTCGTAAAAAAAAACATGTATAACAACGAAAATTTGGAAGTAGAATGTTCGCCAAAAACGTATCACCGTCTTCAAACAGGTAAGACGATTTGCCTTTTTACCACATACATAAATAGCAACAATTTCTTTGTAGACAAGGAACACCGGGATTTAGTCACTCAGGAAGTGATGAAAACACAGGGCTACGACTTTATTCCATATATGCTAATCAGATCCAGTGAAAGTGACACTAACAAAATTGCTACTTTCGTTGGTGGAAGATCTCTGTCCAAAAGTGGGGAAAACATTTGATTTAAAAAATAAAGCCAAAAATGCGGCAAAAGATCCAAAAAAAAACTGATTGAAGAGGGTTACACTTTTACTGTAGCCCAGAAGAAAGAAGAAGAAATAGGGAGAGTTGTCCTTACCAAAGGTATGTTCATTGGAAACATTTTATATTAATTTAATGATGTATTTGGTTACAGTAAGTTAGATAAAGTCCTGTCAGAAAAACGAGGAATACGTCCTGAGTATATCCTAGATAACGAAGAACAGGACGGTTTGACAAGGGAAGACCTGCTAGCCAACGAAAGTTTCTCTGAACCAAACACATCTTCCATTTCAGGTTTAGCATAAACTGTGTCTTAATTTTCGTGAAATTAATGCATATTCTTACAGAAAACTCGAGCGGATCAGCAATTAAACGAACGAGAAAGTGCGAACCCGTTCAGGAAAGAATTTTACGGAGGATCGACGAAATTGGGAAAGAATGTGCTGAATACCACTCTAAAGTGGTTCAATTCTTGGATCACAAAAAGAAATGCGATAACGAACTTTTGAAGCCGATTCTTCAAAAGTTTTGAATTAGTTTAATGTTTTTGGTTTTATGGTTGTGCTTAAATGAATTTAAATTTAGTAAAGTAGTTCGTTAGAATAAAAACCAAATGAAGTTCCAAGAAAATCCTGTTTATTTAAATTTACAAGTTTTGCTGTAACTGTTGACATATGGCATCTCTCACAACATTTCCTCTAGCATATTCCCCAAATTGTACGAAGTCCGGGCTGCTATTTACAATAGTTTCCTCTATAAAATCTTTAATCATCTTCGTTTGCAATATTATGAAGAACGCAACAAGCTCTTATGAAATGGCATATCTTCTTCACTCATCTAAGCTTACGATAATACAATTGTCGGAATCGTTGTTTGAGTATACCAAATTAATGCTCTATTGCAACACGACAAGAACTTGGTTTTAGATTGCAATTTTTCTCTTCATTAGTTAGATGTCCGTTATTTCTATAAGGTGTAAGTGGTTGACTAGAACATGGATATGCTGAGTCACCTAAAAGATAGTAATCTGAAAGTAATATAAAGGTTTTAATATGTCAATAATTTTTGATGCAAAATTTAAGTACTTTACCTCCACACGCTTTGCTTAATTTTCCATAAATTGGGGAATTTTGTAAAACCCAACTATCGTGATACGAACCAGGATATCCGACAAAAATATATATAAATTTCTTTTTTCGTTGCAGATTGCCTGAAGACAAATGCTCAAATTTCCCCTTTCGATCAATATAATCGTCTTTGCACTTCAGTGGGTCAATTTCAATATGGGTTCCATCGATTCAACCTAATTTGAAATCTATGTGCGTTTTACCTATTGCTTTGGAAAATCCTCCTTTATTTTGGAAAAATGTACTTGTTTCCTGTTTTTGCTCATCATTGGGCCACGTTATAATGCTTGGGCTGAGACTGCTTAAAAACATTATATACCGGTCGATGATACGTGAAACAGATGATAATGAGAGATCAAAACGGTCGGCTAAATCTCTGAGCTACATGCTTCATGCCCAGCGAACCATAGGAAAACTGCAGTGTGCTTATGAGCACTGCATCTTTTATTGCGCCGTAGATCAGCATAAAAGTGCGAGGCATCAAACTTTTCCGAAAGGCTTTCAAATAGAGAACTTTTAATATGGAAATGTGTTATGAATTCATTTTCAGAGTAGAAACAAAATAGTAATTTTAAATCTTATTAATATACACTCTTTGATACTCTCTATTAACCGTCGAGCCCGGGAAAGCCTTTCCATGGTAGGAAAGGGTTTCAGTTGAAAAGCAACATTACTGACCATGTAATTGTTGCAAATGTACGAGGGGCGTTCAATATATTCTCGGTATCGATATGAAGGAAAATGCGAATTCAATTTAAATTTTTTTTATTTTTCAATATAATCTCCCCTAACATCAATGCATTTGTTACATCTTGAGATAAGCTTTTTTAAACCCTCAAAAAAATAAATTTCCTCTTATACCATTTATTGCCGACTTGAGTTCTTCATCATCCGAAAATCTTTTTCCACGAAGACATTTTTTCAAATCCGGAAACAGGAAATAATCACTAGGGGCAAGGTCTGGACTATAGGGTGGGTGTTGGATTTCTTCGAAACCACAATCTCGCGCAGCAGCCTTGGAAACTCGCGCCGTGTGAACAGGAGCATTGTCATGAAGAAGCAACACACCCGCTGCGAGTTTACCCCGTCTTTTCTTTTTAATTTCCTCCCGCAAATTATGCAAAGTGGAAGCGTAGGATGTGGCGTTGATGGTTTCACCTTTTTTTTGTACTCAATGAGCAAAATTCCCTTTGAGTCCCAAACTGTGGCCATGAGCTTCCCGGCAGACGGAGTGACTTTGAACTTCTTCGGGGGGTCTGTTCCTTTTTTATGCCACTGCATGGACTCTTGTTTGCTTTCAGGGTCATAGTGGTGGACCCATGTTTCGTCCCCAGTAACAATTCGATCCATAACACATCTCTACAGCATGCGATTCTCACTTTTTTCTGAGGCGCTGTGAGCATTCGTGGCACCCACCTTGCACTGACCTTTGAAAGGTTAAGATGGTCATGAAGAATGGTGTGAATGGTACCAATTGAAAGCTTGGTGATCTCTGCTATCATTTTCACCTTTATTCGGGCATCCTCAAGAACAAGTTTTTCGACTTCTTTGATACTTTCTCCCGTACAAGCAGTAGCCAGGGCGCCGGAGCGGGGTCGTCTTCAATGCTCTCTCTGCCTCTCTTGAACTCACTTGACCACTTTTGCACAGTTGATAATGAAGGTACGGAACCCTGGTAAACAGCCACCATCTCTTCATGAATAGTTTTTTGACTTTTTCCTTGCTTAGTGAGAAATTTAATTACAGCGCGATGCTCAATTTTCACCATCATCGTCTCAGTTGCCATTATGATTCTGTTTAACTAGAGATAAAACGCGAATTAATAATCACATTTATGAAATTTTACATGAATGCACTAAAATAATAGTATTACTTGATAAATAAGTTAATTTATATATACAATCACAGCTTCCCGATACCGAGAATATGTTGAACGCCCCTCGTAGTCCAAGTTGGGAAGCTGACTGGCAGGTGGAAAGTTAAGATCATTTGATGTCAACTTTTTCCAAAACGATGATTGTGCAAATCTTTCACTATATTAAAAAAGAGTCGCCGGAAATGAGATCGCTGGAACTTGTTAGTTAAAACTCAGAGGAGCAATTCTGCGTTTGGTATGCTTGCACCCATTGCCGAGCTGATCATTGATGATAGCACTCATGTAATTCGCTCCGTGGAGAAAAAAAGAAGGAAAAATCAGAAAAACAGCGTGGCCAATAAAAAAAGAACATCGCGCAAGTGAACACACAAACAAATAATAAACTGCAAAAAAATTCCTCAGTGCAGGTATCCTAACTCTCCTGCACTTGGTCATACTGTGTCCCTTGCACTCAACACTGCCGTTCCAGTATTAAATTGTCATCCAACTCCGGCAGTGACTGAGTGTATGTAACAACCGTTGTGGCTATGAATTTTGTTGTTGTGCTGTTTCTTATTGATGTAAGGGAATAACACCTGACATACAACAATTTGATTCGGTAAACCAACTCTGAATTTTTACTTCAAAGCTGTGGTTAATATCGTAGGAGTTTATGTTTTTTGTGTTTACTTTTTATGTATAATTACTCGTGAATTTAGAGAGGATATAGCCGACAATCGCGGGTTAAAAAGTAATCACTTTCTGCATACGTCCACGTCTGTAAATACAGTCCAGCTGTTTTGGCACTTAGTGAAATACAGGTAGATAGTCGCCCACACCTCTCGGATCACTCAGATCTGAAGCTACCTAGCTTCGAACTAGTGCCACTATTCTTTCCTCACCGCGGTCTCGCCATTTATGTGCGTAGTGATGTAGCTTACTAAACTCCACCACAATGTAGTCCCTGTTCCAATCCGGAATTCAATATCATGTTCTTAAAATTCCATCTCCGTAAGCAAATTATCCACTACAGCTTTATTTACAGAAGCCCCAAACTGGACTGCAATTCGACCTTTAATGAGTTTGATACGCTTTGTATCCCTGTATCCTCATATTGAAATTGTTATTAGAATATACACAATTTTGGGTGACTTCGGCATTCTGAAGAGACAACACTCGAAGGACGCTGTGTTGAGATTTTCGCTACAGAAAATAACGTAACTCAGCTTGTAAATGAGCTCACGCGAATTCCAGACGTTGATAGTCATACTTCTCACCCTGACAAATAAAAGGCCGATGTGCTATCCCCTCTAGGCTCGTCGGACCATTGTGTCATATCAGTTAATTTCCCGTACACTGACCACACAGTAGGAGCAAAGATTCCTAAAAGAACCCCAATAAGAGAAAGCCAATTGTCGTTATAATTTCTCGATAACGACGTGGATCTCGCTGCTGATATGATCACAAGCACTATTCTCTTAGGAATAAGATCATTTAACTCCCATCGGATGAAGAGTATCAAACCAAAAGGAAGACATGGTACGACTCGAGTTGTAAAGAGGCTGTCAGGCTTAGTGTTTTTTCGTTCTTCAAGGCCAAAGGAAAAAAGTTCAAACGAGCCAGGAATGACAGCGACGTCTTTCTTAACACCGCGTCTCCACGAGACACAAATACCATATGTCAGACTTAATTTCAGGCATTTCTTCATTTAACTTAGGTGGGCAAATTACTACATGATATTTCATTCTGTGAGTGGAAGTTGGTTAAGTAGGTGTGACCTGTTTGCATTCGGTCTTTTTTCTTTGGTTCATACAAAGCAGCTACATTATATTATAGTAGAAAAATGGCGTCTAGGATATGTAACAAAAAATTATGCCTTACGCGGAATTTAACCTGCAATTGCTGCCTAAGACATCCATTGTCCTTAAAGGTATTAATTAAATTCAGAGCTTCGTTCTGTGAAATACGCCACTCAGTCATATTTGTTTATTTATTTTTTTTTCCACATTCCGAAGTCAAACTGACAAGCGATGTCAAAAATTTCAGGGTTGATGACTGCAGAGATGTACGTACAGACCCGTCTCCAATGGACATTTTGATTTCTTGAAAATTTTCTTAACACCAGCGATGTCTCGTGGAGATGCGGTGTAAGCGTGTGAAATTTCAATGTCCCAAAGGTAATTAACTTTTTTGGTCGTTCGTCAAAAATATTAGAAATTCTGCCTCTCCTCCATCCCAACGCTCATTTATAATGACATTTCAGCTGTCAGCTCTTCAATCTGCTTGCTGCACACTTTGCGACCAGCTCAACATTCCCAGATTGTGCTCTGTCTCAGCCTACACTGGAGTGCGTCGAATCTTCAATGGGACGAATCCACTTTCGCACTCGTGTGGTAGCTAGGATACTTAAAGATCTTAACATTCACAAAAATCCGTTGGCCCAGATGGTATATCTCCCCTTCTTCTGAAGTGGTGTTCTTCCTCGCTGGCAAAACCACTGCTTTTTCATCAATCCTACTCTTTGGGACTCTTTCCGAGCAGATAGAAAACAGCATTTGTCCAGCCCGTCCCTAAAATAAGCGAAACTTCTTCTCTCTCCTCCTACAGACCCATTGCACTTACGTCCCTTCTTTCCAAGGGCATGGAAATGCTGATTAACCGTTAACTCACGAAACATCTCGAAACACGAAAACTTCTCAATGACCGGTAGTACGGTTTTCGTAGCAACAGGTCCACTGGTGATCTAATGGCATGTCTCAGCCAAAGCGTACATCAGTCTGGCGGAAGCAAGATAGTTGCATTTGATATTTCTAAGACATTTGACAGAGTTTGGCATCAAGCTCTTTTCACGAAAATGCCTGCTTTTGGGTTCGACGACTTTCTTCTTCAATGGATTAGAAATTATCTTTCGGAACGTTCAATTCAAGTATTCTTGGATGGTTTCAAGTCTGATATTCACAAAAGCAATGCTGGTGTGCCCCAATGCTCCGTTCTGTCTCCGACACTCTTTTTAATTTTCATCAACGATCTCTTGTTTGCTACTTCTAAACCAATACATTCTTTTGCTTACGGCAGTACTCTCTACTTTTCATATTCGTGCCCGGATGTAGAATGGGAACGGCATGCATGCTAAGCTCATTAAATTTTTATATTAACTGCATATCTAATTGGGGTACCATTAACAATAGAATTTAATACTTCCAAAACACAATGTTGTTTGCTGTCGTTAAAGCGAAATTTAAACATCCAGCCATTGTCCATGAATGGCACTTGCATCGTAGAAATCGAAGAACTTTCCATTCTCGGTATATGCGCCAAGGATAACTTACGTTGGAATGACCACATATTGGATGCCATCAAAAATGCTGCGAAATATCTAGGCTTCCTCAAGCGATGTAAGAAATACTTCACCCACCCCTGATCTAGCCTCAATTATATATTGGGCATTTATTCGCCCAAAATTGGAGTACAATGTCCACATCTGGTCAGGTCCGTCTAAAACATCTCAGCTCCTGATAAATAAGATTCAAAACTATGCGATAAAACTCATAGGTGATACTAATATCACTCACTGGACACCCTCGAACACCGACGTAATGTCTCGTGTCTCACTCTGTTCTATCGCTATTTCCACCACCAATGTTCCATAGAAATCGCCAGTAGCATTCCGCTCCTTCAAACTTTTGACTCTAACACCGATCTCGCTATGAATGCTCATCAGTATACCGTCAAGCCCAGTTTCGGACGTAATCTAAAATATCGTGATTAGTTTTTAAGCCGGAATGCCCTGCCGAGCTCTTTAGTTTCCAATCATTATAACCTTCAAACATTTAAAAACAACGTTCATCGGCACCTCTCTTTCTTTCCTCCCTAATTTTCCTTAGCCCGCGGTGTATTGTATGCGCGCATTTTAAGGGTAATCAAATCTGCTGAACGCGCGCAAATTATAAAAAAAAACGAGCATCCATTGGTACGAGTAAAGAACTTCCTCTGAGTATGTCCGGCTTGCGCTCGCATTAAGCTGCAATCACTAGTCGCTTATTTGATGGGTGAGACTGTATGTACTGAAGTCATAACTCATCTGTGTTGAAAAGACTGAACAGTTTCATAGGGAAGAACATTAAAGGAGTAGAATGCCAAATGCTCTGTTCCGACAGAAAAAAAAATAAAAAAAAAATTTAATTTGTGAATTAGAAAACTTTACGAAGGCCTAAAAAAATCACAAACTCAAGGACAAGGTCAGATAATAAAACAATTGAAATTGTCTTGACTGGCTGATAGCAATCAAGGTAAATCAGAACTACTCGCATCTTCATTGTAAAAGTTATTATATTTTGTTTAATTCAACGATGTCGTTCAAATTTATTATTAAAATCTAATGGGAATTATCAATATCAATACTGCCTTATCTCGATTCCAAAGTCAGCCAATAATCTGGAGGTGATATAATCAGTCCACTGTTGTTTTTTGTCATATCTGGAGGTTGTTCGCCTGGAGCAAGGACTATATTAAAATTCTGACAGATTGTCGAAAGTAGTAGGAAGAGCATATTCCTTGCAAAAGTTTCACCAGCGCATAGTCGCTTACCTAATGAATATAATATTTGTTTAGTTTAGTAATTGCTTCGGATTACATTGCTTACCTGCTCCAAAAGGCAAGGAAATATCTTTCCTCAGGCACAAATTTCCTTCGTCGTCTAAAAATCGTTCGGGCCTAAAATTTTCTGGGTCATTCCAAACCCTTTTATCAGAATGGAAGGCATATAAGCTGGGAATCAATATAGTGCCCTATTTCGAAAAACAAAGATTGACTAATTTATAGAATTTTACTGAAGACAGTATCCAAGTGTCAACGAAGACTACCTTTTTAACACGATAACCCAAGATCTCAGTGTCGACCAGGGCCACATGTGGCACATCAGATGGTACTAAAGTTTCCATCCGTAGTCCTTCTCGTATAGTGGCTTCAGTGTAATGAAGATACTTTCTGTCATCAAGACATGGGATTCGTCCACTACCGACATGCTCATCAATTTCTGCTTGAATTTTCTTCACCACTTCCGGCCGTAGGAGAAGCCATTGAAATATCAGTGAAAGTTGAGTTCCAATTGCAGTAAATGCCGGAAATGAGAAATCGACTAAACTTAAAACAAACTGATCATCTGAAAGGGAGATACAAAGTATTGGAAATTTCTTTTTAATTAAACCATAACCAAACCTACATTCGAAAGTTGTATCTATGTTTCCCTCAAGCTGCTCCTTTCGCATCTCTTTTATATACAAATCTATGAAGCTCCTGTCGTGGTTTTCATCAAAACTCTTGAAATGTTTGTCTATCAAGGTCTGGAAAAAATTGTATACCCAGATATTCGAATCCATCAGAGGACGATAGCTACTTTTTTCTGGGAACACGTGTCGTATCCATGGTATAATACTAAGCAATTTTCCATAATCATCAGCATGCCTTTGGAACTTCATTCCCTGCCGACCGAGTTCAAATAAAATACCTAGCTCTGAACGGGGCAGACGCTCGTTAAATATTATGTATAAAATACAATTTGCAGTACAAGCACTGAAGAATGTCGGGCAATTAATTTGTCCTTTACGTATTACTGCCTTCTCGTGCTCATATTTTGGTCCATTCTTTATCGCATCTAGTGTGTCACGTATTTCCTCACTTAAGATGAGCTCCAGCTCTGGAAAACGGCGCCCAAATCCAAAGTCACGGAGGTAACGAAGGATAAAACGACGTTGTTCCTTCCAAATTTCTCCATCTTGGAAGAATATTCCTGGAAAATATTTTTGTCATTAAAAGCGATTTCATAGGTCAAAAATATATCTAAGGCAAGAAGGTGGTATGCTTTATCAATCGAGTATTAATTCAGAACTTACCTTTAGACCTCTTTATAGAAATGCGTCTTAAATGTGTAAACAGTAAACAAAAATTTATGAGATATGCAAAAGGGTTTGTGGCCATAATACACAAAGTACCTATGTTATCCATAGATCTCATGAATCAAGATGCGTAATGATAAATTGTCATATACGAAGGACTCTTATGTTGATGTCAATAGCAAACGAATTAAAAACTATAATTGTTAGATCTTCACATGGACAACTAAAGTTGATCAACCAAATAGACTTTACAGTCATTAAGGAAAATTATTGATATTAATCGGCCGTAAAGAAGGTCAAAACCGGCAACATCTATGACAACAAGCGTTTTAAGGAAAAATAACCATATTGGAGCGGTAAAGTGTGCTTCTATTACTTTTCGTAGAAACCATAACTATCCGATCGTACCTAGTAATTTTAACGCCTTTGACTCAATGGTCGAAAGGTAATGTCTGCACGATAACGCCTCCGCAAACGGACACAGACTTATCGGCTTTGTAGCGAAATGAAACACCTCCAACACATATTTCTGATAACTCAAGTTTCATGGTCTTCAGATAGCCAAACCGTCAACAAGATATGTATGTTCAGAGATCGTGCTGCGGTCGACATGAAACATTTATCCACTATCAAATATATTGCATGATCCGTGCAAACAGTATATATAGGCTTGAGGTACTATGCCAGCAACCCAAACTGATGTGCAAAAAGAGTAAACAGAAAATCGCCTAAAACTTTACTTCTTACATTTCGTCCAACCTCTTGTTGGACGGCGATTTCGTAGCTTGTCCGCGGCCCAAAGAGATAGATTCCTAACAAGTTTGTCAAGATCAGTGATCTCCATAGATATCTGCTCTGCTCTAGATCTCGGAAGATCTGGTAACTGCTTAGGGTTTGCAGTCTGAACCGTGCCGAAAGCAGAGGAGCTGCAGAGGAAATGCGCCACAGATTTCTTTCCTCTTCGTTCCTGTAGCTCCTGCAGAAAACCTTTATGACGAATAGTTAACTTTTGTGCGTGGCTTGGCACAGTGCCCCATTGTAATGTGTTTGCGAGTTTGGTAATATATCTTCTCCTAAGATTTATCCGATCTCTTCATCGCTTTGCATCAAGTATGGGTCATATAAGTTTACATGATATTGCCTCAATCACTTGTCTTAGAGAACATTTGTATGTGTGTTATTTGTTTAGCGTAGGACATTGGTGACTTGGCGTTTGTCAAGATAACTGCTGTTTTTTCCTAGAGATCCAAGTCTGACCCCTTCATCAGTTCATACTTCATTACAGCGTCCTGTCTCTTACGCGAGTAGACTGTCATGTTTTACATTTCTTTCCATTGCCTGGAGACAGAGTTAATTGGAATCTGCATACTAAAAAAGTTTATAGATCCAACGTTTTAGTGCACCATCGACTACCATCGACTATTATATGGCTTCAAAGCGATGGAAGTATACCCAGTAAAAAATACTCTATAGACTGTGTGTCAACTTTCTATTAGGAGTCTGTGGGCAAGGACATACAGTAGAAAGTATCTGATTATCGTCGTGTTTGTTCAGATCAAGCCGAAACCGCTTCCTCGTGACAACTCTAGATGGTTGCTGCAATATCCATTCGCACAGAACCCGATACGGAGAAAGTTCATAGTTGAACAGCCACAATCAGAACGGACAGCCCAAATTTTAGCTACTCTCTTCTCGCTAATATTTGGTAGAAGTCCGGAGATATATAGGTCTAGAGGTCACGAACTGCTGACATTACTTCGAATTTTTTTTATAATTGGCACGCGCTCAAACGATTTTGCGACCTTCGCATACAGCATGGGCGAAGGGAAGTTAGGGAGGGAAAAAAGAGAGATACCGATGTACGTTGGTCTTAAATGTTTGCAAGCTGTAATGACTAGGGAAAAAAGATCTCGGCAGGGCATTCCATAAGCGAGCTGTACAGCTTAGGAAAAAATAAAGATATTTCAAAGTACATCCGAAAGTCGGCTTGAGGGTATACTGATGAGCATTCATTTCTATGGAGTACTGGTGGTGAAAATAGCGATAGAACAAAGTGAGACAGAAGACATTACGTAGGTATTCGATGGTGTCAATTGACTGGGGAATATTAGCATCACCTATGAGTTTTATCACACAGTTTTGGATCCTAGCTAGCAAGTGCAAAGAGGTTTTAGGAGCACCTGACCAGATGTGGGTATTTTACTCAAATTTTGGGCAGATGAATGCCTTATATAGTGAATCAGAGGAGGTGAACTATTTCTTAGATCACTTGAGGAAACCTAGACACTTCGTAGCATTTTTCGCCGACATCAAATATGTGGTCATTCCAACGTATGTTGTCATTGACACACATACCGAGAATGGAGAGTTTTTTGGTTTTGACGATGTAAGTGCCATTCATGGATAGTGGCTGCGTGTTTTAATTTCACTTTAAAGACAGCAGACAGCACTGGGTTTTGGAAGCATTACATTCCACTTTGTTGATAGTATCCCAATTAGTTATGCTGTTTATATCGGAATTTAATGAGCTTAGCATACGCTGCCGTTTTTCAACCGAAGAGCAAAAACGTGAGTCCTGAAACGAAGATGACAAGCGGAGAATACTGTTGTCAGCAAAGAAATATATTTGATTAGAAGTAGCAGACAAGAAATCGTTGATGAAAATTAAAGAGTCTCGGAGACAGAACGGAGCCTTAGGGAACACTAGCTTTTATTTTGTGAATACCACATTTGAAACCATCCAAGGCAACTTGAATTTAACGTTCTGGAAGATAATTTCTAATGCATTGAAAAAGAAATTCATCGATTTTCGACAAAAAAGCCTGATTTCAAACTCTGTTTGCAAATACCTTTGTTTTCGCCAGATGATGTTCCACTTTTTGGTGAAGCATGCCATCTAATCACCAGCGGTCCTGTTGAGAAGTTTTCCTGCTTCAAGATGACAGTTTATCTTCTTATGACCTCAGAAAGAATGGACGTAAGTGCACTAAGTGCACTGGGTCTATAGGAGGAGAGAGAAGAAAATTCGGCTCTTTCAGGAACGGGCTGCACAAATTCGGCTTTCCATTTACTCGGAAAGAGTGCTAAGGAGTAGGATTGATTAAAACGCTTACGCAGGGTTGAAGGTCTGAGCGAGCAGATTTGTGCATGTTATGATCTTTAAGCAACATACTCTTACTACTACATGTGGATTCGTCCCATTGAATATTCGCCGCACTCAAATGTAAGCGAGACAAAGCGCAATCTGGATGAGTTGAGCTTGATGAAGGGTGTGTAGCAAACAGATTGACCTTGTTCAAAGAGCTGACAACTGGAATGTCATTATAAATGAGCATTGGGATGAAGGATAAGGCAGAATTCCTAATGTTTTCGACGAACGACCAACAATTTTTACTACCTTTGGAACATTGTAGTATTTTTTGCCCCAGTTTTTGGTCGCACTGCAATTTCATACACTTAAGAAGACGTTGCAGTCGCCCCTTCGGAGTGTTTTCGCTTTCCTCTGTCGGGTCTTGCAGGCCTTGTAGGACCGAAAAAACATTTGTCTAACTTTGACAGCGTCTCTACAGCTCGAATCGTACCACGCCTTATCTTTTGGTATTTTCTTCATCCGATGGGGAATAAGGGATCTCATTCCAAAAAGAATTATGTCTGCAACAACATCGAGGAAACATAACGACCAGTTATGGCTTTCTCGTAACGCCATATGGTTCTTTTAGGAACATTTTATTTAACTGTGTGGTCAGTGTACGAGAAATCAACTGATATGACAAAATGTTCCGATGATCCTAGAGGAGAGAGCACAACAACGGTGTGCTTATCAGGGCGAGGAGTTAAAAGCAAGTATAAGGTGTGGGCGGTATGACTATCAGCGTCTGGTATTCCCGTGGTCCCATTTACAAGCTAGGTCGAGTTGTTTTCCGCAGTGAAGACCTCAGCACAACCGTCCTTCGGGTGTTGTTTATCCAGGATGTTGAAACCACTTTATTAGCATTAAGTAACTACTATACAATAGATGCGCTATCCATACATAGAACCACTATTGTCATGACAATCTTAAACCTCAAAAAATAAAAATAAATTGTGTCCAAAGTGGAACAAGGCTTAGCCTCTCCCACTCACGGAAATGAAATCGCCAATGAACTTGCCAGGCAAGGGTCAGAGGAGTGATTTTAAGGATCAGAACTTGCGTTAAGACTGCGTGTGTCCTCAGTTAGGGCTTCCATTGATAGTTGGGTTTCATATTAGCATAATCTTCAGATGGCATGACTCTTTAGAAACGACTACAGGCTGATAGTGCCGTCGTTGCGGTGCACAACAATTTTGCCAAGCACCTAAGCGTCCTGGGCACAGAAGACAAAACAACCTGCAATGCTTTCTTCTACCCCTGTGAGTCCCCAGCTTACGCCTGTATCAGGGCACAAGTATTCTGCGCTTATATGCTTAGAGATCAAGATCTTGAAAGATCAAGACAATGTCTTAAAAGCTCCTGACTAAGCTTATTATAGTCAGCAACGCCAAGTAAGTAAGTAAGCAAATGAAAAACATATCGTGTGCTCCTTCAAAGGGAAAATACTCCACTTCATAATAGGTTCAATGTGCGATACCTTTGACTACCAAGATTCCAGCCCACAGTTCAAGACGTAAAAAAAAAACACTGATCCTTTGATTCAAGAATTAAGTAATCTCAGATGTCAATAAACTTTCTCTGACAAATCACTGTAATCTAAATCTCAGTTCTTTTTAGTATTTCAAATTTCCTGATAATTAACGAGTTGCGTCCTTGTTAAGATCTAGAAGGCCACAGATGGGTATTTTTAAAAGTAGAGCATATTAAAAACTCAACAATAAATCTACGTACCATACAGAAGATTAATCTACAACAATATCAAGTTGTTGAAAACAACTCTCTAAGATTAAAATAGTAATGGCAAAAGTCGAAGTTTCTTAATCTAAAATGCCAACGCCATAAAAAGAAAAATATTTAAGTACAAAAACACTTCTCTTTGTTTAACAATTTTGTTGTGACCACAGAACAATATTAATAAAAATCGAAAGTCAAAGACGCAATTACTAGTATCTCGTTCTTAATTCCACTAAAATAAAAACAACAAAAACTGATCATGCCATCTCTGGATTTAATCTGAGCCATATTAATCTGCGTAATTACATAGTACACCATTGTGAAAACAAAAACCATTGTCTAGACCGAATGAAAACTAACAGATCCGAACGACTAGAACTTGGACTTTCTAGGTATTCAGGTTTTAGCAACATGCGAGATACTTCTACAATTTATACGACGATCGTTTTAAAATTCGGACATTTGTGCAGGGTTAAGGTGAAGGACGTGATTCGTTTCCTTATACGAGTATGCTATAATTAATCACGTTCTTATTTATTGTTATTCTAGTTATGTACACAAATCTGTAATAAATATCTTTTTATGTCCATAAAATGATTAAACAAACTCCGCTGCACGATAAAATCAGTTTTAAAAATCAAAATAGACCAGTAATCGTAGTTGCCGACTTCCTTGCAATGAATAATCTCATTGCACTTAAATAATGACAGTTTACATTAATAATCGTGAAAGGCAAAATGTCATTACTTGCAGCTGGTACACCTTTGGATAAAGAGTTCACAGGCACAAAACTGCAGTGATATGAATGTAAGCCAAATGTCAAGTTTTCGAATGAAATCTGCTAAAACAATGGACTTTGAACATAACAATTGTAACATTAAGGTCAGATTGCAAAATGGCCATAACAATAAGTGCTTTGACGTAAAATGCGTAATGCTCGATGAAAATGCACTGAAATAAGATAAGATACAAGTAATTCTGCTTAGGAAGAGAATTGTTCGATCACCTGGGTACCCTATTGCTTTACCTGGTCAAGTGGATACCAGGGTTTGAAGCAAAATGCCACTGCAGCCAGCACTGTTGTTTGGGGTGTTCCATTTTTGTTAGTGATGGATTCACAAGACTTTCATAACTGAAGTCTAGAGTCTATCGACTATCCTCGTTCCAGCCATTTAAACCGATGGATTCGGAGTTCTTTAAATAAGTTCATGTTGCTGTACAGCCCATACAAGCCTTAGTTAAATCTTTTCTTCCCCTTATCATCGATGCAGAGAGGACCATAAATCATTCGAATGACTTTTCTATCGAAACCAAAAACCCCAGCTCATCCCTTTTTGATAAAATCCATGATGAGATCAGCGTTTTATAGAGCACTATTTTGGTTGTCCGCAAGGGCACTCTGTTACTTAAACGCCTTGTCACCCCCAACAAAACATAGTTGGCAAGATTTATTCTTCGGATGGAACCTAAGTATAATAGACAGTAGTCATAATAGTGCCTACCTTATACAGTTACTTCGACATATTTGAAGCTGAGGTCTTATGGTCTTACAACAGAGATGGTGGCAGATAAAGTCGTTTGGTGAGATGAGATTATTAGCACCTCCCATTAAAAATGGTTCGACCTGCAAGCAAATCTAATATAAACACATTCCCATTACCTTCTGGTCTCCACTGAAGGTGTGAAGAAAGTGAGATCTTGTCATATCACGAAGGTTCTTCTGTAGGCCTGATGGAGGTTATCTTTGAGCCATTTGATTGCGTTATTTGTTTTGGGGATTATTAAAAGATATTATCGAAATTCCGGCTCAGTTGTAAATAGGCAACGTGAATTTCGTCGTGAAGTCGGTCGTCATCTTGGCTTCAGTGTGCAGCAATTTGTCGCGCTGTGGAAAAGTTTGAGCGTGAGTACACTCTTTTGGATCTTTAGCCATCAACCAGACAGAGGCTGGTGCGAAATGAAGAAAACATAGCCGCTGTGGCGGCCAGTATCAAAGGAAATCCAGAAATGTCGACTCGGTGCCGACCCGGCTTATTTTGCGGTTGGATTTGGACCTATGTTACATCCGTATAAGATTGTGCTGCCGCAGAAATTGAAACTGGACGACTATAGACAACGCCCTGAGTTCGGTAATTGAGCGATGGAAATATTGGCCGGAGTTCCGGATTTGGCTAAAAAATCATCTTCTCGGACGAGGTCCATTTTTAGGCCAGCAGCTATGTCAACAAGACAAATTGCAGTTATTGGAGCGAACGCAATCCACAAGTGTTCGGCCAAGCATTAATGCATCCACAAAGATTGACCCTTTGGTGCGGTTGATTTCTTCCGAAATGGTCTCAGGTATAGAGCAATGTTAACCAACTTTCTGTGGTCAGAGCTCGATAACTTCGATATAAGTATCCGAGCTGTGGTTTTAATAAGACGGCGCTACATGCCATACAAGCGATGCAACGCTCGAAGTTGTGACTGGCGACTGGGTCATTCGCGGGCATCGTTCATTAGTTGGCCGCCGCTATCGTGCGATTTGACACCACTCGATTATTTTATCTGGGGCTACGTCGAGTCCTTAGTTCACGCTAACAAACCAACCACTTTGTACGAGCTATTGCCGGAATAACGCTACACATATTGGACCGAGTCACCAAAAATTGGATCGACCGCTTGAAGCACTGCCAGCGAAGCGGGGGCAGCCATTTGGATAATATGCTATTCCATACATAATGGCATGATCGTAGATTCAAAATCCAGCCAGAATCAATTTTATATCTCACACCGTTGTTTTTTTATTTAACTTTTTTTCCTATTATTCTCATCTGGTTACCCTATATTTGTCCTTAGCAATATTTTGCTCAAATCGTCGATGTTGTATGTCCTTTCTCGATGACAGCATGTACCACTTCGTTTTTCTTTCGTTTACCGCCAAACTTATCTTCGCCGCTTCTATCGCATGGCAGTGGTTCGCGTTGTTAAAAGTATTTTTTGACAGCAAAGGTCTTGCATTAAGGGCGCTCGAACTTCGATTTTAAATAAAATAAGTTGTATATGAGATATCACTAATTTGTTGATTTTTACTCGAAAGAGTGTTAAATTTATTTGTGGAAAATGATAATCTGGGCGGCGCGTATCCGAGAGGTCCAATTTTCGATGTTTCGACCGCATAAATCAGGGTCGATATCATTGATGGCATTAGTTATGTTGACTTTTAAGGTATCAACGGGCTGTGACTTATTCGCAAAGTCCCGTAATAACATAGCCCTACAAGAAAAAGCCTAAAGGCATTAAATCTCACGATTTCGGTAGTCAGTCGACGCACACTGGGGCAGAATGGCCCAATTGTTGGCAATAAATCAAAAAATGAAGTTGCTGGTATGGGCCCGTTTTTATTTTTTATTATTGATCAAATACCCTACTGTCAATAATGCCTACTTTCTGCTTTTACCTGCACATGTTGGTCGGTAAAGTTGTATTCCAGAACCGTCCAAAGCTTAAAACTATTCTTTGCTGGTAGCTTCTTTTATTGTTTTTGAAGAACTTTTTTTTAAAAATGTGCTTTCTGACTTTTTAAAGACATGTTTAACCTTTAGGAACAAGTTCAAATGTGATGTTTATGACCTGAAGGCAGCTTGGTAATATCATACGACCGGCAGAAAACAATAGTTTAGAAAAACAGCTTGATTTTCTAGCAGAGGAGTTAAAAAAACGAACTCGAAACTACGATAATAAAGGCTTAAATAAAATATTATCGTATTTTATGTCACAGTATAAGTCTCGGTGGAAAAAGGCGTACAGAAAACTCAATTTGTTCCTAAATACAAACAATCTTTGCTTGAGACATCTGTTTCTTTTGTCTGTTGACCTGAACAAAACCGTTGTCGACCAAGTATTACTTTTGATGAAAGCACTGAACGAACAAAAAGAATGAATACTGCAAAATTGAGAAAGTCCACATCAGTTTCCATTTTGAGTTATGCTACTGAAATGAGCTTGTGAGCACTAGGACAAGTAAATGCCTGTTAAGTCTTAAAAGAAATAACGACAACAACCCCCGATCGAGCAAAAAAGTATAGAAAATCTTATAAGAACTCACTTGAAGCAAAAATTTAAAAAACAAGGAGCACTAGGGGTTACAGTTGAAGCGCGACTAAGCACGAGTGCACCGGAAAAATTTCCTGTATATAAGCAAAAAAAAATGCTATCCACCCGCCCAACACATGAAAGTTACCCAAACTTCAGTAGAGTTTACTCTTCCTTCAGGCACTTGAAAAACTTGAGTTTTATTTTATTTAACTCCACTTGTCCTACAAATTACCTCTAAGGAAGTGACAAGCTTGAGGCTATCATGATAAGTATATTCTTGCGGAAAACAAGGATCATTGTGGTCTGATAGTAAGCAAACCAAAGCCCGGGTTTGGTAATTCAAATAATGGTAACACGGCCAGACGTTTCTTTCAAAATCCTGAAACTCCCGCAGAAATTACAAAAATTGCTGTGGAATTCATAAAAAAATGCGTACTATTATGATCGTGGTATCTATTGGCGATGAAATTGATGTAGAGAAGTTTAGGAAATTTGCAATTGATACTGCAAAATATTATGTTGAAAAGTATCCGTGGAATCACATGTCACCCACCCTTTATAAATATTTTATTCACGGATCGGAAATAATAGCCCATGCTCTATTACCGTTTGGTCAACTTACGGAGGAATCTCAAGAGTCACGAAACAAGGACCTCAAAAACTATAGAGAGCATCATTCCCGAAAATCAAGCAGGGAAAATACTAATAACTCTTTATTGTTAAGTTCTGACCCCATATTAACTAGCATGAGGAAGCTGCCTGAAAAAAAAGAACAACTTCTGCCCGTTGAAAAATTGGGTTTGCTTAAAGCTCCTTCTGTTCAGCAAAATAGTGATTCTGAGGAAGATAGCTCAAGTTAAGATAGAAGTAGTGAAGATTTAGTTTTAAATTAAATCGAAATCAATTGGAAATCTGTTCTATTATTATTGAAAAAAGAAAATTAATATTGCGATTGCCAATTATCAAAGAGTGATTGACTATCGTCAATTTGTAACAAATTTCCATGTTGAATGGGGCCAAAGTGAAACAACAAACAAATGGAGTTTTCTATGTTTGTTTGTCAAAAAATGTCATGTCTCATTCACAATAGTCAATTTATTCGCAATAGCTACAAATTTTATCAAATAAGTTACACAATACCGAAAATTGTTTTGATTGATAAATTTGTCAATCGTCAATTGGTTGATAATTAACACTCGCAACAGGGGTGTAAGTTTACTTATTTACTACAAACAACAAAAGGTAACCTTGTTTGTAGGTGATTCTGGGCGTGTTTGATAGTCATAAATTTTAAGAAATTCTTTATGCTAATGAAATTGTTGGTATGTACTCGTATATTATATTAATACTTCAACTTTGAGTACAAAAAAGTGGGCGTTTTGGCGGGCGTGGTCATTATTGGACTTAAAAATATCAATAGCTTAGTTGTAACAGCATTTGCTGAAATTTTCAGGTTCCTAGCTATATTGGATGATTTATTGACACCAATTGGGCTATTCTGCCCCAGTGTGCGACGTCGCCGAAACGCGACAGAACCATGCCCTCGAATTTGGAATCCTGCTGGAAACACATTTCATTGAGATCCATATCTTCCAATTTAGGCCACAAAAGATTGGTTATCATCGACCTGTACCTCCCGCCGGTGACAGTTATGGGAATGCCAAGTTGATTTTGGAAGAAGTGCAGGACAATTACCCAATTACATTTACACTCTCATTTTGAGGGCTCTCTTGTGCTTTGACATTCATCCAACAAGGAGCCTCGTCGCAGAAAACCATCCGAAATCAGAGTCCGCTTAAAATTGCTTCAGAGCCCAGTCAGCGAATGCTCGGTTAGCCTTCAGTTATCGGGTCAACAGAATTTTGTGCAGATGCAGGCCTAAGTCCCGGTGCAAAATTCACCAAGTATAGGCCAATAGCCGAGTTCGACAAGGAGTTGACTGTTTTGTGTTATCCTGCACAGTGCACACTCTCGTTCAGTTGATTCAAATTTGTCCAGCAAACAACGAAGAGTCGACTCAAAACCAGGACGATTGTCTGCACCGTAAAAATCTCGCATCGCGCGGGACGTAGCTCGAACTGACAACGCATTTTGATAGTAAAATTCAATTATTTATACGCGTTGCTCAACACTGTAATTTGATGATGATTTGAGCAATATTAATTACTTAAAATTTGACAGATGTATTAGTTTCTCTAACATGCCCGCTATACACTGTTAAAGTTCGAGCGCCTCTATTGGAAAACGCGTTATAACCTCACAGAGCAGCAAGTTTTCGCAATCGTCTTCCTGAAGAGCCGGACAAGTTTAGCAAGGATGCCAAAACGAAAATTACGTCTTACAATTTTTGCCTAAGTACAGCCATAAGCGGCCTCTAAGTCAACAAATAGATGGTGGATGTAGATTTAAGAAATTTTCCAGAATTTGTTGTAAGGAAAAAATGGTGTAAATGATCGAAAACGGCGCCGTTAAAAACCAATCTTTTGTTTGACAAAAATGTTTTGATACTGAGGACACTGATGGTTAAATAGATCGGACATACCATGTTCAGGTTCCATTCGTCTGGCATGTTTCTATCTGACAATATTTTAGATACTCATATAATTTAGTGTATGTTCTTCACAAAGTCATCTCTCACCGCCTTAAATAACTCGGCAGCTAGACAATCAGTTCCGGCAAATTTGTTGGACTTACCTTTGGTTCTTTTCTTCACTTCTTTTACTTTACTCATTTATTTAATTGCCGATCGCGCATTGTTTTCGATTCCTCAGTATATTTCAATATTTCGACGGTATAACATCATTACGAAATGAGTGCGACTTTTAAAAAGCGTTTAGAGAGTGTTTTCTTAGTAACCCACCAAAAGGGCCGCAAATGAGTATTAAGTCGACAGCAAAGGTATTTGTGAAAAAGTGGATAAAGAGGTATAAGGAATGAGGTGATATCGGTGATGGGTCAGGTAGAGGGACAATAAAGTAATTTGCGAATTGTGTCGGAAAAACCCCACAATTGTTTGAAGAACGCAAAAGAAAAATTGTCCAGAATACGAATAGAAGTGTGCATAAATTCAAGGCAGAATCTGACGTCAAAAACAGGAATACCAAACCTAAACCGTTACTGACCCAAAAAAATATAGAAGAGAGGAGCAACATAACATTTACATATCATCTTTTTTTGGTTCATAAATATTGGAAGAAGGCCTGGACAAAAAAGCAAAAGCAAAAGTTCAGGTTTATGGATGCTTCTCAGCCAAAGGATTCGAAAAGTTAATAGCATTCACACATAACCTCAATGCACAATTCAGGGTAAAAATTATACGAGAAGGGCTTTCTAAAGTCTGCCGAATCTGTGTATGGACCAAACCATTACGACTGGATTTTGCAAGAGGATAACGATCCAAAACTTCGGAGTCGCCCCTGCACAGGTTGGGAAGAGGAAAATGGTATAGAGACGTTAGATTGGCCGCCCCAAAGTCCTGATGTGAAACTAATAGAAAATGTTTGATCTGCAATGAAGCAGAGGCTAAAAACAAAAAAATGGCCACGATAAAACAACATGCGCGGGTGTTGAAGCAAATTTGGAGAGGCCTAAGTTTCCAATATACGCAAAAATTGTACTAGACGATGCCAAACAATTATAAGTAATATAATTCCCTACTAATATAATTGCGCAATTCGTTTTGATATATGTTTTAATAAAAAAAAATTATTTAATGAAACTCTGGCATTTTTCATTGGCTTTTTAGACTCACGTTTTGTTCAAAACTTGCTATCCTCGCTAACAGTGTACGAGTTCAACAATTAAGGTATCTAAGATAGCTAGCTTCAGGTATTTCTAAATCACAGGAACACTTAGATCCATATAATTGTATTTAATAAAGGGATTTTGAATGGATTAAATGAAGTAAAAATTCTAAGCCGTGCTATATCCAGTATTGTGTGACAAATTCTTAATAAAAAAAACTTATTTTGAAAAAAATCGGTCTTTAATTACCAGAACGTTAGGAATTGTGAATTTGTTGGTCCTTACAATAGAACAACTGAGTTCAATATTCGTCATAATGTGAACAAATTTCGTACCACATACACTCTACATGGCAATGCCAACAACGTCTCATATAAAAGGTGTCCTAAAATGCACGCAAGATTTGAATTTTGCGCCATTTTTGCAGTAAAATGCTGCCAACAAAAAAAAAGACAACGTAACAATTGACAATTCAGGGTTATTAAAAATAGAGCGCTACACAGAGGAACAACGCGTTTTCGTGGTTAATCAATATTTTAAAAATAATCATGGGTTGGCAGTTGCACTTCATAATTTTCGTACAAAATACAGCCGACATAATGATTTAACTTCATCAACTGCGAAGAGATTAATTCAAAAATTCAGAGAGACTGGATCAATTAGTGACCTAAGACACGCTGGTCGTCCTGCAACAAGTCGTTCAACATAAAACATCGAATCCAACATAAAACATCAATTCGGTACCTTGGTCAAGAATTTGACATTTCGAGAAACTATCTATAGCGTATTCTCACGGAAGATTTAAATCTTCACGCATACAAAGTGGAATTGAAGGGGAACTGAAGTGTGTCTGTGTACTAAGCACGCACAGCGAAGAGAGTTCGTTGAATGGAATATGGAACAACAACAAGTTGATGTTGATTTTTCAAACAAAATTCATTTTCATCTTGATGGCTTTGTTAATCGTCAAAATTATCGAATTTGGGGTTCATAAAATCCACGAGTGATTATTCAGAAACAAATGCATCCACAACGGGTCATTGTTTGGTCAGGCAATAACAGCTAATGGTGTTCATTATCGGGACATGATAATCCAGTTTTTTGTGCCTAAATTCCAAGATGCGGATGTGGACGACATCTGCTTTCAACAAGACGGTGCCACATGCCATACAGTCCAAGATACAATTAAATTTTGAAGTCTTAGAAGAAAGATCTCCAGTGGTTATAGGCAGAGACTTTATTCCCTGGGCGGCTGAGTGGGGTAGCAGGCTTATCAATGCCAGAGCACATATTCTACTAGAAACAGTCTCACCCTTTGATGTAAGCAATGGTCGAGCTAATACTTTTAGGAAAGCGGGAATGGCATCAAACGTTGATATTGCCTTCATGAGTAACTCATTACTGCGCAACACAAAATGGTGGGTCACCGAAGAATATACCCACAATGACCATTAGGCGTTAATAATTGATATTAAACAACATTCCACGCCCTAAGCTAGCGGGCCCAAAGTGGGAGGATAAACTCTTCGACAAGGACAAGTTCGACGAAATGATGAATATCAGCGAGCTAGTCGACAGCGAAACAGCGGAGAATTTGTCGCATCATGTCATTCGCACTATAACCACAGCATGTTACTCAGTAATGCTCAGACGAATACCCAGTAAAACACATTCAGAGCAATCTGCTTACAAGACCGGCGGAGAGTGTAGCATTCTAGAAAGAGAGAAAGGATCTCAAAAAGGCGATAGAAGAAAGTAAAGCAAGATGCTTCAAGCAGCTATGCGACGGAGCGGACATAAATACTTGCGGCACGAAGTACAGAATGATAATGATAAACTGAGCTGGAGGGCTGTAGATCTAAGCAGTTATCGAATCCAACATTGCTATTTTAGAGCAACTATTTCAACTGAGAATAGTAGTAGAAGCAATTAAGGGAGAAAGATGGCGATGGGGAACAAAGGAATATTGTACAATAGTGACGCTGGCCATCAAAAATGCCTTTAACTCAGTAAATTGGCCGTTTATAAGAAGGTCACTAGCCAGAATGGATACAACAAACTACTTGCAAAAGCTTGTATCCGGCTACTTCAGCAATAGAAGGTTAACAAATGAAACCGACGAAAGGAAAAAGTACTATAAAATTTTCGCGAGAGTCCCACAAGGGTGGGTACTAGGGCCCTTACTCTGGAATATCATATACGACGGAGTTCTGCTATTAACACTGCCACCAGGAGTAAATATAATCGGATGTCGCCGGCAACATCGCCATTTTAACTGTTGCAAAGAATATTTCCGAGATAGAGTCGACTACGAACAATGCGATCAACTTTATCAAAGACTGTCTTATATCCACCGGCCTTGAACTATCAGACTAAAAAACGAAAGCTGTTCTAATAACCAACCGGCAAAATGTGGCATACGCGGACATAAGGGTAGGAAGTCAAATCATTAGATCAAAAGACTACGCTAAATACCTAGGAATAATATTTCACAATGGACTAAGTTTAATGCCTCCCATCGACTATTCGGGCAAAAAGGCGTTAAAGCTCCAGTCAGCACTTTATAGAAGAATATTAATATCCAAGGTAGTAACCGCAGTCCTGTTACACGCTGCTCCAAATTGGATATGGACCCTAGCGACGAGAGAAGCTAGGAGAAAGCTACAATCAGCATATCGACTTAGCGCATTAAGAGTAATCAGTGGCCTTAGAACGATTACGGGTGAAGCAGCTTCTGTTATAGGCGGGATGCTACCCATCGATATTCTTGCGGGCGAGATGCAGAGAATCTATAATAGGAGACCTTCTAGTAATCAAGAGGCGCTAGTCGTTAAACCGCATCAAGGAAGGAAAAACAACGACTTCAATGACCAGGTGAGATGCTCGGTAGATGGACCTACAGATTGATCCCATTCATATGTTAGACATTTGGACAAACCGAAGGCATGGAAACTGTAATTTGAAATTTGGTGGCGGCTAACGCCCCCATTTATTTGCCTTAATTCAAGTTGAAAATACTAGGACTTAAAAACTAAAATACAAAATATTTAATTAGGGTTTTAAAGCTAGGGATGGTGAAGGAGATCGAATCTGAGGGAAAGCGTTCTGCGAATAAAATCGAAAACAGAGAGGCTGGAGTTTGCCTTATACGGCATAAGAGATATTAGTTCGTTAGAGCCATATGTGCTGCGGTAGGTTGGTAGATAAAAGAGGCGGGGGCAACGTAGATTTCGAGGGTCAGTGTTAAAGAAAATGGAGTTGTAAAGAGATATGTAATCGACTGATCCTGAGAGGAGTCGGTGAATGAAAAGAATGTCTGCTGCACTCCTTGGTTCCTCAAGGGTATTCAGGTTAACAAGTTTGAAAAGGTCTCGATAGGGAGGTTAGATTAGAGGATCGTTCCAAGGTAGACCTCGAAGAGCAAATCGAAGAAAACGACGCTGGATCCTCTCAATTCGGGTTACATGAAATCGTTGAAAGCTACACCACGCTTGGCTAGCGTACTCAGGTAGGGGGCGAACGTAAGTGATGTATACTGATCTGGTCACGTACGGGTTACAGAATTCTTTGGAGCATCTTTTAACGAAGCCAAGCGATGAGTTTGCTTTAGTAACTATCTCATCGATATGGTCACGGTGGGTGTCGAAAATATTTAGACCGCTTCGGGCACGACAGCTCACCTTTTTTCCCAGACTACCCAAATC
The DNA here is from genome assembly GCA_963966105.1 of Volucella zonaria. Lineage (NCBI taxonomy): Eukaryota > Metazoa > Arthropoda > Insecta > Diptera > Syrphidae > Volucella > Volucella zonaria. The sequence continues at coordinate 312,072,828 of OZ014530.1, read as the reverse complement.
AGGAGAAAGACACAGAGCATGCAATCTTTCTGGGATGGAGAACTGACATACCAAATCCGCAGTCAATAATTGACCAAATGTCGCGGTCAAAAAAAAAATTGGATGGAGATTTGCACATTCATAACGTGTAAGTGCAAAACGAGCTGCGAAGGATCAAGAGAATAAGACGTGCGGATGCAGCAAATGTAGAAGATATAGCACATATTGCTTACCAGCCTCGCAAAGTAATACCTAACGGCAGTCCTGCAGGGGGAGTGGTCGAAATGTGTAGGGTGTGCAGGCGTATCCCTGGAATCGAGCAATCAGGGTAGCGAATCGTGCTTGCTGGAGCCCGGGCTACTGGCATCTTTGAAGATTCCACATCCTTCCATGGGAAGTGTGACGGAAGACGTAGAATTATCAATCCGTTCACTATGTGGAAAATTTTGCGAAAATATCTCGGCCTAAATCCGTATGATGCAAGAACAAAATCATGGTTTTCCGACGGCAGTTCGCGGATTGAACTCTTGAGCAGCTTAAAATCGGCTTATTGGTACAAAAAATCGTATTCAGTGACTTTTGTCCAATGAGTTTGTGAAGAAGCAAAATTGTCATTTGCGAAGTGAGACATAACCAAATAGGACTCGTAAGACTTAATTACTCCTACAAAAGAGGACTGTTTGGAGTAGTCTTCACGCTGGTGGCATCATCGGCGAAGCTATCGTTCCAGTCAATTGCCAGTATTCTGGACAAGGATCAAAGGTTGTTCTTACGAAAATTTGGGCGACAGTGATGCGAACGATATGTGGTTCGATTCAAACGTAGCGCCATCCTGCTAATGAAATCATTGGCTAACTGAGGACTCAATTCACTGACAACATTTTATCGCGAAGTGGACTAAAAAACTGACACCACTCGATTACTTCTTATGAGGCTATGTGTAGTCTTTGGTATATTCTGATAAACCGTAGACTATTCAGACCTTGGAAGTCAATATTCAGTGCGTTATTATTGAGACAAATCCACAAATGCTTTACAAAGTGTCCCAAAATTTAACCGATAGGATGCATTTCAATAAGAACTGCCATATGCCAAAGTCGTCTTCAAACCATAATGTCGTCAAGCATTCTTACCAATAAACAACCATTTTTGATTCAAGCTCAATTACTGTCACTATCATTTAAAAACAAAATAGTTCTTAGGCCCTTAAAAACAAAAACCTTTATAAAAGCGATTAAAAAAGTAAGAAATTGATTTTATAAAACGAAAATAATTTCAAAAAAAAACATCATATTGTAGTTACTATAAACAAAGCCAACTATCAACTATTATTTACTGAAGCGCCATCGAACAAAGACGCAGTTTCATAAAAATCTCGATCAGAGTAGAATATCATACAAGACGGTCTTAGGCTTTTACTTTTTCCTCAAAGGAAATTTTGCACAAACTACAAAATTCGAAAATAAATAGTCAAACGCTTTTGAAAAGCACAAATAAGTTCAGTTCCTTATTGAAACTGAACTTTTTTAGACTAACACGTTTTACTTATAGAAAAGAAATTATCACACAGAATTGATTTAAATTAAGGGCTAGCGAAGTTTTAAGTTCAATTTAAATTTAGCTTTTCACAATAAAGTACTATACATCTCCATGGATGTCAATTTGTCACTTTACTACTCACCTTTTCTATTTCCGTTCGGATCTCTCATCCGGGAAAGGTATAAGTCGGGTCTTCCATCGAAGTCACTATTGTTGAGGATCTCTCTGACACCTTCCATGTTATGCACGACATATGCCGTAAAATTTCCAACGTACAAACTTATAATATCCGATTTGTAAATCTTGCTAAACCAAAGTGCTCCTTTATGAAGGTATTTGCCACCAGCCAACATAAGAAATAAGTAACTTCCAAATATTGGTATCCGAGGAGGACCTGAAATAAATTAAAAAGAATTAAAAAAAAAATAAAAAATCAATAAAGTTTAAAAACAAAAGCTTTTGTTAAATTACAAATAAAGATTCAAATCAAAGCCTTGCCTGGAGGGACTCCTTCAGGTCTTTTAATAGCATATCGGTAAGATATGAGTAGAAATAATATCGCTAAACTGCCCACTAAAATTACTGTGATCATCGCTGCTGTATTGATTGAAATAAACTGATTTGTAGTGAAGTGTCCGCTTATGGTCAGACTTCTGGTAGCTATGGTCTATGAGTGGCGACTGCTCGTATATCATGCACTTACTCGCTCATACATACCTACTTATGGTCAGTATTGAACCACGCTGATAATCGTTCGGCGCTACTGCAGGCGAGTCGTAGATATGATGCCGGACTACTCTAATTACTTTATTTGCTGTTATCTTCTGTGTACTAAAGTACGAAAGTATTTGGTAATTTCCTTGCCACACTTTTTCCATTATTTTGTGCTTGTTATTATTTTTTTTTTATGATTATAATAGATGAGACTGAAATGAATTGGTAATTATTTGCTTTCGCGGCCATCTGGTTTTTTGGCCATAAAAAATAGAAAAATTAATATCTGAATCAATAATTTTTTTTTTTAAATTAAGCTTAAGAAACACTTCGTCAAAAATTAGGGTTCTTATGTGCTGAGGAAGAATCCCTATTAGCGTGGCTTAGTTTTCTATCGAAACAGAAAACTCAGGCAAAGAAATTGTCAATTTTACTTTGTATGATATTATGTTCCTTGTACTGACGTTTGTCAATCTTTCATAGAATAAACAATTCAGCGCACCATAAGTACTCACAAAGATTGTGCTTCGTGTCTTCGCAAGTTTAGCTAATGGTGTATTACGAGGGCGGGTCAATAATTCCGTGCATTTTTGAATTTCTGACCTCTTTACTGAAACAGCAACACTGCTCCTGTGAACAGGCATTTGTCAGTTGACTCCTGTCAAAATTTAAACTTGCTGCGTCAGTTAGTTTGTGTTTGACAGCTATTTTTATCAGACTACTCACTAATTTGAGGAGAAAATGGAAAAAAGTGAATTTCGTGTGCTTATTAAGCATTATTTCTTGCGAAAAAAAACCATTACCGAGACCAAGGCTAAGCTTGATAAATACTATGGGGACTCTGCACCATCGATTTCAATGGTAAAAAAGTGGTTTACTGAATTTCGTTGTGGCCATACAAGCACTGAAGATGCCGAACCTCCTGGACGCCCAGTTGAGGTCTCTACACCCGAAACAATCGAAAAAATTCACGATATGGTGTTGGCCGACCGAAGATTGAAAGTGCGAGAGATTGTGGAAGCCGTAGGGATCTCGCATGGCTCAGTGGTTTCAATTTTGAATGATCACTTGGGCATGAGAAAGCTTTCCGCAAGATGGGTGCCGCGTTTGCTCACAGTCGACCACAAACGCAATCGTGTAACAACTTCACAGGAAGGTTTGGCGTTGTTTAATCGCAATATGGAGGAGTTTTTGCGCCGTTTTGTAACCGTGGACGAAACATGGATCCATCACAACACACCAGAGAACAAACAACAGTCAAAACAGTGGGTTTCTAAGGGTGGATCGGCGCCAAAGAAGGCCAAGGTGGGTTTGTCAGCCAATAAAGTTATGGCGACTGTTTTTTGGGATGCACGCGGGATAATCCACATTGACTACCTTCAAAAGAGAAGAACAATCAATGGGGAATATTATGCCAACTTATTGGACCGATTCAATGACGATTTGAAAAAAAAACGACCTCATTTGGCCAAGAAAAAAGTTCTTTTCCACCAAGACAATGCAAGGGTGCACACATGTGCAGTTGCCATGGCAAAAATCCATGAATTGGGCTATGAATTGCTCCCTCATCCACCCTATTCTCCAGATTTGGCTCCGAGCGACTACTTCTTGTTCCCAAACCTGAAGAAATGGCTTGGTGTAAAAAGATTTGACTCCAATGATGAAGTCATCTCGTCATTTTGAGGACCTCGACAAATCATTTTTTTTGGAAGGGATAAAAAAATTGGAGAAGCGTTGGACAAAGTGTATAGAGCTCAACTGAGACTACGTTGAAAAATAAAAATATTTTTTTATCAAAAAAATCTGTTTTAATCCAAAAGTCACGGACTTATTGACCCGCCCTCGTACCTATGCCTAGCACATTCATGTGTTTAGCAAAAGTATAATGCTCCGCTAGGACCCCAGTGAGCAGTCTACAGTCTTTAATAATAATACTCGTAATAATACTTAATAATATATTTATTCAAGTACTTCTGACACAGTAAGAATACACTTTTGAGTCTGTGAGAGATAAACAATTGGTATAAATTTAAAAACAAGAGATATAATCAAAGATAGATTCAAAATATAATAACATACATATTAACAAATTAAGATATGATGACAATGGAGTGAAGAGAATTACAAAGGAAATTAAAGTTCAAATAATCAGCAATATTAATATCTACATACATTTCATTATTCATACTCGCATATTCTAAATTGTATAGTTAAACTTTTTGTGAATTGATTTTGCTTGAAAGAAGGGGATAGGTACTCTTAATTCTAGTTGCTTTGATTTTTGAGGAAACGTTGTAATTCACTTCTAAATCGACTCGTGCCATTCAGCTCTCTCAGGTAACGCGGCAGTAAGTTCCACAGACGGTTGGCAGCAATGAAAAATTGTCCTTCAGACGTTAGACAGGATAATTAAAGATGCAGATCTGTTGGATGCAGAAAACTGGGTTATTATAGAAGATACAGCATAACGAGAGTACGAAATTTGACGTAGTTCTGAAAAGACATACCCAATAAGTTGTTAAACAAATGTGACACATGGTCAAACCTTCTGAGGCCATAGACATACCTTATAGTGCTATTAAATGCAACTTGAAGCTTTTTTTTACTGTCAGTATCACAGTTACCAAATATTTCGCAACCATAAATAAGTATAAGGATATCCAGTGTTTTAGCGAGAGTTATCCTTGTTCTCGGTGGTGTAAACTTTTGAGCAGTCCATAAAGTTCGAAAAACGCCATATGTCCTACCCACTATCACATTTATATGGTTGTTCCAAGTGAGCGTCCTATTGAACATCATGCCTAGATTTTTAGAAGATTCAACGAATTCAATTGTTGTATAAGAGCAAATGCGTGGGGTAACATATTGCTAGACTATAATCAAAGACATTCTTTCGACATTTTGTACCCTCCCCATCCTACTTACTTTCCTTCAAAAGCTCAATCTAACCCTTCAACGTTGGACTACTTTTTAACAAATTCGAACAATCTGTTTGACCAGCCTATGGCTTACAATGATCTCAGCTCTGATCATCTTCCAGTAAATTTGCATATTCCTTCCTCTCCAGTACAAGATCCGAACTTGGTTTTTGATTATGAGAACGCGAATTGGTCCTGTTTTAAAAGAAATCTCAGTCGGAAGCTGAGCAAATTGGCTGCTTCTACACCTTTTTCTGACAGCACAACTCACATTGATGAGGCTGTTAAACAGTTCACTGAATTCGTTTTGGAAGCAGTGGATCAAGCTGTACCAAAAAAAGTCAGATCTCGTGAGTCTGGCAACAACCTCCCATCTTATATATTAAATGTTATAAAGGTAAGAAATGGTTGCAGATCCAAGTGGACTAGAACCAGAAACATTCAACATCTTCACGATATGAAGTACCTTAATGCCGTTTTAAAATACATTATCTCTTCCTACAGAAATAAAATTTGGAACCAAAAGCTTCAAAACTTAGATAAAGAAAGTAAACCCTTTTGGAACATAATAAAGATAATTAAAAAAAAAAACTGTGCATTGCCTGCGCTTAAAGTTGGCAGCTCTGTAATGATCTCCTTTTCTGAAAAGGCGAATGCTCTCTCAAATGTATTTACTAACAGCTTCACAAATTTAAATGGTTCAAGTGATCCTTATACAGAATGAATAGTTGAACGGTCAATAAATAACATTAATACAAATAATGTTGGACTAAATACGGATATCATTAGTCCGTATGATGAACTTGCCTGTAATGGGCATTAAATTCATTCAGCAACTTTTTAATAGATGTCTGAAACTGGGATATTTTCCTGACAAGTGGAAAACAGCTAAAGTAGTTCCGATTTTAAAACCTGGGAAGGCACCCTGTTTTCCTGATAGTTACAGGCCAATTAGCTTGCTGAATTCGCTAAGTAAATGCCTTGAGCGGTTAATTAAAACAAAATAACTCTTGCACATTAAACTCATTGATTTGTTACCTCCTGAACAATTCGGATTCAGGCAACATAACAGCTCCGTGCACCAAGTTCACCGCATTGTAAAACATGTCAGAAGTCAATTCTTGCTGAAAGAAAGTACAGGCTTGGTACATTTTGATATTGAGAAAGCCTTTGACACAGTTTGGCACAATGGCTTGCTACATAAAATGTTTATGCTCAACTTTCCGCTTTATTTAATAAAAATAATTCAATCCTTTTTATCTTCTCGAAAATACAAAGTTACTGTTAATGGTACACTTTCAGATGTCCAAGATCTAGGAGCAGGTGTTCCCCAAGGCTCCGTCTTGGGTTCACTTTTATTTAATATATATTTGTCGGACCTTCCAATACTCGCTAACTGTGAAATCGCACTATTCGCTGATGATACTTGTATTTTCTGTTCAGATGAAATTGGTTTCAATATTGATACAATCTGCTATAAATACACTACTAACCTATTTAAACAATTGTTTCTTGCCAAGCAACAACCTTTCTATAAATAATGTTTTTACTGAGTGGAAACCTAATGTCAAATATCTTGGGATACACCTGAACAAACAATTAAATTTCGGGTTGCATATTAAAGAAACGATAAATAAGACCAATATAATAACAAGAGTTCTCTATCCAATTATAAATCGGAAGTCAGATTTGAGCAGAGAAAATAAGATGATCATTTTCAAAACCATTTTCCAGTCAATTCTTTGTTTCGGATCTCCTGTCTGGGGGAACTGTGCCAAAAGTCACCTCCTCAAACTTCAAAGAGCACAAAATAAATTATTAAAACTAATTTGGAAACTGCCTTTGGATTAATCTACTAACGAGCTGCACATTAGAACTAATGTTGAAAAAATTAAAGACCGCATTGCCAAACGGAATGAAAAGTACAAAATATTATGTAGCATGTCTAGCAATAAATTGGTTTCAGCTCTCAACAACTAATTATTAATTAATTATTACAAATTTATTTATTAAACAATTTATTTATTTATTTATTTATTTATTTATTATTTACTTATTTATATGTTTGTTTAATTAATTCATTTAATTGTTTAATTGTTTATTTATTTATTTATTTATTTATTCATTGTTATTTATTTATTTATTTATTTATTTGTTTATTTATTAACTTTGTTTCTGTGTCCTTGTTCCTTCATTATACATGTAATGCTATTAATTGTAATGAAACCAAATTGTTATTTCTACTGTCCCCTCTTCTATCGACCACGATGAATGATTTAATGAAGGTTTTTTTTAGTAGTTTTCCTTCTTAAGCCTGTATTTACATTAATAATTGTTCACTAATTTTTTAAATTGTCAGTAGTAAGGTAGTGAAATACCATATCTCTGTAAAATGTGCAATAATGTCTGTAAAACCAATAATGTACAATTTAAGCTACAATAAAGTGATAAAAAAAAAAAAAAAATTGCTGAACTGTTTAATGTGATTGATTTCTTTTTTGAAATAATTAGGCATTTACATTTGCTAGGATTAAGTGCCAGGCCATTTTCCAAGGACCAGTTCGAGATCCTTTGAAGATCTTCATTCATATCATTAGCACAGTCTTCAATAAGACCAAGGGCGCAGCTCTTATAAATTTTAATATCATCTGCGTAAAAGTGTTTTGCTGACTTGATTACCGTGTATATCATTGATATACAGTGAGAATAAGAGAGGTTCCAAAATCGACCCCTGGGGAACGCCTCACACCAAAGGAAGAAAATCTGATAGGACGCCCTCCAGAGACACAGCTTGTTTTCTTTCTTTTAGATAAGATAAGAGTAACTTAACGGCAAGTGGAGACATATTAAAACAACGACGTAACTTATGAATCAGAGTAGAATGATTGGCTGTATCAAAGGCTTTGGAGAAATCTAGAAGGGTCAAGAAAGTAACGTGGTCTTTATCAAGTTTCTGTCTTATATCTTCCACCACACTCATCAAGGCAGTAGTACAGCTATGTTTGGCTCGAAATCCAGATTGAACTGAAACCAGTAGATTAGTACGTTTAAGATACTTTGGCAGTGAAAAGTTGAATTGATATAGGTCTGAATTCATCACCTGACGAATTTTTAGTGGGAAATGGTATTATTTTAGCCATTTTCCACTGTTGGGGAAAGATGCCGGTCGTAAAAATGGTGTTTGTGACATGCGTAATATACGGAAGTAGTAATTGTAATATGGCTTTAATAAAAACTGGGTAAACTCCATCGAGTCCTACCGCATCTGGTTCTATGGACAAAAAACTTTCGACAACATCCATTTTTTCTATTCTTGTAAAGAAAAATTGTGTATCTGTTGAGACAGCAGGACTTCGGTAAATATAATCTTCATTTACTTCTGTGATCTTTCCTACTGAGGAATAACTGAAAAGTCGCTTACCTTTTAGACATCGGGAAGCATAGGTTTAGTCTGCCGGGTTCCTTGAGAATCATACGACCTGCAGTTAGGAGTAAATGAAACTTTTAATAGAACTCCCAATCGAGAACATTGTCACTCTTAATGCAGTTTTGGGTCCTCAGGACCTTTTCACTGAGCGCTACTTAGCAAGGTCATCGGTGATAGCGCTTTCCGTGATCCCATTCTGACCTGGAACACAGAGATGACTCAAAGAATTCCTTTCGACTGCATTCACAGAAGCCTTGCGTTCTTAAACTAGGTGTGGTGATGGGGTTCTGTGAGGTTTTAGTAACTGCTTGGCTGTCGCTACAGACCCAGAAACTTCTCCCCCTCCACTTAATATTTGCAATACATTTCACGGCTAGCAAGATTCCGCATATCTCCATTCAGAAGACAGACGCAAACTTTGCTCACGCGAAGTAAAATCTTACTCCGTCGTTGTCCAAAAAGATAAAAACGCCGCATTTTTAAACAGAATATAATTTTGAAGCTGCAGTAATGTATTTTCATGACAGCTTGTTGTATCAGACAACCGATGCACAGGACATGATAAGTTATACTATAGCCATGTGGACCCAAGATACCCTTTTCAGTGATGAGCCATATTCCTTGCCGAAAGCTCTTTCACACTGGCGGAAAGCCCACAGCTCTTTGGGAATTTTCGATCTGACATGATGTACCCAAATACTTAGCTTCGTTGTAAAAAACGATGGGGAAGTCTTAAAGTAATAGATGAATCAGAACTATCAGCTTCCTCCTTTTCATAAATAGAACATTCTCAGTTTTGAGAAGACAACACAGCAAAGTTATCTGCATATGCCTGACCGAAGACTTTATAACCATTGGGACCAGTGAATCCTAAAACGTTCACTATAACAAAGAAGACAGGACGCCGATTTGTGACCAAGCCCTGTTTAACTCCGTCATATTGGACTCAGTCGGCATCCACTTACCTATCGCCTGAAACCCATAACCTTGTTAAGCGTTGACGGTGCTTTTTCTTGCGTTTATCTGGAAGGTTATAAGTTTTCTTCGTGTCAGAGGTACCAACTACCAATCAATCAATCTTGCCACTGTAAAGCGAGAGTGTTTTATTATGTATTGAAGTAGAACTCTTTCGGTAAAATTAGAGAAATCTGGCGCTTTTTTCGCATGTCAAAAAGTGTTTTTACTCTTCAAACTTCATATGTAGTCGATAAATTCAAATCGTTAGCCTATTTTTCGGATTTAAGACTTTTACGAAATCATTTTTTCTGTAATATCTACGATGACATCTTAAGTCATAATAGTGCCCACCTTATACAGTTAGTTCGACATATTTGAAGCCGAGGTCTATAGCGTTTGCAAGACCTCTTACAACAGAGATGGTGGCAGATAAAGTCGTATGGTGAGATGAGATTATTAGCACCTCCCATTCAAAATGGTTCGACTTACAAGCAAATCTAATACGAGTATAAACACATGACCTTCAGGTCTAATTTAGTCTATACCTTCATTGACTTGAATGTCGCATTTGATTGCGTTGTTTGTTTAGGCCTTTCTCTATCAGCCACTTTGATGAAGTGAAAAGTTCAAAGCTCCCAACTCGAAAGATCAAGATGATGCTTTTCAAAATTCAGATCCTAAATCCTCGAATGTTGGATGATAGGCAGAAAAGTGGAGCTGACGTTAGACACCACAAATTCTATGAACACATCAACCTGTGAATATAGTCTAGAAAGCTGAGAGAAAGATAAAATGTTTGCTCGTAAATTAGTTTCGAAAGGACAACAGCAATCCAGCTAAAAAAAATCTTCAAATACTAGCACATTGTCCAATCCATTAAGGAAGATTGAATATCTGGTTCAGGGATATAGCAACCATGGCAAAAACTTTTGTTCATGAAATAGAAAGCTTCGTGCATGGTCGAAAAAGCTAAAAGATGATGGTGTTTAAGACTGATATGTGCAATGAGACGGTGGACTGTTAAGGATAACCTGGTGAACCTGAGACTTGAGAACGCGATACGAAATCTATCTGTGTATGTCTCTAAATGATGTAATGACAGCAATATTTTTAACTAATAGGATGAAAAATCCATATGATACAAATATGAAAGCCGCATACCATAATTTGTATCGCCCTTACGATAAGTAGACCCTACGGCAGTTTCATTTGACGGTTTTTTGATCGCACAATTATATTTACAAAGCCGATATATGTATAGACAAAATAAGGCTCTGCGGACTGCATTACATACATACATACATACATATAAAAAAATTATTCTCTTGGAGTGTTTTCCACATTAGTGGTATCACCAGACCTCATTTCTTCATAATTAATTCCGAAGTTCAAATGACATTGATAATTATAATTATAAACTCACTCCTTGGAATCCGAACATTTTTGCTTTTTTATTTGAGATATCAAAACAACTTTTATTTCCCATTAAAATACATGTCATACCATTACGAGTGGAACTCGAATTCATTCATATGTAAACTACGAGCACGCATGCAGCGACCGATTCGTTGGAGCCAATTTTCGGCCGATATTCCGTCAATTTCGCTATCAATATTGGCTCTGAGTAAGTCTAACGTCTCTGGCTTTTGGCATACAGACTTGACGTAGCCCCAAATAAAAAGTCCTGTGGTTTCAAATCGCACGAGCGAGGTGGCCGATTGACTGGTCGATTTCTTGAAATAACACGCTCACCAAACTTTGACTTCAATAGCTCGATTGCTTAGCCCGCTGTGTGGCATGTGGCACCGTCCTGTTGAAACCACATCTCACAAATATTGAATGCACCGAATTGCGGTCACAAATGACGTTCCACCATGTTCCGATTGCGATTTCCATTAACTGTAACGTGATGGCCATCATCACCAAGGGAAAAATGACGGATCAGTGGCGCCAATGTAGTGGCATATCATGAAGCACATTTGAGTTTGTAGCTGTCCAATAGCACATATTTTACTTGTTGGCTTAGGCATTTAGCCAGAAATGAGCTTTATACATAGTTGAAGATGATTTTGCGAAGAAATTCCGATCGGTTGTAACCATTTCAAGAGACTATTTGGGAAAGTTCGACACTTCAAATGGTCATCTGGCTTTAATTCTACAGTCGATTTGATATTATACGGGGGTAGGCCGAGATCCTTTCTCATTTCGCATTTTTGTAAATTCGCCACAATCTTGTTTGAGCTGTACCCAATTTCTGCAATCGTCGTGGAATGGATTGATTTGGGTCGTCGTTAACAAATGCACTTACGCCCTCAATATTTTCAGCACTTCTTGCATTTCTTCCTCTAGCTGGCACCGGAACATTAAGCGAAAATGTAGACTCAAATTTTTGGACTAAATTACGAATTGCAAGTCGAGTGGGGCGATTATAACAACCGAAAATTGGTGTTAGCGCTCTTAAAGTTGAGGCCACAGACTCCGAATTTTGATAATAAATTGTAATAATTTGCTCGTTCGAGTACTGAACCATGACTAAATGGTACAAATTGACAAGCAAAATATATAGTAATGACAGTTCACAAAAGAATTAAGGGTACGTTCACATTTAAAGAAAATATATACGAGTAGTTTTTAATCGACAACCATATAACGGGTGACTAGATAGTAATGATAGTGTTTCCAATTGTTATGTTTCAGCAGCTGTCAAATGACAAACAGCTTTCAAAATATTCAGTAAGGTTTGCCATTTCATGATGTATCCTTTCACGCTTGCCGAATTCGGAATTATTAAAACATATCGAAATTCGACTCAGTTTTAAATACGCAACGTAAATTTCGTTGTGAGGTCGGTCGTCATCATGGCTTCAATGTGCAGGCAAATCGCTGCACAGTGCAAAAGTTTGAACGTGAGTAGACTCTTTTGGATCTTAAGCCACCAACCAGACAGAGATTTCTGTGAAATGAAGAAAAGACAGCCGCCATGGCGGCCATTATCAAAGAAGACCCAGAAATATCGAATCGGCGCCGATCAGTTGAATTGGGCATCGCCAGAGAATCAACTCGGCTTATTTTACGGTTGGATTTATGTCTACATCAATATAAGATTGTGGTGATGTAAGAATTGAAGCCGGAGCTTCAATAAAGCAATGTCGTGAGTTCGCTAAGTGGGCGCTGGAAATGTTGGCCGGAGATACGGATTTGGCCAAAAAATCATCTTCTCGGACGAGGCCCATTTTTGGCTATGCCAACAAGCAAAATTGCCATTATTGCTCGGCCAAACATCAATGTATTCCCAAAGATTGACTGTTTGGTGCCGTTTATGGCATGGCGGCATCATCGGACGTTATTTCTTTCGAAATGCGGAAGGAGGCACCATTACCGGTGGTATCAGGTATAGATCGATGTTAACCGACTTTCTGTAGTCAGAACTGGACAACATCGATATATCCGAGCTGTGGTTAAAACAAGACGGCGCTACATGCCATACAAGCGACGTAAGGCTCGAAGTTGTGAAGGAGTAATGTGGCGACTTCGTCATCAATTGCCCGCAGCGATCATGCAATTTTATACCACTCAATACGATTATTCTCTCGGGGGCTACGTCAAGTCCTTAGTATACGCTAACAAGCCAACCACTTTGGACGAGGTCGAGACCAAAAATTGGACCGCTTGAAGCACTCCCAGCTAAGTTGAGGCGGCCATTTGATTGAAATGAACGCAGCTTAAAAATAAAGCCTGAATCAATTTTATATCTCACACCGTTCTTGTTTTATTTCATTTTTTTTCCTATCATTCTTATCTGGTCACCGTTTAGATGTATTCTAATCTCATATTTACTCATGCTGTTTTAAAATAAAGAGATTCATTGACTCGAATTTGGATGATTCGGTGTGCGAGGAAATGTGCGACCAAAGCGTATCAAATACATTCTTACAACGACTACACTCTTATTTTATGCAGGCGATAAGGATGTCGTGCAACATATCTAAATAAACATGAATGCCTAGGTAGATGAACCACATAGATAGTAGTCGAAAAGGAATTATTGATGATACGTAACTATTTCAAGCTGAAACAAAGTCTCCACCTGTTTCCTGATAACATTTTTATAGATACTCTCACTTCGATGCCAAAGCAAATATCACTGATAAGATAGATTTTACAACCTTAAATCAAAGCACGGCAGGAATAAATTTTGTTGCTTAATTAGTTTATTTTAAAATTTACTCTGATAAGAAAACACAAAGTATTGTTATTAATACTATGATTTTACTTTGAACTCAGGGATGTGGAACTTTGTCTATGGATGTTCGTTGGAAACGCGTATTCAAAAAGAAATTAGTGAAACAAAAATAAAGCTTAAACCTATGATATGCGAGTATATTGGCAGCTAATACGTCATAACAGATTGATATGATGACCACCAGAATGCTCGTATCAGCGACCTAAGGCGCTCTTTCTTATTGTCTTGAACTTGAGACCTTTGTTTTTGTCGGATTTTGGAAGAGCTTGTAGAGTTCGCAGTTTTACCTTGTACACTTTGCCAATTTTCTTTTTATTTTAAAATGTTTTTAATTTAAATTCATTGATTAATAATAAATAGCTAGCAAAATAATGTTTAATAAAGGGTCTGTTCAAAGTCGCACCTAGATGGTAAATACTTAGATTTATTCTGCTGTTTTTATTTTTATAAAAATATAGCTCTTAACAATTATGTGCGAAAAATAATATCATTAACTGTCCAGCACAAGCACGTCTACAAGCACTCATACGAATATCAAAATTTTCAAGGACTCGCTCACACATCATGGCATTAAGTTTATCAGTTTCGAAAAACCCCAAAGAAAGTAATCTATTGGTGTTAAGTCGTAAGATCTTGGTGGCCAGTTTATGTCACCATTACGTCAAATTAATCGAGCTGGAAACTAAAGATCGCAATAGCTCAATGTTTGCACGTGTAGTGTGACTTGTTGAAAATAAAGATCACCCGTGTCTATTTCTTCAATTTTAGACCACAAAAAATTTTCAGTCATTTGTCTATAGGGCTCTGCATTGACAGTAACAGCTCTTTTATTTGCATCAATATTTTTGTGGATTTAATGATTTTTCGGAAATTATTCGAGGATTTTCTTCCCCTCAGATGCGACAATCCATCAAATGTGAAATGAGCTTCATCACTAAGGATAATTATGCGTGAAAAACCAGCATCATGTTCTAATTAACGAAATAATTAACGAAAGTTCAGCGTTTGTTCTAGCATGATTATGGTAACCATGTTCATTCATGGTTAAAATTGTGCCTGGGTCTAGTTCACAAATGTCAAAGATGATATAAAAAAAAGAGTTAGCGTTCAGAAATATAAGGTTTGTTGTTCCAACAGAGACACAGATAATTAAGAAGACTTGTCGTTTTTGATATTCTCTTGTTATCTAAATTGTACAAAAGTTTCATGTCCGTGCACGTTAAGTGAGCAAATAGTAACGAAAGTTAGCAATTTTAAATTTTATGTTCTTCTGCTATAACAGAGCGAGAAAAGATACTGCCAATTTCACCAGCGTTCAGGTACGCCACAAAAATTATTCACTACTGACATCTAGGCGCGACTTTTGAAAGACGTTTTACCTAATTTCATAACTATTATTGTAATTTATTAAAAAAAATTTTCTAATTTCTTCTTTTTTTATATAGAATGCTCCGGATAATGTGTTGAAGACTTTAAGGGGAGATTCATTAAAGTATTTAAAAAAAAAAAACATCGTTTGGGTAGGGGGTGGGTTCGGAAATGTGTCCCCACCGAGTTGCAATGGTTTTGACTCCTATTGAAAATAACATTTATGCATTCATGATACTCGTAACAAATGGGGTATCGTGAACTCGTAACTATGAGTACTTTGATTGATTCAAAGTAAATATTGTTCTAAAATTAATGTGACGGCTTAGAAAATAAAAAGTGTTTTTTTTTTTAAGTTAATATTTTGACTTTGTCTTATTTTTTTCGGAAAACTATGTTATTAACCACCACCTTTTGCAACTTTGAAATGTGTAGGTAACATTTACAAACAAAAAAAAAAACAGATCATCTCATCTCAAGTCCGTAGTCACCCACTCCCCACGGTTTTTTCCTCAAAACATATCCAGAAAACTCCCCTTAAAATCTTCAACACATTTTCGGACACACCCTATGTAATGGTTCTCTTTAGAAAATCCTTTATTTTTGTGTTGTAATTTTACTATTCCTTTCTGGATGTTGTCCTATTAATCAGGTTAGTCCATCTTGGCTAAGGAAGTTTGAGAAAATTCTGGCTTTGAGAACTCCAAGCGGAATATGTATTCATCAATTTATCAGCTCTTTCATTTTCGAAGATGTTGCCTGAAAACCAAAAATAAACATGGGCCGGAACCTTGAACTAATCTTCTTGTAGTGAATCTTACTCAATTGAAAATGGTATCAGTTTTGAAGATAGAAAAATCGAGGCAATAGCTCTGGCAGCTTGGCTGTTAAATTCTATTGGATGTAAACTGATTTAACGGAAGTTCTCCCGAATGGCAAGCACTTCCATTTTCTATATAATGGCGGTATCCAAAAATCTAAGTGGTTTTGATATAATCACCAACATCGTAGTTATATTTTAAACCGTCTATGTAGATTTTAGAGTTCTTGACCAGGTGGTTACTTACTTAGGTGGGAGAACAGTTCGGATGAACCTGGTTCTCCACTAGCAAGCCTCTCTAGTCCTCTCTCCGGTCCTTAGCTAATTGCCTCCAGATGCGCTCTCCAAGTCAGTTAAGGTCCCCTTCTACCTGTGCTCGCCGTGTAAGGTGAAGTCTTCCTCTAGTCCATTGTTCATTCGTGTACGATTCGAAGACTCTGCGGGCCGGACATTCGCTCTACATGTCCTAGCCAATTTAGGCAACTGATGTGAGGTTTTCTGACTAGGCCGATATCGTTGAACAGCTCGTATAGTTTTTCGTTAAAACTTCAACACACACGAACCGAATATTTTTCGAAGGCTTTTTCTCTCGAAACGACTGAGGATATCTTCATCCGCTTTTGATAGAGTCCATGCTTCCGCATGGTCTACAAGGTCTTATATAGTTTTTCGAGATAGGGCCTTACTACTGGCTTCTTACCCCAAAAATAAGCGACTTTATTTTTGTTATAGCAGAAATAAGATAGACAGAGTCCTTACTATTATAGCTATCGATTGTGACGTTCTGTTCAATTCGTCGATCTTGTGTGTCCCTTCTTGTTGACAACATATACTTAGTTTTGCCCTCATTTACCGCTAAACCCATTCTGACAGCCTTTGTTTTAAAACTTGCGAACACACCGGTTACAGCCCGCCGAGTTCTGTCAATTATGGCAATATAGTCGGCGTACGCTAGTAATTGCTAACACTTGCGAAAGATTGTGCCTCCAGTGTTCACTAGTGTGTTCCCCATAATTCTTTTAAGGATAATGAAGTCACATGACAGCGCGCCTTTTGACATCATAGGCCGCGGTTAAATCGTTACCGATCTTGACGGAGCAGCGAGTGTCATCGTCATTCTGCACAGACGGTCTAGCAGGGTTGACAAAACTAGACACGGCTCTATATAGCTCGTCATATGCGACTCTAAAAGCTATGCTAAGATGTTGGGTATCAATTTGGACAACTTGAGTTTTTATCAGTACGAGTATCTGGCGAAGTGTGAAAATTTAGTTGATTGGGGACTTTCCTGGTCTGAAATCTAAATGATAGGGGCCAATCAAGTTGTTGTTTTAGACGGTCACACTATATGACAGATAAGATCTTGTACGCAATTTTGAGTAGGTTTCTACCTCTATAGTTGGCGCAGTTAAGGGGTTCTCCTCTTTTGTGTATGGGGCAAACGATGCCCGATTCCATTCATCAGGCATTCACTTTTCTGATCAGATCTAAGAAGTGAGATGGTGCATGCTCTCCACAAAGTCATTTCCAGCAGTTTTGAATACCTCGACGGGTAAGTCGTCAGGTCCAGCTGATTTGTTGGATCTTAGCTTTGATATCGCCTTCCTTACTTTGTTCTGAAGGGAAGTTATGGCTATCATCGTGTAAGGCTTTCCCTATTATCAGCACCGACTGTGACTCCATTACAAGGCTTCCTTCTTTATCTCTACTGGTCTTCTTGCTTTGGCAAGTTCTTTTTCCTTGTTGGTAAAAGAGGTCTACCCCGGACAACTTTATTAAGCTTATTAACAAGCAGAAACTTGAAGCTAGGCTTAAAAACTAACAAAGACCTTCTTAACCTAAGGGGGCGAGGAGAAATGGTGATCGGGGGGAGATGTTAAGGTCATAAGATGTAGCTATTTAGGTCAAAGACTTTGGGCGTAGTTGTTTGTTATACGTAGATGTTTGAGGGAATAGGTTATTGCTTGGCATTTGTGGACATTAAGCATCAAAAAGGTTTGCTTTCAAGATACCGGAAACTTATTTAAATCATTTTGCAAGCAGTGGGAGTCAGAAGGCAATGACATAACTTTAGAAATTCTCATGTCATCAGCGAAAATAGAAAAATTAGAATTCGTTAAGATGACATTTATATCGTTAATCGTTAAGATAAAGATGATTGGTCCAAGGTGACTACCCTGAGGGACACCAGATGTTGCTTTAATCGGGTCGGATATTAAAGATCTGAAGATGACTCTGTATTCTCGGTCTTCTATATAAGATTTGCTCCATGCCACAAAATGATAAGTTGGTCAGAAATTTTCTCGAATGTTAAAGCACTAAGCGTCCTAGAGACGAACTCAGTTAGGTTAGTGGTGGTTGACTTACATTGCACGAAACCGTGCTGATTTGTCCTACGGTACGGAAGCAGTTGTTGATAGATCATGCTTTTGAAAAGTTTGGGTATGCAAGAGAGTTTTGCTATGGGCCTATAATTATTGACTTCGGCCTTACTTCCTTCTTTTATGAATAGGGATGATATGTATCTGTTGAAACAGACAAAATAGGGCAGCGAGAGGAGGACCGAGATGGGTTACAGATTCTTTTATTCCAATAGCCGGAAGGCCATCAGGGCCGGACGAAAAATCATCTTTAAGTTTGGTAATGTTTTCAGATAGAGATGGATGACGTCTTAGGACAGTTTCTCATAGAGCTAAAGTAACTAGGATCAGGTTCAGCTGTTTTCTTAGAAAAGGATTTATAAAAATGAAAGGCTAAGAAATTTGCAATGGTTTTTGGGTCTTCAGAAGATTCGCTAAGAAATTTGAGAGTAGGTGGGTAGCCGTCTGACTTTCTTTTGGTATTAACAAACTGGTAGAATCGTTTAGGGTCCGAGACTAAGCTCAATTGCATGCGGTAGAAGTACTCAAGGTAAAGAGACTCACAAAGTTCAGAAAAACGTTGGAATCAGATCGGCTTCTTAAGAATTTGTGCCACAACTTGTTTCTGTTATTAGGGAGAGAGCGGAGCTCCTTGTTATAGCAGGGAGGAGCTGACACGCAATCCTTTCGGAAATTATATGAAACCGATTGACTTTTCCGAATTGACACATGTGTTGCCGTTTTTATATTAGTATAGAATTGGCAAGGGGTGATGAAAGCGGTCTAGGATGGAAAGAAGATGATTAGTCTTAAAAACCACACAGTTATCCGAATCGAATGTAAAGACAAGGTCGAGTTGTGTGTTCATTGTACTAGGTATTCCATTAAATTGATATAGACTTGAGCTGGTTAGGCCACCATCAATATTTCTATTTCAGAGGACGAATTAAGAGAGAGAGTCAAAAAATCCACTGCGTGAACTACAGGTGGATGAGACTCAATTGCTTGAGATCTGTGAATGTAACAACAAAGTACGTAAAGGCTGCGTTTGGGAAGCGTAATATTGACACAAATTAACTCAAAGTTGTCAGTGTGAGAAATGTCAACAGGAGTTGCGTGAAAGCAGTTCCGGATTGCTAGTAAAACACCTCGGCCATAGGGATTATCAGCCTTTTTAAATCCATTTTTTCGAAAAACCTTGAAATTTAAAGGAAACAATTTGCAGAACAATTAGGTTATAGGGAAACCTCTTACGTTTTGATAGTAAATGAACAGGCATTTAGGACTGGAGAATAAAAAATTCAGTTTGTTTGGAACTATAATAGTTTTAAAATTTGAACGAATCCTTTGTAAGTGGGACAAACGTTTAGAGTTGACATGCGAAGACGGCGTAGAAAGATCATTATGAACTTCGTCGGAAGAGACGTCAAAGCCCTGATGATTGCATCAATTTCTCTGGCTTGATAGGAAGATCTTCTCGTTGAATCGAAACCACAATAAGCGTGTTTTATTCAAAAGTGCGTATCCACTTTTCCAAAAAACGCTCCAACTCACTTCTATATTCACTTTTATCTCGCGGCTATGTTCGCAGTGTTGGTTTCAAAGTTGCTTTTTCCTTAATATTTCTCCGATAAACTGGAGCTTTGGTGGCATTTTGAAAGCAGTTTTGAAAGCAAATAAGCACCTTCGCACACACACACACACAAGGTTCAAGGACCTTTTTGGGTAGAAAAAATAACCATTTTTTCCAAGTGTAAAAAGCCCAAAAGAACGTTCATTATTGTCTTGCTCTTCCAAAATATAAGTTGATCCAGAGCACATCCAAAAATAGGGAGGAACGGGATGCTGCCAATCATCAGGAAATGAATAAATGCCCTCTGGTTGTACGTTGCGACATCTATAATTCAAATCTTTCGTAAATCTATCCTCCCTTCTGAAAGTGAACTAAATTATACCCACTTTTGATTTTGTTTTTGTTTCGTGTGAAAAATGGTTAATCACTTTTGAATAAAATACGCCTAATATTGGTTTTGGTTATGCCATTAATGCAAATAGAGTTGGATTTGTCGTGCAAGTAGGCAAGGCAGAGCAGAACATTTTCATAAATACGGCGGTCTCTTAAACGAGATACTAGATAACGACTGTCATCATTCAGATCTGAAAATTTTGTAGTGAGTTGGACAGTGGGTGGAAGGAGTGGGTCAAGGTATTTCGGGCGAGCGAATGAAGAACGGACAGGTTGGTTAAACACCTCGGATCTAGAATCTTGACTAGTGAATGGGGGGGGATTGGTAGATCAGTCGGTAGGTCAGATGGAACTTGGTTAGAAGGCACAGGAACAAGGTTAAGTGAAACTCTGTTTTGAAACGACTTTAAAGGTTTGGTGATAGGAGGGAGACGATTTGGTGTCGCGACTCTGGTGTTCTTTATATCTATAAGCAAAAGGGGGAAGAAGTGAGGAAAATCTTGGAAAGATTTGGGTCTTAAATGACCAGTTTGGATCGGAATAGGGCAGAGCTAACTTTTCTTTTATTAGTAAGCTTTTTATCTACCATATCCTTCCGTTGGGTGACGCCCATCTTTTCCGAGATAGGTATGCCGTCCGATGATTTCAACATCCATACACGTGCTTTTGCATATTTTCCTTCTTCTGGAGAAGCCAATGTTCTTCCTGTCCCTTCTGCTCGTAGAGCTCACAAGCGGGTCTCGTCCTTCGTTGCAGCGCAGCTTTCTTCGGTACTTGATGCTGGGAGCATAAGAGTTGTTAGGAGATTTCGGTATACGTGTTCAGCGAAGATTCTGGTTCTTCTTTGTTGCGGCGCTTGGGAAATCTGCATTCACACTTTTGCTACAACAAGGTGGTGATCTGAGTTAATGTTGAATGCGCGAAAGGTTCGGACGTCCAGAATACTGGAGGTAGGTCTTCATGTTCTTGTGGAATCGAATCGGCTTTCTAGAATATATTGTCATCCTCAACCCACCGAGGAAAATCTCTATAGATCACATTTTGCATAACTTGCTGACATACGCAAGGAGATACTCAGCGGAAAATTCTCCGGATTCGAAATATATTTACCTTTTTTCGCGGTGGGCTGGGTTTGAACTATTTAATGCTTTACTCTATTGTAGATGGCTTGTGCAATCTTGTGCGCTGCTGAGCAGTGGTTGAGACGATAACATAGTCACAGATATTTATGACTATGTAAAATAACTATGTGTGTCAATCATAAATGTAATTACAAAGAAAAATAGTTTCAAAAAAAAACGGTTAAATCACTCTGTTAGTACGTTCTTCCAAATTGTAATGCGGGGACATGTTTTATATATGTATGTTTATACTCAACAAGTTGTTGATAGCAGTTACTATCAACTGATTTGACCTCTAATATAATTCACTCATATGGCAATGATAGCAATTTTTTCTAAAATTTACCTGTTTGTGTTTACTTGCTAATTTTGTGCTGAATAATATATTGCTCATGAATCTAAAAACTCAAAATCAATAAAATTCTTTATTCTGGACTGAAGCACAGTTGATGCCATAAGTTATGAAATACGAAGTCATTTAAATATCTTCTGCTTAATCGCTTAAATGAGTGTATGCGCTGGACTTAATCGCACATAAGCTAGTAACAACACTGCACCTGCAGATAACACACCGTGACTGTTGTCATTGAACAATAACCTTTTAATCCCCTATCTTAGAAAGCCACATGACTCACATTCCTATAACCAGCAATCATAAAGAATCATATGACTCATGCAAGCATTATATCAACATCCACCCAACCCATATCTTACCGATTTTAAGAAACTATGCGAAGAAAGAACGCCACGGAATACGAGATTGTATTAATAATCCTTCGCAACCAGAGTGTTAGATTTTAATCAATTAAAGCATAGAACTCACTTAATATTATTTTGATACTAAAATAGCTACAAATTACGAGTATAATTGTATTATTGTATATATGTACCTCATGCATTTGTAAGTACCTTTTAGCATAATTCAGCAGATATTCTAACAATTTCGGAACGAATGTTCACCTCCAAGTCATCAAGCGTTCCTGGCTTGTTGGCACAGAACGGATACTTCGTGCGTTAAATCGCACGAGCGGAGCAGCCATTTCTGGTGATAAGGCGATACCGAACTTCATCTTCAATAAGGCGATTATGCATGCGCAAGTGGCACAGTCCTGACAAAATTGATTGCACCACACTCACGGGCATCATATCGCCCAATGACACCTCGGCGTGAGAACCACGCCAAACAATAAGTTTTTGAACTACGATGCCACCTATTGGCACACCTCCGTCTTTTCGCGTGACTGATTGCAACCGTGACTTACCGACTCGCGCTCTATTCCTATATTTCTCTACTTCCGGCGTTTCGCTGTCTTGAGCACAGAGAAAGTCGGTCGATATCGTTTTTTTTTCGCAGCAAGAGTTCTGGTGTTATTGCATCAGACGTCAATAAGACGAGGGTCATTAGACGGTCGACGTGCTCCAGTGCGTGTCGTACCAAAGGCCATTTCTTTTTAAATGGAAGAATGCTTTGAGAGTGCAGCCCATGATATGAATATCAAGGGCAGGGAAATTCATCAATGCGCTTAGAGCGAAGGCAGGCAAGCTAGGGAAAGCCCCATGAAGCCGAAAAGTAGAAATAACGTATTTTCGTGAAAATTGTTCCACAAAATAACCAGTTGCATGTTTAGGCCAAAGAAAAAAAGCGATTTGCAAGTGTAAGACTTATTGACCGCAGACAGGAATTGGCCTCAGGCTCTTTTTTTGGAAAATATGTGCATTTGGCAGTGACGACTCTCTTCTTGAATGGATTGGAAACTACCTTTCAGGACATTCATGGATAGTTTCAAGTCTAATATTCACAAAATAAATGCTGGTATGCCCCAGAGCTCCGTTCTGTCTCTGACACTGTTTTTAATTTTTATCAATAATATCTTGTCTGCCGCATCTTCCAATTCCTTTGCTGAAGACAGTACTCTCTTTTTTTTTTTCTAAGAACTAAACCCTCAAGTGGGTATGAATACAATTATAATGCCTCAGCATGTATTAAGTTTTTTTGGAAAATAGGATAGGGAGAGAAAGAAAGATGTTTGAGCTCAGTGGTTGTTTCGCTGCATGGGTGGCATCCAACTTTTAATAGGGGGACTTAATTCTTAGTGGAAGTTGGCTTGATGTTGAATGCTAGTCAACTACTCATCTTACTTGATTTTCGTTAACTGAAAAAATGGATATGTCTTTCGGACGAGGCTGGAACACCAGACCTTCCGATTTGGAAGCCAGTCCACTATCACTTGAGCCCATATTCTTTGGCTGTAGACCAACGAAAACGTATGCTTAGAAAAACTTTCCATTCTCGGTATATGTGTCAATAGCAACTTACGTTGGAATGACCAATGATGTCGCCAAAAATGCTGCGAAATCTGATCTGGCCTCAATATATAAGGCGTTTATCCGCCCACATCTGGCCAGGTGCCCCTAAAACCACGGCGATGCCAATATTACACACTCAATCGACACCCTCGAACACCGACGTAACGTCTCTTGTCTCACCTTGTTGTATCGCTATTTTCACCACCAGTTTTCTCAGTAGCAAACTTTTAACCGTAACACACGTCTCGCTTCCTTCACAACCCTCGAACGTATTCTGAAATATCATGATTCTTTCTTAAGCCTTATGGAATGCCCTGCCAAGCTCTTTATTTCCTAGTCAGTATAACTTGCAAACATTTAAAACCAACGAACATCGGTATCTCTTTTTTTCCCTCCCTAACTGCTATGTCCAAACATCTTAAGAGTACCTAGAAAAGATATGTACTTCCTTTTTTTACTCATTTGAGCCAAACCCATTGCTATCGCTTTTGTTTCAAAACTTACACACTCACATGTGACAGCTCACTGCGCCAAGAAGCAAGTATGTATGCTTGAGTGTATCACATAATTTCCTCAAATATCTAGTTATTGAAGTCATGTGACAGCCCTAGTTTCAATCCTTTTCCGATCTCAAAAATGTCGATTTGGTTCCTTTTTAGTGATTCCGGCCCTGTGTAGTTCTATACACAGACTTCTCAAGGATCTGCCGTTGTGTGGATATTTGGTCAAGTGCAGACTGACTGACCAATATTATGTAATATCTAAAGGTTTCAGACCTTCTATCACAAATGGTCATCATCATATTTCACATTTTATATGCGATGTTAACGAGACCGATCCATCTAGTTTTGTTGTAATTTAAGAGCCTCCTTTCTTGTCAGACAACTGATGCTGATATTCCTCTTATAATTTAAACTTTTCTCCGGCCAAATCCTGGTTGGAAATGATCTCCACCAAGTCATCACCTTCAATAACTCGGCAGATAAGTCGTCCGGTCCCCAAACCTTGTTATGCCTTACATTAAGCTTTCAATCAGTTCCAAATACGTTGAAGTATAAGGGATCAGCCATATCAGCTAAACGAATTCACCCGCCGAATTCAATCTTTTCTGACAGAACAGTGTTGCTATTTTCTCCTGCTTAAAATTCGTTCATGTAAGTTTGGCAAGTCTATCCCGGTTATACGAGACTATGACCGAGGAAGTCAAAGGTGTAGATGTAAGTTGACAACTGTCAAGGCCTACCATAATTGAACAAAACTTAGCAACCGCACTTTTTCTGAAGAAAGAAAGTGCCCGAAGTATCATATTTCAGGCGGAATTTTCTACTTGATTCTTATAGTCCTTATAATAGATCAACTGAGCTCACTATTTGTCTTGTTGCGGATACACTCTTCATGACGCGAAACCAACAATGCGTGAACTTTTTCTACAGAAGAAAATACAGTCTTTGTAGGTGAAACTGTGGCGAAAGTTTGACAATTGTCAGTTCCGCGTTGATGTGAACAGTTTGGTATTCGTCCGTCCACGAAAAGATCTCGGTCCACACGCGTATAAAATCTAGCTGATGCAGGAACTGAAGCCATGGGACCATGGGTTCCAACGGGAGTTCGCAGATTGGACTCCTGAGCAGCTTGAAGTCAACCCTTATTTTTATTGAAAAATCGTATTTAGTGACAAAGCTGACTTTTAATTTGTAAACAAGAGAAATTGCCATTTTTGGCAAGAGGCAAATCCAGAATGGTTCCATGAGAACAGACGATTCTGGCGCACATTTATAGAACTTTCGAGTATTACCTCTAGTATAAAGTCACATGGGCCCAGATCCAGATCGTTCTACTAATGTTAGAACCTCTATTGTATTTTGCGTGAACACCTGGCGCCCATACATCCATTCCTTTGATACCAATTTGAAACCTGGGTTGAGGGCACAAGTTCCACCCTTTGTTGGAGTCGACGCCGACCTAAAACCTCTTGCCGATCTTAGGGCCATGTCACCCAGTACTTTTTGCAACTCTATATCGAGTCAACCATCTTGTGGAGGACCCTTCCTGCCGCTTTAGGTTAAAACGACGGCCACCATGACTTTCTTTCAAGTCAGACGCGGACCGAAGTCCGGGGGCCTTGGCTATCATGGTACCAAGTTTTAAGTCCTGGTAAAGTCTAGTCCATGCCACTCAATAGGACTCCATAGTCCATAATGTTACTGGTCAAATCGTAGCAACCTTCGGGGGCATCAACCGGAAAGCGTTTACGATAAGACCAGTATTGCTCTGCCCCGTTTATTATTAGATTACGTCATTGTTGGGCGTAGTCTGATTAAAGAGACCTGCTTACGGTTCTGTTTTTGAACAAAATTCGACGCTTTTTGGACCAAGTAGTGCGGCAACGCCCAAAATATCCACCAAAATCGAGCGGACAGACTCATTAGAGCTGTTAAGTTTACGAGTTGTTTCTTCTAATCTCGAATGACTATTATGGAGCAAAATTTTCTTCGTTCAGAACCAGGCAAGCCTTCGACGATCTCTTGGCCCTCCATGAACGTTTTGTATCACTCTTAAGCCCATGTTTTTGATAAAACTGATTCACCAGAAGCCTTTTCTAATATCTTTACCAAGTCGGCACCCGAAATTCTGCAAACTCGTTGGCAGATCCCGGTCATGTTAGATTTTTACAAAAATGTTAGTGCGGGCCTTTTAAATTGCGAATTTCCTGGACCTTTTTGACATAGTGTAAAGCTCTTAAAAAAACACCTTTCGGATCATTGATTCTGTGCTAGAGGATTGATGAAACGAATAAAAGCCGTCCCAAAACTAGCTCGCTTAAGTGGAACGATACCTCAACAAACTTCTGAATACAACTGAAAAGACTGATAATCCGAGGGCCTTATTATTGTTTGGACAACTTCTTAAAAATATTTCCAGCTACAGTACTGCTTATGTCTTTAGGTATGTCAAATATTGTAAACGATAACGGCATGGGTATGGTTGCAACATATCTGTTTTGATGTGATACCAGCAGCTTCTGTAGCTAGAAATGCTTCGTCTAGCAACTTTTGGATATAGTTGGAAGTATGTTGACCAAGTCCGAAGCTTTTGTCTAAGTCGACAAAGACTTGGATACGTTCACATTTATGTGCAAGGTGTGCCATCTTTCATGTCTGCATGTAAGCATTGGATAACTTTGACATATATCAACCCATTGACTTGAGTAGACATGTTTTTGAAACGTCAACTCAGTACAATTTTAACCATGAATCGCTTTAAACCGAAGCAATGCGCCGAAATAATGACGCTGTGCATTGAAAATAGTCATTCAGTTGTGTTAATTCAACGCGCATATTGTCAAAAATATCGTGGCCAACAAGCACCGTCTGGCAACACTATTCGTCGTTTGGTGTCGAACTTTGTTGAGAACGGAACAGTGGGAGATCGTCGACATGCTGTTCATCAACGCCCAAGACATTCCAATGAACTGGTTGAAGCGGCAAGAGAGAGAGTGTTGCTGAGAGCCCAAATGTGTCGTATCATCACCGCGCTCAGCATTTTGATGTCAGTAGAACTACCTTGCGGCGCATTTTGAAGGATGATTTGCATTTGCTTACGTATAAAGTGCACTTTACTCAAGGAATATTGCCGACACACCGTCCCCTTTGCTTGAAATACGGCCAAACAGTCGCTGGAATGGTTGACATTGAACCTGAATTTTTGAAGCAAGTTTTGATGATCGACGAGTCCTATTTCACATTCTCTGGCGCCGTTAACAAGCAAAACTGCCGCATTTGGGGAACGGAAAATCCGCACGATATCCATGAAACACCTTTGCATGACCAAAAAGTAACTCTTTGGGACGGCGCTTGATCGAAAACTATCATTGAGCCGTTTTTCTTCAGAAAAGGCGGAACAGTCGATGGGTATCGATATCGGTGGATGTTGGCTCATTTTGTCTGCCCACAAATGTGTGAAAAAGGTATGGACCTGTTTCAACAAGACGGTGCGCCATGCCACACTTACTTGAACAGCAAAGTTTACGCCAGTAAGCTTCAAATCATTGACCGGCTCAAAGCAAACATTCGTCCCGAAATCATCGCTATAACGCCCGAGATGCTCGAAAAAGTGATGAAAACGCAGCAAAAAGGGCAGATTTTGCTTTGGTCAATAAAGGCGGCCATTTGATTGATGTTGTATTCAAAACTAGTCCAAATAAATTGTAAAGGACCAAGTTAAATAAAAATACCTCATACATGGAGGTGATCGATGAAAGCACGAAATATAACGTTATTTGTTTGCGTTTGTCTAATATTTGATAGTCTTACTGTTTATAGAAATAATATTTATTTTATTTATTGTAATAAATAACTATCTTATCTTTGATGGAGGGGTAGTTTTTTATTTTAGTAAAATATGAAATTGGACTCTGAAATTAAGTCTGCTTTTATTTGTTTAAAGTGCTGCTATTTGTTCTTTACTGATTGCTTATCCTAAGTTTAAAGTACTCTAACTCGGTCATTGATTTTGGCCGATGCGGCAGTTTGACTTGATTGCTTATTTAGTGGGTTTCGTGCTGACTGCAGCTCAACTGCTGAGTCGTCATTTTGGTGGAGTTTGTTTACTTCGCAGGCGATTCATAAACAACGTCCCGCCAAAAAGGGTGTTAAACTGAAGAGACAATGGTTAATATGCTTCAGTTGTATTAAACGATACTGGATCGCTTTTGTTGGCATGTGTCCGTACCAAGCTACCGGGTATCTTATCTTCCTTGCTGAGGTACCTTCTGATCGGGTTTTAGCGAGATTTTTGGGTACAGCAATGATTGGAATTAGAGTGGTCTGAAAAATGTTATATAATGCTCCTTCCAGTACTGATTTTCCTGAGGGATCCAATTGATATGGTTAAGTTCATTTGAAATTTTTCCCTGCAGTAGCGCAATGCGTGAGTCAGTTAGCTGTTTTCTGCCTATGTTAATTTTTGGTGGCAGTGAGATATCGATCATTCGGAAAGTGTGGATGTCCGTGGTTATTTTCTTGATTTACTCGGTAGGAGGAATTGCTGGAAACAAATTACTGGAAATTTTACAGCCCGGGAAACGTACAAGACTTAAATACTATAATTTTAACTTTTAAAGTTAAAAACCTACGTGAAATTATAATTTCCGCGCCCAGTAGATTCTTGTTCCGGATGACGAATACTACAACATACTAAAATTTCACGAAAATCGGATCTGTGGGGGTTAAACGATTAAACAATTACCAATACGGGTAATGGTATGTATACGAGTATATGTCCATATGCCTGAAAGAGCCTTAACCGTTAATTGAATCCGAAGTATGATGACAGCCCGTCGTAAATAATCGTACGTAACTGAAATTGCATGATAAGCCACGTATTTTTTGTTTTCTTGTCATATTACCTCGAATTAAATTTGAAATCTTAAAATATACAACAAAAGGGAAGGCCTCAAGATTGATATATAGGTACACTCGTATTATCCTTCATAAAAACAATCAATGCAACAAAACGTGATCAGCATGGTCATTCATTTTGGAGCAGTATCTACGAAGTGACATCTTTACAAATTACCTGCGGCATGGTCAATCACTAAATTTTGTATGCTAAAAATGTCTAGACAAAAATTGGCGACAGTGCATTCAGTAATTTTCCAGCAATTTAAATTTAGTGTCAATCTGTGACACCACAAATTGACGCGCAAAATTGATAAATACTTTAAAAAGACTAATCGTATGTTCAATGTATGATGCTCTCGTACATACAGACAGTATGCAAAACCCATATTCGTACACCCTGATATTTTCCAAAAAAGGTTTATTTTAACGCAATAAAAATCAAATATTTTCCAAAATATAAGTCACTACAACAAAAATATAAATACTAATTTAAAAATCAAAAAAAAAACTTAAATATTTTATTCATAACATATTTAAAACTAAAAAATGTATTTAATACTAAACAATATTCATATTCGTACACATATTTGTAAATAGTTGGAAAATATAGGGAAATGGTATTATTTTTTTAAGTAAAAATTGTTTTAATACTTTTAGTTTTAATACCCCCTTTATTTTAGAACCGCTTTTAGTCTAGCTGGCATTGATTCCACCAAATTTTTGGTTAACGTTGGAGTTTTTCCCCATTCTGTCCTCAATGTTTTTTTTGTTTCAGCCCTTCAATGTTTCAAATTTCGTAATACTTCAGCCTTTTTTTTAAAAAATTGATCGTAAATTTTCAATTGGGTTTATATTGTATCTGGGCTTTGAGCAGGAGTTTTCAGTATCCAAAAGCGGGTTTTAGGCCAATGTCTCAGATCGAATCTTGTTGAAAGGCAAAATCCTGTGCATGGCCGAAATTTCTTGCACTTTGATGCAAATTTATTTTTAGGACATTAATATGCTGGTTGGAACCCATGATACCATACCTTCAATGAACTATGTTTGAATATAGGCAGGAGGTTATGCCTTTTTAGGCTTGTGTTGATTTGCGCCTGATCTTGGCACGTCCATCGGATATTTTTATGTTAAATTTGCCCTCGTCAGAAAAAACATTACGTTTTACTATTTTTTTCTTATGAACGTAATAATAGTAATAAAAAAAAAATCTCAACACGTTTGCAGAAAAACTTATAGATTTTATGTTACTTGGGTAAACCAGTAGCACGTAAAAAAAAAAACAATTTATGAATTTTTACTTACGTTTCTAACAACAGTTGACAATAAGAGTAGTTTCCAAGTATTAATATTCCAAGAATTATTAATTTTCCCATAATTTTTTTAAAATTGGACAGCTATTAAAAAGTTTTAAAGCGTTAAACGAGCACGCTACCTATTAAAATTCTTATTTCCTTACCGTGTTTCTTAAAAATTCTCAGCAAGGATTATGGTTGGGATATGAAGGCCTAATTACAAAATTTATCAAACAAAAATGATATAAAAGATTAAAAACTAAAAGATTAATTTATCAGTTTAATTTTTTACACCAAGGTTACAGTTGCTTAGACACTCTATTTGAAATGTCTGCATTTACAAATCAAGAATACGCAGACATCATTTACGTTTATGGGCTGTGCAATGGAAGTTCCACTAGAGCGCGATAAAGATCCTAAACGACGACTTCCTAGTGAAGGAGTATTATCAGATGTGTATTGAAGGCTTCGAGAAACGGAATCAGTTTTATCAAATATTCGACCGAACGCCGGACCTCGTTCGGCTGATGAAAGAATACTAGAAACTGTTACAACTGATCCATCAATCAGCATCAGATGCTCAGCTTTGCAATTCTATGTTCCAAACACAAAATTTCTAATATATTGCATGGAGAAAATCTTTATCCACGCCAACATTGGCTGCGGACAATCCACATACAAGGAGACATAAATCATTTCAACACAAATTCAGCGTCAATATGTGGGCAGGTCCCTTCTGAATTCTACTAACTATCTGGAGTTTATGTGAAATGATTGATCAGAACTATTGGAGGGCATTCCACTGCCCTTCACTAGCTTCATCATATTTCCAACAGGATGGTGCTCCAGCCCACTACGGTCGTCAGGTTAAGAATTGATTAGATGAAGAGTACAGTAATCGTTGGATAGGAAGAAATGGACCAGCTCACTGGCCTGCATGATGTACTGACCTTACAGTATTGGATTTTTTTGTATGGAGAAGAATGAAAGAATTTGTTTATTCAAAAGAAATAGCAACTTTAAGTGAATTGGAAGAGTGTATTCTCGAAGTGTCATCAAAAAGGAGGCAGCAGCCAATTAACATTCGCAGTGGAATCCCAAAATGGACTCTAGCATACATACAAAACCAATGAGGACACTTTAAGCATCTGTTATAACTATTTTAGTACACACATAAAATAAAAATTATATAAAACTAAATAAAATCATTTCTTATTCACAGCCTTTGGAGCTTAAAGGAAAAAAACCTTTTTTTTTTTAAATTTACCTGCTGCAGGCCTTCGCAAATAACATAAAATCTGTGGGTTTTTCTGCGAACTTGTTGATAATTTTTTTTATTACTGAAGGCGATTGCAAAAGCTAGTCTCTCTTCTAAAATTAAAGTCCTAAATGAAGTTCCTACCATTAGTATTAACAGATCAATTTCCGTTAACATGAGTCAGGGTACACCAAAGTTAGCCTTTTCTTAAGTATTAGACTCAAAGCTTAGTTGGAGAGAACATAACTTGCACTTGAAGCAGTACTTTAACTTAGCCTTTATTGCAGACTTGGTATTCTGAAATTGATATACAATGGTCATTTTAAATCCAAACTGTTGGGGCGGTACGCATTTCAACAGAATACAACCCTTGCTAATTAAGCAAAATCACTGCGTACGAATAATCTGCAAAGTAAATCGTACGGCCCTTAAGATACCTCTACTACTACAATGTTTTAAAAAATTTTTTTCAAAATTCCGGGTATAACAACACAATGCATGGCAACCTTAACTTGCGGGTTAATTCTAGGAATTTTGCAACTTTACCAAGAGTCAATACAGCATTTTTTTCTCGGTTTTTTACCATTATTTCACCTCGCTTGTTCAATAATTTACAGATGCGAGAGAAGGCAATTTTTGTTTTCACAAAATATTATAGCTTGGCCATTCTCTTATGATCATTACACAATCGATCAATTTTTTACATATTAAATGAGTTTTTTTCTTTTTGCATATGTATACAACTTTGTCTTTTCTTTCACTTTCGCTGTACTATTGTATGTATTTTTTATATTTAGCTTTTTCCCCATCATTAAGTTAAAATTTTTATTTCTACATAATGGTACATTCGCCACTTGTTTTCAGGCAACAGAATGTTCCTAACAATTTCATATATTACAATTCAATTATACATTAACCTAAACATTTTCTCGCAACATGTAATTTATGTTTGCTTATAATATGAAATAAAGAATTTATTAAAAAAAACAAAAAACAAAAAGCTATCGGTTTTTGCCGTCGTTTAAGAGTTTATTTGATTTTGAGCCATCTTCTTGAAATTCCAGATATTCTGTCAACGATTTCGAACCTACCTTTATTATTGCGTTTCGTAAACAATGTTATTGAAGACAAATCCCAAATGGTAAAATTCCTGGTTTTATGAAAGAAAAACTCTGGGTTGCCAGATGTACTAATATTGAAAAATAAGAGGACTCGATTTTTTAAATGAAGAACACTATTGTTGTCTCTATCTTCATTTCTTTCTTTGTCTTTATATTGCCTTTTTCCTTTCTTGTACTGTTAGTTGCGATTCTAAATTACGACGGATAAGACAAAAAAAATAATAAAATATTGTTAATTTTCAAGGAGCCTTTTATTTTGAAAACTGTTTATTGGGTTAAATTACGAACTACAATATTTGTTTTTAATTTTATTTCTTATAATTTTTTTTCTTGTCATTATTAAATTTTTCGTTCTAAGATAGAGGAATTCTATTTTATTTATTATTCTATTAAATATCTGGTTTGACAAACTAATTTTTCTCTAAAATGTTGGTGAACGAATATGAGTATTGCATACTGTAGCTATTAATTATGAAATTTTCGAACGAATTGTCAATGAGATTAAATAAAGGAAAACAAATCCATTAATTCTGATAAGATGAAATGAACAACAATTTGTATGACCCAAGTCGTTAAAAAACTATAAAAAAGATTTGAAGCAGTTTACATTGATTAAAATTCCTTCTGCTTTATTTTAAAGAATGCCTGATAAGAATCCAGTTAAAGGCAAGATCGTGCCGAACTTAAGTAAGATTGAGTAGAGTATCATCGCAAGAAGCAGTGATGTATCTTCTTCCTATGGAAGAAGTTAGCCCTGACTTTTTAGAGACGTTGGAAAGCGTCCCCAGAACGCACCTAACTTTAACCCAAGTTCAGGCTTGGGCGATACTTCTCAGAGCCGCTTTGGGTTTTCTGATTAGCAACTTTGTTTTCTGATTGGCATTATGACCTAAGACCCAGGCAAAATTCAGCGAACTCAACCTTCCGATTATTTTCATAAATTGCAACCTTGATAGTTTTAAAAAAGTTAAAGGTTAAATGCCAATTTTGAATTCTCGACTTGTTTTAGAGCCATACCCAAAGATCCGACAACTTTCCTTTCGGTCAAAACCATTTCCGGGAAAAAAGAAAGTCTTTTTCGTACTTCCGTAGCAGAAGGAGTTCTGGTCTTATTGCATCGAAGCAAGGCGTGCTAGAAAAATATAGCGACAATATCAATTTCTTTACAAAAATTATTTTTTACACTGCTAGAAAGCCGATAGCGCCATGGAGGATTTCAACGCGATATTCCTAGTCCAAAGATGTTTGTTTTACAGGATAACACAAAACAACTCAGCTTCGTTGGAGAAACAGATAATAAAGTCTTTAAGCACTACATATAAGAGCCAAATTAAAGAGCTTTTTCCTTCTCGTAAACAGTCACGAGAGGATTGCATTTAAGCCTATTACTAGTGCAATTGTTAATCTCCCCTTGATGCCAGTGCTTTAGAGTAGACGGACGCTAGGCTTGTTCCAACAGATAGTACAGATACATCATCTACGAATGTCTGCGCCTAGACATTAGAAGCATGCTGCACTCAGGAGCCAGGCTGCAGGAGCCCAAACAATATGACGCTTGGATGTTGAATTATCGTTCGACGTACTGTATCTATTGTTTAACCCGTGCACCGCTGTTTTTATCTCTTGGTCCAATAGACTCCCTCTTCTTTCCACTGGGCCGTTCGCTTGTGGTGACCTTGTCGCCACTCATATACATATACTCGTATGTTGCATATTATTTTCTGATACGAAGTCTTTAAACTCATTTGATGTGAAAGAGTTTCCCCTGTCTGATATTATACACTTGGGGCGACTATAGGACCTAAAATATTCTGCTAAAGCTCGAACAACTTCATCTGTGTTGGCGGTTTTAGTCGAATACAACCTAATAAATTTTGACCACCACTAATACGTGTCTTTTTGGTGTTCTGGCCCATAATGGTCTATGTGAATTACGTCAAACGGGGTCTTTTCCTTGGGTGTGTTCCCTCTTTTTTCCCTGCTTGCATTTAAGACAATTTTTTATGTGTCTCCCTATCTTCTCCCGCATTTTTGGAAACCAGTAACTTTTTGATATTAGTTCGATCATCATACCAGTGCCTACATGTCCAATTTCATCATGGTATTTATACATTACCTAATCTTCCACTCCCTCTAAAACGCAAAACAAAAACCTTTTCTTTCTGTGTATCACACAGTTACGCATTTCGGACAGCGAATATTCTGAATGTAACAGTATCACCTTCAGTTTTATTATTTTGCTATCCTTGCCTTGTCATGTAACTAAGGTTTTCTTGAAAATATTTGCCTCTAACCGCCAGTTGCGGTATAACCCAAATATTTTACACTTGTTTCTAGAAATGTGCACTCCAACCTATTCTCCACTAATCTTTTAAATACCTACCTCTGTCAGTATCCGAAAATACTCACCATAGTCCTCAGTCCTAAGAAATTCATACTACCCTAGTGGCGTAATAAAGGACGTAAATCTTGTTGAACTTTGTAAAAATGCTGTCTGACAGATCATCAATTATAGAAATAGAATAACAATCTTCGTGGTGTTTTACTACCACGTAAAACACAACGTTCATCTTAACACTGTCATAAATTACATAATCCTTCATTTTACCAGAAACTTCGAGCATACTTTTATTAATACCAAAGCAAGTAACATTGTTTGTTAATTTAATATATTTTACTCCCTTAGAGAGGCACGATTTCCACAAGAAACTGATCGGCCTTCCTGAATCTGCGAGGCAATCTAAGAACAAATTGTAACTATATTTACCACTCTCTACGTAAAAATTTAAATGTCTTACCTAGTCGTTGGACTCTTCGTCAAATAGCTGAACCGCTCGGTTCCTCTCTGCCACTTAATATCCCATACCTTCGCAGGCGTATCATACCCCGTACTTCCGCTTCAGCTTCCTACGCTCGGCAGCGATGTATCCGATCGAGTTGCACTTGCAGCACCTCAAACTTCGTCCCTGGCGAACCACAGCCCTGTTTGTGTGTCGACGTTCTGACACTGCTGCGAGCTTGCTAAAAGATTGCAGCAAAAGGGATTTTTAGTAGAAAAACATTGCACGTGAGCCTGCAGCCACTCCACGATATATTTCACCAGCTCGTCCTCGTCCATCTCAATGCCGTTTGACAAAATGACTTTTTCATTGAAATGCTCTCCGACATTTTCCACTTACGTGCTTCAAACTTTCGCCTCGTCATCCCCTTATTCTCCCGCGTATCGAACAGTTTCTTCAGTTGCCCGCACAAGCCTTCCACCGACTCGCACTGCAAATTCGCAAGAGTGGATGCGCCTTACCCTCAGCTTTGGGACGACCAAAGTTCGCAGCATCATCCCCCCAATTTTATGAAGCTGCTTCACGATCATTAGTTGCGACAACCATGCATCAATAACTCGTCATCCTGTCGTACTTCGGCAATAGTTTCCCCCACAGGGTGAACTGTTGTCGATCCTTGATTTCCTTTGTTAACTTGCTCATTTACACTCCATCCACATGACGCTCTCGTTCGTTCATCTGTGTCATCCTTTTAACAATAAATTTTCCTTCTCAACAACTTCTTTTTCTTTTCTCATGTGTTCTGCGCGTGGAATATATTATTTCCCGTTGTTTGTTGCGCTTCCAATTTTTTAATCGCACGCGTGTCACTCGCACAAACAGCCGACCGTTCGACACTCTTGTTGCCGCGATCCCGTTGCTTCGTTTTTGTTTTTTTTGCGTTGACTTTTCGTTATCTTTTTTTTCGATTCTTTCACTCGTTTTATTCAACTATCGTTCGAGTCTGCGTTTTTATTTTTTGGGTGGATCCCACTTCTGAGATTGTAGTCTCAAACAGGACGCAGAACAAAATGAAACACGTCTGGTTCCTTCGATCGCCAACACCTTATGAATCTGTTTCTTTTACATTGTTTGATTTACATGCTTAATACTAAGAGAGCGAATACATAAGATTAAGAGAATGACAACGTTTAGGTAAGTGTGACTATAACTTAAACTAAAGAGAGTGACAGTATTTATGCACATGGAGTACCGTGTCGACAGTCGACCACCGACGTGTGCAAAAAAATAAATAAAAAAAATAGAGTGCGGGTATCCCACCTCTCCCGCTCCTGAGCGAAGTACTGTTGCTTGCACTCGGTCACTGCCGTTACTGCATATATCATACGGTACGGGCAGTGACTGAGTGTATGAAACAACTGATGGATAGCGGGTTGTGAGTGAAAATTTTGTTGGTGCACTGTTTCACATTGTTGTAAGGGCATAACACCTACAGGTTTACCGATTACCAACTTCGGAATTTTCGCTTCGCAGCCTTGCTTAGTGTCGTCGGTGTTTGTGTTTACTGTGTTTGTTTGTAATTATGACCAAAGAATTCAGGGTGGACGTAGCCAATATACGCGGGCTAAAAAGTTATCACTTTTCTGCGTACGTTCACATCTGTAAATACAGTCCAGCTGTTTTGGAACTTAGTGAAACACAGGTAGATCGCCGCCCACACCTCTCAGAACACACTGACCTAAAGCTACCTGGCTAGTACCACTTTTCTTTCCTCATCGTGGTCACGCGATCTATGTGCGTAGTGATGTAGCTTACCAAATTTCACCACAATGTAGTCCCTGTTCCAATCCGGAATTCAATTTCATGTGGTTAAAATTCCATCTCCGTAAGCAAATTATCCACTACTGCTTTGTTTACAGAAGCCCCAAACTGGACAGCAATTTGACCTTTCACGAGTTTGATGCGCTGTCTGACTCCATTCAAAGAATTGTATCCCTGTATCCTCATACTGAAATTGTTATTACGGGCGATTTCAATATACACAATTCTGGTTGGCTTCGACATTCTATACAGACAACACCCGAAGGACGGTGTGTTGAGACCTTCGCTGCGGAAAATAACTTAACCCAGCTTGTAAATGAGCCCACACGAATACCAGACGTTGATAGTCATACCGCCAACACCCTGAATTTATTTTTAACTTCTCACCCTGATAAGTACATCGCTGATGTGCTCTCCCCTCTAGGCTCGTCGGACTATTGTGTCACATCGGCTAATTTTTCGTACACCCACCACACAGTTAGAGAAAAGATTCCTAAAAGAACCATATGGCAACACGAGAAAGCCAATGGGAGCGGACATAACAACTTCTTTAGGAATTATAACTGGTCTTTATGTTTCCTCGATAACGACGTGGATGCAGCTGCTGATATGATCACAGACACCATTCTCTTTCGATTGAGAAACTTTATCCCTCATCGGATGAAGAGTATCAAACCAAAAGAAAAGGCATGGTACGACTCGAGCTGTAAAGAGGCTGTCAGGGTTAGAGAAATGTTTTTTTCGGTCCTACAAGACCAACCCGACAGAGGAAAACCGAAAAAAGTTTAAACGAAATGACTGCAACGTCTTTCTCAAGCGTCTGAAATTCCAATACGAGCAAAAAATACTGCAATGTCCAAAAGGCAGTAAAAATTGTTGATCATTCGTCAAAAACATTAGAAATTTTGCCTCATCCGCCATCCCAACGCTCATTTACAATGACATTCCAGCTGTCAGCTCTTTGGGCAAGTCAACTCTACTTGCCGCACATTTTGCGGCTAGCTCAACACTCCCAGATTGTGCTTTGTCCCTGCCTATACTTGAGTGCGTCGAATCTTCAATGGGACGAATCCGCTTTCGCACTCGTGTAGTAGCTAGAGTACTTAAAGATCTTAACATTCACAAATCCGCTGGTTCAGATGGTATATCTCCCCTCCTTCTGAAGAGGTGTTCTTCCTCGCTGGCAAAACCACTGCTTAAGCTTTTTCATTAATCCTACTATTTAGGACTCTTTCCTAGCAGAAGGAAAACAGCATTTGTCCAGCCCGTCCCTAAAAAAGGCGAATCTTCTTCTCTCTCCTCCTACAGACCCATTGCACTTACGTCCCTTCTTTCCAAGGTCATGGAAAAGCTGATAAACCGCCAGGTCATGAAATATCTCGAAACACGAAAACTTCTGAATGACCGACAGTACAGTTTTCCTACCAACAGGTCCACTGGTGATTTGATGTCATGCCTCACCGAAAAGTAGAACCAAAGGGTACATCAATCTGAGGAAAGTAGGATAGTTGCACCTGATATTTCCAAGGCATTTGACAGAGTTTGGCATCAGGCTCTTTTGTCGAAAATGCGTGCTTTTAGGATCGATGAATCTCTTCTTTAATGGATTATAATCCTTTCGGAACGCTAAATTCAAGTTGTCTTGGACGGTTTTAAGTCTGATACTCACAAAATAAATGCTGGTGTGCCCCAGGGCTCTGTTCTGTCTCCGACACTCTCTTCAATTTTCATTAATGATCTCTTGTCTGCTACTTCTAATCCAATATATTCCTTTGCTGATGACAGTACTCTCTGCTTTCCATATTCGTTATCGGACTTACGCCCCTACTCTTCGGCTATAGACCGGGAATGGCAGTGTATGTTAAGCTTATTAAATTCCGATATTAACAGCATAACCAATTGGGGAGCTATCAACTGAGTGGAATTTAATGCTTCCAAAACTCAATGCTATCTGCTGTCGTTAAAGTGAAATTCAAATACCCAGCCATTATCCATGAATGGCATTTGCATCGTCGAAACCGATAAACTTTCCTTTCTCGATATGTGTGTCAGTGACAACTTACGTTGGAATGACCACATATTCGATGTCGTCAAAAATGCTGCGAAATGTCTAGGTTTCCTTAAGCGATGTAAGAAATATTTTACCTCCTCTGATCTGGCCACAAAATATAAAGCATTCATCCGCCCAAAATTGGAGTACAATGCCCACATCTGGTCAGACGCTGTGCATTTAAAAACAATGTACATCGGTACCTGTCTTTTCTTCCTCCCTGAATTTCCTTCGCCCGCGCTGTGTACAAACATTTTATGAGCACACAAAAACCCCTTGAGCGCGCGCTGACTATAAAAAAAAAACATACATATATGCAGTTCATTACTTGGTCGTCTATATTTACTACTACAGTCGTGTATTCTTTTTATTTTACTTTGATCTGTAAGGATACTAGTCTTCCTCCAAATAAGCCTTAAGTGACCTGTTTAGAAGTTCTCGGATTTTCATACGTAGCAGTTACTAATCTGTGTTGCACCATGGAACGGTGCATTCCTACATTCCTTTACATGATCTAGGCATTTCATACAACTAATGCTCACTTTTCCGAATAGATCATAAGGTCCTCCAACCATAATGGACTCTGGTGAGCTTAAGCCAGCTTAACGAAATGTCTTATTACATTTAAATACCGTTGCATGACCATAATGGGATTTGGTTCGGTCTCGT
Source organism: Volucella zonaria (assembly GCA_963966105.1). Lineage (NCBI taxonomy): Eukaryota > Metazoa > Arthropoda > Insecta > Diptera > Syrphidae > Volucella > Volucella zonaria. The sequence goes on along the minus strand of OZ014530.1, from coordinate 312,032,716 downwards.
CAAGTTTCGTTAACTTCAGTGGGCTTAAGAAAAGTCCCAATAGAATGTGATATTCAGTGCGGAAATTTGACAGCTGGCACAAAGAAAATCAAAAAGAAACATTGGGATGACGAGGATTTTTTTTTCTTTTTTATTTAATTTATTTTTGTGAGATGCAATAATCTTACCATTTTTAATTTTCGCAACTTAATTTCCATTTTATTTGTTCCCGCTGTGAAACCAATCAGAATGTAAACAATTTGACAAATTTGACAGTTTGCTCAAATAAATAGGTACATTATGGGTTACTTGAACGTTTGACAGAAATTAAGTGGGCTTTTCGTTCGGTTTTGACATAAGGTTAATCACATTGAAGTCTCTTACGTTTAGGTCTATATAGCGTTCGCCCGAAAGCACGTCGTTGAAAGAGGAACCATAAATTATCAAAGAATTCTGTATTTTTTGTAGGTGATCTCTTTTCAGATTTTTAGATGCAGGACTATTTGCATGAACAACGAATGATGAGATCCATCATTCACTTATTCCTTAATGGTCAATGTATAGCTTAAACATAAAAATTACCTATACATTCATAATTAAGTAAACAGGTGTGCCAAAAATGATAGTTATTTCCAAAAGTTATATTATTTGTGCGCAACTGTGAAATGTTATTAAATCTTTAATTTATTTAAGTTGAATAGGTTAATACTATTTTGTTTGGCCTACATATAGTACGTAGTCAACAAACTATTAAACAAAATTGAAACTTCTTTACATAAAAGTGCCTTCGGCTAAAGGCTCAACCATAATCAACGTTGGGAGGTATAAGCTACTCGTAATGTCATAACTGAACGAAATGCTTCTCTATGTTTTGGAATTTCCCACCGAGATCCATAATGCGTTTGCCTGCATAGCTATCTGTCAAATAAATCCGAAACACACATGATTTGCCCCTTTCCTTTGATACAACCACCCATGCCTTTCCCTGTTCAAATGAAATGCATCTCCCTTATCGAAAATGCACCTACATATGTATTTCTCCTTACACTTTTCCAGCAATGTTTTTATAAAAATATATCATCATGAGAGCGACTGAGTTCGCTCTCACCTATGTTTGCTTATGTTTGCAAAAGTGAACGAAAGTGAACATTCATCTCCATTTTGCAAGCTGCTTCGAGTTCTCTTCCATTTGTGTGGCCATCTAAGATGAAGTCGTCCTCTACTTCGTTGTCCCTATGTGTTGCAGTCGCAAACTTTTCGAACTGGGACGTTGGTGTCCGTCCGCTCAAGGTACTAAGCCATCTAAGTCAGGTTATTCCAGTTTTCTGACAAGGTCGGCATCGCCCGTACAGTTCGCTGTAGAAAGGTATCTTTCATTCTCCACTGATGCAAACGCGGAGCCGAAAATTATTCAAAGAACTTTTCTCTCCAAGCGCCTGAGCATTTTCATCCGCCTTTGTCAGTGAACAACAACGGTGTGAGATATAAAATTGATTCTGTCTTTATTTTGAAACTACGTTCATGCCATTATATGTATGTTGCATAGCACATCATTCAAAATGGTCGCCTCGGCTTCGCTGGCAGTGCTTTGGTCGATCAAATTTCTGATAGCTCGGTCCAATATGTGCGGTATTATTCCGGCAATAGCGTGTCGAATGTTGGCCTCGAGCTCGTCCAAAGCGGTTGGCTTATTAGCGTAGACTAAGATCTTGACGTAGCCCCAGAGAAAATAATCGAGTGGTGTCAAATCGCATGATCGCAACGACCAATTGATGAACGCTCGCCATGAGATGACCCAGTCGCCACATTACTCCTTCACAACTTCGAGCCTTACGTCGCTTGTATGACATGTAGCGCCGTCTTGTTGGAACCACAGTACGGATATATCGATGTTGTTAAGCTCTAACCACAGAAAGTTGGTTAACATCGCTCTATGCCTGAAACTATTGACGGTAACGGTGTCTTATTCCTCATTTCGAAAGAAATAAGGTTCAATGATGCCGCCGTGCCATTAACCACAACAAACAGTCAATCTTTGGGGATACATTGCCGAACACTTGTGGATTGTATTCGCTCCAATGACGGCAATTTTGCTTGTTGACATAGCCGCTGAACCAAAAATGGGCATCGTCCGAGAAGATGATTTTTTGGCCAAAATCCGGATCTCCGGCCAACATTTCCAACGGCCAGTTAGCAAACTCACGCAACAATCTCTATCTGGTTGGTGGCTTAAAATCTAAAAGAGTGTACTCACGCACAAACTTTTCTACGGTGCGACGAATTGCCTGCACACTGAAGCCATGAAGACGATTGACCTCACGACGAAATTCGCGTTGCGTATTTACAACAGAGCCGGAATTTTGATAATATTTTTTAATAATTTCGGCACGTTCGGCAAGTGTAAAATGATGCATGATGAAATGGCAAACCTTACTGAATATTTTGACATTGGTTGCTTCTTGTCTTTTGTTGCTCGAGAGAGGGCTACGTTTAAAAAATAAATAAATAAATTTCCTTTATGTCAATGTCGTCTGCATATGTAGATGGTGGTGCCTCTGGAGTTGGCTTGAGAATTTCACACAATTCTTTGTGAGCTTGGCAGCGATGCCAAAACTAGACAGGATTCTGGATAGCTTATCTCTACAGATATATGCTTTTATATGCGACCTTGAAATCGATGGCGTGTACCGATTTGGAACTCTTGGGTTTTTTTGCAAGATCCGCCGTAATGTGAAAAGTTGATATGAACCTATCATACTTTGTACAAGCGGTCTTAAGCATTCACATAATACGGCAAACAGGATTTTATATGCCTTGTTGACTTTTTCCCCTGTAGGTGGCGTAGCTCAGGCGATATCCTTTATTTAAGATAGGACAAACAATGCTGATGTTCCATTTGTCAGGCATACTTTCATCGAGTTGATGTATTCTCCGTATCCAATCATCACAGACTGCTTTAAACAACTCGGCAGTTAAGCCAATGCTTCCAGCAGCTGAGTTAGGCTTAAGCTTGGAAATGGCTGTTCTGACTTCATCTTTGTCGGATGGGAAAAAATGTTGTCTGTCGTTTTAATGATTCATTTGAATTCGCACAACAATGGGATATTGACATAGCCGGTGGATAGCCGGCTTCAGCTTGGCAAGTAATGGTGCGTAGTATGCTCCTGTAATAGTTTTTCCTTTTTGAAGATAATCGATTAAGATGACTCCTTTACTATCACAAAAAACAGTCGCCATCACTTTCTTCTCGGCAGTTTTTGCTTTTTTTGGAGCCGGCTCGCCCTTTGCAGTCCACTGTTTTGACTGAATTTTTATTTCGGGCGTATAATGATGTATCCAAGTTTTATCTACAGTAATTAATCGGCGTCAAAACTCGGATTTATTGCGCCAACAGAGCGTTGGAAATGTTCATTCGAACACGTTTTTGCTCACTTTAATTCGGCGGTCGGTTTACACCATTTGGTGAACTTTAGCCATGTTATCGTCAGTGGTTGCAGTTTTTGGACGTCGCGAACGTTCATCATCTCCCAAGCTCTTACGGCCACGTTTAAATTCAGCTGCCCAAAATTCCACTGTGGTAAATGATGGTGCAGAGTGCCCATACACAGAGTCTAACTCATTTTTGATTTGCGTAGGCGTATTGCCTTTCAAAAACAAGAATTTAATAACAGCTCGATACTAAATTTTTTCCATTTTCACAAAAAACACTAACATCGACTCACTTAAACGACTGTCAACTAAAAAATGCGCATCCAAAATGACTGAAACTTCGGTAAGTAACTGTCAAAAGATGCACAACTAGCATTCACTAGCTTTTATTGACGAGTGCCGCTATCTTTACGTTGAGGTCGGAAACTTTTCAAACAACCCTCGTACAACTAAATTTTACCAGAATAAAGTCATCACGAAAAGGACATTGAAAGAAAGCATTCTTAAATTTTTTTGACTCATTTATTCGCAGTTCAACTGGTTCAAGTACCGGTTGCGACACTTTTTATATAAGTCACTAGTATTGTACCTGCGGCTACGAGACTGGTGTTACGGTAGAAAATTTTAAGGGGCGGAATGCTGCTGGCGATTTACATGGAGCACTGGTTGTGTAAATAGCGTTAGGTCAAAGTGAGTCACACGACATTACGTCGCTGTTCGAGGATGTCAATTGACTGAGTGATATTAGCATCAACTATGAGTTTTGCGCACGGTTCTGAATCCTGTCTAGCAGGTGCAGACATGTTTTAGGAGCACTTGACCAGATGTGAGCATTGTACTTGAATTTTGGGCGGATGTTTTATACATATATTGAGGCAAGATCAGATGAGGTGAAATATTTCTTACATCGCTTGAGGAAACTTAGACATTTCGCAGCATTTTTGGCGACTTCAAGCATGTGGTCGTTCCACCGTAGGTTGTCATTGACATATGTACATACCGAGAACGGAAAATTATTCGGTTTCGACGATGCAAGTGCCATTCATGGATAACATCTGGGTGTTATCGCTTTAACGAAAGCAGAAAGCATTTAATTCCACTGTGAGTATTGAAATTTAATGGTTTTAACATACGGTTCTAGAACCGGAAACGAATATGAAAAGCAGAGTGTACTGTCGTCAGCAAACGATTATATTGGATTAGAAGTAGCAGACAAAAGATCATTGATAAAAATTAAAAAGAGTGTCGTAGACAGAACGGAGCCCTGGAGCACACCAGCATTAATTTTGTGAATATTAAACTTCTAACCATTCAAGACAACTTAAATTAAACGTTCCAAAAGGTAATTTCTAATCCATTGGCCATTGAACAAGAGAGTCGTTGCTCCCAAAAGCACGCATTTTCTACAAAAGGGCCTGATGCGAAATTTTGTCAAATGCCTTAGAAATATCAAGTGCAACCATCTTGTTTTCACCAGATTGGTGTATGTTTTTGTTCCACTTTTCGGTGAAACATGTCATCAAAGGACCCGTTGCTACCAAAACCGTGCTGCCGGTCATTGAGAAGTTTCCGTGCTTCGAGATATTTCATGAGCAATAGATCTGTAGAAAGAAGGAACATAAGATTCGCCTTTTTTTGCTGTTTTCCAAGATTAATATTGATGGAAAAGCTTTTGCCAACGCGGAAGAACACCTTTTCAGAAAAAGAAGAGATATACGAGTATCATCTGGACCAGCGGATTTGTGCATGTTATGAACTTCAAGTACTCTTGCTCCTACATGTGTGCGAAAGTGGATTCGTCCCATTGAAAATTTAATGCACTCTTCAATGTAGGCGGAGACAACGCGCAATCTGGAACTGTTGACCTGGCTACAAAGTGTGCAGTAACCAAATTGGCCTTGTCTAAAAAGCTGACAGCCGGAATATCATTGTAAGTGAGCGTAAGGATGGAGGATGAGGTAGAATTTCTAATGTTTCTAACGAACGAGTTGTACGCGTACCACGCCTTTTCTTTTGGTCTAATACTCTTGATCCGATGAGAGATAAAGGATTTCATTCCAAAGAGAATAGTGTATGTGATCATATCAGCAGCGGCACCGGGGAAACATAACGACCAATTAAAATTCTTAAAGGGCTAGGCCACTCTAGGATTTTCAAAAAATTGATTTTTTTATTGCTCTCAATGGTCTCTTAGGACCTCAAAAATGATATCCCAAGAGATTATGGCCGGGAAATATCTCGAAGTACTTGTATAGTACAAAACCGACAGGTAGGCTTATTATTTTATACGCGTTTATCTCAAAGCTGCATTTTTCAAATTGGCCGCACCCATAACCTGAACAATTTTCAACCAATTCACTCCGAATTCTAAGTAGATCTTTAGAAATATATTGTCAAAAGAAGTACGTAGGATTTTTTTTTATATAGCATAGTTCATTTGTTATTAACAATTTATTTTTTTGCGATTTTTCGACGAATTTTACAAGTTTGACTTTGGAAGTGCGTTATTCGGCCAAAAATCAATATATCAAAAAAAAGTTTAGTGACTCATCATAATTCAAAATTTACAGGAGCTGTTAGTACGGCCGATATAAATTATTCTATAAAAATTATGTTTTACAATCAATCATACAAATTTCTACCTTTGTAAACTCGATTTATTTTATATTACAAAAGCGCCTATTTTTACGGGCTCTAAAATGGCCTATTTCTCATATTGTCATACGCTTCTTATAGGAATCTTTTCTCGGTCTACGTACGAAAAATTAGCTGATATGACAAAATGGTGCGATGAGCCCAGAGGGGAAAGCACATCCATAGTGTACTCATTAGGGTGAGAAATTAAAAACAAGTCCAGGGTGTCGGCGGTATGACTATCAACGTCTGGTATACGCGTGCCCTGTTTTCCGGAGCGAAGATCTCAACACACCGTGATTGGGGTGTTGTCTGTTGAAATTGCCCGCAATAACGATTTCATATGAAGATACGGGGATACAATTACCATGCCTCGAAAAATCGAAAAGTGACTTTTGTCCGAGGTAGTGATCTCGGAGAAGCTAATGGACTTGGCAAGGCAAACAAATGGGATGGTGGTACTGGGATGTGACGTAAACGCCCATCATACACAAAAGGGAAGCAATGATATCAACACAAGAGGTGAGTGTTTGTATGATTTTATTCTATTTTCCAACCTCTTTTGTTGTGAAAAACAGGCAGTAAAAAGGGTTAGAAATAAGGGAATAGAGAGTAGTCGACGAAGCGTCAATGCCGGATCACCGATGGATACGCTGTTCACTTTGAGAACAGGGTATGTAGTTTATCGAGGTTACGCAAAATGTTTTCAAAGGAAGCAAGCATTCCCAGCTACCTCAGGAAAAATGGCGGAAGCTGGGCTGAAAGTAGCGAAGAGGTTCTGGCAACACTGGTAGAAACCCGCTTTCCGGGATAAACAGTATCAGATGACCCTGACATGCTACGATACACTGAGAACATTGATCTCTATCTTTCCGAAGAGGAAATAGGTGTCCTTATTAATAGGAAAAAATTACTGTGGGCAATTCAGGCCTTTAAGCCGTACAAATCACCCGGTTTGGATGGTATTCTACCGATTATGCTACAGAAATCACCGGAGGTAAATCCAAAAAATTATGGAAATTCTTTGACACAGTCTAAAAATGTGGTACATAGCAATAGCTTGAAGGCAAGTCAAGGTGGTTTTTATGCTTAAAGCTGGCAAACAGGGGCATATAACAGCAAAAGATTTCAGACCAATAAGTCTATCATCATTTATGCTTCTGAAATGACCATACTCGTCATAACAAATGAAAACTCCGTCTTAATTACTTTACGATCGCTTTATTTGAACTCACTCTTAAAATTAAAATATGTTCTCTCGATGCGTCGCAGTGCATCTACATAAAGAGTTGCAGTGTACATTGGTGTGGATACCATATTACATTTCTGTTAATTCAGCATAATGTTTTTCACCTGGACGATCTCAAGTGCCGTCGCTGTGTGCGGTGTCCAATTCCCGCATGAACCATTGTGGGAAAGGAATATTGATATTAAACGACAAAATCAAACATTGCAAGAAACTGTGGGAAAGGAATGTTGGTATCAAATAATATTATGAACGGCACATACTATATGTACACTACACTTCAAATGGGAAATGCACATTAGAAATAGATGCAGTAATGGCTTTTTGACTGAATCCCAGTATGCATATATGAAAGGAAAATCTGTAGAAACAGTTCTGCATGAAGTGGCGGGGGAAATAAAGAAGAGTCTACACTTCGGTGAGGGTAGAGTCTACACTTCCGAGCCCTCAATAACGTGGAGTGCACCCCCATTAAAAACGCTCTAGTAGACGCTAATATTGGGTGAAGCTCGGTTAGAATGTCTGTAACCAGGGTAAACCCTCCATGGGGAATCATATCGCCACTCCTGTGGGTGCTGGTTATCAATAACATAGTTTAAAAGCTTAGTATTGTAAAATGGGTATAAATGCCACGGCATACGCAGATGGCGTGGTCATAATAGCGCAGGGAAAATACTTAAATATTTTAAGCGACATTATGGAGGTTGCCCTGAAGACGGCCAGCACTTGGCCAAAAAGCTGTGGTCTCAATGCCAATCCTTCCAAAACGGAAATGGTTCTTTTTACCAGAAAATACAAGATACGGCAATTTAAACTCATGAAACTCAACAGAGTGGAATTGTCGCTCTCGGACAGAGCGTGTGTAATTCTGGACAGAAAACTGATTCCAACGTAGCGGAAGAATCGAAAAGGCATATAATGCTCTTTTTATCTGCAAAAGAACGGCAGGAGAAATTTGGGGTTTAAAACCTGCTCTGGTGTACTGGCTGTATACGGTGGTGGTAAGATCCATACTTACAGTATGGTGGAAAGCAACAAACAAGAAAACGACTTACGGAAAATTAGCGGCGGTTCAAGAACGGCTTCCATAGCCATTACCGGTGCGCTCCATACCACCCCTACGACAGCATTGGACACCTTTCGGCACGTAACACCGCTTATTCTTTCCTTGGTCGATTTCGACATTCCGTATGATATAATATGTATATCCAGAGAGGGAGGACTGGGAAAAAGATGCAATAATCAGGTCGAATCAAATTGCAATCTTCGCAGATGGCTAAAAAACAGAGGAAGGAAAAGGTTCTGGTATCTTCTCAGAAAACCTAGAACTAAGAGTGTCTTTAAGACTACCGGACGCCACCAGTGTCTTCCAAACAGAAGTTCTGGCTGTCCCCAGGGCGGCTGAGCTAACGCAGATGAGATCGGTATCCGAAAAAGATATTGCTATCTACATCGATAGCCAGGCCGCACTCAAAGCAATGGAACCAACCGACATCAACTCTGATATAGTCAGGGGCTGTCGCACAGTGCTCAAGGCACTATGCGGTCAGGACCGGGTGAGACTGTGCTAGGTGCCAGGACACTGCGGTATTAAAGGAAATGCACCACCGGATGAGCTTGGAAGAAAACGAGGGCTATTCAACAATAGTGAGGACACAGGGTATTTAAAGCTCTTTGGTCACTTTTTGACGGCAAAAGATCTAGAGAGCTATTCAAATTAAACAAATATAAGCTTAGGACTTATCCTTAAATTCAACTGGTTCCATAGCGATCGCAATGGGCCTGTTTTGGCGCATGCTGTCTGTGTGATGGCATATCCTTCATACTCCTGTTTTAACCTATCCTAACCTAACCTTATTCCATCAACCGAAGGCCTTCTTGTAAAAAGAACTACTTTTAGCGCTAATTCTCATCGTAAAATTCTGAAAATCATAAAATGAAATCGTTCGTCATAATGTTGTTTCATTTAGGTAAAGATTATTATTAAAAAAATATACATAGTTAATTTTAAAAATTTAAAGTATTTACGCCTCCATAGGTGATATCGTAGCAGTTTTACTAAGTATGTTATATTTTCGCGCTAACTCACGACCTAATCAAGCGCCAGGTACCACACTCATTGCAACACGTATGTACTTGAAGTCGTCGACCTCCTAAATTTATATATGTAGATCCCATTTTGAAATTTTTGGTGTATTATCTAGATACTTTAAGATATATCTTGCAACTAAAATGATTTAAAAAAAAATGCTCGAAGTTATTAAAATTCTGATTTGAAATGTTTACTTCCGTCAAAAATTTCCAACCTGATTTCATAATTAGAAAGAACCGTCAATTTCCTATAGACACCACTATCCTTCATATTTTATTGTGAATTTCTTTAATTTGAAAAACTGCCTCCGAAAAAACCCGTTCTTTATATCACGTTAATTCTTTAGAAGCCCATATCTTTCCAACTAAGCCTCATACATTTTTCATTGTCCGCTTCAAATGAAAAAGCTATCTAAACTGACGCTGCATGATGTTGAAGTTGTTCATTTAACTCATAACCGTTTCTTGTTACGCTTCAGTGAATTGAATCAAACCTACCCTTCGCCTTTTCAGTTCAATGCATCGATTCAACTCCTTTTATTGCGCTCTCCTTTGCCACCTTGCGCCATTGCATCGTCTTTTATGGCTTCTTTGATATGCATGTGAAATATACGCACATACGAGGACGTATTCGCACACACAAATCAATATAAAGCCTTCTCATAAGCAAGTACAATTTATGAAAATTATTACTGACGCCTCTAAGCCCTTGACTAATCGATTCCCCCATCTAAAACTTGTCGCCCCCAATCTGCTGTCTCCTCTCTGCGAAGCAAAAGAAAACACAGAGTTATCCTAAAATTGAAATTCTTTTTCGCTGTTTTCTTCTTTATTTGCGATTCTTCTTTTACATATGAGAAATAAGTAAATGAAACAGTCCTGAGGGAGTACCACCACTTTAAGTGGAATCCCAATTTGCTCGCTTAAATTACGGAAAGTTCTTGTTAAATTAAAAAAATGCATTTCACATAATCAATCAAATCGGATGCTGAAATATCTTTTGTTTTTGTTTTAGTTTGCTTCTCCTGGATGTCTATTGTGCTTACAATGGAAGAGCACGTTTTTTATTCCCTGTGCAGGAGGACGAATATCGCGAGAATAGACAGAATCGCCCACTGCAAAGGGAGCAAGGTTAAATTCCGTACACAACATGGATTATTGGGTACAAACTCACCTTAACTTTTGGATACTCATTCATGAATATCGTTATGATTCCGACGTAGGGCAGAAAACCTCTGGCTCTCCCGACAATGTCCTTTTTCGTTAGCCACAGCTGCCCCGGCGCATATAGTCCTCTGTCATCTACGTTGTTATTGTCGCCTTTTGTAAGGAATTTCACTGAACCATCACTCCTGAAACAGATTTAATACTCCATTTCAGTACATCACTGGGGTATACTTCACCTTACTTACTTTTCGTGCAACTTGATCACTCGATGTACAATTGGAATGTCCCTGCCTTCAACTTTGAACACAACAATCTCTCCAACACGGACGGGCTCCTCTTTGTAATTGGTTAGAAACAAAAGATCACCACGATGAAAGGCCGGTTCCATACTGCCGCTAAGTACAACTACAATCGGCGATTCACTACCAGTTACCACCATCAGACCTTTCCAAATCATCAAGGCAGACGAAACGATCATGGCAAAACTAAGAATCTGATAAAGATTCTGCAAAAATCGACAAAAATTACAAATCATTGGCATGCATGGCGCATTTTGGAAAAATTCTGTTTACGTAGCCAAGTTGGCTTGTGAAGGGTGACAAGATAATCAACGAACGGAGTAGGCATCGTGGACTGGTTTGGTCTTACCTGTCGTTTGTTCATTCTGTTGAAGTCCTTTATCATTTCATCGAATTTCAATAATTCCGATAGACCCATTTTGAAGGCTTTATTAATTTAAAAACGTTTAACACTATAACTAAGTACTAAATTTTAACAGGAAACCAAGGAAAAAAAATTTGTTTTTTCCCCGAGATGTGGCTTATTCTGGGACAGTTGACAACTTTACAATTGCTCGCCGCTGCTACCACGTCAGTTGAATGGCAACATCTAAAGCCGTATGCATGCGTCGTTATGCGATGTTTTCGAATATTCCTGACAAGTGTGTTCGCAAAGTGGGTGATTGGAAATGGTATTTTCTTTGAAATGACTGGGGGGAAAACACATGTAAACCGAATGACAACACAATAATCAACTTTTTATTTGGTTTCGGCCTCAATAGAATAACTGTCAGTAGAATAGTTACCTCTGTACCTCGGAATCACATATTTTTACTCCTATACGATTAAAAGCGTTTTTCCGTTTTATTTGACAAGATTGAAGTATGAAATAGCGTTACGGTATAACTACACTCAGGATCATTTGTTTTTCTAAGAATATCAGCCGCACGGTTATAGAATATTGCCACTTTTCCTAAAAGGCGATTGAATGGGGAAATATCATATTCAGCTACACCAAAGTTCTCACGTCTACCGTTACACGCAAACCAGCGCCATACGTGAGAAGGTGAATTACTAAGATAATACGGCATCTTGCTCTTCTGCAAAGCGGAACAATGATCCCGGGGCGAATATAACTACTCATATCAGAGCTCATATTGTTTTTAAGAAATATCGCAAGCTGGAGAGTCGCCACAATGGCTGGCAAAAATTTCAAATGAGAAAGTTTATTATGGTGACGTAAAATCGATGCAATATGTGTTCAAGATACTATGTAGCCGATATGAGAAACAAAGTCCGATACTTAAGTTTTCAAATGAGAGCGTACAAAATGTTTTATAACATAATGAAACACAATAAGAATAAAGTTGGCACCAAACTTACAGCTGAATTCGTAGATAAAATCGTAAGCGTATCTAAAATCTCAGGCCAATCAATGACCATAAAATAGAGACAGAGAACAATAAAAAAGAATTCTTTTGGCGCACCAAAAATAAGAAGCCGAAATAATCGAACCCGTAAAAACTATGAACCGTGGACCTGCAGTCGAGCGAATTAAATTTAGTATACCGAAGCAGGGTTCGAAATCCGTTGCTGAAGTAATAATTGGATAAAGGCGTTACAAAATAACGGGATACGAGTCAGTCGTACTAAGGCCAAATAGCTGCATTATCGTTTTTCTGAACCGACAAACCCAACTCCTAACAATCTATTTACATAGTATAAGGCGAAGTTGCCTAAATGGCGTGAGAACTCCGCAGTCTATAGTACCAGAAATATGCTGCTTTAACTAAAGGTTTAGCATTCACTACAGTCATTTGCTTGGCTTTGACATGTGAGAGAAGTATAAAACTGATATTGCAGCGGATATAAGAAAACATAATCCAATAAGAAGTACACGCACCTGCGCAAGTTGTAAAAATATTTTAAATATTTTAATATTCCAGTTTCTTACCTATCAGGAGCCACCAAAGGCATCTTAATACTTCATCTCACTTAGTTCTGTGTAGACCCACTATGATGCCTACTATGGCCCGGTCAGCAGAATTCTAAGGGTATGGGAATTGGAATGCGGTTGCTAAGTGTAGTTACATTAGCTCCTTGAGTGGTCCTGTTGCATCTGCAAGAGCAGATAGTTCTGAGAGGTCATGGAAAAGTAACTTTGTAAAGTTCTTTGTCCCAAATTACTGAGGCCGCGAGAGTTATAAAAAGTGGAAGATGTTCTCCCGTGAGTCTACGTCCTCACAGCCTCTATGGCGGTCGTCGTCGGTAAGGCGAGGCTTTATTGCATGCGCTCTTAGAAGGTTGTGGTCTGTGGGTAATCCAACAAACATAGATAGTTCAGATCTGCCTTTCAATAGAATCTTACTTGTTTTGAGTTTGCAGAGTTTCTCCCATAATCGTGTAGCGAATTGTGTAGAGGTTGGATGGTTAGTCCACCTTTCATTGACTTTGATTTGTATCATCTGCTCCACTTGCATTCTTAGGGTCCAGAGGGGAAGTTTGATACATTGATTTGCCAGTTCTCTATCAAGGGACAATCTTTTTTAGCTTACTTATCTGCATGTTTGTTGCCTACCACTCTTTTGTAACCAGAGACCCAGCAGAGCTTAACCCTATGCTGAACACAGAGACCCTTAAGCTTAAAGCCATGATGGGATATCATATACTCGTAATTCAACAGCATAAACCCCGTTGATTTGAAAGGGTTGAAGCATGGCTCCTTCCGTTTAATTTCCAGCTATTAAGCTGATACAATTTTGAAGGTTTTATTTGTGGATTATCACCATGCTAGGCTGTCGTCGGTTAATACGGGTCTTACGATAGCCGTGTACATCCATAGGTAAGGCTTTGGTCTTCCTCCAAATATACGATTGCAAGTGTAGAAAGCAAGTGTACGATACCTAGGTATTTAGCACTGCTGAGGTCAGATTCAGGAATGATCCTTTGTTTTCTGCGTGTTGATTCCCAGCCCACAGAGCTTGGCTCATTCATTGAGGATTCTAAGTGCATTATTTAGAATTTCATTGATTTTGTGGAGGAAATTGCCGGCGGCCATAAGAACCACATCAACCTCGTACGCATCATCATCCCTTCTTAGGTTCAGAAGTATATCGTTGACAATTAGGATCCACAAAAGAGGTGATATCACTCCTCCTTATGGAGTGCCTATTAAGATAGCAACCCTCAAAACAATGCTTCTCAATGTTGCATTGTTCTCCATTACGGAGAATACAGGTTGTCAGGTTCGCTAATGCCAGATTAACTCCAACATTTTCTATATTTCTAAGTACGTATAGTGGGAAAGCTATATGAAAGAAGAAACAACATTTTAACCACTAGTCATATGTATATGTCATAGTAAAAATAGTGGTCGCATTAGCTCATTATGGATGATTCAACCACATTTAGACAAAATTCATTCATTCTAGCTATCAATTTTTGAATTGTTGCCTGTGGTGTATTGCTTCAGCAATCTAATAGTATATTCCACATTCTGGTGATGGCTATGGATCCCGGCCCCTTCTCATCAGCTCCTCACACCACAGCTTTATAGGGTTTAAATCTGGTGATTGCGGTGACACAGTGACGTGTGTTAAGGATTATTGTCCTGCTAGATTACGAAGCCTTCGTCAATTAGTTTTGGTCCAGAGGTCACAGCGTATGCCTCCGTACAAATTTGTCCAATCACTCAAAAGGAATCTCCTTCTCCACATGAAGAGAAACATCACTAGACCATAACAGGACCTCCATTCTTGACGGTAGGAATCACACAGTCTGATAGAGTCTTCTGTTCAGCGATGCATCGAACGAAAACACTTCATTTTGTGTCAAATTCCTCAAACTTGGATTCGGCATTCCATTAAACTCTGTTGAAATCTTCTTCCATCCAGTCTTAATGCTTTTTGGCCCATTCTAATTTTTTCTGTTTGTTTTGTGGTAGCAGCAACTCGCCCAAATAGTCAAGCATGTTTTAAATTTCATTCGAACGTTGTCAAGAATAGCGGTCTCGATTTATTTCGGTACGACTTTCGGGTGCTGTTTACCGTCTGCTTCGTTTGCTCGTTGTGGCTATTAGTCGATCCTCGTGTTTAGTTGTATTGTAGTTTTGGGCCGTCCTGACCCTGATTTATCCTCAAGATTTCCGGTTTGAGCGTGTGGTTCAACATACCATGAACGCATCACCTTCATACCTTCAACTGCGAAGTAACTTCCTGCTGCGATTTACATTGTTTAAGAAAGGTGATGACTGCGATTCTTGATTGTGTGTTCCGCGAATTTTCTCATTTTTAACGAGTTGTTTACTCAGGATGTGAAGAATCTCTAACAAATTCTTATGCCTTCAAAGTGTGGCTTTTATGTTAGACCGTTGCAACAAATTTTGGGGTTTCACCATAACCCTTTTGATGTAAGGAATCATAAACAAGAGCTGAATCAACAACCAAAAGTCAGAGTATTTAATAATTATGAAAAACCTAAACACTTCCCAATAAACCACAATAGTGGTTTTTTCCACATTCAAAAACGTGGGTGTTAAATCCGACTTTTATTATCTGAATGTGTTGTGTACTGTTCAGGTAGAAAACTTTTGGACTACAGTGTTTGGAACACCACTTAATAGTTGTACCGCAACGTGTACCATATTCTACTTCAACTAACGGACATTGTAAGAAGTGAAAACTTCAATAACAATTATTCATAGTTATGAATTATGACTCATTTCAGGTCATTGGCACATGAACTACTGCAATGCAAATGCGCATTTTACTTCCTTGGATTTGGCACCACTAAGAACCGGTCTGAGTTATCATTTTGACATTTCTGTTCGCAGTAAACAAAGTTCAACATTTCTGGTTAGAAAATCAGAAAGAACTGTCTATAGATTTATTAATAATAAAATAATCTAAAATCAACAAACATGTTGTAGCCAATTTATCAGCGTGTAACTTATCACACAAATATCTACTCAGTTAACCTATTTTCGCCCTCAGTTAACTTAAAAGCATAAACTACTCAATGGAAGACAAATTAACATTTGCAAAAGATCTGATTACCTCGTGCTCATTGCCCGACCTAAAGGTGGACCTAGACAACATCCCCTTGGAGTCTGGACAATTTGATGAGCATCGAAAGCTTCTCGACTGTCAGCTTCCTCTTCTTTTCGACTTCATTCATCACAGTGATGAATTGCTTTGCTTAAAGGAGCACAATGAACGAATTTTGGAGGTGAGTACTTTTTCATCCGATCCGATATATCAGATCGCATTAACCAGATGTTCTCTCTAGATTAAAGGGAAACTACTCATACTTACGTGTGAAATAACAGCGCACAATACTTTGTACCAAATAAGAAACGAGAAGTTTCTTGAGGTTCTTGACAAATTTATACAAAACAGCTTTAATCGAGTTCTAGACTCAAACGATGATGTGGAGCCGTTTATACTTAAACACTATACGGAGCACTTAGCGGCGAAAGTTTGGAAGCGGCACATTGGCACTGTCCATGGTTTCGCCCGGTTCCTCGAGGTAAACAAATTCATTTATTCCATTGTTACAGAATAGAAATACACTCCTTTTCTTAGTTGAAGGTGCTTAATGGGAGAATCCTTTCAACTAATTGGGCAAATTTTTCACTCTCTGTTGGCCTAACGGTGCGAGAATGCCACTTGCCAGTATACAAAGAATTGAGCACGACAATATTCCAAGCTATTCTAAGTCATTCCGTAAGTCTTTTTCTCACCTGTAATGAAGTGCATTTTTATTAAATAAAAAAGTTCTCTTGAAGGATCTGAAAGAAATCAAAGCACTCAACATCCATGACGTTATCTTTGATTCGGTGCTAAATAGTATTCAAAGCATAGAGACAGTTGAGGGAACCTGTGCCATGTGGAGATGCCTTTGTGATTGTTTAGATTTAAATGAAGAAACCACCGACTCCTGGGCTGTAAGTTTCATTTGAATCGATCATACATTTGTTAGAGGTTAATCTCTTACTCCAGTGGGGCATGACTGATGAAATGATGGAGAATCTACTGAGGAGTATAAAATACGCAAACAATTTTGATATCCTCATTAGCCTGCTGTCGTTTATACCAAAAATTCTCCTGCGGCTCACTGCGAATCGCAAGGAAATTGAGAAATTCCTAGAACGTGATTATGACTCCTTGTCCGCTGCTGACTTGGGGGACTTTCGCTTGGAATGCAGTAAGATATCCACCTGTGCGTCATATCGATGGGCGCTTTATTTACTTAAGCTCTTCATAGGAGAGTCGCATACATTGTTGGCCAGTGCAGAAAAGTGTGAGAAACTGCTTCAGGTTGGTCATTTAGAGTTTTATTTGTTTGGGTCAATAAATTTTCTTTTATAGCAATTCCATGTGTGCTATCTTACTTGTATTTGGATCATACCTGTGGAAGTCATGAATATTAATCTGTTAAAGTTTTTTGAACAATTTCCAAATGTTTTGGTTGAAGCTATTGCAACCTATAAGGAGACACCCAGAATTCGGCAGGTAAGTCTTTTTCTGTTTGATGTCGAGGATAAATTTCTTGAATTCTATTTACTCTGCAGCTAGTGGATCAAATTTATGTCACCTTTATTGAGCATTTAAAAAAGTCAAATCTACAAGGTGGAAACGGGGGTTTCCAACAATACTATGAGGCGCTTAAGAAATTTGTTGAAGTACAATGTTGTTGATACATTTTTAGGTAAAAATTTGAATAAAAAATACACAAAAATTGAATAAGCGGTTGAGGTTTTTCTTTTACTTGGCGAATTGCTTGGGATCTGAAAAGGAAAATTGGAAATGAGCTGTGTGGCACATCAAATGAAACGAAGATTCAAACAGCTAATCAACAAACGAATGTTGCTATTTAAGTTTTGAGATATGGCAATACCGGTGTAGATATGTCAAATCTAACATCAACGTTATAAAATTTGGCGTTTTTAATGGTACACTTGCTCAGAAGGTTTTGTCATGTCAGTGCTATCCACGTTTTTTTAGAGAGACTTGAAAAGTTCATGTCAGCAAAAAAATGGAATTAAATCGTGAACATTTTCGTCCGATGATTTTTTATGATGCTCGATTGGATTGACTCAACAACAGTGTGCCGATCAATTCGCTTCGACTTTTGGTGATGAAGCACCATTCCGGACCACCGTGTTTTCCGAATTCAATCGTGGTCGTCATTCGCTCCAGGGCGCATTTCGTGAAGGTCGTCCAAAATCAGTTGTTGTACCAGAAAACATTGGTACTGTGCGGAATCTGTGCGGGCAAGATTGTCATGAAATTAGGTCATGCTTGAGCATTCGCATACATTTAATGTTGCGTAAGCATTTGGCCGTCAAAAAGATTTCTTCGCATTGGATACCGCATAATTTGACAATCAGTCAAAATGAGGCTTGTATCGATTGGTCCAAAGAAATTTTGAAAATTTTCGGTCGTGTTGGTCCAAAAGACGTCTATATGATGGAGATAGGCGCCGAATCATGGATCTATGTGCGATGATCACTGTTTGGGTCCTTCAAGACCAGCTAAATCCAACAAAAGTTGTTAGCGCACGAAGCACTTCCAAACAAATGGGAGCTTGTTTCTTCGGAGCAGCATACGACTTTGCCTGCAGATTGAACTGTCTTCGCCTTCTTTTTTAGCCAATTCTCCCCTTTGAATCCATTGTTTTGACTGTTCCTTCGTCTCGGGTGTGAAGTGATGGACCCATGTTTCATCCATGGTTATGAATCGACGCAAAAACGCGGCTTTATTGCTGTGAAATTTCGCCAAACACTCGATTGAAACATCCTTACGACGCTGTTTTTGTTCTATTGTGAGTGATCACAGCAAACACCTTGTACAGCGCTTTTTGAAATGCCTTCCATATCTGCTAGTTCACGCACTTTCAATCAACGGTCATCCAATACCATTTTGTGGATTTTTTTCAACATTTCTGGTGAACTCACCTTATTTGGTCGACCACTGCGATGTTCGTCTTGGCAACTCGTACGGCCTCGCTTAAATGAGAGGTTGGATTGAGGCCTCTCAAATGAATGCATTGTATCACATAACGATGAATAATTTTTTCCATATTTAAAAATTCAGTTTGAGCGTTCACGACTGATGGCTGCCGAACTTCAAATTCAAGTTTTATGAGTTTTATACTTACTACAATTGTCATTCTTTTTAAACAACAACCGCCATACGTCAGGTCGGGTACTCCTGGGACTTCCCTCGCAAAACGGTCAATTCGGAATGGTACATCAGAAGTCTTTGGAGAAATAAGGAGAGGCAACACGGATCGTTCCCCATTACGGCAATGCGAGCTCTCCCAAGTCAAACAAGTGACTTTTTTAGCACTCAAAATAATGAATTCGCCGTACAGCCCTGATTTGGCACCCAATGACTTCTTTTTATTTCCGCACGTCAAAAATTGCGAGGTCAACGTTTTTCCATGCCTGAAGAAGCGGCTGATGCATTTATAATACATGGTTTGGAGTTACTTCCAAAGTGAAGTGGATAATGTGCTTCGAAAATTGGTTCAAACGCATACAAAAGTGTTGATCTTCATGCAGCTAAACCCCAACATGTACAACAGTTGCCTCGAAGAAGGAGTCTTCCCAAAGAGCTGGAAAAAACAACGATTGGTACTGATCAGCAAAGGAAAAGGAGACCCAGACTTCCCATCAGCGTACAGGCCCTTATGTATGCTGGACACTGCGGGAAAACTGATGGAAAAGCTGCTCAAATCACGGCTCACAGATGCAGTACAAAGAGCGGGAGACTTGGCAGGAAGGCAGTACGGGTTCAGGAAAGAACGCTCGGAGAAGTGGTGAAGTCTGTTCAAACCGCCCAAGAAGGAAGTTGCCGCTCAAGAAGATCGTTTTGCTGGCAACCCTGGACGTAAGAAATGCATTCAACTCAGCCAGGTGAAGTGATATACTAAATGCGCTAGAAAATAGATTCAAATCCCAGCCTATCTATTACACATGATGAAGGACTATCTCAGGGATCGGGAGCTGATCTACGAGACCACAGAAGGCCTACGAAGGAAGGAAGTAACATCTGGAGCAGCACAGGGATCAATCTTGGGACCAGACCTCTGGAACATCTCCTATGAGGATATACTGCGGATGGAGATGCCCGAAGACACCTTTCTCGTTGGGTACGCAGACGACATCGCGGCAGTGATAACGGCAAGAGACACTAAAAACGCTCAAAGAAAGTTGAACCAAGCCATGCGACGAACAACCTTCTGGATGGATGAGCGCGGTCTTAGTTTGGCAACAGAGAAAACTGAGATAGTCCTTCTGACGAAGAAGAAAATCCCGACACAAATAGGCTTCCAAATTGGCTCTGAAGTCATAAAGAGCAAGGACGCGGTGAAATATTTGGAATTGAGGCTTGACACAAAACTAACTTTCTGCAACAGATAAAGTACGCAGCGAAAAGAGCCTCTAGAGTTACAACATCACTCAGTAGGTTAATGGCGAACATAGGTGGTCCAACGCCAAGTAAACGCATGCTATTAATGTCGACAACGCATGCCATTCTCCTATATGGAAGTGAGATCTGGGCAGACGCGCTTTGACAAGAAAAGTACCGGAAGCAGATGGCGGCAGTGCAAAGACGTGGAGCTCTACGCGTGGCTAGCTCTTACCGAACGGTGTCGGAACCAGCCGTCCTTGTAGTCGCAGGAGTGACTCCCATCGATCTCCTAGCGGCATAAAGGAAGTATGTCCACGAAAACAAGGCGGAAATCGGATTGGAAGCGGCAATCGACCAAGCAGAGCAGCAAACGATACGGAAGTGGCAAGAGCGCTGGATCTCCGAAAGCAGAGAAGGGTGGACAGCGAGGCTGATAAGAAATGTGACTGAGTGGAAAGACCGGAAACACGGGGAGGTCAACTACTTCGTCACCCAGTTCCTCACCGGACACGGAAATTTCAAAGCCTTTTTACATAGGATCGGCAAAACGGATAGCCCAGCCTGCCAGTACGGCGACTCCCCAGCGGACGACGTACGTCACACATTTTTTGCCTGCAGAAGATGGGAAGCCCAACGCACAGCACTGGAAAACAGCATTAGTGCCTTCAACCCAGAAAAAATAGTGGATAAAATGCTGACGATTGACCTGAACTGGGGAAGAATTTGCCAGTTTGTGGAAGATATTCTCAGAAGAAAGAAAAGAAAAGAAGAACAATACCGGGAAAGCACGTAAACCCGAAAGGGTGTAGGATCACAGCCCCTTGAAGTAATGCGAAGAGCGGTCCCAGGGGGTTGTGTCAGAAGCCACAGCGTTGGGAATAGTTTTAGTCCGTATAATCCGAAAGCATGCAGAGAGAGCCGGACACGCGGGGATGGTCAACGCCAACAGACCTCCTTATGGTGCGTAAGGCATTTCTCCTCCCCCCAAAAGGAAAAAAAAACCCCAACTTCGATCAACTGCCTTAATCTCTGTACTCCAAGATGTATGAGTTCTGGTGCCTCGCCTAAGGCGAGTTTTTCTTACTACGTTCTTCCTCTCGGAGGAAATCGAAAATTCTTCGGGGCGGGGGGGTTATATTCATTTACTCTACAAGTCCTAGCAATCTTAGGCGACTGTATTTTCTCCTTCAAAGCGAACAGGACCAGAACTCGCTCAAAAAATCGGCCATTCAAAATAAATAATGATTTCTTCATACGCCTTCATTAAAGTCCATGCTTCTGCGGCATAGCCCAGGACCCTCTTGATAAGGGTTTATATTATATAGAGTCTCCTTAGTGTTTCTTGACAATGCCTCTTTACTCAACTGATATATATACACCCTGAATGACTCGAACTGCAACCAACTTCAGACTGCTATGATTTTCAAACTGTTTATGATAGTGAGCTCAAATTTTGACACATGACAGACAATTTTATTATTTACAAGCCTTTTAAACGATTTGGAATTCAAACGTGATAGTGTGATTGCTTTATATTTGGCTGGAAAACCACAAGTAGCTAACGTTAGAGCCCTCCAGCACCTCAACGTGAATAAATCATTTGTGTCTCGAACCATAGCTCGTTACCGTGATACTGGCAGCATTGCAAAACGCCATGGAGGTGGTCATAAAAAAAAACAGCAACATCGGCAGACATGGTTCGGAAAGTGAAGGCTCAGATTGAGCGAAATCCGCATCGAAGTAGAAGAAAAATGAATCGTGAACTCAACATATCGTTGGAACGGATGCAACACATACTGAAAAATGAGCTTGGGCTCAAGCCATTGAAGTTCCAAAAAGCACACGATCTTATACCGCAACAGAAAAAAAGTTAGAATCGAAAGAGCGAAGGAGTTGCTACGTTCGCACGAAAGTGGTGAGTTGCCGAATTTGGTTTTTTCCGATGAGTCGCCATTTGTTGTCGAGCAATATGTCAACAAACAAAATGACCGAGTTTACTCGCCAGAGAGGTCCTTCGAAAATTTACACCTTCGGACGGCCACCAGAAAGCAGGAAACACCGATGGTGATGGTTTGGGCCGCCATAACCGCCGATGGTCGCTCTCCGCTCGTATTTTTGGAGCGTGGCGTCAAAATTAATGCGATCGTATACCGTGAAACTGTCTTAGAGGCAGCATTAAAGCCTTGGGCAAAGCTTTCGGTCGGAGACCGTGGACATTTCAACAAGACTCGACACCGTCTCACAAAGCGCGCGTCAACCAAGATTAGTTTAAAAACAATGTTACACACTTCATTTCTTAGACACAATGGATTGCAAATTCTCCGGATGCAAATCCGTTGGATTTCTGTGTCTGGGGAATTTGAAGGCGAAGGTTGGCACTAAAAAATACCAAAGTTTGGACCACCTCAAACAAGCACTTCGCCGGGAATGGTGCAAAATACCGCAGAGCCACTTGCGTGCAGCGCGCGATGCTTTCTTCGGCCGTCTCAAGGCCATTATTCGCACCAAACTACTGATACAATTAAATTTATCAAAAAATAAAAAAATTATAGCATTTTAAAAAGTTGGAGCTCGAGTCATTCACCCTGTATATAGCTCAACTCTATAGGTGATGCTAGGTGCGGCCTTGAAATCGAGAAAGAAGTGATGCGTACCGATCTTGACTTTGACAAAATGCCTATTCACACAAAACTGCAAACAAGATATTGTACGCTATGTTACCGAGACCACTGCGTCTATAGTTTATGCAGTTTAGAGCGTTATCTTTCCTTGTCAATCGGATGCTTAGACTTCATTCGTCAGGTATATTTTTCTACAACCACATCGTGGAAGTAAGTTGGTGTACACTTTCTACTTAGTCATCTCCTGCTGCCTTTAATAATCCGGCATGTAGGCCATCCGGTCCGCCAGCCTTTTTATCATTAAGTTTACGTTTTACTTCCCTTTGATGGTCGGAAATCTTGGCTTTCATCGTCCAAGTTGAATGGTTCGTTTTGTCTGACAGCGTAGATTAGCATCGACTATGGCTCGGCTATTAATTTTCCTTGCTCATCGGTACAGATTTCTGTTCGAGTCTTCTTATTGTTGTTCCTGGAATAGCACCTATCATGCTCCTCTGCGTCTCTTTCCGTCTCCTTTGCTCGTAGAACGTACAAGCCACTCTCATTCCTCTATATAGGGAAACTATGAGCTTGTTTGCAAGCGAGGAAGATCTGAGAATTATTTACTGCCGACCCCTTTCTTGTGGACCGGCGATATTTACATCGACAACATCAATTTACAATAGCAGACACTGCATCCATTCATAACTCTAAAGGAGCGGTAAGCTCGTAAGATATAGCCCAGCTCCAATGCCGATATCCATTTTACAACCATCGGTAAAGGTCAGTTTCTACATATTGATGAATTGTATATGCCTCTAGTACAACCGGCTCGAAACCTCAGGTAGTACCACCTTTTTGCAAGAGTGTAAAGATACATTTGGTTTTTGTTTAATAGGCTCTTCGATGTTCTCTTTCCTGTTGACTTTGAAGTCCTAAACAAAAAATTCTCTAGAAATCGTGTTGTGTTCGGGTTTTCCTGAATTCTGGTGGTTATTAATCTCTTGTTAGTGAAAGAAAATAACTCTGTCTTCGAAGCATTATTGACATCTGCGATCTTGTTCTTTAATATTACCAAGATCCCGTCCATAACAAGCAGCCAGATGAGCGAAGAGAGAACCTTATCCTGTAGAGTTCCTTTGCACACCTTGCATTGCTAAAGTCGAGTTAATTTTATGAGATTTGCGAATCGTGGTAAAACAGTTACAGAGAACAGAGTCCAGCTTAACTCGTTGTAAGTTGCGTAGAATCGTAGTTGAACGCTCCTACGATGTCAAGGTCCATGTATGTGAAAGCTTTTAGGTGGAAAGAACTTTCTATCGCTGATATTATTCTGGAGAGCTGCATCTACCGATCATGTACGTGTGTTGTCATTTAAACAGATAATTGTCAGAATTGTCTAAATTTAAGAATGACGGCATGCTTCGGAAACTAGTCCACTCAGAGATTACTTACAGATGGATGACAATATAAGCAGCCATAGATGTCCGGCTTTGAAAGGTGCAATAGTGTGTCTAGTGCTACAGTGTATGTAGATCTCATACTACCGCTGATGCACAAGTAAGCCGAACTCTGATAAACAGTGCTCTGTTTGTCTTTAGTTGACTGTCAAACTGCTACACCACTCGTTATTAAAGATCTAAAAAGCAAAAGATAAACCGAGTACTTTGAAGCTGTAGACCCCATATTTTCCTTGTGGCTATGACTTTTTTATGCGTTACATTTATTCTAGTTTATTGTCTTTGACTGGCTAACAAAAATCAGTTGGATTTCGGAGGGGGTAGGTGATGGTACAGATCGGATTCTTTATTTCTTAAGGAAAGGGCACACTTTTGGATCCAATTGGAAATTCCATTATTCCTCTTAAAGTATTTAGATAATATTAACTACAATGTCATGTGCATAAACAAGTACTTTATAGTTTTTCCTTCAGCAGTTTGTTGACAGCTAGATTACATAAAAGTGAAGTGAGAACGCCACCTTACCGTGTGCCTTCGATGTATAATCGAACCATCGTCGCAGCCAGAATATACTTCAGGTTATCGATGGAACGCATTACCTATACAATAGTACGTAGCATCTCTTCTATGATGAAAATGTTCCCGTCTCAATAAAAGGCTTGCTGAACTAAAAACCTAGGTCTAAGCTCATATTTCTCCCCTTGTCTGGTTTTGTGGTTACCACGCCAGCAAAGGAATATATTGGATTAGAAGTAGCAGACAAGAGGTCGTTGATGAAAATTAAAAAGAGTGTCGGAGACAGAACGGAGCCCTGGGGCTCCAACTTCAATTGAACGTTTAGTTTCTAATCCATTGCAGAAGAGAGTCATCGATCCCAAAAACACGCATTTTCGACAAAAGAGCCTGGCATCAGATCAACTCGGTCAAATACCTTAGAAATATCAAGTGCAACTATCTTGCTTTCGTCAGATTGATGTACGCTTTGGTTCCACTTTTCGGTTAGACATGCCATCAAATCACCAGTGGACCTGCTGCTACGAAAACCATATTGCGGGTCATTAAGAAGTTTTCGTGTTTCGAGATATTTCTTGAGCTGACGGTTTATCAGCGTTTCCATGACTTTGGAAAGAGGGATGTAAGTATAATGGGTCCGTAAGAGGAGAGATAGGAAGATTCGCCCTTTTTTAGGAAAGGGCTGGACAAATTCTGTTTTCCATCTGCTCGGAAAGAGTCCTAAGGAGTAGGATTGGTGAAAAAGCTAACGCAGTGGTTTTGCCAGCGAGGTAGAACACCTCTTCAGAAGCAGGTGAGATATACCATCTCAGAACTTTTGCTACTACACGAGTGCGAAAGTGGAATTGTCCCATTGAAGATTCGACGCACTCAAGCGTAGGCGTAGACAAAGCACAATCTGGGAGTGTTGAGCTGGCCGCAAAGTGTGCAGCAAGCAGATTGGCCTTGTCCAAAGAGCTGACAGGTGGAATGTCCTTGAAAATGAGCGTTGGGATGGAGGATGAGGCAGAATTTTTAATATTTTTGACGAATGACCAAAAATGTTTACTAGCTTTGGGACAGTGTAGTATTTTTTGCCTCAGTTTTTGGTCGTATTGGAATTTCACACGCTTCAAAAAGACGTTGCAGTCACTCCTGGCTCGTTTAAACTTTTTTCGGTTTTCCTCTGTTGGGCTGGTCTTGAAGGACCGAAAAAACATTTCTCTAACCCTGAGAGCCTCTTTACAGTTCGAGTCGTACCATGCCTTTTCTTTTGGTTTGATACTCTTCATCCGATGAGGGATAAAGCATCTCATTCCAAACAGAATAGTTTCTGTGATCATGTGAGAAGCGGCATCCACGTCGTTATCGAGAAAACATAATGACCAGTTAAAATTCCTAAAGAAGCTGTTAAGACCACTCCAGCTGGCTTTCTCGTATTGCCATACGGTTCTTTTAGGAATTTTTTTTCTAACTGCATGGTCGGTGTACGAGAAATTAGCTGATATGATATGATGTAGGCTCATTTACAAGCTGGATTAAGTTATTTTCCTCAGCGAAGATCTCAACACACCGTCCTTCGGGTGTTGTCTGTCCAGATTGTCGAAACCACCCAGAATTGTGTATATTGAAATCGCCCGTAATAACGATTTCACTATGAGGATACAGGGATACAATTCTTTGAATGGAGTCAAACAATGCATCAAGCTCGTTAGAAGTCGAATTGTTGTCCAGTTTGGGGCTTTGCTTACGGAGATGGAATTTTAACCACATGAAATTGAATTCCGGGTTGGAATACGGATCGCATTGTGGTGGAGTTTGGTAGGCTACATCACTACGCACGTAAATGGCGAGACCGCGGTGAAAAAAGAATAATGGCACTAGTTCGTAGCCAGGTAGCTTCAGATCAGAGTGATCTGAGAGGTGTGGGCGGGGATCTACCTGTGTTTCACTAAGTGCCAAACAGCAGAAAAGTGATTACTTCTTAGCCCGCGTATATTGGCAGTAATAGATAAAAGCGTACCGCTTAAGCGCCTATTGAAGGCGAACTAAAGGGATAACAGTTAAGAATTCGCTGTGGATTTTATCACATTGCAATGTATTTAATTACATCCGCCCAACCCTTATTAACTGGTTAGATTTGTTCCTCTTTATTGGAATTAGAAAGGGCTACTCAATTTTAAATAGTTCTTGCACAGCCCCAAGTATTCCGCTACTGCACACTAAGTCAATTTTCAGTCCCATCCTCGTGGCTTGAAATATCCTGCTGTCGCTCGCCACTGTTCACAAGTAACATTTTCAATGGACGCGTTGCTACGAGGGGCGTTCAAGATATTCTCGGTATCGGGGTGAAGCTGTGGTTACATATATAAATTGACTTATTTATCATGTAATACTATTATTTTAGTGCATTCATGTAAAATTTCATATAAATGTGATTATTAATTCGCGTTTTATCTCTAGTTAAACAGAATCATAATAGCAACTGAGGCGATGATGGTGAAAATTAAGCATCGCGCTGTAATTAAATTTCTCACTAAGCAAGGAAAAAGTCAAAAAACTATTCATGAAGAGATGGTGGCTGTTTACCAGGGTTCCGCACCTTCATTATCAACTGTGCAAAAGTGGTCAAGTGAGTTCAAGAGAGGCAGAGAGAGCATTGAAGACGACCCCCGCTCCGGCGCCCCGGCTACTGCTTGTACGGGAGAAAGCATCAAAGTCGAAAAACTTGTTCTTGAGGATCCCCGAATAAAGGTGAAAATGATGGCAGAGATCACCAAGCTTTCAATTGGTACCATTCACACCATTCTTCATGACCATCTTAACCTTTCAAAGGTCAGTGCAAGGTGGGTGCCACGAATGCTCACAGCGCCTCAGAAAAAAGTGAGAATCGCATGCTATAGAGAGCTTTTGGAGATGTGTAGTGAGAACGCGGACGGTGTTATGGATCGAATTGTTACTGGGGACGAAACATGGGTCCACCACTATGACCCTGAAAGCAAACAAGAGTCCATGCAGTGGCATAAAAAAGGAACAGACCCCCCGAAGAAGTTCAAAGTCACTCCGTCTGCCGGGAAGCTCATGGCCACAGTTTTTTGGGACTCAAAGGGAATCTTGCTCATTGAGTACAAAAAAAAAAGGTGAAACCATCAACGCCACATCCTACGCTTCCACTTTGCATAATTTGCGGGAGGAAATTAAAAAGAAAAGACGGGGTAAACTCGCAGCGGGTGTGTTGCTTCTTCATGACAACGCTCCTGTTCACACGGCGCGAGTTTCCAAGGCTGCTGCGCGAGATTGTGGTTTCGAAGAAATCCAACACCCACCTTATAGTCCATACCTTGCCCCTAGTGATTATTTCCTGTTTCCAGATTTGAAAAAATGTCTTCGTGGAAAAAGATTTTCGGATGATGAAGAACTCAAGTCGGTATTTTGCAGAGAAAGAGGAAATTTATTATTTTGAGGGTTTAAAAAAGCTTATCTCAAGATGTAACAAATGCATTGATGTTAGGGGAGATCATATTGAAAAATAAAAACAATTTAAATTGAATTCGCATTTTCCTTCATATCGATACCGAGAATATATTGAACGCCCCTCGTACCTATGCATTTACCACCGCTCGCATTACACCATCTCATTATCGTCTAGATTTGGGTGGCTGCCACATGAGTTTCTAGGTGGCGGTGCCGATTTCGCATATTCTGGAGTATAACATAATTTGTCTTTAACCTTCTATCAGAGGCAAGAGAGATGAAAGGACTTTGCCTTTTGGACAAACTTTGGGTTCCGTTTTTGTAATGTTATGGATATTCTCCGGATTGCGAGGGCCGATCTAACTCATCGGCTAGTAGAGCTTTCGATATATCTGTCACATTCACTTAGACGTGAGCATACGATATTGTTTAAACATCTCAAGACAGGTAAAATTTAATTTATTAATTATTAAAATTTAATAAGTCGGATTGAAAACATTAAATATGTTTAGAATAGTCTTCATTTATTCTTTATTACAATCTTCGAAATCATCCTCAATCGCGGGTTCTTCTTCTTTCTTTTCCTGAACAATGACGTCAACATCTGAGACGCAAAACTGTTGGCGTTTTTCATCTGAATACTTTAGATCTATTTTCTGAATTCGAGAGGCAAGCTCCTTCCTTTCGTTTCTTATCATTTCTCTTATAGCATCTTGGATTGAAGAATTACACAGAGCATATTATTATGTCTTATTACTTACCAGCATTAAAAGTAGAAGCCGTCACTTCATTGTTTGCAGGACAGCTGTTTGTATCGGCATAGTCTGTGTTTTCTTCCATGTCTTCGCTAAAATTGCTTTGAGCTTCCCTTAGGTCGTTTCGTAAACTCTCCAAATTCTTATTCAATTCTCGTCTTTTTTTCTCCAACTCTTGTAGTCTATTATGTTCATTTTCTAGCGAGTTACAAAGGCTTTCGAACTTTCTCAACGCTGCTTGTAGTTCCGTCGAGCGGTCTCCTTCGCCATTGTTTTGCATTTTAAAAAAAAAAATATTTAAAATATAAGCAAAATAAATCAAGTAGTAAAATATGTATATTATGTAGACTGGCTGAAAGGAGAATGCGTTTTATTGATACCTAGAATGACTACTTTAATTGAAAAAAAATGTTTCCTTTGCAAGTTATTCAGTTTTTAAAAGTTGTGTAATTTGGAACGATATTTTTCAGTGCTGCGGGTATAATTTCAGTCAGCAAAAACCGATATTCCTTATATAATGTCGCGAAATGACAAAGATTCGCATTGAATTCCATTAAAAACCAATGTCACAAATACTACGTCTATTTGCTGAGCTAGCAAAGAGCCCCCTGGTTTAGTTTTTACAGTGATTTTTAGCAATTGGGAAAAGTCCGCAGCAATGTATAGGCGCAGAAGAAAACAGAGTCTTAAATGGGTCGATACAGAAGCACTTTTAATAATAATGAAGAGCCCCCCATTTGATCTTTCAATATAATTCAGGGCTTACTCAGAAGTGTGCCTCCTGCTTACCCGAAGCCAGCCTTCCTGTTTCCTGAAACCCAAGTCACATTCAAAAGCAAACACTAATGTTTAAGCTAAAAAAAAAAGCTAAATTTATTTCAATTATCAATTTTAATCAGACACAGAAAGTGCTGTTGTTTATAAATACTAAGTGGTAAAAACTTCATCTTTTCGATCACTTCTCAATCGATCGATTTCGAGTTTAAGCTTGTGCGCCTGCATAGCCATTAATTTTCGTTGCATTTCCAGACACATTGTCTGTTTTTCAAAGTATTCAGCCTTTCTTTGAAAGTACTGTGTTTCGGCTTGTAATTTAAGAGCTTCAAGCGTTTTGAGATTGACCTTTTTCGCTTCCTGGGGATCTTCGTAATTCCCACTGATATCATCTTCAAATTCTTCATCGTCATCCTCGAATGTGCAATCTTGTGAGTCTTCGAGTATTGTACCATCTACGGGTGCGTTGTTATCCTTAAAACTATGGTCACCGTTCACTGTTTGTTTTTCGTGATCATCTATAGTATCATCATCTAAACCATCGACGACTGGCTCTATATTGACAATTTTTGTTGATTCTTTTGGAGATTTTGATTTGCTTAAGGTACGTTTTCTTTTTCTGTTATCCTAATAAAGAGAAATAAGAAAAAATAAATTATTATTGAAATGTTTCCTAATGAAGAAGTTGAGTTATATATAGGGACTCGTGTGTTTACAAGTTTCAATGTGTTCAACTAGCCTCAAAATGTAAGATTAATGCGGAAATTCTGTTCGGTTTTTCAAAAGGACGGCTCCATATACTCTTAGATAAAGAAACGTGTTGATGAGACGAAAATTGAGATAAGGCATAAGGGCCACACCTCTCAGGCGTGGACAGTGGAAATAGCGAAACCGATATAATGCGTCTTGAGTTAGACTACGAACATTTATAATAAGATTCGAAGAAGGTGGTAGTAGAGCAGGTGCGATAGCAATAGAGGCGTTGTATTGCGATCTAGTAAAAGCTAGCAGTCTTTAGGAAGCGACAAACTACAGAAGAGGTGCAACGTGGAGGCGTAGTAAATGAGTTCATATTTAGAAGATTGCGGCAAAGAAAATACTCACAACGGATTCAATTGCCGAGATATATTATGGCTAAACATTAGGGGGAGAGCTCCCTCATTCCACTGTATAAAGGCACAGGCTAAATTAATGCCGCACACAATGAAAACAGATCGGAGGGTTCTAGACACTCCAAAGAGAATTACATGTTACTAAAAGCCCCATGAGAGTCAATTCGGGTTTGTGGTAAGTCGAGAAGATTCATTTGCGGACAGTGATGAAGAAAGATCTACATCTCGTCTTCATCAATTTGGGAGAAGAATTCGACAGAGTTCCCAGAGATCTATTTGAACAATGCTTAGGTGTATAGATGACGTTAAACTGAAAGTTAAATGTACAGCGGATGAGAATTGAAAATTGAAGTAGGAGTACATTAAGGCAGTGAGTAAATTCCGTTTCTTTTCAACGTGGTGGAAGGTTTTCTATTGAAGCATACTTACGAGTCTTTTTATTCTTTCGCTGCTGATAGCTCGATGTCAGCCCTTCAATCAACTCCTAATTTTGGATCATGGTAATAGAAAATATGTAACTGGTTAAGAATCACGTTCTAAGTCCGAATATCTGAATTCTGGTTTTTCCAAGACCGCAAACCCAACTCCTGAAATCTTTTTAGAAAGAGTCTTCGTACCTAAGTTTAAACAAATTTAAATACTTAGCCTCTGCTGTTAGAAGGACTAGAGCTGCTCACGAGTCCTACGAGCAGAAGAGGAGAGACGAACACCTTCTTCTCAGGATGAAAAAGAAGGAGCATGAAAAGCGCCTGGTCGAGGAAACTGAGGATGCTACTCCAGGAATTCGGAAGTAAAAACGAACAAGGGAGCATCGTAGTAGAGTCGCAGTCGATGCTGAGGATTTGGAAAGAGCATTTCTCTAGATTGTACTAGGTGGTGGAAAAGTCATCAACCTATCGGAAGATGCTATAATTTTTGCAAATGGCGGCAACTGTCTATTCTACTTTGTGAAGTAAACAGATACAAAATACACGTCAACAAGACATGAATCACTATACTCCTAAGGAACGCGGAATAATTGTTACGATTTTTTTGTGTGTATTTCAGCGCAGATGTCCCGGTCTAGCCACTCGCCTAGAAGAATATGGGATAACATAAGATGCTGCCATGTCTGTTTTGCTGAGAATATCGCAGCTGTGGTTGAAAATGTCACAGAGGACCCCGGAGTATCGACCAGATGACGTCTTTACACAGAATTTTGGTGAAAGACTGTAAGATGTTCCCTTACAAAGTGCAGACAGTGCACCGCCAAGCGTGTGCAACTACGCTCAAGCCATCCTGAATCTCGACTACGAGTGAGACAGCTTTTCATCGAAAATCAGAGCAACGAGACCCATTTCTATCGCTGTAGATATGTGAATAGGCAAAAATATCGCTACTGGGGCACCGAAAATCCACATATAACCCACGAAGAGCCATTACACCCGCTCAGGGTTACTGCATAGCGTGCTGTTTAGACTGAAGGCTTCATCAGGCTTTATTTTTTCGAAAACGCCGTGGAACAAACGACTACTGTCGACGGCAAGCGCTACAAAGCTATGCTCAACGACTTTCTCCTTTTTCAATTGGATGAATTGGGACTGGAGAACATGTGGCTCCAACAGGATGGATCAACGGCCACAACCGAAATTCTGAGGGCTGCATTTCCGGGTCGCCTAATCTCTCGTTTTGGCGATTTGCACTGGTCGGTAAGATGGCCTGATTTAACCGTTCCAGACTTCTTTTTGTGGGGCTTTTTAAAGTCTATGTCAACAAGTTCAGACTATTGAAGTTCTGGCAAGAGTGATGGAAAATGCCACAAATCAGGCCTGAACGGTCATCAATTCTGGCGGCGGCCACTTATCCGATATCATTTTCTCGATTTAAGCAGAAACAACGTTTTTCATTCCTAAGAACATCAGGTGGCAACTTTTGCGCTTCCTTGTATAACGGCGATGACGAACCAAATACCGCAGAATAAACCTTCCAACCTGGACCAACAATTCCGTCCACCCGACATGGATGAAGTGAAGATAGACATATCTAAGTTTAAGTCCAACAAAACTGCTGGAGTGGACGACCTGACCGCCGAGCTCTTCAGAGCGGCAGGCGATGACTTGGTAAGGAGAATATACCAACTCATCTGTAAAATAAGGTCGAAGGGAAGTATGCCCGATGAATGGAAACACAGCATTGTCCGATCCTCGAGAAAGGAGACCCTCTGAAAGAATAATGCAAAACTCACGCGCCACCAATGTGAATCTTGTCTTTAAAAATACCGTCCAATTACTCGCATGCGCCGATGATATTGAAATAATTGGAAGAAAGCAGAGTGATGTCAGTGGCGCTTTCGCAAGTATTCAGGCGTAGGCGGCGAAAATGTGTTTAGCGGTCAATGAGGGCAAGACCAAGTATATGCTGTCAACAAGAGCACCCATCACTGACGTCTCGGACAAATTCTCTCCCTCGACAAGTATAACCCTGAGATAGTTAAGGACTTCGTCTACCTAGGCTCCGCTATCAAAACAGACAACTACACGAGGCTGAGATCTAACGAAGAATAATTCGCTGCTTCTTTGGGCTAAGACGGCAATTGACTAGCAAATTCCTCTCTCTAACAACAAAAGTGACCGAATATAAGACCTTAATAATACCAACCCTGCTCTATGGCGTAGAGGCATGGACTTTATCAAAAACGGATGAGGGGCTGGTTTGAGAGGAAAATTCTTCGGGTGATTGTCGGTCCGGTCTGCATAGACGGTGAGTGGAGGGGGAGATACAACGAGGAACTGTACGGGCTGTACAGTGATGTTACTGGGCCATGTAGAGCGGATGAACACGAATGCTTCGATGCGAAAAATCTTCGAATCCGCTCTCGAGGGACTGCGCAGTAGAGCAAGACCGCGGCTCAAGTGCAAGGGGAATTCAACCAATTTATCGTAGGAAACTGGAGGCAGCTGGCTAATGATCCAGCTTACTGGATACTCTTGTTGATTGAGGCCCAGGTTCACGTCGGACTGTAGCGTCATCTTAAGTAAGTAAGCCTCTGCTGTTAACCATCAAGATTTGGGGTAACAGTAAAACGACGCTTAAACTTAGAGAACTGTATAATAGGCAGCCGTTTATCCAACCTTAAAATACGCATCGCTGGACGTCCCCACATTGCACAAAATCCGCGCATTCCTGGAAGTCCCCACATTTAGAAACGGAGTTGAGCAAATCAGGTGATTTTGCTATGTTCAACGAAAACCCAGGCTAAAAAGCAATAGAGGCTCAAATTCCGGCCACGGTTCGAAAGAGAAGCACCAATTTAAGCGTTAATTAAAGGAGAAAGGTACATATAAACCATCTCGTTAAAAGGCCGAAATTTATTAGGCAAACAAGCCTCAGGCAAATGTTCCAAAAACCAGTAAAGAGAAAAAATAACTTGCACTTAATTGGGAAAATCCAATCAATTTGGGTCGATAACTGTTTGCTTAAGGATGCACCAAGGACCAAACTCGATGCCTTGAACATAAATTTAAACCGACTGAATGCGAATAACAAGACAAACAAATCGTATATCCACCAATGATTCATCTGACACAGTAGCTGACTAACAACCCGCATCAAGACTAAATTCGTCAATCGGCCTCATATGATAGAAATAGATCAGAATACCGAAGAATGCGTTTACGAACTCCTCGACAAAACCTACACCAAGATAGGAAAGAAAGACATCTTAGGTAGTATAATCGGAGGGCATAGCTTAAGGAACACCACGCTAGGCTAATTTATTTCCCTTCTGTCTTATTATATCTACCACATGGTTTGCTAATCCCAGTATTCCCAATTGAACATGGTAAACATTTATGGCGATCATAATACGTTCAAAAAAATTTATGATGTTGCGATTGAAGGTAATCATTCCTTGCAGCCATTCTCTGTAGAAACGTCCTACGGTCCGAAAATTTAGTCACCCCCCAAGTACATATGCGAAAGCGAAATAATAAAAGAATTAAGCTCTAAAGAAGCTGCAGCCATGTAAGCGGAGACCTGTCAAGGACGACCTTACTAAAGACAGCTTCTACGTAGGCAAAACCTACGAGCAATGCTCTAAGTATTACGTGAAAATCATCTTTGGTGATTCCAAGCTAGGGAAGGAGGGCATCTTTGGTAATACAGTGGAGAAGTATAGCTTCCACACCATCACTTTCGGAAACGGGCACATGGTTATTGATTTTGCGGGGGGATGTAATGTAACTATAACTAACATCGTTTCCACACCTTGATACTCACAAAGGGACCTGACTGACCCTTAACAAACAAAGCGTCAACCAAAATCATCATATCGATCGAATCAAGGCACCCCTTCAGTGTTTTGGATGTCCGAACGTTCCGAGCAGCTAACATTGGCTCGGAATATTATATTGTTGTTACGAAGATGCGGATATCCGTGACAGACCAAGGCCACCGAAGCATTGTGAGGAAGTTCAACGTTGAATGGCTACAATCCTAAGACACCGACAGGGCTTTTTCCGATCGAGTTTCCTTTAATCGCGTGATGAGTCCGATGCTGCTAGCATCGAACGTAGAAGACCAGTGCCGTTGGTGTAAAGATCAATCAATCTAATGTACTGTGTTTCAACCCGCCGCAACAAAAAAGACCCGTCGTTCAATGACGAATGCAGACAGGCAAATCTGGAAAGACAACAGATGCGCAGAACGTCTCGCTCGCGAGCTCAGTGAGCAGAAGAAATGGATTTGGAGAATACAGCGACTATTGAAACAGAAGCGATAAAGATGGGTTTAGCGCCCAATGAGGGTAAAACCAAGTACATGGTGTTAACAAAGAGGGACATACAACCTAGGGAAGACCCAGGAAAAAACGTAACGATAAACAGCTATAACGTTGAGTGAGTTATGGATTTAATCTACCACTGCACCGCTATCAACTCCGACAATGACGCCAGGGAGGAAATCACGCGAAGAATCACTCGGTTTCTTTTGAGCTTAGTAGAAAAATTGACTAGCAAAGTCCCCTTCTGAGCAATTACAAAGACTATACAAGGCACTGATCGTCCCAGTCCTGTTTTACGGAGCAGAAGCTTGAACACTGACCAAAGTGAATGAGAGAAAAGATCCTCCGGTAAATTTCGGTTCCATTTAAATTAATGGAGGATGGAGGAGATATTTCAACAGCGAACTATACGGGTTGTACAGAGGCGCCGATCTTTTCAGAAAAGCTCTGATAATCCGGCTTATAAAGCTTGGACGTAGCCATCCCAGACAGTAGCACCATCTAAGTAAGTAAGCAGGCTTCAAAGAAGATGAGGTTTGTAATTAAAATTTCGAAGACAGTACAAACTTAGTTACACAGCCACAGCAGGTAGGGTATCAAGTAACACTACGTGAGAGATAATATTCGAGACGATGATGGATAGAGAAAAATAAGCCAGATTTCTGGTTCTAACTCACCTCACATAACTTATTCAATTGCAACGCCTCCAATATGGAAATAACATGGACATGCTTGCAAGCTATGGTGCTATAGCATAGATTTAGAACGAATTGTTATCCAATACAGTCCTATTGCTTTTACAGTAAGCCAAATAGATATCCTCTCCCCTTTTAGGTCGAAAATCAGATCTCACAACTAAGAAAAAACATCAAAAGATACTTACTGTACTCATGACGGGAACATAAACCGATGAGCGAAAATTAGCCAACCTTGGATCTTCTGGTTCGGTAACAGTTGAAGCTGCTGCGAGTTCCTCCTCATGCAACAGGTCTTCGAAAACTTTAAAGTACTCCCATTTTATCTGCTTGTTTGCCGAATGCCTTTTCCTCTCCTTTACCTGGCACAAAAACACCACAATTAAACAAATATTACGAAAAAATTAACAAAAAGCAAACAAAAAAGAAAATGGAGGGAAACAACTGACAATTTCTACTCCTAAAGTCAACTTGTCACCCGTTTACCTGAAAATAGGTGGCCTTTAGATTGCGGAATTTCTTATCTAGTAATTCAAATGGAATCTCGTAGCCATTGTCACGGAACTTATCAGCTATTCTAATCCATAAATCCCTCTTCCGAATTGCAGGATCACGAAAGTCTTCCTTGAATTCTAGGTAGCTATTTATTAAAAGCCAATTCGCTGAATGTGTCCACTTAAATTCTGTGTTTTCTGTGATGTACAGAATGAAAAATCAGTAAAAAAAAAATGGTTTTCCTCGAACAGATTTTTGGTATTGCAATGCACTTACGAAACGAGCCGCAGTCGACGAATTGATTTGACATTGTTTTGTAATTTATTGCTTCCACCTTATGGTACTTGCAATTGTTGACAAACAAATGAAAATTAACCAACAATTTGATGGAATTCACAATCTAGCTGTGGTAAAGAAAAACGCAACCAAAATTGACATCTTCGTGTTTTTTGAAGTTGGAGAAGTGACATTTCGAAAATTCGATGTTTTGGCATTTGTGTGGTGCGATGTTTAAAAGTCCTGTCGTGTGGCATAAAGTTGTGATGGACGAGTTTTTTTTAAAACTTGCTTGCATTTGCTTAAAATAAAAATAGTATAGGTCCTGTCGTGTTTTGTTGGACAAGACTTAGAAAAACTTTTATGTTGCCGGCAAATACATAATCGTACAACTGGTTCCGTTTTCCCCTTTAAATAGGTGCTATTTTTTAGGCCCTTTGTTTTTTGCTGCCTAGCTCGAGTTGCACCCTTGTGTAGACTGTAAAAAAAAAACACCAGATCTAGCCCATTTTTTTGCGTTCGGTTAAGCGGGGGCGATGTGAAACAATATTCGGACTCTCTTTGACTGGAGCTAATTGTCCATTTAACTATTCTGCGACGCTTACCAATTAAGATGTTGGCTCTACTGCAGAAAATCTGATCACGTTGTTTATTTGTTTAGTTTGGAAATTTGATTCAATACAACTACACGTTAAAGAAAACTTCCAGCACGCATACCTGCTCTACGACAATCAAACAATGAATGAAATGTTGGCACATTTCTTATGTGATCAGACGGATATCGGCCCGAAAAGGGGAACCATTACCATAAACTCGATCCTTCAGAAAACCCAAGAGAAAAAAGTCACAAATCATTAGATTAGAGCCAATCCGAATTTTCTCTTCAAAAAAATTATTGTGCAATTGTCTCCCAACCGTTTCTTAAGTATCTCGGAGTTGACTGTCGCATGAGTTATAAACATCACCTAAAGCAGATATATCAGAAATAATCGAAAAAAAAATAATGGTGAGTTGTATCGGACGGTTTTACATTCATGTATGCAGTTGAAATATGGTCAAGTTTTGCAAGGATTCTTGTTCCTGCTCAAGAGTCGCCATAATGCTATACTCGCCGACATATTTGCTGAAGAAATAGTAAGATTGAAAGGCAGCGAGTTCAAAATGGCCGAAATCACCCATAGTATTGCAACTTGGCAACAACAATTAAGATATCTTTAAAAGGAAGATGGACACTTCGTCTTATACCAGTGATGGATGTATGGATTAAATAGCTGTTTCAGAGAGTATCAGTTTCAACGCATATCTTACATAAAAACATCGCAAACTGTCCATATTGTGAAACTTTCTATCTAAGCACGTGTTTTTTCATTGGCCTTACGGGAACAATTCGGAGAGTGGCCCACTCCCGATAACATCGTTTCGTATATGCTTCTAAATGAGGAAAACTGGACCCTTGTTGGTAATATATGTAGCATTCCATACACTCATAGATCTTAGACTTTTAAAACGTCAATGTAAAGCAAACATCGAATCGTATAAAGAAATGTGCGAAGTAATGTCTTACAGCGGTATTACGGGGTGGCACAAATCCGTCTGTTCAGGTGGCCGATAAGAATCCGGCACAATCAATGGGCAATTTGAGTATGATCCGGTTTTTTTTTGAGGGAGCTTTATAGAGTTGGGCTAGGGTCGTCAAATCTCGAATTTTCAACCTCAAGAATTTCTTGGATTACCTTAACTCATACTTTGCTAATGAAGACCTAGATTTTAATGTGTTATGTTTAATGAATAGAGATCGCACTTGCCTTTTAATATATTTTCTAGTTTCTCATATCACCATGGCACGTACCGTTTGGTCGCGTCTATGCCAGTAGTTTTTCTATGGTATATAAAATATTTTCTAGGACTCATTTGGGACGTGCCAGTCTATAAACTCATTATTTATACGGAAATCGCGTCTTATGTTTGAGGCAGATTTTGTTTCGCTGTCAGTTCTTATTTTAGAGATGTGGGGAGTGGCCTAGAGTCGCAAGATCGTGTTCAAGCTATTAAGACATTTTGATTTAATAATTTTAAACAGTTTTGAGTAAGAAATCTGCATGAACACTTTTCGACTAGTTCAACTTTGTTAATCATCATAATAGGCCCTATTGTGGCACTGAAAATCTTTAATTTATACACCACCGACTGTTACACCCTCCTAGGGGGACTTTATTCTGCGGTGATCGACGGAATTATTGGTTCATAATTTTTTGAGGTTGCTGTAATATCGCCAGCGATCGCTTTTGTGTTTTATTGAAAATATGCCTTGTGCACGAATTGAGCACATGTGGTCTAACACAACGATGTCATTTAAATACGGAGCTAGTGCAACGGAAGAGACTTTAATGAGCTTTATAGCGTTAGAGGGTGATGATATAAGTTGGCCCTCATTATCCCCTGCTTAACACGTTGTTTCCACTAGCTATGAAATCAAATCATACTGTATAGCATGGCATATTTTTCACTAATGGAGATCGCCGTAGCAGCTATAAATAGCAGTGTAAGGACTGAATTCGAAGAGAAAGTACTGATATAGCATATGTATGCTCCTAAGCTCAGTCCGCGATGTCTTATCCCTATAAACCCTAGGAATAATTTATTTGTTTAATTGCTGGGCATAATATAATTTAATAGGCTACATGGGTCTTCCACCAGTTTATTCAACATTAGTACACAGATATGTCTCTCAGCAATATTTTATAATGCAACAATAGCAAGGATTAGATGATTGACTTCGAGGTAGTCAGTAGCGCTAGAAGTTATTGAACGAGCGGAAGTCCGCTGCTGGAATGGGGTGAATATTGAAGTTCACTCAATTATTAAAGCGCTTTGTACAGCCAAACGACAATGATGCAAATCTTTTGTATCAGAGCACTTGGATCTAAGCAAATTATTCGATTGAATAAATTTTATATTTGATGCTTTCCAAGCGATATGCGTTAGTCCAAACCATAGATGAACTAACATAAACGGCAAAGTTTCTAGATATTGGAAAACCAAAACCCGCTATCCACTGATCGCCTCTATCCGTGTGACCCTGTCTGTGAATTGTCATCAATGTCAATTTCTTTCCCATTTTACACAAAACCCGTTCATTTTACTCAAAAAACGTCATCCACATTGCACACACATAGTAAACTTTACGTGCGAATCGCTCTGATTCTAGCAAATTCTGGCAGGTTATAGAGATGTACAATGTATTGGTTATTCACTTACAGTGTATCTGTGAGGGGCTTAAGTGTTTGCAAGAGCGTTAGTAGAGTTTACCATCTAAGTTAGTTCATCTATGGTCCAAACAATAGGCCACTATAATAAAGAATCTTCATGGTGAACTGAAAATGGCGGCTAAGGACAAAAGTTAAACCTTCCCAGCGCGGACTTAGTACGGAGGGAATGAATTAATTTATAATGAACAGCTACATAATGGATTTCTTTACGAAAAATTGAATTTTTTGAGTCAAGGTTAGGTTAGGTTACAACAAGTCTAGTTGAGGTGAACTTAAACCAGTTGTAGGTTCACTTTAATACAATTGGAAGAGCGTTGGAAACCCCTTGCAACTCCTGGAATCAATGAGTGTTAAAAGCGAGTACATTCTGATGCGTGCTAAGGAAGTGTTCTAAAAATGCCGTTTACTCTTTATTCCTATGTTTTAAGGGATACTCAATTGCTGCGCGTGTCTTCTAATAACACAGTGTTCCATGCTTACGTTTATGAATTTGGAGATGTCTCCCCCCCTAAGCTTGATCAGCTCTCCCTATCACTTAGAATCAAGTATGGCCCATATATGGTAAATCCAAGGTATCACAGAGTCGTCTTATTGCTGCCCTTAGAGACTCCTTGGAAGTGTTGGATTTACTTGCTGTAGGATATTGGTGGCGTTGTGTTGTCAAGCTGCCAACTAGAGATATGCATTGGACCAGCGACGTAGTTCCCTGAGAGGATGTTTCGGAAGCCAACAGGGAGCGGTCTAGAGCTCTCTATAGTAGAGAGAGAGAGAGAGAGAGAGAGAGCTTTTTTATTTTATTCTCTCACGTTTCGATTATACCTCAGTTTATCTAGGATGAGGCCCAGACACCTGAAACTTGTGAAGAGGCCCAGTATCGTTTTGATCGGACTTACGCCAAGGCAACAGCTACGTGTCTAAAAAGCGAGTAAGCCTATAGTCAAAGAATATCTATGAGAGTTTGCCCGACACATAAGGAGTATGTAAATTTGACTGCGTAAGCTACAATACCACACCACATTTCGTGTCTTTTAATTTGGTAAGAAGCATACTAAGTTAGATTTTATAAGAGAGAGTATATCCCCTTGGGGTGTTTCCCTATGGGTTCTTATAGAGTTGCGACTATTATTATTATTATTATTATCAAGGGAACGATACAAATTAATTTGTAGGGTCCGGGATTTAATGCCGGGGTACTATGCCCATGTAGCGCGTTTTGTCAACAGCACGCGGAGTACTGAGTTCCCATGTGTTCACCCACCTACGTACTTACCGCGCCCAACACTGCTTGATTTCGGTGATCTAGTGGGAACCGATGCTTTCAGTGTGGCGAGGCCGTTGACTAGAGTTGCGACCAAAGGTCGCATTTATTATTCAATTGTTGAGTATTTTTGTCAAAAAACAAAAACATATATAATATAAAACAGCTTTTCAAATAGTATCCTAAGGTTTGAAGTTTTGAATGTATTGTAGAATTATGCAGGACAATGCCCGTAGAGGTAGCTTTGCACAGGGGTGAATTCGAAAGTGTTTATACGGTGTAGATGCTGCAATCATCGAAGCCATTTTATTTTAACTTCTCGGACTAGGTATACCCCATGCAATTTGTCTTTTCCTCCGTCTATGCAATCGCCACGTGATCCAAGATCAGCCTAAAACGTACTCACGTAAAACAGCCTTGTGCAGCCCCATCCATTTTTGCGAAGGTCCATGCTTCTACGTCACATAGCAGGACTGTTTTAGTCCCCCTTACTTAAAGAAATTACGGTTGAAAAAATTTATTCTTCACTTGATCTCAGGGTTTGGGCCATTTTAGGAATGATAAAAAAAGTCACTAACTCTCTCAAAGTTATATCCGTCTTAATCGATGTTCTATTCGAAATGTCTGTGCAAGATGGTCCTTTTGTAGACAACGAATATTTGGTTTCGTCTTCTTTGGCCGCTAGACCTATCTTTATCGTTTCCGGAGCGATAATAACCAGCGTTAGACTGACATCATTGAAGTGCTTGTCAATATGGTCGGCTTAGGCGAGTAAAAGAATGAAGGATTGTACATGCGGTAGAAGAGTGTAAGTTCTTCAAGAAAAAAATACCAGCGTGTCTTCCTAATATGGTCTAGCGTTGTCGTTAAGGATAATTGCACCACTTCTGTTCTCCAGCATTGGTTGCTTGCACCGTAATTTTAGGTGCATTGTTTCCAATTTTATGTAATACGACTGTGCAGTTATTGTTGCACCTGGTTCCAAGAACGAATAATGCACAACTCCCTCGCTAGTCCACCAAAATGTGAGCATACATTTTTTTGGGTTGAGGCCCTGTTTCGGATGCACTCCTGGAGTATCATCGCGATCCAATCAAAGACCAGTTCGCTTGCCGTTGTCATAAAGAATACATTTTTCATAGCAAGTAACTATTCTGTTAAAAATGGTTTCAATCGTTGACGACTGAAGTGAGATGATAAAACTTCAAGTCGATGCATACAACACCACCTTTCCTATTTTTTCACTTTACCGATTTCATGGAAGTGATTCCAGATGGTACTAGTGGATACCTCGAAGGTTGTAGCGAGGCACTGAATAGTTGTAGACGGGTTTCGCTCTACTTCAGATCGAAAGTCGTCGTTGCTAAGCACTTTTGGAGAACGACCTCTGGATTCAATTTCAAGGCTAAAATTTTCGCTATGAAAATTATTGAATTCACTGCAAGCATCTGTGCGCAAAGTCCCGTTAATTTCTCTACTTACTGCTTTTGCATACGACCCTTTCTTTAATTAAAAAAAGGACAGCATAGGTAGATCTCTTGGAGTAAGTATATTATATGTAGGAGTGGGTAAAGGTCGAAATTCTGATGAAATAAATGCTACTTACTCATATACTCATAAATTACAAAACAATTATAATTTTCGCATATACGCTTTATTGCAGTGATCGCACAATCGGACGTGATGTAAAAAAAAAACGGACATGTTGAAAAACCTTATGTAAAGTGACTTACACGTCTATAGTCGGCGCAATTTAGAGAGATTAAGCAAACTATTCTGTGACTCTATTTATCATGCACCTTCGATTCTAAGGCCCTAAGAAGCCGGTGTTCATTCTGTTTCTTCTTCTCACAGAGCTTAATACATACTTTTTTTTCGAATTCATTGCCATTTGTTCTTATGATGGCAGCAAAAGACCTCTTGAGAGATTAAGGGTCACTCAGTTCCGAGAGTATACATGAGATGGTTATTAGCTGAGTTTTCCATCCAGTTTAGTTTATAATAACGGTCAGGCCGATCGCTGCCTTCAAGAATAACCAATTTTTTGCTGATAGCTATAATGTCTATCTTCTTTCGATTATGACGGTGTCATTGTTTTCATGGGGAAATCAACGATGACAATGTATTTTCCACAAAAACCGGAACATTGACTTTTTAAATGGCTGGTGCAAATTTACATGAGATAAATAAAAAGAAAAACCCAGTTACTACCTATTATAAATCGTTTAATCGATCAATTCAGAACGCAAGAAAAACCGTGCCGTTCGGAGGTACGTTCAAGAAGGTTTGGATCTCTGAACATCAGCACCGAACTTACCAATACTCCAGCAAGTTTTTCTCCATCAATTCATTGTATATCTTTCTTTTTTTTGTCGTTTGGTCGTTCATTTAAAAAATACATTTTTTTTGTTTTCAATATGCGAGTATACCTCAACCAGAAAGTTTAGAATAAAATAAATACTCCACAATAAATCGAATTCGTACCTTTATTGCTCTTTAATATCAATATCCGCGCTGGATCCATCATCTTTGAAAAGAACTCAACAAAAACTGTCAGTAGTTGTATCCCCAACTAACTGTCATAATAGCTTCAACTCTAGTCTACAAATTATTCCACCTTTCATTTTTTCCTGTTTCTAGTTCTTTTTAAATTTTCTATTTCTAGTTTTAACTTGGCAATCAATAAAGGTTGCATTTTCTTCTCCTTTTCAATACAAACTGCCATATACTCGGACTTTTTTTTAAAGTATTCCGTTTCTGCACGAATTCGTGCAGCTTTTAAAGAAGCAAAATCAATGTCACCTTTGACAAGACTGTCATCGTCATCTCTGTTCGAATTTTGCGGGTTATCGTCTATAAAAACATCGGGTGCATCTTCACAGCGCAAATTGAAAGAATCTGAGCGGTCTACTGTATCTTCGCATAAGTACTTGACATCTAAATACTCCTCAGCCATCTAAATAATTCAAACTATCAAAAAATATTCAATCGTATTTATGCACGCACGCCAACTTACACCATCTTGACGTTTAATATCAGTCTTTTCATAGTCGTAAAACACCTCCTCAATCTTTTCAAGGTGGACGTCTTGTAATTTTTCTTCATGGTCTTCCGTCTGAGTTTGAAAATTCAATTTCGCTCTCTAAAACAATTGTCAAAAATTACATTTTTACTGCCTTGCAAGTGTATCATAAATCACTTACCTCCGAAATTTTCATGGGAGTTCGAAAGACAATTATGTCATCTAAAAAACTCATGGACTTGTACCAAGCCAGAACTGGCTCGTGGACGGACGATTCTAAGCCATCGCGGACCT
Source organism: Volucella zonaria (assembly GCA_963966105.1). NCBI lineage: Eukaryota > Metazoa > Arthropoda > Insecta > Diptera > Syrphidae > Volucella > Volucella zonaria. Next base: position 311,987,738 of record OZ014530.1, on the reverse strand, counting down.
TTTTTTCGCTGGCAATGACTTTTCGGCGTTCCAACAAGTAAGTTGCTCTCAACGAACGGATTTTACGTTTTATTTCACCAGAAGTGACGTTAAAGACTTTGGCAATTCTCGACAGTGCTGTCTGACGTTTCTCTTGGTGGCGGAAATTTGGCGATGCAATGTCCCAGAGACAGTGATTGTCTCTGTACAGATTGATTAGTTTAACTATTTTCGGATACGTAAAACTGCGATCTTTCATTTTCTTTTTCTTTACGAGAGTGTAAAAGGTTTTAATCACTGCTTTCGGCCTTGGATTATCGTCGTCTTGGTCCATTTATGGTTGCGATTTGCCTACGATACAACGGAGGTGAATGATGCACTGTTTGGCTGCTGCTATGACAGTTGCTGTGAGGAAGTTAACTTCGAAAAATTTAGGTACGTTCGTTTTGTGATAACATTCAGTTGTGATTTCGAATTTTTAAACGATTTAAACTGCGTAACATTAAAATGGGCAGTTGGTGAGTTGAAAATTGAATTTAAATAAATTGTTTTGTTTTATTTATTTTACTATGTGTAATAGGCACTAGTTGAAGTTTTAATATGTGAAAAAGTCTTCTTAAGTTATAGTAAATATTTATATACACCTTTGCTATGGCACCATCGATGGTTCAAATGAAGGAACGACTTTTAGAGAACTAGCGATCGCAAAATCTTTTGCCCGAATCAATGGCCTCGGTTTTATCACAAAAACCACTAATTGGGTAGAAGACGCTTAGTAGTAAACTATATAATTTCATGCACTGCCGAATGTTAACAACAACATCTGCAGAAATCAGATTCTAGATTTTAGATCCTACGTCGGAAGTTGTTTGTCTAAATGTGGAAGGTGGCGTGGTAGCCACCGATTCTATTTGATGGAGCCAGAAAATAGGAGAGACTTCTTGGTGGGAAAGACCTTAGCGGAACCAAAGAACAAGATGGTTAATGTAAGGATTCCAAAGCCAAATACATTCAGCGCAAAGGTGAAAACGGGAAAGATAGTGGGAAAATGTGCACCTATTGAGGCTATATCGATCACAACGGAAACAAGTCTTGCAACACCGGTCACGAGTTGCTCAACACCAAATTGACATCGGAGACGCCTGACTAATCCGTCAACCTACAAGGCGTCTTCCATTGACAACAAACAAAAGTGGGCATCTCCAGTGGTTCTTGTGTAGAAGAAAGACGGCGGTACTAGGTTTTGGGTAGACTACCGAGGTCTCAACGATGCAACTAAAAAGGACAGCTACCCATTTCCGGGAATCGATGACACTTTGGATACGCTTTCTTAAGCTAAACTCTTGACTTGAAGAGCGGTTACTGGCAGGTAAAGATGAATTGTACGGAAACGTGAGAAAACTGCCTTTACTACAGGAAGCGGTCTCTGGCGGTTCACAGTGATGCCGTTTGGACTGTGCACCGCTCCGGTCACCTTCGAGCGACTAATGGAACGAACATTTCAAGGACTCACATGGAAAACCTGCATAGTGTATCTGGGCGACGTTATCGCCGTAGGTAGGGGGTTCAAGGAACATTGAGAAAACCTAAAAGAAGTGTTTGAGAAGCTGCGAAGTGCTCATATGAAGCTGAACCCAGAAAAGTGTGCCTTGTTCTGTCCGGAAGTAAAATATCTGGGTCACATTTTTTTTTTTTTTGAGAATTTAACACTCAAATGGGTATGAATACACTTATAATACCTCAGAAAGAAAGATGTTTGGGCTCAGTGGTTATTTCACTCCATGGGTGGCATCCAATATTTAATGGTGAGACTAAATTCCTAGTGGAAGTTGGCTTGATGTTGATTTCTAGTCAACTACTGGTTTTACTTGATTTTCGTTAACTGAAAAAATTGATGATATGTCTTTCGGGTGAGGCTGGGATTCGAACACCGAACCTTCCGATTTGGAAGCCAGTCCACTGTCATTATATCACCGGAAGGAGTAAGGACGGATCCTGAAAAAATCGAAGCAGTGAAAAGTTGGCCTGCCCCCAAAGATATGCACCAACTGAGAAGCTTTTTAGGACTTGCCACGTACTACAAGATATTCGTAAAGGATTTTGTTGGTATTGCAAAGAGCCTGCGTCAACTCACGGAAAAACGCCGACAGTTAAGGTGGTCTGGAGAGTGTGAAAAAGCATTTCAAGAATTGAAGCGACGGCTGTGCAATGCCCCCATCTTGGGTTACCCCACACCCGGAAAAATGTTCATCGTGGTCGCAGACGCTAGCAATATTGTGGTCGGAGCTGTGATTTCCCAAGTTCATAATGGTCAAGAGAAAGTGGTCGCATATTACAGCAAGGTGCTCTCCAAACCTGAAAGGAATTACTGCGTAAATCGACTTGAGCTTCTGGCTTTAATTCTGTCTACGAAGCATTGCCATAAGTACCTGTATGGACAAAAGTTCATTCTTCGGACAGACCACGCAGCTCTGAAATGGTAAATACAATTTAAGAACCCTAAAGGCCAAGTTGCGAGATGGATTCAACACTACGACTTTGAAGTGCAACACCGCAAGAGAAAACTCCACTCAAGTGCTTAAATGTGAACATTGTAACCGTAAAGAAACTAAAGAACAGGCCACTATTCAAATGATCAAGACCAAGCCAATAGAGGATTGGAGTACAAATGAAATCCGCTCCTCCCAACGGGAATATAATGGCATCAAACCAATATTGGGCGGGAAGGAACACGAGAAAAGACCCAGGAGGCAGGAGATATCGGACCGGACCGAAATTCTGAAGGCATATTGGGCAGAATGGGACTCGCTTTCTCTGCAATATGGTTTGATGAAGGGAAAATGGGAAAGCGCAGATGGTACAACTTCTCGTATGCAGCTAATCGTGCCACGGACCAGAGTCAGCCTTCACGAAATACATGACGGAATCTCAGGGGGTCATTTGGGAATAAACAAAACGTTGGAAAAGGTAAGGAGCGTTTCTATTGGCTAAGCGTGAAACAAGATGTCGGGAATTGGTGCAAAAAATGCATAAGGTGTGCAGCTACCAAGGGCCCAAGAGTAAAGCCTCAGGACGAATGCAATATTACAATGTCGGAGCACCATTCGAAGGAATAGCCATCGACACCGCTAGGCCGTTTCCCGAAACATTTAATGGTGATACACCCTCGTGGTAATGTATTACTTCAGTAAGTGGCCGGACGTGTTTGCCATCACAAATTAAGAGGCTAAGGCCATAGCCGAAGAGATAGTCAACAACTGGGATAGCAGATTTGGGATCCTAATGGAACTACACCCTGATCAAGGTCGAAACTTTGAATCAAAAGTCTTCCAAGAAGCGTGCCAATATCTGGGAATAAGGAAGACAAGGACAACAAGGACAATCTGATGGAATGATCGAGCGATTCAGGAGGACCTTGAATGAACATCTGTCTAAGGTTGTCGGTAACCGCCAGCGGGACTGGGATCGACACATACCCCTCTTCTTAATGTCTTACCGACACGTGGTCCATAGTTCAACAGGACATAAACCATCTGAGATCTGATTTGGTGAAATAGTTCGGTTGTCAAGTGAAACCAATCCCCACCTACGGAGCCCAAGGAGGTGAACGACTATGTGGATTACTTGCGCAGCAGGATCCGTAAATTGTATGAAAGCATCAGAGAAAAGATAAAGCTAGCGAGCAACCGCATGAAGAATAGGTACGACATCAAGGCGACATCCGGGTTCAACGAAGGAGATCTGGCCGGGTTTATAATCCTCAGCGTAAGAAAGGCAAGCGACCAAAATTGCAACAGGATTGAAAAGGTCCATACAAGTTGATAACCAGCACTAATGAAGGTGGTCCATTTGGACAGAATGTGTCATTTCAACGGAACGACGAATGACGAAGTTGTTCAGGACGAACAACTTTAGGGAGGGAGCAGTGTGATTTCCCCTAAATCTGAACAGCGCCATCTACATTTCAATAGTATAAGATTTCAACTATTGGTGAATGGAGAATGGTATCGAATTTTCTAGCAAAATGTAAATTTGAATGGAACGCTGAATGACACAGATTGTGCCAGATGGTGTTTTGAAATGGTCAATGCAGCTATAAATTTCGTAGAGTTCGTTATTATATGTCCGTGCATAAAGCCCTCAAATGGAAATAAAAAACTCTTGCAGAATCCTGCATTTAAAGCAGCCAAGGTATTAACCCCATTGGCTTTTTGGACCAAGAACAGCGATTGGGAAGATTCTTTACTTTGTACTTCCGATTCGTCGATGATGGGCGCAAGAAGTGCCACATGAGACTTGTTGGGTAAATGACCAACATGCGTTATTATTATCGGAACAAGAAAAAGGTTTTAACACAAATGCCCTTTATTCAACAAGACAACTAACGGGTGACCAGATAGCAATGATAGCTTTTCCAATTGATATGCTTCAGCAGCTGTCAAAGTTATCAATGATATCCAGCTGCCAAAATATTCAGTAAGGTTTGCCATTTCACCATGCATCGCTTTACGCTTGCCGAACGTGCGGAAATCATTAAAAAATATTGTAAATATGCATCATCGGTCCTTATTTCTTTCGAAATGAAGAAGGAGACACAGTTACCGTCAATGGTCTCAGGTATATAGAGATGTTAACAGACTTTCAATGGTCAGGGCTCGGCAACATCGACATATCCGAGCTGTGGTTCCAACAAGACGGAGCTACATGCTATACAAGCACGCAACGTTCGAAGTTGTGAAGGAGAAATTTGGCAACTGGGTCATCTCACGGCGAGCGTTCATCAATTGACCGCCGCGATCATGCGATTTGACACCACTCGATAATTTATCTGGGGGTCTTAGTCAAGGCCTTAGTCTACGATAATAAGCCAACCACTTTGGATGAGCTGGAGGGAGACATTCGACACGCTATTGCCGGGATAATGCCGCACATATTGGACCGAGCCATAAAAAATTGGACCGACCGTTTGAAACACTGCCACCGAAGCCGAGGCGGCCATTTGAAAGATGTGCTAGGCATAAAGATAGGTTCAAAATAAAGCCAGAATCAATTTTATATCTCACACCGTTGTTGTTTTGCTTAAATTATTTTCTTATCGTTCTTATCTGGTCACCCTTTATTTAAAATACAAAAAATAATGAAGTGTCCGTTTTTCTCCTCTTTTTGAATTTGACGTTTATGAGTGCGTTCATGGAAAAGGGTGCGTTGGGACGTTTTGGCTTTGGCAGCATTCAGCTGACAGGCAATATATTTGGTTTTGCCCTCGTCCACAGCTAGACCTTTTTCTCCGTTTCTGTATCAATATCTGGAAATGCACTAGTGACAGCTTGCTTTGTTCTGCTAAGCATATCAATATCGTCAGAGTCTGCAAGTATCATAGTTGCACAGATTTCTAATAGTGAGTTTTCGCCTAATTTCTAGAGTACAATACCAAAAAGTTACGTGACAGTGTTTAAATTTTTTTGAGTTCAAGAGTTTCGATAACAGTGCTTCCAGCCACTTTGGAGCTGTGAGAGTTTGGCGAGCTCGGCACTGTAAAACTCGCCTTTATAGATGCTCTCATATGCGGCCTCGAGTAAGATGGTTATGATTATCTACCAGGACTTCTTGGAATCTATCCAACATCTGACGTATGTGGTGTCAATATTTGACGAAATATACACTTACTTGGCCTTAAACCGCGGTGAAAGGCTGATTCAGATCGTTGATATAAGGTTGCAGGTGCTCACATAATACGGAAAGGTATGCAAATTTAAGGAGAGTCATGCCTCTATAGTTGGTGCAGTTTAGAGAGTGTGGATCGGACAAACTATGCTGTGGTCCCGTTTGTTACAGGGGGTTTCGTGCTTGCGGTTGACATCAATTGCAGAATTTAACGGAGGTTGTGACTAATCTTCTTACAGTTCCTATGGTCAAACAATGGTCTACGTTACAAACCTTTCTCCGTTTTAATTTTTTGTGGACCATGTAGAATGCCCTGTTTGGTAGTTGTCGGAATCTAGCATTTCGCAGACCCTGTTTCTGTTGTCGAGGAGGGGCTTGACGTATCAGAACCCAATAGTGGTCCGTGGTCGATAGGCAATGTCTAGGCTATGCCAATACTTGTTCTGGTGAATAATAGCGCAGCAGATTCGCCAAACTTTGCAATTTTCGAAGGAGCTCTCAGGAGGGGAAACGTGAAAGGGTTGAAATAAAATTTACTAGTAGTGCTCAACCACGTTAACGTGTGAAACTACGGGCAGCTAGCTAAAGATGGAGCTGGCTGGAAACGCTTGTTGGTTGAGGCCCAGGTCCACCGCGACTGCTGTAGGGGTTCGTCTAAAAAGGCAAAATCTACAATCAGTACTCACTGTCCAATGCTGCTTTTACGACGCCCATTACAAGTCGTTTGCCATCTGGCCCAACGATCTCCGGTTCAACCTAAAGAGGTTGCGCCACTTTTGAGAACATCGTGGTGTGTATGATTTAAACCTAAATCACAGAGAGGGTATTTCTGCTTGTCAACTACTCCGAATTTGTATCTAATACAGGACGACATGAGCTTGATCGATAAATGGGTATCTTTCCCCATCTGAGATCAAGGAAGCTGATTAATTTTAATCCCATGTGTGATGGCACCGTCTCGTGGGCTCAAGCTGTCAAGGCATGTTCCCACGTTAAGCACGTGACTATTTGCGTCGAAAATATATTTAACTTCACACTTTGCTCGTATGTTTTGTCAAGGGGCTCGTCGTAACATTCTCACTCACGTACCGATAGTGCTGTTTACATTAATTCCGCACCGGCGGTATATGCGAAGATTTTTTGTATCCTTTTCCACTATGTTGGGCTACACGGACTCTTTCAAACGTCCGAATCTTCCATGCGCAAATTCGAATGTCGTTGTGAATCCCTCTTTATCCGAGGCATTCGTCGGTAATTATTGAAGCTTATAATTTGTTTATCCGTTGAAGTTTCAGTCCCCCTCTGGATACACCTAGTGAAAAAATTATGTTTTGCAACTCCGACCTAGTTGTTTTTAATAAAAATCAGAAATATCACCGATAAATCGGATTTCGACAAGTGAAAAATCTATAATTTGCTTAAAATGTCTTCTTTCATCGCTCAATATGTACTCGTATAGGCACGAGTATAACGAATTTCATTCACCACAGCCTCACATATCAATGGAACGTGCATTTAATTATTCAGTTGAATGATTTATCAAATTATTAATTATTGGACTGGCGGCGTTGTGAATGGAAATTGTATCTGATTATCGTATCTCAGCTCTAACTAAATGTGAATGAGAATTAAAGGCGGGCTTATAGGCGTTATTCTAGGTGACAGCAGAAGCAGATTTAATTTAATTTCACGTGAAGCCCAAATATGCGACAACAGTGTGATATTTATCGTGTCACAAATTAAAAGTACATACATACATACATATTATATGAGCTAAGGATAAGGGGCATAAGCTCACAAATCCCTTATTCTACGTTTGTACTAATTAGTAGAAAAAAATGAGCTTAACAATGAATAAAAGATACTTTCCAAACGAAGATAAAATGCTTAAGATACGAATACATACGAGTACTACATACATATGTTTCCCGCAGTATAATCAATAATAATCTTGATCTTCATACATAGATACACATACGAGTAGGTTAGGTGCAACGATTGGAAGAGTATTTAACAAAGAACAATTGTTCCCTAAGCTACCCAGCTACCCGTACATTGCATTTGGGGGAAAACAGGTCCCCATGATGTTAGGGTTACGTCTATTCGATGCAACGTCACATTCTGGTATTTCATATCGTACGAGTATGTTGTTTGGAATTTTTCAATATACGAGTACTCGTATTTCGGCAGCAGTAGTAGGAACACATCTATATCTATGGATACTTGGAAAAACAACAGAGCTTGACAACAATAAGAAAGGTTGCATTTACTCATAGCTACTATGGTGGCTACGAGTATTCGAAATACATTACCGACGGTTAAGGTGGTTTTCAGTATTTTATCCAGGTGGAGGTTGTGTTAGACATTCACATTACAGCCAAAGATTACTGTGTAAGAGGACTACTGTTTCACGATTTCTATAGTAAGCCAATGAAGGTTGGTCTGTTCTGAGTTCTGACAAAAGAAATATGGGTGCGCTTTGAATTTCAAGAGTCGCCTGTAGAATATCCAAGGTATACTAAAACGGCGTTCACTTTGCAAATTATTTTTCAATAACCAGCTAGAATTAGGCTCAGTAAAAGCTAATGTCAGCTGAACGCCACCACCAGGATTAAATATAAGAGCGCACCCCACGACAGAGCTGTCAGCCAACGGGACGCCTCGATCGAGTATCGAAGAATGTATAGGGGTGTATGACAAAAAAATACGTCGTTTGTTTTTCTTCTTTTTGTACTTTTTCCCTGTTTTTTGCGTTTTAAAATAAAGAGCTACGTATTACTCCTGAAAACGAACGCCGACATTTTTCAGAAGTGGGATATTTATCGAAATATAATCGAATCGAATGTAATCGAAACGATGATAAAATTCGACACGCTGCAAGTAAAGCAGTTGAAAGCAATTTTGGGAGCCAATAATTTATTCACACGCGGCCGTAAGGCGGAATTGCTGGCACACATTATGGACTGCACGAAGTCGGACGAAATAGATGCCGCCGAACCGCGAAACATCGAAGATAACTATGAAGAGATGATCTCCGCCGTCCATAACATGCAACAGCTTACAAGGGCGGTGGATAATTTATTTCAGCAATTCACGAATCTTTTAACCACTTTGAATTCCAACAGGTCAACGTCGAAAGCACAAGTGCAACGCAACACGCAATCACGTCGCCATCACCAATAACGTCCAACGCAATGCCAACTTCTACAACAGAAATACAGAACCTCATTCCCGAATTTCATCCATCGGAAGAGCTCTCCCCAACAGCAGAGCGATACGTCAACCGAATTAACACCCTCATAATACTGTACTCTTGGAACGAAATGCGAGGCTCAGCGAAACCGTGGTCAGACTCCCTGCTTGGAGAAATACAATCGTGGCAAGAGTTCTCCCGATGACTCATAATAGACTTCGTCAAGAGCGAAAACGAGGCGGACATCCATCTTAAAATATCTTCAAATATACGGAAATAGGGTGAAAATGTCATCGACTTTTTCTATCGCATGCGGGCACTTGGATAAAAATACCGATTGAGCGATCCGGCTATAATCAAAAACATTCGTTACGGAATGAACCACGAACGAGCTGCAAACAGCACTGGCAGCAATGCACCTCATGCAATTGAACGAATTACGCAATACCATCGAACCTTTTTTCGCCAATCGTCCAACAGGATCTTCAACCAACAGACTCCGGAAAACCACCGCATCGGAATGCCAACCAACCACAACAGCGAGGTACTCCCCATCCCCAGTCGTTTGCTATAACTGTTCCGAAACCGGGTAGATATCCATCAACTACACGAAGCCACAGAAGAAAACGCGATGCAATATTTGCCGAAGGACGATGCATTCGGAGAACAACTGTCCAGAACGAGGTCGCACGCCAACAGTAAAGAATAACGTCCTAAGGATCGCAAACGATAACCCTAATGGCAGTAACCGGACGAAGGATGTACAAATAAACAAACACTTGGTGCAGGCTTTTATCGATCGAGGCAGCGATTGTTCGCCCATACAGTATTCGTTAGCACAAAACATCGGGGAAATTCAACCGCACGACCCTTTCACATTAACTGGTTTGGCTGGTGGAAAGTGGTGTGGAAACAGCTGCATTATTGCGATGATAAAGTTAGATGAAATGGAAAAGGCGGCTCACTGTTTTTTAATTGTAAAAGACGAGTTGATGCCGGATCCTCTTTTCCTTGCAAATGATATCCCATGCAAAGACAACCGGCGCCTTATTATCGGAAAAAAAACTTGCCGTCCCGAGGAATTTCCTAAGGACGAAGTAAAGACGGGAGAAGAGTTGTCATCGGATGGAAAAGAGAAACTGTACGAAACCATTAATGTGTTCTTTATGTGCTTTGGAGAGACACTAAAGCGCCTAGGACTCTGTACCATAACTAGTTATGATGAACAGCACGCTTACGTCCAACACGCCGATTGAGAAGAAGCCATATCGTGTATCATTTACGAAAAGGGAAGTAATTGATAATGTCACTGAAGAATTGATGAAGTACAATGTGATTCGGCCTAGTACATCTGTTTACTCATCGCCTGTCGTGCTGGTGAAGAAGTCATCAGGAGAACACCGTATGTGCGTCGATTTTAGAGCACTGAATGCCATCACTCTGAAAAAGCCATACCCAATGCCGACGGTGAAGGAAATTCTTTCAATGACTGCAGGAAAAACTTATTTCACGGTTCTAGATCTCATGTCGGGCTACTATAAGATCTCGATCGACGAAATTTGCCGACATTACACCGCATTTATCATACACTCAGCTATCTCCAAACTTGTGAAACCGATGAAAGGAAGAGCATTTAGTTACGTGGACGAGATCATCATTCCGCAGTATGCAGTATGGAAGAAGGACTCAGTAGCCTAAAAGAATTTCTACAACTACTAAAAGAAGTAGGGTTAACTCTTCGAATTAGCAAATGTGTGTTCCTAGCCACGGAAATCACTTTACAAACGTCACCGAATTGAGAAGATTTTTAGGCCTCGGGAGCTATTTTAGATAATTTGTTCAGGATTTCGCAATCAACGCCAAACCGTTGCCATCGATGTTGAAGAAAGAGGGGGTAGGAAAGGTGGGAGGATGAGCAGACCGAAGCATTCGCGAAGTTAAAGAAAATATTATACAGCGAGCCGATTCTCCAAGTTTACGATCCAGGGAAAATTCATGAAGTCCACACCGACGCCAGCTCATGCGGATTAGCTGGAATACTGTTTCAAGCGATAAATGATTCTGTCGAACGTAAGCCCGTTTTTTACTACAGCCGCACATGCACACCAGCTGAGTCAAAATGGTGGTGGTGGAGAGTTTGGAACGCTTTCACACGTACCTCCTCGGATGAAAATTTTGTGTCGTCACGGATTGTTCAGCTCTGAGCGCAATAAAAGTCACGTCATCGCTTATTCCTCGTGTAGCCAGATGGTGGTTGCGTCTGCAGGAATATAATTACACGATAGTTCATCGAAGTGCAAATTGAATGGCTCATGTGGACGCTCTGAGCCGAATGCGTGTCGAGGTTGGAAAGGAGACCGACACTGTAGCCGCTTATGTGAAGAGAGTTAAAATCTCACGAGATGACTCGATCGCCAGCATGCAACATCAAGATCTAAGACTTGCAACCATCGTCGAGGCATTGCTAGGGCATAAAGGGACCGACGGAAGTGTACAGTTACGACAACAATTCTGCTTGAAGGACGGCCGTTTGTTCCGCAAAGACGAAGCATAGCTGAAACTGGTCCTGCCATCAGCCGTACGATGGCGAATCGTCAAGTATTTCCACGATGACGTGGAACATTACGGTGTGAAAAAGGTTCTGAAACGAATTAAAGAGAAGTTGTGGTTCAGACAAATGCGGAACTTCGTTAAATCTTACATATCCGCATGCATCGAATGCTGTTATCACAAAAGAGTGCCGGGTGCGGTAGAAGGAAGGATGCACGTCGTAGATGCCACTCCCATCCCGTTTAGGACGATTAACGTAGATCACTTGGGTTCTTTTCCATGAAGTCGACGAGGAAAAGCCTATGTCATCGGTGTCGCCGATGCTATGCACATAATTGTTAAAGCAGTAAGGGACACGAGAACGAAGCCTGTGATCGAAATGCTAAACCATCTGACAACTTATTTCGGTTTGCCGGATGTCATCATCAGCGATCGGGGATGCGCTTTTACTGCCAAAGAGTTTGAGGCCTTTTGTCGGGATCCTGAAATTCGACACATACGGACCGCCGTTCGGACGCCGAGAGCTAATGGCCAAATCGAGAGGCTCAACCAAAGTATTTTGCAGTAGGTATCTCCGGACGTCAAGCAATGAGTAGCGCAATTGGGATTTAGAACTACGGCAGCTACAATGGTCGATTAATATGCAGCCAAATTCAACAACTGGATACAGTCCAAATGAAATAGTTTTTGACTTCAAGCTGAAGGACATCGGTGTTAATCATTTCTTAAAGGCAGTTCATGATGAGGAAGACCTTGAGCCAGTCAACATGCAGCAGCGACGAGCAGATATGTCTCGTAGGATCCACGAAGAAAAGGAGAAATGGGAGCTGGGGTTCGACGCCAAACACAAACATCCCAAAACATACAACGAAGGTGACCTAGTAGTGGAAAGCGTTCCATCGCCCACTGGTGAATCGCACAAATTGGAGCCGAAGTACAAAGGACCGTACGTTGTGGAGAAACGTCTTCGACAGGATCACTATGTTCTGGGTGGTATCGAGACCGGCCGACAACAACGAAAGTTTTTAACTGTGATGACGAGCGAGAAAATGAAGCCATGATGTTTACTGGGACCAGAGGTTGACGACGGCGATGAGGACGAGATTGAGTCTGGAGTCAGGGACGACTCCATGTCAGGAAGGGCTGAGCTGTCAGCTGAACGCCACCACCAGGATTAAATATAAGAACGCATCCCACGACAGAGCTGTTAACCAAGAAGGGCGCCAACGGGACGCCTCGATCGAGTATCGAAGAATGTATAGGGGTGTATGACAAAAAAATACGTCGTTTGTTTTTCTTCTTTTTGTACTTTTTCCCTGTTTTTTGCGTTTTAAAATAAAGAGCTACGTATTACTCCTGAAAACGAACGCCGACATTTTTCAGAAGTGGGATATTTATCGAAATATAATCGAATCGAATGTAATCGAAACGATGATAAAATTCGACACGTTGCAAGTAAAGTAATTGAAAGCAATTTTGGGAGCCAATAAATTATTCACACGCGGCCGTAAGGCGGAATTGCTGAGACGCATTATGGACTACACGAAGTCGGACGAAATAGATGCTTCTTCAGAATCATTAATATTATATACTACATACAGAGTGCGTCCATCTTTTATGTCGGTATGTGAATATTGAATAACTTTTAAAAAAAAACCGATTTCCATATATGAGGTACTTTTATTTAATTTGGTACTATACAATTTATTTGGACTAGTTTTTGAATACAACATTTTGTTGCGTTTCCATCACTTTTTCGAGCATCTCGGGGGGTATAGCGATGATTTCGGGACGAATGTTTGCCTTGGGCTCGTCAATGATCTGAGGCTTGCTGGCGTACACTTTGCTTTTCAAATAGCCCCACAAAACAAAAGAAGTCCACAGGAGTCAAATCTAGAGATCTGGGTGGCCAGTCAGCACACATCCAGAGAATTTTCGTTGCAGAAACTGCATTGTTTGATTTGCAGTGTGGCATGGCGCACCGTCTTGTTGAAACCAGTAACCTTAGTAACGTCGGTGTTTGTGTTTTTTTTGTTTGTCTTTCTTCATAATGACTCGGGAATTTAGAGTGGATATCGCGAATATACGCGGGCTAAAAAGTAATCACTTTTCAGCGTACGTCCACGTCTGTAAATACCAGCTGTTTTAGCACTTAGGGAAACACAGGTAGATCACCGCCCACACCTCTATCACTCTGATCTGAAGCTATCTGGTTACGAACTAGTGCCATTATTCTTCTCTCACCGCCGTCTCGCCATCTACGTGCGTAATGATGTAGCTTACCAAACTCCACCACAATGTAGTCCCTGTTCCAATCCGGAATTCAATTTCATGTTGTTAAAATTCCATCTCCGTAAGCAAATTATCCACTACTACTTTGTTTACAGAAGCCCCAAACTGGACAGCAACTCGACCTTTAACGAATTTGATGCGGTGTCTAACTCCATACAAAGAATTGTATCCCTGTATCCTCATTATTACGGGCGATTTCAATATACACAATTCTGGGTGGCTTCGACATTCTGGGCATACAACACCCGAAGGACGGTGTGTTGAGATCTTCGCTGCGGAAAATAACTTATCCCAGCTTGTAAATAAGCCCACACGAATACCAGACGTTGATAGTCATACCGCCAACACCCTGAACTTGTTTTTTACTTCTCATCCTGGTGAGGTCAATGTAATATCCCCTCTAGGCTCGTCGGACCACTGTGTAATATTAGCTAATTTCTCGTACACCGACCACACAGTTAGAGAAAAGATTCCTAAAGGAACCGTATGGCGATACGAGGAAGCCAACTGGAGCGGTCTTAACAGCTTCTCTAGGAATTTTAACTGGTCGTTATGTTTCCTCGATAACGACGTGGATGCCGCTGCTGATATGATCACAGACACCATTCTCTTTGGAATGAGAAACTTTATCCCTCATCGGAGGAAGAGTATCAAACCAAAAGAAAAGGCGTGGTACGACACGAGCTGTAAGAAGGCTGTCAGGGTTAGAGAAATGTTCTTTCGGTCCTTCAAGACCAACCCGATAGAGGAAAACCGAAAAAAGTTTAAACAAGTCAGGAATGGCTGCAACGTCTTTCTTAAACGTGTAAAATTCCAATGCGACCAACAACTGAGGCAAAAAATTCTACAATGTCCCAAAGATAGCAAACATTTTTGGTCGTTCGTCAAAAATATTAGAAATTCTGCCTCATCCTCCATCCCAATGCTCATTTACAAAGGCATTACAGCTGTCAGCTCTTTGGGCAAGGTCAATCTGCTTGCTGCACACTTTGCGGCCAGCTCAAAACTTCCAGATTACGCTTTGTCTCCACCTACACTTGAGTCGAATCTTCTATGGGACAATTTCGCACTCGTGTAGCAGCAAGAGTTCTTAAAGATCTTAACATTTACAAATCCGCTGGTCGAGATGGTATACCTCCCCTCCTTCTGAGGAGATGTTCTTCCTCACTGGCAAATCCACTACGTATGCTTTTTCATCAATCCTACTCCTAAGGACTCTTTCCGAGAAGATGGAAAACAGCATTTGTCCAGCCCTTTCCTAAAAAAGGCTAATCTTCCTCTCTCCCCTCCTACAGACCAATTGCACTTACGTCCCTCCTTCCAAGGCCATGGAAACGCTGATAAATCTTCATGAAATATCTCGAAACACGAAAACTTCTCAATATGGTTTTCGTAGCAACAGGTCCACTGGTGATCTGATGGTATGTCTCACCGAAAAGTGGAACCAAAGCGTATACCAATCTGGCGAAAGCAAGATAGTTGCCCTTGAAATTTCTAAGGTATTTGACCGAGTTTGGCATCAGGCTCTTTTGTCGAAAATGCATGGTTATCGGATCGATGACTCTCTTCTTCAATGCACTAGAAATTGTCTTTCGGAATATTCAATTCAAGTTGGCTTGGACGGTTTCAAGTCTGATATTCACAAAATAAATCCTGGTGTGCCCTAGGGCTCCGTTCTGTCTCCGATACTCTTTTTAATTTTCATTAATGATCTCTTGTCTGCCACTTCTAATCTGATATATTCCTTTGCTGATGAAAGTACTCTCTGCTTTTCATATTCGTTCCCGGGCTCACGCCCCTGATCTTCGGCTGTAGAATGAGAACGGCAGCGTATGTTAAGCTTAATAAATTCTGATATTAACAGCATAACTAATTGGGCGAACACTAATAGAGTAGAATTTAATGCTTCCAAAACACAGTGCTGCCTTCTGGCGTTAAAGCGAAATTTAAACACCCAACCATTATCCATGAATGGCACTTGCATCGTCGAAACAGATAAACTTTCCATTCTCGGTATGTGTGTCAATGAAAACTTACGTTGGAATGACCACATATTCGATATCGTCAAAAATGCTGCGAAATGTCTAGGTTTCCTCAAGCGATGTAAGAAATATTTCACCCCCTCTGATCTGGCCTCAATATATGTATACGGCTAGCAGGAAAATCCTGCCTAGCTCCTTATTTCCTAGTCATTATAACCTTCAAACATTTAAAACCAACGTTCACCGGTACCTCTCTTTCTATCCTCCCTGACTTTCCTTCGACCGCGCTGTGTGCAAACATTTTAAGGGTACTTAAATCGCTTGAGCTCGCTCAAATTATAAAAAAAAAACCCCACCAACATCCACCGATATCGATTCCCATCGACTTCTCTGCAGTTTGTGCCACTGATGGATTTGGCGCAAACGCCGGTTCAATCAGTCCCTTTTTTTTATGAAATGGTGTTTCACGGATGTCGTGTGGATTCTCCGTTCCCTAAATGCGGCAATTTTGCTTGTTGACGGCGCCAGAGAGTGTGGCCAAAATTTGCTTCCAAAATCACGTTCTGTGTCAATCATTCGATTGATTGTTTGGCCGTATTCCAAGCGACGTGAACGGTCTGTCGGCAATTTTCTTTGAGTCAATTGCACTTTGTACGGAAAAAAATGCAAATCATGCTTCAAAATGCACCACAAGGTGGTTCCATTGACGCGATGACGATACGACACATGTGGATTCTCGGCAACACTCTCTCTTACCGCTTCAACCAGTTCTTGGCCGTTGATGAACGGCATGTCGACGATCTCCCACTGTCGCAAACTTTCAGCTATTAAAACGCATCATTCAGTAGAAATACCTTCAAACCTCTAACAGTTCCTGACGTATTTTCAAATAGTTTCCGGGGTTTTCCAATCAACTCAATTAGGTATGTAGGCGATTGCGGGCATTGAGCTAATGATTATTTCTACACCTCAGGAAGGATGATATTTTTGGGTGCGGATTTCGTTGGCATTCTCCACGTGACGGCATGACTATGTTTTTCTGTGGCGTGGTGAAGAGCGCTCCCCCTTGTTCTCAGACAAAACGTGACACTATATGGTGATGCCGTCAAAATTCTTTTATCAAGAGATTGGCGGAAGTGTAGACCTTTGCTTGATACCGGAGTTAGCAGTAATCTTAGTCTATATTGCCGTGGGCACTCTCAGAATAAAATTGTATAGTATTGAACGCTGAGTAGGCAAACTCTCATTAGTAGTAGTAGTAGTAATTGAATTTATTTCGTTAAATAAAATGTTACAAAAAAAGTTTCTAAGTCTATTTGGTTTGACCGTCTATCTGCAAACTCTCATTATGCTGCCTGACAGCTATATCCTATGAGCCTATGTATTTCAAGCTTGAATACCACAAAATCGATCTATGTATACAAAACGCCAAGTACATTTAAAGCCTCATTCTTTACAAAAAGGCCAAGTGTTGGTCGATAATCAGAAAGGAAGCGGTTTCAAAAAAAAAAAGCGAGACAAGTACCCTATCGGAAGATGCTATAATTTTTGCAAATGGCGGTAAATGTCAATTGTGAAGTAAACAAATACAAAATACACGTCAACAAGACATGAATCACTATACTCCTAAGAAACGATTGTTACGATTTTTTTGCGTGAATTTCAGCGCAGATGTCCCGGTCGTCCGACACCAACTGGGCAAACAATACGACGTTTAGCGGCTCGGCTAGAAGAGTATAGGACACGAGATGCTGCCAGATTTGGCCGGAGCAGCCGCTCTGCTGAGAATATCGCAACTGTGGTTGAAGGTGTCGCAGAGGTCTTAGGAGTATCGACCAGACGACGTGCCATGTAATTGGACATCAATCGGCGGTCTTTACAGAGAATTTGAATACAGGTGAAAGACTGTAAGATGTTCTCTTACAAAGGGTTGCAGACAGTGCATCAGCTGTTAGCTGTTGACCGCCGAGCTGACGTTGTCTAATAAAAGCGGGGGTAGATTATTCTATAACTGATCTTAGCGAAAACATCCTCAGATTTATAGCATGAATGAATGCTACGATTTGACCAGTTACAAGTTGCCGGTCATAGGTCTTGTTGGTGGCTTGGCCACCGGTAGTCCATACCAGGACTTAAATCACGGTACCATGGGAGTCAGGAGCCCCCCGGATTTCGATCCGGGCCTGACTTGTTAGAGGTAGGCCCCCTTGTGGGAGCGTCATGGTGGCTGTGGTTTAAACCCAAATCGCGGGTACGGGTTTCCTTTTTCGTTTAGCCCATTGTAGAGTTGCAAATGAAGTACTGGGTGCTGCGACCCTAAGAGCAGCAAGAGATTTTAGGTCGGCCTCGACTCATACCAATGGTGGAACTTTTGCCTCCAACACAGTTCCGAATTGGTATCAAAATTTTTGTGGCGAGCGATGGCAAGGCGTATCCTTGCTCCCTATGGGTGTATGGGCACCTCGTAAACATAAAGTCTTACGGCAGGAGGTTTACGTTAAAAATCCAGGTACGTTCTGTTGACCGCCAAGCGCAAGTAACCTACGTTCAAGCCATCCTGAATCTCGACCACGAGGGGAACAACTTTTCATCGAAAAAGATCATGAGCGACGAGGCCCGTGTCAATCTCTGTGGATATGTGAATAAGTAAAATTATATAACTCACGAAGAGCCATTACACCCGCTCAGGGTTACTGCATTGCGTGCTGTTTAGGCTGGAGGCGTTATCAGGCCTTATTTTTTCGAAAACGCCGTGGAACAAACGACTATTGTGGACGACAGTGTCATGCTCAACGACTTTCTTCTGCCTCAATTGTATGAACGGCCACAACCGCAATTCTGAGAGCTGCATTTCCGGGTCGCCTAATCTCTCGTTTTGGCGATTTGCACTCGCCGACAAGATTGTCTGATATAACCGTTCCAGAATTCTTTTTGTAGGATTCTTTAAAGTCACGAGTCTATGTTAGCAAGCCTTAGTTTTGAAGTCCTCAAAGAGAACATCCGTCTACAATGCGAGGACTTATCGCCGGAAGTTCTGGCAAGAGTGATGAAAAATGCTCCAAATCGGGCGCGATTGGTCAGAACCAACGTTTTCCATTCATACAAAATCACAGCCAAACAACTCTTGCGCCACCTTGTACAATACGAAACACTTTCGCTAACAAATTGTATCGGATACATTTTATTCAAGGAGTATTGAATATTGTAATTATGTGCATCCTTACATTAAAGCATTTAGACCTGCTTTTTTTCAGTCAGACTGACTAACACGCTGATCGGACCTTATCGGCTTCCTCCAAGGCTTAATTCGAATCTCTATCTGGAGTTTTTGTGAAACAAATTACCGGAACTATTAGGTGATATATCACTAAAAGAAAGAACAGCGATTGTGTACCAGCAGGATAGCGCCTCCGCACATGAATATGGCCATAGAGAGTGGTTAGATCGCGTGTATGAAAATTCATCGATAGGGCGGGATGGAGCCATTCTGTGGCCTCAAAAGTCTCCATACTTGAACCCAATGGACTTAAATTTATGGGGGCGGATGAGGGCAGATGAGGACATTGTTTAATCATTAGAAATAACAACATTGGATGACTTGAACCATAGTATTGACGAGACACCTGCTAAAGTCCAAGAAGAATTGGATAGAATGAACAATGTTCGATTTTTTAGCCGAAGAGAAACAACGCGAAAATGAGTTCCTGTCAGAAGTGCGAAAAAAAGATTCACGGAGAATCATGTAAAATTAAATCATGTAAAAACAAGTGCGGTAACCTACTACATCCAGAGTGTGCAAACCTCAATCCATCAGATGTGGACTATATCACGAAAAACAAAAGTGTTTGGAATTGTGCCGATTGCATGAAAAAACTCCGAAATAACCCCAGAAGGCTTTCTTTGTCGTCGACACCACCATCAGCTGAGTGTGATTCACCCAAAATGACGCTCCAAAAGGTGTATGATGAAATAGTGCAACTTAAAAAATCTCTTTCGTCTACTGTTATCACTCTCGATGCTACGAATCGCCTTTTGTCAACGTTGGAGCAGTCCGCGAACGAAAAACTGAAAATACAGCTTGACGCCAGCAAAGAGCGAGTCAACGGCGCGGAGCGGCTGATTCATGCCAACTACTTGGAGCTTCGCAATGTGCCTGCTGTCGGCAACGAATATGTGAGTGAGATTGTTGCGAAAATTTTGGTTATTGGACGGGGGCTTCAAATACCGAAAGAAGACTTTGACTTTTGCTACCGAAAAAAAAACCGGCGTAGGTGGAAAATTCTCTAGTACGGATGTTGCTTTACTGAGGACGATGAGAACATGCACGAAGGAAAAGATTTTATCGGCATTGTATGCTAAAAAGAAGCCAATCAAAGCGAATTTGATTGACTCCTCTGCACTTGGCAATGTATACATGGATGGTTGTCTGGTGAAATGAAACATCTTATGGAAGCTAATCTGTGGGTGCGAAATGGAAAAATAATGATGAGACGGGAGACAGGATCAGAAGTGAAATTCATCAGGACAAATAAGAACTTAATAATAAAAAAAAAAAAAAAAAAAAAATGCTAGATGATTGAATATGTGAACGTGAGCAATGAAATTTGTGTTGGATCTCAATTCTGTAATTCCCCTAAAGACTTTACGACTTTTCATCAAAACATTAGAAGTTTGAGAGCGAAAATTTGATACCTTTTGTGCTTATTGCTTGAGGGTAATGCCTCAAATTGTAGTTTTGGACGAAATCCGAGTATTTAAAAATGAAATTGGTAAATATTCTTTACCGGGTTATTATCTCTATCCGAAGTGCAATGATAAATATGCGGCGGGCGGTACAGTGTTTTTTGTGAAAAATTAATTTTTTTTTTAAATATATTTTTATTCATTTCATAATAGATAAATACAAAGCAGTAATATAATAATATAAATTTCATAGAATGAATAAAATAGTAGTCGTCCTTTAATTTGATAACAAATTCAAAAATTAGTGTTAGACGACACTTCATTATTTTTTATGAATTAATTAACATTTCTGGAGTGGGGTGGCATTGAAAATACAGAAACAAATAATATATAGCTATACAGTTAAGATTTATTAAAGGAATCCGTGAATGAAATGAACAGTAATGAGATACAAAGAAGAATACAGTTAAATTTAGTCCGTTTTTTACATCGATATTAAGTTAGAATTCGTAGTAATAGTTCAATATTAGCAATATTAGCAATAGCAAAAATCCAAGCTCTTATTTTCTTAATGTAGATGTTATAGTTATTAGTTAATCATATGGAAAATGGAAGTTTATTGAAATAGCATGGGGCAATAAATGTATAGAATTTTGAAAAATGTGTTGAACGTGCAATTGGTACGTTTGTTAAGCCTTTGTTATTTGTCCTTAAATTATAAGTTAAGTTAGTCATGCTAGGAATGTTTCCGCTTCGCTTAGAAAATTCTCTATGTACTTTAAAAATATATAAGCGTCTTATTGATAAAATATTGCATTTTATAAACAGAGGCCAATTATGAGTATGACGATTGCAGTTAGTAAAAATGCGAACAAGATATTTTTGAGCATTGAAATATGATCCTCCCCAACATACAATGCCATATTGCAATTTAGAGTGTGCCAGTCCATAGTAAAATTTTCTGAGCAGTATGGCTTGATAAGATACAGTTTACGAGCCACCAGGTACGAGGGGCGTTCAATATATTCTCGGTATCGATATGAAGGAAAATGCGAATTCAATTTAAATTTTTTCTATTTTTCAATATAATCTCCCCTAACATCAATGCATTTATTACATCTTGAGATAAGCTTTTTTAAACCCTCAAAAAAATAAATTTCCTCTTATACCATTTATTGCCGACTTGAGTTCTTCATCATCCGAAAATCTTTTTCCACGAAGACAGGAAACAGGAAATAATCACTAGGGGCAAGGTCTGGACTTTAGGGTGGGTGTTGGATTTCTTCGAAATCACAATCTCGCGCAGCAGCCTTGGAAGCTCGCGCCGTGTGAACAGGAGCGTTGTCATGAAGGAGCAACACACCCGCTGCGAGTTTACCCCGTCTTTTCTTTTTAATTTCCTCCCGCAAAACTGTGGCCATGAGCTTCCCGGCAGACGGAGTGACTTTGAACTTCTTCGGGGGGTCTGTTCCTTTTTTATGCCACTGCATGGACTCTTGTTTGCTTTCAGAGTCATAGTGGTGGACCCATGTTTCGATCCATAACACCGTCCGCGTTCTCACTACACATCTCCAAAAGCTCTCTACAGCATGCGATTCTCACTTTTTTCTGAGGCGCTGTGAGCATTCGTGGCACCCACCTTGCACTGACCTTTGAAAGGTTAAGATGGTCATGAAGAATGGTGTGAATGGTACCAATTGAAAGCTTGGTGATCTCTGCCATCATTTTCACCTTTATTCGGGCATCCTCAAGAACAAGTTTTTCGACTTCTTTGATGCTTTCTCCCATACAAGCAGTAGCCGGGGCGCCGGAGCGGGGGTCGTCCTCAATGCTCTCTCTGCCTCTCTTGAACTCACTTGAACACTTTTGCACAGTTGATAATGAAGGTGCGGAACCCTGGTAAACAGCCACCATCTCTTCATGAATAGTTTTTTGACTTTTTCCTTGCTTAGTGAGAAATTTAATTACAGCGCGATGCTCAATTTTCACCATCATCGTCTCAGTTGCCATTATGATTCTGTTTAACTAGAGATAAAACGCGAATTAATAATCACATTTATATGAATTATTATTATTATTTATTTATTAACAATTAGTTCAAACTAAATGCTAACTAAAACTAATAAGCACTAGCTGCAATGGCTATCGGCTTAGCCATTTATATGAAATTTTACATGAATGCACTAAAATAATAGTATTACTTGATAAATAAGTCAATTTATATATACAACCACAGCTTCATCCCGATACCGAGAATATGTTGAACGCCCCTCGTACATGTGGGATTTTATTGTTTGTAAATGCTCCTTTCAGTTCAGATTTTGATCTATTAAGATTCCTAGATATTTAAAATTCTTGACTGGTTCAATTATAAAACACTTCTCAGAACACGTATTTTGTTCTTAAAAGTTTTGTATGCCGCAAGTATGCAGCGGTAGGCTAAATCTAGTACATTCATGCGAGTGAAATCGAAGGTTGTATTCAGGTATAGTATTGCCGGATATTTTCAATGTTAATAATTTGGTTTTTTCGCTAATGAGTAACTTGTGATGAGCAAATCACACCCTAAATTTTCTCCAAATTTCGTAATGCAATCAATTTGATGTTGGAACGTGTATGTAAAGGTTATATCATCGGCGAATGCAGTCGCTATTCCATTGAATTGCTGTCTGAAAATCGAGTCAATATATATTAGGAATAAGAGTGGCCCTAGTACAGAACCCTGAGGGACTCCATTTTTTGAGACCAGTGGCTTACTAAAAACGCCATTTACCTTCACTTTTTGAACTCTGTCTTTAAGATATGTTTTGAACCAGTTATGTATTGTTCCCCTAAATCCAGCATTGTATAGCTTTTCTAGTAATAACTGATGGTCAACCATATCAAAAGTCATGTCTATGAATAAAGCCATAGTAGACATATTTTTGTTTAACCCTTCGTGTAGCTGGCTGCAGACCCTAAGGATAGCATCCTCTGTTGATAATCCAGGTCTAAAATCAAATTGATTACTTGAAAAAAAAATTATTTTTCTCCAAGAATTGTAGCATTCTATTTTGGAGAATTTTTCAAATACTTTAGAAAATGTAGGTAATAACAATATGGGTCTGTAGTTGGACATATCTTTTTTGTTACCTTTCTTAAAAAGTGGAATTACCTCTGCACATTTAAGTGGACTTGGAAATTAAATAAATAGCTCAACATATCTATTATTTGCTAAGTAATATTTTTTATTAGAATACTTGTGATAGCCTCACTTGTGCAAGAATTTTTTTTCTTTAAGTTCATAATGGCTCTATAGATTTCGACAGGATCAGTGGGCTCACATAACATATAAAACAATTATTTTGAACTCTGTCGGTAATAAGATTACTATTTAAAGAAAAGTGACAGGGAAGGCAGGGTTCGATTGAAGGTTTTAGTAGCTCTGAAATGTCAATAAAATGTTTATTAAGTTTATAAAATGTTCATTAAGTATATAGTGATTGCTTCTGAACCTGTTATTAGAATTCCATTTTCTTTCAAAACATTTATTTGTTCAGATTGTTTGTATTTGCCCAGAATACTATCTATAACTCTCCATTCTTTCCTGCTATTTCCATTTGCCCTTTCAAATAAGTTTAAGTAATAATTATTACATGCTTCTTTAACTTTAATAGTAACCATTTTACAAAGCTTTTTATAATATGTATTATAATGAAAGACTCATTATAAGGATATCTATCACGTTTTCTTGCATATATATTTAAATTTAAAGATGATATTGAGTGGTTTACCCCAGATATGGAGAGTGCCGATTGCGTTGTTGTAAAACTAAAAGTTGGTAAGAAATCCTTGTTTCTCGTGTGTGTTTATCGGCTCCAGTTTGTAGAAGTAGATGTGTTTCTTAGGCTACTCGAAAGTCCATTGTGCCCGGTTGACTGTAGGGATGTTTGTTTGATTGGGGATGTTAATATCGATATTTTTAACTTTCCAAAATCCAGTGATAATTACATGTTCCTGCTTTCGTCAATTGGTTATCAGTCGTCGGTTAATATTCCAACAAGGGTGACTGAAAATACATCTACCTGCATTGATCATATTTTTCTTAAGTCAAGAAACAAGTTTAATGCGCAACCCTTTGTCTTAGAGCTTAATCTGAAAAGTTTCCGAGCGGAACGTAAAGATAGCGGCACTCGTCAATAAGAGCTAGTGAATGCTAGTTGCGTATCTTTTGACAGTTACTTACCGAAGTTTCAGCCATTTTGGATGCGCAGTTTCTAGTTGACAGTCGTTTGAGTGAGTCGATGTGAGTGTTTTTTGTGAAAATGGAAAAAATTTAGTATCGAGCTGTTATTAAATTCTTGTTTTTGAAAGGCATTACGCCTACGCAAATCAAAAATGAGTTGGACTCTGTGTATGGGGATTCTGCACCACAGTGAAATTTTGGGCAGCTGAATTTAAACGTGGCCGTAAGAGCTTGGGAGATGATGAACGTTCGGGACGTCCAAAAACTGCAACCACTGACGATAACATTGCTAAAGTTCACCAAATAGTGTTAGACGACCGCCGAATTAAAGTGAGAGAGATAGTAGAGATTATGAAATGTGTTTGTTACATATTAAATCAAAATTTAGGCACGAGAAAGCTGTCCGCGCATTGGGTGCCGCGTTTGCTCACGTTAGACCAAAAACGTGTTCGAATGAACATTTTCAACGCTCTGTTCCCGCAATTTAGGCGCAATAAATCCAAGTTTTGGCGCCGATTAATTACTGTAGATGAAACTTGTTTGAAACTCAGTCAAAACAGTGGACTGCAAAGGGCGAGCCGGCTCCAAAAAAAGCAAAAACTGTCTTTTCGACTGGGAAAGTGATGGTGACTATTTTTTGAGATAGTAAAGGAGTTATCTTAATCGACTATCTTCAAAAAGGAAAAACCATTACAGGAGCATATTAAGCATCATTACTTGCCAAGCTGAAGGCAGAAATTGCGGAAAAACGTCCACATTTTCAAAAAAAGAAAATCCTGTTTCACCAAGACAACGCGCCGTCTCACACCTCAGCGGTTGCCATGGCGAAAATCCATAAATTACGGTTTGAGCTGCTTGACCATCCACCTTATTCACCAGATCTAGCCCCAAGCGACTTCTTTTTGTTCCCTCATCTAAAAACTGCGCTCGGAGGACAGAGATTTTCGTCAAATGAGGAGGCAGTCACCTTCGTGAACAATTATTTTGCAGAGAAAAATGCCAAGTACTATTTGGCCGGGTTAGAGAGCTGGGAGCATCGCTAGGAGAAAAATAAAAAAAAATTTTGAGAAAAAATTTCTGGTATCATTGTTCGGTCGGAAACTTTTCGTATGTGCATCTCGTCTCATATCAGCACTATGTAGCTGATATAAGAAACAGAGTCCGCTACTTAAGTTTTCAAATGAGAGCGTACAAAATATTTTATAGCATAATGAAACACAATAAGAATAATGTTGCCAATTTGTAGGTAAAATCGTAAGCGTATCTAAAATCTCAGACCAATCAATAAAAAAGAATAATTGTGGAGCACCAAAAATGAGAAGCCGAAATAATTGAAGCCGTAAAAACTATGAACCGTGGACTTGCAGTCGAGCGAATTAAATTTAATATACCGAGGCAGAGTTCGAAATCCGTTGCCGAAGTAACTCCCGTCAGGCCACTATTAATAATTGGATAAAGGCGTTACAAAATAACGGGATACGAGTCAGTCGTACTAAGGCCAAATAGCTGAATTGTCGTTTTTCTGAGCCCGCAAACCAAATTCCTAACAATCTATCTACATAGTATAAGGCGAAGTGGCCTAAATGACGTGAGAACTCCGCAGTATACTCATCGCATTACTGATCATTCGGCTACCGGTATTGCTCTAAGTAATTTTGTGAATGAAAGTGAGTCAACTGGTGCATCGAAAATTGCTTCGCTAACAATTAATTAAAAAAATTAATTTCGCAAAACTTAATTGGCTCTTAAACCGGGAAACGTGGACTTCAGTTTACAACTGTGTCTGCCCTTCGGAGGCCTTCTTTTTGATCTTGGAAAAAATAAATAGTTGTTTTGAAATTTGTTGCAGCACGCTAAAGCAAAATAGTAGGATTGATTGTAGGATTGGATGACGGAGGCGATATGCACCAAAATTAAGGAAAAAAATAGTTTTTACTCAACGAATAGGAACAAGTTAAACCAGCCCTCAATAAAACAAAAGTACAAACAACTGCAATCGAATGTACGCAGTCTTATAGCTGAACAGACGATAGGATACTATAGGCATAAATTTCTGGACAACAGATACAACCCCAGAGACCAATGGCGTATATTCAATAATATTCTAAGAAAAAATCAGAAGAGAGATAAACTAATAATCCCAAAACTTAGAGGTAGGAATATTAATACCATTGGGAAGTTCTTGATAGATAAATCCACCTCATCTTCATTTTTCTTCAGGTCGATAACGAATGCAGAACTGCTTTCCTGAATTAACATTCTTACGCCAAAAAAATCCTGTGGAATAGATGGAATAAGTAGTCTGGCTATTAAAAAGATCGGAAAATCTATTTTACGAGTAATTCCTTTGGCATTTTTAATAAACAAGAGCTTCGAAGAGGGGAAATTTCCTGATGCTCTAAAATCAAGTATCGTTATTCCAATTTTTAAAAAAAGGTTCCTAGCAAAGATGAGCCATTTCAGTAAATCCCCATATGGCTTTATAAAGGGCAAATGTACGGAGGACGCAATTATCACCTTTCTAAGCAGAATATATAGTGCATTAGATAAAAGTCAAAAGTTAGTTGGCATATTTCTTGATCTAACAAAGGCCTTTGATTTAGTGAATCAAAGAATCATGAAATATTGCTGCAAAAACTGTTCAACGCTGGGTTCAGAGGAAACATTATTGAATGGTTTAAATCATTCCTGACTAGAAGAATACAAAAAGTGAAGGTAAATGAAGTGATGAGTGGAGAAGAAGGGTGTCCAAATATTGGTGTTCCACAGGGATCGGTCCTTGGACCAATACTGTATCTAATCTACATTAACTCCATTTTTAACTTACCTCTTAAGGGTCATTTAATAGGCTAGGCGGATGACCTTGCGCTGTCCTATTCAGGCAAGGATACGATGCATTTAAAAACCGAACTGACATATGATCTCCATCAGCTTGGAATTTGGCTGAAATATCACCAAATGGTCCTTAGTAATAAGTCCAAGGCTGTTTTTCACCGTCTAACTGTCGTGTACAGATTGAGGATATTCGTTGTCATCACCCAAAAAGCGATAGCGTGCGTTGTTCGGAACAATGTTTCGTACTAGATTTTGTTGAAGAATTCAAATATCTTGGAGTTTTAATAGACAACAGATTGAGCTGGAAGCCACATATTGCGTCAGTAAAAAAGTTGCTATACATCGCCATCAAATTGTACTATCTACTACGTAAACTTTTACTACATAGTCTGCTATTAACAATTTACTATGCACTGGTTCATTCACGCCTAGAGTATGGTCTTGCTTGTTGGGGTAGCGCGTGTATAACGAACCTGATGCCCATTTTCATAGCACAGAAGAAAATTATGAGATTAATATTCCATAAAAATAAGTATGAGCACTCACTGCCTTTATTTCAATCAGCTAAAATACTCCCTCTACGGTGTCTATATATTTACAAAGGACTAAAAGTGTACTTGTTTAGATTAAAGGAATACTGTGGTCGTCCAAACAGTTAAAAAAGAGCACTGTAGGTGTTTTTTTAATTCCATTGCACCATTTATATTCAACAAACTGTAATTGCAGTCAAATTACACACGGTCACAGGTTTCTTAAAAAGCACAAAATTTGGCTGCTATCTAGATTTGAAGTGGAGACACTTTTACAAGTAACGATTTAGTCAACTGTACTAAATATTTCCATTGCAATTTTCATTCTCATTCCTCATATCTCGTTCAATTCATTTGTCTATTGCAACTCCCACCTCAACTTTTTTCGCCACTTCGTACAGTGAATGTCATTAACTGCTTTTTTCTCCTTTTCTTTCGGCTTTTAAACTTAATTCCTTGACATTATCTTATTGCTAAACAACACTTTAGTCACTGACTTGATATGAAATAATCTCATTTAATTTTAATTTGTAAATGTTAGGTACACGTTTTGAAATTGCAAAAAGTGGGGGTTAATGAGATATCTTTGTGAAAAAAATTATGACAAGTTTTTTCTGTAAAAAAATCACTTTTGATCTTAAATAACTTTTGACACATTAATTTTAGGGCAACATTTATGTTTAAACAATTAAAGTGCTCATACTTACGCCAAAATTTGAAAGAAGTTATTTTCAATAGGAGTAAGGTTTGCTTATAATTTCTGTACCTCTCCCCCACCCATACGATATTTTTCTCAGAAAATGTCAAGGAATCTTCCCCTAAAGTCTTCAGCACATTATCCAGGGCACCCTGTATATTGTATATTGATCAGCCGAGGAAAAGAATGTAGAAACCTACATACCACCTTGATCAAAAAGTTCCCAGAATTTATTCAGAAAATTGCAAATACAGGTTTATTAATCTAAATCTATATTGCCCCCTTCAGAGTAATTCCCATCGGCCTGCAATATACTTATGCCAGCTCTTGATCCAATCCTTGAAACATTTTTTATATTCGGTTTTCGGTATGTCCATCAGTGCTTCCTGCGATTTTTCCATTACTTCCTCTCGGCTGCTGAAACGCGTTCCCCGTAGTGGTTTTTTAACTCGATTGAACAGAAAGAAGTCACAGGGAGCCAAATCAGGTGCATTCGGTGGCTGTTGGATGGTATTTGTTGCATTGTTCGTCAAAAAATTAGGAATAATGATGGCACTGTGCGACGGGATAATTCAAAAATCGACATGCACGAATGTGAATAAAAAATGGTTTCACTTAAAGCTTAAACCTCCCACTGAATGACTGCAAAAAAAAAATTATGTTAACAGCATGTGCAACAACAAAAAATGACATCAAAGATCAAGTTATGTGGCTTTAAGTAAAAGTAAAATTTTGTTTTAATAAATATAATATTGTTGAATATTAAGGTAAGTTGTTATGGGATAAAAAGTGTTTTCATAAAAATTAGGGGTGCTTGAGAGTAAAAAATTAGTGATAAATTATGTGTTTTATGTGTTCATTAGACCAAAAGTGTAATTGTTCAGTGTTTTTCAAGGTTGAGACCATTTTTGTTTTAAAGCATTATATATGTGGAGCGAAAAAGTGTTTTGACTTTTTGCGCACAGGTGCGACACCCATACTAAATTTTTCGTATTTTAGGATGGCAACCGAAATTACGAAAAAACTAATTTTTGATGTTTGGATTTCCTAAATCAAAATTAAGCGCTTCGATGCTGTATTTGCTTTCGTAGTGGATTGTTTTAATAATTTTTCATTTTCTGAAGAGGCAATTAAGTCATTAAAGGCAACCTTGAAAAATTTATCTTTGAGGTTTGACGAAAAAATGGCCAAAAATGGTCGCCATAGAGAACGCTTCGAAAGCAATAATTGTGCCTGGTTAAATGAAACTTTAACAGTATCACAAACTGTTTTAGATGAAATTCCCTCTTCATCTCATGGCACCATGGTATTAGGAAGACCAAGAAAAAGCTTCGAAGTGTGCTGTGAGAAAACCAAGAAGAGAAAAGTACAAACACTTCTAGATTCATTTAGCGCTGAAGAAATCAGAAATGCGAATGAAAGAGAAATACTGCTATTACAGTTAAGCAATTATCAATATGTTCTCCAAAAAGAGGTTAGTTTTTTGCTTAAGTCAATTTTTTTTTCTTATAAATTTTATCATTTATACCTAAGGCTCGATTGTAAAGACAACACTGGAAACACATACATCTGAGTTTTTGCCAATATCTGCAGATGATGCATTAGCAATGATAACAGACGCACTGTTATCATTGCTAATGCATGATAACGCACTCATCAGTGCGATATAATACGTCAAAAAGTTAATATAAATGTTCCAAATCTACTACCTTCGACCACAAAATTAAAGAGGCTAAGGCAAAATGCTATCCCGATAGCAGAACTGTGATTGAGTCTTCTGATGAATGCGGCTTACAAAGCTTGGTAAATCATGGCATTGAACGTTTATGCTTAGCTCAAAAAGATGTTTCAGATTCTGTTTTGGATTTTAAAACTGGGCTTAAAGAATTGTTCCTGCTCATAAAATGGGGTTGCGATGGTGCTCAACAAAAACAATACAAACAAAAATTTTCATCAGGTCATCATTTCGATGAAAACCTCTTTAGTATTTCCATGGTGCCAATTCAGCTATATTTCTTACAGGAAGAAAATAAAAAAGTGGTTTGGCAAAATCCAGCTCCATCATCCACAAGATACTGCCGGCCTATTAAAATGAACTTTGCAAAAGAAACGACAGAATTGATCAAGTTGGAAGTAGATTCAATACAAGAACAAATTAAAATGTTACAACCAGTTGAGATAAATAATGACAGCTTTCATATCCAAATAAAACCAATTTTCTTACTTACCATGATCGATGGCAAAATATGTACTGCTTTATCACCTATAACTTCTTCGTCACAAACCTGTTATACTTACGAGTATTTGCGCAGCAAAACTATCTGAAATGAACAATTCAACCAAACTTTCAGAAAAGCAAGTGGACCAACAAGCAATGTCCTATGGGCTAAGTCCCCTTCACTCTTGGATCCGATTTATGGAATGTATCCTACATATCGCTTATAGACTGGATGTTATGGCAGGTTAGAGACCAAGAGAGTAAAGAAAAGGTTAAATCAAGAAAAAAGTTGATTCAGGTTAGATTTAGAGCGGAAACTGGGTTATTGGTTGATATGCCAACTCAACAGCCAGAAGATTTTTCAGAGATGAGGAAAAAACTGCTGAAATAACAGGGATAGATAAGGAAATTATCAAAAAATTTCACATAATTTTAGAAGCGATTGGGTCTGGGTTTCCAATTGACATAGATGCCTTCGAAACATTTGCAAGAGAAACAAGAGAGCTATATATCAGAAAGTATAGCTGGTGTTGTATGCCAGTAAGTGTATATAAGGTATTATTTCATGGGAAACAAATAATTTCTACTTGTATACTTCCAATTGGGTAACTTTCCGAGGAAGCTCAAGAAGCTAGAAACAAGGAAAATCGAAAATTCAGGAAAACCTCGCGAGTGGATACGAATACTGACCATCTTAATAGGTTGCTAGTATTCTCAGATCCATTTCTGGTAAGTCTTCGATGCATTCCAAAAACAAAAAAAAACATTAATTGAACACGAATTTCTGCAATTGTTAAATATACCAACTGAGTAATAAAATGCAAATTATTGGCTGTTGTATGTTTTTTTTTCATCACAACTGTTATAAATATGTTTACAAAATTTATTAAATTTCATTCTATAAACAATTCTCATAAAAGTAAGTAAAAAACATTTAAATCTAAGCGCTATTAATTTAATCCCGCTAAATGAGCGAATTGTCACACTGTGCGACGGTGCGTTATCATGGTGCAAAATCCACGAGTTTTCTGTCCACAATTCTGGTCTCTTTCGGCGAATTGCTTCACGCAAACGTCTCACAACGCCCAAATAATCGTAATACTCTTTGTTTACTGTCTGGCCTTCTGGCAAATATTCATGATGCACTACACCGTTGTAATCAATGCATTCTTTTTTGACTGAAAACGACATGGTTTTTTGGTCTCGGCTCATTTGGTGAACGCCATTCACGTGCCTGATGTCTGGATTGCGTCTCGTACTCATAAACCCACGTCTCATCTCCAGTAATGATCCTTTTGATGAATGTGGGATCGGATTCAGCCTCGCAAATCATCTCTTTTTCGACGTCAACACGGTCTCATTTTTGCATGAAATTGAGGCCTTTTGACACCAACTTTGCTGCTACACGACGGAAACCCAAATCATTAATCAAAATAAAATGTCTTGGACGGATCCATAGGCATCTCTCTGGTGGTGAATTTGCGGTTATTGACCATCATTTCTTTTACTTCATCAATGTTTTCGTCGGTTTTCGATGTCGATGATCTGCCACTGCGTTCATCATCTTCGATTGACTCACGACCAGTTTTGAACCGCTCGTGCCACTGGTAAACGACCGTTTTCTTTAGAGAATCGTTGCCGAAACACTTTTCCAACATTTCCAACGTTCGCTCACCATTAAATCCGTTTTTTACGCAAAGTTTAATACTCGTACAAGTTCGTTGTTGCAAATTTAAATCCATTTCTAAAATTGTAAAAAATCGTCAACACACACAGAGATAGATGTACTCTTGGTTACGTAACTTTTGCAAATGTCAAGCTATGAGGCTAAGATTTAGAGGGAATGTCAACAACAGATTTACCAACTTAACAAAAAAAAAACAGAACTCAAATCCGAACAATGGGAGCGCCACACGGTGGTTATTCCTTTTTGATCAAGGTGGTACAGTCGACTCTCGATAATTCGAAACTCGATAATTCGAAATTCTTGATAATTCGAACTGATTGTGAGGTCCCTTGAAAAAGCTTTGATAAATGGAATAAAACCTATGTGTATTGGTACGCTCATTAATTCGAAGTGACTGTCGAGTCGGGCCGCCAGCAAACAAGCTCTAATTCGAAATCCGTAGCTAGTTTCCTCTAAGAACTCGTAATTCGAAGTTTTTTTTTTCGTTTTTGTTTTTTGTTTTGTTCTCTGTATTTTGTCCAGTTTGCTTTGGTCCCGTTAAGTACAAAAAATGTTGGCTCCCTTTGGAAATGCGATTTACGTATGTTTATATTCCAGCAATAGTCAGTCATAATTATGAGTGCAAAAAAATTATTGAAGCCGTGGAAAGTGAAGTAAAAATAAAGGATGTAGCAAACACTTTCAAAATTCCGTAGCTGGAAGTGCATTACACGGAGGAAGGAAACGGAAACGGCACGCTGAGTTCCCCGGTTTTGAAGAATGCTGATTGAAATGATTTAGTCAATGCAGATGACAAAACGTACCTGTAACCTCCGACATGCTGAAGAAGAAAGTTAAGTCATTCGTTTTTAGTTTGGGTATTGAAGGATTCACCGCCAGTGAAAGATGGCTCTCCAATTTAAAAAAAAAAACAACATAACATCGTTTTCAAAAAAATATGTGGGGAAAGCGCGAGTGTTGATGTTACTGTTTGTTCTGCATGGAAAAATTACTTAGGCGGGCTGCTGGGAAATTACGATCTACGGAATGTGTTCAATGCGGATGAGACTGCTCTTATTTTTAAGTATCTTCCTGATCGATGACATTTAAAAACGAAAAATGCCATGGTGGGGGGGGGGGGGGGGACATAGTAAGGAAACGTTAACATTATTACTCGCAGTAAACGTGGACGGGTCACAAAAAATAAAACTTCTCAAGACAGGGAAAGCTGCTAACCCTAGGTGTTTCAAGGATATCAAACCCTTTCCTTTATCGCTCCAACAAAAAAGCTTGGATGACCACTGAATTGTTCAACGAGTGGCTGTTGAAATTACACATCGACATGAAAGGCAGAAGCGGAAAATTGTACGTTTCCTGTTCTGTTCACAATAATCCGCCAGTTCTCAGTAATGTGAATCTTTAATTTTTCTCTGCTAACACCAGCTCTAAATTGTACCGCAAAGAAGTAGTGATGATAGCGTTGGATAGCATTGAAAATGGACAGAGAGCCAACATAAATGTTTTAACACCGATGGTCATTATTGACAAAGCATGGAAAAACGTTAAATCGACAACGATTTCAAACTGTTTCAAGAAATGGGGATTTATTACAGAGCCAGTGAATCAATTGCAACAGGAGGGAGGAGAATTGGATCATTTTACCTCGCAGGATGGATGGAGCCTTCTTCCTAACTTTGACGAATCTCTGACTTTCGATGATTTCGTACATATTGACGATGATGTAGAAGTCTGCGGTGGTGCTCTTTCTGACGACGAAATTCTGGCAGCTTCAAATTCAAGCAACAACAATAAAGGCGAAGATGAAGAAGAATCGGAAGCAGAATCAATTCCGCCCGTCACATCAAAGAACGGAAGTGGACAACGAGGTATTCTCGGCACTGGCTGTCATAGACAATGCTCTTGACCAAGGACGCTGTAAGTTATTGAAGCAAAAAAAAAAATCACTCATTTCTTTACAAAATAAAAAATTTAAGTAAAAATTGTACGTATGCAAGTCAGTGTGTAATAAAGTGTGTCTAATTATTGTTGCGTATGTACGAGGGGCGTTCAATATATTCTCGGTATCGATATGAAGGAAAATGCGAATTCAATTTAAATTGTTTTTATTTTTCAATATAATCTCCCCTAACATCAATGCATTTGTTACATCTTGAGATAAGCTTTTTTAAACCCTCAAAAAAATAAATTTGCTCCTCCTCCATTTATTGCCGACTTGAGTTCTTCATCATCCGAAAACCGTTTCTTCAAATCCGGAAACAGGAAATAATCACTAGGGGCAAGGTCTGGACTATAGGGTGGGTG
The DNA here is from genome assembly GCA_963966105.1 of Volucella zonaria. Taxonomy (NCBI): domain Eukaryota; kingdom Metazoa; phylum Arthropoda; class Insecta; order Diptera; family Syrphidae; genus Volucella; species Volucella zonaria. The sequence continues at coordinate 311,952,902 of OZ014530.1, read as the reverse complement.
TTGGATTCCTTCGAAACCACAATCTCGCGCAGCAGCCTTGGAAACTCGCGCCGTGTGGACAGGAGCGTTGTCATGAAGAAGCAACACACCCGCTGCGAGTTTACCCTGTCTTTTCTTTTTAATTTCCTCCCGCAAATTATGCAAAGTGGAAGCGTAGGATGTGGCGTTGATGGTTTCACCTTTTTTTTGTACTCAATGAGCAAGATTCCCTTTGAGTCCCAAAAAACTGTGGCCATGAGCTCCCCGGCAGACGGAGTGACTTTGAACTTCTTCGGGGGGTCTGTTCCTTTTTTATGCCACTGCATGGAATCTTGTTTGCTTTCAGGGTCATAGTGGTGGACCCATGTTTCGTCCCCAGTAACAATTCGATCCATAACACCGTCCGCGTTCTCACTACACATCTCCAAAAGCTCTCTACAGCATGCGATTCTCACTTTTTTCTGAGGCGCTGTGAGCATTCGTGGCACCCACCTTGCACTGACCTTTGAAAGGTTAAGATGGTCATGAAGAATGGTGTGAATGGTACCAATTGAAAGCTTGGTGATCTCTGCCATCATTTTCACCTTTATTCGGGCATCCTCAAGAACAAGTTTTTCGACTTCTTGGATGTTTTCTCCCGTACAAGCAGTAGCCGGGGCGCCGGAGCGGGGGTCGTCTTCAATGCTCTCTCTGCCTCTCTTGAACTCACTTGACCACTTTTGCACAGTTGATAATGAAGGTGGGGAATCCTGGCAAACAGCCACCATCTCTTTATGAATAGTTTTTTGACTTTTTCCTTGCTTAGTGAGAAATTTAATTACAGCGCGATGCTCAATTTTCACCATCATCGTCTCAGTTGCCATTATGATTCTGTTTAACTAGAGATAAAACGCGAATTAATAATCACATTTGTATGAAATTTTGCATGAATGCACTAAAATAGTAGTATTACTTGATAAATAAGTCAATTTATATATACAACAGCTTCACCCTGATACCGAGAATATGTTGAACACCCCTCGTATATATGTACATAATTATTTCGTTTTTGTCCTTCGCTCCAACTCGACAATTTTTCGTTAATACGAACTCTCGTTAACTCAAATTTTTTTTAAGGTCCCTTAAGTTTCGAATTATCGAGAGTCGACTGTATACAAGAATCAGTATGAAGAATACGGCCAGCATACTTGGAATCCTAACTTACCATTGGCATTAGAAGCACTCGCTCGAATCCCTCTATTACTCTATTACTCATCTCTTGTTCAATTATCCAACACTTGTGCGGTTAGTGCGGTGCGGTAAGTAGAGTAACCCGAAGTGACCTCATCTTCATTTCAAGAAGCATCTCACAGCTTAGAAGATTCGATATGTTTGAAGCTTTCGAAAAATTCATGCGAATGGAATTTTGGAAGGTACGAGTAGATACACAAGTAGTCCACCGGGAGTTTCATTCTAATAAAAATGTTCATGGTCTTCTTTCGCTTTATTCCCTTTTTTTCACTTTTTGCTGTTCTTTACTTGAAAGTGAATTCAAGAAGTTCAGCTTACTAATGTGCCTCTAACCAAGTCCCTTTCAAAAAAGTTGATTTTTTTATTTTTTTTAGTTGCTTCGTCAGATAACGAAATTGTTTCTTCGGTGCATCGTTCATTCCTCTTTCATTTTCTTATCCACAAAACTGCCGCGCTTTGTGAAATATGTATTTTTTTCTTTCAATTTCTTCACCAAAGCTTGGAAAATTCTCAAACATAAAAAGGACGAAAAATAGTCGGAATGAAGCAAATATAGGTACTTCCACAATACGAAAAAAAGGAAGAAGGAGAATCCTACATAAAAACGAGTACATAGTATGTATGTATGTATGTATATCTTTTGCAAGGAAAAGGAGCAATTCAATTTATGAACACTGCGCGTTTCTTTACGTGGCTTTAGATGCCTGCACATAGCCATACGAGTACCAAAGATCTGTATATGGTGCAGCATACGAAATGACATCTAGGACTGGGGCCAATGCCTCTGCTACTGCCGCGTGATTCCTACACAGCAACAGCTGGTAGTTGTGGCAGTAGCAGGAGCTACTTGGTGGTTCTTCTTCTTATGTGGCTGTTGCCTTGTGTCTTTGCCTTTGCCTGGCTTATTTTACTATCAGTATGCTTACGTCTTTATGGCTGAGTAAATTTATTGGTTTTCTTTAAGTGCGCGACAAGGATAAGGAAAGGACAACTAAAATGAATGGTTTTGTTAATACATGCTCATTTTTGGATGGAGCATTCGGATGCAACAGCAGCAGTACATATCCGTCGAATTACCGTCGGGTTAGGGACATGCCATCGAACCTGCTTTACATGTTGGAGCAAGTGGGTAAGCAGTAGCTTATGGTCTTGCTAGATGCAACATAAATACAGGAACTTAGGATATAGGGACTTCAAAACTTAAAAATAAATATAAGGGTATAGTAACGGGTGACCAGATAGCAATGATAGTTTTTTCCAATTGTTATGTTCCAACACCAGTCGAAGCCAGCAATGACATCCACCTGTCATATTCTTCAGTAAGGTTTGCCATCGTTTTACGTTGGTCGAAGGTGTGGAAATCATTAAAAAATATCTAAATTCCGGCTCAGTTGTAAATACGCAACGCGAATTTCGTCGTGAGGTTGGTCGTCATCATGGTTTCAATTCGTCGCACCGTGGAAAACTTTGAGTGTGAGTACACTCTTTTGAGTCTCTTGAGACAGAGATTGGTGAGACATGAAGAAAATATATCCGCCGTAGTGACCAGTATCGAAGAAGACCCAGAAATGTCGATTCGGGGCCGATCAGCTGAATTGGGCATAGGTAGAGAGTCAACCGGCTTTGCAGATGGAATTGGGGCTACATCCGTATAAGATTGTGCTGACACAAGAATTGAAGCCGGACGACCATAGACAACGCCGTGAGTTAGCTAATTGGATGCCGGAAATGTTCGCCGGATATCCGGATTTTGGCTATGTCGGCAAGTAAAAATGCAGTTATTGGAGTGAACACAATCCACAAGTGTCCGGCTAAGCATTAATGCATCCACAACGACTGAATGTTTTTTTGCGATTTATGGCATGGCGGCATATTAGTCCTTATTTTTTTCGAAATGAGGAAGAAGGCACTGTTACTGTCAATAGTCTCAGGTATAGAGATATGTTAACCAACTTTCTGTGGTCAGAGCTCGACAATATCGATATATCTGAGCTGTGGTTCCAACAAGACGGCATGTAGCCATACAAGCGACGCTACGCTCGAAGTTATGAGGGAGAAATTTGGCGACTGGGTTATCTCACGCGAGCGTTCATCAATTGGCCGCCGCGATCATGCGATTTGACACCACTCGATTATTTTTTCTGCGCTAACAAGGCAACCACTTTGGACGAGCTCGAGGCCAACATTCGACACGCTATTGCCGGAATAACGCCGCACATATTGGACCGGGTCACAAAAAATTGAACCGACCGCTTGAAACACGGCCAGTGAAGCCGAGGCGACGATTTGAATGATGTGCTAGGCATGAACATAGCTTCAAAATAAAGCCAGAATCAATTTTATTTTTAAAGATTGGGCCTCTTGTGTTGGCGAGTGAGTTTAACACTGTTCTTTCGAGAATTGATATCAAAGGTCTCGGTGAGTTCTTTACCGACCTTAATGGAGCATCCATTCATCGTCATCCTGCATAAACGGACGAGTTTGGCAGGAATGCCAAAGTTAGATATTGCTCTGTATAGCTCGTCTCTATAGATGCTGTCTTACGCGGCCTTAAGATCGATGAATGGCTCATGGTTTTTTCCAAAATCTGCCAAAGTGTGAATATTAGGTCGATGGTGGAGTTTCCTGGCCTGAGGCCACACTGATATGAACAGGTTATTTACGAACGGCTTCAGGTGTTTACACAATACGGCAGATAGGATCTTGCAGGCGATGTTAAGAAGACTGATGCCTCTGTAGTTGTGGGTCTTCTCACTTGAGGATGGGACAAACAATGCTGAGGTTCCTTTGTTCCTTTCGTCGGACCATATTTTACAGGTGAATTGTTGTAAACTCCTTGCGAAGTCATCGCCTGCCGCTTTGAAGAGCTCAGGCGGTCCGCTCCAATAGCTTTAGTAGATTTAAGCTTACATGGACGGAATTGTTGGTCTGCATTGTCCAGGTTGAAAAATTCATTCTGCCTGACAGAGGTATTTGGTTCGTCATTGTCGTTATGCAGTCTACAGAAATGCTCTTTCCAAATCACAGTCCAAACTGTGACTGTACTACTATGCTCCCTAGTTCCTCTCTACAGGCTTCGGTTCTGGGTTTGAGTGCGTGACATGATTTTTTTTATGTTTTGGCAAAACTTTTGAGTTTCATTCCTGGAGTAGCATCTCTCGATGCTCCTTCTTTTTCCTCCTTAGAAGCCGGTATTCTTCTCTTCTTTTCTGCTCGTAAAGCTCGTGAGCAGCTGTAGTCCTTCCATGAGCGCCGCTTTGTATGTATCTCACTTAGCTGTATCTACTTGCCAGCACTCGTCGTCAAATCTTGGGTTTCGTTGTTGTGGCCGAGTGAAACACAGCCCATCAGAAGAGCATCTCTGACGGCTTTTTGGTAATGCTGCCATTGGTCTTCGATACTTGATGTTGGCGGCCTATGACCTCTTAAGAGATTAAGGAAGGCTCGATTGAAAAACGATTTGCGATTGTATAGACCGTCCTATGTTAAACTTCCTCACAATACTATCTTGCCTTTGCGATGTTTGGGATATCCGCAACCGTACCTTGGCTAAAACAAGGTTGGCACCTTGGAACGTTCGGACATGTATAATACTGGAGGAGTATTGTAGTCCATCTAGGTGGTGGTTAATTGATCAGTCCCCATGTATCCTTGTGAATATCGGCGTGCGAAAACCGCTGCAGGTCGATTGCTGGCTATACTTTCTGGCAGGACTACCAAGGATACCCTCTCCTCCTAGCTTTACATTAAAGTCGCCGAGGACAATTTTAATGTCATGGCTAGGGTACTGCTCAAAAATCTTATCCAAGACACAATATGCATTGTGCGTGCATATGAGCCTGATGTTGGCAAATTTAGCCTAACAACGAATCCGAATCCAAATAAGCGTTGCCTTTCCTGTCGATAACAATCGCCGTAGTAGATATCGCAGTTTTTCTTCGTCGTTTTGTCCGGCCCATCTCATTTCATTTCTTAGACGGCAGTAAAATCTGCTTTGCAACATTTCAGACCCTCGCTGGTTGTTCGGCTGCACGCGGCCTATTAAGGACCTAAAATTTCACGTGCAGATCCGAAGTTCGTTGTCCTTGTTTCGTTTGCAGGGGTTGTCAACAGTAAAACCGTCCGTATCCGAGTCTCGTTGTTGCTTCGCAACTTAGTATATTTTTTCCATAGCCGGGAAGTTACCCCGGTGGAACGACCTCCACTCTGGAGGGCCTATTCCATTAGGACGAGGGATCGATTAGACCGAAGGAAGCCAGTAACCCACCCGTTCGGGGATGTGAGCGCTGATGTTGGTCCATTAAAGGCTCATCCGCCACCAGATTTTAGTCGCCCTCCTTAGTCTCGGAAATCCTTACGGACCTCAGCTCCAATTACGAGTATGTCGGAGTAGACCCGAATAGGTACGAGTATCATTTGTATTATTCTGGGATTTACCTCTCCGTTGGGGAATCTGAAGATTTCATTCGCTGTCCCGTTTCTGGTGCTGGTATTTTTGTTTGCTGGCCAGCACTCGCGCTTATAAGTTTGGCAAGTTGAGTCCGGATGGACATTGACCAGTACCCGTTGGTTAACATTTGGAAGTAAAATAAGCAAAATTGAAATTGAAAGTGTAGAAATAGTGCCCAGTGTTGTGTATCGCCAAATTGACACGACTCAGTGCCTACCCTATTTTTACAGCACTCTGGCTAAACACGTCAGCTTAAAACATTTTGTGAGAGCAACGCGAAGCTTCTTCTACCGTCTGTGGAGCATTGACGGACGTGCCGAGCTCCTTCGTAATCGCGTGTAATTGGTCGCTTCCCTATTTTGGCACCAGAAAAAGTAGCGACTCGATAGAAAGACGGACAAGAAGACCCAATGGAAAGAAGAGGGCTTATGGTTATCTCATTTGGAAATCAGTCCAGATTTTGTAGAAAAAGCTTTGCTAAATCAATCAAGGTATGAATCTCAGAATGTTCTTATAAAATTAAACTCCAAAAATTTCTAAGGGTGGTTATCCTTAAAGCTGTTCGGAACTACGAATATCTCAAACTTGATTCGACTTTCGGATCTGATTCATTTTCAAGTGATTACTTTCTTCTTGTCCCGAAATAGATAGTACGCTGGGTATAACTTTTGGCACCATGAACATTGCACTCGAATGCAACATTCCAAAGTAATCTACTAGTATTCTAGAGAAGATGAAGATTCCATTGTCAAATGTCATTTAAATTGAGAAAATTCATTTAAACCGTGGAACCGATAAAACTCTTCCCGAAACTGAAATAATTGTTGCACCGTAAAATTTCAAATTCCTCAAAGTGTTCTTGCAACCGGAGTTAGAGTGAACCAAGAATGCATCTGTCCGTCGACGAGTATGCTCCGACTCTTGCCATGAAAAACAAGTGTGAAAGTATTCGTATCTGAAACCTGCATGGTGCATGGTGGATCGTTTAATATGTCTCCAAACGAAAAAGCGCCACTGACGACAACATTTCTCGCATATTTAAAAAGCTTATGTCCAGTCGCTACCAAGTCCCGACAAACTTTCGTAATTAAGTAAAGGGAACTCGGCGGAAGGTCGAACTCCATGGACGGAAAAAGCCATCTTTTCGTTTTTAGTTGGGAAGTACTATTTTCCTTCCAGGAGAATAAATTTTCCTCAGAAAAGCAGATAGACAGAGGAAGACGGAAAGTAGAAAGAACCTTTCATGAAAGGACACTGCCTTGTGGGAGAAGTTTTGTAATTTTTCGCAATTAGTCTCATGAGACACGTACCTACCATCAAGAAAAACTAACCACTAAAGAAGTAATTCTACAGCGTTGTCGTCGTCTCGATGAAACCACTTGAGTTACTCTTCGCGTGGAGTTCTCAAGTGGTTCTCCTAGGTCTTGCAGAGGAGTGGTGTATTGGTAGTGGTGGACACAAATTGCGTTAAAATTATGGTATGCCACAGATTGATGTCCTTTATGTGATTTCATTAGGAAAATTCATTGAAACTATATCTTCAGTGGTGTTTACTTCTCGCTTCTTGTCTCGCTTTTGGTTGAGATTCTCAGTTCTAGGCTCTGGATCCTCTCGAATACACAAATCCTTTACCAACGGGTGGGTGGGAGTAAGGGGATGAAAGGGAAACTACTTTTTATCCCGTCAAGTGCATTAGATATGAAAATAAATAAATGAGAGGACCATTACCGTATGACTTGACGATGACGCTAGATACAGTAAACACTTCTGACGCTAGGTACACAGGCATACGAGTATACGAGTATTATAGTTTTGGCAAATTAATGGCTTGTACATTGACCACTCCGAGTGTGTTGGCAACCTGGGCTTCTATCAAAATCGTCTTCCGCTTTCGGTGGGTTAGGTGGTTAGATGTGTGGCTGTACCTACCTACGGTGGTGTTGTGGCCTGTTGTGGTCAGTAGACTGGGTCTGGGCTGTTGGTGAAATAGCTCACATGGCTAAAGTCATTTGCTCGAGGATTAATGGGCCAGTTATAAGTGAAATGGTTTATGTTGCTGTTAATTACTGCCTTGAGTGATGTTTAGATAAGATTTAATGGATTCCTTTGAAGGGCTTATGTGACGTGAGATAGAGCCACTTGGGCGTTTTAGATGGCTCTAATTTATTGATGTTACTTCTACATCCAGGTAGTAGGCAACTCGAAGTGGCAAAATGTGTTTGTGTTTAGGGGTATACATATTTCAATTCAAGAATTTGTAACGAATACATTTTGATAGGGGAAAGGAGGACATTTCTATCAGGACTTTTACGATCTTTTCTTCATCTCTGACGGGCTAGTCTATTGAATCGAACAGCAAAAAGATTTTATAAAAATTCAAAGCTTCAAACTACGAGAGGTACAGTCAATGGATATGTCTACATAGAGAAAGAAAAGTTGGAGACAAAACGACCCGCAGTCATGTGACTTTCTAACATCGCTGCTAGGAAGAATGGTGGGGACACGATCTTTTTCGATTCTGCACAATAAGTTACGTATGCTGATGACATTGATGTGACGAACACACTCAGTCGTCAATTCGTGAGTATTGAGGCAGAAGCGGGCATCAGAAAAGGACACACACCACCGAGGGCTTCGAATCACTTATAATTTCGAAGTAGTTAAGGACTTCGTCTATCTTGACTACGCGGTTACAAGCAGCAACGACATCAGCCTTGAAATCAGGCGCAGAATTGCTATTCTTGCCAATTGCTCTTTTTTTATGCTCAGGAAGGAATTAAATAACAGAGCCCTATATCGTAAGACCAAAGTGGCTTTATACAATGGCTTTACCAATTCGGTAAACGGGTAAAAAAGCACTTGGCCGTTTCAAGAAAAAGATGATGGATGTGCTTCTTGGCCCCATTTGCATTGACGGGGAAAAAAGGAGAAGATCCAACCAGGAACTCTACGGGCTGTACAGTACATCGGTCTAGTCAAATGTCTACGGATCCTACGTCTGAGATGGCTAGCCAAATTGAGTGAATAGGTAATACATCTGCAGCCGAAAGAGTCTTTGGGTTTTCTTTTTTTAATTTGGTGAGGGCTAACGCCTCCATTTATTAGGCTTAATACAAGCTAAACTAATTTAAAAACTAAAAAAAATTAAGGTTTAGGAAATAAGGGAATGGTGGAGGGGATCAAGTTTGAAACGAAAAGTGCTGAAGTTAAAATCGAAAAGGGGGAATTTTGAGTTGACCTCACGGAGCATGCGGGAGATTGGTTCGTTGGGACTATAAGACGTGCGATGGGTTGGAATATAGAAGAGAAGGGGACAGCGTAAATTACGAGGGTTAGTGTTGAAGGAAATTGAATTGTGAAGGGAGGCACAATCCATGGAAGCAGAGAGCAGTGGATGAACGATGAGAATGTCAGCTAAGACGGTTACGATAGGGAGGAAAGAAAACAACATTGAATGTTCTCGATTCGGGATATATTGTATGAACTCGCTGAAAAGGGGACCACACTTGGCTGGCATATTCGTGAAGGGGCCGGACAAGGGTAATGTAAAGTGAGCTTACCACATAGGGTTTGCAAAATTCTTGAAACCATCATTTGATACAACTAAGGAATGAGTTGGCTGTAAGGATTATCTCATCAATATGCGATCGAAAGTTTAACTATTTATCGTATAATATTCCAAGCTTGCAAACGGATTGAACCTGGGGTACAGGCTGGCCATGCAGAAAATAAAGTCGCGGGGGACTTACCTAACAAAGCCATAAATTGGCATTTCGAGACATTAAGCTCTAAGCAATTTTCAAGACACCAAGTGGAAACCTATCGAGGTCTTCTTGAAAAAGAGCAGAGACTTGGGGTGAAGAAATACTTTTGGAGAACTTAGTGTCGTCGGCGTGAATGGATAGGGGGTAGTGTTTAATAATCCTCTCAAGATTGTTAAAATGAAAAGAAGGGGACCTAAATGGCTGCCTTGTGGGATACCAAAAGTGGCTAAAAACGGAGTAGAGAAGGCTAACCTAAAACGAACTCTATAACAACGGTTCTCCAGATAAGAAGATATCCATTTTAATAATACGGGGTTAAAACCGAGGGAACACAATTTGAAAAGGATCAATTGATGTGATATTTATCGAAGACCTGAGCAAGATCTGAAGCAATAACATGGATTTTGTTGCCATTTCTAGGGCTGAAAGCGCAAAAGGTACGAATTCAACCAAATTTATAGTAGTTGATCTATCTTTCAGAAATCCACGCTGACTAGGTGATATAAGTGACTTGCACTGAAAGCTTTGAACTTCATATAAAAAGCTTTCGAACATTTTAGGTATGTGGGAAAGCTTAGCAATGGGACGGTAGTTGGTTACTTCATTCTTTGATCCCTTTTTGTGAACCGGGGTTATGAAAGAGGTCTTCCAAATTTGGGGGAATTTCCTTTGTGTGGATAGGTGGAATATTCAAGAAAGTAGGTGCAAAAGATTAGAAGCATACTTTTTGAGAAATATTGCTGTGAGCCCGTCTGGCCCGGGTATAAGTTCATCATTGAGATTTTGTAACTTTCTTCGACAGGGTAGGATCAAAAGATGGATAGAGTGAGGGGCCAATGGGAAGGTGCTTGGAATGTATGGGGTAAGATACGAAGAAGTTGTCAGCAAATGACTGTTTGAAAAATTTGCAAAATGGTTGGCAATAGTATGTTGGTCGGTCGATGATATCAGAGACAGGAGGGAATGCCGTTTGATTTTCTTTTGTAGTTAACGAATTGATAAAATGTCTTAGAATCGTTGATAAGGTTGGTCTGCGCAGCGTAGAGAAAGTGCTGATAGAGGCAGTTATAGAGCTAGGTGAATATTAGGTAGGTTCTTAGGTAGAATTAAATATTTCGCTGTAAAAAATGGAGACAGCATCAGTTAAATATTTGCTGAGATAGATATTAATTTTGGGAAAATTAGATTTATGGAAGTTGTAAGAAGAGTGAGTAGGGGAAGAAGTGAACTGGGGTGGAGAGGTATGGAAAGAAGAGAGGGTGAAAGTTAATGGGATCGCTAGTGAAAATAAGGTCTAGTTGCCTACAGATGGAGTTAGCGGTGCCACTTACTTGGCATAGGCTTGTGTCTGTTATACGATCAATGAATTGACATTTCTTGGATGAACCGATGGAATCCACTTCAGCAGAGGCAGATAAAGGTCGCCAGAGATGAGGATATGGTCGTTGGAATCACTTAGGTCAATAAGTTGGTCAATTGCTTTAAAAGCAAGGATATAGGATTTGGTAGGTTGAGCTGGGCGTATGTAGCAATAAATTCCGTACAGGGACCTTTGGGGAAGTATTATTTTAATTGTCATGTTTGACAGAAGAAGAGATAGCGATGAGAGGAGGGTTAACGCTATTGTGAATGGCAAGTAGAACGCAGTCGTTCATAGACCTCGATAGAGGACGGATGTGTTTCGGCTTCTTTGCAAGTGCAAGTGAAATAAATTAAAAAAAACAATTAAAAACTTTTTGGCCAAGTGCTTCGGTGGCGCAGCAGCAGTGGTGTCCGACCGACAAAACAGGGGTCGTGGGTTCGATTCCCGAAACAGTTGCATCTTTTTATTTTTAAAAGTAAATAAAACAAAAAAAAAACAATAAAGTTAATTGGTGGTAAAGTGTTGTCTATCACGTGATGGATTGTGAAGAGCGGTCCGCTATGCCTATAGCGGGACCTGCTGAAGTGTCAGGTGAGGCGTCGAGTGGTTCGAGCCAAACGCCGAAAACAAAGAGAAGGAGGAAGCTTCCAACTTCCAATTTGATAAAACGTCCAACCCTATCAACGGTAAACAACTTCGCTTCATTGGCAGCAAGCGAATCTGATGATGAAGAGGACGAAATTAAGGCCATAAGTAGCAGCATCAAAATGCTACAACAAAGAGTGCTGGCCATAAAAGAAAGGCAAATTGTAAGAAGGAAGAGGGAAGAGCAGGAGCAATCCCAACAACAGCAGCTTGCTCAAAAGCAGGCACAACAACAACACCAAACTAATAAAATAGCACAAGTGCTACACCAACAAAAGCCTAAGAAAGACCAGCAACAACAACAACAACAACAGTCACAACACAGGCAACAGCTCAAACAGCAGCAGCCACAAAAACGGCAACAGCAAAAACAGCAGCAGCAGCAGCAGCAACAACAACAGCAGCAGCAGCAGCAACAACAACAACAACAACAACAACAACAACAACAACAACAACAACAACAACAACAACAACAACAACAACAACAACAACAACAACAGCAGCAGCAGCAGCAGCAGCAGAAGAAGAAGGAGAAGGTGCCTCCTATCAACACCTATAAACTAGAGGTAAATGCTACCAAGGACCTGTGTAAGTTGGTCATTGGTAATAACTTTAATATTAAGAGATTGGGGAATGATCGCCATGCCATCCACTGTAATACAGTGGAGGGCTACGCGAAAGTTAAAGAGCTCCTAAAGGAAACGACGACGGAGCACTACTCATTCACACCGAAGTGTGAAAAGCGGCAATCGATGCTGCTGAAGGGGTTGGAACCGTCTTCTGATCCTGGGGAGATCCTGGCACTGCTCAAAGAGAAGGAGTGCGAAGGACTCAAGTTTGTGGCGGTAAAGCCATTTACCACAGCTAGAGCCAGGCGGGAGAAACGGAGTCTGCCGTTCTTCCTGGTGCAGCTCAGTCCCGAAAGCCGTTTGGATAGTCTAAGGAGTATCAAGGTCCTAGACTACCAGGTGGTTCACTGGGAAAAATTAAAAAGGAGCGAAGGCGTTATACAATGCGTTCGCTGCCAGAGGTTCGGACACGCCGCGTCGAACTGCCAAATGCAGCCTCGATGCGTGAAGTACGCAAAGAACCACAGTTCCGAGGAGTGTGCTCTGGGTAGGGACGGAGTATCCGATAGGGCGCAGCTCTCGTGCGTGTTATGTGGGAACGTGGGACACACCGCAAACTATCGGGGTTGTCCTAAGTTCGCTGACATCAAAAAAGCAAAACTGGCTCTGCAGCAGAGGGTGGAGGTCAAACGTTCACCTGTGAGGTTTCAAACACCAGCCGTCACGCCCCAAATTTCCTACGCCCAAATGGCGGCAGGTAGGGGGGCTACGGTACAGCAAGCGACTGTTGCTTCTCCGGCGAGAATGCCGAGAACAACGGAAGCGACACCTAACATGCTGGCCATCTTGCTCGCAATCGAAGGGCAGATGGCTCAGCTGCAAAAGCAGGTGCAAGAACAGGCCAAGCGGGTGGACCAGATCTACGCGCTGCTGCCGGGCCTAACGCAACACATGTCGTAATGGGTACGCACATGGTGGAGCAAACTTTGAAGGTCCTTGCGGTAAATGTTAATTCACTGATTAGGATCGAACGAAGAGCCGCGATGTTTAAACTGCTACAAGACCAAACTCCTGATGTGCTTTTCGCTAGCGAAACCAAGCTAACCGATAAGCACAAACTGGAGTACAATAATTATATTGTTAGAAGAAGAAACCGGCCCGGATCCGAACGTGGAGGCGGTGTCGCGATCTTCATTAAACAAGGTATAAAATTTCACAGAGTGTACAAAGGAGTGTTGCGTAGGTTCCGCGTGTTGGAGGCAGTCGTCATTTACATCCCGCTCCGTAGTGGAAAGCGGCTGTACTTGGCCTCTGTTTATGCACCTGAGACTTCACAATCCACTTTATTCATTACAGAGCTCGACACGCTTTTTCGACTTCTGAGGCTGGAATCGGGGGAGAATTATTTTGTAATCGGCGGGGACTTCAACGCTAAACACAGAGATTGGGGAAATTATTTGCCAAATACTAGAGGGAACCTACTACTCGATTGGTGGGGTCAGCACGATGTCATGTACAGACTCGGTCTTAAAGCGACGGATAACCCGTCGTTTCCCAGAGGCGGATCTTATTTGGATCTAATGCTGTACGACGAACGTATACGACTGACAGGTACGAATTTACAAACGTTAAACTGTCTGCGCACATTCGTGTATGACAGTGACCATTGCGGTTTTAGCACCGAAATTACAGTTCCCAACGAAATTGCGGAATTGGAGGAGTTTGTCCAAAGATATTCTTACAACTACAGTAAGACTCGATGGACACGCTTCTCCGCAACCATGACAAGTGCGCTCTCCTCGAATACGCTCCACCCACCGTCCAATAGGAATTTGTCAAACGAGGAGATCGACAACTACCTAAAACAAATGGACGAGACAATTAAACAAACTATATACGCTACAATACCGCGGTATCGACATACGACTAACGAAGACCTGTTCCGTAATCCTACTATTGACGCACTGCACCGACAGAAAAGTAGACTACTGACAAGACTCAAAAACTTGTATAGACAGTTTACTGACAGACAAGACCCGGAGATTAGGACACTGAGGTCGTCGATTAAAAATATTCAAACGTTAATAAAAGAGAATTACAGAATTTCTGTAAGTTCATATTGGAACAACAGGGTTCGGGCTGTAAACACCAGCAACCCGAATATGTTCCCTCAAATAAATAAACTATTTCGGAGAAAAAATCAAAACGACCTTCAGTGTCTTAAAATAGCCCGGACAACAGACAACGAACGGTTACTGACAATAGCAGGTATTGATCCAAATGAGGCCGCTGATGATGACGACTTTTTTGTGATCGAGGATCCACAGGAGAAGGTTGAGGCCATAGGGGCGACTTTCCAGGAAATATACAAGGCCACTGATACCATTGGCCCTAATTATGACCTGGACAATCGCGTCTTGGTGCACGACTTCTACATTCGAAATGAAATAGAGAACTGGCGATCCGAGGGCTCTGGTTTCACCCGGTTCAGCGACGAATATATGACAAATAATGTCATTACCAGAGAGGGTGACCTACCCCCGTTCATTTCGAAGGAAGAGCTCCATGAGATCTTCGACACAATCAGGGCTAAGAAATCAGTGGGGACCGATGGCATTCCGAACATCGTGCTTCGACATCTTCCTCTAGATGCGGTGGACATTTACACCACCCTGTTTAATAATGCAATGAATAATGCACATTATCCAGCGCATTGGAAAACGGCGGTGGTGCAACCTATCCCCAAAAAGGGAAAGGATATATCCAATCCGGCGAATCTTCGGTCGATAAGTCTCCTTCCGAATATCAGTAAGGTGTTTGAAAAAGTAATCAATAGAGCTCTGTCTAGGTGGGTTGAGGACAAACATATAGTTCCGGATAATCAATTCGGTTTTAAGGCGGGACATGATATCTCACATGCCGCGTCTAAACTGGTGTCCGATATCCAATGGAATAAAGGCAAAAACCAATGTACTGGTGCCTGCCTTGTTGACTTGGAGAAGGCCTTCGACACCGTATGGTTAGAGGGTCTTTTCTATAAGCTGACTAGGCTGGGGATCAGTAAACCACTCTTGTACATTCTTTATAATATGCTAACCAACAGACAGTTCATCGTAAAAAATGGCGATGTGACTTCTGTTGGAATATTTCAAATTAAAAATGGTCTTCAGCAAGGCGCGGTCAATTCGCCGATCCTATTCAACATTTATACAAGCGACTTGATAGGTTCACTTACCCATACTATTGCGTACGCAGACGATTTGATAGCGTACAGAACAGGTCCAAAAATCGAGGTCATTAATACTCTCTTGCAGCGTGACTTCGATAAGATAAGACGATTTTGCGATGACTGGAAGTTGAAAATCAACTTTCAGAAGTCGGAAACCATTCTCTTTAGGACGCCGTTGTCTGGAGCCTCTAGGGATACCAGGAAAAATTGGCGTAAGTTCTCGATCATTGGACAACACGGACAGCCTCTTGCCTGTCGGAATGTAGTCAGATACCTTGGGATCTGGCTAGATCGGTTTCTGTATTTTGATAAAAATGTAGATGCTGCTCTGGCCAGAGCTAAAGGCGCTTTTGCCCTTACAAAGAGACTGTTTTATAGCAGCCAACTCGATGAGAGGGTAAAGGTAATCTGCTACATGGCCCTTATCAGGCCCATGCTGGTATTCGGGTGCCCCGTGTGGTTCAATGTACGAGCAAGCTTAATGGAAAAGATTCGGGTGTTTGAGAGGGCTTGCCTTAGGGCTTGCCTTCGCTTGTACAGAACACCAGAGTCGGAGTACAAAAAATTTTATCGTAATGAGGTCCTTTACAACAGAGCGAACCTAATACGAGTGGACAACTTCGTAATTAAGCTGACTCGAAGGCACATTGCAAGAGCAATGGCCTCGACGAATAACCTGATATCTGGGGCTTACTACCCCAATTACCTTTACCACGAGAGTGTGCGCTCTGACGGCTTCGTTCCACCGGAAGCATTCCTCTACCTAGATCAGATAGGGTTGATCCAGGATAGATCAGCGGTTCCGTTAATCTTCCATGTCGCTCGAAAAGCTATGGACAGGCGACTCAACTACAACAGAGACGTCGCACACGGCAGTGTGGATCGTCTCAGGTTCAGTAGGGCGGTGGGGAATCGCGATAAGAGGGATGTCGTTCGGCAGCACCAGCATTTCTGGTGGTTGAATGATGGAGAAGATGTTTCGTCGTCGTTTCCGTCAATTACGGACCAGCCTCACTAATGGGGCAGAGCTGACCAATCCATTTGCACTGTGAATAGCAATGGCCAGCTTGCATAGGTTTAGGTTAGCATTTAAGAAATATATACATATATTAGTATATACCTTTGTATATACTAATATATGTATATAATTGTGTATAATATCTGTGTGTGTGTATTGTGTATGTAGGTTAGGTAGACTAAGGTTTATTTTAAGTTAGATATTAAGTTTTATAAAAAATTAAGTCCATATGCTAAGTTTTTGTGAACAATTTTTTCTTAGCCTTAAGTATAGAAAATAATTATTCCTAAGTAAAATGTAAATATAGTCGAAAGACATAGATATAAGAATTTAGAGTAGCTTAGAGTGCCTGTGTGGGGCCAATAAGTTAATATAAGATTGTTAAGTAATTTTAAGCTAGCATTTAAGCATTTTTTGTTAGTATGTAAGAGTTAATGATTAAGATAATAAAATGCATTTAAAACTAAAAACTAAACTAGCAAGTAGAACGCCTCGAGATGGAGAATCAACTATAGGGAGGTGAAGATCATTAACCATACGCAGAGAGTGATCGTCAACTTTGAAAATATTATAAGAAGATGGGAATAGCTACCGACTTTTTATGTCGGGGATCAGCTTGGTTTCTGTAAGAGCATAGGCGTCGAAAGAAAGGCCATGAGATTTAGACAAAACGGCACCAGTTTTAGAGCGTAAGCCTCTTACGTTTTGGTAGTAAAATGTCTGAAGGAGCTTGTTGCATGGAGGAGTAGGGGAGTGTAGATGAGATGCAGATAAAGAAGGCAAATTAAGAACGAAAAAATTTATCATGGTCAGGTCGGCTATGCTGAAGGTGAGAGACTTTTAGAGTGTATATAGCTGCGGAAAGCACCGAAGTCATTCGCAACCTTTTGGGAAGTGTGTTGAAAATTTCGTGGTACCTGTTGTAACCCAGAGAGACGGCGCAGCATAGGACGACCGCATCTTAGGTGGCGAACAGAAGTGAAAGAGGACCTCAACCAACTTCTGGTGCGGTGCGGCATTGGAGGCACCTGGCGAAGAGTCGTGTCCGGACTGAAAGGTCACGTAAATGAGTCAGTAAGCACTTAAGCCTTTAAGGAGGAGAGGCTTGTTGGATTAGGCCTAGATTCACCCCGGACTGAAGCGTCACCCAATTAAGTAATCAAGCCCTTAAGCCTTTAAGGAGTAGGTAATGAAATCCTGACCTAACATGGGTGTAGACGGATGCACGAATTTTGTACTTCTTTGTTTCATAAGTACTTTGTACTTTGCCCTTCATAAGCTTCGTCCACTTTCATAATTTCTCTGGAAATTTTATTGGAGTGAACAGTGAGGGTTTAATTTAAAGCTTCGCACTAGCTTGGCCAGCATAAAATGACTGATTAGCATGTTGGCTGCGACATATTTCGTACTGTGGTCATGAGAAGATACAAAAGTGAAACTAACGAGCTAGAAGGTAATTGGATCACATCTCGATCTCAAATATACGTCCTGAAAGTCTACATATAATACTGATAAAGTTTGGGTTGCGGCATTAAGAGGGCTCCGTACCATACCGAAGGTTATTGTCTTCTTCACAATTGTACCACAACGATGTCAAGCATCCGTCTGATGAAAACACTTTGAAAATGGCCAAGAAACCTTATTGGTCCTACGACTTTAAGAAACAATATTGTTTGCTGTAGCTATAAGATATAAACACGATTATCCTTGTTGGACGATATACGAAAAGTATGAAAAAAAAATTAAAATGTAACAAATGTCGGTCGGCGTGATAAAAAGGAATCTAAGAAGAAGCAAAAAGTAACAAGGTAATTCAAAATAGATTAGCCTGTAAAATGTTATCGAGATTACCGATTCGATAATGGAAAGCAGATCAGCAGCGGTTACGTAAAGAATCCAGAAAACTAGATCAGAGAGATCACTTGATTTACAATAATTCGCAGAAAAACTGGAATCGTAACAGATCTACATTTTGTAGAAAGAATGTAAGAGGCTGGTTCGAATTTTCAAGAGTGTCAAGTCAACTTTAAGGACTTTTGACGCTCCACACTGAGTCAAAGCAGAATCTTAGTGACTTGATTTGACCGACTCACAATCATCTCTAGTCCCAAATGTAATAGGCATTTTTCATCGGTTATGGTATATCTTTTTTATCGTCTTTTTATCGTCCAAATAGATGTAAACTAGCTGGTGTTAACTCAGAAAAGAATCTTCACTGCTGGCCGGTAGGCTATACAGAAACTCCAGCAAACAGTGAGAGTGGTTTTATAAAGTGACCAGATAGCAACGATAGTTTTTCCAATTGTTAGGTTTCTGCAGCTGTCAAAGTTACCTATGACATCCAGCTGTCAAAATATTCAGTACGGTTTGCTATTTCATCATGCATGGTTTTACGCTTGTGGAAATTATGAGAAGATATTATCGAAATTCCAGCTCAGTTGTAAATACGCAAAGTGAATTTCGTTGTGAGGTCGGTCGTCACCATGATTTCAGTGTACAGGCAATTCGTCGCACCGTGGAAAAGTTTGAGCGTGAGTACACTTTTTTGAATCTGTCGCACCAGACAGAGATTGGTGCGAAATGAAGAAAACACCGCCGACATAGCGGCCAGTATCGCAGAAGACCCAGAAATGTCGATTCGGCGCCGATCAGCTGAATTGGGCATCGCCAGAGAGCCAACCCGGCTTTGTAGATGGATTTGGGCCTACACCCGTATAAGATTGTGCTGACGCAAGAATTGAAACCGGACGACTATAGACAACGCCGTGATCTCCTTCTCCTTCTCGGAAGAGACCCATTTTTGGCTCAGCGCCTATGCCAACAAGCGAAAGTGCTATTATTGGAGCGAACACAATCCACAACTGTTCGACCAAGCATGAATGCATCCACAAAGATTGACTGTTTGGTGCGATGTATTGCATGGCGGCATCATCGGACCTTATTTCTTCTGAGAGCGGTGCTAACCGACTTTCTGTGGTCAGAGCTTGACAACATCGATATATCAGAGCTGTAGTTCCAACAAGACAGAGCTACATGCCATATAAGCGACGCAACGCTCGAAGTTGTGAACGAGAAATTTGGCGACTGGGTCATCCCACGGCAACCGTTCACCAATTGGCAGCCGCGATCATGCGATTTGACACCACTTGATTATTTTCTCTGGGATTACGTCAAGTCCTTAGTCTACACTAATAAGCCAAACACTGTGGGCGAGCTAGAGGCTAACCTTCAACATTCTATTGCCGGAATAACGCTCCACAGATTTTGACCGAGTCTTCAAAAATTGGACCGACCGCGTATTTAAATTTTTTTTCCTATCGTTCTTATCTGGTCACCCTTCATATTCTAAAAACTGGTCTGCAACACAACAGCACTATGTGAGTCACTGGGTTTGTGAATAGAACTTTCAGAAGCTGGCTTTAGTCAATATATGATGCCGGGTGAAAAGCTGTTAACAGCAGGTCAGCTTGTTGTCTCCAGTTTCACTGGGTCTCAAGCCATACACAATCGCGGTAAATTAGATAGCTGATTAACTTGATAGTTAAGGCTCAGGGTATAGTTAATTCGGCGAAGAAAAGGCCAATTTTTAAGAATTTTTTTAGACGCTACAGGTAATACAAATTTATTTAATTGATTGTGATATGAACAATACAGTATATGAACAATATTTCCTTAATTTTTTAAAGCAAAATATTAATAATTAAGCAGATGGCAGCAAATCTTCGAAGGCGCCCCGAAAAAAAGTTGTACGCAGGTGAGCCGTATAATTCATGACTGGATCATCTGAAATCAAAAAATCGAAATGCCATCATTAGATAATAATCGCTTTCCCAAGGTATCCCTGGTAGGAAATTTATTTTTTTTTTGTTTTTTGGTGACACTTAGAAGTGAAAACATCGATTTTTGCCTAAAAAAAGGGCCACTTATGAAAAATAAAAAAAAGAGCTCTTAGGGATACCTGGTAAGGAAGTAGTATACTAAATTTCAAAAGAATCGGTCTAGTAGATTTTGATTTAAACCGCTCACCGGCTTCAAAAGTGTCTGAAAATCACTTTAAAGATTTGTATAGCAAAAAATCCAATATTCGTACTAAAACAGAGTGGTCAATTCCTGGTCCATAAAGTGCAGCAATGTCAGCACCCATATCTAGAGCATATTTTTGGTTTTGTCTACGTAAAACTCTGCCATCTTTGCTGTCGTTTGAGCTTGTTGCTCCGCTGTGCTGATCCGATTACTGTCCTCTGTACGTGGCCATTCATGTGCGCTTGGTCCCGTAGCGATTTTAAGATCTTGCTTTAAGGTCAGCAAAACAAAAAAACCTTCATTGAAGGTACATGCTGCTACATAAGCTGCAATTTAAACAACAATTGAAGTATCACTCACTGATTTTGGACTGTTTTTCCAAATAAGTTGATTCAGGCTCTTATTTTTATTTTGAGTAAAGCCTCCAAGACATTGTTGTAAAAGTACGCCTTCCCTCAAGTCCTCATAAATCGGTTTGATAGCTTCAGCAACATCATTTGAAAGTGGAGTGTAACTGTGTTTGAATGAGTTTAGCGATTTTGTAGCTGCAGTCTTCTGTTATTCACACCACGAATCATCGCCACTCGAGCATTTATCGTGCTGGGGTTTTTCATCGGTCGAACAGTATTGAAAATAATTTGACCATATGGCATCTTCCATTTTCTTCACAGGATCGTGATTGCGTCGAATGGCAAGGCCATAATAAACTCGTTAATTTATCAATTACTTTAGCTGTGAGCTTACCTTTACCACCGAGACTTTTTCTTCTTATTTTTTTCCGGTTTTCGTTTCTGCATCAAAACGAGTGCGTACGTGGCCTATGCATTCTTTTTTGTTTATCGTACAATCCTCACCATAAGTTTTAGAATTTAGAACACCACTGTACGTCTTTGAATCCCTGTCACCTTCACTTTACTTCAACTTCACTGTCACTTCACCCCGAGATTTTCTCACAAACGTTGAAACATCTGGATAATAGAATCAAACCATGTTGCCAGTTGTCCAACAAATTATAAAGAGCCTTGCTATACCGAGCTCATACTAATGACCTAGTTATCGTCAGCTATTCAGCTCTTTTCAACAATGGCGCAAAATTATAGTGTATTAGGTAGGTTTAGTACGCACTAACTAACATCACGTTAACTTTAAAACCAGCTCCTAACTTTGTATTTAATTATAAACATTCTTTAACCTACCTACAACTAGCACTGTCTTTAGAACGTACCCCCGATGAGTTTTAGTCAGACAAACCTACAAATTTACAGTTTGGGATATCAAACACAGTTTGAGGGGTACACTTTTACAAAATTGAAATGAATTTGACAGAAATGTCAAAGGAAATAGAAAAGAAGTTTTTCCGAATTTTGAATTTTAAATTTGAATTTGGATAGCAGTTTATTTTATTTTTATTTTTTTTATAATCGGCGCGCGCTCAAGGGGTTTTTGTACCCTTAAAATATTCGTACACAGCGCGGGCGAAGGAAATTTAGGGAGGAAGAAAAGACAGGTACCGATGTACATTGTTTTTAAATGTTTGCAAGTTATAACGACCAGGAAACACAGAGGTCGGCAGGGCATTCCATAAGCGAGTTGTACGGCTTAGGAAAGAATCACGATATTTTAGAGCACGTCCGAAAATGGGCTTGAGGGTATACTGATGAGCATTCATAGCGAGACGGGTGTTGCGGTTGAATGGGCGGAGTGCTACTGGTGGTGGAAATAGCGATAAAACAAAGTGAGACAGGAGACATTACGTCGGTGTTCGAGAGTGTCAATTGATTGACTGATATTAGTATCAGCAATAAGTTTTATCGCACGGTTTTGAATCCTATCTAGCAGGTGCAGAGATGTTTTAGGAACACCTGACCAGATGTGGGCATTGTACTCCAGTTTTTGGCGGATAAATGCCTTATATATTGTGGCCAGATCAGAGGGGGTGAAATATTTCTTACATCGCTTAAGGAAACCTAAACATTTCGCAGAGTTTTTGGTGACTTCGAATATGTGGTCATTCCAACGTAAGTTGTCATTGACACACATACCGAGAATGGAAAGTTCTTCGGTTTCGATGATGAATGTGCCATTCATGGATAATGGCTGAGTGCTTAAATTTCGCTTTAAGCGAAACAAGCAGACAGCATTGTATTTTGGAAACATTAAATTCTACTTTGTTATTGGTTCCCCAGTTAGTTATGCTGTTAATATCAGAATTTGAGCGTTCCCGTTGTGTAGCCGAAGAGCAGGGACGTGAGTCCGGGAACGAATATGAAAAGCAGAGAGTTTTGTCGTCAGCTAACAAATATATTGGATATACTTCTATAGCAGACAAGAGATCGTTGATGAAAATTAAAAAGAGTGTCGGAGATAGAACGGAGCCCTGGGGCACACCAGCATTTATTTTGAGAATATCAGATTTGAAACCGTCCAAGACAACTTGAATTGAACGTTCCGAAAGGTAATTTCTAGTCAAGTGTAGGCGGGGACAAAGCACAATCTGGGAGTGTTGAGCTAGCCTCAAAGTGTGCAGCAAGCAGATTGGCATTGTCCAAAGAGCTGACAGCTGGAATGTCATTGTAAATGAGCGTTGGGATGGAGGATGAGGCAGAATTTCTAATGTTTTTGACGAATGACCAAAAATTTTTCCTGCCTTTGGGGCATTGCAGTATTTTTTGCCTCAGGTTTTGGTCATATTGGAATTTCACACGCTTAAGAAAGTCGTTGCAGTCATTTCTGGCTCGCTTAAACTTTTTTCGGTTTTCCTCTGTCGGGTTGGTCTTGTAGGACCGAAAAAACAGTTCTCTAGCCCTGACAGCCTCTTTACAGCTCGAGTCGTACCATGCCTTTTCTTTTGGTTTGACACTCTTCATCCGATGAGGGATAAAGCATTTCATTCCAAAGAGAATAGTTTCTGTGATCATGTCAGCAGCGGCATCCACGTCGTTATCGAGGAAACATAACGACCAGTTAAAATTCCTAAAGAAGCTGTTAAGGCCGCTCCAGTTGGCTATCTCGTATTGCCATACGGTTCTTTTAGAGATCTTTTCTCTAACTGTGGGGTGGGTGTACGAGAATTTAGCTGATATGACACAATGGTTCGACGAGCCTAGAGGTGAGAGCACGTCAACGCAGTACTTGTCAGGGTGAGAAGTTAAAAACAAGTCCAGGGTATTGGCGGTATGACTATCAACGTCTGGTATTCGTGTGGGCTCATTTACAAGCTGGGTTAAGTTATTTTCCGCAGCGAAGATCTCAACACACCGTCCTTCGGGTGTTGTCTGCCCAGAATGTCGAAGTAAACCAGAATTGTGTATATTGAAATCGCCCGTAATAACAATTTCAGTATGAGGATACAGGGATACAATTCTTTGAATGGAGTCAGACAGCGCATCAAACTCGTGAAAGGTCAAATTGCTGTCCAGTTTGGGGCTTCTGTAAACAAAGCAGTAGTGGATAATTTGCTTACGGAGATGGAATTTTAACAACATGAAATTGAATTCCGGATTGGAACAGGGACTGCATTGTGGTGGAATTTGGTAAGCTACATCACTACGCACATAAATGGCGAGACCGCGATGGGGAAAGAATAGTGGCACTAGTTCGTAGCCAGGTAGCTTCAGATCAGAGTGGTCTGAGAGGTGTGGACGGGGATCTACCTGTGTTTCACTAAGTGCCAAAACAGCTGGTCGGTACTTACAGACGTGGACGTACGCAGAAAAGTGGTTACTTTTTAGCCCGCGTATATTGGCTACGTCCACCCTGAATTCCCTAGACATAATCACAAACAAACGCACACAAAATAATGGAAGCAGAAAAGGTGTTTAATTAAAAAAAAAGTGCATTTCCTTTTGTGACAATATTTTAGACTTCGAAATATCGAAATCTGCAAACAAATTTTCTTAAGACATTTCACTGAAATGACATTTCAAAGTCCATACTAAAAGATAAAATGGACTTAATGTGCTATTAAGTTCAGCGCGAGGTTATAACGATAAAGTGGGTTTTATCTCGACTATAATTATCAAAACACTAGTTGCATACTAAAATGACTTTAAAGTGGACTTTATCTGACTATAATTTTGCGCCAATGTTTCACTTTTGTATCTAAAGTTCAGTTTTAAATAAACTGGCTTGTGTGTTTCATCAGCGTAGAAATTGTTCTTTCTAAGCTTGAGACTGCCGTTGAAAGCAAGACATTCACAGATGTGCATAGCAGCTCTATTCATCAAATTCAAAGAGGCCCACGTTGTTGAGTCTTGAAGTCTTAAGGAAAATAAAGAACGTAGAAGGTGACTTGCTTTCACTTTCATCACTGAAAAACAGACATTATGTGCCTAAAAGAATTACAACCCCCTGGAAACTTTTCACAGAGGGGTGATATTAATCTAGTGATTCAAGGCGGTGATAAAAATTTATATGTTCACCCTAGTATTTTGTAAGTTGTTAATTACTACTGAGTCCTGTGCAATGCACAAACCTGCCAGCTTTCTCTTTCTCCTCCAAATTGCAATTCCTCAACATTGTTATAGTATTTCACTACAAGAATGAAAGAATGAAGCCTTGCAGACAATTAAAGTAGTTGCCTCCTAGTTTCGCCAACATAACAAAACTTTTTCCGCAACACTAACATTCAACTGAATTAGCATTTATTTGCATAAGCGCCACTCCTCCTCCGGCGTGCCTATTTCCATTTTCTATAGCCTGAAATTTAATTATGAAATGAAAAGCAGCAAAGAAGAAGAACAAAAAACAAAAAAAAAAGAACTCCAAAGCCAACTTTCTAATTTGAATACAAAAATTGACCCAGTTCCCTTGAACTTGCCGTCAAAGTTAGGTGCAGGGCAACCACTTTTTGTTGTTGTTGTTTTCCTACTCCCAAACCACTGAAATTACCCGAATCGTCCATTCCATTAGGAGGACACTATCATATTCCATAGAGATAGTGAGAATGCTTTGCTTGCAGCACTTTTACTCAAGGGGCCAACTTTGAATATGAATATGAGTATGAATATCTGTGTATCTGTATCACTGGGCAAGGCATTATAATACAAGTAACACTCAGAGGAGCGGCAAAACTAGCAAGGCTTCTCACTATCAGATCCTCTAAGGGGTGAAAATTCATGCAATTCAGGTGCCAGATGTCATGTGCCAGTAGCTATTAGAATGTGTTTCATTTTAAAATGCACTCATTAACATTTTAATATTTTTCCTATCTTCTCTCATTGGTAGTGGTGGTGATGGTTCACTACTAGGACGAGGGAGAACTTCATTCACAAAACGTACATGTAGAAATAGATTTTAATTAACAATTTCTCTTGGCCATTCCTTTGGTGTTTCAAGCACAGTTCATTTCAATTCATTCATGCAGGTATAAAAACGTGGCATACATATCGAGTATCTATGTACGAGTATCTGTGAATTTATACTCGTATCTCATAGCAAATGTATCTCAATTTTCCCCAATTCACCCAGGGCTATATAAAACAATCAGAAAAGAGTCGAAAGAGAATAAAGAAAAGAAAATCTTTTCCCACGGAGGACATTTAGTTTCCTACCATACCAGTTCATCATTTGGCCAAAGAAAAAAAAAAAACGATATCAGGATGTGTGCCCCTCTCAAGGACACACCACACACGATAGCACAAGAGTAGCAAAAGCAATTTCAAAGGTTCATTTATAGGCAATGGAAGAAGCCTTTAATTTAAGGCCTTGCTCTTAAGGCTGCAATATGAAATCCAAATAGGGAATAGTTGTTGTTGTTTGTTTAAGAGACGCCATCAACCTCATATGTGTGTTGGTTTCATATTCAAGCTCAAAATTTGCAGATGCTTCGGAAGGATGCTTGTAGATTTTTTTTTTTTCGTTCTACCTACCGGTCTCTGTGTCATATGCAAATTTTCTGACGACGTACATAAGCCACAAAAGGAAATAAAGTTTCTAGCAAAATGGACGGTTGATCTGCTACAAGAATCAGCTCTTATGGAGGGTAGTTCCAGTAGGAACAACCAAATTCATATTCAACTAATCCTCTTCGGGGAAATGTCTAGGTGGAATTATGTACTTTGCTGATGTTTATATCTCATTTGATTAAGGTACTGTCCTTTGAGATGTTTTTTTTTTTTGTTTGACAGGAAGAGGTAAGAGTCCTTGGGTCTTCGATTTAGTGATAGCATTTTTTAAGCTGGATCTATACCTCTTTTTCAGTTTGTAAGGTACGTTTTCTAATAGAAGTTTAATATCGAATGAGAAAATAGCAGTTTTTCGACAAATTTAATTTTATTAGCACCCTTTGTGAATGTACAATTGTAAAATAGATATCATTTTATTCAAATGAGAAAACAGAAATTGCGTATTAAGATAGATACTTATTAATTAATTCACTTCGACTGACTTTCCCTCATGATAGGGCTGTCAGACTGCAGTTCATACTGCCTTCCCTTTCGACTTTACTTCAGATAAAAATGGATTCACTGTTGATAACCCTGGCAAACGTTTAAAGGACAACGTACAAGTGGAATGTTGAGACACTCAACAGGCCATGTGCAGCCGAGCAATAAGCAGATTCAGATATCACTGACATCCACGAATTGCGATAGGAAGACCCGGACATAAGGAATACTCGTATGAAAAAATATGATAAGCTTATTCGGATGCGGATTTGCCATATACAGCAGACTAAGGCAAGAAGCTTTGAGCTACTGACATGTGAGTGAGGGTCTTATAACAATAAGCCTAACATGCCCACATGCCGCTACGGTCGGAAGACGAGTATGACGCACGGCACCAAAGAATTTTGCGACGAGCTCATCGATAAGATATACTCGTACATATGAGCAATATCTTACGCCTGAATAGGAAAGGAGGACATCTTTGGTAGGACAGTTGGTAAGCATAGCTTAAGCCTGTCTGACAACAAACTTAGGTTTATTGATGTTGGGGCGTTACGAAATAACACTACAGCAAGAATGGTTTCCTCATCTCAATATACTCAAGGGGACATTGACCACGCTGCGAAAGATGTAAGGCATGCCTCTAATATTCTGGACGTTCGAACATTCTGGGCACCCAGCATTGACTCGGATCGCCACCTTGTTGCAGTCAAGATGCGATTGCGGATTTCCCAAGCGCCACAACAAAGGAGAACTACTGCAGTTGCAAGATACCTAGGGAATCTTCGCCGAACGCGTATCACGAAATCTCTTAACAATTTCTATACCACTAGCACAAGTACTGCAGACCAGTAGCAACGCTGCCACTATGCAATCAGAGACGCAGCAACTGATGTGGTGGGTCTTACGCCTTTACCGCTAAGAAATCTCTGGTTTGATGAAGAGTGCAGGAAAGCACATACAGCTAAACGTAGAAGCGTAAAAAGCTGCACTGCAATGACGAGAGCTGCTCCTGAGCTCATCGAGCAGAAGAGAAGGGAAGAATATGAACTTGTCCAGAAGATACGAATATTAAGAGGTTATACTTCTAGGGTAACATATGGAAGTTTTACCAACAGGTAAGAAGAACCTGTCAAGCCAAAAAGACCTGTACATATTCGAAAATCTTGTAGTAGAGTCACAGTCAGTGCTGAGAATATGGAAAAACCTTTTCTGCAGACTTTAGATCGGCGAAGAGGCCTAACATCCCGCCATTAGGTGGAATAGAGCATTCAACTGACAATGGATGCCAAAATGTCCGTCCACCTGACCAAAATGAAGTAAGGATAGCAATAAGTAAGCTGAAAACCAACAAAGCAGCTAGACGAGACACCATCTTCCATAAATTTGTGCAACTACTAGCGTACGCCGATGATATCGACATATCTCAGCGGACTGTCATCGGTGCTTTCTGTAGAATTGAAACGGAAGCTGCCAAAATAGGGTATCTCTATAAATGAGTAAATACTGCCTGCAAGAAGAGACACACAACATCGACGAATTGGACAGATCATCACGGTCGACAGGTATAATTTTGAGGTAGTAAGGGATTTTTTCTTCTGGCAACAACATCAATTGTTGTTTCTTTGGGCTAAGAAGGCAATTGAGTAGTGAGGCCCTATCCCGAAAAACGAAGGAGATTATCCTACTTGGTGGTTCTGAAGCATGGACTCTATCGAAAGCAGATGAAGATATCCTCAGTCGATTCATGATAAAAATCCTTCGAAAAATAATCGGTTCCGATTGCGTTAAAGGGGTTTGGAGGAAGAAGGTTCAGTGACGAACTACATGAGCTGTACAGCGACATTGATCTAGTTAGAAAACTACTCATCAGTCGCCTGAGATAGCTAGGACAGGTACAGTGAAAGAACACCAATGATCCGGCATGCAAAGTCTTGGAATCTAACACGGAGGGAATCATTAGGTGCCGCGCACAAGTAGAAAGGAACCTCAACCGACTAACAGGAGAGGCTTGATAGTTGAGGCCCTGGTTCACACTGAACTGTAGGTCCACTTAAGTAAGCAAGTAAGCTCAGCTTAAGACATAAGTATGTAGCAGCTAGGCTAAGAGTGCCGAACTTTCGTCGAGCAAAATAACGAAGAAAAATTTTTCGTCAAATGTCTCCAAGATCGCTGGAGTTTTTTGCTATTGAGTCTTCTAAAATCCTTTGAGAAATCTGGCATCAAGAACCGTCGGAACTGTCGCTTTTAGCCCGCTTGGTTTATTTTTCTTCAGATTGAGGATTGTGCGGTCGGATTGGATGCCCGACCAGGATGATATACGTTGTAAGGCGACAAAAACTATCCAATGTGGAGAATCTTTCGGTTGTCGATTTCAGCAAATGAAAAACTAATATCAATTTTGGGCTACGCGTGTTGAATGTTCGGACCGTGAAGAATCCTCAGCATTCACAAAGGGGCCTGGCAATTTCCCGATCCTGGCAGTAGACACATCTCTTTGTGGATTGAGCATAGATTCGAGCTTCTGTCGAATATGACATACCCCACAACACAAAAAAAATTGTACAATTGTAAAAGAGTCCTAGAGCGATCGATAAGTCTGGCAACAGTTTTAAGTTTTAAGTGCTGGAGACTTTTGTGAGAAGCGATATTGTCAGTAAGATACCAAAGAGGCCACATCTGATATCTTAGATTTCACCTGGTAATCACAACGAACCATTGGTTAAACGAAGAATGCCGATAAGCGATAAGCAATAAGAAAGAGAAGTACATTGTGGCACTGGGCTACTTAATCTGGTTTCTGAGGTACATATTACAATCGATTAGATCAACACTGGTGGTCAAGCGCTTTAAATGTTGATATTTAAGCCTCTGCTTACTCCTACTCTTACCCCTATGCGTTAAAGCCAGTTAGTTTAGCACCACTAACTGAAAATAGAGTACCCAAACACTCCGGCCGTCCTCGACGGGACTTCTGCTTCACCAGGAAGGCGGCGGAGGAATCCCAAATACAGATCAACGGCAGCATCCATGTTTCTAAACAGCTTGAGCTACTGGGTACAAACCCCCTTTAGAGCTACTTTGAGGTATTCGGAGCCCAGTTCTAAAGGGAGCTCCACTGTTGCGTCGGGAGGGTGGAGTAGAGATGGCGCAAGAAACCGCAATAAGTCAACAGCGGCACTTATAACCTCAGAAAGGATACTGTTACCGGACTCTTTTGCCGGAACTTTTGTTCAGTGATTTTGTTAAGGAGCTGGCACTTCAGGATGGGGGTTGCCCTTCGAGGTAACTTCCCCACTGTACACAGCCTAGGATATAGACGGATATACATAATATTTATGATCTCAGAAAATGTTTTAAGGACAACGAATTTCTGCTTTCTAAATGGAATGTTAGGAGCCTTAACAGACCACTAAAGACGAATTTTATAACCTCCTAGGCTGAACCTATGCTTAGCGCCTCAGCTATGCCAATTGTGCTAGGAGATCTTAACGCAAGGCTGAGTAAGGAAGCCGTCTTTGAGCGGGTCACAAGAGAACACAGCCTGCAATGGGTTCAAGTTTTAGGAATTTGTATTGATGGGCAATTTTTTAGTAGCGGTTCCCTTATCTCAACATCCACAAAGGGACCTGGGTATCCTCTGATCAATCAGCCGGCAAACAGATTGCTCATATTGCGATCAGCGTCAGACATTCCGTATATCCGAACCCTCTGAATGAATGCGGATACCACAAGTACAACGGAGTCGAATAAGACCACCAACAATCGACGTCGAATAGCTGCAATCGCAAGAAACATCTAGAATCTTTGCAGATCGGGTTTCGGTCAAGTTTCTGAAAATCATTGCCATCACAAAGAAACCATAAAACACAAATGGGTATATTGCCAACGAGGTATCGGAAAACATGAACCCTATCGAACGACGAGAGCTGTTCTAGAGTTCAAGGAGCAGGAAAGAAGCACGGTACGAGAAGTGCGCGATCGAGGAAAAGTTGAGATGTTGCTGCAGAAATGACGTTCAAAAATCTTATTGGAGAAGAAAACGAAGATGCTACAAATTCAGAACGGATTCCAGCAAAGATGAACATGAATGATTAATAGTAGTAGAGTCGCAGTGGATGCTGAGAATATGGAAGATTACTTCAACAGACTGTATAATGGCCTGACTGATGACTGTAGTCAGGCTGAATGAACCATTCACCCTGAACAAAAACGACAAAGAAATCCGTCCCCCTGACTTAGATGAGATGACCTGAATGGGAACATCTGCAAGATTTAGTCAAAGGAAACCATGGCTGAAGCATGTAATCTCAGCATCGTATAAGTCTCCCAAACATCATGTGAGCATCTGAGATCATTCAAAACAATCAAATTGGCCCATATTAGTGCGAAGGAGCAGTCTACCATCACTCAAATATTCAACAGAAAGGTTTTGGTCAAGACGACGCGCTGGAATGTGACTTTTTAGCATCGCCCGCGGATGACAGCGATGTGATTGGACGAGTGCGGCTCACTGTCGATGAAGCTTTCGTCAACATTGATACGGAAGCAGTCAAAATGGGTCAGACTTACTGTCTTACGAGGGCAAAACAAAGTATATACAGTCGTCAGAAAATAACGCGTGAAATTTCAATACGACCAAAAATTGAGGCAAAAAATACTACAATGCCCCAAAGGTAGTAAATTTTTTTGGTCGTTCGTCAAAAATATTAAAAATCCCGCCTCATCCTCCATCCCAAATCTCATTTACAATGACATTCCAGATGGCAGCTCATTGGAGAAAGCCAATCTGCTAGCTGCACACTTTGCGGCCAGTTCAACACTTGTGCTTTGTCCCCGCCTACAGTTGAGTGTGCCGAATCTTCAATGGGACGAACCCACTTTCGCTCTCGTGTAGTAGCAAGAGTACTTAAAGATCTCAACATTCACAAATCCGCTGGTCCCTTCTTTCCAAGGTCATGGAAACGCTGATAAACCGTCAGCTCATGAAATATCTCGACACACGGAAACTTCCTAATGACCGGCAGTACGGTTTTCGTAGCAACAGGTTCACTGGTGATTTGATGGCATGTCTCACCGAAAAGTGGAACCAAAGCGTACACCTATCTGGCGAAAGCAAGATAGTTGCACTTGATATTTCTAAGGCATTTGACAGAGTTTGGCATCAGTCTCTGTTGTCGAAAATGCGTGCTTTTGGGATCGATGACTCTCTTCTTCAATGGATTAGAAATTACCTTTCGGAATGTTCAATTCAAGTTGTCTTGGATGGTTTCAAGTTTGATTTTCACAAAATAAATGCTGATGTTCCTCAGGGCTCCGTTCTGTCTCCGATGCTCTTTTTAATTTTCATTAATGGCCTCTTGTCTGCTAATCCAATATATTCCTTTGCTGACGACAGTACTCTGTGCTTTTCATATTCGTTTCCGAACTCACGTCCCTGCTCTTTGACTGTAGAACGCGAACGGCAACGTATGTTAGGCTTATTAAATTCCGATATTAGCAGCATAACCAATTGGGGAACTATCAACAGAGTGGAATTTAATGCTTTCAAAACTCAATGCGGTCTGCTGTCGTTAAAGCGAAATTTATACACCCAGCCATTATCGAAGAATTGCACTTGCATCGTCCAAGCCGAAAAACTTTCCATTCTCGGTATGTGTGTCAGTGACAAAAACTCTGCGAAATGTTTAGGTTTCCTTAAGCGATGTAAGAAATATTTCACTCCCTCTGATCTGGCCTCAATATATAAGACATTTATCAGCCCGAAATTGGAGTATAATGCTCACATCTGGTCAGGTGCTCCTATAACCTCTTTGCTCTTGCTAAATAGAACCCAAAACCGTGCGATAAAACTCATAGGTGATGACAATATTACACAGTCACTCGACACCCTCGAACACAGACGTAATGTTTCCTGTGCCACCTTGTCGTATCGCCATTTTCACCACCAATGCTCCATAGAAATTGCCAGTAGCATTCCATCCCTTCTAACTTTTAACCGTAACACCTGCCTCGCTATGAATGCTCATCACTCACCAGTATAACCTCAAGCCCACTTTCTGATGTACTCTGAAATTTCATGATTCCTTCCTAAGCCGTACAACTCGCTTCTGGATTGCCCTGTCGAGCTTTGTATTTGCTAGTCACTATGACTTGCAAACATTTAAAACCAACGCACATCTGTATCTCTCTTTTTTCCCTCCCTAACTTCCCCTCGCCAACGCTATGTGCAAACATCTTCAAGGTACACAAAATCCCTTGTGCGCGCGCTCCAATTATAAAAAAAAAAACGTAGGCCACCGACGGCTCGGCCACAACGTCACCATTGGCAGTTATAACTTCAAGGTACAAGCTGGTCCATATGTATGACCCATATACACTTTGGCTTAGAATGTCGGTTATGCTCGTACAGTATGAGCCGTGGCTCCATCCGGCTGGAACCACATATCCTCCAGTCCCAATTCATCCAAGTGAGGAATGAAAAATTCATTGATCATGACTCTGTAGCCCGTTTGGCGGCGCTCCAAAAATAGGCTTAAATTGTTTTCAAAATCCGCAAGCAATGAAGTTGGGAGAAGCATTAGCTTCCCTCAAAGGAATATGAAAAAACCAGAATTCGGTTTTGCCTCCGGTCTAAGTCCTCTCATGCATTTGGCGTGGAATCAAGGGCTTTTCAAAAACGGATAAAGATGCCATTTGTTACTTCAAAAGTTCTTCGATTGATATTCGCTTATGTTTTTCTAGACATATTCAGGGTAATGAACACCAACTCAACCGAGAAGTGAAAGTGACACTACACAAATCCAATTTAATCTTAATCTATCCAACAGGCACTAGATTTTCCAACTGATATGGATAATATAGGTAAGCCTTTTTCAAAGACCTCAGCACTTGTGAAGTTGAATTCATTTGATATACGAGTACGCAAAGTCTTTCCAAAAACAGCAAATATCCTCAGCGGCTTTTATATCAATATCAATTGCATCTAACTGACATAGCCTGTCATCAGTTATCACTTGATATCAGTAACCATCACGAACTGCAACAAACTCTCATAAACTCTCAAAATTTCCCCCCGTAGTGTGTATTTTCAGCATCCACCGTTCATCCACACTGACTTCTTTTTAAAAGCTTCTTCTTCAGAGTTCAATTACTTCGCACACTCATTTTTTATTAAAAAAACAAACTTCCAAGGTTATTGTTCCTGAAACTTTATCTAAAAACAAAACACGTCTCCATTGCATCCAATGAACATTTTAACACGTAGAATAAAACCCAGCGACAACAAAAATTTTCTGATTATAAAAGTTCACTTAACTCTGACTGCACCGGTGCTTATAATCACCAAGTCATGCGAAACAGGTGTTCCATTCTCATCAAAAATACACCAACTTGAGGGATCAATTATTAACCATCTTATATGGGTGGAGAATACTTGAGCTCTGGAGCACATGCCAAGAACCTAAACAAAAGCTGAAACATCAGATTATGACCCCAGCTGCTGACGACGACACTGTATGAGTGTGTATTATATATATTTAGATCGCACATTGTACATACTCGTAGTCCTGTGGTTTGCCCTTTCCTATTCACAAAGTAAAAATCCAATTTGTCTCCAAGTTGTGCACTATAAACTATGTATAGCCCCAAATGTGGCAGCACAAAATATCTAATGAGGAAACTTTAAAAGTTCCTTGAGACCAAGCCAAGCGCCACAAGTTTCAACCACATCATCAGCTATAATGGTACTGATGCTGGCGCTGCTGATGCTGGTGGTGGTGATGATGCTGGTACTACTCGCATAGCATTACTCCATGTGATTATATCCAACAGTGCACCCATACCAAGGCAAAAGTTCACTTAATGATGACTCATTTGTGAGTGAGAAGGGAAGAGCCAGAGCAGTAGCAGGAGTCATGAAATATTTATTTACCCCATACTCAACGATGGTATCCTTGAGATACGAATACGAATACGAATACGAATACGAATACATGCTCCAATACAATATGACTACGCAAAGCTAAAGCTAAAAAGCGCCAAAGCAATGGCAATAACTACGACAAGGACGACAGCCATGATGACGATGCTGATGACTATGATACGAACTGGGGTTTCAGTCTTCATGATGATCACTTGGCTGGATACATGTCTTTGCTGAAATAGTTTAAAGGACGCAAATAGGATGAAAACCCACAGCAAGGAGTTACAAAGCCAAATTTATGACAACCACCAGACCATAAAAGCGTTCCCCAGTGCAAAATAATCGGCTTTAATTAACGTATGGCATGGTCTAGACGCAGGCCGCTTTATAGGCGATTTAATGGCCAGCACCCAGCACAACCGATAAAGATAGGTAGCAGTTCTTCTCGGCCGAGTCCTCCTCAGGAAATGTTAAATTGTAATGAACCACGAAATTGAGGTCACACCAACATCGACTACCCCGTGCAGTTGAAAGTTGGATGAACAAAATAAAAACACACATTCCATAGCGCATGTGACTGCCAGATGGTTCCTTTAGGTTGTTCTCCATGCTCGACCATAAATAATTGGGAGGATAGGTTCTACGAGTACTGAGCAGTTAGTGTTTTCCAAGTGTAATTTAAATTCATTACCAGCATTAGAAAACACTTGCTCCCGCTAAAGTGGAAGGTAGAGTGGAATTTGCGGTGGATAATAGTAGTAGTGCCGTTTAGGTAGGCCTCGTTGTTGGGGTTATCCTTTGGGCTGCCTTCATGTTCTGTATTCCCTTATTCTGCCACACTCCTTCTGCTTTAATGGAATTAAAAGTACTTCATATTATGTAACAGATAATTACTCAGAGATTTGGTTCGCTATTCTTTCGGAAATCGTTAAAATGGAGTACCTTCAAAAATGAATTACTTTACGAGGCCGAACGACTGGTAATGCCTCCCTTTCAATTAATAAACACGTGTCCTTCCGAAATAGCTTTTTTAATTGAAGAACGTGTTCAAATTGGACCAGACATTCGTTTTCTATTTGAAATCAATCATCAACTTCCAGAGTGAGGGAGCAATAATCGTATTCCAGATACAAAATCCCGAAGTAGGCATAGACATTTAGACAACTGCAACTCATTTCGACTAGTATCTTCTTCTTGTAAGTCTACCTTTGGCAGCAGATACACCATTTCGACTTGCCCATAAAATCAAAATCCACACTTAAGATTTCTGCGGATACACTCTATCCTTGTTTAAGTAGTAAAAGCTAGAGTTTTTGAGATATTACGTGTAATTTATCGTACCTGAGAGTTCCTCGTAAAAAAATTCTCTTAGAGCTCACTTCATCAAGTTGACTGAGGCCTCAGTTAACAACCCTCTCCTGGGTTCCTAAGAATACGCTTAAAGTCTATTCACATTTGGATGACGAACATTTTCAAAGAGAACCGAACTCTCGGCAATTGTAACCTATTGGCATCCAACGCATTAACAACCCCAAACTCTCATATGCAATCTCCGTGTTTGCGCACTCACTAGAGATATAGGACCTTCCGTTCGTATCTGTCAATCAAATATTGAAGGCATCACCAGAGTTTTCTCCTGGTCATGTCTATGCATAAGCGGATCCCTACGTTCTACTTCCTCCACGGAATTGGATATTTTGCTTCATTTGACACCCCTCGATATCTTCATCGGGCAAGTAGCTGCCACTGCAGTGCAGCTTTTCGCCTTAGGGCGGTTGCTAAGGACAAGGACAAATAATTTATTTGGCCACGCTAATATTCTTAATACACAAAGAGTCCTTCCAGAAAACATCGATTACACCATACCCGAACTTTGGTTTGACAAAGGCTTTCATGTAAACTTCCCTTCCAGATCCTTCTGGGAGGAAGATGCTTTCATGGAGGACAAGTCAATCCACTTTTACACAGATGGATCTAAAACTGATAGCGGGGATGGTGGCTGTGTTTTCGGAGATAAACTAAATCTAAGCCTCTCCTTCCGTCTTTCAAATCACTATATCGTGTTCCAGGCGGAAATTTTGGCGATTAAAGAAGCTATATCCTGTCTGAAGAAAAACGTGATATCTCCAAAGGATATCCGCATCTTTGTAGATAGTCAGGCAGCAATCAAGACGCTGGACTCAGTTTCATTAAATTCAAAAACCGCCCTTGAATGCCGATCATCTCTTATGGAGTTCAACATTCACCTTTGTTGGGTGTCGGGCCACAGAAATATTCAAGGGAATTGCAGGGCCGACGAACTCGCCAAAATTGGAAACACTCTACCTATTCTACCGGAAAAGGGTACCTATCGCTACGTGCAAATCAATATTAAAGCTGGATGCTCATAAAAGAACAGACCTTAGGTGGACTATTCGAACAACATGTCTAGCGACCAAACAGTCTGATTCTTCCAAATAAAAAATATATCAGCGCCATTATAGGTGTCATCACTGGGCACTGCTTTATAGGCAAGCATGTAAGAAGGCTTGGCGTTTTTACAAACGATTTCTGTAGAAGCTGCTTGGACGAGGAGGACGAGGAGACAATCTTCCACCTACTCTATACATGTCCAGCTCTCTCCCAAAGAAGAAAACTTCACTTAGGGGCTTTCTTCTACAATAACTTCTAAGGAATATAGACGTTAACAGTCTCCTACACTTTTTCATAAGCTCAAATTGGTTCCATGAGTAGGAGGATCACAGATCCACGTGGCATCACAATCCGACTAAAAGGGTTGTCTTTCCAACAACCACTTTTGTCTACCTACCTATCGTTATGCATACGACATAGCGACATATGTTAGGTTCTCATTCGAAAATGTGAACCTAATTGAAACTAAAGAAAGCGACACCGTGTTTATCATAGGGATACTGATTGGTGACTTGAAAATCGCTAACATTTACAAATCTACCGGTAGCTCCTGGGGTATAGGGATGATTCCAGTGTACAAACAAATCACCTTATTCGCCGGAGATTGTAACAGCCACCACGCTCTCTGGAGATACCACACGGATGACGATGACGGCAATGCACGAAAATAAAAGTGAATAAAAACAACACGATACCTGGACTTTAAACGATCAAGCAGAAAGATTTGGAGCCTCATCCGGAAGCTTTGAGGATCATCACACAAACCTAAGATTGATCCAGATCTGTTCGCAAATCGGATTGTTTAGGAAACTAAAGTAAAGTCCGACAAGTCTCACATTCAAAATATTACGAGGCTGTTAAAGCAGCTTAATACGAAGATCCCTATAACCTCTGCATACTCTCGTGCTTTCACCATTACCGAGCTGGAATTTATATTGCGGGAAACACTCTAAGATTTGGCTATGCAATTGTTTTTTTTATTAGTATCCCATCTGCCTATGGAGTTCAAGCATGTGCAAGCATTTTAAGGGTGCTTAAACCGGGGAAACAAGCCGACAAGGCCGACAAGGCCGACAGCTACCGAGCAATTGCTTTTTTAACTGTATGTTACTAGATCCTCGAAGAGAAATGAAGTACCCATCAACGAAGTTATCTCTGTAGAACAAGCAAGGTTCGAAAAGGATTGTAGTTGCACTGACTAGGTCCTTGCCTTGACAACTTTTATTGAAGATGTCTTTGAAAACAGACCTTACTGTTGTATATGATACGATCCGGCGTACTGAAATGGTCTATAAACTTTTGGAGATGGCACCTTGCAAAACAACAGAAATCCAGATCAATAACATGCTGAATAATTGCTCTTTTCAAGTATTCCTCAACAACATCGCGAGCAAATCCAAACAACTCACCGACAGCCTTCCACAAAAATTGACCTTGACCACACTTCTCTTCAACCTGTATATTCACAATATGCCAAACACTACATCCAAACAAATTTTGCATAGAGACCATCTAGCCACATAACACCAGAATATTCAGCAGATCTCGGTTCCCTGGAAGAAGACTTTAAGAAATAGAGGCTGGCACCCAGCACGGCTAAAACTGAGTCAGCCTGCTTTCACCTGAATAGTCAACCCACGCATATGCCGCTCGAAATTGACTTCAAGAGTACTATGCTGCGTTATAATAAGAGACCCAAGTATCTCACAGTAACCATTGATAGATCCCTAACCTTTAAACATCACTGCACAACACCACAGGCAAGCTGAAAACAGGAAACAACCTACTTCAAAAACTTGCGTCTAGCTCCTGGATCATCACCCAGAACTCTTTGAACTGCTGCTTTAGGACTTGTTTATTCAACTGCTAAATACGGGGCCCTCGCTTGGTTAAATAGTAAACACACAACAAAAATTGATAGCCAACTCCACATGACAATGCGCCTAGTCTCTGGAATAATAAAATCCACTCCAACTCAATGGATCCCTGTCTTGAGCAACATTGCCCCACCATCGCTTAGACGAAAGAACACTCTCGTTAGAGAATTTACCAAAATTTAAAACAACCAGAATCTTACAATCCGTATATACTCCAATGAAAAGGACTTGAAATTGCGAAATCTGCCTCTGAAGACAAGGATAGCGACTGTGCTACTGATGTCAAACTTTAGCATCAATGAAGAGTGGGTAAAAGACTGGAGGTATTTTGTCCCAAAACCGATAATACATGTGTCTCTGTGTTTTTCGTGAACACCTGTCGTGTAAACGAAAGTACACGGGATGGCCATACATTCACGAGGGCTTGAACCCATCGGCCAGCGCTCTCTGTCATTTCTTTGATATCAATCGGAACCCGTGCTGAGGGCAATAGGTTTCACTCTTGGTTTGAGTCGAGGCCGACCTAAAACCTCTTGCCGATCTTAGGGTCTGGCCACCCTGTACTTATTGCAACTCTGCATCAGTTCGAACAAACAAGGAAGACCCTTCCATGATTTAAACCAAAGCCACATGCTAAATACATATAATGTGATTCACGGTTTGTATTGTACGTTTTTATATTTTATTCATTATCTGAGGCGCGGAATCTGTGATAAGGTCGTTCTCTATTCCGTTGTCTATCTGGGTTGAAGTCGAAAACTACTGGTACGCTAGCGTCCATGAGCTCAATGTGACCTAGCCATCTAAGCCGGTTTATCCGAGTTTTCGTACCGAAGTCGGCATCGCTGTACAGCCTGTACAGGTCGCTGTTGAAACGTCTCCTCAATTCTGCATCGATGCAAACGGTACCGAAGATTACCCGAAGAACGTTTATTCGAAATGCCCGAGAGCACTTCTATCCGCTTTGGTCAGTGGTCCACGCTTCTGCAGCGTGCATGAGGACTGGGATGATGTTGTTTTGGTTGCTCGAGAGAGGGGCTTTATTACTCAATTGCCTTCTAAGTCTAATGAAACAGCGATTAGCAACAGTGATTCCTAGCATAATTTCCGCGCTGGCTTCGCGGTCGTATTCGGAGTTGATACCGGAACGGAGGTTGATTAAGTCCATTACTGCCTTACATTTGCAGCTGCCTATCGTGACGTTTTCTCCTAGGTCTCGATGTTGTGGGTCCCTTTTTATTGACAACTCGCATTATGTCAATGCTGTCAGCATATGCGAGTAATTGAACAGACTTTTGAAAGATCGTACCTTTGGAACTGACTTGTGAGTTTCACATAAATCTTTCAAATACGATGTTGAAAAAATCACGTGACATCGCATCGCCTTGTTGTCCTTTTCTGATATTGAAAGTCTCCGTTTTGCCATTACCGACCTTGACTAGAATTAGCTCGGCTGGGATGGCAAAACTGGACAACTCTCAGTATAGTTCGTCTCTATAGATACTGCATATGCGGTTTCTAAATCGATGAAGAGGTTGTGATGTCGATTTCGGACTTCTGGGTTTTTTCCAAGATTAGCCGTAATATGGAAATTTGATCTATGGTGGATTTTACTGACCTAAGACTGTTTTCGAAGGGTCTTAGTGTTCACATATGTGATTTTGAGGAGACTTATTCCCCCGTAGTTGGCGTAGTTCAGCGGATCTCCCTTTTTATGATCGGACAAACAATGCTGTGGTTCCATTCGTCGGGCATACCTTGATCCAGATGAGATGATGTACGCTCCATGTCCAATCATCACCGCCTGCTTTAAAGAACTCGGCAATTAAGCCACCTGATTCAGCGGTTTTGTTGCAATTAAGTTTTGAAATGGCTGTCTTAAATTCACATTGGTTGGGTGGATGGAACTTTTGTCTGTCTTTATTCCGCCTGACGGTGGCATGTTATTCGTCATCACCATTTTGCTGTCTGCAGAAATAATCTTTCCAGATTCTCAGCTTCGACTCTGGTTGTACTATGAGGTTTCCTTTTCCATCCTTGCATATTTCTGTTCGGGTTTTGTAGCTTTGGCATGCTCGTTTTATTTTTTGGTAAAACTTTCGAGCTTCATTCTTCTGGTAGCATCTCCCTAAGACCTTGAATAGGATCTTCTCGTGATCTCGCCTATGTCCCCGTTCGTAGAGTTCGCGAGCACCTCTAGTAATTTTCTGCAGGGCCGCTCTGTGCATCATCCGCTGTTTTAGTAGCTAGCCGGAGCTGGTCATTTCTAACCGTTAAACTCACCAGACTTATAAGCGCAACTGTTGGGCAGGGGAAAATAGAAACACTTAAGTGTCCTTCCAGAAATGAAAAAAGGTCGTAAGACGGATGAATTCGTATTGCTAAAGCAACGGTGGTGGCAACAGTCAACATGACAAGCTGCTTATACGCAATACCTTAACGTATTCGGAACTGAGGTCACCAATGATCTTTCAGGACTAGTAAGAGTGTTGAAATAGAGATAGTAGCGGATAGTAGCTCTCATATTCCCGTACCGGATCCGGAATATCTGACCCCATCTGGCCAAGGTGTCCTGAAAGAGCCTTGAGTCCGGGCCTTGGGTTGTATGTGCTGTAAATTACTCCGCCACGTAAAAATCTTACTGCTACGGCGCAACCAATTGACTCGGTCAAAAACTGATTAACAACGGAGACTTGTAACGACTTTCGGATCTTCACATGGAATGTTCGGACAGTGAACTGGCCGCGTGCAGCAGAACTACTTGTGAAAACTCTAGAACGCTGTAAAGAAGATACCACCAGCCTTTAGAAAGTGCAGCCAGATAGGTGGGGCAAACGGAGGATAGAAAACTGGTATATATAACATACTACGGTGACTGCTAAGACAAGATGTATAGAAATTTCGGGACATGAGCGAACGGAATATAACCGCCCGCGTCAATGCTAATTTCGCCATCATCAGCCTTATGTTACGCTTCTAGATACATTCGAAATAGGAAACACTGCCAACAAATGTTTCTACGAGGCATTTCTAAGGGGCATCTTTGGTAGCATCAAGTTGACACGGTAAATGGACTTAGGTTAATTGGCTTTCCTGTGGATCAGAATATCACTGATTTAGCTGGAGTGATATTTCGGTCGCTGACATAAGGGAGTAAATATGCGCTAAGGCCATTCTCAAAATTATACAGGACTTAGGGTTACCTTCACCCGACACAAATACCAGAATCCAGGAGTCTATGAGTCCGCGAACGAATTTGTGGCCAACATAAAGTTCGTAGATCAATGAATAGGAAGCGTAACGGGCGAAGTCTTTATTGAGTATTGAAGATTAATCTAAATTTATTGCAGCATTCTTACTGCATTCAACCAGGGAGGAGTTCACTGCGTTGTGGCTTTAGTCTTCCGAATCGAAAAATAAACTAAGAACTTCCTCTTCACTCAAAAAAAGCCTGGTTGTTGAGGTCCCCCGTATACATTTCCGATAATCTGCGATCGGTGATATGGGATGACTAAGTTAGAGAGAGAGAGAGAGGGATGTTTGTCTCCCTTGGATGGTAAGGAAATTGATGATCCAGGGACTGGAACTGTGGTTTCAATGTCAAAAGATAGGGGTGTTTGGTCGCATTCAATTTATCCTAGATTCCTAGAAGCCCGAATCCGATCACATCACTTTGAATCTTCACCAAAGAGCAAGGAATTCCTCCTTGAAAACAATGAGAGCCCATCTGCAATATTAACAGCCGTTTGTTCTTCTAGTTTTACGATCCTCCAGTGGTGCGCCGGAAACGATGGGTTGCTAATTTTCAAGAATCCGAAGTCTGCTGTCTGCTTGGTCTTCCCTAACAATCCTCTCTCTCTCTCTCTCAAATTTCCCCTATGGATGGAAGGATCTCCGATCTTCACACACGCGATGAGCTTTGCATGGGATTGATGCCATCTGGTAGGGATGTTCAGAATTCAGATATCATTTGAGACCATTTGTCACCATTCTTAACATATCGTGTCATCGATGTCTCTTCTATCAAGCATTGCGATCAATATATTATCTTCAAAAACGTCACGTAAAGACCTTTGGTATGTGACGCTGCTGGTGTTCTTGGCCGTAAGCCTTTTGGAATTCAAAATGGTGTCCTCTAACGATCTCTCTGGCTTTGATATTAAGTCGTTAAGAGTACGAGCGCCATTTGAATAGTGTGCGGGGTGGCGATCTTCACTGAGAAACGCGGTGTTTAACAACAGTGCTTTCACTAAGAGCGTTGTACTTGCTCCATTGTTACAGCTGTTGTTGGGATGATTTGCCACAGCGGGAGCTGTGCCGGAGACAGGGTTTTAGAATTTTCATTTGTTCATTGTTGAATTCCACCAGCAGCAGAGACGTGAGGTCCATCTCTACAGAAATTCGCTAGCTAATCTGGCGGCTACCCAGCATCAGGATACTGCGTTTGAAACTAAGCTTTTTCTAGACTAGCCTAGTGTCATATAGATCGTACCAGCATGGGCCGTATACCATACGTGAATACAGGCTGATTGAGCAGAGTGCTAGACTAGTAAGGTAGGTTGGTTGAAAGGGTGATTTTTCGAGGGAGTATGTAGAGTATATAGCTTTAATCAGCCTCTTCAGGCCGACAAATTCGACCCTCACGTGGAAGACGTGATCGTAAATCAATTCAAACACCGTCGACCCCATCATGTTAATTTTAAAACACTTAAAATATAAAAAAATAGAAAATCAGCGATTCATAAATGTAAACAAGCTATTGTGACGCATTTCTACATTTGAATTTTACACACTCCAACATTTGCAGAATTCAAAATTGAAATTATGTATAAGCACGTCCTCAGCTCCCAGCAAGGACATCTCTTTTAACATTCAACAATCATTTGCATTAAAACAGTGATTAAGAGCTTTAAATTTTGAATTTCTATTGCTCTCGGCAACAATTAAATTTCATCTCATGTTTCAATTTCATTGCAATAATTATACTCGTATATCTCACGCTTATACACTCGGGTATACACATTATCGGAATGACAGCTGTCACTGCGGGTTTACTCGGTCTTACGAAGACACACCCTCATGACAATTATTTAAATGACATCCTTCTTATGACACCTGCCCACATGGCGCCATCTCTTATCATTTGTTGAACATAATTAGACAGCTGTGTGAGTTGTGAGTGCTATTAATCAAACTGGACATTGTATTCTGGTTGTTACTCGTGTAAACCGTTATCCTTTCGCACACAACACACGCATATTTTCCACAGAATTGAAATGTTAATTATACTCTGTAATTTAAGCTTGACATACAAACAACGGGTACGCGTGGCGGCAGCAACAACTGTGACATTTTGGTCCTCATCACACATATAGTAGTCCTGCATTCTTTGTTCGCTCGGATGAACTAACATCAATGACAGTGGCAACAAATTTCGCACATGAATAACAAAATATGGCGGCCAGCATACTCGTAAATAATTCACGCTGATTTGTCGCTTTTGGGGCGCGCAACAAACAATGTCAATTTTACGCAGCAACTAAAGCTGCAGCACAGCATCATTGAAGGTCGTTTGTATGAATACGTGAACATTTTCGTCCTTGCTTCGAGTACTTTAGGTTGTGTGCGTTTATTTGTGTTGCCAAGCGCGCATAATTATGATGAACTAATTAAAATGAAATGTAATTTTTTGGTCGCTTGACACAGACTGTAGTATGCAGAGATACGAGATACGAGATACATAGACGACAACTGAGAGACGCAAATACAGACAAGGATGATGGCAGACTATAACCGGGGGAGACAATTTATTTTATCGCCCTGGCGAAATTTCTGTTGCAAATTAAATGAGTAAACAGGAGAACTTTTCGAAACGGAATTACGTATTCACTGAATTAAAATTCTGAACTGAGGCGAGGGGAGACGTAATTTTTTTTTTTAAACAAACATTTTCCCTACAAGATAAATTGTAATTTTTTGGAATGACCCAAATCGGAAGACATGTTCCCGGGAAGGAGCTTCGCAAACATTTTGGCAAGGAAAATGTGGTAAGTTTTATTGCTGCAGCTTATGATTTTGTGATGATGTTGTCT
Organism: Volucella zonaria; assembly: GCA_963966105.1. NCBI lineage: Eukaryota > Metazoa > Arthropoda > Insecta > Diptera > Syrphidae > Volucella > Volucella zonaria. Next base: position 311,907,941 of record OZ014530.1, on the reverse strand, counting down.
TGCCTCCTATTACAGCCTCATAGGGAAGTGCCGGCTTTTTCGTACCAAGCCTTGCAAACGAATACAATAGTTGTACCGCCAGAAAGGTAAGATCCACATATTTCAAATAAAATCGGCTTGAGCTTTTTATACGGCGCAGTCAATCGGAGCTAAGAGGATAGGTTGGGAAGATGTTCTTACGGTGGCCATCTCACAGTACCATTATGCATTTTTTTTTTATTGTAATACCAGTCAGCTTTTGATTGATGGCAACCATCCTTGATGTGAGTTAATTTTTGGGAATCTGAGTTGTTCTATGAAATCAGGGTTCCTAAGGCATTGAGGGTTTTACCTATCCTGTTTCGGTGTACAAATACGAGTGTATACAACTTGTCAGGTGTAACATATACTAGGTAACAACGGCATGATTCAATGTAAAGTGATACGGTCTTCCTCATTTTGATGATCCCATGTTTACTCCATTGCCACGAGAAAGAAAGCAAACATTCTGGTGTTACTCCGCATAGCACTTTCAAACGGTTTCAATGGTCAATCCAAAATTCGCGGATATTCGTATTTGCCATTGAATCGAGTTTTGATTTGAGAAACTCATTATGCTACCAAGCCGCTTGCTTGACTTTAAGAACGGTGTAGGGAGGGTCATTGAGCTAATCACAGTAGGAAAGTCATTGACCTCTTAGAGACGTTGGAAAGCTTCGTTTGATCCCCAAACCAGTTTTGGAGGTATCGGTGAAGATCCTACTACATTCCTCACCTGACTCAGATTTTGCCCGAAATCATTCTTGCTCACAGGGAAAGTCGATCTTGTAATCTTTCTGCAACCGAAGTTCTGGTGTCCAGACTCAATAAACAGCAGGCACACAAGGTCATCAAAGCTTCAGTGCGTGACCACTTCTTTCTAAATGGCAGATGGCTTTGAGAGCGCAGCCGATGATATCAATATCAAGGGGAGGGAGATTCATCAATCAGAGCGGAGCCAGGCGGGAAAAGGAAATGGGAAAAGCCCCCATGCAGCCAATACAGACTGTTCTTTGGAGTCTGGTAAAAGCACCAATCATGTATTTTTGTGAGAGCATGTTCTAGCAGAAACCGACGCGACGCATAGAATATGATTGTCCTCATCATAGCCATGTGGATACAAAGAACTATTCTCAGTGTCAGGGCGCAGGTCTTGCCTGCTTCTTTGCACTGCCAAAAGGCCGACAGAGCCAGAATAACCCCAGAGAGTCGCTAGACACGATTTAACAGACAATATAGCTGTCATACTACCTTGTATTTCCGGAATGCATCCAGAAAATTGGAAATAAAAGTCTATTCATCTAAATCTATATTGTCCCCTTCAAAGTAATCCCCATCGACTGCCACACACTTATGCCAGCGCTTGATCCAATCCTTGAAACATTTTTTATATTCGGTTTTCGGTATGTCCATCAGTGCTTCCGGCGATTTTTCCGTTACTTCCTCTCGGCTGCTGAAACGCGTTCCCCGTAGTGGTTTTTTAACTCGATTGAACAGATAGAAGTCACAGGGAGCCAAATCAGGTGAATTCTGTGGCTGTTGCATGGTATTTATTGCATTTTTCGTCAAAAAATTACGAATAATGATGGCACTGTGCGACAGTGCGTTATTATGGTGCAAAATCCACGAGTTGTCTGCCCACAATTCTGGTCTCTTTCGGCGAATTGCTTCACGCAAAGGTTTAATAACGCCCAAATAATACTTTTTGTTTATTGTTTGGCCTTCTGGCAAATATTCATGATGCACTACACCGTTGTAATCCATGCATTCTTTTTTGACTGAAAACGACATGGTTTTTTGGTCTCGGCTCATTTGGTGAACGCCATTCACTTGCCTGATGTCTGGATTGCGTCTCGTACTCATAAACCCACGTCTCATCTCCAGTAATGATCCTGTTGATGAATGTGGGATCGGATTCAGCCTCGCAAATCTCTTTTGCGACGTCAACACGGTCTCTTTTTTGCATAAAATTGAGGTCTTTTGGCACCAACTTTGCTGCTACACCACGGAAACCCAAATCATTAACTAAAATGTCTTGGACGGATCCATAGGCCATGTTCAAGTCCTCCGCTATCTCTCTGATGGTTAATTTGCGGTTATTGACCAAGATTTCTTTTACTTCATCAATGTTTTCGTCGGTTTTCGATGTCGATGGTCTGCCACTGCGTTCATCATCTTCGATTGACTCACGACCACTTTTGAACCGCTCGTGCCATTGGTAAACGACCGTTTTCTTTAGAGAATCGTTGCCGAAACACTTCCAACATTTCCAACGTTCGCGCACCATTAAATCCGTTTTTTACGCAAAATCTTATACAAGTTCGTTGTTGCAAATTTAAGTCCATTTCTAAAATTGTAAAAAATCGCCAACACACACAGAGATAGATGTACTCTTGGCTACGTAACTTTTGCAAATGTCAAGTTATGATGCTAAGATTTAGAGGGAATATCAACAACAGATTTACCAACTTAACAAAAAAACAGAACTCAAATCGGAATAATGTGAGCGCCACACCGTGGTGTCCCCCAGGAACTTTTTGATCAAGGTGGTATGTCGTATGCATATGCTCGTTCATAGACTTCAGAACTACTAAAAGCAGTGAATCGACCAGCATGCACTACAGCAGTGGAGAGACAACGCAGCACTCCGGGCAACCCCTGTTTACCTCGGAAACACATGCTGGAAGCAGTCAGCATCCGAAATTAGTGTAATATTCACTAGTGTTGTCTGGTCGAGTTAGAAATGCTGTCAAAAGTTGCGTTGTCGAAAGCACCCTCAATGTCGATGAAAATGCCCAACACGTATTCCTTCTTGCTGAGTGCGCCTGCAATTGCCTTTCAAATTTTGAAGCGCACTCTCGCGGGGATTTCTGCGTTGGCAAGCATGCTATATCTTAGAGAGAGGGTGCATTCACAAAGCATTTTGAGCCAATGGAGCTCGACTATTATTTTCATGCCCTTCAACATGAAGAAAGCCAGACTTATAGGTCTGAAGCCCTTGGCCAGCGTGTAGTCCTCTTTTCCAATCTTCGGTGTAAAGAATATTCTCACTTTTGCCAAAGTCCCGCTATATATTTCAGTGCCAGGCTAGCAATGAAGATTATCTTCTCTATAACTTTTTGTATCATAGCTGGGTATATGCCATCGGTGCCAGTCGATTTGAACCTAGCGTGTTCAATGGCCTCATTCGCCACCATAATCTATGAGATATACATATAGCAGGTTTCTTAATATTGGCCGGTTGTGAGCTGATTCTGATTAGGTTAACTGTGTAGTGAGACTTAAGCATGAGACGGGGAGTGTCTACTTTCGACGCAGTGTATGTGCCATCAGATTTATTGAGTGATCTCAGCCTGGTTGAACTACCTTTAGGACTTAGACCAGCCTGCTGGCTTCACCGGCAGTTGCTACTTTTTGCGCAAACATCTTTATAAGAGGTACTCTTCGAAATTCGACTAAGCTTCTTATATTCTTTTTCCTTCGATCTGTAAAGACTCCAGTCTTCCTCCAAGTTAGTCTTAAGTGGCCTATTTAAGAGTTTGCTGGTTTCCTTATGTACAGGGTGAATGACTCGACCTTCAAATTTTTAAAATGCTATAATTTTTTTATTCTTTGATAAATTTTATTGTACCAAAGCAAACAATTTTGGAAAATACATCAATTTTCAAATTGTATCAGTGCCTTCAAAATACCCCAGACAGAGAAATCCAACGGATTTGCATCCGGAGAATTTGCAATCCATTGTGTCGAAGAAATGAAGTGTGGAACATTGTTTTTTAACCAATCTTGGTTGGCGCGCGCTTTGTAAGACGGTGTCGAGTCCTGTTGAAATGTCCACGGTCTCCGACTGAAATGATTCTTTGCCCAAGGCTTCAATGCTGCCTCTAAGACAATTTCACGGTATACGATCGCATTAATTTTGACGCCACGGTCCAAAAATACGAGCGGAGAGCGACCATTGGCGGTTATGGCGGGCCAAACCATCACCATCGGTGCTGCCTGCTTTCTGGTGGCCGTCCGAAGGTTTAAATTTTCGAAGGACCTCTCTGGCAAGTAAACTCGGTCATTTTGTTTGTTGACATATTGCTCGATAATAAATGGCGACTCATCGGAAAAAACCAAATTCGGCAACTCACCACTTTCGTGCAAGCGTAGCAACTCCTTCGCTCTTTCGACTCTAACGTTTTTCTGTAGCTGTATAAGATCGTGTGCTTTTTGGAACTTCAATGGCTTGAGCCCAAGCTCATTTTTCAGTATGTGTTGCATCCGTTCCAACTATATGTCGAGCTCACGAGCCATTTTTCTTCCACTTCGACGCGGATTTCGCTCAATTCGAGCCTTCACTTTCCGAACCATTTCTGCCGATGTTGCTGTTTTTTTATGACCACCTCCATGGCGTTTTGCAACGCTGCCAGTATCACGGTAACGAGCTATGGTTCGAGACACAAATGGTTTATTCACGTTGAGGTGCTGGGGGGCTCTAACGATAGCTACTTGTGGTTTTCCAGCCAAATATAAAGCAATCACATTATCACGCTCGAATTCCATGGCGGATAAAAATTTTTCAACACAACTGAGACGCAAATCGTTTAAAAAGCTTGTAAATAATAAAATTATCTGTCATGTGTCAAAATTTGAGGTCACTGTCATGAACGGTTTGGAAATTATAGTAGTCTGAATTTGGTTGCAGTTCGAGTCATTCAGTCGCTGCAGATCTGCATTCCACTAAAGAACGGGCGGCAGGGTACCATTCAGTTTCTGAACAGCTTCCTATGGGTTTTTTTACCCCCTGAGCTTAGGGGGAGCACTGTTGGATTTGCAGAGCTCCTCCTTAAATCGTATCCAGTTGGCTTTTCGCGGATTCCTCCTCTTCAACAAGGTCGAGACCTCGCACCCATTTCTGAATTCAATGTACCGGGTCTGACATGGAGACCTGCGAGAGTACTTTTCAGCCAGTTATCTCCTTAGCATATCTGTTGAATAACGTTAAGTCGATTACTTGCTGTTTTCATCACATTATAAAAGTTGGCTGGGAGCCGACATTGTTGACAACGAGGGCAGATGATAGTATGAAATCCAGGAGATGATTGCTTCTCACGGTGCATTTGCAACTGTCTCAAAATGTATTCTGAGCATCAGTCTCATCTTCCTGAAAGCACGGTATTCAATGAGGTCGGTTACCACCTTCGGTGGGAGTGGAAAGAAGAAATCGTAGGGGAAATAAGCAGGCACCGTGACATATTTGCGTTCGTTTTGCGGCTCAAGTCTACAGCAACTAAATCTTACCTGCAAAATTGCACAAGTTTAGATGGAAAGTGAGTTCGGCATATAAAGACAAGGTCTTTCCGATCGCTAATTATATACTCGTACATAGTGATCTGAAACCCCTTAAACATACGAAACCACAGACCCATATATTCCAAACCCATGATTTATATATGGATATTATGGGGAAAGCCTCCTACACAGGGATGCAGTAGCAGACTTGGAATGTTGAAGGTTGATCTAAGTGAATGAAATATAATAGATATACTCGTATGTATAAGAACAATACGTCGCATCTTATCTGCGCTCATTTGGAAACAAAGTGGAAATTAATCCTTCCAAGGTGCAGATAAGGACGTGAGCCATACCTAGACTTAAAGGTCGCGACAGAAGCTTTGTCTAAACCGACAACAAGATCAGAGCAGCCTTTGTTCTGCCAGTCCTTTTTCTCCTTGTGAGAGTAGATTTTCCACTTTTCAGTGTCGAGTCCAGGGTTCTGTGTATGAAGGCGTATTATCACATCGAATGTCTTAGTTTCCACAGGAGCGATTTTCAGCACAGACCTGTGCAACCATTCAAGAGTTTGCTGCGTAGAGCACTTCACTCTAAGAGTTCCGTTTTCAATTTCGCAGCCCTCTGCTTTAACGCAAATATTTTCTGCTTTAGCCAGCTTCCACAGTTGATCAACATTCAACACTGTGTGTTTGGCATTTTAATGTCTTTCCCGAAACATCAAGGTGCTGTCCAACCGAACTGCAACTTTAGCTGGTTGCAGCACAGATTTCAGCCGGATTTTTTGTGCGGAGAAGCCACCACCTGAGTTGTTTCTCGGTGTGGACTTCACTGCTGGTTGTAGAACCGGCCTTATCCTGACGTCGTGTGGGGGTAAAATCACCCCCGGTTTTGTTTTTGTCGATAGGTTTGGGCACTTCATTCGATTTCGGTCCTCTGGAACTCGAGTTTTTGTTGATTGCAGCAGCGATTTCATCCGGGCATCATGCGCGGAAAGACCCATCGACAGAGGGAGCGCCAGAAACTTTTTTCCTCATGTCCCTGGGGGTACAGTTTCAGTTCTAAAGGGTTACTGGTCTTCAGTGATTGTCACTTACCTCGACCTGTTTCTCTTCTTTGTCACTGCTAGAGCTGTGAGACTTTTCTCACTCTTACCTTCGACAGCAGTTGTCGTGTCTTTGAGCCCCGTGTTTGTCGTACGTCTTCCTTCTCTCTTCAACTGCCCCTAAGATGGTAGTATTTCAAAGTGTGCCCGTTCGACATTTCTGTTTCCCAAGACCAGCCCTCAAAAACAACCAACCACTTGTCTATTCTAATAGAGTTTAACCGTAATAGGCAGATCCTCTCCAGTAGCCTTTCGATCGTTCCAGGCCAATCTACCGAACGTATTGAAGAAAGAGCCGCAGGAGTCATCGGATTCAAGTGATTTAGCAACTCCTATGATGAAATCGGCGGGGTATGAGTATGTTGGTTGGGGCCTCCAGAATTCATGGTCCAGCTGCGGTTAAGAAGATACCACCAGACACCAAATGGAGTAGTATCCATAGGACATGCCTACATACTATTAACAATTTTACGTCGTGCTTAGACGTCTTTGGCGCATAGTTCGACGTCTCACGTGAGTTCTTTCAGAACCTTAGAATCGTTGAGTGAAGAAAGCAACATACTACAGTTAGCTGTCTTGAAACGGCACGATCTCCACACTAGGCGGAGTTGGTGTTGGATCCGAGGGGTTGTAACTTGGCAAATATTGATGAGTCAGCCACAGGGTCTTAATTCTTCTTTTCTTGCTTCGAACAAAGAAATGGACTTAGCTGTCAATGGACTTGGCAGCTTTTCTCTGTTAAGTGTCTTGTCGTGGTTTCTGATATAGAGGTTCGGGAGAAGCTTCCAGTTAATGACGGGCCCTCTGACAGGAATAAAATCCCTCTTCATACACACACTTAGCATTAGCCCGTACCTGACCAAATCGGTGACAGTCGAACTGAAGCTCACCGAGGTCTAATTCTGACATATCACAAGCTTTATGAAATTCTTATGCCAGATAACGTTCTCCAAGATGGGAGGTAGTACAGGTGTTTTCTGAAATACTATCACATGCCACGTGAGCTCCTTATACTTACAGCCTCATACGAGCGGTATCTGCATGCTTTCAGTAAGCGTCGCTGGAGGTTGTGTCGCTTATTTTATATTTTTTTTAAAAAGAACTTAACACTCAAGTGGATATGAATACACTTATAATGCCTCAGAATGTGTTAAGTTTTTTAGAAAATGTTAAGTACACTTAGGTGCTTAGTAAAAGAGTATGTTTACAGACAAGGGACATCAAAAAGGCCACTGATATCTTCACATCTTAACGGCTGAAAATATTCATTTGCTTAAACTGAAGAGGTATGACATCTTCCGTCGTAATCATAAGAAACCAAATTGTCTACGGAGGACCTAACTGACGACGCAGGCAATCCCAAGGCAGGTTCAGAACCCGAGGGGTCCTCTTCTGAGCGTTGCTTAGCAAGTTCATTGACGATGATAACTCCTATCGTAACCGGGGATCTAGAAATGGTTCTGTGTATTTCACTGAAAGTTTACTTAAAGACTAGAGAAGCTTAAGGTTCACAAAGACATTCTGGCCAGCGCCAATCACGAGAATTGGGAAAGGGCACAACCTGAGTTCCGGTATAATTGCGCCAGATATCATGTCCATGGGATGACAGTCAAATGACAATCGGGGTGCAGGTTTCACAACTACTCACTGCGAGCAATACTAAACATCACTTCACTTTCCAGAAGATCTCCTTCACGATGTACTGGTATCACTCAATTCACTTAGAATTTGTATCTGGTTGTAAGGCAGTTTTGATTGACTGATACGAGTATGTTCTGAGTGTGATTTGTCTTTTTTGAGTGAGGAGGCACTCTTTACGCAGCCGCTGCAATTATGTATTCAACAATGGAATGGGCAGTATGAAGGGCAAGTCCACTTAGATTAGCTTCCTCGGGTTATTGTTTCGTTCCGAACCTGGAGGGAATTTCGAAGGATTCCCCAAGCTCCTTCTTAAAGCGTATTCAGTAGTCACCCTATTTTTGAGACTAGAAATAGCTCCGAGTTGTTTCTCACAGTCGAGCTTCTAAAGTCTTACACCATACCAACAGACTGGGCTTTTCGGCGTTATAAGTGATCGTAGGTGGTTATGTTACGTCTTTCGCTATAATAGCATCGATATAGTGATGATAGTGATGATAGTTCTAATGATTTCTCCGCTTGTGTAAGAAGCTTAACACTTTTTCGATGCTGGTCCGCATAGAAGGTGAGATCCATGTTCATTCTACTGCACTCCAATATGTACCTTCGAGTAGATCGAATTTCGTAAGAACTGGATTGACATTTAAGCTGCAGGAAGATGATGTAAAGCCGTCACACGCGAAAATAGGTATAAAATAAACAAAAATTCTGAAAAATAAAAAGGGAAAACAAAGTTCCAAATTACTCATCATAAAGAGTGAATGCTAATGCGGTTATCGCCCTGCCAATTTCTCATCATAAATTTTCAGAAATTCTTTTCATAAAACCGTTTCCTCCATTATCTCAAATCCGGGTAGCTGTGAAGAATTTTCTTGATGTCTAATGCTCGATTCACATTCGAATACTTTAACTGAGTTAACTTAATTTTAATCCAAAATTACATCAGGTTGAAAAATTCCCATTTCCTGGTTAGGAAAAATCCAAAGGCAAGTTCATCCTTCTGACGAGTGGATATACCACTAGCAAGCGAAATACAATTATTTCAATTTTACTGATTGGATTGCAATTAGGGTGCTCCGCGTGCAAAAATCCATGTCATCTTGAGGGTCTACAATACATTGTTTATGCTCCATGACAATGCTTCCTCCATGAATAAGCACAGCGAAGCACCTGCTCTCGTGACTTGAGGGTCTACACTGTTTATACTCCATGAAAATACTTCCTTCCACGAATAAGCACAGAGAAGCACCTGCTCTCGTGACTCACGCCGCATGGCTTGTGTATTTAGATCTCATGTGTGGGGTATATGGTATCTCCTGATGGCATGTACTTATCCTTTGTAAAATTATTTTCCAAATTCCTCTAATTGAAAGGAGCAGCGAAAGCAGCACAATAATTGAAATTGCAACTGAAATTGAAATTAAAATCAGCTATACGAGTATATTGTCGTTTGTGTTTTTGTAGGATTCACCTCTTTACACCAAGACCGTCGAAGAAGACATTTTTCCGGACGTACTTCGAAAGAGGTGACATCCCTGTGTGCAGCATTGGACCACCCATTAAGTTGAATAATCCGAAAAAGCAATTCCCAATTAAGTGGTACTGTGATCCGGACAAATTGGACTATTGTTACTATTTGCCAATTTTTGTGGATGGGTATGTCCATGACCCGACGTTCGGACTGAATGTTTTGTTCTTGTTTCCGGGTCGTTGATTGCCATTTACTTTTTCTTTTATTTTCAGTCTGGCGGAGTTCAATTTACCACTGCAACATCTTGCACAGTACGCTGCGATGGATTTAATTTTGCGAGGAAGGAAGAAGGTAAGTTCAAAGATGGTTTGGCTTTCTATTTATTTCGAATTTAACATTGTAACCTTGCCCTCAATATGTCAAGACATCGTTGTAGCTGTGTTCTTTGGATTAACCCAGGGAAAATCTCTTTCGAGTATAGAAGTTAGCCAGTCAAGTGGGTGAGAAATCTACTATCGGGATGTAGATTCTTTCGATTCTTCAAGAGTTTGACCATATATCTGCTGAGCTCCGGGCTATTGATGTCATCGTAGCCATACATAAAGATCTTGCTGCCTTGAGGGTCTATATGACAAACAGATACTCCTTTTAATTTTCAGATGTCTTGCAATGCTTGATGTGGGTATGAGAGTGCTTCTTTTTCTCCTGAATTTGCATCCTGATGCAAGCATAAGATGGAAAACCGGCCTGGTTCGTCGTCGTCAATCTATTGTACTTACCTACTTAGATAGTGATGCAGCCCGCGATAGACCTGGGCCTTTACCAATAGACCAATAACCGATATTTTTGACTAAATATTTGCGGAACCATATTCGGGTCGCTGGTGTTTACAGTCCGAATGTTGTTATTCCAATACAAACTTACAGAATTTCTGTAATTTTCTTTTACTAATGTTTGGAGGTTTTTGAACGACGATTTCAAGTCATAACCTCCGACTTATGTCTGTCATTAAACCGCCTTTACAAGGTTTTAAGTCTTGACAGGAGTCCGCTTTTATGTCAGTGCAGTGCGTCTATTTGCGTTGCGGAATAAGTCTTGGTTGTCAGTGTGTTGATATAGAGGTGTCGTTTTGTCGATTGTCCGTGTAAATTTCTCGTCCATCAATTTTAGACACCTGCCATTTTGTCCGCTTGACAGATTTCTACCGGACTGTGGGTAGAGCGAATTGGAGGAGACTGCTGTTATCAGTGTTCTGGAGAAGTGAATGCCTGTGAAGAAACTCAGCCAATTCCGCAGTTTCGTCCGGAATGATTATTTCAGTACTGAGACCGCAATGGTCACCGTCATATACAGTATGACGTAGACAGTTTGTAGTATGGTGGTTAGTGCTTGTCAGGTCTATTCGTATATCGAATAGCAGGAGATCCAAATAGGACCCGTTTCTAGAAAATGATGGACTCCGTCGTCTTTAAGCCGAGTCTGTACATTACACTGTTGGATAGTAGGTTCCCCCTAGTATTTGGTGTATTATTTCTCCAATTTCTATGTTTGGCGTTGGAATCTCCGCCTATAATAAAATAATTCTCCTCCAATTCCAGCCTTAGTAAACGAAAAAGTGTCTCGAGCTCTGAGATGAATAAGATGGATTGAGTAGCCCTAGGTGCATAGACGGACAACATGCAAAATCGCTTTCCACTACGGAGAGGGCTATACACGGAGCGTTGCTTTTTTTTCTGACTCTCCGTCCTTACCTAGAGCGCATTCCTCGGACTTTCCGCCCTTCACCCATTGAGGAGGCATTTCGCGGTTCGACGAGGCGTTCCTGAATCTTTACAGAATGTTATGGCTCCTTTTTAATCTTTCCTATGACACAATCTGGTAGTCTAGGACTTTTATACTCCTTAGACGATTCAGTTTGCTGTTGTGAGTTAGGTGAACCAGGAAGTACTGCAGTTCCCGCTTATCCCTTTTGGCTCTAGCTGCGGTGAAAGGCTTGACTTCCACGAATTTGAGCTCATCGCTCTCTTTAAGCAGTGCAAGGAGTTCCTCTCGATCCGTAGACGGTTCCAACCGTCGCATTGCTTACATTTTTTCACCTTTCGGTGTGAAATAAAAGAACTCCGTCGTCGAATCCCCCCGTCGAATTTTTTATTTTGTGGTAGCGCTCTTCAGTTACAGTGGATCGCGTGCCCATCTACTCTTAATCTCTTTATACAAAAATTATGGCCTATGGCCGACTTATATAGCTCTATCGTATCCTATAATTCGACTTTATACGTGTTGATTGGAGGTACCTTCTGTCCGTTGTTTTTCTGCTGTTATTGCTGTTGCTCTTTTTGTTTTTTCTGCTGCTGTAGCTGTCGCTGTTGTTGAGGCTCCTCTTGTTGTTACTGCTTTTATGCTTTTGTTGTGATTTCGGATCTTTCTTGGTTAGTTATTTTGCTGGTTTCTGTATTTTCTGTTTTCGTGGCAGCCCAATGTTTGTATTTTGTTGTTGCTGAGGGCTTTGGAGTCGTTGTCGTGGCTCATTCTCCTCCTTGCTACTTACTTTGCATTTATAGTAAGCACTTTCTGCAGTAGCTGCCTGATGCTACGAAGTTTTCCAGGTCTTTTTCAAGATCTACGGTAGTCTAAATGTTTGATGGATGCTGGACTTTCTCGGCCTGGAACCGAACTAATATGGACTATGAATGCTATCAGACGCTAACATAATGCTTCAGAAAAGATCTTATAGGCGATGTTTAGGAGCCTTTTTCGTCTGAAATTTTCACAATCAAAAGGGCCTGCTTTCGTACGAATCTGACTTCCTCTAACCATATCTTACAGATGAGCCGGTGCATGCTCTCAACCAGGTCATCTCCAGCTGCTTTGCCATAAATAGCTGATTTATCAGCCGATTTGGCTTTATTAAATTTTACCTTCGATATTGCTACCTTAACGTTGTCTAAGTCAGGGGCAGGGTATTCTCTGTCGCCCTGGGTGAATGTCTCATTCTGCTGACAGCATTTTTTTACCATTACTGCAGACATAGTCTTTCCATGTTTTCAATATCGACTCCTATTCTATTAACTATTCCTCTTCTAACCATTTGATCATCTTCGTAAGTTTTCATTTTGACTTTGTTCTGTGCTCTTGTTTGGTGGCATGTACCTGCTTACATTAATCGTTAAACCAGACTTTTTTTTTGGCCGTCTTTGAAGTCAATCACATTAAAGGAGTTTCTCCAATGGCACGTTGACAGCATTGCCATTGGTGTTCTATGGTTCGTGTTTGGGGGCTAGCATTTGGAGAGAGCTCAAGGGAAGCGCTTCGACAAAAATTCAAGCGTCTTTTGACGGCACCCTTTCAACATTTTTCGTCCTATTGGACTCTGCTGTGCCTGTGCTATCCGCACTCGTACTCTGGACATCCAGAATGCTGGAGTAGAATCTTTTTTCCTGAGCCTACTTCGAATAGCAAACCCACATCAAAATAACCGTTTCCTCCTTCTTTGCAGCAGTCGCTGTAGTTTATTATCCGCTTTTTTCCTACTCCAGCCCACCGCACTTCTTGGATTGCGGCAATATCTGCTTTATAGGAGACTAGGGCCTGCACGAGTTCTTCCTCAATATCCGTTCATATTCGAAGTTACTGGCCATTTTTTTTTTAGGCGGTGGGGAAGCTAACTCCACGGACTCGAATCACGGTTTCGCTTGAATAGATATTCCCGGAAACAACCGTGACAAGAACTGTGTAAGATAGTAATTCAGTTCGCCGTGTTTTCGTTTTACTCAATTTTCAATCCTTGGGATTAGATAGTTGGTACGTCCATCGCCCTTTTTGGGACTTGTTCCATTGTAGTTGCCACGCTTCTATACTGTAGCCTCTTTCAAATTTCTTCGCTTGATTTATGAATGGCCCGATTTCTAAAGCTAGGATATCGATTGGTATCATAGAGGATAGTACCAATATCGCGTCGTGGGATACCGTTCGAAATGCACTGCTAACTCGCAGTGCACATAATCTGTACACAAATTTGAATCCCTTCATGTATGTCTTTTTATTCGTGACGTCAGACAATATTTGTGCCCCGTACAGCTGTATGGAGGCTACAACTCTCGCAAGCATTAATCGTTTGCCTTGTTTCGGGCCGCCGATATTCGACATGAGTCTCGAAAGAACGCCTATCGCTTTCGACGATTTCTTGCAAGCGTATGCGAGGTGATGCTTGAAATTAAGCCGAGCTTGAAATCACTCCTAGGTATTTTATTGTATAAATGGGCTGGAAATACTATAATTGTGTGCTCTCCGACTTTTATAGTTATCATCTCTAGCACCCTTCTACTCGTAATGAGAACGGATTCCGTTTTATATTCCGCGAGGTCTAAACTCATATCGCGTAGCCAGTTTTTTATCAGTGATATTACTTCATTGTAATGCAACTCGATTTCTTCAAGTCGTTTCGCCACGACTACAACAGCAATATCGTTCGCGAAACCTATAATGGCGACTTCCCTGGGGACTGGGAATCGTAGAATGTCGTCATACATCACGTTCCACAGTAAGGGACTTAAAACTGATACTTGGGGCACGCCCTCTGTAATTTTATATAATTTCGTCCCGTCATCGGAGTCGTAGAGGAGCAACCTATCGATAAAGTAGCTCCTGATCAATCTTAATATGTACTTCGGTACATTTAATCTTTCCAGGCATTGTACGAGTAAAATACGCGACCAGTTCGCCGAGTTAAAAGCTTTTTTCACGTCAAGTGTAACCACGGTGTAGTACTTTTCACTGCCTCCTTTCCATCGTCTACCTTCTATGGCCGATTAGGCTTTGTCTATAACGACTTTAATCGCGTCGATTGTCGATCGGCCCTTATATTGGTTGATATTCCGCGAGTCCATCATTGGCTTCAATGATAGGCTGTAGTCTGTTGCATATAATTCGCTCTAATATTTTGTCCATAGTGTTGAGCATACAGAGCGGCCGATAAGATGAGGGCTCCTCCGGCGGTTTATTTCCTTTTGGTAATATTACTAACCGTTGGTATTTCCATTGTTCCGAAAATAATTCCTCGCTTAAGCATGCATTATACATGCTAACGAAAACGTCTAGGCGGGCCTTCATCGCTATTTTTAAAGCCCTATTTGGTATGCCGTCTGGACCAGGGGTTTTCCAATCTTTTACCCTCTCGATTGCAGCGGTGAGTTTATCGGTTGTTAAGGCAGGAATGTGTTTACGTAGTTCTCCCGATCTCGCTTAGTAGAACTCCGTCATGTTGAGAGGGAAACAGACTTTCTACGATTCTGCTGAGAAATAGCGGGCAAGTTGGTGCCGGTCTATGAGGCGTTTTGAGCTTCGCGGTTATGATTTTGTACGCTTTGTTCCATACACTTTCGTTCAGTTGCATACAAAGATCCCTAAAGCACTGTCTTTTGCTAGACTTAATGGCGGATTTGGGTGCGGCGCATGCTTCTTTATACGCTGTCCTCAAAATCAAGTGTCTATCCGTATCGCGTCTAGACCGTTGGTATTTTCTTCGTGCCTTAAGACAGGCTGATCGAAGTTCTTTAATGTCGTCGTTCCACCAATACTTTGGCCGCCGGCGGTTTTGTGTCCCCGTTCGAGCCATTGATATATCGCAGGCAGCGTGCATTTGGTGCATTTGTCGCGTTACTTGACGTACTATCTCGTTAGCTGTTCTCCCTTCAAGTAAAGCTTCAGCGATTGCGTACTCTAAGAGCTCCTCATCTAAGGTGTTTACGTTCCATTTCGCCTTGCTAGTTTGAGACTGGGTGTTTCGCTCTAGGTATCTTACCTTCAGCCAAAGGTATTAGACTCCAGCTTTCATCACGTGGAGGTGAGAGAAAGGGTTGATGGGCAGAGGCTTAAGTATCGACGCTTGTGTCTGAAGGACATATTTTCGTACGCTAAAGTTATAAATTTATCTCCTGTCGTCCTATTGGATCTGAACTTGATGTCAACTACTAGTCTTAAAATCGGGATAAGCTACTGTGATTTCTAGGAAAGGAGCTCGCAAAGCTGCCAGAATTAAATTTTGGGATGGAAAAAGGATTAGAACTTCAATCGGTTGATTAGGTCCTCGTACCTTATTTCTATATCTTTATCACTCTGTAAGAATATTTAGTCAAAAGAAATTAGCTATGCATAAACTCTGATCGAATGTTCTTTATGAAGGCTTTTCAATTTGAAATTACAAAATCCCCTTAACTTCACTCACATCATTAACAGAAGGACAAACTAACCTTGATGCTCGTATTGCAGGTCCTTCCAGTCATTCCGAAGCTGATTCTACCCCTAAAACGAGCATTCAACACTAGAGTGAAAAGAATCATCATAGCTGCACTCAAGGTCCTTCAACTGATGGTAATCGTAGGTAATTAACAAGCACACATGTCCTTAACAGAATTTACATAATTGTAAGTCACCATAAAATGGCAAACATGTCGTCAAATAGGTCCTTGTGTGGGACAAGCGCTGGTGCCCTACTTTCGACAGCTTTTGCCCGTGTGCAACTTGTATAAACAAATCAATGTCAACCTTGCCGATGGTATTGATCCTGACCGTGATGTGCGAATCGGTGATGTTATTGAGGATACTCTGCAGTCACTTGAACGTTGCGGTGGCCCCGATGCATACATCAACATCAAGTACATGATTCCTACTTACGAGAGCTGTATGATGAACTAAGAACACGGAACCCAGAACACAGAACATTGTATCCTGCCCATTCCAAAATAAATTGTTACTGGGACTGGGAGGAGGTGAAAAAAAAAAAAAAAAATAAATAAATATATTTTTGTAATTCCTTTTTTCCAGCTCAGACTGTTGTTGTTTGTTTGTTTGTTTGTATCTCTATTATGGGTTCCCTCTGAACCAACATGTATCTTAAACGGCACAAGGGGAAATTAAAATCTAGCAAAGCTCTCCGCTAGGGCTTTAGCAATAAATTCGGAGATTTATACGGATGCTAGGAGATAATAACCGAAGAGGAATGCCCACCAGCCGAATATTAACTGCCGGGAGCAGACTACGAGTATATTCAGTACTATAACAGCGAGTCACAGGGCATTGCCATTGGGTCCAGGGTGGCCTGGATACTTTTTACTGGTAACTGGATACCGGATAGCTCTTCGCCATTCATTGTGGCGCTGGAATTTATCTACACGACAAATAATTCCACTTTTAAGAGTCCAATAAATTATTTTGTTTGCCTAGCAAACATTGCCCTTCAGTTGGCTTGCCGCTGTGCTCCCAGGCAATTGGAGGATCCCCGATACATGTGTGACCATGTCCTTCAGCTTTTCATGAGTGTGCAGAGACTAAAGTGAATGTGGGCGACATACTTTTGTAGACTGAAGTGCTGTATCCTGGCCGAGCAGCAATATCTGTGTGAAGCACGGACGATAGTAGTTCCAGGTGTTATGTACATAAATTTGCATCCATCCACAAAGAGAATCGACAGCGATTTTGCAAGAAGGTAATAAAAAGCAAGGTGTGCCACCATTTGTAGACACAGGGATATCTGAGCAAAATAAAATTTAAGGTGAAGAAAGGTCCTGTCCTGGAAATGACCGAAGTTAATATTTATAAAGGACTTGACAGAATTTACCGTGACAGGTTTTTTTTATTGATAGAGACAGTGAGAGAGAGGAGTCATTTGTAATGTGAAATGAAATTGCTTCAGGACTTGCTTTAGGTTGGTCATTTCAAAAGATGTTTCTACCCCCGTAGTTATTCATATTGGATGGCTTCATGAAATCCAGCTGTATCCTTCGCATTCATCATTGACTGTGACCTGTTATGAAACTACCAAGGTTCCCTGGGGTAGAGAGGCATTCACAAATCTTAAGGGTCTTCAGGAATGGGTTTTGTCTTTTCCTTAGCTTGGACTCGTAGTTAGTATTTTTATTTTTTTTTTTTATAATGAGCGCGCGCTCAAATGGTTTTTGTACCCTTAAAATGTTCATACATAGCGCGGGCGAAGGAAATTTAGGGAGGAAGAAAAGACAGGTACCGATGTACATTGTTTTTAAATGTTTATAAGTTATAACGACCAGGAAACACAGAGATCGGCAGGGCATTCCATAAGCGAGTTGTACGGCTTAGGAAAGAATCACGATATTTTAGAGCACGTCCGAAAATCGGCTTGAGAGTATACTGATGAGCATTCATAGCGAGACGGGTGTTACGGTTGAAAGTTTGAATGGGTGGAATGCTACTGGCAATTTCAATGGAGCACTGGTGGTGGAAATAGCGATAAAACAAAGTGAGACGGGAGACATTACGTCGGTGTTCGAGGGTGTCAATTGATTGACTGATTAGTATCACCTATGAGTCTTATCACACGGTTTTGAATCCTATCTAGCAGGTGCATAGATGTTTGAGGAGCACCTGACCAGATGTGTGCATTGTACTCCAATTTTGGGCGGATGAATGCTTAATATATTTTGGCCAGATTAGAGGGGGTAAAATATTTCTTACATCGTTTGAGGAAACCTAGACATTTCGCAGCATTTTTGACGACATCGAATATGTGGTCATTCCAACGTAAGTTGTCACTGACACACATACCGAGAATGGAAAGTTCATAAGTTTCGACGATGCAAGTGCCATTCATGGATAATGGATGGGTATTCAGATTTCGCTTTAATGACAGCAGACAGCATTGAGTTTTGGAAGCATTAAATTACACTCGATTGATAGTTCCCCAATTTGAATTTACGCTGCCGTTCCCGTTCTACAGCCGAAGATCAGGGGCGTGAGTCCGGGAAAGAATATGAAAAGCAGAGAGTACTGTCATCAGCAAAGGAATATATCAGATTAGAAGTGGCAGACAAGAGATCATTAATGAACATTAAAAAGAGTGTCGGGGACAGAACGGAGCCCTGGGACACACCAGTATTTATTTTGTGAACATCAGACTTGAAACCATCCAAGACAACTTGAATTGAACGTTCCGAAAGGTAATTTCTAATCCATTGAAGAAGAGAGTCATCGACCCCAAAAGCACGCATTTTCGACCAAAGAGCCTGGTGTCAAACTCTGTCAAATGCCTTAGAAATATCAAGTGCAATTATCTTGTTTCGCCAGATTGATGTACGCTTTGGTTCCACTTTTCGGTAAAACATGCAATCAAATCGCCAGTCGACCTGTTGCTACGAAAACCATACTGTCGGTCATTAACAAGTTTTCGTCCTTCGAAATATTTCATTAGCTGACGGTTTATCAGCGTTTCCATGACCTTGGAAAGAAGGGACGTAAGTGCAATGGGTCTGTAGGAGGAGAGAGAAGAAGATTCGCCTTTTTTAGCGAGTCCTAAGGAGTAGGATTGATGAAAAAGCTTACGCAGTGGTTTTGCCAGCGTGGAAGAACACCAGAAGGGGAGAAGAAGAAGGGGAGATATACCATCTGGACCAGCGGATTTATGTACGTTGAGATCTTTAAGTACTCTTGCTACTACACGAGTGCGAAAGTGGATTCGTCCCATTGTAGTGTCGGCGGGGACAAAGCACAATCTGGGAGTGTTGAGCTGGCCGCAATGTGTGCAGCAAGCAGACTGGCCTTGTCCAAAGAGCTGCCAGTTGGAATGTTGAAGCGTTGGGATGAAGGATGAGGCAGAATTTCTAATGTTTTTGACGAATGACCAACAATTTTTATTGTTAATGTCCCAATGCTTTTGGGACATTGCAGTTAGTATGTTGAGTTCCGAACCGACATCGACAAGAAGTCGTATCAATAATGTTAGGCAGGCTTAGATATTGAATGGTTAGCCGTACATTTTTCGCAGAAAAGACAAGCAGACTACTAAGTTCACTAAGTTTGAGGATTTTCTTAGTGTTCTTTGGAGACCCTATTGATACCTACTCGTATAAGTTTTTTGGCCATCTAACGGCGGTCTGTTCCATTACGAATTGCAGGACTATAAGCTTAGTTTTGCAGGATACTGGCTTGGCGAGAGTTCCTGCCTGCCTGAATAATATTCCACCGACATCTAGCAAGCTCATCGAAGAGTTAATTTCGGCGCGAGCCAATCGAGCAGAGCCCATCCCTCGGTTCTGTGAGCGTTATTTAGAGCGTAGAGTACTCTGCAATTTTGCTATAACTGACTTCAGTACCTTAAGTGCAATTCATCCCTTCATAGCCCGACTTCCTAAGGATAGCCGGTATTCGGGAGTTTAAAAGACTTTCAGGTGCAAGTATGCTAGCTCCTGGCTCTTTAGCGGTCTTTGATAAATCTGTACTATAAGACACTATAAACAGTGATTACGCCATCACTCTTTTTGTATTCAACATCCAAAAGAATATCAAATTCATTATTGTTGATAGATTCAATCGGAATGGCACATTGCGATATAGTGATATACTCAAGGAATTTGACAAAACGGAGCGAACTGGGGGAAAAGGGAGAAAAATAATATCCTGCATAGAAACAAGAGATCCTATGTACTCGTATGTTAAAAAAATCTCGCTCGGTCTAACATCCGAATGTTCTAAAACAAAAAAAAACAGCAGCTTACAGCTGACTTGGTAAGTGGATCTCTTCGTAATAGTGATTGAAATCTAGTCACCGAAGTATAAGCGACATGAACGGTTGAAAGCATAACTTCCAATAGTTGCAGATGGGAGTTAGCGTCAAGTCAATGATGAAGCAATACATCCCTCTATTATCAAAGGTGTGCCAAACTTCACGCAACATTTGAATATTGCGCTATTCGCGCGGTAAAGTGTTGCCAAAGAAAAAAACACGACAATTTCAATTTCAATTTCAATACATTTATTAAATGGTTTCCACATTAAGATATGATCTTTTATAGTACTTAGTAATATACATTAGTTATAATATTTCAAAATACTTAACTCTAATAAAAATATTTATCTTAATCTAAGTGTGAGTTAGGATAGAAGCAAGACTTAAAGAAAGAATAAAGAAAGGGAGTGGATAATGAGGGAAGGAATTTAAATTGATAAGTTGGAAAAATGTTGAAAGATTGCACTTTTAAAATTAGTTGGATTTGAAATATTCTTCAATTGAGAGGGCAAAGAGTTCCAAAGCCTTATAGTATGGATAAAAAATAAATGTGACGAGTTAAGGTTATTGTAACGATAGAGAATGAGGTTGATGGTTCTTGAGGAGCGAGTAAAATTGAGTCTGTTAAACAAGTAAGACGGACTTTGAGTTATAATAATTTTGTGCAAAAACATACAATTCCTGGCGTTGATATATTGTTCCAAACTACAACCAAGCAAACCTCTGGCAAACACAGATATATGGTCATATCTACGTATGCCATAGATATAACGCTGCGCTGTTGAAGGCAACTTGCAGTTTTCGCTTGGATGAATACTCAAGACAGCAATAGACTACCTCAGCATATGTTATGAAGGGTAGAACTAGAGCCTGTACTGTGAAACTCGTCTTGTTTCCTGAGGGGTAAAATAAGCACTGATCCACAATTTGCGAAGACATCCGTAGATACGACCCACGACCACATTTGTGTGATTGTAACCAGACAAATTTCAGTTGATAATGAATTCTAGACTAGTGACAGAGTCCACAGCTTTAATTTTGTTATTATTAAGGTAAACATCGGGAAGGAGGCAAGGGTCGAAATTATTTTTTGAAATGGGTATTATTTGAGATTTTGATGGATTAAGAAGCATCCCATTAGCTACAGACCAGGTTGCAATATGTTTTAAGTCTTCATTGATGAGAAGAACAAGTTCATTGAGGTTACCATAAGGCTTCGCTAAATGTAGTTGGACATCGTCAGCATAAAGGTGTACTGAAGTATGTTTACAGACTGTTGGAAGGTCATTAATAAACATGCAAAAGAGTATCGGACCTAATATTGAGCCTTGAGGAACTCCCTGCTTTATTTCTTTCAACAGTGAAAAACGTTCCCCAGAATTAACCCTTTGTGATCTGCCAGAGAGAAAACTTCTGATCAAGTTTACTGCTCTTTCACTGAAACCAAAGTGATTCTTGAGCTTCCAACACAGAACTTTATGATTAACTTTATCAAATGCCTTAGAAAAGTCTAGCAAACACAGCAACGAAACATAACCCCTGTCATATTCCTGCCTTAATTCTTCAAAAAGGTTCACCATAGCTGTAGCACAACTGTGGTTAGCTCTAAAGCCAGATTGCTGAGCATACAACAAAAGATTCAGTGACAAGTGCTTCGTTATCTGCTTTGCCAAAACCTTTTCAAAAACTTTTGATAGACAAGGTAGAATGCTAACCGGTCTAAAATCAACAGGAGAAGATGCATTTGTTTTCTTTGCTATTGGCAAAACTCTTGCAAATTTCCAGAGCTGTGGAAAAGTTGACGTAATTTACATGAGCGAGATGGGAGACCATTTCAGGTAAAATAAGTTTAACAAATCGAATTGGAAAGCCATCCGCACCTATCGAATTGGACTTTATGGCTGTAACGCATTGAGTAATTTCAGCTTCCGTGGCTACTTCAAAACTGTCGAACATTGGTACAGAGCCTACACAGTCTACTGTTCGATTAGAAGTTGGGCTACCAGCAGTGGGGTGATCACCCAGGAAAAAATTATTCAATTCATCTGGATCCAGAGCACACTGAAAGTTATTCCTTCCAACAGACATACCGATAGTCCTTAGGTTGCTCCAAAGTTTCTTAACAGGAAGGGAAGAATTTAGTTTAGAAGCATAAAAGTTTTTCTTTGACGTACGCAGGACGGTGGTTGAGTAATTACGAGCCACTTTGTATGCGGACCAATTTACATCAGATGGCTTCCATTTATTGTATAATTTGTTCCTCGTCTTAATAGACCAGACCACCTCCGAAGTAAACCAAGGACATACTTTATTCTGAGCTTTCACTGTTTTCATAGGCACACATTCATCATACAATTTTAGCAGTATTGATTGAAACAGTCTTACTTTTTCATTGGGATCACCAGTCAATCGGCATTGCTCCCAAGGAGCAGAAAAAGTCGCAGCTTGAAGGACGTTAGCATCAATAGAATTAAAGTCTTTAAAAGTAAAAGTATCAGGGATGGCGGTTTTCGAAAAATTGATATCATAACAACAAAAAAGTAAATCATGGTCTGAAACATCAAATGAAAGCTGGTCAAACAAGAGAACGAGCCACGAACACGAAACAATTATAAGATCAAGAAGACTGGGTACTTTATCCTTCGCAAAACGTGTAAGGTAAGTTGTGTTTACTAGATGCATTCCTACTGAAGAAACTGAGTCTTTCAATTGAAAGGCCAGCGAATTATATTTTAGAAGATCTACATTAAAATCCCCACAAATGATTAAGTGTTCATAGAGGGCGCAATATTCGGAAATAGCTGAGAAAAAGGGGATGACAGAGCTACTTCTATGATTATTATAAGCACAAGCCACTACACATTTGGTATTACAGTCGCGTAATTCAACTAGAATGTATCCGATTCCACTTCCAGTAGACTTGGTAACAATATCACATTTAATATTTGATTTGCAATAAATAGCAACCCCACCACCCGTAGTATCAGTAACTCGATCGTTACGGACAAGTTCATAGTTAGGAATCTTATAGAACAAGTCACTTATATCTGGCTTAAACCAAGTTTAACATACACAAATAACATCAACACAGGAATTTGAAAACAAATACTTTAAATAATCTAATTTTTGATTGTTTAAGCTCCGCGCATTTTAATAACAGACTTTAAGTCCATCGCAATATTTTGAAAGAATATTTACCAAAGTGTACGTTGATTTTTCATTCATACTGTTTTGGTGTCCCAACATCATGGTATTAATAATAATTTTTGAACAACAAAAAGAGAAGTGCAATCAAACTAACAAAGGTATGGAGAGGATGAGAGAGAATGACAAAAACAAAGGAAAAGACAACAGCATTATAAGCTTAAGCTTAAGCTTATGTGATGAATAGTTGGTAGCAGGTCCAAGAACAAAAATTATGATTTATAGTGTCGCAGCAGCAGCAAGCAGATCTTCAGTGCTTTCGATGAGAAAGCTTTTTCAATTCGCCAATTTCTTTACATAAACAAGTCCGTGCATCGTGTAGACAGAAAAAAGTTGTTTCTTTCGTCTGAGGCCGGGAGCACTGTTTAAGAGAAAGCGAGCCTGTTTTGTTAAGCTCTCGTTGAGATAGCAGCTTTTTTCCAATGCAATGCCCACATGTTGGAGACGTAGTTCAATTGCATTTTTCTTTCGGTAGTTGACAGCTGATAAGAGAACTGCATTTCGCTCAAGAGTGCTGTTGAACTTTAGCATGATTGGCGATGTAGTGGTGATGACATTGCTGTTTCGTTTTTTTATGCGAAATATATTTTGTAATGGAGGCGGCTTACATTCGATAGTGTGACAGAGTTGCACAAATAAACTTTCGAGGTTCTCGTTTGGGAGGGCAGGTATTCCGAAGAGCACTGCATCACAAGCAACTTCTCTCCTTTCCAGAACGTTGCAACGTCGTTGAAGAGCAACAATCTCAGCAGTTTGTGCCTGTAATGCTGTGTTGGTGTCATTTTTAAGTACATCAATGCGATCGATGATATTTTTTTTCATTTCATCGAAACGTTGATTCCAAATTGCATTTACTTCATCTATTTTGCATAGAAATTCCTTCTGCATTTTGGAGATTTCGTTTGCGAATCCATGCTGCATGTTTTGGCGGTAAGAGGAGAATTACAATCACTACGCTGTTTTGGTCCAGATGAAGCTGATTGTACAGGTTGAGTGGACGTTGATGGCCTATTGAAGAGATCGGTCTTGGGCGTAGGTTAGGAGCGGACATGATTTAAGAGAATTTCGGTTAGATGACAGTGGTAGTGGTAGGGCAGTGACAAAGCGGAATCAAAAAGTTTTCCCGAACCGATTTACACTTAAAAAGTCAATGATACCTAAGAAATGGCAGGTTTAGAGCCTTACGACACAACAACCGGAAGAACAACTTTAAACCAATAGTCTCGAAGCTTTGTTAGAGTTTATTTGTTAACTTTAGACACTATTTGGAAGACTTTTGCTGGACGATCATAAAATCGCGTCTAGTGATTACTCGTCACGGTCAGCGTGCCAGCTGACAGTTCGGGGTTATTAAGAATGGATCGCCACACGGAAGAACAACGCATTTGCATTTTTGAGCAATATTTAGCAAGGTTTGGCAGCTATAGTTCGCAATTTTCGTACAAAATATGGTCACAATAGGGATTGGACTTTATCAATTGAGAAGAGATTAATTCAAAAATTCGGGGAGTCAGGCTCAATTAGTAATATTCGACACTCTGGCTGTTCCTTAACACAAAACATCGCAGCAGTTCGTGAGAGTGTTGCTAATTCGAATTTTAATTTTAGTGAAAGCCCCCATTTATTGGCTTAATACAAGCTTAATCTAACTTAAAAACTGGGACTAAAAACTAACAGAAGGACTTAAGAGCTAGGGACCAAGAAAGTGATGGAAGTAATGGAAGTAATGGAGGAGATCTTGTTTGAGACGAGGAGTGCTCAGGTGGGAATCAAAAAGGGAGAGGTTTGAGTTGACCTTTCGGAGCATTCGGGAGATTGGTTCGTTGGAGCCATAAGAGGTCTGGCATATAGAATAGACGAGGACATGAGTTCAAAATGGATGCGCAGTCGATGGAACCTGAGAGCAGTAGATGAATGAAAAGAATGTCAGCAGTATTCCTACGTTCTTCTAACGAATTCATATTGAGTTTGGGGCGGTCTTGATGGGGAGGTAAGATTAAAAGGTCGTTCCACGGCAGACCACGGAGATCAAATCGGAGGAATCGACATTGAATTCCCTCGATTCGGGAAACATTAACCCGTTGAAAGAGGGACCAAGCTTGACTGGCATACTCAAACAGGGGGCGAACAAAGAGAGATATCTGGTTACATACGGGTTGAAAAATTCCTTAGAACACCGTTTAAAAAAGCCAAGTGATGAATTGGCTTTGAGGATCATCTTTTCGATATGCGAACGGAAATTGAGCTCGCAGTGGAATAATATGCCAAGGTCTTGAAAAGACAACTAGGGGAATTGGTTGACCGGAGAGGAAAAGGGTTGCAATCACGTGAGAAGGTTATAGATTGACATTTGGCTAAATTAAGTTCTAGGCAGTTTTTGAGACATCAGATTGAAAACCGATCAAAGTCTTCTTGAAGAAGGGCAGAGTCATGGGGAGAAGAAATAATTTAAAAAAATAGTTAATAGAGAAGAGGGCCGAGATGGCTGCCTTGTGGAACTCCAGTTGAGGCCAGGAATGGAACAGAAAGGGCTGATCTAAACCGAACACTATAATAACGGTTTATCAGGTAAGAAGAAATCCATCAATCCGGGTAGCGTTGATAGAGAAATGAAATGAAGATATACACCTAAATAATTTGAATAGTCGGAAAAAGAGTGGGTGCGAAGGAATACCGCCCATAATTTGTTCCTTTTGTTTCGTAGAGAGCGGAGTCTACGATTATACCAAGGAGGGGACTTAGAAGAAGTTTTATGGTGGGAATATGGCACATAAAGGGAGATCTATTTGAATATTTCTCTGTAAAAAATGGAGAGGCCAGCGACCAGAGATAGATTGGTAAACTCAAAAGAAATCCTGCTTAGATAGGTATGGTATTGATTTTACGGAAATTAGCTTTGTGAAAATTGTAAGAAAATAGAACTGCGGGGGAGGCGACTGGAGGGGAGAGTTGCGGAAGAATGCAATAAGAAGTGGAGGATGAAAGTTATCAATAGTTGAAAGGTGGGTGTGCGATCGTCATCCCAAAAAACATTAAAAGAAAGAGGGAATAACTCCTGGTTTCTTATATTGGGGATAAGATTAGTTTCGGTCAGAGCGTAGATATCAATTGGGAGAGCATGAGATTGGCGCAAAACGGCGTGGGTTTTAGAACGCAGTCCTCTTACGTTCTGGTAAAAGAAGGTGAGATCAAGGTTTTTACACGACTTGTGAGGGGTGTGAGACCCTTTTAGACTGTACAGGGTGAATAACTCGAACTCCAACTTTTTAAAATGCTATAATTTTTTTATTTTTTGATAAATTTTATTGTGCCAAAGCAAAAAATGTTGGAAAATACATCAATTTTCAAATTGTATCAGTAGTTTTCAATATGCAAACCTTTGGCGTGAATAATGGCCTTGAGACGGCCGAAGAAAGCATCGCACGCTTCACGCAAGTGGCTCTGCGGTATTTTGGCCCATTCCCGGCGAAGTGCTTGTTTGAGGTGGTCCAAACTTTGGTATTTTTTAGTGCCAACCTTCGCCTTCAAAATACCCCAGACAGAGAAATCCAACGGATTTTCTTCCGGAGAATTTGCAATCCATTGTGTCGAAGAAATGAAGTGAAAAGTTGGCGCGCGCTTTGTGAGACGGTGCCGAGTCTTGTTGAAATGTCCACTGTCCACGGTCTCCGATCGAAATGATTGTTTACCCAAGGCTTCAATACTGCCTTTAAGATAGTTTCACGGTATACGATCGCATTAATTTTGATGCCACGGTCGAAAAATACGAGCGGGGGGCGACCATCGGCGATTATGGCGGCCCAAACCATCACCATCGGTGCTTCCTGCTTTCTGGTGGCCGTCCGAAGGTGTAAATTTTCGAAGAACCTCTCTGGCAAGTAAACTAGGTCATTTTGTTTGTTGACATATTGCTCGATAACAAATGGCGACTCATCGGAAAAAACCAAATTCGGCAACTCACCACTTTCGTGCAAGCGTAGCAACTTCTTCGCTCTTTCGATTCTAACTTTTTTTCTGTTGCGGTGTAAGATCGTGTGCTTTTTGGAACTTCAATGGCTTGAGCTCAAGCTCATTTTTCAGCATGTGTTGCATCCGTTCCAACGATATGTTGAGCTCACGAGCCATTTTTCTTCCACTTGGACAAGGATTTCGCTCAATTTGAGCCTTCATTTTCCGAACCATATCTGCCGATGTTGCTGTTTTTTTATGACCACCTCCATGGCGTTGGCATCTGCATGCCAACGAAGTGCAGTTGACTCAAGAACCGTCAAAATTGTCGAATTTGGGGCTTAGAAAATCCACGAGTGATTATTGAGAAACAAATGTATCCACAGCGTGTCACTGTTTTTGGCTGGAGGACCATTCTTCTTTGAAAATGCGACTGGTCAGGGAAGAACGGTTAACGTTGTTTTTTGTGCCTAAATTGCAAGATGTGGACGACATGCGGTTCCAACGAGACGGTGTCACATGCCATACAGGTAGGTAGCTAAGTAGGTAAAAGTGGCTTTTGGCAAGACCAAACCTTTTATTGGACCGTTGTGATGCCACGTGGATCAGCGATTGTCTTACTCGTGGAACTAATTTGAGCTTATTATGAAGGCGACTGTTATTGTCTATATTCTTTAGATCGTTGTTGTAGAAGAAAGCTCCTAAATGAAGTTTTCTTCTCTTAAAGAGAGCTGGACATGTAGAGAGTAGGTAAGGGATTGTCTCCCCCTCTCCTCGTCCATGCAGCTTCTACAGAAATCGTTTATAAAAGCGCCAAGCCTTCTTGCATGCTTGCCTAAGATGACACCTATGATGACGCTAAGATGTTTCCTATTTAGAAGGATCATGTTGGTTCAACAGTCCATCTTAGGCCTTTTATTAACATCCAGCTTTAATATTGATTTGCACGTAGCGATAGGTACCTTTTCCGGTAGAATAGGTAGAGTGGTTTCAATTTTGGCGAGTTCGTCGGCCTTACAAATCCCTGGAATGTCTCTGTGGCCCGACACCCATTAATGGTGAAGGTTGATCTGCTCTGCCATCTCCGTAAGAGATTATCGGCATTCAAGGGCAGTTTTAGAACCGCTGGATATCAGCATCTTCTTATCCGAAAAGACGCGGATTTCCTTTGCAGATTCTTCAGCCAGGACAGAGCTTCTTTAATCGCCAAAAATTTCCGCCTGGAACCCGCTATAGTGATTTGGAAGACGGAAGGAGAGGCTTAGATTTAGCTTATCTAAGAAAACACCTCTCCAAAACCTGCTATCGCTTTAAAAGTGGATTGACTTGTCCTCTATGAAAGCATCTTTCTTCCGGAAGGATCTAGAGGGAATCCTTTGTTAAACCAAAGTTCAGGTATGGCGCAATCTATGTTCTCTGTGAGGATTCCTAATATATTAAGAATATTAGCGTGTCCAATCAAATTATTTGTCCACTGTGTAGTCGCTTTAAGGCGAATAGCTGCATTCGCAGCTACTCGTAGTTGCCTGCTGAAGATATCGGAGGGCTTCAGGTGAAACATAATATCTAATGCCGTGGAGGGAGTAGAACGTAGAGCTCCGCTTATACATAGATATGTTGTTCTTTGGGCTCTACTCGTAAGTGAGTATCGGTTTTATTACTGAGCTGTATAGCCAGTGGATTATGCGAGGTTGTTGTTCCCAATGGCTTTTTTGCAAGAGAATAAAGCCACTGCAGCTTTCTTGACTCTTTCTTGAATGTTAGGTTTCCAGTTTAGTTTCCTGTCAAAAATGAGACCCAACTATTTAGCTGTATCGGAAAAGACTAAACTGGTACCGTTTATTGAGGGATGGTCTATAATTGGAATTTTATATTTTCTGGAAAGGAGGACAAGATCAGTTTTATGGGGGCTTACTCCCAGTCCGCAGTGATCTGCCCAATGGGTTAATCTGTTAAGATTTAACTGAAGGAGCTCTTGAATGGTATTAAGATGCTTCCCTGAGACGGTTATAGCAACGCGATCCACATAGGCAATCATCATGCCACCACCCGCCTCCAGGTATCTCAGCAGTTCATTAACCACTAAGTTCCAGAGAAAAGGTGAAAGGACACCGCCTTGCGGGAACATCTTTTAGCAGAAGGCCCACCCAGTTTGAAGTTGATTTTCCTGCTTTTTATCATAAGACTGATCAACTCCCCAAGTGAGTCGTCTACCTGCGGAGTTGACAGCGCAGTCGTGATTGCGGATGTGTTGACGTTGTTAAAGCGCCCTCTATGCCCAGGAAAGCGACCATTGTGTACTCTCTACATATATTGTAGGGATCGTTCGATATGGTTAGTCAGTGTCAGTGAATGCAGAGCCGTTTACATCGACTTCCCTTTAGAGTAGGCATGCTGAAACGCGTTCCCCGTAGTGGTTTTTTAACTCGATTGAACAGAAAGAGGTCACAGGGAGCCAAATCAGGTAATTCGGTGGCTGTTGGATGGTATTTATTGCATTTTTCGTCAAAAAATTACGAATAATGATGGCACTGTGCGACGGTGCGTTATTATGGTGCAAAATCCACGAGTTTTCTGCCCATAATTCTGGTCTCTTTCGGCGAATTGCTTCACGCAAACGTTTCATAACGCCCAAACAATACTTTTTGTTTATTGTCTGGCCTTCTGGCAAAAATTCATGATGCACTACACCGTTGTAATCCATGAAAGCCGTGAGCATTGCCTTCTTTTTTGACTGAAAACGATGTGATTTTTTTGGTCTCGGCTCATTTGGTGAACGCCATTCACTTGCCTGATGTCTGGATTGCGTGTCGTACTCATAAACCCACGTCTCGTCTCCAGTAATGATCCTTTTGATGAATATGGGATCGGATTCAGCCTCGCAAATCATCTCTTTTGCGACGTCAACACGGTTTCTAGCACTA
This sequence comes from Volucella zonaria, assembly GCA_963966105.1. Taxonomy (NCBI): domain Eukaryota; kingdom Metazoa; phylum Arthropoda; class Insecta; order Diptera; family Syrphidae; genus Volucella; species Volucella zonaria. Next base: position 311,877,822 of record OZ014530.1, on the reverse strand, counting down.
ACTTTGCTGCTACACGACGAAAGCCAAAATCATTAACCGAAATGTTTTGGACGGATCCATAGTCGTCCGCTATCTCTCTGATGGTTAATTTGCAGTTATTGACTAACATTTCTTTTACTTCATCAATGTTTTCGTCGGTTTTCGATGTCGATGGTCTGCCACTGCGTTCATCATCTTCGATTGACTCACGACCACTTTTGAACCGCTCGTGCCACTGGTAAACGACTGCTTTCTTCAGAGAATCGTTGCCGAAATACTTTTCCAACATTTCCAAAGTTCGCGCACCATTATATCCGTTTTTTACGCAAAATTTAATACAAGTTCGTTATTGCGAATTTAAATCCATTTCTAAAATTGTAAAAAATCGCCAACACACACAGAGATAGATGTACTCTTGGCTATGTATCTTTTGTAAATGTTAAGCTATGACTCTAGGATTTACAGTGAATATCAAAAACAGGTTTGCCAACTGAACAAAAAAAACAGAACTCAAATCCGAACAATGGGAGCGCCAAACGGTGGTGTGGTGCGGGAACTTTTTGATCAAAGTGGTATACAATGCGGATGAGACAAGCTTTTTTTTGGAGGTGCTTCCCATGAAATACGTCGGTTTGTAAAGAAGAAAATGTTGTAGAGGGCTATAAAGATTCAAAGGAACGACTTACTGTGTTAGTTTGCTCCAATGCTGCAGGGACTCACAAATGTAAGTTAATGGTAATTGGTAAAAGACTTCGCCCAAGAGCTCTCAAAAATGTGAGAGGGCGCCCTGACATATATAAGGCCAATATGAGGGCTTGGGTAACCAATTTTTCTGGAGTAGTTCAACCAAAACTTTATACCCGAAGTCAAAGAGCATTTGGAAAATATCAACCTTTTAAAAGACTGTAAAGTTATTTTATTATTGGATAACTGCCCAGCTCACCCGGATATAGACGAGTTTAAGAGACATAATGCCATTGTGAGATATCTGCCACCAAACTGCACGCCTTTGATCCAGCCACTGAACTAGGGTGTCAATAGGAGTTTAAAGAGTGATTATCGCAAACATATTGCACAAAAATTAGTGAGACCGGAAAGGCGTCAAGAAATTTCTAAGTCATTTAACATCAAGTCTGCAATATGGACTATCGCGCAATCTTGGAATTGCGTTATTTCCCACATTTTAAAAAATGTTTGGCATAATTTACTTTGCCCTGAAGAAGTAACAGGTTCATTGCATATGCTTTAATGCACTACTTATAGGAGTCGTTTTATAATGTCTACATTTCCATTGATTTTATTAGCTCAAGTTGAAGATGATCCTGACGAAGTAGCGGAAATTATGGAAGTTGCGGAGGATTTTAATGAAGAAGAAATTAGAAATTGGCTGGACTGTGATGTGAATGATCTAATATTTGCTACTCTCTCTGAAACTGATATCATCCTCATGAATCTGAGCCGGATGTATCAAATTCTGATGAATTTGACGCAGACGATATAGTGATTTCAAAAATATCTTTAGATGAGGCTATTAAATTAAGCAATACCCTTTTGGACTTTTTAGAAGGCTTTGACTCGCCTACAGTATCACAACAAGATAAAATGCAAGTTTATCGTATCAGAGGAAGCCTTATTAAGGAAAAAAAAACCGAGTTAAATGTAAAAAACAGTCAATAATTAGCGAATTTTTTAAGATCTCTCGCATTTAGTTGTTTATACGCATACCTATGTGCATACAGCGTTGGCCAAAACTATAGCACGAAAAATTCTCACTTAGGAAAAAAGTAAGGAACATTAAAAAAAATAAGGCAGCTTAAAAATAGTTATATTACTCTTTGATTTACAGTTACTCACTTTACGTTAAATCTTATCTAATTTTTAATAAAATAAAATAATTAAAAATCCATTGAAAAGTAAGTGGGCAAAACTAAAGCACATGCACCTTGTTATTGCCTTCAGTCAGCAAATTTTACCGTTTACTTATAATATACATCAAAGATTACTGTTTTTCTTTTCAAAAACATTCTAAACAATGGAAAAAAAATTATTTGTGTGTGATCGGCGGCGTTTTAAATCGGAAGCTTAAATTGTGTTTAATTGTGACAAAAAGGTATTCTGACGAAATAAAAGAAGAAATAGTTTCTGATTTTGAAAGCGGTAAATCAGTAACATTTATTGCAAAAAAATTTGGTAAAAGCCATTCGGTGATTTCGCGAGTAATAGCTCGATTTCGTTCTCGGGGAAATGTGCAAACGGTGCACAGTGGCGGTAGACCCCGAAAAACGACCAGTCGCGAGAATAAAAAATTATAAGGCTTATTAAAAAGGACCCCTTTATATCCTCAAAATGTGTACAAAAAGAACTGGGCCTTGAGATCTCAAGTAGGACAATCCGGCGAAGAGCGCTTGATAGTGGCTTAAAATCATACCGTCCTATAAAAAAGCCATTTATTTCTCTAAAAAATCGACGCGCGAGAATTGAGTTTGCAAAGGCACACCTTGGACCGTAACAAAATGGAAAACTGTACTTTTTTCTGACGAATCCAAACTCAATTTAAAGGGATCTGATGGTTTTCATTCGGTACGGAGGCCGAAAGGCGAAGGCCTAAGTCCACGATTCACCAAGGGTACAGTGAAACACGGTGGTGGCAGTATTATTGTGTGGGGATGTTTTTCCGGTCATGGACCCGGGCCAATTCATAGGACTAGTGGTATAATAGGGATATCCTTCAAAACGTCGTGCTTCCTTATGCTGAGGAGAATATGCCGTTGCGATGGATTTTCCAACATGACAACGATCCTAAACATACCGCTAAACTTGTGAAGGATTGGCTTAACGAAACCGAAATAACTGTAATGAAGTGGACAGTGGCCGCTGATCTCAACCCCATAGAGAATTTATGGGGAATTGTAGATCAAAGGATTGATCGCACGAAATGCAATAATTTGGACTCACTGCTACGACAAGCACAAATTGCCTGGAATAACATCCCAATGCATACTATTGACAATCTAATTACCTCAATACCTCGTCGATGTGCTGCGGTAGTCATAAATAATGGATATGCCACTAAGTGTTAGTTTCAAAAACTTTTTTTGTGTTATTTGTTTATAAATTCGAAAATGTGCTTTAGTTTTGTCCACTTATTTTTCAATGGATTTTTAATTATTTTATTTTATTAAAAATTAGATAAGATTTAACGTAAAATGAATAATTGCAAATCAAAGAGTAATATTTTATGAAAACGAAAATATAAAAGTTTTTTTAATATTCTTTACTTTTTTCCTATATGACCATTTTTCGTGCTATAGTTTTTGCCAACACTGTATGTATTTATAGCTGTATATTTTAAAAATTGTTGCTAATGAATTTTATTTATTTTAATTTAGTTTTTTCTCCATGCATTTTATTTATTTCTGTTTTTGTTGACTTTAATTAATTTTTTATTTTATTGAAAGAAATTCGTTTATCCGGGTTTTTCGATTTTCCGTGATGAGCTTGGTCCCGAGCATCCCGGTTAATCGGCTCTCGACTGTATTTTATGTTCTATGTGTATGTACCTGTTTTACTAATATTGTTTCGATTTACGTCAGGAGTGATGGAACCAATATGCGACGGCGACGTAAATCGCTGTATTCCTGTACCAGTATTCAATGAGTTCGACAACGCCTACTCATGGGAAAAATAAGCTGCAACATCGACGAATTTCTACTATTCTCCGTTATTTTCATATCTCATCTCGGCAGCAAGTAGTTCTATGTTGCAGAAATGCTCAAGTTTAGATAATAGGAATGAATCGCCCGTCCTTCCAACAAGCAGAGGTGTAAAACCCCTCAAGCATCCAAAACCAGAAGTTTTTCACACTCACGGTTTCTGTATGGGTATCGTATCCATCTATACTTGTGAACAAAACTAGTTTTCGAGCTACTTTCTGTGGTGGGTTTGTGCCACTGAGGATACTTGCCACCCACATTCTTTAACCTTAAAGCCCTCGAAAATTTAGAACAACGAACCCTTCAAGCCAACTTTCGGACATGGTTAAATTCGTTTTCTTTTCTATTTTTAACTTCACAGTCCATCTAAGCTCCTGCTGCAGTCAACAAATTATTCGTACATCAAAAAACTGCATAACTTCATCCGAAGGATAAAGTTTCTCCACTCGGCCCGTTTGACTGTATAATTTTACAAAACTGGAAAAAATTCGAAACTAAAAAACGGTGTGGTGAAAAGAAACGAAAACGGAAAAATTGCGAGAACAAAAAATAACTGACATTGCATCTAAAACGATACAACCATTATCGTTTGTTATCGTTTGTTTAACACTAAGACTTATTAGCATCACATCCGGAGAAGTTCGCACCAACGCTTCTCGAATGCAGGGAAAACTTTTAACAAGATTAACAGAGAGACTTGCAACAATGTGAGTTGGTTTGGCTGACTCATGAGTTGAATGGTGAGGGGGGAAGGGGGGATAGCATCTATCGCATCAGCAGCCAACTGTCTGGATAAATTTTCGCGAAAAACAGTTTTCGCACAATGTTGACGTAAGAGCGAAGTTTTGAGCAAAATTGATGAATGCCTAACGATGATTGTTCTTAAGGGTGTTGGGTTTTCCTTTCGGTTTTTTTTTTGTTTTTGAAACCTCTTCCGGGAAATGGTTTACCTTTGCTGTTTGAAGTTTTTAAAGAGTCGGCGAATTGGTTCACAAAAACAGTTTACTAGAACTTTTAAAAATATATAGCAACAACTTTGGACTTTTTCGGATGACAAATGACTTTTGGGAGCCTTCCTAGGAATGACACCTCTCGACAGGTGTTGGTTTATGACGGGAAGGAACAAATAAAGTTGAATATATTAAAGCCCCACTGACTAGTGGGCAGGATTCTTAAATGTTTTTATATAGTTGACGTTAAGTGTATCCTTAGGTTTAAAAAAAGGACATACGAGTATTTGATTTGAATTAAATTTTACGTCACAACTACCAAAATTTATTTCGTATGATAAATACCTATGTACACATATCCACAACATGCGAAGATCTTCACATTGCGAATTTCACCATACAGTACATTAGCATTTCGTACTGTGATAAACCATGTGGGCTTTCTTGTAAAATCAGGTAGCTTTCAACAAAGGCAAATCCAACTGGATGAGGTCTATTTCTGAATGTTTTCACCATCTAAGTTATGAACAACTGAACTTTCTGCCGGGATGTGCAACTCGGCTAGATAACACGGGGTAGACGAATCACTAATTTTGTGGATTAGAGAAATGTTGGTCAATAAGACACTGATTGCGGCCAATATGTGTGTGCGGATGTAATCAAGGGTTGCCCCCAAGGCAGTGTCCTGTAGGTGGACCCACTGCTTAACGCTTTCTATAGTTCTAATGCCTCTGCGCAGTGATGTGCGGATTATAAAGCTACATATCGTATACTCTCTATTGGATCATGCCTAACTTCTGCCAGCCCTAGAAGTGGTCGACGATTGGTGCATTTGCAATGGGGTTTCCGTCACTCTTCTCAAAACTGAGATTATTCTCTTTTCGAAAAGGAGCCATTTGCCTGGTCTGACTCATCTAGTGCTTAAAGACATTACTATCCGGTTTCCAACGGAACTAAGTATTTGGGTGTCATCCTGGATAACGAAATTCTTTGGGTTAAACATGTCGAGTCAAAAATTTCTCGCACTCTAAAGGAGCTTTAGGCGTGAGAATGGCTTACACCGAGGGGGGTCCTCTGCATCTATATTGCTATGATAAGGTCAATTATGTTATTTCACGAAAATAACATACGTCACTCTTGATTTTACCAGACTGCCTCGGGTGGATTGGGGCTTTTCCTAGCATGCCTGGTTCTACTCTAGACATACTGATGAATCTCCATCCCCTTGATATTCATATAGTGGCCTGCACTCCCAAAGCCATCTTCCGTTTGGCACAACACGCACTGAAGCTTTGGTGACATTGCGCTCTGACTGTCTTTTGACTCTGGTCTTATAGACATACTTTCTGAAGCAATGACACCAGAACTCCTTTTGCTGAAAATATACGAGTTCGACATTCGCTGTGTCTAGGAATAGTTTAGACCAGAATCTGAGTCAGAAAAGAAATGTAGTCGAGTCCCGGATACCTTCAACATAGATTTAATATTCGATGCAGAAATTTTTCTGAAGGGCGACAACGTTAGATTTCACTCTTTGTTGGGAAAATTTCGTCTTCTTCCAAGCGAAGATATATTACTCTCATGATTTCTAAACTAGTTCAAGAATGCAGGACTTTACTGAACATAGTTGGAAGGCTAATTTATTGAGTCTGGTTTGGATTTCCGGTCGTAATGGGATCACGGGAAATGAAAGGCAAGACTAAGAGCAGTGTTTCTCAAGACCTTGAGTCAGGGGTGCCTGCAACATGGTCAGGGCTTCAATTTTTAGTTGGTTTTCATGCAAATGGATATAACTGCAGATGTCATGACTCTCCAGGCTACCAGCAGACGAAACGAATGCTTTCAAACGTCACTAAGGGGCTAATGACTTTTTTGTTGTTCATCAGTACGGAAGGATACGGTGACAACGAAAGGAAAGAACTCGCTGACGATGCTGTTCTCTTTGGTATACCACAATTACCTGCCGAAAGTGTAGAGGCGATATTTGAGCAGATATGCAGTACAATCAACTGCTCCCCTCCAGTGGGCCCCCTCAATTACCAAGGCTTCGCCCATCAATGACGTTGTCTAATAAAAAGCGGGGCAGAGCATATTACTGGTCTTATCGTAAACATCTTCAGATGACGCCTCTGAAGGTTGCTACGATTTGACCAGTTACAAGTTGCCGGTCATAGGTGCATAATAGACCCCCGCAGACGCTTAGTTTAGGTGATATTGCCATTTTAGTGTTTTGAATCTTTTTTTTTCTGGTGCATAAAATGTCAGTCGTTCACAGACCATCGTGGAGTGAAAACGTGTTTTGGCTTTTTTTGAGAAAAAAAAAAATAAATAAATAAATACATACAACGTGTAAACTGTCGTTCATAGACCTCCGTGAGGAATAAACGTGTTTCGGCTTCTAGTAAAGAGAAAAAGTAAAAAGTGAACTTAAGAAAACGATAATCAGAAACATTTTGGCCAAGTGCTTCGGTGGCCCAGTGGTAGTGGTGTCGGCCGAGTAAACAAGGGGCGTGGGTTCGATCCCCGGGATAGTACGAACTTTTTTTATTTTTAAAGTTTACATCAGCATAATTAAGTTCTTATACAGTAAGACCGGGCAATGAGTGGCGGTGAAAGGTTCGCTATTCCAATAGCAAGACCAGCAGATGACATGCTGTCATTCGACGACCAAGCCGTAATATCGACCCATCAAATAACTGGTATTCCAGAGGTCAGGACTAAGAGGAGGAGGAAGTTGAAGCCAACTCCTAACCTTGTAAAGCGCCCTTCCCTTTCTGCGTCTACCGAAAAGCTGCCAGGTAGAGTAAGGGAAGAGGCGTCAATAACGTCAACAAAGGCGGCAGCTGAGTCAGACCAAAACGAATACCCTTACGTGTCTGATGGCGGGGAAGGTCACTACAGGGGCGGTGAGAATACCTTCCAATCTCTGGCGGCCACAGAGTCAGAGGATGAAAAAGAAGAGGTGCATGCACTAAATAGCACCATTAAACAGCTGGAACAAAAAGTCCCGGCTATTAAAGCCAAACAAGTGGCAAAAAGACAAAACGAGCAAAAACAACAACTCCTGAGGTCTCAGTAACAGCGCACAATTAGCGAGGCTAAACAAAAAGGACAGCCACTACAACAACAAAAAACAGTACAAGTGCCAACGAAAAAACCTGCACAGATACAACAAAAGCAACAACAACAACAACAACAACAAAAAGCAAAATGGCAGCAACAACAACAACAGCAGCAGCAGCAACATCCGCAATAGCAAAAACAACATCAGCAGCAGCAACAACAACAACAGCAGAAAACAACCAAACCACGGGTACCTCCAATCAACACATTAAAGATGGAGTTGAAAGACACCATAGAATTATGTAAATCGGCCATAGGAAACAATTTTTTTTTGTTTAAAACGGGTTAAGCCGTTTGTCACGGCTAGGGCTAAAGGGAGAGCGGAAACTACCGCTCCTGCTGTTCGAATAGAACTAACAGGCACTAACCAACATACCATAAACTGTCTACGTATTTTCGTGTATGACAGTGATCATTGCGGTCTCAGCACCGAAATAACTGTTCCCAACGAAACAGCGGAATTGGAAGAGTTTGTTCAAAAGCATTCCTACAACTATAGTAGGGAAGGCGAATGACATTATTGACCCGAACCACGACCTGGAGAGTCGAGTCCTTGTGCACAATTTCTGCCTTCGAAATGAAATTGTGAATTGAAGATTCGAGAACTCGGGTTTCACCCAGTTCAGTGACGAGAATATGGCAAATAATGTCATCACCAACGAAAGGGTATTACCACCGTTCATTTCGAAGGAAGAGCTCCAAACGATCTTCGAATCGCTTAGAAGTAAGAAATCAGTGGGAACCGATGAAATACCGAACATTGTGCTTCGACATCTCCCACTAGAAGCGGTGAACATTTATACCACCCTGTTTAATAATGCAATGAATAATGCACATTATCCAGCGCATTGGAAAACTGCGGTGGTACATCCCATTCCCAAAAGGAATAAAGATACTTCCAATCCGGCGAATCTCCGCTCGATCAGTCTTCTTCCAAACATCAGTAAGGTTTTCGAAAATGATCAATAGAGTCCTGACTAAGTGGGTTGAGGACAAACATGCTACATGGCCCTTATCCGGCCTATGCTTGTATTTGGATGTCCCGTGTGGTTCAACGTGAGATCAAGTTTATTGGAAAAGATTCGGGTGTTTGAGAGGGCTTGTCTTCGGTTATACTCGTACAGAACACCAGAGTCTGAGTACATAAAATTCTATCATAATGAGGTCTTGTACAATAGGGCGAACCTAATAAGAGTGGACAATTTTGTTATTAAGCTAACTCGAAGGCACATTGCAAGAGCAATGACATCGTCGAACAACCTGATCTCTGGGGCTTACTACCCTAATTATATGTATCATGAGAGAGTTCGCTTTGACAGCTATGTTCCTCCAGAAGCGTTCCTCTATCTAGATAGCAAAGGTCTGATCCAGGACAGATTGGATGTGCCGCTAATCTTTCACGTTGCTCGAACAGCTGCGGAAAGGCGACTAAACTACTAAACGACTGCACACGGCAGTGCGGAGCGTCTCCGGTTCAGTAGAGCGGTAGATAGTCGCGACATGAGAGATGTTGTTCAACAGCAACATCAATTTTGGTGGCTTGTTAAAGGAGAGGATACGTCGTCGTCGAATTCCTCCAATACTTGCAAGCTTCATGTGAAGCAAAGTAGGTCGCCTAATTTTTTAGCCATGGCCGGCTTATTTAGTTTTAAGTAGGAGTAAGTTAGATTTAAGAAAAAAAAAATATAAAAAAACAAAAAAAAAAAAAATATATATATACATATATTTATATATTAGGTATATATATATATTATATATATATATATATATATATATATATATATATATGTATTAGATGTAAGTAGGTTAAGTAGATTAAGATTTATTTTTAGGTAGTTTGTAGGATTTTAGTTTTAAGTTTTATAATAAAATAAAAAGAACGGTCCTATTACTAAGTTTTTTTTTGTAAAAAATGTTTTCTTAGTTTTAATTAAAATGAAAATAAATAGTATAGTACTCGTATAATAGTAAGATACGTCGAAAGACATAATTTAAGTGCTAGGTTTAACTTAGAGTGCCCGCATGGGGCAAGTAAGTTAGAATAAGATAATTTTGAGTTAATTAAGCTAATTTTTAAGCGTTTTTTTGTTTAGCAAGTAGGAGTACATTAAGTGATACAATAAAAATGCATATAAACTGAACTGAAGACACCTAGTTTAGGAGGTACAGCCATTTTAAGATTTTGAAATTTTTTTTTCTGGTGCATAATATGACCCCCGCAGACGCCTAGTTTAGGAGTTATAGCCATTTTAAGATTTTTAATTTTCTCTTTTCTGGTGCATAATATGACCCCCGCAGACGCCTAGTTTAGGAGTTATAGCCATTTTAAGATTTTGAATTTTCTTTTTTCTGGTGCATAATATGACCCCGCAGCCGCCTAGTTTAGAAGTTATAGCCATTTTAAGATTTTGAATTTTCTTTTTTCTGGTGCATAATATGACCCCCGCAGACGCCTAGTTTAGGAGTTACAGCGAGTTTAACGTTTTGAATTTTCTTTTTTCCGGTGCATAATATGACCCCGCAGCCGCCTAGTTTAGAAGTTATAGCCATTTTAAGATTTTGAATTTTCTTTTTTCTGGTGCATAATATGACCCCCGCAGATGCCTAGTTTAGGAGTTATAGCCATTTTAAGATTTTGAATTTTCTTTTTTCTGGTGCATAATATGACCCCCGCAGACGCCTAGTTTAGGAGTTATAGCCATTTTAAGATTTTGAATTTTCTATTTTCCGGTGAATAATATGACCCCCGCAGACGCCTAGTTAACGAGTTATAGCCATTTTAAGATTTTGAATTTTCTTTTTTCTGGTGCATAATATGACCCCCGCAGACGCCTAGTTTAGGAGTTATAGCGATTTTAAAGTTTTGAATTTTCTTTTTTCTGGTGCATAATATGACCCCCGCAGACGCCTAGTTTAGGAGTTATAGCCATTTTAAGATTTTGAATTTTCTTTTTTCTGGTGCATAATATGACCCCCGCAGACGCCTAGTTTACGAGTTATAGCCATTTTACGATTTTGAATTTTCTTTTTTCTGGTGCATAATATGACCCCCGCAGACGCCTAGTTTAGGAGTTATAGCGATTTTAAAGTTTTGAATTTTCTTTTTTCTGGTGCATAATATGACCCCCGCAGACGCCTAGTTTAGGAGTTATAGCGATTGTAAAGTTTTGAATTTTCTTTTTTCTGGTGCATAATATGACCCCCGCAGACGCCTAGTTTAGGAGTTATAGCCATTTTAAGATTTTGAATTTTCTTTTCTGGTGCATAATAGGACCCCCGCAGACGCCTAGTTTAGGAGTTATAGCCATTTTAAGATTTTGAATTTTCTTTTTTCTGGTGCATAATATGACCCCCGCAGACGCCTAGTTTAGGAGTTATAGCCATTTTAAGATTTTGAATTTTCTTTTCTCTGGTGCATAATATGACCCCCGCAGACGCCTAGTTTAGGAGTTATAGCCATTTTAAGATTTTGAATTTTCTTTTCTGGTGCATAATAGGACCCCCGCAGACGCCTAGTTTAGGAGTTATAGCGATTTTAAAGTTTTGAATTTTCTTTTTTCCGGTGCATAATATGACCCCCGCAGACGCCTAGTTTAGGAGTTATAGCGATTTTAAAGTTTTGAATTTTCTTTTTTCCGGTGCATAATATGACCCCCGCAGACGCCTAGTTTACTAGTTATAGCCATTTTAAGATTTTGAATTCTCTTTTTTCTGGTGCATAATATGACCCCCGCAGACGCCTAGTTTAGGAGTTATAGCCATTTTAAGATTTTGAATTTTCTTTTCTCTGGTGCATAATATGACCCACGCAGACGCCTAGTTTAGGAGTTATAGCGATTTTAAAGTTTTGAATTTTCTTTTTTCCGGTGCATAATATGACCTCCGCAGACGCCTAGTTTAGGAGTTATAGCGATTTTAAAGTTTTGAATTTTCTTTTTTCCGGTGCATAATATGACCCCCGCAGACGCCTAGTTTAGGAGTTATAGCGATTTTAAAGTTTTGAATTTTATTTTTTCTGGTGCATAATATGACCCACGCAGACGCCTAGTTTACTAGTTATAGCCATTTTAAGATTTTGAATTCTCTTTTTTCTGGTGCATAATATGACCCCCGCAGACGCCTAGTTTACTAGTTATAGCCATTTTAAGATTTTGAATTTTCTTTTTTCTGGTGCATAATATGACCCCCGCAGACGCCTAGTTTAGGAGTTACAGCGATTTTAAAGTTTTGAATTTTCTTTTTTCCGGTGCATAATATGACCCCGCAGCCGCCTAGTTTAGAAGTTATAGCCATTTTAAGATTTTGAATTTTCTTTTTTCTGGTGCATAATATGACCCCCGCAGACGCCTAGTTTAGGAGTTGTAGCCATTTTAAGATTTTGAATTTTCTTTTTTCTGGTGCATAATATGACCCCCGCAGACGCCTAGTTTAGGAGTTACAGCGAGTTTAACGTTTTGAATTTTCTTTTTTCCGGTGCATAATATGACCCCGCAGCCGCCTAGTTTAGAAGTTATAGCCATTTTAAGATTTTGAATTTTCTTTTTTCTGGTGCATAATATGACCCCCGCAGATGCCTAGTTTAGGAGTTATAGCCATTTTAAGATTTTGAATTTTCTTTTTTCTGGTGCATAATATGACTCCCGCAGACGCCTAGTTTAGGAGTTATAGCCATTTTAAGATTTTGAATTTTCTATTTTCCGGTGAATAATATGACCCCCGCAGACTCCAGGTTAACGAGTTATAGCCATTTTAAGATTTTGAATTTTCTTTTTTCTGGTGCATAATATGACCCCCGCAGACGCCTAGTTTAGGAGTTATAGCGATTTTAAAGTTTTGAATTTTCTTTTTTCTGGTGCATAATATGACCCCCGCAGACGCCTAGTTTAGGAGTTATAGCCATTTTAAGATTTTGAATTTTCTTTTTTCTGGTGCATAATATGACCCCCGCAGACGCCTAGTTTAGGAGTTATAGCCATTTTAAGATTTTGAATTTTCTATTTTCCGGTGAATAATATGACCCCCGCAGACGCCTAGTTAACGAGTTATAGCCATTTTAAGATTTTGAATTTTCTTTTTTCTGGTGCATAATATGACCCCCGCAGACGCCTAGTTTAGGAGTTATAGCGATTTTAAAGTTTTGAATTTTCTTTTTTCCGGTGCATAATATGACCCCCGCAGACGCCTAGTTTAGGAGTTATAGCCATTTTAAGATTTTGAATTTTCTTTTTTCTGGTGCATAATATGACCCCCGCAGACGCCTAGTTTAGGAGTTATAGCCATTTTAAGATTTTGAATTTTCTATTTTCCGGTGAATAATATGACCCCCGCAGACGCCTAGTTAACGAGTTATAGCCATTTTAAGATTTTGAATTTTCTTTTTTCTGGTGCATAATATGACCCCCGCAGACGCCTAGTTTAGGAGTTATAGCGATTTTAAAGTTTTGAATTTTCTTTTTTCTGGTGCATAATATGACCCCCGCAGACGCCTAGTTTAGGAGTTATAGCCATTTTAAGATTTTGAATTTTCTTTTTTCTGGTGCATAATATGACCCCCGCAGACGCCTAGTTTAGGAGTTGTAGCCATTTTAAGATTTTGAATTTTCTTTTTTCTGGTGCATAATATGACCCCCGCAGACGCCTAGTTTAGGAGTTATAGCCATTTTAAGATTTTGAATTTTCTATTTTCCGGTGAATAATATGACCCCCGCAGACGCCTAGTTAACGAGTTATAGCCATTTTAAGATTTTGAATTTTCTTTTTTCTGGTGCATAATATGACCCCCGCAGACGCCTAGTTTAGGAGTTATAGCGATTTTAAAGTTTTGAATTTTCTTTTTTCTGGTGCATAATATGACCCCCGCAGACGCCTAGTTTAGGAGTTATAGCCATTTTAAGATTTTGAATTTTCTATTTTCCGGTGAATAATATGACCCCCGCAGACGCCTAGTTAACGAGTTATAGCCATTTTAAGATTTTGAATTTTCTTTTTTCTGGTGCATAATATGACCCCCGCAGACGCCTAGTTTAGGAGTTATAGCCATTTTAAGATTTTGAATTTTCTATTTTCCGGTGAATAATATGACCCCCGCAGACGCCTAGTTAACGAGTTATAGCCATTTTAAGATTTTGAATTTTCTTTTTTCTGGTGCATAATATGACCCCCGCAGACGCCTAGTTTAGGAGTTATAGCGATTTTAAAGTTTTGAATTTTCTTTTTTCCGGTGCATAATATGACCCCCGCAGACGCCTAGTTTAGGAGTTATAGCCATTTTAAGATTTTGAATTTTCTTTTTTCTGGTGCATAATATGACCCCCGCAGACGCCTAGTTTAGGAGTTATAGCCATTTTAAGATTTTGAATTTTCTATTTTCCGGTGAATAATATGACCCCCGCAGACGCCTAGTTAACGAGTTATAGCCATTTTAAGATTTTGAATTTTCTTTTTTCTGGTGCATAATATGACCCCCGCAGACGCCTAGTTTAGGAGTTATAGCGATTTTAAAGTTTTGAATTTTCTTTTTTCTGGTGCATAATATGACCCCCGCAGACGCCTAGTTTAGGAGTTATAGCCATTTTAAGATTTTGAATTTTCTTTTTTCTGGTGCATAATATGACCCCCGCAGACGCCTAGTTTAGGAGTTGTAGCCATTTTAAGATTTTGAATTTTCTTTTTTCTGGTGCATAATATGACCCCCGCAGACGCCTAGTTTAGGAGTTACAGCGAGTTTAACGTTTTGAATTTTCTTTTTTCCGGTGCATAATATGACCCCGCAGCCGCCTAGTTTAGAAGTTATAGCCATTTTAAGATTTTGAATTTTCTTTTTTCTGGTGCATAATATGACCCCCGCAGATGCCTAGTTTAGGAGTTATAGCCATTTTAAGATTTTGAATTTTCTTTTTTCTGGTGCATAATATGACCCCCGCAGATGCCTAGTTTAGGAGTTATAGCCATTTTAAGATTTTGAATTTTCTTTTTTCCGGTGCATAATATGACCCCGCAGCCGCCTAGTTTAGAAGTTATAGCCATTTTAAGATTTTGAATTTTCTTTTTTCTGGTGCATAATATGACCCCCGCAGATGCCTAGTTTAGGAGTTATAGCCATTTTAAGATTTTGAATTTTCTTTTTTCTGGTGCATAATATGACCCCCGCAGATGCCTAGTTTAGGAGTTATAGCCATTTTAAGATTTTGAATTTTCTTTTTTCTGGTGCATAATATGACCCCCGCAGACGCCTAGTTTAGGAGTTATAGCGATTTTAAAGTTTTGAATTTTCTTTTTTCTGGTGCATAATATGACCCCCGCAGACGCCTAGTTTAGGAGTTATAGCCATTTTAAGATTTTGAATTTTCTTTTTTCTGGTGCATAATATGACCCCCGCAGACGCCTAGTTTACGAGTTATAGCCATTTTACGATTTTGAATTTTCTTTTTTCTGGTGCATAATATGACCCCCGCAGACGCCTAGTTTAGGAGTTATAGCGATTTTAAAGTTTTGAATTTTCTTTTTTCTGGTGCATAATATGACCCCCGCAGACGCCTAGTTTAGGAGTTATAGCGATTGTAAAGTTTTGAATTTTCTTTTTTCTGGTGCATAATATGACCCCCGCAGACGCCTAGTTTAGGAGTTATAGCCATTTTAAGATTTTGAATTTTTTTTTCTGGTGCATAATATGACCCCCGCAGACGCCTAGTTTAGGAGTTATAGCGATTTTAAGATTTTGCATATTTTTTTCTGGTGCATAATATGACCTCCGCATACGCCTAGTTTAGGAGTTATAGCGATTGCAAAGTTTTGAATTTTCTTTTTTCCGGTGCATAATATGACCCCGCAGCCGCCTAGTTTAGAAGTTATAGCCATTATAAGATTTTGAATTTTCTTTTTTCTGGTGCATAATATGACCCCCGCAGACGCCTAGTTAAGGAGTTATAGCCATTTTAAGATTTTGAATTTTCTTTTCTGGTGCATAATAGGACCCCCGCAGACGCCTAGTTTAGGAGTTATAGCGATTTTAAAGTTTTGAATTTTCTTTTTTCCGGTGCATAATATGACCCCCGCAGACGCCTAGTTTAGGAGTTATAGCGATTTTAAAGTTTTGAATTTTCTTTTTTCCGGTGCATAATATGACCCCCGCAGACGCCTAGTTTACTAGTTATAGCCATTTTAAGATTTTGAATTCTCTTTTTTCTGGTGCATAATATGACCCCCGCAGACGCCTAGTTTAGGAGTTATAGCCATTTTAAGATTTTGAATTTTCTTTTCTCTGGTGCATAATATGACCCCCGCAGACGCCTAGTTTAGGAGTTATAGCGATTTTAAAGTTTTGAATTTTCTTTTTTCCGGTGCATAATATGACCTCCGCAGACGCCTAGTTTAGGAGTTATAGCGATTTTAAAGTTTTGAATTTTCTTTTTTCCGGTGCATAATATGACCCCCGCAGACGCCTAGTTTAGGAGTTATAGCGATTTTAAAGTTTTGAATTTTATTTTTTCTGGTGCATACTCGTAATATGACCCACGCAGACGCCTAGTTTAGGAGTTACAGCCATTTTAAGATTTTGAATTTTCTTTTTTCTGGTGCATAATATGACCCCCGCAGACGCCTAGTTTAGGAGTTATAGCGATTTTAAAGTTTTGAATTTTCTTTTTTCCGGTGCATAATATGACCCCCGCAGACGCCTAGTTTAGGAGTTATAGCGATTTTAAAGTTTTGAATTTTCTTTTTTCCGGTGCATAATATGACCCCCGCAGACGCCTTGTTTAGGAGTTATAGCCATTTTAAGATTTTGAATTCTCTTTTTTCTGGTGCATAATATGACCGCCGCAGACGCCTAGTTTACTAGTTATAGCCATTTTAAGATTTTGAATTCTCTTTTTTCTGGTGCATAATATGACCCCCGCAGACGCCTAGTTTACTAGTTATTGGCATTTTAAGATTTTGAATTTTCTTTTTTCTGGTGCATAAAATGACCTCCGCAGACGCCTAGTTTAGGAGTTATAGCGATTTTAAGATTTTGAATTTTCTATTTTCCGGTGCATAACATGACCCCCGCAGACGCCTAGTTTAGGAGTTATAGCCATTTTAAGATTTTGAATTTTCTTTTCTGGTGCATAATATGACCCCCGCAGACGCCTAGTTTAGGAGTTATAGCGATTTTAAAGTTTTGAATTTTCTTTTTTCCGGTGCATAATATGACCCCCGCAGACGCCTAGTTTAGGAGTTATAGCGATTTTAAAGTTTTGAATTTTCTTTTTTCCGGTGCATAATATGACCCCCGCAGACGCCTTGTTTAGGAGTTATAGCCATTTTAAGATTTCGAATTTTTTTTTCTGGTGCATAATATGACCCCCGCAGACGCCTAGTTTACTAGTTATAGCCATTTTAAGATTTTGAATTCTCTTTTTTCTGGTGCATAATATGACCCCCGCAGACGCCTAGTTTACTAGTTATAGCCATTTTAAGATTTTGAATTTTCTTTTTTCTGGTGCATAATATGACCTCCGCAGACGCCTAGTTTAGGAGTTATAGCGATTTTAAAGTTTTGAATTTTCTTTTTTCCGGTGCATAATATGACCTCCGCAGACGCCTAGTTTAGGAGTTATAGCGATTTTAAAGTTTTGAATTTCCTTTTTTCTGGTGCATAACATGACCGCCTCAGACGCCTTGTTTAGGAGTTATAGCCATTTTAAGATTTCGAATTTTTTTTTCTGGTGCATAATATGACCCCCGCAGACGCCTAGTTTACTAGTTATAGCCATTTTAAGATTTTGAATTTTCTTTTTTCTGGTGCATAATATGACCTCCGCAGACGCCTAGTTTAGGAGTTATAGCGATTTTAAGATTTTGAATTTTCTATTTTCCGGTGCATAACATGACCCCCGCAGACGCCTAGTTTAGGAGTTATAGCCATTTTAAGATTTTGAATTTTTTTTTTCTGGTGCATAATATGACCTCCGCAGACGCCTAGTTTAGGAGTTATAGCGATTTTAAGATTTTGAATTTTCTATTTTCCGGTGCATAACATGACCCCCGCAGACGCCTAGTTTAGGAGTTATAGCCATTTTAAGATTTTGAATTTTCTTTTCTGGTGCATAATATGACCCCCGCAGACGCCTAGTTTAGGAGTTATAGCGATTTCAAAGTTTTGAATTCTCTTTTTTCCGGTGCATAATATGACCCCCGCAGACGTCTAGTTTAGGAGTTATAGCGATTTTAAAGTTTTGAATTTCCTTTTTTCTGGTGCATAACATGACCGCCTCAGACGCCTTGTTTAGGAGTTATAGCCATTTTAAGATTTCGAATTTTTTTTTCTGGTGCATAATATGACCCCCGCAGACGCCTAGTTTACTAGTTATAGCCATTTTAAGATTTTGAATTCTCTTTTTTCTGGTGCATAATATGACCCCCGCAGACGCCTAGTTTACTAGTTATAGCCATTTTAAGATTTTGAATTTTCTTTTTTCTGGTGCATAATATGACCTCCGCAGACGCCTAGTTTAGGAGTTATAGCGATTTTAAAGTTTTGAATTTTCTTTTTTCCGGTGCATAATATGACCTCCGCAGACGTCTAGTTTAGGAGTTATAGCGATTTTAAAGTTTTGAATTTCCTTTTTTCTGGTGCATAACATGACCGCCTCAGACGCCTTGTTTAGGAGTTATAGCCATTTTAAGATTTCGAATTTTTTTTTCTGGTGCATAATATGACCCCCGCAGACGCCTAGTTTACTAGTTATAGCCATTTTAAGATTTTGAATTTTCTTTTTTCTGGTGCATAATATGACCTCCGCAGACGCCTAGTTTAGGAGTTATAGCGATTTTAAGATTTTGAATTTTCTATTTTCCGGTGCATAACATGACCCCCGCAGACGCCTAGTTTAGGAGTTATAGCCATTTTAAGATTTTGAATTTTTTTTTTCTGGTGCATAATATGACCTCCGCAGACGCCTAGTTTAGGAGTTATAGCGATTTTAAGATTTTGAATTTTCTATTTTCCGGTGCATAACATGACCCCCGCCGACGCCTAGTTTAGGAGTTATAGCCATTTTAAGATTTTGAATTTTCTTTTCTGGTGCATAATATGACCCCCGCAGACGCCTAGTTTAGGAGTTATAGCGATTTCAAAGTTTTGAATTCTCTTTTTTCCGGTGCATAATATGACCCCCGCAGACGTCTAGTTTAGGAGTTATAGCGATTTTAAAGTTTTGAATTTCCTTTTTTCTGGTGCATAACATGACCGCCTCAGACGCCTTGTTTAGGAGTTATAGCCATTTTAAGATTTTGAATTTTTTTTTTCTGGTGCATAATATGACCTCCGCAGACGCCTAGTTTAGGAGTTATAGGGATTTTAAGATTTTGAATTTTCTATTTTCCGGTGCATAACATGACCCCCGCAGACGCCTTGTTTAGGAGTTATAGCCATTTTAAGATTTCGAATTTTTTTTTCTGGTGCATAATATGACCCCCGCAGACGCCTAGTTTACTAGTTATAGCCATTTTAAGATTTTGAATTCTCTTTTTTCTTTTGCCTAATATGACCCCCGCAGACGCCTAGTTTACTAGTTATAGCCATTTTAAGATTTTGAATTTTCTTTTTTCTGGTGCATAATATGACCCCCGCAGACGCCTAGTTTAGGAGTTACAGCGATTTTAAAGTTTTGAATTTTCTTTTTTCCGGTGCATAATATGACCCCGCAGCCGCCTAGTTTAGAAGTTATAGCCATTTTAAGATTTTGAATTTTCTTTTTTCTGGTGCATAATATGACCCCCGCAGACGCCTAGTTTAGGAGTTGTAGCCATTTTAAGATTTTGAATTTTCTTTTTTCTGGTGCATAATATGACCCCCGCAGACGCCTAGTTTAGGAGTTACAGCGATTTTAAAGTTTTGAATTTTCTTTTTTCCGGTGCATAATATGACCCCGCAGCCGCCTAGTTTAGAAGTTATAGCCATTTTAAGATTTTGAATTTTCTTTTTTCTGGTGCATAATATGACCCCCGCAGATGCCTAGTTTAGGAGTTATAGCCATTTTAAGATTTTGAATTTTCTTTTTTCTGGTGCATAATATGACCCCCGCAGACGCCTAGTTTAGGAGTTATAGCCATTTTAAGATTTTGAATTTTCTATTTTCCGGTGAATAATATGACCCCCGCAGACGCCTAGTTAACGAGTTATAGCCATTTTAAGATTTTGAATTTTCTTTTTTCTGGTGCATAATATGACCCCCGCAGACGCCTAGTTTACGAGTTATAGCCATTTTACGATTTTGAATTTTCTTTTTTCTGGTGCATAATATGACCCCCGCAGACGCCTAGTTTAGGAGTTATAGCGATTTTAAAGTTTTGAATTTTCTTTTTTCTGGTGCATAATATGACCCCCGCAGACGCCTAGTTTAGGAGTTATAGCGATTGTAAAGTTTTGAATTTTCTTTTTTCTGGTGCATAATATGACCCCCGCAGACGCCTAGTTTAGGAGTTATAGCGATTGTAAAGTTTTGAATTTTCTTTTTTCCGGTGCATAATATGACCCGCAGCCGCCTAGTTTAGAAGTTATAGCCATTTTAAGATTTTGAATTTTCTATTTTCCGGTGAATAATATGACCCCCGCAGACGCCTAGTTAACGAGTTATAGCCATTTTAAGATTTTGAATTTTCTTTTCTCTGGTGCATAATATGACCCCCGCAGACGCCTAGTTTAGGAGTTATAGCCATTTTAAGATTTTGAATTTTTTTTTCTGGTGCATAATATGACCCCCGCAGACGCCTAGTTTAGGAGTTATAGCGATTTTAAGATTTTGCATATTTTTTTCTGGTGCATAATATGACCTACGCATACGCCTAGTTTAGGAGTTATAGCGATTGCAAAGTT
Source organism: Volucella zonaria (assembly GCA_963966105.1). Taxonomy (NCBI): domain Eukaryota; kingdom Metazoa; phylum Arthropoda; class Insecta; order Diptera; family Syrphidae; genus Volucella; species Volucella zonaria. Next base: position 311,857,198 of record OZ014530.1, on the reverse strand, counting down.
TTGAATTTTCATTTTTCCGGTGCATAATATGACCCCGCAGCCGCCTAGTTTAGAAGTTATAGCCATTATAAGATTTTGAATTTTCTTTTTTCTGGTGCATAATATGACCCCCGCAGACGCCTAGTTTAGGAGTTATAGCCATTTTAAGATTTTGAATTTTCTTTTCTGGTGCATAATAGGACCCCCGCAGACGCCTAGTTTAGGAGTTATAGCGATTTTAAAGTTTTGAATTTTCTTTTTTCCGGTGCATAATATGACCCCCGCAGACGCCTAGTTTAGGAGTTATAGCGATTGTAAAGTTTTGAATTTTCTTTTTTCTGGTGCATAATATGACCCCCGCAGACGCCTAGTTTAGGAGTTATAGCGATTGTAAAGTTTTGAATTTTCTTTTTTCCGGTGCATAATATGACCCGCAGCCGCCTAGTTTAGAAGTTATAGCCATTTTAAGATATTGAATTTTCTTTTCTCTGGTGCATAATATGACCCCCGCAGACGCCTAGTTTAGGAGTTATAGCCATTTTAAGATTTTGAATTTTTTTTTCTGGTGCATAATATGACCCCCGCAGACGCCTAGTTTAGGAGTTATAGCGATTTTAAGATTTTGCATATTTTTTTCTGGTGCATAATATGACCTCCGCATACGCCTAGTTTAGGAGTTATAGCGATTGCAAAGTTTTGAATTTTCTTTTTTCCGGTGCATAATATGACCCCGCAGCCGCCTAGTTTAGAAGTTATAGCCATTATAAGATTTTGAATTTTCTTTTTTCTGGTGCATAATATGACCCCCGCAGACGCCTAGTTTAGGAGTTATAGCCATTTTAAGATTTTGAATTTTCTTTTCTGGTGCATAATAGGACCCCCGCAGACGCCTAGTTTAGGAGTTATAGCGATTTTAAAGTTTTGAATTTTCTTTTTTCCGGTGCATAATATGACCCCCGCAGACGCCTAGTTTAGGAGTTATAGCGATTTTAAAGTTTTGAATTTTCTTTTTTCCGGTGCATAATATGACCCCCGCAGACGCCTAGTTTACTAGTTATAGCCATTTTAAGATTTTGAATTCTCTTTTTTCTGGTGCATAATATGACCCCCGCAGACGCCTAGTTTAGGAGTTATAGCGATTTTAAAGTTTTGAATTTTCTTTTTTCCGGTGCATAATATGACCTCCGCAGACGCCTAGTTTAGGAGTTACGGCGATTTTAAAGTTTTGAATTTTCTTTTTTCCGGTGCATAATATGACCCCCGCAGACGCCTAGTTTAGGAGTTATAGCGATTTTAAAGTTTTGAATTTTATTTTTTCTGGTGCATAATATGACCCACGCAGACGCCTAGTTTAGGAGTTATAGCCATTTTAAGATTTTGAATTTTCTTTTTTTTGGTACATAATATGACCCCCGCAGACGCCAAGTTTAGGAGTTATAGCGATTTTAAAGTTTTGAATTTTCTTTTTTCCGGTGCATAATATGACCCCCGCAGACGCCTAGTTTAGGAGTTATAGCGATTTTAAAGTTTTGAATTTTCTTTTTTCCGGTGCATAATATGACCTACGCAGACGCCTTGTTTAGGAGTTATAGCCATTTTAAGATTTTGAATTCTCTTTTTTCTGGTGCATAATATGACCCCCGCAGACGCCTAGTTTACTAGTTATAGCCATTTTAAGATTTTGAATTCTCTTTTTTCTGGTGCATAATATGACCCCCGCAGACGCCTAGTTTACTAGTTATAGCCATTTTAAGATTTTGAATTTTCTTTTTTCTGGTGCATAATATGACCTCCGCAGACGCCTAGTTTAGGAGTTATAGCGATTTTAAGATTTTGAATTTTCTATTTTCCGGTGCATAACATGACCCCCGCAGACGCCTAGTTTAGGAGTTATAGCCATTTTAAGATTTTGAATTTTCTTTTCTGGTGCATAATATGACCCCCGCAGACGCCTAGTTTAGGAGTTATAGCGATTTTAAAGTTTTGAATTTTCTTTTTTCCGGTGCATAATATGACCCCCGCAGACGCCTAGTTTAGGAGTTATAGCGATTTTAAAGTTTTGAATTTTCTTTTTTCCGGTGCATAATATGACCACCGCAGACGCCTTGTTTAGGAGTTATAGCCATTTTAAGATTTCGAATTTTTTTTTCTGGTGCATAATATGACCCCCGCAGACGCCTAGTTTACTAGTTATAGCCATTTTAAGATTTTGAATTCTCTTTTTTCTGGTGCATAATATGACCCCCGCAGACGCCTAGTTTACTAGTTATAGCCATTTTAAGATTTTGAATTTTCTTTTTTCTGGTGCATAATATGACCTCCGCAGACGCCTAGTTTAGGAGTTATAGCGATTTTAAAGTTTTGAATTTTCTTTTTTCCGGTGCATAATATGACCCCCGCAGACGCCTAGTTTAGGAGTTATAGCGATTTTAAAGTTTTGAATTTCCTTTTTTCTGGTGCATAACATGACCGCCTCAGACGCCTTGTTTAGGAGTTATAGCCATTTTAAGATTTCGAATTTTTTTTTCTGGTGCATAATATGACCCCCGCAGACGCCTAGTTTACTAGTTATAGCCATTTTAAGATTTTGAATTCTCTTTTTTCTGGTGCATAATATGACCCCCGCAGACGCCTAGTTTACTAGTTATAGCCATTTTAAGATTTTGAATTTTCTTTTTTCTGGTGCATAATATGACCTCCGCAGACGCCTAGTTTAGGAGTTATAGCGATTTTAAAGTTTTGAATTTTCTTTTTTCCGGTGCATAATATGACCCCCGCAGACGCCTTGTTTAGGAGTTATAGCCATTTTAAGATTTCGCAGACGCCTAGTTTACTAGTTATAGCCATTTTAAGATTTTGAATTCTCTTTTTTCTGGTGCCTAATATGACCCCCGCAGACGCCTAGTTTACTAGTTATAGCCATTTTAAGATTTTGAATTTTCTTTTTTCTGGTGCATAATATGACCTCCGCAGACGCCTAGTTTAGGAGTTACAGCGATTTTAAAGTTTTGAATTTTCTTTTTTCCGGTGCATAATATGACCCCCGCAGACGCCTAGTTTAGGAGTTATAGCGATTTTAAAGTTTTGAATTTTCTTTTTTCTGGTGCATAATATGACCCCCGCAGACGCCTAGTTTAGGAGTTATAGCGATTGTAAAGTTTTGAATTTTCTTTTTTCTGGTGCATAATATGACCCCCGCAGACGCCTAGTTTAGGAGTTATAGCGATTGTAAAGTTTTGAATTTTCTTTTTTCCGGTGCATAATATGACCCGCAGCCGCCTAGTTTAGAAGTTATAGCCATTTTAAGATATTGAATTTTCTTTTCTCTGGTGCATAATATGACCCCCGCAGACGCCTAGTTTAGGAGTTATAGCCATTTTAAGATTTTGAATTTTTTTTTCTGGTGCATAATATGACCCCCGCAGACGCCTAGTTTAGGAGTTATAGCGATTTTAAGATTTTGCATATTTTTTTCTGGTGCATAATATGACCTCCGCATACGCCTAGTTTAGGAGTTATAGCGATTGCAAAGTTTTGAATTTTCTTTTTTCCGGTGCATAATATGACCCCGCAGCCGCCTAGTTTAGAAGTTATAGCCATTATAAGATTTTGAATTTTCTTTTTTCTGGTGCATAATAGGACCCCCGCAGACGCCTAGTTTAGGAGTTATAGCGATTTTAAAGTTTTGAATTTTCTTTTTTCCGGTGCATAATATGACCCCCGCAGACGCCTAGTTTAGGAGTTATAGCGATTGTAAAGTTTTGAATTTTCTTTTTTCTGGTGCATAATATGACCCCCGCAGACGCCTAGTTTAGGAGTTATAGCGATTGTAAAGTTTTGAATTTTCTTTTTTCCGGTGCATAATATGACCCGCAGCCGCCTAGTTTAGAAGTTATAGCCATTTTAAGATATTGAATTTTCTTTTCTCTGGTGCATAATATGACCCCCGCAGACGCCTAGTTTAGGAGTTATAGCCATTTTAAGATTTTGAATTTTTTTTTTCTGGTGCATAATATGACCTCCGCAGACGCCTAGTTTAGGAGTTATAGCGATTTTAAGATTTTGAATTTTCTATTTTCCGGTGCATAACATGACCCCCGCAGACGCCTAGTTTAGGAGTTATAGCCATTTTAAGATTTTGAATTTTCTTTTCTGGTGCATAATATGACCCCCGCAGACGCCTAGTTTAGGAGTTATAGCGATTTTAAAGTTTTGAATTTTCTTTTTTCCGGTGCATAATATGACCCCCGCAGACGCCTAGTTTAGGAGTTATAGCGATTTTAAAGTTTTGAATTTTCTTTTTTCTGGTGCATAACATGACCGCCTCAGACGCCTTGTTTAGGAGTTATAGCCATTTTAAGATTTTGAATTTTTTTTTTCTGGTGCATAATATGACCTCCGCAGACGCCTAGTTTAGGAGTTATAGCGATTTTAAGATTTTGAATTTTCTATTTTCCGGTGCATAACATGACCCCCGCAGACGCCTAGTTTAGGAGTTATAGCCATTTTAAGATTTTGAATTTTCTTTTCTGGTGCATAATATGACCCCCGCAGACGCCTAGTTTAGGAGTTATAGCGATTTTAAAGTTTTGAATTTTCTTTTTTCCGGTGCATAATATGACCCCCGCAGACGCCTTGTTTAGGAGTTATAGCCATTTTAAGATTTCGAATTTTTTTTTCTGGTGCATAATATGACCCCCGCAGACGCCTAGTTTACTAGTTATAGCCATTTTAAAATTTTGAATTCTCTTTTTTCTGGTGCATAATATGGCCCCCGCAGACGCCTAGTTTACTAGTTATAGCCATTTTAAGATTTTGAATTTTCTTTTTTCTGGTGCATAATATGACCTCCGCAGACGCCTAGTTTAGGAGTTATAGCGATTTTAAGATTTTGAATTTTCTATTTTCCGGTGCATAACATGACCCCCGCAGACGCCTAGTTTAGGAGTTATAGCCATTTTAAGATTTTGAATTTTCTTTTTTCTGGTGCATAATATGACCTCCGCAGACGCCTAGTTTAGGAGTTATAGCGATTTTAAAGTTTTGAATTTTCTTTTTTCCGGTGCATAATATGACCTCCGCAGACGCCTAGTTTAGGAGTTATAGCGATTTTAAAGTTTTGAATTTCCTTTTTTCTGGTGCATAACATGACCGCCTCAGACGCCTTGTTTAGGAGTTATAGCCATTTTAAGATTTCGAATTTTTTTTTCTGGTGCATAATATGACCCCCGCAGACGCCTAGTTTACTAGTTATAGCCATTTTAAGATTTTGAATTCTCTTTTTCCTGGTGCATAATATGACCCCCGCAGACGCCTAGTTTACTAGTTATAGCCATTTTAAGATTTAGAATTTTCTTTTTTCTGGTGCATAATATGACCTCCGCAGACGCCTAGTTTAGGAGTTATAGCGAGTTTAAGATTTTGAATTTTCTATTTTCCGGTGCATAACATGACCCCCGCAGACGCCTTGTTTAGGAGTTATAGCCATTTTAAGATTTTGAATTTTCTTTTCTGGTGCATAATATGACCCCCGCAGACGCCTAGTTTAGGAGTTATAGCGATTTTAAAGTTTTGAATTTTCTTTTTTCCGGTGCATAATATGACCCCCGCAGACGCCTAGTTTAGGAGTTATAGCGATTTTAAAGTTTTGAATTTTCTTTTTTCCGGTGCATAATATGACCCCCGCAGACGCCTTGTTTAGGAGTTATAGCCATTTTAAGATTTTGAATTTTCTTTTCTGGTGCATAATATGACCCCCGCAGACGCCTAGTTTAGGAGTTATAGCGATTTTAAAGTTTTGAATTTTCTTTTTTCCGGTGCATAATATGACCCCCGCAGACGCCTAGTTTAGGAGTTATAGCGATTTTAAAGTTTTGAATTTTCTTTTTTCCGGTGCATAATATGACCCCCGCAGACGCCTAGTTTACTAGTTATAGCCATTTTAAGATTTTGAATTCTCTTTTTTCTGGTGCATAATATGACCCCCGCAGACGCCTAGTTTACTAGTTATAGCCATTTTAAGATTTTGAATTTTCTTTTTTCTGGTGCATAATATGACCTCCGCAGACGCCTAGTTTAGGAGTTATAGCGATTTTAAAGTTTTGAATTTTCTTTTTTCCGGTGCATAATATGACCCCCGCAGACGCCTAGTTTACGAGTTATAGCCATTTTAGGATTTTGAATTTTCCTTTTTCTGGTGCATAATATGACCCCCGCAGACGCCTTGTTTAGGAGTTATAATCATTTTAAGATTTTGAATTTTCTTTTTTCCGGTGCATAATATGACCCCCGCAGACGCCTAGTTTATAGCCGTTTTAAGATTTTGAATTTTCTATTTTGCGGTGCATAATATGACCCCCGCAGACGCCTAGTTTACGAGTTATAGCCATTTTAAGATTTTGAATGTTCTATTTTCCGGTGCATAATATGACCCCCGAAGCGCATAGTTTAGGAGTTATAGCCATTTTAAGATTTTGAATTTTCTTTCTTCTGGTACATAATATGACCCCCGCAGACGCCTAGTTTAGGAGTTATAGCGATTTTAAAGTTTTGAATTTCCTTTTTTCTGGTGCATAATATGACCCCCGCAGACGCCTAGTTTAGATGTTATAGCGATTTTAAAGTTTTGAATTTCCTTTTTTCTGGTGCATAACATGACCGCCTCAGACGCCTTGTTTAGGAGTTATAGCCATTTAAAGATTTTGAATTTTCTTTTTTCTGGTGCATAATATGACCCCCGCAGACGCCTAGTTTAGATGTTATAGCGATTTTAAAGTTTTGAATTTCCTTTTTTCTGGTGCATAATATGACCCCCTCAGACGCCTTGTTTAGGAGTTATAGTCATTTTAAGATTTTGACTTATCTTTTTTCTGGTGCATAATATGACCCCCGCAGACGCCTAGTTTAGGAGTTATAGCCATTTTAAGATTTTGAATTTTTTTTTTCTGGTGCATAATATGACCTCCGCAGACGCCTTGTTTAGGAGTTATAGCGATTTTAAAGTTTTGAATTTTCCTTTTTCTGGTGCATAATATGACCCCCGCAGACGCCTAGTTTACGAGTTATAGCCATTTTAAGATATTGAATTTTCTTTTTTCTGGTGCATAATATGACCCCCTCAGACGCCTAGTTTAGATGTTATAGCGATTTTAAAGTTTTGAATTTCCTTTTTTCTGGTGCATAATATGACCTCCGCAGACGCCTAGTTTAGGAGTTATAGCGATTTTAAAGTTTTGAATTTCCTTTTTTCTGGTGCATAATATGACCCCCTCAGACGCCTTGTTTAGGAGTTATAGTCATTTTAAGATTTTGACTTATCTTTTTTCTGGTGCATAATATGACCCCCGCAGACGCCTAGTTTACGAGTTATAGCCATTTTAAGATTTTGAATTTTCTTTTTTCTGGTGCATAATATGACCCCCGCAGACGCCTAATTTTAAAGTTTTGAATTTCCTTTTTTCTGGTGCTTAATATGACCCCCTCAGACGCCTTGTTTAGGAGTTATAGTCATTTTAAGATTTTGACTTATCTTTTTTCTGGTGCATAATATGACCCCCGCAGACGCCTAGTTTAGGAGTTATAGCCATTTTAAGATTTTGAATTTTTTTTTTCTGGTGCATAATATGACCTCCGCAGACGCCTTGTTTAGGAGTTATAGCGATTTTAAAGTTTTGAATTTTCCTTTTTCTGGTGCATAATATGACCCCCGCAGACGCCTAGTTTACGAGTTATAGCCATTTTAAGATATTGAATTTTCTTTTTTCTGGTGCATAATATGACCCCCGCAGACGCCTAGTTTAGATGTTATAGCGATTTTAAAGTTTTGAATTTCCTTTTTTCTGGTGCATAATATGACCTCCGCAGACGCCTAGTTTAGGAGTTATAGCGATTTTAAAGTTTTGAATTTCCTTTTTTCTGGTGCATAATATGACCCCCTCAGACGCCTTGTTTAGGAGTTATAGTCATTTTAAGATTTTGACTTATCTTTTTTCTGGTGCATAATATGACCCCCGCAGACGCCTAGTTTAGGAGTTATAGCCATTTTAAGATTTTGAATTTTTTTTTTCTGGTGCATAATATGACCTCCGCAGACGCCTTGTTTAGGAGTTATAGCGATTTTAAAGTTTTGAATTTTCCTTTTTCTGGTGCATAATATGACCCCCGCAGACGCCTAGTTTACGAGTTATAGCCATTTTAGGATTTTGAATTTTCCCTTTTCTGGTGCATAATATGACCCCCGCAGACGCCTAGTTTACGAGTTATAGCCATTTTAAGATTTTGAATTTTCTTTTTTCTGGTGCATAATATGACCCCCGCAGACGCCTAATTTTAAAGTTTTGAATTTCCTTTTTTCTGGTGCTTAATATGACCCCCTCAGACGCCTTGTTTAGGAGTTATAGTCATTTTAAGATTTTGACTTATCTTTTTTCTGGTGCATAATATGACCCCCGCAGACGGTTAGTTTAGGAGTTATAGCCATTTTAAGATTTTGAATTTTTTTTTTCTTGTGCATAATATGACCTCCGCAGACGCCTTGTTTAGGAGTTATAGCGATTTTAAAGTTTTGAATTTTCCTTTTTCTGGTGCATAATATGACCCCCGCAGACGCCTAGTTTACGAGTTATAGCCATTTTAGGATTTTGAATTTTCCCTTTTCTGGTGCATAATATGACCCCCGCAGACGCCTAGTTTACGAGTTATAGCCATTTTAAGATTTTGAATTTTCTTTTTTCTGGTGCATAATATGACCCCCGCAGACGCCTAGTTTAGGAGTTATAGCCATTTTAAGATTTTGAATTTTTTTTTTCTGGTGCATAATATGACCTCCGCAGACGCCTTGTTCAGGAGTTATAGCGATTTTAAGGTTTTGAATTTTCCTTTTTCTGGTGCATAATATGACCCCCGCAGACGCCTTGTTTAGGAGTTATAATCATTTTAAGATTTTGAATTTTCTTTTTTCCGGTGTATAATATGACCCCCGCAGACGCCTAGTTTAGGAGTTATAGCCGTTTTAAGATTTAGAATTTTCTTTTTTCTGGTAGATAATATGACCCCCGCAGACGCTTTGTTTAGGAGTTATAGCCTTTTTAAGATTTAGAATTTTCTTTTTTCTGGTAGATAATATGACCCCCGCAGACGCCTTGTTCAGGAGTTATAGCGATTTTAAAGTTTTGAATTTTCCTTTTTCTGGTGCATAATATGACCCCCGCAGACGCCTTGTTTAGGAGTTATAATCATTTTAAGATTTTGAATTTTCTTTTTTCCGGTGCATAATATGACCCCCGCAGACGCCTAGTTTACGAGTTATAGCCATTTTAAGATTTTGAATTTTCTATTTTGCGGTGCATAATATGACCTCCGCAGACGCCTAGTTTACGAGTTATAGCCATTTTAAGATTTTGAATGTTCTATTTTCCGGTGCATAATATGACCCCCGAAGCGCATAGTTTAGGAGTTATAGCCATTTTAAGATTTTGAATTTTCTTTCTTCTGGTACATAATATGACCCCCGCAGACGCCTAGTTTGGGAGTTATAGCGATTTTAAAGTTTTGAATTTCCTTTTTTCTGGTGCATAATATGACCCCCGCAGACGCCTAGTTTACGAGTTATAGCCATTTTAAGATTTTGAATTTTCTATTTTCCGGTGATAATATGACCCTCGTAGACGCCTAGTTTAGGAGTTATAGCGATTTTAAAGTTTTGAATTTCCTTTTTTCTGGTGCATAATATGACCTCCGCAGACGCCTAGTTTAAGAGTTAAAGCGATTTTAAAGTTTTGAATTTTCTTTTTTCTGGTGCATAATATGACCCCCGCAGACGCCTAGTTTACGAGTTATAGCCATTTTAAGATTTTGAATTTTCTTTTTTCTGGTGCATAATATGACCCCCGCAGACGCCTAGTTTAGGAGTTAAAGCCATTTTAAGATTTTGAATTTTCTTTTTTCTGGTGCATAATATGACCCCCGCAGACGCCTAGTTTACGAATTATAGCCATTTTAAGATTTTGAATTTCCTTTTTTCTGGTGCATAATATGACCCCCGCAGACGCCTAGTTTACGAGTTATAGCCATTTTAAGATTTTGAAATTTCTATTTTCCGGTGCATAATATGACCACCGCAGACGCCTAGTTTACGAGTTATAGCCATTTTAAGATCTTGAATTTTTTTTTTCTGATGCATAATATGACCCCCGCAGACGCCTAGTTTACGAGTTATAGCCATTTTAAGATTTTGAATTTTCTATTTTCCGGTGCATAATATGACCCCCGCAGACGCCTAGTTTAGGAGTTATAGCGATTTTAAAGTTTTGAATTTTCTTTTTTCTGGTGCATAATATGACCCCCGCAGACGCCTAGTTTAGGAGTTATAGCGATTTTAAAGTTTTGAATTTTCTTTTTTCTGGTGCATAATATGACCCCCGCAGACGCCTAGTTTAGGAGTTATAGCCATTTTAAGATTTTGAATTTTCTTTTTTCTGGTGCATAAAATGACCCCCGCAGACGACTAGTTTACGAGTTATAGCCATTTTAAGATTTTGAATTTTCTTTTTTCTGGTGCAAAATATGACCCCCGCAGGTGCCTAGTTTAGGAGTTATAGCCATTTTAAGATTTTGAATTTTCTTTTATCCGGTGCATAATATAACCCCCCCGACGCCTAGTTTACGAGCTATAGCCATTTTAAGATTTTGAATTTTCTATTTTCCGGTGCATAATATGACCCCCGCAGACGCCTAGTCTAGGAGTTATAGCCATTTTAAGATTTTGAATTTTCTTTTTTCTGGTGCATAATATGACCCCCGCAGACGCCTAGTTTACGAGTTATAGCCATTTTAAGATTTTGAATTTTCTTTTTTCTGGTGCATAATATGACCCCCGCAGACGCCTAGTTTAGGAGTTAAAGCCATTTTAAGATTTTGAATTTTCTTTTTTCTGGTGCATAATATGACCCCCGCAGACGCCTAGTTTACGAGTTATAGCCATTTTAAGATTTTGAATTTTCTTTTTTCTGGTGCATAATATGACCCCCGCAGACGCCTAGTTTAGGAGTTAAAGCCATTTTAAGATTTTGAATTTCCTGTTTTCTGGTGCATAATATGACCCCCGCAGACGCCTAGTTTACGAGTTATAGCCATTTTAAGATTTTGAAATTTCTATTTTCCGGTGCATAATATGACCACCGCAGACGCCTAGTTTACGAGTTATAGCCATTTTAAGATCTTGAATTTTCTTTTTTCTGGTAGATAATATGACCCCCGCAGACGCTTTGTTTAGGAGTTATAGCCTTTTTAAGATTTAGAATTTTCTTTTTTCTGGTAGATAATATGACCCCCGCAGACGCCTTGTTCAGGAGTTATAGCGATTTTAAAGTTTTGAATTTTCCTTTTTCTGGTGCATAATATGACCCCCGCAGACGCCTTGTTTAGGAGTTATAATCATTTTAAGATTTTGAATTTTCTTTTTTCCGGTGCATAATATGACCCCCGCAGACGCCTAGTTTACGAGTTATAGCCATTTTAAGATTTTGAATTTTCTATTTTGCGGTGCATAATATGACCTCCGCAGACGCCTAGTTTACGAGTTATAGCCATTTTAAGATTTTGAATGTTCTATTTTCCGGTGCATAATATGACCCCCGAAGCGCATAGTTTAGGAGTTATAGCCATTTTAAGATTTTGAATTTTCTTTCTTCTGGTACATAATATGACCCCCGCAGACGCCTAGTTTGGGAGTTATAGCGATTTTAAAGTTTTGAATTTCCTTTTTTCTGGTGCATAATATGACCCCCGCAGACGCCTAGTTTACGAGTTATAGCCATTTTATGATTTTGAATTTTCTTTTTTCTGGTGCATAATATGACCCCCGCAGACGCCTAGTTTAGGAGTTAAAGCCATTTTAAGATTTTGAATTTTCTTTTTTCTGGTGCATAATATGACCCCCGCAGACGCCTAGTTTACGAGTTATAGCCATTTTAAGATTTTGAATTTCCTTTTTTCTGGTGCATAATATGACCCCCGCAGACGCCTAGTTTACGAGTTATAGCCATTTTAAGATTTTGAAATTTCTATTTTCCGGTGCATAATATGACCACCGCAGACGCCTAGTTTACGAGTTATAGCCATTTTAAGATCTTGAATTTTTTTTTTCTGATGCATAATATGACCCCCGCAGACGCCTAGTTTACGAGTTATAGCCATTTTAAGATTTTGAATTTTCTATTTTCCGGTGCATAATATGACCCCCGCAGACGCCTAGTTTAGGAGTTATAGCGATTTTAAAGTTTTGAATTTTCTTTTTTCTGGTGCATAATATGACCCCCGCAGACGCCTAGTTTAGGAGTTATAGCCATTTTAAGATTTTGAATTTTCTTTTTTCTGGTGCATAAAATGACCCCCGCAGACGACTAGTTTACGAGTTATAGCCATTTTAAGATTTTGAATTTTCTTTTTTCTGGTGCAAAATATGACCCCCGCAGGTGCCTAGTTTAGGAGTTATAGCCATTTTAAGATTTTGAATTTTCTTTTTTCTGGTGCATAAAATGACCCCCGCAGACGACTAGTTTACGAGTTATAGCCATTTTAAGATTTTGCATTTTCTTTTTTCTGGTGCATAATATGACCCCCGCAGATGCCTAGTTTAGGAGCTATAGCGATTTTAAAGTTTTGAATTTTCTTTTTTCCGGTGCATAATATGACAACCGCAGACGACTAGTTTAGGAGTTATAGCCATTTTAAGATTTTGAATTTTCTTTTTTCTGGTGCATAATACGACCCCCGCAGACGCCTAGTTTACGAGTTATAGCCATTTTAAGAATTTGCATTTTCTTTTTTCTGGTGCATAATATGACCCCCGCAGATGCCTAGTTTAGGAGCTATAGCGATTTTAAAGTTTTGAATTTTCCTTTTTCTGGTGCATAATATGACCCCCGCAGACGCCTAGTTTACGAGTTATAGCCATTTTAGGATTTTGAATTTTACTTTTTCTGGTGCATAATATGACCCCCGCAGACGCCTAGTTTACGAGTTATAGCCATTTTAAGATTTTGAATTTTCTTTTTTCTGGTGCATAATATGACCCCCGCAGACGCCTAATTTTAAAGTTTTGAATTTCCTTTTTTCTGGTGCGTAATATGACCCCCTCAGACGCCTTGTTTAGGAGTTATAGTCATTTTAAGATTTTGACTTATCTTTTTTCTGGTGCATAATATGACCCCCGCAGACGCCTAGTTTAGGAGTTATAGCCATTTTAAGATTTTGAATTTTTTTTTTCTGGTGCATAATATGACCTCCGCAGACGCCTTGTTCAGGAGTTATAGAGATTTTAAAGTTTTGAATTTTCCTTTTTCTGGTGCATAATATGACCCCCGCAGACGCCTTGTTTAGGAGTTATAATCATTTTAAGATTTTGAATTTTCTTTTTTCCGGTGCATAATATGACCCCCGCAGACGCCTAGTTTAGGAGTTATAGCCGTTTTAAGATTTAGAATTTTCTTTTTTCTGGTAGATAATATGACCCCCGCAGACGCCTTGTTCAGGAGTTATAGCGATTTTAAAGTTTTGAATTTTCCTTTTTCTGGTGCATAATATGACCCCCGCAGACGCCTTGTTTGGGAGTTATAATCATTTTAAGATTTTGAATTTTCTTTTATCCGGTGCATAATATAACCCCCGCAGACGCCTAGTTTACGAGCTATAGCCGTTTTAAGATTTTGAATTTTCTTTTTTCTGGTGCATAATATGACCCCCGCAGACGCCTTGTTTGGGAGTTATAATCATTTTAAGATTTTGAATTTTCTATTTTCCGGTGCATAATATGACCCCCGCAGACGTCTAGTTTAGGAGTTATAGCGATTTTAAAGTTTTGAATTTTCTTTTTTCCGGTGCATAATATGACAACCGCAGACGACTAGTTTAGGAGTTATAGCCGTTTTAAGATTTTGAATTTTCTTTTTTCTGGTGCGTTGTATGACCCCCGCAGACGCCTAGTTTAGGAGTTATAGCCGTTTTAAGATTTTGATTTTTTTTTCTGGTGCATAATAGGACCCCCGCAGACGCCTAGTTTAGGAGTGATAGCGATTTTAAAGTTTTGAATTTCCTTTTTTCTGGTGCACAATATGACCCCCGCAGACGCCTAGTTTAGGAGTTATAGCGATTTTAAGATTTTGAATTTTCTTTTTTCTGGTGCATAATACGACCCCCGCAGACGCTTTGTTTAGGAGTTATAGCGATTTTAAAGTTTTGAATTTTCTTTTTTCTGGTGCATAATATGACCCCCGCAGACGACTAGTTTAGGAGTTATAGAAATTTTAAGATTTTGAATTTTCTTTTTTCTGGTGCATAATATGACCCCCGCAGATGCCTAGTTTAGGAGCTATAGCGATTTTAAAGTTTTGAATTTTCTTTTTTCCGGTGCATAATATGACAACCGCAGACGACTAGTTTAGGAGTTATAGCCGTTTTAAGATTTTGATTTTTTTTTCTGGTGCATAATATGACCCCCGCAGATGCCTAGTTTAGGAGCTATAGCGATTTTAAAGTTTTGAATTTTCTTTTTTCCGGTGCATAATATGACAACCGCAGACGACTAGTTTAGGAGTTATAGCCATTTTAAGATTTTGAATTTTCTTTTTTCTGGTGCATAATACGACCCCCGCAGACGCCTAGTTTACGAGTTATAGCCATTTTAAGATTTTGCATTTTCTTTTTTCTGGTGCATAATATGACCCCCGCAGATGCCTAGTTTAGGAGCTATAGCGATTTTAAAGTTTTGAATTTTCCTTTTTCTGGTGCATAATATGACCCCAGCAGACGCCTAGTTTACGAGTTATAGCCATTTTAGGATTTTGAATTTTCCTTTTTCTGGTGCATAATATGACCCCCGCAGACGCCTAGTTTACGAGTTATGGCCATTTTAAGATTTTGAATTTTCTTTTTTCTGGTGCATAATATGACCCCCGCAGACGCCTAGTTTAGGAGTTATAGCCATTTTAAGATTTTGAATTTTTTTTTTCTGGTGCATAATATGACCTCCGCAGACGCCTTGTTCAGGAGTTATAGCGATTTTAAAGTTTTGAATTTTCCTTTTTCTGGTGCATAATATGACCCCCGCAGACGCCTTGTTTAGGAGTTATAATCATTTTAAGATTTTGAATTTTCTTTTTTCCGGTGCATAATATGACCCCCGCAGACGCCTAGTTTAGGAGTTATAGCCGTTTTAAGATTTAGAATTTTCTTTTTTCTGGTAGATAATATGACCCCCGCAGACGCTTTGTTTAGGAGTTATAGCCTTTTTAAGATTTAGAATTTTCTTTTTTCTGGTAGATAATATGACCCCCGCAGACGCCTTGTTCAGGAGTTATAGCGATTTTAAAGTTTTGAATTTTCCTTTTTCTGGTGCATAATATGACCCCCGCAGACGCCTTGTTTGGGAGTTATAATCATTTTAAGATTTTGAATTTTCTTTTATCCGGTGCATAATATAACCCCCGCAGACGCCTAGTTTACGAGCTATAGCCATTTTAAAATTTTGAATTTTCTATTTTCCGGTGCATAATATGACAACCGCAGACGACTAGTTTAGGAGTTATAGCCGTTTTAAGATTTTGATTTTTTTTTTCTGGTGCATAATATGACCCCCGCAGATGCCTAGTTTAGGAGCTATAGCGATTTTAAAGTTTTGAATTTTCTTTTTTCCGGTGCATAATATGACAACCGCAGACGACTAGTTTAGGAGTTATAGCCGTTTTAAGATTTTGAATTTTCTTTTTTCTGGTGCGTTGTATGACCCCCGCAGACGCCTAGTTTAGGAGTTATAGCCGTTTTAAGATTTTGATTTTTTTTTTCTGGTGCATAATAGGACCCCCGCAGACGCCTAGTTTAGGAGTGATAGCGATTTTAAAGTTTTGAATTTTCTTTTTTCTGGTGCACAATATGACCCCCGCAGACGCCTAGTTTAGGAGTTATAGCGATTTTAAGATTTTGAATTTTCTTTTTTCTGGTGCATAATACGACCCCCGCAGACGCTTTGTTTAGGAGTTATAGCGATTTTAAAGTTTTGAATTTTCTTTTTTCTGGTGCATAATATGACCCCCGCAGACGACTAGTTTAGGAGTTATAGAAATTTTAAGATTTTGAATTTTCTTTTTTCTGGTGCATAATATGACCCCCGCAGATGCCTAGTTTAGGAGCTATAGCGATTTTAAAGTTTTGAATTTTCTTTTTTCCGGTGCATAATATGACAACCGCAGACGACTAGTTTAGGAGTTATAGCCGTTTTAAGATTTTGATTTTTTTTTTCTGGTGCATAATATGACCCCCGCAGATGCCTAGTTTAGGAGCTATAGCGATTTTAAAGTTTTGAATTTTCTTTTTTCCGGTGCATAATATGACAACCGCAGACGACTAGTTTAGGAGTTATAGCCATTTTAAGATTTTGAATTTTCTTTTTTCTGGTGCATAATACGACCCCCGCAGACGCCTAGTTTACGAGTTATAACCATTTTAAGATTTTGCATTTTCTTTTTTCTGGTGCATAATATGACCCCCGCAGATGCCTAGTTTAGGAGCTATAGCGATTTTAAAGTTTTGAATTTTCCTTTTTCTGGTGCATAATATGACCCCCGCAGACGCCTAGTTTACGAGTTATAGCCATTTTAGGATTTTGAATTTTCCTTTTTCTGGTGCATAATACGACCCCCGCAGACGCCTAGTTTACGAGTTATAGCCATTTTAAGATTTTGAATTTTCTTTTTTCTGGTGCATAATATGACCCCCGCAGACGCCTAATTTTAAAGTTTTGAATTTCCTTTTTTCTGGTGCGTAATATGACCCCCTCAGACGCCTTGTTTAGGAGTTATAGTCATTTTAAGATTTTGACTTATCTTTTTTCTGGTGCATAATATGACCCCCGCAGACGCCTAGTTTAGGAGTTATAGCCATTTTAAGATTTTGAATTTTTTTTTTCTGGTGCATAATATGACCTCCGCAGACGCCTTGTTCAGGAGTTATAGCGATTTTAAAGTTTTGAATTTTCCTTTTTCTGGTGCATAATATGACCCCCGCAGACGCCTTGTTTAGGAGTTATAATCATTTTAAGATTTTGAATTTTCTTTTTTCCGGTGCATAATATGACCCCCGCAGACGCCTAGTTTAGGAGTTATAGCCGTTTTAAGATTTAGAACTTTCTTTTTTCTGGTAGATAATATGACCCCCGCAGACGCTTTGTTTAGGAGTTATAGCCTTTTTAAGATTTAGAATTTTCTTTTTTCTGGTAGATAATATGACCCCCGCAGACGCCTTGTTCAGGAGTTATAGCGATTTTAAAGTTTTGAATTTTCCTTTTTCTGGTGCATAATATGACCCCCGCAGACGCCTTGTTTGGGAGTTATAATCATTTTAAGATTTTGAATTTTCTTTTATCCGGTGCATAATATAACCCCCGCAGACGCCTAGTTTACGAGATATAGCCATTTTAAGATTTTGAATTTTCTATTTTCCGGTGCATAATATGACCCCCGCAGACGTCTAGTTTAGGAGTTATAGCGATTTTAAAGTTTTGAATTTTCTTTTTTCTGGTGCATAATATGACAACCGCAGACGACTAGTTTAGGAGTTATAGCCGTTTTAAGATTTTGAATTTTCTTTTTTCTGGTGCGTTGTATGACCCCCGCAGACGCCTAGTTTAGGAGTTATAGCCGTTTTAAGATTTTGATTTTTTTTTTCTGGTGCATAATAGGACCCCCGCAGACGCCTAGTTTAGGAGTGATAGCGATTTTAAAGTTTTGAATTTTCTTTTTTCTGGTGCACAATATGACCCCGCAGACGCCTAGTTTAGGAGTTATAGCGATTTTAAGATTTTGAATTTTCTTTTTTCTGGTGCATAATACGACCCCCGCAGACGCATTGTTTAGGAGTTATAGCGATTTTAAAGTTTTGAATTTTCTTTTTTCTGGTGCATAATATGACCCCCGCAGACGCCTAGTTTAGGAGTTATAGCGATTTTAAAGTTATGAATTTTCTATTTTCCGGTGCATAATATGACCCCCGCAGACGCCTAGTTTACGAGTTATAGCCATTTTAAGATTTTGAATTTTCTTTTTTCTGGTGCATAATATGACCCCCGCAGACGCCTAGTTTAGGAGTTATAGCGATTTTAAAGTTTTGAATTTTCTTTTTTCCGGTGCATAATATGACAACCGCAGACGACTAGTTTAGGAGTTATAGCCGTTTTAAGATTTTGATTTTTTTTTTCTGGTGCATAATATGACCCCCGCAGACGACTAGTTTAGGAGTTATAGAAATTTTAAGATTTTGAATTTTCTTTTTTCTGGTGCATAATATGACCCCCGCAGACGCCTAGTTTAGGAGTTATAGCGATTTTAAAGTTTTGAATTTTCTTTTTTCTGGTGCATAATATGACCCCCGCAGACGCCTAGTTTAGGAGTTATAGCGATTTTAAAGTTATGAATTTTCTATTTTCCGGTGCATAATATGACCCCCGCAGACGCCTAGTTTAGGAGTTATAGCCATTTTAAGATTTTGAATTTTCTTTTTTCTGGTGCATAATACGACCCCCGCAGACGCCTAGTTTACGAGTTATAGCCATTTTAAGATTTTGAATTTTCTTTTTTCTGGTGCAAAATATGACCCCCGCAGGTGCCTAGTTTAGGAGTTATTGCCATTTTAAGATTTTGAATTTTCTTTTATCCGGTGCATAATATGACCCCCGTAGACGCCTAGTTTACGAGCTATAGCCATTTTAAGATTTTGAATTTTCTATTTTGCGGTGCATAATATGACCCCCGCAGATGCCTAGTCTAGGAGTTATAGCCATTTTAAGATTTTGCATTTTCTTTTTTCTGGTGCATAATATGACCCCCGCAGACGCCTAGTTTAGGAGCTATATCGATTTTAAAGTTTTGAATTTTCTTTTTTCCGGTGCATAATATGACAACCGCAGACGACTAGTTTAGGAGTTATAGCCGTTTTAAGATTTTGAATTTTCATTTTTCTGGTGCGTTGTATGACCCCCGCAGACGCCTAGTTTAGGAGTTATAGCCGTTTTAAGATTTTGATTTTTTTTTTTCTGGTGCATAATAGGACCCCCGCAGACGCCTAGTTCAGGAGTTATAGCGATTTTAAAGTTTTGAATTTTCTTTTTCTGGTGCATAATATGACCCCCGCAGACGCCTAGTTTAGGAGTTATAGCGCTTTTAAAGTTATGAATTTTCTATTTTCCGGTGCATAATATGACCCCCGCAGACGCCTAGTTTAGGAGTTATAGCCATTTTAAGATTTTGAATTTTCTTTTTTCTGGTGCATAATATGACCCCCGCAGATGCCTAGTTTACGAGTTATAGCCATTTTAAGATTTTGAATTTTCTTTTTTCTGGTGCATAATATGACCCCCGCACACGCCTAGTTTAGGAGTTATAGCGATTTTAAGATTTTAAATTTTCTTTTTTCTGGTGCATAATACGACCCCCGCAGACGCTTTGGTTAGGAGTTTTAGCGATTTTAAAGTTTTGAATTTTCTTTTTTCTGGTGCATAATATGACCCCCGCAGACGACTAGTTTAGGAGTTATAGAAATTTTAAGATTTTGAATTTTCTTTTTTCTGGTGCATAATATGACCCCCGCAGACGCCTAGTTTAGGAGTTATAGCGATTTTAAAGTTTTGAATTTTCTTTTTTCTGGTGCATAATATGACCCCCGCAGACGCCTAGTTTAGGAGTTATAGCGATTTTAAAGTTATGAATTTTCTATTTTCCGGTGCATAATATGACCCCCGCAGACGCCTAGTTTAGGAGTTATAGTCATTTTAAGATTTTGAATTTTCTTTTTTCTGGTGCATAATACGACCCCCGCAGACGCCTAGTTTACGAGTTATAGCCATTTTAAGATTTTGAATTTTCTTTTTTCTGGTGCAAAATATGACCCCCGCAGGTGCCTAGTTTAGGAGTTATTGCCATTTTAAGATTTTGAATTTTCTTTTATCCGGTGCATAATATGACCCCCGTAGACGCCTAGTTTACGAGCTATAGCCATTTTAAGATTTTGAATTTTCTATTTTGCGGTGCATAATATGACCCCCGCAGATGCCTAGTCTAGGAGTTATAGCCATTTTAAGATTTTGCATTTTCTTTTTTCTGGTGCATAATATGACCCCCGCAGACGCCTAGTTTAGGAGCTATATCGATTTTAAAGTTTTGAATTTTCTTTTTTCCGGTGCATAATATGACAACCGCAGACGACTAGTTTAGGAGTTATAGCCGTTTTAAGATTTTGAATTTTCATTTTTCTGGTGCGTTGTATGACCCCCGCAGACGCCTAGTTTAGGAGTTATAGCCGTTTTAAGATTTTGATTTTTTTTTTTCTGGTGCATAATAGGACCCCCGCAGACGCCTAGTTCAGGAGTTATAGCGATTTTAAAGTTTTGAATTTTCTTTTTCTGGTGCATAATATGACCCCCGCAGACGCCTAGTTTAGGAGTTATAGCGCTTTTAAAGTTATGAATTTTCTATTTTCCGGTGCATAATATGACCCCCGCAGACGCCTAGTTTAGGAGTTATAGCCATTTTAAGATTTTGAATTTTCTTTTTTCTGGTGCATAATATGACCCCCGCAGATGCCTAGTTTACGAGTTATAGCCATTTTAAGATTTTGAATTTTCTTTTTTCTGGTGCATAATATGACCCCCGCACACGCCTAGTTTAGGAGTTATAGCGATTTTAAGATTTTAAATTTTCTTTTTTCTGGTGCATAATACGACCCCCGCAGACGCTTTGGTTAGGAGTTTTAGCGATTTTAAAGTTTTGAATTTTCTTTTTTCTGGTGCATAATATGACCCCCGCAGACGACTACTTTAGGAGTTATAGAAATTTTAAGATTTTGAATTTTCTTTTTTCTGGTGCATAATATGACCCCCGCAGACGCCTAGTTTAGGAGTTATAGCGATTTTAAAGTTTTGAATTTTCTTTTTTCTGGTGCATAATATGACCCCCGCAGACGCCTAGTTTAGGAGTTATAGCGATTTTAAAGTTATGAATTTTCTATTTTCCGGTGCATAATATGACCCCCGCAGACGCCTAGTTTAGGAGTTATAGTCATTTTAAGATTTTGAATTTTCTTTTTTCTGGTGCATAATACGACCCCCGCAGACGCCTAGTTTAGAAGTTATAGCGATTTTAAAGTTTTGAATTTTCTTTTTTCTGGTGCATAATATGACCCCCACAGACGCCTAGTTTAGGAGTTATAGCGATTTTAAGATTTTAAATTTTCTTTTTTCTGGTGCATAATACGACCCCCGCAGACGCTTTGGTTAGGAGTTTTAGCGATTTTAAAGTTTTGAATTTTCTTTTTTCTGGTGCATAATATGACCCCCGCAGACGCCTAGTTTAGGAGTTATAGCGATTTTAAAGTTATGAATTTTCTATTTTCCGGTGCATAATATGACCCCCGCAGACGCCTAGTTTAGGAGTTATAGTCATTTTAAGATTTTGAATTTTCTTTTTTCTGGTGCATAATACGACCCCCGCAGACGCCTAGTTTACGAGTTATAGCCATTTTAAGATTTTGAATTTTCTTTTTTCTGGTGCAAAATATGACCCCCGCAGGTGCCTAGTTTAGGAGTTATAGCCATTTTAAGATTTTGAATTTTCTTTTATCCGGTGCATAATATGACCCCCGTAGACGCCTAGTTTACGAGCTATAGCCATTTTAAGATTTTGAATTTTCTATTTTGCGGTGCATAATATGACCCCCGCAGATGCCTAGTCTAGGAGTTATAGCCATTTTAAGATTTTGCATTTTCTTTTTTCTGGTGCATAATATGACCCCCGCAGACGCCTTGTTTAGGAGTTATAGTCATTTTAAGATTTTGAATTTGCTATTTTCCGGTGCATAATATGACCCCCGCAGACGCCTAGTCTAGGAGTTATAGCCATTTTAAGATTTTGAATTTTCTTTTTTCTGGTGCATAATATGACCCCCGCAGATGCCTAGTTTAGAAGTTATAGCGATTTTAAAGTTTTGAATTTTCTTTTTTCTGGTGCATAATATGACCCCCGCAGACGCCTAGTTTAGGAGTTATAGCGATTTTAAGATTTTAAATTTTCTTTTTTCTGGTGCATAATACGACCCCCGCAGACGCTTTGGTTAGGAGTTTTAGCGATTTTAAAGTTTTGAATTTTCTTTTTTCTGGTGCATAATATGACCCCCGCAGACGCCTAGTTTAGGAGTTATAGCGATTTTAAAGTTTTGAATTTTCTTTTTTCTGGTGCATAATATGACCCCCGCAGACGCCTAGTTTAGGAGTTATAGCGATTTTAAAGTTATGAATTTTCTATTTTCCGGTGCATAATATGACCCCCGCAGACGCCTAGTTTAGGAGTTATAGTCATTTTAAGATTTTGAATTTTCTTTTTTCTGGTGCATAATACGACCCCCGCAGACGCCTAGTTTACGAGTTATAGCCATTTTAAGATTTTGAATTTTCTTTTTTCTGGTGCAAAATATGACCCCCGCAGGTGCCTAGTTTAGGAGTTATAGCCATTTTAAGATTTTGAATTTTCTTTTATCCGGTGCATAATATGACCCCCGTAGACGCCTAGTTTACGAGCTATAGCCATTTTAAGATTTTGAATTTTCTATTTTGCGGTGCATAATATGACCCCCGCAGATGCCTAGTCTAGGAGTTATAGCCATTTTAAGATTTTGCATTTTCTTTTTTCTGGTGCATAATATGACCCCCGCAGACGCCTAGTTTAGGAGCTATATCGATTTTAAAGTTTTGAATTTTCTTTTTTCCGGTGCATAATATGACAACCGCAGACGACTAGTTTAGGAGTTATAGCCGTTTTAAGATTTTGAATTTTCATTTTTCTGGTGCGTTGTATGACCCCCGCAGACGCCTAGTTTAGGAGTTATAGCCGTTTTAAGATTTTGATTTTTTTTTTTCTGGTGCATAATAGGACCCCCGCAGACGCCTAGTTCAGGAGTTATAGCGATTTTAAAGTTTTGAATTTTCTTTTTCTGGTGCATAATATGACCCCCGCAGACGCCTAGTTTAGGAGTTATAGCGCTTTTAAAGTTATGAATTTTCTATTTTCCGGTGCATAATATGACCCCCGCAGACGCCTAGTTTAGGAGTTATAGCGATTTTAAAGTTTTGAATTTTCTTTTTTCTGGTGCATAATATGACCCCCGCAGACGCCTAGTTTAGGAGTTATAGCGATTTTAAAGTTATGAATTTTCTATTTTCCGGTGCATAATATGACCCCCGCAGACGCCTAGTTTAGGAGTTATAGTCATTTTAAGATTTTGAATTTTCATTTTTCTGGTGCGTTGTATGACCCCCGCAGACGCCTAGTTTAGGAGTTATAGCCGTTTTAAGATTTTGATTTTTTTTTTTCTGGTGCATAATAGGACCCCCGCAGACGCCTAGTTCAGGAGTTATAGCGATTTTAAAGTTTTGAATTTTCTTTTTCTGGTGCATAATATGACCCCCGCAGACGCCTAGTTTAGGAGTTATAGCGCTTTTAAAGTTATGAATTTTCTATTTTCCGGTGCATAATATGACCCCCGCAGACGCCTAGTTTAGGAGTTATAGCCGTTTTAAGATTTTGATTTTTTTTTTTCTGGTGCATAATAGGACCCCCGCAGACGCCTAGTTCAGGAGTTATAGCGATTTTAAAGTTTTGAATTTTCTTTTTCTGGTGCATAATATGACCCCCGCAGACGCCTAGTTTAGGAGTTATAGCGCTTTTAAAGTTATGAATTTTCTATTTTCCGGTGCATAATATGACCCCCGCAGACGCCTAGTTTAGGAGTTATAGCGATTTTAAAGTTTTGAATTTTCTTTTTTCTGGTGCATAATATGACCCCCGCAGACGCCTAGTTTAGGAGTTATAGCGATTTTAAAGTTATGAATTTTCTATTTTCCGGTGCATAATATGACCCCCGCAGACGCCTAGTTTAGGAGTTATAGTCATTTTAAGATTTTGAATTTTCTTTTTTCTGGTGCATAATACGACCTCCGCAGACGCCTAGTTTACGAGTTATAGCCATTTTAAGATTTTGAATTTTCTTTTTTCTGGTGCAAAATATGACCCCCGCAGGTGCCTAGTTTAGGAGTTATAGCCATTTTAAGATTTTGAATTTTCTTTTATCCGGTGCATAATATGACCCCCGTAGACGCCTAGTTTACGAGCTATAGCCATTTTAAGATTTTGAATTTTCTATTTTGCGGTGCATAATATGACCCCCGCAGATGCCTAGTCTAGGAGTTATAGCCATTTTAAGATTTTGCATTTTCTTTTTTCTGGTGCATAATATGACCCCCGCAGACGCCTAGTTTAGGAGCTATATCGATTTTAAAGTTTTGAATTTTCTTTTTTCCGGTGCATAATATGACAACCGCAGACGACTAGTTTAGGAGTTATAGCCGTTTTAAGATTTTGAATTTTCATTTTTCTGGTGCGTTGTATGACCCCCGCAGACGCCTAGTTTAGGAGTTATAGCCGTTTTAAGATTTTGATTTTTTTTTTTCTGGTGCATAATAGGACCCCCGCAGACGCCTAGTTCAGGAGTTATAGCGATTTTAAAGTTTTGAATTTTCTTTTTCTGGTGCATAATATGACCCCCGCAGACGCCTTGTTTAGGAGTTACAGTCATTTTAAGATTTTGAATTTTCTTTTTTCTGGTGCATAATATGACCCTCGCAGACGCCTTGTTTAGGAGTTATAGCGATTTTAAAGTTTTGAATTTTCTTTTTCTGGTGCATAATATGACCCCCGCAGACGCCTTGTTCAGGAGTTATAGTCATTTTAAGATTTTGAATTTTCTTTTTTCTGGTGCATAATATGACCCCCGCAGACGCCTTGTTTAGGAGTTATAGTCATTTTAAGATTTTGAATTTTCTTTTTCTGGTGCATAATATGACCCCCGCAGACGCCTAGTTTACGAGCTATAGCCATTTTAAGGTTTTGAATTTTCTATTTTCCGGTGCATAATATGACCCCCGCAGACGCTTTGTTTAGGAGTTATAGCGATTTTAAAGTTTTGAATTTTCTTTTTTCTGGTGACCCCCGCAGACGCCTAGTTTAGGAATTATAGCCATTTTAAGATTTTGAATTTTCTTTTTTCTGGTGCATAATATGACCCCCGCAGACGCCTAGTTTAGGAGTTATAGCGCTTTTAAAGTTATGAATTTTCTATTTTCCGGTGCATAATATGACCCCCGCAGACGCCTAGTTTAAGATTTTGAATTTTCTTTTTTCTGGTGCATAATATGACCCCCGCAGATGCCTAGTTTACGAGTTATAGCCATTTTAAGATTTTGAATTTTCTTTTTTCTGGTGCATAATATGACCCCCGCACACGCCTAGTTTAGGAGTTATAGCGATTTTAAGATTTTGAATTTTCTTTTTTCTGGTGCATAATATGACCCCCGCAGACGCCTAGTTTAGGAGTTTTAGACATTTTAAGATTTAGAATTTTCTTTTTTCTGGTGCATAATATGACCCCCGCAGACGCCTAGTTTAGGAGTTATAGCGCTTTTAAAGTTATGAATTTTCTATTTTCCGGTGCATAATATGACCCCCGCAGACGCCTAGTTTAGGAGTTATAGCCATTTTAAGATTTTGAATTTTCTTTTTTCTGGTGCATAATATGACCCCCGCAGACGCCTAATTTACGAGTTATAGCCATTTTAAGATTTTGAATTTTCTTTTTTCTGGTGCAAAATATGACCCCCGCAGGTGCTTAGTTTAGGAGTTATAGCCATTTTAAGATTTTGAATTTTCTTTTATCCGGTGCATAATATGACCCCCGCAGACGCCTGGTTTACGAGCTATAGCCATTTTAAGATTTTGAATTTTCTATTTTCCGGTGCATAATATGACCCCCGCAGACGCCTAGTCTAGGAGTTATAGCCATTTTAAGATTTTGAATTTTCTTTTTTCTGGTGCATAATATGACCCCCGCAGACGCCTAGTTTACGAGTTATAGCCATTTTAAGATTTTGAATTTTCTTTTTTCTGGTGCATAATATGACCCCCGCAGACGCCTAGTTTACGAGCTATAGCGATTTTAAAGTTTTGAATTTTCTTTTTCTGGTGCATAATATGACCCCCGCAGACGCCTAGTTTAGGAGTTATAGCGATTTTAAGATTTTGAATTTTCTTTTTTCTGGTGCATAATATGACCCCCGCAGACGCCTAGTTTAGGAGTTATAGACATTTTTAGATTTTGAATTTTCTTTTTTCTGGTGCATAATATGACCCCCGCAGACGCCTAGTTTAGGAGTTATAGCGCTTTTAAAGTTATGAATTTTCTATTTTCCGGTGCATAATATGACCCCCGCAGACGCCTAGTTTAGGAGTTATAGCCATTTTAAGATTTTGAATTTTCTTTTTTCTGGTGCATAATATGACCCCCGCAGATGCCTAGTTTACGAGTTATAGCCATTTTAAGATTTTGAATTTTCTTTTTTCTGGTGCATAATATGACCCCCGCAGACGACTAGTTTAGGAGTTATAGCGATTTTAAGATTTTGAATTTTCTTTTTTCTGGTGCATAATATGACCCCCGCAGACGCCTAGTTTAGGAGTTATAGACATTTTAAGATTTTGAATTTTCTTTTTTCTGGTGCATAATATGACCCCCGCAGACGCCTAGTTTAGGAGTTATAGCGCTTTTAAAGTTATGAATTTTCTATTTTCCGGTGCATAATATGACCCCCGCAGACGCCTAGTTTAGGAGTTATAGCCATTTTAAGATTTTGAATTTTCTTTTTTCTGGTGCATAATATGACCCCCGCAGATGCCTAGTTTACGAGTTATAGCCATTTTAAGATTTTGAATTTTCTTTTTTCTGGTGCATAATATGACCCCCGCACACGCCTAGTTTAGGAGTTATAGCGATTTTAAGATTTTGAATTTTCTTTTTTCTGGTGCATAATATGACCCCCGCAGACGCCTAGTTTAGGAGTTTTAGACATTTTAAGATTTAGAATTTTCTTTTTTCTGGTGCATAATATGACCCCCGCAGACGCCTAGTTTAGGAGTTATAGCGCTTTTAAAGTTATGAATTTTCTATTTTCCGGTGCATAATATGACCCCCGCAGACGCCTAGTTTAGGAGTTATAGCCATTTTACGATTTTGAATTTTCTTTTTTCTGGTGCATAATATGACCCCCGCAGACGCCTAGTTTACGAGTTATAGCCATTTTAAGATTTTGAATTTTCTTTTTTCTGGTGCAAAATATGACCCCCGCAGGTGCCTAGTTTAGGAGTTATAGCCATTTTAAGATTTTGAATTTTCTTTTATCCGGTGCATAATATGACCCCCGCAGACGCCTGGTTTACGAGCTATAGCCATTTTAAGATTTTGAATTTTCTATTTTCCGGTGCATAATATGACCCCCGCAGACGCCTAGTCTAGGAGTTATAGCCATTTTAAGATTTTGAATTTTCCTTTTTCTGGTTCATAATATGACCCCCGCAGACGCCATGTTTAGGAGTTATAATCATTTTAAGATTTTGAATTTTCTTTTTTCCGGTGCATAATATGACCCCCGCAGACGCCTAGTTTATAGCCGTTTTAAGATTTTGAATTTTCTTTTTTCTGGTGCATAATATGACCCCCGCAGACGCCTAGTTTAGGAGTTATAGCCATTTTAAGATTTTGAATTTTCTTTTTTCTGGTGCATAATATGACCCCCGCAGACGCCTAGTTTAGGAGTTATAGCCATTTTAAGATTTTGAATTTTCTTTTTTCTGGTGCATAATATGACCCCCCCAGACGCCTAGTTTAGGAGTTATAGCGATTTTAAAGTTTTGAATTTTCTTTTTTCCGGTGCATAATATGACCCCCGCAGACGCCTAGTTTAGGAGTTATAGCCATTTAAAGATTTTGAATTTTTTTTTCTGGTGCATAATATGACCCCCGCAGACGCCTAGTTTAGGAGTTATAGCCATTTTAAGATTTTGAATTTTCTATTTTCTGGTGCATAATATGACCCCCGCAGACGCCTAGTTTAGGAGTTATAGCGATTTTAAAGTTTTGAATTTTCTTTTTTCCGGTGCATAATATGACCCCCGCAGACGCCTAGTTTAGGAGTTATAGCGATTTTAAGATTTTGAATTTTCTATTTTCTGGTGCATAATATGACCCCCGCAGACGCCTAGTTTAGGAGTTATAGCCATTGTAAGATTTTGAATTTTCTTTTTTCTGGTGCATAATATGACCCCCGAAGCGCATAGTTTAGGAGTTATAGCCATTTTAAGATTTTGAATTTTCTATTTTCCGGTGCATAATATGACCCCCGAAGCGCATAGTTTAGGAGTTATAGCCATTTTAAGATTTTGAATTTTCTTTCTTCTGGTACATAATATGACCTCCGCAGACGCCTAGTTTAAGAGTTAAAGCGATTTTAAAGTTTTGAATTTTCTTTTTTCTGGTGCATAATATGACCCCCGCAGACGCCTAGTTTAGGAGTTATAGCCATTTTAAGATTTTGAATTTTCTTTTTTCTGGTGCATAATATGACCTCCGCAGACGCCTAGTTTAGGAGTTATAGCGATTTTAAAGTTTTGAATTTCCTTTTTTCTGGTGCATAATATGACCTCCGCAGACGCCTAGTTTAAGAGTTAAAGCGATTTTAAAGTTTTGAATTTTCTTTTTTCTGGTGCATAATATGAACTCCGCAGACGCCTAGTGTAGGAGTTATAGCGATTTTAAAGTTTTGAATTTCCTTTTTTCTGGTGCATGATATGACCTCCGCAGACGCCTAGTTTAAGAGTTAAAGCGATTTTAAAGTTTTGAATTTTCTTTTTTCTGGTGCGTAATATGACCCCCGCAGACGCCTAGTTTACGAGTTATAGCCTTTTTAAGATTTTGAATTTTCTTTTTTCTGGTGCATAATATGACCCCCGCAGACGCCTAGTTTACGAGTTATAGCCATTTTAAGATTTTGAATTTTCTATTTTCCGGTGCATAATATGACCCCCGCAGACGCCTAGTTTAGGAATTATAGCCATTTTAAGATTTTGAATTTTCTTTTTTCTGGTGCATAATATAACCCCCGCAGACGCCTAGTTTACGAGTTATAGCCTTTTTAAGATTTTGAATTTTCTTTTTTCTGGTGCATAATATGACCCCCGCAGACGTCTAGTTTACGAGTTATAGTCATTTTAAGATTTTGAATTTTCTTTTTTCTGGTGCATAATATGACCCCCGCAGACGCCTAGTTTACGAGTTATAGCCTTTTTAAGATTTTGAATTTTCTTTTTTCTGGTGCATAATATGACCCCCGCAGACGCCTAGTTTAGGAGTTATAGCCATTTTAAGATTTTGAATTTTCTATTTTGCGGTGCATAATATGACCCCGGCAGATGCCTAGTTTACGAGTTATAGCCATTTTAAGATTTTGAATTTTCTATTTTCCGGTGCATAATATGACCCCCGAAGCGCATAGTTTAGGAGTTATAGCGATTTTAAAGTTTTGAATTTTCTTTTTTCCGGTGCATAATATGACCCCCGCAGACGCCTAGTTTAGGAGTTATAGCGATTTTAAAGTTCTGAATTTTGTTTTTTTTTTGGTGCGTAATATGACCCCCGCAGACGCCTAGTTTACGAGTTATAGCCTTTTTAAGATTTTGAATTTTCTTTTTTCTGGTGCATAATATAACCCCCGCAGACGCCTAGTTTACGAGTTATAGCCTTTTTAAGATTTTGAATTTTCTTTTTTCTGGTGCATAATATAACCCCCGCAGACGCCTAGTTTAGGAGTTATAGCGATTTTAAAGTTCTGAATTTTGTTTTTTTTTTTGGTGCGTAATATGACCCCCGCAGACGCCTAGTTTACGAGTTATAGCCTTTTTAAGATTTTGAATTTTCTTTTTTCTGGTGCATAATATAACCCCCGCAGACGCCTAGTTTACGAGTTATAGCCTTTTTAAGATTTTGAATTTTCTTTTTTCTGGTGCATAATATAACCCCCGCAGACGCCTAGTTTACGAGTTATAGCCTTTTTAAGATTTTGAATTTTCTTTTTTCTGGTGCATAATATGACCCCCGCAGACGTCTAGTTTACGAGTTATAGCCATTTTAAGATTTTGAATTTTCTATTTTCCGGTGCATAATATGACCCCCGAAGCGCATAGTTTAGGAGTTATAGCCATTTTAAGATTTTGAATTTTCTTTCTTCTGGTACATAATATGACCTCCGCAGACGCCTAGTTTAAGAGTTAAAGCGATTTTAAAGTTTTGAATTTTCTTTTTTCTGGTGCATAATATGACCCCCGCAGACGCCTAGTGTAGGAGTTATAGCGATTTTAAAGTTTTGAATTTCCTTTTTTCTGGTGCATAATATGACCTCCGCAGACGCCTAGTTTAAGAGTTAAAGCGATTTTAAAGTTTTGAATTTTCTTTTTTCTGGTGCATTATATGAACTCCGCAGACGCCTAGTGTAGGAGTTATAGCGATTTTAAAGTTTTGAATTTCCTTTTTTCTGGTGCATAATATGACCTCCGCAGACGCCTAGTTTAAGAGTTAAAGCGATTTTAAAGTTTTGAATTTTCTTTTTTCTGGTGCGTAATATGACCCCCGCAGACGCCTAGTTTACGAGTTATAGCGATTTTAAAGTTTTGAATTTCCTTTTTTCTGGTGCATAATATGACCTCCGCAGACGCCTAGTTTAAGAGTTAAAGCGATTTTAAAGTTTTGAATTTTCTTTTTTCTGGTGCATAATATGAACTCCGCAGACGCCTAGTGTAGGAGTTATAGCGATTTTAAAGTCTTGAATTTCCTTTTTTCTGGTGCATAATATGACCTCCGCAGACGCCTAGTTTAAGAGTTAAAGCGATTTTAAAGTTTTGAATTTTCTTTTCTCTGGTGCATTATATGAACTCCGCAGACGCCTAGTGTAGGAGTTATAGCGATTTTAAAGTTTTGAATTTCCTTTTTTCTGGTGCATAATATGACCTCCGCAGACGCCTAGTTTAAGAGTTAAAGCGATTTTAAAGTTTTGAATTTTCTTTTTTCTGGTGCATAATATGACCCCCGCAGACGCCTAGTGTAGGAGTTATAGCGATTTTAAAGTTTTGAATTTCCTTTTTTCTGGTGCATAATATGACCTCCGCAGACGCCTAGTTTAAGAGTTAAAGCGATTTTAAAGTTTTGAATTTTCTTTTTTCTGGTGCATTATATGAACTCCGCAGACGCCTAGTGTAGGAGTTATAGCGATTTTAAAGTTTTGAATTTCCTTTTTTCTGGTGCATAATATGACCTCCGCAGACGCCTAGTTTAAGAGTTAAAGCGATTTTAAAGTTTTGAATTTTCTTTTTTCTGGTGCGTAATATGACCCCCGCAGACGCCTAGTTTACGAGTTATAGCGATTTTAAAGTTTTGAATTTCCTTTTTTCTGGTGCATAATATGACCTCCGCAGACGCCTAGTTTAAGAGTTAAAGCGATTTTAAAGTTTTGAATTTTCTTTTTTCTGGTGCATAATATGACCCCCGCAGACGCCTAGTGTAGGAGTTATAGCGATTTTAAAGTTTTGAATTTCCTTTTTTCTGGTGCATAATATGACCTCCGCAGACGCCTAGTTTAAGAGTTAAAGCGATTTTAAAGTTTTGAATTTTCTTTTTTCTGGTGCATAATATGAACTCCGCAGACGCCTAGTGTAGGAGTTATAGCGATTTTAAAGTTTTGAATTTCCTTTTTTCTGGTGCATAATATGACCTCCGCAGACGCCTAGTTTAAGAGTTAAAGCGATTTTAAAGTTTTGAATTTTCTTTTTTCTGGTGCGTAATATGACCCCCGCAGACGCCTAGTTTACGAGTTATAGCCTTTTTAAGATTTTGAATTTTCTTTTTTCTGGTGCATAATATGACCCCCGCAGACGCCTAGTTTACGAGTTATAGCCATTTTAAGATTTTGAATTTTCTATTTTCCGGTGCATAATATGACCCCCGCAGACGCCTAGTTTAGGAATTATAGCCATTTTAAGATTTTGAATTTTCTTTTTTCTGGTGCATAATATAACCCCCGCAGACGCCTAGTTTACGAGTTATAGCCTTTTTAAGATTTTGAATTTTCTTTTTTCTGGTGCATAATATGACCCCCGCAGACGCCTAGTTTACGAGTTATAGTCATTTTAAGATTTTGAATTTTCTTTTTTCTGGTGCATAATATGACCCCCGCAGACGCCTAGTTTAGGAGTTATAGCGATTTTAAAGTTTTGAATTTTCTTTTTTCCGGTGCATAATATGACCCCCGCAGACGCCTAGTTTAGGAGTTATAGCGATTTTAAAGTTCTGAATTTTGTTTTTTTTTTGGTGCGTAATATGACCCCCGCAGACGCCTAGTTTACGAGTTATAGCCTTTTTAAGATTTTGAATTTTCTTTTTTCTGGTGCATAATATGACCCCCGCAGACGCCTAGTTTAGGAGTGATAGCCATTTTAAGATTTTGAATTTTCTATTTTGCGGTGCATAATATGACCCCGGCAGATGCCTAGTTTACGAGTTATAGCCATTTTAAGATTTTGAATTTTCTATTTTCCGGTGCATAATATGACCCCCGAAGCGCATAGTTTAGGAGTTATAGCCATTTTAAGATTTTGAATTTTCTTTCTTCTGGTACATAATATGACCTCCGCAGACGCCTAGTTTAAGAGTTAAAGCGATTTTAAAGTTTTGAATTTTCTTTTTTCTGGTGCATAATATGACCCCCGCAGACGCCTAGTGTAGGAGTTATAGCGATTTTAAAGTTTTGAATTTCCTTTTTTCTGGTGCATAATATGACCTCCGCAGACGCCTAGTTTAAGAGTTAAAGCGATTTTAAAGTTTTGAATTTCCTTTTTTCTGGTGCATAATATGACCTCCGCAGACGCCTAGTTTAAGAGTTAAAGCGATTTTAAAGTTTTGAATTTTCTTTTTTCTGGTGCGTAATATGACCCCCGCAGACGCCTAGTTTACGAGTTATAGCCTTTTTAAGATTTTGAATTTTCTTTTTTCTGGTGCATAATATGACCCCCGCAGACGCCTAGTTTACGAGTTATAGCCATTTTAAGATTTTGAATTTTCTATTTTCCGGTGCATAATATGACCCCCGCAGACGCCTAGTTTAGGAATTATAGCCATTTTAAGATTTTGAATTTTCTTTTTTCTGGTGCATAATATAACCCCCGCAGACGCCTAGTTTACGAGTTATAGCCTTTTTAAGATTTTGAATTTTCTTTTTTCTGGTGCATAATATGACCCCCGCAGACGCCTAGTTTACGAGTTATAGTCATTTTAAGATTTTGAATTTTCTTTTTTCTGGTGCATAATATGACCCCCGCAGACGCCTAGTTTAGGAGTTATAGCGATTTTAAAGTTTTGAATTTTCTTTTTTCCGGTGCATAATATGACCCCCGCAGACGACTAGTTTAGGAGTTATAGCGATTTTAAAGTTCTGAATTTTGTTTTTTTTTTGGTGCGTAATATGACCCCCGCAGACGCCTAGTTTACGAGTTATAGCCTTTTTAAGATTTTGAATTTTCTTTTTTCTGGTGCATAATATGACCCCCGCAGACGCCTAGTTTAGGAGTTATAGCCATTTTAAGATTTTGAATTTTCTATTTTGCGGTGCATAATATGACCCCGGCAGATGCCTAGTTTACGAGTTATAGCCATTTTAAGATTTTGAATTTTCTATTTTCCGGTGCATAATATGACCCCCGAAGCGCATAGTTTAGGAGTTATAGCCATTTTAAGATTTTGAATTTTCTATTTTCCGGTGCATAATATGACCCCCGAAGCGCATAGTTTAGGAGTTATAGCGATTTTAAAGTTTTGAATTTTCTTTTTTCCGGTGCATAATATGACCCCCGCAGACGCCTAGTTTAGGAGTTATAGCGATTTTAAAGTTCTGAATTTTGTTTTTTTTTTGGTGCGTAATATGACCCCCGCAGACGCCTAGTTTACGAGTTATAGCCTTTTTAAGATTTTGAATTTTCTTTTTTCTGGTGCATAATATAACCCCCGCAGACGCCTAGTTTACGAGTTATAGCCTTTTTAAGATTTTGAATTTTCTTTTTTCTGGTGCATAATATAACCCCCGCAGACGCCTAGTTTACGAGTTATAGCCTTTTTAAGATTTTGAATTTTCTTTTTTCTGGTGCATAATATGACCCCCGCAGACGTCTAGTTTACGAGTTATAGCCATTTTAAGATTTTGAATTTTCTATTTTGCGGTGCATAATATGACCCCGGCAGATGCCTAGTTTACGAGTTATAGCCATTTTAAGATTTTGAATTTTCTATTTTCCGGTGCATAATATGACCCCCGAAGCGCATAGTTTAGGAGTTATAGCCATTTTAAGATTTTGAATTTTCTATTATCCGGTGCATAATTTTGCATTTTGACCCCCGAAGCGCATAGTTTAGGAGTTATAGCCATTTTAAGATTTTGAATTTTCTTTCTTCTGGTACATAATATGACCTCCGCAGACGCCTAGTTTAAGAGTTAAAGCGATTTTAAAGTTTTGAATTTTCTTTTTTCTGGTGCATAATATGACCCCCGCAGACGCCTAGTGTAGGAGTTATAGCGATTTTAAAGTTTTGAATTTCCTTTTTTCTGGTGCATAATATGACCTCCGCAGACGCCTAGTTTAAGAGTTAAAGCGATTTTAAAGTTTTGAATTTTCTTTTTTCTGGTGCGTAATATGACCCCCGCAGACGCCTAGTTTACGAGTTATAGCCATTTTAAGATTTTGAATTTTCTATTTTCCGGTGCATAATATGACCCCCGCAGACGCCTAGTTTAGGAATTATAGCCATTTTAAGATTTTGAATTTTCTTTTTTCTGGTGCATAATATAACCCCCGCAGACGCCTAGTTTACGAGTTATAGCCTTTTTAAGATTTTGAATTTTCTTTTTTCTGGTGCATAATATGACCCCCGCAGACGCCTAGTTTACGAGTTATAGTCATTTTAAGATTTTGAATTTTCTTTTTTCTGGTGCATAATATGACCCCCGCAGACGCCTAGTTTAGGAGTTATAGCGATTTTAAAGTTCTGAATTTTGTTTTTTTTTTGGTGCGTAATATGACCCCCGCAGACGCCTAGTTTACGAGTTATAGCCTTTTTAAGATTTTGAATTTTCTTTTTTCTGGTGCATAATATGACCCCCGCAGACGCCTAGTTTAGGAGTTATAGCGATTTTAAAGTTTTGAATTTCCTTTTTTCTGGTGCATAATATGACCCTCGCAGACGCCTAGTTTAAGAGTTAAAGCGATTTTAAAGTTTTGAATTTTCTTTTTTCCGGTGCATAATATGACCCCCGCAGACGCCTAGTTTAGGAGTTATAGCGATTTTAAAGTTCTGAATTTTGTTTTTTTTTTGGTGCGTAATATGACCCCCGCAGACGCCTAGTTTACGAGTTATAGCCTTTTTAAGATTTTGAATTTTCTTTTTTCTGGTGCATAATATGACCCCCGCAGACGCCTAGTTTAGGAGTTATAGCGATTTTAAAGTTTTGAATTTCCTTTTTTCTGGTGCATAATATGACCCTCGCAGACGCCTAGTTTAAGAGTTAAAGCGATTTTAAAGTTTTGAATTTTCTTTTTTCTGGTGCATAATATGACCCCCGCAGACGCCTAGTTTACGAGTTATAGCCTTTTTAAGATTTTGAATTTTCTTTTTTCTGGTGCATAATATGACCCCCGCAGACGCCTAGTTTACGAGTTATAGCCATTTTAAGATTTTAAATTTTGTATTTTCCGGTGCATAATATGACCCCCGCAGACGCCTAGTTTAGGAATTATAGCCATTTTAAGATTTTGAATTTTCTTTTTTCTGGTGCATAATATGACCCCCGCAGACGCCTAGTTTAGGAGTTATAGCGATTTTAAAGTTTTGAATTTCCTTTTTTCTGGTGCATAATATGACCTCCGCAGACGCCTAGTTTAAGAGTTAAAGCGATTTTAAAGTTTTGAATTTTCTTTTTTCTGGTGCGTAATATGACCCCCGCAGACGCCTAGTTTACGAGTTATAGCCATTTTAAGATTTTGAATTTTCTATTTTCCGGTGCATAATATGACCCCCGCAGACGCCTAGTTTAGGAATTATAGCCATTTTAAGATTTTGAATTTTCTTTTTTCTGGTGCATAATATAACCCCCGCAGACGCCTAGTTTACGAGTTATAGCCTTTTTAAGATTTTGAATTTTCTTTTTTCTGGTGCATAATATGACCCCCGCAGACGCCTAGTTTACGAGTTATAGTCATTTTAAGATTTTGAATTTTCTTTTTTCTGGTGCATAATATGACCCCCGCAGACGCCTAGTTTAGGAGTTATAGCGATTTTAAAGTTCTGAATTTTGTTTTTTTTTTGGTGCGTAATATGACCCCCGCAGACGCCTAGTTTACGAGTTATAGCCTTTTTAAGATTTTGAATTTTCTTTTTTCTGGTGCATAATATGACCCCCGCAGACGCCTAGTTTAGGAGTTATAGCGATTTTAAAGTTTTGAATTTCCTTTTTTCTGGTGCATAATATGACCCTCGCAGACGCCTAGTTTAAGAGTTAAAGCGATTTTAAAGTTTTGAATTTTCTTTTTTCCGGTGCATAATATGACCCCCGCAGACGCCTAGTTTAGGAGTTATAGCGATTTTAAAGTTCTGAATTTTGTTTTTTTTTTGGTGCGTAATATGACCCCCGCAGACGCCTAGTTTACGAGTTATAGCCTTTTTAAGATTTTGAATTTTCTTTTTTCTGGTGCATAATATGACCCCCGCAGACGCCTAGTTTAGGAGTTATAGCGATTTTAAAGTTTTGAATTTCCTTTTTTCTGGTGCATAATATGACCCTCGCAGACGCCTAGTTTAAGAGTTAAAGCGATTTTAAAGTTTTGAATTTTCTTTTTTCTGGTGCATAATATGACCCCCGCAGACGCCTAGTTTACGAGTTATAGCCTTTTTAAGATTTTGAATTTTCTTTTTTCTGGTGCATAATATGACCCCCGCAGACGCCTAGTTTACGAGTTATAGCCATTTTAAG
Source organism: Volucella zonaria (assembly GCA_963966105.1). NCBI lineage: Eukaryota > Metazoa > Arthropoda > Insecta > Diptera > Syrphidae > Volucella > Volucella zonaria. The sequence goes on along the minus strand of OZ014530.1, from coordinate 311,820,177 downwards.
ATTTTAAATTTTCTATTTTCCGGTGCATAATATGACCCCCGCAGACGCCTAGTTTAGGAATTATAGCCATTTTAAGATTTTGAATTTTCTTTTTTCTGGTGCATAATATGACCCCCGCAGACGCCTAGTTTAGGAGTTATAGCGATTTTAAAGTTTTGAATTTCCTTTTTTCTGGTGCATAATATGACCTCCGCAGACGCCTAGTTTAAGAGTTAAAGCGATTTTAAAGTTTTGAATTTTCTTTTTTCTGGTGCATAATATGACCCCCGCAGACGCCTAGTTTACGAGTTATAGCCTTTTTAAGATTTTGAATTTTCTTTTTTCTGGTGCATAATATGACCCCCGCAGACGCCTAGTTTACGAGTTATAGTCATTTTAAGATTTTGAATTTTCTTTTTTCTGGTGCATAATATGACCCCCGCAGATGCCTAGTTTAGGAGTTAAAGCGATTTTAAAGTTATGAATTTTCTTTTTTCCGGTGCATAATATGACAACCGCAGACGACTAGTTTAGGAGTTATAGCCATTTTAAGATTTTGAATTTTCTTTTTTCTGGTGCATAATATGACCTCCGCAGATGCCTAGTTTAGAAGTTAGAGCGATTTTAAAGTTATGAATTTTCTTTACATAATATGACCCCCGCAGACGCCTAGTTTAGGAGTTATAGCGATTTTAAAGTTTTGAATTTCCTTTTTTCTGGTGCATAATATGACCTCCGCAGACGCCTAGTTTAAGAGTTAAAGCGATTTTAAAGTTTTGAATTTTCTTTTTTCTGGTGCATAATATGACCCCCGCAGACGCCTAGTTTACGAGTTATAGCCTTTTTAAGATTTTGAATTTTCTTTTTTCTGGTGCATAATATGACCCCCGCAGACGCCTAGTTTAGGAGTTATAGCGATTTTAAAGTTTTGAATTTTGTTTTTTTTTTGGTGCATAATATGACCCCCGCAGACGCCTAGTTTAGAAGTTAGAGCGATTTTAAAGTTTTGAATTTCCTTTTTTCGAGTTTACGAGTTATAGCCTTTTTAAGATTTTGAATTTTCTTTTTTCTGGTGCATAATATGACCCCCGCAGACGCCTTGTTTAGGAGTTATAGCGATTTTAAAGTTTTGAATTTTCTTTTTTCCGGTGCATAATATGACCCCGGCAGACGCCTAGTTTAGGAGTTATAGCGATTTTAAAGTTTTGAATTTTGTTTTTTTTTTGGTGCATAATATGACCCCCGCAGATGCCTAGTTTAGGAGTTAAAGCGATTTTAAAGTTATGAATTTTCTTTTTTCCGGTGCATAATATGACAACCGCAGACGACTAGTTTAGGAGTTATAGCCATTTCAAGATTTTGAATTTTCTTTTTTCTGGTGCATAATATGACTTCCGCAGATGCCTAGTTTAGAAGTTAGAGCGATTTTAAAGTTATGAATTTTCTTTACATAATATGACCCCCGCAGACGCCTAGTTTAGGAGTTATAGCGATTTTAAAGTTTTGAATTTCGTTTTTTCTGGTGCATAATATGACCTCCGCAGACGCCTAGTTTAAGAGTTAAAGCGATTTTAAAGTTTTGAATTTTCTTTTTTCTGGTGCATAATATGACCCCCGCAGACGCCTAGTTAACGAGTTATAGCCTTTTTCAGATTTTGAATTTTCTTTTTTCTGGTGTATAATATGACCCCCGCAGACGCCTTGTTTAGGACTTATAGCGATTTTAAAGTTTTGAATTTTCTTTTTTCCGGTGCATAATATGTCCCCCGCAGACGCCTAGTTTAGGAGTTATAGCGATTTTAAAGTTTTGAATTTTGTTTTTTTTTGGTGCATAATATGACCCTCGCAGATGCCTAGTTTAGAAGTTAGAGCGGATTTAAAGTTTTGAATTTCCTTTTTTCTGGTGCATAATATGACCCCCGCAGACGCCTAGTTTACGAGTTATAGCCTTTTTAAGATTTTGAATTTTCTTTTTTCTGGTGCATAATATGACCCCCGCAGACGCCTTGTTTAGGAGTTATAGCGATTTTAAAGTTTTGAATTTTCTTTTTTCCGGTGCATAATATGGCAGACGCCTAGTTTAGGAGTTATAGCGATTTTAAAGTTTTGAATTTTGTTTTTTTTTTGGTGCATAATATGACCCCCGCAGATGCCTAGTTTAGGAGTTATAGCCTTTTTAAGATTTTGAATTTTCTTTTTTCTGGTGCATAATATGACCCCCGCAGACGCCTTGTTTAGGAGTTATAGCGATTTTAAAGTTTTGAATTTTCTTTTTTCCGGTGCATAATATGACAACCGCAGACGACTAGTTTAGGAGTTATAGCCATTTTAAGATTTTGAATTTTCTATTTTCCGGTGCATAATATGACCCCCGCAGACGCCTAGTTTAGGAGTTATAGCGATTTTAAAGTTTTGAATTTTCTTTTTTCCGGTGCATAATATGACCCCCGCAGACGCGTAGTTTAGGAGTTATAGCGATTATAAAGTTTTGAATTTTGTTTTTTCCGGTGCATAATATGACCTCCGCAGACGCCTAGTTTAAGAGTTAAAGCGATTTTAAAGTTTTGAATTTTCTTTTTTCTGGTGCATAATATGACCCCCGCAGACGCCTAGTTTACGAGTGATAGCCTTTTTAAGATTTTGAATTTTCTTTTTTCTGGTGCATAATATGACCCCCGCAGACGCCTTGTTTAGGAGTTATAGCGATTTTAAAGTTTTGAATTTTCTTTTTTCCGGTGCATAATATGACCCCCGCAGACGCCTAGTTTAGGAGTTATAGCGATTTTAAAGTTTTGAATTTTGTTTTTTTTTTGGTGCATAATATGACCCCCGCAGATGCCTAGTTTAGGAGTTAAAGCGATTTTAAAGTTATGAATTTTCTTTTTTCCGGTGCATAATATGACAACCGCAGACGACTAGTTTAGGAGTTATAGCCATTTTAAGATTTTGAATTTTCTATTTTCCGGTGCATAATATGACCCCCGCAGACGCCTAGTTTAGGAGTTATAGCGATTTTAAAGTTTTGAATTTTCTTTTTTCCGGTGCATAATATGACCCCCGCAGACGCCTAGTTTAGGAGTTATAGCGATTTTAAAGTTTTGAATTTTGTTTTTTTTCTGGTGCATAATATGACCCCCGCAGACGCCTAGTTTAGGAGTTATAGCGATTTTAAAGTTTTGAATTTTGTTTTTTTTTTGGTGCAAAATATGACCCCCGCAGATGCCTAGTTTAGGAGTTAAAGCGATTTTAAAGTTATGAATTTTCTTTTTTCCGGTGCATAATATGACAACCGCAGACGACTAGTTTAGGAGTTATAGCCATTTTAAGATTTTGAATTTTCTATTTTCCGGTGCATAATATGACCCCCGCAGACGCCTAGTTTAGGAGTTATAGCGATTTTAAAGTTTTGAATTTTCTTTTTTCCGGTGCATAATATGACCCCCGCAGACGCCTAGTTTAGGAGTTATAGCGATTTTAAAGTTTTGAATTTTGTTTTTTTTTTGGTGCAAAATGTGACCCCCGCAGATGCCTAGTTTAGGAGTTAAAGGGATTTTAAAGTTATGAATTTTCTTTTTTCCGGTGCATAATATGACAACCGCAGACGACTAGTTTAGGAGTTATAGCCATTTTAAGATTTTGAATTTTCTATTTTCCGGTGCATAATATGACCCCCGCAGACGCCTAGTTTGGGAGTTATAGCCATTTTAAGATTTTGAATTTTCTTTTTTCTGGTGCATAATATGACCCCCGCAGACGCCTTGTTTAGGAGTTATAGCGATTTTAAAGTTTTGAATTTTCTTTTTTCCGGTGCATAATATGACCCCCGCAGACGCCTAGTTTAGGAGTTATAGCGATTTTAAAGTTTTGATTTTTGTTTTTTTTTTGGTGCAAAATATGACCCCCGCAGATGCCTAGTTTAGGAGTTAAAGCGATTTTAAAGTTATGAATTTTCTTTTTTCCGGTGCATAATATGACAACCGCAGACGACTAGTTTAGGAGTTATAGCCATTTTAAGATTTTGAATTTTCTATTTTCCGGTGCATAATATGACCCCCGCAGACGCCTAGTTTAGGAGTTATAGCGATTTTAAAGTTTTGAATTTTCTTTTTTCCGGTGCATAATATGACCCCCGCAGACGCCTAGTTTAGGAGTTATAGCGATTTTAAAGTTTTGAATTTTGTTTTTTTTCTGGTGCATAATATGACCCCCTCAGATGCCTAGTTTAGGAGTTAAAGCGATTTTATAGTTATGAATTTTCTTTTTTCCGGTGCATAATATGACAACCGCAGACGACTAGTTTAGGAGTTATAGCCATTTTAAGATTTTGAATTTTCTATTTTCCGGTGCATAATATGACCCCCGCAGACGCCTAGTTTGGGAGTTATGGCCATTTTAAGATTTTGAATTTTCTTTTTTCTGGTGCATAATATGACCCCCGCAGACGCCTTGTTTAGGAGTTATAGCGATTTTAAAGTTTTGAATTTTCTTTTTTCCGGTGCATAATATGACCCCCGCAGACGCCTAGTTTAGGAGTTAAAGCGATTTTAAAGTTTTGAATTTTGTTTTTTTTTTGGTGCATAATATGACCCCCGCAGATGCCTAGTTTAGGAGTTAAAGCGATTTTAAAGTTATGAATTTTCTTTTTTCCGGTGCATAATATGACAACCGCAGACGACTAGTTTAGGAGTTATAGCCATTTTGAATTTTCTATTTTCCGGTGCATAATATGACCCCCGCAGACGCCTAGTTTAGGAGTTATAGCGATTTTAAAGTTTTGAATTTTGTTTTTTTTTTGGTGCAAAATATGACCCCCGCAGATGCCTAGTTTAGGAGTTAAAGCGATTTTAAAGTTATGAATTTTCTTTTTTCTGGTGCATAATATGACCCCCGCAGATGCCTAGTTTAGAAGTTAGAGCGACTTTAAAGTTATGAATTTTCTTTACATAATATGACCCCCGCAGTCGCCTAGTTTAGGAGTTATAGCGATTTTAAAGTTTTGAATTTCCTTTTTTCTGGTGCATAATATGACCCCCGCAGATGCCTAGTTTAGAAGTTAGAGCGACTTTAAAGTTATGAATTTTCTTTACATAATATGACCCCCGCAGACGCCAAGTTTAGGAGTTATAGCGATTTTAAAGTTTTGAATTTCCTTTTTTCTGGTGCATAATATGACCCCCGCAGACGCCTAGTTTACGAGTTATAGCCTTTTTAAGATTTTGAATTTTCTTTTTTCTGGTGCTTAATATGACCCCCGCAGATGCCTAGTTTAGGAGTTAAAGCGATTTTAAAGTTATGAATTTTCTTTTTTCCGGTGCATAATATGACCCCCTCAGATGCCTAGTTTAGGAGTTATAGCGATTTTAAAGTTTTCAATTTTGTTTTTTTTCCGGTGCATAATATGACCCCCGCAGATGCCTAGTTTAGAAGTTTCAGCGATTTTAAAGTTTTGAATTTTCTTTTTTTCATTGCATAATATGACCCCCGCAGACGCCTAGTTTACGAGTTATAGTCGTTTTAAGATTTTGAATTTTCTATTTTCCGGTGCATAATATGACCCCCGCAGACGCCTAGTTTAGGAGTTATAGCCATTTTAAGATTTTGAATATTCTTTTTTCTGGTGCATAATATGACCCCCTCAGATGCCTAGTTTAGGAGTTAAAGCGATTTTAAAGTTATGAATTTTCTTTTTTCCGGTGCATAATATGACAACCGCAGACGACTAGTTTAGGAGTTATAGCCATTTTAAGATTTTGAATTTTCTATTTTCCGGTGCATAATATGACCCCCGCAGACGCCTAGTTTGGGAGTTATAGCCATTTTAAGATTTTGAATTTTCTTTTTTCTGGTGCATAATATGACCCCCGCAGACGCCTTGTTTAGGAGTTATAGCGATTTTAAAGTTTTGAATTTTCTTTTTTCCGGTGCATAATATGACCCCCGCAGACGCCTAGTTTAGGAGTTATAGCGATTTTAAAGTTTTGAATTTTGTTTTTTTTTTGGTGCAAAATATGACCCCCGCAGATGCCTAGTTTAGGAGTTAAAGCGATTTTAAAGTTATGAATTTTCTTTTTTCCGGTGCATAATATGACAACCGCAGACGACTAGTTTAGGAGTTATAGCCATTTTAAGATTTTGAATTTTCTATTTTCCGGTGCATAATATGACCCCCGCAGACGCCTAGTTTGGGAGTTATAGCCATTTTAAGATTTTGAATTTTCTTTTTTCTGGTGCATAATATGACCCCCGCAGACGCCTTGTTTAGGAGTTATAGCGATTTTAAAGTTTTGAATTTTCTTTTTTCCGGTGCATAATATGACCCCCGCAGACGCCTAGTTTAGGAGTTAAAGCGATTTTAAAGTTTTGAATTTTGTTTTTTTTTTGGTGCATAATATGACCCCCGCAGATGCCTAGTTTAGGAGTTAAAGCGATTTTAAAGTTATGAATTTTCTTTTTTCCGGTGCATAATATGACAACCGCAGACGACTAGTTTAGGAGTTATAGCCATTTTGAATTTTCTATTTTCCGGTGCATAATATGACCCCCGCAGACGCCTAGTTTAGGAGTTATAGCGATTTTAAAGTTTTGAATTTTGTTTTTTTTTTGGTGCAAAATATGACCCCCGCAGATGCCTAGTTTAGGAGTTAAAGCGATTTTAAAGTTATGAATTTTCTTTTTTCTGGTGCATAATATGACCCCCGCAGATGCCTAGTTTAGAAGTTAGAGCGACTTTAAAGTTATGAATTTTCTTTACATAATATGACCCCCGCAGTCGCCTAGTTTAGGAGTTATAGCGATTTTAAAGTTTTGAATTTCCTTTTTTCTGGTGCATAATATGACCCCCGCAGATGCCTAGTTTAGAAGTTAGAGCGACTTTAAAGTTATGAATTTTCTTTACATAATATGACCCCCGCAGACGCCAAGTTTAGGAGTTATAGCGATTTTAAAGTTTTGAATTTCCTTTTTTCTGGTGCATAATATGACCCCCGCAGACGCCTAGTTTACGAGTTATAGCCTTTTTAAGATTTTGAATTTTCTTTTTTCTGGTGCTTAATATGACCCCCGCAGACGCCTTGTTTAGGAGTTATAGCGATTTTAAAGTTTTGAATTTTCTTTTTTCCGGTGCATAATATGACCCCCGCAGACGCCTAGTTTAGGAGTTATAGCGATTTTAAAGTTTTGAATTTTGTTTTTTTTTTTGGTGCATAATATGACCCCCGCAGATGCCTAGTTTAGGAGTTAAAGCGATTTTAAAATTATGAATTTTCTTTTTTCCGGTGCATAATATGACCCCCGCAGACGCCTAGTTTAGGAGTTATAGCGATTTTAAAGTTTTCAATTTTGTTTTTTTTCCGGTGCATAATATGACCCCCGCAGATGCCTAGTTTAGAAGTTTCAGCGATTTTAAAGTTTTGAATTTTCTTTTTTTCATTGCATAATATGACCCCCGCAGACGCCTAGTTTACGAGTTATAGTCGTTTTAAGATTTTGAATTTTCTATTTTCCGGTGCATAATATGACCCCCGCAGACGCCTAGTTTAGGAGTTATAGCCATTTTAAGATTTTGAATTTTCTTTTTTCTGGTGCATAATATGACCCCCGCAGATGCCTAGTTAAGGAGTTAAAGCGATTTTAAAGTTATGAATTTTCTTTTTTCCGGTGCATAATATGACCCCCGCAGACGCCTAGTTTAGGAGTTATAGCGATTTTAAAGTTTTCAATTTTGTTTTTTTTCCGGTGCATAATATGACCCCCGCAGATGCCTAGTTTAGAAGTTTCAGCGATTTTAAAGTTTTGAATTTTCTTTTTTTCATTGCATAATATGACCCCCGCAGACGCCTAGTTTACGAGTTATAGTCGTTTTAAGATTTTGAATTTTCTATTTTCCGGTGCATAATATGACCCCCGCAGACGCCTAGTTTAGGAGTGATAGCCATTTTAAGATTTTGAATTTTTTTTTCTGGTGCATAATATGACCCCCGCAGACGCCTAGTTTAGGAGTTATAGCGATTTTAAAGTTTTGAATTTTCTTTTTTCCGGTGCATAATATGACCCCCGCAGTCGCCTAGTTTAGGAGTTATAGCGATTTTAAAGTTTTGAATTTCCTTTTTTCTGGTGCATAATATGACCTCCGCAGACGCCTAGTTTAAGAGTTAAAGCGATTTTAAAGTTTTGAATTTTCTTTTTTCTGGTGCATAATATGACCCCCGCAGACGCCTAGTTTACGAGTTATAGCCTTTTTAAGATTTTGAATTTTCTTTTTTCTGGTGCATAATATGACCCCCGCAGACGCTTTGTTTAGGAGTTATAGCGATTTTAAAGTTTTGAATTTTCTTTTTTCCGGTGCATAATATGATCCACGCAGACGCCTAGTTTAGGAGTTATAGCGATTTTAAAGTTTTCAATTTTGTTTTTTTTTTGGTGCATAATATGACCCCCGCAGATGCCTAGTTTAGAAGTTATAGCGATTTTAAAGTTTTGAATTTTGTTTTTTTTTCGGTGCATAATATGACCCCCGCAGACGCCTAGTTTACGAGTTATAATCATTTTAAGATTTTGAATTTTCTTTTTTCTGGTGCATAATATGACCCCCGCAGACGCCTTGTTTAGGAGTTATAGCGATTTTAAAGTTTTGAATTTTCTTTTTCTGGTGCATAATATGACCCCCGCAGACGCCTTGTTTAGGAGTTATAGTCATTTTAAGATTTTGAATTTTCTTTTTTCTGGTGCATAATATGACCCCCGCAGACGCCTAGTTTACGAGTTATAGCCTGTTTAAGATTTTGAATTTTCTTTTTTCTGGTGCATAATATGACCCCCGCAGACGCCTTGTTTAGGAGTTATAGCGATTTTAAAGTTTTGAATTTTCTTTTTTCCGGTGCATAATATGACCCCCGCAGACGCCTAGTTTAGGAGTTATAGCGATTTTAAAGTTTTGAATTTTGTTTTTTTTCCGGTGCATAATATGACCCCCGCAGATGCCTAGTTTAGAAGTTATAGCGATTTTAAAGTTATGAATTTTCTTTTTTTCGGTGCATAATATGACCCCCGCAGACGCCTAGTTTACGAGTTATAGTCATTTTAAGATTTTGAATTTTCTTTTTTCTGGTGCATAATATGACCCCCGCAGACGCCTTGTTTAGGAGTTACAGCGATTTTAAAGTTTTGAATTTTCTTTTTCTGGTGCATAATATGACCCCCGCAGACGCCTTGTTTAGGAGTTATAGTCATTTTAAGATTTTGAATTTTCTATTTTCCGGTGCATAATATGACCCCCGCAGACGCCTAGTTTAGGAGTTATAGCCTTTTAAAGATTTTGAATTTTCTTTTTTCTGGTGCACAATATGACCCCCGCAGACGCCTTGTTTAGGAGTTAAAGCGATTTTAAAGTTGTGAATTTTCTTTTTTCCGGTGCATAATATGACCCCCGCAGACGCTTAGCTTAGGGGTTATAGCGATTTTAAAGTTTTGAATTTTGTTTTTTTTGTGGTGCATAATATGACCCCCGCAGACGCCTAGTTTACTAGTTATAGCGATTTTAAAGTTTTGAATTTTCTTTTTTCCGGTGCATAATATGACCCCCGCAGACGCCTAGTTTAGGAGTTATAGCGATTTTAAAGTTTTGAATTTTCTTTTTTCCGGTGCATAATATGACCCCCGCAGACGCCTAGTTTAGGAGTTATAGCGATTTTAAAGTTTAGAATTTTCTTTTTTCCGGTGCATAATATGACAACCGCAGACGACTAGTTTAGGAGTTATAGCCATTTTAAGATTTTGAATTTTCTATTTTCCGGTGCATAATATGACCCCCGCAGACGCCTAGTTTAGGAGTTATAGCCATTTTAAGATTTTGAATTTTCTTTTTTCTGGTGCATAATATAACCCCCGCAGACGCCTAGTTTACGAGTTATAGCCTTTTTAAGATTTTGAATTTTCTTTTTTCTGGTGCATAATATGACCCCCGCAGACGCCTAGTTTACGAGTTATAGCCTTTTTAAGATTTTGAATTTTCTTTTTTCTGGTGCATAATATGACCCCCGCAGACGCCTTGTTTAGGAGTTATAGCGATTTTAAAGTTTTGAATTTTCTTTTTTCCGGTGCATAATATGACCCCCGCAGACGCCTAGTTAAGGAGTTATAGCGATTTTAAAGTTTTGAATTTTGTTTTTTTTCCGGTGCATAATATGACCCCCGCAGATGCCTAGTTTAGAAGTTATAGCGATTTTAAAGTTATGAATTTTCTTTCTTTCGGTGCATAATATGACCCCCGCAGACGCCTAGTTTACGAGTTATAGTCATTTTAAGATTTTGAATTTTCTTTTTTCTGGTGCATAATATGACCCCCGCAGACGCCTTGTTTAGGAGTTATAGCGATTTTAAAGTTTTGAATTTTCTTTTTCTGGTGCATAATATGACCCCCGCAGACGCCTTGTTTAGGAGTTATAGTCATTTTAAGATTTTGAATTTTCTTTTTTCTGGTGCATAATATGACTCCCACAGACGCCTAGTTTAGGAGTTATAGCGATTTTAAAGTTTTGAATTTTGTTTTTTTTTTGGTGCATAATATGACCCCCGCAGATGCCTAGTTTAGGAGTTATAGCGATTTTAAAGTTTTGAATTTTCTTTTTTCTGGTGCATAATATGACAACCGCAGACGACTAGTTTAGGAGTTATAGCCATTTTAAGATTTTGAATTTTCTATTTTCCGGTGCATAATATGACCCCCGCAGACGCCTAGCTTAGGAGTTATAGCCATTTTAAGATTTTGAATTTTCTTTTTTCTGGTGCATAATATGACCCCCGCAGACGCCTAGTTTACGAGTTATAGCCATTTTAAGATTTTGAATTTTCTATTTTCCGGTGCATAATATGACCCCCGCAGACGCCTAGTTTAGGAGTTATAGCCATTTTAAGATTTTGAATTTTCCTTTTTCTGGTGCATAATATGACCACCGCAGACGCCTAGTTTACGAGTTATAGCCATTTTAAGATTTTGAATTTTCCTTTTTCTGGTGCATAATATGACCCCCGCAGACGCCTTGTTTAGGAGTTATAATCATTTTAAGATTTTGAATTTTCTTTTTTCTGGTGCATAATATGACCCCCGCAGACGCCTTGTTTAGGAGTTATAATCATTTTAAGATTTTGAATTTTCTTTTTTCTGGTGCATAATATGACCCCCGCTGACGCCTAGTTTATAGCCGTTTTATGATTTTGAATTTTCTTTTTTCTGGTGCATAATATGACCCCCGCAGACGCCTAGTTTAGGAATTATAGCCGTTTTAAGATTTTGAATTTTCTTTTTTCTGGTAATTAATATGACCCCCGCAGACGCTTTGTTTAGGAGTTATAGCCATTTTAAGATTTTGAATTTTCTATTTTGCGGTGCATAATATGACCCCCGCAGACGCCTTGTTTAGGAGTTATAATCATTTTAAGATTTTGAATTTTCTTTTTTCTGGTGCATAATATGACCCCCGCAGACGCCTTGTTTAGGAGTTATAATCATTTTAAGATTTTGAATTTTCTTTTTTCTGGTGCATAATATGACCCCCGCTGACGCCTAGTTTATAGCCGTTTTATGATTTTGAATTTTCTTTTTTCTGGTGCATAATATGACCCCAGCAGACGCCTAGTTTACGAGTTATAGCCATTTTAAGATTTTGAATTTTCTATTTTGCGGTGCATAATATGACCCCCGCAGACGCCTTGTTTAGGAGTTATAGTCATTATAAGATTTTGAATTTTCTTTTTTCTGGTGCATAATATGACCCCCGCAGACGCCTTGTTTAGGAGTTATAGTCATTTTAAGATTTTTAATTTTCTTTTTTCTGGTGGATAATATGACCCCCGCAGACGCTTTGTTTAGGAGTTATAGCGATTTTAAAGTTTTGAATTTTCTTTTTTCTGGTGACCCCCGCAGACGCCTAGTTTAGGAATTATAGCCATTTTAAGATTTTGAATTTTCCTTTTTCTGGTGCATAATATGACCACCGCAGACGCCTAGTTTACGAGTTAGAGCCATTTTAAGATCTTGAATTTTTTTTTTCTGATGCATAATATGACCCCCGCCGACGCCTAGTTTACGAGTTATAGCCATTTTAAGATTTTGAATTTTCTATTTTCCGGTGCATAATATGACCCCCGCAGACGCCTAGTTTATAGCCGTTTTATGATTTTGAATTTTCTTTTTTCTGGTGCATAATATGACCCCCGCAGACGCCTTGTTTAGGAGTTATAATCATTTTAAGATTTTGAATTTTCTTTTTTCCGGTGCATAATATGACCCCCGCAGACGCCTAGTTTATAGCCGTTTTATGATTTTGAATTTTCTTTTTTCTGGTGCACAATATGACCCCCGCAGACGCCTAGTTTAGGAGTTATAGCGATTTTAAGGTTTTGAATTTCCTTTTTTCTGGTGCATAATATGACCCCCGCAGACGCCTAGTTTACGAGTTATAGCCTTTTTAAGATTTTGAATTTTCTTTTTTTCGGTGCATAATATGACCCCCGCAGACGCCTAGTTTAGGAGTTATAGCGATTTTAAAGTTTTGAATTTTGTTTTTTTTTTGGTGCATAATATGACCCCCGCAGATGCCTAGTTTAGGAGTTAAAGCGATTTAAAAGTTTTGAATTTTCTTTTTTCCGGTGCATATTATGACAACCGCAGACGACTAGTTTAGGAGTTATAGCCATTTTAAGATTTTGAATTTTCTATTTTCCGGTGCATAATATGACCCCCGCAGACGCCTAGTTTACGAGTTATAGCCATTTTAAGATTTTGAATTTTCTATTTTCCGGTGCATAATATGACCCCCGCAGACGCCTAGTTTATAGCCGTTTTATGATTTTGAATTTTCTTTTTTCTGGTGCATAATATGACCCCCGCAGACGCCTTGTTTAGGAGTTATAATCATTTTAAGATTTTGAATTTTCTTTTTTCCGGTGCATAATATGACCCCCGCAGACGCCTAGTTTATAGCCGTTTTATGATTTTGAATTTTCTTTTTTCTGGTGCATAATATGACCCCCGCAGACGCCTAGTTTAGGAGTTATAGCGATTTTAAAGTTTTGAATTTCCTTTTTTCTGGTGCATAATATGACCCCCGCAGACGCCTAGTTTACGAGTTATAGCCTTTTTAAGATTTTGAATTTTCTTTTTTTCGGTGCATAATATGACCCCCGCAGACGCCTAGTTTAGGAGTTATAGCGATTTTAAAGTTTTGAATTTTGTTTTTTTTTGGTGCATAATATGACCCCCGCAGACGCCTAGTTTACGAGTTATAGCCATTTTAAGATTTTGAATTTTCTTTTTTTCGGTGCATAATATGACCCCCGCATACGCCTAGTTTAGGAGTTAAAGCGATTTAAAAGTTTTGAATTTTCTTTTTTCCGGTGCATATTATGACAACCGCAGACGACTAGTTTAGGAGTTATAGCCATTTTAAGATTTTGAATTTTCTATTTTCCGGTGCATAATATGACCCCCGCAGACGCCTAGTTTACGAGTTATAGCCATTTTAAGATTTTGAATTTTCTATTTTGCGGTGCATAATATGACCCCCGCAGACGCCTAGTTTACGAGTTATAGCCATTTTAAGATTTTGAATTTTCTATTTTCCGGTGCATAATATGACCCCCGAAGCGCATAGTTTAGGAGTTATAGCCATTTTAAGATTTTGAATTTTCTTTCTTCTGGTACATAATATGACCCCCGCAGACGCCTAGTTTAGGAGTTATAGCGATTTTAAAGTTTTGAAGTTCCTTTTTTCTGGTGCATAATATGACCCCCGCAGACGCCTAGTTTACGAGTTATAGCCATTTTAAGATTTTGAATTTTCTTTTTTTCGGTGCATAATATGACCCCCGCAGACGCCTAGTTTACGAGTTATAGCCATTTTAAGATTTTGAATTTTCTATTTTCCGGTGCATAATATGACCCCCGCAGACGCCTAGTTTATAGCCGTTTTATGATTTTGAATTTTCTTTTTTCTGGTGCATAATATGACCCCCGCAGACGCCTTGTTTAGGAGTTATAATCATTTTAAGATTTTGAATTTTCTTTTTTCCGGTGCATAATATGACCCCCGCAGACGCCTAGTTTATAGCCGTTTTATGATTTTGAATTTTCTTTTTTCTGGTGCATAATATGACCCCCGCAGACGCCTAGTTTAGGAGTTATAGCGATTTTAAAGTTTTGAATTTCCTTTTTTCTGGTGCATAATATGACCCCCGCAGACGCCTAGTTTACGAGTTATAGCCATTTTAAGATCTTGAATTTTTTTTTTCTGATGCATAATATGACCCCCGCCGACGCCTAGTTTACGAGTTATAGCCATTTTAAGATTTTGAATTTTCTATTTTCCGGTGCATAATATGACCCCCGCAGACGCCTAGTTTATAGCCGTTTTATGATTTTGAATTTTCTTTTTTCTGGTGCATAATATGACCCCCGCAGACGCCTAGTTTAGGAGTTATAGCGATTTTAAAGTTTTGAATTTCCTTTTTTCTGGTGCATAATATGACCCCCGCAGACGCCTAGTTTACGAGTTATAGCCTTTTTAAGATTTTGAATTTTCTTTTTTTCGGTGCATAATATGACCCCCGCAGACGCCTAGTTTAGGAGTTATAGCGATTTTAAAGTTTTGAATTTTGTTTTTTTTTTGGTGCATAATATGACCCCCGCAGACGCTTAGTTTACGAGTTATAGCCATTTTAAGATTTTGAATTTTCTTTTTTTCGGTGCATAATATGACCCCCGCAGACGCCTAGTTTAGGAGTTATAGCGATTTTAAAGTTTTGAATTTTGTTTTTTTTTTGGTGCATAATATGACCCCCGCAGATGCCTAGTTTAGGAGTTAAAGCGATTTAAAAGTTTTGAATTTTCTTTTTTCCGGTGCATATTATGACAACCGCAGACGACTAGTTTAGGAGTTATAGCCATTTTAAGATTTTGAATTTTCTATTTTCCGGTGCATAATATGACCCCCGCAGACGCCTAGTTTACGAGTTATAGCCATTTTAAGATTTTGAATTTTCTATTTTGCGGTGCATAATATGACCCCCGCAGACGCCTAGTTTACGAGTTATAGCCATTTTAAGATTTTGAATTTTCTATTTTCCGGTGCATAATATGACCCCCGAAGCGCATAGTTTAGGAGTTATAGCCATTTTAAGATTTTGAATTTTCTTTCTTCTGGTACATAATATGACCCCCGCAGACGCCTAGTTTAGGAGTTATAGCGATTTTAAAGTTTTGAAGTTCCTTTTTTCTGGTGCATAATATGACCCCCGCAGACGCCTAGTTTACGAGTTATAGCCTTTTTAAGATTTTGAATTTTCTATTTTCCGGTGCATAATATGACCCCCGCAGACGCCTAGTTTAGGAATTATAGCTATTTTAAGATTTTGAATTTTCTTTTTTCTGGTGCATAATATGACCCCCGCAGACGCCTAGTTTACGAGTTATAGCCATTTTAAGATTTTGAAATTTTTATTTTCCGGTGCATAATATGACCACCGCAGACGCCTAGTTTACGAGTTATAGCCATTTTAAGATCTTGAATTTTTTTTTTCTGATGCATAATATGACCCCCGCAGACGCCTAGTTTACGAGTTATTGCCTTTTTAAGATTTTGAATTTTCTATTTTCCGGTGCATAATATGACCCCCGCAGACGCCTAGTTTAGGAATTATAGCCATTTTAAGATTTTGAATTTTCTTTTTTCTGGTGCATAATATGACCCCCGCAGATGCCTAGTTTACGAGTTATAGCCATTTTAAGATTTTTAATTTTCTTTTTTCTGGTGGATAATATGACCCCCGCAGACGCTTTGTTTAGGAGTTATAGCGATTTTAAAGTTTTGAATTTTCTTTTTTCTGGTGACCCCCGCAGACGCCTAGTTTAGGAATTATAGCCATTTTAAGATTTTGAATTTTCCTTTTTCTGGTGCATAATATGACCACCGCAGACGCCTAGTTTACGAGTTATAGCCATTTTAAGATCTTGAATTTTTTTTTTCTGATGCATAATATGACCCCCGCCGACGCCTAGTTTACGAGTTATAGCCATTTTAAGATTTTGAATTTTCTATTTTCCGGTGCATAATATGACCCCCGCAGACGCCTAGTTTATAGCCGTTTTATGATTTTGAATTTTCTTTTTTCTGGTGCATAATATGACCCCCGCAGACGCCTTGTTTAGGAGTTATAATCATTTTAAGATTTTGAATTTTCTTTTTTCCGGTGCATAATATGACCCCCGCAGACGCCTAGTTTATAGCCGTTTTATGATTTTGAATTTTCTTTTTTCTGGTGCATAATATGACCCCCGCAGACGCCTAGTTTAGGAGTTATAGCGATTTTAAAGTTTTGAATTTCCTTTTTTCTGGTGCATAATATGACCCCCGCAGACGCCTAGTTTACGAGTTATAGCCTTTTTAAGATTTTGAATTTTCTATTTTCCGGTGCATAATATGACCCCCGCAGACGCCTAGTTTAGGAATTATAGCCATTTTAAGATTTTGAATTTTCTATTTTCCGGTGCATAATATGACCCCCGCAGACGCCTAGTTTATAGCCGTTTTATGATTTTGAATTTTCTTTTTTCTGGTGCATAATATGACCCCCGCAGACGCCTTGTTTAGGAGTTATAATCATTTTAAGATTTTGAATTTTCTTTTTTCCGGTGCATAATATGACCCCCGCAGACGCCTAGTTTATAGCCGTTTTATGATTTTGAATTTTCTTTTTTCTGGTGCATAATATGACCCCCGCAGACGCCTAGTTTAGGAGTTATAGCGATTTTAAAGTTTTGAATTTCCTTTTTTCTGGTGCATAATATGACCCCCGCAGACGCCTAGTTTACGAGTTATAGCCGTTTTATGATTTTGAATTTTCTTTTTTCTGGTGCATAATATGACCCCCGCAGACGCCTTGTTTAGGAGTTATAATCATTTTAAGATTTTGAATTTTCTTTTTTCCGGTGCATAATATGACCCCCGCAGACGCCTAGTTTATAGCCGTTTTATGATTTTGAATTTTCTTTTTTCTGGTGCATAATATGACCCCCGCAGACGCCTAGTTTAGGAATTATAGCCATTTTAAGATTTTGAATTTTCTTTTTTCTGGTGCATAATATGACCCCCGCAGACGCCTTGTTTAGGAGTTATAATCATTTTAAGATTTTGAATTTTCTTTTTTCCGGTGCATAATATGACCCCCGCAGACGCCTAGTTTATAGCCGTTTTATGATTTTGAATTTTCTTTTTTCTGGTGCACAATATGACCCCCGCAGACGCCTAGTTTAGGAGTTATAGCGATTTTAAGGTTTTGAATTTCCTTTTTTCTGGTGCATAATATGACCCCCGCAGACGCCTAGTTTACGAGTTATAGCCTTTTTAAGATTTTGAATTTTCTTTTTTTCGGTGCATAATATGACCCCCGCAGACGCCTAGTTTAGGAGTTATAGCGATTTTAAAGTTTTGAATTTTGTTTTTTTTTTGGTGCATAATATGACCCCCGCAGATGCCTAGTTTAGGAGTTAAAGCGATTTAAAAGTTTTGAATTTTCTTTTTTCCGGTGCATATTATGACAACCGCAGACGACTAGTTTAGGAGTTATAGCCATTTTAAGATTTTGAATTTTCTATTTTCCGGTGCATAATATGACCCCCGCAGACGCCTAGTTTACGAGTTATAGCCATTTTAAGATTTTGAATTTTCTATTTTCCGGTGCATAATATGACCCCCGCAGACGCCTAGTTTATAGCCGTTTTATGATTTTGAATTTTCTTTTTTCTGGTGCATAATATGACCCCCGCAGACGCCTTGTTTAGGAGTTATAATCATTTTAAGATTTTGAATTTTCTTTTTTCCGGTGCATAATATGACCCCCGGAGACGCCTAGTTTATAGCCGTTTTATGATTTTGAATTTTCTTTTTTCTGGTGCATAATATGACCCCCGCAGACGCCTAGTTTAGGAGTTATAGCGATTTTAAAGTTTTGAATTTCCTTTTTTCTGGTGCATAATATGACCCCCGCAGACGCCTAGTTTACGAGTTATAGCCTTTTTAAGATTTTGAATTTTCTTTTTTTCGGTGCATAATATGACCCCCGCAGACGCCTAGTTTAGGAGTTATAGCGATTTTAAAGTTTTGAATTTTGTTTTTTTTTGGTGCATAATATGACCCCCGCAGACGCCTAGTTTACGAGTTATAGCCATTTTAAGATTTTGAATTTTCTTTTTTTCGGTGCATAATATGACCCCCGCATACGCCTAGTTTAGGAGTTAAAGCGATTTAAAAGTTTTGAATTTTCTTTTTTCCGGTGCATATTATGACAACCGCAGACGACTAGTTTAGGAGTTATAGCCATTTTAAGATTTTGAATTTTCTATTTTCCGGTGCATAATATGACCCCCGCAGACGCCTAGTTTACGAGTTATAGCCATTTTAAGATTTTGAATTTTCTATTTTGCGGTGCATAATATGACCCCCGCAGACGCCTAGTTTACGAGTTATAGCCATTTTAAGATTTTGAATTTTCTATTTTCCGGTGCATAATATGACCCCCGAAGCGCATAGTTTAGGAGTTATAGCCATTTTAAGATTTTGAATTTTCTTTCTTCTGGTACATAATATGACCCCCGCAGACGCCTAGTTTAGGAGTTATAGCGATTTTAAAGTTTTGAAGTTCCTTTTTTCTGGTGCATAATATGACCCCCGCAGACGCCTAGTTTACGAGTTATAGCCATTTTAAGATTTTGAATTTTCTTTTTTTCGGTGCATAATATGACCCCCGCAGACGCCTAGTTTACGAGTTATAGCCATTTTAAGATTTTGAATTTTCTATTTTCCGGTGCATAATATGACCCCCGCAGACGCCTAGTTTATAGCCGTTTTATGATTTTGAATTTTCTTTTTTCTGGTGCATAATATGACCCCCGCAGACGCCTTGTTTAGGAGTTATAATCATTTTAAGATTTTGAATTTTCTTTTTTCCGGTGCATAATATGACCCCCGCAGACGCCTAGTTTATAGCCGTTTTATGATTTTGAATTTTCTTTTTTCTGGTGCATAATATGACCCCCGCAGACGCCTAGTTTAGGAGTTATAGCGATTTTAAAGTTTTGAATTTCCTTTTTTCTGGTGCATAATATGACCCCCGCAGACGCCTAGTTTACGAGTTATAGCCATTTTAAGATCTTGAATTTTTTTTTTCTGATGCATAATATGACCCCCGCCGACGCCTAGTTTACGAGTTATAGCCATTTTAAGATTTTGAATTTTCTATTTTCCGGTGCATAATATGACCCCCGCAGACGCCTAGTTTATAGCCGTTTTATGATTTTGAATTTTCTTTTTTCTGGTGCATAATATGACCCCCGCAGACGCCTAGTTTAGGAGTTATAGCGATTTTAAAGTTTTGAATTTCCTTTTTTCTGGTGCATAATATGACCCCCGCAGACGCCTAGTTTACGAGTTATAGCCTTTTTAAGATTTTGAATTTTCTTTTTTTCGGTGCATAATATGACCCCCGCAGACGCCTAGTTTAGGAGTTATAGCGATTTTAAAGTTTTGAATTTTGTTTTTTTTTTGGTGCATAATATGACCCCCGCAGACGCTTAGTTTACGAGTTATAGCCATTTTAAGATTTTGAATTTTCTTTTTTTCGGTGCATAATATGACCCCCGCAGACGCCTAGTTTAGGAGTTATAGCGATTTTAAAGTTTTGAATTTTGTTTTTTTTTTGGTGCATAATATGACCCCCGCAGATGCCTAGTTTAGGAGTTAAAGCGATTTAAAAGTTTTGAATTTTCTTTTTTCCGGTGCATATTATGACAACCGCAGACGACTAGTTTAGGAGTTATAGCCATTTTAAGATTTTGAATTTTCTATTTTCCGGTGCATAATATGACCCCCGCAGACGCCTAGTTTACGAGTTATAGCCATTTTAAGATTTTGAATTTTCTATTTTGCGGTGCATAATATGACCCCCGCAGACGCCTAGTTTACGAGTTATAGCCATTTTAAGATTTTGAATTTTCTATTTTCCGGTGCATAATATGACCCCCGAAGCGCATAGTTTAGGAGTTATAGCCATTTTAAGATTTTGAATTTTCTTTCTTCTGGTACATAATATGACCCCCGCAGACGCCTAGTTTAGGAGTTATAGCGATTTTAAAGTTTTGAAGTTCCTTTTTTCTGGTGCATAATATGACCCCCGCAGACGCCTAGTTTACGAGTTATAGCCTTTTTAAGATTTTGAATTTTCTATTTTCCGGTGCATAATATGACCCCCGCAGACGCCTAGTTTAGGAATTATAGCTATTTTAAGATTTTGAATTTTCTTTTTTCTGGTGCATAATATGACCCCCGCAGACGCCTAGTTTACGAGTTATAGCCATTTTAAGATTTTGAAATTTTTATTTTCCGGTGCATAATATGACCACCGCAGACGCCTAGTTTACGAGTTATAGCCATTTTAAGATCTTGAATTTTTTTTTTCTGATGCATAATATGACCCCCGCAGACGCCTAGTTTACGAGTTATTGCCTTTTTAAGATTTTGAATTTTCTATTTTCCGGTGCATAATATGACCCCCGCAGACGCCTAGTTTAGGAATTATAGCCATTTTAAGATTTTGAATTTTCTTTTTTCTGGTGCATAATATGACCCCCGCAGATGCCTAGTTTACGAGTTATAGCCATTTTAAGATTTTTAATTTTCTTTTTTCTGGTGGATAATATGACCCCCGCAGACGCTTTGTTTAGGAGTTATAGCGATTTTAAAGTTTTGAATTTTCTTTTTTCTGGTGACCCCCGCAGACGCCTAGTTTAGGAATTATAGCCATTTTAAGATTTTGAATTTTCCTTTTTCTGGTGCATAATATGACCACCGCAGACGCCTAGTTTACGAGTTATAGCCATTTTAAGATCTTGAATTTTTTTTTTCTGATGCATAATATGACCCCCGCCGACGCCTAGTTTACGAGTTATAGCCATTTTAAGATTTTGAATTTTCTATTTTCCGGTGCATAATATGACCCCCGCAGACGCCTAGTTTATAGCCGTTTTATGATTTTGAATTTTCTTTTTTCTGGTGCATAATATGACCCCCGCAGACGCCTAGTTTAGGAATTATAGCCATTTTAAGATTTTGAATTTTCTTTTTTCTGGTGCATAATATGACCCCCGCAGATGCCTAGTTTACGAGTTATAGCCATTTTAAGATTTTTAATTTTCTTTTTTCTGGTGGATAATATGACCCCCGCAGACGCTTTGTTTAGGAGTTATAGCGATTTTAAAGTTTTGAATTTTCTTTTTTCTGGTGACCCCCGCAGACGCCTAGTTTAGGAATTATAGCCATTTTAAGATTTTGAATTTTCCTTTTTCTGGTGCATAATATGACCACCGCAGACGCCTAGTTTACGAGTTATAGCCATTTTAAGATCTTGAATTTTCTTTTTTCTGGTGCATAATATGACCCCCGCAGATGCCTAGTTTACGAGTTATAGCCATTTTAAGATTTTTAATTTTCTTTTTTCTGGTGGATAATATGACCCCCGCAGACGCTTTGTTTAGGAGTTATAGCGATTTTAAAGTTTTGAATTTTCTTTTTTCTGGTGACCCCCGCAGACGCCTAGTTTAGGAATTATAGCCATTTTAAGATTTTGAATTTTCCTTTTTCTGGTGCATAATATGACCACCGCAGACGCCTAGTTTACGAGTTATAGCCATTTTAAGATCTTGAATTTTTTTTTTCTGATGCATAATATGACCCCCGCAGACGCCTAGTTTACGAGTTATAGCCATTTTAAGATTTTGAATTTTCTATTTTGCGGTGCATAATATGACCCCCGCAGACGCCTAGTTTACGAGTTATAGCCATTTTAAGATTTTGAATTTTCTATTTTCCGGTGCATAATATGACCCCCGAAGCGCATAGTTTAGGAGTTATAGCCATTTTAAGATTTTGAATTTTCTTTCTTCTGGTACATAATATGACCACCGCAGACGCCTAGTTTACGAGTTATAGCCATTTTAAGATCTTGAATTTTTTTTTTCTGATGCATAATATGACCCCCGCCGACGCCTAGTTTACGAGTTATAGCCATTTTAAGATTTTGAATTTTCTATTTTCCGGTGCATAATATGACCCCCGCAGACGCCTAGTTTATAGCCGTTTTATGATTTTGAATTTTCTTTTTTCTGGTGCATAATATGACCCCCGCAGACGCCTAGTTTACGAGTTATAGCCTTTTTAAGATTTTGAATTTTCTATTTTCCGGTGCATAATATGACCCCCGCAGACGCCTAGTTTAGGAATTATAGCTATTTTAAGATTTTGAATTTTCTTTTTTCTGGTGCATAATATGACCACCGCAGACGCCTAGTTTACGAGTTATAGCCATTTTAAGATCTTGAATTTTTTTTTTCTGATGCATAATATGACCCCCGCCGACGCCTAGTTTACGAGTTATAGCCATTTTAAGATTTTGAATTTTCTATTTTCCGGTGCATAATATGACCCCCGCAGACGCCTAGTTTATAGCCGTTTTATGATTTTGAATTTTCTTTTTTCTGGTGCATAATATGACCCCCGCAGACGCCTAGTTTACGAGTTATAGCCATTTTAAGATCTTGAATTTTTTTTTTCTGATGCATAATATGACCCCCGCAGACGCCTAGTTTACGAGTTATTGCCTTTTTAAGATTTTGAATTTTCTATTTTCCGGTGCATAATATGACCCCCGCAGACGCCTAGTTTAGGAATTATAGCCATTTTAAGATTTTGAATTTTCTTTTTTCTGGTGCATAATATGACCCCCGCAGATGCCTAGTTTACGAGTTATAGCCATTTTAAGATTTTTAATTTTCTTTTTTCTGGTGGATAATATGACCCCCGCAGACGCTTTGTTTAGGAGTTATAGCGATTTTAAAGTTTTGAATTTTCTTTTTTCTGGTGACCCCCGCAGACGCCTAGTTTAGGAATTATAGCCATTTTAAGATTTTGAATTTTCCTTTTTCTGGTGCATAATATGACCACCGCAGACGCCTAGTTTACGAGTTATAGCCATTTTAAGATCTTGAATTTTTTTTTTCTGATGCATAATATGACCCCCGCAGACGCCTAGTTTACGAGTTATAGCCATTTTAAGATTTTGAATTTTCTATTTTGCGGTGCATAATATGACCCCCGCAGACGCCTAGTTTACGAGTTATAGCCATTTTAAGATTTTGAATTTTCTATTTTCCGGTGCATAATATGACCCCCGAAGCGCATAGTTTAGGAGTTATAGCCATTTTAAGATTTTGAATTTTCTTTCTTCTGGTACATAATATGACCCCCGCAGACGCCTAGTTTAGGAGTTATAGCGATTTTAAAGTTTTGAAGTTCCTTTTTTCTGGTGCATAATATGACCCCCGCAGACGCCTAGTTTACGAGTTATAGCCTTTTTAAGATTTTGAATTTTCTATTTTCCGGTGCATAATATGACCCCCGCAGACGCCTAGTTTAGGAATTATAGCTATTTTAAGATTTTGAATTTTCTTTTTTCTGGTGCATAATATGACCCCCGCAGACGCCTAGTTTACGAGTTATAGCCATTTTAAGATTTTGAAATTTTTATTTTCCGGTGCATAATATGACCACCGCAGACGCCTAGTTTACGAGTTATAGCCATTTTAAGATCTTGAATTTTTTTTTTCTGATGCATAATATGACCCCCGCAGACGCCTAGTTTACGAGTTATTGCCTTTTTAAGATTTTGAATTTTCTATTTTCCGGTGCATAATATGACCCCCGCAGACGCCTAGTTTAGGAATTATAGCCATTTTAAGATTTTGAATTTTCTTTTTTCTGGTGCATAATATGACCCCCGCAGATGCCTAGTTTACGAGTTATAGCCATTTTAAGATTTTTAATTTTCTTTTTTCTGGTGGATAATATGACCCCCGCAGACGCTTTGTTTAGGAGTTATAGCGATTTTAAAGTTTTGAATTTTCTTTTTTCTGGTGACCCCCGCAGACGCCTAGTTTAGGAATTATAGCCATTTTAAGATTTTGAATTTTCCTTTTTCTGGTGCATAATATGACCACCGCAGACGCCTAGTTTACGAGTTATAGCCATTTTAAGATCTTGAATTTTTTTTTTCTGATGCATAATATGACCCCCGCCGACGCCTAGTTTACGAGTTATAGCCATTTTAAGATTTTGAATTTTCTATTTTCCGGTGCATAATATGACCCCCGCAGACGCCTAGTTTATAGCCGTTTTATGATTTTGAATTTTCTTTTTTCTGGTGCATAATATGACCCCCGCAGACGCCTTGTTTAGGAGTTATAATCATTTTAAGATTTTGAATTTTCTTTTTTCCGGTGCATAATATGACCCCCGCAGACGCCTAGTTTATAGCCGTTTTATGATTTTGAATTTTCTTTTTTCTGGTGCATAATATGACCCCCGCAGACGCCTAGTTTAGGAGTTATAGCGATTTTAAAGTTTTGAATTTCCTTTTTTCTGGTGCATAATATGACCCCCGCAGACGCCTAGTTTACGAGTTATAGCCTTTTTAAGATTTTGAATTTTCTATTTTCCGGTGCATAATATGACCCCCGCAGACGCCTAGTTTAGGAATTATAGCCATTTTAAGATTTTGAATTTTCTTTTTTCTGGTGCATAATATGACCCCCGCAGATGCTTAGTTTACGAGTTATAGCCATTTTAAGATTTTGAATTTTCTATTTTCCGGTGCATAATATGACCCCCGCAGACGCCTAGTTTAGGAATTATAGCCATTTTAAGATTTTGAATTTTCTATTTTCCGGTGCATAATATGACCCCCGCAGACGCCTAGTTTAGGAATTATAGCCATTTTAAGATTTTGAATTTTCTTTTTTCTGGTGGATAATATGACCCCCGCAGACGCTTTGTTTAGGAGTTATAGCGATTTTAAAGTTTTGAATTTTCTTTTTTCTGGTGCATAATATGACCCCCGCAGACGCCTAGTTTAGGAATTATAGCCATTTTAAGATTTTGAATTTTCCTTTTTCTGGTGCATAATATGACCACCGCAGACGCCTAGTTTACGAGTTATAGCCATTTTAAGATTTTGAATTTTCCTTTTTCTGGTGCATAATATGACCCCCGCAGACGCCTTGTTTAGGAGTTATAATCATTTTAAGATTTTGAATTTTCTATTTTCCGGTGCATAATATGACCCTCGCAGACGCCTAGTTTAGGAATTATAGCCATTTTAAGATTTTGAATTTTCCTTTTTCTGGTGCATAATATGACCACCGCAGACGCCTAGTTTACGAGTTATAGCCATTTTAAGATTTTGAATTTTCCTTTTTCTGGTGCATAATATGACCCCCGCAGACGCCTAGTTTAGGAGTTATAGCGATTTTAAAGTTTTGAATTTCCTTTTTTCTGGTGCATAATATGACCCCCGCAGACGCCTAGTTTACGAGTTATAGCCTTTTTAAGATTTTGAATTTTCTATTTTCCGGTGCATAATATGACCCCCGCAGACGCCTAGTTTAGGAGTTATAGCCATTTTAAGATTTTGAATTTCCTTTTTTCTGGTGCATAATATGACCCCCGCAGATGCCTAGTTTAGAAGTTATAGCGATTATAAGTTATGAATTTTCTTTTTTTCGGTGCTTAATATGACCCCCGCAGACGCCTAGTTTACGAGTTATAGCCATTTTAAGATTTTGAATTTTCTATTTTCCGGTGCATAATATGACCCCCGAAGCGCATAGTTTAGGAGTTATAGCCATTTTAAGATTTTGAATTTTCTTTCTTCTGGTACATAATATGACCCCCGCAGACGCCTAGTTTAGGAGTTATAGCGATTTTAAAGTTTTGAATTTCCTTTTTTCTGGTGCATAATATGACCCCCGCAGACGCCTAGTTTACGAGTTATAGCCTTTTTAAGATTTTGAATTTTCTATTTTCCGGTGCATAATAAGACCCCCGCAGACGCCTAGTTTAGGAATTATAGCTATTTTAAGATTTTGAATTTTCTTTTTTCTGTTGCATAATATGACCCCCGCAGACGCCTAGTTTACGAGTTATAGCCATTTTAAGATTTTGAAATTTTTATTTTCCGGTGCATAATATGACCACCGCAGACGCCTAGTTTACGAGTTATAGCCATTTTAAGATCTTGAATTTTTATTTTCTGATGCATAATATGACCCCCGCCGACGCCTAGTTTACGAGTTATAGCCATTTTAAGATTTTGAATTTTCTATTTTCCGGTGCATAATATGACCCCCGACGACGCCTAGTTTAGGAATTATAGCCATTTTAAGATTTTGAATTTTCTTTTTTCTGGTGCATAATATGACCCCCGCAGATGCCTAGTTTACGAGTTATAGCCATTTTAAGATTTTGAATTTTCTTTTTTCTGGTGGATAATATGACCCCCGCAGACGCTTTGTTTAGGAGTTATAGCGATTTTAAAGTTTTGAATTTTCTTTTTTCTGGTGCATAATATGACCCCCGCAGACGCCTAGTTTAGGAATTATAGCCATTTTAAGATTTTGAATTTTCTTTTTTCTGGTGCATAATATGACCCCCGCAGATGCCTAGTTTACGAGTTATAGCCATTTTAAGATTTTGAATTTTTTTTTCTGGTGCATAATATGACCCCCGCAGACGCCTAGTTTAGGAGTTATAGCCATTTTAAGATTTTGAATTTTCTATTTTCTGGTGCATAATATGACCCCCGCAGACGCCTAGTTTAGGAATTATAGCCATTTTAAGATTTTGAATTTTCTTTTTTCTGGTGCATAATATGACCCCCGCAGATGCCTAGTTTACGAGTTATAGCCATTTTAAGATTTTGAATTTTTTTTTCTGGTGCATAATATGACCCCCGCAGACGCCTAGTTTAGGAGTTATAGCCATTTTAAGATTTTGAATTTTCTTTTTTCTGGTGCATAATATGACCCCCGCAGATGCCTAGTTTACGAGTTATAGCCATTTTAAGATTTTGAATTTTTTTTTCTGGTGCATAATATGACCCCCGCAGACGCCTAGTTTAGGAGTTATAGCCATTTTAAGATTTTGAATTTTCTATTTTCTGGTGCATACTATGACCCCCGCAGACGCCTAGTTTAGGAGTTATAGCCATTTTAAGATTTTGAATTTTCTTTCTTCTGGTGTATAATATGACCACCGCAGACGCCTAGTTAACGAGTTAAAGCCATTTTAAGATTTTGAATTTTCCTTTTTCTGGTGCATACTATGACCCCCGCAGACGCCTAGTTTAGGAGTTATAATCATTTTAAGATTTTGAATTTTCTTTTTTCCGGTGCATAATATGACCCCCGCAGACGCCTAGTTTAGGAGTTATAGCCATTTTAAGATTTTGAATTTTTTTTCTGGTGCATAATATGACCCCCGCAGACGCCTAGTTTAGGAGTTATAGCGATTTTAAAGTTTTGAATTTTCTTTTTTCCGGTGCATAATATGACCCCCGCAGACGCCTAGTTTAGGAGTTATAGCCATTTTAAGATTTTGAATTTTCTATTTTCTGGTGCATAATATAACCCCCGCAGACGCCTAGTTTAGGAGTTATAGCCATTTTAAGATTTTGAATTTTCTTTTTTCTGGTGCATAATATGACCCCCGCAGACGCCTAGTTTAGGAGTTATAGCCATTTTAAGATTTTGAATTTTCTTTTTTCTGGTGCATAATATGACCCCCGCAGACGCCTAGTTTAGGAGTTATAGCGATTTTAAAGTTTTGAATTTTCTTTTTTCCGGTGCATAATATGACCCCCGAAGACGCGTAGTTTAGGAGTTATAGCGATTTTAAAGTTTTGAATTTTCTTTTTTCCGGTGCATAATATGACCCCCGCAGACGCCTAGTTTAGGAGTTATAGCCATTTTAAGATTTTGAATTTTCTATTTTCTGGTGCATAATATGACCCCCCGGACGCCTAGTTTAGGAGTTATAGCCATTTTAAGATTTTGAATTTTCTATTTTCTGGTGCATAATATGACCCCCGCAGACGCCTAGTTTAGGAGTTATAGCCATTTTAAGATTTTGAATTTTCTTTTTTTTGGTGCATAATATGACCCCCACAGACGCCTAGTTTAGGAGTTATAGCGATTTTAAAGTTTTGA
Organism: Volucella zonaria; assembly: GCA_963966105.1. Lineage (NCBI taxonomy): Eukaryota > Metazoa > Arthropoda > Insecta > Diptera > Syrphidae > Volucella > Volucella zonaria. The sequence continues at coordinate 311,792,057 of OZ014530.1, read as the reverse complement.
ATTTTCTTTTTTCCGGTGCATAATATGACCCCCGCAGACGCCTAGTTTAGGAGTTATAGCGATTTTAAAGTTTTGAATTTTCTTTTTTCCGGTGCATAATATGACCCCCGCAGACGCCTAGTTTAGGAGTTATAGCCATTTAAAGATTTTGAATTTTTTTTTCAGGTGCATAATATGACCCCCGCAGAAGCCTAGTTTAGGAGTTATAGCCATTTTAAGATTTTGAATTTTCTATTTTCTGGTGCATAATATGACCCCCGCAGACGCCTAGTGTAGGAGTTATAGCCATTTTAAGATTTTGAATTTTCTATTTTCTGGTGCATAATATGACCCCCGCAGACGCCTAGTTTAGGAGTTATAGCGATTTTAAAGTTTTGAATTTTCTTTTTTCCGGTGCATAATATGACCCCCGCAGACGCCTAGTTTAGGAGTTATAGCCATTTTAAGATTTTGAATTTTCTTTTTTCTGGTGCATAATATGACCCCCGCAGACGCCTAGTTTAGGAGTTATAGCGATTTTAAAGTTTTGAATTTTCTTTTTTCCGGTGCATAATATGACCCCCGCAGACGCCTAGTTTAGGAGTTATAGCCATTTTAAGATTTTGAATTTTCTATTTTCTGGTGCATAATATGACCCCCGCAGACGCCTAGTTTAGGAGTTATAGCCATTTTAAGATTTTGAGTTTTCTTTTTTCTGGTGCATAATATGACCCCCGCAGACGCCTAGTTTAGGAGTTATAGCCATTTTAAGATTTTGAATTTTCTTTTTTCTGGTGCATAATATGACCCCCGCAGACGCCTAGTTTAGGAGTTATAGCCATTTTAAGATTTTGAATTTTCTATTTTCTGGTGCATAATATGACCCCCGCAGACGCCTAGTTTAGGAGTTATAGCCATTTTAAGATTTTGAATTTTCTTTTTTCTGGTGCATAATATGACCCCCGCAGACGCCTAGTTTTGGAGTTATAGCGATTTTAAAGTTTTGAATTTTTTTTTTCCGGTGCATAATATGACCCCCGCAGACGCCTAGTTTAGGAGTTATAGCGATTTTAAAGTTTTGAATTTTCTTTTTTCCGGTGCATAATATGACCCCCGCAGACGTCTAGTTTAGGACTTATAGCCATTTAAAGATTTTGAATTTTTTTTTCTGGTGCATAATATGACCCCCGCAGACGCCTAGTTTAGGAGTTATAGCCATTTTAAGATTTTGAATTTTCTATTTTCTTTTGCATAATATGACCCCCGCAGACGCCTAGTTTAGGAGTTATAGCCATTTTAAGATTTTGAATTTTCTATTTTCTGGTGCATAATATGACCCCCGCAGACGCCTAGTTTAGGAGTTATAGCCATTTTAAGATTTTGAATTTTTTTTTTCTGGTGCATAATATGACCCCCGCAGACGCCTAGTTTAGGAGTTATAGCCATTTTAAGATTTTGAATTTTCTTTTTTCTGGTGCATAATATGACCCCCGCAGACGCCTAGTTTAGGAGTTATAGCCATTTTAAGATTTTGAATTTTCTTTTTTCTGGTGCATAATATGACCCCCGCAGACGGATAGTTTAGAAGTTATAGCCATTTTAAGATTTTGAATTTTCTTTTTTCTGGTGCATAATATGACCCCCGCAGACGCCTAGTTTAGGAGTTGTAGCCATTTTAAGATTTTGAATTTTTTTTCTGGTGCATAATATGACCACCGCAGACGCCTAGTTTAGGAGTTATAGCGGTTTAAATTTTTGAATTTTCTTTTTTCCGGTGCATAATATGACCCCCGCAGACGCCTAGTTTAGGAGTTATAGCCATTTTAAGATTTTGAATGTTTTTTCTGGTGCATAATATGACCCCCACTGACGCCTAGTTTAGGAGTTATAGCGATTTTAAAGTTTTGAATTTTCTTTTTTCCGGTGCATAATATGACCCCCGCAGACGTCTAGTTTAGAAGTTATAGCCATTTTAAGATTTTGAATTTTTTTTTTCTGGTGCATAATATGACCCTCGCAGACGCCTAGTTTAAGAGTTATAGCCATTTTAAGATTTTGAATTTTTTTTTTCCGGTGCAGAATATGACCCCCGCAGACGCCTAGTTTTGGAGTTATAGCCATTTTAAAATTTTGAATTTTTTTTTTTGGTGCATAATATGACCCCCGCAGACGCCTAGTTTAGGAGTTATAGCGCTTTTAAAGTTTTGAATTTACTTTTTTCCGGTGCATAATATGACCCCCGCAGACGCCTAGTTTAGGAGTTATAGCCATTTAAAGATTTTGAATTTTTTTTTCTGGTGCATAATATGACCCCCGCAGACGCCTAGTTTAGGAGTTATAGCCATTTTAAGATTTTGAATTTTTTTTTCTGGTGCATAATATGACCCCCGCAGATGATTAGTTTAGGAGTTATAGCCATTTTAAGATTTTGAATTTTCTTTTTTCTGGTGCATAATATGACCCCCGCAGACGCCTAGTTTACTGGTTATAGCCATTTTAAGATATTGAATTTTCTTTTTTCTGGTGCATAATATGACCCCCGCAGACGCCTAGTTTAGGAGTTATAGCCATTTTAAGATTTTGAATTTTCTTTTTTCTGGTGCATAATATGACCCCCGCAGACGCCTAGTTTAGGAGTTATAGCGATTTTAAAGTTTTGAATTTTCTTTTTTCCGGTGCATAATATGACCCCCGCAGACGACTAGTTTAGGAGTTATAGCGATTTTAAAGTTTTGAATTTTCTTTTTTCCGGTGCATAATATGACCCCCGCAGACGCCTAGTTTAGGAGTTATAGCCATTTAAAGATTTAGAATTTTTTTTTCTGGTGCACAATATGACCCCCGCAGACGCCTAGTTTAGGAGTTATAGCCATTTTAAGATTTTGAATTTTCTATTTTCTGGTGCATAATATGACCCCCGCAGACGCCTAGTTTAGGAGTTATAGCCATTTTAAGATTTTGAATTTTCTTTTTTCTGGTGCATAATATGACCCCCGCAGACGCCTTGTTTAGAAGATATAGCCGTTTTAAGATTTTGAATTTTCTTTTTTCTGGTGCATAATATGACCCCCGCAGACGCCTAGTTTAGGAGTTATAGCCATTTTAAGATTTTGAATTTTCTATTTTCTGGTGCATAATATGACCCCCGCAGACGCCTAGTTTAGGAGTTATAGCCATTTTAAGATTTTGAATTTTCTTTTTTCTGATGCATAATATGACCCCCGCAGACGCCTAGTTTAGGAGATATAGCCATTTTAAGATTTTGAATTTTCTTTTTTCTGGTGCATAATATGACCCCCGCAGACGCCTTGTTTAGAAGATATAGCCGTTTTAAGATTTTGAATTTTCTTTTTTCTGGTGCATAATATGACCCCCGCAGACGCCTAGTTTAGGAGTTATAGCCATTTTAAGATTTTGAATTTTCTATTTTCTGGTGCATAATATGACCCCCGCAGACGCCTAGTTTAGGAGTTATAGCCATTTTAAGATTTTGAATTTTCTTTTTTCTGATGCATAATATGACCCCCGCAGACGCCTAGTTTAGGAGATATAGCCATTTTAAGATTTTGAATTTTCTTTTTTCTGGTGCATAATATGACCCCCGCAGACGCCTTGTTTAGAAGATATAGCCGTTTTAAGATTTTGAATTTTCTTTTTTCTGGTGCATAATATGACCCCCGCAGACGCCTAGTTTAGGAGTTATAGCCATTTTAAGATTTTGAATTTTCTATTTTCTGGTGCATAATATGACCCCCGCAGACGCCTAGTTTAGGAGTTATAGCCATTTTAAGATTTTGAATTTTCTATTTTCTGGTGCATAATATGACCCCCGCAGACGCCTAGTTTAGGAGTTATAGCCATTTTAAGATTTTGAATTTTCTTTTTTCTGATGCATAATATGACCCCCGCAGACGCCTAGTTTAGGAGATATAGCCATTTTAAGATTTTGAATTTTCTTTTTTCTGGTGCATAATATGACCCCCGCAGACGCCTTGTTTAGAAGATATAGCCATTTTAAGATTTCGAATTTTCTTTTTTCTGATGCATAATATGACCCCCGCAGACGCCTAGTTTAGGAGTTATAGCCATTTTAAGATTTTGAATTTTCTATTTTCTGGTGCATAATATGACCCCCGCAGACGCCTAGTTTAGGAGTTATAGCCATTTTAAGATTTTGAATTTTCTATTTTCTGGTGCATAATATGACCCCCGCAGACGCCTAGTTTAGGAGTTATAGCGATTTTAAAGTTTTGAATTTTCTTTCTTCCGGTGCATAATATGACCCCCGCAGACGCCTAGTTTAGGAGTTATAGCCATTTTAAGATTTTGAATTTTCTTTTTTCTGGTGCATAATATGACCCTCGCAGACGCCTAGTTTAGAAGTTATAGCCATTTTAAGATTTTGAATTTTCTTTTTTCTGGTGCATAATATGACCCCCGCAGACGCCTAGTTTAGAAGTTATAGCCGTTTTAAGATTTTGAATTTTCTTTTTTCTGGTGCATAATATGACCCCCGCAGGCGCCTAGTTTAGGAGTTATAGCGATTTTAAAGTTTTGAATTTTCTTTCTTCCGGTGCATAATATGACCCCCGCAGACGCCTAGTTTAGAAGTTATAGCCATTTTAAGATTTTGAATTTTTTTTTTTCTGGTGCATAATATGACCCCCGCAGACGCCTAGTTTAGAAGTTATAGCCGTTTTAAGATTTTGAATTTTCTTTCTTCCGGTGCATAATATGACCCCCGCAGACGCCTTGTTTAGAAGTTATAGCCGTTTTAAGATTTTGAATTTTCTTTTTTCTGGTGCATAATATGACCCCCGCAGACGCCTAGTTTAGGAGTTATAGCCATTTTAAGATTTTGAATTTTCTATTTTCTGGTGCATAATATGACCCCCGCAGACGCCTAGTTTAGGAGTTATAGCGATTTTAAAGTTTTGAATTTTCTTTCTTCCGGTGCATAATATGACCCTCGCAGACGCCTAGTTTAGGAGTTATAGCCATTTTGAATTTTCTTTTTTCTGGTGCATAATATGACCACCGCAGACGCCTAGTTTAGGAGTTATAGCGATTTTAGAGTTTTGAATTTACTTTTTTCCGGTGCATAATATGACCCCCGCAGACGCCTAGTTTAGGAGTTATAGCCATTTTAAAATTTTGAATTTTTTTTTTTTGGTGCATAATATGACCCCCGCAGACGCCTAGTTTAGGAGTTATAGCGCTTTTAAAGTTTTGAATTTACTTTTTTCCGGTGCATAATATGACCCCCGCAGACGCCTAGTTTAGGAGTTATAGCCATTTTAAAATTTTGAATTTTTTTTTTCTGGTGCATAATATGACCCCCGCAGACGCCTAGTTTAGGAGTTATAGCGATTTTAAAGTTTTGAATTTTCTTTCTTCCGGTGCATAATATGACCCCCGCAGACGCCTTGTTTAGAAGTTATAGCCGTTTTAAGATTTTGAATTTTCTTTTTTCTGGTGCATAATATGACCCCCGCAGACGCCTAGTTTAGGAGTTATAGCCATTTTAAGATTTTGAATTTTCTATTTTCTGGTGCATAATATGACCCCCGCAGACGCCTAGTTTAGAAGTTATAGCCATTTTAAGATTTTGAATTTTTTTTTTCTGGTGCATAATATGACCCTCGCAGACGCCTAGTTTAGGAGTTATAGCCATTTTGAATTTTCTTTTTTCTGGTGCATAATATGACCACCGCAGACGCCTAGTTTAGGAGTTATAGCGATTTTAGAGTTTTGAATTTACTTTTTTCCGGTGCATAATATGACCCCCGCAGACGCCTAGTTTAGGAGTTATAGCCATTTAAAGATTTTGAATTTTTTTTTCTGGTGCATAATATGACCCCCGCAGACGCCTAGTTTAGGAGTTATAGCCATTTAAAGATTTTGAATTTTTTTTTCTGGTGCATAATATGACCCCCGCAGACGCCTAGTTTAGGAGTTATAGCCATTTTAAGATTTTGAATTTTCTAATTTCTGGTGCATAATATGACCCCCGCAGACGCCTAGTTTAGGAGTTATAGCCATTTTAAGATTTTGAATTTTCTATTTTCTGGTGCATAACATGACCCCCGCAGACGCCTAGTTTAGGAGTTATAGCCATTTTAAGATTTTGAATGTTCTTTTTTCTGGTGTATAATATGACCCCCGCAGACGCCTAGTTTAGGAGTTATAGCCATTTTAAGATTTTGAATTTTCTTTTTTCTGGTGCATAATATGACCCCCGCAGACACCTAGTTTAGGAGTTATAGCCATTTTAAGATTTTGAATTTTCTTTTTTCAGGTGCATAATATGATCTCCGCAGACGCCTAGTTTAGGAGTTATAGCGATTTTAAAGTTTTGAATTTTCTTTTTTCCGGTGCATAATATGACCCCCGCAGACGCCTAGTTTAGGAGTTATAGCGATTTTAAAGTTTTGAATTTTCTTTTTTCCGGTGCATAATATGACCCCCGCAGACGCCTAGTTTAGGAGTTATAGCCATTTTAAGATTTTGAATTTTCTATTTTCTGGTGCATAATATGACCCCCGCAGACGCCTAGTTTAGGAGTTATAGCCATTTTAAGATTTTGAATTTTCTTTTTTCTGGTGCATAATATGAGCCCCGCAGACGCCTAGTTTAGAAGTTATAGCCATTTTAAGATTTTGAATTTTCTATTTTCTGGTGCATAATATGACCCCCGCAGACGCCTAGTTTAGGAGTTATAGCCATTTTAAGATTTTGAATTTTCTTTTTTCTGGTGCATAATATGACCCCCGCAGACGCCTAGTTTAGGAGTTATAGCGATTTTAAAGTTTTGAATTTTCTTTTTTCCGGTGCATAATATGACCCCCGCAGACGCCTAGTTTAGAAGTTATAGCCATTTTAAGATTTTGAATTTTTTTTTTCTGGTGCATAATATGACCCTCGCAGTCGCCTAGTTTAGGAGTTATAGCCATTTTAAGATTTTGAATTTTTTTTTTTCCGGTGCATAATATGACCCCCGCAGACGCCTAGTTTAGGAGTTACAGCCATTTTAAAATTTTGAATTTTTTTTTTCTGGTGCATAATATGACCCCCGCAGACGCCTAGTTTAGGAGTTATAGCGATTTTAAAGTTTTGAATTTTCTTTTTTCCGGTGTATAATATGACCCCCGCAGACGCCTAGTTTAGGAGTTATAGCCATTTTAAGATTTTGAATTTTCTATTTTCCGGTGCATAATATGACCCCCGCAGACGCCTAGTTTAGGAGTTATAGCGATTTTAAAGTTTTGAATTTTCTTTTTTCCGGTGCATAATATGACCCCCGCCGACGCCTAGTTTAGGAGTTATAGCGATTTTAAAGTTTTGAATTTTCTTTTTTCCGGTGCATAATATGACCCCCGCCGACGCCTAGTTTAGGAGTTATAGCCATTTAAAGATTTTGAATTTTTTTTTCTGGTGCATAATATGACCCCCGCAGACGCCTAGTTTAGGAGTTATAGCCATTTTAAGATTTTGAATTTTCTATTTTCTGGTGCATAATATGACCCCCGCAGACGCCTAGTTTAGGAGTTATAGCCATTTTAAGATTTTGAATTTTCTATTTTCTGGTGCATAATATGACCCCCGCAGACGCCTAGTTTAGGAGTTATAGCGATTTTAAAGTTTTGAATTTTCTTTTTTCCGGTGCATAATATGACCCCCGCAGACGCCTAGTTTAGGAGTTATAGCGATTTTAAAGTTTTGAATTTTCTTTTTTCCGGTGCATAATATGACCCCGCAGACGCCTAGTTTAGGAGTTATAGCCATTTAAAGATTTTGAATTTTTTTTTCTGGTGCATAATATGACCCCGGCAGACGCCTAGTTTAGGAGTTATAGCCATTTTAAGATTTTGAATTTTCTATTTTCTGGTGCATAATATGACCCCCGCAGAAGCCTAGTTTAGGAGTTATAGCCATTTTAAGATTTTGAATTCTCTATTTTCTGGTGCATAATATGACCCCCGCAGACGCCTAGTTTAGGAGTTATAGCCATTTTAAGATTTTGAATTTTTTTTTTTTCTGGTGCATAATATGACCCCCGCAGACGCCTAGTTTAGGAGTTATAGCCATTTTAATATTTTGAATTTTCTTTTTTCTGGTGCATAATATGACCCCCGCAGACGCCTAGTTTAGGAGTTATAGCCATTTTAAGATTTTGAATTTTCTATTTTCTGGTGCATAATATGACCCCCGCAGACGCCTAGTTTAGGAGTTATAGCGATTTTAAAGTTTTGAATTTTCTTTTTTCCGGTGCATAATATGACCCCCGCAGACGCCTAGTTTAGGAGTTATAGCGATTTTAAAGTTTTGAATTTTCTTTTTTCCGGTGCATAATATGACCCCCGCAGACGCCTAGTTTAGGAGTTATAGCCATTTAAAGATTTTGAATTTTTTTTTCTGGTGCATAATATGACCCCCGCAGACTCCTAGTTTAGGAGTTATAGCCATTTTAAGATTTTGAATTTTTTTTTTCTGGTGCATAATATGACCCCCGCAGACGCCTAGTTTAGGAGTAATAGCCATTTTAATATTTTGAATTTTCTTTTTTCTGGTGCATAATACGACCCCCGCAGACGCCTAGTTTAGGAGTTATAGCGATTTTAAAGTTTTGAATTTTCTTTTTTCCGGTGCATAATATGACCCCCGCAGACGCCTAGTTTAGGAGTTATAGCCATTTTAAAATTTTGAATTTTCTATTTTCTGGTGCATAATATGACCCCCGCAGACGCCTAGTTTAGGAGTTATAGCCATTTTAAGATTTTGAATTTTTTTTTTCTGGTGCATAATATGACCCCCGCAGACGCCTAGTTTAGGAGTTATAGCCATTTTAATATTTTGAATTTTCTTTTTTCTGGTGCATAATACGACCCCCGCAGACGCCTAGTTTAGGAGTTATAGCCATTTTAAGATTTTGAATTTTCTTTTTTCTGGTGCATAATATGACCCCCGCAGACGCCTAGTTTAGGAGTTATAGCGATTTTAAAGTTTTGAATTTTCTTTTTTCCGGTGCATAATATGACCCCCGCAGACGCCTAGTTTAGGAGTTATAGCGATTTTAAAGTTTTGAATTTTCTTTTTTCCGGTGCATAATATGACCCCCGCAGACGCCTAGTTTAGGAGTTATAGCCATTTAAAGATTTTGAATTTTTTTTTCTGGTGCATAATATGACCCCCGCAGACGCCTAGTTTAGGAGTTATAGCCATTTTAAGATTTTGAATTTTCTATTTTCTGGTGCATAATATGACCCCCGCAGACGCCTAGTTTAGGAGTTATAGCCATTTTAAGATTTTGAATTTTCTATTTTCTGGTGCATAATATGACCCCCGCAGACGCCTAGTTTAGGAGTTATAGCCATTTTAAGATTTTGAATTTTTTTTTTCTGGTGCATAATATGACCCCCGCAGACGCCTAGTTTAGGAGTTATAGCCATTTTAATATTTTGAATTTTCTTTTTTCTGGTGCATAATACGACCCCCGCAGACGCCTAGTTTAGGAGTTATAGCCATTTTAAGATTTTGAATTTTCTTTTTTCTGGTGCATAATATGACCCCCGCAGACGCCTAGTTTAGGAGTTATAGCGATTTTAAAGTTTTGAATTTTCTTTTTTCCGGTGCATAATATGACCCCCGCAGACGCCTAGTTTAGGAGTTATAGCGATTTTAAAGTTTTGAATTTTCTTTTTTCCGGTGCATAATATGACCCCCGCAGACGCCTAGTTTAGGAGTTATAGCCATTTAAAGATTTTGAATTTTTTTTTCTGGTGCATAATATGACCCCCGCAGACGCCTAGTTTAGGAGTTATAGCCATTTTAAGATTTTGAATTTTCTATTTTCTGGTGCATAATATGACCCCCGCAGACGCCTAGTTTAGGAGTTATAGCCATTTTAAGATTTTGAATTTTCTATTTTCTGGTGCATAATATGACCCCCGCAGACGCCTAGTTTAGGAGTTATAGCCATTTTAAGATTTTGAATTTTCTTTTTTCTGGTGCATAATATGACCCCCGCAGACGCCTAGTTTAGGAGTTATAGCCATTTTAAGATTTTGAATTTTCTTTTTTCTGGTGCATAATATGACCCCCGCAGACGCCTAGTTTAGGAGTTATAGCCATTTTAAGATTTTGAATTTTCTATTTTCTGGTGCATAATATGACCCCCGCAGACGCCTAGTTTAGGAGTTATAGCCATTTTGAGATTTTGAATTTTCTATTTTCTGGTGCATAATATGACCTCCGCAGACGCCTAGTTTAGGAGTTATAGCCATTTTAAGATTTTGAATTTTCTTTTTTCTGGTGCATAATATGACCCCCGCAGACGCCTAGTTTAGGAGTTATAGCCATTTTAAGATTTTGAATTTTCTTTTTTCTGGTGCATAATATGACCCCCGCAGACGCCTAGTTTAGGAGTTATAGCGATTTTAAAGTTTTGAATTTTCTTTTTTCCGGTGCATAATATGACCCCCGCAGACGCCTAGTTTAGGAGTTATAGCCATTTTAGGATTTTGAATTTTCTATTTTCTGGTGCATAATATGACCCCCGCAGACGCCTAGTTTAGGAGTTATAGCGATTTTAAAGTTTTGAATTTTGTTTTTTCCGGTGCATAATATGACCCCCGCAGACGCCTAGTTTAGGAGTTATAGCCATTTTAAGATTTTTAAGTTTTTTTCTGGTGCATAATATGACCCCCGCAGACGCCTAGTTTAGGAGTTATAGCCATTTTAAGATTTTGAATTTTTTTTTTCTGGTGCATAATATGACCCTCGCAGACGCCTAGTTTAGGAGTTATAGCGATTTTAAAGTTTTGAATTTTCTTTTTTCCGGTGCATAATATGACCCCCGCAGACGCCTAGTTTAGGAGTTATAGCCATTTTAAGATTTTGAATTTTCTTTTTTCTGGTGCATAATATGACCCCCGCAGACGCCTAGTTTAGGAGTTATAGCCATTTTAAGATTTTGAATTTTCTTTTTTCTGGTGCATAATATGACCCCCGCAGACGCCTAGTTTAGGAGTTATAGCCATTTTAAGATTTTGAATTTTCTATTTTCTGGTGCATAATATGACCCCCGCAGACGCCTAGTTTAGGAGTTATAGCCATTTTAAGATTTTTAATTTTCTATTTTCTGGTGCATAATATGACCCCCGCAGACGCCTAGTTTAGGAGTTATAGCCATTTTAAGATTTTGAATTTTCTTTTTTCTGGTGCATAATATGACCCCCGCAGACGCCTAGTTTAGGAGTTATAGCCATTTTAAGATTTTGAATTTTCTTTTTACTGGTGCATAATATGACCCCCGCAGACGCCTAGTTTAGGAGTTATAGCCATTTTAAGATTTTGAATTTTCTATTTTCTGGTGCATAATATGACCCCCGCAGACGCCTAGTTTAGGAGTTATAGCCATTTTAAGATTTTGAATTTTCTTTTTTCTGGTGCATAATATGACCCCCGCAGACGCCTAGTTTAGGAGTTATAGCCATTTTAAGATTTTGAATTTTCTTTTTTCTGGTGCATAATATGACCCCCCCAGACGCCTAGTTTAGGAGTTATAGCGATTTTAAAGTTTTGAATTTTCTTTTTTCCGGTGCATAATATGACCCCCGCAGACGCCTAGTTTAGGAGTTATAGCGATTTTAAAGTTTTGAATTTTGTTTTTTCCGGTGCATAATATGACCCCCGCAGACGCCTAGTTTAGGAGTTATAGCCATTTTAAGATTTTTAAGTTTTTTTCTGGTGCATAATATGACCCCCGCAGACGCCTAGTTTAGGAGTTATAGCCATTTTAAGATTTTGAATTTTCTTTTTTCTGGTGCATAATATGACCCCCGCAGACGCCTAGTTTAGGAGTTATAGCCATTTTAAGATTTTGAATTTTCTTTTTTCTGGTGCATAATATGACCCCCGCAGACGCCTAGTTTAGGAGTTATAGCCATTTTAAGATTTTGAATTTTCTATTTTCTGGTGCATAATATGACCTCCGCAGACGCCTAGTTTAGGAGTTATAGCCATTTTAAGATTTTGAATTTTCTTTTTTCTGGTGCATAATATGACCCCCGCAGACGCCTAGTTTAGGAGTTATAGCCATTGTAAGATTTTGAATTTTCTTTTTTCTGGTGCATAATATGACCCCCGCAGACGCCTAGTTTAGGAGTTATAGCGATTTTAAAGTTTTGAATTTTCTTTTTTCCGGTGCATAATATGACCCCCGCAGACGCCTAGTTTAGGAGTTATAGCCATTTTAAGATTTTGAATTTTCTATTTTCTGGTGCATAATATGACCCCCGCAGACGCCTAGTTTAGGAGTTATAGCCATTTTAAGATTTTGAATTTTCTTTTTTCTGGTGCATAATATGACCCCCCCAGACGCCTAGTTTAGGAGTTATAGCGATTTTAAAGTTTTGAATTTTCTTTTTTCCGGTGCATAATATGACCCCCGCAGACGCCTAGTTTAGGAGTTATAGCCATTTTAAGATTTTGAATTTTCTATTTTCTGGTGCATAATATGACCCCCGCAGACGCCTAGTTTAGGAGTTATAGCCATTTTAAGATTTTGAATTTTCTTTTTTCTGGTGCATAATATGACCCCCCCAGACGCCTAGTTTAGGAGTTATAGCGATTTTAAAGTTTTGAATTTTCTTTTTTCCGGTGCATAATATGACCCCCGCAGACGCCTAGTTTAGGAGTTATAGCCATTTAAAGATTTTGAATTTTTTTTTCTGGTGCATAATATGACCCCCGCAGACGCCTAGTTTAGGAGTTATAGCCATTTTAAGATTTTGAATTTTCTATTTTCTGGTGCATAATATGACCCCCGCAGACGCCTAGTTTAGGAGTTATAGCCATTTTAAGATTTTGAATTTTCTATTTTCTGGTGCATAATATGACCTCCGCAGACGCCTAGTTTAGGAGTTATAGCCATTTTAAGATTTTGAATTTTCTTTTTTCTGGTGCATAATATGACCCCCGCAGACGCCTAGTTTAGGAGTTATAGCCATTGTAAGATTTTGAATTTTCTTTTTTCTGGTGCATAATATGACCCCCGCAGACGCCTAGTTTAGGAGTTATAGCGATTTTAAAGTTTTGAATTTTCTTTTTTCCGGTGCATAATATGACCCCCGCAGACGCCTAGTTTAGGAGTTATAGCGATTTTAAGATTTTGAATTTTCTATTTTCTGGTGCATAATATGACCCCCGCAGACGCCTAGTTTAGGAGTTATAGCCATTTTAAGATTTTGAATTTTCTATTTTCTGGTGCATAATATGACCCCCGCAGACGCCTAGTTTAGGAGTTATAGCCATTTAAAGATTTTGAATTTTTTTTTCTGGTGCATAATATGACCCCCGCAGACTCCTAGTTTAGGAGTTATAGCCATTTTAAGATTTTGAATTTTCTTTTTTCTGGTGCATAATATGACCCCCGCAGACGCCTAGTTTAGGAGTTATAGCCATTTTAAGATTTTGAATTTTCTTTTTTCTGGTGCATAATATGACCCCCGCAGACGCCTAGTTTAGGAGTTATAGCCATTTTAAGATTTTGAATTTTCTTTTTTCTGGTGCATAATATGACCCCCGCAGACGCCTAGTTTAGGAGTTATAGCCATTGTAAGATTTTGAATTTTCTTTTTTCTGGTGCATAATATGACCCCCGCAGACGCCTAGTTTAGGAGTTATAGCCATTTTAAGATTTTGAATTTTCTTTTTTCTGGTGCATAATATGACCCCCCCAGACGCCTAGTTTAGGAGTTATAGCGATTTTAAAGTTTTGAATTTTCTTTTTTCCGGTGCATAATATGACCCCCGCAGACGCCTAGTTTAGGAGTTATAGCCATTTAAAGATTTTGAATTTTTTTTTCTGGTGCATAATATGACCCCCGCAGACGCCTAGTTTAGGAGTTATAGCCATTTTAAGATTTTGAATTTTCTATTTTCTGGTGCATAATATGACCCCCGCAGACGCCTAGTTTAGGAGTTATAGCCATTTTAAGATTTTGAATTTTCTATTTTCTGGTGCATAATATGACCTCCGCAGACGCCTAGTTTAGGAGTTATAGCCATTTTAAGATTTTGAATTTTCTTTTTTCTGGTGCATAATATGACCCCCGCAGACGCCTAGTTTAGGAGTTATAGCCATTGTAAGATTTTGAATTTTCTTTTTTCTGGTGCATAATATGACCCCCGCAGACGCCTAGTTTAGGAGTTATAGCCATTTTAAAGTTTTGAATTTTCTTTTTTCCGGTGCATAATATGACCCCCGCATACGCCTAGTTTAGGAGTTATAGCGATTTTAAGATTTTGAATTTTCTATTTTCTGGTGCATAATATGACCCCCGCAGACGCCTAGTTTAGGAGTTATAGCCATTTTAAGATTTTGAATTTTCTATTTTCTGGTGCATAATATGACCTCCGCAGACGCCTAGTTTAGGAGTTATAGCCATTTTAAGATTTTGAATTTTCTTTTTTCTGGTGCATAATATGACAGCCGCAGACGCCTAGTTTAGGAGTTATAGCGATTTTAAGATTTTGAATTTTCTATTTTCTGGTGCATAATATGACCCCCGCAGACGCCTAGTTTAGGAGTTATAGCCATTTAAAGATTTTGAATTTTTTTTTCTGGTGCATAATATGACCCCCGCAGACTCCTAGTTTAGGAGTTATAGCCATTTTAAGATTTTGAATTTTCTATTTTCTGGTGCATAATATGACCCCCGCAGACGCCTAGTTTAGGAGTTATAGCCATTTTAAAATTTTGAATTTTCTATTTTCTGGTGCATAATATGACCCCCGCAGACGCCTAGTTTAGGAGTTATAGCCATTTTAAGATTTTGAATTTTTTTTTTCTGGTGCATAATATGACCCCCGCAGACGCCTAGTTTAGGAGTTATAGCCATTTTAATATTTTGAATTTTCTTTTTTCTGGTGCATAATACGACCCCCGCAGACGCCTAGTTTAGGAGTTATAGCCATTTTAAGATTTTGAATTTTCTTTTTTCTGGTGCATAATATGACCCCCGCAGACGCCTAGTTTAGGAGTTATAGCGATTTTAAAGTTTTGAATTTTCTTTTTTCTGGTGCATAATATGACCCCCGCAGACGCCTAGTTTAGGAGTTATAGCGATTTTAAAGTTTTGAATTTTCTTTTTTCCGGTGCATAATATGACCCCCGCAGACGCCTAGTTTAGGAGTTATAGCCATTTAAAGATTTTGAATTTTTTTTTCTGGTGCATAATATGACCCCCGCAGACGCCTAGTTTAGGAGTTATAGCCATTTTAAGATTTTGAATTTTCTATTTTCTGGTGCATAATATGACCCCCGCAGACGCCTAGTTTAGGAGTTATAGCCATTTTAAGATTTTGAATTTTCTATTTTCTGGTGCATAATATGACCCCCGCAGACGCCTAGTTTAGGAGTTATAGCCATTTTAAGATTTTGAATTTTCTTTTTTCTGGTGCATAATATGACCCCCGCAGACGCCTAGTTTAGGAGTTATAGCCATTTTAAGATTTTGAATTTTCTTTTTTCTGGTGCATAATATGACCCCCGCAGACGCCTAGTTTAGGAGTTATAGCCATTTTAAGATTTTGAATTTTCTATTTTCTGGTGCATAATATGACCCCCGCAGACGCCTAGTTTAGGAGTTATAGCCATTTTGAGATTTTGAATTTTCTATTTTCTGGTGCATAATATGACCTCCGCAGACGCCTAGTTTAGGAGTTATAGCCATTTTAAGATTTTGAATTTTCTTTTTTCTGGTGCATAATATGACCCCCGCAGACGCCTAGTTTAGGAGTTATAGCCATTTTAAGATTTTGAATTTTCTTTTTTCTGGTGCATAATATGACCCCCCCAGACGCCTAGTTTAGGAGTTATAGCGATTTTAAAGTTTTGAATTTTCTTTTTTCCGGTGCATAATATGACCCCCGCAGACGCCTAGTTTAGGAGTTATAGCCATTTAAAGATTTTGAATTTTTTTTTCTGGTGCATAATATGACCCCCGCAGACGCCTAGTTTAGGAGTTATAGCCATTTTAAGATTTTGAATTTTCTATTTTCTGGTGCATAATATGACCCCCGCAGACGCCTAGTTTAGGAGTTATAGCCATTTTAAGATTTTGAATTTTCTATTTTCTGGTGCATAATATGACCTCCGCAGACGCCTAGTTTAGGAGTTATAGCCATTTTAAGATTTTGAATTTTCTTTTTTCTGCTGCATAATATGACCCCCGCAGACGCCTAGTTTAGGAGTTATAGCCATTGTAAGATTTTGAATTTTCTTTTTTCTGGTGCATAATATGACCCCCGCAGACGCCTAGTTTAGGAGTTATAGCGATTTTAAAGTTTTGAATTTTCTTTTTTCCGGTGCATAATATGACCCCCGCATACGCCTAGTTTAGGAGTTATAGCGATTTTAAGATTTTGAATTTTCTATTTTCTGGTGCATAATATGACCCCCGCAGACGCCTAGTTTAGGAGTTATAGCCATTTTAAGATTTTGAATTTTCTATTTTCTGGTGCATAATATGACCTCCGCAGACGCCTAGTTTAGGAGTTATAGCGATTTTAAGATTTTGAATTTTCTATTTTCTGGTGCATAATATGACCCCCGCAGACGCCTAGTTTAGGAGTTATAGCCATTTAAAGATTTTGAATTTTTTTTTCTGGTGCATAATATGACCCCCGCAGACTCCTAGTTTAGGAGTTATAGCCATTTTAAGATTTTGAATTTTCTATTTTCTGGTGCATAATATGACCCCCGCAGACGCCTAGTTTAGGAGTTATAGCCATTTTAAAATTTTGAATTTTCTATTTTCTGGTGCATAATATGACCCCCGCAGACGCCTAGTTTAGGAGTTATAGCCATTTTAAGATTTTGAATTTTTTTTTTCTGGTGCATAATATGACCCCCGCAGACGCCTAGTTTAGGAGTTATAGCCATTTTAATATTTTGAATTTTCTTTTTTCTGGTGCATAATACGACCCCCGCAGACGCCTAGTTTAGGAGTTATAGCCATTTTAAGATTTTGAATTTTCTTTTTTCTGGTGCATAATATGACCCCCGCAGACGCCTAGTTTAGGAGTTATAGCGATTTTAAAGTTTTGAATTTTCTTTTTTCCGGTGCATAATATGACCCCCGCAGACGCCTAGTTTAGGAGTTATAGCGATTTTAAAGTTTTGAATTTTCTATTTTCTGGTGCATAATATGACCCCCGCAGACGCCTAGTTTAGGAGTTATAGCCATTTTGAGATTTTGAATTTTCTATTTTCTGGTGCATAATATGACCTCCGCAGACGCCTAGTTTAGGAGTTATAGCCATTTTAAGATTTTGAATTTTCTTTTTTCTGGTGCATAATATGACCCCCGCAGACGCCTAGTTTAGGAGTTATAGCCATTTTAAGATTTTGAATTTTCTTTTTTCTGGTGCATAATATGACCCCCGCAGACGCCTAGTTTAGGAGTTATAGCGATTTTAAGATTTTGAATTTTTTTTTTCTGGTGCATAATATGACCCTCGCAGACGCCTAGTTTAGGAGTTATAGCCATTTTAAGATTTTGAATTTTTTTTTTCTGGTGCATAATATGACCCTCGCAGACGCCTAGTTTAGGAGTTATAGCGATTTTAAAGTTTTGAATTTTGTTTTTTCCGGTGCATAATATGACCCCCGCAGACGCCTAGTTTAGGAGTTATAGCCATTTTAAGATTTTTAATTTTTTTTCTGGTGCATAATATGACCCCCGCAGACGCCTAGTTTAGGAGTTATAGCCATTTTAAGATTTTGAATTTTTTTTTTCTGGTGCATAATATGACCCTCGCAGACGCCTAGTTTAGGAGTTATAGCGATTTTAAAGTTTTGAATTTTCTTTTTTCCGGTGCATAATATGACCCCCGCAGACGCCTAGTTTGGGAGTTATAGACATTTAAAGATTTTGAATTTTTTTTCTGGGGCATAATATGACCCCCGCAGACACCTAGTTTAGGAGTTATAGCGATTTTAAAGTTTTGAATGTTCTTTTTTCTGGTGCATAATATGACCCCCGCAGACGCCTAGTTTAGGAGTTATAGCCATTTTAAGATTTTGAATTTTCTTTTTTCTGGTGCATAATATGACCCCCGCAGACGCCTAGTTTAGGAGTTATAGCCATTTTAAGATTTTGAATTTTCTTTTTTCTGGTGCATAATATGACCCCCGCAGACGCCTAGTTTAGGAGTTATAGCCATTTTAAGATTTTGAATTTTCTATTTTCTGGTGCATAATATGACCCCCGCAGACGCCTAGTTTAGGAGTTATAGCCATTTTAAGATTTTGAATTTTCTATTTTCTGGTGCATACTATGACCCCCGCAGACGCCTAGTTTAGGAGTTATAGCCATTTTAAGATTTTGAATGTTCTTTTTTCTGGTGCATAATATGACCCCCGCAGACGCCTAGTTTAGGAGTTATAGCCATTTTAAGATTTTGAATTTTCTTTTTTCTGGTGCATAATATGACCCCCGCAGACGCCTAGTTTAGGAGTTATAGCCATTTTAAGATTTTGAATTTTCTTTTTTCTGGTGCATAATATGACCCCCGCAGACGCCTAGTTTAGGAGTTATAGCCATTTTAAGATTTTGAATTTTCTATTTTCTGGTGCATAATATGACCCCCGCAGACGCCTAGTTTAGGAGTTATAGCCATTTTAAGATTTTGAATTTTTTTTTTCTGGTGCATAATATGACCCTCGCAGACGCCTAGTTTAGGAGTTATAGCGATTTTAAAGTTTTGAATTTTCTTTTTTCCGGTGCATAATATGACCCCCGCAGACGCCTAGTTTGGGAGTTATAGACATTTAAAGATTTTGAATTTTTTTTCTGGGGCATAATATGACCCCCGCAGACACCTAGTTTAGGAGTTATAGCGATTTTAAAGTTTTGAATGTTCTTTTTTCTGGTGCATAATATGACCCCCGCAGACGCCTAGTTTAGGAGTTATAGCCATTTTAAGATTTTGAATTTTCTTTTTTCTGGTGCATAATATGACCCCCGCAGACGCCTAGTTTAGGAGTTATAGCCATTTTAGGATTTTGAATTTTCTATTTTCTGGTGCATAATATGACCCCCGCAGACGCCTAGTTTAGGAGTTATAGCGATTTTAAAGTTTTGAATTTTGTTTTTTCCGGTGCATAATATGACCCCCGCAGACGCCTAGTTTAGGAGTTATAGCCATTTTAAGATTTTTAATTTTTTTTCTGGTGCATAATATGACCCCCGCAGACGCCTAGTTTAGGAGTTATAGCCATTTTAAGATTTTGAATTTTTTTTTTCTGGTGCATAATATGACCCTCGCAGACGCCTAGTTTAGGAGTTATAGCGATTTTAAAGTTTTGAATTTTCTTTTTTCCGGTGCATAATATGACCCCCGCAGACGCCTAGTTTGGGAGTTATAGACATTTAAAGATTTTGAATTTTTTTTCTGGGGCATAATATGACCCCCGCAGACACCTAGTTTAGGAGTTATAGCGATTTTAAAGTTTTGAATGTTCTTTTTTCTGGTGCATAATATGACCCCCGCAGACGCCTAGTTTAGGAGTTATAGCCATTTTAAGATTTTGAATTTTCTTTTTTCTGGTGCATAATATGACCCCCGCAGACGCCTAGTTTAGGAGTTATAGCCATTTTAAGATTTTGAATTTTCTTTTTTCTGGTGCATAATATGACCCCCGCAGACGCCTAGTTTAGGAGTTATAGCCATTTTAAGATTTTGAATTTTCTATTTTCTGGTGCATAATATGACCCCCGCAGACGCCTAGTTTAGGAGTTATAGCCATTTTAAGATTTTGAATTTTCTATTTTCTGGTGCATACTATGACCCCCGCAGACGCCTAGTTTAGGAGTTATAGCCATTTTAAGATTTTGAATTTTCTTTTTTCTGGTGCATAATATGACCCCCGCAGACGCCTAGTTTAGGAGTTATAGCCATTTTAAGATTTTGAATTTTCTTTTTACTGGTGCATAATATGACCCCCGCAGACGCCTAGTTTAGGAGTTATAGCCATTTTAAGATTTTGAATTTTCTATTTTCTGGTGCATAATATGACCCCCGCAGACGCCTAGTTTAGGAGTTATAGCCATTTTAAGATTTTGAATTTTCTTTTTTCTGGTGCATAATATGACCCCCGCAGACGCCTAGTTTAGGAGTTATAGCCATTTTAAGATTTTGAATTTTCTTTTTTCTGGTGCATAATATGACCCCCGCAGACGCCTAGTTTAGGAGTTATAGCCATTTTAAGATTTTGAATTTTCTTTTTTCTGGTGCATAATATGACCCCCCCAGACGCCTAGTTTAGGAGTTATAGCGATTTTAAAGTTTTGAATTTTCTTTTTTCCGGTGCATAATATGACCCCCGCAGACGCCTAGTTTAGGAGTTATAGCCATTTAAAGATTTTGAATTTTTTTTTCTGGTGCATAATATGACCCCCGCAGACGCCTAGTTTAGGAGTTATAGCCATTTTAAGATTTTGAATTTTCTATTTTCTGGTGCATAATATGACCCCCGCAGACGCCTAGTTTAGGAGTTATAGCCATTGTAAGATTTTGAATTTTCTTTTTTCTGGTGCATAATATGACCCCCGCAGACGCCTAGTTTAGGAGTTATAGCGATTTTAAAGTTTTGAATTTTCTTTTTTCCGGTGCATAATATGACCCCCGCAGACGCCTAGTTTAGGAGTTATAGCGATTTTAAGATTTTGAATTTTCTATTTTCTGGTGCATAATATGACCCCCGCAGACGCCTAGTTTAGGAGTTATAGCCATTGTAAGATTTTGAATTTTCTTTTTTCTGGTGCATAATATGACCCCCGCAGACGCCTAGTTTAGGAGTTATAGCGATTTTAAAGTTTTGAATTTTCTTTTTTCCGGTGCATAATATGACCCCCGCAGACGCCTAGTTTAGGAGTTATAGCGATTTTAAGATTTTGAATTTTCTATTTTCTGGTGCATAATATGACCCCCGCAGACGCCTAGTTTAGGAGTTATAGCCATTTTAAGATTTTGAATTTTCTATTTTCTGGTGCATAATATGACCTCCGCAGACGCCTAGTTTAGGAGTTATAGCCATTTTAAGATTTTGAATTTTCTTTTTTCTGGTGCATAATATGACAGCCGCAGACGCCTAGTTTAGGAGTTATAGCGATTTTAAAGTTTTGAATTTTTTTTTTTCCGGTGCATAATATGACCCCCGCAGACGCCTAGTTTAGGAGTTATAGCCATTTTAAGATTTTGAATTTTCTTTTTTCTGGTGCATAATATGACCCCCGCAGACGCCTAGTTTAGGAGTTATAGCCATTTTAAGATTTTGAATTTTCTTTTTTCTGGTGCATAATATGACCCCCGCAGACGCCTAGTTTAGGAGTTATAGCGATTTTAAAGTTTTGAATTTTTTTTTTTCCGGTGCATAATATGACCCCCGCAGACGCCTAGTTTAGGAGTTATAGCCATTTTAAGATTTTGAATTTTCTTTTTTCTGGTGCATAATATGACCCCCGCAGACGCCTAGTTTAGGAGTTATAGCGATTTTAAAGTTTTGAATTTTCTTTTTTCCGGTGCATAATATGACCCCCGCAGACGCCTAGTTTAGGAGTTATAGCGATTTTAAGATTTTGAATTTTCTATTTTCTGGTGCATAATATGACCCCCGCAGACGCCTAGTTTAGGAGTTATAGCCATTTTAAGATTTTGAATTTTCTATTTTCTGGTGCATAATATGACCTCCGCAGACGCCTAGTTTAGGAGTTATAGCCATTTTAAGATTTTGAATTTTCTTTTTTCTGGTGCATAATATGACAGCCGCAGACGCCTAGTTTAGGAGTTATAGCGATTTTAAAGTTTTGAATTTTTTTTTTTCCGGTGCATAATATGACCCCCGCAGACGCCTAGTTTAGGAGTTATAGCCATTTTAAGATTTTGAATTTTCTATTTTCTGGTGCATAATATGACCTCCGCAGACGCCTAGTTTAGGAGTTATAGCCATTTTAAGATTTTGAATTTTCTTTTTTCTGGTGCATAATATGACAGCCGCAGACGCCTAGTTTAGGAGTTATAGCGATTTTAAAGTTTTGAATTTTCTTTTTTCCGGTGCATAATATGACCCCCGCAGACGCCTAGTTTAGGAGTTATAGCGATTTTAAGATTTTGAATTTTCTATTTTCTGGTGCATAATATGACCCCCGCAGACGCCTAGTTTAGGAGTTATAGCCATTGTAAGATTTTGAATTTTCTTTTTTCTGGTGCATAATATGACCCCCGCAGACGCCTAGTTTAGGAGTTATAGCGATTTTAAAGTTTTGAATTTTCTTTTTTCCGGTGCATAATATGACCCCCGCAGACGCCTAGTTTAGGAGTTATAGCGATTTTAAAATTTTGAATTTTCTATTTTCTTGTGCATAATATGACCCCCGCAGACGCCTAGTTTAGGAGTTATAGCCATTTTAAGATTTTGAATTTTCTTTTTTCTGGTGCATAATATGACAGCCGCAGACGCCTAGTTTAGGAGTTATAGCGATTTTAAAGTTTTGAATTTTTTTTTTCCGGTGCATAATATGACCCCCGCAGACGCCTAGTTTAGGAGTTATAGCCATTTTAAGATTTTGAATTTTCTTTTTTCTGGTGCATAATATGACCCCCGCAGACGCCTAGTTTAGGAGTTATAGCCATTGTAAGATTTTGAATTTTCTTTTTTCTGGTGCATAATATGACCTCCGCAGACGCCTAGTTTAGGAGTTATAGCCATTTTAAGATTTTGAATTTTCTTTTTTCTGGTGCATAATATGACCCCCGCAGACGCCTAGTTTAGGAGTTATAGCCATTGTAAGATTTTGAATTTTCTTTTTTCTGGTGCATAATATGACCCCCGCAGACGCCTAGTTTAGGAGTTATAGCGATTTTAAAGTTTTGAATTTTCTTTTTTCCGGTGCATAATATGACCCCCGCAGACGCCTAGTTTAGGAGTTATAGCGATTTTAAGATTTTGAATTTTCTATTTTCTGGTGCATAATATGACCCCCGCAGACGCCTAGTTTAGGAGTTATAGCCATTTTAAGATTTTGAATTTTCTATTTTCTGGTACATAATATGACCTCCGCAGACGCCTAGTTTAGGAGTTATAGCCATTTTAAGATTTTGAATTTTCTTTTTTCTGGTGCATAATATGACAGCCGCAGACGCCTAGTTTAGGAGTTATAGCGATTTTAAAGTTTTGAATTTTTTTTTTTCCGGTGCATAATATGACCCCCGCAGACGCCTAGTTTAGGAGTTATAGCCATTTTAAGATTTTGAATTTTCTTTTTTCTGGTGCATAATATGACCCCCGCAGACGCCTAGTTTAGGAGTTATAGCCATTTTAAGATTTTGAATTTTCTTTTTTCTGGTGCATAATATGACCCCCGCAGACGCCTAGTTTAGGAGTTATAGCCATTTTAAGATTTTGAATTTTCTTTTTTCTGGTGCATAATATGACCCCCGCAGACGCCTAGTTTAGGAGTTATAGCGATTTTAAAGTTTTGAATTTTCTTTTTTCCGGTTTATAATATGACCCCCGCAGACGCCTAGTTTAGGAGTTATAGCGATTTTAAAGTTTTGAATTTTCTTTTTTCCGGTGCATAATATGACCCCCGCAGACGCTTAGTTTAGGAGTTATAGACATTTAAAGATTTTGAATTTTTTTTTCTGGTGCATAATATGACCCCCGCAGACGCCTAGTTTAGGAGTTATAGCCATTTTAAGATTTTGAATTTTCTATTTTCTGGTGCATAATATGACCCCCGCAGACGCCTAGTTTAGGAGTTATAGCCATTTAAAGATTTTGAATTTTTTTGTCTGGTGCATAATATGACCCCCGCAGACGCCTAGTTTAGGAGTTATAGCGATTTTAAAGTTTTGAATTTTCTTTTTTCCGGTGCATAATATGACCCCCGCAGACGCCTAGTTTAGGAGTTATAGCCATTTTGAAATTTTGAATTTTCTTTTTTCTGGTGCATAATATGACCCCCGCAGACGCCTAGTTTAGGAGTTATAGCGATTTTAAAGTTTTGAATTTTCTTTTTTCCGGTGCATAATATGACCCCCGCAGACGCCTAGTTTAGGAGTTATAGCCATTTTAAGATTTTGAATTTTCTATTTTCTGGTGCATAATATGACCTCCGCAGACGCCTAGTTTAGGAGTTATAGCCATTTTAAGATTTTGAATTTTCTATTTTCTGGTGCATAATATGACCCCCGCAGACGCCTAGTTTAGGAGTTATAGCCATTTTAAGATTTTGAATTTTCTATTTTCTGGTGCATAATATGACCCCCGCAGACGCCTAGTTTAGGAGTTATAGCCATTTTAAGATTTTGAATTTTCTATTTTCTGGTGCATAATATGACCCCCGCAGACGCCTAGTTTAGGAGTTATAGCGATTTTAAAGTTTTGAATTTTCTTTTTTCGGTGCATAATATGACCCCCGCAGACGCCTAGTTTAGGAGTTATAGCCACTTTAAGATTTTGAATTTTCTTTTTTCTGGTGCATAATATGACCCCCGCAGACGCCTAGTTTAGGAGTTATAACCATTTTAAGATTTTGAATTTTCTATTTTCTGGTGCATAATATGACCCCCGCAGACGCCTAGTTTAGGAGTTATAGCCATTTAAAGATTTTGAATTTTTTTTTCTGGTGCATAATATGACCCCCGCAGACGCCTAGTTTAGGAGTTATAGCGATTTTAAAGTTTTGAATTTTCTTTTTTCCGGTGCATAATATGACCCCCGCAGACGCCTAGTTTAGAAGTGATAGCCATTTTAAGATTTTGAATTTTTTTTTTCTGGTGCATAATATGACCCCCGCAGACGCCTAGTTTAGGAGTTATATCCATTTTGAAATTTTGAATTTTCTTTTTTCTGGTGCATAATATGACCCCCGCAGACGCCTAGTTTAGGAGTTATAGCGATTTTAAAGTTTTGAATTTTCTTTTTTCCGGTGCATAATATGACCCCCGCAGACGCCTAGTTTAGGAGTTATAGCCATTTAAAGATTTTGAATTTTTTTTTCTGGTGCATAATATGACCCCCGCAGAAGCCTAGTTTAGGAGTTATAGCCATTTTAAGATTTTGAATTTTCTATTTTCTGGTGCATAATATGACCCCCGCAGACGCCTAGTTTAGGAGTTATAGCCATTTTAAGATTTTGAATTTTCTATTTTCTGGTGCATAATATGACCCCCGCAGACGCCTAGTTTAGGAGTTATAGCCATTTTAAGATTTTGAATTTTCTATTTTCTGGTGCATAATATGACCCCCGCAGACGCCTAGTTTAGGAGTTATAGCGATTTTAAAGTTTTGAATTTTCTTTTTTCCGGTGCATAATATGACCCCCGCAGACGCCTAGTTTAGGAGTTATAGCGATTTTAAAGTTTTGAATTTTTTTTTTTTGGTGCATAATATGACCCCCGCAGACGCCTAGTTTAGGAGTTATAGCGATTTTAAAGTTTTGAATTTACTTTTTTCCGGTGCATAATATGACCCCCGCAGACGTCTAGTTTAGGAGTTATAGCCATTTAAAGATTTTGAATTTTTTTTTTCTGGTGCATAATATGACCCCCGCAGACGCCTAGTTTAGGAGTTATAGCCATTTTAAAGTTTTGAATTTTCTTTTTTCCGGTGCATAATATGACCCCCGCAGACGCCTAGTTTAGAAGTTATAGCCATTTTAAGATTTTGAATTTTTTTTTTCTGGTGCATAATATGACCCCCGCAGACGCCTAGTTTAGGAGTTATAGCCATTTTAAGATTTTGAATTTTCTTTTTTCTGGTGCATAATATGACCCCCGCAGACGCCTAGTTTAGGAGTTATAGCGATTTTAAAGTTTTGAATTTTCTTTTTTCCGGTGCATAATATGACCCCCGCAGACGCCTAGTTTAGGAGTTATAGCGATTTTAAAGTTTTGAATTTTCTTTTTTCCGGTGCATAATATGACCCCCGCAGACGCCTAGTTTAGGAGTTATAGCCATTTAAAGATTTTGAATTTTTTTTTCTGGTGCATAATATGACCCCCGCAGAAGCCTAGTTTAGGAGTTATAGCCATTTTAAGATTTTGAATTTTCTATTTTCTGGTGCATAATATGACCCCCGCAGACGCCTAGTTTAGGAGTTATAGCCATTTTAAGATTTTGAATTTTCTATTTTCTGGTGCATAATATGACCCCCGCAGACGCCTAGTTTAGGAGTTATAGCCACTTTAAGATTTTGAATTTTCTTTTTTCTGGTGCATAATATGACCCCCGCAGACGCCTAGTTTAGGAGTTACAGCGATTTTAAAGTTTTGAATTTTCTTTTTTCCGGTGCATAATATGACCCCCGCAGACGCCTAGTTTAGGAGTTATAGCGATTTTAAAGTTTTGAATTTTCTTTTTTCCGGTGCATAATATGACCCCCGCAGACGCCTAGTTTAGGAGTTATAGCCATTTAAAGATTTTGAATTTTTTTTTCTGGTGCATAATATGACCCCCGCAGAAGCCTAGTTTAGGAGTTATAGCGATTTTAAGATTTTGAATTTTCTATTTTCTGGTGCATAATATGACCCCCACAGACGCCTAGTTTAGGAGTTATAGCCATTTTAAGATTTTGAATTTTCTATTTTCTGGTGCATAATATGACCCCCGCAGACGCCTAGTTTAGGAGTTATAGCGATTTTAAAGTTTTGAATTTTCTTTTTTCCGGTGCATAATATGACCCCCGCAGACGCCTAGTTTAGTAGTTATAGCCACTTTAAGATTTTGAATTTTCTTTTTTCTGGTGCATAATATGACCACCGCAGACGCCTAGTTTAGGAGTTATAGCGATTTTAAAGTTTTGAATTTTTTTTTTCCGGTGCATAATATGACCCCCGCAGACGCCTAGTTTAGGAGTTATAGCGATTTTAAAGTTTTGAATTTTCTTTTTTCCGGTGCATAATATGACCCCCGCAGACGCCTAGTTTAGGAGTTATAGCCATTTAAAGATTTTGAATTTTTTTTTCTGGTGCATAATATGACCCCCGCAGACGCCTAGTTTAGGAGTTATAACCATTTTAAGATTTTGAATTTTCTATTTTCTGGTGCATAATATGACCCCCGCAGACGCCTAGTTTAGGAGTTATAGCCATTTTAAGATTTTGAATTTTCTTTTTTCTGGTGCATAATATGACCACCGCAGACGCCTAGTTTAGGAGTTATAGCGATTTTAAAGTTTTGAATTTTCTTTTTTCCGGTGCATAATATGACCCCCGCAGACGCCTAGTTTAGGAGTTATAGCCATTTTAAAATTTTGAATTTTTTTTTTTTGGTGCATAATATGACCCCCGCAGACGCCTAGTTTAGGAGTTATAGCGATTTTAAAGTGTTGAATTTACTTTTTTCCGGTGCATAATATGAACCCCGCAGACGCCTAGTTTAGGAGTTATAGCCATTTAAAGATTTTGAATTTTTTTTTCTGGTGCATAATATGACCCCCGCAGACGCCTAGTTTAGGAGTTATAGCCATTTTAAGATTTTGAATTTTCTATTTTCTGGTGCATAATATGACCCCCGCAGACGCCTAGTTTAGGAGTTATAGCGATTTTAAGATTTTGAATTTTCTTTTTTCTGGTGCATAATATGACCCCCGCAGACGCCTAGTTTAGGAGTTATAGCCATTTTAAGATTTTGAATTTTCTTTTTTCTGGTGCATAATATGACCCCCGCAGACGCCTAGTTTAGGAGTTATAGCCATTTTAAGATTTTGAATTTTCTTTTTTCTGGTGCATAATATGACCCCCGCAGACGCCTAGTTTAGGAGTTATAGCGATTTTAAAGTTTTGAATTTTCATTTTTCCGGTGCATAATATGACCCCCGCAGACGCCTAGTTTAGGAGTTATAGCGATTTTAAAGTTTTGAATTTTCTTTTTTCCGGTGCATAATATGACCCCCGCAGACGCCTAGTTTAGGAGTTATAGCCATTTAAAGATTTTGAATTTTTTTTTCTGGTGCATAATATGACCCCCGCAGACGCCTAGTTTAGGAGTTATAGCCATTTTAAGATTTTGAATTTTCTATTTTCTGGTGCATAATATGACCCCCGCAGACGCCTAGTTTAGAAGCTATAGCCATTTTAAGATTTTGAATTTTCTTTTTTCTGGTGCATAATATGACCCCCGCAGACGCCTAGTTTAGGAGTTATAGCCATTTTAAGATTTTGAATTTTCTTTTTTCTGGTGCATAATATGACCCCCGCAGACGCCTAGTTTAGGAGTTATAGCCATTTTAAGATTTTGAATTTTCTTTTTTCTGGTGCATAATATGACCCCCGCAGACGCCTAGTTTAGGAGTTATAGCCATTTTAAGATTTTGAATTTTCTTTTTTCTGGTGCATAATATGACCCCCGCAGACGCCTAGTTTAGGAGTTATAGCCATTTTAAGATTTTGAATTTTCTTTTTTCTGGTGCATAATATGACCACCGCAGACGCCTAGTTTAGGAGTTATAGCGATTTTAAAGTTTTGAATTTTCTTTTTTCCGGTGCATAATATGACCCCCGCAGACGCCTAGTTTAGGAGTTATAGCCATTTTAAAATTTTGAATTTTTTTTTTTTGGTGCATAATATGACCCCCGCAGACGCCTAGTTTAGGAGTTATAGCGATTTTAAAGTTTTGAATTTACTTTTTTCCGGTGCATAATATGAACCCCGCAGACGCCTAGTTTAGGAGTTATAGCCATTTAAAGATTTTGAATTTTTTTTTCTGGTGCATAATATGACCACCGCAGACGCCTAGTTTAGGAGTTATAGCGATTTTAAAGTTTTGAATTTTCTTTTTTCCGGTGCATAATATGACCCCCGCAGACGCCTAGTTTAGGAGTTATAGCCATTTTAAAATTTTGAATTTTTTTTTTTTGGTGCATAATATGACCCCCGCAGACGCCTAGTTTAGGAGTTATAGCGATTTTAAAGTTTTGAATTTACTTTTTTCCGGTGCATAATATGAACCCCGCAGACGCCTAGTTTAGGAGTTATAGCCATTTTAAGATTTTGAATTTTCTATTTTCTGGTGCATAATATGACCCCCGCAGACGCCTTGTTTAGGAGTTATAGCCATTTTAAGATTTTGAATTTTCTTTTTTCTGGTGCATAATATGACCCCCGCAGACGCCTAGTTTAGGAGTTATAGCCATTTTAAGATTTTGAATTTTCTTTTTTCTGGTGCATAATATGACCCCCGCAGACGCCTAGTTTAGGAGTTATAGCCATTTAAAGATTTTGAATTTTTTTTTCTGGTGCATAATATGACCCCCGCAGACGCCTAGTTTAGGAGTTATAGCGATTTTAAAGTTTTGAATTTTCATTTTTCCGGTGCATAATATGACCCCCGCAGACGCCTAGTTTAGGAGTTATAGCGATTTTAAAGTTTTGAATTTTCTTTTTTCCGGTGCATAATATGACCCCCGCAGACGCCTAGTTTAGGAGTTATAGCCATTTAAAGATTTTGAATTTTTTTTTCTGGTGCATAATATGACCCCCGCAGACGCCTAGTTTAGGAGTTATAGCCATTTTAAGATTTTGAATTTTCTATTTTCTGGTGCATAATATGACCCCCGCAGACGCCTAGTTTAGGAGTTATAGCCATTTTAAGATTTTGAATTTTTTATTTTCTGGTGCATAATATGACCCCCGCAGACGCCTAGTTTAGGAGTTATAGCCATTTTAAGATTTTGAATTTTCTTTTTTCTGGTGCATAATATGACCCCCGCAGACGCGTAGTTTAGGAGTTATAGCCATTTTAAGATTTTGAATTTTCTTTTTTCTGGTGCATAATATGACCCCCGCAGACGCCTAGTTTAGGAGTTATAGCGATTTTAAAGTTTTGAATTTTCTTTTTTCCGGTGCATAATATGACCCCCGCAGACGCCTAGTTTAGGAGTTATAGCCATTTTAAGATTTTGAATTTTCTATTTTCTGGTGCATAATATGACCCCCGCAGACGCCTTGTTTAGGAGTTATAGCCATTTTAAGATTTTGAATTTTCTTTTTTCTGGTGCATAATATGACCCCCGCAGACGCCTAGTTTAGAAGTTATAGCCGCTTTAAGATTTTGAATTTTCTTTTTTCTGGTGCATAATATGACCCCCGCAGGCGCCTAGTTTAGGAGTTATAGCCATTTTAAGATTTTGAATTTTCTTTTTTCTGATGCATAATATGACCCCCGCAGACGCCTAGTTTAGGAGTTATAGCGATTTTAAAGTTTTGAATTTTCTTTTTTCCGGTGCATAATATGACCCCCGCAGACGCCTAGTTTAGAAGTTATAGCCATTTTAAGATTTTGAATTTTTTTTCTGGTGCATAATATGACCCTCGCAGACGCCTAGTTTAGGAGTTATAGCCATTTTAAGATTTTGAATTTTTTTTTTTCCGGTGCATAATATGACACCCGCAGACGCCTAGTTTAGGAGTTATAGCCATTTTAAGATTTTGAATTTTTTTTTTTCTGGTGCATAATATGACCCCCGCAGACGCCTAGTTTAGGAGTTATAGCGATTTTAAAGTTTTGAATTTTCTTTTTTCCGGTGCATAATATGACCCCCGCAGACGCCTAGTTTAGGAGTTATAGCCATTTTAAAATTTTGAATTTTTTTTTTTGGTGCATAATATGACCCCGCAGACGTCTAGTTTAGGAGTTATAGCGATTTTAAAGTTTTGAATTTTCTTTTTTCCGGTGCATAATATGACCCCCGCAGACGCCTAGTTTAGGAGTTATAGCCATTTAAAGATTTTGAATTTTTTTTTCTGGTGCATAATATGACCCCCGCAGACGCCTAGTTTAGGAGTTATAGCCATTTTAAGATTTTGAATTTTCTTTTTTCTGGTGCATAATATGACCCCCGCAGACGCCTAGTTTAGGAGTTATAGCCGATTTAAGATTTTGAATTTTCTATTTTCTGGTGCATAATATGACCCCCGCAGACGCCTAGTTTAGGAGTTATAGCCATTTTAAGATTTTGATTTTTTTTTTCCGGTGCATAATATGACCCCCGCAGACGCCTAGTTTAGGAATTATAGCCATTTTAAGATTTTGAATTTTCTTTTTTCTGGTGCATAATATGACCTCCGCAGACGCCTAGTTTAGGAGTTATAGCGATTTTAAAGTTTTGAATTTTCTTTTTTCCGGTGCATAATATGACCCCCGCAGACGCCTAGTTTAGGAGTTATAGCCATTTTAAAATTTTGAATTTTTTTTTTCTGGTGCATAATATGACCCCCGCAGACGCCTACTTTAGGAGTTATAGCGATTTTAAAGTTTTGAATTTTCTTTTTTCCGGTACATAATATGACCCCCGCAGACGCCTAGTTTAGGAGTTATAGCCATTTTAAAGTTTTGAATTTTCTTTTTTCCGGTGTATAATATGAACCCCGCAGACGCCTAGTTTAGGAGTTATAGCCATTTTAAGATTTTGAATTTTCTTTTTTCTGGTGCATAATATGACCTCCGCAGACGCCTAGTTTAGGAGTTATAGCCATTTTAAAATATTGAATTTTCTTTTTTCTGGTGCATAATATGACCCCCGCAGACGCCTAGTTTAGGAGTTAGAGCCATTTTAAGATTTTGAATTTTCTTTTTTCTGGTGCATAATATGACCCCCGCAGACGCCTAGTTTAGGAGTTATAGCGATTTTAAAGTTTTGAATTTTCTTTTTTCCGGTTTATAATATGACCCCCGCAGACGCCTAGTTTAGGAGTTATAGCGATTTTAAAGTTTTGAATTTTCTTTTTTCCGGTGTATAATATGACACCCGCAGACGCCTAGTTTAGGAGTTATAGCGATTTTAAAGTTTTGAATTTTCTTTTTTCCGGTTTATAATATGACCCCCGCAGACGCCTAGTTTAGGAGTTATAGCGATTTTAAAGTTTTGAATTTTCTTTTTTCTGGTGTATAATATGCCCCCCGCAGACGCCTAGTTTAGGAGTTATAGCCATTTTAAGATTTTGAATTTTCTATTTTCTGGTGCATAATATGACCCCCGCAGACGCCTAGTTTAGGAGTTATAGCCATTTTAAGATTTTGAATTTTCTTTTTTCTGGCGCATAATATGACCCCCGCAGACGCCTAGTTTAGGAGTTATAGCCATTTTAAGATTTTGAATTTTCTTTTTTCTGGTGCATAATATGACCCCCGCAGACGCCTAGTTTAGGAGTTATAGCGATTTTAAAGTTTTGAATTTTCTTTTTTCCGGTGCATAATATGACCCCCGCAGACGCCTAGTTTAGGAGTTATAGCGATTTTAAAGTTTTGAATTTTCTTTTTTCCGGTGCATAATATGACCCCCGCAGACGCCTAGTTTAGGAGTTATAGCCATTTTAGGATTTTGAATTTTCTATTTTCTGGTACATAATATGACCCCCGCAGACGCCTAGTTTAGGAGTTATAGCCATTTTAAGATTTTGAATTTTCTATTTTCTGGTGCATAATATGACCCACGCAGACGCCTAGTTTAGGAGTTATAGCCATTTTAAGATTTTGAATTTTCTTTTTTCTGGTGCATAATATGACCCCCGCAGACGCCTAGTTTAGGAGTTAAAGCCATTTAAAGATTTTGAATTTTTTTTTCTGGTGCATAATATGACCCCCGCAGACGCCTAGTTAAGGAGTTGTAGAAATTTTAACATTTTGAATTTTCTATTTTCTGGTGTATAATATGACCCCCGCAGACGCCTAGTTTAGGAGTTATAGCCATTTTAAGATTTTGAATTTTCTATTTTCTGGTGCATAATATGACCCTCGCAGACGCCTAGTTTAGGAGTTATAGCCATTTAAAGATTTTGAATTTTTTTTTCTGGTGCATAATATGACCCCCGCAGACGCCTAGTTTAGGAGTTATAGCCATTTTAAGATTTTGAATTTTCTTTTTTCTGGTGCATAATATGACCCCCGCAGACGCCTAGTTTAGGAGTTATAGCCATTTTAAGATTTTGAATTTTCTTTTTTCTGGTGCATAATATGACCCCCGCAGACGCCTAGTTTAGGAGTTATAGCCATTTTAAGATTTTGAATTTTCTTTTTTCCGGTGCATAATATGACCCCCGCAGACGCCTAGTTTAGGAGTTATAACTATTTAAAGATTTTGAATTTTTTTTTCTGGTGCATAATATGACCCCCGCAGACGCCTAGTTTAGGAGTATAGCCATTTTAGGATTTTGAATTTTCTATTTTCTGGTGCATAATATGACCCCCGCAGACGCCTAGTTTAGGAGTTATAGCCATTTTAAGATTTTGAATTTTTTTTTCTGGTGCATAATATGACCCCCGCAGACGCCTAGTTTAGAAGTTATAGCCGTTTTAAGATTTTGAATTTTCATTTTTCTGGTGCATAATATGACCCCCGCAGGCGCCTAGTTTAGGAGTTATAGCCACTTTAAGATTTTGAATTTTCTTTTTTCTGATGCATAATATGACCCCCGCAGACGCCTAGCTTAGGAGTTATAGCGATTGTAAAGTTTTGAATTTTCTTTTTTCCGGTGCATAATATGACCCCCGCAGACGCCTAGTTTAGAAGTTATAGCCATTTTAAGATTTTGAATTTTTTTTTTTCCCGTGCATAATATGACCCCCGCAGACGCCTAGTTTAGGAGTTATAGCCATTTTAAGATTTTGAATTTTCTTTTTTCTGGTGCATAATATGACCCCCGCAGACGCCTAGTTTAAGAGTTATAGCCATTTTAAGATTGTGAATTTTTTTTTTTCCGGTGCATAATATGACCCCCGCAGACGCCTAGTTTAGGAGTTATAGCCATTTTAAGATTTTGAATTTTCTTTTTTCTGGTGCATAATATGACCCCCGCAGACGCCTAGTTTAGGAGTTATAGCCATTTTAAGATTTTGAATTTTCTATTTTCTGGTGCATAATATGACCCCCGCAGACGCCTAGTTTAAGAGTTATAGCCATTTTAAGATTTTGAATTTTCTATTTTCTGGTGCATAATATGACCCCCGCAGACGCCTAGTTTAGGAGTTATAGCCATTTAAAGATTTTGAATTTTCTTTTTTCTGGTGCATAATATGACCCCCGCAGACGCCTAGTTTAAGAGTTATAGCCATTTTAAGATTGTGAATTTTTTTTTTTCCGGTGCATAATATGACCCCCGCAGACGCCTAGTTTAGGAGTTATAGCCATTTTAAGATTTTGAATTTTCTTTTTTCTGGTGCATAATATGACCCCCGCAGACGCCTAGTTTAGGAGTTATAGCCATTTTAAGATTTTGAATTTTCTATTTTCTGGTGCATAATATGACCCCCGCAGACGCCTAGTTTAGGAGTTA
Source organism: Volucella zonaria (assembly GCA_963966105.1). NCBI lineage: Eukaryota > Metazoa > Arthropoda > Insecta > Diptera > Syrphidae > Volucella > Volucella zonaria. The sequence goes on along the minus strand of OZ014530.1, from coordinate 311,757,733 downwards.
TAGCCATTTTAAGATTTTGAATTTTCTATTTTCTGGTGCATAATATGACCCCCGCAGACGCCTAGTTTAGGAGTTATAACCATTTTAAGATTTTGAATTTTTTTTTCTGGTGCATAATATGACCCCCGCAGACGCCTAGTTTAGGAGTTATAGCCATTTTAAGATTTTGAATTTTCTATTTTCTGGTGCATAATATGACCCCCGCAGACGCCTAGTTTAAGAGTTATAGCCATTTTAAGATTTTGAATTTTCTATTTTCTGGTGCATAATATGACCCCCGCAGACGCCCAGTTTAGGAGTTATAGCCATTTTAAGATTTTGAATTTTCTATTTTCTGGTGCATAATATGACCCCCGCAGACGCCTAGTTTAAGAGTTATAGCCATTTTAAGATTTTGAATTTTCTATTTTCTGGTGCATAATATGACCCCCGCAGACGCCTAGTTTAGGAGTTATAGCCATTTTAAGAATTTGAATTTTTTTTTCTGGTGCATAATATGACCCCCGCAGACGCCTAGTTTAGGAGTTATAGCCATTTTAAGATTTTGAATTTTCTTTTTTCTGGTGCATAATATGACCCCCGCAGACGCCTAGTTTAGGAGTTATAGCCATTTTAAGATTTTGAATTTTCTTTTTTCTGGTGCATAATATGACCCTCGCAGACGCCTAGTTTAGAAGTTATAGCCATTTTAAGATTTTGAATTTTCTTTTTTCCGGTGCATAATATGACCCCCGCAGACGCCTAGTTTAGGAGTTATAGCCATTTTAAGATTTTGAATTTTCTTTTTTCCGGTGCATAATATGACCCCCGCAGACGCCTAGGTTAGGAGTTATAGCGATTTTAAAGTTTTGAATTTTCTTTTTTCCGGTGCATAATATGACCCCCGCAGACGCCTAGTTTAGGAGTTATAGCCATTTTAAGATTTTGAATTTTCTATTTTCTGGTGCATAATTTGACCCCCGCAGACGCCTAGTTTAGGAGTTATAGCCATTTTAAGATTTTGAATTTTCTATTTTCTGGTGCATAATATGACCCCCGCAGACGCCTAGTTTAGGAGTTATAGCCATTTTAAGATTTTGAATTTTCTTTTTTCTGGTGCATAATATGACCCCCGCAGACGCCTAGTTTAGGAGTTATAGCCATTTTAAGATTTTGAATTTTCTTTTTTCTGGTGCATAATATGACCCCCGCAGACGCCTAGTTTAGGAGTTATAGCGATTTTAAAGTTTTGAATTTTCTTTTTTCCGGTGCATAATATGACCCCCGCAGACGCCTAGTTTAGGAGGTATAGCGATTTTAAAGTTTTGAATTTTCTTTTTTCCGGTGCATAATATGACCCCCGCAGACGCCTAGTTTAGGAGTTATAGCCATTTAAAGATTTTGAATTTTTTTTTCTGGTGCATAATATGACCCCCGCAGACGTCTAGTTTAGGAGTTATAGCCATTTTAAGATTTTGAATTTTCTATTTTCTGGTGCATAATATGACCCCCGCAGACGCCTAGTTTAGGAGTTATAGCCATTTTAAGATTTTGAATTTTCTATTTTCTGGTGCATAATATGACCCTCGCAGACGCCTAGTTTAGGAGTTATAGCCATTTAAAGATTTTGAATTTTTTTTTCTGGTGCATAATATGACCCCCGCAGACGCCTAGTTTAGGAGTTATAGCCATTTTAAGATTTTGAATTTTCTATTTTCTGGTGCATAATATGACCCCCGCAGACGCCTAGTTTAGGAGTTATAGCCATTTTAAGATTTTGAATTTTCTTTTTTCTGGTGCATAATATGACCCCCGCAGACGCCTAGTTTAGGAGTTATAGCCATTTTAAAATTTTGAATTTTCTTTTTTCTGGTGCATAATATGACCCCCGCAGACGCCTAGTTTAGGAGTTATAGCCATTTTAAGATTTTGAATTTTCTTTTTTCTGGTGCATAATATGACCCCCGCAGACGCCTAGTTTAGGAGTTATAGCGATTTTAAAGTTTTGAATTTTCTTTTTTCCGGTGCATAATATGACCCCCGCAGACGCCTAGTTTAGGAGTTATAGCGATTTTAAAGTTTTGAATTTGCTTTTTTCCGGTGCATAATATGACCCCCGCAGACGCCTAGTTTAGGAGTTATAACCATTTAAAGATTTTGAATTTTTTTTTCTGGTGCATAATATGACCCCCGCAGACGCCTAGTTTAGGAGCTATAGCCGTTTTAAGATATTGAATTTTCTATTTTCTGGTGCATAATATGACCCCCGCAGACGCCTAGTTTAGGAGTATAGCCATTTTAAGATTTTGAATTTTCTATTTTCTGGTGCATAATATGACCCCCGCAGACGCCTAGTTTAGGAGTTATAGCCATTTTAAGATTTTGAATTTTTTTTTCTGGTGCATAATATGACCCTCGCAGACGCCTAGTTTAGAAGTTATAGCCATTTTAAGATTTTGAATTTTCTTTTTTCCGGTGCATAATATGACCCCCGCAGACGCCTAGGTTAGAAGTTATAGCCATTTTAAGATTTTGAAATTTTTTTTTTCCGGTGCATAATATGACCCCCGCAGACGCCTAGTTTAGGAGTTATAGCCATTTTAAGATTTTGAATTTTCTATTTTCTGGTGCATAATATGACCCCCGCAGACGCCTAGTTTAGGAGTTATAGCCATTTTAAGATTTTGAATTTTCTATTTTCTGGTGCATAATATGACCCCCGCAGACGCCTAGTTTAGGAGTTATAGCCATTTTAAGATTTTGAATTTTCTTTTTTCTGGTGCATAATATGACCCCCGCAGACGCCTAGTTTAGGAGTTATAGCGATTTTAAAGTTTTGAATTTTCTTTTTTCCGGTGCATAATATGACCCCCGCAGACGCCTAGTTTAGGAGTTATAGCCATTTTAAGATTTTGAATTTTCTTTTTTCTGGTGCATAATATGACCCTCGCAGACGCCTAGTTTAGAAGTTATAGCCATTTTAAGATTTTGAATTTTCTTTTTTCTGGTGCATAATATGACCCCCGCAGACGCCTAGTTTAGAAGTTATAGCCGTTTTAAGATTTTGAATTTTCTTTTTTCTTGTGCATAATATGACCCCCGCAGACGCTTAGTTTAGGAGTTATAGCGATTTTAAAGTTTTGAATTTTCTTTTTTCCGGTGCATAATATGACCCCCGCAGACGCCTAGTTTAGGAGTTATAGCCATTTTAAGATTTTGAATTTTCTTTTTTCTGGTGCATAATATGACCACCGCAGACGCCTAGTTTAGGAGTTATAGCGATTTTAAAGTTTCGAATTTTCTTTTTTCCGGTGCATAATATGACCCCCGCAGACGCCTAGTTTAGGAGTTATAGCCATTTTAAAATTTTGATTTTTTTTTTTCTGGTGCATAATATGACCCCCGCAGACGCCTAGTTTAGGAGTTATAGCGATTTTAAAGTTTTGAATTTTCTTTTTTCCGGTACATAATATGACCCCCGCAGACGCCTAGTTTAGGAGTTATAGCGATTTTAAAGTTTTGAATTTTCTTTTTTCTGGTGCATAATATGACCCCCGCAGACGCCTAGTTTAGGAGTTATAGCCATTTTAAGATTTTGAATTTTCGTTTTTCTGGTGCATAATATGACCCCCGCAGACGCCTAGTTTAGAAGTTATAGCCGTTTTAAGATTTTGAATTTTCTTTTTTCTGGTGCATAATATGACCCCCGCAGACGCCTAGTTTAGGAGTTATAGCGATTTTAAAGTTTTGAATTTTCTTTTTTCCGGTGCATAATATGACCCCCGCAGACGCCTAGTTTAGAAGTTATAGCCGTTTTAAGATTTTGAATTTTCTTTTTTCTGGTGCATAATATGACCCCCGCAGACGAATAGTTTAGGAGTTATAGCCGTTTTAAGATTTTGAATTTTCTTTTTTCTGGTGCATAATATGACCCCCGCAGACGAATAGTTTAGGAGTTATAGCCATTTTAAAATTTTGAATTTTTTTTTTCTGGTGCATAATATGACCCCCGCAGACGCCTAGTTTAGGAGTTATAGCGATTTTAAAGTTTTGAATTTTCTTTTTTCCGGTGCATAATATGACCCCCGCAGACGCCTAGTTTAGGAGTTATAGCCGTTTTAAGATTTTGAATTTTCTTTTTCTGGTGCATAATATGACCCCCGCAGACGCCTAGTTTAGGAGTTATAGCGATTTTAAAGTTTTGAATTTTCTTTTTTCTGGTGCATAATATGACCCCCGCAGACGCCTAGTTTAGAAGTTATAGCCGTTTTAAGATTTTGAATTTTCTTTTTTCTGGTGCATAATATGACCCCCGCAGACGCCTAGTTTAGGAGTTATAGCGATTTTAAATTTTTGAATTTTCTTTTTTCCGGTGCATAATATGACCCCCGCAGACGCCTAGTTTAGGAGTTATAGCCATTTTAAGATTTTGAATTTTCTTTTTTCTGGTGCATAATATGACCCCCGCAGACGCCTAGTTTAGAAGTTATAGCCGTTTTAAGATTTTGAATTTTCTTTTTTCTGGTGCATAATATGACCCCCGCAGACGAATAGTTTAGGAGTTATAGCCATTTTAAAATTTTGAATTTTTTTTTTCTGGTGCATAATATGACCCCCGCAGACGCCTAGTTTAGGAGTTATAGCGATTTTAAAGTTTTGAATTTTCTTTTTTCCGGTACATAATATGACCCCCGCAGACGCCTAGTTCAGGAGTTATAGCGATTTTAAAGTTTTGAATTTTCTCTTTTCCGGTGTATAATATGACCCCCGCAGACGCCTAGTTTAGGAGTTATAGCCATTTTAAGATTTTGAATTTTCTATTTTCTGGTGCATAATATGACCCCCGCAGACGAATAGTTTAGGAGTTAAAGCCATTTTAAGATTTTGAATTTTCTTTTTTCTGGTGCATAATATGACCGCCGCAGACGCCTAGTTTAGGAGTTATAGCGATTTTAAAGTTTTGAATTTTCTTTTTTCCGGTGCATAACATGACCCCCGCAGACGCCTAGTTTAGGAGTTATAGACATTTAAAGATTTTGAATTTTTTTTTCTGGTGCATAATATGACCCCCGCAGACGCCTAGTTTAGGAGTTATAGCCATTTTAAGATTTTGAATTTTCTATTTTCTGGTGCGTAATATGACCCCCGCAGACGCCTAGTTTAGGAGTTATAGCCATTTTAAGATTTTGAATTTTCTTTTTTCTGGTGCATAATATGACCCCCGCAGACGCCTAGTTTAGGAGTTATAGCGATTTTAAAGGTTTGAATTTTCTTTTTTCCGGTGCATAATATGACCCCCGCAGACGCCTAGTTTAGGAGTTATAGCGATTTTAAAGTTTTGAATTTTCTTTCTTCCGGTGCATAATATGACCCCCGCAGACGCCTAATTTAGGAGTTATAGCCATTTTAAGATTTTGAATTTTCTTTTTTCTGGTGCATAACATGACCCCCGCAGACGCCTAGTTTAGGAGTTATATCGATTTTAAAGTTTTGAATTTTCTTTTTTCCGGTGCATAATATGACCCCCGCAGACGCCTAGTTTAGGAGTTATAGCCATTTTAAGATTTTGAATTTTCTTTTTTCTGGTGCATAATATGACCCCCGCAGACGCCTAGTTTAGGAGTTATAGCCATTTTAAGATTTTGAATTTTCTTTTTTCTGGTGCATAATATGACCCCCGCAGACGCCTAGTTTAGGAGTTATAGCGATTTTAAAGTTTTGAATTTTCTTTTTTCCGGTGCATAATATGACCCCCGCAGACGCCTAGTTTAGGAGTTATAGCGATTTTAAAGTTTTGAATTTTCTTTTTTCCGGTGCATAATATGACCCCCGCAGACGCCTAGTTTAGGAGTTATAGCCATTTAAAGATTTTGAATTTTTTTTTCTGGTGCATAATATGACCTACGCAGACGCCTAGTTTAGGAGTTATAGCCATTTTAAGATTTTGAATTTTCTATTTTCTGGTGCATAATATGACCCCCGCAGACGCCTAGTTTAGGAGTTATAGCGATTTTAAAGTTTTGAATTTTCTTTTTTCCGGTACATAATATGACCCCCGCAGACGCCTAGTTTAGGAGTTATAGCCATTTAAAGATTTTGAATTTTTTTTTCTGGTGCATAATATGACCCCCGCAGACGCCTAGTTTAGGAGTTATAGCCATTTTAAGATTTTGAATTTTCTTTTTTCTGGTGCATAATAGGACCCCCGCAGACGCCTAGTTTAGGAGTTATAGCGATTTTAAAGTTTTGAATTTTCTTTTTTCCGGTGCATAACATGACCTCCGCAGACGCCTAGTTTAGGAGTTATAGCCATTTAAAGATTTTGAATTTTTTTTTCTGGTGCATAATATGACCCCCGCAGACGCCTAGTTTAGGAGTTATAGCCATTTTAAGATTTTGAATTTTCTTTTTTCTGGTGCATAATATGACCCCCGCAGACGCCTAGTTTAGGAGTTATAGCTATTTTAAAGTTTTGAATTTTCTTTTTTCCGGTGCATAATATGACCCCCGCAGACGCCTAGTTTAGGAGTTATAGCCATTTTAACATTTTGAATTTTCTATTTTCTGGTGCATAATATGACCCCCGCAGAGGAATAGTTTAGGAGTTATAGCCATTTTAAGATTTTGAATTTTCTATTTTCTGGTGCATAATATGACCCCCGCAGACGAATAGTTTAGGAGTTATAGCCATTTTAAGATTTTGAATTTTCTTTTTTCTGATGCATAATATGACCCCCGCAGACGCCTAGTTTAGGAGTTATAGCGATTTTAAAGTTTTGAATTTTCTTTTTTCCGGTGCATAATATGACCCCCGCAGACGCCAAGTTTAGGAGTTATAGCCATTTTAAGATTTTGAATTTTCTATTTTCTGGTGCATAATATGACCCCCGCAGACGCCTAGTTTAGGAGTTATAGCCATTTAAAGATTTTGAATTTTTTTTTCTGGTGCATAATATGACCCCCGCAGACGCCTAGTTTAGGAGTTATAGCCATTTTAAGATTTTGAATTTTCTTTTTTCTGGTGCATAATATGACCCCCGCAGACGCCTAGTTTAGGAGTTATAGCGATTTTAAAGTTTTGAATTTTCTTTTTTCCGGTGCATAATATGACCCCCGCAGACGCCTAGTTTAGGAGTTATAGCCATTTTAACATTTTGAATTTTCTATTTTCTGGTGCATAATATGACCCCCGCAGACGAATAGTTTAGGAGTTATAGCCATTTTAAGATTTTGAATTTTCTTTTTTCTGATGCATAATATGACCCCCGCAGACGCCTAGTTTAGGAGTTATAGCGATTTTAAAGTTTTGAATTTTCTTTTTTCCGGTGCATAATATGACCCCCGCAGACGCCAAGTTTAGGAGTTATAGCCATTTTAAGATTTTGAATTTTCTATTTTCTGGTGCATAATATGACCCCCGCAGACGAATAGTTTAGGAGTTATAGCCATTTTAAGATTTTGAATTTTCTTTTTTCTGGTGCATAATAGGACCCCCGCAGACGCCTAGTTTAGGAGTTATAGCGATTTTAAAGTTTTGAATTTTCTTTTTTCCGGTGCATAACATGACCACCGCAGACGCCTAGTTTAGGAGTTATAGCCATTTAAAGATTTTGAATTTTTTTTTCTGGTGCATAATATGACCCCCGCAGACGCCTAGTTTAGGAGTTATAGCGATTTTAAAGTTTTGAATTTTCTTTTTTCCGGTGCATAACATGAATTTTTTTTTCTGGTGCATAATATGACCCCCGCAGACGCCTAGTTTAGGAGTTATAGCCATTTTAAGATTTTGAATTTTCTTTTTTCCGGTGCATAATATGACCCCCGCAGACGCCTAGTTTAGGAGTTATAGCGATTTTAAAGTTTTGAATTTTCTTTTTTCCGGTGCATAATATGACCCCCGCAGACGCCTAGCTTAGGAGTTATAGCCATTTTAAGATTTTGAATTTTCTTTTTTCTGGTGCATAATATGACCACCGCAGACGCCTAGTTTAGGAGTTATAGCGATTTTAAAGTTTTGAATTTTCTTTTTTCCGGTGCATAATATGACCCCCGCAGACGCCTAGTTTAGGAGTTATAGCGATTTTAAAGTTTTGAATTTTCTTTTTTCCGGTGCATAATATGACCCCCGCAGACGCCTAGCTTAGGAGTTATAGCCATTTTAAGATTTTGAATTTTCTTTTTTCTGGTGCATAATATGACCACCGCAGACGCCTAGTTTAGGAGTTATAGCGATTTTAAAGTTTTGAATTTTCTTTTTTCTGGTGCATAATATGACCCCCGCAGACGCCTAGTTTAGGAGTTATAGCCATTTTAAGATTTTGAATTTTCTTTTTTCTGGTGCATAACATGACCCCCGCAGACGCCTAGTTTAGGAGTTATAGCCATTTTAAGATTTTGAATTTTCTATTTTCTGGTGCATAATATGACCCCCGAAGACGCCTAGCTTAGGAGTTATAGCGATTTTAAAGTTTTGAATTTTTTTTTTTCCGGTGCATAATATGACCCCCGCAGACGCCTAGTTTAGGAGTTATAGCCATTTTAAGATTTTGAATTTTTTTTATTCCGGTGCATAATATGACCCCCGCAGACGCCTAGTTTAGGAGTTATAGCCATTTTAAGATTTTGAATTTTCTTTTTTCTGGTGCATAATATGACCCCCGCAGACGCCTAGTTTAGGAGTTATATCGATTTTAAAGTTTTGAATTTTCTTTTTTCCGGTGCATAATATGACCCCCGCAGACGCCTAGTTTAGGAGTTATAGCCATTTTAAGATTTTGAATTTTCTTTTTTCTGGTGCATAATATGACCCCCGCAGACGCCTAGTTTAGGAGTTATAGCCATTTTAAGATTTTGAATTTTCTTTTTTCTGGTGCATAATATGACCCCCGCAGACGCCTAGTTTAGGAGTTATAGCGATTTTAAAGGTTTGAATTTTCTTTTTTGCGGTGCATAATATGACCCCCGCAGACGCCTAGTTTAGGAGTTATAGCGATTTTAAGGTTTTGAATTTTCTTTTTTCCGGTGCATAACATGACCCCCCAGACGCCTAGTTTAGGAGTTATAGCCATTTTAAGATTTTGAATTTTCTATTTTCTGGTGCATAATATGACCCCCGCAGACCCCTAGTTTAGGAGTTATAGCCATTTTAAGATTTTGAATTTTCTATTTTCTGGTGCATAATATGACCCCCGCAGACGAATAGTTTAGGAGTTATAGCCATTTTAAGATTTTGAATTTTCTTTTTTCTGGTGCATAATATGACCCCCGCAGACGCCTAGTTTAGGAGTTATAGCGATTTTAAAGTTTTGAATTTTCTTTTTTCCGGTGCATAACATGACCCCCGCAGACGCCTAGTTTAGGAGTTATAGCCATTTAAAGATTTTGAATTTTTTTTTCTGGTGCATAATATGACCCCCGCAGACGCCTAGTTTAGGAGTTATAGCCATTTTAAGATTTTGAATTTTCTATTTTCTGGTGCATAATATGACCCCCGCAGACGCCTAGTTTAGGAGTTATAGCCATTTTAAGATTTTGAATTTTTTTTTTCTGGTGCATAATATGACCCCCGCAGACGCCTAGTTTAGGAGTTATAGCCATTTTAAGATTTTGAATTTTCTTTTTTCTGGTGCATAATATGACCCTCGCAGACGCCTAGTTTAGAAGTTATAGCCATTTTAAGATTTTGAATTTTCTTTTTTCTGGTGCATAATATGACCCCCGCAGACACCTAGTTTAGAAGTTATAGCCGTTTTAAGATTTTGAATTTTCTTTTTTCTTGTGCATAATATGACCCCCGCAGACGCCTAGTTTAGGAGTTATAGCGATTTTAAAGTTTTGAATTTTCTTTTTTCCGGTGCATAATATGACCCCCGCAGACGCCTAGTTTAGGAGTTATAGCCATTTTAAAATTTTGAATTTTTTTTTTCTGGTGCATAATATGACCCCCGCAGACGCCTAGTTTAGGAGTTATAGCCATTTTAAGATTTTGAATTTTCTATTTTCTGGTGCATAATATGACCCCCGCAGACGCCTAGTTTAGGAGTTACAGCCATTTTAAGATTTTGAATTTTCTATTTTCTGGTGCATAATATGACCCCCGCAGACGCCTAGTTTAGGAGTTATAGCGATTTTAAAGTTTTGAATTTTCTTTTTTCCGGTGCATAATATGACCCCCGCAGACGCCTAGTTTAGGAGTTATAGCCATTTTAAGATTTTGAATTTTCTTTTTTCCGGTGCATAATATGACCCCCGCAGACGCCTAGGTTAGGAGTTATAGCGATTTTAAAGTTTTGAATTTTCTTTTTTCCGGTGCATAATATGACCCCCGCAGACGCCTAGTTTAGGAGTTATAGCCATTTTAAGATTTTGAATTTTCTATTTTCTGGTGCATAATATGACCCCCGCAGACGCCTAGTTTAGGAGTTATAGCCATTTTAAGATTTTGAATTTTCTTTTTTCTGGTGCATAATATGACCCCCGCAGACGACTAGTTTAGGAGTTATAGCGATTTTAAAGTTTTGAATTTTCTTTTTTCCGGTGCATAATATGACCCCCGCAGACGCCTAGTTTAGGAGTTATAGCCATTTTAAGATTTTGAATTTTCTATTTTCTGGTGCATAATATGACCCCCGCAGACGAATAGTTTAGGAGTTAAAGCCATTTTATGATTTTGAATTTTCTTTTTTCTGGTGCATAATATGACCGCCGCAGACGCCTAGTTTAGGAGTTATAGCGATTTTAAAGTTTTGAATTTTCTTTTTTCCGGTGCATAACATGACCCCCGCAGACGCCTAGTTTAGGAGTTATAGACATTTAAAGATTTTGAATTTTTTTTTCTGGTGCATAATATGACCCCCGCAGACGCCTAGTTTAGGAGTTATAGCCATTTTAAGATTTTGAATTTTCTATTTTCTGGTGCATAATATGACCCCCGCAGACGCCTAGTTTAGGAGTTATAGCCATTTTAAGATTTTGAATTTTCTTTTTTCTGGTGCATAATATGACCCCCGCAGACGCCTAGTTTAGGAGTTATAGCGATTTTAAAGGTTTGAATTTTCTTTTTTCCGGTGCATAATATGACCCCCGCAGACGCCTAGTTTAGGAGTTATAGCGATTTTAAAGTTTTGAATTTTCTTTCTTCCGGTGCATAATATGACCCCCGCAGACGCCTAGTTTAGGAGTTATAGCCATTTTAAGATTTTGAATTTTCTTTTTTCTGGTGCATAACATGACCCCCGCAGACGCCTAGTTTAGGAGTTATAGCCATTTTAAGATTTTGAATTTTCTATTTTCTGGTGCATAATATGACCCCCGCAGACGCCTAGTTTAGGAGTTATATCGATTTTAAAGTTTTGAATTTTCTTTTTTCCGGTGCATAATATGACCCCCGCAGACGCCTAGTTTAGGAGTTATAGCCATTTTAAGATTTTGAATTTTCTTTTTTCTGGTGCATAATATGACCCCCGCAGACGCCTAGTTTAGGAGTTATAGCGATTTTAAAGTTTTGAATTTTCTTTTTTCCGGTGCATAATATGACCCCCGCAGACGCCTAGTTTAGGAGTTATAGCGATTTTAAAGTTTTGAATTTTCTTTTTTCCGGTGCATAATATGACCCCCGCAGACGCCTAGTTTAGGAGTTATAGCCATTTAAAGATTTTGAATTTTTTTTTCTGGTGCATAATATGACCTACGCAGACGCCTAGTTTAGGAGTTATAGCCATTTTAAGATTTTGAATTTTCTATTTTCTGGTACATAATATGACCCCCGCAGACGCCTAGTTTAGGAGTTATAGCGATTTTAAAGTTTTGAATTTTCTTTTTTCCGGTGCATAATATGACCCCCGCAGACGCCTAGTTTAGGAGTTATAGCCATTTAAAGATTTTGAATTTTTTTTTCTGGTGCATAATATGACCCCCGCAGACGCCTAGTTTAGGAGTTATAGCCATTTTAAGATTTTGAATTTTCTTTTTTCTGGTGCATAATAGGACCCCCGCAGACGCCTAGTTTAGGAGTTATAGCGATTTTAAAGTTTTGAATTTTCTTTTTTCCGGTGCATAACATGACCCCCGCAGACGCCTAGTTTAGGAGTTATAGCCATTTAAAGATTTTGAATTTTTTTTTCTGGTGCATAATATGACCCCCGCAGACGCCTAGTTTAGGAGTTATAGCCATTTTAAGATTTTGAATTTTCTTTTTTCTGGTGCATAATATGACCCCCGCAGACGCCTAGTTTAGGAGTTATAGCCATTTTAAGATTTTGAATTTTCTTTTTTCTGGAGCATAATATGACCCCCGCAGACGCCTAGTTTAGGAGTTATAGCGATTTTAAAGTTTTGAATTTTCTTTTTTCCGGTGCATAATATGACACCCGCAGACGCCTAGTTTAGGAGTTATAGCCATTTTAACATTTTGAATTTTCTATTTTCTGGTGCATAATATGACCCCCGCAGACGAATAGTTTAGGAGTTATAGCCATTTTAAGATTTTGAATTTTCTTTTTTCTGATGCATAATATGACCCCCGCAGACGCCTAGTTTAGGAGTTATAGCGATTTTAAAGTTTTGAATTTTCTTTTTTCCGGTGCATAACATGACCACCGCAGACGCCTAGTTTAGGAGTTATAGCCATTTAAAGATTTTGAATTTTTTTTTCTGGTGCATAATATGACCCCCGCAGACGCCTAGTTTAGGAGTTATAGCGATTTTAAAGTTTTGAATTTTCTTTTTTCCGGTGCATAACATGAATTTTTTTTTCTGGTGCATAATATGACCCCCGCAGACGCCTAGTTTAGGAGTTATAGCCATTTTAAGATTTTGAATTTTCTATTTTCTGGTGCATAATATGACCCCCTCAGACGAATAGTTTAGGAGTTATAGCCATTTTAAGATTTTGAATTTTCTTTTTTCTGGTGCATAATAGGACCCCCGCAGACGCCTAGTTTAGGAGTTATAGCGATTTTAAAGTTTTGAATTTTCTTTTTTCCGGTGCATAATATGACCCCCGCAGACGCCTAGTTTAGGAGTTATAGCCATTTTAACATTTTGAATTTTCTATTTTCTGGTGCATAATATGACCCCCGCAGACGAATAGTTTAGGAGTTATAGCCATTTTAAGATTTTGAATTTTCTTTTTTCTGATGCATAATATGACCCCCGCAGACGCCTAGTTTAGGAGTTATAGCGATTTTAAAGTTTTGAATTTTCTTTTTTCCGGTGCATAATATGACCCCCGCAGACGCCAAGTTTAGGAGTTATAGCCATTTTAAGATTTTGAATTTTCTATTTTCTGGTGCATAATATGACCCCCGCAGACGAATAGTTTAGGAGTTATAGCCATTTTAAGATTTTGAATTTTCTTTTTTCTGGTGCATAATAGGACCCCCGCAGACGCCTAGTTTAGGAGTTATAGCGATTTTAAAGTTTTGAATTTTCTTTTTTCCGGTGCATAACATGACCACCGCAGACGCCTAGTTTAGGAGTTATAGCCATTTAAAGATTTTGAATTTTTTTTTCTGGTGTATAATATGACCCCCGCAGACGCCTAGTTTAGGAGTTATAGCGATTTTAAAGTTTTGAATTTTCTTTTTTCCGGTGCATAACATGAATTTTTTTTTCTGGTGCATAATATGACCCCCGCAGACGCCTAGTTTAGGAGTTATAGCCATTTTAAGATTTTGAATTTTCTTTTTTCTGGTGCATAATATGACCCCCGCAGACGCCTAGTTTAGGAGTTATAGCGATTTTAAAGTTTTGAATTTTCTTTTTTCCGGTGCATAATATGACCCCCGCAGACGCCTAGCTTAGGAGTTATAGCCATTTTAAGATTTTGAATTTTCTTTTTTCTGGTGCATAATATGACCACCGCAGACGCCTAGTTTAGGAGTTATAGCGATTTTAAAGTTTTGAATTTTCTTTTTTCCGGTGCATAATATGACCCCCGCAGACGCCTAGTTTAGGAGTTATAGCGATTTTAAAGTTTTGAATTTTCTTTTTTCCGGTGCATAATATGACCCCCGCAGACGCCTAGCTTAGGAGTTATAGCCATTTTAAGATTTTGAATTTTCTTTTTTCTGGTGCATAATATGACCACCGCAGACGCCTAGTTTAGGAGTTATAGCGATTTTAAAGTTTTGAATTTTCTTTTTTCTGGTGCATAATATGACCCCCGCAGACGCCTAGTTTAGGAGTTATAGCCATTTTAAGATTTTGAATTTTCTTTTTTCTGGTGCATAACATGACCCCCGCAGACGCCTAGTTTAGGAGTTATAGCCATTTTAAGATTTTGAATTTTCTATTTTCTGGTGCATAATATGACCCCCGAAGACGCCTAGCTTAGGAGTTATAGCGATTTTAAAGTTTTGAATTTTTTTTTTTCCGGTGCATAATATGACCCCCGCAGACGCCTAGTTTAGGAGTTATAGCCATTTTAAGATTTTGAATTTTTTTTATTCCGGTGCATAATATGACCCCCGCAGACACCTAGTTTAGGAGTTATAGCCATTTTAAGATTTTGAATTTTCTTTTTTCTGGTGCATAATATGACCCCCGCAGACGCCTAGTTTAGGAGTTATAGCGATTTTAAAGTTTTGAATTTTCTTTTTTCCGGTGCATAATATGACCCCCGCAGACGCCTAGTTTAGGAGTTATAGCCATTTTAAGATTTTGAATTTTCTTTTTTCTGGTGCATAATATGACCACCGCAGACGCCTAGTTTAGGAGTTATAGCGATTTTAAAGTTTTGAATTTTCTTTTTTCCGGTGCATAATATGACCCCCGCAGACGCCTAGTTTAGGAGTTATAGCGATTTTAAAGTTTTGAATTTTCTTTTTTCCGGTGCATAATATGACCCCCGCAGACGCCTAGTTTAGGAGTTATAGCCATTTTAAGATTTTGAATTTTCTTTTTTCTGGTGCATAATATGACCCCCGCAGACGCCTAGTTTAGGAGTTATAGCGATTTTAAAGTTTTGAATTTTCTTTTTTCCGGTGCATAATATGACCCCCGCAGACGCCTAGTTTAGGAGTTATAGCCATTTTAAGATTTTGAATTTTCTTTTTTCTGGTGCATAATATGACCCCCGCAGACGCCTAGTTTAGGAGTTATAGCCATTTTAAGATTTTGAATTTTCTTTTTTCCGGTGCATAACATGACCCCCGCAGACGCCTAGTTTAGGAGTTATAGCCATTTTAAGATTTTGAATTTTCTATTTTCTGGTGCATAATATGACCCCCGCAGACCCCTAGTTTAGGAGTTATAGCCATTTTAAGATTTTGAATTTTCTATTTTCTGGTGCATAATATGACCCCCGCAGACGAATAGTTTAGGAGTTATAGCCATTTTAAGATTTTGAATTTTCTTTTTTCTGGTGCATAATATGACCCCCGCAGACGCCTAGTTTAGGAGTTATAGCGATTTTAAAGTTTTGAATTTTCTTTTTTCCGGTGCATAACATGACCCCCGCAGACGCCTAGTTTAGGAGTTATAGCCATTTAAAGATTTTGAATTTTTTTTTCTGGTGCATAATATGACCCCCGCAGACGCCTAGTTTAGGAGTTATAGCCATTTTAAGATTTTGAATTTTCTATTTTCTGGTGCATAATATGACCCCCGCAGACGCCTAGTTTAGGAGTTATAGCCATTTTAAGATTTTGAATTTTTTTTTTCTGGTGCATAATATGACCCCCGCAGACGCCTAGTTTAGGAGTTATAGCCATTTTAAGATTTTGAATTTTCTTTTTTCTGGTGCATAATATGACCCCCGCAGACGCCTAGTTTAGGAGTTATAGCGATTTTAAAGTTTTGAATTTTCTTTTTTCCGGTGCATAATATGACCCCCGCAGACGCCTAGTTTAGGAGTTATAGCCATTTTAAGATTTTGAATTTTCTTTTTTCTGGTGCATAATATGACCACCGCAGACGCCTAGTTTAGGAGTTATAGCGATTTTAAAGTTTTGAATTTTCTTTTTTCCGGTGCATAATATGACCCCCGCAGACGCCTAGTTTAGGAGTTATAGCCATTTTAAGATTTTGAATTTTCTTTTTTCTGGTGCATAATATGACCCCCGCAGACGCCTAGTTTAGGAGTTATAGCGATTTTAAAGTTTTGAATTTTCTTTTTTCCGGTGCATAATATGACCCCCGCAGACGCCTAGCTTAGGAGTTATAGCCATTTTAAGATTTTGAATTTTCTTTTTTCTGGTGCATAATATGACCACCGCAGACGCCTAGTTTAGGAGTTATAGCGATTTTAAAGTTTTGAATTTTCTTTTTTCCGGTGCATAATATGACCCCCGCAGACGCCTAGTTTAGGAGTTATAGCGATTTTAAAGTTTTGAATTTTCTTTTTTCCGGTGCATAATATGACCCCCGCAGACGCCTAGCTTAGGAGTTATAGCCATTTTAAGATTTTGAATTTTCTTTTTTCTGGTGCATAATATGACCACCGCAGACGCCTAGTTTAGGAGTTATAGCGATTTTAAAGTTTTGAATTTTCTTTTTTCTGGTGCATAATATGACCCCCGCAGACGCCTAGTTTAGGAGTTATAGCCATTTTAAGATTTTGAATTTTCTTTTTTCTGGTGCATAACATGACCCCCGCAGACGCCTAGTTTAGGAGTTATAGCCATTTTAAGATTTTGAATTTTCTATTTTCTGGTGCATAATATGACCCCCGAAGACGCCTAGCTTAGGAGTTATAGCGATTTTAAAGTTTTGAATTTTTTTTTTTCCGGTGCATAATATGACCCCCGCAGACGCCTAGTTTAGGAGTTATAGCCATTTTAAGATTTTGAATTTTTTTTATTCCGGTGCATAATATGACCCCCGCAGACACCTAGTTTAGGAGTTATAGCCATTTTAAGATTTTGAATTTTCTTTTTTCTGGTGCATAATATGACCCCCGCAGACGCCTAGTTTAGGAGTTATAGCGATTTTAAAGTTTTGAATTTTCTTTTTTCCGGTGCATAATATGACCCCCGCAGACGCCTAGTTTAGGAGTTATAGCCATTTTAAGATTTTGAATTTTCTTTTTTCTGGTGCATAATATGACCACCGCAGACGCCTAGTTTAGGAGTTATAGCGATTTTAAAGTTTTGAATTTTCTTTTTTCCGGTGCATAATATGACCCCCGCAGACGCCTAGTTTAGGAGTTATAGCGATTTTAAAGTTTTGAATTTTCTTTTTTCCGGTGCATAATATGACCCCCGCAGACGCCTAGTTTAGGAGTTATAGCCATTTTAAGATTTTGAATTTTCTTTTTTCTGGTGCATAATATGACCCCCGCAGACGCCTAGTTTAGGAGTTATAGCGATTTTAAAGTTTTGAATTTTCTTTTTTCCGGTGCATAATATGACCCCCGCAGACGCCTAGTTTAGGAGTTATAGCCATTTTAAGATTTTGAATTTTCTTTTTTCTGGTGCATAATATGACCCCCGCAGACGCCTAGTTTAGGAGTTATAGCCATTTTAAGATTTTGAATTTTCTTTTTTCCGGTGCATAACATGACCCCCGCAGACGCCTAGTTTAGGAGTTATAGCCATTTTAAGATTTTGAATTTTCTATTTTCTGGTGCATAATATGACCCCCGCAGACCCCTAGTTTAGGAGTTATAGCCATTTTAAGATTTTGAATTTTCTATTTTCTGGTGCATAATATGACCCCCGCAGACGAATAGTTTAGGAGTTATAGCCATTTTAAGATTTTGAATTTTCTTTTTTCTGGTGCATAATATGACCCCCGCAGACGCCTAGTTTAGGAGTTATAGCGATTTTAAAGTTTTGAATTTTCTTTTTTCCGGTGCATAACATGACCCCCGCAGACGCCTAGTTTAGGAGTTATAGCCATTTAAAGATTTTGAATTTTTTTTTCTGGTGCATAATATGACCCCCGCAGACGCCTAGTTTAGGAGTTATAGCCATTTTAAGATTTTGAATTTTCTATTTTCTGGTGCATAATATGACCCCCGCAGACGCCTAGTTTAGGAGTTATAGCCATTTTAAGATTTTGAATTTTTTTTTTCTGGTGCATAATATGACCCCCGCAGACGCCTAGTTTAGGAGTTATAGCCATTTTAAGATTTTGAATTTTCTTTTTTCTGGTGCATAATATGACCCCCGCAGACGCCTAGTTTAGGAGTTATAGCGATTTTAAAGTTTTGAATTTTCTTTTTTCCGGTGCATAATATGACCCCCGCAGACGCCTAGTTTAGGAGTTATAGCCATTTTAAGATTTTGAATTTTCTTTTTTCTGGTGCATAATATGACCACCGCAGACGCCTAGTTTAGGAGTTATAGCGATTTTAAAGTTTTGAATTTTCTTTTTTCCGGTGCATAATATGACCCCCGCAGACGCCTAGTTTAGGAGTTATAGCCATTTTAAGATTTTGAATTTTCTTTTTTCTGGTGCATAATATGACCCCCGCAGACGCCTAGTTTAGGAGTTATAGCCAATTTAAGATTTTGAATTTTCTTTTTTCTGGTGCATAATATGACCCCCGCAGACGCCTAGTTTAGGAGTTATAGCCATTTTAAGATTTTGAATTTTCTATTTTCTGGTGCATAATATGACCCCCGCAGACGCCTAGTTTAGGAGTTATAGCGATTTTAAAGTTTTGAATTTTCTTTTTTCCGGTGCATAATATGACCCCCGCAGACGCCTAGTTTAGGAGTTATAGCCATTTTAAGATTTTGAATTTTCTTTTTTCTGGTGCATAATATGACCACCGCAGACGCCTAGTTTAGGAGTTATAGCGATTTTAAAGTTTTGAATTTTCTTTTTTCCGGTGCATAATATGACCCCCGCAGACGCCTAGTTTAGGAGTTATAGCCATTTTAAGATTTTGAATTTTCTTTTTTCTGGTGCATAATATGACCCCCGCAGACGCCTAGTTTAGGAGTTATAGCCAATTTAAGATTTTGAATTTTCTTTTTTCTGGTGCATAATATGACCCCCGCAGACGCCTAGTTTAGGAGTTATAGCCATTTTAAGATTTTGAATTTTCTATTTTCTGGTGCATAATATGACCTCCGCAGACGCCTAGTTTAGGAGTTATAGCCATTTTAAGATTTTGAATTTTCTTTTTTCTGGTGCATAATATGACAGCCGCAGACGCCTAGTTTAGGAGTTATAGCGATTTTAAAGTTTTGAATTTTTTTTTTTCCGGTGCATAATATGACCCCCGCAGACGCCTAGTTTAGGAGTTATAGCCATTTTAAGATTTTGAATTTTCTATTTTCTGGTGCATAATATGACCCCCGCAGACGAATAGTTTAGGAGTTATAGCCATTTTAAGATTTTGAATTTTCTTTTTTCTGGTGCATAATATGACCCCCGCAGACGCCTAGTTTAGGAGTTATAGCGATTTTAAAGTTTTGAATTTTCTTTTTTCCGGTGCATAACATGACCCCCGCAGACGCCTAGTTTAGGAGTTATAGCCATTTAAAGATTTTGAATTTTTTTTTCTGGTGCATAATATGACCCCCGCAGACGCCTAGTTTAGGAGTTATAGCCATTTTAAGATTTTGAATTTTCTTTTTTCTGGTGCATAATATGACCCCCGCAGACGCCTAGTTTAGGAGTTATAGCGATTTTAAAGTTTTGAATTTTCTTTTTTCCGGTGCATAATATGACCCCCGCAGACGCCTAGTTTAGGAGTTATAGCCATTTTAAGATTTTGAATTTTCTATTTTCTGGTGCATAATATGACCCCCGCAGACGAATAGTTTAGGAGTTATAGCCATTTTAAGATTTTGAATTTTCTTTTTTCTGATGCATAATATGACCCCCGCAGACGCCTAGTTTAGGAGTTATAGCGATTTTAAAGTTTTGAATTTTCTTTTTTCCGGTGCATAATATGACCCCCGCAGACGCCAAGTTTAGGAGTTATAGCCATTTTAAGATTTTGAATTTTCTATTTTCTGGTGCATAATATGACCCCCGCAGACGAATAGTTTAGGAGTTATAGCCATTTTAAGATTTTGAATTTTCTTTTTTCTGGTGCATAATATGACCCCCGCAGACGCCCAGTTTAGGAGTTATAGCGATTTTAAAGTTTTGAATTTTCTTTTTTCCGGTGCATAACATGACCCCCGCAGACGCCTAGTTTAGGAGTTATAGCCATTTAAAGATTTTGAATTTTTTTTTCTGGTGCATAATATGACCCCCGCAGACGCCTAGTTTAGGAGTTATAGCCATTTTAAGATTTTGAATTTTCTATTTTCTGGTGCATAATATGACCCCCGCAGACGCCTAGTTTAGGAGTTATAGCGATTTTAAAGTTTTGAATTTTCTTTTTTCCGGTGCATAATATGACCCCCGCAGACGCCTAGTTTAGGAGTTATAGCGATTTTAAAGTTTTGAATTTTCTTTTTTCCGGTGCATAACATGACCCCCGCAGACGCCTAGTTTAGGAGTTATAGCCATTTAAAGATTTTGAATTTTTTTTTCTGGTGCATAATATGACCCCCGCAGACGCCTAGTTTAGGAGTTATAGCCATTTTAAGATTTTGAATTTTCTTTTTTCTGGTGCATAATATGACCCCCGCAGACGCCTAGTTTAGGAGTTATAGCGATTTTAAAGTTTTGAATTTTCTTTTTTCCGGTGCATAATATGACCCCCGCAGACGCCTAGTTTAGGAGTTATAGCCATTTTAAGATTTTGAATTTTCTATTTTCTGGTGCATAATATGACCCCCGCAGACGAATAGTTTAGGAGTTATAGCCATTTTAAGATTTTGAATTTTCTTTTTTCTGATGCATAATATGACCCCCGCAGACGCCTAGTTTAGGAGTTATAGCGATTTTAAAGTTTTGAATTTTCTTTTTTCCGGTGCATAATATGACCCCCGCAGACGCCAAGTTTAGGAGTTATAGCCATTTTAAGATTTTGAATTTTCTATTTTCTGGTGCATAATATGACCCCCGCAGACGAATAGTTTAGGAGTTATAGCCATTTTAAGATTTTGAATTTTCTTTTTTCTGGTGCATAATATGACCCCCGCAGACGCCCAGTTTAGGAGTTATAGCGATTTTAAAGTTTTGAATTTTCTTTTTTCCGGTGCATAACATGACTCCCGCAGACGCCTAGTTTAGGAGTTATAGCCATTTAAAGATTTTGAATTTTTTTTTCTGTGGCATAATATGACCCCCGCAGACGCCTAGTTTAGGAGTTATAGCCATTTTAAGATTTTGAATTTTCTTTTTTCTGGTGCATAATATGACCCCCGCAGACGCCTAGTTTAGGAGTTATAGCGATTTTAAAGTTTTGAATTTTCTTTTTTACGGTGCATAACATGACCCCCGCAGACGCCTAGTTTAGGAGTTATAGACATTTAAAGATTTTGAATTTTTTTTTCTGGTGCATAATATGACCCCCGCAGACGCCTAGTTTAGGAGTTATAGCAATTTTAAGATTTTGAATTTTCTATTTTCTGGTGCATAATATGACCCCCGCAGACGCCTAGTTTAGGAGTTATAGCCATTTTAAGATTTTGAATTTTCTATTTTCTGGTGCATAATATGACCCCCGCAGACGCCTAGTTTAGGAGTTATAGCCATTTTAAGATTTTGAATTTTCTTTTTTCTGGTGCATAATATGACCCCCGCAGACGCCTAGTTTAGGAGTTATAGCGATTTTAAAGTTTTGAATTTTCTTTTTTCCGGTGCATAATATGACCCCCGCAGACGCCTAGTTTAGGAGTTATAGCCATTTTAAGATTTTGAATTTTCTTTTTTCTGGTGCATAATATGACCACCGCAGACGCCTAGTTTAGGAGTTATAGCGATTTTAAAGTTTTGAATTTTCTTTTTTCCGGTGCATAATATGACCCCCGCAGACGCCTAGTTTAGGAGTTATAGCGATTTTAAAGTTTTGAATTTTCTTTTTTCCGGTGCATAATATGACCCCCGCAGACGCCTAGTTTAGGAGTTATAGCCATTTTAAGATTTTGAATTTTCTTTTTTCTGGTGCATAACATGACCCCCGCAGACGCCTAGTTTAGGAGTTATAGCCGTTTTAAGATTTTGAATTTTCTTTTTTCTGGTGCATAACATGACCCCCGCAGACGCCTAGTTTAGGAGTTATAGCCATTTTAAGATTTTGAATTTTCTATTTTCTGGTGCATAATATGACCCCCGAAGACGCCTAGTTTAGGAGTTATAGCGATTTTAAAGTTTTGAATTTTTTTTTTTCCGGTGTATAATATGACCCCCGCAGACGCCTAGTTTAGGAGTTATAGCTATTTTAAGATTTTGAATTTTCTTTTTTCTGGTGCATAATATGACCCCCGCAGACGCCTAGTTTAGGAGTTATAGCGATTTTAAAGTTTTGAATTTTCTTTTTTCCGGTGCATAATATGACCCCCGCAGACGCCTAGTTTAGGAGTTATAGCGATTTTAAGGTTTTGAATTTTCTTTTTTCCGGTGCATAATATGACCCCCGCAGACGCCTAGTTTAGGAGTTATAGCGATTTTAAGGTTTTGAATTTTCTTTTTTCCGGTGCATAATATGACCCCCGCAGACGCCTAGTTTAGGAGTTATAGCCATTTTAAGATTTTGAATTTTCTTTTTTCTGGTGCATAATATGACCCCCGCAGACGCCTAGTTTAGGAGTTATAGCGATTTTAAAGGTTTGAATTTTCTTTTTTCCGGTGCATAATATGACCCCCGCAGACGCCTAGTTTAGGAGTTATAGCGATTTTAAGGTTTTGAATTTTCTTTTTTCCGGTGCATAATATGACCCCCGCAGACGCCTAGTTTAGGAGTTATAGCGATTTTAAGGTTTTGAATTTTCTTTTTTCTGGTGCATAACATGACCCCCGCAGACGCCTAGTTTAGGAGTTATAGCCATTTTAAGATTTTGAACTTTCTTTTTTCTGGTGCATAATATGACCCCCGCAGACGCCCAGTTTAGGAGTTATAGCCATTTTAAGATTTTGAATTTTCTATTTTCTGGTGCATAATATGACCCCCGCAGACGCCTAGTTTAGGAGTTATAGCCATTTTAAGATTTTGAATTTTCTATTTTCTGGTGCATAATATGACCCCAGCAGACGCCTAGTTTAGGAGTTATAGCCATTTTAAGATTTTGAATTTTCTTTTTTCTGGTGCATAATATGACCCCCGCAGACGCCTAATTTAGGAGTTATAGCGATTTTAAAGTTTTGAATTTTCTTTTTTCCGGTGCATAATATGACCCCCGCAGACGCCTAGTTTAGGAGTTATAGCGATTTTAAAGTTTTGAATTTTCTTTTTTCCGGTGCATAATATGACCCCCGCAGACGCCTAGTTTAGGAGTTATAGCGATTTTAAGGTTTTGAATTTTCTTTTTTCCGGTGCATAATATGACCCCCGCAGACGCCTAGTTTAGGAGTTATAGCGATTTTAAGGTTTTGAATTTTCTTTTTTCCGGTGCATAATATGACCCCCGCAGACGCCTAGTTTAGGAGTTATAGCGATTTTAAAGTTTTGAATTTTCTTTTTTCCGGTGCATAATATGACCCCCGCAGACGCCTAGTTAAGGAGTTATAGCGATTTTAAGGTTTTGAATTTTCTTTTTTCTGGTGCATAACATGACCCCCGCAGACGCCTAGTTTAGGAGTTATAGCCATTTTAAGATTTTGAACTTTCTTTTTTCTGGTGCATAATATGACCCCCGCAGACGCCTAGTTTAGGAGTTATAGCCATTTTAAGATTTTGAATTTTCTTTTTTCTGGTGCATAATATGACCCCCGCAGACGCCTAGTTTAGGAGTTATAGCGATTTTAAAGGTTTGAATTTTCTTTTTTCCGGTGCATAATATGACCCCCGCAGACGCCTAGTTTAGGAGTTATAGCGATTTTAAGGTTTTGAATTTTCTTTTTTCCGGTGCATAATATGACCCCCGCAGACGCCTAGTTTAGGAGTTATAGCCATTTTAAGATTTTGAATTTTCTATTTTCTGGTGCATAATATGACCCCCGCAGACGCCTAGTTTAGGAGTTATAGCCATTTTAAGATTTTGAGTTTTCTATTTTCTGGTGCATAATATGACCCCCGCAGACGAATAGTTTAGGAGTTATAGCCATTTTAAGATTTTGAATTTTCTTTTTTCTGGTGCATAATATGACCCCCGCAGACGCCTAGTTTAGGAGTTATAGCGATTTTAAAGTTTTGAATTTTCTTTTTTCCGGTGCATAACATGACCCCCGCAGACGCCTAGTTTAGGAGTTATAGCCATTTAAAGATTTTGAATTTTTTTTTCTGGTGCATAATATGACCCCCGCAGACGCCTAGTTTAGGAGTTATAGCCATTTTAAGATTTTGAATTTTCTATTTTCTGGTGCATAATATGACCCCCGCAGACGCCTAGTTTAGGAGTTATAGCCATTTTAAGATTTTGAATTTTCTATTTTCTGGTGCATAATATGACCCCAGCAGACGCCTAGTTTAGGAGTTATAGCCATTTTAAGATTTTGAATTTTCTTTTTTCTGGTGCATAATATGACCCCCGCAGACGCCTAATTTAGGAGTTATAGCGATTTTAAAGTTTTGAATTTTCTTTTTTCCGGTGCATAATATGACCCCCGCAGACGCCTAGTTTAGGAGTTATAGCCATTTTAAGATTTTGAATTTTCTTTTTTCTGGTGCATAATATGACCACCGCAGACGCCTAGTTTAGGAGTTATAGTGATTTTAAAGTTTTGAATTTTCTTTTTTCCGGTGCATAATATGACCCCCGCAGACGCCTAGTTTAGGAGTTATAGCGATTTTAAAGTTTTGAATTTTCTTTTTTCCGGTGCATAATATGACCCCCGCAGACGCCTAGTTTAGGAGTTATAGCCATTTTAAGATTTTGAATTTTCTTTTTTCTGGTGCATAATATGACCCCCGCAGACGAATAGTTTAGGAGTTATAGCCAATTTAAGATTTTGAATTTTCTATTTTCTGGTGCATAATATGACCCCCGCAGACGCCTAGCTTAGGAGTTATAGCGATTTTAAAGTTTTGAATTTTCTTTTTTCCGGTGCATAATATGACCCCCGCAGACGCCTAGTTTAGGAGTTATAGCCATTTTAAGATTTTGAATTTTCTTTTTTCTGGTGCATAATATGACCCCCGCAGACGCCTAGTTTAGGAGTTATAGCCATTTTAAGATTTTGAATTTTTTTTATTCCGGTGCAAAATATGACCCCCGCAGGCGCCTAGATTAGGAGTTATAGCCATTTTAAGATTTTGAATTTTCTTTTTTCTGGTGCATAATATGACCCCCGCAGACGCCTAGTTTAGGAGTTATAGCCATTTTAAGATTTTGAATTTTCTATTTTCTGGTGCATAATATGACCCCCGCAGACGCCTAGTTTAGGAGTTATAGCCATTTTAAGATTTTGAACTTTCTTTTTTCTGGTGCATAATATGACCCCCGCAGACGCCTAGTTTAGGAGTTATAGCCATTTTAAGATTTTGAATTTTCTTTTTTCTGGTGCATAATATGACCCCCGCAGACGCCAAGTTTAGGAGTTATAGCGATTTTAAAGGTTTGAATTTTCTTTTTTCCGGTGCATAATATGACCCCCGCAGACGCCTAGTTTAGGAGTTATAGCGATTTTAAGGTTTTGAATTTTCTTTTTTCCGGTGCATAATATGACCCCCGCAGACGCCTAGTTTAGGAGTTATAGCCATTTTAAGATTTTGAATTTTCTATTTTCTGGTGCATAATATGACCCCCGCAGACGCCTAGTTTAGGAGTTATAGCCATTTTAAGATTTTGAGTTTTCTATTTTCTGGTGCATAATATGACCCCCGCAGACGAATAGTTTAGGAGTTATAGCCATTTTAAGATTTTGAATTTTCTTTTTTCTGGTGCATAATATGACCCCCGCAGACGCCTAGTTTAGGAGTTATAGCGATTTTAAAGTTTTGAATTTTCTTTTTTCCGGTGCATAACATGACCCCCGCAGACGCCTAGTTTAGGAGTTATAGCCATTTAAAGATTTTGAATTTTTTTTTCTGGTGCATAATATGACCCCCGCAGACGCCTAGTTTAGGAGTTATAGCCATTTTAAGATTTTGAATTTTCTATTTTCTGGTGCATAATATGACCCCCGCAGACGCCTAGTTTAGGAGTTATAGCCATTTTAAGATTTTGAATTTTCTATTTTCTGGTGCATAATATGACCCCCGCAGACGCCTAGTTTAGGAGTTATAGCCATTTTAAGATTTTGAATTTTCTTTTTTCTGGTGCATAATATGACCCCCGCAGACGCCTAATTTAGGAGTTATAGCGATTTTAAAGTTTTGAATTTTCTTTTTTGCGGTGCATAATATGACCCCCGCAGACGCCTAGTTTAGGAGTTATAGCCATTTTAAGATTTTGAATTTTCTTTTTTCTGGTGCATAATATGACCACCGCAGACGCCTAGTTTAGGAGTTATAGCGATTTTAAAGTTTTGAATTTTCTTTTTTCCGGTGCATAATATGACCCCCGCAGACGCCTAGTTTAGGAGTTATAGCGATTTTAAAGTTTTGAATTTTCTTTTTTCCGGTGCATAATATGACCCCCGCAGACGCCTAGTTTAGGAGTTATAGCCATTTTAAGATTTTGAATTTTCTTTTTTCTGGTGCATAATATGACCCCCGCAGACGCCTAGTTTAGGAGTTATAGCCAATTTAAGATTTTGAATTTTCTATTTTCTGGTGCATAATATGACCCCCGCAGACGCCTAGCTTAGGAGTTATAGCGATTTTAAAGTTTTGAATTTTCTTTTTTCCGGTGCATAATATGACCCCCGCAGACGCCTAGTTTAGGAGTTATAGCCATTTTAAGATTTTGAATTTTTTTTATTCCGGTGCAAAATATGACCCCCGCAGACGCCTAGTTTAGGAGTTATAGCCATTTTAAGATTTTGAATTTTCTTTTTTCTGGTGCATAATATGACCCCCGCAGACGCCTAGTTTAGGAGTTATAGCCATTTTAAGATTTTGAATTTTCTTTTTTCTGGTGCATAATATGACCCCCGCAGACGCCTAGTTTAGGAGTTATAGCCATTTTAAGATTTTGAATTTTCTTTTTTCTGGTGCATAATATGACCCCCGCAGACGCCTAGTTTAGGAGTTATAGCCATTTTAAGATTTTGAATTTTTTTTATTCCGGTGCAAAATATGACCCCCGCAGACGCGTAGTTTAGGAGTTATAGCCATTTTAAGATTTTGAATTTTCTTTTTTCTGGTGCATAATATGACCCCCGCAGATGCCTAGTTTAGGAGTTATAGCGATTTTAAAGTTTTGAATTTTCTTTTTTCCGGTGCATAATATGACCCCCGCAGACGCCTAGTTTAGGAGTTATAGCCATTTTAAGATTTTGAATTTTCTTTTTTCTGGTGCATAATATGACCCCCGCAGACGCCTAGTTTAGGAGTTATAGCCATTTTAAGATTTTGAATTTTCTTTTTTCTGGTGCATAATATGACCCCCGCAGACGCCTAGTTTAGGAGTTATAGCGATTTTAAAGTTTTGAATTTTCTTTTTTCCGGTGCATAATATGACCCCCGCAGACGCCTAGTTTAGGAGTTATAGCCATTTAAAGATTTTGAATTTTTTTGTCTGGTGCATAATATGACCCCCGCAGACGCCTAGTTTAGGAGTTATAGCGATTTTAAAGTTTTGAATTTTCTTTTTTCCGGTGCATAATATGACCCCCGCAGACGCCTAGCTTAGGAGTTATAGCGATTTTAAAGTTCTGAATTTTCTTTTTCCGGTGCATAATATGACCCCCGCAGACGCCTAGTTTAGGAGTTATAGCCAATTTAAGATTTTGAATTTTCTATTTTCTGGTGCATAATATGACCCCCGCAGACGCCTAGCTTAGGAGTTATAGCGATTTTAAAGTTTTGAATTTTCTTTTTTTCCGGTGCATAATATGACCCCCGCAGACGCCTAGTTTAGAAGTTATAGCCATTTTAAGATTTTGAATTTTTTTTTTCCGGTGCATAATATGACCCCCGCAGACGCCTAGTTTAGGAGTTATAGCCATTTTAAGATTTTGAATTTTCTTTTTTCTGGTGCATAATATGACCCCCGCAGACGCCTAGTTTAGGAGTTATAGCGATTTTAAAGTTTTGAATTTTCTTTTTTCCGGTGCATAATATGACCAACGCAGACGCCTAGTTTAGGAGTTATAGCGATTTTAAAGTTTTGAATTTTCTTTTTTCCGGTGCATAATATGACCCCCGCAGACGCCTAGTTTAGGAGTTATAGCCATTTTAAGATTTTGAATTTTCTATTTTCTGGTGCATAATATGACCCCCGCAGACGCCTAGTTTAGGAGTCATAGCCATTTTAAGATTTTGAATTTTCTATTTTCTGGTGCATAATATGACCCCCGCAGACGCCTAGTTTAGGAGTTATAGCCATTTAAAGATTTTGAATTTTTTTGTCTGGTGCATAATATGACCCCCGCAGACGCCTAGTTTAGGAGTTATAGCCATTTTAAGATTTTGAATTTTCTATTTTCTGGTGCATAATATGACCCCCGCAGACGCCTAGTTTAGGAGTCATAGCCATTTTAAGATTTTGAATTTTCTATTTTCTGGTGCATAATATGACCCCCGCAGACGCCTAGTTTAGGAGTTATAGCCATTTAAAGATTTTGAATTTTTTTTTCTGGTGCATAATATGACCCCCGCAGACGCCTAGTTTAGGAGTTATAGCCATTTTAAGATTTTGAATTTTCTATTTTCTGGTGCATAATATGACCCCCGCAAACGCCTAGTTTAGGAGTTATAGCCATTTTAAGATTTTGAATTTTCTTTTTTCTGGTGCATAATATGACCCCCGCAGACGCCTAGTTTAGAAGTTATAGCCGTTTTAAGATTTTGAATTTTCTTTTTTCTGGTGCATAATATGACCCTCGCAGACGCCTAGTTTAGAAGTCATAGCCATTTTAAGATTTTGAATTTTCTATTTTCTGGTGCATAATATGACCCCCGCAGACGCCTAGTTTAGGAGTTATAGCCATTTAAAGATTTTGAATTTTTTTTTCTGGTGCATAATATGACCCCCGCAGACGCCTAGTTTAGGAGTTATAGCCATTTTAAGATTTTGAATTTTCTATTTTCTGGTGCATAATATGACCCCCGCAGACGCCTAGTTTAGGAGTCATAGCCATTTTAAGATTTTGAATTTTCTATTTTCTGGTGCATAATATGACCCCCGCAGACGCCTAGTTTAGGAGTTATAGCGATTTTAAAGTTTTGAATTTTCTTTTTTCCGGTGCATAATATGACCCCCGCAGACGCCTAGTTTAGGAGTTATAGCCATTTTAAGATTTTGAATTTTCTTTTTTCTGGTGCATAATATGACCCTCGCAGACGCCTAGTTTAGAAGTTATAGCCATTTTAAGATTTTGAATTTTCTTTTTTCTGGTGCATAATATGACCCCCGCAGACGCCTAGTTTAGAAGTTATAGCCGTTTTAAGATTTTGAATTTTCTTTTTTCTTGTGCATAATATGACCCCCGCAGACGCCTAGTTTAGGAGTTATAGCGATTTTAAAGTTTTGAATTTTCTTTTTTCCGGTGCATAATATGACCCCCGCAGACGCCTAGTTTAGGAGTTATAGCCATTTTAAGATTTTGAATTTTCTTTTTTCTGGTGCATAATATGACCACCGCAGACGCCTAGTTTAGGAGTTATAGCGATTTTAAAGTTTTGAATTTTCTTTTTTCCGGTGCATAATATGACCCCCGCAGACACCTAGTTTAGGAGTTATAGCCATTTTAAAATTTTGAATTTTTTTTTTTTGGTGCATAATATGACCCCCGCAGACGCCTAGTTTAGGAGGTATAGCGATTTTAAAGTTTTGAATTTTCTTTTTTCCGGTACATAATATGACCCCCGCAGACGCCTAGTTTAGGAGTTATAGCGATTTTAAAGTTTTGAATTTTCTTTTTTCTGGTGCATAATATGACCCCCGCAGACGCCTAGTTTAGGAGTTATAGCCATTTTAAGATTTTGAATTTTCTTTTTTCTGGTGCATAATATGACCCCCGCAGACGCCTAGTTTAAGAGTTATAGCCATTTTAAGATTTTGAATTTTTTTTATTCCGGTGCATAATATGACCCCCGCAGACGCCTAGTTTAGGAGTTATAGCGATTTTAAAGTTTTGAATTTTCTTTTTTCCGGTGCATAATATGACCCCCGCAGACGCCTAGTTTAGGAGTTATAGCCATTTTAAAATTTTGAATTTTTTTTTTCTGGTGCATAATATGACCCCCGCAGACGCCTAGTTTAGGAGGTATAGCCATTTTAAGATTTTGAATTTTCTTTTTTCTGGTGCATAATATGACCCCCGCAGACGCCTAGTTTAGGAGTTATAGCCATTTTAAGATTTTGAATTTTTTTTATTCCGGTGCATAATATGACCCCCGCAGACGCCTAGTTTAGGAGTTATAGCCATTTTAAGATTTTGAATTTTCTTTTTTCTGGTGCATAATATGACCCCCGCAGACGCCTAGTTTAGGAGTTATAGCCATTTTAAAGTTTTGAATTTTCTTTTTTCCGGTGCATAATATGACCCCCGCAGACGCCTAGTTTAGGAGTTATAGCCATTTTAAGATTTTGAATTTTCTTTTTTCTGGTGCATAATATGACCCCCGCAGACGCCTAGTTTAGGAGTTATAGCCATTTTAAGATTTTGAATTTTCTTTTTTCTGGTGCATAATATGACCCCCGCAGACGCCTAGTTTAGGAGTTATAGCGATTTTAAAGTTTTGAATTTTCTTTTTTCCGGTGCATAATATGACCCCCGCAGACGCCTAGTTTAGGAGTTATATTGATTTTAAAGTTTTGAATTTTCTTTTTTCGGGTGCATAATATGACCCCCGCAGACGCCTAGTTTAGGAGTTATAGCCATTTTAAGATTTTGAATTTTCTTTTTTCTGGTGCATAATATGACCCCCGCAGACGCCTAGTTTAGAAGTTATAGCCGTTTTAAGATTTTGAATTTTCTTTTTTCTGGTGCATAATATGACCCCCGCAGACGCCTAGTTTAGGAGTTATAGCCATTTTAAAATTTTGAATTTTTTTTTCTGGAGCATAATATGACCCCCGCAGACGCCTAGTTTAGGAGTTATAGCGATTTTAAAGTTTTGAATTTTCTTTTTTCCGGTACATAATATGACCCCCGCAGACGCCTAGTTCAGGAGTTATAGCGATTTTAAAGTTCTGAATTTTCTCTTTTCCGGTGTATAATATGACCCCCGCAGACGCCTAGTTTAGGAGTTATAGCCATTTTAAGATTTTGAATTTTCTTTTTTCTGGTGCATAATATGACCCCCGCAGACGCCTAGTTTAGGAGTTACAGCCATTTTAAGATTTTGAATTTTCTTTTTTCTGGTGCATAATATGACCCCCGCAGACGCCTAGTTTAGGAGTTATAGCCATTTTAAGATTTTGAATTTTCTTTTTTCTGGTGCATAATATGACCCTCGCAGACGCCGAGTGTAGAAGTTATAGTCATTTTAAGATTTTGAATTTTCTTTTTTCTGGTGCATAATATGACCCCCGCAGACGCCTAGTTTAGGAGTTATAGCGATTTTAAAGTTTTGAATTTTCTTTTTTCCGGTGCATAATATGACCCCCGCAAACGCCTAGTTTAGGAGTTATAGCCATTTTAAGATTTTGAATTTTCTTTTTTCTGGTGCATAATATGACCCCCGCAGACGCCTAGTTTAGGAGTTATAGCCATTTTAAAGTTTTGAATTTTCTTTTTTCCGGTGCATAATATGACCCCCGCAGACGCCTAGTTTAGGAGTTATAGCGATTTTAAAGTTTTGAATTTTCTTTTTTCCGGTACATAATATGACCCCCGCAGACGCCTAGTTCAGGAGTTATAGCGATTTTAAAGTTTTGAATTTTCTCTTTTCCGGTGTATAATATGACCCCCGCAGACGCCTAGTTTAGGAGTTATAGCCATTTTAAGATTTTGAATTTTCTCTTTTCTGGTGCATAATATGACCCCCGCAGACGCCTAGTTTAGGAGTTATAGCCATTTTAAGATTTTGAATTTTCTTTCTTCTGGTGCATAATATGACCCCCGCAGACGCTTAGTTTAGGAGTTATAGCCATTTTAAGATTTTGAATTTTCTTTTTTCTGGTGCATAATATGACCCTCGCAGACGCCTAGTGTAGAAGTTATAGCCATTTTAAGATTTTGAATTTTCTTTTTTCTGGTGCATAATATGACCCCCGCAGACGCCTAGTTTAGGAGTTATAGCGATTTTAAAGTTTTGAATTTTCTTTTTTCCGGTGTATAATATGACCCCCGCAGACGCCTAGTTTAGGAGTTATAGCCATTTTAAGATTTTGAATTTTCTTTTTTCTGGTGCATAATATGACCCCCGCAGACGCCTAGTTTAGGAGTTATAGCCATTTTAAGATTTTGAATTTTCTTTTTTCTGGTGCATAATATGACCCCCGCTGACGCCTAGTTTAGAAGTTATAGCCGTTTTAAGATTTTGAATTTTCTTTTTTCTGGTGCATAATATGACCCCCGCAGATGCCTAGTTAAGGAGTTATAGCCATTTTAAAATTTTGAATTTTTTTTTTCTGGTGCATAATATGACCCCCGCAGACGCCTAGTTTAGGAGTTATAACGATTTTAAAGTTTTGAATTTTCTTTTTTCCGGTACATAATATGACCCCCGCAGACGCCTAGTTTAGGAGTTATAGCCATTTTAAGATTTTGAATTTCCTTTTTTCTGGTGCATAATATGACCCCCGCAGACGCCTAGTTTAGGAGTTATAGCCATTTTAAGATTTTGAATTTTCTTTTTTCTGGTGCATAATATGACCCCCGCAGACGCCTAGTTTAGGAGTTATAGCGATTTTAAAGTTTTGAATTTTCTTTTTTCCGGTGCATAATATGACCCCCGCAGACGCCTAGTTTAGGAGTTATAGCCATTTTAAGATTTTGAATTTTCTATTTTCTGGTGCATAATATGACCCCCGCAGACGCCTAGTTTAGGAGTTATAGCCATTTTAAGATTTTGAATTTTCTTTTTTCTGGTGCATAATATGACTCCCGCAGACGCCTAGTTTAGGAGTTATAGCCATTTTAAGATTTTGAATTTTCTTTTTTCTGGTGCATAATATGACCCCCGCAGACGCCTAGTTTAGGAGTTATAGCCATTTTAAGATTTTGAATTTTCTTTTTTCTGGTGCATAATATGACCCCCGCAGACGCCTAGTTTAGGAGTTATAGCGATTTTAAAGTTTTGAATTTTCTTTTTTCCGGTGCATAATATGACCCCCGCAGACGCCTAGTTTAGGAGTTATAGCCATTTTAAGATTTTGAATTTTCTTTTTTCCGGTGCATAATATGACCCCCGCAGACGCCTAGTTTAGGAGTTATAGCGATTTTAAAGTTTTGAATTTTCTTTTTTCCGGTGCATAATATGACCCCCGCAGACGCCTAGTTTAGGAGTTATAGCCATTTTAGGATTTTGAATTTTCTATTTTCTGGTGCATAATATGACCCCCGCAGACGCCTAGTTTAGGAATTATAGCCATTTTAAGATTTTGAATTTTCTATTTTCTGGTGCATAATATGACCCCCGCAGACGCCTAGTTTAGGAGTTATAGCCATTTTAAGATTTTGAATTTTCTTTTTTCTGGTGCATAATATGACCCCCGCAGACGCCTAGTCTAGGAGTTATAGCCATTTTAAGATTTTGAATTTTCTTTTTTCTGGTGCATAATATGACCCCCGCAGACGCCTAGTTTAGGAGTTATAGCCATTTTAGGATTTTGAATTTTCTATTTTCTGGTGCATAATATGACCCCCGCAGACGCCTAGTTTAGGAGTTATAGCCATTTTAAGATTTTGAATTTTCTATTTTCTGGTGCATAATATGACCCCCGCAGACGCCTAGTTTAGGAGTTATAGCGATTTTAGAGTTTTGAATTTTCTTTTTTCCGGTGCATAATATGACCCCCGCAGACGCCCAGTTTAGGAGTTATAGCGATTTTAAAGTTTTGAATTTTCTTTTTTCCGGTGCAAAATATGACCCCCGCAGACGCCTAGTTTAGGAGTTATAGCCATTTTAAGATTTTGAATTTTCTATTTTCTGGTGCATAATATGACCCCCGCAGACGCCTAGTTTAGGAGTTATAGCCATTTTAAGATTTTGAATTTTCTTTTTTCTGGTGCATAATATGACCCCCGCAGACGCCTAGTTTAGGAGTTATAGCAATTTTAAAGTTTTGAATTTTCTTTTTTCCGGTGCATAATATGTCCCCCGCAGACGCCTAGTTTAGGAGTTATAGCCATTTAAAGATTTTGAATTTTTTTTTCTGGTGCATAATATGACCCCCGCAGACGCCTAGTTTAGGAGTTATAGCCATTTTAAGATTTTGAATTTTCTATTTTCTGATGCATAATATGACCCCCGCAGACGCCTAGTTTAGGAGTTATAGCGATTTTAAAGTTTTGAATTTTCTTTTTTCCGGTGCATAATATGACCCCCGCAGACGCCTAGTTTAGGAGTTATAGCGATTTTAAAGTTTTGAATTTTCTTTTTTCCGGTGCATAATATGACCCCCGCAGACGCCTAGTTTAGGAGTTATAGCCATTTTAAGATTTTGAATTTTCTATTTTCTGGTGCATAATATGACCCCCGCAGACGCCTAGTTTAGGAGTTATAGCCATTTTAAGATTTTGAATTTTCTTTTTTCTGGTGCATAATATGAACCCCGCAGACGCCTAGTTTAGGAGTTATAGCAATTTTAAAGTTTTGAATTTTCTTTTTTCCGGTGCATAATATGTCCCCCGCAGACGCCTA
The DNA here is from genome assembly GCA_963966105.1 of Volucella zonaria. Classification (NCBI taxonomy): domain Eukaryota; kingdom Metazoa; phylum Arthropoda; class Insecta; order Diptera; family Syrphidae; genus Volucella; species Volucella zonaria. The sequence goes on along the minus strand of OZ014530.1, from coordinate 311,722,941 downwards.
GTTTAGGAGTTATAGCCATTTAAAGATTTTGAATTTTTTTTTCTGGTGCATAATATGACCCCCGCAGACGCCTAGTTTAGGAGTTATAGCCATTTTAAGATTTTGAATTTTCTATTTTCTGGTGCATAATATGACCCCCGCAGACGCCTAGTTTAGGAGTTACAGCCATTTTAAGATTTTGAATTTTCTATTTTCTGGTGCATAATATGACCCCCGCAGACGCCTAGTTTAGGAGTTATAGCGATTTTAAAGTTTTGAATTTTCCTTTTTCCGGTGCATAATATGACCCCCGCAGACGCCTAGTTTAGGAGTTATAGCCATTTTAAGATTTTGAATTTTCTTTTTTCCGGTGCATAATATGACCCCCGCAGACGCCTAGGTTAGGAGTTATAGCGATTTTAAAGTTTTGAATTTTCTTTTTTCCGGTGCATAATATGACCCCCGCAGACGCCTAGTTTAGGAGTTATAGCCATTTTAAGATTTTGAATTTTCTATTTTCTGGTGCATAATATGACCCCCGCAGACGGCTAGTTTAGGAGTTATAGCCATTTTAAGATTTTGAATTTTCTTTTTTCTGGTGCATAATATGACCCCCGCAGACGCCTAGTTTAGGAGTTATAGCCATTTTAAGATTTTGAATTTTCTATTTTCTGGTGCATAATATGACCCCCGCAGACGCCTAGTTTAGGAGTTATAGCGATTTTAAAGTTTTGAATTTTCTTTTTTCCGGTGCATAATATGACCCCCGCAGACGCCCAGTTTAGGAGTTATAGCGATTTTAAAGTTTTGAATTTTCTTTTTTCCGGTGCATAATATGACCCCCGCAGACGCCTAGTTTAGGAGTTATAGCCATTTTAAGATTTTGAATTTTCTATTTTTTGATGCATAATATGACCCCCGCAGACGCCTAGTTTAGGAGTTATAGCCATTTTAAGATTTTGAATTTTCTATTTTCTGGTGCATAAAATGACCCCCGCAGACGCCTAGTTTAGGAGTTATAGCAATTTTAAAGTTTTGAATTTTCTTTTTTCCGGTGCATAATATGTCCCCCGCAGACGCCTAGTTTAGGAGTTATAGCCATTTTAAGATTTTGAATTTTCTATTTTCTGGTGCATAATATGACCCCCGCAGACGCCTAGTTTAGGAGTTACAGCCATTTTAAGATTTTGAATTTTCTATTTTCTGGTGCATAATATGACCCCCGCAGACGCCTAGTTTAGGAGTTATAGCTATTTTAAGATTTTGAATTTTCTTTTTTCCGGTGCATAATATGACCCCCGCAGACGCCTAGTTTAGGAGTTATAGCCATTTTAAGATTTTGAATTTTCTATTTTCTGGTGCATAATATGACCCCCGCAGACGCCTAGTTTAGGAGTTATAGCAATTTTAAAGTTTTGAATTTTCTTTTTTCCGGTGCATAATATGTCCCCCGCAGACGCCTAGTTTAGGAGTTATAGCCATTAAAAGATTTTGAATTTTTTTTTCTGGTGCATAATATGACCCCCGCAGACGCCTAGTTTAGAAGTTATAGCCATTTTAAGATTTCGAATTTTCCATTTTCTGGTGCATAATATGACCCCCGCAGACGCCTAGTTTAGGAGTTACAGCCATTTTAAGATTTTGAATTTTCTATTTTCTGGTGCATAATATGACCCCCGCAGACGCCTAGTTTAGGAGTTATAGCTATTTTAAGATTTTGAATTTTCTTTTTTCTGGTGCATAATATGACCCCCGCAGACGCCTAGTTTAGGAGTTATAGCGATTTTAAAGTTTTGAATTTTCTTTTTTCCGGTGCATAATATGACCCCCGCAGACGCCCAGTTTAGGAGTTATAGCGATTTTAAAGTTTTGAATTTTCTTTTTTCCGGTGCATAATATGACCCCCGCAGACGCCTAGTTTAGGAGTTATAGCCATTTTAAGATTTTGAATTTTCTATTTTCTGATGCATAATATGACCCCCGCAGACGCCTAGTTTAGGAGTTATAGCCATTTTAAGATTTTGAATTTTCTATTTTCTGGTGCATAATATGACCCCCGCAGACGCCTAGTTTAGGAGTTATAGCCATTTTAAGATTTTGAATTTTCTTTTTTCTGGTGCATAATATGACCCCCGCAGACGCCTAGTTTAGGAGTTATAGCCATTTTAAGATTTTGAATTTTCTATTTTCTGGTGCATAATATGACCCCCGCAGACGCCTAGTTTAGGAGTTACAGCCATTTTAAGATTTTGAATTTTCTATTTTCTGGTGCATAATATGACCCCCGCAGACGCCTAGTTTAGGAGTTATAGCGATTTTAAAGTTTTGAATTTTCTTTTTTCCGGTGCATAATATGACCCCCGCAGACGCCTAGTTTAGGAGTTATAGCCATTTTAAGATTTTGAATTTTCTTTTTTCCGGTGCATAATATGACCCCCGCAGACGCCTAGGTTAGGAGTTATAGCGATTTTAAAGTTTTGAATTTTCTTTTTTCCGGTGCATAATATGACCCCCGCAGACGCCTAGTTTAGGAGTTATAGCCATTTTAAGATTTTGAATTTTCTTTTTTCTGGTGCATAGTATGACCCCGCAGACGCCTAGTTTAGGAGTTATAGCGATTTTAAAGTTTCGAATTTTCTTTTTTCCGGTGCATAATATGACCCCCGCAGACGCCCAGTTTAGGAGTTATAGCGATTTTAAAGTTTTGAATTTTCTTTTTTCCGGTGCATAATATGACCACCGCAGACGCCTAGTTTAGGAGTTATAGCCATTTTAAGATTTTGAATTTTCTTTTTTCTGGTGCATAATATGACCCCCGCAGACGCCTAGTTTAGGAGTTATAGCGATTTTAAAGTTTTGAATTTTCTTTTTTCCGGTGCATAAAATGACCCCCGTAGACGCCTAGTTTAGGAGTTATAGCCATTTAAAGATTTTGAATTTTTTTTTCCGGTGCATAATATGACCCCCGCAGACGCCTAGTTTAGGAGTTATAGCCATTTTAAGATTTTGAATTTTCTTTTTTCTGGTGCATAATATGACCACCGCAGACGCCTAGTTTAGGAGTTATAGCCATTTTAAGATTTTGAATTTCCTATTTTCTGGTGCATAATATGACCCCCGCAGACGCCTAGTTTAGGAGTTATAGCCATTTTAAGATTTTGAATTTTCTTTTTTCTGGTGCATAATATGACCCCCGCAGACGCCTAGTTTAGGAGTTATAGCCATTTTAAGATTTTGAATTTTCTTTTTTCTGGTGCATAGTATGACCCCCGCAGACGCCTAGTTTAGGAGTTATAGCGATTTTAAAGTTTTGAATTTTCTTTTTTCCGGTGCATAAAATGACCCCCGTAGACGCCTAGTTTAGGAGTTATAGCCATTTAAAGATTTTGAATTTTTTTTCCGGTGCATAATATGACCCCCGCAGACGCCTAGTTTAGGAGTTATAGCCATTTTAAGATTTTGAATTTTCTTTTTTCTGGTGCATAATATGACCCCCGCAGACGCCTAGTTTAGGAGTTATAGCCATTTTAAGATTTTGAATTTTCTATTTTCTGGTGCATAATATGACCCCCGCAGACGCCCAGTTTAGGAGTTATAGCCATTTTAAGATTTTGAATTTTCTTTTTTCTGGTGCATAATATGACCCCCGCAGACGCCTAGTTTAGGAGTTATAGCCATTTTAAGATTTTGAATTTTCTTTTTTCTGGTGCATAATATGACCCCCGCAGACGCCTAGTTTAGGAGTTATAGCCATTTTAAGATTTTGAATTTTCTTTTTTCTGGTGCATAATATGACCCCCGCAGACGCCTAGTTTAGGAGTTATAGCCATTTTAAGATTTTGAATTTTCTTTTTTCTGGTGCATAATATGACCCCCGCAGACGCCTAGTTTAGGAGTTATAGCCATTTTAAGATTTTGAATTTTCTTTTTTCTGGTGCATAATATGACCCCCGCAGACGCCTAGTTTAGGAGTTATAGCCATTTTAAAGTTTTAAATTTTCTTTTTTCCGGTGCATAATATGACCCCCGTAGACGCCTAGTTTAGGAGTTGTAGCCATTTAAAGATTTTGAATTTTTTTTTCTGGTGGATAATATGACCCCCGCAGACGCCTAGTTTAGAAGTTATAGCCTTTTTAAGATTTTGAATTTTCTATTTTCTGGTGCATAATATGACCCCCGCAGACGCCTAGTTTAGGAGTTATAGCCATTTAAAGATTTTGAATTTTTTTTTCTGGTGCATAATATGACCCCCGCAGACGCCTAGTTTAGGAGTTATAGCCATTTTAAGATTTTGAATTTTCTATTTTCTGGTGCATAATATGACCCCCGCAGACGCCTAGTTTAGGAGTTATAGCCATTTTAAGATTTTGAATTTTCTTTTTTCTGGTGCATAATATGACCCCCGCAGACGCCTAGTTTAGGAGTTATAGCCATTTTAAGATTTTGAATTTTCTTTTTTCTGGTGCATAATATGACCCCCGCAGACGCCTAGTTAAGGAGTTATAGCGATTTTAAAGTTTTAAATTTTCTTTTTTCCGGTGCATAATATGACCCCCGCAGACGCCTAGTTTAGGAGTTATAGCGATTTTAAAGTTTTGAATTTTCTTTTTTCCGGTGCATAAAATGACCCCCGTAGACGCCTAGTTTAGGAGTTATAGCCATTTAAAGATTTTGAATTTTTTTTTCCGGTGCATAATATGACCCCCGCAGACGCCTAGTTTAGGAGTTATAGAAATTTTAAGATTTTGAATTTTCTTTTTTCTGGTGCATAATATGACCACCGCAGACGCCTAGTTTAGGAGTTATAGCCATTTTAAGATTTTGAATTTTCTTTTTTCTGGTGCATAATATGACCCCCGCAGACGCCTAGTTTAGGAGTTATAGCGATTTTAAAGTTTTGAATTTTCTTTTTTCCGGTGCATAATATGACCCCCGCAGACGCCTAGTTTAGGAGTTATAGCCATTTTATGATTTTGAATTTTCTATTTTCTGGTGCATAATATGACCCCCGCAGACGCCTAATTTAGGAGTTATAACCATTTTAAGATTTTGAATTTTCTTTTTTCCGGTGCATAATATGACCCCCGCAGACGCCTAGGTTAGGAGTTATAGCGATTTTAAAGTTTTGAATTTTCTTTTTTCCGGTGCATAATATGACCCCCGCAGACGCCTAGTTTAGGAGTTATAGCCATTTTAAGATTTTGAATTTTCTTTTTTCTGGTGCATAATATGACCCCCGCAGACGCCTAGTTTAGGAGTTATAGCCATTTTAAGATTTTGAATTTTCTTTTTTCTGGTGCATAATATGACCCCCGCAGACGCCTAGTTTAGGAGTTATAGCCATTTTAAGATTTTGAATTTTCTTTTTTCTGGTGCATAATATGACCCCCGCAGACGCCTAGTTTAGGAGTTATAGCCATTTTAAGATTTTGAATTTTCTTTTTTCTGGTGCATAATATGACCCCCGCAGACGCCTAGTTTAGGAGTTATAGCCATTTTAAGATTTTGAATTTTCTTTTTTCTGGTGCATAATATGACCCCCGCAGACGCCTAGTTAAGGAGTTATAGCGATTTTAAAGTTTTAAATTTTCTTTTTTCCGGTGCATAATATGACCCCCGCAGACGCCTAGTTTAGGAGTTATAGCGATTTTAAAGTTTTGAATTTTCTTTTTTCCGGTGCATAAAATGACCCCCGTAGACGCCTAGTTTAGGAGTTATAGCCATTTAAAGATTTTGAATTTTTTTTTCCGGTGCATAATATGACCCCCGCAGACGCCTAGTTTAGGAGTTATAGCCATTTTAAGATTTTGAATTTTCTTTTTTCTGGTGCATAATATGACCACCGCAGACGCCTAGTTTAGGAGTTATAGCCATTTTAAGATTTTGAATTTTCTTTTTTCTGGTGCATAATATGACCCCCGCAGACGCCTAGTTTAGGAGTTATAGCGATTTTAAAGTTTTGAATTTTCTTTTTTCCGGTGCATAATATGACCCCCGCAGACGCCTAGTTTAGGAGTTATAGCCATTTTAAGATTTTGAATTTTCTATTTTCTGGTGCATAATATGACCCCCGCAGACGCCTAATTTAGGAGTTATAACCATTTTAAGATTTTGAATTTTCTTTTTTCCGGTGCATAATATGACCCCCGCAGACGCCTAGGTTAGGAGTTATAGCGATTTTAAAGTTTTGAATTTTCTTTTTTCCGGTGCATAATATGACCCCCGCAGACGCCTAGTTTAGGAGTTATAGCCATTTTAAGATTTTGAATTTTCTTTTTTCTGGTGCATAATATGACCCCCGCAGACGCCTAGTTTAGGAGTTATAGCCATTTTAAGATTTTGAATTTTCTTTTTTCTGGTGCATAATATGACCCCCGCAGACGCCTAGTTTAGGAGTTATAGCCATTTTAAGATTTTGAATTTTCTATTTTCTGGTGCATAATATGACCCCCGCAGACGCCTAGTTTAGGAGTTATAGCCATTTTAAGATTTTGAATTTTCTTTTTTCTGGTGCATAATATGACCCCCGCAGACGCCTAGTTTAGGAGTTATAGCCATTTTAAGATTTTGAATTTTCTTTTTTCTGGTGCATAATATGACCCCCGCAGACGCCTAGTTAAGGAGTTATAGCGATTTTAAAGTTTTAAATTTTCTTTTTTCCGGTGCATAATATGACCCCCGCAGACGCCTAGTTTAGGAGTTATAGCGATTTTAAAGTTTTGAATTTTCTTTTTTCCGGTGCATAAAATGACCCCCGTAGACGCCTAGTTTAGGAGTTATAGCCATTTAAAGATTTTGAATTTTTTTTTCCGGTGCATAATATGACCCCCGCAGACGCCTAGTTTAGGAGTTATAGAAATTTTAAGATTTTGAATTTTCTTTTTTCTGGTGCATAATATGACCACCGCAGACGCCTAGTTTAGGAGTTATAGCCATTTTAAGATTTTGAATTTACTTTTTCTGGTGCATAATATGACCCCCGCAGACGCCTAGTTTAGGAGTTATAGCGATTTTAAAGTTTTGAATTTTCTTTTTTCCGGTGCATAATATGACCCCCGCAGACGCCTAGGTTAGGAGTTATAGCGATTTTAAAGTTTTGAATTTTCTTTTTTCCGGTGCATAATATGACCCCCGCAGACGCCTAGTTTAGGAGTTATAGCCATTTTAAGATTTTGAATTTTCTTTTTTCTGGTGCATAATATGACCCCCGCAGACGCCTAGTTTAGGAGTTATAGCCATTTTAAGATTTTGAATTTTCTTTTTTCTGGTGCATAATATGACCCCCGCAGACGCCTAGTTTAGGAGTTATAGCCATTTTAAGATTTTGAATTTTCTTTTTTCTGGTGCATAATATGACCCCCGCAGACGCCTAGTTTAGGAGTTATAGCCATTTTAAGATTTTGAATTTTCTTTTTTCTGGTGCATAATATGACCCCCGCAGACGCCTAGTTAAGGAGTTATAGCGATTTTAAAGTTTTAAATTTTCTTTTTTCCGGTGCATAAAATGACCCCCGCAGACGCCTAGTTTAGGAGTAATAGCGATTTTAAAGTTTTGAATTTTCTTTTTTCCGGTGCATAAAATGACCCCCGTAGACGCCTAGTTTAGGAGTTATAGCCATTTAAAGATTTTGAATTTTTTTTTCCGGTGCATAATATGATCCCCGCAGACGCCTAGTTTAGGAGTTATAGCCATTTTAAGATTTTGAATTTTCTTTTTTCTGGTGCATAATATGACCACCGCAGACGCCTAGTTTAGGAGTTATAGCCATTTTAAGATTTTGAATTTTCTTTTTTCTGGTGCATAATATGACCCCCGCAGACGCCTAGTTTAGGAGTTATAGCGATTTTAAAGTTTTGAATTTTCTTTTTTCCGGTGCATAATATGACCCCCGCAGACGCCTAGTTTAGGAGTTATAGCCATTTTAAGATTTTGAATTTTCTATTTTCTGGTGCATAATATGACCCCCGCAGACGCCTAATTTAGGAGTTATAACCATTTTAAGATTTTGAATTTTCTTTTTTCCGGTGCATAATATGACCCCCGCAGACGCCTAGGTTAGGAGTTATAGCGATTTTAAAGTTTTGAATTTTCTTTTTTCCGGTGCATAATATGACCCCCGCAGACGCCTAGTTTAGGAGTTATAGCCATTTAAAGATTTTGAATTTTCTTTTTTCTGGTGCATAATATGACCCCCGCAGACGCCTAGTTTAGGAGTTATAGCCATTTTAAGATTTTGAATTTTCTTTTTTCTGGTGCATAATATGACCCCCGCAGACGCCTAGTTTAGGAGTTATAGCCATTTAAAGATTTTGAATTTTTTTTTCCGGTGCATAATATGATCCCCGCAGACGCCTAGTTTAGGAGTTATAGCCATTTTAAGATTTTGAATTTTCTTTTTTCTGGTGCATAATATGACCACCGCAGACGCCTAGTTTAGGAGTTATAGCCATTTTAAGATTTTGAATTTTCTTTTTTCTGGTGCATAATATGACCCCCGCAGACGCCTAGTTTAGGAGTTATAGCGATTTTAAAGTTTTGAATTTTCTTTTTTCCGGTGCATAATATGACCCCCGCAGACGCCTAGTTTAGGAGTTATAGCCATTTTAAGATTTTGAATTTTCTATTTTCTGGTGCATAATATGACCCCCGCAGACGCCTAATTTAGGAGTTATAACCATTTTAAGATTTTGAATTTTCTTTTTTCCGGTGCATAATATGACCCCCGCAGACGCCTAGGTTAGGAGTTATAGCGATTTTAAAGTTTTGAATTTTCTTTTTTCCGGTGCATAATATGACCCCCGCAGACGCCTAGTTTAGGAGTTATAGCCATTTAAAGATTTTGAATTTTCTTTTTTCTGGTGCATAATATGACCCCCGCAGACGCCTAGTTTAGGAGTTATAGCCATTTTAAGATTTTGAATTTTCTTTTTTCTGGTGCATAATATGACCCCCGCAGACGCCCAGTTTAGGAGTTATAGCCATTTTAAGATTTTGAATTTTCTATTTTCTGATGCATAATATGACCCCCGCAGACGCCCAGTTTAGGAATTATAGCCATTTTAAGATTTTGAATTTTCTATTTTCTGGTGCATAATATGACCCCCGCAGACGCCTAGTTTAGGAGTTATAGCCATTTTAAGATTTTGAATTTTCTTTTTTCTGGTGCATAATATGACCCCCGCAGACGCCTAGTTTAGGAGTTATAGCCATTTTAAGATTTTGAATTTTCTTTTTTCTGGTGCATAATATGACCCCCGCAGACGCCTAGTTTAGGAGTTATAGCCATTTTAAGATTTTGAATTTTCTTTTTTCTGGTGCATAATATGACCCCCGCAGACGCCTAGTTTAGGAGTTATAGCCATTTTAAGATTTTGAATTTTCTTTTTCCTGGTGCATAATATGACCCCCGCAGACGCCTAGTTTAGGAGTTATAGCCATGTTAAGATTTTGCATTTTCTTTTTTCTGGTACATAATATGACCCCCGCAGACGCCTAGTTTAGGGGTTATAGCCATTTTAAGATTTTGAATTTTCTTTTTTCTGGCGCATAATATGACCCCCGCAGACGCCTAGTTTAGGAGTTATAGCGATTTTAAAGTTTTGAATTTTCTTTTTTCCGGTGCATAATATGACCCCCGCAGACGCCTAGTTTAGGAGTTATAGCCATTTAAAGATTTTGAACTTTTTTTTCTGGTGCATAATATGACCCCCGCAGACGCCTAGTTTAGGAGTTATAGCCATTTTAAGATTTTGAATTTTCTATTTTCTGATGCATAATATGACCCCCGCAGACGCCCAGTTTAGGAATTATAGCCATTTTAAGATTTTGAATTTTCTATTTTCTGGTGCATAATATGACCCCCGCAGACGCCTAGTTTAGGAGTTATAGCCATTTTAAGATTTTGAATTTTCTTTTTTCTGGTGCATAATATGACCCCCGCAGACGCCTAGTTTAGGAGTTATAGCCATTTTAAGATTTTGAATTTTCTTTTTTCTGGTGCATAATATGACCCCCGCAGACGCCTAGTTTAGGAGTTATAGCCATTTTAAGATTTTAAATTTTCTTTTTTCCGGTGCATAATATGACCCCCGCAGACGCCTAGTTTAGGAGTTATAGCCATTTAAAGATTTTGAATTTTTTTTTCTGGTGGATAATATGACCCCCGCAGACGCCTAGTTTAGAAGTTATAGCCTTTTTAAGATTTTGAATTTTCTATTTTCTGGTGCATAATATGACCCCCGCAGACGCCTAGTTTAGGAGTTATAGCCATTTTAAGATTTTGAATTTTCTATTTTCTGGTGCATAATATGACCCCCGCAGACGCCTAGTTTAGGAGTTATAGCCATTTTAAGATTTTGAATTTTCTTTTTCCTGGTGCATAATATGACCCCCGCAGACGCCTAGTTTAGGAGTTATAGCCATGTTAAGATTTTGCATTTTCTTTTTTCTGGTACATAATATGACCCCCGCAGACGCCTAGTTTAGGGGTTATAGCCATTTTAAGATTTTGAATTTTCTTTTTTCTGGCGCATAATATGACCCCCGCAGACGCCTAGTTTAGGAGTTATAGCGATTTTAAAGTTTTGAATTTTCTTTTTTCCGGTGCATAATATGACCCCCGCAGACGCCTAGTTTAGGAGTTATAGCCATTTAAAGATTTTGAACTTTTTTTTCTGGTGCATAATATGACCCCCGCAGACGCCTAGTTTAGGAGTTATAGCCATTTTAAGATTTTGAATTTTCTATTTTCTGGTGCATAATATGACCCCCGCAGACGCCTAGTTTAGGAGTTATAGCCATTTTAAGATTTTGAATTTTCTATTTTCTGATGCATAATATGACCCCCGCAGACGCCTAGTTTAGGAGTTATAGCCATTTTAAGATTTTGAATTTTCTTTTTCTGGTGCATAATATGACCCCCGCAGACGCCTAGTTTAGGAGTTATAGCCATTTTAAGATTTTCAATTTTCTTTTTTCTGGTGCATAATATGACCCCCGCAGACGCCTAGTTTAGGAGTTATAGCCATTTTAAGATTTTGAATTTTTTTTTTTTCCGGTGCATAATATGACCCCCGCAGACGCCTAGTTTAGGAGTTATAGCCATTTTAAGATTTTGAATTTTCTTTTTTCTGGTGCAGAATATGACCACCGCAGACGCCTAGTTTAGGAGTTATAGCGATTTTAAAGTTTTGAATTTTCCTTTTTCCGGTGCATAATATGACCCCCGCAGACGCCTAGTTTAGGAGTTATAGCCATTTTAAAATTTTGAATTTTTTTTTTCTGGTGCATAATATGACCCCCGCAAACGCCTAGTTTAGGAGTTATAGCCATTTTAAGATTTTGAATTTTCTATTTTCTGGTGCATAATATGACCTCCGCAGACGCCTAGTTTAGGAGTTATAGCCATTTTAAGATTTTGAATTTTCTTTTTTCTGGTGCACAATATGACCCCCGCAGACGCCTAGTTTAGGAGTTATAGCCATTTAAAGATTTTGAATTTTTTTTTCCGGTGCATAATATGACCTCCGCAGACGCCTAGTTTAGGAGTTATTGCCATTTTAAGATTTTGAATTTTCTTTTTTCTGGTGCATAATATGACCACCGCAGACGCCTAGTTTAGGAGTTATAGCCATTTTAAGATTTTGAATTTTCTTTTTTCTGGTGCATAATATGACCCCCGCAGACGCCTAGTTTAGGAGTTATAGCGATTTTAAAGTTTTGAATTTTCTTTTTTCCGGTGCATAATATGACCCCCGCAGACGCCTAGTTTAGGAGTTATAGCCATTTTAAGATTTTGAATTTTCTATTTTCTGGTGCATAATATGACCCCCGCAGACGCCTAATTTAGGAGTTATAACCATTTTAAGATTTTGAATTTTCTTTTTTCCGGTGCATAATATGACCCCCGCAGACGCCTAGGTTAGGAGTTATAGCGATTTTAAAGTTTTGAATTTTCTTTTTTCCGGTGCATAATATTTCCCCCGCAGACGCCTAGTTTAGGAGTTATAGCCATTTTAAGATTTTGAATTTTCTTTTTTCTGGTGCATAATATGACCCCCGCAGACGCCTAGTTTAGGAGTTATAGCCATTTTAAAATTTTGAATTTTCTTTTTTCTGGTGCATAGTATGACCCCCGCAGACGCCTAGTTTAGGAGTTATAGCGATTTTAAAGTTTTGAATTTTCTTTTTTCCGGTACATAATATGACCCCCGCAGACGCCCAGTTTAGGAGTTATAGCCATTTTAAGATTTTGAATTTTCTTTTTTCTGGTGCATAATATGACCCCCGCAGACGCCTAGTTTAGGAGTTATAGCCATTTTAAGATTTTGAATTTTCTTTTTTCTGGTGCATAATATGACCCCCGCAGACGCCTAGTTTAGGAGTTATAGCGATTTTAAAGTTTTAAATTTTCTTTTTTCCGGTGCATAATATGACCCCCGCAGACGCCTAGTTTAGGAGTTATAGCGATTTTAAAGTTTTGAATTTTCTTTTTTCCGGTGCATAAAATGACCCCCGTAGACGCCTAGTTTAGGAGTTATAGCCATTTAAAGATTTTGAATTTTTTTTTCTGGTGGATAATATGACCCCCGCAGACGCCTAGTTTAGAAGTTATAGCCTTTTTAAGATTTTGAATTTTCTATTTTCTGGTGCATAATATGACCCCCGCAGACGCCTAGTTTAGGAGTTATAGCCATTTTAAGATTTTGAATTTTCTATTTTCTGGTGCATAATATGACCCCCGCAAACGCCTAGTTTAGGAGTTATAGCCATTTTAAGATTTTGAATTTTCTTTTTTCTGGTGCATAATATGACCCCCGCAGACGCCTAGTTTAGGAGTTATAGCCATTTTAAAATTTTGAATTTTCTTTTTTCTGGTGCATAGTATGACCCCCGCAGACGCCTAGTTTAGGAGTTATAGCCATTTTAAGATTTTGAATTTTCTATTTTCTGGTGCATAATATGACCCCCGCAAACGCCTAGTTTAGGAGTTATAGCGATTTTAAAGTTTTGAATTTTCTTTTTTCCGGTGCATAAAATGACCCCCGTAGACGCCTAGTTTAGGAGTTATAGCCATTTAAAGATTTTGAATTTTTTTTTCTGGTGGATAATATGACCCCCGCAGACGCCTAGTTTAGAAGTTATAGCCTTTTTAAGATTTTGAATTTTCTATTTTCTGGTGCATAATATGACCCCCGCAGACGCCTAGTTTAGGAGTTATAGCCATTTTAAGATTTTGAATTTTCTTTTTTCTGGTGCATAATATGACCCCCGCAGACGCCTAGTTTAGGAGTTATAGCCATTTTAAGATTTTGAATTTTCTTTTTTCTGGTGCATAATATGACCCCCGCAGACGCCTAGTTTAGGAGTTATAGCCATTTTAAAGTTTTAAATCTTCTTGTTTCCGGTGCATAATATGACCCCCGCAGACGCCTAGTTTAGGAGTTATAGCCATTTTAAGATTTTGAATTTTCTATTTTCTGGTGCATAATATGACCCCCGCAGACGCCTAATTTAGGAGTTATAACCATTTTAAGATTTTGAATTTTCTTTTTTCCGGTGCATAATATGACCCCCGCAGACGCCTAGGTTAGGAGTTATAGCGATTTTAAAGTTTTGAATTTTCTTTTTTCCGGTGCATAATATTTCCCCCGCAGACGCCTAGTTTAGGAGTTATAGCCATTTTAAGATTTTGAATTTTCTTTTTTCTGGTGCATAATATGACCCCCGCAGACGCCTAGTTTAGGAGTTATAGCCATTTTAAAATTTTGAATTTTCTTTTTTCTGGTGCATAGTATGACCCCCGCAGACGCCTAGTTTAGGAGTTATAGCGATTTTAAAGTTTTGAATTTTCTTTTTTCCGGTACATAATATGACCCCCGCAGACGCCCAGTTTAGGAGTTATAGCCATTTTAAGATTTTGAATTTTCTTTTTTCTGGTGCATAATATGACCCCCGCAGACGCCTAGTTTAGGAGTTATAGCCATTTTAAGATTTTGAATTTTCTTTTTTCTGGTGCATAATATGACCCCCGCAGACGCCTAGTTTAGGAGTTATAGCGATTTTAAAGTTTTAAATTTTCTTTTTTCCGGTGCATAATATGACCCCCGCAGACGCCTAGTTTAGGAGTTATAGCGATTTTAAAGTTTTGAATTTTCTTTTTTCCGGTGCATAAAATGACCCCCGTAGACGCCTAGTTTAGGAGTTATAGCCATTTAAAGATTTTGAATTTTTTTTTCTGGTGGATAATATGACCCCCGCAGACGCCTAGTTTAGAAGTTATAGCCTTTTTAAGATTTTGAATTTTCTATTTTCTGGTGCATAATATGACCCCCGCAGACGCCTAGTTTAGGAGTTATAGCCATTTTAAGATTTTGAATTTTCTATTTTCTGGTGCATAATATGACCCCCGCAAACGCCTAGTTTAGGAGTTATAGCCATTTTAAGATTTTGAATTTTCTTTTTTCTGGTGCATAATATGACCCCCGCAGACGCCTAGTTTAGGAGTTATAGCCATTTTAAAATTTTGAATTTTCTTTTTTCTGGTGCATAGTATGACCCCCGCAGACGCCTAGTTTAGGAGTTATAGCCATTTTAAGATTTTGAATTTTCTATTTTCTGGTGCATAATATGACCCCCGCAAACGCCTAGTTTAGGAGTTATAGCGATTTTAAAGTTTTGAATTTTCTTTTTTCCGGTGCATAAAATGACCCCCGTAGACGCCTAGTTTAGGAGTTATAGCCATTTAAAGATTTTGAATTTTTTTTTCTGGTGGATAATATGACCCCCGCAGACGCCTAGTTTAGAAGTTATAGCCTTTTTAAGATTTTGAATTTTCTATTTTCTGGTGCATAATATGACCCCCGCAGACGCCTAGTTTAGGAGTTATAGCCATTTTAAAATTTTGAATTTTTTTTTTCTGGTGCATAATATGACCCCCGCAAACGCCTAGTTTAGGAGTTATAGCCATTTTAAGATTTTGAATTTTCTATTTTCTGGTGCATAATATGACCTCCGCAGACGCCTAGTTTAGGAGTTATAGCCATTTTAAGATTTTGAATTTTCTTTTTTCTGGTGCATAATATGACCCCCGCAGACGCCTAGTTTAGGAGTTATAGCCATTTTAAAGTTTTAAATCTTCTTGTTTCCGGTGCATAATATGACCCCCGCAGACGCCTAGTTTAGGAGTTATAGCCATTTTAAGATTTTGAATTTTCTATTTTCTGGTGCATAATATGACCCCCGCAGACGCCTAATTTAGGAGTTATAACCATTTTAAGATTTTGAATTTTCTTTTTTCCGGTGCATAATATGACCCCCGCAGACGCCTAGGTTAGGAGTTATAGCGATTTTAAAGTTTTGAATTTTCTTTTTTCCGGTGCATAATATTTCCCCCGCAGACGCCTAGTTTAGGAGTTATAGCCATTTTAAGATTTTGAATTTTCTTTTTTCTGGTGCATAATATGACCCCCGCAGACGCCTAGTTTAGGAGTTATAGCCATTTTAAAATTTTGAATTTTCTTTTTTCTGGTGCATAGTATGACCCCCGCAGACGCCTAGTTTAGGAGTTATAGCGATTTTAAAGTTTTGAATTTTCTTTTTTCCGGTACATAATATGACCCCCGCAGACGCCCAGTTTAGGAGTTATAGCCATTTTAAGATTTTGAATTTTCTTTTTTCTGGTGCATAATATGACCCCCGCAGACGCCTAGTTTAGGAGTTATAGCCATTTTAAGATTTTGAATTTTCTTTTTTCTGGTGCATAATATGACCCCCGCAGACGCCTAGTTTAGGAGTTATAGCGATTTTAAAGTTTTAAATTTTCTTTTTTCCGGTGCATAATATGACCCCCGCAGACGCCTAGTTTAGGAGTTATAGCGATTTTAAAGTTTTGAATTTTCTTTTTTCCGGTGCATAAAATGACCCCCGTAGACGCCTAGTTTAGGAGTTATAGCCATTTAAAGATTTTGAATTTTTTTTTCTGGTGGATAATATGACCCCCGCAGACGCCTAGTTTAGAAGTTATAGCCTTTTTAAGATTTTGAATTTTCTATTTTCTGGTGCATAATATGACCCCCGCAGACGCCTAGTTTAGGAGTTATAGCCATTTTAAGATTTTGAATTTTCTATTTTCTGGTGCATAATATGACCCCCGCAAACGCCTAGTTTAGGAGTTATAGCCATTTTAAGATTTTGAATTTTCTTTTTTCTGGTGCATAATATGACCCCCGCAGACGCCTAGTTTAGGAGTTATAGCCATTTTAAAATTTTGAATTTTCTTTTTTCTGGTGCATAGTATGACCCCCGCAGACGCCTAGTTTAGGAGTTATAGCCATTTTAAGATTTTGAATTTTCTATTTTCTGGTGCATAATATGACCCCCGCAAACGCCTAGTTTAGGAGTTATAGCGATTTTAAAGTTTTGAATTTTCTTTTTTCCGGTGCATAAAATGACCCCCGTAGACGCCTAGTTTAGGAGTTATAGCCATTTAAAGATTTTGAATTTTTTTTTCTGGTGGATAATATGACCCCCGCAGACGCCTAGTTTAGAAGTTATAGCCTTTTTAAGATTTTGAATTTTCTATTTTCTGGTGCATAATATGACCCCCGCAGACGCCTAGTTTAGGAGTTATAGCCATTTTAAAATTTTGAATTTTTTTTTTCTGGTGCATAATATGACCCCCGCAAACGCCTAGTTTAGGAGTTATAGCCATTTTAAGATTTTGAATTTTCTATTTTCTGGTGCATAATATGACCTCCGCAGACGCCTAGTTTAGGAGTTATAGCCATTTTAAGATTTTGAATTTTCTTTTTTCTGGTGCATAATATGACCCCCGCAGACGCCTAGTTTAGGAGTTATAGCCATTTAAAGATTTTGAATTTTTTTTTCCGGTGCATAATATGACCTCCGCAGACGCCTAGTTTAGGAGTTATAGCCATTTTAAGATTTTGAATTTTCTTTTTTCTGGTGCATAATATGACCACCGCAGACGCCTAGTTTAGGAGTTATAGCCATTTTAAGATTTTGAATTTTCTTTTTTCTGGTGCATAATATGACCCCCGCAGACGCCTAATTTAGGAGTTATAACCATTTTAAGATTTTGAATTTTCTTTTTTCCGGTGCATAATATGACCCCCGCAGACGCCTAGGTTAGGAGTTATAGCGATTTTAAAGTTTTGAATTTTCTTTTTTCCGGTGCATAATATGACCCCCGCAGACGCCTAGTTTAGGAGTTATAGCCATTTTAAGATTTTGAATTTTCTTTTTTCTGGTGCATAATATGACCCCCGCAGACGCCTAGTTTAGGAGTTATAGCCATTTTAAAATTTTGAATTTTCTTTTTTCTGGTGCATAGTATGACCCCCGCAGACGCCTAGTTTAGGAGTTATAGCGATTTTAAAGTTTTGAATTTTCTTTTTTCCGGTACATAATATGACCCCCGCAGACGCCCAGTTTAGGAGTTATAGCCATTTTAAGATTTTGAATTTTCTTTTTTCTGGTGCATAATATGACCCCTGCAGACGCCTAGTTTAGGAGTTATAGCCATTTTAAGATTTTGAATTTTCTTTTTTCTGGTGCATAATATGACCCCCGCAGACGCCTAGTTTAGGAGTTATAGCGATTTTAAAGTTTTAAATTTTCTTTTTTCCGGTGCATAATATGACCCCCGCAGACGCCTAGTTTAGGAGTTATAGCGATTTTAAAGTTTTGAATTTTCTTTTTTCCGGTGCATAAAATGACCCCCGTAGACGCCTAGTTTAGGAGTTATAGCCATTTAAAGATTTTGAATTTTTTTTTCTGGTGGATAATATGACCCCCGCGGACGCCTAGTTTAGAAGTTATAGCCTTTTTAAGATTTTGAATTTTCTATTTTCTGGTGCATAATATGACCCCCGCAGACGCCTAGTTTAGGAGTTATAGCCATTTTAAGATTTTGAATTTTCTATTTTCTGGTGCATAATATGACCCCCGCAAACGCCTAGTTTAGGAGTTATAGCCATTTTAAGATTTTGAATTTTCTTTTTTCTGGTGCATAATATGACCCCCGCAGACGCCTAGTTTAGGAGTTATAGCCATTTTAAAATTTTGAATTTTCTTTTTTCTGGTGCATAGTATGACCCCCGCAGACGCCTAGTTTAGGAGTTATAGCCATTTTAAGATTTTGAATTTTCTTTTTTTCTGGTGCATAATATGACCCCCGCAAACGCCTAGTTTAGGAGTTATAGCGATTTTAAAGTTTTGAATTTTCTTTTTTCCGGTGCATAAAATGACCCCCGTAGACGCCTAGTTTAGGAGTTATAGCCATTTAAAGATTTTGAATTTTTTTTTCTGGTGGATAATATGACCCCCGCAGACGCCTAGTTTAGAAGTTATAGCCTTTTTAAGATTTTGAATTTTCTATTTTCTGGTGCATAATATGACCCCCGCAGACGCCTAGTTTAGGAGTTATAGCCATTTTAAAATTTTGAATTTTCTTTTTTCTGGTGCATAGTATGACCCCCGCAGACGCCTAGTTTAGGAGTTATAGCCATTTTAAGATTTTGAATTTTCTTTTTTCTGGTGCATAATATGACCACCGCAGACGCCTAGTTTAGGAGTTATAGCCATTTTAAAATTTTGAATTTTCTTTTTTCTGGTGCATAGTATGACCCCCGCAGACGCCTAGTTTAGGAGTTATAGCCATTTAAAGATTTTGAATTTTTTTTTCCGGTGCATAATATGACCTCCGCAGACGCCTAGTTTAGGAGTTATAGCCATTTTAAGATTTTGAATTTTCTTTTTTCTGGTGCATAATATGACCACCGCAGACGCCTAGTTTAGGAGTTATAGCCATTTTAAGATTTTGAATTTTCTTTTTTCTGGTGCATAATATGACCCCCGCAGACGCCTAGTTTAGGAGTTATAGCGATTTTAAAGTTTTGAATTTTCTTTTTTCCGGTGCATAATATGACCCCCGCAGACGCCTAGTTTAGGAGTTATAGCCATTTTAAGATTTTGAATTTTCTATTTTCTGGTGCATAATATGACCCCCGCAGACGCCTAATTTAGGAGTTATAACCATTTTAAGATTTTGAATTTTCTTTTTTCCGGTGCATAATATGACCCCCGCAGACGCCTAGGTTAGGAGTTATAGCGATTTTAAAGTTTTGAATTTTCTTTTTTCCGGTGCATAATATGACCCCCGCAGACGCCTAGTTTAGGAGTTATAGCCATTTTAAGATTTTGAATTTTCTTTTTTCTGGTGCATAATATGACCCCCGCAGACGCCTAGTTTAGGAGTTATAGCCATTTTAAAATTTTGAATTTTCTTTTTTCTGGTGCATAGTATGACCCCCGCAGACGCCTAGTTTAGGAGTTATAGCGATTTTAAAGTTTTGAATTTTCTTTTTTCCGGTACATAATATGACCCCCGCAGACGCCCAGTTTAGGAGTTATAGCCATTTTAAGATTTTGAATTTTCTTTTTTCTGGTGCATAATATGACCCCCGCAGACGCCTAGTTTAGGAGTTATAGCCATTTTAAGATTTTGAATTTTCTTTTTTCTGGTGCATAATATGACCCCCGCAGACGCCTAGTTTAGGAGTTACAGCGATTTTAAAGTTTTAAATTTTCTTTTTTCCGGTGCATAATATGACCCCCGCAGACGCCTAGTTTAGGAGTTATAGCGATTTTAAAGTTTTGAATTTTCTTTTTTCCGGTGCATACAATGACCCCCGTAGACGCCTAGTTTAGGAGTTATAGCCATTTAAAGATTTTGAATTTTTTTTTCTGGTGGATAATATGACCCCCGCAGACGCCTAGTTTAGAAGTTATAGCCTTTTTAAGATTTTGAATTTTCTATTTTCTGGTGCATAATATGACCCCCGCAGACGCCTAGTTTAGGAGTTATAGCCATTTTAAGATTTTGAATTTTCTATTTTCTGGTGCATAATATGACCCCCGCAGACGCCTAGTTTAGGAGTTATAGCCATTTTAAGATTTTGAATTTTCTTTTTCCTGGTGCATAATATGACCCCCGCAGACGCCTAGTTTAGGAGTTATAGCCATGTTAAAATTTTGCATTTTCTTTTTTCTGGTACATAATATGACCCCAGCAGACGCCTAGTTTAGGGGTTATAGCCATTTTAAGATTTTGAATTTTCTTTTTTCTGGCGCATAATATGACCCCCGCAGACGCCTAGTTTAGAAGTTATAGCCTTTTTAAGATTTTGAATTTTCTATTTTCTGGTGCATAATATGACCCCCGCAGACGCCTAGTTTAGGAGTCATAGCCATTTTAAGATTTTGAATTTTCTATTTTCTGGTGCATAATATGACCCCCGCAAACGCCTAGTTTAGGAGTTATAGCCATTTTAAGATTTTGAATTTTCTTTTTTCTGGTGCATAATATGACCCCCGCAGACGCCTAGTTTAGGAGTTATAGCCATTTTAAAATTTTGAATTTTCTTTTTTCTGGTGCATAGTATGACCCCCGCAGACGCCTAGTTTAGGAGTTATAGCCATTTTAAGATTTTGAATTTTCTATTTTCTGGTGCATAATATGACCCCCGCAAACGCCTAGTTTAGGAGTTATAGCGATTTTAAAGTTTTGAATTTTCTTTTTTCCGGTGCATAAAATGACCCCCGTAGACGCCTAGTTTAGGAGTTATAGCCATTTAAAGATTTTGAATTTTTTTTTCTGGTGGATAATATGACCCCCGCAGACGCCTAGTTTAGAAGTTATAGCCTTTTTAAGATTTTGAATTTTCTATTTTCTGGTGCATAATATGACCCCCGCAGACGCCTAGTTTAGGAGTTATAGCCATTTTAAAATTTTGAATTTTTTTTTTCTGGTGCATAATATGCCCCCGCAAACGCCTAGTTTAGGAGTTATAGCCATTTTAAGATTTTGAATTTTCTATTTTCTGGTGCATAATATGACCTCCGCAGACGCCTAGTTTAGGAGTTATAGCCATTTTAAGATTTTGAATTTTCTTTTTTCTGGTGCATAATATGACCCCCGCAGACGCCTAGTTTAGGAGTTATAGCCATTTAAAGATTTTGAATTTTTTTTTCCGGTGCATAATATGACCTCCGCAGACGCCTAGTTTAGGAGTTATAGCCATTTTAAGATTTTGAATTTTCTTTTTTCTGGTGCATAATATGACCACCGCAGACGCCTAGTTTAGGAGTTATAGCCATTTTAAGATTTTGAATTTTCTTTTTTCTGGTGCATAATATGACCCCCGCAGACGCCTAGTTTAGGAGTTATAGCCATTTTAAAGTTTTAAATCTTCTTGTTTCCGGTGCATAATATGACCCCCGCAGACGCCTAGTTTAGGAGTTATAGCCATTTAAAGATTTTGAATTTTTTTTTCCGGTGCATAATATGACCTCCGCAGACGCCTAGTTTAGGAGTTATAGCCATTTTAAGATTTTGAATTTTCTTTTTTCTGGTGCATAATATGACCACCGCAGACGCCTAGTTTAGGAGTTATAGCCATTTTAAGATTTTGAATTTTCTTTTTTCTGGTGCATAATATGACCCCCGCAGACGCCTAATTTAGGAGTTATAACCATTTTAAGATTTTGAATTTTCTTTTTTCCGGTGCATAATATGACCCCCGCAGACGCCTAGGTTAGGAGTTATAGCGATTTTAAAGTTTTGAATTTTCTTTTTTCCGGTGCATAATATGACCCCCGCAGACGCCTAGTTTAGGAGTTATAGCCATTTTAAGATTTTGAATTTTCTTTTTTCTGGTGCATAATATGACCCCCGCAGACGCCTAGTTTAGGAGTTATAGCCATTTTAAAATTTTGAATTTTCTTTTTTCTGGTGCATAGTATGACCCCCGCAGACGCCTAGTTTAGGAGTTATAGCGATTTTAAAGTTTTGAATTTTCTTTTTTCCGGTACATAATATGACCCCCGCAGACGCCCAGTTTAGGAGTTATAGCCATTTTAAGATTTTGAATTTTCTTTTTTCTGGTGCATAATATGACCCCTGCAGACGCCTAGTTTAGGAGTTATAGCCATTTTAAGATTTTGAATTTTCTTTTTTCTGGTGCATAATATGACCCCCGCAGACGCCTAGTTTAGGAGTTATAGCGATTTTAAAGTTTTAAATTTTCTTTTTTCCGGTGCATAATATGACCCCCGCAGACGCCTAGTTTAGGAGTTATAGCGATTTTAAAGTTTTGAATTTTCTTTTTTCCGGTGCATAATATGACCCCCGCAGACGCCTAGTTTAGGAGTTATAGCCATTTTAAGATTTTGAATTTTCTTTTTTCTGGTGCATAATATGACCCCCGCAGACGCCTAGTTTAGGAGTTATAGCCATTTTAAAATTTTGAATTTTCTTTTTTCTGGTGCATAGTATGACCCCCGCAGACGCCTAGTTTAGGAGTTATAGCGATTTTAAAGTTTTGAATTTTCTTTTTTCCGGTACATAATATGACCCCCGCAGACGCCCAGTTTAGGAGTTATAGCCATTTTAAGATTTTGAATTTTCTTTTTTCTGGTGCATAATATGACCCCTGCAGACGCCTAGTTTAGGAGTTATAGCCATTTAAAGATTTTGAATTTTTTTTTCTGGTGGATAATATGACCCCCGCAGACGCCTAGTTTAGAAGTTATAGCCTTTTTAAGATTTTGAATTTTCTATTTTCTGGTGCATAATATGACCCCCGCAGACGCCTAGTTTAGGAGTTATAGCCATTTTAAAATTTTGAATTTTTTTTTTCTGGTGCATAATATGCCCCCGCAAACGCCTAGTTTAGGAGTTATAGCCATTTTAAGATTTTGAATTTTCTATTTTCTGGTGCATAATATGACCTCCGCAGACGCCTAGTTTAGGAGTTATAGCCATTTTAAGATTTTGAATTTTCTTTTTTCTGGTGCATAATATGACCCCCGCAGACGCCTAGTTTAGGAGTTATAGCCATTTAAAGATTTTGAATTTTTTTTTCCGGTGCATAATATGACCTCCGCAGACGCCTAGTTTAGGAGTTATAGCCATTTTAAGATTTTGAATTTTCTTTTTTCTGGTGCATAATATGACCACCGCAGACGCCTAGTTTAGGAGTTATAGCCATTTTAAGATTTTGAATTTTCTTTTTTCTGGTGCATAATATGACCCCCGCAGACGCCTAGTTTAGGAGTTATAGCCATTTTAAAGTTTTAAATCTTCTTGTTTCCGGTGCATAATATGACCCCCGCAGACGCCTAGTTTAGGAGTTATAGCCATTTAAAGATTTTGAATTTTTTTTTCCGGTGCATAATATGACCTCCGCAGACGCCTAGTTTAGGAGTTATAGCCATTTTAAGATTTTGAATTTTCTTTTTTCTGGTGCATAATATGACCACCGCAGACGCCTAGTTTAGGAGTTATAGCCATTTTAAGATTTTGAATTTTCTTTTTTCTGGTGCATAATATGACCCCCGCAGACGCCTAATTTAGGAGTTATAACCATTTTAAGATTTTGAATTTTCTTTTTTCCGGTGCATAATATGACCCCCGCAGACGCCTAGGTTAGGAGTTATAGCGATTTTAAAGTTTTGAATTTTCTTTTTTCCGGTGCATAATATGACCCCCGCAGACGCCTAGTTTAGGAGTTATAGCCATTTTAAGATTTTGAATTTTCTTTTTTCTGGTGCATAATATGACCCCCGCAGACGCCTAGTTTAGGAGTTATAGCCATTTTAAAATTTTGAATTTTCTTTTTTCTGGTGCATAGTATGACCCCCGCAGACGCCTAGTTTAGGAGTTATAGCGATTTTAAAGTTTTGAATTTTCTTTTTTCCGGTACATAATATGACCCCCGCAGACGCCCAGTTTAGGAGTTATAGCCATTTTAAGATTTTGAATTTTCTTTTTTCTGGTGCATAATATGACCCCTGCAGACGCCTAGTTTAGGAGTTATAGCCATTTTAAGATTTTGAATTTTCTTTTTTCTGGTGCATAATATGACCCCCGCAGACGCCTAGTTTAGGAGTTATAGCGATTTTAAAGTTTTAAATTTTCTTTTTTCCGGTGCATAATATGACCCCCGCAGACGCCTAGTTTAGGAGTTATAGCGATTTTAAAGTTTTGAATTTTCTTTTTTCCGGTGCATAAAATGACCCCCGTAGACGCCTAGTTTAGGAGTTATAGCCATTTAAAGATTTTGAATTTTTTTTTCTGGTGGATAATATGACCCCCGCGGACGCCTAGTTTAGAAGTTATAGCCTTTTTAAGATTTTGAATTTTCTATTTTCTGGTGCATAATATGACCCCCGCAGACGCCTAGTTTAGGAGTTATAGCCATTTTAAGATTTTGAATTTTCTATTTTCTGGTGCATAATATGACCCCCGCAAACGCCTAGTTTAGGAGTTATAGCCATTTTAAGATTTTGAATTTTCTTTTTTCTGGTGCATAATATGACCCCCGCAGACGCCTAGTTTAGGAGTTATAGCCATTTTAAAATTTTGAATTTTCTTTTTTCTGGTGCATAGTATGACCCCCGCAGACGCCTAGTTTAGGAGTTATAGCCATTTTAAAATTTTGAATTTTCTTTTTTCTGGTGCATAGTATGACCCCCGCAGACGCCTAGTTTAGGAGTTATAGCCATTTTAAGATTTTGAATTTTCTATTTTCTGGTGCATAATATGACCCCCGCAAACGCCTAGTTTAGGAGTTATAGCGATTTTAAAGTTTTGAATTTTCTTTTTTCCGGTGCATAAAATGACCCCCGTAGACGCCTAGTTTAGGAGTTATAGCCATTTAAAGATTTTGAATTTTTTTTTCTGGTGGATAATATGACCCCCGCAGACGCCTAGTTTAGAAGTTATAGCCTTTTTAAGATTTTGAATTTTCTATTTTCTGGTGCATAATATGACCCCCGCAGACGCCTAGTTTAGGAGTTATAGCCATTTTAAAATTTTGAATTTTCTTTTTTCTGGTGCATAGTATGACCCCCGCAGACGCCTAGTTTAGGAGTTATAGCCATTTTAAGATTTTGAATTTTCTTTTTTCTGGTGCATAATATGACCACCGCAGACGCCTAGTTTAGGAGTTATAGCCATTTTAAAATTTTGAATTTTCTTTTTTCTGGTGCATAGTATGACCCCCGCAGACGCCTAGTTTAGGAGTTATAGCCATTTAAAGATTTTGAATTTTTTTTTCCGGTGCATAATATGACCTCCGCAGACGCCTAGTTTAGGAGTTATAGCCATTTTAAGATTTTGAATTTTCTTTTTTCTGGTGCATAATATGACCACCGCAGACGCCTAGTTTAGGAGTTATAGCCATTTTAAGATTTTGAATTTTCTTTTTTCTGGTGCATAATATGACCCCCGCAGACGCCTAGTTTAGGAGTTATAGCGATTTTAAAGTTTTGAATTTTCTTTTTTCCGGTGCATAATATGACCCCCGCAGACGCCTAGTTTAGGAGTTATAGCCATTTTAAGATTTTGAATTTTCTATTTTCTGGTGCATAATATGACCCCCGCAGACGCCTAATTTAGGAGTTATAACCATTTTAAGATTTTGAATTTTCTTTTTTCCGGTGCATAATATGACCCCCGCAGACGCCTAGGTTAGGAGTTATAGCGATTTTAAAGTTTTGAATTTTCTTTTTTCCGGTGCATAATATGACCCCCGCAGACGCCTAGTTTAGGAGTTATAGCCATTTTAAGATTTTGAATTTTCTTTTTTCTGGTGCATAATATGACCCCCGCAGACGCCTAGTTTAGGAGTTATAGCCATTTTAAAATTTTGAATTTTCTTTTTTCTGGTGCATAGTATGACCCCCGCAGACGCCTAGTTTAGGAGTTATAGCGATTTTAAAGTTTTGAATTTTCTTTTTTCCGGTACATAATATGACCCCCGCAGACGCCCAGTTTAGGAGTTATAGCCATTTTAAGATTTTGAATTTTCTTTTTTCTGGTGCATAATATGACCCCCGCAGACGCCTAGTTTAGGAGTTATAGCCATTTTAAGATTTTGAATTTTCTTTTTTCTGGTGCATAATATGACCCCCGCAGACGCCTAGTTTAGGAGTTACAGCGATTTTAAAGTTTTAAATTTTCTTTTTTCCGGTGCATAATATGACCCCCGCAGACGCCTAGTTTAGGAGTTATAGCGATTTTAAAGTTTTGAATTTTCTTTTTTCCGGTGCATACAATGACCCCCGTAGACGCCTAGTTTAGGAGTTATAGCCATTTAAAGATTTTGAATTTTTTTTTCTGGTGGATAATATGACCCCCGCAGACGCCTAGTTTAGAAGTTATAGCCTTTTTAAGATTTTGAATTTTCTATTTTCTGGTGCATAATATGACCCCCGCAGACGCCTAGTTTAGGAGTTATAGCCATTTTAAGATTTTGAATTTTCTATTTTCTGGTGCATAATATGACCCCCGCAGACGCCTAGTTTAGGAGTTATAGCCATTTTAAGATTTTGAATTTTCTTTTTCCTGGTGCATAATATGACCCCCGCAGACGCCTAGTTTAGGAGTTATAGCCATGTTAAGATTTTGCATTTTCTTTTTTCTGGTACATAATATGACCCCAGCAGACGCCTAGTTTAGGGGTTATAGCCATTTTAAGATTTTGAATTTTCTTTTTTCTGGCGCATAATATGACCCCCGCAGACGCCTAGTTTAGGAGTTATAGCGATTTTAAAGTTTTGAATTTTCTTTTTTCCGGTGCATAATATGACCCCCGCAGACGCCTAATTTAGGAGTTATAACCATTTTAAGATTTTGAATTTTCTTTTTTCCGGTGCATAATATGACCCCCGCAGACGCCTAGTTTAGAAGTTATAGCCATTTTAAGATTTTGAATTTTCTATTTTCTGGTGCATAATATGACCTCCGCAGACGCCTAGTTTAGGAGTTATAGCCATTTTAAGATTTTGAATTTTCTTTTTTCTGGTGCATAATATGACCCCCGCAGACGCCTAGTTTAGGAGTTATAGCCATTTAAAGATTTTGAATTTTCTTTTTTCCGGTGCATAATATGACCCCCGCAGACGCCTAATTTAGGAGTTATAACCATTTTAAGATTTTGAATTTTCTTTTTTCCGGTGCATAATATGACCTCCGCAGACGCCTAGTTTAGGAGTTATAGCCATTTTAAGATTTTGAATTTTCTTTTTTCTGGTGCATAATATGACCACCGCAGACGCCTAGTTTAGGAGTTATAGCCATTTTAAGATTTTGAATTTTCTATTTTCTGGTGCATAATATGATCCCCGCAAACGCCTAGTTTAGGAGTTATAGCGATTTTAAAGTTTTAAATTTTCTTTTTTCCGGTGCATAAAATGACCCCCGTAGACGCCTAGTTTAGGAGTTATAGCCATTTTAAGATTTTGAATTTTCTATTTTCTGGTGCATAATATGACCTCCGCAGACGCCTAGTTTAGGAGTTATAGCCATTTTAAGATTTTGAATTTTCTTTTTTCTGGTGCATAATATGACCCCCGCAGACGCCTAGTTTAGGAGTTATAGCGATTTTAAAGTTTTGAATTTTCTTTTTTCCGGTGCATAAAATGACCCCCGTAGACGCCTAGTTTAGAAGTTATAGCCATTTAAAGATTTTGAATTTTTTTTTCTGGTGGATAATATGACCCCCGCAGACGCCTAGTTTAGAAGTTATAGCCTTTTTAAGATTTTGAATTTTCTATTTTCTGGTGCATAATATGACCCCCGCAGACGCCTAGTTTAGGAGTTATAGCCATTTTAAGATTTTGAATTTTCTATTTTCTGGTGCATAATATGACCCCCGCAGACGCCTAGTTTAGGAGTTATAGCCATTTTAAGATTTTGAATTTTCTTTTTCCTGGTGCATAATATGACCCCCGCAGACGCCTAGTTTAGGAGTTATAGCCATGTTAAGATTTTGCATTTTCTTTTTTCTGGTACATAATATGACCCCAGCAGACGCCTAGTTTAGGGGTTATAGCCATTTTAAGATTTTGAATTTTCTTTTTTCTGGCGCATAATATGACCCCCGCAGACGCCTAGTTTAGGAGTTATAGCGATTTTAAAGTTTTGAATTTTCTTTTTTCCGGTGCATAATATGACCCCCGCAGACGCCTAGTTTAGGAGTTATAGCGATTTTAAAGTTTTAAATTTTCTTTTTTCCGGTGCATAAAATGACCCCCGTAGACGCCTAGTTTAGGAGTTATAGCCATTTAAAGATTTTGAATTTTTTTTTCTGGTGGATAATATGACCCCCGCAGACGCCTAGTTTAGGAGTTATAGCCATTTTAAGATTTTGAATTTTCTTTTTTCTGGTGCATAATATGACCCCCGCAGACGCCTAGTTTAGGAGTTATAGCGATTTTAAAGTTTTAAATTTTCTTTTTTCCGGTGCATAATATGACCCCCGCAGACGCCTAGTTTAGGAGTTATAGCGATTTTAAAGTTTTGAATTTTCTTTTTTCCGGTGCATAAAATGACCCCCGTAGACGCCTAGTTTAGGAGTTATAGCCATTTAAAGATTTTGAATTTTTTTTTCTGGTGGATAATATGACCCCCGCAGACGCCTAGTTTAGAAGTTATAGCCTTTTTAAGATTTTGAATTTTCTATTTTCTGGTGCATAATATGACCCCCGCAGACGCCTAGTTTAGGAGTTATAGCCATTTTAAAGTTTTGAATTTTCTTTTTTCTGGTGCATAATATGACCAC
This sequence comes from Volucella zonaria, assembly GCA_963966105.1. Taxonomy (NCBI): domain Eukaryota; kingdom Metazoa; phylum Arthropoda; class Insecta; order Diptera; family Syrphidae; genus Volucella; species Volucella zonaria. The sequence goes on along the minus strand of OZ014530.1, from coordinate 311,694,312 downwards.
CGCAGACGCCTAGTTTAGGAGTTATAGCCATTTTAAGATTTTGAATTTTCTATTTTCTGGTGCATAATATGACCCCCGCAAACGCCTAGTTTAGGAGTTATAGCGATTTTAAAGTTTTGAATTTTCTTTTTTCCGGTGCATAAAATGACCCCCGTAGACGCCTAGTTTAGGAGTTATAGCCATTTAAAGATTTTGAATTTTTTTTTCTGGTGGATAATATGACCCCCGCAGACGCCTAGTTTAGAAGTTATAGCCTTTTTAAGATTTTGAATTTTCTATTTTCTGGTGCATAATATGACCCCCGCAGACGCCTAGTTTAGGAGTTATAGCCATTTTAAGATTTTGAATTTTCTTTTTTCTGGTGCATAATATGACCACCGCAGACGCCTAGTTTAGGAGTTATAGCCATTTTAAGATTTGGAATTTTCTATTTTCTGGTGCATAATATGACCCCCGCAAACGCCTAGTTTAGGAGTTATAGCGATTTTAAAGTTTTGAATTTTCTTTTTTCCGGTGCATAAAATGACCCCCGTAGACGCCTAGTTTAGGAGTTATAGCCATTTAAAGATTTTGAATTTTTTTTTCTGGTGGATAATATGACCCCCGCAGACGCCTAGTTTAGAAGTTATAGCCTTTTTAAGATTTTGAATTTTCTATTTTCTGGTGCATAATATGACCCCCGCAGACGCCTAGTTTAGGAGTTATAGCCATTTTAAGATTTTGAATTTTCTATTTTCTGGTGCATAATATGACCCCCGCAGACGCCTAGTTTAGGAGTTATAGCCATTTTAAGATTTTGAATTTTCTTTTTTCTGGTGCATAATATGACCACCGCAGACGCCTAGTTTAGGAGTTATAGCCATTTTAAGATTTTGAATTTTCTTTTTTCTGGTGCATAATATGACCCCCGCAGACGCCTAGTTTAGGAGTTATAGCCATTTTAAGATTTTGAATTTTCTTTTTTCTGGTGCATAATATGACCCCCGCAGACGCCTAGTTTAGGAGTTACAGCGATTTTAAAGTTTTAAATTTTCTTTTTTCCGGTGCATAATATGACCCCCGCAGACGCCTAGTTTAGGAGTTATAGCGATTTTAAAGTTTTGAATTTTCTTTTTTCCGGTGCATACAATGACCCCCGTAGACGCCTAGTTTAGGAGTTATAGCCATTTAAAGATTTTGAATTTTTTTTTCTGGTGGATAATATGACCCCCGCAGACGCCTAGTTTAGAAGTTATAGCCTTTTTAAGATTTTGAATTTTCTATTTTCTGGTGCATAATATGACCCCCGCAGACGCCTAGTTTAGGAGTTATAGCCATTTTAAGATTTTGAATTTTCTATTTTCTGGTGCATAATATGACCCCCGCAGACGCCTAGTTTAGGAGTTATAGCCATTTTAAGATTTTGAATTTTCTTTTTCCTGGTGCATAATATGACCCCCGCAGACGCCTAGTTTAGGAGTTATAGCCATGTTAAGATTTTGCATTTTCTTTTTTCTGGTACATAATATGACCCCAGCAGACGCCTAGTTTAGGGGTTATAGCCATTTTAAGATTTTGAATTTTCTTTTTTCTGGCGCATAATATGACCCCCGCAGACGCCTAGTTTAGGAGTTATAGCGATTTTAAAGTTTTGAATTTTCTTTTTTCCGGTGCATAATATGACCCCCGCAGACGCCTAATTTAGGAGTTATAACCATTTTAAGATTTTGAATTTTCTTTTTTCCGGTGCATAATATGACCCCCGCAGACGCCTAGTTTAGAAGTTATAGCCATTTTAAGATTTTGAATTTTCTATTTTCTGGTGCATAATATGACCTCCGCAGACGCCTAGTTTAGGAGTTATAGCCATTTTAAGATTTTGAATTTTCTTTTTTCTGGTGCATAATATGACCCCCGCAGACGCCTAGTTTAGGAGTTATAGCCATTTAAAGATTTTGAATTTTCTTTTTTCCGGTGCATAATATGACCCCCGCAGACGCCTAATTTAGGAGTTATAACCATTTTAAGATTTTGAATTTTCTTTTTTCCGGTGCATAATATGACCTCCGCAGACGCCTAGTTTAGGAGTTATAGCCATTTTAAGATTTTGAATTTTCTTTTTTCTGGTGCATAATATGACCACCGCAGACGCCTAGTTTAGGAGTTATAGCCATTTTAAGATTTTGAATTTTCTATTTTCTGGTGCATAATATGACCCCCGCAAACGCCTAGTTTAGGAGTTATAGCGATTTTAAAGTTTTAAATTTTCTTTTTTCCGGTGCATAAAATGACCCCCGTAGACGCCTAGTTTAGGAGTTATAGCCATTTTAAGATTTTGAATTTTCTATTTTCTGGTGCATAATATGACCTCCGCAGACGCCTAGTTTAGGAGTTATAGCCATTTTAAGATTTTGAATTTTCTTTTTTCTGGTGCATAATATGACCCCCGCAGACGCCTAGTTTAGGAGTTATAGCGATTTTAAAGTTTTGAATTTTCTTTTTTCCGGTGCATAAAATGACCCCCGTAGACGCCTAGTTTAGAAGTTATAGCCATTTAAAGATTTTGAATTTTTTTTTCTGGTGGATAATATGACCCCCGCAGACGCCTAGTTTAGAAGTTATAGCCTTTTTAAGATTTTGAATTTTCTATTTTCTGGTGCATAATATGACCCCCGCAGACGCCTAGTTTAGGAGTTATAGCCATTTTAAGATTTTGAATTTTCTATTTTCTGGTGCATAATATGACCCCCGCAGACGCCTAGTTTAGGAGTTATAGCCATTTTAAGATTTTGAATTTTCTTTTTCCTGGTGCATAATATGACCCCCGCAGACGCCTAGTTTAGGAGTTATAGCCATGTTAAGATTTTGCATTTTCTTTTTTCTGGTACATAATATGACCCCAGCAGACGCCTAGTTTAGGGGTTATAGCCATTTTAAGATTTTGAATTTTCTTTTTTCTGGCGCATAATATGACCCCCGCAGACGCCTAGTTTAGGAGTTATAGCGATTTTAAAGTTTTGAATTTTCTTTTTTCCGGTGCATAATATGACCCCCGCAGACGCCTAGTTTAGGAGTTATAGCGATTTTAAAGTTTTAAATTTTCTTTTTTCCGGTGCATAAAATGACCCCCGTAGACGCCTAGTTTAGGAGTTATAGCCATTTAAAGATTTTGAATTTTTTTTTCTGGTGGATAATATGACCCCCGCAGACGCCTAGTTTAGGAGTTATAGCCATTTTAAGATTTTGAATTTTCTTTTTTCAGGTGCATAATATGACCCCCGCAGACGCCTAGTTTAGGAGTTATAGCGATTTTAAAGTTTTAAATTTTCTTTTTTCCGGTGCATAATATGACCCCCGCAGACGCCTAGTTTAGGAGTTATAGCGATTTTAAAGTTTTGAATTTTCTTTTTTCCGGTGCATAAAATGACCCCCGTAGACGCCTAGTTTAGGAGTTATAGCCATTTAAAGATTTTGAATTTTTTTTTCTGGTGGATAATATGACCCCCGCAGACGCCTAGTTTAGAAGTTATAGCCTTTTTAAGATTTTGAATTTTCTATTTTCTGGTGCATAATATGACCCCCGCAGACGCCTAGTTTAGGAGTTATAGCCATTTTAAGATTTTGAATTTTCTATTTTCTGGTGCATAATATGACCCCCGCAGACGCCTAGTTTAGGAGTTATAGCCATTTTAAGATTTTGAATTTTCTTTTTCCTGGTGCATAATATGACCCCCGCAGACGCCTAGTTTAGGAGTTATAGCCATGTTAAGATTTTGCATTTTCTTTTTTCTGGCGCATAATATGACCCCCGCAGACGCCTAGTTTAGGAGTTATAGCGATTTTAAAGTTTTGAATTTTCTTTTTTCCGGTGCATAATATGACCCCCGCAGGCGCCTAGTTTAGGAGTTATAGCCATTTAAAGATTTTGAATTTTTTTTTCTGGTGCATAATATGACCCCCGCAGACGCCTAGTTTAGGAGTTATAGCCATTTTGAATTTTCTATTTTCTGGTGCATAATATGACCCCCGCAGACGCCGAGTTTAGGAGTTATAGCCATTTTAAGATTTTGAATTTTCTTTTTTCTGGTGCATAATATGACCCCCGCAGACGCCTAGTTTAGGAGTTATAGCCATTTTAAGATTTTGAATTTTCTTTTTCTGGTGCATAATATGACCCCCGCAGACGCCTAGTTTAGGAGTTATAGCCATTTTAAGATTTTCAATTTTCTTTTTTCTGGTGCATAATATGACCCCCGCAGACGCCTAGTTTAGGAGTTATAGCCATTTTAAGATTTTGAATTTTTTTTTTTTCCGGTGCATAATATGACCCCCGCAGACGCCTAGTTTAGGAGTTATAGCCATTTTAAGATTTTGAATTTTCTTTTTTCTGGTGCATAATATGACCACCGCAGACGCCTAGTTTAGGAGTTATAGCGATTTTAAAGTTTTGAATTTTCCTTTTTCCGGTGCATAATATGACCCCCGCAGACGCCTAGTTTAGGAGTTATAGCGATTTTAAAATTTTGAATTTTTTTTTTCTGGTGCATAATATGACCCCCGCAAACGCCTAGTTTAGGAGTTATAGCCATATTAAGATTTTGAATTTTCTATTTTCTGGTGCATAATATGACCTCCGCAGACGCCTAGTTTAGGAGTTATAGCCATTTTAAAATTTTGAATTTTTTTTTTCTGGTGCATAATATGACCCCCGCAGACGCTTAGTTTAGGAGTTATAGCGATTTTAAAGTTTTGAATTTTCTTTTTTCCGGTGCATAATATGACCCCCGCAGACGCCCAGTTTAGGAGTTACAGCGATTTTAAAGTTTTGAATTTTCTTTTTTCCGGTGCATAATATGACCCCCGCAGACGCCTAGTTTAGGAGTTATAGCGATTTTAAAGTTTTGAATTTTCTTTTTTCCGGTGCATAATATGACCCCCGCAGACGCCCAGTTTAGGAGTTACAGCGATTTTAAAGTTTTGAATTTTCTTTTTTCCGGTGCATAATATGACCCCCGCAGACGCCTAGTTTAGGAGTTATAGCCATTTTAAGATTTTGAATTTTCTATTTTCTGATGCATAATATGACCCCCGCAGACGCCTAGTTAAGGAGTTATAGCCATTTTAAGATTTTGAATTTTCTATTTTCTGGTGCATAATATGACCCCCGCAGACGCCTAGTTTAGGAGTTATAGCCATTTTAAGATTTTGAAATTTCTTTTTTCTGGTGCATAATATGACCCCCGCAGACGCCTAGTTTAGGAGTTATAGCCATTTTAAGATTTTGAATTTTTTTTTTTTCCGGTGCATAATATGACCCCCGCAGACGCCTAGTTTAGGAGTTATAGCCATTTTAAGATTTTGAATTTTCTTTTTTCTGGTGCATAATATGACCCCCGCAGACGCCTAGTTTAGGAGTTATAGCGATTTTAAAGTTTTGAATTTTCTTTTTTCCGGTGCATAATATGACCCCCGCAGACGCCCAGTTTAGGAGTTATAGCGATTTTAAAGTTTTGAATTTTCTTTTTTCCGGTGCATAATATGACTCCCGCAGACGCCTAGTTTAGGAGTTATAGCCATTTTAAGATTTTGAATTTTCTATTTTCTGATGCATAATATGACCCCCGCAGACGCCTAGTTAAGGAGTTATAGCCATTTTAAGATTTTGAATTTTCTATTTTCTGGTGCATAATATGACCCCCGCAGACGCCTAGTTTAGGAGTTATAGCCATTTTAAGATTTTGAAATTTCTTTTTTCTGGTGCATAATATGACCCCCGCAGACGCCTAGTTTAGGAGTTATAGCCATGTTAAGATTTTGCATTTTCTTTTTTCTGGTACATAATATGACCCCCGCAGACGCCTAGTTTAGGAGTTATAGCGATTTTAAAGTTTTGAATTTTCTTTTTTCCGGTGCATAATATGACCCCCGCAGACGCCTAGTTTAGGAGTTATAGCCATTTAAAGGTTTTGAATTTTTTTTTCTGGTGCATAATATGACCCCCGCAGACGCCTAGTTTAGGAGTTATAGCCATTTTAAGATTTTGAATTTTCTATTTTCTGGTGCATAATATGACCCCCGCAGACGCCTAGTTTAGGAGTTATAGCCATTTTAAGATTTTGAATTTTCTTTTTCTGGTGCATAATATGACCCCCGCAGACGCCTAGTTTAGGAGTTATAGCCATTTTAAGATTTTCAATTTTCTTTTTTCTGGTGCATAATATGACCCCCGCAGACGCCTAGTTTAGGAGTTATAGCCATTTTAAGATTTTGAATTTTTTTTTTTTCCGGTGCATAATACGACCCCCGCAGACGCCTAGTTTAGGAGTTATAGCCATTTTAAGATTTTGAATTTTCTTTTTTCTGGTGCAGAATATGACCACCGCAGACGCCTAGTTTAGGAGTTATAGCGATTTTAAAGTTTTGAATTTTCCTTTTTCCGGTGCATAATATGACCCCCGCAGACGCCTAGTTTAGGAGTTATAGCCATTTTAAAATTTTGAATTTTTTTTTTCTGGTGCATAATATGACCCCCGCAAACGCCTAGTTTAGGAGTTATAGCCATTTTAAGATTTTGAATTTTCTATTTTCTGGTGCATAATATGACCTCCGCAGACGCCTAGTTTAGGAGTTATAGCCATTTTAAGATTTTGAATTTTCTTTTTTCTGGTGCATAATATGACCCCCGCAGACGCCTAGTTTAGGAGTTATAGCCATTTTAAAATTTTGAATTTTCTTTTTTCTGGTGCATAATATGACCCCCGCAAACGCCTAGTTTAGGAGTTATAGCCATTTTAAGATTTTGAATTTTCTATTTTCTGGTGCATAATATGACCTCCGCAGACGCCTAGTTTAGGAGTTATAGCCATTTTAAGATTTTGAATTTTCTTTTTTCTGGTGCATAATATGACCCCCGCAGACGCCTAGTTTAGGAGTTATAGCCATTTTAAAATTTTGAATTTTTTTTTTCTGGTGCATAATATGACCCCCGCAGACGCTTAGTTTAGGAGTTATAGCGATTTTAAGATTTTGAATTTTCTATTTTATGGTGCATAATATGACCCCCGCAGACGCCTAGTTTAGGAGTTACAGCCATTTTAAGATTTTGAATTTTCTTTTTTCCGGTGCATAATATGACCCCCGCAGACGCCTAGTTTAGGAGTTATAGCGATTTTAAAGTTTTGAATTTTCTTTTTTCCGGTGCATAATATGACCCCCGCAGACGCCCAGTTTAGGAGTTACAGCGATTTTAAAGTTTTGAATTTTCTTTTTTCCGGTGCATAATATGACCCCCGCAGACGCCTAGTTTAGGAGTTATAGCCATTTTAAGATTTTGAATTTTCTATTTTCTGATGCATAATATGACCCCCGCAGACGCCTAGTTAAGGAGTTATAGCCATTTTAAGATTTTGAATTTTCTATTTTCTGGTGCATAATATGACCCCCGCAGACGCCTAGTTTAGGAGTTATAGCCATTTTAAGATTTTGAAATTTCTTTTTTCTGGTGCATAATATGACCCCCGCAGACGCCTAGTTTAGGAGTTATAGCCATTTTAAGATTTTGAATTTTTTTTTTTCCGGTGCATAATATGACCCCCGCAGACGCCTAGTTTAGGAGTTATAGCCATTTTAAGATTTTGAATTTTCTTTTTTCTGGTGCATAATATGACCCCCGCAGACGCCTAGTTTAGGAGTTATAGCGATTTTAAAGTTTTGAATTTTCTTTTTTCCGGTGCATAATATGACCCCCGCAGACGCCCAGTTTAGGAGTTATAGCGATTTTAAAGTTTTGAATTTTCTTTTTTCCGGTGCATAATATGACCCCCGCAGACGCCTAGTTTAGGAGTTATAGCCATTTTAAGATTTTGAATTTTCTATTTTCTGATGCATAATATGACCCCCGCAGACGCCTAGTTAAGGAGTTATAGCCATTTTAAGATTTTGAATTTTCTATTTTCTGGTGCATAATATGACCCCCGCAGACGCCTAGTTTAGGAGTTATAGCCATTTTAAGATTTTGAAATTTCTTTTTTCTGGTGCATAATATGACCCCCGCAGACGCCTAGTTTAGGAGTTATAGCCATGTTAAGATTTTGCATTTTCTTTTTTCTGGTACATAATATGACCCCCGCAGACGCCCAGTTTAGGGGTTATAGCCATTTTAAGATTTTGAATTTTCTGTTTTCTGGCGCATAATATGACCCCCGCAGACGCCTAGTTTAGGAGTTATAGCGATTTTAAAGTTTTGAATTTTCTTTTTTCCGGTGCATAATATGACCCCCGCAGACGCCTAGTTTAGGAGTTATAGCCATTTAAAGATTTTGAATTTTTTTTTCTGGTGCATAATATGACCCCCGCAGACGCCTAGTTTAGGAGTTATAGCCATTTTAAGATTTTGAATTTTCTTTTTCTGGTGCATAATATGACCCCCGCAGACGCCTAGTTTAGGAGTTATAGCCATTTTAAGATTTTCAATTTTCTTTTTTCTGGTGCATAATATGACCCCCGCAGACGCCTAGTTTAGGAGTTATAGCCATTTTAAGATTTTGAATTTTTTTTTTTTCCGGTGCATAATATGACCCCCGCAGACGCCTAGTTTAGGAGTTATAGCCATTTTAAGATTTTGAATTTTCTTTTTTCTGGTGCAGAATATGACCACCGCAGACGCCTAGTTTAGGAGTTATAGCGATTTTAAAGTTTTGAATTTTCCTTTTTCCGGTGCATAATATGACCCCCGCAGACGCCTAGTTTAGGAGTTATAGCCATTTTAAAATTTTGAATTTTTTTTTTCTGGTGCATAATATGACCCCCGCAAACGCCTAGTTTAGGAGTTATAGCCATTTTAAGATTTTGAATTTTCTATTTTCTGGTGCATAATATGACCTCCGCAGACGCCTAGTTTAGGAGTTATAGCCATTTTAAGATTTTGAATTTTCTTTTTTCTGGTGCATAATATGACCCCCGCAGACGCCTAGTTTAGGAGTTATAGCCATTTTAAAATTTTGAATTTTTTTTTTCTGGTGCATAATATGACCCCCGCAGACGCTTAGTTTAGAAGTTATAGCGATTTTAAGATTTTGAATTTTCTATTTTATGGTGCATAATATGACCCCCGCAGACGCCTAGTTTAGGAGTTCCAGCCATTTTAAGATTTTGAATTTTCTTTTTTCCGGTGCATAATATGACCCCCGCAGACGCCTAGTTTAGGAGTTATAGCCATTTTAAGATTTTGAATTTTCTATTTTCTGATGCATAATATGACCCCCGCAGACGCCTAGTTTAGGAGTTATAGCCATTTTAAGATTTTGAATTTTCTATTTTCTGGTGCATAATATGACCCCCGCAGACGCCTAGTTTAGGAGTTATAGCCATTTTAAGATTTTGAATTTTCTTTTTCTGGTGCATAATATGACCCCCGCAGACGCCTAGTTTAGGAGTTATAGCCATTTTAAGATTTTCAATTTTCTTTTTTCTGGTGCATAATATGACCCCCGCAGACGCCTAGTTTAGGAGTTATACCAATTTTAAGATTTTGAATTTTTTTTTTTTCCGGTGCATAATATGACCCCCGCAGACGCCTAGTTTAGGAGTTATAGCCATTTTAAGATTTTGAATTTTCTTTTTTCTGGTGCATAATATGACCACCGCAGACGCCTAGTTTAGGAGTTATAGCGATTTTAAAGTTTTGAATTTTCCTTTTTCCGGTGCATAATATGACCCCCGCAGACGCCTAGTTTAGGAGTTATAGCCATTTTAAAATTTTGAATTTTTTTTTTCTGGTGCATAATATGACCCCCGCAAACGCCTAGTTTAGGAGTTATAGCCATTTTAAGATTTTGAATTTTCTATTTTCTGGTGCATAATATGACCTCCGCAGACGCCTAGTTTAGGAGTTATAGCCATTTTAAGATTTTGAATTTTCTTTTTTCTGGTGCATAATATGACCCCCGCAGACGCCTAGTTTAGGAGTTATAGCCATTTTAAAATTTTGAATTTTTTTTTTCTGGTGCATAATATGACCCCTGCAGACGCTTAGTTTAGGAGTTATAGCGATTTTAAGATTTTGAATTTTCTATTTTATGGTGCATAATAAGACCCCCGCAGACGCCTAGTTTAGGAGTTACAGCCATTTTAAGATTTTGAATTTTCTTTTTACCGGTGCATAATATGACCCCCGCAGACGCCTAGTTTAGGAGTTATAGCCATTTTAAGATTTTGAATTTTCTATTTTCTGATGCATAATATGACCCCCGCAGACGCCTAGTTTAGGAGTTATAGCCATTTTAAGATTTTGAATTTTCTATTTTCTGGTGCATAATATGACCCCCGCAGACGCCTAGTTTAGGAGTTATAGCCATTTTAAGATTTTGAATTTTCTTTTTTCTGGTGCATAAAATGACCCCCGCAGACGCCTAGTTTAGGAGTTATAGCAATTTTAAAGTTTTGAATTTTCTTTTTTCCGGTGCATAATATGACCCCCGCAGACGCCTAGTTTAGGAGTTATAGCCATTTAAAGATTTTGAATTTTTTTTTCTGGTGCATAATATGACCCCCGCAGACGCCTAGTTCAGGAGTTATAGCGATTTTAAAGTTTTGAATTTTCTTTTTCCGGTGCATAATATGACCCCCGCAGACGCCTAGTTTAGGAGTTATAGCCATTTTAAGATTTTGAATTTTCTTTTTTCCGGTGCATAATATGACCCCCGCAGACGCCTAGGTTAGGAGTTATAGCGATTTTAAAGTTTTGAATTTTCTTTTTTCCGGTGGATAATATGACCCCCGCAGACGCCTAGTTTAGGAGTTATAGCCATTTTAAGATTTTGAATTTTCTATTTTCTGGTGCATAATATGACCCCCGCAGACGGCTAGTTTAGGAGTTATAGCCATTTTAAGATTTTGAATTTTCTTTTTTCAGGTGCATAATATGACCCCCGCAGACGCCTAGTTTAGGAGTTATAGCGATTTTAAAGTTTTGAATTTTCTTTTTTCCGGTGCATAATATGACCCCCGCAGACGCCTAGTTTAGGAGTTATAGCCATTTTAAGATTTTGAATTTTCTATTTTCTGGTGCATAATATGACCCCCGCAGACGCCTAGTTTAGGAGTTATAACCATTTTGAGATTTTGAATTTTCTTTTTTCCGGTGCATAATATGACCCCCGCAGACGCCTAGGTTAGGAGTTATAGCGATTTTAAAGTTTTGAATTTTCTTTTTTCCGGTGCATAATATGACCCCCGCAGACGCCTAGTTTGGGAGTTATAGCCATTTTAAGATTTTGAATTTTCTTTTTTCTGGTGCATAATATGACCCCCGCAGACGCCTAGTTTAGGAGTTATAGCCATTTTAAGATTTTGAATTTTCTTTTTTCTGGTGCATAGTATGACCCCCGCAGACGCCTAGTTTAGGAGTTATAGCGATTTTAAAGTTTTGAATTTTCTTTTTTCCGGTGCATAATATGACCCCCGCAGACGCCCAGTTTAGGAGTTATAGCGATTTTAAAGTTTTGAATTTTCTTTTTTCCGGTGCATAATATGACCCCCGCAGACGCCTAGTTTAGGAGTTATAGCGATTTTAAAGTTTTGAATTTTCTTTTTTCCGGTGCATAAAATGACCCCCGTAGACGCCTAGTTTAGGAGTTATAGCCATTTAAAGATTTTGAATTTTTTTTTCCGGTGCATAATATGACCCCCGCAGACGCCTAGTTTAGGAGTTATAGCCATTTTAAGATTTTGAATTTTCTATTTTCTGGTGCATAATATGACCCCCGCAGACGCCTAGTTTAGGAGTTATAGCGATTTTAAAGTTTTGAATTTTCTTTTTTCCGGTGCATAATATGACCCCCGCAGACGCCTAGTTTAGGAGTTATAGCCATTTTAAGATTTTGAATTTTCTATTTTCTGGTGCATAATATGACCCCCGCAGACGCCTAATTTAGGAGTTATAACCATTTTAAGATTTTGAATTTTATTATTTCCGGTGCATAATATGACCCCCGCAGACGCCTAGGTTAGGAGTTATAGCGATTTTAAAGTTTTGAATTTTCTTTTTTCCGGTGCATAATATGACCCCCGCAGACGCCTAGTTTAGGAGTTATAGCCATTTTAAGATTTTGAATTTTCTTTTTTCTGGTGCATAATATGACCCCCGCAGACGCCTAGTTTAGGAGTTATAGCCATTTTAAGATTTTGAATTTTCTTTTTTCTGGTGCATAATATGACCCCCGCAGACGCCTAGTTTAGGAGTTATAGCCATTTTAAGATTTTGAATTTTCTTTTTTCCGGTGCATAGTATGACCCCCGCAGACGCCTAGTTTAGGAGTTATAGCGATTTTAAAGTTTTGAATTTTCTTTTTTCCGGTGCATAATATGACCCCCGCAGACGCCCAGTGTAGGAGTTATAGCCATTTTAAGATTTTGAATTTTCTATTTTCTGATGCATAATATGACCCCAGTAGACGCCTAGTTTAGGAGTTATAGCCATTTTAAGATTTTGAATTTTCTTTTTTCTGGTGCATAATATGACCCCCGCAGACGCCTAGTTTAGGAGTTATAGCGATTTTAAAGTTTTGAATTTTCTTTTTTCCGGTGCATAAAATGACCCCCGTAGACGCCTAGTTTAGGAGTTATAGCCATTTAAAGATTTTGAATTTTTTTTTCTGGTGGATAATATGACCCCCGCAGACGCCTAGTTTAGAAGTTATAGCCTTTTTAAGATTTTGAATTTTCTATTTTCTGGTGCATAATATGACCCCCGCAGACGCCTAGTTTAGGAGTTATAGCCATTTTAAGATTTTGAATTTTCTATTTTCTGGTGCATAATATGACCCCCGCAGACGCCTAGTTTAGGAGTTATAGCCATTTTAAGATTTTGAATTTTCTTTTTCCTGGTGCATAATATGACCCCCGCAGACGCCTAGTTTAGGAGTTATAGCCATGTTAAGATTTTGCATTTTCTTTTTTCTGGTACATAATATGACCCCCGCAGACGCCTAGTTTAGGGGTTATAGCCATTTTAAGATTTTGAATTTTCTTTTTTCTGGCGCATAATATGACCCCCGCAGACGCCTAGTTTAGGAGTTATAGCCATTTAAAGATTTTGAATTTTTTTTTCTGGTGCATAATATGACCCCCACAGACGCCTAGTTTAGGAGTTATAGCCATTTTAAGATTTTGAATTTTCTATTTTCTGGTGCATAATATGACCCCCGCAGACGCCTAGTTTAGGAGTTATAGCCATTTTAAGATTTTGAATTTTCTTTTTCTGGTGCATAATATGACCCCCGCAGACGCCTAGTTTAGGAGTTATAGCCATTTTAAGATTTTCAATTTTCTTTTTTCTGTTGCATAATATGACCCCCGCAGACGCCTAGTTTAGGAGTTATAGCCATTTTAAGATTTTGAATTTTTTTTTTTTCCGGTGCATAATATGACCCCCGCAGACGCCTAGTTTAGGAGTTATAGCCATTTTAAGATTTTGAATTTTCTTTTTTCTGGTGCATAATATGACCACCGCAGACGCCTAGTTTAGGAGTTATAGCGATTTTAAAGTTTTGAATTTTCCTTTTTCCGGTGCATAATATGACCCCCGCAGACGCCTAGTTTAGGAGTTATAGCCATTTTAAGATTTTGAATTTTCTTTTCTCTGGTGCATAATATGACCCCCGCAGACGCCTAGTTTAGGAGTTATAGCCATTTTAAAATTTTGAATTTTTTTTTTCTGGTGCATAATATGACCCCCGCAGACGCTTAGTTTAGGAGTTATAGCGATTTTAAGATTTTGAATTTTCTATTTTATGGTACATAATATGACCCCCGCAGACGCCTAGTTTAGGAGTTACAGCCATTTTAAGATTTTGAATTTTCTATTTTCTGGTGCATAATATGACCCCCGCAGACGCCTAGTTTAGGAGTTATAGCCATTTTAAGATTTTGAAATTTCTTTTTTCTGGTGCATAATATGACCCCCGCAGACGCCTAGTTTAGGAGTTATAGCCATTTTAAGATTTTGAATTTTCTATTTTATGGTGCATAATATGACCCCCGCAGACGCCTAGTTTAGGAGTTACAGCCATTTTAAGATTTTGAATTTTCTTTTTTCCGGTGCATAATATGACCCCCGCAGACGCCTAGTTTAGGAGTTATAGCGATTTTAAAGTTTTGAATTTTCTTTTTTCCGGTGCATAATATGACCCCCGCAGACGCCTAGTTTAGGAGTTATAGCCATTTTAAGATTTTGAATTTTCTATTTTCTGGTGCATAATATGACCCCCGCAGACGCCTAATTTAGGAGTTATAACCATTTTAAGATTTTGAATTTTCTTTTTTCCGGTGCATAATATGACCCCCGCAGACGCCTAGGTTAGGAGTTATAGCGATTTTAAAGTTTTGAATTTTCTTTTTTCCGGTGCATAATATGACCCCCGCAGACGCCTAGTTTAGGAGTTATAGCCATTTTAAGATTTTGAATATTCTTTTTTCTGGTGCATAATATGACCGCCGCAGACGCCTAGTTTAGGAGTTATAGCCATTTTAAGATTTTGAATTTTCTTTTTTCTGGTGCATAATATGACCCCCGCAGACGCCTAGTTTAGGAGTTATAGCCATTTTAAGATTTTGAATTTTCTTTTTTCCGGTGCATAGTATGACCCCCGCAGACGCCTAGTTTAGGAGTTATAGCGATTTTAAAGTTTTGAATTTTCTTTTTTCCGGTACATAATATGACCCCCGCAGACGCCCAGTTTAGGAGTTATAGCCATTTTAAGATTTTGAATTTTCTATTTTCTGATGCATAATACGACCCCCGTAGACGCCTAGTTTAGGAGTTATAGCCATTTTAAGATTTTGAATTTTCTATTTTCTGGTGCATAATATGACCCCCGCAGACGCCTAGTTTAGGAGTTATAGCCATTTTAAGATTTTGAATTTTCTTTTTTCTGGTGCGTAATATGACCCCCGCAGACGCCTAGTTTAGGAGTTATAGCCATTTTAAGATTTTGAATTTTCTTTTTTCTGGTGCATAATATGACCCCCGCAGACGCCTAGTTTAGGAGTTATAGCCATGTTAAGATTTTGCATTTTCTTTTTTCTGGTACATAATATGACCCCCGCAGACGCCTAGTTTAGGGGTTATAGCCATTTTAAGATTTTGAATTTTCTTTTTTCTGGCGCATACTATGACCCCCGCAGACGCCTAGTTTAGGAGTTATAGCCATTTAAAGATTTTGAATTTTTTTTTCTGGTGCATAATATGACCCCCGCAGACGCCTAGTTTAGGAGTTATAGCCATTTTAAGATTTTGAATTTTCTATTTTCTGGTGCATAATATGACCCCCGCAGACGCCTAGTTTAGGAGTTATAGCCATTTTAAGATTGTGAATTTTCTATTTTCTGGTGCATAATATGACCCCCGCAGACGCCTAGTTTAGGAGTTATAGCCATTTTAAGATTTTGAATTTTCTTTTTCTGGTGCATAATATGACCCCCGCAGACGCCTAGTTTAGGAGTTATAGCCATTTTAAGATTTTCAATTTTCTTTTTTCTGGTGCATAATATGACCCCCGCAGACGCCTAGTTTAGGAGTTATAGCCATTTTAAGATTTTGAATTTTTTTTTTTTCCGGTGCATAATATGACCCCCGCAGACGCCTAGTTTAGGAGTTATAGCCATTTTAAGATTTTGAATTTTCTTTTTTCTGGTGCATAATATGACCACCGCAGACGCCTAGTTTAGGAGTTATAGCGATTTTAAAGTTTTGAATTTTCCTTTTTCCGGTGCATAATATGACCCCCGCAGACGCCTAGTTTAGGAGTTATAGCCATTTTAAAATTTTGAATTTTTTTTTTCTGGTGCATAATATGACCCCCGCAAACGCCTAGTTTAGGAGTTATAGCCATTTTAAGATTTTGAATTTTCTTTTTTCTGGTGCATAATATGACCCCCGCAGACGCCTAGTTTAGGAGTTATAGCCATTTTAAAATTTTGAAGTTTTTTTTTCTGGTGCATAATATGACCCCCGCAGACGCTTAGTTTAGGAGTTATAGCGATTTTAAGATTTTGAATTTTCTATTTTATGGTGCATAATATGACCCCCGCAGACGCCTAGTTTAGGAGTTACAGCCATTTTAAGATTTTGAATTTTCTTTTTTCCGGTGCATAATATGACCCCCGCAGACGCCTAGTTTAGGAGTTATAGCGATTTTAAAGTTTTGAATTTTCTTTTTTCCGGTGCATAATATGACCCCCGCAGACGCCTAGTTTAGGAGTTATAGCCATTTTAAGATTTTGAATTTTCTATTTTATGGTGCATAATATGACTCCCGCAGACGCCTAGTTTAGGAGTTACAGCCATTTTAAGATTTTGAATTTTCTTTTTTCCGGTGCATAATATGACCCCCGCAGACGCCTAGTTTAGGAGTTATAGCCATTTTAAGATTTTGAATTTTCTATTTTCTGATGCATAATATGACCCCCGCAGACGCCTAGTTAAGGAGTTATAGCCATTTTAAGATTTTGAATTTTCTATTTTCTGGTGCATAATATGACCCCCGCAGACGCCTAGTTTAGGAGTTATAGCCATTTTAAGATTTTGAAATTTCTTTTTTCTGGTGCATAATATGACCCCCGCAGACGCCTAGTTTAGGAGTTATAGCCATTTTAAGATTTTGAATTTTCTATTTTCTGATGCATAATATGACCCCCGCAGACGCCTAGTTAAGGAGTTATAGCCATTTTAAGATTTTGAATTTTCTATTTTCTGATGCATAATATGACCCCCGCAGACGCCTAGTTAAGGAGTTATAGCCATTTTAAGATTTTGAATTTTCTATTTTCTGGTGCATAATATGACCCCCGCAGACGCCTAGTTTAGGAGTTATAGCCATTTTAAGATTTTGAAATTTCTTTTTTCTGGTGCATAATATGACCCCCGCAGACGCCTAGTTTAGGAGTTATAGCCATTTTAAGATTTTGAATTTTTTTTTTTCCGGTGCATAATATGACCCCCGCAGACGCCTAGTTTAGGAGTTATAGCCATTTTAAGATTTTGAATTTTCTTTTTTCTGGTGCATAATATGACCCCCGCAGACGCCTAGTTTACGAGTTATAGCGATTTTAAAGTTTTGAATTTTCTTTTTTCCGGTGCATAATATGACCCCCGCAGACGCCCAGTTTAGGAGTTATAGCGATTTTAAAGTTTTGAATTTTCTTTTTTCCGGTGCATAATATGACCCCCGCAGACGCCTAGTTTAGGAGTTATAGCCATTTTAAGATTTTGAATTTTCTATTTTCTGATGCATAATATGACCCCCGCAGACGCCTAGTTTAGGAGTTACAGCCATTTTAAGGTTTTGAATTTTCTTTTTTCCGGTGCATAATATGACCCCCGCAGACGCCTAGTTTAGGAGTTATAGCGATTTTAAAGTTTTGAATTTTCTTTTTTCCGGTGCATAATATGACCCCCGCAGACGCCCAGTTTAGGAGTTATAGCTATTTTAAAGTTTTGAATTTTCTTTTTTCCGGTGCATAATATGACCCCCGCAGACGCCTAGTTTAGGAGTTACAGCCATTTTAAGATTTTGAATTTTCTTTTTTCCGGTGCATAATATGACCCCCGCAGACGCCTAGTTTAGGAGTTATAGCCATTTTAAGATTTTGAATTTTCTTTTTTCCGGTGCATAATATGACCCCCGCAGACGCCCAGTTTAGGAGTTATAGCGATTTTAAAGTTTTGAATTTTCTTTTTTCCGGTGCATAATATGACCCCCGCAGACGCCTAGTTTAGGAGTTACAGCCATTTTAAGATTTTGAATTTTCTTTTTTCCGGTGCATAATATGACCCCCGCAGACGCCTAGTTTAGGAGTTATAGCGATTTTAAAGTTTTGAATTTTCTTTTTTCCGGTGCATACTATGACCCCCGCAGACGCCTAGTTTAGGAGTTATAGCCATTTTAAGATTTTGAATTTTCTATTTTCTGATGCATAATATGACCCCCGCAGACGCCTAGTTAAGGAGTTATAGCCATTTTAAGATTTTGAATTTTCTTTTTTCTGGTGCATAATATGACCCCCGCAGACGCCTAGTTTAGGAGTTATAGCCATTTTAAGATTTTGCCTTTTCTTTTTTCTGGTACATAATATGACCCCCGCAGACGCCTAGTTTAGGGGTTATAGCCATTTTAAGATTTTGAATTTTCTTTTTTCTGGCGCATAATATGACCCCCGCAGACGCCTAGTTTAGGAGTTATAGCGATTTTAAAGTTTTGAATTTTCTTTTTTCCGGTGCATAATATGACCCCCGCAGACGCCTAGTTTAGGAGTTATAGCCATTTAAAGATTTTGAATTTTTTTTTCTGGTGCATAATATGACCCCCGCAGACGCCTAGTTTAGGAGTTATAGCCATTTTAAGATTTTGAATTTTCTATTTTCTGGTGCATAATATGACCCCCGCAGACGCCTAGTTTAGGAGTTATAGCCATTTTAGGATTTTGAATTTTCTATTTTCTGGTGCATAATATGACCCCCGCAGACGCCTAGTTTAGGAGTTATAGCGATTTTAAAGTTTTGAATTTTCTTTTTTCCGGTGCATAATATGACCCCCGCAAACGCCTAGTTTAGGAGTTATAGCCATTTTAAGATTTTGAATTTTCTTTTTTCTGGTGCATAATATGACCACCGCAGACGCCTAGTTTAGGAGTTATAGCGATTTTAAAGTTTTGAATTTTCCTTTTTCCGGTGCATAATATGACCCCCGCAGACGCCTAGTTTAGGAGTTATAGCCATTTTAAAATTTTGAATTTTTTTTTTCTGGTGCATAATATGACCCCCGCAAACGCCTAGTTTAGGAGTTATAGCCATTTTAAGATTTTGAATTTTCTTTTTTCTGGTGCATAATATGACCCCCGCAGACGCCTAGTTTAGGAGTTATAGCCATTTTAAAATTTTGAAGTTTTTTTTTCTGGTGCATAATATGACCCCCGCAGACGCTTAGTTTAGGAGTTATAGCGATTTTAAGATTTTGAATTTTCTATTTTATGGTGCATAATATGACCCCCGCAGACGCCTAGTTTAGGAGTTACAGCCATTTTAAGATTTTGAATTTTCTTTTTTCCGGTGCATAATATGACCCCCGCAGACGCCTAGTTTAGGAGTTATAGCGATTTTAAAGTTTTGAATTTTCTTTTTTCCGGTGCATAATATGACCCCCGCAGACGCCTAGTTTAGGAGTTATAGCCATTTTAAGATTTTGAATTTTCTATTTTATGGTGCATAATATGACTCCCGCAGACGCCTAGTTTAGGAGTTACAGCCATTTTAAGATTTTGAATTTTCTTTTTTCCGGTGCATAATATGACCCCCGCAGACGCCTAGTTTAGGAGTTATAGCCATTTTAAGATTTTGAATTTTCTATTTTCTGATGCATAATATGACCCCCGCAGACGCCTAGTTAAGGAGTTATAGCCATTTTAAGATTTTGAATTTTCTATTTTCTGGTGCATAATATGACCCCCGCAGACGCCTAGTTTAGGAGTTATAGCCATTTTAAGATTTTGAAATTTCTTTTTTCTGGTGCATAATATGACCCCCGCAGACGCCTAGTTTAGGAGTTATAGCCATTTTAAGATTTTGAATTTTCTATTTTCTGATGCATAATATGACCCCCGCAGACGCCTAGTTTAGGAGTTATAGCCATTTTAAGATTTTGAATTTTCTTTTTTCCGGTGCATAATATGACCCCCGCAGACGCCCAGTTTAGGAGTTATAGCGATTTTAAAGTTTTGAATTTTCTTTTTTCCGGTGCATAATATGACCCCCGCAGACGCCTAGTTTAGGAGTTACAGCCATTTTAAGATTTTGAATTTTCTTTTTTCCGGTGCATAATATGACCCCCGCAGACGCCTAGTTTAGGAGTTATAGCGATTTTAAAGTTTTGAATTTTCTTTTTTCCGGTGCATACTATGACCCCCGCAGACGCCTAGTTTAGGAGTTATAGCCATTTTAAGATTTTGAATTTTCTATTTTCTGATGCATAATATGACCCCCGCAGACGCCTAGTTAAGGAGTTATAGCCATTTTAAGATTTTGAATTTTCTTTTTTCTGGTGCATAATATGACCCCCGCAGACGCCTAGTTTAGGAGTTATAGCCATTTTAAAATTTTGAAGTTTTTTTTTCTGGTGCATAATATGACCCCCGCAAACGCCTAGTTTAGGAGTTATAGCCATTTTAAGATTTTGAATTTTCTTTTTTCTGGTGCATAATATGACCCCCGCAGACGCCTAGTTTAGGAGTTATAGCCATTTTAAAATTTTGAAGTTTTTTTTTCTGGTGCATAATATGACCCCCGCAGACGCTTAGTTTAGGAGTTATAGCGATTTTAAGATTTTGAATTTTCTATTTTATGGTGCATAATATGACCCCCGCAGACGCCTAGTTTAGGAGTTACAGCCATTTTAAGATTTTGAATTTTCTTTTTTCCGGTGCATAATATGACCCCCGCAGACGCCTAGTTTAGGAGTTATAGCGATTTTAAAGTTTTGAATTTTCTTTTTTCCGGTGCATAATATGACCCCCGCAGACGCCTAGTTTAGGAGTTATAGCCATTTTAAGATTTTGAATTTTCTATTTTATGGTGCATAATATGACTCCCGCAGACGCCTAGTTTAGGAGTTACAGCCATTTTAAGATTTTGAATTTTCTTTTTTCCGGTGCATAATATGACCCCCGCAGACGCCTAGTTTAGGAGTTATAGCCATTTTAAGATTTTGAATTTTCTATTTTCTGATGCATAATATGACCCCCGCAGACGCCTAGTTAAGGAGTTATAGCCATTTTAAGATTTTGAATTTTCTATTTTCTGGTGCATAATATGACCCCCGCAGACGCCTAGTTTAGGAGTTATAGCCATTTTAAGATTTTGAAATTTCTTTTTTCTGGTGCATAATATGACCCCCGCAGACGCCTAGTTTAGGAGTTATAGCCATTTTAAGATTTTGAATTTTCTATTTTCTGATGCATAATATGACCCCCGCAGACGCCTAGTTAAGGAGTTATAGCCATTTTAAGATTTTGAATTTTCTATTTTCTGATGCATAATATGACCCCCGCAGACGCCTAGTTAAGGAGTTATAGCCATTTTAAGATTTTGAATTTTCTATTTTCTGGTGCATAATATGACCCCCGCAGACGCCTAGTTTAGGAGTTATAGCCATTTTAAGATTTTGAAATTTCTTTTTTCTGGTGCATAATATGACCCCCGCAGACGCCTAGTTTAGGAGTTATAGCCATTTTAAGATTTTGAATTTTTTTTTTTCCGGTGCATAATATGACCCCCGCAGACGCCTAGTTTAGGAGTTATAGCCATTTTAAGATTTTGAATTTTCTTTTTTCTGGTGCATAATATGACCCCCGCAGACGCCTAGTTTACGAGTTATAGCGATTTTAAAGTTTTGAATTTTCTTTTTTCCGGTGCATAATATGACCCCCGCAGACGCCCAGTTTAGGAGTTATAGCGATTTTAAAGTTTTGAATTTTCTTTTTTCCGGTGCATAATATGACCCCCGCAGACGCCTAGTTTAGGAGTTATAGCCATTTTAAGATTTTGAATTTTCTATTTTCTGATGCATAATATGACCCCCGCAGACGCCTAGTTTAGGAGTTACAGCCATTTTAAGGTTTTGAATTTTCTTTTTTCCGGTGCATAATATGACCCCCGCAGACGCCTAGTTTAGGAGTTATAGCGATTTTAAAGTTTTGAATTTTCTTTTTTCCGGTGCATAATATGACCCCCGCAGACGCCCAGTTTAGGAGTTATAGCTATTTTAAAGTTTTGAATTTTCTTTTTTCCGGTGCATAATATGACCCCCGCAGACGCCTAGTTTAGGAGTTACAGCCATTTTAAGATTTTGAATTTTCTTTTTTCCGGTGCATAATATGACCCCCGCAGACGCCTAGTTTAGGAGTTATAGCCATTTTAAGATTTTGAATTTTCTTTTTTCCGGTGCATAATATGACCCCCGCAGACGCCCAGTTTAGGAGTTATAGCGATTTTAAAGTTTTGAATTTTCTTTTTTCCGGTGCATAATATGACCCCCGCAGACGCCTAGTTTAGGAGTTACAGCCATTTTAAGATTTTGAATTTTCTTTTTTCCGGTGCATAATATGACCCCCGCAGACGCCTAGTTTAGGAGTTATAGCGATTTTAAAGTTTTGAATTTTCTTTTTTCCGGTGCATACTATGACCCCCGCAGACGCCTAGTTTAGGAGTTATAGCCATTTTAAGATTTTGAATTTTCTATTTTCTGATGCATAATATGACCCCCGCAGACGCCTAGTTAAGGAGTTATAGCCATTTTAAGATTTTGAATTTTCTTTTTTCTGGTGCATAATATGACCCCCGCAGACGCCTAGTTTAGGAGTTATAGCCATTTTAAGATTTTGCCTTTTCTTTTTTCTGGTACATAATATGACCCCCGCAGACGCCTAGTTTAGGGGTTATAGCCATTTTAAGATTTTGAATTTTCTTTTTTCTGGCGCATAATATGACCCCCGCAGACGCCTAGTTTAGGAGTTATAGCGATTTTAAAGTTTTGAATTTTCTTTTTTCCGGTGCATAATATGACCCCCGCAGACGCCTAGTTTAGGAGTTATAGCCATTTAAAGATTTTGAATTTTTTTTTCTGGTGCATAATATGACCCCCGCAGACGCCTAGTTTAGGAGTTATAGCCATTTTAAGATTTTGAATTTTCTATTTTCTGGTGCATAATATGACCCCCGCAGACGCCTAGTTTAGGAGTTATAGCCATTTTAGGATTTTGAATTTTCTATTTTCTGGTGCATAATATGACCCCCGCAGACGCCTAGTTTAGGAGTTATAGCCATTTTAAGATTTTGAATTTTCTTTTTCTGGTGCATAATATGACCCCCGCAGACGCCTAGTTTAGGAGTTATAGCCATTTTAAGATTTTCAATTTTCTTTTTTCTGGTGCATAATATGACCCCCGCAGACGCCTAGTTTAGGAGTTATAGCCATTTTAAGATTTTGAATTTTTTTTTTTTCCGGTGCATAATATGACCCCCGCAGACGCCTAGTTTAGGAGTTATAGCCATTTTAAGATTTTGAATTTTCTTTTTTCTGGTGCATAATATGACCTCCGCAGACGCCTAGTTTAGGAGTTATAGCCATTTTAAGATTTTGAATTTTCTTTTTTCTGGTGCATAATATGACCCCCGCAGACGCCTAGTTTAGGAGTTATAGCCATTTTAGGATTTTGAATTTTCTATTTTCTGGTGCATAATATGACCCCCGCAGACGCCTAGTTTAGGAGTTATAGCCATTTTAAGATTTTGAATTTTCTTTTTCTGGTGCATAATATGACCCCCGCAGACGCCTAGTTTAGGAGTTATAGCCATTTTAAGATTTTCAATTTTCTTTTTTCTGGTGCATAATATGACCCCCGCAGACACCTAGTTTAGGAGTTATAGCCATTTTAAGATTTTGAATTTTTTTTTTTCCGGTGCATAATATGACCCCCGCAGACGCCTAGTTTAGGAGTTATAGCCATTTTAAGATTTTGAATTTTCTTTTTTCTGGTGCATAATATGACCACCGCAGACGCCTAGTTTAGGAGTTATAGCGATTTTAAAGTTTTGAATTTTCCTTTTTCCGGTGCATAATATGACCCCCGCAGACGCCTAGTTTAGGAGTTATAGCCATTTTAAAATTTTGAATTTTTTTTTTCTGGTGCATAATATGACCCCCGCAAACGCCTAGTTTAGGAGTTATAGCCATTTTAAGATTTTGAATTTTCTATTTTCTGGTGCATAATATGACCTCCGCAGACGCCTAGTTTAGGAGTTATAGCCATTTTAAGATTTTGAATTTTCTTTTTTCTGGTGCATAATATGACCCCCGCAGACGCCTAGTTTAGGAGTTATAGCCATTTTAAAATTTTGAATTTTTTTTTTCTGGTGCATAATATGACCCCCGCAGACGCTTAGTTTAGGAGTTATAGCGATTTTAAGATTTTGAATTTTCTATTTTATGGTGCATAATATGACCCCCGCAGACGCCTAGTTTAGGAGTTACAGCCATTTTAAGTTTTTGAATTTTCTTTTTTCCGGTGCATAATATGACCCCCGCAGACGCCTAGTTTAGGAGTTATAGCGATTTTAAAGTTTTGAATTTTCTTTTTTCCGGTGCATAATATGACCCCCGCAGACGCCCAGTTTAGGAGTTATAGCGATTTTAAAGTTTTGAATTTTCTTTTTTCCGGTGCATAATATGACCCCCGCAGACGCCTAGTTTAGGAGTTATAGCGATTTTAAAGTTTTGAATTTTCTTTTTTCCGGTGCATAATATGACCCCCGCAGACGCCTAGTTTAGGAGTTATAGCCATTTTAAGATTTTGAATTTTCTTTTTCTGGTGCATAATATGACCCCCGCAGACGCCTAGTTTAGGAGTTATAGCCATTTTAAGATTTTCAATTTTCTTTTTTCTGGTGCATAATATGACCACCGCAGACGCCTAGTTTAGGAGTTATAGCGATTTTAAAGTTTTGAATTTTCCTTTTTCCGGTGCATAATATGACCCCCGCAGACGCCTAGTTTAGGAGTTATAGCCATTTTAAAATTTTGAATTTTTTTTTTCTGGTGCATAATATGACCCCCGCAGACGCTTAGTTTAGGAGTTATAGCGATTTTAAGATTTTGAATTTTCTATTTTATGGTGCATAATATGACCCCCGCAGACGCCTAGTTTAGGAGTTACAGCCATTTTAAGATTTTGAATTTTCTTTTTTCCGGTGCATAATATGACCCCCGCAGACGCCTAGTTTAGGAGTTATAGCGATTTTAAAGTTTTGAATTTTCTTTTTTCCGGTGCATAATATAACCCCCGCAGACGCCTAGTTTAGGAGTTATAGCCATTTTAAGATTTTGAATTTTCTATTTTATGGTGCATAATATGACCCCCGCAGACGCCTAGTTTAGGAGTTACAGCCATTTTAAGATTTTGAATTTTCTTTTTTCCGGTGCATAATATGACCCCCGCAGACGCCCAGTTTAGGAGTTATAGCGATTTTAAAGTTTTGAATTTTCTTTTTTCCGGTGCATAATATGACCCCCGCAGACGCCTAGTTTAGGAGTTATAGCCATTTTAAGATTTTGAATTTTCTATTTTCTGATGCATAATATGACCCCCGCAGACGCCTAGTTAAGGAGTTATAGCCATTTTAAGATTTTGAATTTTCTATTTTCTGGTACATAATATGACCCCCGCAGACGCCTAGTTTAGGGGTTATAGCCATGTTAAGATTTTGCATTTTCTTTTTTCTGGTACATAATATGACCCCCGCAGACGCCTAGTTTAGGGGTTATAGCCATTTTAAGATTTTGAATTTTCTATTTTATGGTGCATAATATGACCCCCGCAGACGCCTAGTTTAGGAGTTACAGCCATTTTAAGATTTTGAATTTTCTTTTTTCCGGTGCATAATATGACCCCCGCAGACGCCCAGTTTAGGAGTTATAGCGATTTTAAAGTTTTGAATTTTCTTTTTTCCGGTGCATAATATGACCCCCGCAGACGCCTAGTTTAGGAGTTATAGCCATTTTAAGATTTTGAATTTTCTATTTTCTGATGCATAATATGACCCCCGCAGACGCCCAGTTTAGGAGTTATAGCGATTTTAAAGTTTTGAATTTTCTTTTTTCCGGTGCATAATACGAGGGCGGGTCATTAATTCCGTGCATTTTTGAATTTCTGACCTCTTTACTGAAACAGCAACACTGCTCCTGTCAACAGGCATTTGTCAGTTGACTCCTGTCAAAATTTAAACTTGCTACGTCAGTTAGTTTGTGTTTGACAGCTATTTTTATCAGACTACTCACTAATTTGAGGAGAAAATGGAAAAAAGTGAATTTCGTGTGCTTATTAAGCATTATTTCTTGCGAAAAAAAACCATTACCGAGACCAAGGCTAAGCTTGATAAATACTATGGGGACTCTGCACCATCGATTTCAATGGTAAAAAAGTGGTTTACTGAATTTCGTTGTGGCCGTACAAGCACTGAAGATGCCGAACCTCCTGGACGCCCAGTTGAGGTCTCTACACCCGAAATAATTGAAAAAATTCACGATATGGTGTTGGCCGACCGAAGATTGAAAGTGCGAGAGATTGTGGAAGCCGTAGGGATCTCGCATGGCTCAGTGGTTTCAATTTTGAATGATCACTTGGGCATGAGAAAGCTTTCCGCAAGATGGGTGCCGCGTTTGCTCACAGTCGACCACAAACGCAATCGTGTAACAACTTCACAGGAAGGTTTGGCGTTGTTTAATCGCAATATGGAGGAGTTTTTGCGCCGTTTTGTAACCGTGGATGAAATATGGATCCATCACAACAAACAACAGTCAAAACAGTGGGTTTCTAAGGGTGAATCGGCGCCAAAGAAGGCCAAGGTGGGTTTGTCAGCCAATAAAGTTATGGCGACTGTTTTTTGGGATGCACGCGGGATAATCCACATTGACTACCTTCAAAAGGGAAGAACAATCAATGGGGAATATTATGCCAACTTATTGGACCAATTCAATGACGATTTGAAAAAAAAACGACCTCATTTGGCCAAGAAAAAAGTTCTTTTCCACCAAGACAATGCAAGGGTGCACACATGTGCAGTTGCCATGGCAAAAATCCATGAATTGGGCTATGAATTGCTCCCTCATCCACCCTATTCTCCAGATTTGGCTCCGAGCGACTACTTCTTGTTCCCAAACCTGAAGAAATGGCTTGGTGGAAAAAGATTTGACTCCAATGATGAAGTCATCTCGTCATTTTGAGGACCTCGACAAATCATTTTTTTTGGAAGGGATAAAAAAATTGGAGAAGCGTTGGACAAAGTGTATAGAGCTCAAGGGAGACTACGTTGAAAAATAAAATAATTTTTTTATCAAAAAATCAGTTTTAATCCAAAAGTCACGGACTTATTGACCCGCCCTCGTATGACCCCCGCAGACGCCTAGTTTAGGAGTTATAGCCATTTAAAGATTTTGAATTTTTTTTTCTGGTGCATAATATGACCCCCGCAGACGCCTAGTTTAGGAGTTATAGCCATTTTAAGATTTTGAATTTTCTATTTTCTGGTGCATAATATGACCCCCGCAGACGCCTAGTTTAGGAGTTATAGCCATTTTAAGATTTTGAATTTTCTATTTTCTGGTGCATAATATGACCCCCGCAGACGCCTAGTTTAGGAGTTATAGCCATTTTAAGATTTTGAATTTTCTTTTTCTGGTGCATAATATGACCCCCGCAGACGCCTAGTTTAGGAGTTATAGCCATTTTAAGATTTTCAATTTTCTTTTTTCTGGTGCATAATATGACCCCCGCAGACGCTTAGTTTAGGAGTTATAGCGATTTTAAAGTTTTGAATTTTCTTTTTTCCGGTGCATAATATGCCCCCCGCAGACGCCTAGTTAAGGAGTTATAGCCATTTTAAGATTTTGAATTTTCTTTTTTCTGGTGCATAATATGACCTCCGCAGACGCCTAGTTTAGGAGTTATAGCCATTTTAAGATTTTGAATTTTCTATTTTATGGTGCATAATATGACCCCCGCAGACGCCCAGTTTAGGAGTTATAGCGATTTTAAAGTTTTGAATTTTCTTTTTTCCGGTGCATAATATGACCCCCGCAGACGCCTAGTTTAGGAGTTATAGCCATTTTAAGATTTTGAATTTTCTATTTTCTGGTGCATAATATGACCCCCGCAGACGCCTAGTTTAGGAGTTATAGCCATTTTAAGATTTTGAATTTTCTATTTTCTGGTGCATAATATGACCCCCGCAGACGCCTAGTTTAGGAGTTATAGCCATTTTAAGATTTTGAATTTTCTTTTTTCTGGTGCATAATATGACCCCCGCAGACGCCTAGTTTAGGAGTTATAGCCATTTTAAGATTTTGAATTTTTTTTTTCTGGTGCATAATATGACCCCCGCAGACGCCTAGTTTAGGAGTTATAGCCATTTTAAGATTTTGAATTTTCTATTTTCTGGTGCATAATATGACCCCCGCAGACGCCTAGTTTAGGAGTTATAGCCATTTTAAGATTTTGAATTTTCTATTTTCTGGTGCATAATATGACCCCCGCAGACGCCTAGTTTAGGAGTTATAGCCATTTTAAGATTTTGAATTTTCTTTTTTCTGGTGCATAATATGACCCCCGCAGACGCCTAGTTTAGGAGTTATAGCGATTTTAAAGTTTTGAATTTTCCTTTTTCCGGTGCATAATATGACCCCCGCAGACGCCTAGTTTAGGAGTTATAGCCATTTTAAAATTTTGAATTTTTTTTTTCTGGTGCATAATATGACCCCCGCAAACGCCTAGTTTAGGAGTTATAGCCATTTTAAGATTTTGAATTTTCTATTTTCTGGTGCATAATATGACCTCCGCAGACGCCTAGTTTAGGAGTTATAGCCATTTTAAGATTTTGAATTTTCTTTTTTCTGGTGCATAATATGACCCCCGCAGACGCCTAGTTTAGGAGTTATAGCCATTTTAAGATTTTGAATTTTTTTTTCTGGTGCATAATATGACCCCCGCAGACGCCTAGTTTAGGAGTTATAGCCATTTTAAGATTTTGAATTTTCTATTTTCTGGTGCATAATATGACCCCCGCAGACGCCTAGTTAAGGAGTTATAGCCATTTTAAGATTTTGAATTTTCTATTTTCTGGTGCATAATATGACCCCCGCAGACGCCTAGTTTAGGAGTTATAGCCATTTTAAGATTTTGAATTTTTTTTTCTGGTGCATAATATGACCCCCGCAGACGCCTAGTTTAGGAGTTATAGCCATTTTAAGATTTTGAATTTTCTATTTTCTGGTGCATAATATGACCCCCGCAGACGCCTAGTTTAGGAGTTATAGCCATTTTAAGATTTTGAATTTTCTTTTTTCTGGTGCATAATATGACCCCCGCAGACGCCTAGTTTAGGAGTTATAGCCATTTTAAGATTTTGCATTTTCTTTTTTCTGGTGCATAATATGACCCCCGCAGGCGCCTAGTTTAGGAGTTATAGCCATTTTAAGATTTTGAATTTTCTTTTTTCTGATGCATAATATGACCCCCGCAGACGCCTAGTTTAGGAGTTATAGCGATTTTAAAGTTTTGAATTTTCTTTTTTCCGGTGCATAATATGACCCCCGCAGACGCCTAGTTTAGAAGTTATAGCCATTTTAAGATTTTGAATTTTTTTTTTCTGGTGCATAATATGACCCTCGCAGACGCCTAGTTTAGGAGTTATAGCCATTTTAAGATTTTGAATTTTTTTTCTTCCGGTGCATAATATGACCCCCGCAGACGCCTAGTTTAGGAGTTATAGCGATTTTAAGATTTTGAATTTTCTATTTTCTGGTGCATAATATGACCTCCGCAGACGCCTAGTTTAGGAGTTATAGCCATTTTAAGATTTTGAATTTTCTTCTTTCTGGTGCATAATATGACCCCCGCAGATGCCTAGTTTAGGAGTTATAGCCATTTTAAGATTTTGAATTTTCTATTTTCTGGTGCATAATATGACCCCCGCAGACGCCTAGTTTAGGAGTTATAGCCATTTTAAGATTTTGAATTTTCTTTTTTCTGGTGCATAATATGACCCCCGCAGACGCCTAGTTTAGGAGTTAAAGCCATTTTAAGATTTTGAATTTTCTATTTTCTGGTGCATAATATGACCCCCGCAGACGCCTAGTTTAGGAGTTAAAGCCATTTTAAGATTTTGAATTTTCTATTTTCTGGTGCATAATATGACTCCCGCAGACGCCTAGTTTAGGAGTTATAGCCATTTTAAGATTTTGAATTTTCTATTTTCTGGTGCATAATATGACCCCCGCAGACGCCTAGTTTAGGAGTTATAGCGATTTTAAAGTTTTGAATTTTCTTTTTTCCGGTGCATAATATTACCCCCGCAGACGCCTAGTTTAGGAGTTAAAGCGATTTTAAAGTTTTGAATTTTCTTTTTTCCGGTGTATAATATGACCCCCGCAGACGCCTAGTTTAGGAGTTATAGCCATTTTAAGATTTTGAATTTTCTATTTTCTGGTGCATAATATGACCCCCGCAGACGCCTAGTTTAGGAGTTATAGCCATTTTAAGATTTTGAATTTTCTTCTTTCTGGTGCATAATATGACCCCAGCAGATGCCTAGTTTAGGAGTTATAGCCATTTTAAGATTTTGAATTTTCTATTTTCTGGTGCATAATATGACCCCCGCAGACGCCTAGTTTAGGAGTTATAGCCATTTTAAGATTTTGAATTTTCTTTTTTCTGGTGCATAATATGACCCCCGCAGACGCCTAGTTTAGGAGTTAAAGCCATTTTAAGATTTTGAATTTTCTATTTTCTGGTGCATAATATGACCCCCGCAGACGCCTAGTTTAGGAGTTAAAGCCATTTTAAGATTTTGAATTTTCTATTTTCTGGTGCATAATATGACTCCCGCAGACGCCTAGTTTAGGAGTTATAGCCATTTTAAGATTTTGAATTTTCTATTTTCTGGTGGATAATATGACCCCCGCAGACGCCTAGTTTAGGAGTTATAGCGATTTTAAAGTTTTGAATTTTCTTTTTTCCGGTGCATAATATTACCCCCGCAGACGCCTAGTTTAGGAGTTAAAGCGATTTTAAAGTTTTGAATTTTCTTTTTTCCGGTGTATAATATGACCCCCGCAGACGCCTAGTTTAGGAGTTATAGCCATTTTAAGATTTTGAATTTTCTATTTTCTGGTGCATAATATGACCCCCGCAGACGCCTAGTTTAGGAGTTATAGCCATTTTAAGATTTTGAATTTTCTTTTTTCTGGTGCATAATATGACCCACGCAGACGCCTAGTTTAGGAGTTATAGTCATTTTAATATTTTGAATTTTCTTTTTTCTGGTGCATAATATGACCCCCGCAGACGCCTAGTTTAGGAGTTATAGCCATTTTAAGATTTTGAATTTTCTTTTTTCTGGTGCATAATATGACCCCCGCAGACGCCTAGTTTAGGAGTTATAGCGATTTTAAAGTTTTGAATTTTCTTTTTTCCGGTGCATAATATGACCCCCGCAGACGCCTAGTTTAGGAGTTATAGCGATTTTAAAGTTTTGAATTTTCTTTTTTCCGGTGCATAATATGACCCCCGCAGACGCCTAGTTTAGGAGTTATAGCCATTTAAAGATTTTGAATTTTTTTTTCTGGTGCATAATATGACCCCCGCAGACGCCTAGTTTAGGAGTTATAGCCATTTTAAGATTTTGAATTTTCTATTTTCTGGTGCATAATATGACCCCCGCAGACGCCTAGTTTAGGAGTTATAGCCATTTTAATATTTTGAATTTTCTATTTTCTGGTGCATAATATGACCCCCGCAGACGCCAAGTTTAGGAGTTATAGCCATTTTAAGATTTTGAATTTTCTTTTTTCTGGTGCATAATATGACCCCCGCAGACGCTTAGTTTAGGAGTTATAGCCATTTTAAGATTTTGAATATTCTTTTTTCTGGTGCATAATATGACCCCCGCAGACGCCTAGTTTAGGAGTTATAGCCATTTTAAGATTTTGAATTTTCTTTTTTCTGGTGCATAATATGACCCCCGCAGACGCCTAGTTTAGGAGTTATAGCCATTTTAAGATTTTGAATTTTTTTTTTCTGGTGCATAATATGACCCCCGTAGACGCCTAGTTTAGGAGTTATAGCCATTTTAAGATTTTGAATTTTCTTTTTTCTGGTGCATAATATGACCCCCGCAGACGCCTAGTTTAGGAGTTATAGCCATTTTAAGATTTTGAATTTTCTTTTTTCTGGTGCATAATATGACCCCCGCAGACGCCTAGTTTAGGAGTTATAGCCATTTTAAGATTTTGAATATTCTTTTTTCTGGTGCATAATATGACCCCCGCAGACGCCTAGTTTAGGAGTTATAGCCATTTTAAGATTTTGAATTTTCTTTTTTCTGGTGCATAATATGACCCCCGCAGACGCCTAGTTTAGGAGTTATAGCCATTTTAAGATTTTGAATTTTTTTTTTTCTGGTGCATAATATGACCCCCGCAGACGCCTAGTTTAGGAGTTATAGCCATTTTAAGATTTTGAATTTTCTATTTTCTGGTGCATAATATGACCCCCGCAGACGCCTAGTTTAGGAGTTATAGCCATTTTAAGATTTTGAATTTTCTTTTTCTGGTGCATAATATGACCCCCGCAGACGCCTATTTTAGGAGTTATAGCCATTTTAAGATTTTGAATTTTCTTTTTTCTGGTGCATAATATGACCCTCGCAGACGCCTAGTTTAGAAGTTATAGCGATTTTAAAGTTTTGAATTTTCTTTTTTCCGGTGCATAATATGACCCCCGCAGACGCCTAGTTTAGAAGTTATAGCCATTTTAAGATTTTGAATTTTTGAATTTTCTTTTTTCTGGTGCATAATATGACCACCGCAGACGCCTAGTTTAGGAGTTATAGCCATTTTAAGATTTTGAATTTTCTTTTTTCTGGTGCATAATATGACCCCCGCAGACGCCTAGTTTAGGAGTTATAGCCATTTTAAGATTTTGAATTTTCTTTTTTCTGGTGCATAATATGACCCCCGCAGACGCCTAGTTTAGGAGTTATAGCCATTTTAAGATTTTGAATTTTCTATTTTCTGGTGCATAATATGACCCCCGCAGACGCCTAGTGTAGGAGTTATAGCGATTTTAAAGTTTTGAATTTTCTTTTTTCCGGTGCATAATATGACCCCCGCAGACGCCTAGTTTAGGAGTTATAGCGATTTTAAAGTTTTGAATTTTCTTTTTTCCGGTGCATAATATGACCCCCGCAGACGCCTAGTTTAGGAGTTATAGCGATTTTAAAGTTTTGAATTTTCTTTTTTCCGGTGCATAATATGACCCCGCAGACGCCTAGTTTAGGAGTTATAGCGATTTTAAAGTTTTGAATTTTCTTTTTTCCGGTGTATAATATGACCCCCGCAGACGCCTAGTTTAGGAGTTATAGCCATTTTAAGATTTTGAATTTTCTTTTTTCTGGTGCATAATATGACCCCCGCAGACGCCTAGTTTAGGAGTTATAGCCATTTTAAGATTTTGAATTTTCTTTTTTCTGGTGCATAATATGACCCCCGCAGACGCCTAGTTTAGGAGTTATAGCCATTTTAAGATTTTGAATTTTCTTTTTTCTGGTGCATAATATGACCCCCGCAGACGCCTAGTTTAGGAGTTATAGCCATTTTAAGATTTTGAATTTTCTTTTTTCTGGTGCATAATATGACCCCCGCAGACGCCTAGTTTAGGAGTTATAGCGATTTTAAAGTTTTGAATTTTCTTTTTTCCGGTGCATAATATGACCCCCGCAGACGCCTAGTTTAGGAGTTATAGCGATTTTAAAGTTTTGAATTTTCTATTTTCTGGTGCATAATATGACCCCCGCAGACGCCTAGTTTAGGAGTTATAGCCATTTTAAGATTTTGAATTTTCTTTTTTCTGGTGCATAATATGACCCCCGCAGACGCCTAGTTTAGGAGTTATAGCCATTTTAAGATTTTGAATTTTCTTTTTTCTGGTGCATAATATGACCCCCGCAGACGCCTAGTTTAGGAGTTATAGCCATTTTAAGATTTTGAATTTTCTTTTTTCTGGTGCATAATATGACCCCCGCAGACGCCTAGTTTAGGAGTTATAGCGATTTTAAAGTTTTGAATTTTCTTTTTTCCGGCGCATAATATGACTCCCGCAGACGCCTAGTTTAGGAGTTATAGCCATTTTAATATTTTGAATTTTCTATTTTCTGGTGCATTATATGACCCCCGCAGACGCCTAGTTTAGGAGTTATAGCCATTTTAAGATTTTGAATTTTCTTTTTTCTGGTGCATAATATGACCCCCGCAGACGCTTAGTTTAGGAGTTATAGCCATTTTAAGATTTTGAATTTTCTTTTTTCTGGTGCATAATATGACCCCCGCAGACGCCTAGTTTAGGAGTTAGAGCCATTTTAAGATTTTGAATTTTCTTTTTTCTGGTGCATAATATGACCCCCGTAGACGCCTAGTTTAGGAGTTATAGCTATTTTAAGATTTTGAATTTTTTTTTTTCTGGTGCATAATATGACCCCCGCAGACGCCTAGTTTAGAAGTTATAGCCATTTTAAGATTTTGAATTTTCTATTTTCTGGTGCATAATATGACCCCCGCAAACGCCTAGTTTAGGAGTTATAGCCATTTTAAGATTTTGAATTTTCTTTTTTCTGGTGCATAATATGACCCCCGCAGACGCTTAGTTTAGGAGTTATAGCCATTTTAAGATTTTGAATTTTCTTTTTTCTGGTGCATAATATGACCCCCGCAGACGCCTAGTTTAGGAGTTATAGCCATTTTAAGATTTTGAATTTTCTTTTTTCTGGTGCATAATATGACCCCCGCAGACGCCTAGTTTAGGAGTTATAGCCATTTTAAGATTTTGAATTTTCTTTTTTCTGGTGCATAATATGACCCCCGCAGACGCTTAGTTTAGGAGTTATAGCGATTTTAAGATTTTGAATTTTCTTTTTTCTGGTGCATAATATGACCCCCGCAGACGCCTAGTTTAGGAGTTATAGCCATTTTAAGATTTTGAATTTTCTTTTTTCTGGTGCATAATATGACCCCCGCAGACGCTTAGTTTAGGAGTTATAGCCATTTTAAGATTTTGAATTTTCTTTTTTCTGGTGCATAATATGACCCCCGCAGACGCTTAGTTTAGGAGTTATAGCGATTTTAAGATTTTGAATTTTCTTTTTTCTGGTGCATAATATGACCCCCGCAGACGCCTAGTTTAGGAGTTATAGCCATTTTAAGATTTTGAATTTTCTTTTTTCTGGTGCATAATATGACCCCCGCAGACGCTTAGTTTAGGAGTTATAGCCATTTTAAGATTTTGAATTTTCTTTTTCTGGTGCATAATATGACCCCCGCAGACGCCTAGTTTAGGAGTTATAGCCATTTTAAGATTTTGAATTTTCTTTTTCTGGTGCATAATATGACCCCCGCAGACGCCTATTTTAGGAGTTATAGCCTTTTTAAGATTTTGAATTTTCTTTTTTTCTGGTGCATAATATGACCCCCGCAGACGCCTAGTTTAGGAGTTATAGCCATTTTAAGATTTTGAATTTTCTTTTTTCTGGTGCATAATATGACCCTCGCAGACGCCTAGTTTAGAAGTTATAGCCATTTTAAGATTTTGAATTTTCTTTTTTCTGGTGCAAAATATGACCCCCGCAGGCGCCTAGTTTAGAAGTTATAGCCGTTTTAAGATTTTGAATTTTCTTTTTTCTGGTGCATAATATGACCCTCGCAGGCGCCTAGTTTAGGAGTTATAGCCATTTTAAGATTTTGAATTTTCTTTTTTCTGATGCATAATATGACCCCCGCAGACGCCTAGTTTAGGAGTTATAGCGATTTTAAAGTTTTGAATTTTCTTTTTTCCGGTGCATAATATGACCCCCGCAGACGCCTAGTTTAGAAGTTATAGCCATTTTAAGATTTTGAATTTTTTTTTTTCTGGTGCATAATATGACCCTCGCAGACGCCTAGTTTAGGAGTTATAGCCATTTTAAGATTTTGAATTTTTTTTTTTCCGGTGCATAATATGACCCCCGCAGACGCCTAGTTTAGGAGTTATAGCCATTTTAAGATTTTGAATTTTCTTTTTTCTGGTGCATAATATGACCCCCGCAGACGCCTAGTTTAGGAGTTATAGCCATTTTAAGATTTTGAATTTTCTATTTTCTGGTGCATAATATGACCCCCGCAGACGCCTAGTTTAGGATTTATAGCGATTTTAAAGTTTTGAATTTTCTTTTTTCCGGTGCATAATATGACCCCCGCAGACGCCTAGTTTAGGAGTTATAGCGATTTTAAAGTTTTGAATTTTCTTTTTTCCGGTGCATAATATGACCCCCGCAGACGCCTAGTTTAGGAGTTATAGCGATTTTAAAGTTTTGAATTTTCTTTTTTCCGGTGCATAATATGACCCCCGCAGACGCCTAGTTTAGGAGTTATAGCGATTTTAAAGTTTTGAATTTTCTTTTTTCCGGTGTATAATATGACCCCCGCAGACGCCTAGTTTAGGAGTTATAGCCATTTTAAGATTTTGAATTTTCTTTTTTCTGGTGCATAATATGACCCCCGCAGACGCCTAGTTTAGGAGTTATAGCCATTTTAAGATTTTGAATTTTCTTTTTTCTGGTGCATAATATGACCCCCGCAGACGCCTAGTTTAGGAGTTATAGCCATTTTAAGATTTTGAATTTTCTTTTTTCTGGTGCAAAATATGACCCCCGCAGACGCCTAGTTTAGGAGTTATAGCCATTTTAAGATTTTGAATTTTCTTTTTTCTGGTGCATAATATGACCCCCGCAGACGCCTAGTTTAGGAGTTATAGCGATTTTAAAGTTTTGAATTTTCTTTTTTCCGGTGCATAATATGACCCCCGCAGACGCCTAGTTTAGGAGTTATAGCGATTTTAAAGTTTTGAATTTTCTATTTTCTGGTGCATAATATGACCCCCGCAGACGCCTAGTTTAGGAGTTATAGCCATTTTAAGATTTTGAATTTTCTTTTTTCTGGTGCATAATATGACCCCCGCAGACGCTTAGTTTAGGAGTTATAGCCATTTTAAGATTTTGAATTTTCTTTTTTCTGGTGCATAATATGACCCCCGCAGACGCCTAGTTTAGGAGTTATAGCGATTTTAAAGTTTTGAATTTTCTTTTTTCCGGTGCATAATATGACTCCCGCAGACGCCTAGTTTAGGAGTTATAGCGATTTTAAAGTTTTGAATTTTCTTTTTTCCGGTGTATAATATGACCCCCGCAGACGCCTAGTTTAGGAGTTATAGCCATTTTAAGATTTTGAATTTTCTTTTTTCTGGTGCATAATATGACCCCCGCAGACGCCTAGTTTAGGAGTTATAGCCATTTTAAGATTTTGAATTTTCTTTTTTCTGGTGCATAATATGACCCCCGCAGACGCCTAGTTTAGGAGTTATAGCCATTTTAAGATTTTGAATTTTCTATTTTCTGGTGCATAATATGACCCCCGCAGACGCCTAGTTTAGGAGTTATAGCCATTTTAAGATTTTGAATTTTCTTTTTTCTGGTGCATAATATGACCCCCGCAGACGCTTAGTTTAGGAGTTATAGCCATTTTAAGATTTTGAATTTTCTTTTTTCTGGTGCATAACATGACCCCCGCAGACGCCTAGTTTAGGAGTTATAGCCATTTTAAGATTTTGAATTTTCTTTTTTCTGGTGCATAATATGACCCCCGCAGACGCTTAGTTTAGGAGTTATAGCCATTTTAAGATTTTGAATTTTCTTTTTTCTGGTGCATAATATGACCCCCGCAGACGCCTAGTTTAGGAGTTATAGCCATTTTAAGATTTTGAATTTTCTTTTTTCTGGTGCATAATATGACCCCCGCAGACGCCTAGTTTAGAAGTTATAGCAATTTTAAGATTTTGAATTTTCTTTTTTCTGGTGCATAATATGACCCCCGCAGACGCCTAGTTTAGGAGTTATAGCCATTTTAAGATTTTGAATTTTCTTTTTTCTGGTGCATAATATGACCCCCGCAGACGCCTAGTTTAGGAGTTATAGCCATTTTAAGATTTTGAATTTTCTTTTTTCTGGTGCATAATATGACCCCCGCAGACGCCTAGTTTAGGAGTTATAGCCATTTTAAGATTTTGAATTTTCTTTTTTCTGGTGCATAATATGACCCCCGCAGACGCTTAGTTTAGGAGTTATAGCCATTTTAAGATTTTGAATTTTCTTTTTTCTGGTGCATAATATGACCCCCGCAGACGCCTAGTTTAGGAGTTATAGCCATTTTAAGATTTTGAATTTTCTTTTTTCTGGTGCATAATATGACCCCTGCAGACGCTTAGTTTAGGAGTTATAGCCATTTTAAGATTTTGAATTTTCTTTTTCTGGTGCATAATATGACCCCTGCAGACGCCTAGTTTAGGAGTTATAGCGATTTTAAAGTTTTGAATTTTCTTTTTTCCGGTGCATAATATGACTCCCGCAGAAGCCTAGTTTAGGAGTTATAGCGATTTTAAAGTTTTGAATTTTCTTTTTTCTGGTGCATAATATGACCCCCGCAGACGCCTAGTTTAGGAGTTATAGCCATTTTAAGATTTTGAATTTTCTTTTTTCTGGTGCATAATATGACCCCCGCAGACGCCTAGTTTAGGAGTTATAGCCATTTTAAGATTTTGAATTTTCTTTTTTCTGGTGCATAATATGACCCCCGCAGACGCCTAGTTTAGGAGTTATAGCCATTTTAAGATTTTGAATTTTCTATTTTCTGGTGCATAATATGACCCCCGCAGACGCCTAGTTTAGGAGTTATAGCGATTTTAAAGTTTTGAATTTTCTTTTTTCCGGTGCATAATATGACCCCCGCAGACGCCTAGTTTAGGAGTTATAGCGATTTTAAAGTTTTGAATTTTCTTTTTTCCGGTGCATAATATGACCCCCGCAGACGCCTAGTTTAGGAGTTATAGCGATTTTAAAGTTTTGAATTTTCTTTTTTCCGGTGTATAATATGACCCCCGCAGACGCCTAGTTTAGGAGTTATAGCCATTTTAAGATTTTGAATTTTCTTTTTTCTGGTGCATAATATGACCCCCGCAGACGCTTAGTTTAGGAGTTATAGCCATTTTAAGATTTTGAATTTTCTTTTTTCTGGTGCATAATATGACCCCCGCAGACGCCTAGTTTAGGAGTTATAGCCATTTTAAGATTTTGAATTTTCTTTTTTCTGGTGCATAACATGACCCCCGCAGACGCCTAGTTTAGAAGTTATAGCCATTTTAAGATTTTGAATTTTCTTTTTTCTGGTGCATAATATGACCCCCGCAGACGCCTAGTTTAGGAGTTATAGCCATTTTAAGATTTTGAATTTTCTTTTTTCTGGTGCATAATATGACCCCCGCAGACGCTTAGTTTAGGAGTTATAGCCATTTTAAGATTTTGAATTTTCTTTTTTCTGGTGCATAATATGACCCCCGCAGACGCCTAGTTTAGGAGTTATAGCCATTTTAAGATTTTGAATTTTCTTTTTTCTGGTGCATAATATGACCCCCGCAGACGCTTAGTTTAGGAGTTATAGCCATTCTAAGATTTTGAATTTTCTTTTTTCTGGTGCATAATATGACCCCCGCAGACGCCTAGTTTAGGAGTTATAGCCATTTTAAGATTTTGAATTTTCTTTTTTCTGGTGCATAATATGACCCCCGCAGACGCTTAGTTTAGGAGTTATAGCCATTTTAAGATTTTGAATTTTCTTTTTCTGGTGCATAATATGACCCCCGCAGACGCCTAGTTTA
This sequence comes from Volucella zonaria, assembly GCA_963966105.1. Classification (NCBI taxonomy): domain Eukaryota; kingdom Metazoa; phylum Arthropoda; class Insecta; order Diptera; family Syrphidae; genus Volucella; species Volucella zonaria. The sequence goes on along the minus strand of OZ014530.1, from coordinate 311,654,940 downwards.
GGAGTTATAGCCATTTTAAGATTTTGAATTTTCTTTTTTTCTGGTGCATAATATGACCCCCGCAGACGCCTAGTTTAGGAGTTATAGCGATTTTAAAGTTTTGAATTTTCTTTTTTCCGGTGCATAATATGACTCCCGCAGACGCCTAGTTTAGGAGTTATAGCGATTTTAAAGTTTTGAATTTTCTTTTTTCCGGTGCATAATATGACCCCCGCAGACGCCTAGTTTAGGAGTTATAGCCATTTTAAGATTTTGAATTTTCTTTTTTCTGGTGCATAATATGACCCCCGCAGACGCCTAGTTTAGGAGTTATAGCCATTTTAAGATTTTGAATTTTCTTTTTTCTGGTGCATAATATGACCCCCGCAGACGCCTAGTTTAGGAGTTATAGCCATTTTAAGATTTTGAATTTTCTATTTTCTGGTGCATAATATGACCCCCGCAGACGCCTAGTTTAGGATTTATAGCGATTTTAAAGTTTTGAATTTTCTTTTTTCCGGTGCATAATATGACCCCCGCAGACGCCTAGTTTAGGAGTTATAGCGATTTTAAAGTTTTGAATTTTCTTTTTTCCGGTGCATAATATGACCCCCGCAGACGCCTAGTTTAGGAGTTATAGCGATTTTAAAGTTTTGAATTTTCTTTTTTCCGGTGTATAATATGACCCCGCAGACGCCTAGTTTAGGAGTTATAGCCATTTTAAGATTTTGAATTTTCTTTTTTCTGGTGCATAATATGACCCCCGCAGACGCCTAGTTTAGGAGTTATAGCCATTTTAAGATTTTGAATTTTCTTTTTTCTGGTGCATAATATGACCCCCGCAGACGCCTAGTTTAGGAGTTATAGCCATTTTAAGATTTTGAATTTTCTTTTTTCTGGTGCATAATATGACCCCCGCAGACGCCTAGTTTAGGAGTTATAGCCATTTTAAGATTTTGAATTTTCTTTTTTCTGGTGCATAATATGACCCCCGCAGACGCCTAGTTTAGGAGTTATAGCGATTTTAAAGTTTTGAATTTTCTTTTTTCCGGTGCATAATATGACCCCCGCAGACGCCTAGTTTAGGAGTTATAGCGATTTTAAAGTTTTGAATTTTCTATTTTCTGGTGCATAATATGACCCCCGCAGACGCCTAGTTTAGGAGTTATAGCCATTTTAAGATTTTGAATTTTCTTTTTTCTGGTGCATAATATGACCCCCGCAGACGCCTAGTTTAGGAGTTATAGCCATTTTAAGATTTTGAATTTTCTTTTTTCTGGTGCATAATATGACCCCCGCAGACGCTTAGTTTAGGAGTTATAGCCATTTTAAGATTTTGAATTTTCTTTTTTCTGGTGCATAATATGACCCCCGCAGACGCCTAGTTTAGGAGTTATAGCGATTTTAAAGTTTTGAATTTTCTTTTTTCCGGTGCATAATATGACTCCCGCAGACGCCTAGTTTAGGAGTTATAGCGATTTTAAAGTTTTGAATTTTCTTTTTTCCGGTGTATAACATGACCCCCGCAGACGCCTAGTTTAGGAGTTATAGCCATTTTAAGATTTTGAATTTTCTTTTTTCTGGTGCATAATATGACCCCCGCAGACGCCTAGTTTAGGAGTTATAGCCATTTTAAGATTTTGAATTTTCTATTTTCTGGTGCATAATATGACCCCCGCAGACGCCTAGTTTAGGAGTTATAGCCATTTTAATATTTTGAATTTTCTATTTTCTGGTGCATAATATGACCCCCGCAGACGCCTAGTTTAGGAGTTATAGCCATTTTAAGATTTTGAATTTTCTTTTTTCTGGTGCATAATATGACCCCCGCAGACGCTTAGTTTAGGAGTTATAGCCATTTTAAGATTTTGAATTTTCTTTTTTCTGGTGCATAATATGACCCCCGCAGACGCCTAGTTTAGGAGTTATAGCTATTTTAAGATTTTGAATTTTTTTTTTTCTGGTGCATAATATGACCCCCGCAGACGCCTAGTTTAGAAGTTATAGCCATTTTAAGATTTTGAATTTTCTTTTTTCTGGTGCATAATATGACCCCCGCAGACGCCTAGTTTAGGAGTTATAGCCATTTTAAGATTTTGAATTTTCTTTTTTCTGGTGCATAATATGACCCCCGCAGACGCTTAGTTTAGGAGTTATAGCCATTTTAAGATTTTGAATTTTCTTTTTTCTGGTGCATAATATGACCCCCGCAGACGCCTAGTTTAGGAGTTATAGCCATTTTAAGATTTTGAATTTTCTTTTTTCTGGTGCATAATATGACCCCCGCAGACGCTTAGTTTAGGAGTTATAGCCATTTTAAGATTTTGAATTTTCTTTTTTCTGGTGCATAATATGACCCCCGCAGACGCCTAGTTTAGAAGTTATAGCCATTTTAAGATTTTGAATTTTCTTTTTTCTGGTGCATAATATGACCCCCGCAGACGCCTAGTTTAGGAGTTATAGCCATTTTAAGATTTTGAATTTTCTTTTTTCTGGTGCATAATATGACCCCCGCAGACGCTTAGTTTAGGAGTTATAGCCATTTTAAGATTTTGAATTTTCTTTTTTCTGGTGCATAATATGACCCCCGCAGACGCCTAGTTTAGGAGTTATAGCCATTTTAAGATTTTGAATTTTCTTTTTTCTGGTGCATAATATGACCCCCGCAGACGCTTAGTTTAGGAGTTATAGCCATTTTAAGATTTTGAATTTTCTTTTTTCTGGTGCATAATATGACCCCCGCAGACGCCTAGTTTAGAAGTTATAGCCATTTTAAGATTTTGAATTTTCTTTTTTCTGGTGCATAATATGACCCCCGCAGACGCCTAGTTTAGGAGTTATAGCCATTTTAAGATTTTGAATTTTCTTTTTTCTGGTGCATAATATGACCCCCGCAGACGCTTAGTTTAGGAGTTATAGCCATTTTAAGATTTTGAATTTTCTTTTTTCTGGTGCATAATATGACCCCCGCAGACGCCTAGTTTAGGAGTTATAGCCATTTTAAGATTTTGAATTTTCTTTTTTCTGGTGCATAATATGACCCCCGCAGACGCTTAGTTTAGGAGTTATAGCCATTTTAAGATTTTGAATTTTCTTTTTTCTGGTGCATAATATGACCCCCGCAGACGCCTAGTTTAGAAGTTATAGCCATTTTAAGATTTTGAATTTTCTTTTTTCTGGTGCATAATATGACCCCCGCAGACGCCTAGTTTAGAAGTTATAGCCATTTTAAGATTTTGAATTTTCTTTTTTCTGGTGCATAATATGACCCCCGCAGACGCCTAGTTTAGGAGTTATAGCCATTTTAAGATTTTGAATTTTCTTTTTTCTGGTGCATAATATGACCCCCGCAGACGCTTAGTTTAGGAGTTATAGCCATTTTAAGATTTTGAATTTTCTTTTTTCTGGTGCATAATATGACCCCCGCAGACGCCTAGTTTAGGAGTTATAGCCATTTTAAGATTTTGAATTTTCTTTTTTCTGGTGCATAATATGACCCCCCACGGACGCTTAGTTTAGGAGTTATAGCCATTTTAAGATTTTGAATTTTCTTTTTTCTGGTGCATAATATGACCCCCGCAGACGCCTAGTTTAGGAGTTATAGCCATTTTAAGATTTTGAATTTTCTTTTTTCTGGTGCATAATATGACCCCCGCAGACGCCTAGTTTAGAAGTTATAGCCATTTTAAGATTTTGAATTTTCTTTTTTCTGGTGCATAATATGACCCCCGCAGACGCCTAGTTTAGGAGTTATAGCCATTTTAAGATTTTGAATTTTCTTTTTTCTGGTGCATAATATGACCCCCGCAGACGCTTAGTTTAGGAGTTATAGCCATTTTAAGATTTTGAATTTTCTTTTTTCTGGTGCATAATATGACCCCCGCAGACGCCTAGTTTAGGAGTTATAGCCATTTTAAGATTTTGAATTTTCTTTTTTCTGGTGCATAATATGACCCCCGCAGACGCTTAGTTTAGGAGTTATAGCCATTTTAAGATTTTGAATTTTCTTTTTTCTGGTGCATAATATGACCCCCGCAGACGCTTAGTTTAGGAGTTATAGCCATTTTAAGATTTTGAATTTTCTTTTTTCTGGTGCATAATATGACCCCCGCAGACGCCTAGTTTAGGAGTTATAGCCATTTTGAATTTTCTTTTTTCTGGTGCATAATATGACCCCCGCAGACGCCTAGTTTAGGAGTTATAGCCATTTTAAGATTTTGAATTTTCTTTTTTCTGGTGCATAATATGACCCCCGCAGACGCTTAGTTTAGGAGTTATAGCCATTTTAAGATTTTGAATTTTCTTTTTTCTGGTGCATAATATGACCCCCGCAGACGCCTAGTTTAGGAGTTATAGCCATTTTAAGATTTTGAATTTTCTTTTTTCTGGTGCATAATATGACCCCCGCAGACGCTTAGTTTAGGAGTTATAGCCATTTTAAGATTTTGAATTTTCTTTTTTCTGGTGCATAATATGACCCCCGCAGACGCCTAGTTTAGAAGTTATAGCCATTTTAAGATTTTGAATTTTCTTTTTTCTGGTGCATAATATGACCCCCGCAGACGCCTAGTTTAGGAGTTATAGCCATTTTAAGATTTTGAATTTTCTTTTTTCTGGTGCATAATATGACCCCCGCAGACGCTTAGTTTAGGAGTTATAGCCATTTTAAGATTTTGAATTTTCTTTTTTCTGGTGCATAATATGACCCCCGCAGACGCCTAGTTTAGGAGTTATAGCCATTTTAAGATTTTGAATTTTCTTTTTTCTGGTGCATAATATGACCCCCGCAGACGCTTAGTTTAGGAGTTATAGCCATTTTAAGATTTTGAATTTTCTTTTTTCTGGTGCATAATATGACCCCCGCAGACGCCTAGTTTAGGAGTTATAGCCATTTTAAGATTTTGAATTTTCTTTTTTCTGGTGCATAATATGACCCCCGCAGACGCTTAGTTTAGGAGTTATAGCCATTTTAAGATTTTGAATTTTCTTTTTCTGGTGCATAATATGACCCCCGCAGACGCCTAGTTTAGGAGTTATAGCCATTTTAAGATTTTGAATTTTCTTTTTTTCTGGTGCATAATATGACCCCCGCAGACGCCTAGTTTAGGAGTTATAGCGATTTTAAGATTTTGAATTTTCTTTTTTCTGGTGCATAATATGACCCCCGCAGACGCCTAGTTTAGGAGTTATAGCCATTTTAAGATTTTGAATTTTCTTTTTTCTGGTGCATAATATGACCCCCGCAGACGCCTAGTTTAGGAGTTATAGCCATTTTAAGATTTTGAATTTTCTTTTTTCTGGTGCATAATATGACCCCCGCAGACGCCTAGTTTAGGAGTTATAGCCATTTTGAATTTTCTTTTTTCTGGTGCATAATATGACCCCCGCAGACGCCTAGTTTAGGAGTTATAGCCATTTTAAGATTTTGAATTTTCTTTTTTCTGGTGCATAATATGACCCCCGCAGACGACTAGTTTAGGAGTTATAGCGATTTTAAAGTTTTGAATTTTCTTTTTTCCGGTGCATAATATGACCCCCGCAGACGCCTAGTTTAGGAGTTATAGCGATTTTAAAGTTTTGAATTTTCTATTTTCTGGTGCATAATCTGACCCCCGCAGACGCCTAGTTTAGGAGTTATAGCCATTTTAAGATTTTGAATTTTCTTTTTTCTGGTGCATAATATGACCCCCGCAGACGCCTAGTTTAGGAGTTATAGCGATTTTAAAGTTTTGAATTTTCTTTTTTCCGGTGCATAATATGACCCCCGCAGACGCCTAGTTTAGGAGTTATAGCGATTTTAAAGTTTTGAATTTTCTTTTTTCCGGTGCATAATATGACCCCCGCAGACGTCTAGTTTAGGAGTTATAGCGATTTTAAAGTTTTGAATTTTCTTTTTTCCGGTGCATAATATGACCCCCGCAGACGCCTAGTTTAGGAGTTATAGCCATTTTAAGATTTTGAATTTTCTTTTTTCTGGTGCATAATATGACCCCCGCAGACGCTTAGTTTAGGAGTTATAGCCATTTTAAGATTATGAATTTTCTTTTTTCTGGTGCATAATATGACCCCCGCAGACGCCTAGTTTAGGAGTTTTAGCCATTTTAAGATTTTGAATTTTCTTTTTTCTGGTGCATAATATGACCCCCGCAGACGCCTAGTTTAGGAGTTATAGCTATTTTAAGATTTTGAATATTCTTTTTTCTGGTGCATAATATGACCCCCGCAGACGCCTAGTTTAGAAGTTATAGCCATTTTAAGATTTTGAATTTTCTTTTTTCTGGTGCATAATATGACCCCCGCAGACGCCTAGTTTAGGAGTTATAGCCATTTTAAGATTTTGAATTTTCTTTTTTCTGGTGCATAATATGACCCCCGCAGACGCTTAGTTTAGGAGTTATAGCCATTTTAAGATTTTGAATTTTCTTTTTCTGGTGCATAATATGACCCCCGCAGACGCCTAGTTTAGGAGTTATAGCCATTTTAAGATTTTGAATTTTCTTTTTTTCTGGTGCATAATATGACCCCCGCAGACGCCTAGTTTAGGAGTTATAGCGATTTTAAGATTTTGAATTTTCTTTTTTCTGGTGCATAATATGACCCCCGCAGACGCCTAGTTTAGGAGTTATAGCGATTTTAAGATTTTGAATTTTCTTTTTTCTGGTGCATAATATGACCCCCGCAGACGCTTAGTTTAGGAGTTATAGCCATTTTAAGATTTTGAATTTTCTTTTTTCTGGTGCATAATATGACCCCCGCAGACGCCTAGTTTAGGAGTTATAGCCATTTTAAGATTTTGAATTTTCTTTTTTCTGGTGCATAATATGACCCCCGCAGACGCTTAGTTTAGGAGTTATAGCCATTTTAAGATTTTGAATTTTCTTTTTTCTGGTGCATAATATGACCCCCGCAGACGCCTAGTTTAGGAGTTATAGCCATTTTAAGATTTTGAATTTTCTTTTTTCTGGTGCATAATATGACCCCCGCAGACGCTTAGTTTAGGAGTTATAGCCATTTTAAGATTTTGAATTTTCTTTTTCTGGTGCATAATATGACCCCCGCAGACGCCTAGTTTAGGAGTTATAGCCATTTTAAGATTTTGAATTTTCTTTTTTTCTGGTGCATAATATGACCCCCGCAGACGCCTAGTTTAGGAGTTATAGCGATTTTAAGATTTTGAATTTTCTTTTTTCTGGTGCATAATATGACCCCCGCAGACGCCTAGTTTAGGAGTTATAGCCATTTTAAGATTTTGAATTTTCTTTTTTCTGGTGCATAATATGACCCCCGCAGACGCCTAGTTTAGGAGTTATAGCCATTTTAAGATTTTGAATTTTCTTTTTTCTGGTGCATAATATGACCCCCGCAGACGCCTAGTTTAGGAGTTATAGCCATTTTAAGATTTTGAATTTTCTTTTTTCTGGTGCATAATATGACCCCCGCAGACGCCTAGTTTAGGAGTTATAGCCATTTTAAGATTTTGAATTTTCTTTTTTCTGGTGCATAATATGACCCCCGCAGACGCCTAGTTTAGGAGTTATAGCCATTTTAAGATTTTGAATTTTCTTTTTTCTGGTGCATAATATGACCCCCGCAGACGACTAGTTTAGGAGTTATAGCGATTTTAAAGTTTTGAATTTTCTTTTTTCCGGTGCATAATATGACCCCCGCAGACGCCTAGTTTAGGAGTTATAGCGATTTTAAAGTTTTGAATTTTCTATTTTCTGGTGCATAATCTGACCCCCGCAGACGCCTAGTTTAGGAGTTATAGCCATTTTAAGATTTTGAATTTTCTTTTTTCTGGTGCATAATATGACCCCCGCAGACGCCTAGTTTAGGAGTTATAGCGATTTTAAAGTTTTGAATTTTCTTTTTTCCGGTGCATAATATGACCCCCGCAGACGCCTAGTTTAGGAGTTATAGCGATTTTAAAGTTTTGAATTTTCTTTTTTCCGGTGCATAATATGACCCCCGCAGACGCCTAGTTTAGGAGTTATAGCGATTTTAAAGTTTTGAATTTTCTTTTTTCCGGTGCATAATATGACCCCCGCAGACGCCTAGTTTAGGAGTTATAGCCATTTTAAGATTTTGAATTTTCTTTTTTCTGGTGCATAATATGACCCCCGCAGACGCTTAGTTTAGGAGTTATAGCCATTTTAAGATTATGAATTTTCTTTTTTCTGGTGCATAATATGACCCCCGCAGACGCCTAGTTTAGGAGTTTTAGCCATTTTAAGATTTTGAATTTTCTTTTTTCTGGTGCATAATATGACCCCCGCAGACGCCTAGTTTAGGAGTTATAGCTATTTTAAGATTTTGAATATTCTTTTTTCTGGTGCATAATATGACCCCCGCAGACGCCTAGTTTAGAAGTTATAGCCATTTTAAGATTTTGACGTTTCTTTTTTCTGGTGCATAATATGACCCCCGCAGACGCCTAGTTTAGGAGTTATAGCCATTTTAAGATTTTGAATTTTCTTTTTTCTGGTGCATAATATGACCCCCGCAGTCGCCTAGTTTAGAAGTTATAGCCATTTAAAGATTTAGAATTTCCTTTTTTCTGGTGCATAATATGACCCCCGTAGACGCCTAGTTCTGGAGTTATAGCGATTTTAAAGTTTTGAATTTTCTTTTTTCCGGTGTATAATATGACCCCCGCAGACGCCTAGTTTAGGAGTTATAGCGATTTTAAAGTTTTGAATTTTCTTTTTTCCGGTGCATAATATGACCCCCGCAGACGCCTAGTTTAGGAGTTATAGCAATTTTAAAATTTTGAATTTTTTTTTTCTGGTGCATAATATGACCTCCGCAGACGCCTAGTTTAGGAGTTATAGCGATTTTAAAGTTTTGAATTTTCGTTTTTCCGGTGCATAATATGACCCCCGCAGACGCCTAGTTTAGGAGTTATAGCAATTTTAAAATTTTGAATTTTTTTTTTCTGATGCATAATATGACCTCCGCAGACGCCTAGTTTAGGAGTTATAGCGATTTTAAAGTTTTGAATTTTCGTTTTTCCGGTGCATAATATGACCCCCGCAGACGCCTAGTTTAGGAGTTATAGCCATTTTAAGATTTTGAATTTTCTTTTTTCCGGTGTATAATATGACCCCCGTAGACGCCTAGTTTAGGAGTTATAGCCATTTTAAGATTTTGAATTTTCTATTTTCTGGTGCATAATATGACCTCCACAGACGCCTAGTTTAGGAGTTATAGCCATTTTAAGATTTTGAATTTTTTTTTTTTCCGGTGCATAATATGACCCCCGCAGACGCCTAGTTTAGGAGTTATAGCCATTTTAAGATTTTGAATTTTCTTTTTTCTGGTGCATAATATGACCACCGCAGACGCCTAGTTTAGGAGTTATAGCGATTTTAAAGTTTTGAATTTTCTTTTTTCCGGTGCATAATATGACCCCCGCAGACGCCTAGTTTAGGAGTTATAGCCATTTTAAGATTTTGAATTTTCTTTTTTCTGGTGCATAATATGACCCCCGCAGACGCCTAGTTTAGGAGTTATAGCGATTTTAAAGTTTTGAATTTTCTTTTTTCCGGTGTATAATATGACCCCCGCAGACGCCTAGTTTAGGAGTTATAGCCATTTTAAGATTTTGAATTTTCTTTTTTCTGGTGCATAATATGACCCCCGCAGACGCTTAGTTTAGGAGTTATAGCCATTCTAAGATTTTGAATTTTCTTTTTTCTGGTGCATAATATGACCCCCGCAGACGCCTAGTTTAGGAGTTATAGCCATTTTAAGATTTTGAATTTTCTTTTTTCTGGTGCATAATATTACCCCCGCAGACGCTTAGTTTAGGAGTTATAGCCATTTTAAGATTTTGAATTTTCTTTTTCTGGTGCATAATATGACCCCCGCAGACGCCTAGTTTAGGAGTTATAGCCATTTTAAGATTTTGAATTTTCTTTTTTTCTGGTGCATAATATGACCCCCGCAGACGCCTAGTTTAGGAGTTATAGCGATTTTAAAGTTTTGAATTTTCTTTTTTCCGGTGCATAATATGACTCCCGCAGACGCCTAGTTTAGGAGTTATAGCGATTTTAAAGTTTTGAATTTTCTTTTTTCCGGTGCATAATATGACCCCCGCAGACGCCTAGTTTAGGAGTTATAGCCATTTTAAGATTTTGAATTTTCTTTTTTCTGGTGCATAATATGACCCCCGCAGACGCCTAGTTTAGGAGTTATAGCCATTTTAAGATTTTGAATTTTCTTTTTTCTGGTGCATAATATGACCCCCGCAGACGCCTAGTTTAGGAGTTATAGCCATTTTAAGATTTTGAATTTTCTATTTTCTGGTGCATAATATGACCCCCGCAGACGCCTAGTTTAGGATTTATAGCGATTTTAAAGTTTTGAATTTTCTTTTTTCCGGTGCATAATATGACCCCCGCAGACGCCTAGTTTAGGAGTTATAGCGATTTTAAAGTTTTGAATTTTCTGTTTTCCGGTGCATAATATGACCCCCGCAGACGCCTAGTTTAGGAGTTATAGCGATTTTAAAGTTTTGAATTTTCTTTTTTCCGGTGTATAATATGACCCCCGCAGACGCCTAGTTTAGGAGTTATAGCCATTTTAAGATTTTGAATTTTCTTTTTTCTGGTGCATAATATGACCCCCGCAGACGCCTAGTTTAGGAGTTATAGCCATTTTAAGATTTTGAATTTTCTTTTTTCTGGTGCATAATATGACCCCCGCAGACGCCTAGTTTAGGAGTTATAGCCATTTTGAATTTTCTTTTTTCTGGTGCATAATATGACCCCCGCAGACGCCTAGTTTAGGAGTTATAGCCATTTTAAGATTTTGAATTTTCTTTTTTCTGGTGCATAATATGACCGACGCAGACGCCTAGTTTAGGAGTTATAGCGATTTTAAAGTTTTGAATTTTCTTTTTTCCGGTGCATAATATGACCCCCGCAGACGCCTAGTTTAGGAGTTATAGCGATTTTAAAGTTTTGAATTTTCTATTTTCTGGTGCATAATATGACCCCCGCAGACGCCTAGTTTAGGAGTTATAGCCATTTTAAGATTTTGAATTTTCTTTTTTCTGGTGCATAATATGACCCCCGCAGACGCCTAGTTTAGGAGTTATAGCCATTTTAAGATTTTGAATTTTCTTTTTTCTGGTGCATAATATGACCCCCGCAGACGCTTAGTTTAGGAGTTATAGCCATTTTAAGATTTTGAATTTTCTTTTTTCTGGTGCATAATATGACCCCCGCAGACGCCTAGTTTAGGAGTTATAGCGATTTTAAAGTTTTGAATTTTCTTTTTTCCGGTGCATAATATGACTCCCGCAGACGCCTAGTTTAGGAGTTATAGCGATTTTAAAGTTTTGAATTTTCTTTTTTCCGGTGTATAACATGACCCCCGCAGACGCCTAGTTTAGGAGTTATAGCCATTTTAAGATTTTGAATTTTCTTTTTTCTGGTGCATAATATGACCCCCGCAGACGCCTAGTTTAGGAGTTATAGCCATTTTAAGATTTTGAATTTTCTATTTTCTGGTGCATAATATGACCCCCGCAGACGCCTAGTTTAGGAGTTATAGCCATTTTAATATTTTGAATTTTCTATTTTCTGGTGCATAATATGACCCCCGCAGACGCCTAGTTTAGGAGTTATAGCCATTTTAAGATTTTGAATTTTCTTTTTTCTGGTGCATAATATGACCCCCGCAGACGCTTAGTTTAGGAGTTATAGCCATTTTAAGATTTTGAATTTTCTTTTTTCTGGTGCATAATATGACCCCCGCAGACGCCTAGTTTAGGAGTTATAGCTATTTTAAGATTTTGAATTTTTTTTTTTCTGGTGCATAATATGACCCCCGCAGACGCCTAGTTTAGAAGTTATAGCCATTTTAAGATTTTGAATTTTCTTTTTTCTGGTGCATAATATGACCCCCGCAGACGCCTAGTTTAGGAGTTATAGCCATTTTAAGATTTTGAATTTTCTTTTTTCTGGTGCATAATATGACCCCCGCAGACGCTTAGTTTAGGAGTTATAGCCATTTTAAGATTTTGAATTTTCTTTTTTCTGGTGCATAATATGACCCCCGCAGACGCCTAGTTTAGGAGTTATAGCCATTTTAAGATTTTGAATTTTCTTTTTTCTGGTGCATAATATGACCCCCGCAGACGCTTAGTTTAGGAGTTATAGCCATTTTAAGATTTTGAATTTTCTTTTTTCTGGTGCATAATATGACCCCCGCAGACGCCTAGTTTAGGAGTTATAGCCATTTTAAGATTTTGAATTTTCTTTTTTCTGGTGCATAATATGACCCCCGCAGACGCCTAGTTTAGAAGTTATAGCCATTTTAAGATTTTGAATTTTCTTTTTTCTGGTGCATAATATGACCCCCGCAGACGCCTAGTTTAGGAGTTATAGCCATTTTAAGATTTTGAATTTTCTTTTTTCTGGTGCATAATATGACCCCCGCAGACGCTTAGTTTAGGAGTTATAGCCATTTTAAGATTTTGAATTTTCTTTTTTCTGGTGCATAATATGACCCCCGCAGACGCCTAGTTTAGGAGTTATAGCCATTTTAAGATTTTGAATTTTCTTTTTTCTGGTGCATAATATGACCCCCGCAGACGCTTAGTTTAGGAGTTATAGCCATTTTAAGATTTTGAATTTTCTTTTTTCTGGTGCATAATATGACCCCCGCAGACGCCTAGTTTAGGAGTTATAGCCATTTTAAGATTTTGAATTTTCTTTTTTCTGGTGCATAATATGACCCCCGCAGACGCTTAGTTTAGGAGTTATAGCCATTTTAAGATTTTGAATTTTCTTTTTCTGGTGCATAATATGACCCCCGCAGACGCCTAGTTTAGGAGTTATAGCCATTTTAAGATTTTGAATTTTCTTTTTTTCTGGTGCATAATATGACCCCCGCAGACGCCTAGTTTAGGAGTTATAGCGATTTTAAGATTTTGAATTTTCTTTTTTCTGGTGCATAATATGACCCCCGCAGACGCCTAGTTTAGGAGTTATAGCCATTTTAAGATTTTGAATTTTCTTTTTTCTGGTGCATAATATGACCCCCGCAGACGCCTAGTTTAGGAGTTATAGCCATTTTAAGATTTTGAATTTTCTTTTTTCTGGTGCATAATATGACCCCCGCAGACGCCTAGTTTAGGAGTTATAGCCATTTTAAGATTTTGAATTTTCTTTTTTCTGGTGCATAATATGACCCCCGCAGACGACTAGTTTAGGAGTTATAGCGATTTTAAAGTTTTGAATTTTCTTTTTTCCGGTGCATAATATGACCCCCGCAGACGCCTAGTTTAGGAGTTATAGCGATTTTAAAGTTTTGAATTTTCTATTTTCTGGTGCATAATCTGACCCCCGCAGACGCCTAGTTTAGGAGTTATAGCCATTTTAAGATTTTGAATTTTCTTTTTTCTGGTGCATAATATGACCCCCGCAGACGCCTAGTTTAGGAGTTATAGCGATTTTAAAGTTTTGAATTTTCTTTTTTCCGGTGCATAATATGACCCCCGCAGACGCCTAGTTTAGGAGTTATAGCGATTTTAAAGTTTTGAATTTTCTTTATTCCGGTGCATAATATGACCCCCGCAGACGCCTAGTTTAGGAGTTATAGCGATTTTAAAGTTTTGAATTTTCTTTTTTCCGGTGCATAATATGACCCCCGCAGACGCCTAGTTTAGGAGTTATAGCCATTTTAAGATTTTGAATTTTCTTTTTTCTGGTGCATAATATGACCCCCGCAGACGCTTAGTTTAGGAGTTATAGCCATTTTAAGATTATGAATTTTCTTTTTTCTGGTGCATAATATGACCCCCGCAGACGCCTAGTTTAGGAGTTTTAGCCATTTTAAGATTTTGAATTTTCTTTTTTCTGGTGCATAATATGACCCCCGCAGACGCCTAGTTTAGGAGTTATAGCTATTTTAAGTTTTTGAATATTCTTTTTTCTGGTGCATAATATGACCCCCGCAGACGCCTAGTTTAGAAGTTATAGCCATTTTAAGATTTTGACTTTTCTTTTTTCTGGTGCATAATATGACCCCCGCAGACGCCTAGTTTAGGAGTTATAGCCATTTTAAGATTTTGAATTTTCTTTTTTCTGGTGCATAATATGACCCCCGCAGACGCCTAGTTTAGGAGTTATAGCCATTTTAAGATTTTGAATTTTCTTTTTTCTGGTGCATAATATGACCCCCGCAGACGCCTAGTTTAGGAGTTATAGCCATTTTAAGATTTTGAATTTTCTTTTTTCTGGTGCATAATATGACCCCCGCAGTCGCCTAGTTTAGAAGTTATAGCCATTTAAAGATTTAGAATTTCCTTTTTTCTGGTGCATAATATGACCCCCGCAGACGCCTAGTTCTGGAGTTATAGCGATTTTAAAGTTTTGAATTTTCTTTTTTCCGGTGTATAATATGACCCCCGCAGACGCCTAGTTTAGGAGTTATAGCGATTTTAAAGTTTTGAATTTTCTTTTTTCCGGTGCATAATATGACCCCCGCAGACGCCTAGTTTAGGAGTTATAGCAATTTTAAAATTTTGAATTTTTTTTTTCTGGTGCATAATATGACCTCCGCAGACGCCTAGTTTAGGAGTTATAGCGATTTTAAAGTTTTGAATTTTCGTTTTTCCGGTGCATAATATGACCCCCGCAGACGCCTAGTTTAGGAGTTATAGCAATTTTAAAATTTTGAATTTTTTTTTTCTGGTGCATAATATGACCTCCGCAGACGCCTAGTTTAGGAGTTATAACGATTTTAAAGTTTTGAATTTTCGTTTTTCCGGTGCATAATATGACCCCCGCAGACGCCTAGTTTAGGAGTTATAGCCATTTTAAGATTTTGAATTTTCTTTTTTCCGGTGTATAACATGACCCCCGTAGACGCCTAGTTTAGGAGTTATAGCCATTTTAAGATTTTGAATTTTCTATTTTCTGGTGCATAATATGACCTCCGCAGACGCCTAGTTTAGGAGTTATAGCCATTTTAAGATTTTGAATTTTTTTTTTTTCCGGTGCATAATATGACCCCCGCAGACGCCTAGTTTAGGAGTTATAGCCATTTTAAGATTTTGAATTTTCTTTTTTCTGGTGCATAATATGACCACCGCAGACGCCTAGTTTAGGAGTTATAGCGATTTTAAAGTTTTGAATTTTCTTTTTTCCGGTGCATAATATGACCCCCGCAGACGCCTAGTTTAGGAGTTATAGCCATTTTAAAATTTTGAATTTTTTTTTTCTGGTGCATAATATGACCCCCGCAGACGCCTAGTTTAGGAGTTATAGCGATTTTAAAGTTTTGAATTTTCTTTTTTCCGGTGCATAATATGACCCCCGCAGACGCCTAGTTTAGGAGTTATAGCGATTTTAAAGTTTTGAATTTTCTTTTTTCCGGTGTATAATATGACCCCCGCAGACGCCTAGTTTAGGAGTTATAGCCATTTTAAGATTTTGAATTTTCTTTTTTCTGGTGCATAATATGACCCCCGCAGACGCCTAGTTTAGGAGTTATAGCCATTTTAAGATTTTGAATTTACTTTTTTCTGGTGCATAATATGACCCCCGCAGACGCCTAGTTTAGGAGTTATAGCCATTTTAAGATTTTGAATTTTCTTTTTTCTGGTGCATAATATGACCCCCGCAGACGCCTAGTTTAGGAGTTATAGCCATTTTAAGATTTTGAATTTTCTTTTTTCTGGTGCATAATATGACCCCCGCAGACGCCTAGTTTAGGAGTTATAGCGATTTTAAAGTTTTGAATTTTCTTTTTTCCGGTGCATAATATGACCCCCGCAGACGCCTAGTTTAGGAGTTATAGCGATTTTAAAGTTTTGAATTTTCTATTTTCTGGTGCATAATATGACCCCCGCAGACGCCTAGTTTAGGAGTTATAGCCATTTTAAGATTTTGAATTTTCTTTTTTCTGGTGCATAATATGACCCCCGCAGACGCCTAGTTTAGGAGTTATAGCCATTTTAAGATTTTGAATTTTCTTTTTTCTGGTGCATAATATGACCCCCGCAGACGCCTAGTTTAGGAGTTATAGCCATTTTGAATTTTCTTTTTTCTGGTGCATAATATGACCCCCGCAGACGCCTAGTTTAGGAGTTATAGCGATTTTAAAGTTTTGAATTTTCTTTTTTCCGGTGCATAATATGACTCCCGCAGACGCCTAGTTTAGGAGTTATAGCGATTTTAAAGTTTTGAATTTTCTTTTTTCCGGTGCATAATATGACCCCCGCAGACGCCTAGTTTAGGAGTTATAGCCATTTAAAGATTTTGAATTTTTTTTTCTGGTGCATAATATGACCCCCGCAGACGCCTAGTTTAGGAGTTATAGCCATTTTAAGATTTTGAATTTTCTATTTTCTGGTGCATAATATGACCCCCGCAGACGCCTAGTTTAGGAGTTATAGCCATTTTAATATTTTGAATTTTCTATTTTCTGGTGCATAATATGACCCCCGCAGACGCCTAGTTTAGGAGTTATAGCCATTTTAAGATTTTGAATTTTCTTTTTTCTGGTGCATAATATGACCCCCGCAGACGCTTAGTTTAGGAGTTATAGCCATTTAAAGATTTAGAATTTTCTTTTTTCTGGTGCATAATATGACCCCCGCAGACGCCTAGTTTAGGAGTTATAGCCATTTTAAGATTTTGAATTTTCTATTTTCTGGTGCATAATATGACCCCCGCAGACGCCTAGTTTAGGAGTTATAGCCATTTTAATATTTTGAATTTTCTATTTTCTGGTGCATAATATGACCCCCGCAGACGCCTAGTTTAGGAGTTATAGCCATTTTAAGATTTTGAATTTTCTTTTTTCTGGTGCATAATATGACCCCCGCAGACGCTTAGTTTAGGAGTTATAGCCATTTTAAGATTTTGAATTTTCTTTTTTCTGGTGCATAATATGACCCCCGCAGACGCCTAGTTTAGGAGTTATAGCCATTTTAAGATTTTGAATTTTCTTTTTTCTGGTGCATAATATGACCCCCGCAGACGCCTAGTTTAGAAGTTATAGCCATTTAAAGATTTAGAATTTCCTTTTTTCTGGTGCATAATATGACCCTCGCAGACGCCTAGTTTAGGAGTTATAGCGATTTTAAAGTTTTGAATTTTCTTTTTTCCGGTGCATAATATGACCCCCGCAGACGCCTAGTTTAGGAGTTATAGCAATTTTAAAATTTTGAATTTTTTTTTTCTGGTGCATAATATGACCTCCGCAGACGCCTAGTTTAGGAGTTATAGCCATTTTAAGATTTTGAATTTTCTTTTTTCTGGTGCATAATATGACCCCCGCAGACGCCTAGTTTAGGAGTTATAGCCATTTTAAGATTTTGAATTTTCTTTTTTCTGGTGCATAATATGACCCCCGCAGACGCCTAGTTTAGGAGTTTTAGCCATTTTAAGATTTTGAATTTTCTTTTTTCTGGTGCATAATATGACCCCCGCAGACGCCTAGTTTAGGAGTTATAGCCATTTTAAGATTTTGAATTTTCTTTTTTCTGGTGCATAATATGACCCCCGCAGACGCTTAGTTTAGGAGTTATAGCCATTTTAAGATTATGAATTTTCTTTTTTCTGGTGCATAATATGACCCCCGCAGACGCCTAGTTTAGGAGTTATAGCTATTTTAAGATTTTGAATATTCTTTTTTCTGGTGCATAATATGACCCCCGCAGACGCCTAGTTTAGAAGTTATAGCCATTTTAAGATTTTGACTTTTCTTTTTTCTGGTGCATAATATGACCCCCGCAGACGCCTAGTATAGGAGTTATAGCCATTTTAAGATTTTGAATTTTCTTTTTTCTGGTGCATAATATGACCCCCGCAGACGCCTAGTTTAGGAGTTATAGCCATTTTAAGATTTTGAATTTTCTTTTTTCTGGTGCATAATATGACCCCCGCAGACGCCTAGTTTAGGAGTTATAGCCATTTTAAGATTTTGAATTTTCTTTTTTCTGGTGCATAATATGACCCCCGCAGTCGCCTAGTTTAGAAGTTATAGCCATTTAAAGATTTAGAATTTCCTTTTTTCTGGTGCATAATATGACCCCCGCAGACGCCTAGTTCTGGAGTTATAGCGATTTTAAAGTTTTGAATTTTCTTTTTTCCGGTGTATAATATGACCCCCGCAGACGCCTAGTTTAGGAGTTATAGCGATTTTAAAGTTTTGAATTTTCTTTTTTCCGGTGCATAATATGACCCCCGCAGACGCCTAGTTTAGGAGTTATAGCAATTTTAAAATTTTGAATTTTTTTTTTCTGGTGCATAATATGACCTCCGCAGACGCCTAGTTTAGGAGTTATAGCGATTTTAAAGTTTTGAATTTTCGTTTTTCCGGTGCATAATATGACCCCCGCAGACGCCTAGTTTAGGAGTTATAGCAATTTTAAAATTTTGAATTTTTTTTTTCTGGTGCATAATATGACCTCCGCAGACGCCTAGTTTAGGAGTTATAGCGATTTTAAAGTTTTGAATTTTCGTTTTTCCGGTGCATAATATGACCCCCGCAGACGCCTAGTTTAGGAGTTATAGCCATTTTAAGATTTTGAATTTTCTTTTTTCCGGTGAATAATATGACCCCCGTAGACGCCTAGTTTAGGAGTTATAGCCATTTTAAGATTTTGAATTTTCTATTTTCTGGTGCATAATATGACCTCCGCAGACGCCTAGTTTAGGAGTTATAGCCATTTTAAGATTTTGAATTTTTTTTTTTTCCGGTGCATAATATGACCCCCGCAGACGCCTAGTTTAGGAGTTATAGCCATTTTAAGATTTTGAATTTTCTTTTTTCCGGTGCATAATATGACCCCCGCAGACGCCTAGTTTAGGAGTTATAGCGATTTTAAAGTTTTGAATTTTCTTTTTTCCGGTGTATAATATGACCCCCGCAGACGCCTAGTTTAGGAGTTATAGCCATTTTAAGATTTTGAATTTACTTTTTTCTGGTGCATAATATGACCCCCGCAGACGCCTAGTTTAGGAGTTATAGCCATTTTAAGATTTTGAATTTTCTTTTTTCTGGTGCATAATATGACCCCCGCAGACGCCTAGTTTAGGAGTTATAGCCATTTTAAGATTTTGAATTTTCTTTTTTCTGGTGCATAATATGACCCCCGCAGACGCCTAGTTTAGGAGTTATAGCGATTTTAAAGTTTTGAATTTTCTTTTTTCCGGTGCATAATATGACCCCCGCAGACGCCTAGTTTAGGAGTTATAGCGATTTTAAAGTTTTGAATTTTCTATTTTCTGGTGCATAATATGACCCCCGCAGACGCCTAGTTTAGGAGTTATAGCCATTTTAAGATTTTGAATTTTCTTTTTTCTGGTGCATAATATGACCCCCGCAGACGCCTAGTTTAGGAGTTATAGCCATTTTAAGATTTTGAATTTTCTTTTTTCTGGTGCATAATATGACCCCCGCAGACGCCTAGTTTAGGAGTTATAGCCATTTTGAATTTTCTTTTTTCTGGTGCATAATATGACCCCCGCAGACGCCTAGTTTAGGAGTTATAGCGATTTTAAAGTTTTGAATTTTCTTTTTTCCGGTGCATAATATGACTCCCGCAGACGTCTAGTTTAGGAGTTATAGCGATTTTAAAGTTTTGAATTTTCTTTTTTCCGGTGCATAATATGACCCCCGCAGACGCCTAGTTTAGGAGTTATAGCCATTTAAAGATTTTGAATTTTTTTTTCTGGTGCATAATATGACCCCCGCAGACGCCTAGTTTAGGAGTTATAGCCATTTTAAGATTTTGAATTTTCTATTTTCTGGTGCATAATATGACCCCCACAGACGCCTAGTTTAGGAGTTATAGCCATTTTAATATTTTGAATTTTCTATTTTCTGGTGCATAATATGACCCCCGCAGACGCCTAGTTTAGGAGTTATAACCATTTTAAGATTTTGAATTTTCTTTTTTCTGGTGCATAATATGACCCCCGCAGACGCTTAGTTTAGGAGTTATAGCCATTTTAAGATTTTGAATTTTCTTTTTTCTGGTGCATAATATGACCCCCGCAGACGCCTAGTTTAGGAGTTATAGCCATTTTAAGATTTTGAATTTTCTATTTTCTGGTGCATAATATGACCCCCGCAGACGCCTAGTTTAGGAGTTATAGCCATTTTAATATTTTGAATTTTCTATTTTCTGGTGCATAATATGACCCCCGCAGACGCCTAGTTTAGGAGTTATAGCCATTTTAAGATTTTGAATTTTCTTTTTTCTGGTGCATAATATGACCCCCGCAGACGCTTAGTTTAGGAGTTATAGCCATTTTAAGATTTTGAATTTTCTTTTTTCTGGTGCATAATATGACCCCCGCAGACGCCTAGTTTAGGAGTTATAGCCATTTTAAGATTTTGAATTTTCTTTTTTCTGGTGCATAATATGACCCCCGCAGACGCCTAGTTTAGAAGTTATAGCCATTTAAAGATTTAGAATTTCCTTTTTTCTGGTGCATAATATGACCCTCGCAGACGCCTAGTTTAGGAGTTATAGCGATTTTAAAGTTTTGAATTTTCTTTTTTCCGGTGCATAATATGACCCCCGCAGACGCCTAGTTTAGGAGTTATAGCAATTTTAAAATTTTGAATTTTTTTTTTCTGGTGCATAATATGACCTCCGCAGACGCCTAGTTTAGGAGTTATAGCCATTTTAAGATTTTGAATTTTCTTTTTTCTGGTGCATAATATGACCCCCGCAGACGCCTAGTTTAGGAGTTATAGCCATTTTAAGATTTTGAATTTTCTTTTTTCTGGTGCATAATATGACCCCCGCAGACGCCTAGTTTAGGAGTTATAGCCATTTTAAGATTTTGAATTTTCTTTTTTCTGGTGCATAATATGACCCCCGCAGACGCCTAGTTTAGGAGTTATAGCCATTTTAAGATTTTGAATTTTCTTTTTTCTGGTGCATAATATGACCCCCGCAGACGCCTAGTTTAGGAGTTATAGCGATTTTAAAGTTTTGAATTTTCTTTTTTCCGGTGCATAATATGACCCCCGCAGACGCCTAGTTTAGGAGTTATAGCGATTTTAAAGTTTTGAATTTTCTTTTTTCCGGTGCATAATATGACCCCCGCAGACGCCTAGTTTAGGAGTTATAGCGATTTTAAAGTTTTGAATTTTCTTTTTTCCGGTGCATAATATGACCCCCGCAGACGCCTAGTTTAGGAGTTATAGCCATTTTAAGATTTTGAATTTTCTTTTTTCTGGTGCATAATATGACCCCCGCAGACGCCTAGTTTAGGAGTTATAGCTATTTTAAGATTTTGAATATTCTTTTTTCTGGTGCATAATATGACCCCCGCAGACGCCTAGTTTAGAAGTTATAGCCATTTTAAGATTTTGAATTTTCTTTTTTCTGGTGCATAATATGACCCCCGCAGACGCCTAGTTTAGGAGTTATAGCCATTTTAAGATTTTGAATTTTCTTTTTTCTGGTGCATAATATGACCCCCGCAGACGCCTAGTTTAGGAGTTATAGCCATTTTAAGATTTTGAATTTTCTTTTTTCTGGTGCATAATATGACCCCCGCAGACGCCTAGTTTAGAAGTTATAGCCATTTAAAGATTTAGAATTTCCTTTTTTCTGGTGCATAATATGACCCTCGCAGACGCCTAGTTTAGGAGTTATAGCGATTTTAAAGTTTTGAATTTTCTTTTTTCCGGTGCATAATATGACCCCCGCAGACGCCTAGTTTAGGAGTTATAGCAATTTTAAAATTTTGAATTTTTTTTTTCTGGTGCATAATATGACCTCCGCAGACGCCTAGTTTAGGAGTTATAGCGATTTTAGAGTTTTGAATTTTCGTTTTTCCGGTGCATAATATGACCCCCGCAGACGCCTAGTTCTGGAGTTATAGCGATTTTAAAGTTTTGAATTTTCTTTTTTCCGGTGTATAATATGACCCCCGCAGACGCCTAGTTTAGGAGTTATAGCCATTTTAAGATTTTGAATTTTCTTTTTTCCGGTGTATAATATGACCCCCGTAGACGCCTAGTTTAGGAGTTATAGCCATTTTAAGATTTTGAATTTTCTATTTTCTGGTGCATAATATGACCTCCGCAGACGCCTAGTTTAGGAGTTATAGCCATTTTAAGATTTTGAATTTTTTTTTTTCCGGTGCATAATATGACCCCCGCAGACGCCTAGTTTAGGAGTTATAGCCATTTTAAGATTTTGAATTTTCTTTTTTCTGGTGCATAATATGACCACCGCAGACGCCTAGTTTAGGAGTTATAGCGATTTTAAAGTTTTGAATTTTCTTTTTTCCGGTGCATAATATGACCCCCGCAGACGCCTAGTTTAGGAGTTATAGCCATTTTAAAATTTTGAATTTTTTTTTCTGGTGCATAATATGACCCCCGCAGACGCCTAGTTTAGGAGTTATAGCGATTTTAAAGTTTTGAATTTTCTCTTTTCCGGTGCATAATATGACCCCCGCAGACGCCTAGTTTAGGAGTTATAGCGATTTTAAAGTTTTGAATTTTCTTTTTTCCGGTGTATAATATGGCCCCCGCAGACGCCTAGTTTAGGAGTTATAGCCATTTTAAGATTTTGAATTTTCTTTTTTCTGGTGCATAATATGACCCCCGCAGACGCCTAGTTTAGGAGTTATAGCCATTTTAAGATTTTGAATTTACTTTTTTCTGGTGCATAATATGACCCCCGCAGACGCCTAGTTTAGGAGTTATAGCCATTTTAAGATTTTGAATTTTCTTTTTTCTGGTGCATAATATGACCCCCGCAGACGCCTAGTTTAGGAGTTATAGCCATTTTAAGATTTTGAATTTTCTTTTTTCTGGTGCATAATATGACCCCCGCAGACGCCTAGTTTAGGAGTTATAGCGATTTTAAAGTTTTGAATTTTCTTTTTTCCGGTGCATAATATGACCCCCGCAGACGCCTAGTTTGGGAGTTATAGCGATTTTAAAGTTTTGAATTTTCTATTTTCTGGTGCATAATATGACCCCCGCAGACGCCTAGTTTAGGAGTTATAGCCATTTTAAGATTTTGAATTTTCTATTTTCTGGTGCATAATATGACCCCCGCAGACGCCTAGTTTAGGAGTTATAGCCATTTTAAGATTTTGAATTTTCTTTTATCTGGTGCATAATATGACCCCCGCAGACGCTTAGTTTAGGAGTTATAGCCATTTTAAGATTTTGAATTTTCTTTTTTCTGGTGCATAATATGACCCCCGCAGACGCCTAGTTTAGGAGTTATAGCCATTTTAAGATTTTGAATTTTCTTTTTTCTGGTGCATAATATGACCCCCGCAGACGCCTAGTTTAGAAGTTATAGCCATTTAAAGATTTAGAATTTCCTTTTTTTCTGGTGCATAATATGACCCTCGCAGACGCCTAGTTTAGGAGTTATAGCGATTTTAAAGTTTTGAATTTTCTTTTTTCCGGTGCATAATGTGACCCCCGCAGACGCCTAGTTTAGGAGTTATAGCAATTTTAAAATTTTGAATTTTTTTTTTCAGGTGCATAATATGACCTCCGCAGACGCCTAGTTTAGGAGTTATAGCCATTTTAAGATTTTGAATTTTCTTTTTTCTGGTGCATAATATGACCCCCGCAGACGCCTAGTTTAGGAGTTATAGCCATTTTAAGATTTTGAATTTTCTTTTTTCTGGTGCATAATATGACCCCCGCAGACGCCTAGTTTAGGAGTTATAGCCATTTTAAGATTTTGAATTTTCTTTTTTCTGGTGCATAATATGACCCCCGCAGACGCCTAGTTTAGGAGTTATAGCCATTTTAAGATTTTGAATTTTCTTTTTTCTGGTGCATAATATGACCTCCGCAGACGCCTAGTTTAGGAGTTATAGCGATTTTAAAGTTTTGAATTTTCTTTTTTCCGGTGCATAATATGACCCCCGCAGACGCCTAGTTTAGGAGTTATAGCGATTTTAAAGTTTTGAATTTTCTTTTTTCCGGTGCATAATATGACCCCCGCAGACGCCTAGTTTAGGAGTTATAGCGATTTTAAAGTTTTGAATTTTCTTTTTTCCGGTGCATAATATGACCCCCGCAGACGCCTAGTTTAGGAGTTATAGCCATTTTAAGATTTTGAATTTTCTTTTTTCTGGTGCATAATATGACCCCCGCAGACGCTTAGTTTAGGAGTTATAGCCATTTTAAGATTATGAATTTTCTTTTTTCTGGTGCATAATATGACCCCCGCAGACGCCTAGTTTAGGAGTTTTAGCCATTTTAAGATTTTGAATTTTCTTTTTTCTGGTGCATAATATGACCCCCGCAGACGCCTAGTTTAGGAGTTATAGCTATTTTAAGATTTTGAATATTCTTTTTTCTGGTGCATAATATGACCCCCGCAGACGCCTAGTTTAGAAGTTATAGCCATTTTAAGATTTTGAATTTTCTTTTTTCTGGTGCATAATATGACCCCCGCAGACGCCTAGTTTAGGAGTTATAGCCATTTTAAGATTTTGAATTTTCTTTTTTCTGGTGCATAATATGACCCCCGCAGACGCCTAGTTTAGGAGTTATAGCCATTTTAAGATTTTGAATTTTCTTTTTTCTGGTGCATAATATGACCCCCGCAGACGCCTAGTTTAGGAGTTATAGCCATTTTAAGATTTAGAATTTCCTTTTTTCTGGTGCATAATATGACCCTCGCAGACGCCTAGTTTAGGAGTTATAGCGATTTTAAAGTTTTGAATTTTCTTTTTTCCGGTGCATAATATGACCCCCGCAGACGCCTAGTTTAGGAGTTATAGCAATTTTAAAATTTTGAATTTTTTTTTTCTGGTGCATAATATGACCTCCGCAGACGCCTAGTTTAGGAGTTATAGCGATTTTAAAGTTTTGAATTTTCGTTTTTCCGGTGCATAATATGACCCCCGCAGACGCCTAGTTCTGGAGTTATAGCGATTTTAAAGTTTTGAATTTTCTTTTTTCCGGTGTATAATATGACCCCCGCAGACGCCTAGTTTAGGAGTTATAGCCATTTTAAGATTTTGAATTTTCTATTTTCTGGTGCATAATATGACCTCCGCAGACGCCTAGTTTAGGAGTTATAGCCATTTTAAGATTTTGAATTTTCTTTTTTCCGGTGCATAATATGACCCCCGCAGACGCCTAGTTTAGGAGTTATAGCGATTTTAAAGTTTTGAATTTTCGTTTTTCCGGTGCATAATATGACCCCCGCAGACGCCTAGTTCTGGAGTTATAGCGATTTTAAAGTTTTGAATTTTCTTTTTTCCGGTGTATAATATGACCCCCGCAGACGCCTAGTTTAGGAGTTATAGCCATTTTAAGATTTTGAATTTTCTTTTTCGGTGTATAATATGACCCCCGTAGACGCCTAGTTTAGGAGTTATAGCCATTTTAAGATTTTGAATTTTCTATTTTCTGGTGCATAATATGACCTCCGCAGACGCCTAGTTTAGGAGTTATAGCCATTTTAAGATTTTGAATTTTTTTTTTTGCGGTGCATAATATGACCCCCGCAGACGCCTAGTTTAGGAGTTATAGCCATTTTAAGATTTTGAATTTTCTTTTTTCTGGTGCATAATATGACCCCCGCAGACGCCTAGTTTAGGAGTTATAGCCATTTTAAGATTTTGAATTTTCTTTTTTCTGGTGCATAATATGACCCCCGCAGACGCCTAGTTTAGGAGTTATAGCCATTTTAAGATTTTGAATTTTCTTTTTTCTGGTGCATAATATGACCCCCGCAGACGCCTAGTTTAGGAGTTATAGCCATTTTAAGATTTTGAATTTTCTTTTTTCTGGTGCATAATATGACCTCCGCAGACGCCTAGTTTAGGAGTTATAGCGATTTTAAAGTTTTGAATTTTCTTTTTTCCGGTGCATAATATGACCCCCGCAGACGCCTAGTTTAGGAGTTATAGCGATTTTAAAGTTTTGAATTTTCTTTTTTCCGGTGCATAATATGACCCCCGCAGACGCCTAGTTTAGGAGTTATAGCGATTTTAAAGTTTTGAATTTTCTTTTTTCCGGTGCATAATATGACCCCCGCAGACGCCTAGTTTAGGAGTTATAGCCATTTTAAGATTTTGAATTTTCTTTTTTCTGGTGCATAATATGACCCCCGCAGACGCTTAGTTTAGGAGTTATAGCCATTTTAAGATTATGAATTTTCTTTTTTCTGGTGCATAATATGACCCCCGCAGACGCCTAGTTTAGGAGTTTTAGCCATTTTAAGATTTTGAATTTTCTTTTTTCTGGTGCATAATATGACCCCCGCAGACGCCTAGTTTAGGAGTTATAGCTATTTTAAGATTTTGAATATTCTTTTTTCTGGTGCATAATATGACCCCCGCAGACGCCTAGTTTAGAAGTTATAGCCATTTTAAGATTTTGAATTTTCTTTTTTCTGGTGCATAATATGACCCCCGCAGACGCCTAGTTTAGGAGTTATAGCCATTTTAAGATTTTGAATTTTCTTTTTTCTGGTGCATAATATGACCCCCGCAGACGCCTAGTTTAGGAGTTATAGCCATTTTAAGATTTTGAATTTTCTTTTTTCTGGTGCATAATATGACCCCCGCAGACGCCTAGTTTAGGAGTTATAGCCATTTTAAGATTTAGAATTTCCTTTTTTCTGGTGCATAATATGACCCTCGCAGACGCCTAGTTTAGGAGTTATAGCGATTTTAAAGTTTTGAATTTTCTTTTTTCCGGTGCATAATATGACCCCCGCAGACGCCTAGTTTAGGAGTTATAGCAATTTTAAAATTTTGAATTTTTTTTTTCTGGTGCATAATATGACCTCCGCAGACGCCTAGTTTAGGAGTTATAGCGATTTTAAAGTTTTGAATTTTCGTTTTTCCGGTGCATAATATGACCCCCGCAGACGCCTAGTTCTGGAGTTATAGCGATTTTAAAGTTTTGAATTTTCTTTTTTCCGGTGTATAATATGACCCCCGCAGACGCCTAGTTTAGGAGTTATAGCCATTTTAAGATTTTGAATTTTCTTTTTCGGTGTATAATATGACCCCCGTAGACGCCTAGTTTAGGAGTTATAGCCATTTTAAGATTTTGAATTTTCTATTTTCTGGTGCATAATATGACCTCCGCAGACGCCTAGTTTAGGAGTTATAGCCATTTTAAGATTTTGAATTTTTTTTTTTGCGGTGCATAATATGACCCCCGCAGACGCCTAGTTTAGGAGTTATAGCCATTTTAAGATTTTGAATTTTCTTTTTTCTGGTGCATAATATGACCACCGCAGACGCCTAGTTTAGGAGTTATAGCGATTTTAAAGTTTTGAATTTTCTTTTTTCCGGTGCATAATATGACCCCCGCAGACGCCTAGTTTAGGAGTTATAGCCATTTTAAAATTTTGAATTTTTTTTTTCTGGTGCATAATATGACCCCCGCAGACGCCTAGTTTAGGAGTTATAGCGATTTTAAAGTTTTGAATTTTCTCTTTTCCGGTGCATAATATGACCCCCGCAGACGCCTAGTTTAGGAGTTATAGCGATTTTAAAGTTTTGAATTTTCTTTTTTCCGGTGTATAATATGGCCCCCGCAGACGCCTAGTTTAGGAGTTATAGCCATTTTAAGATTTTGAATTTTCTTTTTTCTGGTGCATAATATGACCCCCGCAGACGCCTAGTTTAGGAGTTATAGCCATTTTAAGATTTTGAATTTACTTTTTTCTGGTGCATAATATGACCCCCGCAGACGCCTAGTTTAGGAGTTATAGCCATTTTAAGATTTTGAATTTTCTTTTTTCTGGTGCATAATATGACCCCCGCAGACGCCTAGTTTAGGAGTTATAGCGATTTTAAAGTTTTGAATTTTCTTTTTTCCGGTGCATAATATGACCCCCGCAGACGCCTAGTTTGGGAGTTATAGCGATTTTAAAGTTTTGAATTTTCTATTTTCTGGTGCATAATATGACCCCCGCAGACGCCTAGTTTAGGAGTTATAGCCATTTTAAGATTTTGAATTTTCTATTTTCTGGTGCATAATATGACCCCCGCAGACGCCTAGTTTAGGAGTTATAGCCATTTTAAGATTTTGAATTTTCTTTTTTCTGGTGCATAATATGACCCCCGCAGACGCCTAGTTTAGGAGTTATAGCCATTTTAAGATTTTGAATTTTCTTTTTTCTGGTGCATAATATGACCCCCGCAGACGCTTAGTTTAGGAGTTATAGCCATTTTAAGATTTTGAATTTTCTTTTTTCTGGTGCATAATATGACCCCCGCAGACGCCTAGTTTAGGAGTTATAGCCATTTTAAGATTTTGAATTTTCTTTTTTCTGGTGCATAATATGACCCCCGCAGACGCCTAGTTTAGGAGTTATAGCCATTTTAAGATTTTGAATTTTCTATTTTCTGGTGCATAATATGACCCCCGCAGACGCCTAGTTTAGGAGTTATAGCCATTTTAAGATTTTGAATTTTCTTTTTTCTGGTGCATAATATGACCCCCGCAGACGCCTAGTTTAGGAGTTATAGCCATTTTAAGATTTTGAATTTTCTTTTTTCTGGTGCATAATATGACCCCCGCAGACGCCTAGTTTAGAAGTTATAGCCATTTAAAGATTTAGAATTTCCTTTTTTCTGGTGCATAATATGACCCTCGCAGACGCCTAGTTTAGGAGTTATAGCGATTTTAAAGTTTTGAATTTTCTTTTTTCCGGTGCATAATATGACCCCCGCAGACGCCTAGTTTAGGAGTTATAGCAATTTTAAAATTTTGAATTTTTTTTTTCTGGTGCATAATATGACCTCCGCAGACGCCTAGTTTAGGAGTTATAGCCATTTTAAGATTTTGAATTTTCTTTTTTCTGGTGCATAATATGACCCCCGCAGACGCCTAGTTTAGGAGTTATAGCCATTTTAAGATTTTGAATTTTCTTTTTTCTGGTGCATAATATGACCCCCGCAGACGCCTAGTTTAGGAGTTATAGCCATTTTAAGATTTTGAATTTTCTATTTTCTGGTGCATAATATGACCCCCGCAGACGCCTAGTTTAGGAGTTATAGCCATTTTAAGATTTTGAATTTTCTTTTTTCTGGTGCATAATATGACCCCCGCAGACGCCTAGTTTAGGAGTTATAGCCATTTTAAGATTTTGAATTTTCTTTTTTCTGGTGCATAATATGACCCCCGCAGACGCCTAGTTTAGGAGTTATAGCCATTTTAAGATTTTGAATTTTCTTTTTTCTGGTGCATAATATGACCCCCGCAGACGCCTAGTTTGGGAGTTATAGCGATTTTAAAGTTTTGAATTTTCTATTTTCTGGTGCATAATATGACCCCCGCAGACGCCTAGTTTAGGAGTTATAGCCATTTTAAGATTTTGAATTTTCTATTTTCTGGTGCATAATATGACCCCCGCAGAAGCCTAGTTTAGGAGTTATAGCCATTTTAAGATTTTGAATTTTCTTTTTTCTGGTGCATAATATGACCCCCGCAGACGCTTAGTTTAGGAGTTATAGCCATTTTAAGATTTTGAATTTTCTTTTTTCTGGTGCATAATATGACCCCCGCAGACGCCTAGTTTAGAAGTTATAGCCATTTAAAGATTTAGAATTTCCTTTTTTCTGGTGCATAATATGACCCTCGCAGACGCCTAGTTTAGGAGTTATAGCGATTTTAAAGTTTTGAATTTTCTTTTTTCCGGTGCATAATATGACCCCCGCAGACGCCTAGTTTAGGAGTTATAGCAATTTTAAAATTTTGAATTTTTTTTTTCTGGTGCATAATATGACCTCCGCAGACGCCTAGTTTAGGAGTTATAGCCATTTTAAGATTTTGAATTTTCTTTTTTCTGGTGCATAATATGACCCCCGCAGACGCCTAGTTTAGGAGTTATAGCCATTTTAAGATTTTGAATTTTCTTTTTTCTGGTGCATAATATGACCCCCGCAGACGCCTAGTTTAGGAGTTATAGCCATTTTAAGATTTTGAATTTTCTTTTTTCTGGTGCATAATATGACCCCCGCAGACGCCTAGTTTAGGAGTTATAGCCATTTTAAGATTTTGAATTTTCTTTTTTCTGGTGCATAATATGACCCCCGCAGACGCCTAGTTTAGGAGTTATAGCGATTTTAAAGTTTTGAATTTTCTTTTTTCCGGTGCATAATATGACCCCCGCAGACGCCTAGTTTAGGAGTTATAGCGATTTTAAAGTTTTGAATTTTCTTTTTTCCGGTGCATAATATGACCCCCGCAGACGCCTAGTTTAGGAGTTATAGCGATTTTAAAGTTTTGAATTTTCTTTTTTCCGGTGCATAATATGACCCCCGCAGACGCCTAGTTTAGGAGTTATAGCCATTTTAAGATTTTGAATTTTCTTTTTTCTGGTGCATAATATGACCCCCGCAGACGCTTAGTTTAGGAGTTATAGCCATTTTAAGATTATGAATTTTCTTTTTTCTGGTGCATAATATGACCCCCGCAGACGCCTAGTTTAGGAGTTTTAGCCATTTTAAGATTTTGAATTTTCTTTTTTCTGGTGCATAATATGACCCCCGCAGACGCCTAGTTTAGGAGTTATAGCTATTTTAAGATTTTGAATATTCTTTTTTCTGGTGCATAATATGACCCCCGCAGACGCCTAGTTTAGAAGTTATAGCCATTTTAAGATTTTGAATTTTCTTTTTTCTGGTGCATAATATGACCCCCGCAGACGCCTAGTTTAGGAGTTATAGCCATTTTAAGATTTTGAATTTTCTTTTTTCTGGTGCATAATATGACCCCCGCAGACGCCTAGTTTAGGAGTTATAGCCATTTTAAGATTTTGAATTTTCTTTTTTCT
The DNA here is from genome assembly GCA_963966105.1 of Volucella zonaria. Lineage (NCBI taxonomy): Eukaryota > Metazoa > Arthropoda > Insecta > Diptera > Syrphidae > Volucella > Volucella zonaria. Next base: position 311,624,180 of record OZ014530.1, on the reverse strand, counting down.
GGTGCATAATATGACCCCCGCAGACGCCTAGTTTAGGAGTTATAGCCATTTTAAGATTTTGAATTTTCTTTTTTCTGGTGCATAATATGACCCCCGCAGACGCCTAGTTTAGAAGTTATAGCCATTTAAAGATTTAGAATTTCCTTTTTTCTGGTGCATAATATGACCCTCGCAGACGCCTAGTTTAGGAGTTATAGCGATTTTAAAGTTTTGAATTTTCTTTTTTCCGGTGCATAATATGACCCCCGCAGACGCCTAGTTTAGGAGTTATAGCAATTTTAAAATTTTGAATTTTTTTTTTCTGGTGCATAATATGACCTCCGCAGACGCCTAGTTTAGGAGTTATAGCGATTTTAAAGTTTTGAATTTTCGTTTTTCCGGTGCATAATATGACCCCCGCAGACGCCTAGTTCTGGAGTTATAGCGATTTTAAAGTTTTGAATTTTCTTTTTTCCGGTGTATAATATGACCCCCGCAGACGCCTAGTTTAGGAGTTATAGCCATTTTAAGATTTTGAATTTTCTATTTTCTGGTGCATAATATGACCTCCGCAGACGCCTAGTTTAGGAGTTATAGCCATTTTAAGATTTTGAATTTTCTTTTTTCCGGTGCATAATATGACCCCCGCAGACGCCTAGTTTAGGAGTTATAGCGATTTTAAAGTTTTGAATTTTCTTTTTTCCGGTGCATAATATGACCCCCGCAGACGCCTAGTTTAGGAGTTATAGCCATTTTAAGATTTTGAATTTTCTTTTTTCCGGTGAATAATATGACCCCCGTAGACGCCTAGTTTAGGAGTTATAGCCATTTTAAGATTTTGAATTTTCTATTTTCTGGTGCATAATATGACCTCCGCAGACGCCTAGTTTAGGAGTTATAGCCATTTTAGGATTTTGAATTTTTTTTTTTTCCGGTGCATAATATGACCCCCGCAGACGCCTAGTTTAGGAGTTATAGCCATTTTAAGATTTTGAATTTTCTTTTTTCTGGTGCATAATATGACCACCGCAGACGCCTAGTTTAGGAGTTATAGCGATTTTAAAGTTTTGAATTTTCTTTTTTCCGGTGCATAATATGACCCCCGCAGACGCCTAGTTTAGGAGTTATAGCCATTTTAAAATTTTGAATTTTTTTTTTCTGGTGCATAATATGACCCCCGCAGACGCCTAGTTTAGGAGTTATAGCGATTTTAAAGTTTTGAATTTTCTCTTTTCCGGTGCATAATATGACCCCCGCAGACGCCTAGTTTAGGAGTTATAGCGATTTTAAAGTTTTGAATTTTCTTTTTTCCGGTGTATAATATGGCCCCCGCAGACGCCTAGTTTAGGAGTTATAGCCATTTTAAGATTTTGAATTTTCTTTTTTCTGGTGCATAATATGACCCCCGCAGACGCCTAGTTTAGGAGTTATAGCCATTTTAAGATTTTGAATTTACTTTTTTCTGGTGCATAATATGACCCCCGCAGACGCCTAGTTTAGGAGTTATAGCCATTTTAAGATTTTGAATTTTCTTTTTTCTGGTGCATAATATGACCCCCGCAGACGCCTAGTTTAGGAGTTATAGCCATTTTAAGATTTTGAATTTTCTTTTTTCTGGTGCATAATATGACCCCCGCAGACGCCTAGTTTAGGAGTTATAGCGATTTTAAAGTTTTGAATTTTCTTTTTTCCGGTGCATAATATGACCCCCGCAGACGCCTAGTTTGGGAGTTATAGCGATTTTAAAGTTTTGAATTTTCTATTTTCTGGTGCATAATATGACCCCCGCAGACGCCTAGTTTAGGAGTTATAGCCATTTTAAGATTTTGAATTTTCTTTTTTCTGGTGCATAATATGACCCCCGCAGACGCCTAGTTTAGGAGTTATAGCCATTTTAAGATTTTGAATTTTCTTTTTTCTGGTGCATAATATGACCCCCGCAGACGCCTAGTTTAGGAGTTATAGCCATTTTAAGATTTTGAATTTTCTATTTTCTGGTGCATAATATGACCCCCGCAGACGCCTAGTTTAGGAGTTATAGCCATTTTAATATTTTGAATTTTCTATATTCTGGTGCATAATATGACCCCCGCAGACGCCTAGTTTAGGAGTTATAGCCATTTTAAGATTTTGAATTTTCTTTTTTCTGGTGCATAATATGACCCCCGCAGACGCCTAGTTTAGGAGTTATAGCGATTTTAAAGTTTTGAATTTTCTTTTTTCCGGTGCATAATATGACTCCCGCAGACGCCTAGTTTAGGAGTTATAGCGATTTTAAAGTTTTGAATTTTCTTTTTTCCGGTGCATAATATGACCCCCGCAGACGCCTAGTTTAGGAGTTATAGCCATTTAAAGATTTTGAATTTTTTTTTCTGGTGCATAATATGACCCCCGCAGACGCCTAGTTTAGGAGTTATAGCCATTTTAAGATTTTGAATTTTCTATTTTCTGGTGCATAATATGACCCCCGCAGACGCCTAGTTTAGGAGTTATAGCCATTTTAATATTTTGAATTTTCTATTTTCTGGTGCATAATATGACCCCCGCAGACGCCTAGTTTAGGAGTTATAGCCATTTTAAGATTTTGAATTTTCTTTTTTCTGGTGCATAATATGACCCCCGCAGACGCCTAGTTTAGGAGTTATAGCTATTTTAAGATTTTGAATTTTTTTTTTTCTGGTGCATAATATGACCCCCGCAGACGCCTAGTTTAGAAGTTACAGCCATTTTAAGATTTTGAATTTTCTTTTTTCTGGTGCATAATATGACCCCCGCAGACGCCTAGTTTAGGAGTTATAGCCATTTTAAGATTTTGAATTTTCTTTTTTCTGGTGCATAATATGACCCCCGCAGACGCTTAGTTTAGGAGTTATAGCCATTTTAAGATTTTGAATTTTCTTTTTTCTGGTGCATAATATGACCCCCGCAGACGCCTAGTTTAGGAGTTATAGCCATTTTAAGATTTTGAATTTTCTTTTTTCTGGTGCATAATATGACCCCCGCAGACGCCTAGTTTAGGAGTTATAGCCATTTTAAGATTTTGAATTTTCTTTTTTCTGGTGCATAATATGACCCCCGCAGACGCCTAGTTTAGAAGTTATAGCCATTTTAAGATTTTGAATTTTCTTTTTTCTGGTGCATAATATGACCCCCGCAGACGCCTAGTTTAGGAGTTATAGCCATTTTAAGATTTTGAATTTTCTTTTTTCTGGTGCATAATATGACCCCCGCAGACGCTTAGTTTAGGAGTTATAGCCATTTTAAGATTTTGAATTTTCTTTTTTCTGGTGCATAATATGACCCCCGCAGGCGCCTAGTTTAGGAGTTATAGCCATTTTAAGATTTTGAATTTTCTTTTTTCTGGTGCATAATATGACCCCCGCAGACGCTTAGTTTAGGAGTTATAGCCATTTTAAGATTTTGAATTTTCTTTTTTCTGGTGCATAATATGACCCCCGCAGACGCCTAGTTTAGGAGTTATAGCCATTTTAAGATTTTGAATTTTCTTTTTTCTGGTGCATACTATGACCCCCGCAGACGCTTAGTTTAGGAGTTATAGCCATTTTAAGATTTTGAATTTTCTTTTTCTGGTGCATAATATGACCCCCGCAGACGCCTAGTTTAGGAGTTATAGCCATTTTAAGATTTTGAATTTTCTTTTTTTCTGGTGCATAATATGACCCCCGCAGACGCCTAGTTTAGGAGTTATAGCGATTTTAAAGTTTTGAATTTTCTTTTTTCCGGTGCATAATATGACCCCCGCTGACGCCTAGTTTAGGAGTTATAGCGATTTTAAAGTTTTGAATTTTCTTTTTTCCGGTGCATAATATGACCCCCGCAGACGCCTAGTTTAGGAGTTATAGCGATTTTAAAGTTTTGAATTTTCTTTTTTCAGGTGCATAATATGACCCCCGCAGACGCCTAGTTTAGGAGTTATAGCGATTTTAAAGTTTTGAATTTTCTTTTTTCCGGTGTATAAAATGACCCCCGCAGACGCCTAGTTTAGGAGTTATAGCCATTTTAAGATTTTGAATTTTCTATTTTCTGGTGCATAATATGACCCCCGCAGACGCCTAGTTTAGGAGTTATAGCCATTTTAAGATTTTGCACTTTTTTTTCTTTTGCATAATATGACCCCCGCAGACGCCTAGTTTGGGAGATATAGCCATTTTAAGATTTAGAATTTTCTTTTTTCTGGTGCATAATATGACCCCCGCAGACGCCTAGTTTAGGAGTTATAGCCATTTTAAGATTTTGAATTTTCTTTTTTCTGGTGCATAATATGACCCCCGCAGACGCCTAGTTTAGGAGTTATAGCCATTTTAAGATTTTGAATTTTCTTTTTTCTAGTGCATAATATGACCCCCGCAGACGCCTAGTTTAGGAGTTATAGCGATTTTAAAGTTTTGAATTTTCTTTTTTCCGGTGCATAATATGACCCCCGCAGACGCCTAGTTTAGGAGTTATAGCGATTTTAAAGTTTTGAATTTTTTTTTTTCCGGTGCATAATATGACCCCCGCAGACGCCTAGTTTAGGAGTTTTAGCCATTTTAAGATTTTGAATTTTCTTTTTTCTGGTGCATAATATGACCCCCGCAGACGCCTAGTTTAGGAGTTATAGCTATTTTAAGATTTTGAATATTCTTTTTTCTGGTGCATAATATGACCCCCGCAGACGCCTAGTTTAGAAGTTATAACCATTTTAAGATTTTGAATTTTCTTTTTCCTGGTGCATAATATGACCCCCGCAGACGCCTAGTTTAGGAGTTATAGCCATTTTAAGATTTTGAATTTTCTTTTTTCTGGTGCATAATATGACCCCCGCAGACGCCTAGTTTAGGAGTTATAGCCATTTTAAGATTTTGAATTTTCTTTTTTCTGGTGCATAATATGACCCCCGCAGACGCCTAGTTTAGGAGTTATAGCCATTTTAAGATTTTGAATTTTCTTTTTTCTGGTGCATAATATGACCCCCGCAGACGCCTAGTTTAGAAGTTATAGCCATTTAAAGATTTAGAATTTCCTTTTTTCTGGTGCATAATATGACCCTCGCAGACGCCTAGTTTAGGAGTTATAGCGATTTTAAAGTTTTGAATTTTCTTTTTTCCGGTGCATAATATGACCCCCGCAGACGCCTAGTTTAGGAGTTATAGCAATTTTAAAATTTTGAATTTTTTTTTTCTGGTGCATAATATGACCTCCGCAGACGCCTAGTTTAGGAGTTATAGCGATTTTAAAGTTTTGAATTTTCTTTTTTCCGGTGCATAATATGACCCCCGCAGACGCCTAGTTTAGAAGTTATAGCCATTTTAAGATTTTGAATTTTCTTTTTTCTGGTGCATAATATGACCCCCGCAGACGCCTAGTTTAGGAGTTATAGCCATTTTAAGATTTTGAATTTTCTTTTTTCTGGTGCATAATATGACCCCCGCAGACGCTTAGTTTAGGAGTTATAGCCATTTTAAGATTTTGAATTTTCTTTTTTCTGGTGCATAATATGACCCCCGCAGACGCCTAGTTTAGGAGTTATAGCCATTTTAAGATTTTGAATTTTCTTTTTTCTGGTGCATAATATGACCCCCGCAGACGCCTAGTTTAGGAGTTATAGCCATTTTAAGATTTTGAATTTTCTTTTTTCTGGTGCATAATATGACCCCCGCAGACGCTTAGTTTAGGAGTTATAGCCATTTTAAGATTTTGAATTTTCTTTTTTCTGGTGCATAATATGACCCCCGCAGACGCCTAGTTTAGGAGTTATAGCCATTTTAAGATTTTGAATTTTCTTTTTTCTGGTGCATAATATGACCCCCGCAGACGCTTAGTTTAGGAGTTATAGCCATTTTAAGATTTTGAATTTTCTTTTTTCTGGTGCATAATATGACCCCCGCAGACGCCTAGTTTAGAAGTTATAGCCATTTTAAGATTTTGAATTTTCTTTTTTCTGGTGCATAATATGACCCCCGCAGACGCCTAGTTTAGGAGTTATAGCCATTTTAAGATTTTGAATTTTCTTTTTTCTGGTGCATAATATGACCCCCGCAGACGCTTAGTTTAGGAGTTATAGCCATTTTAAGATTTTGAATTTTCTTTTTTCTGGTGCATAATATGACCCCCGCAGACGCCTAGTTTAGGAGTTATAGCCATTTTAAGATTTTGAATTTTCTTTTTTCTGGTGCATAATATGACCCCCGCAGACGCTTAGTTTAGGAGTTATAGCCATTTTAAGATTTTGAATTTTCTTTTTTCTGGTGCATAATATGACCCCCGCAGACGCCTAGTTTAGGAGTTATAGCCATTTTAAGATTTTGAATTTTCTTTTTTCTGGTGCATACTATGACCCCCGCAGACGCTTAGTTTAGGAGTTATAGCCATTTTAAGATTTTGAATTTTCTTTTTCTGGTGCATAATATGACCCCCGCAGACGCCTAGTTTAGGAGTTATAGCCATTTTAAGATTTTGAATTTTCTTTTTTTCTGGTGCATAATATGACCCCCGCAGACGCCTAGTTTAGGAGTTATAGCGATTTTAAAGTTTTGAATTTTCTTTTTTCCGGTGCATAATATGACCCCCGCTGACGCCTAGTTTAGGAGTTATAGCGATTTTAAAGTTTTGAATTTTCTTTTTTCCGGTGCATAATATGACCCCCGCAGATGCCTAGTTTAGGAGTTATAGCGATTTTAAAGTTTTGAATTTTCTTTTTTCAGGTGCATAATATGACCCCCGCAGACGCCTAGTTTAGGAGTTATAGCGATTTTAAAGTTTTGAATTTTCTTTTTTCCGGTGTATAAAATGACCCCCGCAGACGCCTAGTTTAGGAGTTATAGCCATTTTAAGATTTTGAATTTTCTATTTTCTGGTGCATAATATGACCCCCGCAGACGCCTAGTTTAGGAGTTATAGCCATTTTAAGATTTTGCACTTTTTTTTCTTTTGCATAATATGACCCCCGCAGACGCCTAGTTTGGGAGATATAGCCATTTTAAGATTTAGAATTTTCTTTTTTCTGGTGCATAATATGACCCCCGCAGACGCCTAGTTTAGGAGTTATAGCCATTTTAAGATTTTGAATTTTCTTTTTTCTGGTGCATAATATGACCCCCGCAGACGCCTAGTTTAGGAGTTATAGCCATTTTAAGATTTTGAATTTTCTTTTTTCTAGTGCATAATATGACCCCCGCAGACGCCTAGTTTAGGAGTTATAGCGATTTTAAAGTTTTGAATTTTCTTTTTTCCGGTGCATAATATGACCCCCGCAGACGCCTAGTTTAGGAGTTATAGCGATTTTAAAGTTTTGAATTTTTTTTTTTCCGGTGCATAATATGACCCCCGCAGACGCCTAGTTTAGGAGTTTTAGCCATTTTAAGATTTTGAATTTTCTTTTTTCTGGTGCATAATATGACCCCCGCAGACGCCTAGTTTAGGAGTTATAGCTATTTTAAGATTTTGAATATTCTTTTTTCTGGTGCATAATATGACCCCCGCAGACGCCTAGTTTAGAAGTTATAGCCATTTTAAGATTTTGAATTTTCTTTTTCCTGGTGCATAATATGACCCCCGCAGACGCCTAGTTTAGGAGTTATAGCCATTTTAAGATTTTGAATTTTCTTTTTTCTGGTGCATAATATGACCCCCGCAGACGCCTAGTTTAGGAGTTATAGCCATTTTAAGATTTTGAATTTTCTTTTTTCTGGTGCATAATATGACCCCCGCAGACGCCTAGTTTAGGAGTTATAGCCATTTTAAGATTTTGAATTTTCTTTTTTCTGGTGCATAATATGACCCCCGCAGACGCCTAGTTTAGAAGTTATAGCCATTTAAAGATTTAGAATTTCCTTTTTTCTGGTGCATAATATGACCCTCGCAGACGCCTAGTTTAGGAGTTATAGCGATTTTAAAGTTTTGAATTTTCTTTTTTCCGGTGCATAATATGACCCCCGCAGACGCCTAGTTTAGGAGTTATAGCAATTTTAAAATTTTGAATTTTTTTTTTCTGGTGCATAATATGACCTCCGCAGACGCCTAGTTTAGGAGTTATAGCGATTTTAAAGTTTTGAATTTTCTTTTTTCCGGTGCATAATATGACCCCCGCAGACGCCTAGTTCTGGAGTTATAGCGATTTTAAAGTTTTGAATTTTCTTTTTTCCGGTGTATAATATGACCCCCGTAGACGCCTAGTTTAGGAGTTATAGCCATTTTAAGATTTTGAATTTTCTATTTTCTGGTGCATAATATGACCTCCGCAGACGCCTAGTTTAGGAGTTATAGCGATTTTAAAGTTTTGAATTTTCTTTTTTCTGGTGCATAATATGACCCCCGCAGACGCCTAGTTTAGGAGTTATAGCCATTTTAAGATTTTGAATTTTCTATTTTCTGGTGCATAATATGACCCCCGCAGACGCCTAGTTTAGGAGTTATAGCCATTTTAAGATTTTGAATTTTCTTTTTTCTGGTGCATAATATGACCCCCGCAGACGCCTAGTTTAGGAGTTATAGCCATTTTAAGATTTTGAATTTTCTATTTTCTGGTGCATAATATGACCTCCGCAGACGCCTAGTTTAGGAGTTATAGCGATTTTAAAGTTTTGAATTTTCTTTTTTCTGGTGCATAATATGACCCCCGCAGACGCCTAGTTTAGGAGTTATAGCCATTTTAAGATTTTGAATTTTCTATTTTCTGGTGCATAATATGACCCCCGCAGACGCCTAGTTTAGGAGTTATAGCCATTTTAAGATTTTGAATTTTCTATTTTCTGGTGCATAATATGACCTCCGCAGACGCCTAGTTTAGGAGTTATAGCGATTTTAAAGTTTTGAATTTTCTTTTTTCTGGTGCATAATATGACCCCCGCAGACGCCTAGTTTAGGAGTTATAGCCATTTTAAGATTTTGAATTTTCTATTTTCTGGTGCATAATATGACCCCCGCAGACGCCTAGTTTAGGAGTTATAGCCATTTTAAGATTTTGAATTTTCTTTTTTCTGGTGCATAATATGACCCCCGCAGACGCCTAGTTTAGGAGTTATAGCGATTTTAAAGTTTTGAATTTTCTTTTTTCCGGTGCATAACATGACCCCCGCAGACGCCTAGTTTAGGAGTTATAGGCATTTAAAGATTTTGAATTCTTTTTTCTGGTGCATAATATGACCCCCGCAGACGCCTAGTTTAGGAGTTATAGCCATTTTAAGATTTTGAATTTTCTATTTTCTGGTGCATAATATGACCCCCGCAGACGCATAGTTTAGGAGTTATAGCGATTTTAAAGTTTTGAATTTTCTTTTTTCCGGTGCATAACATGACCCCCGCAGACGCCTAGTTTAGGAGTTATAGCCATTTAAAGATTTTGAATTTTTTTTTCTGGTGCATAATATGACCCCCGCAGACGCCTAGTTTAGGAGTTATAGCCATTTTAAGATTTTGAATTTTCTATTTTCTGGTGCATTATATGACCCCCGCAAACGCCTTGTTTAGGAGTTATAGCCATTTTAAGATTTTGAATTTTCTTTTTTCTGGTGCATAATATGACCCCCGCAGACGCCTAGTTTAGGAGTTATAGCGATTTTAAAGTTTTGAATTTTCTTTTTTCCGGTGCATAATATGACCCCCGCAGACGCCTAGTTTAGGAGTTATAGCCATTTTAAGATTTTGAATTTTCTTTTTTCTGGTGCATAATATGACCCCCGCAGACGCCTAGTTTAGAAGTTATAGCCGTTTTAAGATTTTGAATTTTCTTTTTTCTGGTGCATAATATGACCCCCGCAGACGCCTAGTTTAGAAGTTATAGCCGTTTTAAGATTTTGAATTTTCTTTTTTCTTGTGCATAATATGACCCCCGCAGACGCCTAGTTTAGGAGTTAAAGCGATTTTAAAGTTTTGAATTTTCTTTTTTCCGGTGCATAATATGACCCCCGCAGACGCCTAGTTTAGGAGTTATAGCCATTTTAAGATTTTGAATTTTCTTTTTTCTGGTGCATAATATGACCACCGCAGACGCCTAGTTTAGGAGTTATAGCGATTTTAAAGTTTTGAATTTTCTTTTTTCCGGTGCATAATATGACCCCCGCAGACGCCTAGTTTAGGAGTTATAGCCATTTTAAAATTTTGAATTTTTTTTTTCTGGTGAATAATATGACCCCCGCAGACGCCTAGTTTAGGAGGTATAGCGATTTTAAAGTTTTGAATTTTCTTTTTTCCGGTACATAATATGACCCCCGCAGACGCCTAGTTTAGGAGTTATAGCGATTTTAAAGTTTTGAATTTTCTTTTTTCCGGTGCATAATATGACCCCCGCAGACGCCTAGTTTAGGAGTTATAGCCATTTTAAGATTTTGAATTTTCTTTTTTCTGGTGCATAATATGACCACCGCAGACGCCTAGTTTAGGAGTTATAGCGATTTTAAAGTTTTGAATTTTCTTTTTTCCGGTGCATAATATGACCCCCGCAGACGCCTAGTTTAGGAGTTATAGCCATTTTAAAATATTGAATTTTTTTTTTCTGGTGCATAATATGACCCCCGCAGACGCCTAGTTTAGGAGTTATAGCGATTTTAAAGTTTTGAATTTTCTTTTTTCTGGTGCATAATATGACCCCCGCAGACGCCTAGTTTAGGAGTTATAGCCATTTTAAGATTTTGAATTTTCTTTTTTCTGGTGCATAATATGACCCCCGCAGACGCCTAGTTTAGAAGTTATAGCCGTTTTAAGATTTTGAATTTTCTATTTTCTGGTGCATTATATGACCCCCGCAAACGCCTAGTTTAGGAGTTATAGCCGTTTTAAGATTTTGAATTTTCTTTTTTCTGGTGCATAATATGACCCCCGCAGACGCCTAGTTTAGGAGTTATAGCCATTTTAAGATTTTGAATTTTCTTTTTTCTGGTGCATAATATGACCACCGCAGACGCCTAGTTTAGGAGTTATAGCGATTTTAAAGTTTTGAATTTTCTTTTTTCCGGTGCATAATATGACCCCCGCAGACGCCTAGTTTAGGAGTTATAGCCATTTTAAGATTTTGAATTATCTTTTTTCTGGTGCATAATATGACCCCCGCAGACGCCTAGTTTAGAAGTTATAGCCGTTTTAAGATTTTGAATTTTCTATTTTCTGGTGCATTATATGACCCCCGCAAACGCCTAGTTTAGGAGTTATAGCCGTTTTAAGATTTTGAATTTTCTTTTTTCTGGTGCATAATATGACCCCCGCAGACGCCTAGTTTAGGAGTTATAGCCATTTTAAGATTTTGAATTTTCTTTTTTCTGGTGCATAATATGACCACCGCAGACGCCTAGTTTAGGAGTTATAGCGATTTTAAAGTTTTGAATTTTCTTTTTTCCGGTGCATAATATGACCCCCGCAGACGCCTAGTTTAGGAGTTATAGCCATTTTAAAATTTTGAATTTTTTTTTTCTGGTGCATAATATGACCCCCGCAGACGCCTAGTTTAGGAGTTATAGCGATTTTAAAGTTTTGAATTTTCTTTTTTCTGGTGCATAATATGACCCCCGCAGACGCCTAGTTTAGGAGTTATAGCCATTTTAAGATTTTGAATTTTCTTTTTTCTGGTGCATAATATGACCCCCGCAGACGCCTAGTTTAGAAGTTATAGCCGTTTTAAGATTTTGAATTTTCTATTTTCTGGTGCATTATATGACCCCCGCAAACGCCTAGTTTAGGAGTTATAGCCGTTTTAAGACTTTGAATTTTCTTTTTTCTGGTGCATAATATGACCCCCGCAGACGCCTAGTTTAGGAGTTATAGCCATTTTAAGATTTTGAATTTTCTTTTTTCTGGTGCATAATATGACCCCCGCAGACGCCTAGTTTAGGAGTTATAGCGATTTTAAAGTTTTGAATTTTCTTTTTTCCGGTGCATAATATGACCCCCGCAGACGCCTAGTTTAGGAGTTATAGCCATTTTAAGATTTTGAATTTTCTTTTTTCTGGTGCATAATATGACCCCCGCAGACGCCTAGTTTAGGAGTTATAGCCATTTTAAGATTTTGAATTTTCTTTTTTCTGGTGCATAATATGACCTCCGCAGACGCCTAGTTTAGGAGTTATAGCCATTTTAAGATTTTGAATTTTCTTTTTTCTGGTGCATAATATGACCCTCGCAGACGCCTAGTGTAGAAGTTATAGCCATTTTAAGATTTTGAATTTTCTTTTTTCTGGTGCATAATATGACCCCCGCAGACGCCTAGTTTAGGAGTTATAGCGATTTTAAAGTTTTGAATTTTCTTTTTTCCGGTGCATAATATGACCCCCGCAGACGCCTAGTTTAGGAGTTATAGCCATTTTAAGATTTTGAATTTTTTTTTCTGGTGCATAATATGACCCCCGCAGACGCCTAGTTTAGGAGTTATAGCCATTTTAAGATTTTGAATTTTCTTTTTTCTGGTGCATAATATGACCCCCGCAGAAGCCTAGTTTAGGAGTTATAGCGATTTTAAAGTTTTGAATTTTCTTTTTTCCGGTGCATAATATGACCCCCGCAGACGCCTAGTTTAGGAGTTATAGCCATTTTAGGATTTTGAATTTTCTATTTTCTGGTGCATAATATGACCCCCGCAGACGCCTAGTTTAGGAGTTATAGCCATTTTAAGATTTTGAATTTTCTATTTTCTGGTGCATAATATGACCCCCGCAGACGACTAGTTTAGGAGTTATAGCCATTTTAAGATTTTGAATTTTCTTTTTTCTGGTGCATAATATGACCCCCGCAGACGCCTAGTTTAGGAGTTATAGCCATTTTAAGATTTTGAATTTTCTTTTTTCTGGTGCATAATATGACCCCCGCAGACGCCTAGTTTAGGAGTTATAGCCATTTTAAGATTTTGAATTTTCTTTTTTCTGGTGCATAATATGACCCCCGCAGAAGCCTAGTTTAGGAGTTATAGCGATTTTAAAGTTTTGAATTTTCTTTTTTCCGGTGCATAATATGACCCCCGCAGACGCCTAGTTTAGGAGTTATAGCGATTTTAAAGTTTTGAATTTTCTTTTTTCCGGTGCATAATATGACCCCCGCAGACGCCTAGTTTAGGAGTTATAGCGATTTTAAAGTTTTGAATTTTCTTTTTTCCGGTGCATAATATGACCCCCGCAGACGCCTAGTTTAGGAGTTATAGCCATTTTAAGATTTTGAATTTTCTATTTTCTGGTGCATAATATGACCCCCGCAGACGCCTAGTTTAGGAGTTATAGCTATTTTAAGATTTTGAATTTTCTTTTTTCTGGTGCATAATATGACCCCCGCAGACGCCTAGTTTAGGAGTTATAGCGATTTTAAAGTTTTGAATTTTCTTTTTTCCGGTGCATAATATGACCCCCGCAGACGCCTAGTTTAGGAGTTATAGCGATTTTAAAGTTTTGAATTTTCTTTTTTCCGGTGCATAATATGACCCCCGCAGACGCCTAGTTTAGGAGTTATAGCCATTTTAAGATTTTGAATTTTCTATTTTCTGATGCATAATATGACCCCCGCAGACGCCTAGTTTAGGAGTTATAGCCATTTTAAAATTTTGAATTTTTTTTTTCTGGTGCATAATATGACCCCCGCAGACGCCTAGTTTAGGAGTTATAGCGATTTTAAGATTTTGAATTTTCTATTTTCTGGTGCATAATATGACCTCCGCAGACGCCTAGTTTAGGAGTTATAGCCATTTTAAGATTTTGAATTTTCTTTTTTCTGGTGCATAATATGACCCCCGCAGACGCCTAGTTAAGGAGTTATAGCCATTTTAAGATTTTGAATTTTCTATTTTCTGGTGCATAATATGACCCCCGCAGACGCCTAGTTTAGGAGTTATAGCCATTTTAAGATTTTGAATTTTTTTTTCTGGTGCATAATATGACCCCCGCAGACGCCTAGTTTAGGAGTTATAGCCATTTTAAGATTTTGAATTTTCTATTTTCTGGTGCATAATATGACCCCCGCAGACGCTTAGTTTAGGAGTTATAGCCATTTTAAGATTTTGAATTTTCTATTTTCTGGTGCATAATATGACCCCCGCAGACGCCTAGTTTAGGAGTTATAGCCATTTTAAGATTTTGAATTTTCTTTTCTCTGGCGCATAATATGACCCCCGCAGACGCCTAGTTTAGGAGTTATAGCCATTTTAAGATTTTGAATTTTCTTTTTTCTGGCGCATAATATGACCCCCGCAGACGCCTAGTTTAGGAGTTATAGCGATTTTAAAGTTTTGAATTTTCTTTTTTCCGGTGCATAATATGACCCCCGCAGACGCCTAGTTTAGGAGTTATAGCCATTTTAGGATTTTGAATTTTCTATTTTCTGGTGCATAATATGACCCCCGCAGACGCCTAGTTTAGGAGTTATAGCCATTTTAAGATTTTGAATTTTCTATTTTCTGGTGCATAATATGACCCCCGCAGACGCCTAGTTTAGGAGTTATAGCCATTTTAAGATTTTGAATTTTCTTTTTTCTGGTGCATAATATGACCCCCGCAGACGCCTAGTCTAGGAGTTATAGCCATTTTAAGATTTTGAATTTTCTTTTTTCTGGTGCATAATATGACCCCCGCAGACGCCTAGTTTAGGAGTTATAGCCATTTTAGGATTTTGAATTTTCTATTTTCTGGTGCATAATATGACCCCCGCAGACGCCTAGTTTAGGAGTTATAGCCATTTTAAGATTTTGAATTTTCTATTTTCTGGTGCATAATATGACCCCCGCAGACGCCTAGTTTAGGAGTTATAGCCATTTTAAGATTTTGAATTTTCTTTTTTCTGGTGCATAATATGACCCCCGCAGACGCCTAGTTTAGGAGTTATAGCAATTTTAAAGTTTTGAATTTTCCTTCTTCCGGTGCATAATATGACCCCCGCAGACGCCTAGTTTAGGAGTTATAGCCATTTTAAGATTTTGAATTTTCTATTTTCTGGTGCATAATATGACCCCCGCAGACGCCTAGTTTAGGAGTTATAGCCATTTTAAGATTTTGAATTTTCTTTTTTCTGGTGCATAATATGACCCCCGCAGACGCCCAGTTTAGGAGTTATAGCGATTTTAAAGTTTTGAATTTTCTTTTTTCCGGTGCATAATATGACCCCCGCAGACGCCTAGTTTAGGAGTTATAGCCATTTTAAGATTTTGAGTTTTCTTTTTTCCGGTGCATAATATGACCCCCGCAGACGCCTAGGTCAGGAGTTATAGCGATTTTAAAGTTTTGAATTTTCTTTTTTCCGGTGCATAATATGACCCCCGCAGACGCCTAGTTTAGGAGTTATAGCCATTTTAAGATTTTGAATTTTCTTTTTTCTGGTGCATAATATGACCCCCGCAGACGCCTAGTTTAGGAGTTCTAGCAATTTTAAAGTTTTGAATTTTCTTTTTTCCGGTGCATAATATGACCCCCGCAGACGCCTAGTTTAGGAGTTATAGCCATTTTAAGATTTTGAATTTTTTTTTCTGGTGCATAATATGACCCCCGCAGACGCCTAGTTTAGGAGTTATAGCGATTTTAAAGTTTTGAATTTTCTTTTTTCCGGTGCATAATATGACCCCCGCAGACGCCTAGTTTAGGAGTTATAGCCATTTTAGGATTTTGAATTTTCTATTTTCTGGTGCATAATATGACCCCCGCAGACGCCTAGTTTAGGAGTTATAGCCATTTTAAGATTTTGAATTTTCTATTTTCTGGTGCATAATATGACCCCCGCAGACGCCTAGTTTAGGAGTTATAGCCATTTTAAGATTTTGAATTTTCTTTTTTCTGGTGCATAATATGACCCCCGCAGACGCCTAGTCTAGGAGTTATAGCCATTTTAAGATTTTGAATTTTCTTTTTTCTGGTGCATAATATGACCCCCGCAGACGCCTAGTTTAGGAGTTATAGCCATTTTAGGATTTTGAATTTTCTATTTTCTGGTGCATAATATGACCCCCGCAGACGCCTAGTTTAGGAGTTATAGCCATTTTAAGATTTTGAATTTTCTATTTTCTGGTGCATAATATGACCCCCGCAGACGCCTAGTTTAGGAGTTATAGCCATTTTAAGATTTTGAATTTTCTTTTTTCTGGTGCATAATATGACCCCCGCAGACGCCTAGTTTAGGAGTTATAGCAATTTTAAAGTTTTGAATTTTCTTTTTTCCGGTGCATAATATGACCCCCGCAGACGCCTAGTTTAGGAGTTATAGCCATTTTAAGATTTTGAATTTTCTATTTTCTGGTGCATAATATGACCCCCGCAGACGCCTAGTTTAGGAGTTATAGCCATTTTAAGATTTTGAATTTTCTTTTTTCTGGTGCATAATATGACCCCCGCAGACGCCCAGTTTAGGAGTTATAGCGATTTTAAAGTTTTGAATTTTCTTTTTTCCGGTGCATAATATGACCCCCGCAGACGCCTAGTTTAGGAGTTATAGCCATTTTAAGATTTTGAGTTTTCTTTTTTCCGGTGCATAATATGACCCCCGCAGACGCCTAGGTCAGGAGTTATAGCGATTTTAAAGTTTTGAATTTTCTTTTTTCCGGTGCATAATATGACCCCCGCAGACGCCTAGTTTAGGAGTTATAGCCATTTTAAGATTTTGAATTTTCTTTTTTCTGGTGCATAATATGACCCCCGCAGACGCCTAGTTTAGGAGTTCTAGCAATTTTAAAGTTTTGAATTTTCTTTTTTCCGGTGCATAATATGACCCCCGCAGACGCCTAGTTTAGGAGTTATAGCCATTTTAAGATTTTGAATTTTTTTTTCTGGTGCATAATATGACCCCCGCAGACGCCTAATTTAGGAGTTATAGCCATTTTAAGATTTTGAATTTTCTATTTTCTGGTGCATAATATGACCCCCGCAGACGCCTAGTTTAGGAGTTATAGCGATTTTAAAGTTTTGAATTTTCTTTTTTCCGTTGCATAATATGACCCCCGCAGACGCCCAGTTTAGGAGTTATAGCGATTTTAAAGTTTTGAATTTTCTTTTTTCCGGTGCATAATATGACCCCCGCAGACGCCTAGTTTAGGAGTTATAGCCATTTTAAGATTTTGAATTTTCTATTTTCTGGTGCATAATATGTGTCCGTGACTGAGTTGAGCGGGATTTAAATGTTGAGCTTGGAATTGACGATTCACAAGCGGTGGCTACCCTTTCAGTTTGATGAACTGAAGAGATGAAAAAAAAACCGTTTAAACTCCTTCAGTTAGATGAACTGAAGCAAGTACAATGAAAAGTGGTTAAATAAAAAACTCGTGACCTTTTTTTAAACTTGAAACTTTATTACTTGACTGTTGGCTGAAGAGTGGTTTAACA